>JAZHEH010002496.1:5260000-10060000 GCA_036589455.1 Ateles fusciceps
CCGAAAAGGCATCATCTATTTCTGTGCCTTTAGAAATAATATAGTATGAAGTTTACTATGGCTTTTTATTGATCAATTTTTGTCATAATTATGATCAGGTAATTTATTAAGTAGATCTATAGAGGGCCATTGTATGACTCTTTTCCGACCTATATGTTTAGTTTTTGAAATAAATTTTCTACATTTTTGATTTGTCAATTTGTATTAACAAAAACAGAATAAACTTTTTTGCAAAACAAAATTATCAAATAAAGAGATGCCATTTCTAAAGTTAAATTGTTATACTAAGTAACAGTTTTAAATTATATTGATTATTGCACTTGGACTTTTCAGCTGCATTTGATTTATTTTACTTTTTTGCATTAGTAACCATTTTAATATTTTTTCAAGTGTAGCTCATTATATTTAAAGTGCCATAAAATTTGTTAGCTAAGTATGCTAGAACCTCTACCAACCTTCCACCCCCAAAGCCTCTCCAGTTCTCACTAGTTCCTTCACAATTACTTATATACTGCTTCATCTAGGTAGAGTTCTCTGAGTATCCCTTAAACTTTCTTGGGTACCCATTCTGTGCAACTCCACATATTTCTCTTATCAATTGCCCTTGTTTTTGCTATCACTTGTTTATTTTTCTGCTCTCTCTCAGTAGAAGGTAATGTCCCCATAGCAGAAAAGCATGTAAACTTACTCGTCATTTTATTCAAAGTACCTAGCATAGTAACTTACACATTATGTTCCATTTACACAGTAAGATGCATGATACTATTTATTTTAAGTTTATCAAATATTTATCACTGACAGTGATTCGTAATGGAGACAAGCACTACATTTTAGTGTATGTATTGCATTCACGATCAGAAACTTATTTTAATGGCTACATTTATATAAATGTCAAAAAGACAAAAGTGTTTCATTAACTTCTCACTTTGAGTGATAATTTGAATATGACATAGTAATAGGCTGTTTTTCTCTTTCCCCAGGAAACCAAAAACCACAGCTTTAGGATCACCATGGACCAGCCAAAGTAGCAAAGGGAGAGCTTTCCTCCAGTTACTACATTTTTGTCATTACAACAAGCCCATGAGTCACCAACTCCTAGTCATTTTCAGTTTCTAGTATTTAACACACAGTTTGAAATGCTGGTTGATTCCAGCTGAAGCTAATTAGTTTGGGTAATATATTAAGCAACTTTGTCAAATGTAATATCCCTCATTCCTCTTCAAATCAGCATACTGTTTATTATATAATTTGTGTAATAGCGTTTTTCCTATGATCTGATACTAACGTCATCCTTATGGTGGAATAAATCAGGCCAATCACTGGAAAAATTATAAAATAAGAAGTTTAGATTCCAGACATAACTACTCTGCTGGGCGGTATGTTCTCTGGGCAGTCACTGGGGCCACACCACCCCTGCCAGGGCACCCAGGCTCATCTTTTGAGGCTTGCTTTGCTTCTCTGGTGAGTTAGGACTATGTCAATGGCACCAATCAGGAAGAATTAACACTGGTGTTGATCCAGGGATTGAGAAGTTTCTGCATATTGTAACACAGACAGAATGTATTTTCGTACAGAAAAAAAATTGCAATGATCTGTCCAGAAACCAGAGCAGGTTATCAAAGAGGATGTCTCAGAATTAAGGAATGAATTACAGGGAAAAGATGTGCTGGTCAAGAAGTAGTTGACAAAACTGAGGCATTGGTGGCAGATGCTGCAGGACATCAAGGTGTAGCACAAAAGCCACCCCGACGTCCCTCAGGCTCCTTAGCCTACCTTGAGCAGGTGTCTGCCAATATCCCTGAATCTCTGAAGCTTACTCGAGCAGAAGGGCAAAGGCTGGCGGCTGCATGTGCTTTAGTGTGTGAGGCAGCCCTATGCAGGCAATTTGCCATACAGCCCTTGTGGTCTTAACATTTTGGAAGAACTCTTTGCCAGAGTATGAGGTGATTTTAGTTTAATGCCCTCACCGAAAATTTTTTTCATTATTTTTATAAACTGTTAATTTCTTGAGCACATTATAAAATGACTATAGCTTGAGTAAATCAAATAAAAATATTTTGGTCTTTAGCAAAGTTTAAACTGTTAATGTGATGACACAGATTCTACTTTATGGGTTTTTGGTACTTGTTTTTTTAAATTTTGGGATAACTTTTCACCTTTTTATGTGTGTTTCTCACTGTTTGTTTGATATAAGGGGAAAAAAATATAATAGTCTGAGCATCAGGGCATGAGGATTTTGGTTGCGGGCCTTTAATAATAGTGACCTTCAGTGGTAGTGTAGAACAATATGTAAATTTTCTGTTTCAAGACCTAATTGCCTCAAGAAGGGGAATCTAATGGAGCAATATTTGCAGTGCTTCCAGAGATCTCAGAATCATGATTTTTTTTTGTAAACAGGTTGGAACAGGATTAAAATATCCTGGGTAAGCGTAGCAATATTACAGTAGGATACTTAGGTTGATGCTGACTTTTATTTGAGGTAAAATTATATTTTGTGTGGTGTTTATTTTTGATGGGTTGGGATGTAGTAGAAGCAGTGATATGCTAAATTTTGTTACTTTCTGCAGTCATGGGTCAGTTTAAGTAATGGAGCAGATCTTGTCCTCAGTAGCATGACAGTTGGGGCAAAGGTGAGCTCTGAGGGGCTAAAGCTTGCTCTGATTGTCTCTTTTTGTTTGGAGTTTTGTTCACTTATATTGTTTTTATTTTACATTTGGGGAGGGAAAACATTTTCCATTAAGGAAGATTATTGCTAGCGGATCTGATGCCAAGGGACTGGGGTGCTGCAGTGAGAGTGAGGAGGGGCTGCAGGGTGACCTTTGGCTACGGAACCTCCACCAGGAGCATGTGGCACCTCTGCCTTTGGGAAGATATTTTGCTGTCTTATTAGTTTTGCAGGCCACCTCAGGTTCTCTGTTGAATTGCCGTTAAGAAATACAGACCAGTATTATGTTTGGCTCTTGTTGGGTGGGGTTTTCCTGAGTTTTATGTCTCATATCCCTTTACCCATAATAAATGCTTTACGGTCTTCTGAACAGGTATTACTCCTGTACCTCCATGTCTTCGCTCATTTTGTTTTTTCCAGCCTCGAGGACACCTTTCCACACTCATTGATACTCACTCATGTTTTTGGTCAGATCTGGATGCCGCCCAGTCTCTGAAATCTCCCAGAGCCCTTTCTGCTGCATCCCCCAGGGCAAAGGACTTTTATCTCATCTACTGCCTGTGCTTGGTTCTTCCTTTTAGTTGGTAAATTGGATCTGTCTCTCTGCCTCTTACTAATTTTACACCCATGGGAATTAGACATTGTTCTCCTTAAATATGCAGGGACCATATATTCTTTATCTTTTACATGTGATACTTACTACTCGGTTTTGATTGCATGTGTATGGTATCTGGCACAGGGACTTGTGGTTGCCAGCCTGACACCAAGAAATGCCCTCAGTTGGAATATATACATTCAACAAAGCTTTTGAATGCTCATACTATATGACCTCAAGATTTTCAACCTTGTCATTTCATAGTAAGTAGGAACTCTGATTGACAACTTTAGATTTCTTGATAAACTCATAAGATTTTTGTTGCTTGTTTTTTAAATGTTGGGAAAACTTTTCATCTTTTTATGTGCCTTCTTTCAAAGTGATTCTCTGTGAAGAGATTGGGAACTATTCTACTTGGTACTTAGTGAAAATATTTTGAATTAATGTATGTACCAGTTATTGCTATTTCTTTATTAAATTTGAAAGTATTTTTCAAAAACAAAAACAAATTAACAAACCAAAAGCTTACCTTTAGTAACCTGCATTCCACTTAAGTGTCCCCTTTAGGTTGTACTAGCCAACAAATATCCAATATTATTCTGTTTTGTAATAAGTATCCCACCGGGACCAGGCAATGTTAAAATCCTTTCTAAATACATGTGTACACATTTAAATACTCATACTATTATCTTACGTCCCTTTATCTTAAATGTGTCTGGTAAATATTAAACTCATTAAACAAATATGCCAAATCTCTCTACCTCCAAAATCTGTGTACTTCCCACCCTAAAAGTTAAAATCAAAAGTTCAGAGGCTATATAAACATCAAGGTTCTTTAATGTAACATTCATTGTTTCAATGTTATAAATATCATATATGATATAAATGATTATATATATCATGTCAGATATGATATATATATCAGATATTAGATATAAATTTCATATATGATAATATAAGTTTTACATAAGTATATATATAATATCATATAAGCAATATATCATACTATTATAGATGCCAGGGTTGATTCTAGACACTGGGCATATGGTAAAGAACCAGATAAAAATATCCTACAAAGTTAATTCTACCCCTAAACACAGCATTAAACATACTGAGGGAATGTAGTCTCTTCCCCGGGTCCACAAGGGGGCATAGATTCAAAGGCAAGAACTTCCCAGTGCCATACCTCCACCCACGGCTCCATCCGGGAGACTAGAGGCCTTTGACTTTTGCAGGTATGGGAAAAAATCAAAGATCAATCACTCCAGCGGAAGTTTAAAGTAACTCCTTTCATAGGACCAAAAACTTAAATGGGGTGGAAATAACACCCATGTTAAAAGTTCCCTTCTCCCACATCGGTGAGGACTCCATTTCTGGATCCCCTTCCAAGACATCTGGGAGCTGCTCTATTTCTTTCTCCTTTTTCTCTCTCTGCCTAAATAAATCACTTTCTGCAAAAACTCTTTGGGGTCCAATATTTATTTCAACGAGCCACCGTGCATGGCAGGGTCCTCTCCCCCCATTCGTGGGTGAGTGAGGGGAACAAGAACCTGGAAGAACACATCCTATCAGGGAGATGAGCCTCTCCCACGTCCCAGAACCTGGTCTCAATATGACGTTTTTTTATCTTGTTTCATTTTTTCAATCTATCCTATTGTCTTAATAACTTGCCTTGACATTCAGTTCATCTTACTTTCATATGCCATTAGATGTCCAGTTCCTTTTAAAATTCCTATTGTTCTATGTCTTTACTCCCTATATGCATATTCTATGTCCCATTCCTCCGAAGTTCATATAGGTGATTGAAGGTGTCGAAGATGTTAATGCTGACAATGAATTCATACAATAGCCAACAGCCCCCAACACATTAGCATTATAACAAACAATTGAAGAGGAAAGAGAAAAGAAAGAAAGAGAAAGAGAAAGTGAGCATTTGAGCAACTTTGAAAGGCAGGAGGGAGGGAAGGAAGGAAGAAGGAAGAAAGGAAGGAGGAAGGAAGGAAGGGGAGAGGGAGGGAGGGGAGAGATAATAATAATAGAGGTGAACATTAGTTAGTGACACCCAGAATTATGACTGTCATTTGTAGGAATAAGCCCTACTTTGTACAGTTTTCGCTGTTCATGACTAGAACCTGGCATGTAGTTGTTTGTTTTCTGAAACTGTTGGATAGTTTTATTGGCTGAATGCCATAAATAATATCTCTGAGTGATGGTTTAAACCCCAGAATTTATGAGCAAACTTTATGGAAACCACCTATACTGGTTTTCTATTGCTGTGTAAAATAGTGTCACAAACTTAGCAGCTTTAACTAACATATATTTATTATCTGATCTGACAGTTTCCATGAACCAAAGGTGAAGTACTGGTTAGCTGGGTCCTCTGCTCACGGTTTCATGGGGCTGAAATGTAGGTGTTACCCAGGGCTGCAATCTCACATGAGACTCAGAGTCCTCTTCAAAGCTCATTCAACTTGTTAGCAGGATTCAGTATTTTATGAGTGCAGGGCTGAAGTCCCCATTTTCTTGTAGGCTGTCTGTCAGGGACCACTCTCAGCTCCTATGGACTACCTCAGGTTTTTGCCATACAGACCTCTTACAACATTGCAGCTGACCTTTTCAAAACCAGCAGAGCGTGCCAGGTGTGGTGGCTCATGACTGTAATCCCAGCACTTTGGGAGGCCAGGGTGGGTGAATCACCTGAGGTCAGGAGTTCAAGACCATCCTGGACAACACGGTGAAACCCTGTCTCTACTAAAAATACAAAAAGTAGCCAAGTGTGGTGTTGTGCACCTGTAATCCCAGCTACCTGGGAGGCTGAGGCAGCAGAATTGCTTGAACCCAGGAGGCAGAGGTTGCAGTGAGCCAAGATCATACCATTGCACTCCAGCCTGGGCGACAGAGGAATGACACTCTATTCTGTTAATATAGAGTCTTCTGTACTATACTACAATCACAGACCACACTCAGGGGCTGAGGATTATTCAGGGCATATCCAACAGGGGACAGGAATACTGGAAGCCATGTGATTGCTGCCTACTGCAATACCCTTAAAGTTTCCTATTTTATCTTTTAGAAGTAGCTTTGTTCTTCCAAAGACTTGCTTGTGGATAAATAATGTAGAACAGGTATAGATGCTTTAATGCAGAAACAATTTAGCAAATTCAGAAAAAAATCTACCTATTTTCCCCAAGATTATGTTTTTTTCCTTCCAGAAAAGCATTTCTGCTTACTTTTTCTCCTAATAATAGCAGCAAACTCTTTTATAAAAAGCAATCTATGAAATGTCATGTAGGATTATATTTAAACTACTAATATTAAACTGAATTAATGATGATGGCTTATAGTGCTGAAACATGACAGTCAATGGTTTCCATGGAATTGGATGTGTTTTTCTACCTTTCTTCCTAACACTACATTCAAGGAGTTTTTAAGGCCAACACATGCTACCAAATTTCCTATTTATCTTTTGTATTTCAGAATTGCAAAATATGCCAAGTACAGAAGATTCTGTGAATTCTTCAAATACTCTCTCATCTTAAATATATTCAGTATAGAAAAAAGGTTTAAGATGTTCAGTAAAACAGGACTGGAGATTTACAGACCCAAACCTGTTCAAAATAAAAATATGTTGAATTCTATGTATAACTAGTAAAGAGAGATGTTTTTCTTTAAAAACAAAACAAAACAAAAAGAAAAACATACACCTGAGTGATGAAGGTTAAAAATTCAAAGAATTTGTATCCTGACTGGAGAAAAAAATATGAGAATCTTTAATTCTGGATTATAAAAGAGGAAGCTAATTCATTTACCTGAGAGCTTCCTCTGTAAGATGTTTGAGTCTGCACAAGCACTCAACTAAACCATTCTTTAGTTATTTTCTGTTGATTTTATATATTACTGTGTTGTTAAGCTTCTTTGCTCCTCCTTTCACTAATCAATTTTAAAAGGCTTTTAGCTTTCCCCTATATATAGATGTGGTCATAAACATCAACAGACAATAATATAAACAATTATTGATTGATTGATTGATGTAGTAACTCATTCCTTTATTTATCTATGTAAACATCCACTCATAAAATATTTGGAAAACCTGTATCAGTCAGGGTTCCACCAGATAAATCAAATTATTATTAGTAACTGGAGATATTAGAATATACATACACATATGTTCACATATATATGCATGCATATATACATTAATTACAAACAATTGGCTTATGTGATTGTGGAGACTAGCTAAGCAAGTCTAAAGTATGCAAGCAGGCCATCAAAAGGACAGGTTGGAAACTCAGGGGAGGATCTGAAACTTCAATCCACAGTCAGAATCTCTTCCTTATGAAAATCTCAGTCCTTCTCTTTAAGCCTATCAACTGATTGAATTAGACCCATCCAGATTAATGACAATAATGTCCTTAAAGTAAACTGATCACAAATGTCAATCACATCTACAAAATTCTTTCATAGTAACACCTAGTGTTTGACAGAATAACTGGAGCCTAGCCAAGCTGATCTATAAAACTGATCATCACAGTTTACCCTTATCAATTTGGCACTCACATCTCCTTAATCCATATTTAATTTGCAAATATACACAATAGCCAGGTCATACTTCCACCTAACACAGTACAGCCACACTACATACCACTAAAAATGCATTAATCCTTTCCCCAGAAGAAAATTCAAATATTTGGGTGATGTTGAGTCTTTTCCTTGATATCCTATAACTTAAATACAGTGATATAAAGTTAATTATGCTTAATACATCTTGTGTTAGATACTAAGGAAATAAGAGAGGGAAGAAGGCAAAAATAATTGATAAACACATACAAACATACTCATAACAAAAATACAAGAAACATGCTTGATGATCTCAGTCCTCATTCTGCAACTGGCCACGTGTTTATAGTTGGTATTTATAACTACCTTCTTGCATTGCCTTTTTACATTGCCTTTACCCTCAGAAAGCACCTTAGTTGGTATTATAGACTGAATTGTGTTCTACCAAATTAATACATTTAAGTCCTAACCTCCAATGTGACTGTACTTGAAAAATAGGCTCTTTAATGAGCTAAAGTTAAATGAGATTATGAGGATGAGAAGATAATCTAATAAGTCTAGTGTCCTTATAAAAAGAGGAAGTGACATCAGGAATGAATATGCACAGAGGAAAGCCTACATAAGAACACAGCAAGAGGACAGCTATCTGCAAGGCCATGCGAGAGGTCTCAGGAGAAACCAAACCTGCTAACACCTTGACCTTGAACTTCCAGCCACCAGAAGTGTAAGAAAATAAATTCTGTTGTCTAAGCCACCAAGTCTGTAGTGTTTTGTTATGATAGATTCACAGATGGTCATGGTTCTTTGCCCAACTGAGTTAACCAAACTGTCATTCCTGAAGGGACTGTGCCATTGGCACTCTTGTCTAAATTAGGTTGTAGTTTTCTACTGACTTTAATTGTCATAGGGCATGATAGTACTAAGACATACCCTGAGTGATGTCTTGTGGTCCAAATAATCTTCCTGACCTCTATTACACAGTGGCAATTCTTGGTAATTAAGGGACCACCCTGGATAGGCCAAGAGTAAACTGGATTGTAATCACCCAGCCAGTACAGTAACTCTCTACTTTACCTGTTGACTCAGAGGAACGAGGAGCCTGAAGTGACCAGATGACACCCTTAACTTCCAGTTGGAAATAATCCTTTCTAGTAGAAGTACTTCTCCTTTTGGAAGTAAGACCTCTACGTAAGAGGAGAAGAATGTCATGGGGATAAGAAGCAAAATAATTCTAAAGCCTCACTAGCAGTAATAGTGGGCAGCATCACTCCCACATCCACCTGTTGATTCATGGACCTCTGAATCCTGGCTATGGAGATAGCACTATATATTGAATGCTTATATAGAGAATATAGAGCCTTTTGGAGGACACTGCCCCCAGCCCTGTAAGGTACTGCTGCCTGGCTAGTGCCATAATTGAGTCTTCAAGTGGCCATTTCACCATTCTATCCAGCCATCTGCTTCTGAATAATGCAACACATGGTAAGACCAGTGAATTCCATGAGCTAGGTCCTGAGTTGCATTGCATTTGGTGTGAAATGAGTTCCCTGATCAGAAAAATGATATGAAGAATACCACGACAGTGGATAAGTGATTGTGTAAGTCCACAGATGGTCATTTTGGCAGAAGTATTTTGTGCAGGGAAGGCAAATACATAGCCAAAGTAAATGAATATACCAACTAGAACAAAGCACTGCACCTTCCATGGTGGAAATGGTTGAATGCAATCAAACTGTCACAAAAGGGCTTTCTATCACACCCCCCGAATTAAACCGTATTGGGGAATCAGTGTTGGTCTTTACTATTGGCAGAAAGGGCACTCAGCAGTGAAGAGACTGGCCTTGAGAAGCGGAATTACACATTGTATTTTATGCATACCCCCCATCCCTGCCACCACAGGTAATTTTTGTTCATGAACCCATTGGGTATGACAGGGCTGGCTAGGGAAAGAGGCTTACTGGTGTCCACAGAATGAATTGTCCTAATCACTGAATTATTAACATCCCTCTCTGCTGAAATCTTTTTGGCAAACATTGACATGGGGCAAAGATTACTTCATGCTCTTTACCCATGCTGAGAGGTCTATCCACATACCTTACCTCACATACCCAGACTTCCTTGTCATCAACTTTCCAATTATAATTCCTCCAAGGCAAACCATTGACCACAGCCTATTGCTATAAACTCGTTGTCTCTAGTCATTTCTCTTTCAAACAAAATGGACAACTAGGTACACTGCTAAAAGTGTTGCCCATTGGGTGGATTTATTAAAACTACTCTCTTTCAGAGATGTCTCAGGTCTGCAGCTGTATTCCAGTTTCAAGTGGTTCCTGCATATCATGCAAAACCATTTGTAAATTAGGCCTGAGTTTTCTCTTCCCTGATCAGCTGATTGTAGAGAACTCCTCATAAGGCCATAGGTATGGGCTGGGAGAGAATAGGAAATACAGTGGAATAAGGGCCATGGCATTTATACAATTTCCTCATTTAGCTTATTTATACCTTCAGGGCCTGCTCAAATCTAAACTCATACATACTACTACTATTTGGCAATGTAGGGATGCTGTGCATTCCTGAAACTTTATGGCTTGATGAGTCAGATAACCCCCCAGTTCATATGTGCAGTTTAAGTTTCTGGTAACTTGCTGCCCACAGTTAAACCCTTAGCATCTTCTACACTGAAGTATCAAGTCACAGCAGTTTCTCAAACAGAAAATAATTGTCCACAGTAGTTGAAACTGCTTTGCTCCAAAACGCTAAGGGTCTGTGTTGTAATTCACATAATGAGGGCTGTAAAAGGCTATAAACCGCATCTTATCTACCACTGACACTTGGAGCAGTATCGGATTCGCTGGCTCATACAGACCAAGTGGCAAAACAGCTTGCAGGAAAACTGAAACCTATTGTAGTGTTTTCTCTTATTCTGAGCCCCAGTCAAAATTAAAGGTGCCTTGGGTTACTCAGTAAGAGAGCTAGATAGCACACCCAAACGCAGAATATGTCGCCTCCAAAATCCAAAGGGGCCCACTAAGCACCGTGCCCATGTTGCGGTTTTAGGAAGACCAAGATGCAGCAACTCATCCTTCATCTTAGAAGAGATATCTTTACATGTTCAATACCACTGCACCCCTAGAAACTTCAATGAAGTAGAAGGCACCTAAACTTTTGCTGAATTTATTTTCCACCCTCTATCATAGAAAATTATTACCAATATGTATACAGCAGTTACTATTTCTCGCTATACCCAATCAGCATACTATCATCAACATAATAGATTGGTGCAATGTTTTATGGAATGGAAATGTGATA
Organism: Ateles fusciceps; assembly: GCA_036589455.1. Taxonomy (NCBI): domain Eukaryota; kingdom Metazoa; phylum Chordata; class Mammalia; order Primates; family Atelidae; genus Ateles; species Ateles fusciceps. The sequence continues at coordinate 5,271,127 of JAZHEH010002496.1, forward strand.
TACCCCAGAGGTGGGAGAATGAAGGTGTATTGTCGGCCTTGCTAAAAGCAAACTGCTTTTAGTGATTTTTACAAACAGGTAAAGAGAAAAAAGAATTTTCCGGATCAATAGCGGCATACCAGATACGAAAGGGTATGTCAGCTTGCTCAAACAACAAATTGCATCTAAAAGAGCAGCTGCAAGTGGAGTCATAATATGGTTAAGTTTATGGTAATCCATGGTTATTCTCCCTGATCCATCTGTTTTTCCACAGGCTGACAGGCAAGTTGCATGAAGATATTGTGGGAATCACTATCCCTGACTTTTTCAAGTTCTTGATGACAGCATTAACTTCAGTCCTTTCAGAAATGCAGTAGTGCTTCTGGTTTACTAGTTCCAGGAATGACTTCTACTTGGCCCTTTCCTTCCATAACAAGCCTCACTCCACAGGTTAAGGAGCAAATAGGTGGATTTTGACAGTTGACAGGTTATGTCTATTCCAGTTGCATAATCTGGAACTGGGGGAAATAAACACAAGATGGATTCTGCAACCCACTGGACCCCTGTGAGATGAACCAAAACCTAAAGTTATCCTGATCACTGTGATAGTTAATTCAGTGTGTCACCTTGGTTAGGCCATGGTACCCACATATTTGGCCAAACACTATCTTAGATGTTTCTAAGAATGCATTTTTTTAGAGAAAATTAACATTTGAATCAGTACACTTTGATTAAAGCAAATTATCCTGCATTATATGGGCAGTCCTCATTTAATCAGTTGAAGGCTTCAAGTGAAAAAATATTGAGCTCATCTGAAAAAGGGAATTCAGTCAGCAAACCAAAGATTGTCTTGTGACTACATACCAACTCTTCCCTGAAGCTCCAAGCCACCGACCTGCTCCACAGATTTTGGATTTGCCAGCCTCCCCCAATCACAGGAGCTAATTTTGTTGTTGTTGTTAAAGCCTTCAGCACCAAGTAGTCCCACGGCGGTCTCCCATCCAAGTACTAACCAGGCCCGACCCTGCTTAGCTTTTGAGATCAGATGAGATCAGGCACGTTCAGGGTGGTATGGCTGTAGACCACATCAGCTAATTTTAAAAAGTAAATCTATGTTTATCTATCCATCTTTCTTTTTCTGTTTTTCTGGAGACCCCTAACACAATCACACATACTCCATAAGCCTCTATTCCTGATTGATTTGACTTCTGGACCATAGTGACACTGTGAGTGCCTTAGATTTAGCATTAGTTCAAAGTCAATGTCCAAGGCCCAATTACCCCCAATGCATTTAGAGATGCCAGTTCCATGGCAGCAGCTCTCACTGTAATTTCTGATTTACTGAGGAAAGCGACCAAAGAGTTCTTCAGTGATGCTTTGACTCTTCTCACACACTCACTTCTCACAGTTGGGTTGAAAAGTGCGTCCTATGAACCCTCTCAGGTTGGGTGAGCAGATCTTACATCATTAAATCTACTCGAAAATTCCAATCTCTCTAAACCTTTGGATGACTTCTTCTACAGTATACCAAAGAAGTTCTGGCATATAGTGTAGGCTGTCTTTACGTCTGTATTTCATTCAGTCAACCACATAAACTGTTAGAGCTTTCTTACACGTCAAGCGATAACACTGAATGAAGAATCCCTACCAAGTGAACCTCTATCCATAAATTCAATTTGATTCAACTTTATATCTTCTCATGATTATCCTACACCCTTAATATTTATTCTCACATATATTCCCCAGGTTTCTCTGTATAAAATGGAAATTCATAAAACTCTTTAGGTGAGCATCACACTCCCGCATGGATCACACTTGGTACCTTACCCTTTGGGAACTGCTGGGACTTGTGTCTAGTGGTAGATCTAAAAGCAAAGAGAGGTAGCAGAAGTATTAGCAGTAGCTCGTAAGCCACATCAAGTGAGGCTATTACATGTTCTTCAGGCAAGGTTCTTCAGGGTTAACCTTTGCAGACTGGGGGTGGGGAGGGCTGCTTCTACTTGCACAAAATACTCAGCAGAATTTAGGGTTTTGATGTCCTCAGCTTCATCAGGGTCTTTTCATTTGCCCCCATTTTCATGATCTGGATTCAATTCCTTCTCAATAATGCCCTCAACTCACTTTAACAGCAGACACCATACAAGTTTGCTAGTTCTATTTGTTACAATTTAACCACTCACAAAATGAAACTCTGAGTCTTCTGGATTTTGTTTTTAGAAATCTCAGCCCTGCAGCTATAGGAAATGAAAGTTGCTTTCAGGTCAGATACAGATGCTTTCAGGTTATTTATATGGAGCTTGAATTGGAAATTTGAAACCTTTATCTCATTCTTTTCTTTACTGCCTTTCTCTAGCACATTGAGGGGCAACCTGTAAAGCTACAGCTTTACAGTCCTTAGTTTAACTAAAATGTTTTATGGTATCAAATTCGTGATCACCTAAAACCTTGACTTTTATAATTATTTCATTAAGAGTATCCAATGGTTATATTTTGTGTATTTCTATTCTCACATCATGCTATGGACTACCAGCGCCTTCTTTACCACTAGAAATAGAGTCATTAGTGCTACTAAATGTAGCTGTATTAGAGAACCTATTCTAGGAAACCCAAAGCCAATTCGGAAAACACATTGTCAAGATTTTAAACCCACTTCTGGTACTCAAATAAGTCAGGTTTTCACTCCCAAAACAGGATTAGGATTAGAGAGAGAGAGGGAAAGAGAGACTTCTTGCACAGAGTTGTTTACTTGATTGTGGGATCTAGCTTGGGAAGTCCCAAACTCACAGGGAAGGCCGTGAAGAAGTCAAGCCAGAAATTCCTGGGCAGGAGCTGAAGCTATAGCTGGTAACTGAAATTTCATCTTCCTCATGAAAACCCCAGTTCTGCTCTTAAGACTTTTCAACCTATTGTATCAGGCTCACTTATGTAAATGAGGCCCACTTTTTATTTAAAGTCCACTGATTGTAAATATTAGTCATATCTATAAAATGCCTTCACAATGCCACTTTTGGGGCCTGACTGAATAACTAGAGACTACAACCAAACCAAGTTGACACATAGGACTGACTGTCACAGTATCAAATGCCAAGTACCATGATAGACGCAACAGGCAATCACTGTAATGATGAAGCTATGTATGTCTAAGAGCATACTCCCTCAAGTAGAAATCTCTGTGATAGACAACAGTCCTGTCTGCTCTGTAAAGTGGGTACATAGTGAAAAGCAATTTGATATAAAGGGGAAAATCAGTCCGCATAACTCCTGGGTCAAGACCTTCATGTGTCCTTCCCTGAATACTTCATTGACTACTACCTGTAATATCTATTACTGTGTTACTTATTGTATGAGGCTCAGATCAATGAGGCTTAGCCTTTATTTAAAGTCAACTGATGGTAAATATTATTCACATCTATAAAATTCTCCTACAGAATTAAAATAAGAAATTAGTTATGTTAAGCCAAAAGTATTAAGTTGTCATATTTGACTATTTCACGAGTACTCTTGCTCCCCATCTAGTAGTTAAGCTCCTCAAATGGAGAAAACGTATAGTGCTTGGGTATTCCCCTGACCTCCTACCATGCCGGGCATATGACAGGTTTGTTGACATGAAGTAAAAGGATTGGTCCATTACTGATTTAAACCACATTTTTAAATATTTAAAATTGCTGTAAACTCTTAGTTCTTTCATGGGTTTTAAAATAAAAATTAAACTAAAGTTGTTGGAAACTCTTAAGCAGGGGATAAGAATTACATTGGTGTGAAAAGAGGAATTAAAATACACCCCACTCTGTTATTACCCAATAACTTCATTGACTTTTTTATATAAACCCTTTTCCCTGAGGATGGGCTGACATACATCACTGCCTGTGAAGGGCTTAACTGAGACTCCGAAACTCAGTTTCCCAGTGCCTCCTCCTAAGAATGTCATTACTAATCCAAAGAGCTCAAATAATGGAGTTTAAAGTGACAGAGTCTTTTATAGAGTAATAAAATATTTTAAGACATACTTCAGAGGCTTCTAATTCTCCCAGTAACATAGTAAATATAATGAACATAAAAATTATCTTTGCAGCTGTTGTATGTATCCGTAACAATAACAAACTCTCAGCACTGCAGAAGATCAAAATAGCATCTGTTATTTTGATTCACCCAGTTTAATCACATGGAGTCTGAACATTTACCATTTTACAAGTTTTGTTTGTTGATTTACAAGATTTTTATAAGATTATGTGACATCCTAATGAACATACACTTAGCATGGGCCCATCTGCCTCACCCTACAGGGTCCCTACACATAACCAAGAGAACCTTCCTGTGTAACCACAGCAAGATACTTAGCATTACATAGTAAAGAACTCTGTAGGAAAGAAGTCAGATGGTGAATTCTTATAATACAAGGGTATGGTTATTTCTATACACTGTTAATAAGCAAAATTAATAAACATTTCCTAGCCTCAGATTTTCATATCTGCAAATATTATCTTGATAATGTCTACAGAAATTTACTAAGATCAACAGTGATGCCTTGTCCATACACAACAGATATTGAAGCAGGATTGAAGAATACTTTTATTTTAATAAATCGCTATCTTTTGGATATATTTTTCAACAGCGACAATAACAAATTGATTTATAAAACTTCTAGTCTGGGAAAAAACTCATTACATTTCTATGTTTAATGTCTGGAAAATACATTCACAAGTTAAAATGAAATGCTTATTTTTTCTTTTAAAATTCATTTATTTTACATACCCTTATTATATTAAACATTTGGCTAAAGGAGTTTATGCTTTATGTGCTATCACTGTACTAAGCATAAGAGGTTGAAAATCAAAGAAGACATCGTTCTCGATCTAAAAGATCAGGATGGCTTTGAAAACAGAAGGTGAATGAAGAAAAAGAACCAATTTTTTTCTTTGCCACCACTCTCACCAAACATAAACCCTCATTAGTATTTAATGAAAATTCTTAAAAGTTTTTATAGTAGATGTTTACAATGACATCACAAAATTTTAACTTAAACACAGAAGATAAATTTTAAAAGAGAAAGAGAATAAAGAATTAAAGAACTTACTTCCTCCTTGCTATTAGAGAAGGCAGGTACTATGTTCAATACACCGCACCTTCCACCAAAAATAAATGAATAAATAAATTATGAAAGCGCTAAAGCCCAAACACGTTTTTCTTCTGGAGTTCATTTGTTTTTTATTGGTGGCCTGGCTTTGAAGATAATGTTCTGCAGTGATGCGCTGATGGTTGGAATGTGCCAACTGCTGTTTTGATAGCGCGTATGTCATGTGCCCACAGATAAAATATTGTTCTGACATATGTCTCTCAGCATGATACACCTACTATTGCTATTGTTGCTCCTTGTCAAGATTTACTGCTCTGGAATATGCTTGTTAAGAAGAAATAGAAGAATTTGATATCTAAAATAAATTAGTCTCTGGGCCTCCAGAGATATCTTACTTGTCCATTCTTTTCACAGACAGGATTCATCATTTTCTCTGGAAAAGAAGGAACTAAAAAATGACCAAAATGGGTTTTCAAATGTGTATAGGGCAGGGAGGAATAACAATTGACTACAATAAGGATGCTACCTTCCCTGGGGTCATGACAGGACAGGTTATGGGCTTTGCAACACAACAGGAGGGATTTAGATTTCCATATTTGAAAGGAAGTTTACTGATAGAGGTAAGAGACTCCATCCTTCCTGACTGTCCATTTTTCTTGAATAGTTAATATGTTATCCTGCTCAGCGGATGTCAAATGATTAACAGCATAACATATTGAATATTTCACAAGTTGGTATAGATTAGTATAAATCCCTAACATTTTACACAAGCCAAGTAACTGATACTCTTCATTATGAGATTGAGAGCATCTGGTTAACATGCCACATCAAAACATGTTCCTGGGAAAGCAATAACTTAAACTTGCTATAAATACATGTGATGTTCGACATGCTTGGCCACTTATTGTAGAATTCAGTACGTTCTGTAAGAAAGAGACAAACTGTTTGCTTGACTTAACATAAAAAAAAATATAACTCTAATAAAACATTTTTTGCCTACAGCCAGAAATCCAAGAATACTGATCATCTGATCATCATAAATTTTGCAGAACTGCAAAGTCGAAATTATTTGTCTGATGATAAAGCTAGTGCTCGCAAAATCCAGGAGGCAAGAAACGAGAATGAAACTGAATCAAGGAGCCCCAAAGAAATGAGTCTGACTTGCTTTTCTCAAATTCTTTCCTGCTCCAAAAAAGTAATTTCCTCCATCATCTAGGATGTAGCCGGTTAGTAGGGGCTGATTTGCTCTGTTTCATCATCGTAGACTGAGGAACTAAGTAGAGCCCTGAGGCCTGCTATTAAAAGACAGAAGCTGTAAGAGTAGATGCAGTTTTAGTGACCCCTCCTCTATGACATCTCTGGCTTGGTTTCTAGACCAAACTATGCCCAGAAATTGAATTAGCCAACTAGTAATTTTGGGAAATCCCATAATTTGAATCTTCAGTCGTTCGCAAAACATGTCTATCCCTAGATCCCTATAATTTTTATTAATACAAAGTGGACTTTTACTGTGATAGAATTCCTAAAGTAAGAAATACATGTCTAGCCTCACTAAAGTAAGGTCCTGGAGGATGAATGAAAATATATTCTCCAAGGAAGGACTTGGAGGCAGCAGTGGAAGACCAGGGGCTAACTCCACTGGAGAAAAATTAGTCCCTGTTATTCTGGTCCAGAATTTTTTGAGATACGTTACAGAATGGTGCTATTTTGTTGTAGTCAATCTTCAAAACGGTCCTCTACTGAACCACTAACGTCCATCCTCTTGTGTGATCCCTTCCATAGTTAATTTGGGCTGTCCCTAGTGACTAACTTTAACTATGATAACACAGTGGGAGTGAAGCTATGACAGTTCAGAGCCTAAGCTTTAACAAGGCCTAGAAGAACCTTCGGGGAGAACCCTGAACCACCACGTAAAATGTCTATCTACCCGACTCGGGAGACCACATCAAGAGAGTCTGTGTGGAGAGACCACATAAATACAGAGAAGAACTGCTCCATGGAAATAGAGGGAGCCCAGCACGCCAGCATAGCTCCAGGTGAGGCTGGCCAGTCCTAGCTGCCGTCATATTGCAACCACAAGGGAAAAAACAAGTCACACCCACAGAACCATGAAAGATAATGAAATGGTTGTTTTAAGCCACTATGTTTTGGTTGGTTTTCTAAGCAGCAATAGATTGGTGGAACAGAAGTTATCACTTTCTTTTATTGTTTTACATTTCTAAACAAGTGTTATTACTGTGGTTAGCCCTTTTTGTTTTCATTCCATACTTTATGAAAGGTCTGAGAATTCATTTAACTTAATCATTTAGGCATAGACTATGGATTGTGTAAAGCCACATTTAGACAAGACTGATTGGAATGCTTACCACCCATTGATCCTGGCATCGGGAGCTGAATGCAGCAGCATCTACATATGAGTTGGAGTTATGATGAAGATTATTAGAACAAATGTCTATATTAGGAGGAAACACACTTGAAATAATTTGTAAAAAAAAAAATGAATGATTCAAGTACGTGTCCTCCTAATATAGGAGGAATATAGTGGGGAAGATATTTATTTGTCAGCATTTCCTAGCGTCACTTTCCTACTCTTGCTGTTAACATAATCTTCTTTGGTGGGAAACCTATTGTACGTAGTTTGGGGGTACAGATGTTATCCTAGTGTCACCATAAAAGTCTGAGCTTTGAGAAAAGCCTATGTAGAGATTGCTTAACTTACAGAATATGCATCTGAGACTACCACCAGTCATTTGTCTACCATGTAGGCAGAGCCTTTTTGAGAGAGAAAACAAACCAAAGAGAGGAAAATATACAGAAACATGGAAAGAAAGTAAAGAGAGAGACTCGACAACATTGTTAAATCATCCAAACAAATGATACTTCACCTTTCCAGGAATATAAGTGAATATAAAGCTCTTTCATTTATTTATTATGATTGTTGCTATTTGCTTTTGAGTTGTTTTTCCATTATTTCATAGACAGGAGTGTGGCTAATGTCATTTTCACAAACTATTAATACAACTTTCCTTAAGAATCAATTATAATTTTTATACTGAACAAGGGAAGCATACATTCTCTATACCATCTTCTTTTCCTGGGAGAAGTATTACAACTGGGTCATATTCTGTGACATGTCATAATGACCCCTATGAATCCTTTTCAACAGATTTTCGCACAGCATTATTTCCCCTGGAATATATCTTGAAGAGTCTGACAGTTTGTGCTTCTTCAGGGCCTGATTTCAGATGTGGTGCCTGGAGGCATGCACAACAAGGAGAGCATTCTCAGACAACCTGGCAGACCTGGAGCACAGAGCCCAAGTACAGGGACATGTGTGGTTTAGAAACAGGAAATCACCTGAGCTACCATAAACTTCAGTCTGGGAGTGAAGTCACAGTAAGCCAAAAAAAAAACCTAAACAAACAAACAAAAAAAACCCAATAGCAAATCCTGGGTTTAATCTGAGTCAGGAACCTGTGGCCATAATGAACCTGAAGTCATAATAGAGAGTAGAGCCCTGCAGGGTGTGGTGGCTCATGCCTGTAATCCCAGCACTTTGGGAGGCTGGCAGGTGCATCACTTGAGGCCAGCAGTTTGAGACCAGCACGGTCAACATGATGAAACCTTGTCTCTCCTAAAAATACAAAATCAGCTGGGCGTGGTGGCGCACATTTGTAATCCCAGCTACACAGGAGGCTGAAGCAGGAGAATCACTTGAACCTGGGAAGTGGATTCTATAGTGAGCCAAGATGGTGCCACTGCACTCCAGCCTGGGCAACAGAGCAAGACTGCCTCAAAAAAAGAAAAAAAAAGAAGAATAGAGCTCTAAAGGCTACATTACAAAGGTTAGTCATGAAATAAAATGGGGTAAATCACCATGATAGGATTAGAGGCTGCAAGGGTCCTACCTAAAGGAATCTTGCTGAAGATATACCCTGTCGTTCACTTGGTATGTGTGTTTGTGAGCACGGACATATGTGTATATGTAGATTGAAGGAAGGCTTCATAAAGATGGCAACAACAAGAAGTGGGTCCTCAACTTCCTTATTAAAGTAAGAACTCTTTGACTTTGCTTTTTAAATAAGTGCTTTCCAACGTGCTCCATGGAACACTATTCTCATATCATGCCCCGTAGTTACTAAGACTGAGAAACAACACACATGAATATAAGACAGGGAAACAGAGCATATTATAGGCTTCTCTTATAGATTCCCAATAGACATAATGACAACATTAAAGGTTGTAAGAAGTTCTATAGTAAAGAGATTGTTTGACATTTGTTAATCTAAGATAGTTCAACTCCTTCAGCAGATATTAGCACCTCAGCAGATCAGTTCATTAGCCCTTAGTCTGGAGAAGACTGTTCTATCGAATGCTTTCCATGAAAATGCCAAGCTATTTAGCATGACACTGAGGCTGTATTATTCACTCTAAATCACTTTTATAGACTTTTCACCTACTCACTGCCTGCAGAAAAATACTGATCCAGCCACACAGGTCCACTCTTAAACTCTGTTACATATGTTTTTATGACACAATTCCCTTCCTGTATTCAGTAGCAGTCTTTACCCATCCTTCAACTGAACTCAAAATTTTACTTCCTCTGTGATGTCTCTCTCCATTTCCCATTCAAAATGTGATATTTTTCCCTTTAAATCTTTACAGCAAAGTCTTAGGTCTCTTTTGAGCATTAGTTTGACTCAACGTTAGTATTGTTTGTTGAATTAAAATATCTTTTTAAGTGGTATTAGAAGTTATCTTCTTATCCACTGTTGCCTAGCACAGTAATATGAATATATAAAGAAGGCTGAAAATAGGTTACATTAAATTGAATCATACAAAGTTATATTTAGGAATTTACTAAATGGGAACATTGCACAATGATGATTTAGAAAAGCAATCATCGGTGGCTACATCCAAGCATCAACTGTTTTTTTACTATTTTATATCAGATAAAAATGTGATACTATGGACTCCTCAAGGTTAATCAAGGTGGCTCACTGATACTCCCTCGAGATAATCCAGCATCATCTCTTCATATTGTACTTTATCCAACCAGAAAACCTGGAAATGACACTTTCTATGTGCTTAAATATCAGAAATTCTCCAGTGTAATCTTTGGCTTTATATTCCTCGTTTTATAATGCTCTTCTGGAAAGAATGAGGCACCTGGGCCCCCTATGTAACTCATTGTTTTCAATCAATATAGTGAAAAAAGTTTCACTTCAATATTAATAGGGAATCTCATATTGATTTGTATGCAAAAATACAATGGGAATTATTACATCTCTACCTGAGAAGAGACACAGTCATAGCAGGGTGATATAGGAAAAAAAAAATCCCCCGGGTTTTGAAGGAAGACAGTCCTGAACTGAATTCATGCCCCATTACCTCTCAGCTGTGTAACATTAGGGTATTTCAGTTACTCTCTAAATCTACTTTTTTATTCATAGAATAAGAACAGTAAGAGCTATTTTGTAGTATTGTTATTCAAATTAAATGATAGATTATAGTAAAAATGCCTTACATTTAGACTACCTTATGCCATATATTTTCCATATATGAAGCTTATATTCTTGGTTCTTTATGACATAAACCCAGGACATACTGAGCCTAGGCCCATGTAAAGAAATCAAACATTTATCTATCCTTTACATAATAATTTTTTGATTACCTTTCTAAAGTGTGCCAGGTACTATAAGTAAGGTCATTAATATATATTTTCCTATTCTTAATGCAAAGATACATAATCAGATAATTATCAAATAATCAAAAATAATCAAATAGAGGTAATAATAGAGTTATTAGAGTAATTTGGAAACACAAAGAGCTAGTAAATGTTGGAGTCTTGAAGGGTAGACAGCACTGCTCTTTTCTACTTGTCTCTTGAATTATGACAATGAATCAAATAATTAGAAGTGAGAAATATACCTTCTGATACTGATAAATCATGGAGTTGTGGTACATAGTTCAATGGGAAGGCAAAATGGATTTACCATCACCTATATTGAAACAGAATTAACCAATCTTAAGAACTGTGAGCCATCCCAAGGGAAGGGGTTTTCATACTCTACTTGTGAGATGGCCCAGAGCAGTGATGATTGCAAGCTCTCAGTTGGCATGCTGGAACTCAGAGAAGAAAGAGAAAAGTGGACTTCACACGCCTAGCTCATTCTTAGGAAAATTATCAGGCAAAAATATGTCACCTTCCTGGAGTGGAATAAGTGGAGAGATGAAAGAGGCCAAAATAACTTACTACGGTTCTCTTGGATGTTAGAGTGGGAAGGAATATTTCTTTCTCTAAAAATACCCAATCTGTTTTAGGCAAGATGACGATGTATTTGTATTTGCCAGGATTTTCCTAGTTTACATCCGTTTTCCCAGTGTAATTATGCATTGTGTTCCTTTTTATTCTCAAAAGAGTTCAAGTTTGCATGATAAATTAGGTGGCCATCTTAATATTAGAAGATAAAGCAGATTTCTCTGGAGGTACAGATTGTGGCCCGGTCTTTCAGAATGAGTAACGGTGACTGCATCTAAGAAAGAAGTGATGAGGCATGGGAATAAGGAAAGGGAGAGGGATGGTCGGAGAAGCACAAACCTCAGGAAAGCATGGAGAAATGGCTGAACAAAGAAACTGTGTGCTTTGTGCAGAAATTACAAAAATTTGTATCCTTTTACAGCATCAAAGGTAAGAGAGAAATGATAAAAGAAGAAACTAAAATTCGGTTTCTATTAGGAAAAAAGGAAGGTAAGATCCTTTGCTACTTATGGGCTTTTTTGTAACACAGCTTAAAATATCAATTATTTTTTATTTCAACATAACTCCACTGTCTGGCTTCTAAGAACCTTCACAAAAATACGACTAAGGAGATATATATATATTTGCACACACATATAGATAGATATAGTTAGATATAACTTGATTTCTTCTATTATTTCCCTATTATTGTAGCTTGTGGTATATAGTTTCTTTCACAGATAAACCGAAGGAATATTTTGAGACACTTAAATCATACTGTCAAACACTTAGCATTTTTTTTTTTTATATTAGACAATTCAATTTCTTTCATTTTATTTTTAAGATGGCTTCATTTCTCAGGACAGAATGACACAAATACAAAAAGCAGTCTTTAGGGCTGGCTGAGACCACATTTATCCGCTCTCCTAGAAGCACTAGCTCAGCTCCCAAAAGAAGAATTATAAATCTAGAAGTCAGAGGAAAAGTACAGAAGAGTGGTTCTGATTAAACAAGAAAAATCAATTAATGACATTGGTACTCATTCTTCATTTCAGTACTAACACAAACTCAACCCTTTCAAATCAAGGAATCTGCCATTCTATTTCTAATAAAGTAGTTTTACAATCCCTAAAGTAAAAGAATTACATGAAGGTGTAAACCAATTTGCCCCCTTTAGAGACACTGCAATGTAGAAGATGATTTTTATTTTGTAAGCTTCTCCTTCTCAGTTCTGCAGGCTTCATGGTACTTCAGAGCCCCAGTAATCAAGCAGTTCATGACAAAAGATAAGGTGAAAAAGTAGACACAGAGATCTGTGAAGACTTTGCCCACCTTGCCACAGGTATCCATTGATCGATTTATCACTTCAACAGGAATTCCCGATAATAGAAGTGCAGCTGTTAGTATTGTTGTCTTTATCTTCTTTTCACTCTTGGGAAAATATTTGTACAATCCCATATATGCAAGTTGTAAAGTAAGAAATGGAGCAAATATGGACAAGTATTTGCAAACAAAAGCTCTGACTCCAAGAGCAAGAAGAGCGCATCCCCACCAATCTAAATATTCGAAAGAGTCAAATTCTTCTGTTGTACTTCCACCCTCTTGATTGAGTTTTTCACTAATCAGCGGTTTTCTTAGCTTCATTGCTTCCTCGAAACTGGAAAGATACTCCTCTACGCCATGACGAGAACCCCTGGGGACTGTGTCCGCTGTCAGATCCCCTCTGTTCCGCTGCTGGAGCTGAAGGCTGACTTCGTTACTGCACTCAGAGGGTTTAATGAAAGAGTCCAATTTGTCTCCCAGCCGGGTCCCCTTTACCTCGGCCATACCACCCTGCTGGCCAGTTGTTCCTGTACTGACCGAATCACCCAGCACTACTCGCTTTGACACTGAAGGAACGCTGAGGGAGTTCAGTTTATCACTGTCCTGCTGCTTTGATTTTGTTTGATTTTCTTCTTCCGTGCCGCTCCTGGGCCTCTGAAAGCCTGAGATCCGGTCGATGCGCTGTTCCCAGTTCATGAGCAGCTTTCTCCGACGCAGATAGGCCTGATGCTGAGAAGCCGACAGGCCTGTCCCCCGCTGGGACCCCGGCATGTCCCCATCGTCGGTAGCGACGGCCATTGACTCCATCCTCCGCCCACAGTCCATTTCGATTTTTTCATGTTTTCAAAACATTAAAAAAAATTATACTGTGTTTAACTCAAGACATTTAAAAAGTTTTTTTCTCTTTATCCAGACAAATGTATGTATTTCAATCAAATTTCACCTTTCACTTGTCAAGTAGCACTGAGTCCCCACCGTAAAAATATTTATTCACTTAACATTAGCGGGAAGACACTTCTCAGTTTCACCCCATTCTGCTTTGTCTCAATTTCTATCCATTAAAGCCCCTACTAATCTCCCAGATGTTTTACACATTATCATTTTATTATCCACAATAAGATACAAGTCCTAAGTTTATACATGAGGAATTAAAGACTCAAAGATAGGTAAGATAATATTTAACCTAAATCATGCCACCAATAACTATCAAAACTCTGTCTTAAATCCAAATCTGTTTGCTTCAAAATCAAATGACCTTTGGACTACAATATATTGCCTCCTTTGCATTACCATGCTTTTTGTTAGATTCAAAAAGGGTCTTAGAGTGTTTCTTTAAACATTATCTAAACTTTAACTGTTTTTAAATTATTCAACATGCAGGACAGTCATATCAATCAGAAGAAATCAAATGACAGTTTAATGATGATCACATTAAATCAGTTGCACACCTGCAAAAATACATCACAACTTTGTATTCCAGGGAAACTATCTCCACCACCGTAACTTTTAAGAACTAGAACAGAAAGAAACAGGAGGAGGAAGAGACGTTTCCACTGCTTGTCTTCTATAACCCTGAAGTATTGTATTCTATGTCTCCTAGTGTCTCTATCACTACCTTCATTACTAAATCTCTTTTTAGTGGAGTGTAAAATTATTCCTCTTTGGTACTCACTCTTTTTCTCTTTCACCTCATTTTAGCCAATAGATATGTTGTTTGAAAGGCAGAAAAAAAATCAGATTTAAATAGTCCTATAGCACTTCTGAGACTGCTCTAAATTTCAAGCTAATCCATTAACATTTTGTCATTAACTATGCACTTTTTAAAATAATTTCCCCATTCTTTTTCTTATGAAAAAGTTTCCTATGAAACTTTAAAAAAGTTCTTATGAGTCAGACAGAAAAATATTTCTATTTTGACAGACAATATACATTACCAAGTGTAGCAACAATTTAGAAAGCATGCATTCATTCTAAGACCAGACTCATAGACAAGAACAAACAAATATAAAAGACTGTAATCCTTGAACTATATAAAAACAATCCTGAACTTTTATGCTTTTATAATCTGGGAGTGGTTGTATGCGTACTATGTTGAAATGTTAAAAGATGAAGAATGAATTATGCAGAACTAAGAGTAGTTGATATTTTGTTATGTTTACTTGCCATGAATAGAGTCTCTGAAAAGTAAAATGCCACATGAGACTTTCCAATATCATCCATCTATAAACCAAAAGGCCTCTTATGTTTAACCTAGATACCTCATGGCACATTTTAGTTAATACTTTCATTTCCTCCCAGTATATCTCATTCAAAATACTCTAGAAAAGCAAATCAATAGCTGATTATTCCAAAAACTTTTCGCTTTATTATCCAAAAGTCAAATAATTTTAACCTTTTGTAGAGGACCAGTTTTGCAAAATTCTAACTGATTTTTAAGGTTCTACTCTGAACCATCTACTAATTCTCCTTAACAATGATAGGATGAAAAATTAAACACAGGACTCAATTAGAGTCTCACTGATAATTAATAGATTAACTCCTAGTCCTAACTTAGGTAAACTCCTTCATGATCCTTAAAAACTGAGTTAAAAATATGAGCAATGGCTAATAACATTTGCCTAAAACTTTCTCTGAACACTATATATTAAAAAAGTCAAATTTATTATACCCTGAAAATACCCATTTTTTTATATTAATTTATCAGTTTTGGTTAGTTTATCCCTTGCTCTTCAGTTTGCCATAGAATTGCATGCCTACTGATACAAAGAAACAGAACAAAGAAAATAAATATAAGTTAAAATGTCTGCCTTCAAGTAAAATAATACAGAAAAATAGATGGAAAACAGCAAGGACCACTGTGAAACACCAGAAAATATTTTCTTGTTGAGGGTTGGGGGGAGAGCTGGAAGGGAATAAAGAGATCATTGAAGTGACTATGGCTGAGAAAGGGGTCTTTGCCCCACTTGTCACTGGGGCTCCCTCCTGCAAAGCTTCAGTGGGGCAAAGGATGACTAAGGCTCCTAATTTAATTGAAAATATGATTTCTATACAACTTTTATAGAAATTTCTAATTTTCTAGAAAACAGAAAAGTAGAGAAACATACCTCATGTCAGAATTCCAGAGAAGCAGGAAGATCATAGATTTGGGCAGTTTCCCCACTTCCTGGTATAGAACAAAAGAAGTAAAATTACCCATGAGCAGAATTATGAAGATATCCAGGCAAAAAAGTACCACTTTTATTGTGAGCCCAGAAATTTAAAAGGTGGAGTTAGGTGAAGTGGGTGACCAAGCAATCAACCTCTAGGCAGATACCATGACATACATAAATCTCCCCAGAATGTAGATGCACTTCTAAGAACATAGAGAATATCCTGTAGTACTGAAGTTGTTTTTTGGTTTTGGTTTTTGCTGGTTTTATCACTCACGTAATAAATTCTGGACATTAAGTAATCTAAGTTAGAGAAAAATCAAGAAATATGTTTATGTTTTAAATCGATATCTGTACTAAAGTATTCATCAAGTATTACATTAATTATCATTATAAATTTTTTACCAAATTTGGATTTAATAAAACTAGATGATATTCATTTTGTATTTATTCTTAGTTATTATGTTCAGCATTTTATATACATTGTCTAATGTAATCCTCAGAAAAATCTGATGAGGTGGGTATTATTATAATTGCTAGTTTGCTGATGAAGCTAATGAGGCTTAGAGAGGGTTAATAAATTATCTAAGGTCATAGAGCTAGTAAGGGACAGAGTTAAGGGCTCAGATCCACTTGTTTGCATCCAAAATTAATGCCTTTAACCCATGTATAGTGCCAATTTAATGTAGAAAGGAGACACTCCCTAAACAATTTCTAGAAACAAAGAACTTTATCTTATTCTTTATATAAAATGCTATGTTTTAGAATAAATCTTTCTCCAAAAGAAAACATTTTAAGCTTAATCATCTCCATTTCTTCCACTTTTAAATGTGGCCCATACAGACATCACACCCTTGTCTTTGATATAGTGGTTAAAGACATGCTATCCAATTCTTTTTTATGCAGTTTTAGTTATTTTCAAAAATAATTAATTTGGGGTTAACTTTTTATATCCATTTGTTTTTTTCTCTCTAGATGTTCTTCAGTGTTTCCTACAGTGTTGAAAATTTTTTCTTAAAGTGCTGTGCTGTGTAATTTTAATAATCACTCTTTTGTTCTGTCATAAAAAGCATTTAATTTTTGAAATAAAATCAATTTTAATAATTCATCTTCACATCATGATTAGTGTTCCAATCCAACTGTCTGAGTAAGAATTCAGGGAATATTTATGATATGAACTTAATTGAGTAAGGAAGATACTCAACATCAATCAGCTGGGGAGAATGGTGATTAACAAGGTTAAGGACAA
This sequence comes from Ateles fusciceps, assembly GCA_036589455.1. Lineage (NCBI taxonomy): Eukaryota > Metazoa > Chordata > Mammalia > Primates > Atelidae > Ateles > Ateles fusciceps. The sequence goes on from JAZHEH010002496.1 coordinate 5,288,142, forward strand.
GAGACGGAGGTAGGGATTTGGGGGAAAAGTTGTAGATTTCTGTATAGAGCATATTAAGTATAGAAGTAATTTGGAGGTATCCAATAGACTTGGAGAAATTCAGCTGTGTGTCTCCAGAAAGAGGACAAAACTAGAGGCCAAAATAAAAAGGAAGAAATGGGCAGATGGCTGGAGTCTGAAGTAAAATTTTTATGACACTCAAGCATGCTGACAGGAAGACTGTAGAAACTCCAAGGTCACCAGAATAACCACCCAAGTCATTCTGAATCTCTTTCCTGTCATTTTTCCTACACATATTATTTTTTGTTTGTTTATTGTCAGTTTTTCTTTTTATTTTTAGTTGACCCAAAATGATTGTATATATTTATATAATGCAGAATATTTCAATACATGTATACAACGTATATAATGATCAAATCAGGATAATTAGCATATTCATCACCTCAAACGTTTAACATTTCTTTGTTTTGGAAACATTCAAAATGCTGTCTTCTAGGTTTTTGAACATATACAACAAATTATCGTAAACTATATTCACCCTACGGTGCCGTCAAATACGAGAATTTATTTCTTCTATCTAGCTGTAATTTTGTATCCATTAACCAACCTCTCTCTATCCTTCCTTCCCCTGTTCCTCTTCCCCGTCTTTAACAACCACAATTCTGTTCCCTACTTCTATGAGCTCAATTAATTTTTTAGCTTTCACATATGAATGAGAATACACAGTATTTATTTTCTGTGCCTAACTTATTTCACTTAACATAATGTCCTCCAGGCATATCCACATTGCCACAGATAGTAGGATTTCATCGTTTTATGGCTGAAGAGTATTCCATGGTGTATATGGTGTATATATATATTGCATTTTCCTTATCCATTCTGTTGTTGGATACTTAGGTTGATTCCATATCTTGGCTATTGTGAATGGTGCTTTAGTAAATATGGGGGCGCAAGAAACCCCTGTAATACATTAATTCCCCTTCATTTGGATAAATGCCAAGCAGTGGGACCGCCGGATCATATGGTAGTTCTACTTTTCATTTTTTGAGAAACCTCCATGTTTTTCGTAATGGGTATACTAATTTACATTCCCACCGACAGAGTACAGCAGTACCTTCAATAATGTTATTTTGCTCATGGTCGCTTCGTTATAACATTGATGGGGGAAAAAATAAGTTGATTCCTGGCTGGGCCATTCTCTGTTTGGAGTTTGCACATTCTTCCCAAATATGGTAAAAACGTTTCATTATACATCGTTTTGCTTAAAGTCACAGTTTCCAAGAACTAATGGACACCATTAAGTCAAGAATCACTATATAAGAGTTTCATTTTCTCTACATCCTCACTGGTATTTGATACTTTTTGTCTTTTTGATAATAACCATTCTAACTGGGGTAACATGATACCTTATTGTGGTTTTGATAGGCATTTCCCTGATAATCCTACCAATATTCTTTATTCACTTTCCTACCAACATGTGTCAAACCCAACTCTTTTGTTTCATACATGTGCCAACAGCAATAGAATCAACTGATCTTGAAGAAGCAAACGTATAAATTACATGAACACAAAGGATATTAGAAAGAAGTTCTGAAAACCTTGAAATATACCAAAATAGACTTATAACAAATTTTTCTACTTAAAGCAGTAAATTTTGAATGTTATGGGTTTAGGGAATATCTATGTATGTAAGGCTTTTCCTTTCTATGTATTTGTTTAATGATGTGCTTACTAGAGGAATAGCTACATTGATAGATTAAGCATTTCCTTTCAGCTTCTTAAACTACTAGACTGGCAATTTTTATACAGTTTTCAGATACCTGGAGGTTGTAGATTTTAATTTATACAATATTCATATGTCTGAATGTTTTCAGGATTTTAGGCTGAGAGTAAAATACCATTTGTTACATTACTACACTTGACAGACTGTTGCCCATTGAAATTATTCCCACTACTGTACTTTTAGGTTTCTGTCTCTAATGAAGCAATACAAGTTGGCTTCACCATGAATTAGCAAAGGTGCCATTAACAATAGTGTTCAATTAATGCTAACATTTTCAATTTGTCTCATACCTCAAATTTTAATGGTTCCCTCTTAAATATTAATAACAGTAGGTACCATTGTAATAGCTGCTATAGAAACTCAACAGGACGTATTAGCTATTATTAGTTTAAATTATAACACTAAAGAAACTCAGGGGTTCAAATCAAAGCCCTCCATTATAAAAGAAAATCTAAAACTAAGAAAAGAACTGCAGTGAATGGAACTGGGATGAGAAGAAGGAAAGTAACATTTTCTAAATATTTTCTATTTTAACTTTTCTATTCAAAGAGAGACACAAGAACCCATACTTATTCCAAGCCTCAGATATGTTCAACTATTCATATGGAACAACAAAAAAATGGCCCCTAGATGCAATTAGACACCTGGTGGATCAGTCCCTCAGAAGGAAACTAAGAATATGTAATGTTTTCTCTTTGATACTCACAGAGAAAAGCTCTGTGAAAAATATACCCACGTCTTATCTGGGACCTGGAAAGAAGAGATACAAGATACACTGTAGGCACTTTCAAAGAAAGTGTGGCCTTCTTGATCAACATTCCAATTTTTCTTTAAATAAAAGTTATCTATGGCTTTTAAAATTTTTATTTTTGCAGGCCCATTACCCTGAAAAACTGATTATCCTGCATTCTCCCAGTTAAGACAGAGAGGAGAACTGGATGGGAATATCTGGTGGTGTAGCATTCAAAACTTACAAAGGCCTCAAGAAAAGTTGAGAAGTTGATTGCTACCTCTGCCCGAATAAAAATAACCTAAAAGACACCAAAATATTAAGAAAATGTCCCGTGACATAATTCCTACACTGTCCTCTAATCTGATTAAGGCACTCTCTTACTCTCCACTCTACCTTTGCTTAAGCTGTTTCTACACTGAGACCTTCTAGGACCCTTTTGTCTCCCCAGTCCACAGGTATCATCCAGAACCAAATTCCTGTTATTGCTCTCTGGAAACTACTGATCCAATCATTCTAACCCCATAAAGACTGTCTTCCTCTTTTTTGGCACTGATATCTTTTGGAAAACTTGGCTTGTATCTCTCTTTTATCGTTTAAATTGTCCCCCCAGCTGGAACACAAATACCCTGAGAACAAACAAATGCGTCAGTGCCATGTCATACCTCTGATAACAGTAATAAAGGAAACTGTAGCTGCCTAGACCAGCTACACACTGATCTGCAAGTCTTGGCTTCTCACTTACCAGCTACATGATTTTGGGCAAACATCCAAATGTTATTTGCTTCAGTGTCTTTCTTATAAGGACTAAGTAGGTTCTTAAATGTACAGTACTTAGCACATGTCTAGCGCACAATAAGAACTTAATAAAGGTTAGAGGGTATATAATTCATTCAGCAAAGAAAAGCACAGATGTACCAATTTGTAGAACTCTAGGGGGCATCATTCACATTGAAGTCAATGTGAATAGCACCATGGAGTTCTACCTTTATATTGTGAATTGCATACATCTGTCATATTCACTATCTTCTTTTCTTTTGTTTGACTGTGCTAATCTTTAAGAATACAATAATAAAAAAGACACAACTTCTTTGCTCTTCTGTAAATTACCATCTATTATAAAAAGGAGTCTCACTTTATAACTATAAAAATTATAGTCATTAGGTTACCCCAATATTTAGTGTGGGAGTTGAGTTCTTTACCCTGATGGCATTTTATGATATTACTTTGCTGCCAACCACCAAGTTCAAAGTTGTGATAGTATGTGTCAGACAGACATGATCTGTCAGCATGAGTTATTACCCCCTACCGATTAATCTTTAAAGATAAAATGAACATTTAAAGCCATGGGATTTTCCAAGTCTAAGAGTGAACAAGGCTCCAAAAAGTTAAAACAGTCTTCAATGTGTTTCAAAACCCTCTCTTCCAGCTGTGCTGTACAAGTTGTGAGACAAGCCTCTTGTTAGCTAACATTTGAGAATTCATCTCTCTTAGTGGCTCTTTTTTTTACTTTCTGTTTTCTTTGCTCTATGCAGCTTCTTCTTACTAGTCCTTCATCTCCAAATAATAACTTTCTTCAGACTGAGATGAGCAACTCAGGTATGGTAACCAATAACAGATCACTGGTAGAGGCTTCTCTTATGTGAGCATAAATGGTCAAATCAGACACAAATAGATCCTTGCATGTCACCATTTGGTGAAAACTGGTAACTTTGATCCCATTCTTTTAAAACTATACCCTAGATTGCAGATATATGAAAACATCAATAATTTTGTCCCACTGAATATTTAGTAGAGATATTATGTATCTGTTATACTTAGTGTTTAGAATTTACTAAGGCAAATAAGTGGATAGGAAAATATCAATAACATGCTTGTGTAGCAGACTAGTTATAAATGCATCGGAATCTATATCAGAACAATATTCAAGAGGGACACCTGGGACTCTGTGAGTTCCCCATGCCCACACCACCACATCTTGCTTTAGCTCACATCTAATGTGAGCTCTGTAATTTTGTGTCATCCTGGAGAGATCCTCTTTCTGCTCCCCTTCAATACCCTGGCCTGGCATTCATAACATTGTTTTGAGATGATTAACATCAATTATATCATGCCTTTGTCCCTATTTTCATGAGTCACTTTAAAACCAAAAAACAACAACAAAAACCCTTTATATCCCAAAGCAGACCTTATCACCACATTCTAATCCAATCATAGGTTATTATAGGACCTTCTTTTAAAACCTATCTCCCATTACTTTCTACTTCCAAAAATCCCCTCACTATATCCAATGAAACCCATTATCATTCATCAGAAAAAAAAAAATCCTGTATATGTTTAATCTCTTCTCTGAATATTTCCTGTGCTTTCTTGCTTTTATGGAAACCAGTTTTTCTTAGAGGGCTTTTTTTCCTTGTCAGCCTTTTCAAGTGGGGGAAAGTCTATACTCCTGTGCTCTACATGGGAGACAGATGTGCTCCGTGGTCTTCATTGTCCATTTCAAACCACCCTTTCTAAAATCCCACAAACTTTGAATCTTATTCCGTAAGACCATAACACTCTCTACTCCTTTTTATCATACTTATCTGTGAGAAATAAAAGTGAAATTCTAAGCCCTCCAACCAACTAAATGGGTCATTTCTTGACCATTGGTACCCCATAATAAGCTTGGTCAGTCCTGAAAGGGGTTAGGAGGTCACACCTGCCCTCCTACAGCCCCTCCCTTGCTAACCACCATTAGTCTTTCTTCCTAAACAGAAACCAGTCCTGTCAGAAGACTCCACAACTGATATCAACCAACTTTCTGACACTGCACCTCCTTTTTTCCCTAATAAGAGACCACCAACCACGGAGCTGTTCTGGCCAGATTACAGACAATGTGCAATAAGGGTTTTCATGTCCTCTACTTCACCGTTTGATGTTAGAAGGCTGAAAACTGCACCCTTGGATCATGCTAATGCTGCCATTTTTTTGTACCTGGGGCCCATGAAGGAGCATAAAGCCCAATTGTGCATGTGCACATTTCACCTTTAATAAATATTCATGATTCCTCCTATAGCTTACTGAATATGTCTGTTCAACCACCCAGCTCAGCATAAATTCCTCCAAGTGTTTGTCTCTGGCTTCTGGTCAGAGGCTACACTTTCCAGCCTGTCAGAATGGCCACTTTGCAGGCTATACAATTTTATGAGAAATAAAGTTCACCTTTCCAAATCTATGAACTTCATCTTTCTTCAGTTGACATCTACAAGCCCTTGTACCTCTTTGTGCCTATAAGCTTCTAGATCCTGACTGACTGGCACTTTCTCTTATACCAGCTTTCTGGAATCTGCTATTTATTGATCCCAATATTTTTTTGACTGTCCCTAAACCTCATTCTACATTCATTTCTCATTTTAATCCCCTTAAATTCCATTGTTCATCATTAAAGTTACTTCCTTATATACACCATGAACTCCTTTTCTTTTACTCCTTACTTGCTTGAGAAAAACTCATACTGCAGATGTATCTCTTGATCCACACTACACAACTGTGTCTCCTCAGCTGAACATAGTTGGTAGAAAACACAACCACACACTAATATCTCTTCACATTCATGACCATGATCTTATTCTGAAGACCATTACAGTCACGTGCCACATAACAACATTTCAGTCAATAATAAACTGCATATACAACAGTGATCACATAAGACTGTAATGGAGTCAAAAAATTCCTGTTGCCTCGTGACATCTGTTCTAGCCATCGTAACATCACAGCACAATCCATTACTCACGTGTTTGTGTTGGTGCCACTATAAACAAACAGACTGCACTGCCAGTCATATAAAAGTACAGCACAAACAACTATGTACAGTATTTAATACTTGATAACAATAACAAACAACCATGTTAACAACTCATGTATTTACTAGACTATACTTTTTAATGGTTATTTTAAAGGGCACATCTTCTACTTATGGGTGAAAAAAAGCTAACTGTAAAACAGCCTTAGGCAGGTCCTTCAGGGTGTGTTCCAGAAGAACACGTTGTTATCATTGGAGATGACACTTCCATGCGTATTATTGTCCCTCAGTACTTTTCCATGGAACAAGATGTGGAGCTGGAAGACAATGATACTGATAATTCCAACTTTGTGTAGACCTACGCTAATGTGCGGGCTTGGGGCCTAGTGTGTACCAAAGTTTAAAAAGTAAAATACACTAATGTGTAGGCTTGGGTCCTAGTTTACACCAGAGTTTAAAAAGTAAAATAATAGGCCTGGGCGCAGTGGCTTCACGCCTGTAATCCCCGCACTTTGGGAAACTGAGGTGGGGAGTTCACGAGGTTAGGAGTTTGAGACCAGCCTGGCCAATATGGTGAAACCCCATCTCTACTAAAAATACAGATATTAGCTGGGCGTGGTGGTGCACGCCTGTAGTCCCAGCTGCTTGGGAGGCTGTGGCAGGAGAATCGCTTGAACCCTGGAGGTGGAAGTTGCAGTGAGCCGAGTTCGTGCCACTGACTCCAGCCTGGGTGACAGATTGAGACTCTGCCTCAAAAAAGAAAAAAAAAAGAACAAAAAGCAAAATAATTATAAATTTTAAACATAGAAAAAGCATATAGAATAAAAATATAAAGAAATTATTTTTGTGTAGCTATACAATTTTTTTTGTTTATGTTAACTTTTGTGGATACATAGGTGTATATATTTGTGGGGTACAAGATATATTTTGATTCAGGCATACAATACATAATAATCATATCAGAGTAAATGGGGTGTCCATCACCTCAATAATTTAGCCTTTGTGTTACAAACAATCCGACTATACTCTTTTAGTTATTCTAAACTGTACAATAAATTACTGTTGACTGTGCTGACACTGCTGTGTTATCAAATACTGTATCTTATTCAGTCTGCCTAATTATATATTTGTACCTGTTAATTATCCCCACTTCTCCCAACCCCACCACCCTTCCCAGCCTCTGGGAACTACCATTCTATTCCCTGTCTCCATTAGTTCAATTGTTTTGATATTTTTAGCTGCCTCAAGTGAGTAAGAACATGTGAAGTTTGTCTTTCTATGCTTGGAATATTTCACTTAACATAAGAACCTTCAGTTCCATCCCTGTTGCAGATGACAAAAATCTCATTCTTATTATGGCTAAATAATACTCCATTACGTCTATGTATACCATCTTCTTTATGCATTTGTTTGTTGGTAGATATTCAGATTGCTTACAATTACTGACTATTGCGAATAGTGCTGGAATATACGTGGAAATGCAGACATCTCTTCAATAAGCTGATTTCCTTTTAGGGAAGCATATACCTAGCAGTTGGACTGCTGGATCACATGGTAGTTCTATTTTTAGTATTTTGAGGAATCTCCAAATTGTTCTATATAGTGGTTGTACTAATTTACATTCCTACCAACAGCGCACAAGTGTTCTCTTTTCTTCACATCCTCACCATTATTTGCTATGGTCTGACTTTCAATAAAAGCTATTTTAATTGGGATGACTTAGACCATTGTGTCCTGTATGTGGAACATGGAGTCAAAGGAGATTATTTTGGAGCTATAAGATTTAATGACTGAGCTGCTGGGTTTCTAACTTGATTGGGACTGTAGCTCTTTTCTTTGGCCAATTTCTCCCTTTTGGAACAACAGTATTTACCCAATGTCTATATCCCCATTGTATCTTTTTTCTTTAATTGTACTTTAGTTTCTAGGATACTTATGCAGATCATGCAGGATTGTTGCATAGGTACATACATTGCAAGGTGGTTTGCTGCCTTCCTCCCTCCATCACCTATATCTGGCATTTCTCCCCACGTTATCCCTCCCCACCCTCCTCAACCCCCGCTGTCCCTCCCCTAGTCCCCACCAACTGACCACAGCGTGTGATGCTCCCCCTCCCTGTGTCCTCGTGTTCTAATTGTTCAACACCCGCCTATGAGTGATACCATGTGGTGTTTGATTTTCATCCCCATTGTATCTTGGAAATAACTAGGCTGTTTTTTGATTTTACAGACTCACAGGAAGAAGGGACTAGCCCTGTTTTGGACGAGACTTTGGACTTTTGAGATAAGACTAGAATGAGTTAAGCCTTTGTGGGGGGGATTGTGGGAAAGCATGATTGCATTTTGAAATGTAAGAACGACAAGATATTTGGGACCAGGGGCAGAGTAATGTGGATTGCATCTGTGGACACGAGAAGGGGCAAGGGACAGAATAATGTGATTTGTATCTGCGTTCCTATCCAAATCTCATGTAAAATTGTGATCCCCAATGTTGGAGGTGGGGCCTGGTGGGAGGTGATTGAATCATAGTAGAGATTTCTGATGAATGGTTTAATACCTGTTGGTGCTATCCTCACGATAGTGAGTTCTCAGGAAATCCGGTTAAGAGTGTGTAGCACCTACTTTTCTCCTTCTCTGTCCAGGTGATGTGTCTGCTCCCATTTTGCCTTATACTATCATTGGAAGTTTCTTGACACCTCTCCAGAAGCCAAGCAGATGCCAGCATCATGCTTCCTGTACAGCCTGAAGAATCGTGAGCCAACTAAACCTCTTTAAAAATAATAATAATAATTACTCAGTCCCGGGTATTTCTTTATAGCAATGCAAGAACAGACTTATACAAAAAGTCAGATATTTATCTTAGTCTTCATACTCTGGGCTTGTTTGTACCTATCCTTTTTTGGGATGGCTTTCTAGATAGTTGAAGTAACTTGGGTATTGTAATGTATGTCTTTGAACACTCTAGCCTCATTTGCTTTAGGGGGCATCCCAAACCCGGTAATTTGGCAGCTCTTGCAGACTCCTAGGTGTACCACCTTGGTGGCCTTAGTAAGCTCTTAAAGAACTCTCTGGATTACCACATAGAACTTGGTTCTCTTTCCTTACTTTCCCTTAAAGAAAGAGTTTCTCTCTGTGTGTGCTTGGCTGTCTGGTGTTGGAGAGGGGTGATGCAAGCAGACCTTTGGCCACAACCACTGGGACTGTGATGGGTCAGCCCAGAAGCAAGAACAGCACTGGGTCTTACCTAAAGCCCACAGTGACTACTGCCTGTCTACTGCCAATGTTCACCCAAGGCCTAAGGCCTCTTCAGTCAGCTTGTGGTGGATGCTGCCAGTCCTGAGTCTCTCCCTTCAGGGCAATGGGCACCCCTCTGGCACAGGGAAGGTCCAGAAATGCTGTCTAAGAGGCAAGGCCTAGAATCAATGATCCTAGGAGGTTGCTTGGTGCTCTACCCCACTGTGGCCGAGCTGGTACCCAAGACACAAGACTAAGTTCTCTTTACCCTTCCCTCTGCTTTATTCAAGCAGAAGGGTTTTCTCCCCCATAGCCACTATAGCTGGGAATGCGCTGGGTCACACATGAAGCCAGAAGGCCTCTGAATTTCACCAAATGCTCACAAAAAGTACTGCCTGGATACCAATGTTGATTATTCAGAGCCCAGGGTCTCTGTATTCAGTAGGAATAAATCCTGTCAGGACTGCATTCTTCCCTTGAAGAAAGTGGGTTCTGTTCTGGCCCAGCATGCACTTAGGAATCTGGTGGAGGAGCTAAGGCAGGGAAAGGGGACCCCTGGACTCTGCCTAATGCCCTATTCTATTGTGGCTGAGCTGGTATCCAAGTTGCAAGACAAAGTCCTCTTTACTCTTCTCTCCTCAAACAGAAAGAAGGGGAGTCTCCCAGAGCTGTGAGCTGCTCTGCCTGGGGTTGGGGGAGTGGCGATGCAAGCAGTCTCTTGGATGCCTCAGCTGGTGTCTCACTAGGTTGTATGCACCCAAGTCCACTGGTTCTGAGACTAAAACAGCACCGGGACTTGCCCAGGAACTGTAGTCCTTGTGGCCTAGACTGCCTTTCAGGTTTATTTTGAACCCCAGAACACTTTAGCCCACCATGGCAGGGCTTGTTGAAACTCAGGTTTCTGCAGAGGGATGGGGGAGGGGTAGTGTAGGTGATTCAAGACCTTCTTTCCTATTCTCTTCAGTGCTTCTTGCCTTGATATGACGTTAAAACCAGGTACTGTGATAATTCAGTTGATTTTGGGTTCTTATGAAGCTGATTTTTTGTTTAGATAGTTGTTCAATCTGTTTCTGCCAGGAGGAAAGTAGCTACAGGCATCTATTTGGCCATTTTGCTCCACCTCCCCACGATGTGTTTGTGTTTTAAGCTAAGTGTTATTACAAAAGAGTAAGAAAGTTTTAAAAAATTAAAAAGTTTATAAAATGAAAAAATTAAGTTAAATTTATTACTGGTAAAATAATTTTTTTATAAATTTAGTTTAGCTTAAGTTTACAGCAGTTATACAGTCTGTAGTAGTGTACAGTAATGTCCTCAGCCTTCACATTCACTCACCATTCATTCACACACCAACTCACCCAGGGCAACTTCCAGTCATACAAGCTCCATTCATGGTAAGTGCCCTATACAGTTATATTATTTTTTATGTTTTACACTATATTGGTTTTTACTGTACCTTTTTAAATCTTTTATTCTCTACTGTACCTTATCTGTATTTAGAAATACAAATACGATTGTCTTACAATTGCCTGTAGTATTCATTGCAGTAGCACACCATACAAGTTTGTAGCCTAGAAACAATAGGCTATGCCATATAGCCTAGGTGCGTGAGAGGCTCTATCATCTAAGTTTGTGTGAGTACACTCTGTGATCATTGCCCAATGATGAAATTGTCTACTGACACATTTCTCAGAACTTATCCCCCACTGTTAAGTGACACATGCCTGCATTATATTTGCTGTCAAGCAATTGTGCTACATTTCGCTAATCTACTCTCTCAGCTCCTAGACAATTACTGTATTTCATACACTTTCTTCACAAATCTCCAAAACCTTCTCCTCATAGTGACTCTTCACTAATGACTTTATTTTCAATTTCACTTCCACAGTTTTAACACCACATCTACCCAACCCATATAATCTGCCTTCCCACAGCTCGCCCCAGGCTTTTGTAAATGATCCAGATCCCGGCTAAGATCAATGCTTTCACTTTTGAGTTCTATCCCATTTCTTCTCCCCTATTTAAGGCCACTGCCCATACACTTTTTCCTCATTCCCCTACATCATCAGTTCCATCATCACATAGCACATTGTAATTTCTGCTTCTCTCTCCTCATTAAAAAAACAAAGCCTCTCTTTAGATTCCATTTCCCCTCTAGCTAACTCTGTATTTTTGTGACTTCATATGACAAAATCCTTTGAAAGATTTATCTACACTTATTTTCTTCCAATTTGGCACCTCTTGTTTTTTTCTCAAACCCACTCTTTTGCCTTCTATTCCTCCACTGTAACTCTTTTTCAAGGTAGAAAATAATTTATGATTTGCTTATTCAAATGGTTAAATCTATTTTCATTTCATTTGACGTATTAGTGGCATTGTACACCAGTGATTACTCCTTTTCATGAGAGAGAAAATAAGACAAGCTTTCTCTTCTCAGCTTCCTAATTCTACACTCTTCCGATGTTTTTTTTCTTTTTCCCTATCTTACTGGCTCCTTCCAATCAGACTCTTGTTTGTTCTTTCTCACCTTCCTCTATAAAACGCTTCAGATCTCAGCCTTTGTACAATTTCTCTTCTCTTTCTATATTTACTCCCTTGTTGATCTTACCCAACATTACAGTTTTCAATAGTACCTAATGATAATATTCCGGTCAGAGTTCTTTCTGATCTCCATATTTATACATAAACATGTACAAGTAAAAATAATGTTGATGCCTCCATTTGTGGGTCGAGTAGTCTTCTCAAACTCACACGTTCAAATTTGTGTAGTCCTGATCTCCTCGTCGAAACTTCCTTCTAGTCTAGTTTTCCCCTTCTGAGTAAATGGCAACACCATCATTCCAATAGTTTTTTTTAAAGTACGTATTTTTCTCTCATATGCCATATCTAATTCATCCATATCCCTGTTCCAAACACATCCAAGATCTGACCACAGGTCTCCACTTCTACCATTGTCTCTCATCTGGATTAATCAACAACTGCCTAACTTATCTTCCTGCTCTTGTTCTTGTCCCCTACAATCTGTTTTCAACACAGAGGTAGACCTTCCTGTGTCATGCAAAATAAAAGCAAATTCCTTACAGCTGCCCATGAAGTCCTAGGAAGTGTGTCCCTTCCCCTTGGTTCTCTGATCTCATTTCTTACTCCCCCTCCGTACTATTCACTGCCCCAGCCACACCAGCCTCGCTGCTCCTCAAACACATCAAGCCCACTTTTGCCTCAGGGCTTTGCATATGCTTTTCCCCTGTACCTAAAATGCTATTTTCCTAGATGTCCACATGGCTCATTCTCTAGCCTACTTTTAGTCTTTGCTCAAATGTCTCTTTTTCAGCAAAGCTACACCAAATATCATAACTTAAATTGCAGGCCTTTCTCCATTATAACCTTTCCTTTCCCTCCACTGTTTTTCTCCATAGTGCTTTGAGTCATCTAACATGTTTTACATTTTAATTACTTCATTTTTTTATGTCTTCTTGAGTCCTCCTTCTTTGCCCTCCCCAAAGACTCCACCAAAATGTAAACCCTTTGAGTACAGATATTTGAATCTGTTGTTTGCTGCTAAATCTCCAGTGCGTGGTTAGTGCCTGGTAATCAGTAGATGCTAAATTAACATGTTGAATAAATGAATATAAATTAAAAGAAGTAAAAAAAAAATCAAGCACTTTTCCCTCCTTCAGATATTCAGAGCTCTTTTATCTTTCCTTTCTGTATCCTATAAGCAATTATTTATTTTGTAAAACATTTTCTACTAATCATTAATATCTCATTAGAAATTTTATTCAATTTCTATTTTCATAACACTTTCCTTTTAAATGCCTAGTGTCATGTATAAATTTCAAGAGTTTGTACCATCATAAACGGGCATCAGGTGATAGAAGAATGTTAGTGCTTCTTTTATGTGCCCTTAAATTTACAGTCTTATACTGTCTCTCTTTGAATCATTTCTTCTGCCAGTCCTGGTGTATTTGCTAACATTGGTACCTTGTATAAAACAACTGAGAGAAAAATGGGGTGAGTGCATCATATTTAAACCCAGTTATGCAGTCACGGTTTTTCATAGCTGAGTAAACTGCCCAGGCTTACAGCTAGCTATTACTCACTTGGCTGATTTAGTCTTCTCTTTCAGCCACATGAAAATGCCACCTGCTATTCACTTGATTGAAGATGGAATGATGTGAGCATCTAATAAAGAAGACAGAAAAATAACACAGCATTTGTGATTCATGTGTTCATATTAATTCTCATTCTTTCTCCCCTTCCCTCTTTCTATCTCTCTAAGTCATATCTTTTCCACAACAGACTATGTTTACCCCAATATTGAGCCCATTACATTATTCTATTTTTGCTTTCATTCTGCATTATTTGTTCTCAAAATATATCTCTCTATTGAATTGATTCTTCTGTGAAAGGATTATTAATATCAAAGTCACATCAGAGATTTTCAGTGAGGTGTAGCATATTCCCCAACAGTCTAAAGAAAAGATTTATAATGTCATTGCAGAATATCATTCAAATACCTTGGCCCGTTAAGTTGCAACTGATGCTTAACTAATGTGCTTTCTTTTGAAGTGCCTATCTTTTCACAGCATGGGATAGCAATACGCCAAGGAGATAGAGTTATGATGGGTGAGAGCTCAACTTGAGAATGCTATATAAGAGAGAGGCTAACTAGAGTTCAAAGGGAAGTTTATGCTCATATACAATCATATCTGAGGCAGTAGACCTTCTTTAATCATATTTTTAAATTCTCATCTAGCTAGTCTAAGTCTTATATTTTCACTTCTATTTTTAACTTAATTAACAAAGAAGAAGATAAACTACTATTTGGACTTATCAAAATGCAAATCAGTTACCTAGCACTAGAAAAAGGTAAAAACATACTCTTCACATTTTAGAACTAAATTTTATTCATCTTTAAGTCATATATCAATTTTTCTTTGGGAAATAATTTCTAATATAGACTAATAGATGTATATTTTCTACTCTTTCCTGTCATTTACCATTATTGAAGCATTTATTCCATTCTGCCTCACATATATTATTAATATATGTTTTTCTCCATGTTCAGTTATAAGCTACTTGAGAGCAGAGATTATATTATTTTCCTGTTTTAATCTTTAGTGTCTTTCACAGATCCCATCATGGAGACACTCAAAAAAGTATTTGTTAAAAAAAAACTAAATTTAATTCCAGAGATAATTATTAAGTACCTTTGCCAAGCATTCTGCTAAACAATAGAAGTAAACCTAGGAACAAGACAGAGTTATTGCTTTTAAAAAGCTCATGGTAAATTAAACTCAGTTATGTGCAGCTATGAAAGACAATTCAGCTGTGTGTAATGCCTAGTTTGGGAGATTACTCCATGCGGGCATACCTAACAGCTGAAAAAGTCCAAGGCAACCTATGAGAAAAAAAAAAACGGTCTATATCTGACTTAGCATAAGAAAACTGAGTCATATTAGGAATGGGCTTTTATGTTTTTCAGCATTGGGATTCTGAGAGTCCTCCCAAAGGCTTCAATTGACCTACATCCAAATTCTAGGAAAAACCAGAGAACGCACAAGAAACCTCAATGAGAAAACACTCTCCACAGCTGTATAAATTGAGATTTCCAGAACACAGCAACCTAACTATTTACCTTGTTTTCATGGTACCTGGTCTATCATATCACATTTTCTTTTATTATTATTATTATTTAAGTTCTGGGGTACACGTGCAGAATGTGCAGCTTTGTTACATAAGTACAGACATGCCATGGTGGTTTGCTCCATCTGTCACCTCATCATCTGCATTAGATATTTCTCCTAATGCTATCACTCCCCAAGCCCCTCACCCCCGCCATTCACCTGCTATCCCTCCCCCTAGCCCCCAAACCCCCAATGGGCCCCAGAGTGTGATGTTCCCCTCCCTGTGTCCATGTGTTCTCATTGTTCAACACCCACTTAAGAGTGAGAACACGTGGTGTTTGGTTTTCTGTTCTTGTGTCAGTTTGCTAAGAATGATGGTTTCCAGTTTCATCCAGTTTCCTGCAAAGGACATGAACTCATCCTTTTTATGGCTGCATAGTATTCCATGGTGTATATGTGCCACATTTTCTTTATCCAGTCTATCATTGATGGGCATTTGGATTGGTTCCAAGTCTTTGCTATTGTGCACAGTGCCACAATAAACATACGTGTGCCTGTGTTTTTATAATATAATGATTTATAATCCTTTGGGTATATACCTAGTAATGGGATTGCTCAAATGGTATTTCTAGGTCTAGATCCTGGAGAAATCACCACACTGTATTCCACAATGGTTGAACTAATTTACACTCCCACCAACAGTGTAAAAGTGTTCCCATTTCTTCACATCCTCTCCAGTATGTGTTGTCTCCTGATTTTTTAATGATTGCCATTCTAATTGGCATGAGATGGCATCTCAATGTGGTTTTGATTTGCATTTCTCTAATGACCAGTGATGATGAGCTTTTTTCATATGTTTGTTGGCAGCATAAATGCCTTTTTTTGAGAAGTGCCTGTTCATATCTTCGTCCACTTTTTGATGGAGTTGTTTGTTTTGTTCTAATAAATTTGTTTAAGTTCTTTGTAGATTCTGGGTATTAGCCCTTTGTCAGATGGGTAGATTGCAAAACTTTTTTCCCATTCTCTTGGTTGCTGTTTCACTCTAATGATGGTTTCCTTTGCTGTATAGAAGCTCTGGAGTTTAATTAGATCCCATTTGTCTATTTTGGCTTTTGTTGCCATTGCTTTTGGTGTTTTAGTCATGAAGTCCCTGCCCATGCCTATGTTCTGAATGATACTGCCTAGGTTTTCTTCTATGGTTTTTATGGTGTTAGGTCTTAGTTTAAGTCTTTAATACATTTTGAGTTAATTTTTGTATAAGTTGTAAGGAAGGGATCCAGTTTCAGCATTCTGCATATGACTAGCCAGTTTTAGCAACACCATTTATTAAATGGGGAATCCTTTTCCCGTTTCTTGTTTTTGTTATGTTTGTCAAAGATCAGATGGTTGTAGATGTGTGGTATTATTTCTGAGGCTTCTGTTCTGTTCCATTCATCTATATGTCTGTTTTGGTACTAGTATCATGCTGTTTTGATTATGTAGCCTTGTAGTATAGTTTGAAGTCAGAAAGTGTGATGCCTCCAGCTTTGGGTTTTTTGTTGTTGTTGTTGTTTCTTTTTTGCTTAGCATTATCTTTGCTATGCCAGCTCTTTTTTGGTTCCATATGAAATAAAGGTGTTTTTTTTCCAATTCTGTGAAAAAAAGACAATGGTAGCTTGATGCGCATAGCACTGAAATCTATAAATTACTTTGGGCAATATGGCCATTCTCACGATATTGATTCTTCCTAACCATGAGCATGGAATGTTTATCACATTTTCATTTAATTGTTTGTAAAACACTAGAAAATGCAAAAATAAGTATTTACTTATTATATTATTTCTCTCTCTTTTCTTCTTTCCAAAAATTTAACATAGGCATGGATTAAAGCCTGAATTTTTTACTATTATAAGGGGTCATCTTTATATCTGTGGTATTTCTTCCAGGCAATTGTAATGTTTCATTGAACCATTATTCTGGGACAAACATATTGATTCTTTTCATTTCAAAGTGAATTTCTCCTTTTGGTTTCCACCACCATTACACAGAAGTAAATTTATGAGTAGTCACTTTTTTCTATGCTTATATTTCTTGAGTAATCCTTTAATATACATATCTTCTTCCTTTATTCTGAGAGTTTTAGGTTATTTATCTACAATACCTAGCACAGTGCCTTCTAGGCAAGTGGTGCTTATGTTAATTGCTATCATCTCTTCAGTGTTTACTAAGTCTTTGAAACTGTGCTAAGTACTTTAAACATGTAAGTTTAACCTTATAAACTACTCGAAGAGTGGTATCACTGTAAACCTATACATATTAACACATATTTGAATGACTATATAATTCCTATACAATCATACATCTAAAATTCTTATATATATATATAGTTATAAAAGGTAACTAAAGACTTTAGAATAATTACAATTAAGAAACTTATTTTACTAATTGAGTAGGAAGTGCTGAACTTAACGAATCTAATTCAAGAATTATGATTCAACTAGCTCTTTAAATAAATAAGTAAATAAACTTCATATAAAGATGGTTTTAGGACATACACTTCTGTTTAGTCATTCTGCCTGTATACCTACTTCAAATCAATTAGCATCATAAAGAGTAATTTTGAACATGCAATGAAAATTTTTAATAATTCTTGCTAATGGAAATAAGCTATGGAAAAAATACACCATCCAAAAGTCATTTGATTGTGGCTTTGAAGTTATTCATAATATTTTTCTATCAGCTCCTCATGATAGAAGTACAGAAAGGCAAATTCAGTCTTATCGTGTATTCTAAAATTAAACATCTCCAGAATACAATCCTTTACTTGGTATACTACTTGTAGATAACTGAGAGATTTAGATCCTAGCCTCCAAGAGTGATAAGAATATGCTTTGAGGCTGTGTATGTATTAATTAAAGGACTCTCCCTTCTAAAACCAAGCAGCACATATTACCTTTACCACATACTGGAACTTAATTATTTCTATCTCAAATCTGCTGATTACTAGCAAGTATCCTTGGTATACTAACGTGAGCTCAACTTCTCTGTTACACGAAAGGATGAGTGCCTTTAGATGAGCTTGGCCTTTCCCTTGTGAGTACTGTTTAATTCTTGAACTATTTCTATGGAACTCCAAATCTTGAGAATACGGCAGGAAAACCACTGGACTGGAGAAACTCTGAGGTCCATTTCCAAAGCCAACAATTGAAAACTTCGTGACACATGGTCTTGAATGTTTTATTTTGGTGTCTGCATCCTTCATTTTTCAGTTACCCTGAGGGTTTCCTTGAAGTCAGAGACCGCATTTTACTGAATCCACGTTAAATATCCAGTAAACACTTACTAAAACAATGAACGGACACTACTCCACAGCTACCATGTTCAACATATTCCTGAAGGATAGGAACAAAGACTTGTATACCTCAGGGACATCTGGTTCCCTACTGTGGGCGGTTCAACAAAAAATACTTCCTAGCAGATATCCTCTTAACTGTAATAGTTCCTCCTGAGAAGGTTTCTGTTCTATTACACACACTATTTTTGCACAGATTTTCTTCTCTAGCTGCCTAAAGGATCTTTTCATTTTCATGCCTCTGGTGGTATTCAGTATAACTTTTCTCTAGCTATTGTACCTCCTACACTACATTCATTGATTTGATATGACATCTTTGATCTACTCACACTTAGCCACCCACTTTCATGGCCCATGGGGCCCTTGTGCCTGTTCCTGCACTACAGTTTGATGTCTGTTTGGCTATGAATGAAGTTGGAAATGGAGAGCATGTTATCAAAAATTGAACAAAAGGGCTTGGGCAGAAAAGCTCCTTTGTAGAATATAGGTAGGACACAAGACAGTGAGGCACAGAGAGAGAGACGGTGTCAAGAGATAATGAATTTGTCTGAGGCAAGTTAATATAATAAACATACAAAACTATGCTTTGAAGGAACACAATGTTAAATATTTTGTCAAATTAAGCATATGATTTTAATTTTTTTTTTTTTTTTTTTTAGACAGAGTCTCATTCTCTTGCCCAGGCTGGAAGGCAGTGGCACGATCTCAGATCACCATAGCCTCCACCTCCCAGGTTCAAGCAATTCTCCTGCCTCAGCCTCCAGAGTAGCTGGGACTACAGGCACATGCCACTATACCCAATTAATTTTTTGTATTTTTTTTTTAGTAGAGACGAGTTTCACTATGTTGGCCAGGCTGGTCTCAAACTCCTGACTTCGTGATCCACCTGCCTCAGTCTTCCAAAGTGCTGGGATTACAGACATGAGCCACCATGCTCTGCCATGTTTTTTATTTTTAATTAAGTATATAATACATATATTTCTGTTTTATAGTATATATGTGTATGTGTGTTTTAAGAAGTCAATTTGCAGCCAGGCGCGGTGGCTCACGCCTATAATCCCAGCACTTTGGGAGGCCGAGGCGGGTGGATCACGAGGTCAAGAGATCAAGACCATCCTGGTCAAAATGGTGAAAGCTCACCTCTACTAAAAACTGCAAAAATTAGCTAGGCATGGTGGCGCACGCCTGTAGTCCCAGCTACTCGGGAGGCTGAGGCAGGAGAATTGCTTGAACCCAGGAGGCGGAGGTTGTGGTGAGCCGAGATGGCGCCACTGCACTCCAGCCTGGGTAACAAAAGCGAAACTCCGTCTCAAAATAAAAAAAAAAAAAGAAATCATTTTGCCTAAATTTTATTTTTTTTACTTGGAAGAGATCATACCATTGCTGGAGCACTATCTATGGCCAGGTATATTATGAATTTTGTTTATGAGCTACTTATATAAACTACATAAGATTGAGTGATTTCTCTGTATTATTTGATTTATCTGTATTATTATTCTTTCCATTTCCCTTTTCACACGGAAGCATTTATCCCTTCCCTGTGATGATTATACCTCTACAAAATGATCTAGAAGTAAATTGGTCTACTGGAAGGTGCATTTGCAGCCACTTATCTTAAGACTTTGAGTTTCAAAAGCTAACAACAAAGTACAGTTGACCCCTGAACAACATGGGTTTGAGCTTCAAGGGTCCAATTCTGCCACCCCTGAGAGCAAGACCAACACTTCTGCCTCCTCCTCCTCAGCCTACTCAATGTGAAGACAACAAGAATGAAGATCTTTCTGATGATTCACTTCTACTGAATAAATATGAAATATATTTTCTCTTCCTTATGATTTTCTTAATAAAATTTTCTTTTCTCTAAATTACTTTATTGTAAGAATACAGTACATAACACATATAACATACAAAATATATGTTAATTGACCGTATATGTTATCAGTAAGGCTTCTGGTGAATTGTAGGCTATTATCAGTTAGGCCTGGGAAACTGAAAGTTATACATGGATTTTTTGACTGTGTAGGGGTCAGTGTCCCTAACCCCCGTATTGTTCAAGGGTCAACTGTAGTGGGTGTCAATGTGTGTGTGTTTGCTCATTATTATATGACTTTTGCTTCACTTATTTTTTTATTCACAAATTTTTCTTTTGTACCTTCAATCACTAACCAAGGTAATATGTATATATGTATAAAGGTGATTGTGGTTCACTAAAAACAAAGATTTGGTCTACAAAAATAGTAAATGTAAGCCAATTTTTTTTCCCTACAAAAGAATTCAATAAGAAAGAATCCTTCATTATATTTCAAATTCTAAATTTATATCAATTTATTTGACCCATGACTTTTCTGGTAAACATGAAAGTTTAAAGTGTACCACAAAGTATATTTAAGGTAACAACAAAATATAAGGATACCTAGGAAGTAATGAGAGAGAAAAAAAATCTGAAGATGTAATATTTGTGGGGCTGAGATTCTACCTGATTTACTTGAGATTTGGTAATGTCAACCAGTGTTTATATTCTTGCTGAAAACCTTAGATCATGCATTTATTCATTTATTCAGCCATTCTCTTAAAAAAATTGATTCTCTATTATAATCTAATTAATTTTAAATTACCTTACAATCTAAGCAAGAGATACTGGCAATGAATAGAATTACTTCCTTGAACAATAACAGCAAACAAACAAAATGCATGCGTACATAATAACAGAGAAGAAAACATTCCTACGCATTACTAGTCAACGGCAGTTTGGTCTCTTGAGCAGTCAGAAGGGGTTTGGGCTTTGTACTCTCCACATGTAATATTTTTAACTGTATTACTGCCTCAAAGCCTCAGTTTCTTCATCATTAAATTTGAAATTATAATGTTTTCTTTATTGTGTTATTGTAGCAATAATCAAACTAATGTTTGCAAATCATTTAACATATGGCTTGGAACAGAGTAGGTTCTCAATTGATATCTCTTTGTTGTGTGATTATTATTACTATTTTATCATTAACATTATCATTATTTGCCTTGTTTTGAGTAATTTAATTTTTCTTCTATTTATTTGATAGATATGAACCAGATTTTTAGACTCAGTCATTAGCCTTCCCAATTCAGTGGTCAGCATTTTCAGTTAGGTAATTCTTCATTCATAAATGGAGCCATTTATCAAAACTCACCAGATTCCTTGCTCATGTACAAGAGGCCGTCCTGGAATATTCTCTATCCATTGAAATGTGCACTCAGGCGGTGACATGGAAATCAGTACAGCAAAAACTAATGATCTGGTTGTATTAACAATTGCTCATTTGGGTGGTAAGTGACCTGAGACGAAGAAAATGCAATTTTGCCTGCCAATAAAGTAAAAAATGGTTGCCCTTACAGTTCCATAGAGATTATAATCAATGATACTTTTTATTGAATCAATTGAACTACATGTAGCCAATTAAATCCTTGCTTTGATGATAAAGGGTAAAATGAAAGCCTTGTATTTTCATGCTTTGCACAAAATTATCTGGTATACAACAGCTTTAGCATTAGTAACTTTTAAGGGCAGGAGGTCACCTTGTTCATCTAACAGATGAACCTTCTCCTTAACAAAATAATTTTTATCTCTGCATTTAAATATAAAGTGTTGAAAAGTTTTCACATCCTTGAAGAAGAAAATGGTTATCCTCTGTCTATTCCCAAGTCAAGGTTTTTGTTGTTCTTTAAAACAAACAAAACAAAAAACATTGAGGAATACTGTTTAAATGGAAATTGGCAACATTGAGATGTCACTTCTGACTGATTTTACTATAAACTAATTACTAAGCACTTTAAAATTGTCACACCACTTTATTACCCAGGAAATTATGTTATTAAACATCCATTCAACATTTTCTCTAATACAGTCGTTTGGATCTAATCATGCCAAAGTTCAGCTTTATTTTCACAAGCATCATTATGCAACGCAAATGTGTAGAACAAAACTTTTAAGTTCACTTCTCCCAACCTTTGAGCTTTGTCTCATAAACACTATATTTTCAAATCAAACCACAATGTTACTTTTGAAAGACACGTACCCTGGCATCCCCTAAGCATAGTTAATTTGATGTAACTCATGATGGTGATGTTTCCTAAACTTCTAAATCATCAGAAAGCTTTCATAGCATTAAGAAAGGGCACATGTAACTAAATTTTCTGCTAGATCTATTTCTCATTCCAGACTTACTGAGAAGTTGAAATAAGAGAGAATGCTGTTTCTTCTATGCGTTTTTCCAACTGTTTAAATTCATTTTTCTTTCAAGCATTACTGAGTACTTCACTTGTGACAAACACTGTGCTAAAAGGTAGATACAGAAAGAAGATGTAAGAATTTCCTTTTGATTTTTAATACTCTTGTCTTTCCATATACAAAGAAGGCAGTTTGTCCTTTGACTAGATATTCCTGAAGGTGGGTTGGGTGTGCTATATGGCAGGAACAAGATTAAGCCAGAAGGATAGCTGTAAAAATTCTATTATTAATATCTACTTTGTGGATATTTTTTTCAGCACAATTTATGTCTGTTTTGAAATAACATAGCCAAATCTTCCTATCAGAAGAAATTTCAGGACACTGATGGTCAGGATCCTATTTAATTGCAGATACAGGAAACAATTCTGGTCTAGGAAAAAATTGAGAACTAAGTGAGGTAAGAATAAAAATATTTTATTTTATTTTTTATTTATTTATTATACTTTAAATTCTGGGGTACCTGTGCAGATCGTGCAGGTTTGTTACAGAGGTATACGCCTGCCATGGTGGTGGTTTGCTGTATCCATCCCCCGTCATCTAGATTAGGTATTTCTCCTAATACTATCCCTCCCCAATACCCCTATTCCCTGCTATCCCTCTCCTAGCTCCCCCACGCCCCCAGCCCCAGCCCCAGTATGTGATGTTCCCCTCCCCTGTGTCCATGTGTTCTCATTGTTCAACACCCACCTATGAGTGAGAACATGCTTTTATTGAAACCAAAAATTTTTTAAAGAGATTTATAGTTTTAAATATCTGTAATTATTTATTTTAAGTTGTAAGCACCAGGAAAAACACATGATAATTTTTTCTTACTATAGATTGGTTGATTCCTGTGATTATTTTATTTAAATAAATATAAACATGGTATCTAATTCAAAATAGAATCTGGATAAAACACTCTCGTGAAACAGATGCTAACAGGACACTATGCACCCCAAACAAAAGTAGAAAGATATTTTATTTTCCCCTTATAATACCCTGGATAAGAAAGTCAAACTCTTTGCGAAGTTTAATGCTAACTAAATCTATACATCTCTATAAAACTTTAACTTGTCAAAATTGAGTTAACATATTATAAATAAAAAATACTTTATATATTTTTTTAAAAAATTGAAGCTAAAGCTAAAAGTCTTCCCAAAAGACTATGCCAGAGCCTAGGATTTTTACTCAATATAAATGAGGTTTTCTGCCTACAAAAACACATGTACAAGAAGGCTCACAGCAGTTTTATTAACAGTAATCAAATTCTTAAAAAGAGAGTAATCTACATTTACCTATGTAACAAATCTGCATGTCCTCTACATGTATTATGAAACTTTAAATTAAATCTAATTTAATTTAATAAAAAGAAAATCAAGTCTCATACCTGCAAAATCTCACATCAAAACCAAAAATGCTTTAAGTGGAAACATCTAATATTATGCAAAAAGATGAAACCTTTCATGCTCATGTATTCATAAGCTGAACCGCATGCCTTACTCATGTTACTATATGCATTAATGAATGAAATGGTATTATTAAAAATTTTGCTACTTCTAAAAATAAAAGAGAGCTCATGAACGTAAAAACTGGGTAAATACATCAATAACAGGTTAAGTGTCCTAGGCAGAGAAAATGTAAGAAATGAGGGAGAATATGGTGTCTTCAAGGCCCTAAAATAGTTTTTTACCAGAATATTAAATATTAGGGAAAGAACAGTAAGTGAAGAAGCAACTAGCTAGAGATTTGGGAAGGATGCAAATAGAGGAGAGTCATTAATAAACATAAAGAAATCTGAACTTCTTACCCAAGAAACCCAGGTACAAGTTTTAAGCAAAGTAGTACTACGATCACATGGAATTGTAGTTTAGAAGAAGGTTATGGCTGCAGAGAGTAAAATGGCTTATGCAGAAGGTACCCTTGTGGACATAAGGGTATTTTCATGATTGGTTCTTTCATAATATTCAAGAAACTACTTAAATTTAACTTCTTAAAGTGCTCTCCTTAATTTCTCTTTCTAAAATACATACCACTCTTAA
This sequence comes from Ateles fusciceps, assembly GCA_036589455.1. NCBI lineage: Eukaryota > Metazoa > Chordata > Mammalia > Primates > Atelidae > Ateles > Ateles fusciceps. The sequence goes on from JAZHEH010002496.1 coordinate 5,312,906, forward strand.
AGTCAGTTTGGTTCTATATCTTTCTTATATTCCTGAGTTTTAAAATTCCTTCATTATATTTTGAGTGTTTATTGTCTGCAATTTTTTCCAAAGATGTAAGATCTGTGAGAGCTGAACCTTTCTTTATCTGTCTTTTCATCACTGAATCACCAAGAACAGTGTTAGTATATAGTAGGTATTCAATACATGTTATGTGAACTAATAAATGAATCCCAAAAGTACTGTATTTTAGGTGTAGTTGAGTTTTTATAGATGGTATATTCATGCTATTCCCCATCTACTGCTTACACAGTATATTCATGCTGACTTTTAATATATAAATATATATATGCAAATGACTGACATGGGGTGAAAGGGTGTCTCAACTATCTAAAAACAAGCTCAACGTTCATTCATACAATAACCCCTCAATTTCTTTGCTGACAATATCATTTCCAGGAAGGAGGGAAATTTATCAGAATCTTCAGTGCTATTGTGTTCTTATTCTGAACATCAGTTCTTGAAACTGACAAGAACTTTGAACAAAAATAACAATTTAATTTTAGAAATTGTGACAGAGGGCAAATGGTACGAGAGCATATCTGTCCCTTAGTATTTTGGATAGCAGGGCTTTCTAAATTCATACAAAAAAGAAATATGATTTTTTTAGTAGGAAGTTCTGAAGGGAAGATAAATTGCATTACAAAGCTCTCATAACAGCAATTCTAACTTTGAGATTAATAATACACTGTAACTTGTATCAAGGAGCATTTGGGGTACGTGAATAAAGCCCCATGCTTCCTTCATTCATTAAATAAAAATGTAAATGATTGCTTATGACAGATACTATGCTTGGTGCTGTTGACAGAGTACCTCTCCTTGTAGAGTTTATGATCTAATAGGGAATATAGAGAAGAACAGAGGTTATAGCAGTGTCACAAATGATGTATAGGGCAAATCTGATGATTACCTGGTACATGTATATGGAGCATCTAATCTGGACTTGAAAGAAAGATGCCCTTAGGAGGTAAAGTCTATATGGGAGATTAAGGAATGAGTAGGAGTAGGTCAGACAAAGTCCAAGGAAAGGTAGTTTTAAGAACATGAAACAATGTAAGTTCATACAAAGAGGACAAATTTCAAGTGATTTTTCCAAAGATTTCAGAATTTTTTTCTAAAAAATATACATAGGTGATGAAATAAACAACATTAAAAGGTATGGTGTAAACACAAGTTTTATAGTAGTATAAAAAATAAAATGAACTTACTGATTTAAAAAACTCTAAGAATGGCCAAAGGAATATTTTGTTTCTTGATATAGCAAGAGGCAGAAGAAGATCAAAGAATGGAGAAATTTGCCCACAGAGGTAGAGCATCAAATACTGACAAGCAACACAGAGAAGACTGAACTTTTGTTTCTATCTCAAAGAAAAAACATATTCAGACTGAAAAGGGCAGAATAATCTGATTTTGGTCAGGGAAAATGAAACATGAGTAAAAATACTTTTTGGGAGCCTTATAGATTGAATAAATGTTATTCAAATCGCCTGGTCCATTCTCTATTCTTGTCAATGCCACTAAGATTCAACAGAGCAAGAGGACAGTATGTGTGGCTGCTCATTAAAAAATAACCTTCGGCTAGAAAGACACTTCACTTAGCAAAATTAATCAGATTGCCCTTGAGAATGGTCACATATTTCTGTCTTTTGGTACATTAACTAGAATTCTTGGCAGGGACATAAGGGCCAGGGAGAATTTGATAGGTAGGGATAGAGGGATTTAAGTAACTTGGCTATGGTATTAGGAGACTTTTCCTTGAGAAGATACACACATTGTTTATTTCTTTTTATGTGGAGTAAAAGTTGGCAATTTTACAATATAGCAGAACAAATAAATCTGTGACATTTTTGACAGTTTGGTAGTTAATTTCATGCACTTTTGAGACCATTTAGGTAGGAGTCCAACATAATAGTTAAGTGTGCAAAATCTGTGAAATCAGACTGCTTGATTTTGAAATCTCTTCCACTTTATGATGAAACTGAATCACAGAGAAGATAAATTACTTTCTTTTGGCCATGCCAACATTTGACATTAACCTTGGTGTTTCTTAGGTTTATCTACTACTAAGTTTTTATTTTTTCCCTTCCTTTCCAAACTATATGGTTGGGAAGAAGTCAAATGGACAGCTCTCACTTAAAAAGGGTGGAGTTATACTCCATGTCCTTAAAGGCAGTTAATCTATATAAGTCATTCAAATTCTCTATTTGTCTGTTTTATCTCATTTATTTATTCAATAATTTATGTCAGTATTGTCTCATAGTTATATTTTTCATACTTTGGTTTGTAATCCAATACTAAATTGTTCTTGCTGTGGTCATTGGGAGTTCTTTTAGTTGGCTCCTATATCACTTTGACATGCCGTCATCATTGAGATAGTTTTTAAAATCACTTTCTCACTTTATAGGAGTACAAGATGCCCCAGACTCATACTGTATATTTCCTCCCAGTTATATAATCAGCCATTTCTATAAGGATCCCTTCTTCCCTTTAATTGGAAAATGATATAAGAAACTAAGATTTGTGTGTTAGAGGTGTTCATTGTTACTGGGGTGGCATTGCTCCTGGGCCCTCTCAGCTAACAGAGCAAGTAGGTATATGTGTATATACTAACCCATGTACATACACATATTTCTAAATGTTTCTATATGTAACTACCTATATCTATATTAAGCTAACCATGAGTTCATACTGAAGTCTTCAATGTCAATCAACTATCACAAAGGTTATTTTATCCTCCCCTTGTCTGTAACCTCCCATTCCAATAGTGAAAATCCTGTCTTCAACAATATAACATCAATTCACTTAATAGTTTAACTACAGTATAGATAACTAATGGTTTAAGAATCATTAGGCTGGCTGGGTGTGGTGGCTCACACCTGTAATCCCAACACTTTGGGAGGCTGAGGCAGGCAGATCACCTGCAGTCAGGGGTTTGAGACCAGCCTGACCAACATGGTGAAACCCTGTCTCTACTAAAAATACAAAATTAGCTAGGTGTGGTACAACATGCCTGTAATCCCAGATAGTCAGGAGGCTGAAACAGGAGAATTGCTTGAACCTGGGAGGCAGAAGTTGCAGTGAGCCCAGCCTGGGCAATGAGAGTGAAACACCTCAAAAAAAAAAAAAAGAATCATTAGCCTATACCCTTTGGAGAACAAATTTATCAACTAGAAGACAGTGATTACATACAGTTCATGTATATTTTTCAAACTAGATTTTTTTCACTTGGCAATATGCATTTAGGATTAATCCATGTCTTTTTGTACAATAGCTCATTTCTGTTTATAGCTAGATAACATTTTTTTCTACATTTTATTGTATGTACATACTACAATTTGTTCATTCATTCACAATCTAAGAGCAAAAGCATTCAGCCTTTCGCCATTAAACATGATGTAAGTTGCAAGATTTTTATAGAAACTTTTTTTATTTGGAAGATATTTTCTTGTTGTGTTATTTGCAGTTAGCTGAAACTTCTCATCAGAAACGAATATTAGACTTGGTCAGATGTTTTTTCTGCATCTATTAAGATAATCAAATGGTTGTTCTTTTTTGATCTGTTAATGTGGTGAATTATACTGACTGATTTTAATATATCCTACCAATCTTGCATCTTTGAGGTAAACAAATCTTGGTTATCACGTACTGTTTGTACATATTATTGGATTAAATTTGCTAAGTACTTTTTAAAAATTTTAGTATATATAATCAAGAAGGATATCACTCTGTAGTTGTCTTTTCTTGTAACATTTTTTTCCAAATTCAGTTATCAGAATAGCACTGACTTCATAGATTGAGTTATGAAATATTTCTTTTCCCTTAATTTCCTGGATGAGTTTATACAAAATTCGTAGGATTTTCTACATTTTTAAATAGAAATTACCAGTGAAGTTATATGAAACTAGCTTTCAATGAGAAAGAGAGGAAAGATTTTAAACTACAAATAGAAATTGTACAATAGACATAAGATTCTTTAGGTTATCTAAAGAGTGGCTTTGATATTTTGTGACTTGCAATAATTTCATTTCACCTAAGTTGTCAAACATTTTGTCCTAAGTTTTTTCTCACATATTTCTATTATATCTTTAATATATACATATATTAACTATTACCACTCTCATTATCATATTAGTAAATTGTGTAATTCTCCCTTTACCTCTGTCCCATCTGAGTAATATTTTTCAATGTAATTGGTCTTCTAAAGAGTCAGCTTTAGTTTATACTTAACATTGGGTTTAGTCTGTGCTTCCATTTTCTTGTTTTCTTAAGGTAGAAGTGTGAACATTACTCTGAGGCCTTTCTTCTTTTTTAATATTTATAACTTTTCCTCCAAGTGCTATTTTAGAAGCATCCTATAATTTGTGAATTCAGAGTCTTTATTTTTTGCTCCATTCCAAATATCTCCTACTTTTACTTCTCTTTTGGTTCATGTTTTATTTAGATTTATATTAATTAATTTCCATCTATTTAGGCATTGTCAAGATATCTTTCTCATATATATTTATAATTTAATTTCTGTGTAGTCAGAGAATATATTTCCTCTAAATTGAATTTTTAAGTTTATTGAGACTTGTTTTATGTCTCAGCATATTGTCTGTCTTGGTATATACACATGTGCACTTGGAAATAACTGGTATGCTGCCCTTGTTGGTCAATACTGTTCGTGTCTTACAGGTTCTTAGTGATTTTCTGTCAATTTATTCTCTAAATTATTAAAACATACGATAGAAATCTCTGACTACAATTGTGTCTATATCTATTTCTCCTCACTTTCTATCAGTTTTTGCTTCATGTGTTTTAAAACTCTGTTAAGTGTATATATATTTTGAATTTTACATCCTTTGGATGAATTCATTTACTTATCCATTTATTAAGAAATAACCTTTTCATTATAAGGTATATTTATCTGATGTTAATATAGACAACACAACTTTCTTTTTATTTCAATTAGTATTTCTTCATTAATTCAATTTTTTAAAGAAAATTAACAGGTTTATTTTAGTACAATTTTAGGTTTAAAATCCAGAAGAAAATAGAGAAAACTTTTTTCCACTCCCTCCTTTTTTCACAGTTTCTTCTGTCATAAATATCTTGCATTATTTATTACAATTAGTGAATCAATATCAATACCTGATTATTGACTAAAGCCCACAATTTGCATTAGGGTTTACCATTTTTATTGTGCCGTTCTGCGGATTTTGACAAATGTATTATGTCTTATATCCCCCCTTATACTACTGTGCAAAATAGTTCACTGCCCTAAAAATCCCCTGTGCTGTATCTATCTCTTCCTCTATATCTTTTTACTTTTAACCAACTTAGGTTTGGATTTAATGTGTTTTCATAGTAGGAAACATATAGTGGGGTCCCTTTTTCTTTGTACCTAGTTGGCAATCTACACCTTATAATTGGTACATTTAAATCATTTATACCTAATGCGGTGATAAATATGTTTGGTTTAAGTGCCAACTTGCCATTTATTTTCTTTTTGTGACATCTGTTACTTCTCTCCTTTCTTTCATCCCTTTCGTTTCTTTTTTTTTAATTTAATATAGTTTTTGAATCAATGCTGTTTCCTTTGTTATGTTATCAACTATAATTCTTTGCTGCATTTTTTTAGTGATTGCTCTGGGGTTGTACTTTTCATCCTTAACTCGTCGGTGTTTACCTTAAGATAATATAAGAGCACTTCAGATGTAGTATAAAAACCTTAAAATAGTACATTTTCAATTCTCTCTCCTGGCCTTTTTCCTATTTTTATCACACAAGTTACTTCTATGTACATTGTACTTCTAACACCACTATATACATGAATATTTATTTAGTCATTTAGCATTTAAAGAGACCTAAGTAATAAAGAATATTTTATTTGTACCAATGTAATTGCAATTTCTAGGATTCTTTATTCCCTTGTATTGAGTAAGATTTTTATCTGGCATCATTTTTCCTCTGTTTGGAGGGCTTCTGTTAATATTTCTTGTCAGGAAGGTCTGCAGTTAATAAATTATCTCAGCTTTTGCATCTCTGAAAAAGTCCTTATTTCTACTTTATTCCTGAAAGATACTTTTTCTAGGGTTTAGAATTATGGACTGGACTTTTAGTCTTTCCAGTACTTTCAAGATATTGATTTGCTGCCGCCTGGCTTTTATAGTTTCAAAGAAGTATGCTGCCATTATAATCTTTGTATATTAGTATGCAATGTGTCTTTCACATCTGTCTGATTTACATGTTTTCTTTTTACCTTGACTCCAGAAAATTTATTTATAATGTGCATTCATGTGGTCTTCTCTGTGTGTGTGTATGTGTGGTGTGTGTGCACGCACACACGTGTGCATGCATGTGTGTGTGTGTATGCTTAAGGTTCATTTATTTCTTGTATCAGTAAGTTTTATAATTTTTATCAATATTGAAAATATTTAGGCCATTACTGTCTTAAATAATTTTCCTGAACCTGCTTTAACTTCTTTACTGTAGATTTCCAATTTTCCGTGTAGTATACCAACACCTCATTGAGCTCTGTTTATTTTTTTCCAGTCTTCTTTTTTTCTTTCTGGTTCATCTTAGCTTCTTTCCATTTTTATGACTTCAAGTTCCCTAATTATGTCCTCTGTGGTATATGATCTGCTATTAATTCCATCCAGTGTAATTTTTTTCTCAAACATTGTAGTTTTCCTTTTTTAAGAGTTAAATGTAGATCTTTTAGATTATTATCAATATCTCTAGCTGATATGCTTACTCTTTAGCTCAGTGAATATACGGAATAGAATAATAATAACTGTTCTTGGGGAAGGGATCTAAATAAGCATTTCTCAAAAGAAGAATACTAATGCTCAAAGGGTACATGATAAAAAGTGTTCAAAATCACTAATCATTAGAGAAAGGCAAATAAAACTAACCCTATTTTAAATGACTCATCAAAAAATCAGGCAATAGCAAATGCTGGCAAGGATGCAGAGAAAGAGGAATCTTTGTACACTAGTGGTGAGTGTGTAAAATTTTAATAGTACAACTACTATGGAATACAGTATAGAGGCTCCTTGTAAAACTAACAATTAGAACTCTTACATGATCCAGCAACTCCGCTGCTGAGTGTACATCCAAAAGAAGGAAAATCAGTACATCAAAGACATGTCTGCAACCCCATGTTTATTGCAGCACTTTTCTCAATAGCTAAGATATGAAATCTACCTAAGTGTCCATCAGTTAATAAATGGATTGTGAAATGTGGTACCTATGCATAATACAATATTATTCCACCATAAAAAGAGTGAAATCTTGTGATTTGCAGCAACATGGATACAACTGAAGGTCATTATATTAAATGAAATAAGCCAGGCAAAGAAAGACAAATACTGCATGTTTTCACTCCTATATGGGAGCTAAAATCGTGGATCTTATGGAGGTAGGGAATGGATCAGTAGTTAGCAGAGTCTGGGAAATGTACCCAAGAGAAGTTGGCTAATGAGTATGAAACACAGACAGAAGATATAAGACCTAGTGCTCAATAATACAGCAGAGTGACTGACTATAGTTAACAAAAATATGTTGTATAGTTCAAAATAGTTGGAAGAGAAGAGTTGAAACGTTCCCAACAAAAACTAAAAATTAATGTTTGAGATGATAGTTACCCCATGTACTTTTATTTGATCATTACAATGTTGTATGTATGTATCATTATATCACAGCTATTATCTATCAATAAATAACTACTGTAATTTTGTTATCTACTAATTTCATCATCTATATTATCACTAGATCAGTTAAAATTGATTCATCCTTCTCTCATGACAGCTGTTATCTTTTTCCACTTTTTTGCATGCTTAGTAATCTTTTTATTGGATGTGAGTGAAACTGTGAATTTTCTATTGTGTTAAATAATTCTGAAATTACTTAAATATTCTTGAGCTTTATTCTGCAACATAGGGTACCTGGAATCAGGTTGAGTTTTTAGGTCTTGCTTTTAATCTTTTTTAGGTGAGACTAAAACAGTGTCTAGGCTAGGGCAGAGGTCCCAGGCTGCAGACCTATACCAGTTAGTGGCCTGTTAGGAACCGGGTTGCGCAGTAGGAGGCGAGCAGTGGGTGAATGAGCATTACTACCTGAGCTCCACCTCCTGTCAGATCAGTGGCGGCTTGAATGCACATAGGAGCAGGAACCCTATCGTGAACTGCGCATGTGAGGCATCTAGGTTGTGCGCTCCTTACGAGAATCTAATTACTGTCTGATGCTCTGAGGTGGAACAGTTTTGTGCTGAAACCATCCCCTCCCCAACCCCTGCTCCACGGAAGAATTGTCTTCTGTGAAATCAGTCCCTGGTGCCACAAAGACTGGGGGACTGCTGGATTAGAGGATATTATTTTCCACTACTGAGGCAAAGTCTTTTTGAAATACACACCCGAGTCCTTGTAAATTACACGGTTCTACACACTTCATCTAGTAGAAACAACTATTCCTTGCCCAGCTGTGAATGGTTTTTTCACAAGCAGGTACTGATGAGTACTCAATTTAAGACATTAGGGTGATCCTCTGCAAACCTGGAGCTCTCTCTTTTGCAGCTTTCTCACTTTGGTGCTTTGCTTGGAGAACTCTAGCCAATTTGACCTTTATGGTTTCTTAGCTCTTCTCAACTGGAGGAGACCACTGGGTTCTGCCCGAGTTACCACTCCCTGTGCCATGACCTGGAAACGTACTCTCCAGGAACTAAGCTGGATAATTTAAAAAACCGTATTTGTTTCCCTCCTCATCTCTTAGGGACTAGTGCTTTTCATTGCCTGATGCCTAATATTTTACATTTCTTGTTTTATATATTTTATTTGGATTTTTGGTTGTTTTGAGTGGAAAAGTATATCTGGACTTTATTGCTTCATCTTAGCTGGAAAAACAAGTAATAAATGTGATTTATTTTCTTACTGCATATTGAAATGATTCATCACCTGAAAATCTGCATAATTATGCAAACCAATATTTTCCTAATGACCAGAGCATGATTTCACAAAATCATATGTAGTTAAAATATCCCTTCATATTGCAAGATAGATCTTTTGATTTTTATGTAACCAAGTATTAAATATTAATTGATGTGGTTTCAGATTATATGTATTTTTAAAATATCTAAAATTAATAGAAAGGATATTAAAATATCCTTCTCTTTTTCAATCATATATACATGTGAAGCCAAGTTTTCCTTAAAAGGTTTCACTTACAAGAGTGTATAGTAAGAGACAGAATATAGAAATAGATATGCCAATACACTTGTTTTTTATTAAGTGTGATATTAGTCATCAAAAGTATAAAACACTATCATTCTTCTTGCTACTTTTTTTTGTTTTGGAAAATAGCATTAATTTTCCTAAAAGCATATTACTTAGTTTAACATGTAAAAAAGTAGTATTATTTTAAATAAATCAACAAATCTGCATTTTAGAATGTCTTAGTTTCGGTCTTTCTATTATGGTGAATATCAATAGATATACCCTACATAAAACAAAACTCTTTGAAATTCTCAGTAGTTTTTAAGTGTAAACGGTCCTGAGATCTTACAATTTGAGAATAGCTGTGTTAGAAACATGTGAGCCTCTTACAGATGTCTTTTGCTAAAGTTGTTAAAGAGAAGCTGCGACTTCTCTTTTGTTGTCCTATATCCTCCTAAGAACCTGTTAGAATAACATTTGTGTATGGGTTAGACTGGGGTAGGGAATCCCATCATAGATATTCATTCAATTACCTGTAAAACTATACAAGTAAGAAAGGCAAAATTCAGTAATTTTATACATATATATAGGTTTAACTAAGATACCTGTTACCTTTGTTTTATGGTATAGTTTGAGTGAGAACATAATTACTACCTGAACTGTGACTGTAACAGCATTACTTCATGTTCCTGTTTTCTCAGAATGAGAAAAAAAACAATATTCAGAAGATGAAAAATCCCATAAATATATTCAGACTCACTCCTACTTTAGTTTTCTACCCTATAACAATGTTAGAGTGTCACAAACAGCAATGCCTTCAGAAACCTATGTCATTAATTCAGGAAGTATTTATTCAGCATCATTTATTGTGGTAAGATTGCCAAGGCAGAGTCCTTGCATTCAAGGAACCTACAATCTCATAGACTTTGAGAAGTGATATAAAAGTTAATATAAAGTAGTATAATAAATGGAATTGTGGTATAGAAAAGCAAAATTTTTTTAATTTAGATTAACCATTAAAAATATGCTAAGAATAAATCTTGATTTGATCACAGACTTTAGGAATGAGTATTATAATAAGAAATTCTGGCTCTTCATGACTTTAAAGAATTATACACAATGAGAGTGTAGAAAATTGGCCTACTGGGAGTTGACCTCTTTTCATTTTTTTAAAAAGGTAAATTCTAGTGAACATTTTCCTCTTTCCAATTTAAATATTGTTCTGTGCTTCTAATATTATTCCTTAAAATAATTTACAAGTCAACAATAATACTTAAACCAAATCTGAAATATTTAAGAAAAAGAATAAAAATATTCAGAAAACAAAATGTTACATTCACTTTATATTGTAGCCCAGTTCTGAGTATTTATTCTTAAGTGGGTTAGCTAATCAGGAAGAAAAGCAAATGTACCTGTCAGCAAAGACAGGAGGATGAGCTCTGAATTGTATTGTTTTGTCAGTTTCTCTGGATTTAAAATAGAAAGGATACTATTGTACTCTTAGGGCTATCTTTAGCTCACTCAAATGATTTATTTCTTTCCCCGTTAGGAAATAGCATACATCAGGTAATTCTCATGGGAAGCTTGAATAGATGAGAGCATGTTTATTTAATTTTATTTTTCATCTCATCATCTTGAACATTAAGAATCTGTTCCAAAGGGATAGAGATAGACAGACAGACAGACAGGTAGACAGATAGATTAGGCTCTGAGGTTCTGTGGGAGAGGTCAGTGTGCCATGACTACTGTTTTGATAGTAGCCATAGTTTCCCTAGACCACGTTAATAAAAATTGTGTTATTTAAGCATTATCATGTGCCAGGCACCATGCTAAACACTTTCTGTGTTTTCTCTCATTATTTCACACGAAGAGGATTGGTTAATCACATTGGACTTCAAAAGAAACATAATAAAAGTGGTCCATTCCTTTTTTAAAAAATGCATGCAAATAAATATTTTTATTTTCTCAAAAAAAAAAATCTGTTCCATCTCAGCCTCTAGGCTAATCAGTTTGTGAGTGACATTCACCTTTAGTTTAAGTTATTTGTGTATTTTAATGGCATAAGCAAGTTTTAATCACCCAAACATTTTTGATATCATAAAGAAGCTACTGATTTCATTTGCTTTGGATATATTTGTGATTTTAATGATAATGTAGCTTGGATAGTGAAGATTTCAGTCTCTAATTATCTAACATCATTTAGGAAACTAGTATCATTCTTTAATATTTATATTAGTTTTAACATTCTCACTGTTCTACACTTCATACTCATAACCAAGTTTCTGTTCTTCAGTAGCCTTATTCTAAAATGATAGCATATGTACACAATCTGATCAAACACACCCCATACACTTACTGCTCTTATTCTACTATGATAGTCTACAATTGTTTATTTCTAATTTTTAAATATTACAAAGGTATAGGTCCTGCAAGTTAACTACATTACCCCTGAAATTTATTTTATATAAGAAGGGTGTTTTTGCTTCACATAAAAACTGATTCAGTAATATGAAATGAAGAAAATGTTCTAGGCCTGTGATAGAGATGAAGAAGTTAAATAACCAGAATTTACAGGGCCTGGTGGATTGAAAATTTTTATCATAGATTCTAACATTTTAAAACAGGAAAGATCTTTAGCGTATGCATTCTAATACTTCTGCTTCAAAAGTGAGGAAACTAAGATTCAGAAAAATTAAGTGACTTGTTCAGTAACATAGAGATAGTCTTTGGTAGGTTTAACACTAGACTAATATATAGTTAGTCTTTGGTAAGGTTAATACCTAATTTCTATGTAAGATTTTGCTACCTAGAAAACTAATTGGCCAATTCATACAAAGGAATAATTTTACTTTATTTAATTAAAATATATATATATATATGCTACATATACACTATGGAATATTATGCAGCCATAAAAAGGAATGAGAGCATGTCTTCTGCAGGCACATGGATGCAGCTGATAGCCATTATCCCCAGCAAACTGACACAGGAACAGAAAACCAAAATCCCATGTTCTCACTTATAGGTGGGAGCTGAACAATAAGAACACATGGACACAAGAAGGGGAACAACATTCACCGGGGCCTGTTGGAGGGTGTTAGGAGGAGGGAGAGCATCAAGACAAATAATAGCTAATGCATGCTGGGCTTAATACCTAGGTGATGCGTTGATAGGTGCAGCAAACCACCATGGCACACATTTACCTATGTAACAAACCTGCACATTCTGCACATGTACCCTGGAAATTTAAATAAAAATAATTTTTTTAGAAAAAGTTGATATATGAGTGAGGTAGACTACAGCTGATAGAAGCTGTTCAAATGGAAGAGATTGCCATTGTTAAAGCCAAATCAGAATGTCACATTGTTAATTTAGTATGTTGAAATCAGGTGTTTTTTTCTTAACCCCACTGACAAGTAAACTTAATCAAAAATGTCTGATTAAATTAGTAAGAAAAAAAATGACAGTTACTTCTAGGATGTACTAATGCATGAACCCTCAACCTTGTAGGGACTGCATATGCTAAAAGAACCTGATGTTATTTAATTTACAGCAAGGTATCTGGTGCCATCTGACAAATGTAGGAAGTGTTCATCAAATTTTGTTAATTAATTTATCGACAGAATACTATCCACAAAAGAAAGGCATAGAAAGTGTGATTGCAGATTCTATCTAATTGGCATAACATATTGAACTATCAGCATCTAGAGATAAACATGTGGCACTCAATCAATCACCTGATTTTTTTTCAAGAGGGGGATAAAAATAGGGAAATGAATAAGAATCAAGTGCATAAAAACTGGTTCAGTTTTTATGAGAGATAGTGCTTGCAATCACTGAAAACCACTCTTCACATGGTTTTAAGGGTTCTCAGTAAGTCATGAGTTCTCCACTGTGGATTAGTGTTGGGGAAAGAAGGGAACTTTCTTTTCCCCCTTTATAATTTAGGAGTAGAGTAGTCATTCCAACAGATGAAGTGAAGGAACTGCTTAAAACCCATGCATGCATGTCCGCGCGCACACACACACACACACACACACACACACACACACACACACCAGCAATCAGTAGTTGGTAATGCCTTCAAGAAGAAGGGCACGTCTCTCATCTGATCTTATGTTAAATAACATTTACACACTGAAAATTCTCAAATGATTATCTTTGACCCAGAACTCTTCTGTGGACAGTAAATCTAACTATAGATTTTGTCTCTGAAATTAGATTTCTAACACTGCAAGTTTAACATCTCCAAAACTCAACTTCTTATTTCCATACACTCCCACACACCTCTCACAGTCTTTCCCATCACAGAAAATATCAACTCCTCTCTTTTAGTTTCTCCAATAAATGTTATAAGAGTCATCCTTGACTTTTCTCTTTGTCTTACATTATATACCCAATCCATCAAAAAAATTGCAAAATTCAATCAGATTCACTTACTTCTTCCCATCTTTCAACACAACTTTCAAGGTCTAAGCTTTCGTCAACTCTTCCCAATATTTTTATGACAGGCTCCTACTTCTATATCCTGTCTATATCCTTAGATATATTTTTTCATCTGCTAAAAGAAACCATTTAAAAAGAAAATATGAGTGTGCCAAATCTCTCTTGAAAACTTTGCAAAGCCTGCCCATCTCACTAAGAGTAAAATCCAAAGTCCTTCCAATGGCTAAATGCTTTGATTAATCTCACAGCCTCTCCCTGGCTCAGAACTTCCCCACCACGTACCTCTTTGAATCTTTTTTCTCCCACTCTTTTCTTTGCCTTGCTTTTCCCTATTTGTCACCATGTGTACATGCCACACCTGCTTCTGTCTCAGTTCCTTTGTACTTGCTTATTCTTATGCCTGGACTAACTATTTCTTTCCTTTAATTTCTTCCAGTCCGCTTACTAGTCTCTTGGTACTGGGGCATGGGTAATCCATATAAAAATTGCAATATTAATCTGCTGGAACTCTCTATCCCTCTCATTCTATTTTATTTTTTCTAGAGACATTATCACTACATAACATAATACTTTCAAAGTTTTTTATTCATTGTTTTGTTCTTATTCATTAGAATATAGCTCCATAAAGACAGTGTTGTTTATGTTATCCACTTCTATATCTAAGATTGTCAGATAAAATATAGGACACTCAGATAAGCTTTAATTTTTGATGAAAACAAGTAATTTTAATACAAAAATATCCCAAATATTGCTGGCTTCTACCAATAACTTGTTTATGTTTATCTGAAATTCACATTTGGTTGGCCATCTGTATTTGTATTGGCTGAATCTGACATCCCCATTTAGATTTCCAGTGCTGAAAACAAGAAGTGGCATGGCTTAAGCATTCAGTAAATATTTTCTGAATGAATTATTTTTATGAATTATATGGCCAGAACATCATTAAAGTGTTCTTAAATGAACATTTATCCCCAGGGACTTAGAGGAGTATAAAAATCAGGAGACTGAAGCCTGGTTCTATCCTAGAAAAGTCTGAAGACCAAAGATTGGTTGAAGTAAGAAGAATCTACATGATAAAGAAAGAAGGATTAGCGATCAGATCAGATACACTTTCTGTATGGCAGGGTAAGCAAAAATTCTCAGGGAAAGCTGGATGGGCTCAAATCTTCTTCAAGTTACTTCGGCCAAGTGGGTTGTTTGCTGTGGTAAGAGGACCATAGCAATAAAAATCCATGGGTCTCCTCCTGCACTAAGAAAGGGATAGGATAAAGAAGACATAGCAAAGCATTTACCAGAAAATGTATCAGTCAAGACAGAAGTCTTGGAAGTCTCAGGTTCTCCAGGAGAGAACCAATATTTGAAGTTTGGCTCTGACAGTAGACGGTTATAATAGATAACAACAATATAACTCATTTAGACATTTTTTTAACCCCACATAGAACCTAGAGGACAGGAAGAAAAACAAAGAGGAAGTCAGGGAAGACTTAATGAAGAACTCACACCCTAATTTCTATATTATACGTTCCTGAGCTACAAGTCAAAGTAAATCTACAAGAAGAGAAAATACTTCAAATTGCATGTAAAACTAAAATTTTAAGTAGAATTGAACTACTGTACATGTAAAATCAAGTCACAGGTTTCAAAAAAGAGATCGTGATTAGATAATGTTATTATTAAATGATATTATTATAACTGGCTAGAAACATGAAAATTTGTCAAAGTTTTATTACAGGAAAAAATAAGTGATAATATGATTGTAGTAAAGTATAAAGCCATTTTCTGTATTCTTTTGGTTTTAATATATTCGATATTAGTTAATAACTGGGAGTAATATGAAGGGGCAAAAGGAACGTGAAAGTGAAGGTAATAAAGAATGAAAGAAAAATAAATGGAAAGGAACTTGAGATTAACATATCCATACAAAGAAATTAAACTGTAATTCAAACATAATATATTACATGCAACCAGAATGTAACTTATAAAATCTCACATTAGCATTTAGGGTTCTGAATAGTTATAATTCAGATTAACTGTCTTCAAAGAACAGTTATAAGGGCAAAAACCGTAATTATACTTTAGGAAAACAATAGATGAGCTATCATAAAGATATACATAGTTAATTATTAGATGACTTATACATACATGAGTAGTTTTGAAGAGGAAAATATAAATTTGCCATTGGTACATAAAGAATATTACAAGCAAGTGAGATTTAAAATATATCATTAGTAATAAAAATTATTTTTTAATAGGTGGCATAGAGAAGAATACAATCTCAAAGTATACAAAACAGTAAGTAAAATGATAAGGGAGATGTTACTAAAGGACTATAAAATCTTTTCTGCATCCAGCACACCAACAAATTATTCTGAAAAGTTATCCACCCCCCCCAAAAAAAGCAACCAAACAAAACTCAGTGCTGAAAAAAATTACAAAAAAAAAAAAAAAACAAAACCACCATATCATTCATCTGTCAAGAAAATAGAAATAATCACCAAGAGTCAAAATTTCTCTCAAAATGAAATTAGACTGTTAAACCAACTGGATATTAAAAGTAGTTCTGGAAGGAAAAAAATTGTACTACCAGGAAATAAGAGTTTGAGAGATTAACAGTAGTCTGAAATAGTGGTTTGGGGACATGAGTCTGCACATAATTGTGCAGCTGGATCTGATCACCACATAAAGATCCCCAAGGGACTACAGCCCCAATGGAAATGAAAAAAAATGTTAACCAATAAAGTGAAACTGTATGGCAGACTATCTGTACTTCAACTCCAGTAAAGGAAAATAACAAACAATAATAATACAATTTCCTCTTGAAAACCATATATATTTAACCATAGATATGTACTTATGTAGATCTCAGAAATTAATATATGCAACTATGCAGAAGGAAAATTTCAAGATTAAATAACGATGAAACTGCCATTAAATGAGCTCATCTACCATGCTTCCTAACTGCACATACCCCTATGAAATTACATAATTTAATCCTCATGGCAACCCTACAGAGGCTTATAAGGTTCTGAGTGTCTTGCCTAAGATAAGACAAATTTGAAACTCAGAAAGTTCTGTTCTAAACCTGTGCTCCCCCACCTGCGCTAAGGAAAATCATCTGCACATCTTTCTCATCTCACTGTCACAACACAAGAGATTACCTTGATTCTAACACCTTTTGTATAAAATATTTTTTAAAAATCTGTCATTGGAAAAAAACATAGAAATTAAGAGGCAAAGAGACAGAAGAAAAAATAGCATATAGAAAAGAGAGACAAGAAAAAGAACAAAGCATATGCAGAACTTTGATATCTGAAAAGGTGACACTGAGATTCGAGGAGAAATTCTGGTTTATTAAATAAATAACACTGACGCGAGCCTGTAATCCAGCTACTCGGGAGGCTGAGGCATGAGAGTCGCTTGAACCAATGAGGCGGAAGTTGCAGTGAGCCAAGATTGCTCCACTGCTCTCCAGCCTGGAGACAGAGCAAGACTCGGTATTAAAATAATAATAAAAATAATAATAATGACAATAAATAACACTGGAAATTTTTTATATGGAAAACAATTAAATTTTTTTTAGTTGTCACAATTCAGAAAAATTAATTCCAGGTTTACTTTTTCTGAAATTAATCTATATATATAAAAAACCAAAAATTTAGAATATAAAACAGAGAAACATGCATATGTCCTTAGTGAGTCAAGAATGCCTTAAAAAAAATCAAATTATCGGCCGGAAGCAGTGGCTCAAGCCTATAATCCCAGCGCTTTGGGAGGTTGAGGCGGGTGGAACATGAGGTCAGGGATTTGAGACCAGTCTGGCCAATATGCCGAATCCCCATCTCTACTAAAAATACAAATATTAGCTGGGCGTGGTGGTATACACCTGTAGTCCCAGCTACTCAGGCAGCTGAGGCAGAAGAATCGCTTGAATCCAGGAGGCGGAGGTTGCAGTGGGCCAAGATCACTCCACTGCACTCCAGCCTGGGCGACAGAGTAAGACTCCGTCTAAATAAACAAATAAATAAAATCACAAATCAAAGCAAAGATCAAAAGAGGAAAAATATTTATATGTTCAACCACATTAAGAAATATTAAGCCTATTCAAAGGACGCTTTAAAAAGTGAAAATCAGCCCTTAAAATAAAGAAAGTATTTGCAATAATAACTGGCATTATGTAATTCGAATTTATAAAATCTTGACTCCTTAAGAAAAAGACAGAATAAAAAAGAATGAGTATTTCACAAAAGAGGAAATATAAATGGCCAAATAATATTTGTAAAATCTGATCAATTCTATTAGTTATCAGGAAAATTAAAAAGTAAAACTACCATGAGATATTTCACAGCCTCTAAATTGGCAAAAATGTAAAAGTCTGACAATACAAATATTGCAAGCATATGGAGAAAAGGAATCACATCCTTTAGAGGTAGAAGTGTCACTGGCAGAAAACAGTTTGGAAAACTATTTGACACTTGCAAATAAATGTGCTACAGCTACAGGCAACTATACAGATAAATTTCAAAAACAATTTTGAATGAAACAAAGCAAGTCACCGAAGAATGCATAGAAAAGTAACATACAGAGTTCAAACATAAAAAAGCATTATATATCTTTGGTGATACCTATGTATATCATAAAACCATAATTAAATCAAGGTAATGATGAACATAAATCTTAGAAAAATGCTTACTCTAACCAGAAGGTTGTGGCCGGGTGCATTAGCTCATGCCTATAATCCTAACACTTTGGAAGGCTGAGGCGGGCCACTCACCTGATGTCAGGAGTTTGAGACCATCCTGGCCAACATGGTGAAACCCTGTCTCTACTAAAAATAGAGAAATTAGCTAGACATGGTGGTGGGTGCCTACAGTTCCAGCTACTCGGGAGGCTGAGGCAGGAGATTCGCTTGAACCTGGGAGGCGGAGGTTGCAGTGAGCCAAGATCACACCACTGCACTCGAGCCTGGGCGACAGAGTGAGAGTCTATCATTCATAAATTTAAAAAATTAAAATAAACAGAAGGTTGAGATACAACTACTAGCAGGTAGATAGTACACACAGGATTTTTAATAGTACTCAATATATTTTTAACTGGGTGGTGAGTGGGTTACTTAGACGGTCAATGAAGAATCTAATCAGGCAATAAAGAGCTCAGCAAAATTCTGATAGGTAAAGGAAATGAATAAGAAAGACCATCACTGGAAGTGGTGCAGAATTACACCTACCACAATTAAATTATGAAAATAGGAACAGTTAACAACGAAAAAGTGTATAAAGATATCATTGCACCAGGGACATAGAGAAACACTTGTTGAACAGGATAGTTTGGTGTCTCCATTCACAGAGGATGTTAAGAAAAGCTCATCAAATCTACTTGTGATTCAAATTGACTCTATATGAACTATATAGCCTAGGACCTGTGATCAGTTTTAGCTCTAAAAACAACCCTAATGATGCCCAAAATTATTCTTCAAATCTCAACCTTCCTGAGATGATTAATCTGCCTCATCAGAGTTAAATAAACAATCAAATATAATGATGATGTTAACGAATCTAGAGCATTCATAGTTTTATTATAACTTTAGAAAAACTGTTTGGCTATTAAACTGTATCATTAACCTAAAAGAACATGACATCATAACTAATCGGAAAATCAGCCTTGAAATTTACATTAGAAATTTATAATTGATTTAAGACTTGTGACTTCAAGATTCAAACATAAGGGGATTTAAACTTTAGAGTATGTAAGAGAACTTGACTCACTGAAAGGTTAATATGATAGCTTAACAAGAATTATTTAAGTAATTAAGAAGATTTCACCAGATAGTACTGTAAGACTGACCTATCACATATCTGAAGGCTTTTTATGAAAAATAAATATATAATCAGTTTTAAATATTTATGTAAATATAGCTAACTTCTAAATCTGAATATATTTCATAGATTTTAACCTATTCAACTTTATTTTAATGTGATTGTTCATATTTCTGATAAAATTATTTATAGCAATTTTAACATGAACTTAATTGTTTAAAGTCTATATTTCTAATTTATAATTTTGATACCTTTAATGCTAAGTTAAAATTGAGGTAATTGTAAGTAGTCTTGATCATAAAATTATATCTTGGGTCTTAAAGACAAAAATTGTTAGAAAATCTTAAGAAACTGCAAAAAGGAAAGGCAAGTCGAAGAAGAAAAATCACTTGAAATGGATCATGGTATGATTTGAAAGATAATTCCAAAATAACAACATTGATTCAATATACGATTTTCAGGCAAACACCCCTAGAGTCATTAGATTTGGCTCGGCCATTTGTAACTTTGTGACTATGGACACAACTGTTAATGTCACTAATCATACAAGAAGTTAATAAAACTCAAACATTTGGTTAATACAGGGGAAAATAAGGCCATGGAGTAATCAATTCAAATATATATTTCTATATAACTACTACATTAGTTTTTTGAGTTGATACTGATTCAAACACTTTGAACTTATAGATGCAGATATAAATTCACAAGAAGAGGGTTTTGTTGATTTTTTTGTATATATAAGGAGAGCCTAACTTACGTGTTATATTCACCCACCTTCTACATGGATGCTATATTCTAGTTAAAATTAGCAGGTTGGGGTGGATGGGGCTGATACTAAAGCAATGTGCTTATCACCTTTACACTGAACCCTCTAGTAATCCATCAAGGTGTTATTACGATTATTTTGCACATCAAATATGAATAAAATAAGGCAAAGAAAAATTCAGTAATTTACCTAAGGTTTTATAGCTAGTGAGGGGCAAATGTAAAATAAACTCCCCTTCCCTGAACACTACTTACAGTCGCGTTATAATTACTACATTTCAAAAGCAACCTCAAAATGCAGATCACCCACCAGATATGATTCCTTTATTCTTCCTTGGAATTCCATCCTAGTAAAATGTATATTTTTACTTTCTATTTGGTTGTAAAGTTACTATGACCAGAAATATCTTCATCCTCTTTGTAATATCTATGTTACATAATATATTATTTAGCTATAAACATTTAATATAAATATTTCTGCTAATCAGATGCTGTCAGGCAAAACTTAGAATTGGGTTGAGAGAGGTTTTTTCTTTTTTTTTCAAATTGTTTTTTTAATTTTTATGTTTGTTCTTTGCTGATGACAGACAAAATCAAAGAGGTGCCACTGCCCACTCTCCAATTTTTAAGCCTTTAAAGGTGGCTGCAGTAGCAGTCGCAGAGTGACTCGTTGTTGTAGTATCTGGTCACCAGTTTTGTGGATATAAGAAAGCACCAAGTAGGAGTGATCACCAGACTCTATATGCCAGTGCTCAGGAAGTTGCAGTAATGCCTAATTGCTCCTAGCATACTGGGACCTAGATCACAATTACAGAGCTTTTCAGTTTAGTATTAAATTGTCATCCCCTTGATTCTCCACTTTTCTGATGGAGATACAGATAGCATCCCTGCCAGGTCAGTCTTGTAGCGTTCCAAGGCTGATTCCTAAAGGCACAGTCTAAAGCTTGCTCCTCCAACTTTCCTGATAATTTTGTAGGCACCTAATTCCCTGAATTAAATAGATTCTGCTTAAAATTCTTAGATCGGCTTTCATTTCTGGCACTCCACTGATATATTCTACCACATAGACAAACTGCTTTCTACAATTATGATGTGTCCAGGTGAATTCATTTCATGTATTTTTCAGATTGAAATCATGTCCAGATAAGCTATAACCACCAACTCTTACACCTGGTCCAGTTTTTACAAATGATTTTGGTTTTGAAACTTAGGGTTTGTCTCTCACATTGAGAAAATATGCACACTGCTCTATTCTGAAATGTAAGCAGACACAGGTATCTTCACTCTGCTTTTTTTGCACTTTTGCTCTGTCTTCTTGATTTTGACATTTTCCATTTAGATGGACGATGAGATTTCAGAGGTTTCTTATTTTCACTGAAGAGGAAGTTTGCATTTTTTTTTTTTTTTTTGTTGCAGATTGCACTGAATGCTTTTAGGAGATTTCTAAAAGGATAACTAGAAAATGTTAACTTTACTTAAAAATGTTCAAAGAGGAATTCCACATTTGTTCTTTCCTTGAGATACTTCGGACCTCAAAATATATCACAAATTCTGGGCTGGATGCTTAATTTTTAAATGTCTTGTTTTAAAATGTCTTATTAATAACAATGGAGCCAAACGATCATTAGGCAATATATCACAATACTTGAAGTAATCTCCACTGGTAATGGTAGTAGATATAAATTCATAATTCAATTAAACTGCTAGATTTCAAATTTGGGAACTAATTCTTGTCACTTTCAATTGGATATCATTGACTTTAGTTTGTAATTAGATTCATAAAAAGTCCATAATAGTTGATATATTGACCTCATACATCTAGATATAATAGATATAGAAAATATAGTAAGTTAGCTACTCCTCATCTTCACTTGTGGTTACACTAAGAGTATTTTCAACCCGTGCTTTCCTTCAAGAAATAATTTGAAACCTTCTTCATTAACTTTCTTTTGCACCTTTGTCAAAAATCAGCTGAGTATATTTCTGGGTTATCTATTCTGTTTTATTGATGTGTGTGTATATCCCCCTGCCAATATGACGCTGTCTTGATTACTATAGCTATCTAGTAAGCCTTAATATCAGTTAGCAGTCTTATAACTTCTCCTGTATTATTCTTCTTTGTAATCATAAAAAAATGCAAAGATATGCAGAGTGAAGAAATGTGTGGTAATATCTAAAAAATAACACTGAGGCATCTGAGACCTTATTTTTTCTGTTTTGGATTTTTTATTTGTAATTGCCACATACAAATAATACATATTTATGAGACATAAAGTGACGTTTCAATTCATACATACATCATGTAGTTATCTAATCGGGGTAGTTATCATATCATTACTTTAAAAATGTATCATCAGCTTGTCATGAGAATGTTTAAAAACCTCTCCTCGCTATTTTGAAATAAAATCCACATTGCTGTCAACTCCAGTTATCCTACTATGTAATAGAACACTACAACTTATTTTTTCTATCTAACTGTAGCTTTGTAGCCATTTACTGTCTCTCACTATACTGCTCTTTTCCCTACCCTCTCCAACCTCTGGTAACCCCTATTGTACTCTCTTTTTTTTTGAGAACAACTTTTAGATTCCTCATGTGAGTCAAATGATGTGGTATTTGTCTTTATGTGCCTAGTTGATTCCACTTAACATAATGTCCTCCAAGTTCATCCATATTGCTGCAGATAAAAGGATTTCATTCCTTTTTATAGCTATATAGTAGATTTTTTATCCACTCATCCTTTGGTAGACATATAGGTTGATTTCATTCCTTGTCTACTGTGACTAGTACTGCACTAAACATAGAAGTGCAGATATCTCCTCAACACACTGATTTCATTTACTTTGGATAAACACCCAGTAGTGCAATAGCCAGATCATATGGTAGCTCTTTTAATTTTTTTGAGAAGCGCCTATGTAGTTTTCCATAATGGCTGTCCCAACTTATATTCCTTCTAGTAGTGTATAAGGGGTTCATTTTCTCCACATCACTGAAGTGAGATTATATCTCATTGTAGTTTTAATTTGCACTTCAACAATGATTAGTGATGTTGAGCAGTTTTTAGTATACCTGTTGGCTATTTTTATGTCTTCTTTTGAGCACTATTTGAGTATTTGCTTATTTTTTAAGAGGGTTATTTAGGTTTTTCTTATTAAGTGGTTTAAGTTTATTATATATAATGAATGTTAGTTCTTTATCAGATGTACAGTTTGTAAATACATCCTCCCATTCTGTAGGCCATCCATAACAAACCCACAGCTAACATCATACAGAACAGAGAAAAGCTGAAATCTTTCTCTAAGAACTGGAAGAAGACAAAAATGTCAGTTTTCACTTTTATTCAACTTAGTACTGGAAGTCCTAACCAGAGCAATCAAGCAAAAGAAAGAAATAAAAGATTTTTGAATTGGAAAGGAGAAAATCAAATTATCCCTGTTTGCAGATAAGATGATCTTACATATAGAAAAACCCAAAGACTGCATGAAAAACAATTGGAATAAACAAATTTAGTAAATTTGCATAATATAAACACAAAAATTATTAGCATTTCTATACATCAATAAAATTAACTGAAGGGGAGAGATCCAAGATGGCCGATTAGCAGCAGCTCAGAATTGTAGCTCCCACTGAAAGCGCACAGAGTGAGTGGACGCCACATTTTCAGACGAATTTTCATAGCCCACGGACCAAGAGATCTTGGCGGAGGGAGCCCCACGGGTCGCCAGCGCAACCCTTTGGAGGGCGCAGCCGCTTGGCAGGGCCCCGACGCGGCGGTTCTAGTCCGGAGTATACGGGACTGAGTGCCCTTTTGGTTGGCGTTTGGAGCTCCGGGAAGCAGAGTCTCATCAGCTGATTAAAAGCGGACTGAAGTGGGGAACCAGATCGGGAGATTCCCAGGCAGAAGCGCCACGAATCTTAACGCCGTGTTTCAGCTGGCGTAGCGGGTCACTGCAGGGGAAGGCTGGTACCCCCTCCACAAAAAATAAAAAATAAAATAGCGGTTGGAACTGCTGAAGATAGAGTTTCACAGCAAGTGCAGCTGAACCTGGGAAGGTCCAGCCTGTGGGGGAGGGGCATCTGCCGAAGGAAAATTAAGAAATAGAGGAACTTTATCACCAGCAAGCTGGACGTCCACTCAGAGACCTAGTCTGAAGGTCAGCAATTACACAGACGACAGGTGGATAAATCCACAAAGATGGGAAGAAACCAGCTCAGAAAGGCTAAAACACCCAAATTAGAATGCCTCTCCTCCTACAGAGGATTGCAGTGCCTCATCACCAATTGAACAAGGCCTATAAAATGAATGTGAGGAATAACAGAATAGGCTTCAGAAGGTGGATAATAGAAACTTCTGTAGCTAAAGAACATGTTCTAGCCCAATGCAAGGAAACTAAGAACCTTGAAAAAGGTTCACAAATGTTCATGAGAATGGACAATAAAGAGGAATATAAGTGAATTAATGGAGCCAAAAACACAATACGAGAACTTCGAAAGTATGCAAAGTTTTAACAGTCGAATTGATCAAGCAAAAAAGGATTTCAAGGTCAAGACCAACTTAACAAAATAAAACGAGAAACAAGAAAGAGAAAAAGGGTAAAAGGAATGAGCAAAGTCTCCAAGAAATATGGGACTATGTGAAGACCTAATCTACGTTTGATAGGTGTATCTGAATGTGACACGAGAATGAATCCAAGCTGGAAAATATTTTCAGGATATTATCAGGATTTCCTACCTAGAAGGAAGAAATACCCAACTCCAGAAAAAACACAATATTCCTCAAAACCCAAGGAAAATTAATATAGGGTGAAAAAGGAGACTACGGGAGAGAGAAGTAGTTACCAAAGGGGAGCCTAAATAAGCATCTAGAGACCCTAAAGAAGAAGGGGGGCCAAATACATCTTAACTTTCAACCAGAATTTCATATCAGCAACTAAGTTTCATAAGTGAAGGTAATGTTTAGAAAAGAAGTATAGAGATTTCATTAAAGGCCTGCTTTAAAAGCTTCTAAGGAGGCACTATGTGTAGAGGGGAACAACCAGTATCAGCCACTTCAAAGGACCCATCAGTAAGCTGCATCCAGATCCATCTTACATGCAAGGATATAGAGACTCAAAACAAAGGGATGGAGGAAGATTTGCCAACCAAATGGAGAAAAAAAAAAAAAGAGTAGTTGCAATTCTCATCTCCTAAAAGACTTTAAAGTAATAAAACCAAAGAGAAAGAAGGACATTGTATAATGGTAGAGGGATCAATGTAACGGGAAGAGCTAACGACCCTAATCTATGCACACCCAATAAAGGAGCATCCAATACAAGGGCAACTTCTGGTGACTTACAAAGAGACTTGGACTCCCACACAATAATAGTGGGAGACTTTACATTATATTGTCAATATTGGACAAATTAATGAGAAGAAGGTTAAGAAGGTTACCTGGGACTTAACTTAAACCTCAAATAAGTAACTTAATAAACATTTACAGAACTCTCTACTCCAATCCACAAAATATACATTTTTTTTTTTCAGTAACATTTATTCTAAAAGTGACCACATGGTTGGGAGTAAATACTCCCTAGCAATTGCATAGCATTTCATAGGTTTAAATGAAATATTGGTTGGCTGTTTGTTTGTTATTTTCCTCCCTTATTCCTTCCTGTCTCCATTGTATAACACAATTATTAGTATAAAAAAGCTTTTAATATCCATTTGTAGACTGCATTCTAGCCTGGGCAATAGAGCAGATTCCCGTTCTCTCTCCCTTTTTTTTTTTTTCTTCTTCTTCTTTTTCTCTATATTCATTTTTTTCTTCTTCTTTCTCTTTCTCTTTTTCTAAAAAAAAAAAAAAAAAAAAAAAATAAAAAAAAAAAAAAATGGACATTGATTTGACTATAAATATATAAATGCTGTCTTTATGTCTTTAAATGGGTATATTAGAATAAGATGCTTCCCCCACCATCAACCTGCAGTTCCCTGTGAGATTACCTGGCCATTACTATTACTATCTCCTATATATAAATGAAGCAGAAGCAAAAAAATAAAAATAAAAAAAAATAAAAAATAAAATAAAATTAACTGAAAAAGAAATCAAGAAAGTAATCCCTTGTACAATATCTACAAAACAATAAATTCCCTTGCAGTAAATTTAACCAAAGAAGTGAAAGATCTCTATAATAAAAACTATAAAACATTTATTGTATATGTGTGTGTGTGTGTATATATATATATATATATATATATATATGTATATATAGAAAAAGAAGACAATGGAAAGATGTCCCATATCTATGGATTGGAAGATAATATAGTTAAAATGTCCATATTACCCAGAGCAATCTATAGATTCAATGCAATCCCTATTACAATATCAATCACATTCCTCACAGAAATAGATAAAGCCATCCTAACTGTGTTTGGAAACAATAAAGACCCTGAATAGCCAAAGAAATCTTCATCACAAATAAAAAAGTTGATGCCACCATGCCACCTGAGTACAAAACATACTAAAAACCTATAGTAAACAAACATCATGATACTGGCATAAAAGCAGACACAAGAAAATAATTCAACAGAAGAGAATGCCCAGAAATAAAGGTCCAGTGAATCTTTGAAAAAGGTACCGAGTACACACAATGGGGAAATGAAAGCCTCTTCAACAAATTGTGCCAGAAAACTTAATATCCACATGCAGAAGAATGAAGGAAAGTAGACCCTTGTCTCTCACTGTATGTAAAAATTAACTCAAAATGGATTAAAGGCTTAAATGGAAGACCTAAAACCATGACACTACTAGAAAAAAAAAATCATTAGAAAAAAATCTCCATGACATTGAAATAGAGAAGAATTTTTTTGGATATAACTTTAAAAGCACAGGCAACAAAAGTGAAAACAGACAAACAAGATTATATTAAACTAAAAAGCCTCTGCACAGGAAAGGAAACAATCAATAGAGCAAAAAAAGAAAAACTTTATTTCTCTGTATCACACTGGTAAAAGCTAGGAATTACTTTACATATCATTGCACAAAATTCACCAATGAAGTTTTTCTGTATTTCCAGAAATAAGGCTTCAGAAGTATATTGATATTTGAATAGCCAAATTCTTTAAATTATCCCTGTGAGAATGCCTAAGGCCAGAAAATGAAGGCTATTTTCTTTCCTCTTCATCCTTTTTTTGG
Organism: Ateles fusciceps; assembly: GCA_036589455.1. Lineage (NCBI taxonomy): Eukaryota > Metazoa > Chordata > Mammalia > Primates > Atelidae > Ateles > Ateles fusciceps. The sequence goes on from JAZHEH010002496.1 coordinate 5,340,331, forward strand.
GGGATGAGAGGTGGGTAGAGATATGGAACTCAAACTATCTAAGAGCAAAAATTATGAAGACCATATTTCTGAAAGCACCTATAATCCTATGGAAAAAAAAATTGTCCCTGGGTACAGATACTCTGAGTAGTACCAGTAATTTTTATTTACCGTATGTAACTCAGGCAGTATAAAACTTACTTTTGTTGTTTTGATTTTTGTTATGTTTTGCTTTGCTTTTAACTACAGGTTACAAAAGGAATACTAGATTGTAGAATCTGTCAAACATTTGAGCCCTCACTCAATGACAGCACGTTCTGCCCCTTCAATTATGCTAATATCCCACCACTACGTGGCCCATCAATATCACTAGTCTAGTAAATACTCTGAGAAGCAACTATTGATTATCATTCTATTGCTGACCCAATGAAACAGAGTTAACATAAAATTAATGTAGTACTGTGGGTTGACAAAGAAAGTAATAGAATCTTAACTTTCATATTCTAAGCAATTTTCCACAAGAAATAAAGGTCCAGAAATGGAACTTTTAAATGGAGCAGAAAACAGAAAAAAAAGATGGATAGGCATTGTGATCTAAATATCTTTCTCTACTGTTTCTCTTTATACCATGAGGCATAATTAGGTAAAAAGTAAATTAATAAAATTAATAAAGATCAAATTTCTTGATTAAGAAAATATATAAGAAAAAATGAATCAGCAGTCATTTTATTAAAGAAAAAATCATAAATGCATAAAACGAATCCAAGCACAGAGAGAATTTTTATCATTGTAAATGTTTATTAACTTTATGCTTTTTTTTTTTTTTTTTTTTTGAGACAGAGTCTCACTCTGTCGCCAGGTGCCAGGCTGGAGTGAAGTGGCACAATCTTGGCTCACTGCAAACTCCGCCTCCCCGGTTCAAGCAATTCTCCTGCCTCAGCCTCCCAAGTAGCTGGGACTACAAGCACACGCCACCACGTCCAGCTAATTTTTTGTATTTTTAGTAGAGACCGGGTTTCACAATGTTGGCCAGGATGGTCTCAATCTCTTGACCTCGTGATCCGCCCGCCTCGGTCTCCCAAAGTGCTGGGATTACAGGCTTGAGCCACCTCGCCCAGCCAACTTTATGCTTTTTTAAACTAAAAAAAAAAAAAAAAAAATGTCCTACCAGTAGCCGCAGCTCTCTTAGGCTGTTGCAGCAATTTAGATGAACACTGTATAAGTAGCAGCATAGATTACTGAAACTCATAATCTCAGGACACCCTCTCAGCCGCAAACCATGTATTGATAATGTCGTATTCTTTTTTTTTTTTTTTCTTGAGACAAAGTCTCACTCTGTCACCCAGGCTGGAGTGCAATGGCGTGTGATCTTGGCTCACTGCAAGCTCTGCCTCCCGGGTTCTAGCTATTCTCCTTCCTCAGCCTTCCAAATAGCAGAGATTACAGTGCATGCCATCACACCCAGCTAGTTTTTGTATTTTTAGTAGAGATGGGGTTTTGCTATGTTGGCCAGGCTGGTCTCAAACTTGTGACCTCAGGCAATCCACCTGCCTCAGCCTCCCAGAGTGCTGAGATTACAGGTGTGAGTCACTACACCTGGCTGCTAATGCCATGTCTTAAGTAAGATCTTGACTGAAGCAAATTCAAGCAAAGGAATATTCATAAAGACTTTTTAAGTATCCTTCCATCCCAGCATCATGATTACTAACATTAAGGGCTAAAACATTGTACACAAAAATGTTGCAATGATCATCACTGGGTAGTGGGTGACTGAGTTTTGACATACCATTTTACTGTACTATACATGTTTTTATTATCTTAATATATAAATTTTAAAAATTATTATTGATAAACAATCTTTAGTTGCCCTGAAAACAAACAAGACACAACAAAATAGGAGTTATTATAGGAAGGCATTGCCCACATCTTTTAATTGTGGCTTATATTTGCTAATTTTCAAAACATTATGAGAACATTTTCATTTACTGAAATTTACAAGAAGGGTTTTCAAAATATAAGATACAAACTTTCCCAGAATTTTTGTAAAATTCTGTGTGGTATTCATGAGGGATACTCATCAACATACTGGTATCTCTTCCTGCATGTAGTGCTATTTTACTTCAACATTCCTTTTAATTAGAGATAGACATATGAATTGACTTGGACATTTGAAAGGAAGCACAGATTATATATATTTCTTATAAACAGAATCCTTAAAGAACTTGTGCTTTTTAAAATGTTCTCCAGATTCTTTTGTCTACTGACATGTGAGCAGTGATGTTCCCTATAGTGAAGGCTTCCAGCTTCTCTTCCAGATTAAAGATGATGTAGGCTGTATTCATTTTTTAGGGCAGTCATAACAAACAACCACAAATATTTGGTTTATAGCATGGGAAAAATGCCAGATATAGGTGATGGGGAGGAAGGCAGCAAATCACACTACCATGTGTGTACCTATGCAACAATCTTCCATGTTCTTCACATGTACCCCCAAACCTAAAATACAATTAAAAAAAAAAAAGAAAAGCAGAAATTTATTATCTCACTGTTCTGGAGTCAAAATCAAGGTTCCAACAAACTATTCTCCCTCTGAAGGCTCTAGAGGAGAATCTTTCCTTGCCTCTTCCAGTTTCTGGTAGCTCCTGTCATTCTTTGGCATATAGATGCATTACTCCAATCTAGCCTTCGTCTTCACATTGTCTCCTATATAAGTCTTTTTGCATACTTCTCTGTCTCTTTTAAGGACACTTCCCATTGGATTTAAGACCCATCCTAATCCTGTATAAGATCTTATATCAATCCTTACTTTAATTATATCTGCAAATAACATATTTTCAAATAAGTAACATTCTAAAGTTCCAAATGAACGCAAATTTAGGGGAAATACTCTTCAACCCACTACACAGCTCATATAGTGTAAGCAAGAAGTAAAATTTGTTGTTCTAAACCACTGAGCATTTGGGATTACTTGTTATTGCAGAAAAACCTAAACCATTCTAAGTTCTAGCCCCCTTTTCAGAAAGAAAGTTTCTAAATTGGATTAATGCATGTTCTTTTCAATGTAAAGATTCTTGGACAGTTTAAGTTAACAATGCTATCTATAATATTAATTGCATCTGCTATCATCGAACAACTTTTACATTAAACAATATTAAATGCCCTTGGTATTGTACAATTAATCAATGTTCACACAAAAAGAAATTATAGAGCTTGTTCCCATACAGAACCCATTTGAACATTTTAACGTATTTAACCAGCAAATTAATTAAATGGAAGTTTACTCAAATATCACATGTACGTGTGGTGTGTGTGTGTGTGTGTGTGTGTGTGTGTGTGTGTGTGTGTGTGTGATGGAGAATGAGGTCTATTATATAGCAAAGGGGAAACAAACTATCATCTGTTTAGTATCCATTAAGTACCTAGCATTATTATAAAGCCTTCTCACATATTTCATCTCATTTTGTTCTCCTAACACAGTTGTTAAATATTATAATTCCTATTTGATACATGATGAAACTGCAGCTGAGAGAGTTTAGGTAATTTGGTCAAAGAGTATAAAGCCAGCAAGAAACAAAGGCTGAATTCTAATCTAAGATTACTGATTAATAGAGGCCATTTTCTTTCTATTATACTGCAACACTAATAGAATGAACTAAGTTGATTAAATGACTTTCAGGACTAGTTGAATCTTTTGCAACTGATAGAGATATTTATAGATACACCTAGAACAACTAGTCCAAATTAGAAGCTATCTCATCCTCTTTGCAGATGAACTTGACTTTGTTTTATAAATGTGTGAGATTGCTTTCTAAAAGAGAGAAGGTTGGCTAAAGTAAAATGTATTTGTGTTATTTGATTCTAATCATAGTGACCCATCAGCAAAAGGGAAGAATTAAAATAGTGATATGAATATGAAGCTACTTTGATTATTGGTTATTGACCTTAAAGTCTAATTATACTATACTATTTTTAACAAGGTAAGGAAGAACTTAGTTCAGTCTCTCAGCAGGAATTTCCACTGAAGAACCAATATGAGAACATTAAAAATTTTGTACAAAATATCTTATTTGTCAGAGATCAAACTGTTCATTATGTCTGTAAAGCAGAAGAAATTACAAATGGATAATGGTAAGTAAATCATGGACTCCCGGACTCCAAATGTTAAGACTTAAACACAAAGAATACATAAATAATTTTCTGCTACAAAAGACAGATATGACATTTATTTTTAATGTTGGTACAAAAATTCTAAATGAGTTACCCACATTTAGATACATGTCAACTATTTAAGAAAGTATTTTGTGAAATCTTATGAGATTCATAGGGTCATGTCTGTTCTCATTTATACTATATGCTAGCCATATTTATTTGATCTGTATACAACATGTTATAATTTTTTCTTCCCATACTTTAAAATTAAGCTAATATAATAGTAATTCTGTTATTACTTCCAATATTTTTTAATACTTGAAGCTTCTTTGGATACAAGTTCTATTTCAAAGTGAGTTTATTCAAAATATTTTACTTGAGTTATCAAGAATTGTAATCTTAAAATGGAAATTCTTCTTAGATGAAAGTTTAGAAAACTACAATCCACAGACACTTCTTGCACAAGAGGCAAATTTATTCTCCTCAACAATTTTAGAAGTACCAAGGCTCCTTACCCTTAAGGAGTAAAGAATGAATAGAAAGTCATATACACAAACAAATCCATTCAAAAGTGGGCAAAGGACATGAACAGACACTTTTCAAAAGAAGACATATATGAGGCCAACAAACATGAAAAAATGCTCATCATCACTGGTCATTAGAGAAATGCAAATCAAAACCATATTGAGATACCATCTCACACCAGTTAGAATGGTGATCATTAAAAAATCTGGAGACAACAGATGCTGGAGAGGATGTGGAGAAATAGGAACACTTTTACACTGTTGGTGAGAGTGTAAATTAATTCAGCCATTGTGGAAGACAGTGTGGTGATTCCTCAAAGACCTAGAAATAGAAATTCCATTTGACCCAGCAATCCCACTACTGGGTATATATCCAAAGGATTATAAATCATTCTATTATAAAGACACATTCACACATATGTTCATTGTGACACTGTTTACAATAGCAAAGACCTGGAAACCACACAAATGCCCATCAATGATGATAGACTGGACAAGGAATATGTGGCACATATACACCATGGAATACTATGCAGCCATAAAAAAGGATGAGTTTGTGTCCTTTGTAGGGATACGGATGAATCTGGAAATCATCATTCTCAGCAAACTGACACAAGAACAGAAAATCAAACACTGCATGTCTTCACTCATAGGCAGGAACTGAACAATGAGAACACATGGACACAGGGAGGGGGAGCATCAAACACTGGGATCTGTTGTGGGGGAATAGGGGGAGGGACAGAGGTGGGTAGGGAGGTTGGGGGAAGGATAACATGGGGGAGAAATGCCAGATATAGGTGAAGGAGGATGGAGGCAGAAAACCACATTGCCATGTATGTACCTGTGCAACAATCATGCATGTTCTGCCCATGTGCCCAAGAAACTAAAGTGCAATATATATACATATATATGAGCTTTAGATCTGAAGAAAGTGTTCAATGACACATCAAAAGGAATGCAGTGGGTGAGACAGATGTTTCCAGGCATTAAGAAGCTATAGATAGTTTTGAGTGATGATGTTTTAAGTTATATCTCATGACAACAGTCATAACTGGAACTATAGAAATAAAATCAATTAAGATTTTTCTACTTAAATCTAAACATTGAAGAGCTTAAGAAAAAGAATATGCAATGCTTACCTACAAGGGTTGAACAATCCATAATTACAAATTTTCCTGACCACATAATGTGGTTTAGCCTAACAAAAATTATTATGCTTGTTGTCTTTAAAAAGTTCCAAGTTGAACAAATATTTCAGATATATTTATGTTTATTGATTCAACAACATTCAACAAATGTGTCTGGGCTCCTACCATGTGATAAGCCCCATTCTAGAGTCTAGGAATGAGGTAATAAGTAAAAGAGATTTAAAAAATTGTGCCTCATAGAACTTAAAATACAGTGATAAAATATTTTAAATAAATGAATATGTAAAATATACACTATGGTAAATGGGAAGCAGTGAAGTAGGGAAAAATTAAGGAAGAGGATAGGAGCAAAATTTAGCTGCGGTAGGAGCAAAATTTTAAGTAGGGAAGTCAAGAAAGTCTTCAAAGAAACCGTGGCATTGGTAATAACTTGATGAATGTGGAAGAATGAGACCAAGATGATTTTAGGGTGAAAGAGTGTTACCAGTGGAAATAACAAGTGCAAAGACCCAGAGGTGGGAATATGTCTGATATATTTCAGGACAGAAAGGAAGCCAGTATGGCTGGAACACAGTGTAATGGGCCTTACAGGCAATGAAAGATTAGACTTTGCACAGAGTGGGCACAACTGATATCTGAAAAGAACATCTCGTACCCAGAGTAGAACAACTATTATAGTAATTGGCCATCTGGCAAAATGCCACCTCAACCAAGTTTTGTTTGTTTACATATTTGGACTTATTTTTAAGTTCTTTCTTATATTTAAATGGAAAAGGTGAATACACAAATAAAATGGGGAAGAAGAATACTAAACTGGGAATTTTCCACACTTTTACTAATCACAACCAAGAAATAAAACAGACATATGAAACATTTTCTGAACAGATAGATTTATATTGCAAATTACCTAATAAAAAGAATACAGTAATTTAAAGCAAAATATGACCACAAGAGGGAAGGCATGATTTCTAGTTTACTTTATATTTTTTTATATTCATAACATAAAAAGAATGACCAAACAAGGGGATTCAACTCACCACATATTTGATCTATGATATTTTGCCATATTTTTTATTCAAAGCATATCTTATTTGAAACATTATTGCCAGTTTTAACCAGTGTAAATTTTGCCTCATATCTGTCAGTTTGTAAAATTTTTGTTCTTTATGCTGAGAAATTTTGAGAGAGAAATATAATTATGTTCAACACAGATCATATCCCATTTACCATTAGATTCAATTCATCCAATGGAAGTGAAAGGATAACTGTTGTGATAGCTGTCCTTTCTATTTTTTTCTCCAAATCAATAGATCATTTCAGTTTCACACTGCTGGTAAAGACATACCTGAGACTGGGTAATTTACAAAATAAAGAGGTTTAACGGACTTACATTTCTACATGGCTGGAGAGGCCTCAAAATCATGGTGAAAAGCAACGAGGACAAGTCACATCTTAAGTGGATGGTGGCAGGCAAGAGAGCGAGCTTGTGCAGGGAAACTCCCACTTTTAAAACCATCAGATTTCATGAGACTTATTAACTATCCCAAGAATAGCACAGGAAAAAACCACCCCTGTGTTTCAGTTATCTCCCACTGGGTCCCTCGCATATGTGGGAATTTGGGGGAGCTAGAAGATGAGATTTAGGTGGGGGTCACAGCACCAAACAATATCACTCCACTCCTGGCCCCTCTCAAATCTCATGCCCTCACATTTCAAAACCAATCATGCCTTCTTAACAGTCCACCAAAGTCTTAACTCATTTAAGCATTAATTTGAGAGTCCACAGTTCAACATCTCATCTGAGTCAAAGCAAGTCCCTTTCCTGTATGAGCCGGCAAAATCAAAAGCAAGTTAGCTACTTCCTAGATACAATGGAACTCAGGCATTGTGTAAATACAGCTATTCCAAATGGGAGATACTGGTCAAAACAAATGGGCTACAGGCCCCATGCAAGTCTAAAATCCAGCCGAGGCAGTCAAATCTTAAAGCTCCAAAATAATCTCCTTTGACTCTATGTCTCACAGCTAGTTCACGCTGATGCCATAGGTGGGTTCCCACCGCTGTGGGTGGCTCCACCCCTGTGGCTTTGCAGGTGACAGCCTCTGTCCTGGCTGTTTTCATGTGCTGGCATTGAATGTCTGTGTCTTTTGCAAGCACAGAGTGCAAGCTGTCAGTGGATCTACCACTCTGGTGTCTGGAGGATGGTGGCTATCTTCTCATAGCTCCACTAGGCAGTGCCCCAACAAGGACTCTGTGTGGGAGTTCTGACCCCACATTTTCCTTCTGAACTTCCCTAGCAGTGGTTCTCCATGAGGACTCCGCCCCTCTAGCAAACTTCTGCCTGGGCATCCACATGTTTCCATACATCTTCTGAAATCTATACAAACCCCAGTTCTTGACTTCAGTGCACTTGCAGGTTCAACACCATGTAGAAGCTGCCAGGGCTTGGGTTGTGCACCCACTGAAGCCACAGCCTAGCACTACATTGGCCCCTTTCAGCCACAGCTGGAGCAGCTGGGACACAGGGCACCAAGTTTCTAGGCTGCACACAGCACAGGGATGTTGGGCCCAGCCCACTAAACCACTTTTTCCTCCTAGGCTTCCAGATTTGTAATAAGACGGGTTGCCACAAAGATCTTCGACATGCCCAAAAGACATTTTCCCCCTTGTCTTAGAAATTTACATTCAGCTCCTCGTTACTTATGAAAATTTCTACAGCCCACTTGAATTTCTCCTCAGAAAATGGGATTTTCTTTTCTATGACATGGTTAGGCTGCAAATTTTCCAAATTTTTATGTTGTTTCTCTTATTAAACTGAATGCTTTTAATAGCACCCAAGTCATATCTTCAATGCTTTGCTGCTTAGAAATTTCTTCCACCAGATACCCTAAACCATCGCTTTCAATTTCAAATTTTTACACATTTCTAGGGCTGGAGGAAAATGCTGCCAGTCTCTTTGCTAAAACATAACAAGGGTCACCTTTGCTCCAGTTCCCAACAAGTTCCTCTACTCCATCTGAGACCACCTCAGCCTGAGTTTCACTGTCCATGTCATTATCAGCATTTGGTCAAAGCTATTCAACAAGTCTCTAGGGAGCTCCAAACTTTCCAACATTTTCCTGTCTTTTTCTGAGCCCTCCAAAGTGTTCCAACCTCTGCCTCTTATCCAATTCCAAAGTTGCTTCATTTTCAGGTAACTTTTCAGCAATGGCCCACAGTATTTGTACCAATTTACTGTATTATTTCACTTTCACACAGCTGATAAAGACATACCTGAGACTGGGCAATTTACAAAAGAAAGAGGTTTAATGGACTTAGAGTTCCACATCGCTGTGGAGGCCTCACAATCATGGCAGAAGGCAAGGAGGAGCAAGTCACATCTTATGTGGATGGCATCAGGCAGAGAGAGATCTTGTGCAGGGAAACGTCCATTTTTTAAACCATCAGATCTCGTAAGACTTACTCACTATCACGAAAACAGCATAGGAAAGACCCACCTCCATAACTCAATTATCTCCCAATGGGTCCCTCCCACAACACATGAGAATTACAGGAGCTACAAGATGAGATTTGGGTAGGGACACAGAGCCGCACCATATCAATCAGAAATCTTTTGGGAAATTAGAAATTAATTTGTAAATTTATTAAACTAGTTTCTAATATAAGATTAGCTATTTGTATTTACTTCCCTTGCCCAGTTTTCTACATGATTTACAATATGCTTATAAATTTTATAAAATTTATATAAGATCCTGTCTAAGATTTCTATATAATAGTCCAATTCTTTTTCCCCAAATAAATCCAATTCTCTCTTCCTATAGAGTGTAAAACAAATTATATATTGACTAAATGGATAACGACTGGATTTAAAGCATTTGACCCAAGGGCACAAACATTTTAAAAAATAGCTTAATGCACCCTAAATCATTACAATGTTTTCTACATTTAAATGGCTTTTAAAAATTCAATGACCAAAGTACTTTTTTGATTACACTTACCCAAGAAGTAGCAAATATATAAATGAAATCTGTTAAATTGACAATTTACTTTTGCCATACTATAATAAGTCACAGAGGGAGAGAGGGAGGGAGGGAGAGAGAAGAGAGAGAGACAGAGGGAGAGAGGGAGGGAAGAAGAGAGAGCAAAAGGAAAGGAGGCATGGTCTCATGAAAATTCATACAGTACTCCACCACAAGTGAGTATTTGAGATGGAATGAAAAGAAGGAAGACAATTTTCAAATACAACTTTCTTATTTTTTTATTTCTGAGATAATTAAACAAAGAAAAAGAAAGGGAAGAGTTGATTTTCAATAGGGGTATCAGCAGTAACCGCCATACCCTCATCATTGTGAACACTGTTTTCTGACTTTTCAAAATATCCTGAAATCTCTGCAAATACATTGCCAACAAACAAAAAGGCAGTACTTAGCTTGGGCTCACATAGAATGTGCTTAGTATTTTAACCTGAGATTTCAGAATGGTATTTGTTTATATTAAGAGATAAAGTTGACAAATTACCAGAAAAAAAATCTTTGTAGAAGAATCACTTGCTCAAAAGTGTCCATATTCAATCTGAAAACCTTGTGTAGATAACTTACAATGAAGATCCTATAGGAAAAATAGAATTAGAGGAATAGGATCATGAGTATTAGTATAAGAGCCTCACAAATATATTTTCATAAAACCAAAAGAAAGATAGTACTCATTATAAAGAAAATATTTATATTATACTATCTTAGCTAGTACTGATTAGTAATGTAGAATTTAGTTTATATTTTTCATCTTATATTGTCACTTTTAAACAGAGCAAGATGATTTTGTAAATCAGTTTTATTCTGTTAGAGCTAATAAGGTTGTGAGACTCTAAAAATAGACAACCCCTGACATACAATAGATGTCCCATAAATAATGGTTAAATGAGTGAAATTAACAAATGAGCCTCCACTCAAATGCACAATGTTTTTCTGAGTGTTAACTCCAAGATCCTAACTGCTCCCCATAAACACATATTGTAACAAAGCACAGATCAGCTGATCCCTGGACACAGCTTAGCTCTCTCCATCCCAGAAGTGTAGTTCTAAAGGTCATCTTAACTTTCCCCCATCTTCTTTGGTCTCTCCAGAAATGTCATTTCCAAGACCTTTACTCATACTTTGCCTTTTGTTATCCCCCTTCTCCAATCACAGTTTAACAGTTTCATTTTCTAATATTCTAACACTTTGACTCAAAATTATCCCATGCTGAAATCAAATTATCAACATTATAGATAAAGCAAAATTATGTAAAACCATTTATCATCTATTAAAATTCTTCCTGCAAGTTAATCACAAACAGGAAGGATGTAATGTTGACTACTACACAGAAATTAAAATCTGTGTAGATTTTTTTAAAGAAACTTTGAAAATTCAGTCTATCTTTCCACATCCTGACTGACTCATTTGTGCCTTCTCTTAACAGGTGTGTTCTCAGGGAATACAAACTAATCGCAATTTGGCCAGATATAATTAAAATAGCAATTACTCCCCGCCCTCCCATACAATATATAATGTATTTTTAATTGATTTTGGATTATCTATGCCACTGATTTTCCTTAGAGTAGATAATGTGGAGGCAAGTTTATATGATAGCACAAGAAGAGAAGTAAGTGTTTGATATTTAGACATGGACTTAATGATTTGCAGAAAGTTTTCTGTCCTATTTGCTCACCATGTCACAGATTTGCTCTTTGCTCCTACCAGTAAACAGATCCTAACTCTTAAAGTTAAAAAGCAGCTTGATTAGTGCTCAGATTCAAAAATAAGACTTAGACATTGTGACATGTGCTTTGCTTGTTTCTTAAATCAACTGCTCTAGAGGAAGCCAGCTACCATGTCTGCAGGATACTCAAGCAGCCCCAAGGAGAGGTCCATATGGCAAAGAACTATGACTTCTTGAAAACAACCAGCATTTACTTGCCAGATGTCTAAGTGAGCCACCGCGGAAGTGGCTAGTGCAGCCTCAGTCAAGTCTACAGGTGAATGCAGCCTCACCTGACATCATGACTATAATTTCATAAGAAACCCTGAGCTCAAGCCTTTGAACTAATTCATTGCCAAAGTCCTTACCCACAGAAACTGAGATTTAAATGTTTTTGTTTAAGCTATGAGGTGTAGGGCAGCACAGCCACAGCAAACTAATATATTGTTTGTTTGATTTAAAACTACCAACTATTCTGTTACCTGTCCTAGTATCCTGCCTTGTGTCCTCCTGGACTTTAGCCTGCCTCTCTACATCATCCTGATGGGGGAGTGCATATGAGAATGAGTATCTCTGACAGTAGGAGGATGCCATGTATACCCTTCCTCACCGTTTTTGACCATTCCAAAAGAAGAGCTTCACACAAATTTAAATATCCACATTTTTATGCTGCTATATTCCTCCTGATAATATACTTCCAAATCCCTTATTGTGAAAAAAGCTCATAAAAATATTCCCAAGGAATTCTGCTGTTTATGAATTATGTCAGAACCATATTCCCCAAAATGGTTGTACGCCTTTTAAGAAGTTTATGCATAGCTTTATCCCATACGTAAGAATAATGAACAGCCACAAAAACCAAAAACAGTTCATTGAATGAAAGGAAAATCCTTTCTGCTCAATCTAATGAATCCCCAAATTCTTTTAGACAGGGACCTTGGGTTATTACATTTTTTTTCTTCAGACAGCTCCTTTGTGCAGCCTTGAAAGAGGGGAAATAAATCAGTTAACTGAATGAGTATTTAATCTCTTTCTAGGTTCAAGAAAAAGAGAAGGGATTAGGATTCATGGTTACTTCACTGAAAAGCTCTTGGTCACGTAAATTTGTAATTTCCTGGGGATGGTGCCATTTAGGTATTGTCAGATGAAAATAGGTAAGTTGACTAATAAAAAGTGGCTTAAAAAACTTTTAATTTCAGATGCAAAATATTATCTTTATTAAATTTCTTATTTCAGGTATTCATTAAGCAACATTTACACTACATAAAATATGTGTATTTTTTTCTCAGTTTATTAGTTTTCTTCTACCACTAATTTACCACCAGTTCAACCACACTAGAGGAAAGGTGATGTCTCACCTTTTCCTGCATCATTAGAGTTTACATTCAGTTTTCAGTCTATGAAAACAGATGATAAAGTAAATAACAAAATAATTTTGGCTCTTTTAGGAGGAACGTCTACATTTACGTATCACATACCCAGGTAATGAGGGTAGCAGGCAGGTGCTAAGCTCACAAAGATGCTCATAGTAAATAAGACCACAAAAAAGAGTGAGGAATACCTGTAAGAGATTGCATTTCCTAGGCCCTTTTTTCAGATGTTAACTGATGGATGTGGAACATGTGGTCATTTTCACAGGAGAGCCGCACTTGCCAGTTATTCTCCTATTACTGGCTCCATGAATCAACTTAACGAGAGAAGATAGAGTTTAGAATTTCATTAAATGCCACTGCACAGCACTTCTGAACATGCCCTATTACCCATTTAAACTATGCTTAGACTCACTTCCTCTCCTTCCTTTTCCTTCCCCAAAGAGAATAAGAATACCACCCTCTTTCTCCCCTTTTAACCCTCCTGCTATTTACTCTTCTACTAATCAGTCATTTTAAAATCTATAATCATTTTTTTTGCTTCTCTCGTCCCCTAACAAATCTATTACTCAGAAATCAAGAGACTCATAAAAGCAAAGAATTTTGGTACTTTGCATGTGTTGAAGTTTCATTCAATAACATTGTCATTTTTGAAAACATGTGTATTTTTCTTTATTAGCAAACTAGCAACGTTTTAACCTACTTTCCAGCCCTAATACTGCTTCACTTTTGAGAAATGCTAATATCCAATGAAATTAAACCAAGCCAGCCTGTCTTTTAAGATTTTTTTTCCTTTCACTCATGAAATGCATAATACTAAAGCTGATTGCCTGGCTGACTCCATTATTAGATAACCCCAAAATGTCAAATTATATTGTTTAAATTGGGAGAGCAAAGCAGAATTACTAGTCACACACAGGAAAATTGTGAACCATTATAAAATCAGTGAAAAGAAACAAAGATGCTTATAGGAATTTAGCAGTTTAAAATTAATAATCAGGGTTTAGTTCCTATATTCACCTTTCCTCTCACTTTATTTCTGTTTGGGAACTGCAAGCCAATACACTCAAAAGGAGCAATTAAATTCTCTTGACATCATGAACTTTCCTGCAGTAGGGTTATGACACTGTGGACAATTAGGTAGCTTCATGTAGGTCATTCAAAATATAATCAGCTTCCTTCTATTTTCCTCCAAGAAATAGTGAGTGCTCCAAGCTAATCACTAACATTGCTTGGTTGAGATTTTGTTCATTTATTTGTCATTCAGAAATCCTCTGAAGGCACTTTTTCATTCCTATTAACTTTATTTGGAAAAAGAAAGTTTATTCTGTTGTTTTTATTCACTGTGAGTGAGGAAAAACTCATGTAGACATATTTTAAAAGCAGAATTTTATCATTAGTGCTATATTACTAAGATTGTGGAATATTTTCAGAGAAAATAAAATGTTCTAATCAAAACTACTGCTCATTTGAAAGAGTAATGTCACATCGGACATATTCTATTCCAGGTGGTTCTAAAAATGGCTGCACTATAACTGGCCCAGCTAATAATAGAAAGTAAATTAAAGAGGTAAGCCTCAAGAGTGTAGTGACTATGCAGGCATGTCTAAGTGCAATTTTGCACCCGAAATAGTTCTTCTAAACAATAGAAATTGTTAAGATGGGAAAAAAGAAGTTGGCAAGATAAAAACCCTTAAAAATGTGGCTTCAAAGTAGCCATAAATTTTCCAAGGGAGCTACTCTACAGTCATTTGTTTTCTGGCAATGCTCCCACGCAGTGAACATCCTTTTACAGTCACCGAATTAAGGAACTTTGTAACATGAATTTTGGCATTCTACATTTTTTACATATGAAATAGTCGATTCTCTGAAGAAATTTAATGTTTGTGGTGAGATAAGAGAGTGGAAATTGATTCAAACGTCACCCTATCTGGAGAGTTTTCCAAATTCCTCTACCCAGTGTTACTTTCTCCCTTCTTTGGACTTCCTTAGCTCTTTTCTCAAATTTCTTTAAACATGTTCCTAAAGCTGTATAATTAGTAATTTGTGAGTTTGCCTTCTCCACTCAATAGATCCTCAGCTCTTTAGGTGCAAGAAGCAGATATTAAGCAATTTTGTATTTCCAGAGCCTGATTCCATATCTAGCAATTATTACATTCAATAACATGAGTAACATGATTTCACATATCACGACACATAATGTAGCAGAAATTCGCCAAAAAACACTTTTATTTTTTATTCTATGCCAAGAATATTGTCTTACATATGATTCTAAGACATGAATTTTTAAAAATTATTTTCTAAGATAGTTAAGTTTATCAAAGAATTAACTTCCAGCGGCAGCACAGTAATTCAGCTAGACCAACATTAAAAAAAAGTCAAGAGAACAGAATGATAAGGCTAAATTTTTCTCTCACATTTAAAGTTTTTACTCTGCTGAAACTACAAATATTCAATATGTGAACTATTTTCTCTTATGTCAATTTTAGAAATATATCAAATATTTATTTACATTTGATATATAAGGATAATTCCCAAAAGAGATTTCTGAGTTTGATTTATACCCATAAGGATTACGACCTGGGCTGTCAAAACCTAAACTAATTAATAAGTTTTTTCTGTCTAACACGTGTATTGCAAATGATTCAAAGAACATGGAAATGATTTTAAAATTGCAAACTACCCCACCACTGGATCCTCAAAATAGGGCAGAAGAGCTAAGTTTTAAGCCCTTGAAACTGGATATGAATAATAAACTTTCAGATACCATGTCCCAGAAAATAATCAGTTATAAGAGTTGATCTATCACTTCAATTCATCTCACATGTATTGCTATAGATCTTCCAGTGAAAATACAGCATATTGGGCTGAGTTACTGCAGTTGTGAGCCCTTGCTTTTCATGAAAAAAATGGTTTACAGTCTAGAAACCATTGTAACATCTCTAGGGAAATCAACAAGATTCCAGCTGTGAGAAAAGTAATCTATACATGATATAAAGAAGAATAAATATTGTTAATGGTGGGTCAGGTAAGATTGGGTACTAAGTTAGGGATCATCAATATACAATGAATAAGAGATCTATGGTATTGTTTAATTACAAGTGAAAAACAGATCTCACAATGTTTTATCAATCAATGATTTCCTAATCAATAGAAATATACCACTTATTCTATTAAACTGGAAGCGAGTGAAAATGTTTTAAAACACCAAAGAAAAGTGAAGATTTTTAAGGATCTAAGCCAGATTAGAAATGATTTAATGTCAGTTATTAAGTGCATGTATCCAAAATTTCAAAATTTCACGAATTAAAGAATCAAGTGTCAAATAAAAAATGCAAAGAAATAGAAAAATTTCACGGAGCAGTCTCCTGAGTGGTTTATTTTTTAGCCTGAAAACTATCTCACTATGAAGCAGTAAATGAGTTTTAAGTTTTCTTTATTGATTTTTTGAGAATTTAAACTTCTAGAAGAAAAGTGTAGCTCTTCCTTTGATTCAAATAACTTGATTGTGATCACACAGCAATAATCCAAAAGTGAAATTCAGTGCAGGACAGGAGCTCATTAATAATTTCTCCTCTCCTGTATTTCAGAGTGGGAAAAAGATGAGAAAAAATACATTCATGCTTTTCTAATTCATGAGGCATATGACATTAAAAATGAAAAGAAGCAATAAAGACCAGCCCGTTAATTATAAATGTTACTAAAACATTTTGAGGTTTTTGGATAGGTATAGATTTTGGGGGTTAGCATGAGGTCTTTTTCAATAAAAAGTTTGTGTTCTTATTTTATTGCAAAGTAAAGCTGGAATGCCGAAATTTCTTTGAAGGGTTAACTTTTTAGGTTATTAAAATTATGTATTTTCAAATGTATGTGTCATAGATACTTCTAATTATCATATGTGTTGCTTATATATGATTTTATGTCATCTATCTTTAATTTTTTACATGTGTTTTACATGTATATATTTATTTTTGTGTGTATATATTGGGCACATTGTATACCTGGATACATGTATTACAGGTATTTAATTGTATATTTTATTGCAGGTACTTAAATAATTATTTAATTATATACTTTTAGAATGTGTCTGTCTTACTCACCATCATTACTCTTAGCATTTATACTTCATATTTACTTTGTCTCCTACCATTCTCTCCTTATAGTCAATCCAGTTTTTATTCTATTGTTCCACTGTCGCTGCTGTCTGCAAATTCATCTGACACTGTTGTGTTTGACCACAGGTTATTCCTTCTTACTTAAAATGCTTATTTCATCTGCTATCAAGAGACCCCCATATTTCTTGTTATTGTTCCCTCCTCACTGGGCACTTCTTCTCAGTGTCCTTTGTAGGAAACTCCACCTCTTCCTGATCTCTAAATTTTGGATGGCTTAGAGCTTGGGTCTCAAATGCAGTCAGCTTTCTCTCTCTCTTTCATTTCCAAATGATCTCATCCAATCCTGGCTTTTAATACCACCTATAGTCAGGTACCAAATGTGAATCTTCTACCTTGACCTAACATCTACATTTTAGACTAACATAAAAGAAATATTTACATAGCATTTACATTTCATTTCTAAAGGCATCTTGAACTCAATATGTCCAAAACTTAATTTTCTTGTCCTGTGTTCCAAACTTTAGTAAATTATGCTATTAATTTTCAGTTCCTCTCCTGTGTCATATAATTCACAATCTATTAGCATGGCCTATTGGCTCTAATAAACCAATATTTGACTCCATATCAATAAACTATATTCTCAATAGGCCCACATTGACTACTTGCCCTGCAAGAGTTTCAGGGATCTTGGGATTCAATTTCAGCATAAAGTACATTAATTTTGGGGAACAGTTGTGTTGAATTGCCAGCTGATGACTGATTCAGATCACACAGTCCAGACCTCTATAAAATTGCAGCACAGGCTTACCTCCTTTTGAAGGAGTGAGCTACTTACAGTCGCCACCTTCTTTCTCTCCTCATTTCCCTATCTTGAAAGCCTACCCCACGTGTGAACAAAATAATAAATGAGTGGCACAAACCCAACACATGAGTATAACAGGTTTTAGGATACAAAATTAACATATGATAATCAATGGCTTACTATATGGCAGCAGTAGACAAGTATAATTTAAATTTTTTAAACCATCATTTACAATAGCACCCAATAATATGAAGTACTTAGGTATAAACATAGCCAAATATAGGACCAATGTACTGAAAAGTACAAAATACTAATACAAAGAAACATAGGAAGCCTAAGGAAAGGAAGAGATATCCCATAATCCTAGGTTGGAAGACTCTCGTAAATGGGACTGAAACAATTGTCGTCCGTATGCAAACAATATAATAAAATAAACCTAGACAAATACTTTACACCTTTAACAAAAATGATCTCAAAATGGATCCTAGTACTACATGTAAAATGGAAAACTATTAAAATTCTAGAAGAAAACATAGGAACAAATCTACATAGCTCTAGAATTATTGATGATTTTACATGCAATACAAAATGCACAATATATAAAAGAAATAATTGATAAGTTAGAATTCATTAAAATGAAACATTTCTGCTCTGTGAAGTGCAATGGTATGAGAAATAAAAGAAAAGCCAGTGACTAGGAGAAAATATTTGCAAAACACATCTAAGGAAACTAATGTATCTGAAATATTCAAAGAACTCTTAACAACTATACAATCAACACACAGAGTAATTAAAGAGCAGGTGAAAGATCCAGACAGACATCTCACAAAAGATATGAAATGGTGAATAATCATATGGAAAGATACCCAACATAATTTGACATTAGAGAGTTGCAAATTAAAACAACAATGACATACCATTACCCACCTATTGAAATGGCTAAAATCTAAAAAACTAACAAAACCAATTGCTGGTAAGGATGTGGAGTGACAAGAATTCTCATTCATTGCTGATGAAAATTCAAAATGATAGAGCCACCCTGAAAGACAGTTTGGCAATTTCTTATAAGTCAAACATAGTTTTATTGTAATAGCTAGCAATCATACACTAGGTATTTATCCAACTGATCTAAAAACTTATGTCAACAAAAAACCTGCATGTTTATATAATTTTTAATCCTAATAGCAAAAAACTCCAGCAACCAAAATTTCTTTAGTAGATGAATAAACATATTATGTTACATACATGCAAAAAAAATTTTTCAGTGGTAGAAATGAGCTACCAAAAAAACTACAAAAAAATGGATGAATTTTAGGTGAATATTGCTAAGTGAAAGAAGCCAGTCTGAAAACACTACGTATCATTAAGATTCCAATTATACATTCTGAAAAAAAAAATAGAGATTGAGAAGAGAAAATGTTTAATAGGCAAAGCAAAGAGGAGTTTTCAGGGCAGAGAAAATAGTTCATATAATACTGTAGAGATAAATACATGAAACTGTGCATTTGTCAGAAGCCATAGAATTTCACAGAGCAAAGCATGAGCCTTAACGTATGCAAATCAAAAAATTATATTTGAGGATACAGAATCCCTGGATATAAAGTAGACTCAACAAAAATCTAATTGTATTAAAAATATGTGAAGCCATCTCATTGAAAAGGGTGAAAGTATAAGTTGTTGACCTCAGTAATGTTGGAAAACAGTAGAATCTGTAAGACTGAAGGCATAAAATGCAGTGCACAGGCACTATACTTTAGTTGATGGTTATTTCCCTTGAGAGTATGGGTAGATGTTCTGACATATTTATAGCGAAATTGAAAAGTTAAGAAAATGGAGAGAACCAGGTTTTCTCACTGTTTTGAAAAGGAAGTTACAGATAAGCAAAGACAAAACTCTCCAGTGACTTATTAGGTAATGGATTAGAGTTGGAGAGATCAGAGTAAACTTATTTTTCCCTAAATATAGGTGCAGATAATTACACAGAAATATTTATAAATATGTATATATACATTGGTTAGCATACACCCATGTGTCCCCTTGCTCTGCCAGCTGAGAAGGCATAGAAGTGATAGCACCTTAGAAAGGAACATAATTGTGCCCATATATTGGTTTCTAATAGCATTCTCCGATAAAGGAAACAAAGCTCCTTAGATAAATAGCTGGTTCTAGGACCAGGGCAGAAAATAGACAGGATGAGCCTGGATTTTATCGTAGTGTCAGAAAGTAAGGAAATGCTTTGAAAGAAAACAAAATAAAACAAAACACGCAATCATGGAGTTGTCTGCTAAGGAGATACAGGAGACAATTGAAAGAACTCCCATGTGCCAAAATTGCAAACTTTTGAGCAAGACAGTAACTGAAATTGTATTGGATTATAAAACAAAGTCAAAAATAAATATCTAAGGGTCAATAGTGACATAAGTAAATGTTGTAAGAACCAATAAATGGGAGAGAAGATCTTCCGTTCAGAAGAATCCCAAATAATTTATGTAGATTCTCCACCCTCAAGGAGCTGAAGCATAATTCTCTACCGTTCTGTGAGAGCTACAAATAGTTACTTTCTTTCTTCCAAAGAGTACAGTAAGGACAGGGAATGAGAGTGATTTTAGGGGAGAAATCTGACTATATGTAAACACTACATCTACCATGTGATGAAGTTTAACATCAACAGTGATATAATGTTCATAATATGTACCCTCAAAATAATGGGATGAAAATAGCACTTTACCTCTTTTATCCTCTTCCCCAAAACATATAATTCGAGTGAAAGACAGAGACAAGACCTAATTGAGGTATGTTCCACAAAATTCTTCACCAGTACTTCTCACACCCCTCAAGACCATTGAAAATAAGGAACCTGAGAAACTTAAAACAGCCAAGGGCACCTGAAGAGAAATGAAAACTAAATGCAATATGGTAACCTGGATGGAAACCAGTAACAGGAAAAGGATATTAGGATAAACTAAGGAAATCTTAAAATATGGACTTTACTTACTAATGATGTGTCCGCATTGGTTCATTGATTGTAACAAATGTTTGATACTAATGTAAGACTTTTTATTAAAACGAAAACCTTACTGCAGACTCTCTTACCCTCACTAGCTGCCTAAATAATTTCTTTTTAACTCCTATATCCAATCCATTTTCACAATTTTTTTGTGTTCTAAAACCGTATTTTCTGTAACCTAAAATTGTTCTAAAATGAAAAGGTTACTTTAGGAAAAAAAGATTAAATAATATTATGGATAAAAACAATGTACTTAGTTAAAAACTTACACAGAACAACTTATAAGTCACACGTGTGGAGCTCAAATAAAACTTTCAGTTCTTCCTCAGTAAAATGTTGATTAAGACAGTCTACTTTTGGTTCAGGCTGGTGTCACCCAGGATCTGCCAGACTTCAGTGTTTCCTGAGCTCCACTTGTCTCACAGTCACCTACGTAGGATCATATCGTTTCCTTGTGCCACTGTCTATAGCCTTCATCCAAACATACGGGAAATAAACCTATGATTCTTAGCATTCTACCTTGGCAACCATATCCAACTCTACACTTTGAACCTGAACCATGATAGTTACAAGGGCAAACGAAGGTGAAAATTCAGCCAAGCTTTGTACCCATGCTTGGGGCCATATCTCCCCTCATAGAATGCGGTACAATTTCCTAATTGATATAAAGGCACCATGTTGGCAACCATGTTGGCTAGTGGTGGCTCCATATTATCTAAGAGAACATAATTAGAAAAATTATAGTTTTTTTTTTTGCTGTATTTATTAGACACAAACGATCTCTGCTTAATGTTGCATATCTGCTCTCAAACGGACCACTCTGTGCTTCCTCTCCTTTTTAATTTTTTAAACAAGTTTGTTTATGAAATTTCATGTTAAAAAAAGTAAAACATGTTGTTCAGCAATAAATAATAACAAATTTAACAACTAACTAACCAGCATAAGAAACCCAAATTTAATAATAGTCTTGAAAACCACTGTGTGCCATTTGCCAATACAATTTCTTTTCTCTTCACAGAAGAAACTGCTATCCTGAATGTTCTGTTTCTCATTCACATGATTGTTTTAAAAGTTATATTGCTAAATGTGTATATGATTAGTATATTATTTTCTCTATCTGCACAATTATAAATTTTATTCTACTCTCTATATTGTTTTGCAAGTGGTTTTATTTTGATATGTTTCTGACGTATATCATTTTTAGTGAGTATAGCAGTCAATTTATTTGTACTACTTAGTCATATTCCATTGTATAATTTTATAGAAATTTTTAAATACAATCTCTTATCAATGAGTATTTTTCTCTATCATACTGTTTTTTCCTTACCAAAGTTATTGCAAAATGTCTCTTGCATTTCTTGGCACATATGTGAAAAAATTTATAATAACATGCTCATGAATGGAATTATGACATCCTATGCTGGGCATACTTTTAATTTAATTACATGATAGCAAATTGTGTTCCAAAAGGGTTTGGAAAGATTATAGGAAATTCACTATGTTTTGCCAACATTATTAGAGTCAGCCTTCTTAATTTTGCCAGTAAGTTATGTGTAAAACGGCATTTCATTGTGATTTCCCAAATTACTAAGAGGCTAAGAATATTTATTTGTTTATTGGACATCTGATAATGGAATATCTGTTTTTAATTTTGTTCTATTTTTATTTGTTTCTGTGGTACTTATTTATCATTAATAGAAAAAATATGTATCTACATATGCAGATATTAAACTGTGAATATACTAGATATGTACATATATACATATATATATTAGATGCTATTATCTGTTATTTATATGCATTAAAAATTTCTTCTTTAAATTTTGGTTTATCCTGTCACCCTCTCCATACTGTCTTTTCATTAAAGGAAAATATTCTTTTTCATGTTAATTTATTGAATTTTTCATTTATAGTTTGTGCTGCTTGTGTTTTATTAAAAATACTTTCCTTTCATGATATCATAAAGAAATTTTCCTTTGCTATTTTCTATAATTTGCATTGTCTTGATATTCACAGTTAAGTCTTTTATCTGTGTGGAATTCATATCTTTTGGTATTATTCAATATAATCAATTACCCTGATATCATTTATTAAAGAAATATCTTTCTCCATATTTGTCATACCTTGGTTACATTTATGGTTCTAGGATCACTATTCTGATCTATTTTCTCATATATCCATGCTTATAACACTACATTTTCTTAGTTTACCTTTAAAATAAATCTACATAGGTAAGCTCCTAACATTGTTAATTTTTTCAGATCTTGGTAATCCTTTTGCTCTTCTGTAAAAGTTCAAGATTTAACATGATTATAATACTCCAAAAATGATTAGAATATGTACTAAGCATTATCAAGGTAGAAGTTGGCCTTTGGTAGACATTTTCTGCTTTAACTGGCCTGTGTTTCTCTTCCTTATCTTCCCCATCAAAAGCTCCAACAGACTGAAGTTTCTTATCTATGATTTGTGCTATCTGATGACATTCCCTTTATCTTAAACTATTTTTAGTCTCTTTTTGTGATTAGAGAATATCTAGAGTTGATTGTTTAAGTCTTCCTTTTATAGCTGAAACTGTGTTTTAACCTTCTCCAATTTCATGTTGGATTTATTTAAGCATTGTGTCTGTGTTATCTATGATGTGTGGATGTAAGCCAAAGCAGATGATATGCATGAATCTAAGCATGTCTTTTACGTACAGTGTTAAAGTATATAGAACCAAAAGATGTTTTCAATTGCTAATAGTTGAGCCAAATGTATTAAAACACGTCAAAATCATTCAAAAATGACATATCACCTGGGATTGCTAAAGAAAAATACCTTCAAATTAGGGTGAAAACACACCCATTGCTGATAACGGTTTATAGGCTGGTTTTGGGACAGGAGAGGGCTGACCTGAAAAAAGACCTTGAAAATATTGCTACTTGATAAAGGGTTTCACTTTTTTGCTATATTTTGAGGTATTAGATCTCAAGCTCCCATAAGACTAGAGAATATCATAAAGTTTGTTACGTTTCTTAAGATTTCTTTGAGCTAAACTTTTCTTTTACTGTGTTACTCTCAAACCTAACAGAAGGGGTGATGTAGAGGAGAACAGAGGCAGAAACACTAGCAGTATTCTAGGAATGTGTGATACGTTAAATATGTGCATAATGTATTTAATGACAGGAAATTAAAAAGTGTTAATTATTTTTCATGGCTCAATTTGAGCATTTTTTTCATGTTTATGATGCAAAGAAAGTTCAGCTTTGAAAATTAATGTTATCTGTTTCAGACACACAGACACAGAGAGAGAGAGAGAGATCAAAGCACTGTTCTACTATTCATGAAGTTTTAATATGGAGTGTCTGTCTCAACAGATGTTTGTCAATTTTATTGATCTTTTCATCAGTGTTTTTTTTTATCATTTTTATTATACTTCTTTCATTTTCATTCATTTTAGTCTTCATTATTTATTTTCTTCTACTTTACGTTCAATTTGCTGTTACTGTTCTAGTTACTTGAGATGAATGTTTAGCTTATCAATTTTTAAACTTTTATTTTTCTAAAATATACAAATTACAAATAGTGAAATTCCACTCTATACACATTTTAACTACATTTCACAAGTTTTGATATGTTGAATATTTTATATATTCAATTCAAAATAGTTTGATATTGCTAAATTTATCACTTCCTCCCTGAAGTATTTGTGATTTATAAGTTTGTTTACTTATTTCTAAACATACGGGTATTTTAAAATCTTTTTCCTATTAATCTTTAGCTTAAATGCTCTATAGTTAGCAAATATAATTTAAAATGTTTGCATTATATTGAGTCTGCTTTCTGACCCAAGATATAATTAATTTCACAAAAACTTCTATGTGTACTTAATGAGTGATCTCTTGCCATAAAGTCTACATTTTCTCCAATATTAACACAGCAACACTAGTTTCTTTCAGTTAGTGTTTCATGGTATAACTTTTTCATCCTTTTATGTACAAACTGTTTACATAGTAGATATGTCTCCTATAAACACAACATAAATGCATTTTTTAAATTATACTTTCAGGGAATTGATGGAAACTACCTGGAGTAAAATGAACTTTTCAAATTCATTCATCTAATTTATAAGTAAAAAAACATTAGGGACTATTTACGTAGCACATACTACATTCCTAAAATGCAATGGACTGCTTATCACTTCTGTTTTTATAACTTTGAATTTTATTTGCTCTTAAATCAGTTTTTATTTTTAGGAAAACAAAGTTGCCTCATTAGCTCATTTTAGAACTTTGATGGTTCTTAATTATTTGGCATCTACTGATCTATGTAGAACATTAAATTTAGCACTGAGCCTGTATTCTATAGCGGTGGGAGTGACATAAAAAACCAACATAATACAGGTTTAGGAGTCAAATTCTGTTTCTCCACTTATTAGTTGTGTGCCACTAGGCAGATTTTTTGACCTCCTTATGTTTTAGTTTTCTCATCTATAAAATGGGGTAGATAATAATGATACCTACGTCATAGTGTTGTTTCCAAGATTAAACAAGCTAATATATAAAAAGTGTTTAGGACAGTACCGGACATGTAATAAGCACTCTATAAATATTACATAAAGCAAAGAAATTGTAATAATAATACTCTCTTAGCTATTAAACCTACTTTCATTAGGTCTTTAAGGATAATTGACAGATTTCAACATCGACCTTGTTTTCTGGGTCAATTCTCGGCCATGCCTACACATATGGAACTTCTCTTAATGCACTTGGACATCTCTGTGCCTTTGTATATGCTGTTCCCTGGCATGAATATCATATTCTGTGTTTTACATCTAGGAATTCCTCTTCAACCTCCAAGACCCAACTCATTATTAAAGTCCCTCTTTAAATTCCTGGATCTGTGTTATCTGAATGGTAACTGCTATGCACGTTATTACTGAGCACTTGAAGTGTGGCTAATCCAGACTAAAGCACGCTGGAAGTACAAAATGCATCCCAGACTTCAAAGCCTTAGCTCAAAAACAATAAAAGAATATAAACTAGTTCATTAATAATATTTATATGAACTACATGTTGAAAGGATATTTTGGATATATTAGATTAAATAAAAGTATTATGAAATGTATTCACCAACTTCTTTTCCTTTTGATTTCACTACTAGAAAATTTTAAATTACCTATATAACTCACATTGTAATTCTACTGAACAGTGCTGGCCTGGACACATCAGCTTCTTCCCATCTGTGTGCTCCCACAGAACTTAATGGAACTATTTCTAGACATCAGATACTATATTATAATGTAATTTTCTTTTACTTTGATATTCTTCTACCAGATTACTATCCCTTCAGGGGCAGGGTCTGTATTCCATTCCTTATTAGATTTCTGACATATCACTGATGTCCTGACCCATAGTTAGTGCTCAATAAATATTTGTTGAATAAGATCGATAACCTATTGTATATGTTTCAGTAAAAATTAGCAAACAAGTTAAACTCATAAACATGATGTGGCTGGAAAAGCAGAACAACCATATGTTATCAGTGATGCTGTATGCAAAATAACAACTCTTCAAGTATACATACAGATTGAAGTTAGGATAGAATTCCTTGAAGCCTATGGAACCAATAAATTATGACTATCCCAAAATAACCGGTTCACATAAACAGAAAGCATAGAAAAGAGGTACACTCTTGGGCATTCAGCACTAAACCAGCAAGAAATCTCTGGGAACAGTTGGTAACCACCGAATTCTACCATCACCTCTCATTTCTCTCTCAAGAGATATAAAAAACATTATTGATTTGTAGACTCTTAGAATAGCATTTGATCCTTTGTTTAAGATAAACAATCTGTGTTCTTTTAATCTTTTCTAAAGTATCCTATTTCTCAAACCTTGTGATCACTATCAATGTAATTCAATTTTACAAGCTTTCTCATATCTAGGAGACACCGTGCTAAATCCTGTGGAGGACATACAATAAAGACAGGTGTCTAGCTTCAACAAGTTAATAATACATAATGTGAAATGGACATAAAAACTAACCTTAACCCAAAGTAGATAAAAGAATGATAGTTTTGCGGTGTAAATTAACAATGATAAGCATGTGAGAGAGAAAAGAAGACAGAGGAAAGAATGGAACAAAGACCTGATCCCCTATAATTTGAGACTCCTAAGACAAAAATAAACTCTGAAGAGAATATCTTTAGTAAAGGCTTACCTCGGTTTATTACGCCTCAGTTTATTGTGCTTTGCACAGATTCTGTTTTTTTACAAACTGAAGCTTTGTGTCAACTCTGTACTAAGCAAATCTATTGGTGTCATTTTTTCCAACACCATGTGCTCTTTTCCTGTCTCTGTGTCACACGTTGGCAATTCTTTCACTGCTTCAAACTTTTTCACTATGATCATATCTCTTATGGTGATCTGTAATCAGCAATCTTTGATGTTACTGGTACAATTGCTTGGGGGGCACCACAAACTGTGCCCATATAAGATGACAAACTTAATTGATAAATGTTGCATGTATTCTGACTGCTCCCCTGACCAACCATTTCTCTCTCTCTCTCTCTTTTTCTCTCTCTCTCACTCAATCTCTCCCCCGCTCCCCCTCGCCCCACTTCCAGGCCTCCCTATTCCCAGAAACACAATATTGAAATTGAAATTAGGCCAATTAATAATCCTACAAAGGTTTTAAGTGTTCAAGTGCAAGGAAGAGTCACATATCTGGCTTCACTTTAAATTAAAACTCTAAATGATTAAACGTAGTGAGGAAGGCATGATAAAAGCTGATAGGCTGAAAACTAGGCCTCTTGTACCAAACAGTCAAATTGTAAAGGCAGAGAAAAAGTTCTTGAAGGAAAGTAAAAGTGCTACTCCAATGAACACACAAATGACAAGCAGTAAAACAGCCTTATTGCTGATCTGAAGAAAGTTTTAGTGGTCTGGATAAAAGACCAAACCAGCCAAAATATTCCCTTAAGCCAAAACCTGATCGTGGGCAAAGCCCCTACTTTCTTCAGTAATATAAAGACTGAGAGAGGTATAGAAGCTGCAGAAGAAAACTTTGAAGCTAGCGGAGGTAGGTTCCTTAGGCTTCAGGAAAGAAGCCGTCTTCATAAAATAAAAATGCAAAGTGAAGTAGTAAGTGCTGATATAGAATCTGCTGATATAGAATCTGGAAGATCTAACTAATATTATTAATGAAGGTGGCTATACTAACCAACAGACTTTTTATGTAGACAAAAAAAGCCTTATACAATATTAGAAGATGCCATTTAGGACTTAGCTAGAGAGGAGAAGTCAGTGCCTGGCTTCAAGGATTCAAAGGACAGCCTGACTCTTTTGTTAGGGACTAATGCCCCTGGTGACTTTAAGTCGAAGCCAGTGTTAATTTACCATTCCAAAAATCCTAGAGTCACTAAGAATCATGCCAAATCTTCTCTGCCTGTACTCTATAAATGAAACAACAAAGCCTTGTTGATAGCATGTCTATCTACAGCAGAGTTTCCTGAACATTTTAAGCCCCCTGTTGAGACCTACTGGTCAGGAAAAAATATTTCTTTCAAAATATGAATGTTTATTGACAATGCACCTAATCACTTAAGAGTTCTGATGGAGATGTATAAGGACATGTTATTTTCATGCCTGCTAACACAATATCCATTTTGCAGCCCATAAATCAGGAGTTATTTTGACTTCAAGTTTTGTGATTTAATAAATATATTGTGTAATGCTACAGCTGCCATAGATGGTGATTCCTCTGATGGATTTCCACAAGTTGAGTTGAAAACCTCTGGAAAGAATTTACCATTCTAGATACCATTAAGGATATTTGTAATTCATAAAGGAGATCCAAATATTGACATTAACACGAGTTTGAAAGAAGTTTATTTCAACCCTCATGGATGACT
Source organism: Ateles fusciceps (assembly GCA_036589455.1). Taxonomy (NCBI): domain Eukaryota; kingdom Metazoa; phylum Chordata; class Mammalia; order Primates; family Atelidae; genus Ateles; species Ateles fusciceps. Next base: position 5,369,055 of record JAZHEH010002496.1, read on the forward strand.
TTGAGAGGATCAAGACTTCAGTGGAGAAGGTAACTGCAGATGTGGTGGAAATAGCAAGAGAACTAGAATTAGAAGTGCATCCTTAAGATATGACTGAATTGCTGCAATGTCCTGATCAAACTTGAATTGATGAGGAGTTGCTTCTTATGAATGAGCAAAGAAAGTGGTTTACTTTACTGAGATACAATCTATTCATGGTGAAGATGCTGTCAACATTACTGAAATGACAACAAAAGATTTAGAATATTACATAAACTTAGTTGATAAAGCAGCAGCAGGTTTTGAGAGGATTGACTTCAGTTTTGAAAGAATATCTACTGTGGATAAAATGCTATCAAATAGCACCATATGCTAGAGAGAAATATTTTGTAAAAGAATCAAAGCATGCAGCAAACTTCATTGTTACCTTATTTTAAGAAATTGTCACAGTTATTTCAACCTTCAGCAACCACTACCCTAATCAGTCAGCAGCTATTAACGTAGAGGCAAGATTTTCCACCAGCAGAGATGATATGTACTGGGAACCAAAAAATATGTGTGACTATCTTTACTGCAATACTCGACTTTATTGCAGTGGTCTAGAACCAAACCAGCAATATCTCTGAGCTATACCTGTATTAAAAAAAAACAATTATTAAAAAATAGAAAAATTTATGTCTGAGACACCTCCTTCCTCAAATCACTTTTTGGGATCTTCAGAGTATACGTTGGTATCTGCTTTGGTGACATCTCTGCCTTTGCCCATTGCCAGGTATTCTGACTTCCTATGAAAAGGCAGGTCTTTTATTAGAAGTGTTAGAAAACAGAACAATTTACAAGAACCAATTACATGTTTAATTTTTGATAGATATTTGTTAGCTATAGGACATTATATTTTAAAATGGATTCACACTTATAACCCTCTGCAAATGAGTTTTACCTTAGATAAAACAACAAAATAGTCTTTTTAGTTTCTCTGATTGGATTGCTTGTCAGTTGTCAAAATGACAACTCTTTTAACCTCCCTGATCTCAAATTGAAGGTTTCCACCAACTGCAGTTGCAAAGAAACATATTCAAAACGTAGACTGCATACTAAAGAGGAGTAAGAGACAGAAAACCTATTGTGTAGGAGTATTCTTTACGTTATATTGTGCTATTTCAGATGTAAATGTCTTTTTATCTCTTCCTTTATTTTAGCAATACATAAGGGCACTATAGTTCTAATTCTGCAAAGAAGAGAGGTGATTTCTATAAGAATGCAACTTTGTGATGGTTTGCCAGTTTTTAAAGAGGAATTATTATAAACTGAATGTTGTGTCTTCTCTAAATTCATATGCTGAAGTCCTAATCTTTAATGTGATAGTGTTTGAAGGTAGGGCCTTTTTAAAGTAACTAGGTTTAGAGAAGTTCATTAGGATGGGGCTCCCGTGATGGGAGATGTACACTGAAAGAAGACAAGATTCTCTCTGTCATGTGAGGACATGAAGAGAAGGCATCTATCTGCAAGCCAGGTAGCAGGATCAGGAACCCAACTTGCCAACAACTTAAAAATTATGGACTTCCCAACCCCCAGAACTGTGAGAAATTAATGCTGTTGTTCTTTAAGATACCCAGTCCGTGATATTTTGTTATAGCAGCCCAAGCAGACTAATGCAGGGATGTGCAAAACCCCACACTTGCATTGTTTGTGTAAACTAGGGAAATATGCAAAACAGATTACACAGCAGAAGAACTCTAACATTTACTCAACTATATTCCTTTCTCTTTCTTGCAGCAGTAAAGATTCCTGAAGCCAGTTGCCTTAGTGGCCGTATATACCAGACTCCCTTCAATGCAGAGTTTAATATTAGACCTAAGAATTTAGTTTACGATTTGTCCTGGAAATGTCCATGTAAAAGCTATATACAATGGTCAACATAGCTTCTGTTAAGGATTAGTATATTAAAGGAGATGAAGAGAGGGAGATTGGAGGGCATCATGGCTCAATGTATGGAGGGCATACATTGCAACAACTCATGCCAAACGTTTTGCAAAATGCCAGGCAGTACGTAAGGAGCAGATCAGGGTCCTTTATCTCCTACCTCCAGTCCAGTTTGACTGCAAAACAGCCGCTATAACAATGTTGAGACTACCCTTTCTCTTTGTTTATATGCACTCATGGTGTGTGCATGCACAGTAACTTACAGCATATACACTGGCATTAAGCCAGACACTACTGTTTCAAAGATGATGGAATAACTAGAGTACTGCCCCAAAACAGCTTGGAAAGTCTCAGGTTAATAAGGGGAAGGGGGCTGTAAGGAGAAACATTATAATATAACATAAATGTCATAAAAAATTACTTCAAGAAAGGCCATGGGTACCAGGAAAAGGCATGAGGCATGTTACATACACTGCTTTGTATTCTAGTGATTGTGAGGACACAATTCCTCTACTGTACCATGACAGCCTCAAAAATAAGCATCATGCTTTATTCATGTATTAATTCAGTGCAATTATATGTAACATTGATCTGGCTGGGTGCTTGGTATGAGCTAAACTATATCCCTATAATTTAGGAGCACACAGCCTAATAGAGGTGAGAGACATAAAAGTTGCTCATTTCAGTACACTGATCAAACATAAAACATTCTCAACATAGGAGACAGAATAATGTAGCGTTAACACTTATTGAGCATATGAGACAGACACTATTCTATACTTGGTCTTAGCCGAAAGGCCAAGAAGCAATTGAGACAGATACTATTCTAATAGCTTTACCCTGATTCATGTAATGCTCACAACCCTTGAGTAGCTATAATTATTAGTCCCACTTTACGAATGAGAACACTGAAGCAGAGAGAGTTTGCTTAGTTTACCTAATGTCACAGATCAAATAAAGAGAAGACCTGGGACTTCATTATTTTTTTAATTGGGCTCAAAAACCACACTTTTAACTATTAAAATGCACTGCCTTTTGTAGCATATTAGTTAACGCTGGCCCTTAATTTCTGTGGCACAGTTTTCTCCATCTATAAAATAATGATCAAGATAGTACCTTTCTAAGAGATGTTGTAAGGATTAGTTAAAATTATGCATATAATGTCTTTGGAATAGTACCTGGCATATAGAGTATGTGGCCAGTAAGTGTTCATTATTAATAATAAATGTTTAATATGTGAAGAGTTTATCTCAGGAAATCTTTTAAAGAAATAAATATTATAAACTCACCGGAACTATTTGCCTAAGGCTGTGGAGCTGGACAAGGTACACTGGTAAGTTTTCATCTACCACAAAGAAGCTTGTTGAATTGGGGAACTTTGGGTGTCACGCAATAACCCAAGCATGAGCACTCAATATGAATGCCCCTGGGCTTTACCCTGTGCGGATTACATCAAGATTAAGTGTCATGTCCCTGCAGCTAGAAAATATTATAGGTGCCCCAGCCATTATTTATAGCTTCAGAAAGTTTCCAGTGTGATTGTTTATGACAAATATGTCAATTCCAATGCTGTGATTATGCAGGCACCTAGCAGAGAGGGTTACACAGTGTATAATATTAGCACCTCTAAAATCCCTTGGGGACACATTTAGAATAGTGAATTCTGTCATCTTGCAATACTTTTTCCACATCAGCTATGCTTCCTGTGCATGAATTCCAGGTAGTAGCAGATACTTTATCCAGAAACGATGCATATGGACAATAATCCCATTAGTCTTTAAGACAGAGAATGAAAATCAAAAATACATTGGAATCAAAAATTTATTCTTTGAAGAGTCTAAGTGCTCAGGACAGTCTGAACTCAGTGTATTTAATCTTAGAAAAATTAATTACCATGTTCAAATTACCTGTTTCTAACACAAAGAAAAAAATTGTTCTCTTTTCCATAAACTATAGCTTCTTTTTTTGTCTTGTCTCACCCTCTTTTTCAATGGATATGTTGAAGTTGTCAGAGATAAAACAGGAGGAAGATTTCCTATAAATGGAACCCACATTAGCATTGGAAATAGCTCCAGCAGCTGCAGAGATTGATAGCCCTGTGACTCCTATCTGGGCATCAAGATTAAGGCCATCAGATGAAGAGTCTCATATGGACATTTGTTATCAGTAACATTTCACATGGTCTTTGCTGAAATCAAGTGTGCAGGTATAGTAAGTATGTTCCAACATCCTATTTACAATAACTTTTACTACTGATCTCAATGTGAAGAATAATTACTTGATGATATAAACTGGAAGAAAAATTAAATCCACCTGATCCAGCTCTTTTTAAATTTCTTATTGTAGTAAAGAAAATGTATCTATCAACCATCTGCTACTGAATCTTACTGTAGAGCCAGTAATAAAGTTCACATGTCTTGACTTCTAGCTACTGCTATTTCCAAAATTACACTGCGTCCTTAATTTGTTCAACTAAATTTTCATCTTGGTAACAAAAAGGGAATAATTTAAATGATAATAAAACATAACTATGACATGTATCAACGTTGTTTGCAACATGCTAGTTCAATTTACGGAATTGGTACAAACAAATAATAATGCCATGGAAATACTTCAAGAAATTCATAGTCACATATTTAAAACAAAAATGTTACTAAAAAAGATGAAATTGTATAGACTTAAAACCCTTCTATCAAGAATCAGTGGGATATCTGAAACATCACTCATACCTGCTGTTGAGAGTGACTTTAGTCTTCAATCAGCTTTGTAGGTAATTAGAAGTACTTAAATATCTATGCTTATCTTTGGAAGTGAGGAAGAGATAATAAGAAACACATTGACGACATCGCAGGATACATAGGTAAAAAACAGGGAATCAGAAACACATATCTTTGATAGCTATTCTCAGCAGAAAAAATTTAAAACCAAGTGAAAACCAGACCCCCAAAATCAACCAATGCCACCATTAATAGTACAGCTTTATTCCCCAAAAAACAGAAAAGGACTGACAGAATCTGACCAAAACAACTCAAATAAATAAAAGACTGAGGCCTTGGAAAATCTTGTTTCATTAATCCCAAATATTAAAAAAAGAAACCATGAAGCATTTATTCCTTTTGATGTGAATAAAGAAATTATCCAGAAAGAGAGAAAAAAACTTTGTGGATAAAAGTACATATTGCAGCATGATATCAATTTGATTTGTACATGAGGTATAACGGGTACACTGCAAAAGAAATACAAGCATATAATTCAGTGAATTCTTAAGTATATACACATGTAATCACCACTCAGATCAAGACATAGATTCCCAGCATCAGAACAGGGCCCTCTTATCTTTAATGTCAATAGCACCAAGACCCCCAGCCACACCATCTCACCCCCAAGTAACCCCTATTCTCACTTCCATCACCACAGATTAGTTTTGTTTCTGAATTTTGTATGTTGAGTAAAATATAATTGTTGTATGATTCGTTTTACTCTATATCATATATGATTTGCAAGATCAGTTATGTGTAGTAGAAGTTTTTGTTTTTTGTGTGGAATTCCATTGTATTAATATACTATAATTCATCTACTATCTGATATACATTTGGGTTGCTTCCAGTTTTTCAATATTATGTATTAAACTGCTCTGAAACTATCTTGTACATGCCTTTGATTTATAAATGTAATCATTTCTCTGTAATGTATATCTAAGAGTGAAATTACTGGTTACATATTTCTTATTTTTAGTTTACATATAATTGTACATGTTTATGACATGTTTATTTTGATACTGTAAAAAATGTGTAATGATCCAATAAGGTATTTAGCATGGCTATCACCTCAAATATTTATCATTTCTTTGTATTAGAAACACTCAAAATTTTCTCTTCTAGCTATTTGAAAATACAGAATAAATTATTGTTAACGATAGGCATGCTACATGCTATAGAACACCAGAAATTAGTCCTCCTATTTAGCTGTAATTTTGTATCAATTAGTGAATACCTCTCTTATCCTTATTACCCCCTCCCTTCCCAGCCTCTAGTTACCACAATTCTACTCTCTACTTCTATGAAATCAATGCATTTAGCTACCACATATGAGTGAGAACATGCAGTATTTATCTTTCTGTGCCTGGCCTATTTCACTTAACATATTCTCGAAGCACATTCATGTTCCCACAAATGACAGAATTTAATTCATCTTAATAACTAAATCATATCTCACTCTGTATATATACCACTTATTTTTATGCATTCATCAGTTGATGGACACAGGTTAATTTCACATCTTGGTTATTGTGAATAACACTGCCATAAACATAATAGTGCAGATATCTCTTCAACATACTTATTTCCTTTCCTTTGCATATATACCCAGTAGTGGGATTGCTGAATCATGTGCTCCAGTTTCTTCAACAAATGATGCTGGGAAAACTAGATATCCATATGCAAAAAGAAAAAAAAAAAAGAAAGAAAGAAACTGGATCCCTACCTATACCCTCCAAAAAATTAACCAAGATAGACTAAAAATTTAAATGTAAGACCTCAAATTATAAAAATCCTAGAAGAAAACCTAGGAAATATCCTTTCAACATCAGCTTCAGCAAAGATTTTATGGTTAAATCCCCAAAAGCAATTGCAACAAAAACAAAAATTGACAATTGGGACTTCTGCACAGCAAAGGAAATTATCAACAGAGTAAACAGGTAACCCACAGAATAGGAGAAAACATTCACAAATGCATCTGACAAAGGTCTAATATCCAGAATCTACAAAGAACTTAACTCAACAAGCAAAAAAAAAAAAAAAAAAAAAAATGAATAACCTCATTTTAAAAACTGGGCAAAGGACACGAACAGACACTTCTCAAAAGAAGACAATAAGCATATGAATAAATCCTCAATATCACTAGCCATTAGGGAAATGCAAATCAAAACCACAATGAGATACTGTCTCATACCAGTCAGAATGGCTATTATTAAAAAGTCAAAAAATAACAGATGCTAGCAAAGCTACAAGGAAAAGGGAACACTTGCACAGTTGGCGGGAATACGAATTAGTTCGGTCACTGTGGAAAGCAGTTCAGAGATTTCTCAAAGAACTTAAAACAGAGCTACCATTTGACCCAGCAATCCTATTACTGGGTATATACCCAAAGGAAAATAAATCGTTCCATCAAAAAGTCACATGCTCTGATATGTTTATCTTAGCATCATTCACAATAGCAAAGACATGGAATTAACCCAGGTGTTCATAAATTACGGACTGGAAAAGAAAATATGGTACATATACACCACAGAATAGCACACGGACACAAAAAGAACTAAATCATGTCCTTTACAGCAACATGGATACAGCTGGAGGCCATTATCCTAAGTAAATTAATGCCAAAACAGAAAACCAAACACCACACGTTCTCATTTATAAGTAGGAGCTCAGTATTGGGTTCCCATGGACATAATGATGGAAACAACAGACACTGGGGGATGACTAGAAGGGTATGAAGGAAGGAAAGGGAGTTGGCTGAAAAACTACTCCTTGGGTACTGTGCTCACTACCTAGGTGATGACATCATCCATACTCAGCACTGCGGCATCATGTAATACACTCATGTTACAAACCTGCGTACGTATACCCCAAATCCAAATGAAAGTCGGAACTAAAATAAAGGTCACAAGCCTATAATGATATTTACAAAATGAAACTTAAAAATCAGAAAAAAAAAACTAAATTAAGCCTCTCCACCAACATACATTAACATTTTCAAATAACCAAAAATGATGGAGCAAGAAAAACTGAGTAACTGAGCTGATAAAAGAATATAAGATATACATATCTCAAGAGATATGTGCATCATTAATATGCTTGACCGATGTCTTTCCTATCCTCATTGTATGATTCAAATTCTGGTGGCCATTGGACTGCTAGTGTACTTATATTTTTCATTAAGTATTGCAAAAAAGTTGTAGGATAAAAAAATGTTAAAACCTGAAAAATATATGATGAATATTTATTGACTGAGGTCAGAATGTGTACATAGGAGAAAAGGGTTACTGCAACTGTCTTGGATCTTAGTCTACCAAAAATGGAGGCACAATCCCAGAGGGAAAAGGGAAAGAGTCCCAGTTGAATTTCTATATAAACTTGCTAATAACAGGCCTTTTGGTAACAGACTAATAATGTATGCTAGCAGAAGAATGCTTCTCTGTGTAATGCTCTTAAAAGGATGCCCTTGGTTTGGGATTTCTTATGAGAAAGAAATCTAGAATTTATGAAATTATGAGGCACATACCCCTGGAAAATGTCATGAAAACTGTTTAATGATCTGGAAATAAACTACAGACCTTTCATCATCTAAGTGCTTTCACAGCGTAACATGACATGCATACCTAGGTTAGAAATATTTTCCGTTATTGTAGTCCATGAAGTGTGCCTCATGAGGAAAGAAGTATCTAGGGAGCCATATGGGATATCTGAGACCTCTCTCTGCTGTGCCTAAGCCATTTGGTTGCTTGTATCCTTAACATCGGGTAAGAGCTAGATTCATATGAGCATAATTTGACAGTTGAACCCTTTGTCATAGTTCATAGTGAATGAACCAAAAATTCAACCATTAACATTCATAAAATCCTAGGTTTAAAAAAACCTCATTCTAGATATGTTAAGACAATTCCTCATACAAAATTATAAATGCATTTCTGACATCTTATTCTTTTTAATGATAAAATCTACCTATCTACTATCTGTTTATCTGTCTATATTTATCTATCTGCATATATATCTATAATGAAGTTATGAAGACAGTTTTGGCCCATGTCCATAAACAGTAACCTAAAATATTACTTAAGAAGTTAGAGAATACATGTAAATATTGATTGTAAGTGATATGAGATTTTTATTCTAGCTATCTTTTTGACTCAAGATAATTAACTAGGAGGGATTGATTGATGCTAATTGAAACACGAAAGCTAGGGGATGGCATAAGAGTAAAGTAGCCAGTACCATTGTATTTTCCCTCCTAGGGAACAGTTTTTGCTGAGTTGCAAAACATTCACTGAATCAATAAACCTGTGTACAGCAGCATCTTCTATGCACGAGCCACTGTGCTTAGTTCTTGGTCAAAAATATAAATAACACAAGTTACTTCTATAAGGGGGATACTATTAATATTATAACCATAGCAGAAGGTAGGTAAATTATAACATGATACATCAAATGCTATGAGCAAAAATATCTAGAGGTAATAGATGTATACATAAGCAGGATTAAATTTAGACTTAGGGTGGGTAAATAAGAAGGTGTGACCAGTGGAGAAGGCCTTTTTGGATGGGACAAAATCATATTTAGTGGTTGCTTTACCATTTCTGATTCAAAAAATCAATCATTTTTCTTGAAAAGATAATTTATGTCAAAAGGCTGTATACAGCAGTAACAAAATGTAATAAAGGTACATGCTGGAGCCCACTGCCTAAGATTTATTCAGCATTGCTTCCCCAAAGAAAAAATAAATAGAATTGAACAAACATCAGCTTGTTATCAAATATAAAAATTATGTTAATACTTAATTTGCTATTTTTGTTTGCTCTAATGAATGTACTACATGGAGCTTTTCCATTAGAATTCTTGGGAAGGGAAGAAAATTTAACCTTGGTACAAAAAGAAACTAATGTTTTTAGAAACTACGTAGATATTTTTAAGAATAAAGAAAATAAAAGCAACCTAGTAAAACATGCATGACCACAGTTGATGAACACTGACAATCCTGACTGTTTCTTCTCCAAACCCTTTATTTAATGATGTAACTCTTCTCTCCTAAGAATTCCTAATTTGGCTGGCATGTATATATAAAAGGAATTCAGGTGCGTCTGATCTTCAAGGCTCCTGTATCTTTCATAAGTTTAAAAAAATAATGTTCTGCATCCTCTCTGATCTACTGCAATCTGTTTTCTGGATCTCTGTATTCAGTTATAAATAGCTTCAAATGGAAGTCATACCTGTTTCCACTATTAAAAAAAATATCTTTTGCTTTATTCAATGATGAAAAATGAGTGGGATTCAGTGAAAAACAAAAATCTTGATCTCTAACTACAGCTGATTATTTGAAGAACCCTCTGGTTGGCTAGCTTATTTAATAAGTGAAGAGGTACTAGGAATTCAAGAGTATGTTTGAACTACTAGATTAGGCATTATTTAGCTTTTTTCTCTTCAATGATAGTTGTTAACTCCTCAAAATAGAAAGGATTCATTAAAGAGAAAAAAAATCTATTGAGTTTCTGTTTGTGGCAGACATTGTACTACATACATTACATATATTATCTCATTTAATTCTTAAAAAAACTTATGGAGAAGGCTAAAATCTGAGAAGTTAGCTACATTCTACAGCTAGAAAGTGTTAGAGCTGAGATTTAAACTTAGTCCCAAATCAACCCTCAGATGAGCAATAGCTGTCTCCTCAAAGCTTGCTATTAGTCAGACAGTAAACCAATTGAGGAATATGAATATATTCACACAAACACATTTATTATGCTGGGAAAGGGGAAAGAGAGAGAGATAATGTTAAGGTTATTGGTAGAGTAACACTCTTTCTACATAATCGTATATATACACATATGTGTATGTGTGCATGTAAGTGATGGCAGTGGTAACCCATCTGGAGTGGCTGCTGCCATGATGCTAGCTACATCTGGGGAGGTGCAGCCAGGGCTGTGCGCTCCATGGAGCCTGCAGGAGCCAGGAATAGGCAGAAGTCCCACACCCTTCTGAGCTGGCAGGGTGGAAGCCTTGTACACCCAACTGCCCAAGCTGCAGCTGCAGACCCAGGCATCACTGCACTTTCAGGGGCCAGGAAAGGCCCTCTTTCCCCAACAGGTATGGATGTGCCTGCTCCTGATGCCTGGCCTCTCCCTGATCCTGGTGCTTGCTCCAATCTCAGAGTAAAATTGAGGCTGAGCCTGGGTGCTGTTGCAACCTAGCCAGCTGTGTGCATGCTCAACACAGTGTTGACTCTGGACTATTAGTGCTGATCAGCATGGGAGGGGAGGCCCAGGGGATGTTGAAGGCAGTTCACAGATGACCTGCAGGTGCCTCTTGGCACAAACAGCCTGGGTGTTGTGGATGAGTGCAAGAGGCAGACAGGCTAGAAAGGGGTAGGTCCCGGGCGAGGCCCCACCTTATAGTCAGGGGTGGCCTGAGGCCTGGGGGCTGGGTTCTCAGTTCCATGGACCAGAATGAGAACTTATGAAGCCTTTTCCAGGTCTGCCCACAGCCACCCAGGAACCAATCAGCATGTACTTCCTCCCCTCTGAAGCCCATAAAACCCCAGATTCAGCCAGATTCAGAGAGATGACAAGATGACCTGCCTGCAGAGAGGAACTACTCACCCAAGGTCTCCTCTCTGTAAAGAGCTGAGCAGATAGATGTCAGGACCACTAGCTGTGGAGAGGAGCTACTAACAGAGAGGAGCTACCCACTATGGGTCTCCTTTCTGCTGAGAGTTGAGTACTCACTGGGACAACCTGCCTGCAGAGACTAGCGATCCACTGCAGGTCTCCTCTAATCTGTTCTGTTACTCACTAAAGATCCTCTTCAACTTCCTCACCCTCCACTTGTCTGCATACCTCATTCCTCCTGGACACTTGTAAAGAACTAGGACCGGCTGAATCATAGGGCTGAAAGAGCTGTAACACAAACAGGGCTGAAATATGACCATTGCTCACCATTTTGCCGGTGACAAGAACAGAAGAGAGAAGGAAAGAAGACCTGTGTCCTTTCGGGGGAACCCATACCTAGGAGCTCCCCAAGCCAGAGCTGTGACACACACTTTGGGGTTCTGTGGTTCCTACTATCTCCAAGCTTCCAGGTGCCACTGCATTTTCTGGTGCCAGCTATGGAAGCTGACTGCAGTAACACCTGGTCCAGCTATAGCCTTGCAGGGAGCCGGCACCTGTGCCAATGCCTGGAGCTGCCTGCCCTGCTGCAGCCAGTGTGCCTGGCTGTGCACAGTGGCCAGACCCCATGCTTGCTCACTCACACACCCCTCACCACTCTACTTGCCCTTGGCAAGCATGAATCCAGGCCAGTAACATGAGCTGAGTGCAGCCTGCCTAGCCAAGTGGGGAGAGAAGAGTCCAGTGGGCCCAGCAAAAATCAGGCAAAGGCACCACTGACCACAGAGTATTTTGGCTGGAAAAGCAACACCCAAAGCATATATATATGCATCACACACACACACACACACACACACACACACACAGGCTTACCGAATATCTTTTGAATACCTTCTAAATTCCACCCAATGTAAACATACTTTTGGAAAAGGGCTTCAATACTTTTTGATAATTATAATGATAAGACATTCTCAAAGGAAAAAAAAAGTACTTTCTGTCAAGTAATTGTAAATAATCTCAGATATTTAAATTAAGCTACTATTTAAAATATCGGAGGTATGAGTTTTCTGTGTAACTTTTTCCCTAACATGTAATGTCCATGAATCTTGAAAGAGTGTGGTATTCAATACTTAAATATTACAGTTCTTACAGATAGCATGAGTGAATTAAAAAGTAATTATCTCAAAGACAATAGTCACAGTGTGATATTTTGAAACTAAGCATAGAAAGACATAAATAATCAATTTCTTTTTCTAGTTACCCAAATCACCTCAAGATAAATGATGCTGCGTAATTAAATAGAGGAAGGTTTATTTTGCTCAGATCCATGGGGAGCAGTAAATCTTTAACACTTACTAAAACTGTGTTAATTAGGTATCCACAAAAGGCACTGGTGTTATTAAAAATGGTCGTAGGACTTTAAAAAATAATAATATTCTTCAGGTGAATTTAAAGTATATTTTAGCCAAGTATCAAAGAAAAAAAGAAAACGGTGCTTCCTTTTTCATTCTTATCAAAATAAAACAGGCAAATGAAGATATGATCAGTATCCAGTAGAACTGACAAGAGGATGAAGCCAGATGAGCATATGCTAGTGTGACATGGCATGAAGAGGTTTAAAATATAGCAAGAAGCACAGTTTAACTACCAAGATACCTGGAACGAGATCAGGGGCAATCATATGTTTGTTAGCATTTGGGTCATGCAAAGATTTTCTATAAGTCCTTTCTCCTTTTTGAACCTCCCTTTCCTCTTTGGTTAAAAAAAAATCAGAATATAAATTTACAAAGTTATTGCAATGATCACATGAAATAATGAACATGAAACACTTTGCAAACTATACAATGCTACGAAAAATAACATATTTTATTTCTTTGTAGAGTAAAATTTATTCAGAATGAATAAGAAGCATATAGCAGTGTGAACGGAAGAGAGGTTAGAGGTTTGAATAATCCATTTAAGACAATCTGCAAATTTAAGGGAATTTAAGCCTATCTCACTGTTCAGATTCACTCATGCTCACCCTTGGCAGCATGACACAGACGATTTGTGAGTCCCTGTCCTATTTTCTCTCACTCATCATTAAATGGGCTGGGCCACTCTGGAAAATGAAAAGAGGCAGATGGGAAAGCTGTTAAGATGCTGTCACGTGTGGTTTTAAGACTAGCCAGGCTCTGCTTCATTCTAAGAAATGGAAGCCAGGGTTTCTTAATTTTCCATACCCCAAAATAAACAGTCTGCTGTAGACAGAATTACACTTAGTGGCCTTCGTTTAGCGTTACTTCGTGGCTCCTTGTTCCAAGGCACTAACTTAACAGGCAAGTCCCTCTCCTAGCTGAACAACTACAAGAACAATGACATTGATTATGAAGTGCAAGCGTGGCATTTTGCCCTTGGTTGTGGATGGCACATTTCAAGGAGCTTTTGATGTCTTCCCCACCTCCAATCAATCTCTAACTTAAGTCTCATACTGATGAGCATCGTTGCGTTTGCCTTTCTCTCCACACCCAAATAAATGATTAAAAGTGACCTCAACATAACAAAGGACAAGCAACAAGTCATTTACTAAAGAAATATAACAAAGTAGGAGTGGAATTTAGAAAAGGCCATGCTAATCTAATATACTTTTTATATTCCTACTATATGCTATGCACTATAATTGTTAAGGTCTTTTTTTTAAACTATTACAACAGTCCTTTATATTTAATTATTTTAAAGCTTTTGTATAAAGCCAATTAAAATCAGAAAGCCTAATTTGCTTAAGCAATTATTATTGGAGTTAGAGATTGTTCTAGTGATAGGAATGTAGGCCATGGATTTGGAACAATACTTCTTAGACTTTGTAAGGGTTTTGTGTTCACATTTGTTTTTGTTTATTGTGATTGTGTTACCAACAGGGAACCACTTTTATCAAACAAAATCTCACACAGAAGCTCAAGTGTAAAATAGACATGAATATAGTTAACCTGGTTGAGAAGGGGGTCAAAAGAGGGGGCCTTCACTGCTAGCCCCTCAACATCCCTGTGGTGGCCCCTCTGATACTTTTTTTCTAAAGGCTTCCCTCTCTCCAGAACTCAGAAAAAGCATTTACCCACCAAGGTAATGTGTGCCATTTTTCTGAAAATTGCTTTTTGGTAGGTGTAAAGGAAATTGTAGCAGATAGCACAGAATGAGACTTCTGAAGGGCAGAGGACAGCCACAGAGAGGAGACCAAAATGGGGCCACAAATGTAATTGGCCTATTTCACAATTCAACCCATGACCAGTCCTGGCTATAATATATTCAATATCATTTAGCCTATGGATTGTGAATGCAAATTTATTTTTATCAGTATCCTCTCAGATTATGAATCATATATTTTCCTAGTCACACCTTACATTAAAAAAATGTCTGATGTATAATTGCTTTACTTGTCCTTAAAGATGAAAAATGGATTTTAAAAGCACCATGAATGAGTTAAAGAGCATTTTAATTAATGTGCCTTTAATTAAACAAAATAAATTTTCTTCACAAGATCCTGATCTTTTCCCATCTCCTTTAGGAGAAAGAGCAGCATCAATTGTTTCAGCTCATTAGGTTTTAAAGTTTTAACTGACTGAAAGTTGGGTTCCTGAATTTACATTACAACTCATTCACAATGGGAAATTAATAGCTCATAAATAAAACTTCTCTTAAGAAGCAAATAATATTAAACATTTTCCTAAGATAAGCATTTTTTTTAAATTGAACTTACTTTAATTTCTGTCTTCTGCCCCAGGTGGGCACACCCTAACAATAGAAGACAGCGGCTGCCATGGATCAGAGTAACTTGGGAATCAAAGTGCACACAACTGTAGCTTCGCCTTCTCATTCACCATTTTTTTCTTGCTAGCCAAGGGCAGAGGCCTTTTAAATTATTGTAGGTTTTAATTCATATGCAAAAACATAGGCTCAACAAATGTAACATAGAAGTTGACAAAATTGAGTGAGAAAAAGTTTCTTTTAAAAAAATTATTGGATAATAGCTACACAAAGAAATCTTCCATGAAATGTGGACTAAGTCGAGTTTCTTTTTTTGTAGCTGGGTTCAGAACATACACTGCATAGAAATGTAATGATAAAGAAAACCGTATTTAATGTTGGGGTCCCAGGAACAATTTGAAAGATGACATTGGTCTTCCTTGGGCATAGGGTTGAGACTCTGCAAAGTAGTACCTACTCTTCAAACATCAAGTAAACAACAGTGGAAATGCTCATCTCTAGTCTGCCAAACAAATGCATTATGACTACAATTCTCTGCTTTTTATCTTTTTTTTTAATTTATTTTACTTTTGGTGCATACTATATCTAGCATTTCTCCCCATGTTATCCCTCCCCATCCTTCCCTCCCTCCCCACCCCCAGTTGTCTCTCCCCTACCCCACTAACTGTCCCTTGTGTGTAATGCTCCTCTCCCTGAGTCCACGTGTTCTCGTTGTTCCACACCCACCTATGAGTGAGAACATACGGTGCTTGACTTTCTGTTCTTGGGTGAATTTGCTGAGAATGATGGTTTCCAGATTCATCCAAGTCCCTACAAAGGACACGAACTCATCGTTTTTTATGGCTCCATAGTATTCCATGGTGTATATGCACCACATTTTCTTTCTCCAGTCTATCACTGATGGGCATTTGGGTTGGTTCCAGGTCTTTGCTATTGTACACAGGGTTGCAATGAACATACGTGTGCACGTGTCTTTATAGTAGAACGATTTATAGTTCTTTGGGTATATAATGTCTTTATTTCTGCCTTCATTTCATTGTTTATTCAGTCAACATTCAGAAGCAAGTTGTTCAGTTTCCAAGTGGTTGTGCAGGTTTGAGTGTGTTTCTTGATCCCGAGTTCTAGTCTGACTGCGCTGTGGTCTGATAGACTGTTTGTTATGATTTCTGCTCTTTTGCATTTGCTGAGGAGTGATTTGTTTCCAATGTTGTGGTAAATTTTAAAGTAAGTGCAATGTGGTGCTGAGAAAAATGTATATTCTGTGGATTTGGGATGGAGCGTTCTGTATATGTCTATTAGATCCACTTGGTCCAGCTCTGCATTCAAGTCGTGGATATCCTTGTTAATTTTCTGTCTCATCGATCTGTCTAATATTGACAGTAGAGTACTGAAGTCTCCCACCATTATTGTGTGGGAGTCTAAATCTCGTTTTAGTTCGTTAAGAACTTGCTTTATATATCTGGGTGCTCCTGTGTTGGGGGCGTATATATTTAGGATAGTTAGCTCTTCCGGTTGCATTGATCCTTTTATCATTATGTAATGTCCTTCTTTGTCTCTTTTGATCTTTGTTGGTTTGAAGTCCATTTTATCAGAGACTAGGATTGCAAACCCTGCTTTTTTTTGTTCTCCATTTGCTTGGTAAATCTTCGTCCACCCCTTTATTTTGAGTCTATGTGTGTCTTTGTATGTGAGATGGTTTCTTGAATACAGCACACCGATGGGCTCTGACTTTTACCCAGTTTGCTAGTCTGTATCTTTTGATTGGGGCGTTTAGGCCATTTACATTCAATGTTAATATTGTTATGTGTGAATTTGATCCTGCCATTTTGTTACTGGCTGGTTTTCTTTCTCATTAGTTGACTCACTTTCTTCATTGCATTTTTGGTCTTTGCCAACTGGTTTGCTTTTGCAGTGACTGATACTTGTTCCTTTCCATGCTTAGTGTTTCTTTCAGGAGCTCTTATAGGGCAGGCCTGGTGGTGACAAAATCTCTCAATAATTGCTTGTCCATAAAGGACTATATTTCTTCTTCACTTGTGAAGCTTAGTTTGGCTGGATATGAGATTCTAGGTTGAAAGTTCTTTTCTTTAAGGATATTGAATATTGGCCCCCACTCTCTTCTGGCTTGTAGGGTTTCTGCCGAGAGATCTGCTGTGAATCTGATTGGCTTCCCTCTGTGGGTGACCTGACCTTTCTCTCTGGCTGCCCTTAGCATTTTTTCCTTCATTTCGACCCTGGTGAATCTGACAATTATGTGCCTTGGGGTTGCTCTTCTTGAGGAATATCTTTGTGGAGTTCTCTGTATTTCTTGAATTTGAAATTTGGACTGCCTTGCTAGGCTTGGGAAGTTCTCCTGGATAATATCCTGGAGTGTGTTTTCCAGCTTGGATTCATCTCCCCGTCATATTCAGGTACATCGATCAAGTGTAAATTAGGTTTTTTCACATAATCCCATATTTCTTGGAGGCTTTGTTCATTTATTTTCACTCTTTTTTCTCTGGTATTGCCTTCTCTTTTATTTCATTGAGTTGATCTTCAATCTCTGATATCCTTTCTTCTGCTTCATCGATTTGGGTATTAAAACTTGTGTTTGTTTCACATAGTTCTCGTGCTGTGTTTTTCAACTCCATCAAGTCATTTATGTTCTTCTCTAAGCTGGTTATTCAGTTAGCATTTCGTCTAACCTTTTTTCAAGGTTTTTGGTTTCTTTGCATTGAGTTAGAACGTGTTCTTTTAGCTCTGAAAAGTTTGTTATTATCCACCTTCTGAATCCTGTTTCCATCAATTCTTCGCACTCCTTCTCAGTCAAGTTGTGATCCTGTGTTGTTGAGGAGTTGTGATCCCTTGAAGGAGAAGAGGTGTTCTGGTCTTCGGGGGTTTCACTTTTTTTGCGCTGGCTTTTTCCCATCTTTGTGGATTTACCTGGCTGTGGTGTCAGAGAGCTGCTTGATGAGGTCGCTTATCTGCCTGTGGGGGCGCTACTGGGTTTCTAGGGACTCCTTCAGGTTACTAGGGAAGCTTCCTGTGTCTTTTTTCTTTATTCTGGAGATTAGGTCCGCCTCTTCCACTGACCTGTAGGCGCTGCCAGGTTGTCAAGAAGGCTATCCCGTTGCTACGTAGGCTTCCTGTGTTTTTTGTTAAAATATGTAGCCCAGTCCCACCCCTCTAGTGGTGGGTTGTGCCCTTCCTCCACTGGGCTGGATCATTCAGGGTTCATCTCAGACTGTGGCACTGGCTACGCAACCCACTAGAGTCAGAGCTTCAGCCCTCTGGGGTTTGTTGGGGAGGTTAGGGACCCGCCCAGCCACACCCAGCAGTCTCCCCCTTTCAGCTTTTCTCTCTCTGGTCATGGGGTAGGGGCCGCCCAGCTGCTCCCGCTTACAGCTCCCTCTGTCTCCGGGCGGTGGGGTGGGGGCGGGCAATAGCTCAGTCTGCAGACTCTTATTTAACTCCACACTTGTAATTCCCGGAGCTTGACTGGCAAAGATCCCAGTTCTGTGTATTGCTAAGGCTTTGGGGGAAACGTTGTATCTGGACCGGAGCACCAGGGGTGGAGCCTTCGACTCGCTGGTCCGATGCATTTTCTGGGTGAAGCAGCACCCCTCCCCGCCTTGGTCTACCCTGAGTGGGCTTTGCTCACCCTCAGACCAGACCTGTTGAAATGCACCTGGTACCTTTGTTGGAGCTAGGAGATCTCTGGGTTTCTGCATCTCTTTCGCTGGGTGTTGGGCGCTGGAGTTGTGTCTAATCCGCCATCTGGGATCTGCTTTTTATCTTAAACTTTAAAGTATGTAAGTACCATCAAAGGGTGCTAATTTAAAGTGCAAGATCCCAAGCCCAACATCTAAAGTGTCTAACTCAGTGGGCCAGGTACAGAGTTTGAGCAAGTCTATTTCTCTTAACTGATTCTGAAACAAGTAGTCTGATGACCATGAAGAAAGAGAACTTAAGTGTTTTCTGTGGTTTTTTTTTTTTTCCTGAACATAGTTTGTAGAAGATTGGAAAATAAAAGATGAAAAAAATACTGAGTAGAAAGTATAACCACCCATAGTCCTTCCACTCCAACACAGCTACTGCTTAATCAGCACACTAATTTCTAGATATATATATAATAGTCCACAGGTTTTTTCATTATGTATATTTATATATACATAATATATTCTGTTATATATATTTTATAATATTACATGTATAATTTACCATAATAGATCAAAAAGTTTTCTCTAGTCATTAAAAACTGCCTAAGTATAAAATTAGGTGTTATTAAAATTTTTTCTCAAGATTTTGAGTACATGGTTCCTTGGTCATCTAATGCACAGCATGGCTAATAAAAAGTCTAATGATTGATTTCTGGTTGCTTTATAAATAACTTTTCAAACAATCTCTGAAAACATAACAGATGTTATTTATATGCTTGATAATCTGAAATTGCATCCACCTGTGTAGGATAAAGAAAAAAAAACTAAAAAATTGGAGAAGTTAAACAAATGGAATTCTGTTAAATGTATTTTCTATATTTTCCTTTATTCATTTCACAATGGACCTTAGATTTTTTTTCCAAATTAGTATTTTAAGATCTCATATTGAATTGCCAAGTAGCATTCAGTTTATGAATATACCATAACCTAAGCCCTCCCAAAATGATGGACATTTAAATATTCCAAATTTTGCCCAATTAAAATCAGTGCTGCAGTAAACATGTTTGGACATAACTACTGGAAGCATGTTCAAGTATATCTATAACATGGATTCCCAAGCATAAAATTTGCTGTTAAAGAATTTTTTAAATATTGTTAGGCTGCTATTGCAAATGCTGAGATAAGAAACTGAGATAAGATTCTGTGTAAGAAACTTGTTGGGGAGATACTCTAGTTATTACCATCTATGAGTGAGTGAAAGGAAAAGATGAATTTGCAGTAAAGGCTTCAGCCAAACCCAATAACGGGATCAAGAACTGAGATATCCTTTAAAGGCATTCTGCAGCAGGGCAAGTGGGCTTAGCTTTTTGTAGTTTTAGATGAACCAGTCATTGGCTTCCCCAAGAAAAGAGCATCGTCGTGGTCATTGTAACTCCCTCCAAGTCCCAGAGGCATTCAGCTGAAAGACATCAGCTGACAACTCTGAGCAGCTGAGATAATGAGTGCTTCCTACTTGAGGGAGTAGGGGTTTGGGCAGTGAACCAAAACATTTACTACCACCTACCACTTTGTGTTCATTATACCCACCTATCTTATATAAATTCTGATAGCAACTCCTAACCTGGTGTTCCTCTTTTATTCAGGAAAATTTATGAGATAGATAAAAATTAGTGAAATGAACTATTGTCCCTCAAGTCCACAAATAATTTTCAGTATCTCATTCTTCTACTTTATTCTACATATTTCTCACCTCTGATGATAACCTTTACTGGCCAAGGTGACTTGCCTGGTAGAATGACCCAGACCTTCTTCCAGTGAGGCCCTAGTCCTCTAAATAAAAAATAATAATAATACAATAAAATAAAAGCATTTTTCTTCTATACTTCTAACTAAAACCTCTAAACTTCTAGCCAAGAACTATGGGGATGGCAAGCACATATTTCATGAGTGGGTCACAGGAAATAACGGTGAGTGGAGTATTCTTTTATTTACCCCTTTGTTTCTGGACTTATTTTTAAATTTTGCCTCTTGGAGGCACAGTACTATATCCTGGTCATTGATTTGGAATATACACTGAATCCTGAAAAATGACACCCATGTTCTTAGGGTATTATATTCAAACTAGTATTTGGCTATACTTTCACCAGAACTCAAGACTAGTGGTTTCTGAGTGGTATAGCATGTAACTAAACCAGTGAACTCCATTTTTTATGTATTTATTCCCTCATCTCCTTATCTCTGAAGTAAGATCACAGGTTATAAATCCTTATCATTCCACAAGATTTCAAATAGTAGTTCTGGCTACAGTCCTATAGGTAGATAAGGTAAACTCACACTCAAAGTCTAAGTCAATTTTAGAAAAAGATGAATATCTGTCCCTATAAAGATGGAAAGCATTCCATAACAACTTGAAACCAAGTGGCTGGTTGGTATTTTAGATTAATGATACCATATGGGGTCCTCGGGGTTGGTCTTTGTTAAAATTTAAACCAAGGATTGAACAGTCATGGTGAGTGAGAGCCCATATATTCAGGCATGTACAAAGGCTTCATCCCTGACCCAGTGTCTACTGAATCCATTTACCCATTGTGCCAACACCAGAGTGGTTGGTCAGTGGCATGTTGGCTGACATCAGGTGACTGAATCAAATATTTTCAGAGCTCCTTTCATGGTGAACTTTATCTGAAGAACAGTAACACACAACACAAATATCTCCATACTTTATGCTCTCTTTAGTAGGTCAGTCTTCATGCTTCTTCACCAGACCTCCTTGGCCCACGTCCTCTAATCTTTTTATAATTCTTCTATGCACATTGACCAGCCAAATAAGTCATTTATTATTTTCGATATGCTATTTCATATTCTTACCTAAGGCTGTTTCTCTTTCCACATCAATCGATTGACCAGGTGCAACTGAAGAGTTCAGCCCCAGTTCAAAATTTCATGTGTGATCTTTCAGGTTCTATTAAAGACTTTACCTGGCAGACCTCATGGAGGGAAAGCTGTCCTTCCAACAAAAGATTTAGTGCACAACCAGTGCACTAGAGTCTCTGGAAGGAGTTGCAGGGATTCAGACCTACTCTAGCCAGCCATGCTCATATATGCTTGTCTTCATTCTTAGCTTAGGCACCTCTATTCAGAGGCCCGATCTGAAGTATTTTTCAGGCACCTCTTCTTTATGAAGGGTACTTGAAGACACTTTTCTCCACTTCAACTCAATTCTTTGAGACTTGTGCCTTCAAGGAAAAAGAGTATAGAACACTTAGGGATCGCTTCATCCAGCAAACAGAAAAGACCTGAGAGAATGTGTTACTTTGCCTTGATGATGAAACAATTATCTTATTAAGCTTAGTGAAGAAGATTGGTTTCTTACAGTAACATCACTACAAACCCCCTTCTTCAGACTACCCTGATAAACTGTGACTTTGCCTATCGAGGAGATGCAAGGTGTTGAGTGAATGAGACAGCACAAATACCTGAGACCCTCTTCTTCCTCATCTGGGTACTAAGTAAGCTCTGGCACAACTGACCCACCTGTGATAAACTTTTTGCCACTCATAAACATATTTGGGCCTCCCTCACAGAGTCAGCCCTAAAAAACACCCTTAGACCTACAAGGAAGTAGTGGGAACAGAATATGATGAGATCATTAATAGATGCATATTTCTAGGTTTATTCATGCCTCTCCTGATGGTTATTGAGGCCACCGCTTGAAGTCAGGTTCATTGTTTCACAACACAATCTGACTCTTAACTGACAAATTTCCTGGCATGCAAAAAGTGGCTGCTGCCAAGAAATTAAAGACTGACCAGGCAAAAGAGCAGCTGGAGAGCAGTAAACAGGTATCCTCTGCTGGACCATCCAGGCAAAGGCCTTCCAGAAAAGATCACTGAATATGGTCTCTCAATGACGGGGTCTCAAGGAGATTGATGAGCTCCCTGCCAAGGAACTTGTGGCCAGATTTAGGCCATGAGAGGCCCAACAGACAACCCCTCGGGGGTTCGAGTGGTGTCAGTCCCTGTGATTGACATTGGCACTGTTCCTTCTGAGCCTCCTGGTGGGCCTGAAGATGAGCTGAATGGTCCATTCAGCCTCTGCCGGGTCTTTCAGTATTCAATAATAAACAAGACTAAAAGTTAGACTGAGGTCCCTCTGTCTTCAAAGGGAACAAGAAAACAAGAAGCCCTACTTCACAGTCATAGTCCAATGGAGAGGTGAGGGGATCTAGTACTTCTTGGGCCTTTTGGAGATAAGTACACAAGTAACTTATGATTCCCGCAACCCTTGGCACCAAGATATGGAGAAACAGATCATGCTGTCTGGAACTGGGTGTGAGGCTACCATCACTAGCACCCTTAAACAGGCCTGACTATGGATGGGTCACTTCAGGTTTCTACAAATTTCCATTGTATGGCCCCCACCACTGAATGTTTAGTTGGTATAGATGTATTACGTTTGTGCACCCTACTCACCTTCACCCACAAACCTGGCAAGAATTGATGCAGTTAGGGCCATCTTAGTGGGACATGTAGAAGACTGTTAATTTGCTCCATTACTGACAACTGGTGCTGTTATTCCCTCCAAAACTAACCACCCTTTGGCCAAACTTAAGGAAAGTGAAAATCTCTATGAGACTATTTCTCTATTCTATAGCCCTATCTGGCATGTGCACAAGGCTTTGGGTGCCTAAAAACTCACCTTTGAGTATTGGAGGCTCAGTGCTGTCATGCCACTCTCAGAAATGATGGAAGCAGATGTTGTGACTGTCACAGGAGCTATTGCTCAAGATAAGGGAACTTGGTGTGCATCAATTAATATTACAAATGCTTTTACAGCATCTCCTTCAAATCAGATTATCAGGATCAATTTGTCTTTATGTGGAATGGATTCAAATGTACTATAATGTCCTTCCTTAATGCTATCTAAATTATCTGGCTATCGGCCATCAACAGATAGGTCATAACCCAGAAAAATGTCACTCCTAGATAAAATACTAGGCTTTCATTATATTGATGACATCTCATGGTGGGCATATTCAAGGCCATCACCCAACAAAAACTGGATGCCCTCTTGACCCACAAGTGACAATATGGCCAGTCCATTACTAAAAAGTATAAGGATCTAACAACTAAGTAAAATTCCTGGGCATGATCCAGGAAGGTGTGCAATTCTAGAGCAGACATTTATCAAGCATTTGACTCTCTCTACATGCACAAATAGAAAGAGGAGCCCTAACCAACAAGATTCCCATATAAGGATCTTCCTACAATCCACTCAGGTTACTCCCCCAACCCACCCAACCCCCACCAATTCATATTTGCTGTTTGAGTAACAGGTTTTATGAACTTTTCAGTCTGACAACTGAAACCTATGGCAGAAGAATAGAGGTTAGAGGTATCTATTGGGCCTTTGGACTCATAGGTTCCCCAAGTCAACATAAAGGCATGCACGCTTTAAAAGATTATTATTGGCCTGTCATTGTACCTTGGTGGTTACTGAGTGCATGGCCCATAGTCATGAAGTAGTCTTGTAACTAGAAATCCCAGTCACATTTTGGGTCTGAACATAGCTCTCAAATTGCCAGGTGGAGGAAGCTAAGAAATTCTCTCTAGAGAAATAGAATTGGAACATAGAGAAGTGGGTAAAATCTGGCCAGATGGGTTTCAACACCATAAAAAAGCTTGCAACATTCTAAAAAAGCTTCAGGAATGTTCCTCTACCCCTAGGCATATGCTCCAAGAGCCATTGCCTCCAATGGCCCAGAGGAAACACAGATATAGAAACCTCCTGGACCATCGATAAGCGTGGTTCACTAAAAGCTCTTTCCAGTTAATTTACACCAGGATGGAAAAGGGTACAGCTGCCATCTCAGCTAAGAGAGACCTGTCCTTCACTGAGCACAGGAAAGGATGCTCAGCACAATGAATAGCACTTCATATAGTGTGGATGGCTATCCAGGCCACCCCAGCTGATGAGATATGCTACATTTTCACTGACTCATAGGCTGTGGCCAATGTCCTGGCCATTTGGTTAGGCCACTGGCAAGTCCAACTGCTATATAAACAAGCTTCCCTATGGGGTTGAGACATTTAAAAAACAAATTGCTCCATTCCTAATAAGGTTTTCTTGTCGAGGTTGATGATCACCAGAAAGACTCTTGGACTGACAAAGAGGAATACAACCAAAGAGCACACCATGTTTGTCAGCTAAACTCAGAGGCTGAATTGTATTCTAATCCAGAACAAACAGATGCTCAATCTATTGCCTTCTAGATACATGAGAAATTTTATACCATCCTAGACTGGCCTACATGCATAGGCTACCTCTGTGGCCTGAACATGCAAAACAACATAAAAAAAGTTTTCCTCTGGCCAGACCATGGCCTGACTCAAGCTAAAAATGCTGCCTGAGAAAAAAATCTCTCCAGCCAATGACCAAGGAGTTTCTGATGAATAGATCACATTGGGCTTCTCATCCAATCAAGAGGATTCCACCAGATCCTGACTGTAGCTGATACTTTCTCTGAATTTCCTCAGGCATCCTTGTGCATTCCACTGACTCAGGCCACACTATCCAGATCACACAGGACCATACGTGTTTCTTGTTCAGGTTTTCTGAGGGGATTTAATTTGATAATGGCTCCAAATTGTGTCCCAAGTTATATATCAATGGGCCCAGTCTCAGGGCACACAATGAATTATTTATATTCCATATCACCTCCAAGCTGCAATGATGACTGAGCATTTTAATGAATAATTAAAAGACAGACTTAAGTGGCCGAAAGCAAAAGTAAAGATAACCCTAGCCTGACATAGAGAAAGCAGTCTGGGGTCTCACTGCAGCACTTCTCTGAAAGGGTACTTCTAATTCATGCTGTATGTGTTACTAAGCTGTGTGACCTCTTCCTTCAATTGCATACCCTTTTTTAATAAGTATTAACAGCTGGGACTCTGGAGGGGGACCCTGCAAAGGCCTTCTTTCCCCCTTCACTCTCTTAAAACTCAAATACTCGAAAGACTAGAATGGCTATTCAACAATGAGGAATGGGAGATAGTTATCTCCTCTATTTACTACCTGGGTGTACAAGTTGAATTTTTTTGCCTATGAGGACTTCAAAAATAATGACCATGAATTTGAGTTTTCCAGTTCAACATTTTCCTTAAGGTGGCCCTGATACTTTTTCCCGTGTAATCCCATGGGATCAATATCAGAATACAAAATGTTACTGAACCACAAAAAGGCCAGAAGAATTTCATATATCATCCTAGGAAATGGATTAAGGGTTCTATCTTTACTCATGGTACAGGAAAGATTGCCTACATTGCATTCAATGGGAAAAGGTCTCCTTAACTGACACCCGATGAACACCTTCAAACCTAAAAGCCTGTGCAGGATAGGAAGGGTAGAGAAATCTAACTTCTCTTCTCTCTCTCCTGCAGAAGAGCCCGTGATTCCTGCCTTGCCAAATCTGTTGCTTTCTCTTCCACCATCTCCCAGAGGGCTAGATATCCAGGAAGAGCAGGATGTCAGCTTTTCTGGTTTTACTACAAGCTTGTTCTAGAGGTTAACGTCTGGATGAGTGTAGATAAAAGGAGGAAACCGCGTAAAAGGCAATTGGGAAAAAAATTGTTAGGTTCATCTGAGATATAAGTTAAACTGCAAGTCAGCTGGTTTGCTGGAGAGAACTGGGAAAAGACACAGCTGAGAACATCCCCCCTTGGGGTCAGAACAAATATCAAAAACTGACTGCAAAGGTAATTATCCCTTCAAAAGAGACCAAATTTGATTGGATTTATCTGTAATGTAATTTATGGAACTAGACATTGTTAAGAACAATAGAGCATCAGCCAACAATAAGTGGAGTTTAACAGCTGGGCACTGTCTGGAAAACAGTCAGTCAAAAAGAGCCCTGTCAAAAAAACAGTCACCTTAGAGTGACTGTGGGCATACCCAAGGCTGTACATCCTGCGAAGTCACATCAGAGACTTCATTCTGCAGGACAGAAATCGACTTCACAAAAATAATAGCACCAGTTACTAAACAGGTAAACAAGAAAACAAAAAGCATAAGATGAGGGGTAAGGAGAAGTATAGTACCAGTACCCAGAGCTGCTACAAAAAATATCCAGTTTCCATGGTGATGGTCAATGGGTACAAAAATGTATTTACACAGAATGAAAAATAAGATGTAGTATTTAATAGTACAACATGGTGATTACGGTCAACAATGATTTACCTTTTGAAATAACTAAAGAATTAAAATTTGAATGTTTATAACACAAAGAAATAATAAATGCTTGAGACAATGGATACTCCATTTATCCAGTGTGATTATTACTCATTGTATGGCTGTATCTAAATATCTCATGTATCCCATAAATATATACATTTACTATGTACCCATAAAAAATAAAATGATCAGTTTCCAGCAAAAATTGCAAGACCTGCAGCAAAACAGGAAAGTATGTTCCATATGCAAAGGGGGAAAAGCATGCAACATATATTGCCTATTAGAGTGAAGAGATGTTATATTTTTTCTATTTAATTTTCAAAAAAATTCAAGGAAACTATTGTAAGTATGTTCAAAGAAAAAACCATAATTAAATAAAGAAAATTATAACAATATTATATCAAATAGTGAATATCAATAAAGAGATGTAAACTATAAAAAAGAACTAAATGGAAATTCTGGAGTTAAAAAGTAGAAAAATTTAAATGAATATTTTACTAGAGATTAGAACTGGAAGAAAGAAAATACTAGCAAACTTGAGGATAAATCAATAGAGATTATGCAATCTGAAGAACAGAGGGCAAAAAATGGAGCAAAATGAGTGTAACCTCAGAAAAATACAGGACACCAGGAAGCATACCAACATACATGCAATAGGAATACCAAAATGAGAAGAGACAGAGAAAATGAAACAGAAAATTTTTTTAAACGATGAATGAAAACATTCCCAATCTATTGAAAAAATTATGCATTTATGAAGCCCAACAAATTAGTATATAAAACATTAATCTATACCTCTAAGAAGCTTAACAAACTCATTTTTACATCATAAGAAAAATACTGGAAGTGAGGGCAAGAGGGCTAGCTAGATGCAGCCAGGTGGAACAGTTCCCCACCAAGGGACCAGGATGACTGGCACGCTCCTAACAGATTTTCAGAAAGAAGGCATTGAGAGTTGATGAGGAGATGACACAGAAGCTGGGCTAAAGGTGGAGAAAGCTGAGAACCCTCCACAGGGCTATAAGGCACCCGGACTCATTCCTGACCCCAAATGCCTCTGGGAGAACAAATGAGTTGAACTGGCAATGAGCAACCCACTCTTGCCACAGGCCTCTGGAACCCTGGCAGGAGGAGACCCCTCAACCCTCACAGATATTCAAGTTGGCAGTAAGGGCTGCACAGAGAAGTGGTAGGGGGCAGCAAGACAGCTGATATGGAGCCCAGAGTGTTTGTTGTGGGAGCATCTGTAGGAGAGCACAGCCAGGAACGGCCATCCACCTAGACCTGACTTGCATCCACCTAGACCTGAATTGCATCCACCTAGACCTGACTTAGCTGAAGGGGAGCTGTCAGTCCCGAACACTACAGGGTGGTCTTGCCCATCAGACAGGCTGGTCTGACCTGAGAACCCCTCAGTGTACTGGCCTCTCCTGGGACCCCAAACCAGCCACACCTGCTTGCAGGGCAGCCTCAGGTGCACTTGGGGTCTGCACATAGCAGACCATGCCTGGATGGCAAAGAGCTCCAGCAGTACAGCCCCTATGGCCATGTATCCGCCCACATGCTCCAGCCCCATACTGCAGCTTCCCCCTGGGCCCACAGAAACTCCCACATCACTTTGCTGACACATGTCTGCATGGGAAGGTTTTGCTTTCCTTGCCTCACCAGTGCACAGGAGTGCAATTTGTCCCCACTCTCCTGCCCCCAGCCAACCATCATTGCAGACAGAGCCTTAGGGAACACAGAGCCAGCAAGCCCTGCACCTACCAGTGCCCTGCCTTTGTGCTAACACTGCATAGAAAACAGCATATCCTCCTCTATGCTGAATGACCACTCCTGCTTGCAGGGTACAGAGAAGGCAACCAGATCTGCATCTCCCAGTATCCTGCCCCCAAGATGACACTGCCTCTGGTGCAACCACACACACAGTCACAAGTAGGGGCCTGCCATTACCTTGGATATGTTGCCTTACTACTGTGGTGAACACCCACAGGGAGTCAGGCACCCTGGCATCTACCACCTGCCACAGCTACCACTACTGCTGCTGCCGGCACATGTGAACAAAGACAGATCCCACTGTTACTGCAATACAAAATGTGTTTGCTGATACCACCTATTGGAGTATACTAACCCACAATCTGGGAGCACATCAGCCCCCACAGTGCAGTAGATTTTTAACCTCAGAGAGCCAGAGAACAATGTCAAGGCCCAATACAAGTCCCCCAGAGTTAGGGCATACAGTCCAGGAGTCGGCAGCTGAGTGTGGGCACCCTAAAATGTTCCAAAAATGAAGCCAGTTGTTTGAATCCACCTGATACTACAATCAAACCCTCAAGGTCATCAAATTGGATGAAGGAAAAAAAACATACAAAGGTCAGCAACCTCAAAAAACTCAAAGAAAGATAAGCCCACAAAGATGAGAAAGAATGAGCACAAGAACCTTAACAACTCAAAAGGTGAGAGTGCCTTTTTTCCTCCAAATGACTATATCACCTCTCCAGCTAGACTTCTGAACTGTGCTGAGATGGCTAAAATGACACAAATATAATTCAGAATATGAAAAAGAATGAAGATCATTGAGCTACAGAACTATGTTGAAACCCAATCAAAGCAAGCTAAAAATAATGATAAAACAAAGGAGATCTGACAAACAAAATGGCCAGCATAGAAAAGAATGTAACCAAACTGATAGAGCTGAAAGGCACACACACTATAAGTAATGCAATTGCAAGTATTAATAGCAGAATAGACCAAGTGAAGAAAAGAATCTCAGAGCATCAAGACTGACTTTCTGAAATAAGAAATTCATACATGAATAGAGAAAAAAAAAAGAAATGAAAAAAACTCAAGAAATGTAGGATTATATAGAAATAAATCTATGACTCATTGATGTACCTGAAAGAGATGGGAGAATGGAACCAACATGGAAAACATTTCAGGATATCAACAAGAGAACATCACCAATCTAACAAGATAGACTAACATTCAAATTCAAGACCAGCAGAGAACCCCAGAAATATATTCCCTAAGAAGAACATTCCCAAGACACATAATCACTGGATTCTCCCAGGTCAAAATGAAAGAAAAAAATGTTAAAGTCAACTAGAGAAAGGACAGGTCACCTACAAAGTGAAGACTATCAAACTAACAGTAGACGTCTCAGCATAAACCCTACAAGCCAGAAGACATTGAGGTCTGATAGTGAGTTTTCTTAAAGAAAAGATATTCTACCCCAAAATTTCATATCTGGCCAAACTGAGATTCATAAGTGAAGGGGAAATAAGATCCTTTTAAACAAGCAAATGCTGAGGGAATTCATTACCACCAGATTTGCCTTACAAAAATTCCTGAATGAGCACTAAATATACCAAGAGAAGACCATTACCAGCCACTACAAAAACACACTGAAGTACACAGACCAGTGACACAATAAAGTAACCACATAAATAAGTCTGCAAAATAACCAGCTAACATCGTGATGACAGGATCAAATTTACACATACTGTATTAATCCATTTTCATGCTGCTGATAAAGACATACTTGAGACTGGGCAATTTACAAAAGAAAGAGGTTTAATTGGACTTACAGTTCCACATGGCTGGGGAAGCCTCACAATCATGGTGGAAGGCAAGGAGGAGAAAGTCATGTCTTATATGGATGGCAGCAGGCAAAGAGAGAGTTTGTGCAGCAGAACTCCCCCTAATAGAACCATCAGATCTTGTGAGACTTTTACACTATTACAGTAACAGAATGGGAAAAACCTCCCCCCATGATTCAATTACCTCCCACCATGTCTTTCCCATAACATGTGGGAATTCAAGAATGAGATTTGGGTGAGGACACAGCCAAACTATAACACATGTCAATAGCAACCTTCTATATAAATGGGCTAAATGTCCCAATTCAAAGACAGTATTGAGCTGTATAAAAAACTAAGACCCCTTAGAATGCTGTCTTCAAAGAGACCCATCTAACATGCAGTGAGAGAAACAGAAAAAAAAAAAAATTAAGGGTTGTAATCCTAGTTTCAGACAAAACAGACTTTAAAACAACAAAGATTAAAAAAAAAAAAAAAAAAGACAAAGAAGGGCAATACATAATGGTAAAGGGATCAATTCAACAAGGCCTAACAAAATTCACATGCACCCAACACAGGAACACTCAGATTCATGAAGCAAGCTCTTAGAGATCTTCAAAAAGACTTTAACTGTCATACAATAATAGCGGAAGACTTTAACACCCACTGATAGTATTAGACAGATCACTGAAATGGAAAATTAACAGATATTCAGGACCTGAACTCAGCACTGGATCAAATGGACCTGGTAGACATCTACAGAACTCTCCACCCCAAAACAAAAGGATATATGTTTTTCTCATTTCCACATGGCACACACTATAAAATTTATCACATGATTGGATAAAACACTTCTTAGCAAATGCAAAAGAACCTAAATCATAACAATCTCTCAAACCACAGTGTAATCAAATTAGAAATGAAGACTAAAAAATTTACTCAAAATCATACAATTAAATGAAAATTAAATAACCTGCTCCTCAATGACTTTTGGGTAAATAAAGAAATTAAGCAGAAGCCAAGAAGTTCTTTGAAACTAATGAGAACAAAGACACAACATACCAGAATCTCTGGGACACAGCTAAGGCAGTGTTAAGAGGCAGATTTATACCACTAAATGCCCACATCAAAGCTAGAAATATCTTACGTTAACAATCTAACATCACAACTAAAAGAACTAGAGAACCAAGAGCAAACCAACTCCAAAGCTATCAGAAGACAAAAAAATAACCAAAATCAGCGCTAAACTTAAACAGATTGAGATATGAAAAAAAAATTTCAAAAAATCGGTAAATCCAGGAGTTGGTTTTTAAAAAAAAAACAATTAACAAAATAGATAAACAGCTAGCTAGACTAATAAGAAAAGAGAGAAGATTCAAATACAAGCAATCAGAAATGACAAGAGGAATATTACCACTGACCTCCCAGAAATACAAATAACTATCAGGGAATATTATAAACACTTCTATGCATATAAACTAGAAAATATAGAAAAAATTGATAAATTCCTGGACACATAAACCCTACCAAGACTGAACCAGAAAGAACCTGAATCCCTGAATAGACTGATAATGAGCTCTGAAGTTGAGGTGGTAATAAATAGCCTACCAACCAAAAAAGGCTAGGACCAGACAGATTAATGGCTGAATTCTACCAGATATACAAAGAAGACCTGATACCCTTGCTGATGAAACAATTCCAAAATAAGGGGAAGAGGGAGTCATCCCTAACTCATTCTGTGAGGCCAGCATCATCCTGATATCAAAACCCAGCAGAGACACAAACACAGCAAAAGAATACTTCAGGCCAATATTCCTGATGAACATCCATGCAAAAATCCTCAAAAAGCTATTGGCAAATTGAATCTGACAGCACATCAGAAAGCTTATCTACAATGAACAAATGGGTTTATCATCCCTGGGATGCAGGGTTAGTTCAACATACTAAAATCAATAAATTGAGTCATTACTTAAACAGAACTAAAGACAAAACCCCCCTGATTATTTCAATAGATGCAGAAAAGTCTTTTGATAAGAACACTGCCTTATGTTAAGAACTCTCAATAGGTATTGAAAGAACATACCTCAAAACAGTAAGAGCCATCTAGGATAAACCCTTAGCAAAAACCACACTGAATGGACTAAAGCTGAAAGCATTGCCCTTGAAAACTGGGACAAAACAAAGATGCCTTCTCTCACCACTCCTATTGAATATAGTAGGGAAAGTCCTGGCCAGAGCAATCAAGCAAGAGAAAGAAAGTATATACAAATAGAAAGAAAGAAATCAAACTATCCCTGCTTCCA
The DNA here is from genome assembly GCA_036589455.1 of Ateles fusciceps. Taxonomy (NCBI): domain Eukaryota; kingdom Metazoa; phylum Chordata; class Mammalia; order Primates; family Atelidae; genus Ateles; species Ateles fusciceps. Next base: position 5,401,822 of record JAZHEH010002496.1, read on the forward strand.
TGTGACATAATCCTATATCTAGAAACTCCATAGTCTCAGCCCATAAGCTCCTTAAGCTGATAAACAACTTCAGCAAAGTTTCAAGATACAAGACCAACATTTAAAAAATTGCTAGCATTCCTATATGCCAATGATCATCAAGCTGAGAGCCAAATCAGAAATCCAATTCCATTCACAATTATCACATAAAGACTAAAACAACTCAACATCACTGATCATTAGAAAAATGTGAATCAAAACCCCAATGAGATATTACCTCACACCAATCAGAATGGCTCTTATTAAAAATGTCAAAAAATAATAGATGCCATTGTGGTTGTCAAGAAAAAGGAACAATTAGACACTGCTATTGAGAATATGGGAATCAACCTAAATGCCCATCAATGACAGAATGGATAAAAAAAAAAAAATGGGGGGTACATATACACCATGAAATACAATGCAGCCATAACAAATAATGAAATCGTGTCCTTTGCAGGAACGTGTATGGAGCTGAAAGCCATCATCCTTAGTAAACTACTGCAGGAACAGAAAACCAAATATCACATTTTCTCACTTATAAGTGGGAGCTAAATGACGCAATCACATGGACAAATAGAGGGAACAACACACTCTGCAGCCTATCAGAGTGTGGGGGATGGGAGGAAGAAAAATAACTAATAGGTACTAGGCTTAATATCTGGGTAATGAAATTATCTGTACAACAAACTCCCATGACACAAGTTTACCTGTGTAACAAACCTGCACATGTACCCCTGAACATAAAATAAAATTTAAAAAGAAAATAAAAGACAAACGCAGGAAAAAAATCTTGAATTAAGCAAGAAAAATATTATATATCTCTTAAAAGGGAATTGCAAAAAGATTAACAGTGCAATTCTGATCAAAAACAATGGCATCAGAAGGTAGTAGGATAAGATATTTAAAGTGGTTAAGGAAAAAATTGTCAATCTCCCATATCCAGTATACATGCACTTTAAAAGTCAAAGAAAAATAATTATATTCTTACAGAGACAAAAACAAAGAATATCTTTTGCGAACATACCCACCTTACAGTAAATGCTAAAACATGTTCTTCAGACTGAAAGCTAGTGACCTCAGACTGATTTCTACCCACAAACACACTCAAAATAACACCAAAAAGGTAATTGTGCAGTTATAAAAGACAGTTTAAACCTCTTTCTTCTCCTTTCTTAACTGATTTTGAAAGCAGTGGTATAAAGCAATATGTATATAATACATTGTTGGGTCTATAACAAATAAAAAGTAAATATATTTGCCAGTAACAGGGGGTTGGAGTGGGAGCAAAGTTGTATTGCTCTAAGAAAAGAACTCCAGACGGTAATGTGAATCTATGGGAAAAACTGACAAGAACCAGAGATGATAAATAAGAAGTTTAATATAACAAAAGCTTGTTATACTTGCTCTCCTTTCTTTATCCAAACCTGCCTCACCTGCCCAATCTAAGACAGCGTCTCCTGTCTGCATCACTGTTTCTTAAAGGTACTCATTTTCTCTCTATTTCTAGTCTATGCACTTATCATATTTATCATATTCTCTTTATGATTCAGGCTTTAGTCAAAGAAAGAAATATCCAGAAAGGGAAATATCTTTCTGGCAACTTACGCTTTCAGCTTTTTGGCACAAACTTTTTCTGAGGAAAGGGTTTACAAAAGAACTTGGGCAATTGCAAGGAACAGGGGAGAGGAGAATGCAAAACAAACACAAATATTTCAATAAATTCTCTGCTGCTCAAGTTTATAAACTGTCATCTTCACAATGTTTATATCGTTACTTTGAATTTTCTCACCAACCAGTGAATTCCTGAAAAATGTATGTTAAAATGTGACATTATGATTGCTGTTTTAACAGTCCTTTTTTTATATTTTATTGATACATGTTCCTATGTTGACATTTCCATTGCATAAATGTTTATGACCCTTACTTCATGGGAGATTGAAACTTTTATTACTATACAATATCACTTTTCCTCATTTAATATTTTAGTCTTAAAATCATTTTCCTGACTAAATTTTACTTCTTCCATCTTATTATTTGTTAGCATTCACCTATTAAATATTTTCCAGTACCATTTTTTTCCCTCAGGCATGTTCTATTAAATGGCATATGTCTTCAAGATATTAACATTTTCAGGTGTTTACCCCAACTCTTGACTATATCTGCTTTCTGTGTTCTGACTGCTTATCATTCAAATCTCTGGATAATACCTCCTAAAATTTCTTAAAATGTTATTGTTTTTAATGGTAACCTGCCTTGCTTCCGGTCCCCTCATAGGTTTATTCTAGAAAAATAGAAAGTCAAGCAGGTATAAATATATGTCTATACTAGATGGATATGCAGAAACGTAGATATAGTTTCTGTCATTTCAAAATGATTTGGATGAAAAAGGAAGAATATGCATATGTTTAGCATGTCCTCTTTAAATATGATGAACTTAGGTTCACAGAGAGTAAGTGATTTATCCAAACTCAAAGAATAAATTAATAAGCAGAAAGAAAACTAAAGCACTGAGCTCTTAATTTCTATTCAAGAGCCCTTTTCACTAAAGTGTAACTTCAATATACACATTTTTAAAATTTATAGCACATAAAAATTAACTAAAATCCTAATGGTTTCAAGAGAGCACTTCTAAAAGACTTTCATAAGTATTGCTTAGAATTGAAATGTAGCAATTGTTACAGAGGCTCTCCACTTATTAAGCTGGAAATAGCTCCCTCTTTAATAAAACCAGTGCATTAGAAAGTCAATGTATACCCTATTGACGTGCTCATTAGAAGTGGAGACTGGGTTACAAAGATCAATCAACAGCTACCCAATGCAGGATTTCAAGGGGACTTCACTGGACCTGCCCCCACATACCAATTTATAGGTGTTCTATCTTTAAATCATCCACAGTGTTCAGATCTTTATTTCTTCCTGAATTAGCTAACCTTTCCCCAGCATTTCATATCACTTTTAATCAAATATTTCTCTTCTGTTTATCTCTAACCCATTTATTGACCCTGTGTTTACAGGCAGGTCTCATATGACAGAAAATGAAAACCGTAGGAGGCTGCAAAGTTGGATCATTTTTATTGAAGCTCTCAGAAGATTAACCACATGACCCTGTGATTTATAATAGCAGTTATAAGCCAAGGAGTTTCATACAATTGGATAGATTTCACAAATATTCTCCACATCAAAACTCACAAAGGCTGCCTTTTTCTACTAATCATTTTTACTAGCACTGTTATTGTTAATGGACAAATAAAAGAAAAATTACACTGAGATTAACATGCCAGATTTTAACTCTAAATTTTTATGTCCCAAAGAATAAATTCACATTATAAAAATAGATCCAGCTTCAAATTAGCAACAGGGTGTACAGTGAATAAATAAATAAGCAGAGTAATTCTCCAAAGGAGGATCTACAATGGGAGTAAAATTAAAATGACCTTGTAAGATTGGAAAATGTCCTGCAAAAGGGTGCATTTTAGAAGGAAAAAAGTGCCAAGAGTAATTTAGAATTCCAAATATAAGATATAATGAGTCCATCCCCTTCCCATATACCATTGATTTCAGATATATATGTATGTGTGTGTGTATATATACATGCATATATGTATATATACACATACACATATACACACACATATATACATATATACACATATATATATACACACACACATATAGAGAGAGAGACAGAACATACCACAATTTTCCATAACATACTATCATAAGTGATCCTATGTTCCCATGTCAGTTCAAAGACATAGAACTCATGATAAAGCCAAAGTTACTTGACATGTATATTTAAAGTAAAAAACATAATACTGAAAATTTATTTTTCTTTCAAACATTAAAATACTATTTGTTTATGTATATATAAGAAAAAATAAACAAATGCAAAGTTTGTCAGAGCATTAACTGATGCTTGTTGTTGTTTTTACTTGTTATCAGTTAATACTCAGCCTACTTGCAAACAAGTTGAGCCAATTTATAAGTTATGTAACAAAAAAAGTAAAATACTGATGGAATCATTTTTTGTTTCATATTATTTCGCCTTCAACTTTCCCAGGGATATACACCCTGTAGTGCAGAAGTTTTGTTGTTTATGTACTGCGTAGTACAGAGAAAGCAAACTATTTAGAACAAAGTGACTATATTCCAACAAAATGATAGTGTTGAAGGAGGCTCACTTATTTATCTGAGATATTCAGTATGTCTCTGTGTTCTCTAGAGGCTAAACAGATTTCTTTTTCTAATATTGTGAGATAAAAATAAAAATTTTAAAAAAACAGAGAGGATTAACAGAAGGTTTAGAGAAGAAATCACACAAGGAGACAGAAATATAGGTTCTGGTCCTCCCTTGCCTTCTATCTCTTTGGAGAATGGGAGATGAGTATCAGAAATATGTTTCCCAATGGGTGGAAGGACTTAATATAGAAACTGGGGATTGCTTCCCCCTCTGGTGATTTCTGAAGGCTGACAATCCATTATTTCAGGGGAATTAGCACAGAACCATGGTACCACCTGTGTGGCTACTCAGCCAAGCAGAGGAAAAACAACCCAGAGAAGAGACTAAGGATACACATTGGTGGCAGAGCCCAAATAGAAATACAGCTGACCTTCTGCTTTTCTGTCATAGAAAAGGCCAAGTTGAAGTTGCCAAAAGAGACATGCAAAAAAATGACTATGCCAAAACCACACCAAACCAGACTGCGTAGGCGGATCTTTTCCCATACATACTACCCATCACATTAATAGACACTCTTTCCTCCCTGGCCCTCTACTTACAAGGAAGGAAGGAAGTGAGACCCATCAGTATACACACTCAAGATGGAAGAGTACAGAGGAAGGAAGTTCAGAAAGGAAGAATCTTAAACTCTAAAAAGTGATTGAAACAATGATTATATCAAACATATTAGTATTCAACCAAGAGAAACAAATTTTGATAACTAGATTAATTATGAATGATGCTGGAATGGATGATGATTTAATCAAGAATGAGGGGGAAAGTTAAAATTCCTGCTCTCAGCAAATTTAGGGGTCCAGAGCCAAGTATTATATATGTAGTTTCAAAAAAAAAAAGCTTTATATTTGAAGACATCAATATTTGAAGACATTTGGGAGTTATCAGATAAGCCAGATGCACATAGTAGGTAAGTAGAGAGTTGATTGATGTAGACGCATGTAGCTCACCTAAGCTTCACTCGGCAATGCCCCAGTGGGGGCTCTACATAGGGGCTCCCACCCCTTGTTTCCCTTTTACACTGCCCTAACAGAGGTTCTCTGTGAGGGCTCTGCCCCCGCCTGGACATCCAGGCATTTTTATACATCCTCTGAAATCTAGACAGAGGTTCCCAAACCTCAGTTCTTGTCTCCTGTGCACCTGCAGGCCCAATACCACGTGGAAGCTGCCAAAACTTGGGGCTTGCACCCTCTAAAGCAATGGCCCAAGCTGTATCTTGGCCCCTTTTAGCCATGGCTGTAGGTGGAGCAACTGGGATGCAGGTCACCAATTCCTGAGGCTGCATAGAGCAGCAAGGCCCTTAGCCTGACTCATAACATCATTTTTCCCCTTCTAAGCATCCAAGCCTGTGATGGGAGGGGCTGCTGTGTAAAACTTTGAAATGCACTGGTGACATTTTCCCCCACTGTCTTGATGATTAACATTCAGCTTATTACTTATGCAAATTTTTGTAGCAGCCTTCAACTTCTACCCAGAAAATGGGTTTTGCTTTTCTACAACATGGTAAGGCTGCCTATTTTCCAAACCTTGAGGCCCTGCTTCCATTTTAAACAAAAGTTCCAATTTCAAACCATTTCTTTGTGAGCATATATAACTATATGCTTTAAGGAAATGCCAGGTCACATTTTGAACACTTTGCTGTTTAGAAATGTCTTCTGCAAGATAACCTAAATCATCTCCTTCAAGTTCAAAGTTCCACAGATCTTTAGGGAAAGGGCAAGATGCCACCACTCTCTTTGCTAAAGCACAGTAGCAGCGACCTTTTCTCCAGTTTGCAGTAAGTTCCTCACTCCCACCTGAGACCATCTCAGCACCGACTTCATTGTCCATATCACTATCAGCATTTTGGTCAAAACCATTCAACAAGTCTCTAGAAGTTCCAAACTTTCCCACATATTTCTATTGTCTTCTGAGCTCTCCAAGCTTTTATGACCTTTGCCAGTTACCCAGTTCCAAAGTTGCTCCACAGTCTCAGGTTGTATTTATATTAATACCAGTACTCCAAATGCCTGGTACCAATTCTCTGTATTAGTTTGTTTTCACGTTGCTATAAAGATACTACCTGAGACTGGCTAATTTACAAACCAGAGAGGTTTATTTGACACATTTCCACATTGCTGTGAAGGCCTCAGGAAACTTACAATCATGGCAGAAAGAAAAAGAGAAAAATGCACTTTCTTCACAAGGCAGCAGGAGACAGAGAAAGAAGGGGAAAGCACCAGACACTTATCAAACAACCAAATCTCATAAGAACTCACTATCAGGAGAAGAGCATGGAGGAAACTGCCCCCATGATCTAGTCATCTCCCACCCAAACCCTCCCTCAGCACATGGGGATTACTATTCAGATTACAATTTGAGATGAGATTTGGGTGGCGACACAGTCAAACCATGTCACCTGACAAGTACTCAGACAAATTAATGGGTATAATGTGATCTTTGTTTTAGTGGTTCTCCCAACTTAGCTGCATTCCAGAATCACCAGGAGTGCTGATAAATAAACAAGGTCTTCAATGGTTTAAACTGAAGCCTGAGAAGCTGTATTTAATAACGTATCTAGCAATTCTGATTTAGGTATCTATGCTTGAGAACTGTACTCTCAAATATTGACTGTCTTAACCATGTGCGTAATAGGACATTGGATAATTTTGCCCACAGACCCATCTGCCTTTGACTTTCTCTCCCTGTCTCTCATTGGTGTGTGTAGGAGGCTAAGGGAAGAGTTGACTCTACAGGCGTTTTTTTCCCTAGGCTGCCATTATCTGGCTTCCAGATGGGTTCAGTGAAGGGGAAGTACTAGTAGGATTTTTATAGCAGGGAAAAAGAAAGGCCAGGGTGTCCCTACCATCACCACCACCACCATCCATACACTTCTACCATGCTCCTGTACTCCCACCCCATCACCCCTGCCTGGGGTTGCATTTGAAATGTTGGTCTTGTCTCTTTCATGGCTTCACCTCTATAATGGGCAGTCCTTACTAGAGTGCCCTGACTTCTATGCTTTGGTAACCATGTCTCATTTCTTTTCCTGGACTTTGGAAAGCCCTGGAAGTAGAAGTCGTTTCCAGCTGCTGTTGCACTCTTGGTTGCCTCACAGTCCCCTGTGTGGCTTCTTAGTCTTCCATAATCAATGTGACTGATTCTCTGTATTAAATTATTTCAATGTAAAAACGTACAGTGAAATTCAACCATATCATGCCTGACACTGTGTGATTAACTGAAAGGAGACCAATATATTTCAGATAACGGCCACATACGTAATAAAATTGACATTTCAGATGACAGTTGAATAGGTAGCAAAGGTGCCTATAAATATATATAAAGATGACTTATAATTTTCCCCGTTTAGAAGGGTACCATAGTTCTGTATTAGAGTGGAGATGAGTTTCATTATTGCCTAAAGATATAGTAGAGTATACTCAGAAAACAGCTAGGTATTGACTCAAATATTTTAACATGCTTGATGAAAACTCATTTTCTACATGATAATATATTAAAAAGTTAGTTTGGCCTAAAACCTCTGATATCAAAAGTTATCAATTATTTTCTCATAAAAGAAGTTTCATATGGTTCCTCTGGGATTGAAAAGTCAGGATCGTCAAAACATACTCACAGATCACTGGAAGAGTTTTCTAGGATTGTTTGATTTGGGTATAGCTGATATAGTTGCTATTACTGAGGAGTAATTATTCAATAAATTTGGTTAGGTCCTAGGTTACTCCCAGAATATGAAAAGAAACACACTATTATTAAAACCGTACTGATGGAATATTTTTATTTATACTGAATGCAGGTATTTTAAAAAATCCTTTCATGAGAGAAGAAACAGAATATAGATAAAGACTTATTTATGCAGCAATTCTAGGAGAGTATCTTTCTACAGATATTCTGTGGTTGCCATCACTGGTTATTGTAGATGACTGGGTGATATTTTAAGTTACATTAAAATTAGTCACACTAAATTTAGTTACACTAATTACACTAAAAGATTATATATACTTATTAACAGCTAGAAACTTAACTTAGAACTTTTCATCCAATTAGCAATAATAACTAGGTAAAATAAGACTCCACTAGAGCATCTTCTCGAAGAATGTTTATTTCACCGCACTACACTTGTAAGTGATTGCTGCCTTCCCTGTTAGAATGAAACCTCCATGAAGGTATAAACCATTGCTATCTATTTTATCTCTAGTCACCGTATTTAGGACAGTCCCTGGCACAGAGCAATTGCTGAGAAAATATTGGTAGTGTAGAAATTAATTAAACTGAACCAAAATGAATTAAGAGAATTGAGTTTTTAATTTATAATTTGTACTAAAATCGTTCAGATCATAATGAAAGCTCCTAACATAAACAATCTTCTCTCCTTCCTTGTCCTGGAGAAAAAAAGAGCATGAGACTCTCCAGCTTTCCTGTTGAGGTCCAGAGACCAGGAGTGAAACGGCAGCCAGGCCTGCACTTGTGGCTTACTCAATGGTTACTGAATCGATTCTCTGCTATCCTTACCTTTGACTGCTGTGACCAAAAGAAACCATTTCTTAAAAAGACTCCTTTTTAAAATACCAAATTATTTCTCACAAACTGTGAGGAAGTAAATGATGAATGGGAAAGAGAGAATATATTATTAAAAGTAGCCATACATCTGATGGTTACGCATACAAGATATCCTTTAAGTAAAAAGGTACAACAAATAATGTGAATATTTTGTAGCTATAGATATGGGTCACAAAATAAAATCATATGTAGGAGTGGGTATCCTAGATCATTCCATTGTCAATTTCATAGAGCTGGGAACTATGAGATTCAGAATTCCTGTCCCTATATGCTTCCAGGTTGGAGTTCGACTAAAGAGGAAGCTATATCAGATTTGAGATGCAAAAAAATGGAGTAATGGTGTCTAAATCTGCTATAACAAAATATCATGAGCCATCTGGCTCATAAACAATAGAAATTTATTTTTCACAGTTCTGGAAGCTTGGAAGTCCATGATCAAGGAACCAGCAGATTTTATATCTAGTGAAGACCTTCTTCTTAATAGATGGTCATCTTCTCCTTGTGCATTCACATGACAGAAGGGGTGAGGGATGTCTCTGGGTCTTCTTTTATGGCACTGATCCCATTCATGAGGGCTCTACCCTCATGGCCTAATCACATCCCAAAGGCACCACCTCCTAATGCTATCACCTTGGGTTTTGGAATTTCAGCATATGAACTTGAGGCGCATGTATGCATTGTCTATTGAAAATAGCCATTACGCTCTGAAAAACTTCAAGGTCTTCATACTACAATGGATAGACACAGAGGCATCCACCTGGGTCCAGTGTACCGTCTCTTTTCTCCAGTGTGTACCCACCTTTTTCTTCCCAACTGATGGCCAGGCTGAAGAATAACAGTCTCAGCCCTCCCCCTAGATGCTTACCTGTTCACCCCAGAGGTATTACCTGCACAGACACTAGAGCTATCCCTAGCCCAGTGTCCCACTGGCTGCACCCATACCACAACTTGTTTGTCAAATATCCTGAAAGTTGCTACTTGTCCACTTGTGCCAGTGATCTTCCAGCTCGCACATCTAGAACCTTGCTTTTTTAGTTCTCCCCACAATCGTATAATGAATCTTTTATCACACGTCACGAGTAGTGCCTCTGCTTCCCTAACTGGACTCAACCATACAATGAATGTTTCATGTCAAACATTATTGTTAGGATATCCCCTATTCTCCAGTTTCATCAAATTAGATATTAATACCTATTGATAACAGTATTCTTAATTTTTAAAAATTTGTGGACTAAAATGTGCTATTCTTTTACAAAGAGAACTACTGCATTTATATTCGGATACAATGTAACTTCTAGAGAACCTTCATAGTATTTTATATTAGTAAAATCATAAGTAAATTGATATCAAGGTAATTCTAACTATTTGTATAATAATATCAGGATGTTATTATTTGAAACTTTTTATTTCATTTTTAAATATTTGCTGTTGTGACCAATATACTTGTTTAATATATATTAAATAATATAATTGATATCAGGAGAAAGGTGTATGTTTTATCTCTTCCTCCTTTTAATGTCTCTCTACAGAAAATTATGTCCAAAAACATAAAGAAACACTTAAGGAATCGGACATATTTGACCTAAAAGAGGCTCAAAAGCTAATTCCCCATATTCTATTCTTATGATTTCACTTGCTCATTGTACATAGATACATATTATTGATTAGACTATGAGTTTGAGAGCAAAGTTTCTTGAGAACAAGAATTGCATCCTATTAGCATTGGAATATGTAGTGACTAGAATAATATCTGACACAAGTTGGCATAACATTTTTGAATAAATGAATGAATGAAATATTTGGCCATCCCTGCCTTCTGTCAGATACCCTTTCCATGGTTCAGAAATTAATGAGTAGCTCAGCTAGCTGGGTGGCTCTGGCTTAGGGTTTCTCAGGGTGTTATAAACAGATGGTAGCAGAGGCTGGGGTCATCTCAAAAGTTTCTTCATTTCTTTGTCTGGTGCAGTGTTAGGAATACTCAAACAGCTGGGACTGGAACACTCAGGGCTCCTTGAACATCTCTCTATGTCTCTGTAGTCTCTCCATATGATCTCCATAACATTGTGGCTTCAGTTGTTGAAGACGGCTCAAGACTCCCAATGTCTCTAAAAGAGAGACGAGCGGATGCTGTATTGCCTTCAATGATCCAGCTTAGAAGTCATGTGGCATGGTGTCATTTTCACCCCTTTCTATTAACTAGAAGTGAGTAACTAAGGCCAATCTACATTCAAGGCAAGGAGAATTAAGCTGTCCCTTGTATGGGAGGAGTATCAAAAAACTTACAGACAGGCTATAAACCTTCCATATACCTTATACAAATTCACACAAATGTTTGATACTTTCTTAAGGCACACCACTCATTAGTTTTGATATGTAATACTTAATGTAAAAGAAAGGGTCTGTGTTTTCTTATTAATAGCTTTCTAATATATTTATAAGCTCAGAAAATGGTCATCATGAATATAGTAGTGGCTTTCACTTGCATCAGGTTCTAACTTTCCCTTTAGACCACCAACATCCCTCTAAATGTCAAAGCTCTACCTTCTGTCTTGAGGGCCTTATAACACCCAGGACCATCAAAAAGTGGAGTTTCCACAAGGGGAAGTTTATATGGGACTCAGCAAAGTTTTAAAGCACGGACACTTCTGCTGAATGGTTCATGAACATAATGCAGATTTCTGTGTTTTCTTCCTTCACCAGAGAGTAAAGAGGAAATTCCAGCAAGCTTGGGAGTTTATTCCAATGGCTAAGAGTAACTATCAGTCATTGGCTACCCTATATGTGATTCCTCAAACTTGGCAACATATTATGTTAGTTTGTCTCTCAAAACTTACTTCCTGGTTTTTATGTGGTCCTTCCCTGTTTTGTCTCTGCTTAGGCCCAATGGACTTTTCATCTCATGCACATGAGCTCCTGAATAAGCCTAGAAATTAAACTCCCACAGAGTGAAATAATATGACTCCAACATTGGAATAATCCAATATTCTCTTTTCTGTTTTTGTAGCATAAACTCTATGCCCTTCGTATTTCAGTAGACTTTACTTTTGCTAGCCAAGGGGCTTTTCATTCAATAAAAAAATATATATTAATCATCTTTTGTATATCACACACTATTTTACATATTTAGGATATACCAAATGAGCAAAACAAATAAATATCTCTGCTCTTGTAACTCTACAATTAATATAACAAATAAATTATATAATAAGAAGTGCTGTGGATAAAATATAAAATAGAGGAGAGAAAGGCTGATCAGAGTAGGAAAGGGGAAAGCAGGCTGCAACGAAAAGCTTTGTTTTCACAACTTTTTTTGTTTTTTGATATACGCTTTAAGACAAGGGTATTTCAGAAGTACAAAACTAAACTTCTTTCTTTTCATTCCTGCAACTCCCCTAATGTTCCTCAAGGCAATGTATTATCTCTGCCTACTAAAGGCAAAGCTGTTTTGCAGAAGTGTGGAAAAGAAAGGCACACAAATTAATATTTTAGAATACTCTCTCACTGAATCAACAGTAGAGCCTGCAAATTCCAGAGACAAGCATCTTCTTATAGTATTAAATTCCTCACTCATTCTTGCTAAGATATAACTATTATTTTTAAATCACTCTCTTCAAGGAAGATAGAAAAACCATAAAATATTCATGACCAAAAATAAGCATGACCACCAATCCTCTGGAAATGAAAAAAAAATGCCTTTTAATAAGCTGACTTCCTGTTCATATCAACACTATCACTTAAAATTGCAACAATGCATCATATAATGCCATCAACAGAAATAATACTCTGTAGGAAAGATCTGAAATCTGCCTTGAGCTTCTGTAATAAAATCATTCAGAAAAATAAGTAAAATAAAAACAAAAGCACGGAAAAACCTTGAGCAATATAAGAAATCAAAGACTAATTTTTAAATTAAGCACTTTCTTTAGATATTGTAAGCTACAGTGCTGTGACTAAAAAAATATATATATCGAAATAATTAAACATTTTCCCCTTACTTTCATACCTCACCCTATTTATGCTTTGTAAGTCTTTGTCTTCTACACATGGAGTGATGGAAAAGCATAAAGAATCTAAAGTCAAAGGTACTTGCTTTGTTTTATAAAAAAATCCACAGTCTTTTGACATGATAAAATTGAGAGAGAGAGAGAGAGGGAGGGAGAGAGAGAAAGAGAGGAGGGGTATACATATGTGTGTGTGTGTGTGTGTGTGTGTGTGTGTGTGTGTGTGTGTGTGTGTGTGTATGTGTTGTGTTGTGTCTGTCTGTCTGTGGTTGAGCAAAGAAAGGCTTCTGGAGACAAAGAAAAAGGACAGACCACTCCTGACAGGAAAGAAAGAGAGATCTGTTGGTGGTGCTGTGAGAGTAAAAGTTTTGACAATACATCATAACAGGTTAGAAGTCAAAAGGAATGGCTGTATGATGCATGCTGGAACCAGATTTAAAGAAAAGGCTCTCAATGTCATCAAAAATGTTATGCTATCAATGTAGAGTGTATCAAAACATATGACAAAGCAAGTTTAAAGAATGACAAAGAAACTCATACACATACAGGCAATGAAAAATAGACAGAAAATTCTAGAATAAAATTGCTAAATTACAAACCATTGACCACAATGAAGGTCAGATAATCTTTTCTCTTTTCCTTACTTACATGTTTTCATTTTTTTTTAACAGGTAGAAGTTGTAGACCCATTCATACTAAGGGAACAGCTACAGTGTGACATACAATGGGCAGGTCCACAGAAAGTATCTAATTAAAAATATCTAGATGGACACCTGGAATCCTTGGCACAATCCTAGGAGCAGGAGGAAAGGAAAATCCAAGTGACTACAGTTAATCTTTCCATCATCCAAGCAGGATGAGGATTTGGACACATACTTAGCAAAAAATAATAATAAATAAATGTCACGTTTTTGCACAACCTAACATGATATCTAAAATTTATTCTCAATAACAAATAGCACAATTAGATTATAAGATGCCAAAAGATCATAACAAGAACACAAGAACCCAAAAGAAAATCAATATAAATAATCTCTCCTCGGTCTCTCTTAAAAAATAGCTATACTTACTATAGGTTGTGGTGGTTACAGAATAGCATGAACAGATGGGAATGAATTGAAGAAAGCATCATAATATGATCAAAGGTGTCAGCTTATTGAGATTGTGAAATGTTTGCATCTTTAATTTTGGCTTAAGAAACCATAGAGCCTGACCCTATGACAGTGGAGAACAATAGGCTGTTATGCATTGTCCATGTTTCCAGTGACAAGATCAGCTTGATGCCCCTCTATCTGAATCTGAAGTCAAAGTGGGATAGGGGAGCATGGCCACAAATGAGATCCTTGTATGATAACAGCAAATCGTTACTCTAGTGTCTTGCTACATTTCTTCCTGTTGTGTTAATGGGCATGTTCAGAATTCCTTTTGCTCCTCTCTACTTACTTAACTATGAAACCTTGGCAAATCACTTATCCTTCCAGGCAGAGTGTGTCCATCTATGAAGTGACAGGTCAGACCCCAGCCTCTTTCCAGATCTCACAGTCTATGCCTCAGCATACCTGCCCACCAAGCTCTTTATTAAACTATGGCTAGCCAGCATTCAAAACCTGGACTGCTGATGACCACAACCAAACCTAAGTCAATACTAATAAATGTCCATTTTTTAAAAGAATTACCTAATTACCAAGATCATTCGATCATTTTAAATTATTCAAAATGAAATTATATCCAAGTGCCCAAAATCATACCATTGTAGAAACCAAAGGTTAGTTGCAAAAAGAAAATTGTGCCAACATTCTCAGACCAAATTTTACTAGATTCAAAGGGAAGAGTAAGCACACACACACACACACGCACACCTTATATGAAAACTCATTTAAAGCCAAACACATCAACTAAATGAGTGGGTTAAAAAAAAAAAAAAAAAAAAAAACAAGAAAAAGAGACAAAGAAACATTTGGATGCACTCGGGAAATTCCAAATCAACATAGACAAATAGGTAAACAGAGAGAGTGACATTATCTCTATCTAGCCTGACTTGAACTCCTCTTTTACAAGTCCCCTGTGTTGTATGCATATCCTCATACTCTTGATACCTTGTTTACGATAGACACAGACTTCTGTAGGGAGCATTTATATTTTTTCCCAATATTTCATTTGCAATAAATACAAGTTCTCTGCCCATTGGGGTTGAAAGGCAATAGATGAAACAGCCTGTTCACCTTTCAATATTCCTGATTGCAAAGGATCTTCTGTAAGCATCAAAAGAAAAGCCTTCCCAGCATTCAGTAGAAAATAAACAATGAGGCTCATATTTAGTTTGCAACCCCTGGAGAGTTTCCAAGAACTTCGTGATCTCAGTCATCAAAGAAATTGCTGGCCTATGAGGCCAGGCCTCAGGAGTGCAGATCTTCCTCAAAAAAATGTAAGATTAAATGATAGCTTTCCATAGACAGAGGAGCTAAAAAACAAACACACACACACACACACACACACACACACACACACACACAGACACCCAATACCAGTACTCATATTGACTCTCGGGGTATATTTTCAATGTTGTGTGCAGTTTAGCTACCTAACAGCCACTGATGTCAACGGTGGCTGGAGAGTTAAATCCTAACCTGCCACTTTCCATCGGTACCCTACCGCTTTCTTTTCTTGCTACCAGAGAGTTCATTTTGTTGATGATAAGAGGGAAAAATAAAGAAATCATTTGGCTTGCAGTATCAGGCATCAGTACATTCAACTGCTGTTCATTTGAAAACTTTGAGAAGTCAGTTGTCTGTAAATTTTGCCAAAACCAAACTACACATAAGGTGACAGTCATAATAAGTATCATCATTTAATCATTATGTAATTCATATATGCGTCAAAACATCAAACTGTACCCAACAAACATGTTTATAATAATCTCTAATATTTATTTCAGTGCTTTTTTCATTAATCCATTTAGGGTTCTTTGCTTCTTATATGTCTACTAAGAGCAGTAAACTGTCTTCTCAGAAACAGGTACATGTACTCAAATTTGTTAACAAAATTACATAAGGTTTGCAGGGTCCCTGAGGCCCACTCATGGATATAACCCCCAATTCAAGAATCCCTAATCTTTTCTTATACTTTAAGTTCTGGGGTGCATGTGCAGAACGTGCAGGTTTGTTACATATGTATACACATGCCATGGTGGTTTGCTGCATACATCCCCATCACCTACATTAGGTATTTCTCCTAAAGCTGTCCCTAATCTAGCAGATGCACCTAAATATCTTAAACCACTCTCTGTGTTTGCTGTATAGAAGCATTAAAAGGAAATTTCAGGTATTTAAAGGAATGGTACCAAGTAAAGCTAGGTGCTTTCTGTAACCAGGTGACAGGATCAGGGCTGCAAGGGTGTCCCAAAGATGCTCACTGTTCCCTGATTGGATGTGTTTTCCCAGGTCCTTGGGCCTCACCCACCCAAGAATGGGGAGAAGGCCCTAGTAGTGCAGTGAGTTCGTTCAAGTCAGTATCGGACCCAGAGAGTTTCACAGAAAAGCAATTTATTAGGCAGAGAGAGAGATAGAGAAATAGAGAGAGAAGCTCCCACACTGTCACGGGAATGGATCCAGAGATGGAGTCCATCCAGGTAAAGAGAGAGAGAGACAGAGAAAGACAGAGAGAGAGAGAGAAGGCTCCCATGCTGTCATGGGAGGGGATCCCAGAGAGGGAAATCCATACAGATAAGGGAGTAGGGGGAATTTAACCCTGGAGTTACTCCCCTGGCCCCATTTAAGTTCTCATCCAGTGAGAGGAGCTTTTCCAAACTTCCTATGGAGTGATTGATCTTTGACTCTGATATTGGATTGGTTGCCTGGCCAGCAATCAAAGCCTCCTCCCTCAGAGCTTTTGGCGGGCTTTTTAAACAAAGGAAGCTCACCTGGGCTTTACACCTAGCCTGGGCTGAAGTTAGACAAAAAACTCTAAGTTCCCGGATGGCGAGGTGGATGGAGGCATGGCGCTGGGAAGTTCTTGCCTTTGAAACCACTTCCCTTGTGGACCCAGGAAGAGAAGTTAACATAGTCCCTCACTTTCCATTTTATTGCTTTATTCATTTAATGAAGAGAACCTCTCAGTATTACCATGTTGCCTATGGTGTGGTATATGATACATACATGAAACATGGCCATTCTAATGAAGCTGAATAGTCTGATAGTAAATTCAGTAAAAGCAACCAGCAACCTGTTAGCAATTATTCATTTTATTCAATGAACTCACAAAGGCTATCTGTTATGCACACCTTACATTTGGTGAAGCTAATTCTTATTTCTGAGGAGCTCACTGCCAAAATCATTCTCAATATTTTAATCTCTTGGGAAATAGTAAGGAAGTTGCACTTCCCTTCAGCCTTTCTAGTAACAAACCAGTCACTGAAATGACATTAGCAGTAAGTTACACATTTCTCAGCTTGCATCCTATGTTATGTCAAAGGCAAGGTTTTAATACCTTATTAACATTTGTCTTTGACTGAATCCTACCATGTTCAGGTTACTCCATGTAGCTGGAAATGGAAGTAGAAAACTTGATTTCTTCCTCAAGGGTCTTTACAATCTGGTTGAGAGATAAAAGAGACAGGGACAGGGACAGGGCCAGTAGAAATAAATGCACATTTATAACTGTATAAATACAGTCATTTCATGATCTACCACCACTGTACAGAGTATTTGACACAAAAGTTAAGAAACAGGGAATTGGGAATTACGACAGGAAAATGATACCATACTGAACAAGTATCAAGAGTTTTGAAGACAGTAAGAGACATGATTTGGAAAGGAGAAACTTTGAAAGTGTTTCATTTAAACTTACCTGAAATTCCTCAAAGTTAGAGAAGTGTTTTAGTGGTTGGGCAATGCGTATTTGGATAAAACTGAAAACATAATTGAGGATGTCACTACAAATTAGGACATTGAGAATCTATCAACCATAAAGGGTCGTATATATGAACAGGAGTTGTCCTATCCAGGTACCATTTTTTGGATGCTCTTCTGTCCACACTGAGCACTCACAAATTGAGAGAAAATATTGACAAGGTCTATCAGGTCAAACACCTCTACTGAAGTCAGAAAGAATTTTTACTTGAGACTTTCCGTAATCAACTAAATAATTAGTAAACCAGAACTCAGTCCACATTATTGATTATATTCATCAGTTTATTTTAATATATGTAAGTGCTAGGAAGGGAAGGGTATGATCCCTGACTAGGGCTTCACCCTTGGGCCTGTGCCCACAGATCTAGGTGAGAACAGGCATTTCTGTTTTCCTGCCCAAATGTTGCATTTCCCAAGACCACCCTGGCCCACCACATCCCCATCCTGTGCCTTTAAAACCCCCACTCAAGACCCTAGTGGGCAGGCACACAAGCAGCTGGACATCAAGAGGAACACATCAGTAGAAAAAGACACAAGCAGCTGGATGGTGAGAGGAATGCACTAGCGGAAGAGCTCAACAGGCGGCAGCAAGCTGGCAGGCCATATACTGGTGGAATGAAGCAGGCCATGGCAGTCAGAGGAGAGCCCAGGCTGCTAAGTGGCCCAACTCCAGGAAAAAACCACCCTCCTACTCCATCTCCCTTCTGGCTCCCCCAGTCTGCTGAAGGGCTACTTTCACTGAATAAACCTTGTACTCCTTCTCCAAGCCCACATGTAATCCGACTCTTCTGGTACACCATGGCAAGAAACCTCAGGATACAGAAAGCCCTCTGTCCTAGCCATTAAGCAGGGGGTCTAACTGAGCTGACTAACACAAGCTACCTACCAATGCCTACTGAGAAAGCATACTTTCACTCCTGTGCTACTTCCTGCTCTGAATGTGGGTCACTTTCTCTGCCCCTAAAATCCACCAAAAGACCAAGGGAAGCAGGTCCAAAATCATGATCTGTGTGGTCCCAGGGAAGACATTCTGTGTGATAGAAGTGAGCCTCCTACCAAGTAGCTAGGATACTTTCTTCTTCCTTATGATAGTCAGGGTTGAGCAAAGAGTTTAAAATCTAGACAGCTAGATGTCCTCAACATAAGTACTTAAAGTAAAAAAGTCATTTTTCATTACTAAACCCAATGTGTAATATGTTCTTTGTCATGCAGGAAACTTAATTATTGGCTCTAAAAAGAATCTTAGTAACAGTTCAAATGATAACTCCAAGGTATGTATAAATAATGTCATTATAGGAAGCAGATGAGTAAATTATAGTTAGGCAATCTCCCAAATATTATTATGAAACATCCATAATAATTTTCCAAAGGTAATTGATTTGTATTTTTTACTAATCATCATAAAATGTTTCATGATACTTCAGATTTATATTATAGAAAATGAAGTAATATCTCTATTACTGATCAAGAAGCAATGTACAGTTCATTCTCTTTTTAGGAATTTGCCCTGTCTGGTCTTCATTCAACAGAAGTAAAACATACAGAAATTTGACATATCAAATTCATTCATCAGAATATAAATTGCCTCATCAAAGGTCTCACTGATCTTTTGATTGGCAGATAGTTCCATGCAAGGAGGGCAGAATTGGTGATCATCAAATGTCAGGAAATTGAATGATATTTGATAAAGATGAGATTCTTTAATTTTATTAAATTCCCAGAAGGTAGAGACCATTTCTTATTCAACTCCTAAATTACCCATTCCTATGCTTTGTCCCTTAAATATTTGTTTGAGTTTTCTTCTCAAGGGAGACTAATGAGACTAATCAGTTTTTAAACCACATTTCCAATGAAAGTGGTGTTACTCAGTCTAAGGAAGAAATGAAGCCTGCTATCCATTGTAAAATAAATATAATCAGAGAGTTATTAAAGTGATCATTTATCATGATAATAATGATAAAACATCTGCCACATGAGTCAAGATTTATTTGGCTGTACATAAATTAGAATCATAGGAAAGTCTGAAACAAAAAAGAAAGAGTATAATGGATAATCTACTGATCATTAACAGAAACAAAATGTTCAGTTTTCACCTTGACCCAAATTTACTATCTATCGTATTTCCCACTGGAATTTGAGGATTAAGCATTATTAAAACCTAATGAGAATTTTTATCTTCCTTTGACCTGTGTTTTCATACTCATTTCCTGGTGGACTGTTGACTAAAGCTAATTGGCAAGTATTTCAATAAAAGACAAATCCTTTACAGGCCCTAGTATCCATAAAAATCAACAAGTTTCCTGTTAAGAATATAGTTTGCTGAGCTCCACCTTCACAGAGTCTAATTTGGTTGTCTAAGGGTGCAGGTCTAAAAAATTTTTAAAGCAATTCCCTCTAAATAGGTGTTTGTATCAAACACGCTGAGAAACATGTCACAGAAAACAGCCCTTACATACTGGCTATGTGTAAATACAGAACTTTTTATTATATATTTTTTAATTGACAAATACAATTGTATAGTACTTAATGTGAGTAAATGCAATAGTCACTTTTAAAGATTTCCTAGGCTTAGACTGTCTCCCAACCTTCATAAAATCTTCAGTAAGGAGAGAATAAACAATAAATTCCAATCTATCAAAAAATCAACATACTATTCTATTTCTTTACCTTTGCGAAAAAGTTCTATTTACCCTATTATAATACAGTACCCAAAAGATGACTATGTGATTGATGTTATCATGAAAACAAACACTTAAAAAGAATATATAGCCATATGCATATAGACGTCATGTTGCTTTAAGAAACCTTTTCATCATTCTGCACCTGTTCCCAATAGGAGAGAAGATATGATTTAGAGGAAAAAAAAATGTGAAGCCATAGTTTTTAAAAAAAAAATCTAGGATTAGAATTTCCCCGTGACATATACCACCCACATTCTTTTTAATAGAGTATAACAAGCATTAAAAGAAAAAGAATTGTTTAAGTTAGCACAAAACAGTAGGCAATAATAGCCTTGAAAGACTCAAAATAAAGGTAAGAACAGTCTAAATGGACCTCCAAAGAATAAGAGCTATAAATAAAATATGTGTAGTGTATCTTACCATGCATGACCTTATTTGATTCTCACAATAATTTTTGCAGAGATTGGGGCTTTGCTCATTAGCACGTAATTAGTAAATAGAACAGGGAAGGGAATCTACATTCCTAACTTCAAGTTTTACAGCAAAAACCCAATTCCAGGTCTTGAAATTTCCAAAACCTCTAAAGCAACTTTTCTTAAGTACAGTACTGATGTATTTCACAAATAATTTATAAATTATTTATTCATTTTATTTTATTTGAGACAGGCCCCTCAGCTTCCCAAGTAGCAAGGACTACAAGGCACATGTCACTTGCCCAGATAATTTTTTAAAGGTTTTGTAGAGATGGCAACATAGCAACACCTTGCTGTTGACCAGGCTGGTCTCCAACTTCTGGCCTCACCTTGGCTTCCCAAAGTGCTGAGATTACAGGCATGAGCCTCAATATTACACACCTGGCCTCAATAATTCACTTTTTAAGTTAATTATGCAAAATTAAATGTTTTTCATTTATAAAGGTAGCATCAATTACATACATGGGTATGTTTTTATTATTGATAGAAGAAAAGTAGACACGCAGTTAGAGTGCAGGGAATTACAGAGATCCCAGCTCAAACATCCTAACATATGTCACAACAAGGTAGAGAAGAGTTGCCCAAATATAGCCTGCCTCAGATGTCCAATTAATGTTTAGACTTCAGCATTTATAAAATTACAAAAAGAGCTCAAAGCTATAACTTTTGATACAAGGAATAAGTGATTAAAATAAGAGTAATAAGCCTAGTAAAGCAGAAATACGAGGTCTCTCCTCATTTTAAGTTACCTCCTATCTTTAAAATCTTGGGCATGACCCTGGCAGCCTTTCAAAATTTCTTCTCCTACGTTTTCAATAAAAAACTAGAGCATCTAGAAGAATGTTTGCCACACAGTAAGTGTTCATTAAATATGGGTTACATTCTTGAGAGAAAGATTTCATGGACATCTTAAGGGATAGAAAGAGGAGAAGAAGATATGGGTGTTGTTATCTTCGATTCACATGTAAAGACACTGAGGCTTGAGGAAGTTAAGGTCACATAGCTATAAGGCATGGATTAGGAATCTGAATCCACAGCAGTGCCACACACCACAGTCTGTACTCTTAACCACTGCATCACATCATCTTTTTGTTTATTCTTCTCTTGCTCTTTGAATTCTTTAAACTGACATAATGCCCCCTAAGGCAAAATATGAGGGAGAGCTCTAAAAGATTTCAAGTGGTTTTCAAAGAACAGAGTCTAGTCAGAAAATTACAGAATATTACAAAGAACTTCAGATATCAACCAGTCTTGTCCCAAGGACATTCATTTTGGAGCCATTATATAAAAGAGGAAATATCCTCCAAGAAGTTAATCTTTATGTTCAATATCCTAGACAAGTCAATGGCTGCACTGGAATTCAAAACTCAGGTCTCCTGACAATTAGTTCAAATCACTATCCTGTGCTCCTCATGGACCTTGATTTACATACTAGCAGCCATGGATCCAGTATGGTGCTTAGGTATCTATCAAGGACCCTCGTGTTTGTACCCTCATCTTTAGTTGCTCCTACTGGCAGTGGTGTTGGCGGATGTCCTTAAAATATAAAATCATAATCCCTGCCTCCAGATTGTGAGGGATTCCTAGAAATATTAGTATCTGTCTCTCTACTTCTACAAGTCTTGATCATTTTCTCCCAGAATATGCTCAGGAATCTGTTCTTGCTTTCATCCTGTTAAGGAGAAAGCAGAGACATCAACCGCTGACTCCTTCACCATACCTAACTGTCCTTCTTCCCACAATATCCTAGGACCAAGCTACATGGGCATTCCATGAGGCAAAAATTACTAAGACATGTTCTCAGTTTTCTCCATCCCTGGATCATTGTAGAATTTTATGATGGTGTCTTTCAGGGGTAGTTCTTCATATATTCATGAAAGCCAAATGAATATAGAAAATTGTCTTTTCTCTCAACACACCTGATTTTCATGACTATGAACTTAAGGACTCGAAATACTACTCTGTATGTTAAGAGATGAATACGAACTGTACTTATCATGCCACTAATACAATCCCAATCAGACCCCAAGTTGAACACATGCCTCTGACGGAAGAGAGGGAGATCAAGAACAAAGAAATTTTAAAAAACAAAAACATATTTATGTATTTCAGAAATATTATTTTTTTTACCACAAGGAATGAGCTTAAATTTCAGGTTATAGTCAGTTACTATGAGAAGCAATCATGCCTTAACTCCAAACTTCATGCAGCTTGCTCTAAAAAGCCATGAACTGACTCAGTAGTAGTTTCCTGTGTTTAAGAATGTGTGTGTGTAAATTTAGAGATAACCTAGACATTTCCTTGCCTCCTGACCTAATTGGCCCCTCAGCTAAGGAGGATGGAATCCTTATCTTGTACCTTTGTCAAATCTCCTAGACCTAAAGAAGGCCTTTACAAGTGTGTCCCAGAAATGAATAATCTGCAGATAACCTAATTTTACTCTTCAGTTCTTCAGATGAAATATAAAATTTCTACCCTCACTCTGCAAAAAATAAAGATATGTAAGTCTCTTCATTAAAAATCCGCATTACCCCATTATCCAGACTTTTTTTTTTTTAAGATGGTGTTTCACTCTTATTGCTCAGGCTGAAGTGCAATGGCACAATCTCAGCTAACTGCAACCTCCTCCTCCCGGATTCAAGCAATTCTCCTGCCTCATCCTCCCAAGTAGCTGGGATTGCAGGTATGAACCACCAGGCCCAGTTAATTTTTTTGTGTGTTTAGTAGAGCCAGGGTTTCACCGTGTTGGTCAGGTTGGTCTCGAACTCCTGACCTCAGGTGATTCACCCGCCTCGCCCTCCCAAAATGCTGGGATTACAGGCATGAGCCAATGTGTCTGGCTTACCTAGACTTTCTTTGCTATCCATTCATTAGCATGTTTCAGACAGGGAAATTACAGTTTAAATGAGTCAGAGCCCTCAAAATTTCCATCATTTGATTTTTTAAAAAACCTGCCACATTTTGTTTTGTTACAGAAAGAAAAGTAAGCAGGATTTCCATTATATTTTATATGAAAGAGAGCAGATTAAAGATTTCATTTTGCCTACTCTTTTCTTTGGGAATTACCATGGCAGTTCCCTTTCCTTTAATAAAAATAATTTAATTTTATAAAATAAAAATTTGAGATAACAAATGAGCTATGTGAATGTTTCCTGTATTAACATCTTTTTTTAGTAGGAAATTGTTCCATGTTTGAGCTCAAGGTTAGAATTTCCAGTACTGACAGTTATCACTGGTCTGCTGATCTAATATCTGAGGCCTAGTGTACATCCTCAGCATTTAATGATGGTAACACCAGGCCAATTTCAACATAAATGATCCTTCATAAATTTGTAATAAGCCATTTTGAAACAACCTTATTGTATTATAACATCAATATCTGCTTTGTGATCATAACATCAATATCTATTATATGAAAGTCAGGACATATGGAAAAGCATATAAAAGTAAACAAATTGAAATACTACTGCTCTATAATATAACTTTAACATTTTAATATATTGCCTTCCAGATTACATATATAGTCTGTGTTTATATATACATTGTGTGTGAGTCTGTTTTCACGCTGCTAATACGGACATACCCAAGACTGGTTAATTTATAATGTAAGAAAGGTTTAATGAACTCACAGTGTCACATGGCTGGGGAGGTCTCACAATAATGGTAGAAGGTAAAAGGAACGTCTTACATGGTGGCAGACAAGAGAGAATGAGATCCAAGTGAAAGGGTTTTCCCCTTATAAAACCATCAGCTTTCATGAGACTTATTCACTACCACAAGAACAGTATGGGGGAAACTGCCCCCATAATGCAGTTATCTCCCACCAGCTCGCTGCTACAACATGTGGGAATTATGAGAGCTACCATTCAAGATGAGATTTGGATGGGGACACAGCCAAACCCTATCACATAGTTTTTAAATAAAACAAGATTATATAAATTTATTAGCTTTGGAGTGATCATAGATCACTTCCAAGTCCACATGCCACCAAAACTGACAAAAAAGTCTGTATTTGTTATCACTGATGTTAAACTTCCCCAGTCTTCTCTGGACTTTAATGACACTGCACAGTTGGGAGAAAAAAGGTGATTTCCGGTAGAGAAGGCCCAAGCATAAATCTAAGGCTGAAAGGAGCTGAGAAACAGTCTCTACCCAGGATGGGTGACCAAGCACCAGACAATTGGAAGACATTGACAGTTGGGAGATATACAAATGAGATCCTGAAGAATTTTTTTCTTTACATTCAGAATGTACATTTCACACCATTCTCAAGTGTTTGGAATTGAATTATAATTATTCTACTGGATCTCTGTACTTTCAACTGAGAGGTCTTAAAGTGGAATGAATGGAACTCATCTACTCAGGCCACATATCATTTTGAAACCTTATTTTTTTCTAGTTAATATTTTGTGACAACATAAGCATAATACTTACAATTTTATAAAGTTGTTGTATAGTATGTATGTAAACATATCAAGAATTATGTTGACATATTTTAAGTTGTTTCTAATTTTCATAAACTATAATAAACAATTTTACATATAAAAGTGTATAATTTTAAAATAATTCTTAGAAGTGTAACTAAAACTTTTAATGTTAATTATACTTCTAAGAATTACTAAAAAATTATATTTTAAAATTTTTAGAAGTATAATTTATGGGCCAATGGTAGTACGCTTATTTTGTGTTTGATATCTATTAAATCACCCTCCAGAAAAATTGTATGTCCCTATGAAGTTTCCCACACCCACACCAATACTAATTATCCTCAATTTCTTTTTTAATTTATTTGTGGGATTAAAAAACAACAAAGATATTTTTAAATCTCATTGCTTGATAGTGACACAGAACATCTTATCATAAATTCACTGATCAAAAATATATTATTGATATTAGGATGCTCTGAAGAGGCCAATAATTTTTATTGCAAATCCAGGAATAATCTTATTTGTTGCTAGAATTATTTAAATGAAAGCCTGCTTAAAATAACTTAGAAAATATACCAAAGAGCACAATAAAATCTAATAGAATGCTAATCCTTCCAGACGAATAGCTCTATTAAGTGAATGTTTCTTTCATATATACTAAATCAATTTTACCAGAATGACAAAAAATACCCCTTTAAATGAATGTTTATATAGAATATGTAGCATAATAGTTTCAAAGTAGATTCCCTTGAAGGTCAGATAACTATATTTGGAAAAGAACCTATTTTTTTACAGGGGCATAAAATAAATGCTTCCAAAATATCCCTGTAGCAAATGGTTCTCTTTTATAGTTTTACAAAGTCCACTATTTTTTTTAACATGGCCATTACATAGAAGTAACTACTTTTCTAATGGTTTTATCTATAAAAATAATCCATCTAATTTTTGCTTTTCTAGAAATTTTAAGCCTTCATCTGGGTATGACATAGTTGGGGACCACATATTTTGATAATATTGTCGATATAATGTCATCTCCTCAAAGATATCATTATTTCAAGAAGTGGAGAGTAAACATTATGCTTCTCTCTCAAAGCCTTATTATTTATTTTATTTTTTATTTTTAGAAGAAATGATAGCAGTACATGTAACATATCCATTTTCTAGGAATGGTAACACACAATTTTTAACAATTGTGGCTGTCCCATAAATGTTGATGTTATTTAGAATTCCATTCTTGACCCTCTGTTTCTTTCACTCTG
This sequence comes from Ateles fusciceps, assembly GCA_036589455.1. Classification (NCBI taxonomy): domain Eukaryota; kingdom Metazoa; phylum Chordata; class Mammalia; order Primates; family Atelidae; genus Ateles; species Ateles fusciceps. The sequence continues at coordinate 5,428,382 of JAZHEH010002496.1, forward strand.
CAATGACCTTATTTAAATTCTATTCAGAATAAGCTCAATATGTTCAAGATGAACTCATTGTCCCTTTATCACTACCACCCCAACACACACACATACACATCTTCCCTTCTTCCAATATTGTTTTCTTGAACAGTTGTCCTGTTACAAACAATAAAGTCATTCTAGACTTTCTTTTAAACGTCCAGCATCAAAACAGTCACCAAGTCCTATTGATTCTAATCCCTAAATATCTCCCCCATTCCTATTGACACACCTTTAATTTAGGTCTTGATTATTATTGAGACATTCTAGGTTTCTTTCTCTGCTTCTAATCTTCTTATCTAAATTTTAGCCATCCCCTAATCAATTATCCTGAAGGTTCTCTGAAGAATCATCCTAAAATTCTGATGTGATTATATCGCCAACATTCTAAAAAATCTATAGGTTTTAAAAGCCCCTTAGCTTCACACACAAATCTCTATATATTCTGATGCCTGCCTGCTCTGCAGTTTCACCACCTACTACTCATCCACACACATTCTATACAGTATGTCAGCAATTCCGAAGGGCTCTATGTGCCCTGAATATATCTCACTCTTCCTTTTGTCCATTTCTCTATACACAGTATTCTCCTCTTCCTATTCTTCATGCTTCCTGCTCAGACAATGTATATCTTTCAAGAAAATTAAAATTCACCTTTCCCAAACAAATCTTTCAAAACATGATGCTGAATTGGATAGTCTTCCCTATAATTTCACAAAAAGTGCCATTTTACAGTATTTCCTTGACTTAAGGGAGAGTTTCTTGATAAAAAGCCCTCCTCCTTCCATGCATGTGACCCCAGCACCTATCACACTGCCCAGTCAAAATAATGAATGTGTAAGATAAGAAACTTCTGTCTTACAGGCATTTAAACATGAACTGGGTTTCCACCTACCAAGGATGCTTTAGAAAAGTTGAATATGGCCATATCTGTTTAGAACATGTAGAGTCTATTGCATATAAACTAATTAACAAAAGTAATGAAACAGTGTGAATGTATTTAGTTATTTTCAGTATATCCTTGTTTGTTTGTGTTGCTATAAAGGAAATCTGAAGCTAGGTAATTTATAAAGAAAAGAACCATTTGGTCCATGGTTCTTCAGTTTGTATAAGAAGCATGGCACCAGCGTCTGCATCACCAGCCTGAGGTGAGGGCCTCAGGCTGCTTCCACTCATGGAGGAAGAAGAAGGAGAGCCAGCATGTGCAGCAATCACATGGCAAGAGAGGAACCAAAAGGCAGAGAGGGAAGAGAGGTGCCAGGCTCTTTTTAACAGTCAGCTCTCACAGGAACTAATAATAAAATGAGAACTCATTCACCACCTCCCCCACTCATGGAGGGCACTAATCTATTCATGAGAGTTCCACTCCAATGACCCAAACACCTCTCATTAGGCCCCACCTCTAACACTGGAGAATAAATTTTAGTGTGAAATCTGGAGGGTATGATACCAAATTATAGCACAGTGTCAAACATTTTGTTGTGGGTGGGCCACTCAAATCTCCCATCCATAACCTCCATTACCCTTCAAAAGCATCTTAAACTAAATACAGACTAAGTAAATATATTACACTTTACAGATGATATAGCTATTGGAAGTCATTTCTCCATAAGTTTTCCATGTTTTTACATTTCTTGTGAGCAATGGCACTGACAATCTTCACTCCAAACTATCTTTCCAAGGATGTTTGTGTAGTGAGCAATTATCAAGATAGACTTAGTGTCTTCCTGTAAAACAAAGAGTAAGATTTTTACTCCCCAGTATGATAACATCCCCCTTTGAGACAAAAGGCCGGTTTTCTTATAATCTATTATAAAATATCTGAGTTCCCTAAACTTGAGTTTAACTGTGATGAAACCAACCAAATGTGCAGCATTTGCCCTGTCCCTGTTTCGTCACTTTCATGGGACTGAGAGGCAAGGGGAAATGACACAAACATGTATTTCATGTGGCTTGCTGCACAGTGAGTAATAAAGCCCCCTGTCGTACACCAAGTATTGTGTTGCTTCTTTCAATGTCCATCAAACAGTAGGCTAACTTGCTAGTTTGCAAGTACAATTCATTTCAGGGCCATCACAGTTCTTAAGAATAGCTTTAAGATAAATCCTATCCTTCAAACCAGATTGGCATTGCAAATGCCATCTTTTGAAAAAAAATTCTGGAACAATTTCCATTCACAGGTTACCACAGAGAACATTTAGTTACTTAGCAGTGTATTCAGCCCTAACATCCTAAATATCCAAACACAGATAATAATCACGCTCAAACTAGTTCTTTTTATCAAGAATTGTAGTCTTGCTCTACTGCCCCTTTATAAACCAAAACCCATTCTTCTTACTCTTGACCCCATCCAAATTATACACATTCAGCCTCACTTGGTTCATTGCAGAAGGGCTTACATTTTTCTGCCTTCCCAAGAATATTTACAAGAATAGGTAGCAGCCTGTGCTCTTAGAGGAGGATATAGCTGATTAGACATAAAAATTATCAATCAGATTCAGCATGTACCTCATACCTTCAACTCTGGCTTGATTAAATTTTTGGTACATGCCTGCAGCCTTATTTATGCCAAAAGCATTAATTAGTACCTCTTTTGTTTCTGTAGTGCATAATGATGCCTTACCATCAGAAAGTACAGGTTGATTGTCCCTACTCCAAAAATCTGAAATCTAAAATGCTCCAAAATCCAAAACATTTTAAGCATGGATTTTGTCATGCTTTTTAAGCATGACATTCAAAGGAAATGCTCATTGGAGAATTTCAGATTTGGGATTGTTTTGATTAGGGATACTCAACCAGTAAGTTTAATGCAAATATTCCAAAATCTAAAAGAAAAAAAAAATACAAAACCTTATGGCATTTTGGAAAAGAGATATTCAAATGGTATTGAGTAAGTATTTGTTTAAAATAACAAGCAAAATTAAACCCAAGACATTTTATTTTACTAAGGAGAATGTAAGTTTCTTTAGGAAAAGAAGTAAGTCTTCTTTGGAAACCATTTGGCTTCCAGCAGATACTGAATACTTACTGATATTTTGATAAGCAAGCAGTCTACCACAGTGGATACCAAACCTAAGTACACATCAGAATCACTCAGGATGCTATATTTATTAAAACATACTCTCTGGAGGCAGGGCAGGATCATCTCTAGTTTGGAAAAGCTCTCCTAGCAGAGTCTGAGATGTAATAAGAATTTGAAACAGGTTGATAGATGATTGCGACCATGAAATCTTTTGGAAATAATCATAATTAGAGCCTATTTTCAGTTAGCAGCTTGCTAAACAAAAAACAACAACAACAAAACCCAGATATTTCATATGGTAGTGATTAATTTCCAAAGAAAAAAAATTTTATAAATATGATTCTCATATATAAATGCCCCTTCTTAATATCAGCAAAATTTGACTGACCCTAATAGTTGTGATTTTCTCTGATACTAATTGAATGATGCATAATAATTGTTATTATTAATGTAGTAACTCCTTTTTAATGTTTTATTTATTAATAGCTCCATGGTATCTACATATATTTGAAAAAGTATGTGTGTATATAGGTATATGTGGAAGAAAAGCATGTCTATTCAATCTACAGATCATGGTTATTCTACCTAGAAATTCTCTGACTACATTGAATATTTCTTCCTGCTCCTTCTCAGGTTTCTGGATACCATACTGAGAGCCAGAGCAACTTTCATGGAGGATATGGTCCAACTTTAAAAACTGAGAACTTTGGCAGTTAAAAACGACCAGGATATTAACTGAAAATTATTATATAATAGCATACTTTTCTTACCAAAATACCTAAGTATTCAAACTTTTCATACAGTATCTTTTGATTTGTTGTTATCATACCCTCAAGACAGACACTATTTACCCTCATCTTTTAATGTGGATACTGCAATATGGAGAAGCTAAGTGATTTGCTTCAGGTTTCCAGAAGAGTTAGAAAGTCTAAATCTCCTGGCTGGCATTTCCTTGTCTGATACATGAGACAGCACTGCCCCTCTAAGGCAGCTGAAGGTATATAGGAATCAAGCTTAGAGGCAGGATTTACCTTTATTTTCAGCTGAGGTTTATAGGAAAATGAACTCTCTCTAAGCTGCTAAGAATTCAACTGCTGAGTCATTTTTTTCCAACCATTCAAATAGTTTAACATTCCTTCCTCTCCATAAATCAGAACACAGACTTCTAATTCCAAGATGATGAAAACCTGTCGCTTGACAGTGTGGTGTGTGTTTGATGAATATCTCAAAGTGATAGTACATACCTCTTACTGATGACATCAAATGAAATTGTAGATTTAAGAGGTAAGTGCAGTATAGAAAAAGAAGATTAAATCACATTCAGAAGAAAACAACATTTGGGAGAAGAGTTCTAAAAACCAAAATTGTCAAAGTTATTGTAAGGCTATGAAAAATGAGCTTTAAAAAGCAAAACAGTTTATTATAACTTATTGAATGTATTGTAATGTATTTGTAGCTGTAAACAGGTTATTACAACATACCATCAAGCTTACCCATTTGTTATGGGTTGAATTATGCCCCCCCCAAAAATCCATATGTTGAATCCCTAAGCCCAGTATTTCAGAATGTGACTATATATTTACAGAAAGGACCTTTAAAATGGCAATTAAGTTAAAATGAGGCTCTCAGTTGGACCCTAATCCAGTCTGACTGAAGTCCTGATAAGAAGAGGAACTCTGTACATACAGAGAATCTGCAGGGATCACATGCACAGAGGGATGATTATGTAAAGAGGCAGCAGAGAGGAGTGATCTGCAAGACAAGGAGAGAGCCCAGAGGAAAACTCACCCTGACAACACCTTGATCTTGGACTTCTAGTCTCTAAAATTGTGAGAAATAAGTTTCTGTTATCTAAGCCTCCCAGTGCATGGTCTTTTCTTGTGGCAGCCTTAGTAAACTGAAACACCGTTGATTTTGTAGATTTTTTTTCTTTTCCTTTTTAATCGCATTTTAGGTTTTGGGGTACATGTGAAGAACATGTAAGATTGTTGCATAGGTACACACAGGGCAGTGTGATTTGCTGCCTTCCTCCCCATCACCTATATCTGGCATTTCTCCCGATGTTATCCCTCCCCAACTCCCCCACCCCCTCCCCGCTGTCTCTCCCCTGTTTTCCCCTGACAGACCCCAGTGTGTGATGCTCTCCTCCCTGTGTTCATGCATTCTCATTGTTCAACACCTGCCTACAAGCGAGAACAGCAGTGTTTGATTCTCTGTTCTTGTGTCAGTTTGCTGAGAATGATGGTTTCCAGGTTCATCCATGTCCCTACAAAGGACACGAACTCATCGTTTTTTGTGGCTGCATAATATTCCATGGTGTATATGTGCCACATTTTCCCTGTCCAGTCTATCATCGATGGGCATTTGGGTTGGTTCCAGGTCTTTGCTATTGTAAACAGTGCTGCAACGAACATTCGTGTGCATGTGTCCTTATAATAGAACGATTTATAATCCTTTGGATATATACCCAGTAATGGGACTGCTGGGTCAAATGGAATTTCTATTTCTAGGTCCTTGAGAAATTGCCACACTGTCTTCCACAATGGTTGAACTAATTTACACTCCCATCAACAGTGTAAAAGTGTTCCTGTTTCTCCACATCCTCTCCAGCATCTGTTGTCTCCAGATTTTTTAATGATCGCCATTCTAACTGGCGTGAGATGGTATCTCAATGTAGTTTTGATTTGCATTTCTCTAATGACCAGTGATGAGCATTTTTTCATATGTTTGTTGGCCTCATATATGTCTTGTTTAACCCAGAAAGGTAAAGGACTATGTCTAAGATCACACAATGGTACACTTGTCCTTGGTCCACTGCTGCCCTGCTGGGTTCTTTTCCTGAGCCACTCACTTGCAGCAGAAGGTGTCACTGCCTTACCCATTGGCTCCTGTGATTCGCCTTTACACAGGATCACTGTCACCTATGACTGTCTGAGGCTCTATTTCTGACTGAAGGTTCACGCTCAGCCTTTACACAGGCTAGGCACACACATAGTACTGACAGTTAATGCCCAAAGAAAGGATCTCCATGCATAACGGACAGGGATTTGAATACATATCCCAGCTTCCTTACTCCTTGGTCAGGATAACTCTGGGGCCTCTTTGTATGCTGTCTCCAGTGGGGCTAACGTCTGATTGCTCACAGTAGTATCTGGCTTGATGATGTACCTCTTTAGGGGGTTCGTTTCCTCTTCATTACATTTTCCCACTCCTCTCCCAATAATTCCTAGGGTTACATCTCAAATAAACTACTTCCACTCAAATTCTTGCTTGAGATCAGCTTTTACCCCAAACTAAAATTCTGTCACTATGTTCCTCTCATTTAAATCATCATTCCAGTTTATAGATTTGAGGTTAGGCTATAGATTATTTGAGAAAGACCTAAAAAATTTCTAAAGCCTTTTTTAAGCCAGACAAAAAAAAAAATTAAGAAAAGTACACGCCTCCCAACTTTGTAATAGTTCTAGAATTTAAATTAGTTTTCAAAATGTCCATCCTGAAATCACTTCTCTTTGAAGACCTTTTACTCTTGCTCTATAAATATGCTCATATGTGTCCCCTTAAAAAGTTTTTCCTTGACTCTGGTTTCCTCCACTTTCTGTTGAAGTCACTGAAATGTTTCTGGCAAAAAGACCCAGTAAGAACACTGCTATATCTAATGAACACCTTTCAATTATTACCTTACACAGATGTTTAAATGCAGTCTAATTTTTTTATTTTTCTTTTTTTATAGCATAAGCTTTATAACATCTTTTTTACCCCAATATCAGAAAATAATTTTCCTATATTTTCTGCTCAGGGGATTAAGGTTTGATTTTTACATTTATATCCTGTTCTACTTGGAATTTATTTTATCATAAAAAGACCCTCATCTGTATGATATAGTTTATCACTCCCTTCTTCTGAAATCCTTCCACACCAGTTTCTTTGACTCTTCTCATCATCTGACCCTTTTTGATTTCTAATCATTCATTAATGTTTGCTTTGTACATTCCTCCTCTTCCGCCTACTCTGGAAATTCCCCCAGAGCCTGCCTTCTGACCAGTTATTTTTTATTACATATTCGTTATAGTATTTTTATCCCCAGCTTTATATTTGTACTCTTGTTTTGTATACATACACTTCTTACTAAACCTTAAAATCAATGAATTCAAAAATTAATCTTATTTTTTATTCTATCAGTGAAACATCCTGTTTCCTTAGTATTCTATTCTACTCTGATTAATTGTACTATCATCTACCCAACTCCCCATTTCAAAAACCCAAGAGTAGTCCTATAGTCTCTTAATTATTGCCTCAACTCACATTTCAATGAATTAATCATCAAGTTCCAATAATTTTAATTCCCAAATACTTACCACATCATTGCTCCTCCCTTGGTCCAACCTACATCTTTATAAAGTGGTCAATACATTCACTGTATTTTACCTTGTTAATTTAGATATCTCCTGCATACAGTACTGTACCACTCAAACCCATGCTCCCTAGAGAGGCCCCAGAAAGGTGCAATAGCAACAGAAATTACTACTGCTCACCAGTATTTCGAGGTCTTATTTCTTTCTGCATGTAGAAAAACGTCAACCTTCTCAGATCTCTTACACTTAAGTAGGACCCTATTATTTCTTTGGGCAATGGTTTGTATAGGGAAGAAATTATTGACAGGGGGAGGTGATGAAAAGTCTATCTGTGACTTTCCAGTCTCTGTTCCCCTGCATCATCCACCAAAAAGATGGTACAAACCAGTTAGCCAAGGTTCAAGTGAATATTTAGGTCTGAAGACCCTACTTCTTCCAGCCTAAATGAAGATTTGTAGGCTAATTTGTTATCACAACTTGAAACACTACCACTACTGATACAACATCTAAAACAAAATTTTGACCATGTCACACTTAAATAATCTAATAGTTTGTTTACCATTCTTGAAATATGGTTCAACAATCTTACACAGTAAAATAAGGACTTTTGTAAGTTATTCTCCACTCATCTTCATCTCATGCTCAGTACTTTCACTTTATGTTCTAATAATATACTAAATGCTTATTCTTTTTGTATACACCATACAATTAATATCTTCACACACTTTTTTTCTGAAACAGTCTCACTGTGTCACACAAGCTGGAGTGCAGTGGTATGATCACGGCTAACCACAGCCTTGACCTCCTGAGCTTAAATGATCTTCCCACCTCAGCCTCTAGAGTAGCTAGGATTATAGGTGCCCACCATAAAGCCGGCTAATTTTTGTAGAGGTTGAGTTTTTACCATGTTGCCCACACTGGTTCAACTGACCCACCTGCCTCAGCCTCCCCAAGTGATAGGATTACAGGTGTGAGCCACTGGGCCCAGTCGTATCTTCACACTTGTGTCCCTACTTTTATCTCTACCTTGAGTTCTTGCTCTGCTACTATTTAATTGGATAACTTCTGCTCAAACTTTGAGACTCCATTCAGGTGTCAGCACCTCCAAGAAGGATTTTTTGAACTTCAAGATGATTATAAACTTTCGCAGGGAATGTTTGATATTTATCTTTTTAATCCCCATCTTCTATCACAATGCCTTTTACTTAAAAGTCACCTCAATTGATGTTTCTTGAACTCTCTTCACAAAATAATTCCAAGACAAATAATCAAAAGGCTTAATCGAATGAAAGATTTAATCATTTTAATCAACCAGATTTTCTCCACAAGACTAGATACATCATTTTAAATTCATAAATGAATTGATCATTTTTAAATAAAATGAAATATAACTAATAAGATTAACTTTTTTAGTGTATTCATATCTCTGGTTTAACTATTTATTAAATATATATTTAGAAAGAAAAGATAACCTTTAAGGAATCTCACTAAGCATTCGGAAAAACTTGGTCTCTTGGCCTAAGATATCAAAGTTATTTTCGTCAGTGAATTCTTTATTTGATCCCCATTTGTATCTCCTCCCTCTTATACTCTTATCTTCCAAAACTGACCAGCTCTCTTTGTTCAGTGGCTTTCAGTCTTATCAGAAAGCAAAATCCAATATCCTTATTACATTGCATTATAACACACCTTATTTTAACCTCTGACTTCATCTCTTTCATCTTTCCCTTGCTCCCCCTGATCCATCAACATCCTTTCCCTAACATCCCTCAAACATAATGAGTTTGCTGATACCTTCGTATTTGCTTTTTCCTCTGCCTTAAACAATCTTAACCAAAATATCTGCATGGTTCTCTATTTTTATCTCTAATTTGATCTATGCTCAAATATTAATTTATCACATGGGTGTTCTCTGACAAACATCTATAAAATTATACCTTATTATTTGTATCTCTTTTAGACTTTTATTTTTCTTGATGGATCTTTTTACCTCTTTATATGCACCTATTTATTTATTGTTAGTCTTTTGACACTAGAATATAAGGTCCTTTCCCACTGTATTATGTTTTTCTATGACAAGGGCTTTGTACCTTTATTATTGTATCCCCAGGGTATAAAACAATATTTTACGTATAGTATGAACTGAAATATATTAGCAGACCAAATACATGAATTAATTAATTAGACAATTTTGTCAAAGGAATTTTAACCTAATGGAGCAGATAGTGGCAAAATTACAGTAAAATAAGTTCTATAAATATCTTACAAGAATACAAGCAATAGGCTATGCTGGTAAAGAACCATAACCAATACAATCTAACTCACAGATCTAATTACCTAATTACTATCAACTGTCTGGATGGGAGTTCCTCTTACTTCGTTTTTCCTTTTTCTTTTCACCTATTTTCTTTCTTGTAATCTGACAGTTCTCTCTAATTCTGAATAATATTCAGTTATGTTGCCTATGTGCTTTTTTATTATACTATAATAATTTTACTCTGTAAGTTGGACCAACTGTGCTCATAAGAACTGGAATGGAAAAAAATTCCTCTTCGAAAATTTCCATTCTACTCAGTTGCAATTCTAGCCTTTAAATATATGATAATACATATTATCATGACATTTGAGACCTATATGAATCTTGAACTACAGTCACACCAATGGAAAGAAAGTTAATCCTAGGGAATTCCAACTCTGTACCAAGCACCATAATAAAGACCTTATATACAAACATTTCAATTATTAATCTTCATGACAAACCATGTATATTATATACAAATCCTTCAAGAAATATGTATGTTTGTTTCTTTTGGTTATCAAAACAACATGCAAATTAATAAGACATTTAAAGTAATAATTTTCATTTAGAAATACCCTTCTGCTTGGCTGCTGAAGTAGGTTTTACAGTCGTCCACATTCAAGACAACTCTCACATCTAATACCAAAGTTTTCCAGCCTTACCTACCCTACTAAGTTTATGTGGGGCGTATGGAACTGGGTGTCAATGAGTGGAGACACAGAACTCTGGGCATTAGACTAGAGCAGACACTAAGATCCTTACCTGGGGTATAGTGTAGCCCATCTACAGTCATGAGCCACATAATAACATTCCAGTCAACAACAGACTGCATATTCAGGAGTGGTCTCATAAGATTACAATATCATATATTTGCTGTACCTTTTCCATGTTTAGATATATTTAAATACACAAATAATTTCCATTGTGTTACAGATGTCTACTGTATTCAGTAAGCAAAATGCTGTGTAGGTTTGTAGCCTCAGAGCAATAGGCTATACTATGTAGCCTAGATGTGTAGTAGGTTATACCATCTAGATTTGTGTAAGTACATTCCGTGATGTTTGCACAACAAAACTGCCTAACAATGTATTTCTCCAAAGGTATCTCTGTCCTTCAGCAATGCATGACTGCACCTCCCTCACTCCCTTTAGGAACAATATCTGCAGTTTCTCCTGCCCTCAGATTTGGTTTGTCCTTTGACCTTCTAATAAGGTATTTTTTGGCTTAATATAGTCCCACGCTATTTTGCTATGCATTTTTTTTCTAAATACTACATATGATTAATTCCATTATGTTCCATTTCTGGGAAGAAACAAAGACTCTGAGGAGTTAAATAAGTACCCCAAGTAACCCAGTTCTTTAAGTGGCAGTTCTTTGACTCATGTCTGACTTCATACTGTTTTATTCTGCCTAAGATTAAAGAGAAAATCTAAACCAAAGCCAATGTCTCTTGGATGCAAATCACTGAAAAGTGGTTTGTACATCCACAAATGATTCACAACAAACTAAAAAGAATTCTGTTATCCACTCCAGTCTGTACCAATTTCACGAGGTTCGAAGCATTAGTGTTCATAACTGAAAATAAATCAAATTAAGACGTCTTACTTTTCTGATTTTATAAAAGGATTATATTTTAAATTATCAATATGCCAGCTTATTAATCTGGCTTTAGCAATCAGTCAGATATCTGTCTATGTTGAAATATGGTATTTTAATATAAAGCAAGATAATGAAAATTTGACTTTGTTATTTTATTGATGTGTTTTCCTTGGATCGTATGGATCGTATTCCAAGAATGTTGGGTTTCTCCATTATAGGGGACTCTGAATAAGACATTTTATTAAGTTGATCTATGTATATTCACTCATAATACCTAATTTATTGCCAAACTATATTAATATTTTAAAGTATTGCTTAGGGCATCTTTTCATTTCTCTATTATCACCGTGAATTAAGTTCTTATTATCCTGAGTACAAGTCACTGGGCTTGGAGTTATTGCAGAAGTCAAGCATTGCTATGGGCCCCAAGCACAATACAAGGAATCACAGAATATTGGAATACATCTCACTTTAGAAAACAAGACGATTTTCAAATACATATAGCTATCACTAATAACAAAAAACTTACCTAAATTATTATGCAATTTATAAAACTTTAATATTATGTATTTTAAGGTATATTGAAAGATCAACCGTAATCACACAAGGGCTATAAACAGTTTCTAAAAATAGAGAAGTACGCATTCAAAATATTTGGAATGACTTATGAAAATTACAGTTAGTTCCAAAGTGAGCTCTTTACCATTTCTGCATTACAATTCCTAAATTAATAACGATCCAAAAGTTTAGCAACTGTGGAATAAATAAACTGTGTTATACTTGTATAACTGAATACTATTCAGCAATGAAAATGAACTCCATGCACAACATAGGTGGATATCACAAATATAATACTGAGTAACAGATGTAGACACAGAGTAATTTTGCAAGATTCCAACTCTCTGGAGGTTTGGATAGTGGTCACCTTGATAGAAAATGGGAGTAAGAGAAAGCAAAAAGAGAGCTTCTGGAGTGCTGATGATGTTTTAAGCCTTGTTATTGGCAATAGTTAGCCAGGTGGGTCCACCTCCACAAGTTGTATTCTTATCTGTGTAAACCTAGGTGTTTTAAGATTCAATTAAAAAAGATTACTAACTAAAGTTGCTGACTGTCCTAAACTTAAAGTACCTCCTTAGAGTCATGTTATTTAATTAATATAAAAAGGCTAATTAATCTTCCAAATCAAGATAGGTTTGAGAGTAAATGAGAATGCCATTCATAGTTTCGTCACTACCTTCCCATCCAAACAACATCAGGATGTGTGGTTACCCTATTCAATTTCTTGAATGGTTCTTTCTTTTCTTTAGTTCTGCCATAACTATTTATGAACACAATTTATCAACCTTTTTTCACCCATTTTAAGCTTTTTGATGTCTGAGGTGTAGCTTCTCTAAATGCCCCAGCATAGCAAGAAGAGTAAAATTGATAGCGTGAAATTTAGAAATTTAAAACACCAGCCTTTACTCCATTAAGATCAAAGCAGCCTTTAACATGTAAGAATGTTCAAAACTGAGTCATCAAAAAATACTGATTGGAATTATTAAGAATACTGAGCATAATTCAAAGAGTAGGGTAAGACAGAAAGCAGATGGACATGATGAAACCCATAGAGTAAGGGAGGCCCATAGCAGAAAGAAAAGGATGGTCCCATTATAAGATGAAACTGCTTCCAAAGGAAAAGCAAAGCTATCTTTTTGCATACAATTTTCAAAGAATAAATGAGTCTGTGAAAAATTAAAATTCTTGTAGCAGACCATTAATTCTTAGGGGTATGTAAGTATTTTCCTCAAGAATTACGTTTTACCTACTATCAACCTAAAGACAGTAAGATATGCAATGTCACTGGAAAGAATAACTTTTCTACCAATGTTTCAGTTATTAATTTCTCAGGCATTTTTAAACAAGTGACAAGTGATGGTAAAATGAAAAATAAATTACTTTTTTGGTAGTCTAATGGGATCATTCTAGAATCCCTCTCCAAATCCTCTCCTTCTGCCTCAACAATCTCAGCTGCCTCACCCTCAGCACTGAGACTGCTCAAGTACAATTTAAAAAAAAATAATGGTTCAATTGATCTCTTCATAGTTGATGAGTTGTCTTCTGAATTTGCTTTAAATTATTATTACACTGGACACTTTTCACCCCTGACCTTCAGCAGGGATCACTCTTAACATTGATTTTCATCATTTCTGATATAATTGGAACTAGAATGAGTCCAGCAGGAGCAAAAGTCCATCCACAAGAGCAGCTTTTCAAACATCTATTTACTGCTCACCTGTGCAAAGGGGAGATATGAATCTGATTATGAAGAATCCAAAAATCTCTTCATTTTTCCCCACTTACACAAAGTAATACAAAAACCCCTCAGCGAGAAACTCCAACAGGCCTTATCTGTTTCCACAAACTTTTATCTCTGTTGATCCCAGGCTTAGTTACATCAGAATATTTTACTTTTTGGAGACATCTCTTATCAATTCTTTCCAGCATGAAAAGCATGTATTAACGTGATCACCTGAGTTATCCCCCCACGGCAGTATTAAATATTGCCTTTCTACCAAGTGATCTTCTGTCACCTAGTGTGTTTGATACTCTTGGGAAAGACAGAGATTCATTTATAAAGAATTATGCTACACAGACATAAATTTAATCCCCCAAATCAATAGCATTTAGATTTTTTAAGACGATAACCAAAGTGCTACCAACAATAAAAAAGTCTCTGTTCTTTATAGTCAGATTACTTTCACAAAGGTAAGTATTTGACCATTGGAAAACCACAGTGTTATAATGCCTATTTAGTGGGAGACTTCCCCACTGGATATATTACAGCAGGAGAATGTAAAGCTTCAGAAAGTGTCAACAGAAAACTTCCAAGAACAATTCATCACCACTCTCATGATGTGACGTTAAAGATAGTTTATCTCTACACACCAGACATGTAGAAAGCAGGTAAGTGGCCCTAAACTGGTTGCAGCGATGATCAGATAATATGGTACATTCACTCCTCTTGGTCATGAATCACAGAGTTTTATACCAGCCACTTAACATCCTCCTGCATTTTACAGCCTAATGTAGGAATGTCAAACATTTTAATTCACCAGAGGACAAACGAATCATAAATGTTACAACCCAGACACAGGTTTCACTGTTTATAGACGTACTGAGGTGGCAGAGACATGACACTTTCATTTAAAACTAGGATTGGATTTCTGACTGATATAATTTTTGACAGTGAACTCATGATTTCTGGTACTAGAAAGGAAAAATTTTCTCTGTCGCAGGTGGTTGAGAATGGCCAGTTGCAGAAGCTGGTCTTAAAGATATTTCTTCACCCCTAAATATTTCTTGGCCAGTTGGATTCTCAACCTTGGGACCACTGTTTTAGATACATTATGGTACATTTGGGCACACTGACAAGGAGTAAAAAAAAAAAAAAAAAAAAATGTTTTTTAGCTGTCAGTAAACGATTCTTTGTTCAGGGTGTCTGGTCCATAACTCTACACTGAGATTCGCAGTATCTACAACTACATGTGGAGTTTGGGTGAGGAAGATGGATTGTGCCATTAGAAGAGTTTAGGCAGGAGTACACATTACAAATTAAGCTAAGGGAATTTCTGTGCAACTAGGTGAAGAGTGATAGTAGCTGCTATGTTCATAATTTACATCCTTTATGTGGAGTCAGATAGCTGCAGGTTTTCTCCTCAGTAAACTGGGGATAATACTAGCATCCATTTCAAATATCAGCATGAGAATTAAATAAGAAAATGTTTGTTTATTTAAAAGAAAATCTTACATACTTTTTCATACAAGAAATGTAAGTTTGTACTATTGCTATCAATAAAGACATTAACCAGCTCAGCTCTCAAGTAGCCAATTTCTTATTTCTATAACATCTGTTGTTTGTTTCTCAAAATGCTATTTTAAGACTACAAGTGCCAGCAGCCAACACACAGCACTAAGACTCTGTCCAGGAACTTCCATTTCCATTGCAAGTGGATTTTGACAAACCATGATATAAGTGCAATTAAGAAAACTGTATTTACTTACTGGAAGTCCCAAATCCATGTGAAGACATTATTTTATAGATAAAATGAACTCTAACCAAATTTATATGACTTGAAAAGCAGAGGTGAAAGTAGAACTTGAGCCTAGAGCTTAGACTGCAACCCCAGATTTACCTAAGGCAACGAAACTCTTCTAATCTACATTCTGTGATAAGCAGTTTGTTGGTGGGGTAGGGCGGGGGAAGCATCCTACATGTTCAGTACTATAAAATTTTAACTGGAATTTTTAAAAGGAAACAGAAAGAAAAGAGAAGAGTAATTCATAGGAAACTTGAAAGTGCAGCTTCAAATGAATGACTGCTTGGAAGTGACAAAAGTGGGAGTCACCAAGATGATACCAATTATTGATTTAATCATTTGTCATTCACTGTCTTATATATGTGTACTGAACATCTCATAGGCTCGAGACTCTGCTAAGCTCTACTGGACTAAGTTAAGAAAGAGAGACGGGGGCAGGGGGAACTCTTGTGGCCAAGAAGCCCACTTGTTGTTTTTTTGGTAGGAGAGAAATACTTAAACAAACAATTGTTATAAAAAAATATAAGTTCTGAGATAAAAGTGTAATGCTGGGAAAATCCCAGGTGGAACATATCATTATGTACAGAGGAATCAAGGAAAGCTGCTTAAAAGGAGGTAGGGTCTAGAAGGTAAAAAAAAGAAAAAAAAAACTGAGCCAAAAAAGAGAAAGAAATAAATATTACGTCCAAACAGGTGCAAAAGAACAGTGTGCCAAGCAGAATAATGTGTGATTTAGGAAACCCGTACATACGGTATGAAAAAAAAGGTGGAGTGGGGGGTTATTCAAAGCAGAAAAGGGTGAAGTTGGAGGAGGAAAAAAAAATATTTCAGGTGAGGATACAAACAAGCACATGCCTGGGAAAAGAATGACAATAGCTAGAAAGACTTAAAATTATCCAGCAGTATCTCTTTCATTACATCGCTCGGCTTCACTGAAGACCTAAAAATCTCTGTGATCAAGCAGCATAAAAGAGTACACAATTATCTATCCAATATTTAGATACAGGAGAGACATGCAGTAATGAAAACATCACAAGGAAAATCCAGTTTGAGAGCAAAGATTGCTAAACTGAGTATTATCTAAGTTTCTGTCAAACACCCAGACTTGAGCACAGGCTCATTGCCTAATCTCCCCATATGCACACAATCAATCTCATAACACACTCCAACAGTCAATCTCCATCAGCACATTATGAAAAAACACTAAACATCAAGTTATCACTCACAAAGTTTAAAAAAATAAATACCTCTAAAGAGAAAAATGGAATTTTTGCCCCAAGCATACAATTTTAGAGAAAGCTTCTGGTAGTAAATATTTAAATTATCTCTCCTGATTTCTGACTTCCCTTCTAACATGTAAAGCACTTGGAGATCACCAAGTCCATTTTATTATTATTATTAGTAGTAGTAGTAAACTTTAAGTTCTGAGATACATGTTACATAGGTATACACATGCCATGGTGGTTTGCTGCACCCATCAACCCATCATCTACATTAGGTATTTCTCAAATGCTTTCCCTCCCCTGGTCCCCTGTCCACTAACAGGCCCCAGTGTGTGATGTTCCCATTCCTGCGTCCATGTGTTCTCATCGTTCAACACCCACTTATGAGTGAAAACATGGAGTGTTTGGCTTTCTGTTCTTGTGTTAGTTTGCTGAGCATGATGGTTTCCAGCTTCATCCATGTCCCTGCAAAGGACATGAACTCGTCCTTTTTTATGGCTGCACAGTATTCCATGGTGCATATGTGCCAGCCACATTTTCTTTATCCAGTCTGTCATCGATGGGCATTTGAGTTGGTTCCAAGTCTTTGTTATTGTGAATAATGCTATAATAAACATAAATGTACATGTATCTTTATAGTAGAATAATTTATAATCCTTTAGATATATACCCAATAATGGGATTGCTGGGCCAAATGGTATTTCTGGTTCTAGATCCTTAAGGAGTTTTTTCACTGTCTTCCACAATGGTTAAATGAATTTACACTCCCATCCACAGTATAAAAGTGTTCTTATTTCTCCACATCCTCTCCAGCATCTGTTGTTTCCTGACTTTGTTGTGATCGCCATTCTAACCGGTGTGAGAAGATATTTCATTGTGGTTTTGATTTGCATTTCTCTAATGACCAGTGATGATGAGCTCTTTTTCATGTTTTTTGGCTGCATAAATGTCTTATTTTGAGAAGTGTCTGTTTATATCCTTTGCACACTTTTTGATGGTTTTTTTTTTTCTTGTAAATTTGTTTAACTTCCTTGTAGATTCTGGATATTAGCCTTTTGTCAGATGGGTAGATTGCAAAAATTTTCTCCCATTCTGTAGGTTGCCTGTTCACCCTGAGGATAGTTTCTTTTGCTGCACAGAAGCCCTTTAGTTTAATTAAATTCCATTAGTCAATTTTGGCTTTTGCCATTGCTTTTGGTGTTTTAGTCACGAAGTCTTTCCCCATGCCTATGTCCTGAATGGTACTACCTAGGTTTTCTTTTAGGGATTTTATAGTTTTAGGTCTTATGTTTAAGTCTTTAATCCATCTTGAGTTAATTTTTGTATAAGATGTAAGGAAGTGGTCCAGTTTCAGTTTTCTGCGTATGGCTAGCCAGTTTTCCCAACACCATTTATTAAACAGGGAATCCTTTCCCCGTTGCTTGTTTTCATCAAGTTTGTCAAAGATCAGTTGGTTGTAGATGTGTGGCACTATTTCTGATGCCTCTGTTCTGTTCCATTGGTCTGTATACCTGTTTTTGGAACAAGTTCCATGCTGTTTGGGTACTGTAGCCTTGTAGCATAGTTTGAAGTCAGGTAACCTGAGGCTTCCAGCTTTGTTCTTTTTGTTTAGGATTGTCTTGGTTATATGGGCTCTCTTTTGGTTCAATATAAATTTAAAGTAGTTTTTCCTAATTATGTGAAGAAAGTCAATGGTAGCTTGATGGAGATAGCATTGAATCTATAAATTCCTTTGGGCGGTGTAGTTATTTTCATGGTATTGATTCTTCCTATCAATGAGCATGGAATATTTTTCCATTTGTTTGTGTCCTCTCTTATCTCTTTGAGCAGTGGTTTATAGTTCTTCTTGAAGAGATCCTTGACATTTCTTGTTAGTTGTATTCCTAGGTGTTTTATTCTCTTTGTAGCAATTGTGAATGGGAGTTCACTCATGATTTGGCTGTTTGTCTGTTATTGGTTTATAGGAATACTTGTGATTTTTGCATGTTGATTTTCTATCCTGAAACTTTGCTGAAGTTGTTTATCAACTTAAGGAGATTTTCTGCAGAAAAGATAGGTTTTTCTAAATATACAATCATGTCATTTACATTCAGAGACAATTTGACTTCCTCTCTTCCTATGTGAGTACCGCTTTGTTTTTTTATCTTGCTTGATTGCCCTGGCCAAAACTTCCAATACCATGTTGAATAAAAAACAAGAAAAGCTGCAAAAACTGAAAATCAATGGCTATGTGAACCTATCAGAGAACTGAGGTCACAGGACCAAAAAAAAAAAAAAATTCCCAAAACTAGAGAGTCAGGTACATCCAGAGAGATACAGTGACAGTATTATGCTTAGAAATATAAACCCTGGAAACATAAATTTAGAAGAACACATATAATTTTAGTGAATTTTAGGAGGCCAAGTATGGATCAATACGAAAGTGAAAAACTGAGTAGAATTGTGGTTTGAAAGGGACCCCCACATTTCTGCAGACTTTACCATCAGGAACCCACCAGATTATTATGAAGAAGATCCAAGAAAGAGCTCCTCTGGGTCTTCATAAGGAAACAGAAAGAATCTCCTTTATGAGACATGGCAAGGGCCCTCTTCATAATAAAAGCTTGCTCTCCACAGAAAACTATTTTGCCAGAATATAATTTTGAAATCTTCACATGGCTCAGGGTAGGGAATTCCTCCCCAGTAGAGATCCCTCCAAAATCTTTTTCCTCTCTAAAAAGAAAAAACATAGTTAACAGTGGACTGTGTTTTGAGGAAATAGATTAGGAACACTGAGCTCAAGAGAGAGTAAGAGGCAGGGATGGAGAGGGGTGGAAATATATCAGTGGAGAAAAACTTGTGAAGGTCACAGCCACAAGATGCAGGCCCACTATAAATCTGAAACATCATCAAAAGATTATAAAAGGATCCCCCTGGTCTATACCCTCACATTCCACCAAGAAAGATAACACTATAATAATAGTGGAGTCTAGCTGAAGAAAACTGCAAGGTCTATCAAAAAACTGCAAAATAAAAATGTACTATCTCTAAATAATATTTTCAGAAACCCAAAGCCAAGAGAGGAGAAAAATATAACATTAGTGGAATTAAATGCCTCTATCACCAACAGCTACAGCAAGCATTAAAATCAGCCCAATGCTTAATAGAATAGCATATGAGCTCATACTCAAGGTCTGTTTACCTTAGTTCCTATTGCTAAATACACCATGTCTGGGTTTAATTTAAAAATTGCAAGACACTCTAACAGTCAAAAAAAAAAAAATAGAAGAGACAAAGCAAACATCATAACTAGACTCAGCTGGGACACAGTTTAAGAATTATCAGAACAGGAATTTAAAATAAGTATAACTAATATATTAGGTTCTAATGGGAAAAGTAGATAACATGCAAGAAATGATGAATATTCTAAGCAAAGACATGGGGAACTCTAAGAAAGAAACAAAATGAAATGCTAAGAATCATAAACTTTGTAACTGTCTACTTCTACGTTTTGGAAGAGTTTAGGAAGGATTAGTATTAATTCTTCTTTGAATGTTTGGTAAATTCAAAGAAGTCATGAAGCCCTCTAGTCCTGAGCTTTTGTTTGTTGGGAGGTATTTACTACTACTTTGATTGATTGATTGAAAAATTTGTAATTGGTAAGTTCAGGCTTTTTATTTCTTCTTGATTCAGTCTTGGTAGGTTGTATTTTTCCAGGAATGTATTTATTTTCTCTAGTTTATCCAATTTGTTGCCATATAATTGTTCATAATACTCTCTTTTGATCCCTTTTATTTCTTTTTTTTTATTTTTTTATTTTTATTTTTTATTGCATTTTAGGTTTGGGGGTACATGTGAAGAACATGGAAGATTGTTGCATAGGTACACACATGGCAGTGTGATTTGCTGCCTTCCTCCCCATCACCTATATCTGGCATTTCTCCCCATGCTATCCCTCCCCAACTCCCCACCCCCCACTATCCCTCCCCTTTTTCCCCCTGACAGACCCCATTGTGTGATACTCCCCTCCCTGTGTCCATGTGTTCGCATTGTTCAACACCCGCCTATGAGTGAGAACATGCGATGTTTGATTTTCTGTTCTTGTGTCAGTTTGCTGAGAATGATGGTTTCCAGGTTCATCCATGTCCCTTTTATTTCTGAGACATCCACTGTAATGTCTCTTTCATTTCTAATTTTATTTATTTGAGTGGAATTATTCACAATAGCAGGATATAGAAACCCCCAAGTGTTCATTGACAGATAATAAAGAAGTTGCCACATATATGTGTATACATATATATGAATATTATTTAGCCTAGAAAGGAGATTCTGATATCTGTGACAATATGAATGAACCCAGAATTATGCTAAATGCAATAAGCCAGAAACATAAAAAATACTGTATAATCTAACTTATATATGAAATCTAAAAAGTAGAGGAAAAACAAAAACCAAAATATGTGAAAACAGAGATTACATAGGTAGTTACCAGGATAGAAGAGGTGGGGGAAATATAGGCCAAAGGGTACAAAAATGCAGTTATTTTGGATAAACAAGTCTAAAGATCTAATTTACATCATTAGGTCTATCATTAAGAATTGTATATTGGAAATTTGCTAAGAGAGTTGATTTTAAGTACGCCTATCCTTCCCCCAAAACAAAACAGGTAATTATGTGAGATGATGGCTATATTAATTTATTTGACTATAGTAATAACATCACTATGTATATGTCAAAACATCATGCTATACTGTTTGGGGAAAAAAACACAAACTGTTTTTCTCTGCTCTCACACCACATCAGCATTCAACATGAAGGCTTCTACAATCACGTGTTGGGGGTGGTTTTCTCTCTATCATCAAGTGAGCAATCATTTCTGCAGCAGACACCAGTTGGGTATCCTCCAATTCAGTTCCAACATTATCTACCTAGGGATAGCATCAGATCCTACAAATTAAGTGCCCAGTCCCCAATACTGCCCCCCCAACTTCGGACAATGGTCACAAGTCTGAGCCTCTGAAAGTTCTGACCCTTTAGTTTCAAGTTGGGGTTCCCATGACTCCATTTTTGGGTTCAATTAATTTGCTAGGGAGGCTCACAAAACTCAGGGAAACACGTTTACCCTTCACATTAGATTACAAGAGATACAGATGAAGAGATGCATAAGGCGAGGTATGGGGAAGGGACACGGAGCTTCTATCCTTCCCTGGGTGTGCCACTCTCCAGGAACTTCCATTTGTTCAACACCCCACTCTCAGTAATGGAAACATCATCCAGAGAGAAAATCAACCAAGAAACACTGAAGTTAAACTACACACTAAATCTAATTGATATTTACAAAACATTTCACCCGTCTGCTATAGAATATGCATTCTTTTCACCAGCACATGGAACATTCTTCAGAACAGAGCGTATCTTAGGCCACAAAACAAATCTGAACAAATTCAAAAAAGTAGAAATTATATCATGTATTTTTTCGTACCACAATAGAATAAAATTAGATATTTAAAAAAAAGAAACCTCAGAAACTTTATAAACATGTGTCAATTAAATAGCATGCTCCTCAATGATAAATGGGTAAAGAAATTAGACAATAAATTTTAAAATTTCTTGAAACAAATGAAAATGGAAAAGCATACCAAAATCTATGGGATACAGCAAAAGCAGTATTAAAAGGGATGTTTATAGTAATAAACATTAATACAGAAAAGTAGAAAGAATTGAAATAAACAATTCAATGATATACCTCGAGGAACTAGAAAAACAAGGACAAACCAAACCCAAAATTTGTAGAAGGAAACAGTAAAGATCAGAGTAGAAATAAGTATAATTGAAACAAAAAAAAACATACAAAAGATCAACAAAACAAAAAATTGGTTTTCTGAAAAGATAAAACTCAGGAAACCTCTGGCTAGACCAATGAAAAAGAGAGAGAGAGAAGACCCAAGTAAATAACATTTGAAACAACAAAAAAAGAAGACATGAAAACGGAGACATAAGAAATACAATGAGTCATTTCAAACTATTATGAACTTTACACCAACAAATTAGAAAGCCTTCAAGAAATAAATAAATTTCTAGATACATAAAACCTACCACCAATACGGAGCCATAAAAAAAATAGAAAACCTCAATAAACCAATAGTGAGTAATGTGATTGAGGCAAAAAAAAAAAAAGCTTCCCAATAAAAAGTCCAGGACCTGATGGCTTCACTGCTGAATTCTAATGAACATTTAAAAAGCTAATACTGGGTATATATCCAAAAGACTATAAATCGTTCTACTATAAGGACACATGCACACGAATGTTCATTGCAGCACAGTTTACAATAGCAAAGACCTGGAACCAACCCAAATGCCCATCGATGATAGACTGGACAGGGAAAATGTGGCACATATACACCATGGAATATTATGCAGCCATCAAAAACGATGAGCCGTGTCCTTTGTAGGGACATGGATGAACCTGGAAACCATCATTCTCAGCAAACTGACACAGGAACAGAAAATCAAACACCGCATGTTCTCACTCATAGGCGGGTGTTAACAATGGGAACACATGGACACAGGGAGGGGGAGTATCACACACTGGGGCTGTCGGGGAAAAGGGGAGGGGGATAGTGGGGGGTGGGGAGTTGGGGAGGGATAGCATGGGGAGAAAGGCCAGATATAGGTGATGGGGGAGGAAGGTAGCAAATCACACTGCCATGTGTGTACCTATGCAACAATCTTCCATGTTCTTACATGTACCCCCAAACCTAAAATGCAATAAAAAAAAAAAAAGCTAATACCAATTTTACTCAAACTCTTCAAAAAAATTAAAAAGCAGAAAATACCTCCAAACTCATTCTATGAGACCAGGATTACCTTAATACCAAAATTAGATAAGAGCACAACAATAAACAAAAGTACAGGCCAACACATCACTGATGAATGTAGGTGCAAAAATCCTCAGCAAGACACTAGCAATCTGAATTCAACAACACATTTAAAAGATCATTCAACATAATCAAACGGGATTCATCCTAGAGATGAAAGGATGATTCGACATATGCAAATCAACGTGATACATCACATTAACAAATTTCAAGAAAAAAATACATGATTCTTCAAAAAGATGCCAAAAAGTGTTTGATAAAATTCAACATCCTTTTATTGTAAAAATCCCCATCAATCTGCATATAAGAGGAACTTACCTTAAAAATAACAAAATCTATGACAAACCCATAACTAATATACTGAATGGGGAAAAAACTGAAGGCCATTTCTCTAAGCTCTGGAACAAGACAAGCAAGTCTGCTTTCACACTTTTATTCAACATCGTTCTAGAAGTCCTGGTCAAAGCAATTAGGCAAAAGAAAAAAAAAAGTTGTCCCAGTTGGAATGAAAAAAATCAAGTTAGGTTTGTTTTAAGATGACATGATTTTATACTTAGAAAAACCTAAAGGCTCTTAAAAAAAACCTAAAGGCTCTACAAGAAACTGTCAGAACTGATAAATTTATTCAGTGAAGATGTAAGATACAAAATTAACATGCAAAAATCACTAGCAGTTTTATACGCCAACAGTGAACAATCAGAAAAAAATCCATTTCCTAAGTATTTTATATTCTTTATAACTATTTTAAATGTTATCCCATTTACAATAGTTATAAGGAATATGAAATATCTGGGAACAAATTTGTCCAAAGAAGTGAAAGATCTGCACAAGGAAAATTGTAACACACTGATGAAATAAACTGAAGACACAAAAAAGAGAAAAGATATTCCATGTTCACGGACTGGAAGAAGTGATATTGCTAAACTTACAATACTATCCAAAGAAATTTATAGATTCAATGCAACTTCTATCAAAATACCAAAGAAAATTTTCACAGAAATAGAAAAAAATTCTAAAATGTTTATGGAACCACAAAAGACCCCAGATAGCCAATGCAATTCTCAGTAAAAAGAACAAAGCTGGAGACATCACACTACCTGACTTCAAAATTTACTACACAGCTGTAGTAAACAAACCAGCATGCTAATGGTGTAAAAACAGGCTAATAGACAAATGGAACAGAATAAAGAACTGAGCTGTAAATTCACACATTTATAACCAGCTTATCTTCAACAAGTATGTTTGCCAATAACATCCAATGGGGAAAGAATAGTCACTTCAATAAATGATGCTGGGAAAATGGGACAGCTACCGAGAGAAGTGTGAAACTAGACCCCTACCTTTCACCACACACAAGAATCAAATCAAAATGGGTTAAAGACTTAAATCTAAGACCTGAAACTATGAGACTACTAGAAAATAACATTAGGGAAATACTCTAGGACATTGGTCTGGGTGAAGATGTTTTTGGGTAAGACCTCAAAAGCACAGGCAACCAAAGCAAAGATAAACAAATAAGATCACCTCATGTGGAAAGTTTCTGCACAGCAAAGGAAATAATAAGAATGAACTCCTGTCATTTGCAGCACTGTGGATGGAACAGGAGGTCATTATTTTAAGTGAAATAAGCCAAACACAGAAAGATAAATATCACATGCTGTCACTCACATGTGGGGACTTTTAAAAAAGTATATTTCATGAAAACAGAGTAGATTGATGATTATTCGAGTCTAGGTAGAATGAAGAAGAGAGGAGGATTTTAAAAAGTTGGTTAATACGTAAATATCTATGGTTGGATGGAAGAATAAGACCTAGTGTCAGGTAGATCAGTAAGTAGGGTTACTACACTGTACAATAATGTATTGTATATTTCAAAATAGCTGGAAGAGAATTTGAAGGGTTCTAGTATAAAGGAAGGACAAATATTTAAGGTGTCAGATATCCCAAGTATACTGATTTGATCTTTATGAATGTATTAAAATATTACTTGTATATCACATGTACCCTGAAACTATTTACATCTGTTATGCATCAATAAAAAAAGAAATTCTTAAAAACTCTTCAGGTAAAAGGAAAATTACATAGCTAAGAACCTGGAATCTTTAATAAAAATAAAGTGTTCAAAAAAGAACAAACAATTATCTGATTTTACTTATTTTTAAATAATTGAAAAGAAAACATTTTGTTAAAAGTAGTAAGATATTGGGTATATAGCATATTTATAACAGAAATGGCTGACAGCATTGCCAAATGATACAGAACAGAGAAATTGGGAATATCTCTTAAGTTACCAATACTACATGTGATGTGGTATACTATTATTTGAAGTTAGATAGATTGGCTAAAAATGTATATTGTAAGATCTAGCCTAACTACTGAAAATATAAAAAGAAATGGGAATTTATAAGGTAAGAAAATAAAGCAGAATCATATTAAATACTCAATTTAAATTGGTGAAGAAGAAAAAGGGAGAAAAGAATAAAGAACAAATACAAAGAATAGAAAACAAATGTAGATATTAATTCACCTATATCAATCATCACATTAAATCTGAATGTTCTCTTCATGCTGAGGGACATCACGAAAAAATAATAATCTGAATGTTCTTAATATATCATAAAAAAGACAAAGATTGTCAGGATGGATTTAAATTAAGTGGAAAAAAAGATACCTAAATACCTGTTGTGTAGGAAAAGAACAACTTTAACTACAAACACTAAAGTAATTTAAAATTAAAGCAATGGAGAAATATATACCATGCTAATACTAATCACAACAAAGCTGGAGTACCTATGTTAGTTTTGAGACAAAGCGGATTTGACTAAAAGAAAAATTCTCAGGGATAAAAAACATGGTAACAAAAGATCAATTCTCCAAAGAACATAACAATTCTTAACATGGATTGACCTAAGTATAGTGCATCAAAATATGTGAGGCCAAAAAATTATCAGCCCTACTCTTCAGTTAATAGAACAAACAGGCAGAAAGTCTGTAAAGACATAATTGACCTGAACATCACTATTAATCAGCTTGATTTATTTGGTGTGTATGGAATACTTCACCCAACAACAGCAGAATACATATTATCCTCAAGATCACAAAGAACATTCATCATGGTAGACTTCCCGGCCATAAAACAAAAGATATACAAAGCGTGTTGTCTGACCATAGAGTAATAAACAAGATATCAAAAACAGAATGATGGTTAGAAAATCTGCATATTTGGGGATTAAACAATATGCTTCAAAGTTACTCATGGATCCGAGAAGGCTCCAGAAAACCTTTAAATGTTCTGAATTAAATAAAACGTCAATTCAACTTAGCAAATTTTGTGGGACTCAGCAAAAGCAGTGCTTTGAGGGAGATTTATGGCATGGATGCATATAGTTTTTTAAAAAGATCTAAAATAAATAATCTAGAATTTTACTGTAGGCAACCAGAGAAAAAAAGCAATTTAAGCCAAAAACAATAAAAAAAAAAAGAAATAATATAAAAGTAGAGTAAAAATGTATAAAATTGAAAACAAAAAAAAAAGAGAAAATCAACACAATACAAATCTAGTTCTTCAAAAAGTCAATAAAATTGACAGGTCTCTACCTAGGCTAATCAAGAAATTTTAAAAATTCACACCTTACTAAAATAGAAAATGGAAGACAGATTATTACTACTTATTTGATGGTCATTAGGGATAATCAAGGAATGCTGTGAACAATTATCTGCCTACAAATTTAATAACTTAAATGAAATGGAGAAATTTATTGAAAGACACTAACTACCAATACTCACCTAAGAAGAAATAGATAACCTGAATAGGTCTATATCTATTATTTAACATTGAATCAATAATTAATAGCTTATTTAAACAAGAAAGTACTAGGCCAGTATAGTTTCTCTAGTGAATTCTACCAAACATTTAATAAAGAAATGATACCAATTCTCCATAATCTAGTCTGGAAAGTAGAAGCTGAAGGAATACTTTCTTACTCATTTTGTGGGGCCAGCACTACCATAATACCAAAACCAGATAAATTTTCATTAGGAACAAGAGGAATTAATTACAGATCAATATGTGCTATGTACATAGATGCAAAGATCTTTAACAAAATATTACCAAATCAAACCCAACAATACATACAAAGCAAGTGTGATTTGTTCCAGGTATAAAAGGCTATATCTATTTTTAAAAATTAACTGATGCAATAATCTACCATATCAATATGCTAAAGAAATAAAATGTGGACATATCAGTTGATACATTTAAAAAACAAACCCATTTAGGATAAAAAAGAAACTCTCAACAAATTAGAAATAGAAGGAGACTTCCTCAGCATCATAAAGAATATTCAGCAAAAACCTTTAGCTAATATTACACTTAGCGGTGAGAAGGCGGTTGCTTTTCCCTTGAGATCATGAACAAGGCAATGATGTACTCTCTCACTACTCCTACTCAGCATTGTACTGAAAGTCAAGAAAAAAAGAAATTAAAAAGTACAGAATAAAAAAGTAAAAAGCTTTTGTTAACAGATATATCTGTATATGTAGAAAAGCCTACATAATTGACAAAAAAACAAAACATTTTCTGGTACAAATCAGCAATTATAGCAAGATGCAGGAAGGATATGAGTTAATACACAAAAGTCAATTGCTTTACAGTCTTGAAAGTGCATAAATAAACAATTGGAATTTGAAATTCAAAGATCAATTTTAAATTATAGTTGTTCTATCAAAATAAAAACAGTATAAACCCATAAAATATTTTAAAACATTTACAGAGTTTAATACCAAAAGCTACAAAACTATGATTTAAAAATTTTTAAATATCTAAATAAATAATCCATGTTCATAGAATGGAAAACTCAAGTTGTTCATACATTCATCTTTCCCTCTTGATATATAGATTCAATGCAACCCCACCGAATCTATATATCCTATTATTCTATATATTCAATTGTTCTATCTACCACACATACAGATATCCAGTTTTTCCCATATCCTATGCATTGCCTATACTCCTTTTTAACAGTCAGTTGAACATCTTCATGGGGGTCTATTTCTGGGCTCTTTTTATACCGTGTGTTTATTCTTTCACCAGCACCATGCTGTCTTGATTTTATAGCTTTATAGTAAGTCTTAAAACCATGTAATGTGAGTCCTTCAACTTTGTTGTTATTTTTCATTATTGCATTCCCTATTCTAGGCTTTTTGCCTTTTGTAGAAACTTTAAAATCAGTTTATTAATGTCTACAAAATAGCTTGCTGGTATTTTGTTGCCTTAAGTGATAAAAGTGACTCTGTGGATATGATTACATTAAAGATTCTGATATGGGACATTATACTGGATTAACCAGGTCAAATTAAGCAGTCACAGTGTCTTATGAGAAGGCAAAAGGAGGGAAAGAATGAGATGAAAGAAGAAAGAATAAGACGTAACAATAGAGGCAGAGATTTTAATATCCCATGCTACTGCTTTGAGGATGGGGGAGTGTCCATAAGCCAAGAAATGGAGGTGACCTCTAGAAGCTGAGAAGACAAGGAAACAGATTCTCCCTCAGAACCTCCAGACGTAACACAGCTCCCAACACCCATTTTGGATTTCTTATCTCAGGAACTGTAAAATAATAAATGTGTGTTGTTTTAGGCCAGTAAATTTGTAGTAATTTGTTACAGCAGTGATAAAGTACTAATACCTGTACAAAATAATGGATCCTAATGCAGACCTTATAGTGTCAAAAATATCAAGTCAAAATGAATCGTTGAATCATAAGTCTAAATAGAATATAGAATATTATAACACTTATTGAAGGAAATGTAGGAGAACATCTAGGTAATTTTTGGTTTGATGATTAATTTTTAGACACCATGCCAAAAGTAAAAACCATCAAAGAAAATTTATAAAACGACCTTTATTAAAAGTTTTAAAACAACTTTTTTTGGAAACAGGCTACTAAGAGAAGCAAATGACAAGTGTCATATGTTGAATAATAGTCCCCAAGGATATCTACATTCTAATCTCCAGATCCTATATGTCACTTTACATGCAACAGGGATTTTGCAGATGTGGTTAAGGATCTTGAGATAGGGAGATTATCCTAGAGTTATCTGGGTTATCCCAAAGTAAACACAAGGGTTCTTATAAAAGGAAGGCAGGAGAGTAAGAGTCAGAGAGAGAGACTGCAAAATACTGTGTTGCTGGCTTTGAAGATGGAGGATAGGATCATGAACCAAGAAATGCAGGCAGCCTCTAGAAACTAAAAGAGTGAAGGAAACAAATTCCCCTTTAAACCCTCTAAACGGAATATAGCTTTGCAACACCATGTTTCTGAGACTTCTGACCCCTGAGAAATATCTGTGGATAAGTTTGTACTATTTAAGACACTGATTTGTTATAGCATCCGTAAGGCCGGTTGCCTCGCCAGAAGCTCGGACACGCCCATTCCTCCCAGCGTCTGGGAATTACATCGCCACTCCGTGATCAACATTTAACTCCTCCACATAGCCTGCCCAACACCCACCACTAAAACAAACTCCGCACCCGACACCTAGCCTGTAGCTGGAAACCCCCGCCCAAAAATTTTCGAAAAGCCCCGACAAACCTTGCCCAATAGCACTTTCTTGCCCAATAACACTTTCTTGCCCAGTAGCACTTTCTTGCCTAATAACACTCCCTTGCCCAATAAGCACTTTGCCCCGTCAAGGTCATTTTTCCCCAAGGTGGCCCGCTCACCAAAAATCCCGCCTGCCCACTAGTAGTAGCCTGCCTCTTTCACGTCCTGTGTTCCAATATCCAATCAAGTGCCTTATACTTTGTCTCCTCAGTTCCCAATCAAACGCCTTCACTCCTTATAAATCCCCTTGCCCTAAAAAGTTAGGCGCAACTTCTCTGGCCCCCTACCGGACCATAGAACCTCGCCCGGTAGCTGAATAAATTGGTTTTCATTTTCTTATACTGGTCTCAGTTTCCTCATTTTAAACTCGGCAATAACCCTTACAGCATCAACAGGAAACTGAAATTCGCAGCCACAGACTGGAAGGAAATACTTGCAAACATGTGGCTGAAAAAGGATTTGCATCCAAAATACATAAAGAACTTTAAAACTCCACACTAAGAGAACAAAAATCAATTTTCAAAAATGGGCAAAAGATATGAACAGATACATTACCAAGGAATATAATCATATAATTTTTAAAGCACATTAGAAGAAGCTCAGCACATTAGTCAGGCAATTGCAAACTGTATTATCATACAATCTGGCAATTGTGCCCCAGGGTAATTATCCAACTAATTGAAAAAAATGTATGCCCCAACAAAGGACTACATATAAGTGTCCATAGCAGCTTTATATAAAATAGCTAAAAACTGGAAGAAAAATAGATGCCCTTCAATAGGATAACAACAAGTAGTATAAACAAAACAGATAGAATAATACAAAAAACACCTGAACAAAATACCTTGAAATTACTCCTCAGAATTGACAAAATCTTCAAAATCAAGGAAAATATGAAAATGTCAATCTAGAGGCGCCAAAGGATACAAGAAAACCAATTATAATGTGGTATCCTTTACATGAATATGTATATATATGTATGTAGGTATATACACACATATTTCAGATGGCTAGCATTACATTTAGTAGAAAAATAGTTAAAGTCACAAATAAATTATAGACAAAACAGTAAAAATAAAATAAGAGATGAAATAATTTTTTTATTGTACTTTAGATTCTGGAGTACATGTGCAGATCATGCAAGATTGTTGCATAGGTAAGATTCATGGCAAGGTGGTTTAGTGCCACCATCCCTCCATCACCTATACCTGATATTTTTCCCCACATTATCCCTCCCCCCACCCTCCCTTCCACTATCCCTCCCCCTCCAATGGACCCCATTGTGTGTGATGCTCCCCCTCTTAGTGTCCAAGTATTCTCATTGTTCAACATCCACCTATGAGTGAGAATATGCAGTGTTTGATTTTCTGTTCTTGTGTCAGTTTGCTGAGAATGATGGTGTCCAGGTTCATCCATGTCCCTACAAAAGACACAAACACATCATTTTTATGGCTGCACAGTATTCCATGGTGTATATGTGCCACATTTTCTTTGTCAAGTCTATCATTGATGGGCATTTGGGTTGGTTCCAGGTCTTTGCTATTGTGAACAATGTTATGAAGAACATGCATGTGCATGTGTCTTTATAATAGAACAATTTAGAATAGGACTCTTTGGGTATATACCCAGTAACAGGATTGCTGGGTCAAATGGAATTTCTATTTCTAGATCCTTAGGAATCACCACATAATCTTCCACAATGGTTGAACTAATTTACACTCCCACCAACAGTGTAAAAATGTTCCTATTTCTCCACATCCTCTCCAGCATACGTTGTCTCCAGATTTTTTAATGATCGCCATTCTAACTGGTATGAGATGGTATCTCAATGTGGTTTTGATTTGCATTTTTCTAATGACCAATGATGAGCATTTTTTCATATGTTTGTTGGCTTCATATATGTCTTCTTTTGAAAAGTGTCTGTTCATATCCTTCACCCACTTTGCATGGGTTTGTTTTTTTCTTGTAAATCTGTTTAGTTCTTTGTAGATTCTGGATATTAGCCCTTTGTCAGATAGGTAGATTGCAAAAAAAAAAAATTTCCCATTCTGTTGGTTGCTGGTTCACTCTAATGATTGTTTCTATTGCTGTACAGAAGCTCTTCAGTTTAATTAGATCCCATTTGTCTATTTTGGCTTGTTGCCATTGCTTTTGGTGTTTTAGTCATGAAGTCCTTGCCAATGCCTATGTCCTGAATGGTTTTGCCTAGGTTTTCTTCTAGGGTTTTTATGGTGTTACGTCTTATGCTTAAGTCCTTAATCCATATGAAGTTAATTTTAGTGTAAGGTGTGAGGAAGGGGTCCAGTTTCTGCTTTCTGCACATGGCTAGTCAATTTTCCCAACACCATTTATTAAACAGGG
This sequence comes from Ateles fusciceps, assembly GCA_036589455.1. Taxonomy (NCBI): domain Eukaryota; kingdom Metazoa; phylum Chordata; class Mammalia; order Primates; family Atelidae; genus Ateles; species Ateles fusciceps. Next base: position 5,460,803 of record JAZHEH010002496.1, read on the forward strand.
AATCCTTTCCCCATTGTTTGTTTTTGTCCAGTTTGTCAAAGATCAGATGGTTGTAGATGTGTGGTGTTGCTCCGGAGGCCTCTGTTCTGTTTCATTGATCTATGTCTCTGTTTTGATAGCAGTACCATGCTGCTTTGATTACTGCTGCCTTGTAGTATAGCTTGAATATAGCAGTGTGATGCTGCCAGGTTTGTTCTTTTTGCTTAGAATTGTCTTAGCAATGCGGGCTCTTTTTTGGTTCCATATGAAGTTTAAAGTGGTTTTTTCCAGTTTTGTGAAGAAGGTTATTGGTAGTTTGATAGGGATAGTGTTAAATCTATAAATTACTTTGCGCAGTATGGCCATTTTCACTATATTGATTCTTCCTAACCATGAGCATGGAATGTTTTTCCATCTGTTTGTGTCTTCTCTTATTTCCTTGAGCAGTGGTTTGTAGTTCTCCTTGAAGAGGTCCTTTTTCTCCTTTGTTAGCGGTATTCCCAGGTATTTTATTCTCTTTGTAGCAATTGTGAATGGGAGTTTGCTCTTGATTTGGCTCTCTGTTTGTCTGTTATTGGTGTATAGGAATGCTTGTGATTTCTGCACATTGATTTTGTATCCTGAGACTTTGCTGAAGTTGCTTATCAGCTTAAGGAGAGTTTCGGCTGAGGCGATGGGGTTTTCTAAATATACAATCATATCATCTGCAAATAGAGACAATTTGACTTCCTCCTTTCCTAATTGAATGCCCTTTATTTCTTTATCTTGCCTGATTGCTCTGGCTAAAACGTCCAATACTATATTGAATAAGAGTGGAGAGAGAGGGCATCCTTGTTTAGTGCAGGATTTCAAAGGGAATGCTTCAAGTTTTTGCCCTTTCAGTATGATATTCGCAGGTTTGTTGTAAATAGCTTTTATTATGTTGTGATAAGTTCCATCGATACCTAGTCTATTGAGAGTTTTTAGAATAAAGGTTGCTGAATTTTGTCAAAGGCCTTCTCTGCATCTATTGAGATAATCATGTGGTTTTTGTCTTTGGTTCTATTTATGTGGTGGATTACGTTTATGGACTTGCGTATGTTGAACCAGCCTTGCATCCCCGGAATGAAGCCTACTTGATCATGATGGATAAGCTTTTTGATGTGCTGCTGCAATCAGTTTGCCAGTATTTTATTGAAGATTTTTACATCTATGTTCATCATGGATATTGGCTTGAAGTTTTTTTTTTGTTGTTGAGTCTGTGCCGGGTTTTGGTATCAGGATGATGTTGGTCTCATAAAATGAGTTGGGGAGGATTCCCTGTTTTTGTATTCTTTGGAATAGTTTCAGAATGATTGCTACCACCTCCTCTTTGTATGTCTGGTAGAATTCAGCTGTGAACCCATCTGGACCTGGACTTTTTTTGGTTGGTAGGCTATTAATTTCTGCCTCAACTTCAGCCCTTCTTATTGGTCTGTTCAAGGTTTCAACTTCTTCCTGGTTTAGGCTTGGGAGGGTTCAAGTGTCCAGAAATTTATCCATTTCTTCCAAGTTTACTGGTTTATATGCATGGAGTTGTTTGTAGAAATCTCTGATTGTAGTTTGTATTTCTGTGTAGTCAGTGGTGATATTCCCTTTATCATTTTTTATTGCATCAATTTATTCTTCTCCCTTTTCTTTTTTATTAATCTGGCTAGCTGTCTATTTTGTTGATCTTTTCAAAAAAATAGCTCCTGGATTTATTGATTTTTGAAGGGTTTTTTAGTTATGTCTTGTCTTCTGCTAGCTTTTGAGTTGTTTTGATCTTGCTCCTCTAGCTCTTTCAATTTTGATGATAGGGTGTCGACTTTAGATTTTTCCTCGCTTCTCTGGTGGGCATTTATTGCTATAAATTTCCCTCCAGACACTGCTCTAAATGTGTCCCAGAGATTCTGGTATGTTGTGTCCTCATTCTCGTTGGTTTCAAAGAACATTTTTATTTCTGCCTTCATTTCATTGTTTATCCAGTTGACATTCAGGAGCCAGTTGTTCAGTTTCCATGAAGTTGTGTGGTTCTGAGTTAGTTTCTTAATTCTGAGCTCCAATTTAATTGCAATGTGGTCTGAGAGACTGTTTGTTATGATTTCCGTTCTTTTGCATTTGCTGAGGAGTGATTTACTTCCAATTATGTGGTCAATTTTAGAGTAAATGCCATGCGGTGCTGAGAAGAATGTATATTCTGTGGATTTGGGGTGGAGATTTCTGTAGATGTCTATTAGGTCCGCTTGGTCCAGATCTGAGTTCAAGTCGTGGATATCCTTGTTAATTTTCTGTCTCATTGATCTGTCTAATATTGACAGTGGAGTGTTCAAGTCTCCCACTATTATTGTGTGGGAGTCTAAGTCTCTTTGTGGGACGTTAAGAACTTGCTTTATGTACCTGGGTGCTCCTGTATTGGGTGTGTATATATTTAGGATTGTTAGTTCTTGATGCATTGATCCTTTTACCATTATGTAATACCCTTCTTTGTCTCTTTTGATCTTTGTTGGTTTAAAGTCTATTTTATCAGAGACTAGGATTGCAACTCCTGCTTTTTTTTTCTCTCCATTTGCTTGATAAATCTTCCTCCATCCCTTTATTTTTAGCCTATGTGTGTCCTTGCATGTGTGATGGGTTTCCTGAATACAGCACACAGATGAGTCTTGACTTTTTATCCAATTTGGAAGTCTGTGTCCTTTGATTGAGGCATTTAGTTCATTCACATTTAAGGTTAATATTGTTATGTGTGAATTTGATCCTGCATTTTGATGCTAGCTGGATGTTTTGCCCATTAGTTGACACATTTTCTTCACTGTGTCGATGGTCTTTACCATTTGGTACACTTTTTAGTGGTGGGTACTGGTTGTTCCTTTCCTTGTTTAGTGCTTCTTTCAGGAGCCCTTGTAAGGCAGGCCTGGTGGCAACAAAATCTCTCAGCAATTGCTTGTCCATAAAGGATTTTCTTCCTACTTCACTTATGAAGCTTAGTTTGGCTGGATATGAAATTCTAGATTGAAAGTTCTTTTCTTTAAGGATGTTGAATATTGGCCCCAACTCTCTTCTGGATTGTAGGATTTCTGCAGAGAGATCCGCTGTGAGTCTGATGGGCTTCCCTTTGTGGGTAACCTGACCTTTCTCTCTGGCTGCCCTTAGCATTTTTTCCTTCATTTCAACCCTTGTGAATCGGACGATCATGTGTCATCAGGTTTCTCTTCTTGAGGAATACCGTCATGGTGTTCTCTGTATTTCATGGACTTGAATGGTGGCCAGCCTTGCTAGGTTGGGGACGTTCTCCTGGATTATATTCTGAAAAGTGTTTTCCAGCTTGGATTCATTCTCTCCATCACATTCAGGTACACCTATCAAACTTAGATTAGGTCTTTTCACATAATCCCATATTTCTTGGAGGCTATGTTCATTTCTTTTTACTCTTTTTTCTCTATTCTTACCTTCTCATTTTATTTCATTGGTTGATCTTCAATCTCTGATATACTTTCTTCTGCTTGATCAATTCAGCTATTGAAACTTGTGTATGCTTCACGAAGTTCTCGTGCTGTGTTTTTCAGCTCCATCAAGTCATTTATATTCTTCTCTAAGCTGTTTATTCTAGTTAGCATCTCATCTAACCTTTTTTCTAGGTTCTTAGTTTCTTTGCATTGGGGTAGTACATGTTCTTTTACCTCTGAGAAATTTGTTATTACCCACCTTCTGAAGCCTGCTTCTGTAAATTCATCACATTCATTCTCTATCCATCTTTGATCCCTAGCTGGTAAGGAGTTGTAATCCCTTGGAGGAGGAGAGGCATTCTGGTTTTTGGTGTTTTCATCCTTTTTGCACTGGTTTCTTCCCATTTTAGTGGCTTTATGTACCTGTGGTCTTTGTAGTTGGTGATTTTTGGATGGGGTCTCTGAGTGGACATCCTTTTTATTGATGATGATGTTATTTTTTTCTGTTTCTTAGTTTTCCTTCTAACAGTCAGGTCTGTCTGCTGCAGGACTGCTGGAGGTCCACTCCAGACCCTGCTTGCCTGAGGCTCACCCACAGTGGCTGCAGAACAGTAAGGGTTGCTGCTGGTTTCCTCTTCTGTTATTTTGTCCCAGAAGGGTACCTGCCAGATGTTGGCCTGAACTCTCATTTATGAGGTGTCTCTTGGGTATACCAGGGTCGGAGAGCTGCTTTAGGAGACAGTCTGTCCCTTACAGGAGCTCAAGCGCTGTGCTGGAAGCTCTGTTGTTCCATGCAGAGCTGCTGGGCAGGTACCTTTAAGTCTGCTGCAGCGGAACTCATAACCGCCTCTTTTCCCAGGTGCTTTGTCCTAGGAAGGTCAGCTTTATTTATAAGTTCCTGTCATGCTGCTGCCTTTTTTCGTAGATGCCCTGCCCCACATAGAGTAGTCTAGTCACAGTGTGCCAGCAGATGTGTTGCTGAGCTACTGCAGGCTCTGCCTAGCTGCTTCGTGAACTGCCTTGGTAGTGGCGGACTGCCTCAGTAGTGGAGGATGCCCTTCCCCCTCATTGAGCTGGACCATCCTGGGCCCAGCTGTGCTTGCTGAGAAACTCTCAATCAAGAGAGTTTCAGATTGCTTGTTTTGTTGGGGTGGCACCTGCCAAGCCAGATCGCCTGGCTCCCTTTCTCAGCCCTCTCCCTTTCAGTTGAGTGGGTGACTCTGTCACCCAGGCATTCCAGGCACCAGTTGAAACAGCCATCCAGACTTGTGTGAGTTTCTGTGCACTGACCAGCACTGGGTGAAACTGCCACACTGAAAACTCATGGCATTTTTCAGCCCAGGAATCTCCTGGTTTGTGGGCAGTGAAAATTTGTTTGGAAATGCAGTGAGCACTCACACTCTGCACTGTTCTCACTGGGAGCTGCACTACAAAGCTGTTCCTATTTGGCCATCTTGGATCCTCCTCCTGTTGACATCTTGTATGAACACATAGTTTAGAAATCTTGAGTTTTAATTTTTTTTTTTTTAAAGCTGTATCTTCCTTTTTTCCTCTAACATTTAATGTTGCTGTGGCGTAGTCAGAAAGCAATCTGGTTTTTGTTCTTTTGTGTTTAAAGTGGGCTTATTCTTGTGAGATTCACCTATGCAGTTTGAATATTTTTTGAGATTACACATTTTTTTATTTTAAGCTTTGCTTAGAATAACATGTACTCTATTTCAAAATTTAAAATTTTATGTAGATTTAGAAAATTTTTATTAAGTGTTTTTACATACTAGCTGCAGTGCAAGAAAAGTAAAAGCAAGAGGAAGAGAAAAAATGAGAAAAATCAAAGACCAAAGGATTAGAACAAGAATAAGTGATAATTTATAAGTTCCAATTCTGCCCCATTAGTTGTGCGTTTAACGTTGGGTAATTCCTAAACTTTATTTTCCATTCCTATGAGAATTATCATCCCTGCTCTGTAAAATATGTGAATTAAATAGGAAACCAGATATGACTGTGTCTAGCATACTGCCAGGTCTGAATGGTCAACCATTAATAAAAAGGAGAAGAAACTACATTTTAAACATGACCTATGATGAATAAAGAATTTTATATAGGGAAATTCAGTATCATTACAAGACTGCTGAGAAATCTGTGATGAAAATTATATTAACATGTTGTTTATAATCCAAGCTTTATTCTGCTATTTAAGACTAGATCTCATTGTGTTCTCTAAGATTTTATTTGGTGTATGACCATATTTTACCCTCACAATTCAAATATTACATAAGTATATTTTAAAAGACTTTCTGCCTTTTTAAGGGAACAATTTCTGCCTTTTTCTTTCCTGTGAAATATAAATTTAAATGTGTTTTAAGCCTCAAATATAGGGTAATGATTTGGGTCCCATTGTCATTCTCACTTGTCTATACCTATAGGAGGCAAAGCTGTTTTCATTCAAAACAACAGGAATACAAATACACCAATCCCTGATATCTGCTGCTGTCATTTTACATTGCTGCAGTCTGAATGCACTGTCGTTTAATGGCACCAACTAAATTGATCTCTATTTTTTTATAGTTCAAAAAAATTATACTAACAGGGTTTGGAGCCATGAAGAATTATAGTTCATAATGACCAATTCTAACATGTTTTACAATCCATCAAAATGGGAATAATACCTTAGAGTACAATTTATTTTTCCTTGTCATAAAATTTTGCCATAGTTAGAATGGCCATATACATTAAAAAAATCAGTCCCTTGCAGAGGTAATGAAAGGAAACTCATTCAATCTTCTTTCTGATGTTTTATTCTGGCTTTTTTGACAGCTGAAGATACCAAAGTGCCATCAAATGCCTTTAGCACAGTAATGAAAAACATAAGCATTAGCAAATTTGTCCACATGAAATAATTGACAGTGGTACAAAGTGATTCAATTCAGTAGTTTGTAAAATATAAGAATCCGATTTAAATTAATTTGGAATTGCAAACATTACAAGCATATGCTACATGGCAAACGAAAGAAATGGAGTCATGTGCTTTGTGTTTGTATCATCTATATTCATTCCCATTTAAAAGAAATAAAAGCACAAAGCATGTTTTTATTTTTAAAGAATGTTCCTAGTTCTTCTTCTCTGGTATTCTATGGGTATAAATGATCCTGCTCTCTGAGAACAAACAACTTCATACATAAGAAGCAGGAGGTCAAAAAAGAAATAAAATACAAAGACACAGAATATTGATTGACTGAACCACTAGATTTAAATCAGCCTTTCCTAAATATTCTTTCATTATAATTCAAAACAAATGATTATTTGTGTAAAAATTAAAAGTTATTTGAATGTAGACATGTTTATTTTAAAAGTTTGGTGTTTTCCTTTGAATAGCAATGTTTAAATATATTGATCTCATAACTCAGAATGAAGATTTAAAACCAATTTTTAAATGATGTCATAACTACAATATGATAAGAAAATTAACTTTTTTAAGCTTAGGATTTCAACAGGATGAAAACAACATAAGTTCGTTAGTACCATGGGATTCTAGGCACAATGAATATACATATAATTTTATATATATGCAGCATTATGTGCTGTGGATCAAGATAACTAATTTCTCTGTCTGCCAAAAATTATACTCACTGTAAAAGCAGAAGAAATTTCTCAACCAAAATTGATAAAACACTATAAATGATTCCTGCTTATTTCAACAAGATAAAAGAAAAAGGCATAAATATTGAACATGATGCTTGAAAGTATTTTAAAAGTCAAATTAATTCTTTATTTGCAACATAAAATAAAACACCTGGTTATTTCATCGTTCACTGTTGAGACAATAGCAAGTGGCTGATATGGAAATTTTCAGTGAGTTCTTCTAGCAACCCATCTGTCTGTAGTGTAGCTATTACACAGCTTTTCTTTATTGGCATTTTATGTCAATGTCAAATATGTTTAAGGACTATTTAAGGTTTCATTATTACATAGTTTCCCAATATTTCTTTGATTTAAAATATTTTATCACTTGCATGATTCATTTATATGTCAGTAAGATCCTAATTAATTTCATCATTTGACCTAGGGGTATAACAGATGATTTTTGTTCTTTGTATTTACTTGTTTTCCTGATAGTTTCTTTTAGAATTTATTTAACAAAAATTAAATATTTTGAATACTTGCTTATTATTACACACACCATTATTTTTAAAACAGCTTTTTACTTCAGCAGTTTACGGTTATGAACAAAACACAAGGAAACATGAACTAATGTTTACTGAATAAACATTTCTAAAAGCTAGAGATTTTATATGTATTATAATTCATCACAGTAATACAGCACAGTTTTTATTTTATTCCTGATTTATAGATGATGAAACTGAGTTATCAGAGACGTTAAGAAACTTGCCAAGAATTGCATACAAGAAAAGGCAAGAACCAGGGCAACAGCCCAGATCTATCTAGCTTTAAAGATTACATACTTAATGTAGGAGATACCTTAGTTGATGAAAGAAGAAAAGTCATAAGATTTTTTATTTCAATAGGTACAAGAATATTTAATAAAAATCGCTATTTTCAATTTTTTAAGAAGAACTGTTAGGAAAACTGGAAATAGAATAAAATTTTCATAACCTGATAATGTATATTTATCATAAGCCTATAACAAACTTTATATCAAATGGTAATAAATTCCATAAAATCAAAAACAAAATAAGGACATCTATCACCATTTCTACTAAACTTTGTCCATAAAGTACCAGTCAGGGAATTAAGAAAATGAAAATACATAGTAGATACAAAGATGGAAAATGAATAAAAAGTATCAAAGTAAAAAAGAACCTATCGACAAACTAAGAATTAGGTGGGGGGATTCATTAAGTTTATTTTGCGTACAATCAAGAATCAGAGCATCAGTGGCTACTCACAATAGCAAAAACACAGAATTAACCTAAATGCCCATCAATGATAGACTGGATAAAGAAAATGTGGTACATACACACCATAAAATACTACACAGTCATAACAAAGAATGAGATCATGTCCTTTCCATGGGCATGAATAGAGCTGGAGGCCATTATCCTTAGCAAACTAACACAGGAACAGAAAACCAAATACTACATGTTCTCACTTATAAGTGGTAGCTAAATGATGAGAACACACAGATACGTAGATGGGAACAACACATACAAGGCCTATCAGAGGGTGGAGGATAGAGGACAGAAGGAAGAAAGAGAATCAGGAAAAACAACTAACGGCTACTAGGCTTTGTAGCTGGATGATAATACTCTGTACGACAAACCCCCGTGACACAAGTTTACCTATGTAATGCACTTGCACACATGCCCCTGAATTTAAAAGTTAAAAACAAAAATATCAGTGGCGTCTGTATATACTAGCTTAAAACAAAATATAATGCTCAAATATATCATTTACAATGACCGTATAAATATACACATAAATTACCTAGGGAAAAATTGACTAAAAATGTTCGACACTTTGCATAGAAAATTATGGCACTTTACTGAAATACTGGATGTATTCATAAATAAATGGAGAAATACATCAAAATCATAGATTTAAAAAGTTGATCTGATATACATATCAATTCTCTCCAAATTAATCAGTATCATTCCAATAAAAATCCAATGAGATTTTTATACAATTGTTAAGCTTATTTTAAATGCAATGATTTATTCAGACAATTTAACATATGTCCACTCAGTTCCACGTAGACATAATTTAAAAATCCTAATGGCATTTATCACAGTTCCTGCTGATGAGTAAAAGATACCAACTCTGATTTTCTTAAGTGGTAGTCACAGAATCAAAGGCAGGCTTAGCAAAAGACAGGGACCTAAGTCAGCTTTGGGGGAAGCCAGCAGGAGGAATATTCCATCACTCTATGTAATGCCTATACTGTATGCCATTATCCTTGATTGGCACAACCACTGCCATGGGATACTATCGCTGTATCCCGCACTGCCATTGCAGGCTACCCCAAGATTTTGTCCATTCTAGCCTCTTTGTATCCTTCACCCAAGGAGAGAGGAGAGAGGGGAAAGTACTCTGGGGAGAATTCGATTGGCTGATAAGTCACATGCTCAAATCCTGACTTGCAGGATTTCTCCTTTCATGTTCTGTGGTGGAAGATGAGGCATTGCATCCATTTAGAACCACACACAATAGAGATGACTTTACAAATGGGGAAAAGATAGTATTATAAGATGCCAGGAGGTAGTATATAAGGAGGTAGTATTTATAGGGTGCTGTGTATACATATGGGGCACAGGAGATAGAGTTGGAAGACATTAACAGGACCATAAATCAACCCCGAAGCTTATTATTTTTATTATACCACTTGTCATAGCGGGTCATATTAAGGCATGTATCCGTCTCCTCAAGTGAGTTTCTTCAAGTCAGGGAAGATGCATGGATACTTTAAAAAGCTATATGAATTAATGCTAATATTAATTATCAATAAAATAACCTGTTTCTCCTATACTTAGTGCATATGTGCCCCATTTTATATAAGAATTCACATATTTATGATTTTAAGATGTTTTGTCATTTTCTATACAACATTTTTTTGAGATCCTACAATAATAACTCATCAAAAGGGGCTTCAGAAAATTGAACATTTTATGAATTCCAAATAATTTACATCCCAAAATGTCTTTGCGTCACAAGCTTCCAGAAATCTCAATATATGAACCCAAGTTGAAATTTTATCTGACCATCATTTGCTTAAAATCAGAAGCTGATATTTTTGTCCTTTACATCTGATAAGGCTCCGGCTGGGTTCCTTTTATTGTTTGTTTGTTGATGACTTTAATTGAAATGCATAATCCTTATCTCTTGGTAACCCTCTTTATAAATTGTCTGTTGTTTTATATTTGTGATCTGTTTAAAAGGAAACAGTTAGATTCAAATCATATTTGAGAGCTGAAAGTTAAGCCAAGAATTCAATTATGTAAATTAGAAAACAAATGCCAGTGCAAAGAAAACCAACCACTCCAGTGTTCCTTAACTCAGGTGGGGGGCTAGGAGGAGTATGTAATTAAGGAGAGTAAAAGAGCTTTGCTTTAGAACTGAGAGGAAGATAAATATTTTTCACATTCAATCTTATAGCAAGTAAGGACCATCATCTACAGTATCTTCCATCCTAAACGTATCTGCAGCCAATCATATGAACCACTGAACTGCAAGTGTGCTTTATATTCTCAGGTGGCTGATCTTCAAAAAGGGCACTGTCCTCTCATTTGTGTGGGTATAGATCTGTACTGCTGAGCAAACAAAACAAGGCAGCAAGCAATCAATGTACCCTGGGGAGGTGGGAGGGTTTGAAACATAGACAACTGGACGCTTTGGCTTTGGTGCACAGTCTGGAGGGTTTATTTCAATGAATGCACACCTTCAGATTGTAAAAAAAATCCTTGGAAAATTAGTTTTGGAAGGAACCTTAGAGATACCTATTTTTTCTTTTCTTTTGTTTTAGTATTGGCTTCTGTGGATTCTATGAGAGTGTGTCTCAGGGCTGCTTCAGGGGATGGAAACAAAGTAAGCTGGACTCAGGGTCCTGATCACCTTACCTTAGCCAATACAGCATTTCTTTTATCTGTTGAACACATCACTTTTCCCACTTAATTTAAGATGCATTTCTCTGTTAAGAAATTATTTTTAAAATCACCAGTCCAGTTTAAGTGAATACTTCATTTTACACTTAAAAGAAGAGGCCAGCAAGATTAAGTTAGTAGTCCAAGGTCAAGCAGCATGTATTAATCAGGCTGAAACTAAAATCCTATGTCCCTTTCCTAGCCCGTGTGTTTACCACCAGGTCACATTATTGATCTTTTATTCAGTTCACTAAATTCTAGACTTTCCATCCTTGACATCCAATCAAAGCACTTTCAGCACACAAAATTTCAAAAAGAGATTCTGAACTCAGTGCCTTTAATCCAAAGAAAATAATAAAATAATTGATAAATATATAATTATTAGTAATTTTCAAAGGATATATCGATAGGTATGAAACTCTTTTGTTAAAACAAGCAGACTTGAGAGTCATTGGGTGCTTGTTTTAACAAAAGAGCTCTATAAAGAATGGGATATTTCTAAGAATAAAGAATGGATAAGTAAAAGAAAAGCAGTTGCCAATAGAGGAAAGAGGACACAAAGATAGGTAAGCATATTAAGCACATTGATGTATTTATAAATGAGAAAATAAATTACATTCAGTAACTCAACAGATAAATACGTGTTCAGAGGACATGGACAGATGCTATGAAATACAAGACGCGATTCATATAAGGTGAGATACCACCTTACTGAACAAATGTTGACATAGGAGGAAAAGGTAAACTCCCAGAAAGCTTCTTTGCATTCAGGTTAACAGCTGTGGTCTTGCTATACAGGAAAATGTTTAAGTGTGCTTTTGGAGACTATGTTATTTCCTTAGTATAACCGTAAGGACTATTAGCCATTTGCCACAGTTTACGCCTCTGTCCTCCCTAAATGGCAGGCATATTTTACTACTAGCTCCTGTCAGTCTGTTCATCTCAGTAACTGATGAACCTGACAACCACGACACCCAATTTTAGTCAATCAGGCTCCATTTTCATCCTTTCAGGTCACATTTGCTTTATTTAATGCAGCTGTGTTGAATCAGCTGCAATACAAACCATTCAACAGAAGCCTTAAGCATGTGACTAGAGCTTCACATAAACATCTCTAACTCGAAGCTTTAATATAAAGTATTTCACATATACACACAATCAGTAAACAGGTTAGAAGCACTGCTCAAGTACATAACAGTTGTCTGTGTTGTGAATTAACACTGCTCTTTATTCTGAATAAGGGCAAGCCTAGAGAAATCATAGCATTTTATCATAGATTCTCCTTTTTTTTTTTAGGTAAATGATTACAAGTTAAAAAACAGTCCTGGGTAATAAAAATAAAGAACCTAACTTTAGGGTCCTTCCATTTTTCCTCACTAGAACTATGCCAAATCCAATAACTAATCATCTAAAATAACTCAAGGAATAAGCAGGGAAAAAAACTAATGGCCTATAAGAATATTCCAGAAGTTTAATATATTGCAGTTGCTTAAATTATTAATACCTGTGTGTCTTGAGCCCATATATTAAAATTAAAAAGCATTGTCATGACATAGAGGGTTAAAAAAAAAAAACACCCTAACATAGAAAATCTACATAAGACTTTTTTGATCAAGCAGTTAGGATTATCAGCCCTCCGATATCAAACTGGGGCATCAACTTTAACAACTTTAACATCACAGCCAAAAAGCAACTCTAACAGAGTGGAAGGTGGATCCAGATACAGGACTAAGAGGAAACTAATTTAGTAGAAGCCAAAAAGAACAGCATCCAGAGACGGTGATAAATTTGATGTATGTCTAAAAGACAGAGATAAGAGGGACTTTGTGGTCTTTGCACTTTGTTATTGATCTGCTAGCTGGGTTATTTAACGTGTCTGGTAATAATACATTATTTCCCCCAGCTTCAGACTTAAAATGTGATAGTAAAAATTAATAAAGACTATTTTTCTCCTTTCTTGTGCACTTTTACTATACTACATTTGCCATGAGAATAGTAAGAAGTTACACACATTAAATAGCTCTCTTATGAGCTATGATGATTAGTAATTTGAACATCAGGAAAAGGGTGTGGATTATCCTAACAATTCAGTAGAGAGCCTTAGACCACTATCTTGAATTCCAAGCACCCTTAACTCCGTGAATTTGTGATGTGAACATAGGCTTTGGAGTCAGACAGAACAAACTTAGGCAAGTTATTTAATCCCACTGAGCTCCTCATAAAATGGAAATAATGACATAGAACTCATAGGGTCACTGGGATGATTATAATAATAGAATGCTGCAGAGAAAGTCCTTAACAAGTACCTGACGCAAAATAGTATCCATTAATATTCCTTAAAGGAGCAGATCATAATGAATAAGTTTACATAAATCAGTGTTCTAAACCCTGGCTTGCATCAGACTCACCTGTGGAACAATTTCACAATAGAGATGCGAAATCCTATCTTAAGAGATATTTATTCAGTATGCATAGTATAGTCTTTTCTATTGTCTAAGGAACTCCATGGGTGATCCCCATGTCTAGCCAGCACTGACAGTCACTCTTACAAAAGTATTCTTCATAGTCAAAGAACTTGAAAAGTTGAAAATTAAGACTTTAATAAAGAGTCAGCAACTGTTCTGTCTTTTTGTTTACTGCCATCCACCATTGTATATACCATATAGAAAATGGTATATATATATATATATATATATACACCACACACACACACACACACACACAAATAGATGCCGACTATGATTCTATAATTTACATATAATTGCATGAAACAAAGGAGGTATTTCTAGCAGAAGATAAATTATTTGAGAAATCTTCCAGGGAACTAAGCAAGTTCATCTCTGTATGACTCTGAGCATTGTTAGCTCTGGTTGGAATGCAGTCCAAGATATAAAAACAGGAGCCTGAACTCAGACCATCTGGCCTATGCTTCTGCCTCAGATTCGAGAGTTATAAAATATGATAGGTGCAAATTATTCATGCATACCCAACACACGCTGCCTCTCTCCTCCTGCATGACCCTCCCATTATGTTTCAGAATAGCATCTGGAGCCTGACCAAGTACATAACCATGATCCAAGTAAAGAGAAGCCAAAATTGAAAGGAATCCAACTGTGAATCAGTATTAAGCTATATGCTGCCAAGTCTCTTAGACTACAACAATGGAACCTATAAGCGTATAGTTCAGGATAGTGGATCTGGACAGGAGAACTTGGAGCAGCTGAGATCAGCCCTACGATTTAAACCTGAATCAAGAGATACTCAAACAAATTAGGGTAACACTTACATTTTTATTCTGTATATTATTTTACCACATGAAATGAAGGAAACATTTCACTTCATTAAATATTACTCTCTTTGTATGCAATTAGGAAAAACATTTTGATGAAACCACTAACATAAACATGTCAAAACCAACCTGTCAGTGCTTTATTGATGTTCTCTATTCAATTATTAATAAGAAAAAAAGCAGTAATAATTATACAATGCTTACTATGTGTCAGATGCTGTTCTAAGTGTTATTTACGCATTGACTCAATCTTACTGACTACCATATGAAGTAAGCAATTTTTTTATACCCTACATGGAATATCACCTAGATTCTCCTTAAGGAAGGAGGACATTCCCCTGGCTCCTGGGAGTGCTGCTGGAAGATGACCTACAGCTTTCAGATGGGTGGATCAGGCAGCCCTGATCCAATGATTAATCATTATGTGGTTGTCAAGTCTGACCCTCTTGCCCTAAGTTAGGAAAACTGCTATCCCAGTTTTAAATCTCTTCATGGAGTTGTCTGAAGACTTCCTCAGAATTCCACAATTGTTCAGCTTCTCCCTCTGCCCTATCCTACTTCCCACCCTTTCCACCCACATTCTGAAGAATATTCCACAATAAATGTCCTGCACCTTAATCTCTGCTTCCGAGTTTTCTTCCCATGGAATGCAATCTGCAACAAGCCACTGAAGCAATTTGATTATCTTGAAAATCTCTCAGAAACAGGCGTCATATTCTAACATGTCAGTAACACATTCTAACTCAGCATTTTGCGTCTCTCTACTCACTTCAATTTAAGCATATCACTTCATCTTCTACTACCTCTGTGTTTATTGGTCTCACATTCAGAAAGAACTCTTAATATCTGACTGGTTACTTAGTTATCATCCAAAAACGTTTTTTCTCTATTAGGAGACTACATCTTAGAGAGTCTGGATTCGCTATTTCTAGCCTGTAAGTAATTGTGAATGCCTAGAATTCATATTTCTCAGTCCTGTATGTCATGGCAAGGTTAACAGGAGCACAGACAAGGCAACTGAGAATTTATAACTAAGTAACTAACCCTAGCTATTTAGTGCAAAGAAAAAACTTCAGATGTAACTGGCATTGAGATTTTCACAACTTTCCTATTTTTTTAATTTTGAGATCGTAATGTGATGTTTATTGTTTTCCACCAGTCTTCCAAATTCCAAAGAATTGTAAAGTATAAAATTCTGCATAATTTCTTCCATTGACTCCTAATGTTTTTCCGCCAGTTCCCTGTCTTCTGCTGAATCTTCTTTGGGTAAAACTACTTCTGACTCATTTGTCAGCCATATGGTAGTGGCTGGGCCACCATGTTAGTATATTATCCCATCTCCCAGGCCACAGCGATGACAAAGGGGTGATCTCTGGGAAGCTGATAAGATTCCTCCCCAGCATGTTCCTAGCTGGAACTGAGAAAGAACATTATTGCAGCTTAACATAGAGCCACCAGCCAACAAATTCCTCAACTTGTGAAGCTTACTATTTTGTGTTGCGAGATACTAGAAGCCAAGAAAACAAGAGAAAGTATCAAAGATAATGACTACCCTAAATCCAGTTGTTTCTATGATCCAACTCTGACTCTCTTTTTCAAAGTTTACTTATTCAACTTTGCTTTCATCAACACTCCATTACCTGAGGGAGTAATTCCAAGCTTCTTACTATGATACATACAAACTCTTTCACAACATTAACCTAACCTACTACAATCTAACTTCATCTTTACAAACTACATGTGCTCTAACCTTCCTCCACCATGCTCAGTGTTACAGTGATATTATAAAGTTCCTGAATGGTAATTCAAGACATAACACAAACTATGCCTTTTTGGGGAAAACACTCCCCACTTTCTCCTGTCAGGATTAGTCATTAATTCCTCATGTCCTAATGACGCTATCATCATTCATTTGCAGATCTGTGTTCACTACTATTTTATGAGTCACAGAAAGTGTGAAGATAATGTTGAATCTGAATGGAAGAAAAATCACAAAAAAAGGATGCCTTGTATATATTACCTCACAGGCTCTAAGGATAAGTAAAAGACACACAGATTTTTTTTTTCAATTTGTGCAAAGGCACCAATAATAGAAAAATGCTTAAACTAACACTAAAAATAACATCTACAATTGCTCAAATGTTTTGTCCTGCTAAAGAGCCGCTTCATATCTACTGTGACAACTCCAGTCTTTATCAAGGTAGACACCTGAGACAACTGCTTATTGATATCATACTTTCTCCTAATTGTTTATTTTGTTTTGTTTTCTTGTGTTTGCTTTATTCTTAATTTGCATTACTTCCTTTGGTCTCCTAAAGTGAAAACTTAGGTTATTGATCTTAGATTTCTTTTTCTAACATAAGCATTTAAAGCTATAACTTTTTATGTAAGATCTTGATTTCTCAACATTCCACAAAATTTAAGTTGTTTTTTCATTTTCATTTATTTTTTTAATTTCATTTGCGACATCTTATTTGACTCAGGTGTTTAGAGGTGTTCTGTTTAACTTCCAAGGATTTGTGAATTCTCCAGGTATCTTCTGTTATTGGTTTCTAGAATAACTTTATTGTGGACCGAGATTATTTCCATTTTTAAAATTTATTAACGTGTATTTATGGCCCAGAATGTGCTCTTTGTGAATGTCCTACACAAGCTTCATAAGTGTGTGTATTCTACTGTTGTTGAGTGGAGTATTTTACAGATGCCAGTTGAAGCAAGTTGATTGATAACAATGTTGTATGTTTCTATATACTTCCTGACTTTCTGCCTGGTTGATCTAGCAATCATTGACAATGGCGTGTTGAAATCTCCAACTATAATAGTGGGTTTGTCTATTTCTTCTTTCAGTCTACAGTTTTTGCCCCACATATATTGATGCTGCATTGTTAGGTGCAAACAGGATTATTATGTCTTCTTGTAAAATTGACCCCTTTATTATTATGTCTCTCTCTTTCCCTGAAAATATTTTTCTGAAATAAGCTTTGTCTGAAATTTATATAGCTACTCCAACTGTCTTTTGATTAGTATTAGCATGATATAGCTTTCTCCATCTCTTTATTTTTACCCATCTGTATCTTTTTATCTTACGTCAGTTTCTTATAAATAATATGTATTTGGTCTTCTTTAATTAATTTATTTTTTTTAGACAGTCTTGCTCTGTCACCCAGCTGGAGGGAAATGGCACAATCTCGGCTCACCACAACCTCCACCTCCCAGTTTCAAGTGATTCTCCTGCCTCAGCCTCCCGAGTAGCTGAGATTACAGGCGCCTGCCACCATGCCTGGATAATTTTTGTATTTTTAGTACAGACAGCGTTTCACCATGTTGGTCAGGCTGGTCTTGAACTCCTGACCTAGTAATCCGCCCACCTTGGCCTCCCAAAGTGCTGGGATTACAGGCATGAGCCACCGCGCTCAGCCATATTTTCTTATATCCATGTTTAAAATCTGCCTTTAGACCATCCATACTGAAAGCAATTGTTGATATATTTGAATTGATAGTTGTCATGTTTGTAACTATTTTCTACTGGTCACATTTCTTCTTTCTTTTTCCTCTCTTATCCAATTTAGTTTGGTTTAATTGAACATTTAGTAGAATGTTCAATTAGTATGTGTGTATGAATTATAATTCTTTTTGAAAATTTGTTAATAATTTCCTTACAGTTTACAACATGCATTTTTAATTCATCAAATTCACCTTCAACTAACACTATACCACCTCACTTGTAGCATAGGTCCTCTCTCCCATCCCTTGAAACATTGCTGCCATTCATTTCACTACTCATATGCTATATCACACAATACAGCATGACCATGATTACTTTCAACAGTTTTTAGAGCAGTTAAGAATAAGCAAAATGTTTTGTTTTGCCATTATTTTTCTTTCCCTGTCACGCTTCCTTCTTCTAGATCCATATCATTCTTCTTCTCCATGAATAACTTACTTTAACCTATGCTTCAGGGCATGTCTGCTAGGGTCAATTTCCTCAGATTTTGTTTTGTCAGTGAAAGTCTTTATTTCACTTCCATTTTGGAGGATAATTTAAGGAGATACAAAATTTTAGGTTGGTGAACTTTTTCTTTCAACACTTTAAATATTTCACTCCACCCTTTTCTTCATGATTTCTGATAAGAAGTCCCCTGGATTTCTTACTTTTGTTTTACACAGATAAGGTATACCACCAACACCATGACATCATCAATATTTTCTCCTTTGAACTTGGTTTTCTGTAGTTTGAATATGATAGGCTTGAGCATGACTTTCCTTGGTATTTATCCTGTTTGGTGCTGTCTGAACTTCTAGAATCTTCAGTTCGGTGTGAGTCATTTTGGAAAGTTCTCAGGTATAACTCCAAATATTTTTTGTACTTCATCTCTCTCTTCTCCTCCTTCTGATATTTCAATTATGATCATGCTATACCTTTTGACACTGTCCCATTGTTCTTGGTATTCTCCTCTGTTTTATTCATTTTATTTCTCTTTGCTTTAAGTTAGGGGTGTTTCTATTGTCCTATCTTCAAGCTTACTGATTATTTCCTTAATCATTTTTTGGACTGCTAATGAACCAACTAAAGGCATTCTTTATTTTGTTTACACTGTTTTTGGTTTGGAGCACTTCCTTTGGATTCTTTTCAGAGTTTCCCTCACTCTGTTTTCACTACCAATCTCTTCCTGCATTCTGTCTATTAGAACCCTTAACATATTAAATACATTATTATTTTAAATTGCCTGTCTTCCAACACCTGTGTCATATCTGTATCTGGTTCTGATGATGGCTTTGTCTCTTAAGGCTGTGTTTTTAATTGTCTTTCGGAAAACATTAACATTTTTTGCTGTTGTTGAAAATCATACATGTTGCAATGAGTACTAGGAACTGAAGTAAAGTGATCTTTAACATGAGTGATTATGTTAACCTGGGTAGGAGTTGGGCTATGTTTAACGTTGGCTATAGCTGTAGGTGCCAGGGCTTCGAATTCCTCTAGGGCCTTTGTTCTGTCTCTTCTCTTGACTTAGAGCTTCCTTAAGTCACTCTCATGTGGGAAAGTCTGTATTTCTCAGCTTTTTCAGAGGTTATCCACTGTTACGGTACAATGCTGTTGGTATATAGTAGCAATCATATACCCTTTTATCAGTATTTTTGTGAATCTGTGCCTTGGAGCTTTGACCTTAACAGTTTTTCTCCAGTAGAATAGATTTTCCCGTTGCCTCCTACTTCTATCTCTGACTACAACGTTTCTAGAAATCTTTTTAAATTTCTAACTCCTGTTGACTACATTTCTTTCTTCCTGCCTTAGGTAAAAAAGGCAGGCTGGAAGTTCCTGGGGAGGAAATTCCTCCCTGAACTGGGATAAATCTCTAGCAAAATCATTTTCTCTACAGAGTAGGTGTTTTTCATGAAGTCTTTAGACACATTTCATAAGGATAATAGTTGTTCCTCAGTCTCCATGGGTTCTGCATTCATGGATTCAGCCAATCATGGATTGATATATTTGGGAAAAAAAATAAGGATAGTTTTGTGTAGTAAACATGTACAGACTTTTTTCCTTGTCATTATTCCCTAAGTGATACAGTATAACACTGTTTACATAGCATCTACATTGTATTAGGTATTATACATAATTCAGAGATTATTTAAAGCATATGGGAAGATGTACACAGGTAAAACGCAAATACTACAACATTTTATATAAGGAACTTGAGCATCTTTAGATTTTGGTATCCACAGGGGTTCCTGGAACCAATGTCCCATGGATGCTAAAGGACAACTATACTATCCCTTCTTCCCCTTCCCAGATTCATAAGGGATCTTTCTTCATCTTTTTTTTTCTTCCTTTGAATTTATTATGGGTACTGTAATTATGAAGAATACAGTAAAGAATATGTTTAATACTGAATATATATTTTCCTCTAAGCGTTCGTAGAATGTTCATATCAATGACAAACTTTTATTTAAATTTATTTTTCTTCTTTTTAATTGTACTTTAGGTTCTAGGGTGCATGTGCAGATCATCCAGGATTGCTGCATAGGTACATACATAGCAATGTGGTTCGCTGCCTCCATTCTCCTATCACCTACATCTGGCATTTCTCCCCATGTTATCCCTCCCCATCTCCCCATCCCATGTTGTCCCTCCACCAGCCCCCACCAACAGACCCCGGTATGTGATGCTCCCCTCCCCTGTTTCCATGTGTTCTCATTGTTCAACACCCACCTATGAGTGAGAACATTCAGTGTCTGATTTTCTGTTCTGTGTCAGTTTGCTGAGAATGATAGTTCCCAGCTTCATCCATGTCTCTACAAACAACACGAACTCATCATTTTTTATGGCTGCATAGTATTCCGTGATGTATATGTGCCACATTGTCCTTGTCCAGTCTATCATCAGTGGACATTTGGGTTGATTCCCCGGTCTTTGCTATTGTAAACAGTGCTGCAATGAACATATGTGTGCATGTGTCTTTGTAATAGAACCATTTATAATCCTTTGGGCATATACCCAGTAAAGGGATTGCTGGGTCAAATGGAATTTCTGTTTCTAGATACTTGAGGAATCCCCACACTGTCTTCCACATGGTTGAATTAACTACACTCCCAGCAACAGTGTAAAAGTGTTCCTGTTTCTCCACATCCTCTCCAGCATCTGTTGTTCCTGATTTTTTAATGATTGCCATTCTAACTAGCATGAGATGGTATCTCAATGTGGGTTTGATTTGCATTTCTCTAATGACCAATAATGATGAGCATTTTTTCATATGTATGTTGGCTGCATATATGTCTTCTTTTGAAAAATGTCTTTTCATATCCTTCTCCCACTTTTGGATGAGTTTATTTTTTCTTGTAAATCTGTTTTAGTTCTTTGTAGATTCTGGATATTAGCCCTTTGTCAGATGGGTAGATTGCAAAAATTTTTTCCCATTCTGTTGGTTGCCAATTCACTCTAATGATTGTTTCTTTTGCTGTACAGAAGCTCTTCAGTTTAATTAAATCCCATTTGTCTATTTTGGGTTTTGTTGCCAATGCTTTTGGTGTTTTAGTCATTAAGTCCTTGCCCGTGCCTATGTCCTCAATGGTTTTGCCTAGGTTTTCTTCTAGGGTTTTTAAGGTGTTAGGTCTTATGTTTAAGTCTTTAATCCATCTGGAGTTAATTTTAGTGTAAGGTGTCAGGAAGGGGTCCAGTTTCAGCTTTCTGCATATGGCTAGCTAGTTTTCCCAACACCATTTTTTAAACAGGGAATTCTTTCCCCCATTGCTTGTTTTTGTCCAGTTTGTCAAAGATGAGACTGTTGTAGATGTGTCGCATTGCTCCAAGGCCTCTGTTCTGTTCCACTGGTCTATATCTCTGTTTTGGTACCAGTTCTGTGCTGTTTTGATACCAGTTCTATGCTGTTTTGATTACTGTAGCCTTGTAGTATAGTTTGAAGTCAGGTAGTGTGATGCCTCTAGCTTTGTTCTTTTTGCTTAGGATTGTCTTGGGTATGTGGGCTTTCTTTTGGTTAAATATGAAGCTTAAGGTGGTTTTTTCCAGTTCTGTGAAGAAGGTCTTTGGTAGCTTGATGGGGATAGCATTGAGTCTATAAATTACTTTGGGCAGTATGGCCATTTTCATGATATTGATTCTTCCTAACCATGAGCATGGAATGTTTTTCCATATGTTTGTGTCCTCTCTTATTTACTTGAGCAGTGATTTGTAGTTCTCCTTGAAGAGGTCCTTTACGTTCCTTGTTAGTTGTATTCCTAGGTATTTTATTCTCTTTGTAGCAATTGTGAATGGGAGTTCGCTCTTGATTTGGCTCTCTGTTAGTCTGTTGTTGATGTATAGGAATGCTTGTGATTTCTGCACCTTGATTTTGTATCCTGAGTCTTTGCTGAAGTTGCTTATCAGACTAAACCAGGAAGAAGATGAATCCCTGAATAGACCAATAACAAGGACTGAAGTTGAAGAAGCAATTAATAGCCTACCAACGAAAACAGTCCAGGACCAGATGGGTTCACATCTGAATTCTGCCAGAGATACTAAGAAGAGCTGGTACCCTTCCTTCTGAAACTATTCCAAACAATACAAAAAGAGGGAATCCTCCCTTACTCATTTTATGAGACCAACATAGGTATCAGGATGATACCTAAACCTGGTAAAGACACAACTAAAAATGAAAATTTTAGGCCAGTATCCATGATGAACATTGAAATGAATATCTTCAATAAAATAATGGCTAGCTGAATCCAACAGCACATCAAAAAGCTTATCCATCATGATCAAGTAGGCTTCATCCCTGGGATGCAAGGCTGTTTCATCATATGCAAACCTATAAACGTAATCTATCACATAAACAGAACCAAAGACTAAAACCACATGATTATCTCAATAGATGCAGAGAAGGCCTTTGACAATATTCAATAGCCCTTTATGCTAAAAAAAAAAAAAAAAACTTTCAGTAAACTAGGTATCGATGGAACATATCTCAAAATAATAAAAGTTATCTATAACAAACCCACAGCCAATATCACACTGAATGGGCTAAAACTGTAAGCATTCCCTTTGAAAACTACTTGCAGATGACATGATTGTACAATTAGAAGACCCCAACATCTCAGCCCAAAATCTCCTTAAGCTGATAAGCAACTTCAGTAAAGGGATCTTGCTTATCTTCAACCATCAACCTGTAATGGTTCCTGGTGGTAAAGCCTATGAGAGGGTGAGAACTATTTTTGATAAATCAAAAATGTTAATAAAATCTGCTTTTAAAAACCCACAAAACTTGACACCAGTAATAGGACTTATTTTTCGGGCACTGAATAAATGTCCAGGGAGAATCCTGATTCCAAAAGAAGTATCCGAGAGGTTTTTGAAATAAATTGGCCATTAAAAGTTCCTGTAATGTCACAGAAAATAGGAAGTTAGATGTGGTAATGTACCTCAGGGGTGATAATTTCATGTCCTTTAAATATCAAATTGCATCCTAATCCTAGGATGCAATCCTGTATGACATAACTAATATAATTTTATGTAAATGAATTTGTTTTTCAGGTTTTTAGAAACTTTTGTATATTTTACTTATTTATAATAAAATATCACCATCTGATGATATAAATTTCAAAATGCAGGTAAAAAGTTCTGTAGGGTCTTGCATTTAAAAACTATTTCCTGTATGCCTTCTGCATTCTTGCCTACAGACCCTGTGCTAAGACCTATTGCCATAAAAAAAATAAAGTTCTCTCCTGCTAAGTAATTTACACTGTAAAAATGAGATATATATATAAAAATTACACTATTATAAGTGTTATAATAAGAGTCTGTAATATAACCTGTTCACTAACTGGTTCAATTGATATCTTTTTAGCACCTGCTATTTATCATGCATTGTTCTAGACACTGGGAATGTCTTACTAGATAAATAAAAAATATACATAGAAGAATGCATAGAAAAATGACACAACAAATGGGGATAGAGAATGCTAAAGATAAGCATGGAAAATTAAATACAGTGATGGTGGAAGGTTATGCGATATCTTTGGTAACATCTAAGCAAAGATCTGAAGAGACATAAGAAAGTGAGACTTATAGCTGTCTTGGAGAACATATGCCAGGCAGAGGAAACAGCAAATTCAAAAGCCCAAGAGAGGGGAGCTTCTCTTCCATGTTTCAGGAAAATATAGACCCATTCAGCTAGAAAGCAGTGAGCAAGAGGGAGAGAGAAAGAATGAAATTCAGAGAGGAAATAGGAAAGAAGGAATACATAAAACATGAAGGTCATTTAAGGACTAGATTGTACTTTAAGTAATACTTAAAGCCACTGGGATATTTTGACAAGATCTACTTCATGTGTTTAAAATGGCTGCTTAGACTGCTATAATAAGAATGAAATATCTAAGAGAATACATATTCTTCTCAAGTGCACATGGAACACTCTCCAGGGTAAACAAGGCCACAAAACAAATCTTAAAAAATTTAAAAATATTAAATCATATGAGTACTTTTTCTTATCACAATGGCATGAAACCAGACATTAATAATAGGAAAAATGTTGAAAAACTTGCAAATATGTGAAAATTAAATAACATATTCCTGAATACCCATGGGCTCAAAGGAGAAGTTAAACAAGAACTTTAAGAATATCTTGATACAAACAAAAATGGAAACACAACATACCAAAACTTATGGAATTCCACAAAAGAAATCCAGACAGGGATATTTGTAGCAATACACATACCTATATTAAAAGAAAAAAAAACCTGAAAAATAACTTTACATTACACCTCAAGGAAGATAGTAAGTACAAACTTAGCAGAAGAAATGCAATAACAAAGATCAGAACAGAAATTAGACATAATAGAACCAGAAAAATAGACAACATAAACAAAACTAAAAACCGGTTTTTTGAAAAGACAAAATCAACCAATCTTTAGGTATACTAACAAAACAGAGATGACACAAATAAGCAAAATTAGAAATAAAAGGGGAAACGTTACAACTGATACCACAAAAAACGAATCATAAGAAACTGTTATGAACTACTATATATCACCAAATTAGATAACCTAAAATAAATGAATGAATTCCTAAAAACACTGCAACCTACCACTGAATCAGGAAGTAACAGAAAACCTGAACAGACAAATAATAAGTAAGGAGTTTACATCAGTAATCTTCAAAGAAAAGCTTCATTGTGTCTTCACTGCTGAATTTTACCAAATTGTTAATCCAAACTAATACCAATCCTTCTCAAACTGTTCCAAATATTGAGGAGAAGAAAATGCTTGCAAATTCATTTTACAAAGCCAACGTTACTTGAATCCAAAAGCCAGACAAGGATACTACAAGAAAGAAAACTGCAAGCCAATATACCTAATAAACACAGATATAAAAGTCCTCAACAAAATCCTAGCAGACCGAATTCAACAGCACATTAAAATGATAATTCACTATAATCAAGTGGGATTTACTCCAGGGATGCACAGATGTTTCAACGTATGCAAATCAATAAATGTGATACACCATGTTAACCAAAGTGAAGTATAAAAACCACATGATCATCTCAATAGATGCAAAAAAAGTATTTGACAAAATTCAAAATACATTCATGATCAAAACTCTTGAAAAAAAAAGGTAGAGAAGGAATGTATTTTAACATAATAAAGACTATATATAACAAGCCCACACTAATATACTCAATGTTGAAAGGTTGAAAACTTTTTCTTTAACATCAGAAATAAGAGAAAGATTCCCACTCTCACCACTTCCATTCAATACAGTAGTGGAAGTCCTAGACAGAGCAACTAGGCAAAAAAAGAAAAGAAAAAATGAAGAAATGAAAAACATCCAAATTGGAAAAAAAGTAAAACTGTCTGTTTATGATGACCTGATCTTATATATAGATGACCCTAAGGACTACACCAAAAAGCTGTTAAAACAGAAAACCAAATTCAGTAAATTTTCAGGTTATAAAACCAACATACAAAAATCAGTGCACTTTTTATACACTAACAATAAATTATCTGAAAAAAATGTTTAACAATTTAATCTACAATAGCATCAAACAACAAAATATTTAGGACTAAGTTTAATGAAGTGAAAGATCTATACACTGAAAACTATAAAAAATCGATAAATGAAATTGAAGAAGACATAAATAAATAGAAAGCTATTCTATGTTCACAGATTAAAAGAATTGATGTTGGTGAAGTGTCCATACTACTGCAAATGATCCACAGATATAATTTAATTTCTATCAAAATTTTAATGTGAACTTTTACAGAAATTTTTTAAAATTTTAAATTTGTAATGAACCAGAAAATACTTCAGATAGCCAAAGCAATCTTAAGCAAAAAGGACAAAGCTGAAGGCATCTCACTACCTAATTTTAAAATATAGCAGAAAGCTATTTTAAGCAAAACAGTATGGTATTAATGTATTAGTCTGTTCTCATACTGCTATAAGTACCTGAGACTGGGTAATTTATAAAGAAAAGAGGTTTAATTGGCTTATGGTTCTGCAGGCTATAAAGGAAACATAGCAGCTTCTACTTCTGGGGAGGCCTCAGGAAGACTGCAATCATAGCCGAAGGCAAAGGGAAGCAGGCACTTCTAACATGGTCAGAGTAGGAGCAAGAGAGAGAGCCGGTAGGTGCTACACACTTTTAAGCAACCAGATGTCATGAGAACTCACTATCATAAGAAGAGCAGCTAGAAAAATGATGGTAAATGATTCATGAGAAACCACCCCCATGATCCAATCACCTCCCACCAGGCCCACCTCCAACATAAGGGATAACAATTCAACATGAGATTTTGACAGCAACACAGCTTCAAATCACCTCAAATGGCATGAAAACAGACACATCAATCAACAGTTTACTAAACAAAGTCTTTTTAATAAATGATGTTGGGAAACCTGGGCTATCCACATGCAAATAAAATATAATTAGACACATACCATATCATATACAAAAATTAACCAAAAAATTGACAAAAGACTTATACATATGAACTAAAACTATAAAGTTACTAGAAAGAAATATACGGGAGAATCTTCATGACATTGGTCTGGGTAATGTTTTTTGGATTTGATCCCAAAAGCACAGGCAACATAAGCAAATATAGACAAATGGGATTGCATCAAACCAAAAAGCCTCTGCACAGCAAAAGAAACAACAGAATGAAGAGACAGCCCATATATTGAGAGACCATATTTGTATTTTGTTTTGTTTTGTTGTTTTCTTTTGTTATGTTTTGTTTTTGAGACGGAGTCTTGCTCTGTCACCAGGCTGGAATGCAGTGGCGCAATCTCGGTTCACTGCAACCTCCGCCTCCTGGGTTCAAGCGATTCTTCTGCCTCAGCCTCCCGAGCAGCTAGGACCACAGGCGCGTGCCACCACACCCGGCTAATTGTTTTGTATTTTTAGTAGAGACAGGGTTTCACCGTGTTGGCCAGGATGGTCTGCATCTCTTGACCTCGTGATCTATCCGCCTTGGCCTCCCAAAGTGCTAGGATTACAGGCATGAGCCACTGCACCCAGCCGAGAGAATTTATTTGTAAACCACACATCTGATAAGGGGATAATTTCCAAAATATGGAAGAAACTCAAGCAGCCCAAATTAAAACTACAATGAAATATTACCTCATTCCACTTAAAATGGCTACTATCAAAACTATGAATGATAAGTATTGGTAGAGATGTGGAGAAGGGAAACCCTTGTACACTGCTGGTGGGGATGTAAATTAGTACAGCCATTTTGGAACATAATATGGTGGTTCTTCAAAAAACAAAAAATAGAATTACCATATGATTCTGCAATCTCACCTCTGGGTATATAGTCAAATACACTGAAATTGATGTGTCCACATTTGCACTTCCATGTTTATTTCAGCATGTTATTCACAATAGCCAAGATATGGAAACAATGTAAGTATGTAACTATTCATCAATGGAAAAAAATAGATTAAAAAATGTGATATATAAACAGTGGAATATTATACTGCCCTAAAAAGAGGAAATTCTGTTATTTCTGACAACATGAAAGGAACTGAAGGAGATTTTGGTAAGCAAAAGAAAACAGACAAAGAAAGACAAATACTGTGTGATCTTACTTACATGTAGAATCTAAAAAGTCAATCTCATAAAAATAGACAGTAGAAAGCTGGGTTGAGGAGGAGTTGGGAAAAGGGAAGGTGTTGATCAAAGTATACAAAGTCTCAGACTGGAGGAATAAATTTTTAGCGATCTATTGCACTACTGCACTGTATGGTGACCAGAACTGATAATCAAGTATTGTGTATTTCAAAATTACTAAAAGAATCGATTGTTAAATATTCTCAGAGAAAAAAAAAAATAGTTAGTGAGGTGATACATACATTAGCTTGATTGAGTCTTTCTACTGTTATTCTTAGAACAAAACATCACATTGTACTCCATAAATATAGGCATTTATTTGTCAATTTAAAATTGTAAAACAAAAATAAACATAAAAATAAAATTTGAAACTGTATAAAAAGAATAAAATCTGGGAAAGGCTATAAGCAAAAAAGACCTGTAGGGCAGGGATACTCAAATGCCAGTTCAAAAGTAAGATATTTATGCCAAAATATAAACCAAAGCACCGCTTCCTCTGTCAAGAAAGTCTTACAAAAACAACAACAACAAACTCAATTGTATGTGTAGTGACAGAGTTCCTTTGATGGCTGTGATTTGTGAAGCAGTGCTTTACAATATGACTGCAATGGGCCACATAAAAAAAGATGGCATCTTAGATCCTGGTCATGGTGTGGGTCAAGGAAAATGACTCATTTCTATATAGATAGATACAGGTTTCTATAAGCCCACATGCTCACAGGATTTGATGATGGGTTAAATATGAGATATAAAATAGCAATAACAACAACAAAATCAACAGCAACACTAGTTTCTGAGCCTGAGATACTAGAGTTGCATTTACTGAAAGGAAGAATATAGGAGATGGGACAGATCTGGGGAAAGGATTCAGATTTTACTTTTAGGCATATTAACTGTGAATGTCCAAAGAGAGATACCAAGTAGGCAGTTAGATAGATCCTGGAGTTCAGCCAGGCCTGAGCTAAGTATATACTACTTAGGTATGTATCATCAATAAATATATGAAATTTAAAGCCTTAAAATTGGATGAGATCATCAAGTGAATGAATGATCTCTATACACACCAGAGAAGTGATCCAAGGACTAATACCTGGGACCACTCGATAATTTAGAAGTCTAGAACAGGAGTTGGCAAACTTCGGCTAGTGAGCCCAATCCAGTCTACAGTCTGTTTTTGTGCAGCCCACAAGCTATGAATGTTGTTTTTATGTATATTAATGGTTGTGAAGAGAAAGAAAACAAAAGAATATGCAACAGCAACCATAGATGGTCCAAAAAACCTAAACTATTTTACTATGTAGCCATTCACAGAAATAGTGTACTGACTACTGGTCTAGAAAATATGATAGGTGTGATCAATAAAATAAAAACCAGGAGAGTGTGGTAACCTGGAATTCAACTGAAGACAGCATTTCATAGAGAAGGGAATAATATTTTTGTCAAATAGTGATGATCAAGAGAGATGCAAATGTAGAACTGACTACTGGATTTAGAAATATGGAAGATGCGGATAGCCTTGAAAAAAGAGTACTGTTCAATAAGTTATGTGAATCAAGGTACGACTGGGAAACAGAGATTGAAAACAGAAATAGAGACTACTCTTCAAAAGAAATCTTCTATAAGAGGATCTGAGAAAAAAGGCAGTACATGGAGGGGTGAATGAGTTAAGAGGGGTTAAATGGTAAAAGTGGGAATAATGACAACTTGTTTTTATGCCTATAAGACAGACACAAAATGAATGGAAGTTTTCATCATGCGATACTGGGAAGGGACTGTTACTGTAGAGATTCTCTTAAGTTGGTGAGAGCCAATAGGATCTAGTGACAAGCAGACACTTAGGGGCATGGCCAGTCCCTCCACAGTAACAGGAGGAAAGGGAGAGAACAATCTGGAGGCAAGGATACTGCCAAGTAGGAAAATGCTGTTACAGGAGCTTGTGAAAATATATTCTGATGACTGCTATGTTCTTAGCAAGTGGAAGAAACATTAACTGAGAATGAGGATGACAGAGGAGATGCTGGAATTTTGAGTAAAGAGCTGAGAAAAATACTTGTTCCCAAGAGTGGGAAAGAAAATATAGTATTTTTGCCACCCAGTACTAAAATTCAATTTAAAGGAACTTGTCATGAATTGAAAGTAATACAGTCATCATGATTTACTAAGCAGGAACAGGAATTGGGTGGGCACAGAGCTTGATTTAACCAGAACTGGGGTTTTGCCAAGTACACACAATAAATCTAGAGGGGGAAAATTAGTTGAATGTGATGAAAAAGAGTGATTATAATGATGGATCATGGAATCTAAGCCTTATAAAGAAAAAACAAGGACACGGTGGAGTCTACAAACATCCATCGAGTTATACATATATGCTATGTACAATTTTTCTATGTTATACCTCAGTACATGTTTACCTAAGTCTTTAAAAAAGAGAGGACTCCAGCAGCATAAAATATAAGTACAAAAGAAAAAATATTGAATGGAAGCATACTAGTTGAGTTATTAGAAAACGACCAGGTGAGGGACATAAGCACAAGGGGAAATAGGTTCTAAGGGAGAAGGTTGAAACATAAGACTAGAAGACTGACTTCAGAGAGGAATTTAATTTTAAAAGTCTGCATTCATTCTGGAAATTGTATATATGATATAGTCAGCAAAAGTATTTATAATTCACATAATGACTTTGAACTAGCAGAATGAAAGCTGATTATATTTCTTATATTTGCAGAATTCAGAGTAATCATGGTAAGATATTTAAGATTTAGAATTCAAAATAATCATAATAAGATGCAGAGAAGTTAAAAAAACAGAAAAAATTTTTATTATGCTAAGTATACTTGGGAAGTAAAACCAAGTACACAAATTAAAACAAAGGAAAATGTGGTTTTATGACCCTATAGTGAAAATGGTATAAAGGCCTAAAATAGATGAAAATTGAGTCTTGTCTCACATATAAGATACCCTTGAACAAGGTAAGACATAAATCTAAGATCACTCATATTGAGTTCAAAGTAGATTTGCAACTCCTGATTCAGTGCTACCTGGAGATCAATAATATGTGATCACACAACAGGAAGGAATGAGTAAGTTCTATCTGCAGTGCTTGTAGCACAGGCCATGGATATGATAAGCATATGATCATGGATTTGTTTTGGGTACCACACAGTGTGGAGGGGAACACTGATGGGTTCACATTTGGCTATGTAACAATAAGAGAGGGGTCATGAGCAAAAGCACAAGACGCTGATTTCTTCCAGGAGACTTTTGTAAAGTATTACTGAATAGGATTATTTAATATGGAAAGAGCAGGTTTCCTGAGCCTTTGTTTGTTGATTGATTGCCCTTTATAAAGATAAGGAAATAAGTGAATTTGAGCTTCAGTTTTCAGAATTAAGTACAGATATCAGAATAAGCAGAGAAGAGAGAGAACGGCCACATCCTGATAGAACAAGAGCTGCCTCCCTTTGTTTCTTTCTACTTCAGCTTATAATAAGTACAGTTATCTATGACAGGAAATAAAAATGAGGAAACTATTGTGTCATCAGCAAGCCAGAAATCAGTTCCTGCTGCCCTAGCCAAGTTCACAGGCTGTTCCAGAAACAACGGCTGCAGCGCTACCCATCAGGAGTTTAATTATGTGAAGCCTCATTTTCTTTCCTGCAGGCAATGCTGAGCTTCTCCTGCCAGCGTAGACTTCTTCCTGCTGCTGTTTCTCAGCTTTGGGCACCGTTACATTGCTTTCCTCTCTGCTTCCACATGAATTTGGAGCTTTTCTTCGTGTTTCCTATGGTTTGCTGGGTCCTCACATGTATCCTTGAATACTTAGGAAATAAACAATACCACAGAGGAGAGTGATGAAGCCACCTAGAGAAGATCTACGGTCCAGCACTTGCTGTGTGTAAAACTTCATTCAGCCTAGAGCTATGGAGACTATCACAAGTTTGTAAATCTTTCCTAGGATTAATCAAATACAATTTGAAAAAGACATAAAAACTCATTTTGAAACCCAGAAAAACCACAATCCAAATTTTACAAAGTCAAAGATGTGTCCTAGATCCTTGCCAAGCTGAGGTTGGTAATCAAACTAAAGAGGCAATTTTCCCCCTCCCACTTGCAAATGACTTTGAGTCAGTCTGCACAATAAGTTTATTAAATTGTTCACTTCAAATCCACTTCCCTTCTTATCTAAGAATCTACAGGTGACAAAGGTGAATACATACACATGATAATTTTTGTATTTCTTGACATTATTCCCAAAGGTTGGTGGTGTTCACTTGCAATAAACACCTGATTAAGCCCTGACCTATAGCACATCTAACTCCCAAATAGTTCTAGAAGGGAATTTCCATTCTAACTCCCAAATAGTTGTCTTCCAAACCCTGCCATCATACCCCTAAATCATTCCCCTGGGCTTTTTATGTTAAATAGGCTCAGATTTTAAAAAAATACATTGGTTGAATGTTTTATTGTTTGCCAGATTTCACGCTAGCACTTCCCCAAACATTATTCAATTTCACCTTTAAACAACCTATGACAAACTGCACATACCATTATAATCATGCCCTTTCAGATGAGAAAAACTGAGCCCTTCATAATGGTTAAGTGATTTTTATCAAGGACTCACAAGTGCCAGAACCTGGATCTTCCCAAAAAGGCACTCCTCTCTCCTATAAATTTATTTAAATTCTTTATAAATATATTTAAATTTTATGCATATGACATCCCTTGAGAGAGTAGGTTCTTAATGCATTTCTTTCTTTTTATAAAAAAGTTCTTTCATGTATTTATAGCTTGCCACCTTTAAGGTTCTATTGTTTTCATGAAACTCTTTCCAACATATGTTCATTCTTTATGGTATTCTCAAAGTCACAAATGTCAGTATTATAGGTCTTAAATTGCTAAGAAATGTGAACCTCTTCGCTTCTTATGGTCAAGTCTGGATGAGTGAGAATCTGCAAAGAATAATAATTCTCTTTTGGAAGATAAGAAAGATAACTGAGCACAATATTAAGTAAAAGGAAGATCATTTTACTAATGATATTAAAAACCAGAAGCTAGTCAGTCCAGGGAGGATTGTACAGTTTTACATTGAGGTTTAAGCATTTTACATTATGTCTTACACCACTTCTAAATTTTATAAGGGATTCAGGATCAAATCGTTTAATAGCACTATTTATTAACCCGTTATGTACTAAGAAAACTAACTAAAATAAGATTAAAGATATCAAAGTAATAAATAAAATAATACATTTTTAAAAGAATGTCATTTATTTGACTGCTGCAATGAGTCAGACATGAATACACCATTCCTTAGTAATTACTATGAAATTATTTTTCCCTTTGTTTTCCAAAATATTCTTAATGTAGTCAAAATGTTAAAGTATTGTAGTCCATTTTTGCTGCTATAACTAAATACCAAAGATTGGGTAATTTATAATAAACAGATGATTATTGGCTCACAGTTGTGGAAGCTGGGAAGTCCAACATTAAGAGGCCAAGAGCTGGTGAGGCTCTTCCTGCTGCCTCATCCCATGGAAGAGGGCAAAGACAGGGGAAATAATCTGTGATTATATGATTCATTCACTCATGAGGGCTCCACATTCATGACCTAAACACTTCTTTAAGGTGTCACCTTTTAATACTGTTAGAATGGCAACTAAATTTTAGCATGAGTTTTGGAGGGGACAAACATTCAAAGCATAGCAAAGTAGAATATTCAATCTAAACTAGAATGATGTATAACAAATGAAAGCTACGTTCTGAATCTAATATACTTATTATAGTTTAATACTATGACTTTCTAGTAGAAAACTATTGTAAATTGTAACTTTTTTTATTAAAATGTGTTTCCATAGCCACTTAGGCAAACAAATCAAACCCAAAGTATAGAATTAGACACAATTTTAGTGGTTTAGATTAATCCCCTTTTTCATAAGTGAGGAAAAATGAAGGTCTGAATCATTCAAGTCTTTTGTTTAAGGTCAATAGCTGGTTAGTAGTTAAGTACAGGTTAGAACGAGTTATCTAACGCAATGTCTAAGGGTGGCTCAGTTCAAGGCTATTCTTTACCCATTCATTTTTGGATTCACTCAACAAGTAATACATCAAACAACCAATACATGCCAAATCCTGGCCTAGGACCTGGTATAATAATAAATAAACAGACACAATCCTGATGCAGTAATAAATAAACAGATACAATCCTGCCTTCAGGTAATTTTTAATTTGGTGGGAATACAGACATTAAATAATAATACATAATAAATAAATGATAATGAAATAACAATTGTGAAAATCTATCCAAAGGAAATATGCAATGTGCAATGAGAACAAATACTGCAAGAATCTTACAAGGCTGCCCCTAAGAAATGACATTAGTTGAATGATTAGTAATGTCCAGAAAGAAAGCAGGGTAGAGATGGAAGACAAAAGTCAGAAAGTGAGAAAAGCCAGACTCACAAAAATAAGAAAACAAGAGTTTGTCAGAGAAGTCTGAGAGAGGAAGGAGTTAGTAAGTAAGAAAAATGAAAGAGGATAACGTGACTTGAATCCCATGGGCAGGGGGACATGTAGCAGGAGACGAGGCTAAAGAGGTGAGCAGTGATGCTTGTGACTGTGACCCCAGTTAAGGACTTGGGGCATTATTCTAAGTGCTCTGGGGAATCCATTGAATAGTTATCAGCAGGGTAATAATCAGATTATATATATTTTTAAGAAAAATTAGCCTATTTTCTTTTATGGGCAAGAGGCTATGGAGATTCCAAAATTTATGATGCAAAGCCAGTTATCAGAATCCAAAATTCAGGGGAAGAGTGCAAGCATCCAAGGACAAAGTGATAGTGGCTTTGATTAGGGGAATGTTTGTAGGAATGAAGAGAGTTGAAAATCCAGGAAGTTATTTGGAATTTAGAATATCCCCTTCAAAAACTATTTGAAAGTTAGAATAAATATTGTTTGATTTTTAATTAGGGTCTAAGAAATATTAATGTGCCAATTCTGGCTTTCATGCCTAGAAGTACAATGGTACCAATTATTGGAGGTACAGAAAAATTGGTAGGTAATTTGATGTTTGTTCTATTTTTGGGAGAGAGAATGTCAAATTTGAGCTAACTCTGAGACATGTGCAAGGAAATATCAGTTGAATATATGGCTATGAAATTTAAAACAGGTCTGAACTGTATATTTAGCTTACAGGTTCCATTTTCAAACATGGAAGTAGAAAAATTTCCCCAGAAAGTAAATGTAATTAGCAAAGATTGAGCCCTGAGAAAGTCCAAAATTTAACATTCAGTTAGAGGAAGTAGAGTTGAAAATGAGTCTAGAATGATCAATTAAAGAGGAAGGAAACTAGAAGACTGTAGTGTGATGAAAGTCAGGGGAAAAGAGTGTTTAACGTGTTTCAGCAGGGAAAACATGAGCAAATATATCTAACAATGTTAAACTATGCAAGTGAGATGAGTTATCTAAGGTTTTTATCAAAAGACATTTCAGTGGCATGATGAGAGCAGTCAGACTGCAATGGATTGAAAAGTAAATAGGAGAAAGTTACAATAACTCTAGAGAAATTGGTTGTGTCAGGAGGAGGAAAGAAGTAAGACAGTAACTACAGGAGGTTATGGAGTCCATAAAAGGCTTTTTTAGGTAAGTACCAGATTATCTTTTTTTTTTTTTAGCACATTCAGTGAATTCTCTCTTTATTTATTTATTTATTTATTTTTATTTTACTTTAAGTTCTGGAGTACATGTGCAGATCTTGCAGGATTGTTACACAGGTATACACATGCCATGGTGGTTTGCTGCCTCCATCCTCCCGCCACCTACATTAGGTATTTCTCCCAATGTTATCCCTCTCCAATCTCCCCCACCCCCTGCTATCCTTCCCCTAGCCCCCCACCCCCCAAGAGACCCCAATGTGTGATGTTCCCCTCCCTGTGTCCATGTGTTCTCACTGAGTTCCAGACTATCTTAAACATAGGAGTTTTTCAAAGAGATTACAGAAAATGCATGTTATCAAAAAATTATGCATGGATTTCAACAACTTTTTGTACCAAAATAAATTTGTATTAATTTGTTGCAGTATGTCTAAACAGTATCTAAGCAGTATAAGACATCAGTTGGAAAAGAACCTCTATCAGAGCAACATAAATTTTGTTAAAATTAAAGTAAGAACAAACATCAAATTTATGGTGAAGCTTATGTTAAATAATAATAAAATCATTGATGCTTTATGGAAAATGTATAGGGACAGTGCCCCAAAGAAATCACCTATTTACAAATGGATAAGTCATTTTAAAAGGGGATGAGATGATGTTGATACTGAAGCCCATAGTGGCAAGCCATCCACATCAAATTGTGAGGAAAAAATTAATCTTGTCCATGCCTTAATTGAAGAAAACCCACAATTAACAGTAGAAACAGTGGCTCATAACATAGAACATCTCTACTATTTCAGCTTACAGAATTCCAACAGAAAAGTTGAGCAATCCTTCCACTTGATGGGTACAGAAACTGTTGTGCCCAGATCAACTGCACACAAGAGCAGAGCATTCAGTGGAAATTTTAAACAAGCAGAATCAAGATTCTGAAGCATTTCTTCAAATAATTGTAATGAGAGATGAAACATGACTTCACCAGTACAATCCTGAAGACAAAGCACAAAGCAGTGGGTAGTGAAAGGTGGCCAGCGGTCCACTCAAAGCAAAGCAGACCTGTCAAGAGCAAAGGTCATGGCAACAATTTTGGGGGAAACACTCAAGACATTTTTCTACTTGACTTTCTGGAAGGCCAAAGAACAATAATATCGTCTTATTATGAGAGTGTTTTGAGAAAGCTAGCCAAAGATTCAGCAGAAAAAACTCCTATGAAATTTCACCAGAGAGTTTTTCTCCACTATACCAATGCTCCTGCTCATTCCTTTCATCAAACAAGGGCGATTTTGTGAAACTTTCAATGAGAAGTCATTAGGCATGTATCTTACTTCCCTAATTTGGCTTCTCCTGACTCCTTTTCTTTCCTAATCTTAATTTGTAAAGGGCACCCATTTTTCTTCAGGTAATAACATAATAAAATAAATTTTTAAAGATTGAATTGAGGGTCCCAGGACCCTCAGTTCTTTAGGAATGAACTTCATGGCTGGTATCATTGCTTACAAAAGTATCTTGACCCTGACAGAGCCTATGTTAATAAATAAAGGGTTTTTTTTCTTATTTTTATGTTTAATTCCATTTTTCTATGAACTTTTTGAAGTCCTCTCCTATTCTTTGTCATTTTCTCAGATTATTCAAAACCAAGGCAATATCATTTTTAGTTCTGATTTCTGGTTTCTCAGTTCTAATCTCTGGGCTCCTCCATGTTCCCGTGATGGAAAAACACACTTGTTCCCCAGTTCTAAAACTTGGATATCACTTTGTTTCCAGGTATCATGACAGTATCTTGTTTTATTATGTATATTACTTTTAGTAACAGAATCCTCATCCACTTCTAATGAAGACCAATCTATAAAAAATAGATATTCAAAAAGATAATATAGGAGTTTATGCTTATGTATCACTACATTCTGAAACCTCTTTCTTCCTCATTTGTCATCTCCATTCAAATTCCTTTGGCCTAACTGGATCCAAGAAATTTCTTCATTGAAACTCTAGAATTCTACACACTTTTAAAAAAACTACTACCTGACTCCATTAGCTTGAGACTTTTATTCAAATGTTCTGTAGTGAGAACTATATCCACAAGGTAGGGAAATGTGAGGTGATCCACTGGATTTAGGACGAAATCATTAAATCTTTTATTTAGTTGTTTTATTTATCATATATTTTCAACAAAAATAAAAGTGAAATGATAACTTAGGAAAGAGAGATTTTTAATTGCAAAGTGTCAATAATGGCATTTCCAGAAGTGTTCACTTTTAGCTTATATAAGAATTTCTTTTTCTTTTTTAATTTCAGATGCATAGAAGGGATAAAGAGAAATAGTATCAGTCTGTCTGATTCAAAATCACTTCTTCAATATATTTATTTTGAACGTTTTAAAAATATAGAAATGCACACAAATTATAAAAATGCAGCTCTGTAAATTTTACACAGTGAAAACCTAGATCAAAAAAAATAAAACATTAACAGCTAGAGAAAACCCCCAGCGTGGCCTCTCCCAGTCTCTGTCTATACTTCCCAACAGGGTAATATCTAAACCAACTTATTATATATAAGTTTGCTGGGTTTTGGATTTTTTATTAATACAATTTAATATATGTTCTTTTTAAGTTCTTGACTTTCTTTGCTAACATTTACATTTGTGAGATTCATCTACATTTTGAATAGCACACATTACAGTTTATTGCTTGGTAATGTTAAATTATATTAATTGGCACTCTGAATTTATTCATTCTACTGTTAATAGAAATTGGATTCCTTCTAGTTTTGACTGCTATAAATAATGCTTCTATGAGTATTCTTATGTCATTTGATGCATATATGCCTGGATTCTATTGAGTATAAAGATGGAAGTTGGAATACTGAATCACTGATTATATGTTCAGTAGAAGTTGCAAAATATTTGCCAAAATTATAATAATTTATTCATCATGAACAGTGAGACTTTTAGCACCTTGCTAACAGTTGGTATTAGCAAAACATTGCATTTTAGCAATATTGGAAGGTGTATAGATGCATCTCACTGTGGTTTTAATTTTTATTTCCCAAGTGACTAATAAGATTGAGCAATATGGAAATTTGCTTTTTATCTAGGGGGCCAAGATGGCCAAATAGAAAGTAGCTGCAGTGAGTGGCACTCAAGGAGAGAAATGAAAGAGGTGAGTGAATATAGCACCTTCAACTGAAATATCCAGGTACTCTCATTGGGACTGTTAGGGGAAACAACTCAAACCAGGGAAAATGAAGAAGAGCGGGGACAGCAGGGAGCAACAGCCCACATGAGAGAGACAGAAAGCCAAGGGAACCCCTACCCCCTACCAAAGGAAGCAGTAAGTGAATGAGCAACACCAGCAGAAAACCACACTTCTCCCAAAAA
The DNA here is from genome assembly GCA_036589455.1 of Ateles fusciceps. Classification (NCBI taxonomy): domain Eukaryota; kingdom Metazoa; phylum Chordata; class Mammalia; order Primates; family Atelidae; genus Ateles; species Ateles fusciceps. The sequence continues at coordinate 5,499,738 of JAZHEH010002496.1, forward strand.
TCCTTGCAACCCTCGGATCAGAAGATCCCCTCATGAGCCCACATCACCAGGGCTTTGGAGCAAACACAGAGCTGTGTGGACTCTCAGCCGAGCAGCTGCTCAGGGATGCACAGAGCCCAGGAGCTTTGCATACTCCAGCCCCAGAATCCTGACAAAGTCACTGAAACTCAGGCAAGATGGGAGGGTCCCTTCACACCCCCTTGGAAGGGAGCTAAAACCAGGGGGCTGAGAAGCATCTGCCTGCAGGCCCCACTTCCACGGTATCTCACAAGACCCACTGACTTTGAATTCTAGCCAGCCACTTCCAACAGGGTGGATGCTGCCTGAGACAGGACAGAGCTCTGGAGAAGAGGGGCGAGCCACCATCTTTGCTGTTTGGAAGACTCCACCGATCCAGCCTGCGGACTTTGGAGACTCCAAGCTGACCAGGGCAGAGTTGATTCCCCTGAACAGCATGGCTGTTTTCCCGAGGTTTGGCCAGAATGCTTCTTTAAACAAGACGCTGTTCTGCTCCTTCTCACAGAGTGGGACCTCCCAGATGGGAGTCTCTGGCCACCCTCACGAGTATTCTACAGAGTTCTGCTTTCTCCCTGGGATGGAGTGCCCAAGGGGAAGGGCAAGCCACCACTTTTGTTGTTTGGGTATCTCACCCAGCTAGCCTGGGGCCTTGGAGCACCCAAAATGATGGGGGCTGAAGGGATCCCCAGTGCAGCACAGCCACTCTACCTATATGCAGCCAGACTACTTAAATAAAGGACCCCTGATCCCATTTCCCCTGACTGGGTAAAAGTTTCCTGTTGGAGTCTCCAGTCACTTCCTACAGGTCCATTCAGCCTGCCCCAGAGGAAGGGGCAGGCTGCCCTCTTTGATGTTTCACAACTTTCACTGGTGATATCTCCCGTTACTGGAAACACTGAGGTGACTAGGGTCTGAGAGGACCCCCAGCAAATCGAAGCAGCCCTATAAAAGAGAGGCCAGACTGTTAAAGAAAAACAAACAAACAATAACAACAGGAAAAAACACAGAAACCCCATCCAAAGGTCAGCAACCTCAAAGATTGAATGTACATAAGCCCACAAAGATGAGAAAGAATCAATGCAGAAACGCTGAAAACTCAAAAAACCATTGTGCCCTCTTTCCTCCAAATGACCACCATACCTCTCCAGCAAGGATTCAGAACTAAGCTGAAGCTGAGATGGCTGAAATGACAGAAGCAGTCTTCAGAACGTGGATAAAAGTGAACTTGACTGAAAAAAAAAGGAGCACATTATAACCCAAAACAAGGAAGCTAAGAATCATGATTAAACAATGCAGGAGCTGACAGCAAAAATAGCCAGTATAACAAGGAACATAACTTGACCTGATAGAACTGAAAAACATACTATAAGAACTTTACAATGCAGTCACAAGGATTAATAGCAGAGTAGACTAAGCGGAGAAAAGAATCTCAGAGCTTGACAACTGTCTTTCTGAAATGAAACAAGCAGACAAAAATAGGAAAAAAAAAGAATAAAAAGAAATGAACAAAACCTCCAAGAAATATGAGATTAGGTAGAGACCAAATCTACCACTAATTGTGGTACCAGAAAGAGATGGTGAGAATGAAACCAATTTGAAACTATTTATCAGAGTATCAACTAGGAGAACTTTTCCAGCCTATCTAGACAAGCCAACATGCAAATTCAGGAAATGCAGAGAACCCCAGTAAAATACTCCCATGGGAAGATCATCCCCAAGACACAAAATCATTACATTTTCCAAGGCCAAAATGAAAGAATATATGTTAGTGGCACCTAGAGAGAAAGGCCAGGTTACCTACAAAGGGAAACCCATCAGACTGACAGCAGATCTCTCACCAGAAACCTTACAAGCTAGAAGAGTATTGGGGACCAATATTCAACATTCTTAAAGAAAACAAATTCCAACCCAGAATTTCATATCCAGCCAAACTAAGCTTCGTAAGCAAAGGAGAAATAAGTTCCTTTTCAGTCAAGCAAATGCTGAGGGAATTTGTTACCACCAGACCTGCCTTACAAGAGTTCCTGAAGGAAGCACTACATATGGCAACAAAAGAACATGACTAGTCACTACATAAACACATTTAAGTACACAGACCAGTGACACTTTAAAACAACTCATAAGCAAATCTGCCAAATAACCAGCTAACATGATGACAGAATTAAATCCACACATAAGAATATTAACCTTAAATGTAAATGGGAAAATGTAGGCAGGCCAGGGTGGCTGGTTAGAAGCAGCTGCAGTCTATAACTGTCACAAAAAAGAGTGAAAATGGTGAGTGGATTCTGCACCTTCAACTGAGGTATCCAGATTCTCTTATTGAGACTGACTGGGTAGATGGCTTGACCCAAGGACAGTGAGGAAAATCAGGATGAGGCGATGACCCACCCAGGAGCAGTAGGGAGCCAGGGGAGCCTCCATCCCTAGCCAACGGAGGCAGCAAATAACTGTGCCACCCCACCCAGGAAACCACATTTTTCCCACAGATTTTTGCAATTCACGGATCAGTAGATCTCCTCTTGAGCCCATGACATGAAGGTCTTGGATCCAAAGCACAGAACTGTGCAGTCTTGTTGGGTACAAAGCAGTCAGTCAGGGACGAAGGAGACCCAGCGGTGGTTTTGCATACTCCTGCCCCTGGAATTCTGGCAAGGTGGGGAGATTCATCTATTTATTCCCCTAAGAAAGGGGCAGAATCCAGGGAGCCAAGTGACATCATTCTGTGGGCTCTACTCCCACACATCTCACAAGTTAAGACCCAGTGGCTAGGAATTGCAGCCAGACAGCTGCAGCAGGCTGGAGACTGCCTGTAATGGACTGAGTTCCCAAGAAGAGAGGCAGCTGCCATCTCTGCTGTTCCAGGTCGGCTGTTGTAGCCTGCGTGCTCTGGAGAGTCCTGGCAATCCAGAATGGGAGGAGTTTTCCACAACACAGAAGATCATGGTCAGACTGCTTTTTTAAGTGGGACCCCAATCCATCCCTCCTCATTGGGCAGGTCCTCCTTGCAAGAATTTCAGCTTCACCAGCCAGGATTATTTCAACAAATCTCTGAACCATTCCTGGGATGGAGCCCCTGTGAGGAGGGGCAACTACTGTCTCTGCAGTTCAGTCAACAGCCTTTCCAGCCTGCTGGCTCTGGAGAGTCCAGGTGGTCTGGATGAGGGGGTTCCCCCAAGCACAGTGCACCTGCTCCACCAAAAACAACCAGACTGCTTCTTTAAGCAACTCCTTGATCTCATTCCTCCTGAATGGGTAAGGCCTCCCAACAGGGGTATCCAGACAGACACCTTCTACAGGAGTGTTCAGACCAACAACAGGTTGAAGCTCCATTGGGATGGAATTTCCAGAAGAAGAAACAGTCTGCCATCTTTGCTGTTTCACAGCCTTCACTGGTGATACCTCCAGGTGCAGGAAGGACTGAGGTAAATAAGGTCTGGAGTGGACCCCCAGCAAACTGCAGCAGCCCTACAGAAGAGTAGCCTGACTGTTAAAAGAAACACAAACAGAAAGCAATGACAATAACAGCAACAAAGAAGACCCCACAAAAAATGCATTCAAACATTGGCAACCTCAAAGATCCTCAAAGAACATTACCACTGACCCCATATAATCAATCATCAGCTAATACTATAAATACCTCTATACAAATAAACTAAAAAATCTAGAAATGGAAACATTCCTGGACACATACACCCTATCAAGATGGAACCAGGGAAAAAACTGAATCTCTGAATAGGCCAGTGATGAGTTCTGAAATTGAAGCATTAATAAACAGTCTACCAACCAACAAAAGCTCCAGACCGGACAGATTTACAGCTGAATTCTACCATAGGTAAAAATAATTGCTGGTATGGTTCTTACTAAAACTATTTTTAAAAATTGAAAAGGAGGGACTCCTTTCTAACTCATTCGATAAGGCCAGCATCATCTTGATACCAAAACCTGGAAGAAACACACGCAAAAAAAAAAAAGAAAGAAAGAAAACTACAGGCCAGTATCCTTGATGAATACCCATACAGAAATTCTCAACAAAATCCTGTCAAACTGAATCCAGCAGCACATCAAAAAGCTTATCCAACATGATCAAGTTGGCTTCATACCTGGGATGTAAGGTTGATTCAACATACATATATCAATAAATGCAATGCATCATAAACAGAACTAAAGCCAAAACTACATGATTATCTCCAAAGATGCAGAGAAGAACTCCAATAAAATTCAACACTCCTTCATGTTTAAGACTCTTAATAAACTAGGTATTGAAGGAACATATCTCAAAATAATAAGAGCCATCTATGACAAACTGACAGCCAATGTAATACTGAATAGGCAAAAGCTGGAAGCATTTTCCTTGAAAATTGGCACAAGACAAGGTTGTTCTTTCTCAACACTCCTACTCAACATAGTATCAGAATTTCTGGCCAGGGCAATCAGCCAAAAGAAAGAAATAAAGTACATTCAAATAGGAAGAGAGGAAGTCAAACTATGTTTGTTTGCAGATGACATAATCCTGTATCTACAAAACCCCATCGTCTCAGCCCAAAGGCCTTTTACCCTGATAAATAATTTCAACAAAATCTCAAGATACAAAGTTAATGTGTAAAAATCACTAGCATTCCTATACACCAATCACAGACAAGGAGAGATCCAAATCATGAATGAACTCCCATTCACAATTGCCATGAAAAGAATAAAATACCTAGAAATCCAGCTATCAAGGGAAATGAAGGACCTCTTTAAGCAGAAATAAAAACCACTACTCAAAAAAAAAAAAAAAAAAAATCAGGAGAGGACCCAAACAGAAAAATATTACATGCTCATGGACAAGAGAATCAAATTTATGAAAATGGCCATACTGCCCAAAGCAATTTATAGATTCAATGTTATTTCCATTAAACTAACAATGACATTCTTCACATTAGGAGACAAACGTTTTTAAAATTCAAATGGAGCCAAAAAAAAAAGAGCCCAAATAGCCAAGACAATCCTAAGCAAAAAGAACAAAACTGGAGGCATCACTCCACCCAAGTTCAAACTATACTACAGGGCTACAATAAACAAAGCAGCATGGTACTGGTAAAAGAACAGACACCCAGACCAAAGGAATAGAATAGAGAACTCAGAAATAAGACTGCACACCTACAACCATCTTATCTTCAACAAATGTGACAAAAATAAGCAATGGGGAAAGGATTCCATATTTAATAAATGGTGCTAGGAGAACTAGCTAGCCATATGCAGAAAATTGAAACTGGACCCCTTCATTACAACATATACAAAATCAACTTAAAATGAATTAAAGCCTTAAATGTAAAACCCAAAACTATAAAAACCCTTGAAGAAAAACTAGACAAGTCCATTCAGGACATAGGCACAAGCAAAGATTTCATGACAAAGACACCAAAATCAATTGAACAAAAGCTGACAACAACAAAATTAACTATCAGCAGAGTGAACACACAATCTATATAATGAGAGAAAAATTTTGCAAACTATACATCTAATGAATGGTATTCTCTAATATCCAGTATCTATCTACAAGGAACTTAAATAAATTTACAAGAAAAAAACAAGCAACCCCATTAAAAAGTAGGCAAAGGATATAAACAGACACTTCTCAAAAGAAAACATAGATGCAGCCAACAAACATATGAAAAAAAAGCTCAACATACTTATCATTAGAGAAATACAAATCAAAGCTACAATGAAATACTATTTCACACCAATTTGAACGACTGTTATTAAAATGTCAAAAAATAACAGATGCTGGCGACATTGTGAGAAAAAGGAATACTTTTACACTGTAGGTGGGAGCGTAAATTAGTTCAACCATTGTGGAAGACAGTTTGGTGATTCCTCAAAGACCTAGAGGCAGAACACCATTCAACCCAGCAATCCCATTACTAGGTATATGCCCAAAAAATATAAATCATTCTGTTATGAAGACACATGCATTTGTATGTTCATTGCAGCACTATTCACAATAGCAAAGACATAGAATCAACCTAAATGACTATCAGCGATAGACTGGATTAAAAAAAAATGTGGTACATATACACCATGGAATACTGTGCAGCCATACAAAGAAACAAGATTATGTCCTTTGCAGGCACATGGATGGAGCTGGAAGCTATTATCCTTAGCAAACTAATGCAGGAATAAAACACCAAATGCCGCATTGTTCTCACTTATAAGTGGGAGCTAAATGATGAGAACACATGGACACACGGTGGGGGGGAACAACACACACTGGGGCCTGTTAGAAGACAGGAGGTGGGAGGAGGGGAGAGGATCAGGAACAATAGCTAATGGATGCTGGGCTAAACCCCTAAGTGACGGGATCATCTCCACAGCAAACCACCATGGCATATGTTTAGCTTATATAATAAACCTGCATATGAAACCTGGATATTTAAAAAAAAAAAAAAAAAAAGAAATGTGCATGTGAACAGTTAAATGAACTTATAGATTACATTTTTTGCTTCATCACAAAAAGGAATTAAAATGAAAATGAACCAAGAATTGAAAATAATATTCATAAAGCATCGGAGAAAAAGAAAATGGCAAGGCAAATATAAGTTCTTTCTCCGCTACATATCAAAGATGAAATAACAATTTCATCATATCTAACAAATAATTTCCAAAAACAGCCAAATCATCAAGACTGCCTATAATGTGGATTGACTGTTACTATTTTTAATGATGAGCTCCTACTTTAGTATACATTGTGCCATTGGATATTAACTAATTCCTATCTACCATAAACATATATAATATATATATATATATATAAAACATAAATATATACACATAGAATGTGAATGCTTGTTTTTGTTTTATTGTTAGTGGTATACATTCAAAAATGTCTAACGATCTCTGAACTACGGTGTGTTTGCACACCATCGAATATAGATGGGGCTATCTCTTGCTCTCAAACCACTTTGATGTTGATCACAAAGCTGTGTAAGTCCACCTTTGGGTATTTCTTGCCTTTAGGCTCCTCAGTATGATGCTCGCCCCTCAGTCCCTTTCTCTTTTATTAACCTGTTCTCTGTCGAGGATACCAACCAGCCCCTAGCCGGCTCTCTCTTCACATGCCACGCTCCACTGACATGACTGCATTTTGTCCCCAAACCTGCCAATGGGTTTACCTCAACATCTATATTTTTCAAATGGACATGTCACATTTTTAGGTTAGTCTTCCCCCTAATAAAGCTAATCTAACTCAGTTCCTCAATTGCCTGTTCCAAAACCCTCTAACTTAGATGACACTTACAAAATACAGTGAAAACAATGTATTAACTTCAGATTATAGCAAAAGTATATCTATTCTAGATATTTAACTCAAGCGCTAAAATGAGGGAACTGCATTAGCCCTTTATTGTTTCTCCTTTTCGGTTGATTGAAGATATTTCTCACATCATCAAAAGTTGTAACTCAAAACATTAACTTTTAAATGGGTCAGACCAAAAATATGTATTTTAGAATTCAAAACTTACTTGTCAAATTCCTGTGTGCTTGCTAAATATTCTACTTGTTTGCTGATGTTTAATTTTAAATATTCTATGTGGTAAAGCTGGCTATAACTATGACAATGTTTTTCGTTTTTTTTAAACTCTAATGTATTTTTACCTCTTGGTTATACTCCTTTTACTAATGGTAATGTATTATTTCATCTCAGAACACATTAAATAATCCCCATTTAGTCTAGCTTTTGAATTTAACCTTAATTGAAATACTTGCAAAAATACTTCACAGTTAGTTTTGATTTTTCATCAATAATTGAATTTGAAACTGGCTTTGGGTCAGCAGAGGGGAAACACTGCATTTGTCACTGAAATGAACACAAATAGAATATAGTCCAAATGTACTAATTTAGCTCTATGCATAATATAATAATTTCCCAGTTTAATGTGATCCTCCATGTAGACACAGTTTATTTATAACTTTAAACCACAATTTTAGAAAAATAAGACTTTCCTCCAAAACCATTCTTTCCCTAAAGTAAATTTCTGGTTGTGGTAGGAAACACTATGATGAATTCTAAAAGACTCGATTCCAAATAGTCAGGGAATATACACTGAGATCCCAGACAGGACTCTTTAAAAACATTTTGTCAAATTTTCTTTGCAAAAAGAGATGAATTACACATTTTTTTTTCTTTGTAAGTAACAGAATAGATCGCTATTCGGTAAATACATTTATAATATTTTTTATCACACACCAGAAAGCTGATATGTGCAGAGTTTGACTCCCTCTCCAGTCCGTTATCCACAAAAGACAGAATTGTTGAATTACACTTTTCTTTTCAGCCATAAACTCTTAGTTTTCAATTTGGTGCACAATTCAGAGTATTATAAAAGGTTTTTATGATCTATTTCCCCCAGTCTCAAAACCAATTATTGTGCTATTTGTATATGCAGCAAATTATTCAAGTAGTAGTCATTTCCCTTGTTATTTGCTTCCTGCTCAAATTATGTGACAATAGATTGTGGCTGCATTCGCAGTTAGAGTATTTACTTTCGTTTTTCATAATGTACCTACAAGTAGCCAAACGAGTTGTTAAAATGGGTGGCAGTATGAGGGCGGAGTATTATTCCCCAGAGAGTGTAGGTCTTGGGCCTGATGCCAAAAGTGTTCATGATAAGGTCTGAACGGGGTGAAAGTTTTCTTTAGGGGGAGTAACTGAAGACAGAGAAAGAAAATTGCTCCATCAAATTTTAGAAAGCCTTAAATGCTAAAGACGAATGCCAAATGGCTTGGAATTACTGAAGTTGTCTCATAGTTGCAGCCCAGGTAACCACGTAATTTTGGGAGGCACAGAGTTCAATTATGAATCTCTTTCAATTATCTGGGTTTGAAATATATGTATCTAGACCTGGGTGAAAGCAGTTGGAACAGAAAGAAAGAAATGATGTTATAAGTGTATTAAGGAATTTCAGCAATTGATTCCACTGGGGACTGTGATCAAATGTGGCTTCCAATTTTAGAGGTGTATTGCCTGAAAAAATTATATCCTAACATACATAAGGGAATCAGAAAAGAACAGAAATAGGAGAGAAGATGGCAAATTTGCTCTAAAAGTTAAATCTGAGGTATCCCTAAGACATACAAATAGGAATATCAAACAGACATGTAAGGGAATTGGAGAGGACAAAAAATAACTGAGAAAACTTCCTCTTCCACCTTGATTTTCAGTACACAAACAACAAAACTATACAGTAGGAAAATGTGTTTATACAAGGTTACCTTCCTTTGTCAAGCCTTTCAGTGAATTATTGAACTAGGGTCATGATATTCTCTAATCGATGGAAATCCAATCTTTTACCTTCCCTGGGACACACTGGAAGGAGAATTGTCTTGGGCCACACATAAAATACACTAACATTAATGATAGCTGATGAGCTATAAAAAAAAAATAATGCAGAAAATATCCCATAATAATTTAAGAAAGTTTACGAAGTTGTGTTGGGTTACATTCAAAGCCTTCCTGGGCTGCATGCGGCCCGCAAGTTGTGGGTTGAACAGGCTTGTTATTCCATTCATTCTTTGATTCAAAAAGCATTTGCTGATCACATGTTATAGATCAGGAATAAGAATGTAAAAAAGAAACAGACTTAAGATATAGTTAAGGGATAGAAAAAACAGAATTTGTTACTGAATCTATAGTAGGAAAGACTTTCCAAAAATTCCAGACTTCTTGATATATAGATTAAAATAAATTAGGAGGTGACAGAAAAAAAACATTAAAAAAATATTATTTGCGTTCTGGGGAACAACTTTTCCAGAACTGTTCCTCTGTTATCATGACCCCCTGAGAGGAGCAATGACCTATGGCAGCCCAATGCTTACCATGGAGACTTTAGGGAATTTCATGATATCAAAACAAAATGACTCCGCTCCAGTCATTCATTTATTTATCCATTAAACAAATGTTTATCTTATGCTCACTATGTGCAAAGTACTGTGCTAGGTACTAGATGTGGAACAGTAGATGAACAGATAGGATCTCTTAGTAGTGTTTACAATGTAGTATTGAAATGGGAAAAGTTCCCTTGTCCCCCCTAGCAGGGGCATGTTATGTGAGCATGGCTTGCTTCTTCAGTACTCTACTGCTCAAACTTTTATGGGGAGCATACAGACTTGCAGGCTGTGGGGCTCTGATCCCATGGTAACATCTAGGAGTGAATGTTTACACCCGAAGCCCCAGTGGGTATAGTGTGTTATAGTGTGCTCTCTAGTTTAGCCATCTGTAGGCGGTTTGTGCTAGTCAGTTCAGTTAGACCCCCTGCCTTATCACTAGGACAGAGGGCTTTCTGTATCCCAGGGTTTCTTGCCTTGGTGTACTGGAAGAATCGCATCATATGTGGGCTTGCAGAATGAGTGCAAGCTTTATTGAGCGGAAGTAGCTCTCAGCAGATAGGGGAGCCAGAAGAGAGTTGGAGAGAGGAAGGTGGTTTTCTCCTGGAGGTGGGCCACTCAGTGGCCCAGGCTCTCCTCCAACTGCCCCCACTAAACTCCATCTCATTCCGCCAGTGGACAGCCTGCCAGCATCTCTCCGTGTGCTCTTATACTGGTGGGTTCCTCTCGAAGTCCAGCGGCTTGTGGCAGGCACACTAGGGTCTCCGGGGTTTTCATAGGCACAAGATGGGGCGTGGTAGGCCAGGGTGGTCTTGGGAAATGCAACATTTGGGCAGGAAAACAGAAATGCCTGTCCTCACCAAGATCCATGGGCACAGGCCAGGCCTAGGGGTGGAGCCCTAGACAGGGACCATGTCCTTCTCTACCCAGCACTTCCCTGACCCCTCCCATATCAGTATTTTAACCTACTGCAGATCAAACCCACTCTCAAGAGTCTTTCCAGACTCAACTATTCACTGGACACTGCCTGTTATTTCTTTTGACTACCTGTTTTCATCTTCATTACCTTAAACATTATTTAAATATTTGTAGATATGCCAATATCCTGATGGTTAATAATTATTCAAGTCCTCCAGAGGCTTGGAATTCAAGATAACAGTACTCACTTAAAATATTTGAGATGGATGAGTATGCTCTGCTCAATGTATTTGTTAGAAATAGAAAAACATTGTAAATTTCATACTGTTAATCTGTTAAATTTTTACAAATATTTAAACAATAGTGTTTTACTGATAAAAGGTTAGTTTAAACGGACAAAATTGCTGTGTAAAACAAGTATTTTGAAAATACTTGAGATTATCTCAAGTACAGGTTATCTCTTAGTAAAAGAGCAATTAGTAAAAGAGCAATAGGTAGAGATTATCTCTTAGTAAAAAGAGCAATTATCTATTATCAAAAGTACATATTTTGATTTCAGTAGCAAAACAAAAGAGGATTAGAAATGTAACAGTGGAGGCCCTCCTACCCTGCATAACCATTATTAGGTGACAGCTTGCCCTAAAAGTAGTACTTCTACTCAAACACGCAGGGCTTACATTAACCACCTGCAAATGCTTTTTTTCTTCTTTACAGACTCTTTTAGCAAAGTTAATTTTTAATAATTTGTTTCTCAACAGCACCTTTTACAGAGGTTACATGATCTGAAATATTTTGTTTAAAGCAGATTTAATTTTTAATCTTCCAAAGTATCAAAAAGGTAAGGACTTTGCAAAACATACAGTTTTATGGCAGGGGAGCTTTGTTTTCCTACCCAAATTGCTAGGAATGTATTTTCAGGTTTCCAAATGAAACTATACTATAGAAGTTTCCTTTTTTTCTTTCTGAAAACTCACTTATGTATCAGAACTAATTGAAGACAACTGTCCACTGACATTCTGGGCAATGTCTTCTCTGTTTTTAGATTTGACCTAAAAATAACTAAAGAAAGTAATTTTTGCATGCCTGTAGGCAAAAGATCATCCTGTTCGGGAGAAAAGACGAGTGGGTAAATGGCTTTATCTTTTAATTGATTCAATTCCCAACTGTTTTGATGTGTTAGACCCTTTTTAAAGGTTAGAACTTCCATCTGTCTATCCTTTTACATGAGACTCTGGGAAGTCTCCGCTGCAGATGTGGCAGTCCCAGGGCAAAATGAGGGTAAGCTAAAAGTTGTGATCTTCCAAGTTAAATAAAAAGACAGCATTTTCTATCTTTTTTTCCAGGCTTTTTTTTTTTCCAGCCAGTCTTTCACAAGCAGCTCACTAGTTCCATAAATAAATAGCAACATCCTCTGTAGGTGACCTTGTAAGAATGTCCCAAAACAGCCCATTCTCTGATTTGTGCATTTCTCGAGACCAATTAAGATCTTTTTTCCCCCTTCCACTTTAGAAAGTAATGCTTAAATGAAATCCAGATCATATTGCTGAAATATTTTTCTACTACTCCATTCTCAAATGATAGAAACTGATTCACTAGATGCCCAACTAAGTAATTGCAGACTTCTAAACTCCAAAAGAGAGAGAGGCTCCTTGGTTTAGAATTGTGAAATGACTAACCAGATCACATGGACTACAGATCTGGCTCAGACTTTCTCTTTGCTGAAGAGGAGAAGATGAGATGCACTTGATATTGAATAGAATTAATCATGATTTTAAATACAGGAAGAAAACATATGAATGATTTATATTGAAATATTGTTGGAATAACATTTATCAGTTGTAAGGACCTTGAAATTAGATATTGTGTGCATTTATATCCAGTGTGGCTGGCAGAATAGTAGTGATTATAGTAGTAGAGGCTTAATGTTATTGAAAGAGCAAAAGAGACAAAGAGAGCAGGCGATTAAAAATGCCCTTACTGTCTAATGAAAACAAAAAATGCCACCAGATAAAGGAACACAGACACTGGGCAATTCTGGCTATAAAGAGAGGCTATCCTTACTAAGACCAAAGATCACAGAAAGCTAGTATTAGAACAATATGGATACATAAAATATTCCTGTTGTAGTGAGTTTTCCTTCCATCAAAAATAATAAATTTATGATTGTTTTAAATAGTAGTTGCAATTGTTACCTTTGCTTTCAGAAATGTCCAATACGAAAAATAACCCACAGAGTTAGGAAAGATGGAAACAATATCTTGGTAACAAAGCAGAAGTTAGAACAAGAGAGATGATGTGTTTTGTAATAAGAAACAAGGAGACACGGTATCCTCATCCAATAGTCTTAATAGTCTTACTAAAGGGATGCTGGTGATTCGAGAAAAATTAAAAACCTGGAAAAATTATATTCAGATTCAACGTATTTGGAATCAATTAAAGTGAATAAGTATTTCTGGGCACCAGTGGAAGATCAGATGAAGTTAAATAGCATAAATAGGTGCATATTCAGTAAGAAAAATAAAAATTTCGAAAGATATATAGACTAAAACATTTTGACTAAAAGAAAGCAGCAGAAGTTGAAGAATTTCTAGGCACAGAAAGTTAAGAGTACAGGAGATCCAGTGGTACTTGTTAGCAAGCACATTTTGAAAATGGCTTGCAAAGCGGAGAGAGGCTGTTGAGTCCAGAAGGAGTAATAAATTAAAACAATAGCCAAAGAGTGCTGCGACTGTAGAACATCGCTATTCATTTGCAGTGAGTAAGTGGCAGAAGTGAGAGGCATAGAAGTGGTCATAAAAAGAATGATAATAGATCTTAAAGGTTGAACGATTCTAAGGACTGAAGAATTTATATACACACATTTTTAGTACCAATATTTACTAAGGATTTAGACAACATGTCAAGCTTTTTGCTATACTCTTACCAGATAATTTTTCACTTAGTTCTAAAAACTATATTGTGAAGATACTCTAAGTAAATCCTGCATATGTATAAACTGTGGTTTCCAGAGAGCAACTTTCCCAAGGCCATGTAGGTAGTAAGCAACATTTTCTAATTTAGATCTATTAATTTCTGATTCAGTATTCTTTATCACAAAGCTTTATTCCACCCTCTATGGCTATAATTGTGAATGTCTAAGTGTAAAGAGGTAGAAAATATTATTGATTATGAGAATTCTGAATATTTGCCCTGGCATAGACACATAGATTATAAGGCTAGAGGGGTCAAAGTGTCCTCAGCACACAAATGTGAGAGATGAAAAGTAAGAAATTGTGAAAAGGGAAAGAGGGAAGAGGCAAGATATGATAAAAAATAAAAATAGATGCCATAGGCAGAGGAATAACATTTGAAAGATAATAATTAAGTCATATGGCAGAATAATGATCCAAAAATAAACAAAAAATAACAATTATCATGGGTTCCAGAAGGCATGGGGCAAGTGACCTTTATTGGAGACGTAAACAAGATAAAAAGGAAATGGCGAACCCAAGGATTTTTTTTTTTTTTTTTAAGATGGAGTCTCACTCTGTCACCCAGGATGGAGTGCAGTGGCACGATCTCAGCTCACTGCAACCTCTGCCTAATGGATTCAAGCAATTCTTTTGCCTCAGCCTCGGGAGAAGCTGGTAATACAGGCTCCCGCCACCCTAATTTTTTTGTATTTTTTAGTAGAAATGGGGTTTCACCATGTTGGCCTGACTGGTCTTGAACTCCTGACCTCAAGTGATCCTCCTGCCTCAGCCTCCCAAAGTGCTGGGATTACAGACATGAGGCATTGTGCCCGGCTGAACCTAGGGATTTTAAAGAGGTCATACACCATAAAGAGGGGATCTCAGATACAAATAAGAAGCGATGAGTGGGCGCATTTGTGCTGAGGAAAGGAGTGAGGCTGAGTGGAAGGATGGTGAAACTGTGAGCTCCTGATGCTGCTCTGTGAAGCCCTCTACACTCCTGTGACCTTGTGCCAGTTACTAACCCTCTCCTTGCTCCTGTTTCCTCATAGATAAGGTGACAATAAATAATGATAGTACCAACCCACAGAGTAATTGTTTAATCTCTGACTCCGATCTCAGAGCTATTAATCTGTAACCACCATATTCTAGAAAAATGGAATATGTAATATCAGAACCTATACCTTTGACCTTTTGGTTGTCTCAGTGTCCCACCATTCAAATTGTAGTCCTCTAGAATCCAGTATCAGGAGGATGGTGGCACATAAATTTTATTATGCTATGGTCTCTACCTTAGCATATGTATGAAAATTTTCAGGAACATTTGAAAGTTCTGACAAAGTTTTAAAATATCTAATTTTCTGTAATTCTACAAATTAGCAATATCCTCTGGAAGAAGCTGCCTAGCTCAGATTTCTCCCCCTGTAAAAAAAAGAAAACTAATTTTTTATTTTACAGTTTTCCAGAAAGAGTAGTTTTACAAACGTCCTTCCTAATGTATTTGCTCTCGGTGGATTCCATCGTATGAATCATAATGAAAGAAAAATGCTGGGGGTGCCAAAACCCTGAAACCAACTGTCCACTGCTAAGTTGCTAAGTAGGCAGGATTGCGAATTCATTCTGCTGCCTTTGTCTTTACAGAGGTCACCATTCAGGACAATCCAGAAAGAGGTGGTATCTACTACTGAGCAGTGATTATTCAGCATCATAGTCAGCGCAAAGAACACATACACCATGTGAACATGAGCCAAAAGTTGCTGATTATAGGATAGTACAAAAATAAAATGGGTCACAGCCAAAAATATCTCAGCAACCTAAGAACAAGACAGTGCCTCACTTTGATGGCATGGTCCCTTAGTTCTTTCAAAAGGAAAATGTTCTTTTATTCATTCATTCCACGAGTCAGTCCAATAATCACTGATGAAATGCCTTGACATTATTCTAAGTGCTATACTGAGTTACACTGACATGATGCCTGATATCAACGAAAAAAATTATCTTTTACACATAAAGACAGACATTAAATAATATATTGTTGCGATTTGAGGGAGCCTGATTACTAAAATACTTTTCCCAGTGCTAGTTATGAAATGGTAGAGAAGTAGATACAGAGTGAGACTGGTGGAGGTGGAAATCACAGCTCTGTATCTGATATTCCTTGTACATGGGAATAGATGACTTCTTAATACTGCACCCCAGAATCTGGCATAGGCACAGCAGGCAACAATCGGCAGACTTTCCTAGGTGTCTTCCCTAGACGGTCTGCCTATGAAAAATTTGTGGCAAAGAGTAATAAATTGTAATCCTGGAGCTTACTAGATAATGCAACAATTGCCAAAATTATTAAATAAATTACATGAATGCCAGCAGGATAGGAGAGCTTCCACTACAGTTTATGCTCCCAAAACACTGGGTATGATATACCGATTACGAAAACTGTGTCATTCAGCACCCTTTGCTGCATCCATGTGCTTTGCCATATGACTTTGCAGCTCCATCTATCAAGGTCTATTTCTCTCTTCCTTCCATAAAAGCTAGATTTTAGATTTACTTTGACCAAAAAAATTTAGCAGAAGTGATCGTATGCCTTCTCCAAGCCTAGACTTCAGAGGACTTGTATGTTTCTGCTCTTTTTTTTTTTAAAGAAACCATGACATTTCATGAGAACAAGTCCAAAATAACCTGCAAGATAATGAAAGATGGTTCAGAGCAGACATGAATGTGCACCAATAAGGCCATCCTGATGCAGCCAGTCCCAACCAATTTATGAACTGTTAGCTGACATATGATGAACTCAGGAGAGATCAGCTCAACTTGGGGCAGATTAGCACAAGAGTTAAGCAATGTCACAAGACTAGAGTAAGCCACTAACATTTTCAGGTGTTTTGTAATGCAAAAATATCAAATACCTTGATACCATGGTATTGTCACACTTACTCTCCCTGATGAATTAAAATTTGGTAGCTCTGAAATGGAACTCCTGTACATGTGTACCAGGAAACATATAGAAGTATTCATGCCATAATTTTTTCATAATAGCAAGAAACAATTTTGAAGTGAAAATCAAATGTTAAAATCAAAATAAGAGACAAAAAAAATTATAGCATATTGCTATAATTGGAGCATTGTTCATCATTAGAAATGGATAACTACAGATACAAGTAACATCATGAATAATTTTCAAGTAAATATTATTGAGTGAAGGAAGAAAGTCACCAAAAATTAACAAAGTAGGACTCCTTTTACATAAAAATAACAAAAATTTAAAAATACTGTTAAGAGATACCTACATGTGTGGTAAACTATTTTGAAGAGGCAAAGAGATAATTAAGACAAAATTCAGTATAGTAGTTAACTTCTAGAGGGGTGGGAAGCAGAGACAAGATGGCCAACTAGATATAAACAGGAAGCACTTCTCCCACTAAGGGAGACCAACATATCCAGTAAACTAACATACTCTGAAAAACCTTTTGAGAGAAAACACTGAGAGCTGATAGAGAGGTGATGCAGCCCAGGAGGATGAAGAGGGGAAGAAGATGGGAACCTCGCATGGACTTGCCAAATGCCAGGACTAGTTCCCAACCCTGAACAGCTCCTAAGGAAGCGGTAAGGGAAGTGACAGCAGTACAGGCAACCCACTCTCACTGTGGAGCTCTGGGATCCTAGCTGCAAGAGATCCTTCTGCCCCACAGACATGTGAATTGGCAGGGGGATCTGCCTGGACAATAGGCAGAGCAGAACTCAAGCCTGTACAAAGCCCAGGGGATTTTGTGCTGGGGCAGCTGCAGCAGAACATGACCATAAGCACCTATCTTCCAAAGCTTTCCATCTTCCTCTGAATATCTTGAACCTATGCTGACTGCCTGCCAGACCAGGAGAAAGCAAGGCTGTCTTTCCAATGGGACTGGGGCATGTCCGATCTGCGTGTCCCCGTCCACCAGCCCCTCCCAAAAGGCCCCCCCGCCTGCGCTCTCCCCAAGAGTCTGCTCACAGCACAGCCTTCCCTGCCCAGCTTGAGTATTTTCTCTCTGGCCTGGGAGCACTTCTGTTCCCCCAGCACAGCCAGTGCCCAACCAAGTGGGGCCAGAGGACAAAACAGCAAGCCCAGTCCCAGCACCCCTAAGGGTTAGGGTATGCCACACTAGGGTGTGAAGCTGAGATCTGTGGCTGGAACTCAGTGCAGGAAGAGCTCTCACTCTCAGAATACTGAGAAGACCGTGAGGCTCAGGTTCCTGGAGCTGGGCATGCCTCCCTCTACAGGGCTGGTTTGGGAAGGGTGTGGCCTGTCCACCAGCTGCAGCCTCTGACTAAGGCAGCCCCCACAGTGCCTGAAATATCTAACAGGCCAACGATTTGAGTGCAGAAGGCTTGGGACAAACTCACTGGACAGGCCACATACTAGAGCAGCCACCAGAATGAGACTTGGTTGAGGGGAGAGCAAGCTGGGTGGTCTGCACAGCTGTCTGCTGGGCAAAAACAATACAAAAAAACAATACATACAGCCCTAGCCCTGGGCTATGGCCACCTCATCAGCTGCACACCCACAACACCACCACCCTACCCAGTGATACCCAACCTTTGACCTAATGCATCAGCACACCACCAGCAGACATACCCCACAACCTACTCCAACTCTGCCAAGAATACCAGTGAGCCTCTGGAGTGCTGTGGGTATCCTGGTAACCTGTTCTTCAGCTTGGGTAGCCCCTAAGGGAGAGGAGATCACAGCCTACCCGTGTCCCCCTTGGAACTAAGGAAGCATGGGCTCAGCACCAGTGATTGGAGGGGGCTTCCCTGAGCCCAAGAATGGACCTGCCAGAGGCATAATCTTTTCCCCGCCTTGCCCTCCCTCCACATCTCCCCCTATTGGAAAGCACTACTATAAACACAGTAAACTACTATAAACACAGTAAATTACAAAGAACCATGTGGCTGAAATCCTATTTTCTGACCATTACTCGTAAAAGCCATCTACTGTATCATATCCTAAACAATGTCACCAAAAAAAATTCTAGTATATATCACCTATGAAATCCAGTGTAAGAATCTAGCTACAAATGAAGATCCCATAAAGAGCCTTGGCCCTCTGAAAGCACCCCAGAAATGAAGCCAATCAACTATACTCAACTTACACCAGAGTCAAACCCTCAAGGGAAATAAAGAATATAAAACAGAAGGCCCCATCCAAACAAGAGCAAATTCAAAAAGATAAAGGAACACCAGCCATCTCAGATGAGAAAGAATCAGTGCAAGTACACTGGCAATTCAAACAGTCAGAGTCAGTGTCTGCTTACCTCCAAATGATCAGACTAGCTTCCCAGCAATCGTTCTTAACTGGATTGAAATGGCTGAAAATGACAGACATAGAATGCAGATCCTGAATGTCAAGGAAACAGGTTAAGTTTCAGGAGAAAGTTGAAACCCAATCCAAGAAATCCAGTGAAACTATCCAAGAGTTGAAAGACAACACAGCCGTTTTAAGAAGGAAGCAAACTGAACTTCTGGATTTGAACAATCCACTACATGAATTTTATAACACAATCAGAAGGCATTAAACAACAAAATAGACCAAGCTAAAGAAAAAATCACAGAGTCTGAAGACTGGTCCTTTGAATCAATTCATTCAGATAAAAGTTAAAGAAAAGGATATTGTTTTTTAATGAATAAAATCATGGAAAAATATGGGATAATGTAGAGACCAAACCTATGACTCACTGGCATTCCTGAAGGAGAAGGAAGAGAGTAAACAACTTGGAAAACATATTTGAGGATATAGTGCATGAAAATTTTCCCAATCTTGCTAAAAAAGGACAACATGCAAATTCAAGAAATTCAGAAAACACCTGTGAGATATTATGCAAGATGTCCATTCTTAACATACATGGTCATCATATTCATCAAGGTCAAAGCAAAAGAAAAAAAATTTGAAGGTCATCACTTATAAAGGGAACCCCATCAGGCTAGCAGTGGATTCTCAGAAGAAAACATACATGCCACAAGAGACTGAGGCCTACTTTTAGCACTCTTAAGAAAAAAAAATCCAGCCAAGAATTTCATATCCTGCCAAACTCAAGCTTCGTAGCAAAGGAGAAATAAAATCCTTTTCATACAAGTAATTATTAAGGGAATTTGTAACCACTAGACCAGGCTTACAAGAAATCCTTAAGGGAGTGCAAAACATGGAAATGACAGATCAATTACCAGCTACCACAAAAATAGAGTTAAGTACATAGTCATAAAAACTATAAAGCAATTACACAATCAAGCCTACAAAACAACCAGCTATCAACACAACAACAAGAGCAAAATCTCACATGTCAATATTAACCTTGAATGTAAATAATCTAAACACCCCCTCTTAAAAGGCATAGATTGGCAAGCTGCATTAAAAGGAAAAAAAGAGCCAACCATCTTTTGTTACAGGCTCAAAGTAAAGGAATAGAGAAGGATGTATCATGAAAGAGCACAGGTCACTGTGCTCTTTTTCACAGATGAAACACAGTTAAACAATAACAGTAAAAAAGGACAAAGAAGATCATTACATAATGATAAAGAAGGGTTCAATTCAATGAGAACACCTAAATATCCTAAATACATATGCACACAACACTGAAGCACTAAGATTTATAAAACTAATTATTTTAGAACTACAAAAAAACTTAGCCACACAATAATTGTTGGAGAGTTCAACACCCAACTGACAGCATTAGATAGATTATGAAGCATAAAATTAACAAAGAAATTCTAGAATTAAACTTGAAACTAAACCAATTGGACCAAATAAATATCTACAGAATATTCTCCCCCAAACCACAAAATATACATTGTTCTCGTCCCACACACAAAACCTACCCTAAGATTAATGGCATGCTCAGTCAGAAAGCAAGTCTCAAACATTTTCTTAAAATTGAAATCATACCAGGCACACCCTCAAGCCACAGTGCAATAAAAACAGAAATCGATACCAAGAGGATCTCTCAAAACTGCACAATCACATAAAAATTAGACAACTTGATCCTCAATGTTTCTTGGGCAAACAATATAAATAAAGCAGAAATTAAAACTTTCTTCAAAATTAATGAAGACAAAGGCACAACATACAAAAGTCTTTGGGAATACAGCTATGCAGTGTTAGGAGGAGAGTTTATAATGTTGAATGCCAACACAAAGAAATTAGAAAGATCTCAAATTAATAATCTAACATTCCATCTAGAAGAACAAGAAAAGCAAGAACAATACAAACCCAAAGCTAGTAGAAGAAAAGAATTAACTAAAATCAGTGAAGAACTGAATGAAACAGATGCAAAAATCCAAATGAAAGATCAATGAAACAGAAAGCTGTATCTATGAAAGAATAAACATGATTAATTGACTACTACCTAGATTAACAAAAGAGATACAGAAGGCACAAATAAGCAGAATCAGAAATTTAAAAGATGACATTACAATCAATCTCACAGAAGCAGAAATGATCCTCAGAGACTACTACGAACACTTCACACAAATTAGAAAAATCTAAAAGAAATGAATAAATTTCTGGAAACACACAACCTCCCAAGATAAAACCAGGAAGAACTGAACCCTGAACTAATCGGTAATAAAAAAAAAAATCCACCACCACCAACAACAACAAAAAAGCCCTGGACTAGACAGATTCACAGCCAAATTCTACAAGATATACAAACGACTAGTACAAATCCCACTGAAACTATTCCCCAAAAATCAAGGAGGAGGAACTCCTCCCTAACTTATTCAATGAAGCCAGCATGATATACATACCAAAATCTGGCACAGCCACAATGAAAAATAAAAACTTCAGGCCAAATATTCCTGATAAACATAGATGTAAAAATCCTCAACAAAACACTAGCAAATCAAATCCATTCGCATATCAAAAAGTTAATTCACTATGATCAAGTAGACTTTGTTCCTGTGAGGCAAGGCTGTTTCAACATATGCAAATCAATAAATGTGATTTACCACATAAACAGAATTGAAAACAAAAACCTTTGATCATCTCAATAGTCACAGAAAATGCTTTCAATAAAATCCAACATCCCTTTTTGATTAAAAGGAAAAAAACTCAACAAACTAGGCATCAAAGGAACATGCCTCAAAACAATAAGAGCCATTTATGACAAACCCACAGTCAACATCATACTAAATGGGCAAAAGCTGGAACTATTTTCTTTGAAACCTAGAACACAAGGATACCTGCTCACCATTCCTATTCAACACAATACTGAAAAGTCCTAGCCAGAGAAATCAGGCAAGAGAAAGATCTAAAAGGCATCTAGATAGGAAAAGAAGTCAAACTAATTCTCCTCACTGACAATATGATTCTATGCCTAGAAACACTTAAAGACTCTGCCAGAAGGCTCCTGGAACTGATAAATGACTTTGTTAAAGTTTCAGGATACAAAATCAATGTACAAAATCAGTTGCATTTCTATATGCCTATAATGCTCAAGCTAAAATTCAAATCAAGAATATAGTAACATTTACAAAAGCCACAGAAAGAAATAAATACCTAGGAATACAGCTAACTGAAGAAGTAAAAGATCTCTGTAACAGGGACCACAAAACACCTCTGAAAGAAATCAGAAATGACACAAATAAAAGAAAAAACATCCCATTCTCATAGATTGCAAGAATCAACATAGTTAAAATAGCCATACTACCCAAAGCAATTTACAAATTCAATGCTATTCCTTTAAAACATTATTTTTTACAGAATAAAAAAAAAAACTGTTCTAAAATTCATGTGGATCAAAAAACAAGAAATAGCTTATATAGCCCAAGCAATCCTAAGCAAAAGAAACAAAGCCAGAAGCATCACATTGCTTGACTTCAAACTATACTGTAAGGCTACAGCAACCAAAACAGCATGATACTGCTACAAAACAAACATAAACATGAATGGAACAGAATAGAGAACCCAGACATAAAGCTGCACACCTACAGCTACCTGATCTTTGACAAGGTCAACAAAAATAACCAATGAGGAACAAGACTCCTAGTTCAATAAATGGTGCTGGAATAACTGGCTGTCTGTTTGCAGAACAATGAATTAACTCAAAACAGATTAAAGACTTAAATGTTACGCCTCAAACTTTAAAAATTCTAGAACAGAACCTAGGAAATACCCTTCTTGATTACGGTCTTTGTAAAGAATTTGTGGCCAAGTCCTCAAAAACAATTGCAACAAAAATACAGATATACAAATGGAATCTAATTAAATTATAGAGTTTCTGCACAGCAAGGGAAACTATCAACTTAGTAACTGGGCACCCTACAAAATTTGAGAAAATATTCAAAAACTATGCATTCAACAAAGGTGTAGTATGCAGAATCTGTAAGGAACTTAATTAAATAATCAAAAAACAACCCCATTAAAAAATGGGACAAAGGACGTGAACAGAACACTTCTCAAATTAAGACACAGGCTGGCTTGGTGGCTCGCGCCTGTACTCCCAGCAATTTGGGAGGCCAAGGCAGGCAGATCTCATGAGGTCAGGAGTTCGAGACCAGCCTGGCCAACAGAGCAAAACCATGTATCTACTAAAAATACAAAAAATTGCCGGGCACAGTGGTCCACACCTGTAATCCCAGCTACTTGGGAGACTGGGGAATGAGAATCGCTTGAATCCAGGAGAGAGAGGTTGCAGTGAGCCAAGATCACTCGGCTGCACTCAAGCCTGGAAGACAGAGAGAGACTGTCTCAAAAAAAAAAAAAAAAAAAAGACATACAGGTGGCCAAACATATGAAAAAAATGCTCATCATTAATCAAAGCAAATCAAAACCACAATGAAATACTATCTCACATCAGTCAGAATGGCTTTTCTTAAAAAGCAAAAAAATGATCGATGTTGGTGACATTGCGAAAAAATGGAACGCTTATATGCTATTGCTGGAAATGTAAATTAGTTGACACACTATGGAGAACAGTTTAGAGATTTCTCAGAGAACTTAGAACTACCATTCAACCCAGCAATCCCATTACTGTGTATACCAAGGGAAAATAAATAGTTCTACCCAAAAAGAAACACGCATGTGTATGTGCATTGCAGCACTGTTCACAGTCACAAAGACACGGAATCAACTCAGGTGCCTATTAGTGGTGAACTGGATTTTTTAAATGTGGTGCATATATACGTGGAAAACTTTGCAGCTATAAAAAGGAATGAAATCATGCTCTTTGCAGCAACATGGATGCAGCTGGAGGCCGTTATCCTAAGCAAACTCATGCAGAAACACAAAATCAAATACTACATATTCTCACTTGTAAGTGGGAGTTAAACATCGGGTACAGTCAGACGTGAAAATGGGAACAGACACTGGGAACTACTTGAGGGGGTAGAAGGAGGGGGTCAAGGGATGATAAACTACCTATTGGTTACTATGCGCACCACCTGAGTGACAGGCTCAATTGTACTCCAAGTCTCAGCATCATACAACAAACTTGCACATGTACCCCCCTGGTTCTAACATAAAAGATAAAAGAAAGAATAGAGAGGTGGGAGGGAGAAGAGATTGGGATGGAGCACGCTAAAGCCTTCAAAGGTACTGAAAATGTTCTATGGTGCTATGTACATATCATATACACATATGGAAGTAGTATTCTGGCATAGTTCTGGAAGGATAAATAAGAAGCTAAATACAGTAAGTACCTCTTGGGCAGGGAACAGGGTGACTAGAAAACAAAGAAGGGGATATTTTGCAATATGCCATTTCAAATAATGAAAGAGAATGGATGTTCTATCACTAACCTGTATTAACTAGTTTAAAATAAACAAAATTAACGTTAAAAGTTGCAAAATCAAAATACTGACACGTGGTTTTATATCTCTTGGCATTTTCCAAATTCTGTATAATGAACATGAACAGCTTAGCTTAGTATGTTTTAATATGGGACTGAATTCACGATACCTGCTTCAGCTCTTAGTTATAAGAAATTGTGTAATTTCTCTAAGTCTCAATTAGATCCCTTTGTAGTATGCTCCAATAGCATAGTTTCATTACCCTCACCCCCACCTGTAGATAATTAGTCTTCTCTATATTGTCTACCAGACTACAAAAGCTTTAAGAAGACAAGAATAGTGTCTGGCTTATTCATTGCTTGATCCCTAATGCCTAATACAATGTTTTCCCACTGTAACCATTGTTGGCAATTATTACATATTTACTATGTATAGTATTTACTATATGTAATATAGTAATAATATAGTAAAGTACTATATGTAATATAGTAAATATTGGCAAATATTTACTAATATTTGAAATACTAACAGTAATATTACTATATGTAACATAGTAAATATATAATTAATATTTACATGTAATAATTACTAACAATTATTTATATATGTGTGTGTGTATATATATTATTACATATAATTGGACAAAAACAAATCTGGAAATTGAAAAACATACTTACTACATCTTAAAAATAATTCACATCTGATACAAACATTTTAAAACACAAATTGAAAGTATTATAGAAAGCTTTTTACACTCTTGTAGAGCAAAAACTTAAATTTTGGGGTTATAAAGGCTTTATAGATGCTGCATCTCCTTAAGGCACAGAGTAGACTAGTTAAGTAATGATTTTAGGAATTTATTAGTTTGTAAAATTATACCACAATTCTTTATTTATAATTGAAATATATCCTTTATGCTGCCAAATCTATTCCTGTGCATGCTTTTGGTTTATTGAGTGACATAATAAATTGCTTGGCCATAATTTATACTTGAATCATTTGAACTTTGTACATCACAAAATCAGTTTACCATAAAATTATATCATTGGTTACAGAGATGTTTAAGCCAAAAGTAGACATCAGTCAAAAGCTACAGATAATTGGACCATTGACTTCTTTGTCATGAAAGAGGGTATTTTCCCCCCTTGCTCTGTCATCTGAATTATTTAATAATTTTAAGTCTAGAAGTAGATACAGCACCAAACTTAAAATTAGGTATCCATGTTGCTTATCTCTCAGTTTGATTTATCCCAGGTATGGAGTTTGGGACTAAATCAATTCCCCTGGATCCTGGGATGACTAGAGATTTTCTTCACCAAATATCAAATTAAAACCTTGTTTCTTCACAGCTCTGAGTACACTACAGCACTTAGAAGCATATTCTGTACTATTTTCTTTCCGTCTTCCAAGTGTCATCCCAGTTATTTGGCTGGGACTTCTGTCTTGGTTCCCAGTCCTTACTTTTCATGCATAACATTTCCCATTATCCCAGTTTCTAACTGACTAGTCCTGTACTCTAGGCTCCTGTTGGCGGCTCTGGCCCCTGCCTAAGTTTTATGTATGCTTCTCTCTAAGGTTTACTCTCTACTTGCACCTCGTGGACACAACACTGGACCCCACTGGGTGTGAACAGAGGTGTCTTCTTCCTCCTACAACAGCATTGTCAAATGTTTGGTTATATCTTGAACCTTTCCAGCAACAAAAGCTCAAAAGCAAGTCATTGCCTGTTACCTATCTCTAGTTCTTTGTTTGAAAGTTCTGCAAATGGAGCCATGTTCTGACTTGCAGTTCTACTCTTTAGAGTTACATAAAAGCTGAATGTGGAGACATTTAGAATAAGTAAGTCAATTTTTGACTGATGTGACCTGTGGAGACGTTGGTCATTGTTATTTGTCCATGCTCCAGATTCTCAACATTTTTAAAATGTGGTGCATGGGGCATACCCAGAAGTGGAATTGCTGATTCAAACGGTAAATGCACTTTTTTTTTTTTTAATGTTAAATTGTCCTCAATATTCTTGCAACAGTTAATACTCCCACCAACAATGCATAAGATTTTCTAGTCTCCATACCCTTAATAACTTAGTGCATTCTCAGAATTTATACTGTTTGCCGTAAAAAATACCTAAATGTTACTTTTATTTGTTTAAAACGGGATTTGTTTACAGTGACTGATAAATTTTATGCTCATTTAAATAATGAGCTGAAGTTGTCATTCCTATGGGTTACAGTGAGCTTGGATTTAATCAGATAGATATTTGTCTATGATATTAAGTAAAAATACGTTTTCTCAGACTTGTTTTTCTTTGATAATGGGATTTTATGTAATGAAGAATTTTTTTTCAAATTTTTAAAGATTTATTTTTATCAATCTTTTCTGGCCTCTAACTTTTATCTCTTACTTAAATAAATCTATCAGTTATCAGAATATTAAATATGATTCACCTATTCTTTTTTCTAATACTTTGGTGATTTTTTAATATTTAAATTTTTGAGCCATCTATCATTTTATGTGAAAAGTGGGAAATAGAAATCTAACTGTGGTTTGCTAAAGAGGACAATTATTAAAATATTATTTCTTACACTGTTGTAAAACATACTAAATTTCCATATGTGTTTAGATTTATGAATTTTAAAATTTCATAAAACTGTTTAGTCTGTTTATTTCTATGGTGGTACAAATCTTTTAATTATTATATCTTTATAATATGATTTAATATCTGAAATGCTAATTTTCTCTAATTATTCCTCCTTTTTCTAAGTTTTTTTGTCTATTCATCTACGTAAATCTTAGAGTTGTCTTTAGTTCCAAAAAAAAGAAATCATGTTGGTATTTAGATGTACTTATATTATGAATAAATATATAGTTAGACATAATGGAATTTTCATATGAATTTAAAATTCTAAGGTAAGGAGAATATATGTTTTTATTTGAAACATCTTATCATACAAAATCTGTCTCTCCATTAAATCATGTAAGCTTTTACACCCTTCAATATCATTTTTACCTACACAGAGTTTCAAAGACATTTTTCAGATATTTTATATGTTGCTTACAAAAGTTGACCTTTGAATAATGCAAAGGCTGGGGGTACTGACTCCCACACAGTTGAAAACCTTTTATTTATTTATTTTTTTGAGATGGGGTCTGTCCCCCAGGCTGGAAGTGCAGTAGCACAATCTCGGCTCTCTGCAACCTCTGTCTCCCAAGTTCCAGGGGTCCTCCCACCTCAGGCTCCTGAGTAGCTGGGATTACAGAAACATGCCACCACATTCAACTACATGTATTTTTGGTAGAGATGGGGTTTTGCCATGTTGCCCTACTGTTGACCAAAAGATTTACTGAACACAAAGTCAATTAACACGTTTTGTATGTCATATGTATTATATATTGTATTCTTATGATAAAATAGAGAAAAGAAATTGTTATTAAGAAAATCATAAGGACGAGAAAAACATACTTTTTATTAAGTAGAAATGGATCATCAAAGATCTCCATTCTCATTTTCACGCTGAGTAGGCTAAGGAGAAAGAGGAGTGTTGGTCTTGCTGTCTTGGGGTGGCAGAGGCAGAAGAGGCAAAGATGGTGGAAGGGGAGGCAAGAGAGGCAGGCATACTCAGTGTAACTTTACGGAAATACATACATTCTGGCTTGTTTTCCCTTCTCTAAAATGTTTCTATACTTCATAAATTTTTATTTCACCATAAGAAAAACTGATTTAGTTTTTTCAGTGCCTATATCATGGAAGGGTCCATGTTGAAAAAGAAGTCAAAAGCAGTCTTGAATAATCAGAACCATTCTGCTAGATTGTCTACTGTCAATTTGTTTTCTGAAACTGATTCTTCATCTTTTCATCACCTAGCTGTAGTTCAGAAGCACTCATCTCCATGGAGTCATCATCTGTTAATTTCTCTGGTGTGATGTCTATTAGCTCTTGATCTTCCCTAAGATCCATATACTGAAATCTTTCACCTCCGCTCCCCAACTATTTCTCCTGCAATATCTACAATCTCTTTCATGATATCCTTGACTGGCTCTGTGGTAAATCCTGTGAAGTCATGCACAACAACTGGGCACAATTTTCTCCAGCAGGAATTTATTGTTTCAGGCTTGATGGTTTTCAGCTTTTTCTATAACAATGACATCTTCAATGATGTAATCTTTCCAGACTTACATCATGTTCTCTATATTCTCTCTATCAGGGTTTCTTTTTTCATATAATTGACAATCCTTTCCATAGAGTACCATGGGTAATGAGCCTTAAGGTCCTATGACCCCCTGATCTAGAAATTAAATTAGAGATGTTATGTCTGCAGGCAATTAGATCATCAACACCATTGGTGTTGAACTCATGGGGTTCTGGGTGGCCAAGGGCATTGCTCAATATCAAAAGAACTTCAAAAGGCAATCCCTTACGGCAAGTTACATCCTTACTCCAGGGACAAAGCATCAATGGAACAGACTCAGAAAAGGGGTTCTCATTGTGCAGGACTTCTTGTGGTACAACCAAAAGACTGGCAACTGGTGTTTATCATTCCCCTTCAAGACTCAAGGCTTAGTAGCTTTATAGATAAAGGCAGTCCTGATCATAAACCTAACTGCATTAGCACAAGACAGTAGAGTTGGCCTGTCCCTTCCTGCCTAAATCTTGGTGCTCGCTTCTTTTCCTTACACTAATAAATGTCCTGCATGGCTCTCCCCGCCCCTCCCCCACCCCCGAATAGAGTGCTTTTGTCTGCATTAAGAACTTGTTCAGGTAGATATCCCTTCTTCTCAATGATTTTTTTAATGGTATCTGGGAACTCATCTGCTGCCTGTAGGTCAGCAGAATATGCTTCTCTTGTTATCTTTACATTTTTTAAGTCAAACTTCTTTCTAAAATTATCAAACTACAATTTGCTGGCATTAAATTCTCCAGCTTTAGATCATTCACCTTCCTTTTGCTTTCAGTTTTCATGTAATGACTTTGCATTTTTCTGCAATCAGAGTCTATATATATGCCTTTCTGATAGCAA
The DNA here is from genome assembly GCA_036589455.1 of Ateles fusciceps. Classification (NCBI taxonomy): domain Eukaryota; kingdom Metazoa; phylum Chordata; class Mammalia; order Primates; family Atelidae; genus Ateles; species Ateles fusciceps. The sequence continues at coordinate 5,529,265 of JAZHEH010002496.1, forward strand.
TTCTGTACCAAAATAAAAGCTACATTTTCAATATGAGATAAAAACGTATTTCACAAATAGCACACGGTTTTTGCACCCACTACTATAGCTGCAGCAATGGCTTTGTGAATTTCCTTCTTTTTTGTACAATGGTCCTTACATTAGATTCATTTATCTTTAAATGGTGGGCAACCACAGCTGCAGACCTCAATCTATATTAGATATAAAGCAATTCAACTTTTTCTTGTAATGTCATGACTTTGCTGTGCATCTTGAGAAAACTTCCAGCAACACTAGTGACACTCTGTATGGATCCTATAGTGTTATTTAAGGTTTACTGTATTGTACTACATACGATGAAAAAATACATGAGAGCTGTGACGATCACTTTTAACAGATATACAGTTTATTGCAGAGATGAATTACGAGAAGATGACTACATACTTGACACACATTCACATTGTGTTTTAAAGGGATACTGGCAACGCTTGAGCTTACTACTATAGCAACAGGTGGTGACTACAAAATTATTATAGTAATACTTTATGTACTATAAATGATTTTATACAGTTATGATTTAATACCGCATGTTTACATTTGTTACATTTCTCTCAACTGTGAATGAGAGTGCAATATATGGGTCTACATGTGTTTGTGTGTGTATGTATTGATAAATTTTAATTTTTTATAATATATTTATATATATTTTATGGTAGTAAATATAATATCTACATATATTTTATGCATTCATGACTTTTTTAATATATTTCTAGATCGTGTGGTTCATTTGAGAGTTTCTCAAATGGTTGCAATCTCCAGAAATTTTACAATGTATTTATTGAAAAAATTTTTCATATAAGTAGATACATGCAGTTCAAACTTGCACTATTCAAGAGTCAATTGTACTTACTAATGAGAATTTTTGTTATAAAATAACTTTGTTCTTAATTAATTTTGTTATAAAATAATTATTTTCATGTTAGCTTGATGTGGTGAATATTTAACAATATATACTAAATCATCAAGTTTTACGATCTCAAATATTTGAGGTTGTACATCTTAAGTAGATATAATTTTTAGTTGTTAACTAGGCCTCAATAAAATTAGGAAAATAAGAAAATAAAATAATTATGACTAAATTGATTTTTATATATTTGATATCTGACTTGCTTTTTTGATATCTGACTTAGTTATTTCATATTGAATTTTCATTAGTTCTAATAGTTTTCAGTTATCTCTCTGTTACTAAGAAGGCTTTTTAAATACTATACATAAATATAGGTATTTACATATTTTTCTATACAATTATTATAGTTTATAATTTCTGTTTTGTGACTCAATGCATTGGTCATAACTTTTAGACTCATAGTAAAATAATAGTGATCACAGAGATATTCTTTCCTTTTAAGTTTCAAGTGAAATATCTGTAATGATACAATATAAATTATGGAATATGTAAATACGAACATTATTACACTGTAGAAATGCTCATTACTAGAATGCTAACTTCAATTTGGGAAAGAATGTTTAAGGTTTTTGCTCTTGTTTTGTTTTGTTTTGCTTTGTTTTTGGACATCTAGTAAGAAGTTATGTTTTCTCCCTTACACATCAATGTTATAAAGAAAAAAAAACTGAAAGTAAAAAGGGATTTATAAACATTTTATGTTAGTTTGGTTTGTAACAATTAACTGATAATTCCCTCTACAAATATTAATTTCACACATATCAAGTGTCTACATTCAGTAATTACCCAATAATTTTCAATCAAGGAAAGAGTTAGATATTCTTTCATATAACTCCATTTCAATTTTTTCACCTTCCTATTGCTCCTAAATACCTACCCTAAAAGTATCAAGAAAGTATAATAGTTGATATATGTGTTGACTTTGTGCATTTTTTAATAAGTAAGTTCTTATCTGTTGAACCTTTTATGCATGAAAGTATAGTGGAATTAATAAGCAGAAAAGCTCTGGAAAGAGACTGTCTGGGTTCTAAATCCTAGTTATATTCCATAAATTTAAGGATTCACTTTTTTCACATTTTGACATCTCAAAGTGATTGGCTTCTTGACATACATGGCATAGTCATAAATTAACTCAGTGTTTTCTATCATAGTGTTAAGATAAAATAATTATGCATCTTATAATAAATGAGATAAACAATAAAATGTTGACCTTGGATATGTTATTTAAGAACTACAATTTAATTAATACAATAATCACTTGCAGACTTACCACAAAACATTGAATGTATTACATGTAAAGACATTTACAACTGTTATGAGCTGTTTAGTAAGTGCTCAATAAATACTATATATTTGTTATTGCTTGAAAATTAAAGATGCCCACTACTGTTCTTAAACTCTATCAAGTGTCAAACAAGACTAAGCTAGATGCTTTTCTATATTTTCTCACATTTAATCCACACAACAGCCTAATACTTATAATATTATCTCCATATAACAGATAAGAAAAAATAAGCATGTAGCAAATTACTTCTTAAAAAATCAAATAATAAAAGTAGCAAAACCATGAATTAGTTGCAGATTTTTTTTTCTTTTTCGTTTTGGTAGAGAGTTTCCCTCTGTTGCCCAAGCTGGGACAGCAGTGGAGCCATCTTGGCTCACCGCCACGTCAGCCTCTGGGACTCAAGTGATTCTCACACCTCAGCCTCTGGAGTAGCTGGGACTACAGGCACGCCACCATACCTGTCTAATTTTTTTGTATTTTTAGTAGAGATGGGGTTTCACCCTGTTGGCCAGGCTGGTCTTGAACTCCTGGCCTCAAGTGATCCACCCATCTTGGCCTCCCAAAGTGTTCGAGATTACAGGGGTGAGCCACCACACTCAGCCAAGTTGCAGATTTTTTTCTGACTCCAATAGTTACACCTTTTGACATCTTAAAATAAAAAAGTCTAAAAATTTACCATATAATAATTACAACTAAAGTAATAAAATTATTTAATGTGTTTTATAATATTATTCAAACTAATTAGAACGGTAAAAATGTAAATGCCTAGAAGTTATAAACACTATTAACACTTTCATTCCTTCATTTTCTAATGTTATATTCATAGCTAAAAGATTAATTCAAGATAATCTTTGACAAGTCCCCAATTAAATCAAACAAAATTTCTTTTGTAGAACTTCACAATTTCAAAAATATTCATATCTGTAATCACAGCTTTTTGGGAGCCTGAGACAGGACAATCACTTGAGGTCAGGAGTTTGAGATCAGCCTGGGCAACACCGCAAGAGCCTGTCTCTACAGAAAAAAAAATAATAATTATCTGGGCGTGGTGGCACATGCTTATAGACCCAGATACTTGGGAGGCTGAGGTAAGATGAAGCCACTGCACTCCAGACTAGGCAACAAATAAATGTGTGTGTGGGGTGTGTGTGTGTGTGTGTGTGTGTGTGTGTGTGTGTATGAATATATATATATAAGTATTTCAAAATATATATGTACAAGTACACTTGGTATATGTGTTCATATTAAATTCCAGTAAATAACTGAATAAAAAACTTCAAGCAACACTGAAATATAAATGCTCTTAAGAGAAATTTCCTTTGATTTCATTGACATAATCAATTTGACAAATCACAAAATAGATCACAGAAAAATGTCAACTGATTGCCTTTAATATATGAATCTTCATAAAAATGGTATCCTATTTAATATATCAAGTTTACCTAAAATGCATTGTCTGCTGACACATTGTAAAATAGATTGCTGGGATCAATAAGAAGAAGAACTGCTGAGAGACTGAGTTCCTGAAACCTCTGAAATATTCATCATCAATTTTTTTATCAGTTATTTAGTAATCAAGCTTTTATATCATGATATACAGACTGAATATGTAATTAATGGGAAAACGAAATGTCAAGAAAAAATGCAGCCAGTGAGTTCCTTATTTAAATATACTGTTTCATTAAAAAGAGATTCTTTAACACTTGTTCATAAAATTCTAATAGCGACTGTCCTATCTTCTGTCAACATCTTAATAGCCTCATATTTGTTTTCTAAAAATTTATCTTCTCCTAATAAATCATTCTTCATGAGCCCTGGCATCTAATTATGTATTTAAACTTATTTGCTATATCAACTTATAATGAAGATGAAGCCTATTAGAGCAGGCAGTTCATTTCAAGTTCAAACAATGAGCAACCATAATTCAGAAATTCAGCAAGCAGAACTGATACTCAAAAAGTGATGAAAAGCAATCCAAGTTCATGCCAGTACGTAGCATCCTAACAATATCTTTGAACTTTCCCATTCAAGTGCCAAATTCTGAGTCAGGGTTTTAGATCTTTTTCAATTTCTACTTTTATTCGTCTGCTAATGGGAATTAATTATCTACCCACTAAGTAAAAGCAAATAATTGCACAAAATAAATAGGGAGATAATTAATTAGTACAATAAACAGTAAGTGATTGCTTTAACACACTGAAATAACAAAGGAAGCCAGTCTGTCCCTTTGTTTCTTCCTAAAGGCAGGAGAGAAACATGCTTGCAGTGACATGAGGACAGATGGGCATAATTGTCTGATGCAACTGAACCTTACTAGTAGAATTGATGACCCACACCACTTATTTTTTCCTCACTCAGGAACTCCCAGTGAATATATTTTGCTTCTGCTAGTACTCTTCATTCCTAAGTAACTTGGATAAAACTCTCCATATCTAGGAGAAGATTCCATGCATTGAAATGGAATTTGCAAAAACTGGATTTTATTAATATGATCTCTGACACCCTAACCATGTCCCTAATCCAATTTAGATTTTACTGTCTTTGTCTAAAAACCAAGTAATACGGTTTGGTTCTCTGTCCCCAACCAAATCTCATCTCGTAGCTCCCATAACTCCCACTGTTGTGGGAGGGACTCAGTGGGAGATGACTGAGTTACAGCTACGGGTCTTTCCCGTGCTATTCTCATGATATTGAATGGGTCTCACAATATCTGATGGTTTTAAAAGACAGGAATTGCCCTGCACAAGCTCTCTTTTGCCTGCCACAATCCAAGTACGATGTGACTTGCTCCTCCTCGTCTTCCACCATGATTGTGAGGCTTCCCCAGCCACATGAAACTGTAACTCCAATTAAATCCCTTTCTTTTGTAAATTGCCCAGTCTCTGGTATGTCTTTATCAGCGGCATGATAATGCACTAATACACCCAGTGACTAGAAATTAGAATTGCTCAGGTTCTTTTAATAATTAAAAAAAGGTCTACAATTCTTGCCTAACTTCTGAAGGAATACATGGTTAAAATAAAAAGATATTCAAGAGGGAGAGAGCATTGGAGTGCAAACCTGGATAATAAATACTGGCCACAGCAAGGAGCATGGGCTGAGTCCCAACCTGAGTTTGTGACATTTTCAGAAGGGCTAAGGGATGAAGAGATCTTAGAGAATTCAAGAACAAGCATCACCTTCAAATCCAGAAGATGCTGAGTCCATTTGGGAAAAGGAAAAATCATTAACACTGGGCCACTGTTAATGGCAAACAGTAACATAACTCATCCCTGTGTTATCAGAATCAGCCTCTAGTTATTAGAAGTGGATTATCTATGTATTTCTCAGTAGTTTACTGAGATAATGTTGTAAAGCAAGAGAAAAATCTTTACTTCTGCTTTTCTTCCAAATGTCATTAATGTTTATAGGGTCTTTATACCTCCTCACACCTTTACAATCACATCAGCTCAGAGACATATTCCTCCCCCCACCCCCCTACAAGAGACTGCGGATAAGAAAAGAATTCTGCTACAGTGAGTATTCACAGTATAAAGGTCAGGTTCCCAGTTCAGGAGATCCATTATATTCAAACAGTAATATGGGAAAATTCCTTATTTATTTAACATGACTGGAAAACAATTCATGAGAAGAGTTCAATGAAATTGACAACTTTAATAAACAACCTGGGAAATCTATGTTTGAGAAACTTCTCTGTTTTGTTTTTAAATCATATGCAGAATGCTTCAGAAATAACAGGAATAACTACTCTTTCACCACTCTTTGAGAATTTTTGAAGTCTATAAAAGTATTTGATAAAAGGTTGTCTTGCATCTGTGGCAGAATAGGACAAATACTGAACATCAAAAGTGAGAATGTGACAAATATTTTGACACAATCGTACAATCACAGTGACATATACAATAAAGTATTAGAAATAAAGAAAAACACTCTGACAGAATGTCAAGTGCAGACACTTTCTTATCAAAAGAGAAAACAAAATACAATTACAGTACAGGAAAAAAAATAAAAATAAAAATGAAGGGAGAGAACAGATAGGTCTTGAAATCCAATGCTGAGATTTCAAAGTGAATTTAACAGAAAACAGCACTGATATGTCTTTCGCTGCCACGATGACAATGGCATAATTGACACACTCTCGGGAAAAGAAAAATAATTGGCTTCATCAAGCAGAGGAGAAAAAGTGTCATCTGGCAAGCAGTGACAGAAGTCATGGCAGATGTCCAGCCATCAAGGAAAAGGAAGGGTCTGCTCTAACTGTGAGGGGAGCAACCCAGTGAACACCATCACTAACACATTGTGAATCCTTTTCAAATCAGAAACTGAATATGTTACTTAATTTTTGTTGGATGCATTTGCTGGGAATTAAATATCACAGTAGTTTTCAATGGAAGTTCATCTCTAGACAGCAAAAATAAGGCCTACATTTTGGACAGTTAGTTTCATGGGGGCTAAACTATGGAGCAGGAACAAAATCATTTTTAGGGAAAAAAAAAGGTAGTTTATTTTTATTTTTTATTTTTATTTTATTTTATTTTTTTATTGCATTTTAGGTTTGGGGGTACATGTGGAGAACATGGAAGATTGTTGCATAGGTACACACATGGCAGTGTGATTTGCTGCCTTCCTCCCCATCACCTATATCTGGCATTTCTCCCCCATGCTATCCCTCCCCAATTACTGGTTATCTATCCAAAAGACTATAAATCGTTCTACTATAAGGACACATGCACACGAATGTTCATTGCAGCACAGTTTACAATAGCAAAGACCTGGAACCAACCCAAATGCCCATCGATGATAGACTGGACAGGAAAAAAGGTAGTTTTTAGCAGTTGACATACTGGAGGCAATAATTATAGGCATTGCATTCATGAGTCTGAATGTATTTGATAATAGGAGACTACTTATACCTGAATCTGGTGTAGTAAGTACAAATGTTACATTCCACTCCCCGCTATAAAAAAATTGCCCATCTGTAATTTTTGTTGTCTATATAATCAAGGAAGGTGGGAGCAAGAAGGTTAAGGTCAAGGGATACCGTCAAATAAATTTCATATAATTGTTCTGATAATTGTATAGATGATAGATTATATCAATACTAAAAATAATATTATTGGTTATTAGAAAATCATTGAGAATGTTTTTCCTGCTGAAAAATGTGTGCCTTACACTCAATCACCTTCTCTAGTGAAATACCAAGTCTAGGTCTATTATGGCTAAACTAGTTTGAACTGGAGGACTCTAAGATGGAGAAAATTACAAATACAGTGATCTAGCAAAGTGTTAACAGGATCTTAACGGAATGAAATTGAAAATATGTAAAGTCACTGGAAACCCAAGAACAAAATACTTTCATTTACAAGATAATCATAATCACTATTAGAAGGGCAGCCAAAATCAATGAGAACTACTTTTCTTCACCTGTTTCATTTAGATTCAAATCAATAAGTACCCTGGCTCTCCCTTCTCTGTAGTATGCATATGTTGCCTTAGTGCCCATGAGTCATTGGAAAGCATCAATTCATCATTAGAAAGAATCCTACCTTCTTCGGAGCTAACCAGAAAAACTTGAAGTCGAGAAAAAGATGCAATGTTTCTTTATTCTCCTCAGGTCATCTTTCTTTTCTACCACTCCCTCTTACAGGGTACCAGCTTCATCTCACCATTGTCCCATTTACTTCAACTGGCACACCCCATTCCAGCCTGGATATTCACATTCCTTTAAGTGGATTACCTACGTGACAAATAGGCTTTTCTCTTGCTATTATTAAGGAGCTTGCATAAAATTCTTTTGCTATCTCATTATGTCTTAAACCACTTGGGGTAGGATTGGAAGAGACAAAGGAGGGGAGCAGGCAGACAATTTCATGTTTATTCACTTCTCACTTGGCAAGATGGTGTCATCATTAAGACTACAGACTCCGAAAGCAGCCTTCCTGGGTTTCAAATGGTGCTCAGCTTTTTATTATTTGTGTGCATATTTGTATTAGTCTATTTTCTCACTGCTATAAAGATATCTTCCTGAGACTGTAATTTATAAGAGAAGAGGTTTAATTGACTCAGTGTGGCATGACTGAGTAGGACTCAGGAAACTTACAATTGTGGGAGAAAGGTGAAGAGGAAACAAGGCATGTCTTATATGGTGGCAAGAGAGAGAGAGTGCACAGGGGAAACTGCCACTTTTAAATCCATCAGATCTCGTGAGAACTCCCTTACTATCACGAGAACAGCAAGAGGATCCAATCACCTCCCCACCAGGTCCCTCTCTCAACACATGAGGATTACAATTCAAGATGAGATTTAGGTAAGGACATAGAGCCAAACCAAATCAATGTTCTTTGTTTGTTTCTCATTATTTACCAATTCCTGGCCTGAATTTCCTCCTCTGTAAAATGGAGGTGATAACAGAGTCTACTTTAATTAGGTTATTGACAAATGACATGCAAAATGCCCAATGCTAAGCCTGGTACTAAAGAATCTTTGATAAAAATTAGTGTAACAAGAGGTTACATCCGACTTTCATTGTCTTGGAGTTTGAACTGAGGTTTAAAAGGCTGAGAATGTTATCACAGATGCTCAGTATACCATAACCTAAAATGTGATACTAGACCTTCACAGACTAAATAATCAAGGAAGTAGTTCTGACAGTACCTGGAATATATAAGGGAAAATAAAGGACCTTTCAGGAAGGTTAAAGTGAACTGTAGTAAAAATTTCTTTAGAGAGAATACACAGAGGGCTGTGGCTGGGGAGAGGAATGCTTGCCTACACTAAGACTTATGAGGGGACCTGCAGAGAAACATTTAGAGAGTTTGACACATGTTCCTGGGGTTTGGAGACATCTGGTTATACAGGTTGTATCTGATTTATGACTGAAGGCACCTAAAAGGTAAGAGCTTGGATGAAACTGGCATAGAAGAGCAAAGTGTCCATTAATTGGTGGCAGAGGTAAAGCGCCAAATGTGAACCCCAGAGTAGGGATGGCAGTGATCTATTCTGAACATTGCACCTATCCAGTATAGCTTCCTGCCTGGGGTGAAATGAGCTCAGCAGGGAGACAGGAGGTGAATCTGAAGAGGCAGAATCTAAGGCAGAAGCCATGACAGTCAGAAGAGGCAGCACCACCTGTGCCAGAAACATCAGAGAATGATCCCTACGGTTGGGACAGCTGCTCTAAAGGTGCTCCATGCAAGAAAATCCAGCAAGTGTACATCTACCATTCTTAAAGCTTTAGTGCCAAATTACAGCTGCGCCCATTAATTATAAAATCCTTTTTTACTTTTTCAAATAAAAAAGATGGGCAGGTCAGAAAATATATTCTAGAAAACATCATGGCTCAGCTGTAACTCAGCTTATAGAGTCAGAATACTATAAACACTGAATCGATCTGACGAATATTACAACCTAACTACATTGAGAGAATGGGGATAGAAGATTCCCTCTTTTTACAGCAGGGGCTGGTAAATAAATGTGAAAAAAGGAAAAAGACTATCATATTTTATAGTGGAAAATCAAAAATGATCTAATTGAAAAAATCCAGAAGTCAATATAAACACGTTATTTAGAGATTTAAAAATAAGAGCCAAAACATTAGCCAAATAAAGTGAGAGTTCTAGCCAGGGTAGTGGAATAGCCACAGGTTGTGGTGGCACAGGGTGAGGTAGGGAGTGGTGGGGAGTTGATTGGTAATCAGTGGTGAGAGCTAAGAGACTGAAGATTTTTATAGCAAGCTTGAAACATTGGTTGACACCTTATAGACTATGTGTGTATAACTTTGGTAACAAAAAACATAAAGAGGAGGAAGAAGGAGAATGAAAGAAAAAAAGGCAGTAAATAAGGGAGTTAGGGATGAAAAAATGAAGTTTGAGAATGTAGCTATTTGTGCTGCTAATTTGTAGTTCCATAATAAATGACTTAAATTTTAAAATGATAAAATACCCTGAGTTACCCTCAAAACCCAAACCACATATTTAATTTTTTCTGTTTTCCTGGTGCTATTAAGAATTACTTATCCCCCAAAATAAAAATATTTACTCAGTAAACTCCGTCCCTGAAAGTGAACTCTCATTGCTCACTGCCTCCCTAACCATCTGCTGCATGTCAGTGCAGGTTCATAGGACTTTTGCAACTAAAATCTCCATCAGAAATTCCACCAGCAGGTGTTACCGGTGAAGAGCATGATTTCACCTCTAATATCAATCCTTGTGGCAGAGATTTATTCTCTCAAATGTTTGGTCTCAGAGGCCACTAAACAGAAAAACAAATGGGCATTAATTAAGGAGGACAGAGCACCTCTATCCAAGCTGAAGACAAACACTAGCAAAAGTGAGAAATAAAATTGTTTGGGAGCTGCAAAATCTGCAAATAGATATTTTAAACTCTGGTGAATGAAAGACAAATACCTACTCTGATTATGTAGCTACACATTCCATGGAAGAGCCAAGACTACAAAACACAGTAATTCCAGTGAATGCTCTTCTCAAAGCAAGCAGTACATATACTCATTATCACTTCCAAAATTTCTATTTTCTGTGACTCACTTGTGAGCTGTACAGAAACAAGTCACAATCCTCAAGTTCACCTTTAGACTGGGGCTCAAATCCCAAGTGTGCTGGTATAAACCTAGAGAGCAGCAGAGACAAAAGAGGAAAGAGATAAATTTTTTAGAATTTTGCATTGTCTTGAGGGTATTTGGATCAAGAAGGAGAAATCCACAGACTGTAACACCATTTGTTTACAGCATAAATACCAATGTGGCTCAGTCACAGTTACAGTATTCCATCTGCCAGCTGTGAGGAGGGAAAGGAAAGCAATTAGGCATATTATAAATCACGGTTTGAAGTGGCAGGTTCAAGCACCATATGATTCATGATATGTAAAGAAAAATCTCGATAATGTGTTTTCTTCTTTTAAGTGAAAAACAAGTGAAATAATTTAGGATTCTTGAAGTTTTCAATTGATTTATGGGACAGAATGGCAGCCCACTTAATTAAAGAATTATGTAACAGATTTATAGGACTGGAATTGCGTTTCCCATTAACACACATGCACCATTAATAATTCTTTCATTGTCTCCTTTATATAGCACCACCTGCATAATCCTCCTTGTCTGCCCTCCCATCACCCTCACAATGGCAATGACGAGAAATTTTTGGATGAAACATCTAAAGGACAAGAATTTGAGAGAAAGGATGCTTTTCTTATGAGTAAACACAATTATTATTACTATCGTCCACAAAGCCCTGTATTTTCTGGCTTCTTCCTACCTCCCCAGTCTCATCCCATACCATGTTCCTACTTATTCACAGTGATTCAACCATCTGGCCTCTTTTCTTTTTCTTTTTTTCTCCTCAAAGATTCTAATTCCTAATCCTTTTAGGACCGACATGTTTGTTCTTTGGTGTAAAATGCTACTCTGGGTCCTCATCTCTTTCACCTAGCCAACTTCCATTAACCTCTAAGCCTCACACATTGCCTTCTCAATGAACACTTTTTGAATATCCCCAAACTAAGTCTCTTTATGATGTAATCCCATCATTTCCTGTGTGTCTCCTCAGACCATTTATAAAAACTATAATTTAATTGCAATTAAAATTACAATTAACTATATTTCTATAGCAATTATAAGAAAAGTTTGCCTTTTTTGATGTAATACTCATCCTCCAATAAGGTGGCTACTTCCATCAAATAAGGATTTTTTTTTATTTAATCCCAGTGATTGGCTCAATGTTGCCTATGTGGTATGTTGTCAGAAGATAAAACAACTACAGACTTTCATAGACAACTGACTTTTTAACTTCCTGAAATTTGAAGGAAAACAACATTAAAAATTAAAGCTCTAGTCTAAAAGTCGATCAGAGAAAAAAAACTCTGCTGAAATATTAGCTAGGGGGCTTGGCAGCAATGTGTTTTGAGACTCTACTCTCTCAACAGAATACTTCTAGATATGGAACTGATCTGTATAGTTTCTGACCTCTGGACTCTGCCAATCAATTATGAGAGTTAAATGTGCAAATATAACTAAGACATAAAGCCTCCAACAGAGAAAACGCACACATGAATGTAAGCTAATTTGACTATCATAGAGTTTGGTGATGAAAAGCCCAAACTCTAAAGTAGATTCTGAAGGCTTCCTTCAAAACTTTCTAGCCAATTATTTTGAGCCTGTTAACTCCGTCTCATTTTCATTACCAGTAAAATGACTAAAGGAAAGCATCTCCTATATAGAGTTTTAACATACATCTAAAGTGCTCAAAGAGCATAAAGTAAGCTAAGAACTCAGTGTGTGTGTGTGTTTCAGTCTATAGAACTCTGTATTTGGGAAAAAAAAAAACTAAGAAAATGCTACAGTTAAGGAATTAATCAGAATTTAGGAGAGTTCATCAGAGAAAAGAATAAGGAATTGAATTTCCAAGAAAAAAGTCTGAAGGTGGATGGAAACTGTAGTGTAAACACACCTGACAGCAATAACTTAAGTATACCCTTAGAACAACCCCTCTATGGCAAATACATCTGAATGTGCTTATGACGCTACGGGATTCAGGTGCGGCCAATCTGGAGATGCATTCGTCGTCTACGAGGAACATCTGAGTCACTGACCCATCCCGTGGAACATGGGCCATACAGAGGATTGAAGCCCTGAGTTTCAGGTTAAATGAAGGTTGCCAAATGGAGGCTGTCAGGGGAAGAGTGTTAGGTGAAAATGCTGTATAAACTGCATGATATTTGCAGGTGGTTGCAGTTTTCCTGTCCAGCCCACCACCCCCTGGGCCATGTGGTTATGCTGGCCACTGCTGGACAATTTCTGTACGTAAGGTAATTCTCCTGTCCAGCCTGCTGCCACGGCTTCTCTCCCCCTGTATATAAACACCTAATACAACCCCATGCACGTGTTTGCCATAGAGAGTTGTTCTAAGGGTATGCTTAAGTCTTCTGCCTCTTGAATCTGGTTCCTTCCTTATTGAGGTTAACAGGGGTTCAGCACAACAGGGATACAACTTTGTATAATGGAAACAGAGTAAATATTTCAAAGGAGAAAAGAGAAGCCTCAAACCTCAGAGATAGAAGTGAGCTAAGTGTGTTTGAAGAAAAAGGTTTATTTTAACTGAATATGTGTATTATGGAATAAAACCAGCATAAATGAGCAACAGGAGCTGAAGGCCTTGGGGGCAGGTGCTGAAGAGTTTGATTCAAGAGCTAATTAGGAGCTACAATGGTTTCCTGTGTAGGGAGCAATCTGATTAAAATAATTTAGGAAAACGATAATCGCTGCTTTAATTAGAATGGATTAGAAAGGAAGAGAAATCATCTGCTATGATTTGATCAGCAGCAGGACACAAAAAGAAGACTACAAAAATTGAGAAGGTATATTCCTAGGAAGAGATGGGGTTGTAGGGGAATTAACAGAATTGCATTATAGATTCCAAATGCATATAACAGGAAGGATATAACCTAACAAAAAGGATCGAGTGTAACGTTATGCTTGTTTGTAATGTAAATAATACATTATTAATATTTAATACATTTTATAAATAATATTCTGATAATTTGTTTAGAGAAGAAAAATTGCATCAGACCCCTGTTAGTTGATAACAGGAATGACTCTCCCTAACTGTCCACCCCCAATTCTTTTTTTAGCCAAATTGCTAGACTAGCGTGCAATAACTGGTAACAAATCAGACCTATCAGATACATCCGCTACTTTGAAGACATTACCATTAGGATTTCAGCTGACTCACCAAATTCATTTTACGTAGCTTACCAAACAGCTGTCAGGCTTCAAATGATTTTGTGTCACTCGAAAACCAAGAACTTAGAAGTTAAAAGAACCATATCACAAGGTTGACACCTTAATCTTACTCACCGCTGGTAAGAGGTTTTGTGACTGACATCATTGAAAGATTAATGAGTACTTGTTCAATGATATATTTATGCCTTATGAACACTGTGTTCTCTATCATTCCTAGTTTATCGTCTGATAATTTTCAATCATCAAGTGACCTATATTCATAAAAATACTGCCTACTTTGAATATCTTATCTACAGGATGGCTAAGAATCCTATCTTCTGGTGATAAGTTGTATCTAGTTATCTTAGTTCTTTTCTCCTCTCAGGAGAAAGAGGGGAAAAGTAACTTGTATTAAATACAATGTGTAGAGTGCCAAGATTTATACAAGTTGCTTCACATTTTATCTCATTTAATCCTTTATTTAATTCTAAGAGATAAAAATAACTATTCTCTCTTCTCGGGTTAAAAAAAAAAGAGGCTCAGGAAGTCTGGGGGAAATGTCAGTTAAAACATGAAATCTGCTTTGCAAGCCTTGGGTGTCTTCCTATCACTGTCTCTCTTGGTCTTTCACACAGTCCAACATTCCTAATCCTCAGATCATGATTATATAGTCATACAACACCACATCCTCTACCCAACTACAACCAGGTAGCAGAGACAACTACCCAGTCAACTAAGAAAACTTGATAAAAAGGGGCAGCAAAAGGCCAGTGAAGCAGAGACAGACTGCCCTCTTCTACTAAGAGAAATAGAACTTGCTCTTTTCACAGACGGCATTGCTACTATTTGCTAAGCACCGTCCCAAAGCTTAGGTGATGAACAGATCAAGATGACATAGTCCACGATCCTAGAGACTTAGAGTTTAATAGCTAAGAGAAATTGCTTCAACGGTAAACCCAGGCAAGAATGACTAAGAAAATTGCTGTTTTGGAGATGAGAAATGTCTTTTGTAAGAGATGCCTTGATGAAAGAGAACAATTTTATTCAAATAGCAATAGAGTTAAGGGCTTAATAGGTGAAGTAAACAGTAGAAACAACTACCACAGAAGTACAAAAAGATGTGACATATTTGGGAAGGATGAGAAATCCAACCTAGATTTCTGTAAACACTCTACCTATAAAATGTGTTTGTGTGTGTGTCTGTGTGTGTGACATAACCTGAAAGTGACTAATTTCATGACCCTGAATCCATACTACTTAACATTCTTTCATGAGTGAAGTCACTGAAAAGTTTTATACAGGACAGTGATACAATAAGTACTACATCATTATTATCATTACTAGTATTGTTATTGCCTATAGCTATAATATTAATAAATAATAACAACATACCTTAGGTGCTTATGAAACTCTAGGTACTTTGCCAGGCACTTAATATTTATTTTTCATTGATTTCTTAGTCTGGTCTTAAAAATTAGAAATGGTTTTATTCACATTTGATAGTGGTAGAAATCAAGCCTCAGAGAAAGTATCATTTTCTCAAATTTTTACCAATAGAGACAGGTTGCTCCTGGTATCAAACCTACACCTGGCTCTCCCTAGAAATATTTTCTTAACTACTACACTCTACTGTCTCTGCATCTCATATGAAAAATGAGGTGCATAAAGTAGGCAAGCTGGATCTTATTGAGACTTGTCAGGGAGACCAGTTGTTCACCAATTGGTAACAGGCATTTTCATTTCCTTCCTGTCTACACAAAAATTATTACAAAAGCAATTTAAGCCTTTGCCTCTCCTCTCTGTAGCTTGATACTCATTTCCTTGGTTTGCTATGTATTGCCACACTGAGAAATATACATTCCTGAGAGAAGGGAGGTGAAAAATTGAGATTTCTGATATTTTGCTTTCCGCTAGCATCGAAGAATCTCAAAGCAATTTACCAGCAGTGTCTCCTTTATTCTTGCTTTTGTTAGTGACAGACAAGGAGCAATGTTAATGATTAAAGAACAATGTTCACAGTATGGAGGTTTTTAAGCAAATTAAAATATAACTACCATATAACCCAACAATCTCTTTTCTGGGTATATGCTCCCCCTAAAAAGGAAATCATCACCTCATAAGGATATCTGTATTCCCATGTGTATTGCAGCATCATTCACGACAACCAACATTCACAAACACATTAAATGCCCATCAACAAATGGATAAATAAAATGGGATACACACACATACACACAAATGAATATTATTCAGCCTTAAAAAAGACGATTCTCTCACTTGCTACATGGAGCTGGAGGATACTATGCTATAATCCCCCATCCCCTAAAAATAGTGCATAATCTCACTTGTATGTGTATTTTAAACCACTTAAATATACAGAAAGAGAAAAATAGTGATTAACACAGGTGGGGTGGAGGAGAGAAAATAGGGAGCTATAGGTCAAAGAAAACAAACATTTAGGATGAATATGTCTAGAGGTCTCATGTACAACAGTGGGTCTAAAGTTAATAAAACTATATTGTATTGGGGATTTGAAAATCTACAGTTTTAAGATTAGTAATTTTAGCTATGTGATTGACATGTTAATCTGCTTCACTATAGTACCCATTGTACTATGTGTTTATATGTATCTATGTATTTATATATATTTAATGACATCATGTTGTAAACCTCAAATACACACAAAATAATTTATTTTTTTAAAAAAAGAACATGTTCTTATTAATCACGTTATTTTGGTGGCTGAAAGAAGACATAAACCAAGAGATGCTTTCAGTTATGGTTAAAATCAGATATATTATTGAGTTTAAACCCAAGGGATAGCAAATTGCCAGCCAGAGCTTTGACTTATTTGATAACAAATAGGAAAAAAATCTCTAGGTTGAAAAAGAAGAACAGTGAAATAATTTTCTGCTCAATTCCTAAAAGACACAGTTGTATTTTTTCATAAGCTTTCTCTTTTGTCCATATTTTCTTTTGAAACTGGATGCTTAAGAGAGTGTCAGGATGGTACTTCAGAATGTGGTAATATTCTGAAGAGTACAAGGAAGCAAAGCTTCAGTTTTAAACATAGATCTGCCACTTACTGACTGTGTGATCTTGAGAAAGTCATCTACCCTTTCTCATGTTGGGATAGAACTGGTCTTAGGACACAAACATTAAATGAAGGCAGGGAGGCAAATTGTTTCAAATTCTTTTTTGGTTCCAACATTCATTTTATCATTTATGTTATAAATTGTTTTTCTGGAAAAATGACTAACAATCTCCTTTTTTCCATTAATTTAAATTTAAGAAATATGCAGCCCAAATGTCAGTATTCTAAAATGCTTGCAGGGCAAAGCAGTTAACATAAATGAATGTTTCAAGATGGATAAAATATATTAGGGAATTCATGGTCTCTACCTTCAGACACTGAAGGCTAGATTTTTTCAAAAGAACATAATGTGATCCAAACAAAGGACATCTGCAGGCTAAAAATGTTCATGTTTTTTCCTGTGCAAAAGTAATCTATTTCATTTGACCATTCAGCTGCCTCTTGCACCATGACCCCAGATTGCTGCATCCTGTCTATCTTTTCAGCTAAACTTCTTGAAATTATCTATCTCTTTCTAAATAAAACTCAGATTCATCTTACTGTAGGTTTCTTTTAATCATGAGTATTGCCATTACTCATGTCCTTTCTGGTTAGTTCCTTCTGCTAAATTTGACCCTGGTGATCACTCTCATTTCTTCGCACTTCTACTCTTGGAGCGTCCATGAAACCTATCACCCTTGCCTGTCCTACTGTGACTTCTTCTAGCCCTCCTCTTGGGGCTTGACATCCTCTCTAACCAACACTTAAGCAATGGCTATTCCTTTAGCTCTTGTTTTAGCCCAGTAGCCTCTCCTCTGTATGCTCTCCTTGGAGATCTCAAACACGCTTATGTGGATAATAATACCACCCACATTAAAAGCCCTGAAATTTTTCAGAACATCATATCTAAAGGTGTATAATCCTGTATTAAAGCTAATACTCCTGATTAAAACACCATATCTATGTTAATGTCTTACAGGTACCTCAATCCCAATGTCTAAAACTACACTGGTTATCTTACCAATTTATCTCAGTTCCAAATCTACTCTTCTTTTCCTTGCTTTGTGATACTGGAGTGTGTCCAATAAACATCTTTCCTTTGCCAGACAGTTTGCTGTTAGGCTTTGACAATGGAGGCTAATGGAAGGACACTGTAAAGCCACTATAGAAAAAAATTTCTTTTCCAGACTCCAGGGTGCTGTTTGGTATCCTGCAGATTACATATGAACAGCCCAGTAGTACTGTCCTTAATGACCCTCACAGAACTATGGCCTATACTCTCCAGCAAGCCTCTCCATCCACCCATTAGGCTGATTCTGTATACTAGCTCCAGCCAGCAACCTCTGGAAACTGTTTCCAGCCACATGGAGAACCACACTTATGAACTACCTCTGGCCTGTAGTCTCTGGTAAATTTCTTTGGCACTATCAGGCTATGTTTTCCTGTTTCAGCCATCTTCTCCAAAAAGGTTTGAATCACAGTCTGGGAGTAAGAGAGATTTGCTAAGTTCTTAGTCTCTTTACTTAACATACTACAATCCTAGAGGAAGTAGCTGCTTTCTAAATTTGCTACTTCTATACCACTTAAAGTACTCCATTACACTTTTAACTAATTTTACCAATTAATTTTTCTTAGACTGAATTTTCCGTCTCCAAATTATTGGTGTGATTTCTATGACTGGACACTGAATGATACACAATTGCTACTGGAAGTAGTCCCAGGAGGCAGACACTCAAAGGTGGGATTGGGGAATAGGACTGGTCCTTGCCTTAAAGTTCAATACAGTCCTGAGTTACTACTTGCCAATGCAAAAGGCTATGCTGATAATTCTTGCCAAGCAGTAGCATCACAATTAGTCAGGTTATTATATACTTAATTGTTACGAAGTTCCAACTGAAATAGGTGCCCTCAATGCCCATGTGACTGCTGCACTTATCTGCAGTGAAAATGACTACAAGGACCATGTTTTGGTACAGAATATCCTGGGTATATTTGGGTGCTAATAGGAAAAACAAGCAAACAGCCCCCCCCAAAAAAATAAAACAAAAATAATAGAGATATTTTATGGATTATATTGCTACAAAATCAAATACTAAATTTAGTTGTGCAGGTTACAGAATCAAAGTAGCAGTTACATTTACGTTCTTCCCAAGTTTCACATGTGAGCATTAGGACATTGATTTAAAAAAAAAAAAAAAAAGACACTACAATTCTGAATGAGGACATCTTGTTAGACTCAAATGAAACAGAGCATCTCAAATCCCTGAGGTACATTGAACCCCCCCTGGCCAATGGAAGTAGCTTTAACTCCTGGGTCTGAAAAGACCAGTCATCCTTTGCTTGAAAACTTTGTGATAACTTCACCTGGGGCAGATTCCTTCCAAGGATGTTCTCCACATGCCAGTTACACAGTTTGGCCCAAGAGGAAATAGATGATGCTCCAAAGAATTGCAAAGTTGTGTTAATATCTGTCACCAAAATCCTGGGACACGTGTTTTGTAGTTAATTCTATAGCTATTAAACCAAGGAAGGTAGAATATAATACCAGATCTAGCAAAATGCATTTATATGAGTGCAGTTACTCAATAATATGAATTTAATGAATTGGACTTTACACCTGGAAGTAGTTCTGATGTCCTACTTGGTTGGTGGACTGAAATTAGGACTTAATGTTGGTATATGTTTAATAAGGATGAGCTGTTAATGCTTCCCTACAATGAGGAGCAGGAATGAATTCAAAGTGTGCAAAGATGGGAATGTTGGTATGGATTAACCTATGATATGCCCAGCCACCCACCAAGAGGACCCAGGAGATAATTTCTCACTATTCAGTGCCAAATGCATTTCTTTTCTATATATATATATATTTTTTTTTTTTTGCATTTTAGGTTTTGGGGTACATGTGAAGAACATGCAAGATTGTTGCATAGGTACACACATGGCAGTGTGATTTGCTGCGTTCCTCCCCCATCACCTATATCTGGCATTTCTCCTCATGCTATCTCTCCCCAACTCCCCACCCCCGGCTGTCCCTCCCCTTTTTCCCCCCGACAGACCCCAGTGTGTGATGCTCCCCCTCCCTGTGTCCATGTGTTCTCATTGTTCAACACCCACCTATGAGTGAGAACATGCGGTGTTTGATTAGGTCCGCACTCTCATCCTTGAAAATCTCCATGGTTTTACTTCTTAGTTGGCCAGATATGACAATGGGAAATATAGCAATTGAGATAGCCTTCTGATTTCAAAGAGAATAATGGGATTCCTAGAGAAGCAGAGACCAAGTGACATCACTTAATTGTCAAAGACAAAATAAACACATTTGTCACAAAGGGCAGCAGAGGTACACCAGTCATCACAGGGTTTTGACCCACAGGGATCTCTCAGAGTGACTAATTGATTACAATATACTCCAAGGACACTATTTAAATGTACCAGAAAAAAGAAATCTAAGTTTGATGGCCAAATCCTGACCTGAGTCACCACAATGCTTGGTCATGACTTCTAACTCACTTTCCATATCTAAGGTAGTTTAAGATACAGAATCTTTTAAAGAGCAGTCTGGGTCTCCTTGAGGAAGGACCATGCAGCAATGCCACCAGTATATTCAACAATTATTTCTCCAACCATTTTCCAAATGGTACTGCAGCCAGTTACCGGAGTAACAATGTACAAGGGAAAAGAAAATACTTTCTGGGCATTACTAGACATTGACAAGGTATCAGTAATTCTTGGGGTCCCAAAATGCCACTGTGACTCACCAGTTAAAGTAGGAGTTTATGGTAGTCAGGTGACCAATGGGGTCTGCCCAATGTGAGTGACAGTGGATCCAATAGGTACACAGATCAGTCTCTATGTGTTTCTCAACAGGGCCTGATGGTATAGTTAAAATAGGCATATTTGGAAACTGGTAGAATGTACACATTGGTTTTTTCACCCAAAGACTAATGTTCATAGTAGGAAGAAAGAACCAAAGGAGGATCCTGGAACTTGCATACAAACCAAAATAATAAATCAAAAGTGACATTACATTTTGGGGGAAATTTCAGAGATTTCTGCCAACCTCAAATATTTGCAAAATGCAAGGGTGTTGATACCTATCATATTCTCGCTTAATCACATGATTGACATGTAAAGAAGTTAGATGGCTATGGGAAGCGATTGGATTATTACAAACTTAATTAGGTGGTAAATCTAGATGTTCTAAATGTAACATCTTTACTCGAGCAAATCAACATGGTCCCTGGCCCTTGGTATGCAGCTATTGACCTGGCTAATGCTTTTTCTCCCTCTCAATGTGGAAGGACCACCAAAGACAGTGTTATTTTACCTGGAAGGGCCAAGAATATACTTTCAAAGTCTTGTCTCATAACTAAAACAATTCTCCCCCTTCCGCCATAATACAGTTCATAGAGATGCTGACTGTCTCAACATTCTGCAAAATATCACATTGGTCCACTATATTGATGATTGAATCTGATAAATAGAAAATAGCAAGTACTTTAGAAGCCTTAGTAAAACATGCAAACCAGAGAATGAGGAGTTCTCCAGACAGATAATATAGGAAGAAATCCAAGTGGGTGGATGCAACAGTAGACACCGACTATGAATGACAGCAGTAAGGTATTCCATATGGGCATATGTTCAAATGGTATATTTGGTTATCTACTTTTCCTGGACTGAGAGAAGGCTGGATCATAGACAATTGCTGATGGTTTTGCTGGAGGGTCACAGATTTAGCATGAATATGGTTGGGATATTAGTAACATGAGTATCGGGGACAGACATGTGGATGGGCCTTTCACAATGGGCACATAGCTATGAAGATATTTCTGTCCCATGTGAATGTTCACTTCAGTATATTCACTTCAATACGTTGTATGTTCTATTCAATACACTGTCAGTATTCCACTGGACAAAATTATACATATGCCAATTACTCCTTTCCCCCAACCAATTCATTATGAGAACAATGGACCCATGTGCAAAGTGTCCCTGGTGGCAGGAATGAAGGCTGTCCCATGGTTCAAAACTTGGACTTTCTCTTACCAAATCTGACCTAGTTACTGCTATTGCTGGGTGTCTAATCTGAACTTCTGCTAGAATACCATTTCCAAGGCTAGTGTAGAATCAGCCAGTCAGCTGACAGTAAGTAGCTTAAGTTGGACCTCTTCCGTTGTGAGGGGTCAGGTATTCATCTTCCCTAAAATAAACACATATATTCTGAATATGGGTCAGTCTTCCTCACACAATGCTGTTACCTGCATCATTGTTTACAACTCTGTAGACTGTGCTATTTTGTAGAAAGTCAATCACAATTATCCACCGTGACAGTATTCCAAACAGCATTGCTTCTGATCAAGTAATCTTTTCAAAGCAAAAGTATATAAATGGGTTTATGCCCATGGAATTTCTGGTCTTTTCTCTTTGTTTTGTATATGTATGCACACAAATTCACACACTTGTTCACATGTTGGCTATTCTCTTCTTGTCTCTCCCTCTTTCCCTTGTTATTTCACACACAGTTGTTGGAAGTCAGCTGGTCAGCTTTATTTTTATTTATTTATTTAGAGACAGGTTCTCTCCTGGGCTCAGGAAATCCTCCCTCCTCAGCCTCCTAAGTAGCTGGTACTACATCTACAGGCCATCATGCCTAACTATTATTTATTTATTTATTTATTTGTAGAAACAGGTCTTGCTATGTTCCTCTGGCTGGTCTCAAACTCCTGGGTTCAAGTGAGCCTCTCACTTTTGCTTCCCAAAGTGCTGGGATTATAGGTGTGAGCCACCATGGTCATCTTTTAGGTCAGTTTTAAAATTTAATCTTTAAATGGCTGACTAACAGCAAACTACCTTGCCATGTATGTACCGATGCAACAATCCTGCATGATCTGCATATGTATGCCAGACCCTAAAAAAAAAAAAAAAAAAAAAAAAAAAAACCTAACTAACATGTCCTTGACATTCCCCTTCCATTCACTGAATTTTAAACAGACTTGCTCCCATCTCTAGGCACCCACCTCCTTTTTCTTAGAACACTGACTTTAGAAAACTTGGAATTGTAGGTCCTTTCTTTTTCTCCTTTAACACATAGATCTTTTTAAGTGCTTCTTGCCAGTTTTACAACCCAGGAATCTATTTTTCAAGGACCTGGGTGCTGTTCCTTTGAAATGTAATAAAAGTAAATTCTCTAACTCCCAGTCCATGGGAGGATATAAGCGTAAGTTCCTTCTTACTCAAAACACTGCAATAGCTTCTTGATTATTTCCACTCTCAACTCCTTCAAATTCATTGTCTTCTCTGTCACCTGAATATTCTATTAAAAGGAGAAATACATGCCACTACTTTTTTACTATTTTAAATTTCCTTCATAACCTAAGGCCACACTTAATTCTCAAACCCAAACATACCTATTACCACAGATACGAAGATGCATCATAGGAAACTCAAAGCATAAACATGACACACCTTTCAAGACCATCGACATTACTCAAATATTTTGGGGAGCAATTTAATTAACAGGTAATTTAAAATTACAAGTAAGCAGACATAAAATAGAGTAGAATCCAAAATTCACATGAAATTTTACGTTTAAAATAACAGCTTTTTAGCTTTAAAATAACAATGCATTATTAATAACCATCTCTATTGTTAGGGGTACATTAGTGAAAATGATTAAGAACCACTGTAATCCCAGTGCCTTGGGAGACCCACGAAGGAGGCTGCTTGAGGACAGGAGTTCAAGACCAGCCTGAGCCAAAAAGTGATACCTTGTCTCTACAAAAGATTCTTTTTTTAAGTTATCTAGGTGTGGTGGTACATACCCATAGCCCCGGCTCCTTGGGAGGCTGAGGCAATGTCAGAGGAGGATTGTTCGAGACCAGGAGTTCAAAGTTACAGTGAAACATGAACCATGATCATGCCATTGCACTCCAGCCTGGGCAACAGAGCAAGACTCTGGCTCAAAAAAAAATTTTTAAGTTGATTTTGCTTGTGCAAAGAGTACATTAGTTATATAGTTTCATGTTGCCTTTCCAAATGCTGTTTTTCTCAACTAGATTGTTCTTCTGCACTCATATATCATGAGGCTTCTTCCTGACTCATACCCCATTCATCCTTTGTAATGAATTTTCTGTCATTCCATGTTTTCTCAACCCATGGGAAAAATAAGCTAGGATCCTTCTTTGCCCACTACAATAACTATACTTGCCGGATTATATTAAAATTATCCATCTACATGTTTTTCTACCTGTTATACTGCAAGTTTTTTGAGTGTAAAAACCAAATCTTATCGATATGCTATTCAACTATGTATCACTAGCACCTACCATCATGTGTAATATATGGCTGACAGTCAAAAATACTGCTTGAACTAATAATAAACTACACAACCACACATAGTATAGGGACACATTGAAAGTAAGTTTGATGATTTAATCCCTATTTTTCTAAAGGAGAATTCTAGGCTCTCAACATCAATGAATCTACTATAAACCATGCATTCCAATGGGAGTGACATCGCCTCCAGGGGATGAAAATCTGTTCTTGGAAAAAGAAAACTATCTTAGAGATTACAATGATTTCCCTACCTGATAAAATCTTAATCTGTCATTGATTGCCTTGGGTATTATATTAGCACCAATAGCATTGAATTCATGAAACATACACAAAATACATAGAAGATTGGTGCTATAAAACTACAGTGAATAGATGGCTATGATTAGAAAATTTTCTCTACTTTGAGTTTCCGCAATGTCAAAGTCATATCATGAGCGTCTCTGTATGCCTACTGGATGCTATAGGCTGCCTTGTGGAAATTAATTGATCTTCAGTATTTTAGTGTGTCAACTGAAATTCAAAAAAATTAATAACAACATATATTTCATTACTAAATTTTATAAAAGTTATTCAACCAAACACTATTCTATCTAGTCCTGAAAAGAAAAATGTTGACAATAAATGAAAGAATATATAGCAGGTAGTTAAAAGTTATTTTCTCATATCAAGCAAAATCAAAAGTTGTGTTCACCAAAAATAATTCTGGGAAATTATTTTTTGGTTGTTTTACTTTAGCTGGAAAAGCAACAGTTTTAAGTGATTTTAAAAGTTGCTTCCTCTACAGCCATACCACCCTGAATGTGCCCAATGTTTTCTGAAACTTGTTTGCATTGCTACTCTTATTATGTATTCACATAAATTGCTAATTTACATATGTAGTTTGATACTTTATAATTAAGTAAATTAAAATCTAAAATCTTTATACTAAAAGTGACTCAAAAAATACAGTTATAAAGTTAACTTACATGTTAATAGGATTTTAACTTTTAATCTGAACTGTTAGTCACTCTTAACCCTGCATTGAATAAAGAACCAGGAAGTGGAGAAGCCAAAACTCAATCCTGTCTTGTGGTTGCAAATTCAATTTTTAAAAAACATTCATCCCAGCTGGCTCCCGGCAATCAGAAATCTGATGGAAAAAGTCATTCTATCACAAGCGCATGTTGATTTTTCCACCTCTGCCTGAGGACTTAGGTGCCCTCTTAATGGCCTATGATTCTCTGCTCAGAAGAAAAGTATTTTCTCCCCAGACATCCTGGAAAATGCTCTTCTCAAAATCAAATACACTGCAAATCACAACAGTCCTAGGGCTTGACTTAAAATTCTGTAATGTGCTCTCCTGTCATCTGTGCTAAACAGAGCTGATTAGAAGTTTAAAACAAATTGAGTCCATACGAAAGGAGAGGATTACATACAGGTGGGCCAGTGCACTCTTCTAATTCATATCTAGTGTCTGGCAGGCTGCCCATTGGACAGGCACAAGGAAACATTCACCAACCATGCAAGTGAACATGGTGGAATCCCCCCCTCAAAAACAAAAAACAAACAAAAAACTTTTATCTCTTAGAAGGCCTCCTATTGTCCTATTAATCTTCTCTACTTCAAAAAATCTTTGTTGTATACAGATGCCCTAACTATTTTCAAAGAGAAACCCACAAGTCTTAGGCCCCATTTAGTAATTCTACCACATCTTACACAAAACCATGGAAATACAGCAAAGAATAATGTCCCCTTTTGTAAGTTGAAGGTAAAATTACTGAAAAATGAGACATCATCTAATTAACACAATGAAAAAGACTCTTATAATAGGAATTGCAATCTGTGGGTATCCCAGAAAGCTGAAAACAACCAAAAATGAAAAACAGTGACTTCTGGCCAAAGGTTGGCATAGAGTATTTGACCAATCTGATCAAACAATATAAAATTGTCATTATGACATCATGATCTATTTGCAATTCCCATGGCATGTAGAGATTTGTATGAGCCCCTCTAAAACAGAGCCCCCCCTAGGAAAGTAGATGGTGATGACACACTGTTTTAATTTAACCATGGCTGTATTTACTGAAAGACATAAGGAAACTGATTCTGAAAATATAATTGAGTATATACAGCCTCTGCTGTATTGGATTAATTAGAAAAACAATGCACCAAATGAATTCCACTGGGTGATTTCCTTCACAAGAATATAGCAATGGTTAACAATGTGTGTTTCAAGAGCATTCAGAGTATCTCTCATTTTTGGTTTTATTATTTATTCAGATTTAATAGAAACTCTGATTTCAGATGCTCTTCTAGCCCCAGAAGCTATTGTATAGAAGAATAAGATCTAGTTCCTGTATTGATGAAATTCACAATCAAATGGGGTCCAGAGTTATATAAATCTATAATTGCCATAAAACTTTAGTCCTATAAAAAGAGGCATATGCAGATTTTTTGGAGCAAAAAGCAGTAAAGGACTCAATATTTGGAAAAGCTGCAGAAAGTTTCATAGATGAGATCACATTTAAAAATTCATCTTGAAAAGTGAATGAGTAAAATTTTTCTAGATGAAGAAGGCAAGGAAGACTATTTCTGCTAAAGATTTGTCGATATAAAAAAGCAATGAATGTGTGTGGAACAGAGGACAATTCAGCCTGTTCAGAACAAGGGATGTGACCCTATGGATATCATATGAAGCTGAAGAGGTCATGTGAGGTCTGGTAGATTAGGACTGGTGTGACCCAATATTGGTATACATAACTCAGCTTAAAATGTGAATTAACACATAACAATATAAATAAATAAATGGAGGAAAAGAGACAAACGATCCATGCAGAAACAAACCAAAAAAAAATTATGTAAATGTCCCACTCTCAGAGAGGTGGAGTTAAACTGCATACATTTGGGATGATGTGTGCCATAATTCCTTCCAAAGAACATAATAAGGAGAAGGTGAAAATATGGTAACTTGAGTGTGGCAAAATCTGACAAACTCTCCCTCAGCAGGTGATTAAGGTGAATGTTAACAGTGACAAGCCATGTTGATAGTATGTACCCTTGCTATAATGTGATAGAAATGTCCCTTTACCTCTGTGATCTTCTCCCAAAAAGCCTATAATCCTAGTTTAATTATACAAACACAAGACAAATCTTATTTGAGGGGTATTTTATAAAATATCTGACTAAGGCTCTTCAAAACTATCAAGGTCATCAAAAGAGAAATCACCTAAGAATTTATCATAACCAAGAGAAGACTAACAAGTTATGACAACATACATGGAAAAGAAAAAGTACATTAAATGCAAACTAAGAAAAACTAAAATGTAGACGTTAGCAATAATGTATCAACATTTGTTCATTAATTATAACAAATGTATCATACTAATGTTATACGTTAATAATAGGAAAAATTGGGGGGGCATGGGAACTCTCTGTACTATCTTTATAATATTTTTTAAGCCTAAAACTATTCTTTAAAATACTGTAGACAGTCAGTCCTACATATCTGCTGTTTCAACCAACTGTTCATAGAAAATACCATATTTGTGTGATGCAGCATCTGTGGATACTGAGGTTCAATGTTTTGCATCTGTGGGTTCCTCATGGCAGACTTCAGGACTTGAGTATCCATGAATCTGAGTGTCTACTGGAGTCCTGGAACCAATTTTCCATGAATAACAAGGGATAGCTGCATTTTTTAAATGTGAATTGAAATAGTTTCTCACCTATTATAAGCAGATCAGGAAAAAAGTATCTATTCAGTCAAAATAGTTAATCCGGTAAGTTATAGAGATCTAGCCTCAAATTAAGCAAATGTAAAACTCCCACAGTTTTTTACAATTACAGTTCTTTCATTCATTTTAAAAAGTACAAATCTACCCTCTGAAGGTTATCTAAAGTCTCTGTTAATTTTCTATAGCTTTAGTCATTTCTCATGCTCTCTCTAATTAGTGTAATTTCTAATAGGAGGTAGATTCAAACTGAAAAAAAAAAACCAGCAAATGGCATTCTAGGATCACATAGTTAAAATCTGGAAATGTTAAAACCAAAAGTTTGATGTCTGATAACGGTTCTGTAAATTAACTATAGGCTGGGTATCTTCAAGGTTTTGGCCATTTCTGCAGCTAATTTAGATTGTCACATACATCATCAGTAAGTGAAGACTCTCAGTTATAGAAAGACTGCAGACTCATTTGTTAATTATCTATGGATAACAAACATATTTTCTGTTTGCGGAATAATTTCAAAATCAAATATTTTCTTCTGTTGTATTCATAAATCGTATTATATTCTAAAATTTTAATATTTTAGCATTTAATTATTATCATTCAGTCTTGTGTCTTTACCTGACAGTAGCATAAAATTATTTGATAGATGGTATCTCTTATTTAGAAGATGAAAAGGAAGAAAAGAATCACGATACTAAAACCGTACCTGAGGATCTTAATTAACTTTTGGAGTATGTTCCTTTAAGAAACAAAACATTTTATGGTTAAATAGCACACATATAGAAGATACAAATGTTCACATTAACAAATTATCCGTATTACCAATATGAAACCGGCACTCAAGTGAAAAAAAAAAAGTTTAAAACATCAACAACATAACAGACATCCTCAGCATGCATCTTCCTACTCACAAGTCTTCCTTTCCTCAAAAAATAATGCTATCTTGAATTTTATGTTGATCAACCTTTTTGTTAATAGTTACATCAGTTATGTGTATGTTACTAAGTTTAAGGATTAGTATTTTTGAAATATGTATTTTTCGCTTTTCTTGCATTCAAATTCTTCAAAAACTATTGTCTTTTGGATTCATCTATATTTTTGTGTAAATCTGAAGTTTATTACTTTCTTTGCTGTATAGTATTTTATTGTATGAGACAAACCCTACTTAATAATTCTACTATACAAGGACATACGATTTGTTTACAATTTGGGTGTTACGAATAAATTATCTATTTTTGCTTTAGTGTCTGTATTTGTGTATTTCTGTTGATTATGTATCTAGAATAGCCAAGTTACAGAGATGCATACATTCAACTTTAATAAAAAACAACAAAGTATTTTCCAAAATGATTATGCTTATTTACAATTAACAGCCTTGTTCATGAGAATTCCCACTGATGTGCAGGTTTCCCAAAATTTATCATAAGTTGCTTTGATTTTAAGCCATTCTAATAGGTGTATACTGGTATCATATATAATTTTCATTTTCATTTCTCTAATTACTACTGAGGTTGGACAGATTTTCATTTGACTATTTGGATATCCTCTTTGTAAACTGGCTTTACGTTCTTTTTTGTTTTTGTTTTTGTTTTTTGTTTTTTGTTTTTTTGAGAGGGAGGAAAGATAATTCAGTCTTTCCTCAATTGAACTTTTTTTTTTTTTTTTAACTTTAAGTTCTCGGGTACATGGGCAGATCTTGCAGGACTGTTACACAGGTATACACACGCCACGGCGGTTTGCTGCCTCCGTCTCCCCCTGTCACCTACGTTAGCTATTTCTCCTCCCCAATCTCCGTACTCCCTCTGTCCCTCTCCTAGCCCCCCAACCATCCAACAGACCCCAGTGTGTGATGTTTCCTCCCTGTGTCCATGTGTTCTCATTGATCAACACCCACTTATGACTGAGAACATGCAGTGTTTGGTTTTCTGTTCTTGTGTCAGTTTGCTGAGATTGGTGGTTTCCAGGTTCATCCATGTCCCTGCAAAGGACATGAACTCATCCTTTTTTATGACTACATAGTATTCCATGGTGTATATGTGCCATATTTTCTTTATGCAGTCTATTGATGGACATTTGGGTTGGTTCCAAGTCTTTGCTATTGTAAACAGTGCCGCAATGAATATACGTGTGCATGTGTCTTTATAATAGATCTATTTATAATCCTTTGGGTAAATACCAAGTAATGCAATTGCTGGACCAAATTGTAATTCTACTTCTAGATCTTTGAGGAATTGCCACACTGTCTTCCACAATGGTTGAACTAATATGCACTTCTACCAACAGTGTAAAAGCGTTCCTATTTCTCCACATCCTCTCCAGCATCTGTTGTCTCCAGATTTTTTAATGATTGCCCATTTTTCCACAGTTTTCTCATTCATTTGTAGAAACTATGGATAAGGGTCCTGTGACAATTATATATTTTGAAAGTATTTTCTCTCACTACATAGTTTGCCATTTCACTCAACAATGACATTTGAGAAAAGAAGGTCTCAATTTTATTACAGTCAAATTTACCAATTTTCTAATTTGTTAATCTTCTTTATTCTCAGCACTATGTGTTTTGTTTAAGAAAATTTTTCTGACTGCAAGGTCATGGAGATAGTCTTCATTCATCTTCTGAAAATGTTTTCGTATGCCTTTAACAATTGGAATTGATTTTTATATATAGTGGGAGATAGGAATCAAGTTTCATTTTTTTTTCAGGTGGATATCCAATTATTCCAACATTTTTATTGAAAAGATAGTCCCTTCCAAACTGCTATGCATTTCAATTTTGTCATAAATCAAATGTCCATATAGGCATTAGTCTGCCTCTGGGGTGGTCTCTCTTCCATTCTATGATTCATTTGTTCTCTCATTGTGAGCATATCATGCTGCCTTAAATTTTATAGCTTTTTTGGGGTCATGATACCTACTAAAATAAGAACTTCTTGCATTTTTGCTTCTTTACTTTGGCTACATGTACATGTGTGTACGTGTGTGTGTGTGTGTCTTAGTAGAATAATCCTGTCATGTTTCACTAAAAATTTCTAGTAGGAATTCAGTCAGGGTGATCATTCTGGAGAAAACTGCTACCATCTAATGTCTTCCAATCCATGAAAAAGATACATTTCTCTTTTACCTAGGCTTTATTTGACTTTTCTCAATAATGTTTTATATTACAAAGATGTTAAAGAAAAAATCCTATAATCATTCAAGTAGTAAAATTTTAGCTATAAAAAGCCTTTGCATTTCTCTTGAACAATCAACATATTCAAAGAAAAAGGAGCACTATAATTTTTTTAAAAAACATATTGTGACACAAAAGTTTTTACCTATAAAGTTGTTATTCTTGTGGGAAAATAAAATATTCATGAATATTTAATGCCCTGAAATGATTACACTCATATTTTATTTAGAACATCTCTTATAGATTTTTAAGCTGATAGAGAAAACAAGATCAAGAACTCAGGAGGAAATAAAATGAAAAAGAACTAATATTGAGCACTGAAGTCAACTAAACATGTGAACATAGGTAAACACCATCACTAGAAATACCAATTTAAAAATAGAAGACAAGACCTTGAATATAATTCTTGAAATATAAAATGCTTTTGGTAAACAATATTTATTTTAATAATAAATCACATCTAATAATAACACCTCTTCTAGGTATGTAGGTAAAGGGGAAAGCCATGGTAAGTAAAGGCAAGACACATTTCTCCACCTGTATATGGGTAAACTAACCATTTTTTAGTATAAAAGGAATGCTTCTGCTTTCAATCTTAAAGCACAATGCTGATGCTTAATATGAGATACAAATATAAGATTTTGAAACGCTACAAAATTGCATACTTATTCTAAGAATAGATGTCTTAGTAAATGCAATCTGCAGTCCATTAAAAACATCAAAACCAATGTGAGGTTTGTTTTAGCCATGGCAGATGTTTTCTTTTATTGAGATATTAAATTTTACTGCATAATTTTTTGAAATACTTTTTAGACTGTCGATTATTTGATATTGCATTCACAGATATTTTAATACTGAACCATCCCACCATAGTTAAAACAAACTTCAAATTGGTTGTGTTGTTTTTTTAGTGAACTGCTCACTTCAATTACTAACATTTTCGAGATTTTTGCCTAAATATTTATGCATGTGATTTATCAAATCATTATCATATATTTTTGTTGTATTTGTTAGGGATTTTAAATAACAATATATGAGAATTTGCAAGGGAATAATTTTCTTCATCATAAAATAGGTATTCATCACAGAAAATGCTTTTGCCTGCCATTTTTATGGAAAAGGAAGTCACTTTTAGATAACCTTCTCACTTTCCTATTTACATAATTTTTCTCCACGTATAAATTTAGTAATTTATAATTTCCTGGAAATAGTGTATAAAGTGTGAAAGACTGAGTTGACTGTGGTTAACAACTAAATGTAAGAGATGAGCAGAAGCAAAGAGGAGATGAGAAGGGGAAGGATGTGAGGCTGGAAATCAATAAGTAATCTAAGGATATAGAAGACGTTTTATCCCTATGAAACAAAGAGTCACAATAATATCAATACTTCTAGACACCTGAAGCTACTTTTATGTGCCAGTGACTAAATAGGATAGCCATTAATGATTGTTCAGGCAGTATACTGTACAATTCCAGGGCACCATTTCCATTGCATTCTATATGAAAGATACTTCTGGAGTGGTACAGTGCAAAGCCTGAGTGTCAAACACAGTGGCTCTCCATTAAGTACTCTGTATATTAACACATGTCACTCTCAGAACAGCCCAAAGAAGTAAGCATTATTACTATCCCACTTTACAAACAAGGAAACAGAGAGTAAGTGCTTTGCCAGCATTCCCACAGCTAGATGCAGTAGAGCCAGGCTTTAGTCCAGCTCGAGTCCACCATGCTACTACCTGGAAAGTAAAATTTTGTTGAATTGAACAAATCTGTACAGAATTAAAAGTAAATTTTTCTATGGGCTAACAGAAAGGAATAAATGAGTTTGGGAAAGGATGATGGGAAAGACTCAGTGAAAGAAGTAATAGAAAACTGTGTCTTGAAGGAATTAGCAGTATTGTAATAGACAAACAGGGAGTGGAGGGCTCCTCAGATGGATGGAACAGTGGGCACAAAGCATGTCAACATCTACTTTTACCTATGAGAGAATGTGACCGAAAAGATACTTAGACAGCAACACAGGGCAATTATTGTCATCTACTGGTACGTGAGCAAACTTGGAAGTATTGGCTACACAAAAGTAATATGTAAAAAGGGCTTCAGATATCTCAAAACAGAAACATAGAGAGTAGGAACATTAAATTGCCTTAAAGAATTTTTCTGTGGTATGGACTGTTGACTAGGAGGATTGGAAAAAGAGGGCCATGTATTCTCACTGTGGCCCATCAGTTTCAACAGGAAAAGGAGGGGGACTCTCATGGAAAT
This sequence comes from Ateles fusciceps, assembly GCA_036589455.1. Classification (NCBI taxonomy): domain Eukaryota; kingdom Metazoa; phylum Chordata; class Mammalia; order Primates; family Atelidae; genus Ateles; species Ateles fusciceps. The sequence goes on from JAZHEH010002496.1 coordinate 5,562,772, forward strand.
TACAAATGTGTGACAAACTGATAATGCTCATTTTTTAAAGCAAACTAGTCTCCTAGGAGAAGCGCAAACCATGTGCAACCATTTTAAATGTTCTCAGCTGAACCTCATACAGCATATGCCCACAAACCTCGTGATAAAAGTTAACAAAAGGAATCCTTGTTCTCCAAAACAGACAAGCATTTATAAACACTGGCCCTTCATTGTTATGAATACACAACACTAAATGCACAAGAAGTGACAGTGTCACTCTCCACCATTGGGGGCCCTAAGATCCTCACTACATTCTGCATCTTATATCTTGATCCCAGAGCTGCAATGCCGTAGGGCACCTGTTTCAGGCACACTCCCAAAGCCAGGTGAAATGGGAGAACAGCAAGATTGAAAACTTGTATAATATTTATTTATTTATTTTCATAATTAGTGGATGAGAGAAAGGGATAAACTGGAAACCCCTGTGACCTGGACAAACTATTTAAAACTTCATAATTAGCATATACAAAGCTCTCCAAGATTTTAAATGAGATTTTCACTCAGCTCTGTGGGAGTTTTATGTTCCCTCCTAAGCTATTATCTACGAGTCTTTACATTTCATGTCACACATAAGTGAGCAAATTCATCCCGTCTTTAGAAACACATTCATGTATTTCAGCCCACATAGGGTGAGAATCTGGATTTTTAAGTGTAAGTTTGCCTTTATCCAACTCACCTCTGGTTTCAAATTTCCATTTCCACTGACGTCTCAATGTCCAATGTCATTCCATATCCTTTTCTATCCTAAATTCTCTTTTTTTTTTTGAGACAAAGTCTTGTTCTGTCGCCCAGGCTGGAGTGCAGTGGCATGATCTTGGCTCCTGCAACTTCTGCCTCCTGTATTCAAGCAATTGGCCTGCCTCAGCTTCCTGAGTAGCTGAGATTACAGACACGTGCGACTATGCCTGGCTAGTTTTTGTGTTTTTAGCAGAGACGGGGTTTCACCATGTTTCTCAGGCTGGTCATCGAACCCCTGACCTCATGATTCACCCACCTCAAGCTCCCAAAGTTCTGGGATTATAGGCGTGAGCCACTATGCCCAGCCTATCCTTCTAAATTCTTATTTTCCATGCTACCTTGCCTCATACATCGGTTCCTTTAATCCCCACAGTATCACAGCCTGAAAAGTGTATAGATAATACAAGTGACTGAGAGCTTGAGCACCAGAGGCATGCACATCACAGCATGTGTGGCACAAAACTCTTCCAGCTCATTCTCACATATCTATGATACTAGACAGTTTCCCACCATGGGAAAAATTGTAAAAGGTTTCTCTTCACTACAGACTTCAACTTCCTGACATCTGATCTCTTTCCTTCATTATCCTCCACTTGTTCATCTGGTCCCATCCCCATGTGATTACATTAGGCTCACCTGGATAATCCAAGACACCCTTCCTGTTTAAGGTTTTAAGGCATGTGGTTTTTTCGTTATTTTGTTTTGTTTTTCAATTAGCAGCATTAATTCCACTTGCAACCTTAACTGCCCTTTACCAGGTAGCCTAAAAATATTTAAAGCTTCCAGAGATTCGAATGTAGGCATCTTCAGCGAGCTACTCATCTACTATCACAGTGGCTATCCTTTTGGTATGTTGCTGGATTCAGTTTGCTAGTATTTGTTGCGGTTTTGTGAATCTGTTTTTTTCTAATTTCTTAAGGTGGAAGGTTACACAATTGCTTTGAGATTTTTCTTCTTTCTAAATATATGTGTTTAATGCTATTTGTTCATGTTATTGTTGCTGCTGCTGCTGTTTGTTTAGTGACTTTACTGAGCTATGTTTATGAAGTCTGTTCTTTGTAGCGTAGAGCTATCAAAGTCTCTGCTCAACTTACTGGTCAAATATTAACTGAGCATAAACCTCTTTAAATGCCTGTAACCAATAAGTTCCCAGCTTTCACCAAAGGGTTCTCAGTGTATCCACTGGGGCATAGCTCGACACTCAAGCCTGGCGGTTAACACTCTGCCTTAGCTTTTTCATCTTGCTCTGTTGCCCAGGCTGGAGTGCTGTGGCACAATCTCCACTCACTGCAACCTCTGCCTCCCAGGTTCAAGTGATTCTCCTGCCTCAGCCTCCCAAGTAGCTGGTATTACAGGTGAACGTCATTATGCCCAGCTATTTTTTTTGTATTTTTAGTAAAGATGTGGTTTCGCCATGTTGGCCAGGCTGGTCTCCAACTCCTGACCTCAGGTGATCCACCCACCTCAGCCTCCCAAAGTGCTGGGATTACAGACGTGAGCCACCACGCCTGGCCAGCTTTTATGTCTTTCTTTTTTCTTTTTTTTCTTTCTTTCTTTTTTTTTTTTTTTTTTTTTTGGTTGCCTCAGGAGTCTTTATTCTGGTTTGGCCACAATAACGTGGCCAGCACTTAATTGTGAAAAGGGCTACGTTTCTTCCTCCTCCTCCTCCTCTTCTTCTTCTTCTTGTTGTTCTTCTTCTTCTTTCTTCTCTTTAAAATTATACTTAAGTTCTGGGATACATGTGCAGAACGTGCAGGTTTGCTACATAGGTATACACACGTGCCATGATGGTTTGCTTCACCACCAACCTGTCATCTACATTAGGTATTTCCCCTAATGCTATCCCTCCCCTTGTACCCAACCGTCCACAGGCCCAGTGTGTGATGTTCCTCTCCCTGTGCCCATATCTCATTGTCCAACTCCCACTTATGAGTGAGAACATCTGGTGTTTGGATTTCTGTTCCTGTGTTAGTTTGCTGTTAATGATAGTTTCCAACTTCATCCATGTCTCTGCAAAGAACATGAACTCATTCTTTTTTATGGCTGCATACTACAAAGAAAATGTGGCACATATACAGCTTTTACTCCTTACTTGTGGAGAGTTTAGGGCCTTCTTGGGTCTTTCTTGAGTATGCAAATATCCTCATGCAAGAACATGTCTCTGCATGTGAGGGCCCTTCTAGAATCCCAGAAAAATGTCAGATCTTTCCGAAGCTTTAATAGATGGATCCAACAAGCTTTTCTTTTAAAGTGTGTTGGTCAACATATCCTTTCACTACCTCAAGCAATTGCCACTAATTATTTCAACAAATATCCCTGGGCAAAAGTGTGTTTATACTGAAAGAGCTCTAACACAGGTTAAATACAAACAAGCCTTAGGAGTAGGATTTCCCAAGGAACTGCCACACAGGTCAAATAATGATAGTTAAAATGAGCTTTGTAGGAATTCCAACACCAAATACTGAAAGAGCTCTGACACAGGTTAAATCCAGTGGCTGCTAGACTGCTGGTTTTCAAGATGATGACAAGGCTGTTGGTTTTCAACGCTACCACAGATGGGAAGAGGAAGACGGGGGATAGGGTAAGTTGAAACATCACAAAACTTTATTTATTGAGAATAAGCCATTTTTCTTTTCTTTTCTCTGGAGTACAATGGTATGATCTTAGCCCACTGCAACTTCCAACCCTCCAGGTTCAAGTGATTCTCCTGATTCTCCTGCCTCAGCCTTCTGAGTAGCTGGGATTACAGGCACCCACCGCCACGCCCGGCTAATTTTTGTATTTTTGGTAGAGACAGAATTTCACCATGTTGGTCAGACTGGTCTTGAACTCCCAACCTCAGGTGATCCATCTGCCTTGGCCTCTCAAAGTGCTGGGTTTACAGGCGTGAGCCACTGCACCAGCCCATTTTCCTTGAATAAATGTCCACAAATTATTATAAGTCTTTGGTTCTTGAAACATTGATTTTTGTTAATTTTTTCTACTGTTCTCATTCCTTTTCATAAAAGAGAATTTTTGAAAAGTTCTTATGCCACTATTTCCACTGATGTCACTTAACATTTTCTATTGAGATACTAGGCATTGGCACCCTGTAATATAAAATTTAATTTTAAAATGGTTTTAGTTTTTTATGAAACCTTTGTGTGAAGCATATAGAAACTGAGCTGTACAATAGTACAATTAAGCTTATTCATAGTCAGATAACCTAATATAATCAATGAGTTGATTAATAAATTGGTTTAGAACTACAGAGAAGTCTCCAGTGGCTTGTGTTTTGCTCTCATAATTGAGCAGCTTCTGAACAATTTGGGTAAATATGTAGAAGATATTTTTAAATCAAACATTCAAAAGTAATTTTGATGGATTTTAATATTTTTAATATTTTGATAGGCTGAAACATTGAGCAAAATAAATGTATAATAGCAAGACCTAATATAAAGTCCTTTGTAAATAATTGCATTTGTATTTTTTTAATTAATTATATCCTGCATTTTAGGGGAAGCAAATTTAGTAGCAATTTGTAATGGAGAAAGAAGAGAAAAAAAAATTTAAAAAGAAGAAAAGGAGAATTGTTTTAGTAGACCCCCAAAATGCTATGTACTAATAATATAGCAAGTTATGGCTGGTGCACACACATACCCATCAACTGATCTCAGAAACACTGATTAGTAGTTAATTCAAAAGATGTTTGTTGAGCACATGATATATGCGATCTATGCTGTTAGATACTATTGACATAAGGATGTATAAGAAAAGTCTTGGCTTTGTCCTCAATGAGATCACCATTTAAAGAGATAAATGAAAACAAATCATAAAAAATGCAACAAGTGTTATATTACAGATCATCACGAAATGGTAAGGGAACACTCAAATAGCAAGATTAATTCTGTTTGAAAGGAATAGTCTGGGTCAGTACACTTTAACTGATACACAAGGGTTTGAAGATCATTGCAGGGACTGGAAATAATTTGCATGTACAGAGCATTTACATGGGTTTGGTCCTGGGGTAAACAATAAAAACAGAGCAGTCATGTCTTCTTCCCCTTGAATACCACAATCTAGTGAGACACCCCCACCCTCAGCAGAAAGAGCCTTCTAATCCCAAGTAAAAATTAACCAAAAGGTCTTGTTTATTAAATTGGCAAATCACATCTGCTGATGACTTCTCTTAGTTTTACACTTTGTGATGGGTAAAACTTCAATTCATTCTGTGACAAGTTCTATGGAAATATAGTTGGGTATTAGTGAATTAGAGACAAGCAAAAAGGATTACAGTCATGCGCCAACTACACATTAAACCCTAATATTAAGCTAGTACAGTCATCAGACTTTTAATTAAAGCTTTGAAAGTAGTTCCTCTATAATATGCTGGATTCCTCTGAACTTATTACACAAGCATTTTTTCAGTGAATCACTACAGCAAGTCTGAGCACTGAACAAGATTTATAATATCACAGATTGGATGACAGATAATGGTGGAAGCTAAAGATAATAAATAATTATTGGTACCATCTGGACTCATTGAAAAACATCCTTTTAAAAAGTGCATTTCAGAGCCCTACAAAAATAGAATTTGTGCAAAGAAAACAAAAATGTTAAATTTAAATTAGATGGGAGCAAAGATACTAATTAAGAATTCACGGGGGGAACATAGATCTAATTTAGAAGCAATTGACACAAAATTATTCATAAAACAGGATGGTTCTCAGATTATCATCTACATTGATGAAGTAGAGTAAGTTCTCTATTAATCTCTTCATGTCAAAGACACCAAATGCCACATAATCTAAACTCTGGTGTCACTCTGGTAGTTTTTCCAATTTTCAACTGAAAGATCTGGTTTCTATTGACATTGAGCCACATTAAATTCACTGTGAAAAATACAATTGTATATGCCTACAGGCTATGTATTCTATTCAGGTCTTTCTGAATCAATGGGGAATGAGGTAATCATACAAAAATGTTAGTGGATGGCTTTGTAAAGATCTTAGATTTGATGATCCTTCTAAACCTGTAACAGCATTTTTTTTTCTTGGTGCCTAGCTCCTTCCTGAGGGAGGGAGAAAGAACAGACTAGAATACCTATACATATTTCTGTCTGTGTAGAAGCAGCTCACAGTAACGAATTCCAAGAAAACAGTTTAAGGGCGGTACTCACCTCAAGGGCACATAATTATTTGCCAAGCGCCGATAAAATACAACACACACATTTTACACATAGCACTTTGCATTCACCCTATTTTATTCAACTCACAACACACGCTCAAAGAGAATGCTATCTCTGTCTTCCAGATAAGGAAGCTGACTTGCCCAAACTCAGATCTGTTTATACAATTTGTACAATATCATGCAATAAATGAAAAGCTACAGAAGCAGTTAAATGGAGTCACTTGAAAATAAAGGAGCTAAACCAGATTGGAAGCTGGAGAGCTGCAAATCGACATAGAATATTGAGGACACACTGTGTGGGTAAGGATAGGATTCAGGTACACTGTTCCTTTCCTTTCAGAAATGCTTGGCAGTCTCCCAATAACATGACCTTAAAGTGGGAGGTCTATGCTGAACAGCTGCCATGATCATATGTTGACAAATTTGTTACCTAATAAATCTTTATTTTACTTCTCTGAGAAGCTGCTGCAACTCAGTAAACATCTTCATTGCAGTAGCTTGATTAGAAGATGTCAACACCTGCAGAAGCAGAGATACTTTTTGTTATGATAAAATGACTTTGCTTCTTTGCTAGCCATTGATCAGATTATTGTTACTATGTGTTTAAAACCCACAACCTGTTTGTCCCTGCTAACATACCAAAATATTTTTATTCACAGTTTACTTCAGATCACTGAGCATGAACTGAAATTATGTTTGTCACCAATGGGAAAGTAAAGATAAGGAAACTAACAGACCTGTCAGTCAGCTTGAAAGCTAAGGTAGGTTTTTTCACCTAGAATATGGATAAACTCAAAATATGTCTTGCTCTGAATTTCCATAATTTATTTACATGCAGACAAATCTCAAGTGTGTGGGGGAAGGGTTGGGAGAGGGCATACGTATCCAGCCCAGATTCTTTCCAGGAGTTTAGACAAATGCTTACTGAAAATTCTCTTAATATGCTATGTGAATCACAGTGTTGATGCCCTAAATGCTGAATTTATTTCTTCGCTTTCTTCTTATCCAATCCCATTGTATACGCCCTTGACGCTTAGTAACTAACACCAGTAAAGTCTTAACTCTGAAATGTATTCTTGACTACACTTCTCCCTCTCCTTGAACCCTGTACCCCCAAAATCTTGTTCAGTTTATGCCAATCCCTTATTCCAGCCCAAAATACTTCTTCAGTCTGTCTACTTCTCTCTACCTCCATTACTTCCCTAGCTTGGCCATCTTCATTTCTGGGTGGACTTTTCCACAATCTCCTGACAGTTCCTCCCACTTTAAATGATCCTTTAAAATGTTAATACAATTAGACTGTTCTCAAACTTAACCCCCTTCTATAGTTTTCTGATACTGTTATCATGAAGAAAAAAAATCTTCTTAACATTGTACCTCATGTGTCATAAATCAATCAGTGATACTTGAGCCATTCAGGTTACCTTTCAGTTCCTTGTTCCAAGTTCTTTCTGGCACCAAGACTGTCACCCGTCTGTCCATTCTAGTTAATAGCTTCATCCCACTATTTCATCCTAGACATGACTTTCTCCAAGAGATTTTCCCTAACCTGCATCCTCCCCTCCTTGCCATTATCAGATTTTCTTAGCTTTTGCTAAAAATGTACCTAACCCTCCATGTATCTTAGCCATTATCACATTACATTGTAATTCTTCAATTGTCTCTTCCACTAGATAATAAGTTCTAGAAGGAGAAGGACAATGGCTGGATTAATCACTGTTCTATCCCCCTGTTTCTAATGTAATGCCTAATACTGAGTTAATGTTTAATTAATATTTGCTGAATAATTCAATGAATAGGTATTACTTGGCAGGCAAGGTATAAAGGAATCTGATCACATCAGACACTTTCAATATTTGGCTCTCCCTGCCTATAGAATTAAGTTAAACTCCTTAGCATGATCTGCAAGACCCTTTCAATTTGACTGCAACATTTTGGTATCATCTCCTGTGATTCGCTCGAACTATGATCCTCATTGGTCTGTTGAGAGTCCCCAAACAAGAATTCCTTCTGGTTTCATACTTTCCTCCTTTCATCCCTAGTATTGAAATTTCTTTTCTTACTGATAATGGAGTTAAGAATACATTACTTAGGCAGATAGTGAGGGTATGGGAGTCGTTGCTTAATGAAAAGAAGCCCTAAAATCATTTTCTTTTCTAACAAACGGCAGCCTGTAAAATCGAGCTGCAGACATAGACCAAGCTGGAAGCTTTCATGGGTGAATGCCAGCAGTTGCACCAATAGGAAAGGGCTACCTGGGACTAGTCATGTTCAAAATGATGGCTCCATCTTCCCTTTTCCTTTCCAACCACATGTGTAGTAGGGGAGCAGGCAACGTGGTGCTGGCCAAGCGGAAACTCCCTTTGCATAAAAAAAGATTAAGATGGGGTGACCAGCTTCCCCACGGGCTAATTAAACAGCACACCTGGTGCAACCAATCTGTGGGCCCTATGTAAATCCAACACCACCTTTCAAGCCTGTCTATAAAATCCCGTGCACTCCACCGAGGGTCAGAATTCCCATTAAGGTACCCCTCTCTCTTTTTTTTATTGTATTTTAGGTTCTGGGGTACATGTGTAAGATCGTGCAGGATTGTTGCATAGGTACATACATGGCAATGTGGTTTGCTGCCTGCATCCCCCCTGTCACCTGTATCAGCCCCCTCTCTCTTACAAGAGAGACAGCTATTCTCCTTTCTTTTTCTTTTGCTTGTTAAACCTCGTCTCGTAAACTCACTCCTTATGTGTGTTCCTGTCCTTAATTTTCTTGTCATGAAGCAAAGAACCTCAGTTATTACCCCAGACAATGTCACCGCTTCATTACCTTTTAACCTTCTAAATCTACTTAGTTTTCAGTGTTCAATTCAATTGCCATTGCTTCTCTGGAGCTGTTTGTAAGCACCTCAGAAAGACATAATCGTGTCTTACTCTCAATATACCTATACAAACCTCTTAAAAAGCATTTCTCATTCTCTTATAATCTGTTTGCTTATGCATCTTATTTACCAGACTCCTGGAAAAGGAATGATATTCTCTCTGAAATGCCCCTGCCTCTACAGCTTCCAGAATATGGTGGCTACTCTGTTAATTTATGCTAAGGAATAAACCTCCCACCGATGATCGTTCGCTCTTATTTTTTAACTTGCACTTAAACTTTCAGTTTCAAAAGACAATAATCTTATTATATTTGTTCTCCAAATTTAACGTTATGTAACAGATATATTAGGTTATCATGCACAGCATGTTAAGTAATTAATCAACTCAACACTTGAAGCCTGAAAGGACAACCATACTCTGAATACCATTAAAATGTTTCTTACTCATCTCCTGTATACATTCTATCTTAAGCTTAGTCCTAGAATTTTTATTACCACTCCAGTACCTAATATCAGATTTAGTAATACAATCTACTGTCAAGTACCTAGCATGAAAATTTAAGACTTGTCATTAGCATTGCTCTTTCATAGATTAGTAAGATAGATCATTTTTCTGCTGTCTTAATTTACCAAGATTCAAAGAAAATTACACTTTCTTCATTGTTCTTGTGTTAGTACCAATTATTATGAAATATGTTGCCAAAAAGTAGTAATTAAGGTAGAAAACACACATTTGAAATGTTTCTGTCAAGTAAGTGAACGTGTTTGTCAAGTAAAAGTTGTGTGAAATATATATATACACACACATGCACACACATATGTATATATATTAGTAAGTATGTCACATTACTTTTTAAATACACCCCCCCAATATATATTCTGATCTTCTCATTCTGGCCATATCATGGCAATACCCGTTACTGCACTTACCCCATGCTAAAAGCAACTGTGAAACAGGACAAAAAATACAAAGCAACTGTTTTCAGACACTGGACAGCAGGCAACTTGAGACTCTAATACTTGAGAGAAGGAAAACACATGTCAGCCCCACTACCATCACCACGTTCCTTTTGCTTTCTGCCACTTATAAGACTTCTATGCTAGGCACTGCAGTCTCACTGAGCTGAAGAGGCAAAGATAAGAGTCTGGATCTAATGAAATTGCTGGAATTTAGGGCTGTAAAGTGGGAAAAGTTTGGACGGGTGGCAGAATTTTGTGAAACCACACATCAAGATCAAGAATTGAATTTAGCAAGACTCTGTGCAGACCAGAATGACTGCTGCGAAGGTGGGAGCTGAACAGAAATTCTACAATCTCAACAGCACTGGAAAGTGTTAGAATTCCAGCCAAAGTGAAAAGAGCTTTCTGAGCATGCCAGGAATTCACATGATGGCGGAAAGGCCACATTTTAGGATTAAGGATCATTTTTGAGAGCTGTTGCCCTCAAAGTGAGTTCCGCAGCTCCTAATGGGTCACTAGAAGCTTAGAGGATAAACAAAATCATTATAATATTTTCATAATAATACTAACACATTATTATCTTTTCTCCCATGTTAACATTTACACTGATGAAGGAGAATAACAAGTGAATAGAACTTCTCACAATTTAAAATCAATCTCAGCACCAAAATCTGCTAATAGCATTATACTCCTTACTGCAATGAACTAACAGTACAAAATCATCATTATTATCATCACTATATACATTTTTTTAGTTCAGCTTAAGAATATGGTTGATGAAGCACTATAATTTCTTAATTTTATTAAATTTTGGTGCTAGATATATATATATATTATTAATAGTCTTTGTATATGCACAAAGCACTTCTGCTGCATGGCAAAATAGAGTAGCTGTCTGAAGAAAGAGCATTCAGGCAATAATTTGAGTTGGAAGTTCACCTAAATGTTGTTTTTAAAGAACACCATTTTTACTTGAAAGAATAATTGACCAAATAATTGATTATTTGAATTTAGATACTTTGTAGATATTTTCTCAAAACTTTATAAAGTAAACCTGTATCTTCAGGAAAACAACTGATAATATTTGTAGTCAATGAGAAATTTCAGCTTTAAAGTAAAAATTATAATTTAGAAAACCTGTATCTGCATCTGTAAGCATGACCACTTCCCGTACTTAATGATTTTTCTTTTTTTTTTAAATATTCCTTTATTTTTCTACAATAAACTTAATTTTTGTCTTATACCTGCATAGTCTGTCTCATTTATTTTCCCAGTGTCATAAACAACTTCTGGAAGCTTTTTAAAGAGGCAGGTTCGTTTGGTTTTTACAGTCATCCATCTTCCCCAGTGTCTACAGAGACACCCCCATTATCCTGTTTCATCCTCAGTCATTGGTCTGAACAGGTTGCCTTGGAGATGTCTCATTGCTCTGCATAAGGGTTCTTCAAGCCAGCAGTTCTGTCCTCTACTCCTGGACCACTCCTGGACACATGTGTATCATTTTTATGCTACCAAGTCAGTCGAACTTGAAGCAATGAGTGGGTTGTCTCAGTCTGATTCTTGAGACATCTCCACAGCCATGTCTGTTTTCAGATCTTGCTGCTACCCCTGGTTCTGATTTAGGCAAAGAGGAATAAATCTCCCTTTCTCTCAGATCCAACAAAGTGTCTTTGGGACTCATACCAAGAATCAAACCCAGAGCCTTTTTCAAAGACACTGCACATCTCAGCACTCCTCACTTTCCTTCCAACTCACTGTAATTTCTTAAATTGGAGTTATCAAGCAGGTGTGCACCTCTGTGTAATTTCTTTTGCCCATTTTGCTTTCTCCTCAGTCTATTATCTATACTGAATCGTATCCATTTCTCTCACAGCCTAGGATCTTAACACCGAATACCTAAAAAGACATTATTTTTGCCTTTTTTTGCATAACTTCCCTAAAATAATGGACACTGACTGGTGCTACTTTGGTGGAATATGAAGAAGGAAGGCATGCATGTAAAGGAGAAAATGAGAGTAAAAACTCAGTTCATTTTTCTAAATATTATCCCACAACACGACAAAGTGAAGTGAGAGCTGTGCTCTGATGGAAGCACTCTAGTCTTTTGCATCAGTCAGCATCTAGGTTGCAAACAACAGAATCCACTGTGTTTTGAACAGAAAAGGCATTAACTGGTTGCCTTTAGAGTCTTTGGAAGGGCCAGAGAGCCATGCTCAGGGATAATACAAGCAGGAACACTCACATCACACCATCCACGGTTAGCAGCTGTGAGCTCATGGTAGTGGGGCCCAGATACCGCAATTGGCACCATACATGAGGTCAGAGCGATGTCTCTGCCACAGGCTGTTTGGTGAATATAAATTTCTGATATTATATATAGTAAAATGTCAACATTTGGAAGATCTTTATAACTCATGAACCAATGTTTACCAAATTATTAATACACAGTGTTACAAAATCCTGCATGGGGAAAAAGTTATTAAACTACAAGATAGCCCAGTGGATTTTAATATGTCAGAAAACCAAAAGGTGTTGGTATGGTTTCATAATATATTCCATTTTGTAACTAACTTCTAAGAAATTACTACTTGTGATGTTTGGGTTCATATCAAAGGGAAATATCTTCATTTACATGGAAAAGCTATTAAAATTCTCATCACTTTTCAAACTACATATCTGTATGAGGCTGGATGGATAGAGGTAGAAAAAGAATCAAGAGAATGTCAAAGATCCATATATTACTAACCAAATTCATCTAATTGACATTTATAGAACACTAAAACAACTTTTACTTTTCAAGTTAACATGGCATATTCACAAATAAGCACTGTATTCTGACCCATAAAACATGTATCACACATTTTAAAGTATTCAAAATCTATGGGAAAAAACTCTGATACTACAAGATTAAATTAGAAACAAATACTAAGATACCTAGAATGCTTCAAATATTGGAACATTAAACAACATAATATTAAGTAGATAATTGCTTACAGAGGAAATTAAAAATGAGGAGACTATTAGGGTTTATTTTTTTCTCTATTCTGTTCCATTGGTCTATGTGCCTATTTTTATATCAATACCACACTGTTTTGGTGACTATGGCCTTATAGTATGGTTTGAAATCAGGTAGTGTGATGCTTCCATATTAGTTCTTTTTGCTTAGTCTTGGTTTCTTTATGCAGGCTCTTTTTTGGTTCCATATAAATTTTAGAATTGTTTTGTCTAACTCTGTGAAGAATGACCGTGGTATTTTGATGAGGACTGCATTTAATTTGTAGATTGCTTTCAGGAGTTTAGTCATTTTCATAATATTCATTCTACCTATCCATGAGCATGGGATGTGTTTCCATTTGTTTGTGTTGTCAATGATTTATTTCAGCAGTGTTCTGTAGTTTTCCTTGTAGAAGTTTTTCACCTCCTTGGTAGGTGTATTTATAAGTTTTTTTTTTTTTTTTTTTTTTTTTTGCAGCTTTTGTAAAAGGGTTGAGTTCTTGATTTGATTCTCTGCTAGGTTGCTCTTGGTGTATAGAAGAGCTACTGATTTGTGTACATTAATCTTGTATCCAGAAACTTTGCAAATTCTTTTATCAGTTTTCTAGGCGCTTTCTGGAGGAGTCCTTAGGGTTTTCAAGGTAAATGAGCGTATCGTTAGCGAACAGGAACAGTTTGACTTCCTCCCTATCAGTTTGAGTGCCCTTTATTTCTTTCTCTTGTCCAATTACTCTGGCTAGGACTTCCAGTACTATGTTGAAGAGGAATGATGATGAGAGTGGGCATTCTTGTCTTGTTCTCCTTCTCAGAGGGAATACTTTCAGCTTTTCCCCATTCATTAATATGTTGGCTGTGGTTTTGTCATAGGTGGCTTTTATTACATTAAGGTATGTTCCTTGCATTCTGATTTTGTTGATGGTTTTAATCATGAAGCGATGCTGGATTTTGTCAAATGCTTTTCCTGCTGTAAGGTATATTGTTGAGTTGAAATGAGGAAACTGAGGTCAGTATAAGAAAATGAAAATCCGATTTATTCAGCTCCCGGGCGAGGTTCTATTGTCCAGGTAAGGGCCAGAGAAGTCGCGCTTAACTTTTTAGGATAAGGGGTTTTGTAAGGAGTGAAGGCATTTGATTGGATATAGGGGAGACAAAGCATAAGGCACTTGACTGGATATTGGGACCCAGGAATTGGAATGAAGGCATTTGATAGATATAGGGGAGACAAAGCATAAGGCACTTGACTGGATATTGGGACCCAGAAAGTGGAGTGAAGGCAGTTATTACTGGTAGGTAGGTGGGATCTTTGGTGAGTGGGCCATCTTGGGGAAGATGACCTAAACGGGACAAAGAGTTATTGGGCAGGGTTTGGTGTGGCTTTTTTGAAATTTTTGGGCAGGGGTTTTTTAGCGGGGGGCTAGGTGTTGGGTGCAGAGTGGTGACGTAATTCCCTGTTGCCAGGAAGGATGGGCGTGTCCAAGCTCCCGGCAAGGCAACCGGGCCTTACACCTACATCTAATGAAACTCAAGATGGATTAAGGACTTAAACCCAAGGCCTGAAACTACAAAAATTCTAGAAGATAACATTGGAAAAACCCTTCTAGACATGGCTTAGGCAAGGATTTCATGACCAAGAACACAAAAGGAAATGCAATAAAAACAAAGATAAATAGCTAGGACCTAATTAAATGAAAGAGCTTTTGCATGGCAAAAGGAACAGCCAGCAGAGTAAACAGACAACACACAGAGTGGGAGAAAATCTTCACAATCTATACATCTGAAGAATCTACAATGAACTCAAACAAATCAGTAAGAAAAACACAATCCCATCAAAAATGGGCTAAGGACACGAATAAACAACTCTCAAAAGAAGATATACAAATGACCAACAAATATATGAAAAAATGTTCAATATCGCTAATGATCAGGGAGAGGCAAATTAAAACCACAATGTGATACCACCTTACTCCTGCAAGAATAGCCATAATCAAAATACCGAAAAACAGTAGGTGTTGTGTGGATGTGGTGATTAGGGAATACTTCCACACTGCTGGTGGGACTGTAAACTAGTACAGCCACTATGCAAAACACTGCGGAAATTCCTTAAAGAACTAAAAGTAGAACAACCATTTGATCCAGCAATCCCACTACTGGGTGCCTACCCAGAGGAAAAGAAGCCATTATTCGAGAAAGATACTTGCACTCGCATGGCAGCACAATTCACAATTGTAAATTCGTGGAACCAACCCAAATGCCCGTTAATCAAGTGGATAAAGAAATGGTAGCATATATGTATATACGATGGAATACTACTCAGTCATAAAAAAATGAATGAATTATCAGCATTTGCAGTGACCTGTACGAGACTGGAGACTGTCATTCTAAGTGAAGTAACTCAGGAATGGAAAACCATTCCCGATATGTTCTCGCTGATATGTGGGGAGCTAAGCTATGAGGATGCTAAGGTATAAGAATGATAAAATGGACTCTGGGGACTTGGGGGGAAGAGTGGGAGTAGGGTGAAGGATAAAAGACTATAAATATGGTACAGTGTATACTGCTTGGGCAATGGGTGCACCAAAATCTCACAAATCACCGCTAAAGAACTTATTCATGTAACCAAATACCACCTGCACCCCAATAACTTATGAAAAATAAAATAAGAAAAATTTTTAAAAGGAAAAATTAGAAAAACATCTGTTGACATACTGAACATGCACCATATCAGGTTTATTAAATAGACCTAAGGAAATACTTCAATAAATTTAGTTTCAATGCTTATTTATTAAACACAAAGGTCTAAAAATGCATTTCCATATTAGTAAGTGAGAAAAAAAGGAAAATTAAAGGGGGTAGAAGAAAGAAAACAGCACAAATCAAAAAAATAGAAAATTCATAACAAAGAAAAAACAAAAATAATTCTTTTGGAAATATTCGTGCAATCAATCTACCCCTATAAGACTAATTAGAAAAAAAGAGAAAACACAAAATATGATTTGAGAGAAGAAATATCATTACAGGTATAAAGGATATTGAAAAAATATGAAAATATCCTGCCAAAACTTAGAAGAAGTAAACAAATTCATAGATACATTAAACTACCAAAATTAACACAAGAATAAATAAAATCTGAATAACCCTAAATATACTAAAGAAATTGCATTTATTAAGATAAAAACTTACAAAAAAAGACACACCAAGTCCAGAAAATTGATATTTTACTATTTAATTCTATCAGTTATTCAGGGAAAAAATAATAATATTTACTTTACACAAGTCCTTTCAAAATAAAGCATGATAGAAATGTTTTATGCAATATTATGCAATAATATACCTAAATACATAAGTTTAACTTTGGAGTCTTTTCAGATACCAAACAATAATATATCAATGGCATTTGGTAAACAGATTTCTGAGAGATGATCCAAAAATCTTGAATCAGTTATTAATGGGAGTTTATTCTAATTAAAACTTCTGCTCATCAAAATATACCATTTTAAAAGTAAAAATGTAACCCTCACACTTGGAGAAAGCATTAAGATACATGTATCTGACAGAATATGGAAAAAAAATTCTACAAATTAATAATAAAAATACAAACCAATGTTTTAAATGGGTTAAAAATTTAAACAGATACCTGACCAAAAAATAATATATCTAAATTACCAGTAAGAACATTAAAAGTTTCTCAAATTTCATCGACAGGAAAACCCAAATTAAACTATAGTATGATACTACTTCACACTCCCTATTATAGCTAAAATCAAAAAGGTCCACAACACCAAATATTGGTAAGAATAGGGAGTAAGTGGAGACTGATTCATTGCAAATAAGAATGTAAAATAGTAAAAGCACTTTGAAAAACTGTTTGGCACTTTCTTATAAAGTTAAATATGCATCAACTCTATAGGCAAGGCATTTATCTTATGTTGCCAAAACTTGAAAACTCTCAAATATTTAACAATAGGAATATGAATAAACAAATGAAATACTAAGAATATAAATGAATTTCAAATCCAATATATTGATTAGAAAAATCCAGACACAAAAGAGCAGATACTATATAATTTCATTTATGCAATACAAAAGCAGGCAAAACTTAAGTATAGTAAGAGAAAGCAGAATATTGGTTTTCTGTGGAGCACTAGGAAATTTTCCAGGATGGAAATGCTCTCCCTAGACTGAAATGTGGTTGCTACACAAGCGTATATATTTGTCAAACTCTACATATTGTGTATTTATTGTTGTCTTGTACAGAGATTTCACTTTAATAAGAAGAAAATTATCTTCCTGCATGAAGCCTCCTTTAGTTGATTCTACTCAACTCTAAATGGACAACTTGAAATTATCAGTTACTAGTTCAGTTTGCAGCTCTGCTAGAACTTCAAATTATGCTTTTGTGTGGTTATATGTTTTCTCGTGTATGAAATTATATAATTGGAGCACATGGCTTTATGGTATAACTTGCAGATATAAAATTTTATATGTCCGTACTTGTTTTGATTCAAAAATTGAATAACCAAGGTTATTTCTTATTAAAAAATTGAATTGAAGTTTCCTACAGTGTCAGGGCCAATCATATATATTTTTAAATATCCATAATAAGGTTTTTCTAAGAGAATCAATGATGAAGTTTGATTACAGTAGACTGTGCATTTTCATCTGCCTTTACGCAGCATCAAGATATGCTGACAAGAGAAATAAGAAGGGGAAAAAGAACTATATCCATAAGAATGACAAACCCAAAGTGCTGTCTGTCACTCATAAATAAGGTCTGGGCTAGAGGAAACAAGGATGAGAACAAGTCAGGAATAGAAAATCAGGTTTTAAATCAGATACAGTGTAACAGCTACCACTCTAATGAGAGATATTTTTCCATGATCTTTGTTGATTTCAGGGAATATTTAGAAATATTCCAAAATTATGTTTTTAACACTGGTATCAAGTCCTGCAGGTTTCCAATGCATACTTGATCAAAGTGTGTATCTCTGTAAATGTTTGCCTGCACAAAACAATTCAGCATAACGTTAATTCTATGAGATTCAGTGTGATCCTAAATTCTAATTTGGCATCAGTTTAATTTCAATTACTGCATTCAGGACAGCATAAATAATCCTATTTACACATTTAATTCAAGTGTACATAATACGCTGTAGAAAAAAATAAAATTTGATAGAGGAAATAAATTATCTTATGTTTAAACACAAAATTGAATAAGATTCTCATATTTTGAAAGCTGAGGTTTTTTTGCCTCTACGTATATCCTGTTTGCTTTTTAGTATGAAAAGGTCAATCTGTCTGCATACCTCCTGTATTTTTGTTGAACTCCATTAACCGTACTCCTAAAATCTTACAAGGATAACTTTTTGATGGGAGGAGTTTTGCTTTATTTTAACTTGGAGACTATTCCTAAGATATTGGTATGCCCTTTCTAAATAAGTTCTAATTAGAGTTCTTCTTTAGCACTTTGGATGTTCTCATAATTAGTAGGGTCTGCCTTCAACCAACCATTGAAGAAAGTATGAAAGCTTTTGAATGTTCCCAGCCTCCCAATTCTGCTGTCCCCTTGTGATTCCTTTCCTTTTTCCAAATGAACTACTTTTACCTTTCAGGAATTCAAGATTTTTCTACTACTTCCTGGTATTAAAATAAAACCAGTAAAATTTTCAGTAAAATACAAAGGGATAAAGCATGTACCACCCAAGAAGATGTATCATACAATCCTCTACCTCATTACCCTGCCATATACTTCTCCCTAGCACGTTTGTTTATTAAATGCTTCTCACACTAGTACATTGTTTTATCTTTCAATTGTTAGTGCCAGTGTATGGAAAGGAAGTTAACTTTCGAATATTGTCTGTGTGCAGAAAATTTGCTATATTCATGTATTTATTATAATAGTTTATCTGTAGACTTTAACTTGTATGCATTCATACTGTCTGAATAATGAGCTTTATTTCTTCCTTTTCAATCTTTATAGCAACAGTTTTTCCGTGCCTTATTGTACCACCCTCAATCCTCCAGTAAAGTGTTGAGTAGAAGTGCTGATTGACATGCTTGTTTCATTCCTGTTCTCATGAAAAATCTTCCTTTCACCTTTACATGGATACCCTTTATCATATTAAGTATAGAGAAGTCTGTGATATCACAAGGTTAGCCAAGATAACTTTCAATAAGAGTCACTTTTAATAGGAATCATACCATCTCTAGCTTAGGAAAGAGGCTATCTACCTAATTTTTCAAACATTAGATAAAGTTCTGGAAACTGTAAATCATCATTTTCTATATCTTTTATTATAGTCCAATGTATCTGAGACATCAATTTTATTTCTAAATCAATTCCATTCAAAGTTCTTGGCTAAAAGTATTGGGAGAGACTTGCCTTGATTTGTCAGTCCGTCATAGGATGGAAAATCACTTATTTTTCTGTTAAAAGGTAGCTGAGCTCTTCTCCAGAGTTGCATATCACTAAATAAATCTAATGACACTTTGTAAATCAGCCAAATACCATGAACTGACAATAAAAGTATCTGAATATTAAATAGCCTATGCTTTACTAAGGAAATAATACAACTAAGGAAATGGTATATAAGAAAATAATAATGTATAGCCGTATTCCCTTGAAAAAATGGTGTAATGATAGGTTCATTTCCCCAACTTTTATGTTCTACCATAGACAGTGTCCTATCAGCTTTCATCTTTCTCATTACTGGATATGAATGAAAGGAACCAAGAGATCTATGTACTTTTGTTCACTTCAGTAACCAGAGTAATTCAGAGTGGCTCCAAAAGACCATCATAAAGACTTAATATATTCTTTCTTTACAATTTTTATTTAAAGCTACAGCATGGAAATTTGGCCTATAATAGTCATGAAAAAAATAATTACTCTCTCCAGGGCTCTATGTCGATTTTCCATCTAAATATAGATTTTTATTAATATTCATTACAATTTCCCATAAGCATGAAGAAACTAACATTTTATTGGAATTTTCAAGGGAGAGAAATAGAAGATAGTATCTTCTTCCAAATGACCTAAGAGGTACTATGAGGAAAAAGTCATTTTCTAAAACTATGCACTTATACTCCAGCTTCCAAATTCATGACCTAAGCAGCACAGGTACTCAATAAAGGCTGAATAATAATGATGATGTTTCATGTCAAAGAAAAATTACTGAATTAAAGTTACATACATAAAAGAGGGTGTGTGTGTGTGTGTGTGTGTGTGTGTGTGTGTGGCTTGTATAAGAATATTTTATCAGATGTAGGCTCTAAATAGTCAGATAAGATATTGTCTAAGAGAAAAAGCTCATATTTTTACTTATTTTATTCACAATATAGATCCCTTGAAAAAAAATCTCTATCAAAATAATCTACCATGATGGAATACATTCACAGTGAGAGCAGACTTTCGAGTTAAAAAAAAACACAGTACAAACACACATTTTCACTAATAGGTTGAATCTAAGGAATATGTTTAGTTTCTGAATGAAAATGGCTGATTTAACAAATGCTTGTCAGCAAGTGCCCAGTCAAATTATAAGCAATGGAGTTAGAAATAAAAACTAATTTTTGAACCCAAGTTCAAATTAAATGCATTAAATTACTCAGCTTTTCCAAAAATCCTGACTTCTTGAAAACACAATGAGATCAATTTACCTAAATAAAAAAAGAAGATAACTTATTCATTTATAGTCACTAAGTTGAATCCACTTCTCCCAGGCCACTCCTAATTTTAAGGGTAAAAGTCAATAGCATTTTTAGGGACTTTTATACTCACAGTGATAATAAAAGAATGAACCTGGAGCACAATGGCTCTCTGTACTGCTGCTGTTACACACAGTGCAGGCAAACTCTTTTAACTCTCACCCTATTGTTAATAGATCAAGACCCAGTTTACTCAGAATTTAACAATGCCACCATCACTTTACCCCCAGCTTTCTTAACTATCTGTCACTCTCTTAACTATCACCTCTACCCCCAGCCCCACCACCCAACTTATTGTTTCTCACAGATTCACAGAAAGCAAAATTGGTGTTCTCAACTAGCTGTTGGTCAACACCTAAACAGGAGCTTTGTAATTTCACCAAAAGGATGTTTTCTATAATAGCATTATTTTCATCAATTATAAAGAAAGAAGAGTCAGAAATGAAAAAGACAGAACAATGGACAACTTCATTTGTGGACACCAACATTTGATTTTCATCCATTTCCATGTGTCTCAAGATTTAAAAAAAAAAAAATCCAACTATAAAAAGCACAAAAGCCAATCTTCTCCGAGCACATACAAAAACAGGCAGCAAGCCAAAGCTGGCTATCAACTTCAATTTGCCAAACCCTGCTCCAAAGAACAGATTGGAGATAAACAAGTGATGAATCAGATAATACATGTAAAAGACTACCACAGAAGTCCATATTAACAGATAATTGTGGCTTGAACTCATGTTTTGCTATAGGGATGGAGACAAGTAAATGAAATTTAGATACATTTCAGATAAGACTTGGTAATAACTATAAATATATCATATTATGGGCCTTTTTCTGGTGAAGATTCACATTTATAAATAAGATAAAACTCTTAGAACACTAAAGAATTTTAAGTATTTAGTTTTGTTTTATTTTGTTTTGATACCTCTAGGCTTGAAATTAGGGCCATGTTTTGTTGTTGTTGTTGCTGTTTTTCCTATTTTAAAATGTATTAGAGAGACAATTGACATATTTATAAAATAAATAAAACATAGTAAATATATAAACATGGTTTAAAATCTTTCCATGACTTTCAGAACCTAAATTTATAAATAGAACCAAACATTAATTAAAATCCCACTTGAAGTCCCCCTTTTTGCACAGAAAATATTATTCAGAGCTACTTTGATTTTTACAATTTAATCTTCAATCTGTTAAAGATAAAATTTTTAAAATCTAGGTAGCTTTTAGGTTCAATTTACAGATAGATGATTAGCCTTCATAAATATAACAAATGTTAGGGCCATCTTTCATGTTAACGAACTCTATAAACATACAGAGTTAGGATTAATATTAGAGAGAGTAGGTTGGGTTGGCGAAGGTCTCACAAGAGAAATGTCATTTGGGTTTGGAAGGCTCAGATGTATTTACCTGTCAGAGAAGCACAAGGGAAGGCCTTAGAATTAGAGAAAATAGACTAAGAAAATGTGTTGAGTTATAAGAACATGCCACATCGGGGAATTTTCTAGTCCTGCAAGGGGAAGAACTATAAAAGAATGAGATGTGAAAGAGAATATTGAACTTGATTATAGAGTGCTTTCTTTAAAGCCATGCCGAGAAATGTATGTAGTTCTCTTAGTTTAAGTCAAATTTAAAGTGTGGAGATACACTAAACACAAATAAAGAAAGAAAAACTCTTCCTTCCCTAACTATCTACTTTGGTAAGCTAAAAATTCATAAAGCTCATAGCCTGCCTGAAGGCAATAATAAAATAGAACAAAAACACCAGTAAGACCTTATTACAGCCACTCTAGCAGTTAGAACCTTATTTCATGGAATGAAAATGCAGCATTAAAGCTTCACCAGGACAATTTATAATGCTGCTCTTTTTAATTCCATTTAATGCTTTTCTATTTCAAAAAAATGAACTAGCTGATCAATTCGTGATACCAGTTGTCATAATTTGTAATATCAACACATTGGTTCTGCATAAAACATCCCCCGACCCAAACTGAACAGGGGGATTCATACTTAGGAGTCATGGAAAATATGAGGGATGTGAACGAGTGCATTGCATTTAGCTGTGCACTTTTTCACAATGTCTTGATATTCACCAAGAAAATCTCACCTGATAGTCCTCTCACCATTACAGCAGATTCTGTTCACAGTGTTTGAATATGCAGAAGCCTATGCTTATGCATTTGGCCCCAGAGATTCTGCCAAAAATTACACACCCTGTTGCTCAAAGAACAGCAACTAAATATCAAAGACAAAAAGATAACTTTGAACTTACAGACACCTGTGCGATGGATAAAGAATTCTGACCATGCCATAACTGCTTAAAGGGCATATAAATCACTCTCAATATAATAAAAATTTAAGTATGTAGATAATGACAATGCTGACTGTAAAATTAAGTAATCCTAGCAATGAATAAGAACAGAATATGGGATATAGGAGAGTATCATGTGTCCTAAACATAGAAATAAGTTCAGGGTAGCATATGTAATCTTAGCACCTTGAATAAATCTCTGGACAGGAAGCCTTAATACTGTTCCTTTTGAGCTTTCTTTCTATGTGTTGTGCCATTCAAGGTTAATACTCAACTTTTTAAAATCTACAAACCTCTCTTCTCATACATACACACATAAATCTCTTCAATATTTAGTTGTCCTTCAT
Organism: Ateles fusciceps; assembly: GCA_036589455.1. Classification (NCBI taxonomy): domain Eukaryota; kingdom Metazoa; phylum Chordata; class Mammalia; order Primates; family Atelidae; genus Ateles; species Ateles fusciceps. The sequence continues at coordinate 5,585,900 of JAZHEH010002496.1, forward strand.
ATAGACTATGAAATTTAAAACAGACATTTATGAGCAAGAAAGATGGAAAAACAGTGTATGTTCAAGTCACAAACAAGCATTCTCAATTTTATTGTCCCTAAATGTCAAGCAGAGGGACTAACTGGAAAGGAATTACTAGTGACGATGCAAAGAAGCCAGGGTGATTTGTGGGGTGCAGAGAGATGAGCACGGCTCTGTCCAACAGAATATTTAAGGAGTGAAATTTTAACCATTTCATGATCAGAAAAGGAGTATTTTGACCATTAGCAGAAGGAAGAAAAATTTGGAATCTAGAAATAAAAATAAATTTCTAGGTTTCACCTTGGCCATATATACTTCAAATTCTAAGAACAAAGGTCAATATGTGCATTTTCATAGTGTCCTATACTTTCAAATATTGCTTTCTGTTAATGCTCTCCTACTGTATATTTTTAAGATTACATGGTAAACTTCTCTTTTTGTATGTTTTGTTTTTCAATACATTATAATAGTTTGCAACAAAACAAAGGTTTGTTTTCCAGAGTATAAATTCAGTATCAAATAAATATGTACCTATTCCAAAAATATGTTCCATGAAGCTATAAACTGGATTTTAATATACTATATGAATTACATACAAGAAGTTGCAATGCATATTAGAGTAGTAATTCTCAACTGGTGGGACAGTTGGGTAAGAGCAATAACATTCTCTAGCAAAGGAAATTTTTCAAACATGTGAGTGTACACCCACACACACACACACACACACACACACACACAAGAAACAGGGAACATACCCACTGTCAGTCCTTTCAAGTCCACTGACAACACCTCCAGGGCAAGTTAATTCCTCCTTATTATGAACAGTTTTAGTAATTACCAAAAGAATTACAACTTATATGTTTATATGCCCTTTTCCAAGGATCACTATTGGTACTATTTCTATATTTTGGGTCTACGTGGAATGAAGTTATTCTTTCTTTCATGTGACTGCACCAGAAATTTTAAGAGAACAATCAGAGTACAAAAACTGCAAATTCCATTCAGTTTATTCTTTAAATATGTTAAGGGACATCAAATTATTTCTCAAAGATTCATCGAAAATAAGCGTTGAGATCTTTATCAGTCAGAGATCAGCCAAAGAGGCAACAGATCTATCTATCTACTTATCTATCTATCTATCTATCTATCTATCTACCTACTTACATATCTATCCATCTAATCTATCTATCTATCTGTGTATATGTGTGTATATCTACAGATTTATAGAGAGATTTGATCTTATGTAATTTTGGAGGCTGGTTACACACTGCCTATGAGGCTCATGCATCTGTATTTGATGATGGAGTCTGAACTATACATATAAGGTAGTGAGAAAGAAAAGACTCGTGAAATAGCCATACTGCCCAAAGTAATTTAGAGATTCAATGCTATCCCCAGTAAGCTACCAATGACCTTCTTCACAGAACTGGAAAAAAACAACTTAAACTTCACATGGAACCAAAAGAGAGCCCGCATAGCCAAGACAATCCTAAGCAAAAAGAACAAAGCAGGAGGCAACCCGCTACCTGATTTCAAACTATACTACAAAACTACAGTAATCAAAACAGCATGGTACTGGTATCAAAACAGAGATACAGACCAATGGAACAGAACAGAGGTCTTGGAAGCAACATCACACATCTACAACCATCTGATCTTTGACAAATCTGACAAAAACAAGCAATGGGGGAAAGGAGTCCCTGTTTAATAAATGGTGTTGGGAAAACTGGCTAGCAGTGTGCAGAAAGCAGAAACTGGACCCCTTCCTGACGCCTTACACTAAAATTAATTCCAGATGGATTAAAGACTTAAACATAAGACCTAACACCATAAAAACACTAGAAGAAAACCAAGGCAAAATCATTCAGGACATAGGCATCGGCAAGGACTTCATGACCAAAACACCAAAAGCATTGGCAACAAATGCCAAAATAGACAAATGGGACCTAATTAAATGCCAGAGCTTCCATACAGCAAAAGAAACAATCATTAGAATGAACCAGCAACCAACAGAATGGGAAAAAATTTTTGCAATCTACCCATCTGACAAAGGGCTAATATCCAGAATCTACAAAGAACTAAAAACAGATTTACAAGAAAAAAACAAACAAACCCATCCAAAAGTGGGAGAAGGATATAAACAGACACTTTTCAAAAGAAGACATATATGAGGCCAACAAACATATGAAAAAAATGCTCATCATCACTGATTATTAGAGAAATGCAAATCAAAACCACATTGAGATACCACCTCACACCTGTTAGAATGGCAATCATTAAAAAATCTGGAGACAACAGATGCTGGAGAGGATGTGGAGAAATAGGAACACTTTTACACTGCTGGTGGGAGTGTAAACTAGTTCAATCATTGTGGAAGACAGTGTGGTGATTCCTCAAGGACCTAGAAATAGAAATTCCATTTGACCCTGCCATCCCATTACTGGGTGTATACCCAAAGGATTATAAATCATTCTATTATAAAGACACGTGCACACGTATGTTCATAGCGGCACTGTTTACAATAGCAAAGTCCTTAAACCAACCCATCGATGATAGACTGGACAAGGAAAATGTGGCATATATACACCATGGAATACTATGCAGTCATAAAAAACAATGAGTTCGTGTCCTTTGTAGGAACATGGATGAATCTGGAAACCATCATTCTCACCAAATTGACACAAGAACAGAAAATCAAACACTGCATGTTCTCACTCCTAGGTGGGTGTTGAACAATGAGAACACATGGACACAGGGAGGGGGAGCATCACACACTGGTGTCTGTTGTGGAGGGCCAAGGAGGGACAGTGGCAGGGTGGGGGAGGTCGGGGGAGGGATAACATGGGGGAGAAATGCCAGATGTGGGTGACTGGTGGATGGAGGCAGCAAACCATATTGTTTTGTGTGTACCTGTGCAACAATCCTGCATGATCTGCACATGTACTCCAGAACCTAAAGTACAATTAAAAAAAAAAAAGAAAATATGAAGTAAGGGAATAAATAACTCACTCTGTGAAGATGTCTTGGAATATGCAAAGATGTACTGGAACATCTACTGGTGTCCCATGATCTCAAAGTTTTCAACTTCTATTTCGGTTGACCTTCAGGGAGGTTAGCATCCTTTGTCATGTTGCTAACCATGGATTCGACCTAGAAGTCAGAGGAGCTGAAAGAGGAGATCCAGCAGGAGCTAAAGGAGTTTGGTCCCGCTGCTGCCCATGCCAACAAGGTAAGCCAGCAGATAAGCCTCAATGCAGCTTATGGCTGGTGCTTCGCTTCCACCTGCGAAACCTCTCCCAAAATGTCTAGTGGCCCATGCTGACCAGAAACTGCGCTAGAAGGGGCGCTGTCAGAAAACAGTGCCAGCTGAGCAACACTGAAACAATGCAAATCCACTATATTGTTTAGCAATTTTTATCATTAAATAAAAGCATACATTCCTCATACCGAAATAGTTATGCATCTACCTTCTTGCTGATTTTTACAAAAGGAATAAAATTATTTCATAGATCTTAAATGCTCCATATTCCACAAATAGCCTCTGTGTGAAGTATAAGTGTCCACATGTCACAGAGTAGCATGAGGGACCAGGAGACCTAGAGGAGACCACGAAGACCATGGATTCCATTTTACTATGTCTGTTTTATAGTCAAGGAAACAGACTCAGCAAGGTTAGTGGGTTGAATCAGATACACACTCTTTCTCAGGCAAAATCCAGAGCTAGAAGCCATATCTCCTTTCCATCAGTCTGGTGATTTTATATGCACTCATGTATTTGTGTAACTCATAAACACTAAATTTAAAAATAATATTATTGCTCAATACAATATTATTATTCACACTGCCATTTTTCTTTTCCTTTCTCTTGGGAAAAGGCAAAGGTCGAATTTTAAGATTGCCTTTACACAGTCTCCAAATCTATGATTCTCTTAACTTCCTCTATAATAACTTCTTCAAGGATTCACGAGTTTCTGTTTTCTGTATATTTCATTTCTACAGTTATTAGAATTTATCAGATAAATTGATGCATGCATTTCTGTTTTTAAATCCATATTGAGAATGAATTATAGTCAAAAAAAGTAGTATGCTTTATTGTTTATCTACAGAGTATCCACTTTTTGATTCAGAGAGAAGTTCAGCTTTGTATTGCTTTAGGCATAAAATTTAATTGGAAAGCAATACACACCTTAATAAAGTGATCTATAGTCATTCTCCTGCACAAACTATTTAAGCACCAACAGTGTTTTCTGCTGTGTAAGCTGCATCACCGTCATTGTTCAATGTACTCTTGACTGAAGAACTACCTAAACTTGACAATTAATGCAGAGAGACATAAATGTGTGAGTAAATAAGATAACAGCTGGGAGAGAGGATAAATCCTATATACAAAACAAAATATAACCAGTATGTGTTTGTTATAATAACATAAGAATATTCTTATCAGTGTTTGCTGTTTTGTTTCCAAATCCATTCTTGTCTTTGTCTACTGACATTTAAAAACTTAGTTGATACTGTGCTGCCATTACAAAGGTGAAATGAATAGATTAGTAGTTGCACAGCTGTTTACGGTTTTGGTTTATAGCTCTGGGACATCCCATTCTGGAGACATTCCGTTCCAGTTCATTTTAACAGTAATTAGAAGTACCCCTATAACGAGGAGTTTGCTGTTGGAAACAACTTCATTAGTTTGGGTGATTTTATTGGTTTCCTTTAGGGTGAGGAACTAGCACTAATAGTTGTAATTTAATAGAAAAATTACTGAAGCAAGAAAGATTCCACTACATCTTAAATGAGGCATTAGACAGAAGTTTCCTTTCCAAAGAATGAAATATGAGAGTACCGCCTTTACCTTTAAAATTTCTATGTAAATGCATACAAATTAGCATGAAAAGGCTATTTTAATTAAAAGCCTAAATATTGCTTAAATGCAACACCAAGTTCTCATACCAGAAAATACAAGCAAAATTGACATAAATTGGAAATTCATGTGTCCATACAAGGCATTTTTCCTCACACTTTATTTAAAGTGAGGTAGAGTCAACACAGTTGGCCTTTGTGGAAGGAATTTATTTTCCTTTGGATAAAGAGGTTAATTCACTTTTCTAAGCTTGTTCTTTTCTCTTGTTTCCATCGTACCCTCTCCCTTTTTCCCCGTCACACATCCTCTCCCTAAGTAGCAACATTTTCTTTGCCACAAGAAGAATTAATGGGACGATATTATCACCTCTGGTACACACATGATTCTCTATCTACAGAACACTTTGTAATCATTTAGGAATCCTTCCTCCCACTTCCAATGAAATATGACTCAGCATTACTTTCAGTATTTTATAGATGACAAAACAAATAGAAATTTACTCGAGATTTCAAAGCAAATTAACAGATTAGTAATCTGAGATGTAAGCGTAATCTGAGATGTAAGCGTCTATCCTTCTTCTTCGAGACTATATTTTGACACCTCCACCATTTGCAAATAATGATCTTTTACCATAAAAAAAGTTTTAATGTTTCAAATTATGTGGAATTTATAATGCCTGGATGCTAAAACAAAGAAGCAAATATAAGATAAAGTTTATATTTTGGCTTCAAGCTGATAGTTCAGGTACAAAATTATAGTCTTCTCATGTCTGGGTAAAGATGTACCTCAAAATCTATGAATTGCAAATCCACAGAGTAGGAACTTTGTCTGTCATAATGACTTTTGCTGCCCAAATACAATGACTTTTATAGCTCAAATACATAACACGTATTTGAGTGCTTGACTATGGGGGAACTTTTCATAAATATTGGTTGAATAAATGTTGGGTCAAAAAAACAAATAAAACAAAAAATGGTCAACCCTACTAACCTTTAGAAACCAAAGTTTCTCACACTGTTGAAGAGTTTGATGTCTATGAACATTCTTCCCACATTGTTTCTACATTTTACACCCAAATCACTCCTCTTTATACCAACCAATTTTCAGCTTCTCCATCCACCATACTTATCTATCCTGCAGAGCTGAAAAATAACAGACTCACTCTCCACTACTCTTTTTCATTTCTGTTAGGTGATTTCTCACTTTTGAATTTCCCAGGTCTTGGATTAATGAGCATCACTGACATTAGCTGGGAATCCAAGAAAAACATTTTAGATTGAATGACTTAAATTTGAAAAAAAAAAAAAGGTATTGGGAGGGAATTAAAACCCTCCCTAAAGAAGTGGGTGGATGCATGTTCTCACTTATAAGTGAGAGCCTCACAATGGGAATACATGGACACAGGGAGAGGAACAACACACAGTGGGGCCTGTCAGAGGGGTGGGGGAAGGAGAGCATGAGGATAAATAGGTAATGCATGTGGGGCTTAATACCTGGGTGTTGGGTTGGTAAGTGCAGCAAACCATGATGGCACATGTTTACCTATGGAACAGCCTGCATGTCCTGCATATGTACCCCAGAATGTAAAATAAATTTTAATAAAAGAAGTGAGGGGGAGATTTGGAGTCATGCAAAAAACTAGAGAGGAGAATAGAACAAAAGAGTTGGAGGCCAATCAAGAGAAGACATATTTTGTGAAGATACTAATTCCTGAAATATTTCCAATGTGCAATGCTGAGTGAAGGATTATGTTTTCTGTGACTTTAACTATTTGATGTCATGTTGTCATCCTCTTTGAAACTGACACATCTTCCTATTGCAATAGTTCCAACATGTCCAAAGCAAGAAGATTTTAAATGGGAAAGGAAGACTTCCCCCACTCCCAAGTCTACAATGGCCTCAATGGAAAAAGGTTAACATCCTCAAAATTAGTGTTTCTTAGACTAATGTTGACACCCTGGAAAAGGCAGTCCTCAACATAACAAGAAGAATTTCTCCAGTGTTGTACAACTCAAAAGAATCAATAGATATTCCTAGTTAATAATTTTTTTAAAATTATATCCCCACCTCTGAAAATGGTGGCACTGTGTATACCACATGAAAGAAGAACATTCCAAATCTGAAGACAGAAGAGCAAAAAGAATTCACTTGTGGCATTCTACGTATTAGCAAAAGGGGAGATTCTATATGCACTGATAATGGTAATAACAAGCTCACCTCAGTTTGTAATGTAACATGGTCTAATGTAAACTAAGAATATGTTTATCAAGAAAACAGGCAATTACGTGCAATAAGTGGCTCACAGTAAGTTCATGTGGCTGTTAATAATATAATTCTACTCTTAATTGCTGAACCACTAAAAGTTAGGTAGCAAATGTGTAATTCATTGTCACACTAGACATTACAGAGCATGAACTTAAAATGAGTGCCATACAAATTCAGACACTGTGAAATCATATTTCAAAGGGGCAATATAAATAAATCTTGGGTCAAAAAATAATAGGCCTATATATTTATACATGCATAAGAATTTGAGCAGTTTAATAAAAAATGACTAAAACTTTTCATTTGCTCAGTCATTCCTCAGATTAACCAATAATTACAAAATTCTCAATTCCACAGATAAAATAGACTAGTCAGTTATTGCCACAATAATGTAGCATAATGAATTACACCCAAAACATACTAACATAGAATAACTGAGCATTTCTTACGCACAAGTCTATAGGTCAGCTGGAGTTTGGCTGTTCTAAACTGAACATAGAGAGCTTGTTCCAAAGCTATGAATTGGGTCCAGATTGGCTCCATGTGTCTGTCATCTTCATTTAACCAGTGGTGACCTGAGTCATATTCCTCTCATGGTAACAATCAGAAGCCCAAGACAACAAACCCTACCTTGAAAGCCCTTTTAATCTTCCATGCAAGTTTCACTTTCTAACATATCATTGAACAAAGCAAGTGACATGACCAAGCCCAATATCAATGTTGCAGAGAAGTACATGCCTTTCGTAAAGTCAACTTTTCCTGATTAATAATTTGATATCCCGCAGTGAGGGAAGAATTTAGTCTGGTGGAAAAACCCTTGTTGCTATCTCAGTAACTAAGGACACTTGGAACTGAAGGAAAAAAGGATCTTTGAAAATGTCAGAGAGCAATTTTACTCAAAATAGGCCTATCTCACTTCAGAAACATCCAAGAACATTTAGAGTAAAGGTTATAATAAAAAGTAAGTAAAATAAAATTTGGGCTAATAATGCATATTCAATGAGCACTCTAGCATTTGTCAAGCACCGCACCAGCCCTGAGGAAAGAAAAAAATGCACAGCAACTTCTCTATACATCTGAGAACCCAAGGGAACAGAGAATTGTGATTTCGGGTCTGGAGTCTAAAGGGGCAAATAACATGTCTCAAAGACTGGTCGAGATCTAATGGCAGCATGAACATTAATTCTACATGGCTCTCAGCACAATCAGGAGTCCAGGATGCATACCTTTGCAATATGATAGGTGTGAGACTCTGGAAGGACATGGAAGATGGCCTTTGTTACTGTAAGAAGCTCCCACACACATGTCTTTGAGACACCAAGAGATTTTAAGAGGCTACAGTTCCAGGAATTTGTGGTTGTATGACACCCTATTTCACTTCCCACTGGGGAACAATGACAATGCCTGTTGTTTAATTTATATCCAAAAAATATTATTTCAAATAATTGACTTGAAAAAGTGTTGGGTCAGATTTCAGTACAGCTTTCTTAGGAGAAAACTAGAAGAGAATGTTTATCATAAACATTTAAGCAATACATAAACATTAAGCGATCTTCCTAGCGTAGCATGAGTTTTCTGCGCTAAATCAAAGGCTCGTTTCCCGGATCCTATGTAATAATGCCTTGTCATTGTCATCATCATCATCATCACTACTGACATTTTCAAAGTACCAGAAACTGTATAAAGTACCTGACCCATATTACCTCATTAAATTCTGAAACAACCACATGAAAATAGGTATTAATTATATTTTAGGAAGAAGCTGTGTCTCAGAATAACTTGTCTGAGATTATACAGCTGGTAATAGGAAAGTCATACTTTAAACTCAGGTTTATTCTGATACCAAAACATTAGGTTTTAAATTTTATTAGACATTTTGTCAACATATATGATATAATTATTGCTTGGTATTGCTTGGACTTGGTTGTTTGACTAAGGCATCAGATCAAGCGTTGACTAAATCTGCACCACACTTCAGTCAGTGGAGTGAAAGTTAATGCACTCTCCTAATTTAACATCTGATACTAACAGAGGTTTTTAAGACTATTGAATGGACAATGAATCCATTTAATACAATGACAGTTTTTTTTCACTGATCAAAGAATATGTTGTGATGATTTACACAGGTGTCATCATGTGTTTTAGTGTACAATAAAAACCAAGTCGATATTCTATTGATCAGCTCATTTTGACGGCTACCTCAATAACATTAATTTCTCAGCCCCCTCAATGGATATAAAATACCAAAAAAGGCCAAAACTTCAACATACAAAGAAAATAAAGAAATTATACACAAATAATATGTAATAAAGATCTACAAGGTAGAATTGTGTTATTTTAATAGTAAAGCTAGGCTGGAAAAGGAAAAAAAAGCTCAGAAGAATGATCTTTGATTTTTGCGCCAAACAAGAAAATAAGAGAAATATGCAGGCCTCCTTTTGGTAAATCCTTTGAGTCTTGCAAGTACACACAAAATGTGAACCTTCGTGTCCAGCATGAAAAAGCTGGTTCCAGTAATAGAATTTTAATTGTTTTACTCAGGAAGCAAATACTTAACATCTTTACTACAAAAATACAATGAGTAGATTACCAAAAAAAATTTTAATTACCCATGACATCAATGTTTAATGCTTAATGCTTACAGAGATTTCAAGAATAAAATATACTCATAATTCTGCTATTTGCCACTGGCCTTCTTTTGCTTTACCACTCCTGTCTTAGCCAACCTCTATCACCATAGACATAACTGTTACTTGAACTTCTGATTCCTTTTTTCACATATACCTTTCCAGTAAACATATTTTCTGAGTTTAACCCCATATATGCTCTTCCTGGTGTCTCCCCAAAATCTTATTGTTCCTTTCAGGACCACTAACCAACAACTCTAATCTTCTCATCTCTCTTTCACCTTTTTTTCATACATAGGTTTTCCCAGTGACAATTTTTCTTGCCAATCTGGATAAATTCCACTACCATCTAGATCAAGTATCAAAGAAATCTTTTTCTATACCAATTTTCTTACTGTCTATGGATTTTCTTGACCTGAATAACTTAAAGCTACTTTAAGGTGAATTTTTTTTCTCATCACTATACTTCTTCCTACATACAAGTTAGAAACAGAAAACAATAAAATGATCCTAGATATTCTTACAATCACAGGGTTTTAGGTTCATCATTCATAACCTTCTGTATTAATCAAAACTTATTCAGTGGCAAATGAGAGATATTCAAACCGTCTTTAAAAAAAGGTATGGTATGGTTTCGCTGAGACATAGGAGGAACTGGCTTCGTAAAAGCCTGGAACCAGAGCTTAAAAGATGACTTAAGGGAGCTCCCTCTCTTTGTTAATTTTCTTGACTTTTTTTATTGTCTTTTGTTTTCTTGTTTTTTTTTGAGACGGTTTCACTCTCTCGCCCAGGCTGGAATGCAGTAGTACAATCACAAATCATTGCAAACTCAACTTCCTGGGCTCAAGCAATCTTCCCACCTCAGCCTCCTGAGTAGCTTCGACTATAGGTACATGTGATCATGCCTCACTAATTAAAAAAAATTGTTAGAAACAGGATCTCACTACATTGCCCAGGCTGGTTTCAAAGTCCTGGGCTCAAGTGATCCTCCCACCTCGGCTTCCCAAAATACTGGATTTAAAGACATGAGCCACTGTGCCCAGACTCTTTCTCCATTTTTAAGCTCTACTTCACTCTATGTTGGAATTCTTTGCTCTGACTACAGATGGATTTCATATGCACAGCTAATGAAGATGGTCATCAGTAGTTCTTAATTTCCATTATTCATATTATCAAAAAGAAATAAAGGTTTATTTTATAATTATTATCAGTCTGCTTGGGTCAGTGCTCACATTTTGAACTAATCACTATTGCCAAAGACACAGGACATTATAACTGGCCAATCTTAGGATCCATGCCTGGTGAGGGGGAGAGGACATATGACATTAACTGACAATCTCATTATACTTATGGAATGGGGTTTATTAGATTCCCCACAAAAGAAATGTTGAGTTTACAAAAACCCATGTTTCCTCACTACATTGCACCTTAAGCTACTAAGCATCTATGTACATTCCTTCCTATAAATATAGAATATTCATGTCTATAAAAGTAAACTATCACTCACAAAAAGAAACAGCAACGAAAGTGTGACAACACCAACTCTCATCCATTACTGCATCCAACAGAAGTCCGAGCGTCGCTTATGTGTATAATTTGTTTTCCCCTCCTGAGTTTGAACTCAGCTGAGAGAGACACAGAAGTCAGACAAACAGATATCAAAATAAACATCACTGCTTATTAAAATCAAATTAGGAAATGCAGCTTTAGCCTTGAGTCAAAAAGACTTGCTATTACTTCTGTCTTCAATTAATCAGAGTTATTCAGAGTCCCAGGGAGAAGCAGGCAGCAGCAGGCCTTCCCTGGCAGGTATAGGGCTTGTTTTCAGCCTACCATATGGTCAAGAACAAACCAAAGCAGATGTTCTACAAAATCAAAAACATCCTATAGAGAACAGAAGGAAGAAGATGGGCCCTGAATGCTCAGTTTCTTCAACCAAACTCATTTTCGTAAGTTGGTTCTCTGCCCATGGAGAAAGTCCATAAGTGAGGAGACATGAAAAACCAGGGAATCTTTTACTGTAATGACAGTTCTCCACATGGAAATATGGAAGTGAGAATAAAATTGCTTCACCCTGAATAGTAAAGAACAGATATTTCTCTTCCAAGAGCCTTAACCTAAGATTAAAAGGTATCTGGAAATCAAAAGTAATGGAAATTGTAAAGAGGATATCAAGTGGTAGTAGGTTATTATAGGGTAGCAGATAACCTGAAAATCTCAATGGCTTACAACAGCTTTTGGTTTATTTCTTGCACCGTCTGAATTTCCATCAGCGGTCATCTAGGCGGCATGCGGTTGCTCTGCTCCCTGCATTGCTATGGCTATGTTATTACCTCGTACACCTTATATGTTGAACTTTCTCAGGATCTTGTTTTCCCAATTAAGGATCTCTCTGTATTATGACTCTATTAAAAGCATCGCAGCCCATCAGCCTGTTTAATTTCTGGCAATGATATTAGCTAATAATTAAATTCATAAATCTTGGAGGATCCTGACCTTAGCAAAAAGCCATAACCTTCTTCTCATAATCCTAGGCTTTAGGATAACTCCTACTATCTTGACCTTCCACAAAATGTTGCTGTGTTGAGGCAGAGCCAATCTGCTCCTCTGTTCCAAATTGCATCCTAGTGAATGGTGCTTTATCACGAGCACCACTATAAACTATAATCACTTATATAAAGAGTTTATAAGTGACTATAAACTCTACCATGCAATGAGTACACAGAAGAAGGTAGGAGAAGAAGTCTTTGTGAAAGATTCTTTAATTTATTTGGCTCTTTCTAAGACCCATTCTTATTTCCTATTGTGGTTTCCATCTTCCATTTGTTTGCACCAGCTTCTGAGTGCTAGAGAGAATTTAAATCTGTGAATCTTCAGGGGCTTGTGATATATGACCTGCAGTAGCCTGAAATCACTGTTCACTTGCAGATAGGACTTCTGTTTATAAAGTTAAATGCTTCTTCACTCTTCTTTTTTTTTTTTTTTTTTTTCTTGAGACAGAGTCTTGTTCTGTCACCCAGGCATGATCTCAGCTCACTGCAGCCTCTTCCCTCTAGGTTAAAGCGATTCTCATGCCTCACCCTCCTGAGTAGCTGGGACTACAGGACTGCAGCACTACAGAACTTCTGGCTATTTTTTTGTATTTTTAGTGGAGATGGGGTTTCTCCAGGTTGGCTAGGCTGATCTTGAACTCCTGGCCTCAAGTGATCCGCTGGCCTCAGCCTCCCCAAGTGCTGGAATTACAGGTGTGAACCACTGCACCAGGCTGCTTCTTTACTCTTCTTTCAAACAGCTCAATTGTACTACAGCTTATTTCTTAGTGGAACTTACCCAAAATTTCAAGAATTTTTCAAAACATGCTAGCAACTCAAGGTTTTTGTAACATACACTTTTCATATCTCTGGTCTCTGTAAGTCTAATTTCAAAATATGACAGGTGACTGCTTAATCTACTCCTTACTTTGTTAATCCAAAAAAGCAAAGCTTCCCAACTAGGGGCAGCAGGATGGGATCCTCATTGTTCATAACTCCAGCTCAATTCAGCCAGCTCTGTATTTCAGATTCTCTTACTTACAACACTTTTACCTACCAATTTGTAAATGTATTTATAAAGAATAAAAATGTAAGTCCAATGATCGAAATAATGAAGGGGGTTTTGTTTGTTTGTTTTATAAACTTGGAATTTCAGGATATAGCAACTTTTAGGCAAGACTGGATCTAATTGCTCAAAACCTACCAGGGCCTCTCCGTCTCTCAATCTCTCTCTCTCTCCTTGCAATACTTTGCTTGGTGTTAGCTTCATTCTCTATGCAAAAAAGCCTCCCTGTGAAGCTTGGAAAAATAGCCACCAGCAGCTCCAGAAGCTTCTTAAGACTAGCAAGTGAACATCAATTCTTGGGAATGGTATGGTATTCATTATCTTACAGTGGAAAACAGAATAATACCCCCCAAATATATCTGAATCACCAGAACTTATGAATATGTTACTCTACAGCAAAGGGGACTTTGCAGATATGATTAAGACTAAGAACTACGATATGGGGAAACTAACCTGAATTATTTGGGTGGACCCAATATTAAATCAAATGAGCTCTTAAAAGTGGAAGAAGAAGGTAAATAAGTGGATCAGAAGGATGACAGCATGAAAAAGATACAATGTCCCTTTGCTCGTTCTGAGATATTGGACGCTATGTGCAAAGACCAGAAAGAAGTCTGTTGAGCTAAGGGCAGCTCTCAACTGACAGCAAGGGAACAGAGAGCTGAATATTACAATCAGATGAAGTGGAATTCTGTTAAGACCTAACTGAGAAAGGAAACAGATTATCCCCTAGTCTATATAAGAGAACACTTTAATTTTAGCCTAATGAGACTAATATTGGATTTGCCACCTACAGAATTATAAAATAATAATTTTGTATTGCTAAATTTGAGTTAAACACAAGCTGTGAAACTTTTGTGATTTGTTACAGCAGTGGTAGAGAGTGAATACACTTGCTTAGGTCACAAGCCCATCACGTGGGCAGTTACTGTTTGACATACAGATTGCCCAAGCCTAGATTACCCGCACCAGAAAGAGGAAAAATCTTATTACTGACAGCTTGACTAAAAGTACAAGAAATGGGAAAAGAAGAGAAGAAACAAAGCCCAAAGAAAACCAGGAAATATCTCCCCACTTTTCTATGCTTATGTTGTCACTTAATCCAGTACCATATTTTACTACTACCTTCACAGTGTTTTTTTAAAATACAGCTTTGCCTTTTCTATTTGTTGTTGTTGTTGTTGTTGTGTTGCCTTTTCATCTCTACTAACAGATAACTGGTCTGCTTTTGTTAGCAGTGTTTTTGCTTTCAGGTGTGTGCGAGTGAGAGAGAGAGAGATTTGTGTGTGTGTGTGTGTGTGTGTGTGTGTGTTTTTAGAAAAGGGATGTCAGTATGTTGCCTAGTCTGAAGTACAGTGTCCTCATGGGACCAATTACAGTCCAATACAGCCTCCAACTCCTGGGCTCCAGTGATTCCTTCCACGTCTCGCCTCAGCCTCCCAAGTAGCTAGACTACATGCACATACCACTGTGCCTGACTAATTAGCAGTGGTTTTTTAAATGAGCATGAAAAGAATGATCAAAAGACAAAGGACTGTTATACAGTATCTAATTTTGGTCCTAGTTTAGTATGTAAAACAATCTTCACTTATAAATATTTCAACAATTTTCAAACACTATATAATTAATAACCAAAGCAAAGCCTTAAAGGTAGAATAATCAACCTTGCTTAGAGTCTTAGATCATTCATATTTATGAAGAAAATGCAGGCCTGCCGATACTAAAGCTCTTGTTGTAGATCAGCTTTGTCAGTGGTTAAACATTCAATATTGTGCGCCAACCATTTGCTGTGCTTCATTCCTGGTGCATAGTTTACACCACAAGGACTAACAGAGTGATAAAAATATAGCAGGAGCTCAGCAGGCACAGAAGATAAAGATAATGATGGTAATAATTATAAAAATCAAAATAGTCATGTCCGCCATATTGTTCCTTAGCTGCAGCTGCATTTCAAATTCTAAAAAACGTGAAGTCTTGCCTCACTGGAAAAATATACAGCTATGGATTTCCAACTGGAAAACGCCAAAAGAATTATCATCACTAGTGCAGAACTTTTTTATGTTGTCATGAAGCTAAAAGAAGTCAATTAGGTCTAGTATTTCATTAATGGTTTCCACAAATCACATTTATAGCTCACCCCATATCCGGTGTGATACTCAGAAATGCATTTAGAAAGATAAGTTTTGACACCCTTATATTATGGTATTGTAGAAACCGTGGGGTAATTAATTTTTACTTATACTGCAATGAATCCAAGCAAAACTCTAAAAGCCATTTGGCCAATTATGGACTCTTTAGGGCAATGAAGCCTTTGCAGAAAGCTTGAGTTTATGTTACTGGTATGATCAAAGCTTTAATGAAATTGCTGCATGGCAGAAACTACTGGACTATTAAGAGAAAAACTACAGAAATAAATGAGTGCCTAGCTCTGAATCCACAAAAAAATGGGAGCCTTCTGGTTTTCTTTGATTGTCTATTAATTTCTCATGATATAGCCCCATGTGGTATTCCTCTGACAAATTTCACTGAAGCATGTTTTCTCTTCTGCATATTAGTAAAGCAAAGTCCTGCATGTGATCTTCTTAATGGTACTTCGTATCCCACTGTTCTTAGGGTATGACAGACACTTTATTATTATTTTAAGAGGAGTAGGTGTTTTCTCATTCTCAAGAGTAATGACTGGACTAGCTGGAATTCTTTTATGGATACCGCACTGTATAACCCAATAGGTGTTAGGAAGACTTCATGCTGTGCTGCAGCTCCACAAGCATTCATCCACCACTAACACTTGTGTTGCAATGTTGTAAAACTCACAGTGATATTTACATGGTACAGTAAACCAAGAATTCAGTGAAAGACTTAACTTTCTATTCTTCCTGAGTAAAACCATTACTGACTTGGATATCACATAACTCTTCAACACAGGCATTTTAACAGCTCATTCACAAGCCCAGCTTAATCAGTCATTTATATTCTTGTGCTTTCATTGAGATATACAGGGGAAGTATAATTAAGAATGCAAAACAGTGAGAAGAGAGTATGAACCCATTCACTTGAATTTGTTTATTAAAGTTTCAGGTTTATCTTGGCTGTACTTTCAAAACAGATACAGGATTTCACTGTTTTTCACAACCTGTTCAGATATGCCCCAGGTACAAGTTGCCGTCATCAATTACTTGGCTTATTTCAGCAGCCTCCTAATAGATCCCACACTTCTGCCCTGCTTCCCAACTCAAACACTCTATTCTCAGCACAGCAACCAGAGTGATGCTTTTAAAAGTTAAATCAAATCATGTCTCTCCTTTCCCCAAATCAAATGATGGCTTATTATTTCACTGGGATAAGGAGCCAGTGTCCTTAACTGACCTGCAAGCCTCTATCTAATCCAGAGCACTGTAACCTCTGACTGTGGCCTCCTATCACTGTCTCCTTCAGCTAGTGTGTTCCAATCAAACAGGTCTCTTTTCTATGTTTCAAACAAGCAGGATGCTTCTGTCTCATGACTCAGTATTTTATTTTCCCTGTACCTAGGAATTTTACACATGGTTCATTCCCTCACTTTCTGAAGATTTTTGCTCAAATGACTTCCTTCCAATAATTACAGTACTCCTCTGCATTCATTTAAAAATTTCAGCTTCCAGCAGGGCATGATGGCTCATGACTATAATTCCAGCACTTTGGAAGGCTGAGGCAGGAGTTGATGTCAGGAGTTCAAGACCAGCTGGCCAACATGGTCAGACCCCGTCTCTACTGAAAATGCAAAAAAAAAAAATTAGCCAGGCATGGTGGTGCATACCTGTAATCCCAGCTTCTCGGAAGGCTGAGGCAGGAGAATGGCTTAAACCCAGGAGGCAGACGTTGCAGCTCAGCCAAGATCGCACCACTGCACTCCAGCTTGGGCGACAGAGTGAGATTCTGTCCAAAAAAAAAAAAAAAAAAAAAAAGCAGCTTTCTTCTTTTCATTTTATCTCCCTCAAGTCTGCGTTAGTTTTCTCCATAGCACTTACCACCACCCATAATACTATGTATTTTACTTATTTATTCTGATTAGTATCTATTACCCCACTGCCCCACTTGTATGTAAATTCCACAAAGGAAGGTTTTTTGTCTATCGTATTTAATGTTATTAATTCTATGGTGTCTGAAAATAGATGAAATATTTATAAATGAAGAATGTTTACATATTAAACTAGGACCAAAGATAGGAAATCTGTAACTACGGCTTCATCCTAAATGCAGACTTATTTCTTCACTGCAGATTTGTCTAAGTACAAGATAAAATCAGTTTAAAGAAAAACCCAACATTCAACCTGAGTATTTGCTAATGCCTACAATGTACTCAACAGTCCAGAGATGCAATGGCAAGAACGGTGAAGATGGTGTAGTATGATCTGCTACATGTCTTCATGAAAACAGTGCAATGAATTAATACTTTGGTAGGAAAATGCACTAAATTTTTAATATTCCCTTCTTATTGAACAAAATACAAAGAATAAGAGATATTTTTCCTTTATATGTACTAAAAACTCAAGGTTTTCTCCTTCAGACACTGTTAATAGCTTTTGGATTGCAAGCTATAAACAGAAGTTGCCAGTCATCCAAAGGAGACATCTGCTCTATTGTTTAAGACTAGAGTCCTCTGCTGTAAAGAAGACAGTGAAAGAGCCTGATTCTAGGAGTTGAGAAGCAAAAGGAGATTTAACCCTGAAGAAAAGGATGAGTTTGGGAAATTCATAAATTTCTATGCATAGTAGAGACCTAAATCTTTTTTATGTTAGTCACCAACTGTCGGTATCAGATATTAGCTGTAACCAGTAATTAAGCACTGAAGTTTGACAACCAATGAAATTCTCCACAGCCCAGTCCTCAGGCAAGGGAGAGAACTACCTTAAGCAGTGTTTGTGATCCTACCCAGGGATCAGTACCCAGATAATGGCAAAAAACCAGCCTTGACAGTAGCATCAAGCAACAGATGGAACAAGACACCACCAAGGACTAATAAGATGTCTCTCATTTGTTTTATAAACTCTCTTCTAGCTGTCTCCAACTCCCATATTATTATGAAGTGTAAACTGTGAAAAAGCATTTTCAAAAATAAAATTGAGATTTGACTTTTTTCACCATTTTAGCAAATGAGGTTTTAGGAGTAAATTTAAATTAATTTAGAAGAAAATAAACTATATTTCCCTCTCTTGTCCTCAAAGATTATGGAGAATTTTACACTTGCTACCAATTGAGATCTTACTTAAGATTACTAAAAATATTTTTATAGATCATGGCTGCACTATGTACAGACTATTCAAAACTCCAGTAAATCAAGCTTATTGGTTTTTAAACCATAGCCAAGACTCTGTAGAGAAAAACAGCATAGAGAGATGAAAAATCATAATAATCATTCTTAACTTTAAGAACAACAACAATAATGAGAAAAACAACAGTGAGCAATGCTGAGTCTCCATTTAAGGAGAGATTTTGCAAATGCTTACAAGCTCTCCTGGATAGATACACAGTGAGTGGCAGAAGGTTCAAAAAAGAAGAGAGAGCAAATATATCACAGAAGGTTATTTTGAAGGTCCTTTTTATCAGGCTCTGAACATCTAAGATAGAACATTTTTCTGAAAAGGGAAGGGCATTTGTATCAGATGCGGGAATATTGTAATATTCTAAGCTTGAATATAAACTCAGATATGGTCTAATGTTTTAAGACAATTTATTGCAAAAATACCTTTAGCTTCCAAAAGAAGCAATGAACTCCTTGAAAATGGAGGTATTTTCTAGGGATAGAAAGTTTTTGAAAAACAGATACTAGAATTTTGGAGTGGGTCCATTATTCAGATGCTATAGCAGCATATCTTGCCCCAAACCAGGCAGATCCTACCTTTAAAAAAAGATCACTTTGGGGCCCAGGCCCTAAGAGTATTAGAGCACTCAAAATGCCTGGCTGAATGACTTGAGCACTTTAGCTTAAGCTTTGGCTATGTCGAAAACCAGAGAGCAATACAGATCAGCCTCTTGAATATCCATCCAAATAAAATGAAAATGTGTCTGCATTTAACTAAAGCTAAAAACTGATTCAGAAGTCTCTGGCCACATAACACTCAGAATTGTTTAGCCAGAAAAGAAGGGATACGTGTTTGGGAGCAATAACCCAGATTCTGCCAGCTATAGCAGATGGCAACTGAGCAGGGCAGTAAAAATACATGGCTACTCTGAATGTCCTTCTTCTGTAGATCCCCTAAGAGCACACTACAGAAGCAAGGCAAACCTGATACCCTGAAAAATCAGACATCCCTTAATCTGCTATCAATATTGTGCCTAGAAAATACAGCTGAGGACGGTATTGGTGCAGGGCATGGAAGGCCCCGGGCTGGTACGGCTGTGGGAGATGGTCTTGGAGTTCTGCATTGAAGGTACCAGGGTGAAGTGCACTACCCTGCAGACTGCTCCCATGGACTGAAGAGGAAAGAGTCTGATGACACAGATCACTAAATTTCTTTGTTTGGAGTATACATTACGAACCCTTTCTGAAACACGTCTGCAATCTCTGTACACAAATGATCTGATGGTAAAGACATTAATGGGGAATGTAAAAACCAGTCCTCCTTACACCACTCCAAAAAAACAGCTGCCTTCTATTCCCAAAAATGCTTTTATTTAATAACTAAGCCTACATATCCTTCCCCCAGCAGCACAGTCAACAAATGGCACATGCTTCTGAGGGACTGTTCTACCCGGAATACTCTCTCCTTGCAGAAATAGCTGCGGTTGTGCAGCAGAAGTCCAGGCATCTGTGTGCAGCCATCTTAGCACTCTGAGTCAATGTGGCTTGGATTAATATTGATATATGACATGGACTTCTTCAAGATGGTATATATTTATAGTTTACATCCCAATAACTATTCAGATAGTGATGATCTATGATTGGTGTTTGATATTCCTATCATACACTGCTAGTTGATCCCACCTCAGGTGAAATGGATATAAAGAGAGCATTTGCAAAATGAAGGTGTAGTCATAATCATATTTGGCAAGTATTAAGGTGTGCAAGGAGAGTTTTCTACAAGACAGATATGGAAATCCCCCAAATCCAAAAGCTGCAGTTTTATTTCATTATTTGAAAGGAAAGTAGTTGACAGTGTTAAGGTGTGCACTACTTCTTTGTTTGACTAACCTGCTATAAAAGACTCTCACACAATTAGCTTTCCTCCATGGAATCCTTATGTACATAACAAAGGCAGAGAGAAATGCTTACTCAGAAAAAGCCTGAAGAACAGCACAATAAAAGTGTTCCTGTTACTGGCTTGCCATGGGTGAATCCTGGCTCAGTGCAACCTTCAGTAAAGAAGAGAACAATGGCAGCTTAAGAGATGGTGAATCTGGTGTGCCAAGCAGTCTCCTGCTAGACTCTGGCCTAGTTAAAGCTGACCAATGGCAAAGGACTGCCTGAAGAGTAAAACTGTGTGAACAATGAGTGATTATCAAAGTTTTCCATGTATGTGTAGGTTCTAACAGCAGGTTTGGGGAACCTGTCTTTAAATAAGGCACTACTTCTCTCAGATGTGTATTAGGGTGGTTATCTAATTCAGTACTTTAAGTTATTTGGGACTTTTAGGCTTAAGAATTTTTCTGAATATAATGCTAAAGGTAAGTTGCATTTATTTAAACTAATAGACTCTAGCACTATTTAGTAGTTTTTAAATCGGTGCTTTTAATTGTACATATGTTAGGATATGGAGAAGAAAGGCATAGAGAAAGTCAGTTCCATAGCTCAGCATTTTTGAGGGGAAGGTCATTTGAATCTCAGTCTTCAGACTACCTTCTTACTGGTTTGCAACTGTTGAGGTGTGTATTAGTTGAGTGAGAGAAAACCAGAATGTTCCTTTACAGTTCTTTTTAAAGCAACGTAGCAAAGTACTTACCATATTTTTATGTCCAGAGAGAGAAAAGGTTTTAAAAATAGTTTTTAGTAAAGTCAGATATTTAAATGATGTTAAAAGAAAAACTTTAGACTAATTAAATGAACTTATTTAAGCAAAGGACAATTCACCTATAGGGCAGAACTCAGAACCAAAAGGGATTTAGAGAGCTCCATTAGCAATGCAAGCAGCTGGCTTTTATAAGCCCAGCACAGAAGCTAAACACTGAAGTCACCTGATCGGCTACAGCTAGGTTTCTGCCTCATTGGAACATGGTGTGATAAGGCATTCACTTTATTTGAGCATGGTCTAATTAGTTGGGTTGCCTGTGAATGGCTGAGCTCAGATGCTAGCGATTTGCTGACAGAAAATTTGTTACAAAAAATGAACTTCTAATTTAGGTTTCAGTTTGTTTACCTACTCAGTGAGGTTGTAGCTTGTTATATAGAATTGCAAAGTATAAGACAGCCTCAAGCTAATGGCCTCCTGCTTATTTAATTTAGTAATGATAATGACTAATGTGATTAGTAGAGACAAAATAAGCCAATAAATAATTTAAGATGAAAAAGAAACACACATACAGCAATACGCATGTACACACACAAATACATACCTACGAATCAAAAGAGAACAAGTAAAGACAAAGTTAAGCTAGAAAGAGCACTGCCCAGATGCAGAGGTTAAACATTTCAGAGATAACCACATTTTTAAAAAAGCTAAATCACCTCTTTGGAGTTGTGTGCTCACAAAGAGAACCCGAAACAACCACTGTCAAAGTTATAACACATTTGGTGGATTTTGATAAACCGGAGCGGAATAAAGAAAAACACCCAACCTGGTCTTAAAAGAAATTAGACTTTCTGACACAACTCCCCTTGTAAGTGTAACCCAGGGTAGCTGTAACCAGGGAAATAGAAAAGGAAGGCACCAAAGGCCCATTCATTTTTTAAAAAACTGCCAATATGAGATAAAGGCCAATAATGGCCAAGAACTTTCCCTCTGGCAATTAGATTATGGCAAGACACTCAAGGTCAGATCCTTAGAGGATAAGAAATGAGGTCCTCAAAGATAAGCAAGAGCCCAAATAACTTAAGGTTAATGAAGATGATTAGGACATAACCAGAAACTGCATCTTAATTATTTTTTTTACTGTTTTTAAACCTAAGATATCCACGATTATGAAAGAGATCTCTTCAAAGGTAATCAGCTTGCCTAACTTAATTATTAAAAGGAAGCACAAATGAATGCTCAGGGAGAACATAAAATGTAACTGAGACACTGATTGAATTATGAGAATAACTGCTTAGAGAGAGAAGATACACAGGTATATGGGCCACACTTATAAAGAGACACTGCAATGGGGAAAATATTTCTTAAAAACAAAAATTCACTGGAGGAAGAAAATTCAGAGGATGGTTTATTGCAGACAATGATTTGTGGAGATTTTTTTCCCCTGTTATAGAAAAGTCAAAGAAAGATAAGTATTGGACCCTTCCCATTGTAAGACAGTGGTTATGAATTCAGAATCTAGGTTCCCTATCCCAAGGATTATAATGACTTATGTGACAAAATCTGAAATGAGAAGTCACCAAACACATGGAAAACAAAAATTCTCCCAGTTGCTGCCATCAAATCTTGTTTGAGAGGTAGTGACTCACTAAAAGAATTTGGTATAGAAACTGTTTAAATTTTGGGGGGGGGGGTAAAGGAGCTTAAAATTGGAGAAAAAAAGTTGTGCTTCTCTAGGACTGTGAGAAAAGAAGGAACTAGACTTCCAGGGAGTAATGAAGAACCACACCCTCTCTACAGGGGTGAGAGGCCAATGTGGGATACTGGTGAGGACTTGTTCCTAAACACAAGGACTTCAGCATATTCATGGTGTCCTACAACAAGGAGTTTATAATCCCTGGAAAAGATGTCCTTGAAGGATACCTTTAAGTCTACTCTGAGGAAGAGGAAGATTCACTGTACCATGGCACCATCAAGAAGGTCAGAGTACTATCATATAATTATCATAATATATAGGTTACAGTACCTGTATGGCTGTTGCAGACTAAGGGCCAAAGACTCCACTTTCCTGACACATTCCAGTTCAGCCTCAGAAAATACAAGGGAAAACCTTAAAACATGAATGAATGGATCCACTTTTACACTGTTGGTCAGAATGTAAATTAGTTCAAACACTGTGGAAGACAGTGTGGTGATTCCTCAAAGACCTAGAACCAGAAATACATTGATCCAGCAATTCCATTATTACTGGTGTATACCCAAAGGAATGTAAATGATTATATTACAAAAATACATGCATGAGTATGTTCACTGAAGCACTATTCACAATAGCAAAGACAGGGAATCAACCCAAATGCCCATCAACAATAGACTGAATAAAGAAAATGTGTTACATATGCACCATGGAACACTATGCAGCAATAAAACGGAATGAGATAGTGTCCTTTGCAGAGACATGGATGAAGCTGGAAGCTATTATTCTCAGCAAACTAACGCAAGAACAGAAAACCAAATACCTCATGTTCTTACAAGGGAGAGATAAACAATGAGGGAAGGGAAGAACATACACTGGAGCCTGTCAGGGGGTTGGCAGGGGAGAGAAAGCATTAGGAAAAATAGTTAATGCATGTCGAGCTTAAAACGTAGGTGATGTCTTGATAGGTGCAGCAAACCACCATGGCACATTTTACCTATGTAACATACCTGCACATCCTGCACATGTAACCCAGAGCATAAAATAAAAATAAAACATGAATGAGATGGAATTTCCCACTACTTTGGAGAGTGCAGAATAAAAAACAGATCTCATTTGATTCAGATCAAAGAAATATGACATTTCTTCTTCTGAGTCTTGAGTAATAAATTCTACCATGACAACATTGATTGGCATTCACCTTTTACACAATAGTCAAATTCATTTCAAATTTTTGAAATTATTTTTCTCACAATTATATTTTTCTAATGAGAGAATAGTCTTAATTGACCTTATAGATTATTTTTTGTACAATGGATGATTTTATGCCGCTTCTGTATGCCAGACATTGTGCCCCATACCAAGAATAAAGGTGTGGGCAAAACGTATTTGTCATCTGCCCTTATGGAGCTTTCGGTCTTACTAATTGCCTATCCACACGCAATTTCATGGTTCAAATTTCTCAAGGCTTTTTCATAAATGTTTTCTTCACTTTCATTTGTTAATTGGTGAGGCTGAATGTTGCCTGCAGGGCATTTTGGTCCTTATCTGAATAATGATTAAAAAACAAAACTCTTCTCAGTTCCTTCAACATTCAATAAACATTTACAGAGAAACTATTTGGTGACAGGCACTGTTTAGGGACAGGAGGTAGACAATGAACAGCATGAAACTCCATTTCTTCATGGGGCTTTTATATTTTAGTGGGAAGGTACAGATCGTTAATAAATAAGCAGGATGTGGTGGCTCAACCCTGTAATCCCAGCACTTTGGGAGGCTGAGGCAGGTGGATCACCTGAGCTTGGGAGTTTAAGACCAGCCTGGCCAGCATGGTGAAACCCCATTTCTACTAAAAACACAAAAATTAGCTAGGTGTGGTGGAGGCTGCTGTAATTCCAGCTACTCAAGAAGCTGAGGCAGGAGAATCACTTGAGCCTGGGAGGCGGAGGTTGCTGTGAGCCAAGATCACGCCATTGCACTCCAGCCTGGGCAACAGAGCAAGACTGTCTCAAAAAAAAAAAAAAGAAAAGAACCATTCATAATGATACCTTGTTTAGGTGGATTTTCCACTTGAGCAAAATGGCATTTGGCTATTTTTCTGTATCCTATAAGTCACTACTAGGAAACCCACATACTTAGAGATGGGGGAGTATTTTGTAATCCATAAAGAGTGATGTACCATAAAGGAATTTATAGGGACAGCATGCATTTTAGCTAAGAGTTCACAACTGTCTTTACCTCCTGTGCATCAGTTTATGTACTTCCCTTTTCTAATCAAGGTTTGGTTTCATAGTCTTGACAGATGTGATGAAATTCACCTATATAAATAAAATGTGTTAACTACATCACGGGAGATGAATCAATGGTTCTGGACTCCAGTTTACAAAAAACCTAAAATGGAAATTGAATCAAAATCTTCCAGTTGTAGCAATGCATTCAAACTTTGTAAAAATCAATTATTCATTCATTCATTTACCGAACGCAGTAAGGCCTCTTGAGCTCATACTCCTCCTCCCCTGAATGGCAATTCAGGGGTCTCACAGAGAGTCAGCTCCTGATCCCTGTGCTACAGCTATTTGTCTATGATAGCACAACAAGGATTTGGCTTTTGATACTTTGTTTGAGTAGTCTTTTGGTTTGATTTTGTTGCCAACCTTTGTTGAATCTCTGTACTATTGGAAATTTTCAATCCATTCATAAAATCCTCTGCAAATCATAAACTCTGTCATGAACAATTCAGTCCACTATTTCTGAAATTGGCTGAATTTAAGGACAACTTAGATTCCAATGGCCCCTTTGTGGCACCTTGATCTCCCTAAACTTGTCCAGTTATGAGATGCCTTTGAATTTCAGGGCTTTAAGACCTCACCACTTGTCAGCTAATTTTGCTTGGTACAAACAAGCTTTAAAAATGAGAATATGTCCCTAAAATATCTCAAACTGTACAGTCCCTTAAAGACTGTCTGTCTTACAACCAAACCTTTCCTCGCCTCTTTCTTATTCCCCAAACACCCTCAAAACTCTTGTCTCACCAATGCCCTCCATGGGTACCACCATATCCCTTTTCCATACACACTACTCCTAACTCCCTTTGGGCTGCTAACTCAAATCTAGGAAGCTGACCTCTCAAAGAAGAAGTAGTATCTTCCATACCATTCACAAGATGGCCACGATACCCTGTAAACCAGAATCCCTCCAGAATCCCTCCAAGATCTTCAATTATAAGTCAAGGTCTCTGAGAAGGACCCTTAAGCCCTGCACCCAGTCACTGTAATATTCCTATCCTCCCAGAAAGTAAGAATAATGGCAAAGGATACCAGTTAGTCCAGGACTTGAGAGCAATAAACAACTAGTCATCCCAGATTTGCTCTAGATTCTAACTCTAACACACTCTGGCTTCTAACCAACTTAACACCTTTCACTTTACAGTCATCAACTTATAATCTTTTTTTCTTCAGTGTAGCCCTTCAACCCAACCCACAGTATCTTTTTGCTTTCACACAGAAATCAACAGTTTATATTATGCTTCAGGGGTTTACTAAAGCCCCTGTTTGTTTCCCTCAAACCCTGAATGCAAATCTGAGATAGTGAACCTTATCCTGAAACTCTTATTTAGTACATAGAGGACCTCTGCTCACCTGATTTTGACACCTTGCTTGACCTCTGCTCACCTGATTTTGACAGCCCATATTTACTACAAGCTCTTGCCCATAAGGGGCATAATGTCTCCAAAGACATGCAATTATGCAGCCCTCAAGTGCGTTACATAGAACATGATATCTTCCCTGAAGGGAATAATTTATTCACTAAATGAATTAACACCATCATCAATTTTCTTATCCCTGAGACCAAAAGAACTGCACAGATTTATAGGATTTATTGCCTATTGTCAGAACTGGATTACTAACTTCTATTACCACCTCCCCTTTTGAAGCCACAGCTGAGTCCATTCCCAAACCCCTTAATTGAGATTTCCCTCCCATGTCTGCATTTCGAACCCTCAAATCCTCTCTGTCATTTCCTGCCACTCTTGGACTCCCTAGTTTCATTGCCTTTTTCCATTTTTTATACGCAAAGGAAAAGGGCATGTTTTAGATGTCACCATCCAAAAACACAATGTAAGCCAAAGTCCTGTTGGATAGTTTAGCCTCACTTTAGACCCTGTGGCTCAGACATTTTCATTTTGCTTTAGCTGCTGTTGCTACCAAATTGGTCAAGATCAATGCTAACTTAATTCTGAGTCATGCATTCAACATTTATGTGCCCCAAGTAGTTAAGACCCTGCTACTGACTGAGAATATTCAACATTCTTCCACTTCCATCCTCGTGTTTTGTGAGAGCCTACTACCTTATTTCTTTCAAAGTATTACTTATCACTGTCTACACCTCAATCCTCTACTCTTCTTCTCCTGCTATCTGAGGAAGAACCTGATGAGTGCATCACTCTCATCCAGACCTCACCAGAACTCCCAAATACCCAGATGTCGCCTCTTTCTGCACAGTTCTTACCTCAGGCATGCAAATGAGGAATTTTAAGCAAAATATACTATCCCAGATTTTCAAACATTCGTTGAGTTCAAACCCCTACCTAAGGTTAAATCAGCCAAGCAGTTAAACTGATAGCCCTCACCAGATTTGCATACTAGCACAAGATAAGAAATCTGACATTTGCACAGGTAGCATATATACAGTGAAACTCAGGTAGCTAAACTATTAGAAGCCTTGCTACCCAAGGAATTAGCTACCTTCAGAGCTGAAGATCGCACTACTAGACAGACTCCTGTTGCTAAAGGAAACCCTTCGGTTGACAAATATGTCAAGATAGCTTCCTCAGTCACCTGCACAACGCCCCTTGCTCAGCCTCCTTTAGAGACAGAAACTCTAAGTAAGGAACTTCTGGGACAATTTCTACCATCCAAGGCTGAGAAATCTCACCAAAAATAAGTTAGATGTTTTATACATTCAGATGGACTTTGAAGACACGCAGATGGCTACTTTTTTTTTCCTTGGTTCCTTATTCAAAATTTGATCCACAACCTAAGCAAAGCCCACAGCAAAAAACACCTTTAAAATATCCTTCACAAATACTGATAGGATCATGTCAGCCTCATGTTAAGCAGATAATCTCAACTTTCTCCATTTGCCAGAAAAAAACAATCCCGGCAAAAACATAAAGGTAAGGCAAAGATAAGAGACAGTTTCCTCTGTTCCCTTCCTCACTGGTGAATGGATTTTATTCAACTCCTAAAGTATTATAAATATGAATAGGTTCTACCATAGTCTGCATGTTTTCAAGATGATTAGAAGCTTTCCTGCAAATACGATACTGCCATCACTGTATTTAAATTGTTACTAGAAAGAATTTTCCGCACTTGGGGGATCCCTTTTTTCCTGTCTATCAATAGAGGAAATTCCTTCACTGGTAAGGTTACTCAGGATATTCAAAGACCACTTCCACTCTCATAAAAACTCACTATTCTTACTACCTGCAAACCTCTAGAAAGATATAATGCTCCAATGGTGCTTTTAACCTCACAGAAGCAAACTCTCTGAGGAACCTAACCTGTCTTTGCCCAAAGTGTCTCCTTTAGACCTAATGATCCTTTGATCTCCCCCACCACCCAGTCAACGTTAACCATTCTCCTGTGAAATTATTACCAGCAGGCCAATCAATGACCCATTACTCTGGCTATTGCTTTGGAATTAAGCAGACATTTCGATCTGCTACAATATATTATCCCTAAATACTGCCAAGCGATTGTGACGTGCACTTATACTTACCCACAAGAGGTCAGGTTGTCTCTCCCAAGATATACCACCACAGCTTTAACATTATCTTCAGGTGGAAGACCTAGTCTTTTAGAAGACTCTATTGAAAGACCAATCTTGAACCCAGGTATAAGAGGCATGGTGCTGTCCTCCTAATTACCAATACCACTGCAAAGCTACAAGGAGTACCAGCTTGGGTTCATGTTTCACTATTTAAAAAATATAAGCTTTATTACAAATGGAAATCCACACCAACAGAATACCTTAAACAGAGGATCTTTCAAGAGTCCCCAGAAGAAGATGACAACATGAGATACACTGCATTCCCAAGAACTTGGAACCAAGCAGATGACAACCCAAAGTGGTCAGCTTCTACCCAAGCCACTGGATCAAGATCCCTTAGGATTCTTATACTTAATTCCTTCTATAAACCTACTTTGTAACCTTCTCATCATCATTTTATTTTTCTTATTGAGATATAATTCACCATGAAGTTCATCCTTTTAAAGTATATGATTCTGTGAGCTTTAGTATATTCACAAGGTTGAGCAACCATCATGATAATCTAATTCCAGAATATTTTTATTAGCTTAGAAAGAAACCCCAATCCCATTAGCAGTTACTCCTGATTCCCCCACCCAACCCCACCCAGTCTCTGGCAACTACTGACATAATTTTTGTATCTATAGATTTTCCTATTCTGGACAATTTATATAAATTGAATTATATAATATGTGACATTTTTGTGTCTGGCTTCTTTTACATAGCATCATGTTTTCAAGGCCCATCCATGTTGTAGCATGAGTCGGCACTTCATTCCTGTCTATAAACGAGTAATGTTTCATTGTGTGGACATACATTTTGGATATTCATTTGTCAGTCATGGACATTTGGTCTGTTTCCACTTTTTGGCTATTAGGAATGATGTCAGTATGAAAAATTGTGTATATGTTTTTGTATCAATATATGTTTTCAATTCTTCTGGATCAGTACCTAGAAACAGCACCTCTGGGTCATATGGTAATTCTAAGTGTAACTTTTTGAGAATCTTCCAAACAGTTTTCCATTTAGCATAGCTAAATATTTGTGTATTTATTCATGGCAACATGAGATACACTGCATTCCCAAGAACTTGCCACCCAGCAGATGACATCCCAAAGTGGTCAGCTTGTACCCAAGGCACTGGATCAAGATCCCTTAGGATACTTATACTTAATTTCTTCTATAAACCTCCTTTGTAACCTTCTCTCATCCTTATTTTTTTCTTATTGAGATATAATTCACCATGAAGTTCACCCTTTTAACATATTTAGCTATATTATAATTATATATAGCAGAGGGACGATTTAACATAGATACCAGCAATGTAAAAAGGTTCCAAATTCTCCTCATCCTTGCCAATAGTTGTTATACATCTTTTAAAATTATACTTATCCAACTAGGTGTAAGGTTGTATATCATTGTGGCTTTCATTTGAATTTTTCTAATAACTAATAATCTTCTGTGACTTTTCATGTCCTTATTGGCTACTTGTATATTTTTTACAGACTAACTCCTTTTAATTTTCTATCATTCGCCGGTTTCAGAACTTCCTTGATTCATGTCTTTTCCTTTACCTTTTGGCCTTCCCTCCTGTTTCCTATTTCTATACTCTTCATTTACCAACAAACATTTAAGACCCCAAAATCATTTGAGTGGCATCCACAGAACTGATTACTCAGTCTATAATCTTTCCTGTAACTGTGGGTTTTGTTGTCCCTTTTCTCTCGGTTCCACCATCTTTCCCAAAATTCCTCTTCTCATCCTTAAAACCTCTACTGCTATTAATTTAGCTGTTTTCTCACACACACTGTTGGGAAACTCTTCTTATAATTTATACAGGTTAAATGAAGATCTAAATTCAATCTGGACCACTTCTAGAAGAGATGGTGTTTGCTTCTTTTGCAATTTTACAGATGATCTATTTCTCAGTTCTTGTTTCTGTGAACACACCTTTTATGCTGCCAACTCTGATGATTATACTTGTAATATTCATTATTTTTTCACAGAAGATGCAACTTTATATCAAACAACTCCACCATAGGGTATTGACAACAGAAGGTACTAAAATGTTACATATAGAAAACTTTCAATCAACATATTACAGCCGTATAGTAGAAAAGATAACCTATAGCAAACAACTACTTCCCTCCCTTTTTGATAGCTCCAAAAGACAGCTATTTCATTTGTGGAAACTGAGTGTACTTTCACTTCAGAAAACTGAACAGACATATGTTATTAAAACAATGTTTCCAGTTCTATTCAGATCTTTAACTCAATTCCCTTCTTAAACTATTTAAATTAGTATCTATCTTCTTTAATGCCCTGTCACCAATCTCAATAGTACACAAGTAACTGCCTCCCAAACACAAGGACTGACACTAACTATGAGCTGCAGTTTTGTCCTCACTCTGTATCTGAAGAAACCCGTACAAAGGAAGCTAAGTGCTTGAGAAGAATTGACTGCTGCATCCAATCATATTTGGACCCCCATTGTACCTGGAGCAGCTGCAGTATTGCAATATGAACTACTCAAGAAGTGAAATAAAACTCTTGCATCCACCATGCCCCACTAGAGGAGATAATTATAACTCTGGACAATGTGACAAAGAACATTGACCTCCTCACCCAAACTTCAAGAGCCTCGATGTGCGGGTCTCCACAACCAACCAGCACTTCAAATAATCTGAGCATCCAGAAAGAGAACATGTATTCTGGCCAGAAGCAACTGCTGTGCCACAATTGTTCACAAAAACTTCTCTGACCTCTATATCACACCAAGAATATTTTATATACTAACCTAAAAAATTGCTTTATCACCACCACAGTTGTCATCCTATCATCAAAGGACCTCTCCACATCAGTCTCCTAGAAACCACTAGGCTGGTTGCCAACTGGATGTTAAGTCTTGAGACAGCCTCTAATAAATATTTTTCTGCTTATTCTTATAGATGTACACCTAATTAAATGCTGTGCTTCCAGAACCCTTTCTGAGTTCCAGACTACCTTCACAGCATAACAGATAGTTGAATTAGTTTTCCAAAAACAGAGCTAGCAAGAAACTGCTGACTCTATAGACTGTAACTCAAAACTGTGATATAAAACCCTACTGAAATTACTCTCATGCCTAAGACTGTTTTAAGAGAAACAATTTTTGTCTTGAACAAGAGAATGGGGGAAATTATGGCAATACATTTCTTTCTTCTTTTCTCTGAACCTATTGATGAGGCCTGAGGTACACCTTGCAACTTCCCATGCTTTGTCTCATAATTGATTAGCTAATATTACAATGACATGTCATGGTTGAGTCAGTAAGTTTAGAAATATTTGTTCCCTAAAACTAGGCTGGGTGCAGCAGCTAACGCATGTAATCCCAGCACTTTGGGAGGCTGAGGCAGGCAGATCACCTGAGGTGGGGAGTTCGAATCCAGCCCAAACAACATGGAGAAATCCTGTCTCTACTAAAAACACAAAATCAGCCAACACAGTGGCACATGCCTGTAATCCCAGCTACTCGGGAGGCTGAGGCAGGAGAAGCACTTGAGCCCAGGAGGCAGAAGTTGCGGTGAGCTGAGATTATGCCATTGCACTCCAACCTGGGCAACAAGAGCAAAACTCCATCTCAAATAAGAAATAAATAAATATTCCCTAAAACTAGCGAAACACAGAGTAAAACACTTCCTGTTCAAATAACTTACTGAGACTTCCCCTTCTCAACAACCCAAATATAAATCTCCCCATCTCCAACTTGTTTACCTCTCCTTTATAAAAATTTAAAGCAAAACCACCCTGCTGAGACATTCTGATTTTTGGATCTGAGATGTTCTCTTTATTGCAATAGCCTGGAAAATATCAATCTCCTTACTTATCTGATTCTGGTTTTATAGTTATAACTTACAAAATTAGACCAATATAATTAATCAATGCAAAGTGATCATCCTATTAAAAAAACTTTCATCAATCCAGTTATAACTAAGTAAGAAATTTGATCAGAAGAAGAGCAAACTTATGCTACTACCTAATACAATTTATTATAACAGAGTAAAACTAAAGCATGCTATTAAGATGAACTAATTTGGGGACCCAGGAATATTAAACTATACAGAATACCTGCACTCCAGTTTCCTGTGAAAAAAAATGTAACCCCAAGTTATCTGCAATTTAACCCTTATCGAAAGCCAGAATGCAAGCACATTGTTTATGGATGATGGTCTGAGGGCCGGCGGTCCTCTTACTTCTTCATCTATTCTAAATTAGCACCGAACGTCAATATCAGTCTTCAAGACTGGAGAACGTGCACCACATTGTTCTGCCCACTTAAAGAACTGCTCTAACTGAATTGAGCTTTTTTTCATTGTCTTTGAACTATTTAAATAAACAGCTCACTCAGAGTTAATCCTGCATCTGTCAGGGACAAGAGAAGTGATGCTTTTCAAATAAACTGATTGGCTTTAATTTATGGACACTCTATATCTTATAAATTATTTTATTCCATCGTTGTTTTGCCTGATAAATTTTAAAGGCAAATTTGCATCTCACTTCTAGCAACTGCACAGAAGTATATAGAGTTGTCCCTCAGTATCCAGGGGGGTGGGGGAAGGGATCCGTTCCAGGATGGCCCACGGATACCAAAATCCACAGAGGCTCAAGTCCCTTTTATTAAAAGGTGTAATGTTTGCATATAACCTATGCACATCCTCCGATATGCTTTAAATCATCTCTAGGTTATATATACTAATTAATACAATGTAAATGTTATGTAAATAGTGTTACACTGTTTTGGTTATTTATTTGCATGATTTTTATTGTTTTTTCTTTTTCCAACTATTTTCAATCTGCAGTTGGTTGAATCCTCAGATGCAGGACCTGGGAATACAGAAGGTTGAATGTACTAATCTGTGCTAATCTAACTTCAGGGTAAATTTTTCTACATATTTGTTTCTCTTTGGCCCTATTCCTCTCAATTATTTTTAGGTATAAGGTTCGACATGCTCCTTAATAGTACAATTATTATTATTGGTATATCCTTAATTAAAAGACAAATTGAATAGTAATTAAAGAAGCTTTCTAAAATAAAACTAAACTTCATGGAAATAATCAGAAATACAGCTGATAAATTATCATTACTCATGTCTATTTTCAAATTTATCCTTTAATTAGCCAAGCACTTAGGTCATACTGATAATGCATTGTTTTAATGCCAGTGCTCTTGGGCAATTTATATTTCAACACACTGAGAATAAAGGTTTCATCTTTAACAGTGCTAAAAATATTATTTTACTGGAGACATAATAAATGAGCCACCAGAAAAGCATGTCTATAACCAGGAAGGATATTTAAAAACAACAGACAGAGTCATATGATAAATTGCTATATTTTGACATCTAAAGGATTATTTTCAATTATTTTTCCTGGACAATTAAGCTTATTCAAATTCCATAATGGGTTATGTCAGTCATCATCATACATAAAACACTTTGATGGTGTACAGTAAGTTTTTTCTACTCATACAAATATCTAAAGACCTGCCATTACACCTCATTAAACCTTGGCACCACAATTTGGAAGTCCCATTCATAATATTTAGTCTAAAATTGCACTAAATAAATAACATGTATTATCTCTAAAGCATTCATGAACTTGTCTGCAGGAGAATATTTTAAATTGCGTAAATTAGGTAGGGTTTCAAGTGTCAGTAGAAGTTGATAAAAAAAATGATGAAAATTTTTCCTTTTTCTGTCATAAAGAACATGTACTAGATCAATTTATTTCTGTTTTTATTGATGTATAATAGTATACATATTTTAGGGGTACCTATGATATATTGATACATACATACAATATGTGTAATCAGCATAATTGGAATATCCATGTATCTTTTCTCAAACATGTATCTTTTCTTTATGTTGGTAACATTCTAATTCAGCTATTTTGAACTATACATTATTGTTAACTATAACATACTATCAAATGAAGAATCTTATTTATTCTAACTGTATTATTGTACCCCTTAAGCAATTTCTCTTCCTACCTCCACCCACACCTTCCCAGACTCTGCTAACCACCATTCTACTCTCTAACTCCATGACATCCACTCTTTTAGCTCCCACAAATGAGATGAGAAGAGCAGTATTTATCTTTGTCTGTGCCTGGCTGATTTCACGTAACATAATGACCTCCAATTCTACTCATGTTGCAGCAAAAAACAGAATGTCATTTTTCTTCATATTTTTGTATTTCTCTAAAACAAGTAGATAAGAAGGAAGAGGAGGTGGACAAGAAGAAAATACAGACAGGAAGAAAGGGAGGAAGGAAGGAAGGAAAGGAAGGAGGGAGGGAGGGAAGAAAGGAAGAAAGTAAAAGAAAAAAGAATGAAAGAAAGAGAGAAAGAGAAAAAGAAAGGAAAAGAAGAAGAAAAGAGGAAGAAGAAGGAGGAGGAGGAGAAAAAGAAGAAAAAGAAGAAGAGAAGGAAGGAAGGAAGGAGGGAGGAAGGAAGGAAAGTAAAATTCTATTATGTTCCATGTCAGATCAGGAATACTAAATTTTTCTCTTTGTTTTAGCTACCATACAAGTTGGCTCGTCTACCCATTCTAAAGTTGCATTTATGATCAGAAACTCTCTGCATGATGACAGCACGGAACTTTAAAAAATGCAGGTTTCTGAGTTCTATCCCTATTCTGTTACAGCAGAACCATAAAGGGCCCTGAGAATCTGTGTTTTGAAAAGTTTTCAGGGTCAGTAAACATATGAAAATGTGCTCACTTTCATTAACTGTCAGGGAATACTAATTGGAAAAAAAATGAAAAACCATTATATATCCACCAGATGGTTTCAAAGAAAAAAAGAAGATAGAAACCAAAACTCACATACATAGTTGTTACAAATGGAAATTGGAACACTAGTTTAGAAAATTGGTAGGATTTTATGAACACTGAAAATGACAATTCCCATGGCACAGCAATTTTACTCTTAGGTATATAACCACAGAAATGCAAACCAATGTTTTCCAGAAGACATAAACAAGTATAATAATAATAGCACTATATGTAATAGACAAAAACTAAATGCCTACCAAGAGCAGAATAGGGAGATAAATTTTAGTAGTACATAGAACTACATTCATTAAAAATGTTTATAGCAATGAATAAATTGAATAAATTACAATTAAAAACAAGAACATAGATGAATCTCACAAACATAATGTTCAGTGAAATAAGCCAAACATTGAAAAACTACATAGAGTATAATTCTATTCATATAATGTTCATATGAGTTCCATTCATTTCATTCATATCATTCCATTCAAATCATGTTCAATAATATTTGCAGAAAATATGACTGAGAGGAAATTACTATTTATAACTTAATTTAATTTTAACTTATTATATACATAGATTTATAAATTATAAATTTATAAATTAACTATTTATATTTACACACAAAGATTTCTTAACAGTCCAATAAGGAAAAACCTAAAATGCCCTAATATAAATATGTGATCGTGCAACATACAAAAAAGATATACAAATGAACAATATACCCATAAAAAGACATTCAACATCCATCAAAGAAGTGTGACTAAATATCTGAGAAATTGCATTTCACTTACCAGGTTTGGAAAGATTTGGATATTTTACAAATCCTAGAATTGTTTAGGGTAAACAGGTACTATTCCATAAAGTTGGTAGGTATCTACATTACTATATATCTGTAGGACAGTTTAAGAATATAAATCACATCCATAATGTTAATCCACTAAAGGCAAATATTTTTGTCTGATTACTATTCTGCTGCAGCATCTCAAACAGTGACTAATGCATGGGAGAGGCTAATATCTGTTGAATGACTGTATGAATGAACTAAGAATAGGACAAGATGAAAAATAATATTTGAACAAAAATTTTGCTACAGAAGTCTTCATAGTAGAAAAAGGAAACAACCTATATGTCTGTCATTGGAATTCTGCTTCAGTACAATGAAAAATTAAGTATTAGATGCAATAATGTTCCCTTATTCGTTAATATAGGAAGTGGTAAATAATGACATATTGAGTTAAAAGGAAGTTAAACCATCATATATAACATACTATTTTATGTAAAATTATTTGTAAATACTTATTTGCATATGCTTACAAAGAGATGAGTTTGGAAGGATAGTCACCAAAATATTAGCAGTGGTGTTTTCTGAATTATGCAGCTTAGTGACATTTTTATTTTCTCTTTTGTGTATTATATTATTTGAATTGTTTAATGATGGGCATGCATAATTTTAAAGTGATTTTAAAAATTAAAACCAAATTATATTGAAATATACACTTAAAATCACCTTTTAAAGCATCTCCTGTTTGCCACTGAGTTTTAACATTGACAAAGATTTACTGGGTGTAGAAATTTAAACAGCCCTAATAAAAACAATGCCTAACATTTACATCATCTATTTTATTTTAGAGCTTAATTTACCATCTGTTACATTCAAGCTTCCCATCTCTTTACAATTCAATGTATGCTGTGGTAACTAGAAATCCAAATGTGTATCCAAAATAGACCATAAATGAAATATCCAAACATAAATTACATTTACTCAAACTGAATGCAAATACCCACAGACCTCTTCTTGGATTAGCATCTGTTTTCTCTTTGTTTTCATCTGGAAATATGAAAACTAAATACTCCCTACTTCAAAATGAGCAAGAAATCATTTTTATTTGCCTCAGGATAGTAAAGGGAGTTGCTAAAGAAACATTTGTTGCTCAAGTCTATGCACAGTACTTCTAAATGCTGTTTCTGAGACACTAAAATAGATACTGATAAAATAAGTATGTTTTTATTGCACAGAGTGTCAGGTGTCTTATCAATGACTTATTTAAGAAATATTGTATGTCAAATATGTCCTCAGCCTTGCATTAAGTGCTATGAAGGGCAAAGAAAAAAGCATAAGAAAAAAAATTTGTTCTTGAGATATTCTCAGTTATTTGGGAGCGATGAAACTCTTAGGAAAGAAAAGGACTGAAACAATTTTAGACAGCCTATAATCAGGTGATAGACAAAGTGTGTGTGTGCGAGTGTGGGTCGGTGTGTGTGTGTCACCAAGAAAATGGATTAACATTTCTTGAAACTTAAGATCTAGAGATGCAAAAGCAAAAATCAAAAAATGTGAAGGATGACTAATAATATGCAGCTGACACAGATCAAAGCAAGTACAACTTTACTGATAAGTCCCACGACCCATATGCTAAATTGAGTTTGTACTGAACGTAAGAACAAAATCCATCACTCAGTATTCCCAGTACGAACATTCAAGTTTCCACCAATAATATACTATAAAACTATGCATTCTTGTTAGAAGCCTACTACCTGACTTTATGAAAAAGAAGAATAAAAGGCTTAGGAAAAACATAATGTTGGAACAAAGTTATCATGTACAACCTAAACATTTATATCCCACTGTGTTCTCCTTAGAGAGACCTTAGGATGCCTTGTTGACTAAGGCATTGAGAAATTGACAAATTCCTTAGTGAGAAAAGTATTGCATGCATTGGAAAGCTCTGTAGTAGCTGTCCTATGACAGCGGGCATGATGTTAGGAGACGTTGCCATTGTAACCAGCTTCCTGATTGTAATGAGAATAGTGGCATCTCAGAAAGGTACAAGCCCCATGTCAGTATGCAACTCCAGAGGCAAAGTAGGCACAATTGACATAATAGGAAATAACATCCCAGTAAGAATCAAAAGGTATTGACCTATGGTCTTTGACCTTCAGTAATGGGAAATTGTTCACATTATTGTTCACATTATCCCTAGGGAAAAAAAAAACTGGTAGGAATGTTACTAAACTATTGTTTGATCCAGGTAACCTAAGGAGTTCTAGTTTAAGTGAGTACTATAATGAAGATTCACAGCCTGTAGCTCAGTTACTCATTTTAGTGGAATCCCCTTGAAGAAAGATCCTGCAATACTGTCCAACGACATAGTGCAAATATCCAAGTTTGCCCAGAAGAGACCTAAAGCTTTTGTTTGAAGTGAGTCTCCAGAAAAGAAAAGAACTTTTTAGGAATTATTGGATGCTGGCTTTGAGTTTATCCTAGCACATGAGTATGAAAACCATCAGTGATGTTCACCAGGAAAGTGAAGGGATATTGGGACAGGGCATAAAAGTTATTTTAGCCCAGTCTCACAGTGAGAACAGTGATTCCACAAAATCATTGCACATTATTTCTCAAGCTCCTGAATGCATGACTTCAACGGACAGATTTGGTAGCTGACCAAATGGAGTGTAGTAAGAGCCATTGTTGCAGAAAGTTCAAGTAAAAAGCCCTAATGTTCCCTCCATCCAGGAGATCAAAGACAAAATTTCATCTCTGGAGAAATTGCTGCAATTAGTAAAACCATCAAAGTCTTAAAAGATGCAAGAGAAATTATTATTACTAATTCATGTTGTCTTTTTGTCCTATCCATAATAGTAGTTTTAACAGTAATTTTTTTTATTGTACTTTAGGTTCTGGGGTACATGTGCAG
The DNA here is from genome assembly GCA_036589455.1 of Ateles fusciceps. Lineage (NCBI taxonomy): Eukaryota > Metazoa > Chordata > Mammalia > Primates > Atelidae > Ateles > Ateles fusciceps. The sequence continues at coordinate 5,625,207 of JAZHEH010002496.1, forward strand.
ATCATGCAGGATTATTGCATAGGTACACACATGGCAATGTGGTTTCCTGCTTGCATCCCCCGGTCACCTACATCTGGCATTTCTCCCCATGTTATCCCTCCCCGAACTCACCACCCTTTTGCTGTCCCTCCCATGGACCCCACAACAGACCCCGGTGTGTGATGCTCCCCTCCCTGTGTCCTTATGTTCTCATTGTTCAACACCTGCCTATGAGTGAGAACACGCAGTGTTTGATTTTCTGTTCTTGTGTCAGTTTGCTGAGAATGATGGTTTCCAGATTCATCCATGTCCCTACAAAAAACAAGAACTCATCCTTTTTTATGGCTGCATAGTATTCCATGGTGTATATATGCCACATTTTCCTTGTCCAGTCTATCATCAACGGGCATTTGGGTTGGTTCAAGGTCTTTGCTATTGTAAACAGTGCCACTATGAACATACATGTGCACATATCTTTATAATAGAATCATTTATATTCTTTGGGTATATACCCAGTAATGGGATTGCTGAGTCAAATGAAATTCCTATTTCTAGGTCCTTGAGGAAACGCCACACTGTCTTCCACAATGGTTGAACTAGTTTACACTCTCACCAACAGTGTAAAAGTGTTCCTATTTCTCCACAACCTCTGCAGTATCTGTTGTTCCTGATTTTTTAATTATCGCCATTCTAACCGGCGTGAGGTGGTATCTCAATGTGGTTTTGATTTTCATTTCTCTAATAATCAGTGATGTTGAGCATTTTTGCATATGTTTGTTGGCCTCGTATATGTCTTCTTTTGAAAAGTGTCTGTTCATATCCTTCTCCCACTTTTGGATGGGTTGGTTTGTTTGTTTCTTGTAAATCTGTTTTAGTTCTTTGTAGATTCTGGATATTAGCCCCTTGTCAGATGGGTAGATTGCAAAAATTTTTTCCCATTCTGTTGGTTGCTGGTTCACTCTAATGATTGTTTCTTTTGCTGTACAGAAGCTCTGGAGTTTAATTAGATACCATTTGTCTATTTTGGCTTTTGTTGCCAATGTTTTTGGTGTTTTAGTCATGAAGTCCTTGCCTATGCCTACGTTCTGAATGGTTTTGCCTAGGTTTTCCTCTAGGGTTTTTATGGTGTTAGGTCTTATGTTTAAGTCTTTAATCCATCTGGAGTTAATTTTAGTGTAAGGTGTCAGGAAGGGGTCCAGTTTCTGCTTTCTACACACTGCTAGCCAGTTTTCCCAACACCATTTATTAAACAGGGAATCCTTTCCCCCATTGCTTTTGTCAGATTTGTTAAAGATCAGATGGTTGTAGATGTGTGGTGTTGCCTTCAAGGCCTCTGTTCTGTTCCATTGGTCTATATCTCTGTTTTGGTACCAGTACCATGCTGTTTTGATTACTGCAGACTTGTAGTATAGTTTGAAATCAAGTAGGGTGATGCCTCTGGCTTTGTTCTTTTGGCTTAGGATTGTCTTGGCTATGCGGGCTCTCTTTGGTTCCATATGAAGTTTAGGTTGCTTTTTTCCATTTTTTGTCAAGAAAGTCATTGGTAGCTTGATGGGGATAGCATTGAATCTATAAATTACTTTGGGCAGTATGGCCATTTGCACAGTATCAATACTTCCTAACCATGAGCATGGAATGTTTCTCCATTTGTTTGTGTCTGCTCTTATTTCCTTGAGCAGTGGTTTGTAGTTCTCTTTGAAGAGGTCCTTTACATTCTTTGTTAGTTGTATTCCTAGGTATTTTATTCTCTTTGTAGCAATTGTGAATGGGAGTTCACTCATGATTTGGCTCTCTGTTAGTCTGTTATTGGTGTATAGAAATGCTTGTGATTTCTGCACATTGATTTTATATCCTGAGACTTTGCTGAAGTTGCTTATCACTTTAAGGAGATTTTTGGCTGAGATGATAGGGTCTTCTAAATATACAATCATGTCATCTGCAAATAGAGACAATTTGACTTCCTCTTTTCCTAATTGAATACACTTTATTTTTTTTCTCTCCTAATTGTTCTGGCTAGAACTTCCAATCCTGTATTGAATAGGAGTGGTGAGAGAGGGCATCCTTGTCTAGTGCCAGATTTCAAAGGGAATGCTTCCACTTTTTGCCCATTCAGTATGATATTGCCTGTAGGTATGTCGTTAATAGCTTCTATTATTTTGAGATATGTTCCTTCGATACCTAGTTTATTGAGAGTTTTTAGCACAAAAGGCTGTCGAACTTTTTAGAAGGTCTTCTCTGCATCTATTGAGATAATCATGTGGTTTTTGACTTTAGTTCTGTTTATGTGGTGGATTACATTTATAGTATTGCATATGTTGAACCAGGCTTTCATCTCTGGGATGCAGCCTACTTAATCATGATGGATAAACTTTTTGATGTGCTGTTGCAGTTTGCCAGTATTTTATTGAAGATTTTCGTATCTATGTTCATCATGGATATTGGCCTGAAGTTTTCTTTTTTTGTTAAGTCTCTGCCAGGTTTTGGTATCAGGATCATGTTGGTCTCATAAAATGATCTGGGAAGGATTCCCTCCTTTTGTATTGTTTTGAATCAGTTTCAGAATGATTCAATGGTACCAGCTCCTCTTTGTACGTCTGGTAGAATTCAGCTGTGAACCTGTCTGGACCTGGACTTTTTTTGGTTGGTAGGCTATTAATTGCTGCCTCAACGTCAGCCCTTGTTACTGGTCTGTTCAAGGTTTCAACTTCTTCCTGATTTAGGCTTGGGAGGATGCAAGTGTCCAGGAATTCATCCATTTCTTCCAGGTTTACTGGTTTATGTGCATAGAGTTGTTTGTAGTAATCTCTGAAGGTAGTTTGTATTTCTGTGGAGTCAGTGGTGATATCCCCTTTATCATTTTTTATTGCATCTATTTGATTCTTCTCCCTTTTCTTTTTTATTTCTCTGGCTAGCAGTCTGTCTATTTTGTTGATCGTTTCAAAAAACAAGCTCCTGGGTTTATTGATTTTTTGAAGGGTTTTTTGTGTCTCTATCTCCTTCAGTTCTGCTCTGATCTTAGTTATTTCTTGTCTTCTGCTAGCTTTTGAGTTTTTTTTTTTTTATCTTGCTCCTCAGGCTTTTCAATTTTGATGATACACTGTTGATTTTAGACCCTTCCTCACTTCTCTGGTGGGCATTTATTGCTATAAATTTCCCTCTAGACACTGCTTTAAATGTGTCCCAGAGATTCTGGTACATTGTGTCTTTGTTCTCATTGTTTTCAAAGAACATCTTTATTTCTGTCTTCATTTCATTGTGTATCCAGTCGACATTCAGGACCCAGTTATTCAGTTTCCATGTGATTGTGCGGTTTTGAGTTAGTTTCTTAATTCTGAGTTCTAACTTGATTGCACTGTGGTTTGAGAGACTGTTTGTTATGATTTCTCTTCTTTTGCATTTGCTGAGGAGTGATTTACTTCCAATTGTGTGGTCAATTTTAGAGTAGGTGCCATGTGGTGCTGAGAAGAATGTATATTCTGCAGATTTTGGGGTGGAGATTTCTGCAGATGTCTATTAGGTCTGCTTGGTCCAGATCTGAGTTCAAGTCCTGGATATCCTTGTTAATTTTCTGTCTCGTTGATCTGTCTAATATTGACAGTGGAGTGTTAAAGTCTCCCACTATTATTGTGTGGGAGTTTAAGTCTCTTTGTAGGTCGTTAAGAACTTGCTTTATGTACCTGGGTGCTCCTGTATTGGGTGCGTATATATTTAGAAGCATTAGTTCTTCTTGATGCATTGATCCTTTTACCATTATGTAATGCCCTTCTTTGTCTCTTTTGATCTTTGTTGGTTTAAAGTCCATTTTATCAGAGACTAGGATTGCAACTCCTGCTTTTTTTTTTTGCTCTCCATTTGCTTGATAAATCTTCCTCCATCCCTTTATTTTTAGCCTATGTGTGTCCTTGTATGTGAGATGGATTTCCTGAATACAGCATGCCAATGGGATTTGACTTTTTATCCAATTTGCCCATCTGTGTCTCTTGAATGGGGCATTTAGTCCATTTACATTTAAGGTTAATATTGTTATGTGTGAATTTAATCCTGCCATTTTGATGCTAGCTGGATGTTTTGCCTGTTAGTTGATACATTTCTTCATTGTATCAATGGTCTTTACTATTTGGTATGCTTTTTGAGTGGCTGATACTAGTTGTTCCTTTCCTTGTGTAGTGCTTCTTTCAGGAGCTCTTGTAAAGCAGGCCTGGTGATGACGAAATCACTCAACAATTGCTTGTCCATAAAGGATTTTCTTTCTCCTTCAGTTATTAAGCTTAGTTTGGCTGGATATGAAATTCTAGGTTGAAAGTTCTTTTCTTAAGGATGTTGAATATTGGCCCCCACTCTCTTCTGGCATGTAGGGTTTCTGCTGAGAGATCTGCTGTGAATCTCATGGGCTTCCCTTTGTGGGTAATCCGACCTTTCTCTCTTGCTGCCCTTAGCATTTTTTCCTTCATTTCAACCCTGGTGAATCTGATGATTATGTGCCTTCAGGTTGCTCTTCTTGAGGAATATCTTGGTGGTGTTCTCTGTATTTTCTGGACTTGAAAGTTGACCTGCCTTGCTAGGTTGGAGAAGTTCTCCTGGATAATTTCCTGAAGAGTGTTTTCCAGCTTGGATTCATTCTCTCCATCACTTTCAGGTACACCTATCAAACGTAGATTAGATTTTTTCACATAATCCCATATTTCTTGAAGGCTTTGTTCATTTCTTTTCACTCTTTCTTCTCTAATATTGCCTTCTCATTTTATTTCATTGAGTTGATCTTCAATCTCTGATATCATTTCTTTTGCTTGGTCGATTAGGCTATTGAAACTCGTGTGTGCTTTGGGAAGTTCTTGTCATGTGTTTTTCAGCTCCATCAAGTTGTTTATATTCTTCTCTAAGCTGTTTGTTATAGTTAGCATCTCATCTAACCTTTTTTCTAGGGTCTTAATTTCTTTGCATTGGGTTAGCACATGTTCTTTTAGCTCTGAGAAGTTTGTTATTACCCACCTTCTGAAGCCTGTGTCTATCAATCATCAGATTCATTCTCCATCCATCTTTGATCCCTAGCTGGTGAGGAGTTGTGATCCCTTGGAGGAGGAGGGATGTTCTGGTTTTTGATGTTTTCATCCTTTTTGTGCTGGTTTCTTCCCATCTTAGTGACTTTATCTACCTGTGGTCTTTGTAGTTGGTGGCTTTCAGATGGGGTCTCTGAGTGAATGTCCTTTTTGTTGATGTTGAAGATATTTCTTTCTGTTTCTTAGTTTTCCTTCTAACTGTCAGGCCCCTCTTCTGCAGGATCACTGGGGGTCCACTCCAGACCCTGCTTGCCTGGGGATCATCCATGGGGGCTGCAGAACAGCAAGGGTTGCCACCAGTTTCTTCCTCTGCTATCCTCGTCCCAGAGGGGTACCTGCGAGTACCTGAGCTCTCCTTTATGAGTTGTCTCTTTGGGTGTACAGGGGTTGGGGAGTTGCTTGAGGAGACAGTCAGTCCCTTATAGGAACTCAAGTGCTGTGCTGGGAGCTCTGTTGTTCTGTGCAGTGCTGCTGGGCAGGTACCTTTAAGTCTGCTGCAGCGGAACTCATAACCACCTCTTTTCCCAGGTGCGCTAAGGAAGATCAACTTTATTAAGAAGAAACCTGTCTAAAATTTTAGTCAAGCTGAGGGGGACTCTTAGGCTATCTTGGTCACCTTAGGGGTATATTTGTTTATTTAATGCTTCTATTCTCTGATACAATCCAGAAAACAATCTGTAAAATCTATAAGAACTTTGGTAGTCTTGACGCCTCACAGATTGTACTTGGTGAACAGAAAACAGTATATATAAAAGATACATTAATAAAACACAAGTGTTCCAAAGAGTAGGAGATAAATTCTACAAAAATGCATAGATTCATCACCTTGGTCCACTTACTAAAAATCCAGTGGTCTGCAGAATGCCATAATTTCTCTTCAAAAAAAAGAAAAAAGAAAAAAAAAGACTATGTCTAGAACCCTGGGGATTCTAAAGAATTCTTACTACTACTTCAAAATCAGTAAGTAAAAGTTAATGGAGAACTAGGTCATTCTCCTGAAGTCAGGGCTGCAGAGGGCTCAGACCCTTCAGGAATGAAGTTTTGTTCACTCTACCAGCAAAAGAACTTTGACCTCAGACCCTGAGGCTTCAGGGCAAATGATATAATATAGTTTGTGGAAGAATAATGACCAGTCATATAAATAAAAAACTCTGGTACAGAAATATGTTATTCCTTATTTATTTAGTAGGTAATTCATTACATATTTCCCTTCTTCTTTTTCCCTAATATGCAATATAAAATTTATCAATGATAACTAACTTAATTTTTTTTAGTTACTAGTTTACTGAGTATTTAGGTGAAAATATGACTGAATAAGAAGAATTTGCTCCAGTGTTCCATCTCCTTTTTTCCAGGAACTTCTAGATGACTTTATCACAGCCCTTGTAGTCCTGTGACCTGCAAGTACTGGGAGAGCCAAGGGAAGATGCCAGAACATCCAAAGGCTGGAAAATTAGTGATGCATCCTCAGCCACCTGTCCTGTCTTTTCCAACAGTTTGGGGATGACACCAGATGCCCAAGTACTGTAACAGTCTGCAAATCCTGTAATGGCAACCGAGATATCCAGGTTCTGTCATCAGAACTGATTAGGTGGCTGACGTGACCCATGGAGAGGAAGGAAGAGCAGTGTGGTGTGGCAGTCCACTGACAGACACATGGGGCAGGGGAGCCCTACCCCCCAGCCAAGTGCACAGTGAGTGAGCGTGCTACTCATCCTGGGAATCCATGCTTTTTCCATGGAACTGTGCATCCCACAGATCATAAGATCCCACTCATCATCCCACACCACTGGGCCTAGGATCTCAACCATGGAGGGGACACAGATTCTCAACAGCCACTCAGCTAGACTCTGCTTAAGCCTGAAGAGCTCCTGGGATGGTAGAGGCGGCCAAGACCACAGCTGAAGCTGTTTTATTTTTTATTTATTTTTTTCTTTTTATTTATTTATTTATTTTTTTATTTTTTCAATACGGGGTTTCACCATGTTGGTCAGCCTGGTCTTGAACTCCCGACCTCAGGTGATCCGCCCGCCTTGGCCTCCAAAGTGCTTGGATTACAGGCGTGAGCCACCATGCTTTTATAAGCAGTTTGAGCTTCTTGAGGGAGGGACGGGAACCAACACTGGGACTGATAGCTGCCTAACACACCAAGCTCCTGGTGCAGAGGTAAGGGTGGCAGCTATCACTACAGCTCCAGGCTGTGCTTTTCCCCTGCTGGAGCTGGGAAGGCTTAACAGTTTGATCCCAAGAGGTATCCTCCACACGTCAACACACTTCTTTGGGCCTGACCCTAACCCATCCCTCCTCACTGAGCAGGACCTCCCTGCAGGAACTCCAACAACTCCAGCCAGGGGCTCAGGACAGACTCTGATCTCACTGGGCCTGAGCCCCTAGGGGGAAGGGTGGTCATAGTCTCCACAGACCAGCAGACTTAGTTTTCCCTCCTACTAGTTCTGAGGAATCTGGGCAGCCCAGACAAGTGGGTTTCCCCACAGTGAAGCACACCCCATCCACCAAGGGACAAAGTGCTTCATTAAATGGGTCCTGCTCCCTGTGTCACCCAGCTGGGTGAGACCCTCCAACAGGGGTTTTCAGACACCCCATATAGAAGCATTCCTATTGGCAGCAGGTTGGTGACCCTCAAGGTGAGAAGGAGCAGGGACTTTGCTGTTCTCCAGCCTCCTCGAGTGACATTTCCAGGCACAGAAGCAAACTGAATAGGGCCTGAAGTGAATCCCTAGCAAACCACAGCAACCCCACAGAGGAGGGAGGTGAACATTGAAAGAAAAACAGACAAACAAAAACAACAACAGCATCAACAAAAAAAGTCCCCCAAGACCAATAGAAGAATGTCTCAAGTTAGTTAGGTGCCGCAAGGGTTGATCATTTCTTCCGGGAACTCTTCTGCAGGTCACAGAGATTACCATGCCGTTCTTGGCGGTCAGACCTTACAACATCTCCCTGTTGCCTTCCCACACTTACAGAGAATAGCAGCTTCCTGCAGTTACTAACATCTCATTCTTTTAGATTTTCCAGATTTTCAACACTTGCATAAACACTTTGCTGAATTACACTCCCACTTCTTGAAACACTTTGCATAGTTTCTTTTATCCTAAGCAGAATATGACTAAAACAGTGCCCCAAATGGTAGAGTGCTTTTCATGGGATGAAAATCAGTGACTTATGCAGTAACTATTTAATATATTTCAGTATCTGATTTGTGCTTCCAAGAGTATGCCTACCCTACTTGAAAACAGTATTGTTAAGGCATTATTACCTTGTAATTCAGTTAAATGTACAGCCATGGTGCATCAACAGCTTTATTCCCCTTGTGTTGTGAAAAGTGGCTAAGAGTGTTGAGACTGCTTGAGGAGATAAAGCATCTCTAAGAGCCCAGAAGTAGTGTTTTCAGTAGTAGAAATAGAACAAAATGAAAGACCTCCCAGAAAGGGAAAATTAAAAGAGGCTTAAAAATACTTAAATAGAATTTAAGTGAAGTTTTATAATATTTGTTCCTTTATGTGACAGAAATTCAAAGTCAACATGCTCAGGAAAATATTACCTCATTGTGTTCACCTGGATGGTGCTTTCCTAACTCTGGCATCCTGTATTCCCTATGTATTTTATTGTCTGCCATTTAATACAAAGGTAGAGATAGTGAAAGATGGAATTCTTAAGAAGTTTATAATCCTAATATTTCCAGAATGTTAAGATATTGATGTAGACACTGTAAAAATTAACATAGATGGGGACATAGAGATACATTTAATACTCAAAGAATGATCAACTATCTTTATCTGACCCTCAAGGAGCTTCTTGATGGATACAAACTTATCTGAAAGAGTGAACATTCCTCATGCATGCAGTTCTCTTGGGCAATTGGTGAACAATATTATGTAGGCTTTCAATTTTTTTACATAGGAGAAATTGGGTGAGTCACTTATAATCTACTAGATATTAAAATTTGATATTTACAAACTAAAGCATGTGTATAGTAGAATTTATTAAATGATTGAAAATAGTCTGCCTACAGACATCCTTCCAGAACACCTACTGAAATAGTTTTAAAAACTTGAGGTTTGGAAAATACTTAATTACTTGTTGTTATCAATGTTGCCTTAAGCTGGTCATGGTTTTCTATATTCTTTTTGTTTTAATGTTGCCATTATTTTAGCATCATTGATGCCAATTTAGTTTTCTGGATAAGCAAACAAGCCCAACATGTTGACAGAGTAGCCAGAAACCACTGAAGTTTATTTTATATTGCATAAATGGATGGTTTCATGTAAGTATTATATTGACAGCAACAGGCTTATAGTTTGGATGGAAGGACAAAGAAAGAGGAACAGAGTGACTGTGAGAGTTTCATCTTCAACATAGACAAGAGGCAGCTGTTTTTCCATGGCAAATTCAGGAGAGCTTCACAGGTTGAAGAAGGCTAAGGAGCTTGCCAGGAAAGCAGTACCCCTGCAGACAACCATCAGAATGTAGAAGTCAAGGTTACGCCCATTATCTGGCTGTCTGAGCCTTGTTTCTTTTACCATTTAGGGCTGACCTATATATGTGCATATAACTGTCTGTCTATAGTGTAAGTTACTATACTATATATGTATGTATATTTTCTCGTTGTATATATTATACAGCAAGAAATTATTGAGAGGGATGATTGTGTTCTGATGTGGGTCTGAATACGTCATGAACAAGGTATTAAGTGGTAGAAAACCAATCCCTAAGCTGGAAGGCATGGGTCAGACTGCTACTATATTTCACGTAGCACAAGATAATGTCTCAAAGAGATAGAATAAATTAGCAAAAGTATATTTGATCATTTTAAAAGTATCAAATCAATGCATTAATAAGTAAAAATTTTCAAGAAATATTCTCTTTAATTCATGAATTATATTAACTATTAATACTAAGAGGATAGAAGAAGGGTAGAGATACAAACTAAAAAGCATTTTGTGCAGAATTCATGGTGGTGTAGATTCTTCCTGGAGCCTTTTACAATCAGGAGGCTCCCCTGCCTGCTGGCACTGCAGACCAGTCACCCCTGAGCCGTCTCTCCCTCTGGCCAGATATGATTGCTGAAAGAGATGAGGATTTCACTACCCTAGCAACACTATCCTCTCTTGTTTCCTTGGCAGCAACAGGGAATCCAAAAAAATTAGCCAGAGGGCAACAACCAAAACCTGGAGAGGACAACCTAGGCTTCTAGAGACATTTGCATGCAGGGGGTCAGTGATGTATTCAAAGGAGTGAGGGATTTCTAAGCAAAAGAAAAAAAAAAATGAAGTGCATATCCTTTATCAAGTCCATGAAAGGAATTATATGTCCCTTGAACTACAAAGCTGAAATTTCTGTAAAGAGCTGGAAATTTAGTCCTGCACTCAGCTGATTTGCTTAATTATAGGAAATCTAAAGTATCCCATTAGTCCAGGTTCTACTGTATTATTAAGGAGAGCTTTTTATGGATAAAAATGTCTCTGAAATATGAGAAAGCTTTCTTGATGCTGTAGGTGAACTTATCTCCCAGTCATCATCTTCCCAACTAAGCTTTAACGTCTGGAGTAGTGTTACCCCAGACACAACAGTTACTTAATCTCATTTCATTTTTCAATGTCAGGGCACATTAATATTTTATAAATAGAAACAAAGTCCAGTTCTAATTGTTTCTTTTTATTTAAAAAGTCCAGATATATTTTAAAGTGACGTGATTACTTTTGTAATTATAATTTTATATTTATGAATCTAATAGAAATCTAAGATTCTTCTTGTGCTCCCTCCATTTTATCAGACTCTCCAATAATATTTGGCCTATATAAACCAACTATGTTCTCAATGCATTAGACCAGAAAAAAATGCCAAATGTAGTGCTGCAAGGATATTTAACAAAAAAGAAATTATGGAAAATAATGACTTTCTATAAAGAAAAATTTTTTTTAAACTCTAACGGTAAATACATACTGTCACAATGCTTTATTTACTCTTTCATTATTTAACTAAAATGCTGATGTTTAAATGGATTTTTTGTTGTCAAACATTAATAATGTGATTTTTAAAAGATCTATCAAATAATAATTGCAAAGGACTTAACTCACGTGACCCAGTTCCAAATTTTTTTCACTCCGTGTGAGACAACTTAGTGTATTTCAACTACAACAACAAAAAAATTCTTTTCTGGGGACAGATACATCTCTCCTGAGTTAATATTTCACAGGACTCACGTCAGAGGAAGTTGAGCCAGTGTGGATCACTGACATACACAGTCCAGATTGGATACAGCATGGTTTTATTTCACTATATAGTCATAATTCAGGGGTTTTTCTCCACCTGCCATAGGCAAATTTTCCATAAATCAGTCCGTTTTATCACCGAATTTTTTTCCCAAAGTGCTCTCACTATTCTAACAAATACACAAAGGAAAGCACCACTACCCACCAATAAACATAACACCCTTCTCCATCAGTGCTTTCAAACATTTAGTACCACATCTTCTCATTATGTCTGTGAAAAAAAAAAATTATTAGCAATAATCTAAGACAGGTAATCTCCAAGTTATTTCTCTAAGCCCATCAAAGACCTCAGTATCCACTGAAACAGGTGGGGTCCCTTGCAGCTGGAATGTGGAATGTCTAGTTTCTTGTCTTTACCTCTGCTGCAACTACATTCATCATCCTTTCTTTCTGTTCACTTTGGGATTTATCATTCTATATCATTTAAGAGAAAAATAACAGATTCTACTCTCCTGAAGCAAGAAAATGTATATGTTTTATCTGGCAAATAAGGAAACAAAGGCAGATGAGTGTAAGTATGTATTAATCATTTATTGCCTAACAGGCATTATTATCTTTTCCCAAATAAATTGTAAGTTTCAGGAGGACGGAAACACTTTCTATCTTGTTAATCTCCAGAGCACTAATGCAGTGAAAAGAAGAGAATGCTCAGGAAAAACTAATTGGCTTTTCCTGCCTTCTTTCTTTCTCCATCAATATTAAAATCACCTTAAATTCAGGACTGATGTTTATTTTTGGATACATAAGCTCAAATACCTGGGACCATCAGTGGTATCTACTTTCTGGTCAATTTAAAGCACTTTTTCAATAGGATCGTGAAAGTCAACTGTGTTTTATGCACAGTGAGTGAAAATCAATGATCTGTCTATGCCTATCACAGCATGTCACATCTCTGATTGAATCTTTTCAAGCTGCTTATCAGACATACAGCACGGGAGATAAATTTATCTTTATACACTTTATACGTGTCACCAAAAATAGCCTCAGGATCACTATAACCTAATGACTCTGAGATGTCTTATAAATGATTAGGCTGTGCTTGATGGCGAAAGCATACTCTCTGTTCTTCAAAGTCTAAAGTACAATATTCCTAAGAAGAACTTAGTTACCCAAAAGTTACTCCTAAAATAACACCCATTATATTTTAACACTAGCCAAATGAAATGTCTTCAGCTTTTTACTCCTAATTTTATTCACATTGTCTGCAAAGCACCACAAAGGTCATTTAAATCATAGTCATGGTGTTGCTTTTTTTCAAAGAACTATTCCCTAAGCAATTTTGTTGTTCTAGCTGAATTAAAATTATGCAAATTTGGTGAATTGAATACAATATCTTCTACCAATATGGTAAAGAGTTACATCTAAATATTTTGAATCTATAAATACCTTTCGATCAATCATTTTCTGAGTTTATGGAAAGCAAATGCTACACTCTACTTGTAAAATTACCCAGAAATTTTTGCAACTCAATATAACTAATTAAGTAAATGGACAGTTGAGGAAAAGCATTTTATTAAAACATATATAAAACACAATGTTTTCAGCAATTCAGGAACTACATTACCTTAATTTAAATATATTTTCTATGTCTATGATGATATTGATGCGCACTGCCATATTATATTAACCCTAGAGACTTGTCTATAATTTATCTTCAAGCATAATATAATAGTGTAGGGAAATGATACCCAAACTTATATATAAAGTATGCTGCCTCACGTGTGAAAGTATAGTTACTGGCTCACCATTGCTGGTATATGTATTTGAGAGACGTTGCTCTAGGAACGGAAATTGATTTGAGATGATCCACACATACTTTCTCGTTTGATTCTCTTTATAATCAAAATTATACATCTGCAGCTCAGGTGGCTAACAAGTATGTGGCAATCTCTGCTTAGAGATACAAATGAAGCTACCGGGTTTATATAAAGATGAAGCTTATTAATTAGCTGCATCAAGGTAATGTTTTCACAAAACCCTGCAAACTAATTTGACTCAAGGATACATACACACGCATAATATGAAAAGAACACAAAATTACTTTTTTATTGCCAACTCTGTAAGGATCTCTGATCATCTGGGAAAAAGTTTAAACTACTGGCAAGATGTAGAAGACCCACCTTAAACTGATAATTTTTTTACATATCACTGCAACCTCAATCGCTTTCTCATTCATTTAAAAAATATTTATAGAGGACGTATGCTAAGCCAGCACTGTGATATATATAGTGGACACAAATATAAGCAAGTAATAAGTTCTTTCCTCAAGGAGCTTTCAGTTTAGTGGGAGAAAAGACAGGCAATAAAAAACAATAACAATGAAAAATAATATGGTGTTTTCTGTCCACATTGCTAAAGGGGCATTAATAAGATTGGGAGAAATTCTCAAAGAAGAAACAGCCATGATGGATGCCTAGGAATCAACCAAGTAGAGAACATGTTGAAAATACCAGGCATTCAGCCTTCTGTTTAGACCTTAAGCCTTTTCTAATCCTTCAAGCTCAAATAGTGCCCGCCATGTGTGTTTTCAGGACACTCTTCAATTCCTATGATAACAGTATAATTGTAATTTCTTCTTTATTTACTTCCACCCATCCTTCTAGAAGTATATTTCTACATGTCTCTTTATTTGTTTTCAAGTCCCAGTAGCCTAAAACCTACATAAAAAGTAGGACTGAATTTTTAATTTAATAGGTGTCAAAACTTCCAATATCTTGAACTGCCATGGCATAGAAGAGCTAAGTAAATCATTATTGAATTACAGTTGAGGGGAAAGAATAGTTTGTACAAAAGCACAAATGTATGAAACAGCATGACAGGGAGTCGGTATGGCTGGAGGAATATACAGTGGGGTCCAGGATAGAGATGGTTCTAATTCTTCACAAGAATGGTGACCCTTTTGCAATATAAATTAATGGATCAATTACAGCTTTGAAGCTGAACTTCTTAGATTGTGTCCTAACTCTAATAGTCACTATTTTATCTTGGAAATGATACTTAATCTCTCTATGCCTCATTTCTTTCCTCTGTAAAGAACCTACTTCCAGATTTTTTATGTTAAAATGAATTAATTTATATACACTTAGAATAATACCCTTCACATGGTAAGCAATCAACATGTTAACTAATATTTCTAGGCAAAGAAATCTGCCCTTTTTTTAAAAAACAATGAGGAGACTGAAACATGTTAAGCAGTGATATGGTATAAGCACCTTGGACTCTTATCAGCCAGGATTCACTTCAGGAAATAGAAAACAGCATTTGCCAAACTAGTTGGTAGTTAGCTGTTGCAAATTATCTTCAAGCAGTTTTTCCCAAAGGTATGAACACGTTTTATTTATCCCTGATTCTGCACCTTTTATACATTCTGTCCCATAGGAGGGCCTCAATAATGTTTAATTAATAAATGAATGCCTTTGGAAGAAAGAATAATCTTTTATCCAAACCTTTTTATTCTACTAAAGGATTTTTAAGCCATCCCTCTAAGAATGAGTTAGGATTATTGCTGCTTTCTTTTTGGCCAAATAATAGATGTCATGAAAACAAAACATCTAGAGGGGCAGAAAACATAATTCAGATACAAATCCATGCAGAGTTGGAAGAGATTAGCAATATAATTTAGAGCAGTACCACGGTCTGTGAGGCACATCCAATCTGCCAATGAACTCAGAGCAAGGAAGTAGGAAACATCTGCAGACTCATCCAAAACCACTCCAGTGGACAACCCCCACGCCAGCAGGTCACCATCCACATTTTTTTTCTTTGGGTTCCAGGTATGGAATTATTGGATTCTTCATTTATTCAGGACACACATCTGCCAACAGCTTTCCCCATAATAATCCACACAGCTTCTTCGATCCTCCTGTTTTCCAAAGTCAATGCTGCTGCCTGTGCTAAGTCTCTCAGGATAACAAAAAAACTACCCAGAAGCCATAGATAAATATCTAATCCCCAACCAAACATGATATTTCAGACATGGCAAGTCGGAATTTGCCACCCTGTAGCCAAAATCTTGGCAGTTGCCTATGGCTTATATCACATTGGTTCTAGGGATTCTTGCTGTAGTGTATTCTTACAAGTGAGACCATTTCAGAAAAATAGCCCTTGAGTCTTTCAACTACCAAACCTTATTATATTGCCTACAGAAAGACCTTAATTCCACTTTAGAGCAATTTATGTTACAGATGTCTCTCTGTATTAAAGTCTGCCTCAAGAGTCTGTCTCTCCTCTGTGTGTAAAATACAGAAGAACCTGCAGTTGGTAAGAAGTAATTAGAAGAGGAGATTTGAAGTAGGAGCGAGTTGAAACAGACCATGATAGAGATCAATGTTCCCAAATCCCTACTGGAGAAAAATTTACTTCCTATCAGAGCAGAGAAATTAAAAAATTTTTGTTTCGTTTCATTTAAAGACAGGATCTTGCTCTGCCACCCAGGCTAGAGTGCAGGAGTATAGTGGCACATGCAGTCATAGATCACCGCAGCCTCCAACTCCTGGGCTTAAGCAATCTTCCCACCTCAGCCTCCTTGGTAGCTAAGACTACAAGTGCGTGCACCACTTCCAGCTAATTTGTTGTTGTTGTTGTTGTTATAGAAATGGGGCCTCAATATATTCCCCAGGTTGCTACTGAACTTCTGACCTCAAGTGATTTTCCCATTTTGGCCTTCAAAAGTACTGGGGTTGAAGGTATAAGCCACCACGCCTAGTCAGAGCACAGAATTTAAAAGAATTTTGTGTTGAGCCAAGTGTTATGTGCATGTGTCATCCATGGAGGTGCCCTGCTCAGGTCTCCCTCGAGGGAGGGAGGCTGAGGCAGGAGAATCAACTTGAACCTGAGAGGCAGAGGTTGCAGTGAGCCAAGATTGCACCATTGCACTCCAGCCTGGGTGACAGAGAGACTCCATCTCAAAAAAAAAAAAAGTGTCTGACCATGAAAATCACGTAATGTGTGATATGCACAGACATACACATGATGTATGTCTGTGCATATCACACATTACGTGATTTTCATGGTCAGCTTTTTTTTATAGCCTATAGCTATACCTATCTATCTTCTTTCTCAGAAAGGTTCTCACTGTGTTACCCCAGCCTAGTCTTAAACTTCTGGGCTCAAGCAATCCTCCCACCACAGCCTATTGAGTAGCTGGGACTACATGTGCACACCACCACACCTAGCCTATACCTATTTATCTTATATAATAAAAATAATGCAGATATGCATATATTCCTCGTATTACATATATAAATGTGTGTGTGTTTAAATCTTCCTTGGTTTTCTGAGAAATCTTTATACTATTCTATTAATTGGAAGTTGCATAATAAACTGCCATTTATTAGTTTTGCATTTATCTTGGGTTCAATTAAGTAAAATCCTAAATATTTGTGGGTAATTCAAGGTGGGTTTTATGATTGCATGTAAAGTTCCCAACTGCCTTCCTCTCCCTTGCTGATTTCATGGTAATTAAATCTTGATAAAGATTTTTGGCAAAGTGAAATTCTTTGAATATTCAATCACAGACCTACGGCTTTGTTTTGTTTTGTTTTGTTTTGTTTTTGAGACAGAGTCTCTCACTCTCTTGCCCATGCTAAAGTGCAGTGGCACTATCTCAGCTCACTGAAACCTCTGCCTCTTGGGTTCAAGCAATTCTCCTGCCTCAGTGTGAGTAGCTGGGACTACAGACACACGCCACCACACCCAGCTAATTCTTGTATTTTTGTATTTCACCATGTTGGCCAAGCTGGTCTCAAACTCCTGACCTCAGATGATCCACCTGCTCAGCATCTCAAAGTGTTGGAATTACAGGCGTGAGCCAAAGCGCACAGACTACAGTATATTAAAAGGATTTTTGCTTAAAGATACTTCACAAACTGAATGTGGAAATAGCTATTGTTATACCATCCTCTAAATAGTTTATCTGCTCTGTAAATTTAAGATTAATACTTTAATTATTGTGAAATACTCCCAAGTCACAAAAGGCTATGTTTTTTGATAGTGAGTTTTGAAAACCTATTGCAGATCTCTAGTCCTTATTGATCTGCAATCCCACTGCTGTATGGGTTTGTATCTTTGGAGCTGCTACTGGATTATAAGAAAAAGCCTATGAATATTGTTTCTTGTCATTTCAGGGTTGCCAGAGTAATAGGTAAATGTGGATGTTCTCACATAAAATGCCTCTATAGCTAACATTTCTAAAGATTGCTACCAATATAAATTGATCAGAAGCACTACTTGTCAATTTAGAGGAAGAGGAGTTTTCCAGTCCCTTGCTAGATAGCCTACAACTCATTTTGGAAGAGCTTACTTAAAATTTAATGTGACCCTGAAAAACTTTCTTCATTCTCTCCTAGTCTACCTACATATTTAATTCTTCCAATAATCTTTACCTCCTTTTATATTCAAAGATAAGAGAATTTAGCTATCCTCTTTCATAAGCTTTAAAAATAAATCTACTGAGCCCCACACACCATCTAAGCTTGGTGGTTTTGCAGAATCAAGGCTCATATAAAGGGAGATAGAAAAAAATACATATCTTTTTTTAAAATATAAAATCTTCTTCTTGAGCTATATGGTAACTTCCTAAATTTTAGCCTAGCTGCATACTGATTAAATATGTATGCATGACGCAATGTTTATTTATATATATTACTAGAACATATGATTTGTCTCTGAAACACATGTCAAGAACCCAGAAGTGTCAAACTCTAATACCAACTCTGGGAGAAACTAATTGCAATTTCACATTCAAAACTGGAGTGGGGTTACTAGGACACAGCCAATCAAAACCATAGTAGGTAATTCTATAATTATACCATGCAAATAATTAAGAAAGTAAAAACCCCATTTTATTTATTTTATTTTATTTTCTCAAAATTTTAAGGTTTCTTTTTCTCTCTATTAAATTCTCAGTTAATTTTCTTTAGTAGAAATTTCAGGTTAATGTGTTTAATAACACACAGATATTGATGTGAACAATAGGCACCCAAGGTGCAAACTACACATGTCGCAAATCACCCTATTTGGCTTTGAGAGGTAGTTAAACAGTATCCTCTCAGAGCCACACTCCACGTTAAAAGTAAAAAGACATCCTGGGATACGGCAAAGCTTCTGAAATAAAACTGCACATATGTGGGGAAAGGTTGGCAGCAGCAGGATCCTTTAGAATAAGGGGGAGAATGGAGGAAATGAACGAGCACTTACATTGCTGAGTGCCTTTTATGTGCCAAGAGCTCTATAATTCTCAACACAACAGCCTGTATTTACACTAATCATAGCATTTATTCCAGGAGTGCTGATTATCTCTTACTTGCCTATCTTCTCTATTGGATTTTAAGTTTATTGAGTACAAGATCAAATATTACTTATTATCTATTTTTGCCAAAACATTACCTCACGGTGACCAGCACAAAGTAGATAATCAATAGATATTTGTTGACTTAATGATAAATAAATCTGCCAACAATTAATATTCCCATTTGATGAACAAAGAGACTAAGGCCTTTAACAGTTAAGTGACATTTACAGGTCACATAGATCACATGGATTAGTAATAGCTGAAGAGGAATACAAATCCAAGCCTGCCTGATTTCAGAGAACCAACTTTCTACTGCAGCAAGCAGCTCCATGGAGGCCATAGTGGACCAAGCCTCCGAGAATAGCCTTAGGGTTTGTGAAAGGATGGCAGTGGGAGAGAAAACTTTTGCACATCTTCACCTGAACCTGAAAGATTTCAGAGAAATAAAAATGAAGAGGGCAAATTTATTTCTGGGTACAGTTCAAACTAGGAAAAAATCATAGCAATGAGGTAGGGGAAAGTCTCACATTTCCTGGCAGCCTCTTCAATAGTGGCTTTTCCTCTCCAACAGTTTGTGTTCATTTGCTTTTCTCTGTGCTTCCTCCTGTCTTTCCCACCACAGCTTCTTTCCTTACGAGGTTTAGAATTCCAGGGAGACATGTGTATACAAGATCCAGGAAAAGCAGCTAAGAGGTCACAGTAGAGAGTACAGACTCTGGAGTCCATCTGCCAGAGACCCATCCCCACTCTGTCCCATTCTAACCAGGTGACATTGGGCAAATTATTCAATCTCTCAATGTCTCAGTGGGACCTCCCATGGAAAATGAGACTATTAATAATAGAATCTACCTACTGTATAAGAATTAAGTGAGTTAACACATCTCAAGTGCTGAGAACAGTATCTAAAACATGGTAGGAACTTAATGAAGAGTAGCCATTACCATTACCATGTCCTTAACCCTAAAATTCAGGACCAGGGCAAGTTGCATACATAACACAGCCCACTGACCTGCAAACACATCTATGATGTTCCAGGTTAGGCTTGGGACATAGAGACCCAACAAAAAACTCCCCTCCCAAAGGCAACAGTGAAGTGTTGCTGGAAGTAAGTGAAACAAATCTGAATAATATTTTCTAATATCCCCTAATTTAAATAGGCAATGGCTTGGAACATAAGCAGCTATAGTTGGGATCTTTTCCTCCATGCGAATCACTACATGTAAAGGCCATTCTTGTGTGTCTTGAGAAAAAAATCAAAATAGTAGTCTTTCCTCATTACTATTCTCCGAGTATGTAAAATAGTATTGCAAGTTTACTTCAGTACAAGAATGTATTCCACTGTCTCTGAATCTGGATTACTGAGAACTTAAGGTAAGGGAAACTATGCCCAATTTATTTGGAA
This sequence comes from Ateles fusciceps, assembly GCA_036589455.1. Classification (NCBI taxonomy): domain Eukaryota; kingdom Metazoa; phylum Chordata; class Mammalia; order Primates; family Atelidae; genus Ateles; species Ateles fusciceps. The sequence goes on from JAZHEH010002496.1 coordinate 5,645,229, forward strand.
ATGACAAATATATAAGAAGCTAGGACTAATTTATTTGAAACCATTTTTTTAGTTATGAGTCCTCAACAGAAAAGCAATGATTAGGATGGTAGAGGGGGTAGGGGCTGACATAATTAAATAAAGGCCTATTTTTTTCATATAATGTATCCCGAAGTATGCAGTCTATGGATGGTGCAATTGCTTAAATAAGTTATCAACAACTTGTTCTGTCCTTACTCTGCTCTCATTAAGATGCATCTTTCAGGCTTTATTTATAAGATGGCTGCTTTAATGCTCGTTATTGGGTTGAAGACCACAGAAAAAGAAATGAGGGAAAGGGCAAAGGACAGAAGGTTGAAAAATCAAACCAGAAATATACAGCTTCTTTAAAACAACCTTCACAGAAGCTCCACCCAGTGACTTGCTCCACACGGTGATTTCCATCTTCATGGCCAAAATTACTTGGCTCAATCACATGAAATTGGTGATAATAAGCTATGCCGTCCATTTAAAAATATGGCATATGATCTGATCGAATATGGCATATGGAGAACAAGTAACGCTAGAGACAGGGTGTTTTGCCATTCTATACAGTATTGAGCTTCTATTAGTAAGAATAAATTACTAAATAAATATTGAGAAAACAACTAGCAGTGTCACCCAAGTTCACGAAAGAGGAAGTCTATAGATTGCCTGTGTCCTCATAAGAAATTCTCTAAAATGGTCAGGACACCATGACTAAGAACAATAAAGAGCCATGATGTATTTCCTCAGTGGAATAGAATAATCCTCCACTTCAACAGAGCCTGTACCCAGAGACAGGATAAAAATAAGTGTATTAATAAATACAAATGTAGGCCTACAAAAACAAAACTCTACAGCAATAACATCTCATGGCATCAGCTCCCAATCCTTCTCTTAGGTTGTCGATGATGACCAAATGGTTAATATAAACATGGCTTTTAGCTTACGTTCCAAAGGAAAGGTTCAAAAGATGCCAAAGTAAAAACTCATGATACCTAAAAGGTGTCAACCTACAATCACTTTTTGGCAATAACATATAAGAAAATGCAGATTTCATTTTTAAGAAAAGAAATACACGATGAGATTGTATACAACAGTTTGAGAGAAAAGCAAATGGGCATCACAAAGACAATATGTCAAATGGGACAAAGGAAGGAATCTGAAAAATCACTGTAGAAAATAGTAAGTGAGGTGGATAACAAGGTTAAGCAACACATGCAAGAGGATAATGGAAAAGGGAAGAAAAGCAATGAAATACAAATGATAGATATGAAAGGTATATCACGGTATGCAACACAGAAATAATTATTGTATATGAAAAGGAGTAAATAATATGAAAAAACAATAATTAACTATTTAACAAATATTTCTACTCAAGGTGGTATTGAAGACTACATGCCCTGAAAAAATTCTCAGTATATAAAATGTAGAAATACTTAATAAAATCTGATTCAAAAAATACTTGTAAATATAGATATGAACTAGCAAAACCATAGGGGAGTTTCTCAAACACCAAAATAGGTAGATGATACATACATACATACATACATACAAAATATATACATAACATGTTCTCACTCCTATGTGGGAGCTAAGGAAAGTGCGTATGTTCATTCATTTGTTAACTCTTGAACTATCTGGGGAGTACCTGCAGGCCTCCGAGGCTCGAGAGCTGTGCTGTCCACTCTGGCACCCACATACCTCTGAGCAGTTGAAGTGCAGCGAGTCCACTGGAGATGCACAGTGAGTGCAAAGCATACACTGGCTGTCAAAGACCTAGCACACACAATGTAAAATGTAGTATCGATCGTTTTCATATTGACAATACATTGAAATTATAATGTTTGGGATTCAACCACTTTCAATAAAATATGATTAAAATTTAAAAAAAGAAAATGAATCTCATGAAGATGGGGGAGTATATTGGTGGTTACCAGAGGCCAGGAAGGGTAAGGAAGAGAAGAGGATAAAGAGAGGTTGATTAATGCATAGGAAAATACAGTTAGATAAAAGAAATAAGATCTGGTGTACAATGGACCAATAGAATGACTATCGTAAACAATAATCTATAGTAAATTTTAAAATAGCTAGTAAAGAATAATTTAAACATTTCCAGCATAAGGAAAAGATAAATGTTTAAGGTGATGGATATCCCAATTATCATGATTTGATTATTACACATGATATGAATGTATCAAAATATCACATGTATCCTCAAAATATGTTACATCTATTATGTATGAGTTTTTTTAAAAAGCAGATTATACCAAAACATTAAAAAATGTAGATGCCTAGAGATATAAATATGTAAGCAAATACTAAGAATGAAGTAAAACCAAGGAATTAAACTACCATAAAACTGCAGTTTTCCTGAAGTCATAAACAGATACCTAGAATCACAGAGTTTGAGTTTTAACAGCCAAAAACTAGGCGTTAGATATGAAAAAAGTAGAAATTTTTAAAACTCCTGAACTAATTCCAAAAGCAATGGAATAAAGCATAGAGAAAGCAGAACAATAAAAAACGTAAATGAAATTATAGAAATAAAATACACAAAGTTAAAAATAATAGCATAAGCCAGAGCAATCAGGCAAAGGAAAAGAAATAAGAGGCATCCAAATAGGAAGAGAGGAAGTCAAAAACTATCTGTTTACAGACGATATGATTCTATACCTAAAAAAACCCCATAGTCTCTGCCCAAAAACGCCTTGATCTGGTAACTGCAGCAAAATTTCAGGATACAAAATTGATATACAGAACTCAGTACTACACACAAACAAGGGAAACTTAAATTTACAAGCAAAAAACAACCCCATTAAAAAGTAGGCAAAGGACATGAACAGACACTTTTCACAAGAAGACATACATGTGGCCAACAATCATAGTAAGAAAAGCTCAACATCATTGATCACCAGAGAAATGCAAATTGAAACCACAATGAGATACTGTCTTACATCAGTCAGAATGGCTATTACTAAATAGTCAAAAAATAGCAGGTAATGGCAAGATCGCAGAGGGAAGGGGAAGTTATACTGCTGGTGGAAATGTAAATTTGTTAAGGCATGTGGAATGCAGTTTGGTGATTTCTCAAAGAACTTAAAACAGAAATATCATTCAGCTCAGCAATCCCATTACTGGGAATATATCCATAGTGCAGTATAGTGTAAACATAACATTTATATGCACTGGGAAACCCCCAAAATTTGTTTGATTTGCTTGATTGTGATATTTTTCTTACTGCAAGAGTTTGGAACCAAATCTGCAATATCTCTGAGGTATAACTCTATTTTAAAAATAAGAATAATATGCACAATTTTATGCCATCCAAATTGAACATGTAATTAAAATTTATAACTTCTCAGGGCCGGGCGCAGTGGCTCACACCTGTAATCCCAGCACTTTGGGAAGCCAAGGCAGATGGATCATCTGTGGTCAGGAGTTTGAGAGCAGCCAGACCACCATGGAGAAACCCCGACTCTACTAAAAATACAAAATTTTTAGCCAGGCGTGGTGGTGCATGCCTATAATCCCAGCTACTCTGGAGGCTGAGGCAAGAGAATCGCTTGAACCTGGGAGATGGAGCTTGCAGTGAGCCGAGATCACACCATTGCACTCCAGCCTGTGCAACAAGAGTGAAACTCAGTCTAAAAAAAAAAAAAAAAAATCATCACTTCTCAGAAAACTGAATTCAAAAAGAAAAACATTAGAACTATAAAAGTTTTTAAACTTGAATTGTAGTTTAAGGTATAAGAACACATATACATATCTACATACACACACACTTCAACTAAGCCCGGATAGTTAGGGTTTTTTTGGTACATAATATTTGTACATATTTTTGGGGCACATGTGATATTTTGATACATGCATAGAATGCGCAATGATTACATCAGGGTATTTACGCTATCTATCACCTCAAATGCTTATCATTTCTTTGTGTTAGGAACATTTCAAATTTTCTCTTCCAGCTATTTTGAATTAGTCAGTATATTGCTGTTAACTATACTCACCCTGTTCTGCTACTGAACACTAGAATTTATTCCTTCTATCTAATTGAATTCCTTCTATCTAAGTACCTAACTGTTGGTACCCATTAATCAACCTCTCCTCATCCCCTCCTGACACATATACACAACCCGGCCAGCCTCTAGTATCCATCATACTACTCTTTACCGCCATAAGCTTTTGACGTTTGTATGTTGATTTTGTATCCTACCGCTTTTTGTTTCATTAGTTCTAAGAGTTTTTGGCAGAGTTGTTAGGTTTTTCTATATATAAGATCATGTCATCTGCAGAGAGGACAATTTGACTTTTGTAACCTTATTTATTTTGAAGGACTACAGTTTGACTTTTTCTTTTCCAATCTGGATGCCTTTTATTTTTCTCTTCCCCTGTTTGCTGTGCCTAGAACTTCCATTCTTATGTTGAATAGGAGTGGTAAAAATGGGCATTCTTTCCTTGTTCCAGTTTTTAGAGAAAAGGCTTTCAGATTTTTACTCTTCAGTAGGGATAAGTGTCGGTTTATCATAAATGGCTTTATTATGTTCAGGTATGTTCCTTCTATGACTAGTTTGTCGAAAATTTTTATCATAGTGATATTAAATTTTATCAAATGCTTTTCTGCTTCTTTGAGATGATCATATGGTTTTGTCTTTCATTCTGTTGATGTAACACATCACATTTATTGATGTGCATATGTTAAGCCACCTTGCATCCCTAGGATAAATCCACTTGATCGTGGTATATTATCTTTTCTATGTGTTGTTGAATTCAGTTTGCTAGCATTTTGTTGAGAATTTTTGTGTCTGTGTTTATCAAATATTGGCCTGTAGTCTTCCTTTGTGTTGTGTCCTGTCTGGTTTTGAGATCAGGGTATTGCTAGCCTCAAAGAATGAGTTAGAAAAAAGTTTCTCCTCATCACATTTTTATAATAGTTTGAAAAGAATTCATGTTAGTTCTTCTGTATAAGTTTGGTAGAATTCAGCAATAAAGCCATCCAAATCTTGGGCTTTTCTTTTCTGGGAGACTTTTTTATTACTGATTCAATCTTGTTACTTATGTCTTTTATTTCTTCCTGGTTCAATCTTAGTAGGCTATATGTGACCAGGAATTTATCCATTTCCTTTAGGTTTTCCAGGTTTTAAACATATAATTGTTTACAATCGTGTCTGATGATCTTTTGTATTTCTGTGGTATTTGATATATTGTCTTCTTTTTCATTTCTGATTATGTTTATTAATCCAGACAGCTTTACAGAGGAACTCTACTAAACATTTAATAACAAATAATTCCTACCATATAAAAACTTTTACAAACAATACAAAAAGAAAAAGGTATTCATTTTATGAAATTAACATAATCACAGTAGTAGAATTTAACCAGAAAATAAAACAAGAAATAAAATTAAAATCCAATGTGGTAGCATAGGATTAAATGCATACTTGAAAATAATTCTTCCAAATTTAAACTGAAATTGCTTTTCATGATTTTGTGTTTTTTCCAGATACATACAGTTTTATGAATGCAGGTGCAAAGTATGTAGAGTTAGATGTAACACAAGAGGTTCTGCCAAACAAATTTGAAGACACAAAAAGGGAAAAAGAGTTGGGCACATTTGAATGGCAGTAATTACAATGGCAGGTCATGGAGTCTATTCTGGGTAAAGAAGAAAGAAAGGATAGCAGAGGAAATGAAGGATAATAAAAAGATGCTCAGGTCGTTAAACTACAATCCCTGGGAGAGGGGGGGGGAAGGAATTGATTTGATCAGTAATTCTTAGATGTAGGAAAGGCAATATTATTATCACATTTATATATAATGAAATTGAGACTCAGATATGCTAACAGACTTTTCTAAAGTGAGTATATACATGAGAAATTAGCAGAGTTCTCACTCCTATATGAATACCCTGGCTCTCAATCCCTTTCTGGTCTTTACTGACTTCTACATCTGGCTTATTTTCCTAGTTACTACTATTTCTCAGGGGCTAATTCTCACATAGAGTCAACTAAGGATTCCCACAAATTAGTCAGATTTTGTTAAGGCTCAGATTTTATTTTTATTTTAATAATGTTGTAAATTCTAATTTTCTGAAATAAATATTTAAGATGAGAGGGAAACATCTGTTTAAAAAGTGAAATGAATTTTATTTCCACAAAATGCCCATACTACATAAGAATGGAGAGCACAGTCCAACATTCTCAAAATCCATATATATTCTATTACAATTAATTTTCCTCAAATCTTCCTTATCTATTTATATTCCACTCACAAAGTTTCTGTGCTCCTTTCTTGAAGGTTGAATTTTGAACACACTATTTACAACCTGCAGGTTTTTGGTGTCCTGGTTCTACATTATAGGTTTACTAGGAAGTGCTAAGACTATAGAAGACTATAAATCGCCACATAAAGTCTATTTGTTTGACAACCTTTCCTCCCCTTGGTAATGTTACCAAGAATTCCTTCAAGGTCATCAAACTTAAAATATGTATTTATAATCATTATGTAATAAGATGAGAAAATGAGACTTGTTTGGACATCTTTTTATACAAACTGACATTTATTCTTCTGCCAATATCAATAAATAAAAACAGGTGCAAAATACATGTGTCATCATTCAGAAAATGGACAAAAATGACTGGAGAGTTGTCACTTAAGTAAACCAGTTATCATTTAAGTACCAGGGTCAGAGAATGTATGGGCTTAGTTTGATTTATCTTCTAGGTATGTGCCTGCTTCTTTGTATCATCAATTTCCTAAGTATAACCTATCAACTTGGAGAGACACACTTTATGGCTCAACAACACTAATGCATTAACATCCTTGAGGGCATTCATCACACATGTAAGATGTAAATCTAAAGCAAATTTATTCTAAAATTATGTTTTTAAGATGTTATTGTAAAAATTTAAAGTATCCCCAGAGAAATAAAACTAAAACACTGTCTAAAATTAGAATGTATTGTATTGTGTCCAAAATTGCTGTTGTAAGGAAAATTTGTCTAGAAAATATAGTTGTTATCTTGATATTTCCTTCTTTCTTAATCACTCCTAAAAGGCCTTGTTTGCTCTTATTTTTATTTCTCCTGCCCTCTTCTACTGTATAATTTTCTCTTACACTTATTTACTTTTGATTTCTCAGTAGTTTACCCTACTTGATTTTCTATATAACATTGAATTCCTGCCAGTTTTGTAAAACTCATTTCATATTGCTTTAAAATGTGATTTCTCTCAAACCCCAGATGCAGTAAATGTGAAACACTGTGCTGTGTGGAAATTTCAGTCACTGCATTTGTTTGGTTAAGACAACTTAATTGCTTGCAGAAGCAGCTCCAGTTTCAGCCAGTAAAACAAATCCAATGATCACTGTGAGTAAGGTGAGAACAAAGAAGAAATAATATTTCATTGTTCTGCTGGTGGCTCTTCACCTATCACCAGCAGGGAGTCAATGTTGGAGGGAGGGTGTCAAAAAGAGTGGGAATGAAGAATTGACAAGTAATGTTCCCATGAAATTGTTGCTGAACCAGAGGTAGAAAAATATCAAGCAAATATTTCAAGTAAGAGACAGCTATACACAAAAGGGAACTCTGAGAGCTTTCATCACAATAAAATGTATTTGAAAATTAAGAAGTACAGAGGTTCCTCAAATTCCTAGTCTCTGAAAGTGTTGTATTAAAGTGATCTAATAAACTACTGCTGAAGTAGAAGAATCAGGTTGACCTTGGCAAGATTTGTAAAGAAATTTTTAATGTATATGTTGTTACATCTCATTCTACCTCTTCTCTTAACTCAGAATGTTATATGGGGAATTTAGAGGATGACCCAAGGTTAGAAAGTAAGAAGTAACTTAGTCTCATTCATATCAAACCACATAGCTCTTCCAGAGGAGGAGACACAGAATCGATCATGGGCGGGAGAATCCCAATATCCATTGCAACCTTATGAGTTAAGAGACCATCTACAGATGTGTAAAGTTTAGGAGAGTAAAAGAAACTACAGAAGAAATCTTGGGAAACCAAGATGCCTACTTTGGGCAAATAACATTTTGATGAGCTCTGCAGATTCACTTCCCTGAAGGTCATGTTCAAAATAAGTCATAATGCTCGGATGGGCAATAGTACTAAGAACACCATCCAGGCCCACCGGCAGCAGCATATGCCTTTGAGCATAACACTGAGCTGCTTTCACCCACAAGCCCCTGAGAAAATTGTTTTATTTTTATTATCTGGTGGGGATCTGTGAAAGCCTGGAGTGTTAGAGTTCCTTTCTGAGGGTAAGGGGGGGGGGGGGGGGGGGGGGGGAGAAGCGGCGGGGAGGGGCGGCAAACCCCCGCCAGGGGCGCCGGAACCACCGGACAAGCACTAAAAAAAAAATTAATCAAGGAAAATCCAGAAATTCTTTGTGTAAATTGGGCTGATATTAGATAGGAATTTGTATAGCTGTTCACTGTGCATACATCCTTGAAAAGATAGCTTAGATCAATGGGCTTTGGTGATTCACTTTACAAGACATTCAGGAACACAAAAGACCCACAGATAATTTTCTCTTAACACTGTCTTTCACTGAATAGCTACCCAGGAGAGAAATATCCCTTCAAAAACAATATTCATAGGCCATAGCAAGAACTCCAACCCCAACCTATACTTCCTATACTTTCAGAAAGAGATTATCTCAAAAATGTATATATTCCAAATGCAATTTCAGGGCTGATGCAATTTTTATCTCTTCATGCTTTTGTTATCTACCACTTTGCAATTACTGAGTGAGTGACTCTATTTCATAGTAAAATGCTCAATAATATTTACTGAGCCTTTTTATATGCCAGGCAGCTTGCCAACCACTCTACATGCCTTACATAATTTAAAGATTGCAATAAGTTTATAAAGGAGATATTATTCCTGACTTATAGTTAAAAAAGCAAGACTTCCAATCAAGACTATATGGTAAATTCTGTCTGTGAGCTACATACACTCATACACACACACACACATTTACACACCTATGTGCATGTACAGATACACACATATTCAACCCACTCCCATTGATATTTCAAAAAGTTAATAAAATTTGGATGAGCTGGAGTAAGATGGCCAAATAGAAGCTTCCACCATTCATCCTCCATGCAGGAACATCAAATTTGGCAAGTATCTACACAAAGAAAAAGTATCTTCCTGAGACTCAAAAATCAGGTGAGCAATCACAGTACCTGGTTTTACCCTCAGTTCACTGAAAGAAGCATTGAAGAGTGTAGAAAAGGCAATCTTTTTTTTTTTTTTTTCCAATACTTCAAGTTCTGGGATACATGTGCAGAACGTGCAGGTTTGTTACATAGGTATACATGTGCTATGCTGGTTTGCTGCACCCGTCAATGCGTCATCTACATTAGGTATTTCTCCTAATGCTAACCCTCCCCTATCCCCTCACCCCTCAACAGGTCCCAGTGTGTGAGATGTTCCCCTCCTTGTGTCCATGTCTTTTCATTGTTCAACTCCCACTTATGAGTGAGAATGTGGTGTTTGGCTTTCTGTTCTTGTGTTAGTTTGCTGAGAATGATGGTTTCCAGCTTCATCCATATCTTTGTAAAGGACATGAACTCATCCATTTTATGGCTGCATAGTATTCCATGGTGTATATGTGCCACATTTTCTTTATCCAATATAACATTGATGGGCATTTGGGTTGGTTCCAAGTCTTTGCTATTATGAATGGTGCTGCAATAAATACACATGTGCATGTGTCTTTGTAGTAGAATAATTTACAATCCTTTGGGTATATACCCAGTAATGGGATTGCTGGATTAAATTGTATTTCTGGTTCTAGAACCTTGAGAACAGTCTTAAATGCCAACTCCACCCCTTCCACATACCCTGGCAACAGCCACATGATGCAGAGACTCTTTGCACTTGGAGTAGAGAGAACACAGTGATTATGAGAATTTGCATTAAAACTGTCAACACTGAGAAATACTCAGCTGACATCCATGGAGAGAGCATTTGGGCCAGCCATAGCCAGAGGGGAATCCTCCATTACAGTAGTCTACTTGAGTTGTGGCTAGACTTGCCATCATAGGCTAAAGTACTCTGAAGTCCTAAATAATCTTGAAAGGCTGTCTAGGCCATAAGGACTGCAACTCCTGAGGCAAGTCTTAGTGCTAAGTTGGGCTCAGAGCTGGTGGACTTGGAAGGCATGTGACCTAGTGAGATACCAGTTGGGGTGGCTATGGGAGTGCTTGCATCATCCCTCCCCTAATCCCAGGCAGTGCAGCTCACAGCTCCAAAACAGACCCCTTCCTTGTAATTGAGGAGAGGAGAGGAAAAAGTAAAGAGGACTTTGTCTTGCAACTTGGTTGCTAGTTTAGCCACAATAGGATAGGATACAAGGCAGAGTCATGAGACCCCCATCCCAAGCCCTCACTCACAGATGTCATGTCTAGACACATCCTAGGCCAAAAGAGAACTCACTTCCTTGAAGGGAAGAACCCAGTCCTGGCAGCATTCATTACTGCTGACTAAAGCACCGTTGGGCCCTAAATAATTGGTTGTGATAACAGCGTACAACACGCCATGGGCCTTGGGTGAGACTCTGAGATGTGCTGACTTCAGGTGTGACCCAGCATACTCACAGCTGTGGTGGTTATGAAGAGAGATGCCTTCTGTTTGAGAAAAGCAGAGGGGAAGAGTAACAAGGACTTTGTTTTGTAGTTTATATGTACAAGCTCAGCCACAGTGGGAAAGAGCACCAAGGGGGATCTTGGGGTCTCTGCTTCTAGGCCTTGGCTCTTGAATGGCATCTCTGGACCTACCCTGGGCCAGAAGGGAGCCCATTGCCCTGCAGCATCAGTCCCAGGTGTAGCAGCATTCACCAAAAGCTGACTGAATAGCCCCTGGGCCTTAAGTGAACATCGGCAACATCCTAGCAGTACTCCCATGGGCCTGTGGTGGTGGTGGTGGACACAGGGGAGAGACTTCTCTGCCTGGGGGAAAGGGGGAAGGAAGAATAGAAGGACTTTCTCTTGTGGTTTTGGCACCAGCTTAGCCACAGTAGAATAGAGTACCAGGTAAATTTCTAAGTTTTGTTACTCTAGGCCTTGGCTCCTGGATACATCTCTGGACCCACCAGGGGCCCAAAGGAACTTCCTGTCATGAAGGGAAGGACACAAGACTAGCTGGCTTCACCATTTGCTGATTGTTGAGCTTTAGAACCTTGAGCAAAACATATTTGACCATAAACGAGCTTAATTAGAACTCGAAAACAATAATATATCTAGATTATCCCCTAAAATATTTCAAAATTAAGCATACACTTCTTGATAATCCAATGTCATTAGGAAATCACAAATACACATTAGAAAATATTTTAATTTAGTCATAATAAAACACAACATGTCAAAATGTATGACACGCCATCTAATGAAGTGCTAAGAGAAATTTAGGACTTTAAATGTTTACTTAAAAAAATGAGAGAAGTGAAAAATCAAAGATCTAAGCTTTCACTTTGAGAAGCTAGACAAAGAAGAACAAAGTAACTCAAGATAAATAGAAGAAATAAAATAATAAAGATAAGAAAATAAATATAATAAAGCAAATAACATTCAACTTGTCAAAACTGAAGAATAGACAATCTATGTTATATTATATCTGTTAAAGAAATTAAATTATTAATTAAAATCTTCCTAAAAAGGAAGCTTCTGCCAAGATGGCTTTAATGGTAAAGTCTATCAAACAATAAAGAAAAAAATACCAATATCACCAACGCATTTTCAGATAATGAAGAAGAAGGAACAATTTTACTCATTTTGAAACTGATACCCTAAAGTTAAAACTTAACAATGACATTGCAGGGAAAGAACATAACAGTCCAATATATATCCCTCGTAAATATAAATTTAAAAGTACTTTAAAAAATAGTATCAATTCATTCCAAAAGACAATCAAGAAAAGGCAGAATTAACTCCAATCATACAGGGGAATAACTATATAATCATTGCAATAATTGCAATAAAAGATTTAGCCAAAATCCAGTACCACTTCATGATTTTAAAACATCTCAGAAAACTAGAAATAAAAGGAAATATACTTTTATTTATTTAATAGAGCACTTCTACAAACATCTACAGTAAATACCATACTTAGTGGTAATACGATTTATCACTGAGGTCACACAAAAAAGGCAAGGATATCTGCTCTCAGAACTTCTCTTCAGCATTGTAATGGGATTCTATCTAATGTAAGAGGACAAACATTTTAAATAAAAGGTATGAATATGGGGAAAGAAAAAGTAAAACTGTATTTATTTACAAGTGAGATAAATGTATACCTAGAAAATCCAAAGGATTTCACCCAAACAAACTAATAGATCTAATATGTGAATTCAGACAAGTCTTAGGATACAAGGTCAATATGCAAAATCAATTGTATTTGTTTATACTAGCAACAAGCACTAGAGATTGAAATTTTAAAAAAATCAATACATTTTCTTAGGAGTAGCATTAAAAAAATCCCAAACACCAGCAATACATTTAACAAGAGATATGAAAGACCTCTCTTTAGACAACTTCAGAACATTGCTGAGAGAAACTGGGAAATCTAAATAAATGAGATATACCATAGCAATGAGTTAAAAGAATCGGTATTATAAAAATAGCGTTTGTCCCCATAGTAAGCGTTTGTCCCCATATCAATACAATTCTAGTCAAAATTCCAACAGGGTTTTTACAGAAATTGGCAAGCATATATTAAACTTTATATAAAAATGCAAACAACCTAGAATGGCCAAAGTAATCTTAGAAAGAAGAACAAAGTTGAGGGAAAACACTGCCTGATTCTACTGGTTACTCTAAAACTATAAAATCATAGTAATTAAGATGGTATCATATTGACACAAGTATAAAAGAAAAACAGAACAAAGTAGAATCCAGTAATAGGTGGGCTAGACAATAATTTTTTAAGTAGAATTCATGGAACACTAAACACAAAGAAAAATTATAAATTATGCATTATAAATATTAAAATCTTCTTCTTATCAAAAGATATTTAAGAGAAAAAGACAAGCCAAATTGAAAAAAATTTACCAATGCATGTGTCCAACAAGATTACACAAATCAATAATTAAAAAGACTGGCAACCCAATTAAAAATGGGCAAAAGAATTTAGACAGATACTTCAAAAACTGGATATACAAAGAAAAGAGGATATACGAAGGAAAATATATTTAATTATTGGCATGGATGAAATATAAATTAAAGCCATGGGATACCACTACCTACCCACTAGAATAATTACCACTAAAAAGACTGACTTTACCAAGAGAATGAGGGGCAACTGAAGCTCTCATATATTGTGGTGGGTGGGGGTATAAAACGGAAGAATCAATTTAGAAAACTGTTTAGCAGATTTTTAAAATAAAATTATACATACACCTATGTTTAGCAATTCCAGTCCTGGGTATTTATCAAAAAATTGAAAACTTAGGCCCATAAAAGACAAGCACAAAAGTGTTGATTGCAGCTTTATTTATAATAGAAAAAAAAATGTAGAGGAAAGAGACATCTGTCAATAGGAGAATGGGTAGTGACCCGAAATCCAAGTGAAGAAAATATTTCAAGGAAGAAGTAATAATCAGCTGTATCAACTGCTGATTATTTCAAGTTATATAAGAACTGAATTGACCACTGGATTTAGGTAAGTCATAGGAACCTAAATAATATTAAATAATTTAAAATACAATCTTTAAAGGTTTTATTTAATGTCAACTACTTCAATTGGATAGAATTACCTCACAATCTATTTTTCATTTTTGTGCTTTGTATTATAACTTCACTGCAATACACATTTGTAGTAAATAAACAGTATAATGGTCTTCCTAAATTTAGCTAATAATCTCAGCACTTCTATAGTAATAAATCCATTTCCCTAATTATTATAGTATTTTCATATTCTTAATATTCAGTGTTTGTACAAACAAATTGACACGTTTCACAATTATCAATTTGTCCATATATCCCTCTAACAGTAATAAGTTTATACTATACTCCTGTGTCTCATGGGGATTTCAACATATAAAGCATATGATGAGATGTTTTCATTTGATTATAGATGTATGCTTACTTTTATTTGAAAGTGAAATTTTTAGATAATATAAATTCAAATAAAATTGTTGTTTATCCATATGATTATGATAAGATGGTAACTTTCAAGAACATAGAACATGCCAGAAATGGCTATAAAATGGACATTCGGCTATCTGGACTTTGTAAGAACAAGTAGACAGAGCAGATTCAGGCTGAATACTGATGTAAATATTAAATTTGGTATCTTCTACTAGTTCAAAACCTAAAAAAAAGAAATTGCACATAATAGGTTAAAAAAGAAATCACACTGAAAAGAAAAAAAATTAAAGAATTTGAATTTCAAAGAGGATAAGTCATTTACACAAAGTCACACAGCTAATCAATATCCAATTCATGTTCAATATATAATTTTGAGTTTTTAACCATTATAAGAAATTCCCTCTGTGATCCTGAAAGATGCCTTAGCCTACATCTTTAGGCCACTCAAAGACATCTGAAACCAGCCAGAATTTCTCTTAATTGATTAATAAATTTTCCAAAACAATTTGAATGGAAGCTCAGGAATCTTTCACATCTCTCACTAGAATGTAAGCTCCTTTAGGCTGGGACCTGGCTAGTCATGTTTATTCACCTCCACATTCTCAGTGTCTAGAACACTTGGTACATATCCTGTTTTCTTGATAAATATGTATTGAATGAGAGAATAAAAGAATAATTAAAATTTGGAGATTTTATCTGTTGTTTGATTTTCATATCCCAAACTCCAGTCACATAAACAATTATATCTCAAATCACAATGATCTAAGTGTTTAATAGAAGAGATAAGAGCAGCAGGAAGTAGTATTACAACAGAAGGGAAATCTATCAATATAGAGCAATAACATAAGAGGTATAAAGAAATTAAAACCTATATGGAGAATTTTGGGGAAAGTCAGTTATTGAACATATGCTTATGTTTTAAAGGCACTGTTATGGGTTGAACTGTGTTCTCCTCAAAATGTATATGTTGAAGTCCTAACCCCAACACCTCAGAATGTGACCTTATTTGGAAATAGGGTTGCCGCAAACATCATTAGTTAAGTTAACAGCGTTCATACTAAAGTAGAATGGACCCTCATCTAATATGACCAGCGGTCTTATAAGAAAGGGAAATTTAGATATAGACACACAAATAGCAGGAGTGATGTGAAAATGAAGAGATTTCGGTGATACTTCTACAAGTCAAAGAATCCCAAAGATTGTCAGTAAACCACCAGGAGCTTGGAAAGGCATGGAATAGAGCCTTTCCTGAAAGTCCTCAGAAGAAACCAAACCTACCCATACCTTGATCTCAGACTTCTAGCCTCCAGAACTGCAAAAGCATAAATTTCTGTTGTTTAATCCACCCAATCCAGCAGTTTCAGCAAACTAATATTGGCACCATATGGATAATCAATTACACCCATTGGGCTCTTAAACCATTGCTACTTGATCATCTTTCTGTAGCAGGTGGTTTCACATTTATGGAAGATGTGAAATGTCATAATAAAAAACTTGAGCTAAAGTTTCAATGAAAGGTTAAGCTGGATGACCTTTAAATACCCTACTTTGAATGTTTATAGTTCTACGGATCTAAGATTATTTCTCTCTCTGGGGTCATTATTCAAAAAAGAAAAATGGAGTATCAGTTCCAGCAAAATTTCACTAAGCATTAAGAATACCATCCATCAAGTGTTGTCCTCTTTTGAATGGTTTTCAAAGCATTTGAAAGTGGAAAGTTGCAATTCTTGCCTTCAGTACTCAAGAAAGAGGAATACAGGATAAATAACAAAGTAGACAACCTTATAATGTTTTATGTCTGGTTTTGTCCCATGTGTTTGGACTGCATGCATTTTCAAGGAATCTGTTAGCATCCTGTAGAGCCCTTTTCTCCCACACTTCTCAGTTGTAAGCCATCAAAGTTCTGATTCCTGCTCTCAGCATCCTCAGTTCTCAATACACCCCTGAATCCAGAGGATAAGAGCATTGATAAGAGAAATCCTAGAGCCCAGTTGTACTACATGGACTGTTATAGAGTAGCCCTCACTGGGAGCCAGCATAACTGTATGTTAATCCTTGCAAATATTTGTTACAATAAAAAAGAATACTCACTGAACCTGTTTATTTTAACACTTTATGACACCTGTTGTTACAAATACTTACCTACCACAAGTCTTGAGTTATTTGAAGACAAGAACCATCACTTTACCTTATTTCCTAGCACAGTGTGTATCTGGTGCTTTGCCTGGGAATGGAGGCATAAGCATAACACATCTTTATCTCCTAACAAGTATATTAATATTAATAGCACATAATAAATTTGCATAAAGTATTGAGACAATGTGTCACTAAAACACAAAGATTCATCAAGCTCAGGGATATTACTTTGCGCTTCTCCCTGAAAATCAGCCTAACATCTGAAATTGGTTTAAGGGACCCTTCTTCAAATCTGCCACATTTCTCTGTGCATAACTATATCAAGGCATATTTACTACATTTTCTTGAAATTATCTCTTTATGGCTCATTTTTCATCTGATTATGTACTTCTAAAAGGCAAGGATCATTTTTTAAAAAAAATTTTATATCACCCAGCATGTATCACAAGTCCTGAAACTTTATAGGTGCTCAAAACTACTTGCTTAACACGTTTATTGTTTCTCAAAAGGAGAAAGAGAATAGATTTTTATATATAAAATACCTGTAGAATATCCAGATGATGATGTGATGTAGACATTTGAAACATACAATAAAAGATCAAAATGGACTCAGAAGTCAAGTAAAAATTTAAGTCTTAGAATTTGAAAAAGATGGCCCAAGTATGCTCTCTACTGTTCCTTTCAGATTCTATGTTACATAGCACCTATGAAATTCCTTCCTTACTGACTTCCCTATGATTTGTTAGTTGGTTTTTCAATTTCCATCTCTTCTGTATATCCTACTATATTTATTTTACAATAGTTAGATCATATTATATAAATTTCTCTGCATTGTACTTTCCCTATGTAACAAAATCCCTCCTATTCAGTTGTTTCCCTATGTAACCTATCAACAATTACATAATATTCCATGGTACCTCTACTTAATTAGGGTAAATAAGTAAGCTACTATTGAAGAAAGATCTCAAAACTGCAATGGCCAAAAAAATGTTTATTTCTCTTTCATCTAATAGTTGGAGTCAGTTTTTTTTCCCATCTACAGGTAGCTTGTTTCATACGGTTGTAAGCCATCAAGGTCCTAGGCTCATGGCGGTTCTAGCATCCTCAGCATATAGCTTCCAAAGTTGATCTGAGCATTCCCATTCCCACCCTGGACTGAAGAAATAGCATAAAGGGGCACATGCAGGAGGTGTATGGTCAGTCCTGGGATTGGCACACATCAATTCCATTCATATTCCATTGAGAAGAATTGATTTATAAGGCCACATATAGATGCAAGGGGACTTTGGAAGATGGGCCTGGCAGTCATATTCCAGCTATTACTTGATTACTGCTATGGCAGAAGAAGAGAATCAATCTTGGTAGACAGCTAGCAATCTTCACCCTACTGTGGATTTACCAAAATTTGCTCAAATTTCTTCTTGATATTGGGTCTTTATTTTCTTATTTATCCTTACTTACCAGTGTTTTTATTTATATGGATTTCAGGAAATGAAAGTAAGATTCAATAAATATGGTAACATATTGCTTTCCCAAGTGTGCTGTAATTCTTTGCTTTTCCATTACTGATATAGTTGAGAGAGCTCCCTTTCCCCATCATGTGTCTACAAGGAGTAGGTGTAATCACCATTTTTCTTTTGCCATTCTATTGAGTATAATCATCCTTGTCAACTTGAGTTCCCATTAGCTGACCACTAGAAACCTTTAGACTCTACAATATTTTTAGTAGTCATTTGCATTACTCCTCTCTGAATTCACTTTTTATACCCTTTACCTATATTTCCATTAGGTTATTTATCTTTCTGTTATCAGTTTTATCTCATGGAATGTATATTTTTTAAAATGAAAAGAGATTTGGTAGCCCTAAAATATGCATATTTTAGTTTATTTCTTCTCTCACCCTCTCCCTATTTCATAAAAATCATCAACCTTGATATATTCCAAATGACAATGTTTCAAATGTGCCAGGATACAATAAAGTTTCCTTATACATTTTAACATTTAATCTTGGGGTTAACCTGTTCTTTAAAAATAATACAATAAATATTGCATGCTGATATTTCATTTAACAGTTTTAAAATAGGCCTACAAGCTAGGCATCAACAAGTATCCTCTTGTCAAAAAGTAAAAAATCTCCTGCCTGCTAAGGCCACACCATGCTAAGCAACACACTGCAGAAGAGCTAATTCATTTGGAGAGGAAAGCGCTCATCTAGTAAATAAAACACAGGGCCCCTAGTTCAAATACAGTGTGATTTGAGATTGATATCCTAGGCATTTGATGGACTTAATTTGTTCCCCAGTGATATGTAATCAGCATTACAAAACCTCTGATGCATCACTGGGATGAATTTGGATAATCTTCAAATCAGCAATCGGAAAAAACCCCTAAGCAGAGTATATCTGTAAGACTGCATAATTATGTCTACTATTCTTCAGAAAGCTCAGAGAAGTTTGCAAACAATAATTAAGCCCTAGAACATTTATAAGGCATGGGTAAAATATTATTTTCTTTTTATACACAAAGAGCGGATGAGAACAGTTGAATGATTAAGTGAAAGAGCTAAAGACAGAATTCCTGAAGTGCTGATGTCAGGGTAATAATTTAGCCACTAGACTACTCTTCTCATCTTGTTATTCAAAAGGTAGGTCTCCTCAGGTTCTGGTTGGGTAAATGCAAGCAGCATAAAGAATCTTACACTGGGGGATAGTCAGCAGATAAATAGAATACTTTCACTTTGTTGAGCTGCCAGACTTTACTCTTCAAAAGCCTGAGCTGTATCACACAAAGGGAGATGAAAAAAAACAATCAAATCTTCCTTTTTGTAGCACTTCTTAAAATAACTGCTTTTTAACATATGACAAAATTTGTCAAATTTCAGATAAAATTAACAGTTGGATTTAGAATAATTTAAATAAAGTATGAAAATCATTATTGTTGCTTTATCAAGGCATAAAGGGGCTATTTTCTGATAGGCTGGCAGAATTCAAATATAGACTGATTTCTTTTTTTTTTTTTTTTGGGATTTTTTTTTTTTTATTGCATTTTAGGTTTGGGGGTACATGTGAAGAACATGGAAGATTGTTGCATAGGTACACACATGGCAGTGTGATTTGCTGCCTTCCTCCCCATCACCTATATCTGGCATTTCTCCCCATGCTATCCCTCCCCCAACTCCCCACCCCCCACTATCCCTCCCCTTTTTCCCCAACAGACCCCAGTGTGTGATACTCCTCTCCCTGTGTCCATGTGTTCCCATTGTTCAACACCCGCCTATGAGTGAGAACATGCGGTGTTTGATTTTCTGTTCCTGTGTAGTTTGCTGAGAATGATGATTTCTTAAAATATATATGACTAGTAGGAGAATAATTTGTTTGAATCACTTCAGTTTTGCTACATTTAATTATTATAATAATTTATATATAATTAACGGATTACATTATTAGGCATAGTAAAAATAATTATAACAATAATATAGATGTCTATGTTTTATTTTCAAATTTTGTAAAATATGTAAACATTGAACAAACGTTTGTTTAGTTGTTTGGCATTTTAGTATTTAATTCTTTTTTCTTCAATGTATATTTTTGGAGCTGATGAAAGAAATCATTTTTTAAATCCATTCAAGATTTTCAAAATGGTACTATTCCACTGGGTAACGGAGAATAACTGTTGTAAGCTCTGCCTCCAAAATATATCCCAAATTATTTGCTTTTCTTTCCATCTCCAACAATCTCATCCTAGTACAAATTCCCACTCAGCTCACCTGAACAATCACAAGGCAATTGGTCTTCCTGTCTTCACGCTTGCTCTCTTATAGCAAATTTTCCCAATACCAGCCAAAATGATATTTTAACAAGATAAATCTGACCATACCATTGCAAACTTAAAACTTTGACTTTTTTTCATTGCACTAAAAATAAAATTTCCATTTCTTACCATGAGCTATAAAACTCTATATAATCACTGTCCAATTCTACAGCTTTATTTTTTACCACTCTCTCCCGTGCTCACTATTCTTCAGCCACACCAATCTTCTTTCTGCTCCTGAAACATACGAAGTTATTTCTCACCCTTGAATCTTAACACTTGCTTCTCCCTCTCTCTGGAGTTCTGTCACTAAATGGTAACTCCTTTAGTCATGTCAGATCTCAGTTAACATAGCACCTTCTCAAGGACACCTTCCAAGGCCATTTTATCAAATATTGCCACTTATCACTGTATTACGTTACCCCATTTTATCTTCACAGCACTGGAATTATTTTAGGGAATTTTGTTTTTTTCTTTCCTGCTCACTACTGGATTTCTCCAGAATAACATTATATCCATGACAACAGGAATCTTGCCTATCTAAACCATATCTTTATCCTAGGTGCCTAGAACATTCTAGAAGACACTAGTTGTGCAATAAATATTTGGCAATAAATTAACTTCAAGTTTACTAGTGTTTCATCACATCTACAAAAGAGACTGCTAGAAACAATCCAGTCTAAAGCACATGTGCAACAATTTCCAATCTTCCTTTAAAACTTTTACTTTGGGGTATAAGTATTTAAGAAACGGAGGGCTCATTTATCTTACTCTGCTAGCACCTTAGCCTGAGCTTCTATTGCATGATTTCTAGACTACACCAAAATTTCATGTTCTTCCTACTTCCACACTCTTTACAATAAATTTCACAAGTATCTTCACGTTAATCTTTGAAATGTATGTCATATGCCATTAAAAACCTTCAATGTATTTTCTACATATAAAAGGAGGTCCAATTTCTTCATAATCTGCTTCCCAAGCTTCCAAAATCACACCTCAACATGCTCCTACCTTGTTGGTTTCCAAAATTTACATTTTGTTCACGCTGTTCATTGGTCCATGACCTGCTCCTATCCAAACCTTAGTAACTTTTAAAGGCTAAGATATTTCACCAACTCACAAGATTCTCAACCTGTTCCAGGAACCACTGATCTCCTACTTCTTTGAACAACACTTGCAGTGGTAATGAAGTATAATATCCTTATCATTCTTTTGATGCTAACTTATTTACTCCTGTGTTTTATTACTCAACTGCTTTATGCAACATTTTCTCATTCACTCATTCACTCATTTATTTGGCATAAACTAGTGTTAGGCTTATGCTGGATGCTAGAGCTATATGAATATCAATACTCTTAAACAAGTCATTAATAACCTTCTGGAAGTGAATAATGCATTGTGCCATGTTCATTTAATCTTCACAAAGACTCTCAGAGGTAGTTTGTTCCTATTTCCATTTTACAATGAGAGCATGCATTAAGCAAAACTTGCCAAATGTCACTCAACTAATAAAGGATTCAGATGTAAAGAGCAGGTTCTGAGTGACCACAAAGTCCATTTTTCACAGACACTCAGCAAATATTTTCCAACATAACTTTTACGTTATCTTAAATGTTTTATATGTCAGTATAACAATACTTCAGAAGCAAACTCTCTTGCTGTAGAATAAAGTCACACACACACACACACACACACACACACACACACACACACACACATAACAACAACAAGAACCATGCATTCCAGTTAGATATCAGAAAAGATATGCTAATGTTACCTGGCAAGAGTTCACTAGCACTCTGAAGGAATTTGTTATTTTACATCTATTGGCTGACTTGGTGTTCCACAAATCATAAGCCTTCCCTGCAATCTCCCTCCAGTCTGACTAATCAGCACTAGAATTGAGGTTTCTAGAATATTTGCAGCTTGAATTGAAAACAGATTCTCTGAATCTTCAAACTGTCCTGAATCAAAGTGTTTACAGGGCCAGTGGGTGGGTTAGGAAGAGAAAATGTCATGAGGTTTAAGGCTTTCTAAGTGTTCCTGCAGAAAGGCTTGGTATGATATTTTCTCTTCCCCAGGATGGAAGAGAGCCTGGGAACCAATATTCAGAGCAAGGATATTGAAACAGTGAATGTGTCCTTGATGGAATGAAGAAGAAGCTGAATAGATAGATGAACGGAGTGCTCTGAATCCCTACTGCTATGAAAGTTTAAGGAAACTGGATTGCAAAAATGTTGCTTAGTGTCTTACTGTTTTTTAGAAAGCAATACACTTGCTGTCATTCCACAGTCCAAGTGAGCAGAGACCACCACATTGTAACATCCACAGCAGCATCTCTACTTAAGATAGTCTGATGTTTTAACATCAGCAATGGAAGCTGGTAGTTAGGGGAAAAAAAATTCTTCAATGAGCTAAGAGAAAATAACTCTCCATCTAGAATTCTATGACAAAGCAAAACTATTTTTGTAGAATGAAGAAAAAAACTTATTAACATAAATAAAAACTAAAGAAATGTATCAAGGGACTCTCACTAAAAGATATTTGCTAGGATGTTATTCAGGCAGAAAGAAAATAATTCTACATTGAAACCTGAAATATAGCGAGCAATGAAGTGTAAATAATTGATAAATATACAGGTAAATACAAACTGACATGATCAGATAAAAAGAGTAACAATGTTTAAGGAGAAGAGGGAAAACAGAATCAACCTAAAGGATTTGACATACATGTTGGACATATTTATGGCATATATATTGGGAGCGTATTTATCTGAGTGAGTGTTCTAAATGTACTCAAGCTATGCTTGGGAAGGCGTGAAAGGTACTAATTTACTTCACATTTTGCTAAGGGGCTAATAAATAAATGCAGAAATAATAACTTCTAAACAGGCAGAGCAGAGAGTTGTAACGAGGAAAAAGATAGAAAAATAATTGGCCATTCAATAGAACAAAGGAAAAATAAAAAGGAAAAAAATGAAGGAGAGAGAAATAGCACAAAACAAGATTGTTTTTTAAAAAATTCTGAAGGCATCAGCAATATCAATACTTTTAACTCACTTCAATTAAAAGACAAAGATTACTTCATTTAAAGAAACGTTAGCTATATTTTATTTCAAGAGACATTGAAAACTTAAGAAAGTAGGAAAATGTTAAAGTGAAAGGATGGAAAATATACAGAAGTTAAATTTTAACCAAAATAAAATTTGTATTATTTTGTATTGTCTAATACAATAGATAAAATTTGTATTATCTAATATAATAGATTTTTAAACAAAAACATTTCTAAAAATAAAAAGTTTCATACCTTACTAAAGGGTTTGATTCACAAACAAAATATGGGATTTTTAAACTTACATACACTTAAAACTCAGCTTCAAAATATATGAAGAAAAAAATTGATAGAAATACAATAAGAAGACTGAGAATTTTTCAGTAAGTGATAGAACAAGCAGACGAAAATCAGTTAAGATAGAGAAAATTTAAAATAACACAAGAAGTTTGATTTAATGGACATGCATAGAATATTGCATACCGCAGTAGGGGATACGTTTGGAAAGTATATTTTTTTTAAGTACATCTGAAACAGTTATACCAGAAATTACAAGTGCTAGCCCATAAATCTGGTAACAACATATTCAAAGACTATCATATGAAAACAGATTATTATTCATGAATTAATTATCATATAAATGACAATTTTAAAAATCAGTAATCAAAATATAACAAGATAACTACACACTTTTGGAAATTGTAAACATAACTCTGAACAACTCATGGTCAAAGAAGCAAAAACAGAAATTAAAAATATTTATAACCTAGAAATATTAAAAATATTATGCATCATTATTAAATATTCAGGTACAATTTACTTGAATACCTGTAAAAAAATAGCTTATTATAATCTTTCCAGTAATTTTATTTTGTTTTAAATGACAAAACAATATTGGCAGAAAAGTCTTTTAATTTCTTTTACTATGTCTAGCCACCTGTGACAAAATTACCAAAAAGTATTTACGTGAAAACATACAAGCTAGGAGGAATAGGAAAGATGTATGCAAGAAAATGTTATCAAGGGTCACATATTCATGACAGGAGAATAGTCAAGACTATAGCTGCAAACACGCAACTGTGCTACAATGATGTTCTTTCAGTTTACTGCTCCAACTCTGCTCTCCGAAGTAGTCAATTGAAACAGCAAGCACATAGTGCAGAACTCAAAAGTAAATATGGCATACAACTCACATTATTATGCAATATGAATAAAATTTAGATGACTCAAAAATCCTGTGTGTATGTGTACAAAAATTCCTAATATTTTCCTAGAAAATTTATACACTTAACTATCAGTTCCAAAGTATCTACCCTACAACCCTAGATACCACTTTAATACTGTTTCCCCAAGATCCTTTGGGTGTTCTCTCTTCTAAGTTACGATATACTTACCTTGAAGCATGTATGTGTATATGTTTTTCTTGCATTATACAATGAGCTTTTTGCTGGCAAACATCACCTCTGAATTCAGCACAATGCCTAGCACAGGGTTAGTACTTGAAAACTTTTGTTTTCAATTTTGTTTTAGAAATTCAATAATGGGACTTCTGGTTTTAAAATAGCAGTGTAAAAGCAAAATGTTTTCACCCCCACACCCCCCAAAAAAAGAAAATAAATATACAGTGCAGAGATTTTCATCAGCAACAACTGAGAACTCAAATATGAGGATGAAACAGATACCAAGGCCACAGAGAAGTGAAAAAACTGAGCAAACTGTAGAAGAACTGAACTTCCACATCTATGACACACCTCCTCCCTTTCTGCCTGGCAACAGGCATGCAGAAAAATCTGCCAACTTACAGTTTCCATACTGCAAAAAGTGAGATTAAGGTGGTCAAGCAGCTTTCCCCACATCTTGGGTTTCCTGATAGAAGACCTGTCTTTACCCTAACCAATTGAAAGTATCCTGACTTCCTGAGGGCAGGCAGAGACAAAGAGTGTAGGTGGGACTACCTCCCTACATCCCCAGCGCTGGAAACTGCTTTATAACTTGGCTAAAAGATACAGCAAATTTTTAACAGAGTGAGACCCTCTCTCTCTCTCAAAAAAAAGAACCATATGATTATTTTAATGAATGTCAAAAAAGCATTTAATAAAATTCAACATTTCTTTATGATAAAAACACTCATCAAACTGGATATGGAAGTAACATACCTCAAAATAAGAAAGAGCATGTATGACAACCTCACATTGTTAGGTTACACTCAACAGGAAAAAGTTGATGACCTTTCTTGTAATATCTGGAACAATACCAGGATACTGAGTTTCACTACTTTTATACAACATGATACTAGAAGTCCTGGTCAGACTAAATAAGCAAGAAAAAGAGAAAAAGGGCATCCAAATTTGATAGAAATAAGTTAAATAAGTCTTCTTCACAGACAACATGACCTTAACCTAGATAAACTTAAAAACACTGACATTAAAAAAAACTGTTACAACAGATAAATTCAGTAAAGTTCCAGGATGCAAAGTCAACATACAAAAATCAGTGGTATTTATATATGCCAATAGCAAACAATCTGAAAACAAAATCAAGAATGCAATCCTATTTACAATAACTACAAAAAAATGCAAAATACCTAGGACTCAACCTAACAGAAGATATGAATGATCTACACCAAAAAAAAAAAAAAAAAAAAAAACTCTAATGAAAAAATTGAGGAGGAAACAAAAAATTGGAAAGATATCCCATGTTTATGGATTGGAAGGATGAATATTTTAAAGTCACAATACTACCCAAAGCAATTTACAAATTCAATGCAATGCTTATCAAAATATTCCTATTCTTCACAGATATGAAATATCCTTAAATTTATATAGAACCACAAAAGATCCTGGATAGCCAAAGCAATGCTGAGTAAAAATAATAAAAATGGAGGCATGACGATATAAGACTTTAAAATGTACTACAAATGTATAGTAACCAAACAGTATAATGATCACATAAAAACAGACACATGGACCAATAGAACAGAATATAGAACCCAGATATATAAATCCATGCATTTATAATCAACTCGTCTTCAACAAAGGTGACAAGAACATACAATAAGGAAAGGACACTCAACTCAATAAATGATGCTGGAAAAATGGATAACTATAAACAGAAGAATGAAACTTGACCCCTAGCTCACCTCATACAAAGAAATCAAATCTAAATGAACTAAAGATTTAAATCTAAGACCTGACATCATGAAATTACTAGAAGAAAACATTGGGGAAATGCTCCAGAACATTGGCCTGGGCAAAGGTTTTTTACATAAAGCCTCAAAAGCACAGGCAACCAAAGAAAACAAACAAACAAACAAAAAAGACAAATGGGATTACATCAAGCTAGAAACCTTCTGCACAGCAAAGGAAGCCATCAACAAAGTGAAGAGACACCTACAGAATGGGAGAAATACTTGCAAACCATACATTTGACAAGGGGCTAATACCCAAAATATATAAGGAGCTCATACAACTCAACAGCAAAAAATAAAATAAAATAAAATTCAATTTAAAAATGAGCAAAAAATTGAAACAGACATTTCCCAAAAGAAGATATACAAATAATCAACTGGAATGTGAAAAACATGTTGAACATCACTAATCATCAGAGAAGTGCAAATCAAAACCACACTGAGATATCATCTCACGCCAGTTAAATGGCTGTATCAAAAAGACAATAATAGATGCTGGCATGAATGTAGAAAAATGGGTATCCTCATTCACTATTAGGGAGAATATAAAGTAGTACAGCCACCATGGAGAATAGTATGACATTTCCAAAAAAAAAAAAAAAAAAGCTAGAAATAGAACTACCATATTCTCCAGCAACTCCTCTACTGGGTATACATTCAAAAGAAAGGAAATCAATATAGCAAAGAGATATCTCCAATCCCATGTTTACTGCAGCACTATTCATAATAGCCAAGATATGGAATCAACCGAAGTGTCCATCAATGAATGAATAAATAAAATGTAGTATATTACGCAATAGTATATACTATTTGTCCATAAAAAGGAATGAAACTTGTTTCATTTGCTGCAACACAGATGAAACTGGAGGCAGTTATGTTAAATGAAATAAGCCAGATGCAGAAAGACAAATAAATGCATGTTCTCATTCATATGTGGGAGCTACAAAAGATCTCATGAAGATAGAGAGTAGAATGTTGGTTACTATAGGCCAAGAAGTGTAGAGCGGAGGGGATAATGAAGGAAAAAGAAAGAATATAAATGTATTTCTTACCACTAAACTGTACACTTTAAAAATGGCAAAGATAGTAAACTATATATGTATATGCAATTGATTAAGATAAACTGATTAGTTTTAACAAGAAAATTCAATAATGAATTAATTTCAAAATTATATAGGATCTCATTCAAGGCAGGAAATACATTTTTCAGTCTATACAACTGAGTTAATACTGACATAATGTATAAAAATGTGCTTAGCAATATATTAGGCATTCAGTAACCACTCAATAAATGCTAACTGTTGGAATTTTTGATGTTGCTGACAGAGTGACAGAACAAGAAAGAAATTTTTAAGCAGATCTATCAACTGCATTTCATACAATAAGGAACTTATATACAATATTCAAAATTCAGACAAATTTGAAACAGACATTGAAAAAAGACAATTATGAATTCTGTACCACTCCATACCTAGAAGGCAGGAAGCATGATCTGATTAAATTACAATTTGCCCAAATCCATAAATGAGAAGCTCTTCATCTCAGTCTTTCTGTGTTGGGAGACACTACAAATAAATTTAATTATACCTGAGGAAAAATTTGGGATAAAATATACGTAAATGTTTTGTTGACCATCGCACACTGCAGACAGTTGCGGGGGCTATGGGAGAGACAGCGAGTGGTGGGGAGGGTGGGGAGGGGATAACGAGGGGGAGAAATATCAGATGTGGGTGATGGGGGGAATGAAGGCAGCAAACCACCTTGCCATGTGTATACCTATGCAACAATCCTGTAAGATCTGAACATGTACCCCAGAACCTAAAGTACAATTTTTTTAAAAAAATACATCTCTGTTTCTCCATAAAGAGATGTGTTTAATGACATACAATCAACGGATCAAGGAATAATTTTTGAAGAAACTATTTTAGTTATGAAATATCCTGTATCACAAATTTGCAAGCAGATTGTCTAAAATTTTCACCTACAAAACAAACAAATATACTCTATATATTAAAATGTAGGGCTTTCTTGGCACATTAATGTTTTTACTAGAAAATTATTTATGGCATTATGTAGTTGGAAACATAGTCTTTGGATCAGGCCAACTTGGATTCAAATCTGACTTAGTGTCTTAATCATTAAAAAAATAATAACATTCTGCCTCTCATGATTGATTTTGGAGAGGGAATAAAGTATTAATATGTAAGGCAATTGGACACTGGTTGCCATCTAAAACACTTTGCAACTTGTTAGCTTTCCTTCTTGCAATAAACAGTAACATAAACTTTTCCAAGTTAGAGATCTTCTAAATTGTCTTTCTTCTAATATAAGGAAATATCTGGGCTCCTTTGAGATTTGTGTCCACTTTAGCATCTCAACTTCCTGAACAAAGGAGTTAGATCCCCATCTTAAAAGAGAAATTTTAGTAACTGGTACAAGGAAAAGTTCTCTAGCCTTAGTTTTATTTTTGGCTCTTTGCAATCACTTTCTTTTAACAAAGCATTTCTTTCTCAGGTCCTGATATGCTTGACTTTCATTCAAGGTTTTATGCTCTGACCTGATGTAATTTAATTTACTACAATTCCACTATCAGCATTATTAGACAGGAACACTTCATTTTCTAACATCTATGTAACCATTTTTAAACTTTTAAATGCTTTAACAATTTTTCTTTAAATAATGATTTCCCAGAATAGCTCTTCGTAATAGTTAAGCTTTATTTAAAAGAGTGTGGAGAAACTGGAAATAGTCCAAAGAAGAGCAGGTAAAATGATTAAAGGGACAGAAAATAAATTATCTCAGAAAAAGTTGGAGTGACTTAAAAGGAGAAAGCAAAGCTATTATGTAACTGGTCTAATTCACCAAACCTTCTTACAAATAAAAGTTAGTGGCCTTGGGAAGTTACACTGGAAAAGCCAGAACACACACTTGTGAACCACAAAGGATGAAGGAAGTCTTCCAGGTCTACCTCCATTTCCAACTCCTGATTGCTCTAGCTTTTTTCTGATTTCTCATAAAACTAAAAACATAAATAAGAAAAGGCAAATAGGTTGTATTATATGACCTAACTCTGATTAACTTGTGGAATTTGTTTTGAGAATTATGAATTTTCATTTCTACAATGACTAGGATCTCCTTTTAAAAGAATTTGTTAGGAGATTAACATCACATTCAGCTGTGACTCATCAAGAGGCTAGAATCTATGAGAATTCTGTGGCAGTTAGTACCTGAGTCTTCCAAGGAAAAGCTTGGAAGACTATTCTATCTCTCAAACATACGTCCTTATTTTGGGAACAAAGGAATATATATATATATATATAGACAACTGAGAGACACTCTCCTGGATCTTGTCTCCAGAGTCAGTGTCTATGCTAGTTATCTCATACTTGCCCTCTGCCTTTGTCACCTGGGAAGCTATATCAAATAGTTTTCATGCCTTCCAAAAGGCATGAAATTATGTATTAATATAAATATTTCAGATGGATATATCCAATAGGGAGTACTGGCATATCAGAAAGCAGGAAGAGAATGAAATTAGGATATTTTTCCCCTTGACTCCCTTCTTGCCACATTGCCATGGAGTCCCTGAGGCTCCACTAAAGTTATTCTCAAGTGATGCTTTCCATATAGGTCTTACTCCAAATTCTGGTAACTGCTCCATCTCCTTAGTAACCATTCCCTATAGTTACTAGGCCTAGGGCACTTGGTGCTTTTTTTTTTTTTTAACCCTGGACACAACTTTGAAAGTAGTGGCTTTCTTAAACTCTGCTCAAATTCACCCAGTTTAAAAGTACAACCTGTTTTTGTCCAGAATCTCAACTGATAGAGTACCTCCTAAGTATAAACTTCTCCACTTACATAGTCAATGAATATGGATGCTTATTTAAGCTTTTCTTTAAGCTCAATAATGGAGAATTATGTATACTTGTCTATATGTTGCTGAAATGTTTAATAACCTAAAAGCAAACTTCAAAAGTGTTGTCTGGTTTTAGACTAATACAAATATTAGCCCCCATTTTATTTTGTATATCTCCAGATTATCCTGTGTATGAAGTTTAAACCATCATTCATTGGTACAGTTCTATGTCTTTCTGAAGCATCTACTCAAAAAGAGTTCGGGTTTCCAGGAGTTGAAAAGTGTACTGGATGATTTCCTAAAACTTCCTACAAGGTTTGGAAGGAAGCTCTCAAATTTGTCCAAATTCAACCAAAGTTCACTGTACTCCTAATATTACCAGGTAACATATTGGAAATAGGGTGTAGCTACAAGGCAAAGATGCAAGACAGAAAAAAATGAGTCACTTTTTCTGGCCTCCCTTCTACCTCTCCTCCTGAAAAGAGCTCACAATCCAGGAGATGAGGTAGAAGAATAAATAATCAAGTATAAGTAAATTATCAGAAATAGAATACTTCAATATTCATTCATTGAACACTTACCATATGGCAGGCAAAATAATAGGTATAAAGGTAAAAAAGATTTAAAAAGTGGCTTCTGGAGACAACAGATGCTGGAGAGGATGTGGAGAAATGGGAACACTTTTACACTGTTGGTGGGAGTGTAAATTAGTTCAACCATTGTGGAAGACAGTGTGGCAATTCCTCAAGGACCTAGAAATAGAAATTCCATTTGACCCAGCAATCCCATTACTGGGTATATATCCAAAGGATTATAAACCATTCTATTATAAGGACACATGCACATGAATGTTCATTGCAGCACTGTTTACAATAACAAAGACTTAGAAACAACCCAAATGTCCATCGATGATAGACTGGACAGGGAAAATGTGGCACACATACTCCATGGAATATTATGCAGCCATAAAAAATGATGAGTTCATGTCCTTTGTAGGGACATGGATGAACCTGGAAACCATCAAACTGACACAAGAACAGAAAACCAAACACTGCATGTTCTCACTCATAGGCAGGTGTTGAACAATGTGAACACATGGACACAGGGAGGGGAGCATCACACACTGGGGTCTGTGGGGGGGAACTAGGGGAGGGACAGTGGGGTGTGGAGAGCTGGGGAGAGATAACATGGGGAGAAATGCCAGATATAGGTGATGGGGGAGGAAGGCAGCAAATCAGACTGCCATGTGTGTACCTATGCAACAATCTTACATGTTCTTCACATGTACCCCAAAACCTAAAATGCAATTATATGTATATATATATATATATATATTTTTTTTTAAAGTGGCTTCTATTCTCAACACGATCAAGATCTAGTAGGAAATCAGACTCACAAATCATTGCAATTCAATATGATAAGTACTTACAGAGGCACAAACAAAAAAAAGCAATTAATTTTCATCAGGGACCATTTGAGAAGATGTCATGAAGAAGATGGCACTTAAGGAAGATGAGGAACTTGCTTAGGAGAAATCAAAGAAAAACAAAATAATAAAAGTGTTTAGAAAATGAGAAGAGAACTGGTATGAGTAGAACATGAGATGGGGATGAGAGAGATGAACGTGTACATAGGCATTTGAGGTCTAAAATCTGGAAGAATAGATGGAATATATAAAATCATCACCAAAACCACCACCAAAGGTAAATTATTCACTGGTCTACTGTTGCAGTTATAAGAGAAACAACAACGATGTGCATTTGAATAAAATCAAAATAAGGCAACCAGCAAGTGAATTCAATTTTTCCTTCCTTATTAAACAATTTATCTGTACTCCTACTTCACTTCTTTCCTCCTACGTGGTGAAGAAATAAACAGGAAACGGAAAGTAAATAAAAGACCAGCACATATGCAGATGAATGAACTTGACTTCCGTTTAACAAAAATATTGAGACCCTACTATTTCTGAAACACTATGATAGACAAGGAGAGAAGTACAAAGACACAAGATATCCTATTTGCACTCTCATTTTATAAAAGAGAAAAGAAGAATGCTGTGAAATAACTAGTTCAAACTCATTCAGGTATGTGGAAGCATCCTTAGTAATAGTCCAACTACGAGGATGCTGCAAATAGCATTGAAAGCATATATCACCTTGCTTCCTTAATTGCTTTGAAAGTATCTACACTTTATAAACAATACTTGTCAAGAAATGATATAATTACATCACTAATACCTATGACAGTAATAAGTGAAGACTCGAAAAATCTTTGCAAATTGAGGAATATTCTCAGTAATATTTTAAACTGGCATACTACGTTGACGTGTTTTCTTGGTGATATTCCAATCAGCCACAGAAACTCTCAGCCAAGGACCAGCAAGAACAATAAAATATTTTCGATTTGCTTTCTGTATTGGTCAGTGCCCAGTCAAGAAAACAAAATTACTATACAAGGTAATTGAATAGAGATAACTTAATAGGAGAAATTAATTATAAAAATGTCTGAACTGCTGAAAGACAGCTAGAGGAAGGTGAGGCAACTCTTGAGATCAGTGATTGCAGGGACTACAGGAAGACACTACCCCCCTAACATCCACTAGGGCCAGAGGGACTAGGAAGGCAGAGGAGTTGCTCAAACTCCAAAGCTTGGCCATTGCTCAAAGCTACATTCAGGAGCTGAGAGTTGAGAGAAAACAGCTGACTACAGGGGAGCTGGAACCACGTAAGAGTTGCAGTCACTGCCAACGATGCCTAAGGCAGAGAGAGGGAGAAAGTATCCATGTACTAATCCCTGGAATGATCAATATCATTCTCTGCTATAATTGCCTGTATATTTCTCCACCTTCGTCAGTGCTTCCCAATGGAAAGCCTAACTGGAAGGCAGCGCAAAGAAGCCTGAAAAATGCAGATTGTAGTGGTCAGTTCAAAGCAGGGAAATGGCAGAGAATGGATCTAAGATCAAACAAACGAATGACTTGCATGGTCTAAAATTTCACACTTGCCATTAGTAAGATGTTTCACTTTCGTTGCCTCTCTTTTTCCTTATTTGCATCCCTTTTCTTAAGGAAAGTCAAAGGTTGTGTTCTTTGCTACTCACTTGTGATGAACCACTGAATACTGGTCAGTGCCAGGCACATCTAGCAAGAACACCAAACAAGAGTCTTTTTTGGTAACTTCTTGCAAGCACACCTAGCAAGAGGTTTATGGTAAAATGGTAATATCACATTCCAAAAGGTCAGAGATTGTATAGTTGACAATTTTGTATCACCAAAAGGAATACCTAATAGCATCATCAAGCTCTTTCATGAATATTTGGTCCAAAGAGCATGGCAGTCACTAATAGATTTGGGACATTAAAAAATATCTCCTACTTTTTTGTCAATTATTTCTTAAAGCAACCTTCCAGATACAGTTGACCACTCACTCCTGTGATACTTAACTGTACATTCTGATATTATCGTAATCCCGAGCATTCCATGAGCATTTTGGGTGCTGCATATTTAACTAAGCACTTTTGCCAATCATTTAATAACCACTCCATGAAGTAGGTAAGAGAAAAAAAAACACAGTCTATAGATTTTTTTAAAAAGTAAAACAGAATAAATGATCAGTCAGGGTTACATGGTTTGGTAAACTATTACTCTAACCTGGGATTTAAAGACATTAGAACCCTCGTTTTAACCATTATACCTGCTAGTAAAATGCTATACAACATCCATTTGTTTGCACACCTCTCTTCTACAATAGAATACAAGCCATGTAAGGGGAAGATCCTGCCTTATTGATATTCATATTTCCCTCATTAGCCAATGCAGTAGCTCTCCATTAATGTGAGTAGAATGAATAAAAATTCAGTATGCTTTAATCATTACACGAAAGTGAACAAGGTAAAAGACCAACACAAAAAGTACATTCTCATCGAAGATACTAACCCAAAATATTACTATTGCCCTCTTAATCTGACAACAGATTTATTCTAAAACTTCATTTTCTCTTTAGTAATTCTCAAACTATCTAATTTTGAAACATTTATTACCAAAAATGCATCTAAGTACCTATTTGTGCATTCTAAACCCAAGCTCTGCAGATCAATAAAACTCAAATTGCTTTTTTAAAAGAGATTCTAAAACATTTTTAAATACTTCAAAAGCAAGAATAAGATTACAAATTGAGTTCAAACACAGAAAAAACCCTGGGAAATATCAGAGTTTTTCCAAAACAAGCTAACTGATGCCTGGCAATTAGGAATTTAGGAATAAAGAACATTGTTAACTAAGTAAAACAACAAGCACAAAAGGATATATACATCTAAATTGGCATTGACTTTTTAAATCATCCTTTGGAGAACGTACACTTAATTGAGTCATGCTGAAAAGTTGAAATTATTTTTTGAGCTTTATTACCTTCAGAATACCACCAAAGTTTTGCCTGTTAATATACACCTCACTATCCATTTTCACTATGAGTCCATCAGAACCAGAATATCTGGTTCAATATTGTATTTCCAGCAGCCAGCAGAACAACTGTGAGTCACAGGCAGTGTGTACAGAATAAAAAAAATTAAAGAATAAATTCATTCACACCTGAAAAATACTGAAATATCCTTCATTCTGAGTCAAAAAAAGTGAATAACATAATGGGAAAAACTCTCAGCCATCCACTAGCTCTTATCCTCACTTTCATGTCAACCATTCCCTGAGGTAAGCACTTTTTTTTTCTTTACATTTATTTGTTTTAAGGGCTCACTCTCTCACCCTGGCTGGAGTGCAGTGGTGCAGTCATAGCTCACTGAACTCTCAGTCTCCTGGGCTCAGGTGATCTTCCTGCCTCAAGCTCCTGAATAGCCATACCCAGCTATTTTTTTTTTTTTTAATTTTTTGTAGAGACAGAGTCTTGCTATGTTGTCTAGGCTGTTTTCAAACTCCTGGACTCAAGTGATCCTCCCTCCTTAGCCTTCCAAGGTGCTGGGATTACAGAAGTGAGTCACTGTAACTGGCACTGGTGTTATTTTCTTTTTCTTTTCTTTTAAGTTTTATTTTAATCTCAGAAGCACACGTGCAAGTTTGCTACTTCAGTAAATTTATGTTCAAGGGGGTTTGTTGTACAGATTACTTTGTCATCCAGGTGTTAAACCTAATTCCCATTAGTTATTTTCCCTGACCCTCTCCTTCTTCCCCACCCTCCACACTCCAATAGGCCCCACTGTCTGTTGTTCCCATCTATGTGTCCATGTGTTCTTATCATGTATCTCCCACTTGTAAGTGAGAACATGTGGTATTTGGTTTTCTGTTTCTGCATTAGTGTGCTAAGGATAATGGCCTCCAGCTCCATTCACGGTCCTGCAAAGGACATAATCTTGTTTCTTTTTTGTGGCTGCATAGTATTCCATGGTGTATATGTATTACATTTCTTTATCCAGTGTACTGTTGATGGGCATGTAGGGTGATTCCATATCTTTGTTATTGTGAACAGTGTTGCAATGAACATACACATGCATTACTCTTTAAAGTAGAAGGACTTACATTCCACTGGATATACACACCTTAATGAGATTACTGGGTTGAATGGTAGTTCTGTTTTTAGAGCATTGAGGAATCACCACACTGTCTTCCACAATGATTGAACTAATTCAGACTCCCACCAACAGTGAATATATGTTCCTTTTTTCTCCACAACCTCACCAGCACCTGCTTTTTAATAATAGCCATTCTGGCTGGTGTGAGATGATATCTCACTGTGGTTTTGTTTTACATTTCTCTGATGATCAGTAATGCTGAGCTTTTTTTCATATACTCGTTGGCCACATGTGTATCTTCCTTTGAAAAATATCTATTCATGTCCTTTGCCCACTTTCTAATGAGGTTATTTAGTTTTTGTCTTATACATATGTTTAAGTTCCTTATAGATGCTAGATATTAAGCCTCTGAAAGATGCATAGTTCGCAAAAAAAATTTCCCATTATGTAGGTTGTTTGTTTATTCTGTTGATAGTTTCTTTTGCTGTGGTGAAGCTACTTAGTTTAATTAGATTCCATTTGTCAATTTTTGCTTTTGATACCATTTCTTTTAGCATCTTTGTCATGAAATCTTTGCCCTTTCCTGTATCCAGAATGCTATTGCCTAGGTTGTCTTTGGGGTTTTTTAAATGTGTTTGGGTTCTACATTTAAGTCTTTACTCCATCTTGAGTTGTTTTTGTATTTGGTGTAAGAAAAGGGTTCAGCTTCAGTCTTCTGCATGTGGCTAGCCAGTTATCCCAGCACCATTTATTGAATACAGAGTCTTGTCCTCAATTGCTTGTTTTTGTCAGGTTTGTAAAAGATCAGATGGTTATAAGTGTATGACATTATTTCTGGCTCTTTGTTCTGCTCCATTGGTCTATGTGTCTGTTTTTATACAAGTACCAAGCTGTTTTGATTATTGTAGCCCTGTAGTATAGTTTGAAGCCAGGTAGCATGATGTCTCAAGCTTTGTTCTTTTTGTTTGGGATTGCTTTGGTTATTCATTGCCTTTTTTGGTTCCATATGAATTTTAAAATACTTTTTTCTAGTTGTGTGAAGAATGCCATGGTGAGAAATAGCATTTATCTATAAATTGCTTTGGGAAGTATGGCCATTTTAACAATATTGATTTTTTTTCTACTCATGAGCATGGAATGTTTTTCCATTTGTTTGTATTATCCCTTATTTCTTTGAGCAGTGTTTTATAGTCCTCCTTGTAAAGATCTTTTACCTCCCTGGTTAGCTGTATTCCTAAATATTTTATTCCTTTAGTGGCAATTATGAATGGGATTGCATTCCTAATTTGGGTCTCAGCCTGACAGCTTGACTGCTGTTATTTTGTACATTGATTTTGTATCTTCAGATGTTGCTGAAGTTGTTTATCAGCCGCAGGAGCCTTTGGGCCAAAACTATGGGGTTTTCTAGATATGATATTATGTCATCTGTGGACAGAGATATTTTAACTGCCTCTCTTCCTATTTGAATGTTCTCTATTTCTTTCTCTTGTCCGATTGTTCTAGCCAGGAGTTCCAATACTATGTTAAAGAGGAGTGGTGAGAGAGGGCATCCTTTTCTTGTGGCAGTTTTCAAGAATGCTTCAAGCTTTTGTCCATTCAATATGATGTTGGCTGTGGGATTGACATAGATGGCTCTCATTATTTTGAGGTATGTTCCTTTAATACCTAGTTTATTGAGAGTTTTAACATGAAGGGATGTTTAATTTTATCAAAAGCATTTTTGCATCTATTGAACTAATCATGTGGTTTTTGTCTTCAGCTCTGTTACATGATGAATCACATTTATTGATTTGTATATGTTGAACCAAACTTGCATCCCAGGAATGAAGCCTACTTGATCATGGTGGATAAGTTTTTGGTGTGCTTCTGGATTCAATTTGCCAGTATTTTGTTGAGAAATCTTTGCTTTGATATTAATCAAGGATATTGGCTTGAAGTTTTATTTTTCTGTTGTGTCTCTGCCAGGTTTTGGTATCAGGATGATGCTGGCCTCATAGCATGAGTTAAGGAGGAGTTTCTACTCCTCAATTTTTTGGAACAGTTTCAAGAGAAATGGTACCAGTCCTTCTTTGTACATCTGGCAGAATTCAGCTGTGAATTCGTCTGGTCCTAGGATTTTTTTAGCTGGTAAGCTATGTATTACTGCCTCAATATCAAAGCTCATTATTGGTCTGTTCAGGGATTCAATTTCTTTCTGGTTTAGTTTTAGGAGGGTGTGTGTGTGCAGGAATTTATCTATTTCTTCTAGATGGTCTAATTTATGTGCATAGAGATGTTCATAACGTTATCTGGTTATTTCTATTCTTGTGTCACTGGTAATATCCCCTTTGTTGTTTCTGATTGTGCTTATCTGAATCTTCTCTCTTTTCTTCTTTATTAGCCTAGCTAGTGTTCTATTTTTATTTTTTCAAAAAACACATTCCATATTCATTGATCTTTTGGATTGAATTTTATGTCTCAATATTTTTCAGTTTAGCTCTGATTTTGGTTATTTCTTGTCTTCTGCTATTAATACCTTTTTTTTTTTTTTGCTTTGCTCTCAGTTCTCTACTTCTTTTAGTTGTGATGTTAGGTTGTTAACTTGAGGTCTCTCTATCTTTTTGATACAGGCACTTAATTTCCCTCTTAACTCCCTTAGCTGTGTCCCAGAGATTCTGGTATGTTGTATCTTTGTTCTCATTAGTTTAAAAGAACTACTTGATTTCTGCCCTAACTTTATTGTTTACTCAGAAGTCTCTCAAGAGGAGGTTAAATTTCCATGTAATTTTATGGCTTTGAGTGATCTTCTTAGTCTTGATATCTAATTTTATTGCCATGTGGTCTAAAGGAGTGGTGGTTATAATATCAGTTACTCTTCCTTTGCTCAGGAAAATTTTCTTTCCAATTATGTGATCAATTTTAGAGTATGTGCCATGTGGCGATGAGAAGAATGTATATTCTGCTGTTTCTGGGTGGCGTCTATCAGGTCCATTTAATCCAGTACTGAGTTTAGGTCCTGCATATCTTGGTTAATTTGCTGCCTTGATTATCTGTATAATACTGTTAGTAGGGTATTGAAGTCTCCTGCTATTCTTGTGTGGGAGTCTAGGTCCCTCTGAAGGTCTCTAAGAACTTGCTTTATGAATCTAGGTGCTCCTGTGTTAGGTGTGTATATATATATAATTTTTTAATTGGGACAGTCTGTCACCAGTTAAAAAATTGGTGGACAGGTTGGAGTGCAGTGGTACTATCTCAGCTCACTGCAACCTCTGCCTCTCAAGTTCAAGTGACTCTTGTGCCTAAGCTTCCAAAGTAGTTGGGATTACAGGTGTGAGCCACTATGCCTGGCTAATTTTTGTATTTTTAGTACAGACGGGATCTCGTCATGTTGACCAGGTTGGTCTCAAACTCCTGACCTCTGGTGAGCTGCCCTCCTCGGCCTCCCAAAGTGCTGGGATTACAGGCATGAGACACCATACCCAACCAGGGTGCACATATATTTAACATAGTTAGAACTTCTTGTTTAATGGAACCCTTTACCATTATGTAATGCCCTTGTCTTGTCTTATCTTTGTTGGTTTTAAGTCTGTTTTGTATGAAATTAGGATTGCAACCTTTGCTTTTTTTTTTCATTTTCCATGTGCTTAGCAGATTTTTTTCCCATCCCTTTATGGTGTGGTTGGGTGTGGTTGTATGTGAGGTGGGTCTCTTGAAGGTAGCTTAGCCATGGGTCTTGGATTTTTTATCCAGCTTGTCACTCTAGGCCTTTTAATTGGGGCACTTAGCCCATTTAAATTCAAGGTTAGTATTGATATGTGTGGATTTGAACTTCTCATCAAGATATTAGCTGGTTATTTTGAAGGTTGCTTTGTGGTTGTCACTGGTCTGTGCACTTCAGTGTGTTTTTGTAGTGGCTGTTAATGGTCTTTCTTTTCCATATTTATTGCTTCCTTCAGGAGTTCTTGTAAGGCAGGTCTGGTGATTACAAATTCCTCCAGTCTTTGCTTGTCTGAAAAGGATCTTATTTCTCTTTGGCTTACAAAGTTTAATTTGGCCAGATATGAAATTGTGGGTTGAGATTTATTTTCTTTAAGAGTATTGAATATTGGTCCCCCAATGTCTTCTGACTTGCACAGTTTCAGCTGAGAGGTCTGCTGTTAGTCTGATGGGCTTCCCTTTAAAGGCTACCTGACATTTCTCTCTAGCTGCCTTTAACATTTTTTCTTCCATTTTGACATTGGATAATTCGAGGATTATGTGTCTTGGGACTGATCTTCTTGTGAATCATATTACTGGGGTTCTCTGCATTTCCTAAAATGAATGTTAGCGTCTCCTAGCTAGCTTGGGGAAGTTCTCATGCATGGTATCTTGAAATATATTTTCCAAGTTTACACTCTCCCCAACAGTTTCCAGGGCACCTACAAGTCATAGATTTGGTCTCCTTTCATAAGTCTATATGTCTTAGAGGTTTTGTTCATTCCTTTTTATTGTTTTTTGTTTGTTTGTTTGTTTTGTTTTGTTTTTTTACTATTTTTGTCTCACTGTCTTATTTCAGAAAGCCAGTCTTTAAGCTCTGTCATTCTTTTCTCAGCTTGGTGTATTCTGCTATTAATACTTGTGATGGTATTATAAATTCTTATAATGTGTTTTTCATCTCTATCAGGGAGTTATGTTCTTTTTTGTACTGGCTATTTTGTCTGTCAGCTATTGTATTGTTGTGTTGTGATTCTTAGCTTCCTTGGATTGGGTTCAATGTACTCCTGCATCTCAATAATCTTTGTTCCTACCCATTTCTGAATTCTATTTCTGTCATTTTAGCCATCTCCGCCTGGTTCAGAATCCTTGCTGGGGGGGTTGTGCAGTCATTTGAAGGAAAGAAGGCACTTGGGATTTTGAGTTGTCAAAGGTCTCGAGTTGGTTTTTCCACATCTTTGTGGGCTGTTGTTTCTTCTACAATCTTTGAAGTTGCTGACCTTTGAATGGATTTTTTTTTCTTTATCCTATTTGATGACCTTGAAGGTTTGATTGTGGTATAAGGTGGGTCCAGTTGACTGGCTTCATTTCTGGAAGATTTTAATGGGCAATTTCTCAGCTCCAAATTCCAGGAGGGCCCATGCTCTAACTCTGGGGTACTTGTATCAGGCCTGACTTTGTTCTATGGCTCCTTTAAGTTAGGAATCCACTGTACTGGCAGGGCCAAGATGTTCCCTGACTGCTGGTCACTACACTCTGATGAGTGGTGCCAGCCAAAACATTTTGTAGTGTGGAGGTAGTGGGATCTTTCCATGTTCATATGTGCCAGCAGCAATGGCACAGTGGTATGCATGCTCGTTGGCTGCAGCAGAGTGCTAGTGGGTGCCAGGTTACCTGCCTCCATGTGGGCATTCACAACAGTGATGGAGGCATCATGACTCAGAGGGAAGGAGGATCCTACTGGCAACTGTGCATGTAGTTGTGCTGGTGGTGGTGCCCAGCACAGGGGCTGGGTCTGGTAGTTGCAGGTCTATTTTTCTTCTATTTTTTTTTATTTTGTATTGTATATATTTAAGGTATACAACATAACGTTCTGATATACTTATCTTTATATACATTTACATAAAGAACTCATTACTATAATGAAGCAAATTAATGTAACTATCATATCATATAGCCTGTAATATTTCCATAGCAATTTGAAAAATAATTTCTCCCTTGTTGGATTACAATAGCCAGTCCACTAAATCCACTAAGAAAGGTGTCTGCAGGGAGCTTTAAAAAAATCAAAGGGCTATATATATTCCTAGACCTACTAATTAGCATTTTAGATGATAGTGATAAGAAGTAGTAATAATCTGAAACAAAGGGATTTGAAAAGAGTACTTTAACTAGAGTGATCACCCTTCTCTATCTGCCTGGGACAGTTCACATACCACCTGTGATCCTGACAGAATTATTTGCCATGCCCCTTTCACTCTCCAAAGTACCTTGTTTTAGGAGGCTAATGATATGTTCACTTCCATTTTAATTCATTAATAATTCAAAACATCTCAAGTTTTCTTCTGAATTAGTTCTGTTCTTTATTTTTTTAAGCACTTTTTCTTATTTCCCAGACTTCCTTCCTCTCCCATTGTGTGTTTATTTTACTGTTATTAAAGTGAACAAGCAATGAAATAAATACTATTTATTATTGAACAAATTGCCAAAACATATGCTTTTTATTAATAAAAGTCAGATCTTGGACTATTTAAACCTCTGTAAATGATCATGAAGATAATAGGATTTTATGAGCTCTGGCAAAAATGAAAATACTCATTAGAAAATATAGCATCAATTTATGGTCAAAAATGGAGAGCTCACAATACTATAAAGATTTCTAGCTTCTCTTAAACAAATGATTTTTTCAGCACGACAATTTTAAGGCCAGTTTTGCCACAAAATTAAGAAAGCTGCAGCACAGTTGATTCATTCATTTCAACTACCTCAGCCATCCATGCAGATTACTCCAGAGACAATGAGACCATGAAATCAGTATTGATCATAACGACAATTGAAATTAATAAGTCAAGCTCACGAGAAGATTATATGCATGACCTTGCTTCGGTAGAGAGATAAATATGTATTTCTAATGTGCCTTTATAAAGGATGTCTCACAGGTCTTTGGTAAAGAATTTTTTGTGAACCTGTTCAGTGGCACAGTATGTAGGTCATTTCATTCATTCTCATTTGTTCATTAATTCTTGCATAAACTCTAATTTTCTAATGCCCTAGTAAGTGCCAAGCATGGTGAGCACAGAAGATAGCAGAGATATCCTGTAGGAATTCATAGTAGAGTAGAGGAGACAGATCCATGAATATCACATGATATGTTAAAGAGAAATAAGCTCCAAGTGTTTTGCAAGCACAGGAAGAAGTGACTGGCTGCATCAGGGGGGGAAGTATTGCCTCACCAAAAAATAGACAAACAAACAAAAACTCACACACACATTTGTGTGCCTTTGAGGATCCGCCTTCATCTGCCCAGCACTTTCTGCTCTGTCTTCACCTATTCTTACCTTCCCCTTAATTCCTAACCTTTGCAGTTTTCCAAATATATCATGCTTTTTATACCTTCATACCTTTGCACATTAAAATTCTACTGACTGCTGAGTCCTTACCCAATACCTGCTTACTAACATATTCCTTTTAAGGCACAGCTTAAGCCTTTTCTGATCACAAATCCTGAGAGAGTTCACCTTTGACATTTTTGCCTTATTTTTTATGTGGGCTAGCGTATGACTTGTGTTATATTCACCTGTGATTCTCTGGTAGGTAGCATAGCACATTCCATAAATACTCACTGAATGAATAAATGAAAATTTAAGCTATATCCTAAAGGGTGTCACAAAATAATTAAAAGTTAAAATTTTATAAGTATTTACTCTTCATAAGACCCAGAAATTCCACTTCTAGGTGTTTAGCCAGGAGAAATAAAAACATATGTCCGCATAAAGACACATACATGAATAGGATTTTTTTCAAAATAGGCAAAACTGAGCATAACCCAAATGTCCATCAAGAAATACTATTCATCAATAAGAAGGGATTAACTATTGATTCTTCTAAAATTATGGATGA
Organism: Ateles fusciceps; assembly: GCA_036589455.1. Taxonomy (NCBI): domain Eukaryota; kingdom Metazoa; phylum Chordata; class Mammalia; order Primates; family Atelidae; genus Ateles; species Ateles fusciceps. The sequence continues at coordinate 5,688,467 of JAZHEH010002496.1, forward strand.
ATCTCAAAAACATTAAGCTGATTGCAGAATGAAGCCTTGAGGTCTATCACCACCCACAGCCACACTACAGCAGCCTTAACTGCGACCCCTGCCACACTGTGTCATTGTTTAAATGTTTGCCTATGTCCTCCAGAGCACAATGGCAGGAACATTCATTGTCGTCTGTCCCAACACCAAGCAGGCACTCAGTAAGCACGAATGAATGGGTGAGTACACTGATGAATGGAACTTACAAGATCTGTCTTTCCAATGGCCAGAGGGCATTTGGTCCCCACACGAAGGCTATTGGACATCTGCACAGGACAGTCCTATTTTTGGTGTCCTTTCCTTTCTGAAAATAAAGTTGTGCTTTGGAGGAAAAATTTAATTAAGCTGAGAAAGAAGTCAGAAACCAAAAAGTGTATAAGTATGATTTAATTTATATGAAACTTTAGAAAAGACAAGTCTTATCTATAGTGATAGAAAGCAGATCAGTAGTTGCCTAGATCTGGGGATGAGGAATAGGCATAGACTGAGAAGAGCCGCAAGAGAACCTTTGGAACTGATTAAATATTCCATTATCTTGACTGTAGGGTTGGCTACATGAATATACACATTTGTCAAACATTATCAAACTCTGCAAATAAAATGTATGCATTCTATTATATATAAGTTATACCTCCCTAAAGTTCATTTGTAAAAATTTTACGATAATTTCCATCTAAAGGGGCATATCAGATTTTTGAGAGTATAAAATTTACAGAATTTGAATAACCCCCTTAACAACAAATATAAAATTAAGTTAAAGGCATTTATTTAGAATAAAAACTAAAACCACCAAAATTTATAGATATTAAAAAATTGACAAATACTACAAACATTACAAAATACTGAGAAACAAAATATTGTTTTTATTGATTAACTGCACCGTGCACCTCTAAAGCACCTTTTTTCTCTACATTTTTTGGCTACCTACTCTTTGATTAACTCTTCATAGAATAATAATTTTCTGTAGAAAGAAGGAAAAGATAATTCTGTCTTTCCTCTAGCCTAAAAGGTTAAACTTTCATTTTATTATTGAGAGTTTATAAGAGTTTTGTTGAGAATCATGACTTATCATTGATAATGTCATATGACCTTTTATGAAGTTGTCAAATTTGTAAAATATATCTATTATGCTATTTTCATATATGAGCTATTTCATATATATTTGCTAGTTCATATATGAGCTATAGATACACAGTGTTTATAGTACTGCTATATGTTTGTGCCTCTATGAATTCTGATAAACCCTATTTTATGAAATTATCATTTAAAAATTAAAATGTATGGTGTATCTATAGTTATATATTTCCATTGCCAAGTATATTTCTGACAAGAAAGAGTCATTGTTAATAGGATCAATGAGAATCAAATCCTCTACATAAAATTTTGCATCACCTGGTGTATGAAAAATTCTCCCTAAGTTAGCCTCTAGCTTTTACTTTTTAAATCTTGTGTCTTCTCTGCAACGCACACAAGCCTAGTACTAAGTACGGTAAGGAAACTTTATAACACCATGAAATCTCTGATATTGTACTCCCCCTGACAATAAGACAGTGTGAGTTGGCACAGGGGCCAGTAGTAGAGTGGAAGCCATTTCTGCACTGACGACTAGCAATAATGTATCTATACCCAGAAGTGACTAAAATCCACATAAATATCCCACCAAACCCAAAATAAATGTGTCTGCAACTCTATTTCCTCTTAGATTTCAAAAATGCTCATAAAGATTCCAGTACCACTGACAAAAGGGTAACAACAGGGGAATTAATTAAAGAAGAAAGAGGTGGTAATTGGGTTCTAACCCATTGCCCTTAGAATGTACTTTTTATTTTCAAATTGTTCATAAACATACGACCATTGCTAAGGCTCATTCATAAGCTGCACAGTAAATCTACTATTATGCATCTAGTGAAATTTCTTCACCATTCATTCATTCAACAAATATTTGTTTTATGGAGAGTTCTAACCAACAAAAGTTTTTCCTCTAATTCTAATAGTTTTGAAAAATACACCTTGAAAAAATATGTGTAAGCTTTATTTCTAGCAAAGAAAAATTGCAAAGAATTCTTTCTGGACCTACTCATGAACTCAGAACCCTTAGTGAAATTTGGTGTGAAGCTGTATAATTCTAAATTGATGATGTAGGTCAAAATGTTTCATATAGAAGACTGAAGAGGCCTGAAAAATGAGTTTGTTGGCTGGCTTCAATCATGATAGTTACATTATATCTGCCAAACATATGAATATTTCACATGTATCTTATGTCAGGCTCATAACAGCTTCACAGAAACATTGAAAAACAAAATACTGTGTAGCAAGGGAAATATATTTTGTGAGATTTGAAATCTAGGGACAATGTTCTTCGAACAATTTAAAGAAGGAAATGACCTGCTTTCTGAAAAGATTTTTCTAGCAAGCACTTCTCAAGAGGTTAGACAGCAATCTATATATGTAATATATTGATGTATAACATATACACATACTCTTTTTTCATTGTTTCTGAGGAAATTATCTTTCTCTGAGATTGTAAAGTGGGTGATAGAAAGTGGATAAACTGATTGATCAGTCTGAGGAGACTAGAATGTGTGAATTGGAGCAATATTCGCAGTAAGTCATGTGTTTTTTTTGCAACACCTTGGGATTACTCACAGAGCCCCACTCTACTTACTACAGTTTGGCAGTTTCAGCAGATGTTTTACTTCATTGAAGCTAAAGATTTGTTTGAATTAATTTTTTTGCCTTCTTAAAAATTTAATAAGCAAATTGTATTAAATATTCTATCTCAAAAATGTGGGTTAGCCTTTAAAATCACAAAGTGTTCACATCAAGTAATATCACAAAATGTAGATGGTTCATATCTCACTAATTTTAAAGATTAGAAAAATAGCAAGTATTTTCTCCTCTAAAAGAAATATCCTCTTTGGTGTCTCTCTGTTTCCTTCCCCATCTACCCAAATGATGAACTAGGGCCCCTAACTGTGGAATCTGTCTGCACCAGCACCATTGAGTTGCTGCTATCTGAAATATATGTATAGAGTGTGTGTGTGTGTGTGTGCAGTGTGTGTGTGTGTGTGTGTGTGTATCTAAGCCTGCTCAAGCCCTGCCCAAGCTCAAACCTACCCAAAGAGTGGGGGAGGGGCAAGTTATGCCTCTTATTAGAAACTCACAAACCACAACTAAAGGGGGGTAGACAATAAGTTGCAGCCCTCTTCAGTTCCTGTTTTCAGAACATCCCACCACTCTTACAGATGTGTCTGGACACACCTGAATCCTGAAGGGAGCATAGCTGAGCTTCAAGGGAGGAACCACACTACATTAAAATGGAAAGATTGATAAAGCAAAAAGCTTTGGAAGACATTTTTATAAGCAAGGTTAATGAAAAAGAGGTTGTGTTTGTGTATTTAAAATAAATGGAGTTTATATGTAAATAACTTAAAAGCCTTGCCCTTTAAACACTGGAAGGAATAAAATATTTAATTTAGTAAAGTACCTGTTAATATAATATATATTTGTTCTCTTAAAGCCCCATTTGTCTAGTATCTCTTCTAGAAAACTGATTGGTACTCTAAAGCCCACAAAGAAATTACAGTTCCTTCCAGTGAGCAGTTAACTTAACTTAGTTCAGTGGTGAATCTGATCCTTTCCAAAATAAAAATAATGATATCCACAAAAGCTACTACTCCTTCTGTGTATGTTACAAAACAATATTGTTGGATGATAGCCCTACTACTAATAATAAAATAATTCAAATAGAAAGGGCAAAATGGCCAACTACATGCAGCCAGGTGGAACAGCTTCCACCAAGGGACTGAGACAACTGGTGTGCTTTTAACAGATCTCCAGAGGGAAGGTGCCCAGTGGACAGGGAAAGACACAGAAGCTGGGCTGAAGAGGAAGAAAGTTGGGAACGCTGCATGCCTATAGCACACTGGACTCACTTTTGAACCACAACAACTACAGGGGGTGCATTGAACTGTCAAGGAACAACCCATTCTCACCACAAGCCTCTGGGACTCCAGCAGGAGGGGGACCCCTCAACTACCACAGACACTCCAGTTGTCAGGGAGATCTGCTGAGAGTAGTGGTAGGGGCAGCACACCACCTGATGATCAGCCCAGAGGTTTGATGTGGGAGCATCTGTAGCAGAGCACAGCCAGGGACAGTCAACTTGCTCCCACAGGAGACTATAGTCCTAGAAGAACTATCTGACCTGATCTCTGTAGGACAGTCTTGCACATTACATGGGGCTGGTCCAATCTGAGCACCTCTTGGTCTGCTGGCCTCTCTGGGCAACCCGTTCTGGCCACACCTGCTTACAGGTCAGTCTGGGGCACCTTGGGGTCCCACACCATAGCTTCTATACTAGCGGACTGTACATGACCAGTGGAGAGCTCCAGTGAGGTGCTCCCAATGACCATAGACCAGCCTGCATGCTTCCTTCCCATACTGCAGCTTATCCCAGCCCCACAGCATCTCCCCACATCACTTTGCTGGTGCATGTCTGCAAGGGTAGGTTTTGCTTTACTTGCCTGGCCAGCATATGGGAATGCAGTTCACCCCCAACCCCATCTGCTAATCACTATTGCAGACAAATCCTTGGCAGCCACAGAGCCAGCAAGCCCCACCCCCACCAGCATCCTACACTTTCACTAACACTGCATGGAGAACAGCAAATATTCTCACAAGCTAAGCAATTATTTCTGCTTGTGGGGCACAGAGAAGGCACCCAGACATGCACAGACCAGCACCCCACCCACAAGCCAGTATCACTTCCAGTGCAACCACCCACACAGTCTCCAGCAGGTCCCCCTTACCCCCATCTGTGTTTGTCTACAACTGTGGTGAACACCTGCAGAGAATCAGGCACCTCTGCATCTGTTAGCACTCTGCTGCAGAACAACCTCCGAGAAATGTGGGATTATGTAAAGAAATCAAATCTATGACCTATTGGTGTACCTAAAAAAGATGGGAAGAATGGAAGCAACTTGGAAAACATGTTTCAGGACATCATCCATGAAAAATTCCCCTACCTAGATAGAGAGGCCAACATTCAAATGAAAGAAATGCAGAGAACCCCAGTAAGAAACTCCTCAAGAAGATCCTCCCCAAGACACATAATCATCAGATTTTCAAAGGTCAAAATGAAAGAAAAAATGTTAAAGGCAGTTAGAGACAAGGTCACGTAACCTATAAAGGGAAGTCCATCGGACTAGAAGCAGACCCGTCAGAAGTCAGGCCAGAAGAAACTCTACAAGCCAGAAGACATTGGGGACCAATATTCAATATTCTTGAAGAAAAGAAATTTCAACCCACAATTTCATATCTGGCCAAACTAAGCTTCATAAGCAAAGAAGAAATAAAATCCTTTTTAGACAAGCAAATGCTGTAAGAATTTGTTACCATCATACCTGAGTTACAAGAGCTCCTGAAGGAAGCAATAAATATGAAAAAGATCATTGCCAGCCTCTACAAAAACACACTAAAGTACACAGACCAGGAACACTAAAAAGCAACCACATAAACAAGTCTTCAAAATAACCAGATAATATCAGGAGGAAAAGATCAAATCCACAAAAATCAATACTAATCTTGAATTTAAATGGACTAAATGACCCAAATAAAAGGCCTAGAATGACAAACTGGATAAAAAAAAAAAAAAAGACCCATGGGTAAGCTGCCTTCAAGAGACCAGCTCATATACAATGACACCCATAGGCTCAAAATAAAGGGACTGAGAAAAATCTACCAAACAAATGGAAAACCAAAAAAAGCGAAGGTTGTAATACTAATTTCATACAGACTTTAAATCAACAAAGATAAGAAAAGCCAAGGGCATTACGTAATGGCAAAGGGTTCAATTAAACAAGAAGATCTAACTATGTTAAATATGTATGCATCCAACACAGGAGCACTTAGATTTATAAAGCAAGTTCTTAGAGACCTTCAAAGAGACCTAGACTCCCACACAAGAACAGTGAGAAATTCTGATACCCTACTGATAGTATTAGTCAGATCATCAAGGCAAAGTATTAACAAAGATATTCAGGACCTGAACTCAGGACTGAATCAAATGGACCTGATAGATTCCACCTGGAAACAACAGAATATACATTATTCTCATCACCACATGGCACAGGCTCTAAAATTGATCATAAAATCAGAAGGAAAATTCTCCTCAACAAATGCAAAAGAACTGAAATGATAACAACCACTCTTTCAGACCACATGGCAATAAAATTACATATCAAGATGAAGAAAATCACTCAAAACCATAAAATTACGTAAAATTTGTTATGACCTGCTTCTGAAGGACTTCTGAGTAAATAATAAAATTAAGACAAAAATCAGGAAGTACGAGAATAAAATACCTAGGAATACAACTAACAAGGAACGTAAAGGACCTCTTCAAGGAGAACTACAAACCACTGCTCAATGAAATAAGAGAGGACACAAACAGATGGAGAAATATTCCATGTTCATGGCTAGGAAGAATCAATATTGTCAAAATGGCCATACTGCCCAAAGTAATTTACAGATTCAATGCTATCCCTGTCAAGCTACCAATGACCTTCTTCACAGAACTGGAAAAAACCACCTTAAACTTCATATGGAACCAAAAGAGAGCCCGCATAGCCAAGTCAATTCTAAGCAAAAAGAACAAAGCTGGAGGCATCACATTCCCGGACTTAAATTATACTACAAAGCTACAGTAATCAAAACAGCATGGTACTGGTACCAAAACAGAGATATAGACCAATGGAACAGGACAGAGACCTCCGACGCAACACAACACATCTACAACCACCTGATCTTTGACAAACCTGACAAAAACAAACAATGTGGAAGCGAGTCCCTGTTTAATAAATGGTGTTGGGAAAACTGGCTAGTCATGTGCAGAAAGCAGAAGCTGGACCCCTTCCTACACCTTACACTAAAATTAACTCCAGATGGATTAAAGACTTAAACATAAGACCTAACACCATAAAAACCCTAGAAGAAAATCTAGGCAAAACCATTCAGGACATAGGTGTAGGCAAGGACTTCATGACCAAAACACCAAAAGCAGTGGCAACAAAAGCCAAAATAGACAAATGGGACCTAATCAAACTCCATAGCTTCTGCACAGCAAAAGAAACAGTCATTAGAGTGAATCGGCAACCAACAGAATGGGAAAAAATTTTTGCAGTCTACCCATCTGACAAAGGGCTATAACCAGAATCTACAAAGAACTAAACACATTTACAAGAAAAAAACAAACAAGCCCATTCAAAAGTGGGCGAAGGATATGAACAGACACTTTACAAAAGAAGACATACATGAAGCCAACAAACATATGAAAAAATGCTCATCATCACTGGTCATTAGAGAAATCAAATCAAAACTACATTGAGATACCATCTCACGCCAGTTAGAATGGCGATCATTAAAAAATCTGGAGACAACAGATGCTGGAGAGGATGTGGAGAAATAGGAACGCTTTTACACTGTTGGTGGGAGTGTAAATTAGTTCAACCATTGTGGAAGACGGTGTGGCGATTCCTCAAGGACCTAGAAATAGAAATTCCATTTGATCCAGCAATCCCATTACTGGGTATATATCCAAAAGACTATAAATCGTTCTACTATAAGGACACATGCACACGAATGTTCATTGCAGCACAGTTTACAGTAGCAAAGACCTGGAACCAACCCAAATGCCCATCCATGATAGACTGGACAGGGAAAATGTGGCACATATACACCATGGAATATTATGCAACCATCAAAAACGATGAGTTCGTGTCCTTTGTAGGGACATGGATGAACCTGGAAACCATCATTCTAGCAAACTACACAAGAACAGAAAATCAAACACCGCATGTTCTCACTCATAGGCGGGTGTTGAACAATGGGAACACATGGACACAGGGAGGGGAGTATCACACACTGGGGTCTGTCGGGGAAAAAGGGGAGGGATAGTGGGGGGTGGGGGAGTTGGGGGAGGGATAGCATGGGGAGAAATGCCAGATATAGGTGATGGGGGAGGAAGGCAGCAAATCACACTGCCATGTGTGTACCTATGCAACAATCTTCCATGTTCTTCACATGTACCCCCAAACCTAAAATGCAATAAAAAAGAAAAAAAAAAATCAGGAAGTACTTTGAGACTAATGAGAACAAAGATACAACATATCAGAATCTCTGGGACACAGCTAAGGCAGTGTTAAAAGGGAAATTTACAGCCCTAAATGCCTGCATCAAAAAAAGAGAAAGACCTCAATTTAACAACATAACATCATAACTAAAAGAACTAGAGAACCAAGAGCAAACTAACCCCAAAGCTATTAATAGCAGAAGACAGAAACAACCAAAATCAGAGATGAAATGAAACAAATTGAGACATGAAAATCAATTTAAGTGATCAATGAACCCAGAATGTAGTTTTTTGAAAAAATTAATAAAATAGAATGCTAGCTAGGCTAATAAAAAAGGAAAGAAAGAAGATCCAAATAAATACAATCAGAAATGAAAAGGGAAATATAACCACTGACCTCACAGAAATACAAATAACCATCAGATAATATTATAAACACCTCTATGAACATAAACTAGAAAATCTAGAAGAAATGGATTTAATTTCTTCCTTGTTCGGTTTAAAGTTGAACAAGGAAGAAATTAAATCCCTGAACAAACTAATAATGAGTTTTGACATTGAGGCAGTAATAAATAGCCTACTGATGAAAAAAAAAAAAAGCCCACAACCAAATGGATTCACAGCTGAATTCTACCAGATGTACAAAGAGGTTATACCATTCCTACTGAAACTACTCCAAAAAAAAAAAAAAAAATTAAGAAGGAGGGGCTTCTCCTTACTATCTATAGGCCAGCATTCATCCTGATACCAAAACCTGGCAGAAACATAACAAAAAAAGAAAACTTCAGGCCAATATCCTTGATGAACATTCATACGAAAATCCCTAACAAAATACTGGCCAACTGAATGCACCCACACCTCAAAAAGCTTATCCAACACAATCAAATAGGCTTCATCTCCTGTATGCAAGGTTGGTTCAAAACACACAAATCAATAAATATGATTTATTACAAAAACAAAACTAAAGACACAAAAAAACCACATAACTATCTCGATAGATGCTGAAAATGCTTTTGATAAAATTCAACATTCCTTCATGTTAAAAACTCTCAATAAACTAAGTATTGAAGGAACATATTTCAAAATAATAAAAGCTATCTATGTCAAATCCAGAGCCAACATTATACTAAATGGGCAAAAGCTGGAAGCATTCTGCTTGAAAACTTTTACAAGAAGAGGATTCCCACTCTCACCACTCCTATGCAACATAGTATTAGAAGACCTGATGACAGCAATCAGTCAAGAGAAAGAAATAAAGTATATTCAAATAGGAAGTGAGACAGTCAAACTATTTCTGTTTCTGTTTGCAGACAAGATTATATATCTAGAAAACTCCATAGTCGCAACTCAAAAGCTTCTAAAACTGATAAACAACTTTAGCAAAGTTTCAGGATACAAAATTAATATGCAAAAATTATTAGCATTCCTATACACCAACAAGAGTCAAGCCAAAAGCCAAATCAGGAATTCAATCTCATTCACAATTGCCACAAAAAAATGCCTAGGCATACAGATAACTAGGGAGGTGAAAAATCTCTATAAGGAGAACTACAAAACACTTTTAAAGAAATTGGAGATGACACAAACAAATGGAGAAACTTTCCATGTTCATGGATAGGAAGAATTGACATGTTAAAATGACCATATTGCCCAAAGAAATTTACACATTCAATGCTTTTCCTATTAAACTACCATTGCAATTCTTCGCAGAGCTAGAAAAAAAAAAAAACTATTTTAAAATTCATATGTAACCAAAAGCAAGCCTGAATAGCTACGGTAATCCTATGCAAAAGTAACAAAGTTGGACGCATCATGCTACCTGACTTCAAACTATATGACAGGGCTACAGTAACAAAAACAGCATGATACTGTCACAAAATCAGATGCATAGAAGAATGGAACAGAATAGACAACCCCAGAAATGAAGCCACACACCTAAAACTATCCGATCTTTGACAAATCTGACAAAAATAAGCAATGGGGAAAGGACTCCCTATTCAATAAATGGAACTAGGATAACTGGCTAGCCATACACAGAAGACTAAAACTGTATCCCTTCCTTTCACCATATAGAAAAGTTGACTCAAGAGGAATTAAAACTTAAGTGTAAAATCAACAACTATACAAAGCATGGAAGACAACCTAGGCAGTACCATTCAGGACATAGGCACAAGCAAAGATTTCACGATGAAGATGACAAAAACAATTGCAACAAAAGCAAAAATTGACAAATGGGATCTATTAAAGAGTTTCTACACAGCAAAAGAAACTATCAACAGAGACAACATACAACCCACAGAATGGCAGACAATTTTTGCAAACTATGCAGCTGACAAAGGTCTAATACCCAGCATCTGTAAGGAACTTAAAAAACTTTATAAGAAAGACCATTAAAAAGAGGGCAAGGACATGAACACACATTTTCAAAAGAGGACATACATGTGGCCAAAAAGCATGTAAAAAAAAGCTCAACATCACTGATCATTAGATAAATGCAAATTAAAATCACAATGAGATACCAACTCATACCAATCAGAATGGTTATTTTTAAAAAGCCAAAAATTAACGGACGTTTGCGAGGTTGTGGAGAAAAAGGAACACTCATACACCATTGGTGGGAGTATAAATTAGTTCAACCATTGTGGAAGACAGTGTAGTGATTCTTCAGAAACCGAAAGACAGAAATACTGTTTGACACAGCAATGCCATGACTGGGTATATATTCAAAGAAATATAAATCATTCTATTATAAAGACACATACATGAGTATGTTTATTGCAAGACTATTCATAATAGCAAAGACATGGAATCAGTCTAAATGCCCAGCAATAATATAATGGATAAAGAAAATGTACATATACACCACTGACTACTATGCAGCCATAAATAGAATGAGATTATGTCCTTTTCAGGAACACAGATAGAGCTGGAGGTCATTATCCTTAGCAAACTAATGCAAGAACAGAAAACCAAATACTGCATGTTCTCACTTATAAGTCGAAACTAAATGATGAGAACACACAGACACATAAAAAGGAACAGAACAGGCTGGGGCCTACCAGAGGTGGAAGTTTGGAGGACAGAGAGGATCAGGAAAAATAACTAATGGGTACTAGGCTTAATACTTAGGTGATGTAATAACCTGTACAACAAACCCCCATGACACTTTACCTATGTAACAAATCTGCATGTGTACTCCTAACCTTAAAATAAAAATTCAAAAAAAATTAAAGTGGCATAAGAAGATGGAATGCAACTCTCCACTCACTGAGTATGAGCTTTGGTAAGTAACTTTCTTTCAAAGATTACAGTTCATAAGAGAGGAGAAGTAACTTTACACTGAAGAAACAACACACACTACCTTGGCCAGGTATTCAAAGTTAACATCATCAGTAGTAAGTCATGTTGAAAGACATAACCCTTGTCACCATGCTGAGAAGGGTACTTCACCTCTGAAATCATTCTCTCAAAACTTTTGTCTAACCATGAGAAAAACATCAGTCAACTCCAATTGAGGACCCTTTTACAAAATACTTAATCAGCCCTCCTCAAAAATGTCAAGGTCATTAGAAAAACAAGGAAACTCTAAGAAATTGTCACGGATCAGAAGAGGCTAAGGAGACACAATAACTAAATTTAAGATGGTATCATGGAAGGGATCCTAGGACTGAGAAGGAACTCTGGGTTAAAAATAGCAAAACCTGATAAACTGTGAAATTTAACTAATTATAATATACCAGTGTTGATTCCCTAGCTATGACAAATGCACTCCCAAAATATGAGATGCTAACAAACGAGAAAACTGATTGATGTAGTATATAGGGGCTCTGTAATACCTTTACAACTTTTCCTAAAATTTAAATCTAGTCTAAAATATAGCATTTGTTAAAAATTAAAAAGCAGTAGAGATTATATAATTGCCCACATATGCATAAAATATCTGTGGAAGGATAAGCAATAAACTAGTTATTTCAGTTGCCTACCATAAAACCAGTTGCATTTCCCCTTCTAGCAGGAAAGTAAAATATAACAACATGGAAATATTTAAACTTTCCACAAGTGAAATCTAAAACTTTTGCTCAACAGTGCCATTTTACACACAGAAATTGAAGACTGTGGTGAACTCTGATAAATTATCTTTATTTCTATTTTTAAATTGGGTTTTGTGACTATATCTATCTCATGATGAAAACTGTTTCTAGATCTCATGTTTGAAAAATAAATGACAAGTTGGCATACGATTATGTAAAACCATGTAGTTTTTCTTCTGCCTTCTTTGATATAGCTCACTGAAATTGAGTCTAAGTTGATCAACTACATAACAACATCAAGAATTTCCAAAAGTTTACAAAAATGAAGAGAAATAAAATCTAATATAAAATTAATATTATAGTAATTTATATTAATTTTCTATTTTAAATTATATCAGTATATTAATTTATCTTTCTCCAAGGAATACAAGGAACTAATATGAATAAAGCAGATATCATGTGCCAAACATTTGCAATACATTTTCTCAATTCTCAATCAGATTATTCTGATTTGACAAATGAAAAAAGTGAGATTTTTTAAAAATGTTCAAGTAATATTTCTATGTTAAATGGATAATGAATAGCAGAGCCAGAATTTGACAGAATTTTGCTTAATTCAAGATACAGACTTTCCCATCATGCTATACTGAATATTCAAGAATATTAACCCTGGGGAGGTAATCAAAAGGTTTTCAAAGTTAACTGTTGTTATGTTTTGATTTATTTTATAGGTTACAAAGCCCAACAGTAGGTAAAGCTTTTTTAGGCCACCCCAAAATGCCAAGGTTAATAGATAGTTGCTTCTCTATTGATTTCAGTTGCATTAATTTGTTGACTTCAGCAGGTTCACTAAATATCCTCAAGTTCCCATGTTAGCATTTGCTAAGTAATGTGTTCAACTCAAAAGTCTCAATGTGGATCCTCTGGTGTAATTTTCTCATTGATCATTTTTTCTAAAATAAAATAATGACATCTCATGGCTTTGATATGCATTACTAAGGCAAAAAAAGGGAATTTGCTTTTGGATTTTCAAAAGACCAACTGAGAAACTCAAAATGAGTCCTCTGAGTCTCTCACACATCCAATCTTTCTTTCATTCATTCGTTTACATACTAAACAAAACTTATTGAACACATTCTGCATACCTGGAAATATTTCTTCTAGGCATACAAATAAATGAGACAAATAAAATTTCTATACTCACAGAACTTATATTTTAGGAGATCAGAGGGTGAGGAAGACTGAAGGTGGGGTATTTACTCACCAGCTTCCTCCCCACAGGGATTGTGTGTTGGCTGTGTCCCCTCCCTCTAAGTCGATTGCTCCTTCAGGTGGCCCTCTCTACACAACTACTCTCTCGATGCTGGAGCACACACGTCTTAACTTGTCATAGCTGAGGGTACTTCAATACCCTTTATGAGTTATTTTAATTTTGCCCTTTTAACATCCCCTTATGATCCTGTTGGAGTGTACCATGTATTTCCCAACCAAGTCTTGATACATAGAGCCTAATACCATGTCTATGGCTATCGTAGAGATTTTGATTCCTATATTTTTCCAAACTCTACCTTCTCTGCTGTCTGCCAACACTTCCAAAAATTTACATGTGGAAGATAGAGGTATGCTAATTATAAGTTACATCTTCAGAAAAAGAGATAAAGAACTTGAAAGTGAGGACAAAGAGAGCAGTTAATCAAATAATAGAACCAAAAGGAGTCAAAGAAACAAGGGAGTTATGGCACTGATATGAAACAGGCTGTCCTGGTTTACTGGTCCCTTCCCAGGGCCCTTTCCCAGGGGACAGTCATATAGTAAATCCGTATCTCTCTGTCTCTCTCTCCCCCCTCCGTCGTGTGTGTGTGTGTATGTGTGTGTGCACACGTGTCCCTCCTCTTATGCTTAGCCCTGTCTTGTCGGAAAGCTCTGGAATTTTCTTTTACAACTGTCATGAATCTGCCTAAATCTGTCAAGCATGTGTCTGCCCTTGCATACCGTTCCATCACTTCATCTTAAGCCACATGCCACTCAAAACAGTGATAATACCTCAAACAAAGGAATGCCTGCTAATAAATGCACATGGAATCACAAAATTAGAAAAATCACCATTTCCTAATCCCAATGTACAATTTGATTTAAACAAGGAGTTGTCGATGGATACAAAAAGGATTTGTAAAATGTTGTTAAGGAATAAGCGATTCACAAATTCCGATGCATTACACAATGGATTATTTAAAATTTACAAAGGAAAAGATATACTTTCACAACTGAGACTTCTGAGAGTCACTACCTTAACTGAGTGATCAAACTTATCATTACTAATAAAGGAAAAATCTGATATTATATGTCTCAAATGGGATGTGCTTTGAAATAATCATCTATCAAGCATTGTTGTCAAATTGCTTAACTTGTATCTTATGAAACTCTAGACCTAACTTCCCATTTCCAAGAAAGATAAAAGATAGAAAACAATTTAGTCAATGCAAAAGACAATCAGATGAAAGGACATTCTACAAGACAGCTGATAAAAGCTCTTTAAAAAGTTAGTCAAAAAAATAATATGAGAGAATTACTCTATATTAAAAGAAAGTTACATATATATAACAAAATAAAACGTGTGCACCTCAATTGGGTCTTTTTTGGGGGGGGGGGAACAGAATCTTGCTCGTTCACCAGGCTGAAGTGCAGTGGCATGACCTTGGCTCACTGCATCCACTGCGTCCCAGTCTCAAGCAATTCTCCTGCCTCAGCCTCCAGAGTAGCTGGGACTACATTACAGGCATGCTCCACCATGCCCAGCTAAGTTTTGTATTTTTAGTAGAGATGGTGTTTCACCATGTTGTCCAGGATGGTCTCGACCTCCTGACCTTGTTATCCACCCGCCTTGGCCTCCCAAAGTGCTGGGACCACAGATGTGAGCCACCATGCCCAACCCAGGTCCTATATTTTTTAAAAGCATCTATAAAACATATCTGGTAATATTTGGATACATTTTAAATATTGGGTGAATGATACTATATAATCATTGCTATTTTATTAAGCATTACAATAATATCTATAACACATTGTCATTATTCCTGGGACATACATGGTAAAGTACTTTAGGTTGAAAAATCCCAAAGTCTGGAACTTACTTTGAATGGTTCTGGGGTATATATCCAGAAAGACACAGGGGGAAACATGATAAAAGTAAAAATATATATATTTTAAAATCTACATGAATGGAACGTGGATATTTAATGTTCATGATACAAATGTGTTAAATATCTGCAATCATAGGACACTGTCTAAAGATATTTCTTTGAGTGTACTTTCTGGAACACTAGTTGCGTGATATGTCAGGAAAAAAAAGAATTCCACGGTCAGATATGTTTATGGAAACTGCACAGTAAATTCCTCTTGCAGAAATTCACAATTGTGCATTAATGATAATAGTACATGCATTAATTTCTTAATGTTTCATACAAACTGTGTGAGGTAACCCAGTTTACAGTTCTAGAAACTAAAGCACATAAAGGTTAATCCATGTATCCAAGGTTCAAGATCACAGAGTTCATAATGCAGTGGACATGGGCACCGAGGCAGCCTGATTCAGGAGCCACAGCAATTAACTGTTGCAACGGAAGTTCAGAGAAGCTCTGCACTAAAGAAGCTTGCTTAACTCACAAAATACCCTTACTGTTCTATGCTTTTTCTGTGTAACGCTCTTCAGCTTCCTTTCATATCTGAGAAACTGGTTTATATCCTGCTTTCAAGGATCATACAGTTGGGCTTGGAGGTAAGACTGAATGTACATGTAGCAGCAAACAACAAAGCAACATTGACTTAATTGATTAATTGTATAGAACAATCCACAGAGAATTAGTTCTTTAAAAAAAGATCAATCACCACCTCTTAAACTAGAAAGATATCTTAGAAGGTCTTAATAGCTCAGGAAAAAGAAGAGATAATCCAAGAAACATTATTTAAAAATTGATCTTTCAATTATGGTATAAGAAAAGATGCGTTTTACTCTGTAAACTTTTCCTCAGAATTTAAGGCTCTACTTATTATTGGTTGCAACTTGAATTTTAGCAATTTGAATAACCAAGTACAGTTAAGTTTTTTTGTAGAGAAGTGAATATAAATATATCAAGATGATAAAGAAGATCATTAGATATCCTTCATTAACCAGGAAGAAAGTTTTTTATCTCATCAGCACCCTTGCCATCTACTTTACAGGTATGCTTGCCAAGATTGAAGACCAAATATTCTTTTCAGGCTTAAAATCACACTGCAAAGAAATGATGAAGAATACTCTTTTCATATATATAAATGTACACTAAAACAAAACTGAGAAAAATGCCATATCTAGAATTTATGTAGAACTATTTGCCTGTTCAAAACACTCACATGTGTATTAGATCATTATGCTGAAACTGACAGATCAAAGGCAACCATGAGCAGCAACATTTGAAATACATCCTCAGCCACAGAGAACCATGTGTGAGTATGAACACTCACATCACCAATGCATTTTTAAAGCACTATGTTCTAGAAAATGCGTAGGAAGAAGCCTATAATAATTTAAAACCATAAGTATCTAACAAAGACTTCTTTCTAGATCATGAAGCATTCCAGAATTGTTTACGTACTTTTCTTTTTCTTTATGAGACAAAAACTCTGGAGTGCAGTGGCCTGATCTAGGCTCACTGCAACCTCCATCTCCCAGGTTCAAGCGATTCTTCTGCCTCAGCCTCCCAAGCAGCTGGAACTTCAGGCGCACACCACCAGGCCCGGCTAATTTTTTGTGTTGTAGTAGAGATGGAGTTTTACCATGTTGCCCAGGCTGGTCTCAAACTCCTGAGCTCAGCCAATCTGCCCACCTTGGCCTCCCAAAGTGCTAGGATTACAGTCATGAGCCATCATGCCTGGCTGCTTACCTACTTTTCGACTGGCAAAACTGAAGTGGGATTGTGAGCTGTGATATTAGTTTTCCATTACATATTGTTGTCAGAAATTAGTTCTAAATTATATATTGAGTCTCTATTCTTATTTTGATGCCACTGTGCTTCCAGGCCATAGTATAAACCACTTTCTTTACATAATGCTTTCTATTTTCCCTACAGATAAGTTTCTGACACCAGGAATACCTAGGCTAGATTAATATGACTTTCCTACTTAATATAAATCTTTTGATTTGCTGCTGAATGGACTATTCTTCAGGATTGCTGTCTAACTTCAAGAAATAATGCTGTTTATCATCTGGTCCTGAAAGCAGTCAACCACATCTGGATATTATGGTACTTTGAATTCAGAAACCATGAAATATAAATGTGCTACTATCAGCAGTGAGCAGAAATCAAATGAATAATGTTGGTTAGACAACCGAAGTGGTTTACATTTCCTTTACATTCCTGATATTTTAGTTAAATACAAAAGTCTACTAATGTTACAGGCAGGGATATTTTTGGCAATCAGACTTCAAGTCAAATAAACTCAAGAGACATAATTAAGGATTTCTAATATTTCATGTTTGTTCTTTTCCCCCCAGGGTTTTTAGACCAGCATGGCAGCTACTCTGTGACACTACAGCAAAATGTAAGGCAGTTGTCAAATGCCCATCACCCACATATGTCCCTGGATGTTAAATTGAAGTCAAATTTTATGAGACTGTCACATAACAGGATTGAGGTTTGTTTGTTTACTTTTCCCATCTTTTTTGTCTATAATAGGATATATGGAAAACTGTTTATAAGCAAATTTACGATGAAGGCATTATTTTGCTCTACTAACAACTCATTAAACCTAGCAATTTTTGGCAAAAAGCAACATACGGATAAGAAATAATTCGAACATTTTGCTTATTCAGGCCATATATTGTTTCTGAATGCAGTTCTGAGAAAGGATTTTTAAAGTGATTTTATATATTCATTCTTTCTTTCATTTATTTCGAGAAGTGCCTACCCCTGATTTAGGTCCTAAAACTTTTCAATCTAAGTGCTCGCCATCGTGAGCCCTACATTATGATTATAGGGGAGAAGGCAATCACTAGTACACAAATTTGCAGTAACAGCAGCTTCACTGTAACAAGCTTTATAATCTGTAGAACTTACACTCTGGAGCAGAAACCAACAATAAGGTTTTTTTGTTTTGTTTTAGATAATAGTAAGTGCAAAAGAGTAAAATGAGCAAGGGAATGAGATATAGTGTTATCAGGGAGCAATTTTAGTTAGAGTGGCCAAAAGCCTCACTGCAAACATGGTATGGGAGTAAAGACCAATCATATCAGTGTTGATCTTCATAAGTTATGGCTCTGGAACGCACGAGAGAGAAAGGCAGAGATAAGGAAAGTAACTTTCAAAAGGTTTCTTCCAAAATGCCACCTTACCCCTGGAAAGAGACCTGTAATGCTGTTTGCATTTCAGCCTTTTAATGTAAGGTTTTATAGTGCTGACATGTAAATATATTCTAATGTAAGCAATTTTAGTTTCCCCTTCTCTCTCTCTAAAGAATGGTTTTCTCTCGGGGGACCATATATGATTTGACCAGGAGCACCAGAAGTACTTTCCAGCTCAGCAGAAAGAGAGCTACAGGAGACCATCCCCAAATAGTCACAGAGATATAAAAAATCTGGACCTTACCAAATAGGTATTTTACCTGAAGCTAAAAAATTCCAAAACCTCACTAACTGGAACTTTTAGAAAAGTTTTAGGATTATGCTCTTCAAACAAATCCTGAAGTCAAGTTCAGTACACCACCTTTGTCCTAATAATTCTTTCTATAACTGACGTATGGTTCCTGTTCTCTTAAGCCACCTTTCCATTGTTGTCAAGTTGCTTTTCTTAAAGAAGTAAACCCACCCATCATCCAGGACTAACATTTTTGCCTTCTACTTTAGTATAAAAGAAGAACGGGAGTTGTTAATTATCTGGCTGCTTCCTGCTGAACAGGGGCATTGTAATCAGGGTTTGGGTTTTAAAGCAGTCTGTCTTTGTCTTCAAAGTTGTTTTCCTGAAGGCACTGATGCTGGACTTGGTGGAGAAGGATGGTATTAATGTGTTTCTAGGTGGCTGCCTGGACAAGGGAGTTCAGCCTTTGGGAGATAAAGTAGGATATAAAGGTGAGTACATATGGGCCAATTGTTAGTATTATGGGGAAGAAAATTAGGGGCTCTAAGAAAGGGGTTACCCATGGGGAGAAATGCCAGATGTGGGTGAAGGGGGATGAAGGCAGCAAACCACATTGCCATGTGTGTACCTATGCAACAATCCTGCATGATCTGCACATGTACCCCAGAACCTAAAGTACAATTTAAAAAAAAAAAGAAGAAAGAGGTTACCAAGGCATCCACTTTAGAAGGGATGACCCCTGCCACCAAGAGTTAGTAACTTGATGTTGGATTTCTGCAGGCCTGTCATGGAGCCTTCAGGTTGTGTCATGAATAATGCTGGATTCGTTAACACAAAAATAGCATTCTTTTTGAAGTTACACACGTGTCCCCCTTCTCAGCGGTTAACAGGTCTAGAGCCCTTCGGTTTTGAAGGACAACTCCCTCAAAGGAGTCTATCTGCCTTTGGAGGCTTGTAATGAAAGTATGCATGTCCTCTAGGGTGTTATAGAGAACTGTAGAAATTTTGTTATATAGGGAAGTTGAGGGTGATCTACCTGCTATTCTGGTGCCAAGTGCAGCAGAGATGGTTAATCCTGTTGCCGCTGCCAGAGGTATGAGACGTAGAGCCCACTTAGTGCATGTAGAGGAAGATGAGACAGAAGCTACTAAAGGAACATGGATGGTCTGGTTGTTTGGTAGGGTGTTAATGTTTGGGGGATTGAAATAGTAGGGTGCATGTTCCCGACCAATTGGCTGGTAGGCAGAGATAAGAGTTTGTTTCACACAGAAAAGTCTTGGGGTTGACAGGCAAAAGTTGTAAGTGAAGGAAGTGAGCCATGAGAAGGCAGGGTGAATCCTGAATAAACTTTTTGTTTCTACTTTTTGTTTTTCCAAGTTGAATAGTTGTTAGCAAGGGTAGACCCTGTGAGGGCCTGAGCGGGAACGTTGGTCAAGGAGGAGGTGAAAGCTGTTTGGTTTTGGAGAGAGAGAAAGAGATGGGTTTTGGTAACTAACAGCCATTGCAGTTCTGTTGGGACAGAAGGATAAAGGTTGAAGTTGAGGGAATCCTGTGCATTTTTTTTTCCAGGAAGCACCCTTGAGTTTGATACATGTAGAGCTGCGCCAGAAAGAGGGGGTGGGGTTGGTAGGAAGTGTTTTATGAAATCCAGCTTGTAACATGTTTCGTTAAGAGGCCATGAGGTGAAGGAGGGTGACATCCCTGGTTGTGACACTGTGGGTTTATCTGATGGATTTGGGGGAAAGGTGTTTAGCTGAGCAAGATTATAAACAGGTTTTGGGAATGGATTGGCTGAGTAGATGAGATGCAGGTTTATTTTAGACCAGGTTCATGTGGTAAGGTTAACAGGAAGGGCTGTGACCTGCTGGGTTTATGTGGACAAACAAATTTAACAGTTGGAAAAGAGGAGTGTGACTGATTAAAATACAATGTGTGAGGTTGACAAAGGGGCCCCAACTGCCAAAGGCTGGGGGCAGGGACTTAAAGTATCCAATAGACAAAGAAGACCAAAAAAAAAGGAGATTTGAGTAGGACTGAAATCTTGGAAGGTGTCCTGCAGCCACAGCTCCTGGATTAATGTGAGGAACTGGAGCGGTGTATCCAGAGACATGGGAGGGAATACTGGGAAATATTTGAAATAAAGTATGAGATAAAAGATTTGAAATTGGAGGCAGAGAGTGTCGTGGACCAGGGCCTTCTGGATCGGCAACCTCCGGAATTTTTGTTAAGTGCAGCAAGGTCAGTCCTGTGAGGGAGGAAAAATAATTTGGGGGATGAGAAAATTTCTGAATGTGAATCTGGTGCTCTTTTTAATTTGGAATGGTGTCTCCAGTATGGATAGGATGTTAGCTTTGCCGCCATGAGAGTAGTTAGGATGACCTAGTGAGGACCTGTCCACTTTAGTTGGAGAGAGGAGGAAGACGAGTCGGCGATTCAGACTCAGTTCCCTGGTTGCAGGGACAGGGAGGAGTGTCTGGAGGATGGGCTTTCAGGCTGGGGTGAGTAAGCATTAGAAGTTGAGTGAGGTGTAATGCCGGCCAAGTAACCCACATAGAAGGGGGAGGCGATGAAGGGAGATTCTGGAGGATAAAGGGACATCCATACATTAGTTCAAATGGGCTTAGGCTGAGGGGTTTGTGTGGAAGGCTCAGAAATGCATGAGGGCCAATGGCAGAAGTCAGGTAATCTTAACCTCTAGGGAGAGTTCGGTTAGTTGCTGTTTTAAGGACATTAGCCCATTCAATCTTACCTGAAGACTGGGGTTGATAAGGAATATGGAAAGCCCATTTAATATTTAGAGCCTTTGCTAGCTGTTGGTTAACCTGTGAAATAAACATTGGCCCATTGTCCAGTTGGATGGAAGAGGGGGAGTTCAAACTGGGGGATAGTGTCATTCAAACCACAGTTCTCTGTCCAGGAAAAAAAAATGACAGAGTGCAGCTGTTTAGAGAGGTATGTAATGGCTTGTGGGGCATTGCCGTATGTTTGGCAGAGTAGTCCATGAGCAAGGCCATGGTCAGAATGCACACACAGAGTAAAGCGTTTGGTGGGGTTTGGCAGTCCCACTGCTGGGGCCATTAAAAGGGCATTTTTTTGTTTTTTTTTCTAAAGTGGGAGTTGATGGGGCAAGCTGGGTTCAGGAATTTTAGGATGGGCCTATGTGAGGCCATGTAGAATGGCTTGGCCAGCAAGCCAAAACTGGTAATCTATAACTGAAGTATCCCACAAGGCCCAAGAAGAAGAGGTCCTTCTTTCTGTGGGGGGAAGTGGAATGTCCCAATTTAGCTCATTTCATTGGGTTGAGATTGCCTGAGAATTAGGGGTTAGAACAAGTCCAAATTAAGTGACCTGGATTTGGGCTACCTGAGCTTTTGTGGGTGAGACTCATATCCTTGACTATGGAGGAAATTTAAAAGCTGAGTTGTCTGTTGAATGGACAGAACAGTAACCTACCAAAAAGGAGGTTATTGACATACTGGAGGAGAGTGCTAGGAGTAAGGGAAGTTCAGGCTAGATTCTTATTGAGGGCCTATCCGAATAGGTGGGGGACTATCCTGGAACCCCTGTGGGAGTATGATCCATGTTAGTTGGGTGGATGTGTATTAGGATTTGACCAAGTGAAAGCAAAAAGACTTTGGGAAGCCGAATTTAAGTGAATAGTGAAAAAGTCATCCTTTAGATCTAATACAGAGAAGTGTGTGGTAGATGAGGGAATATGGGAGAGGAGAGTATATTGTTGGGGACCACTGGTTAGATAAGCCTGGTGGTTGGGGACCACTGGTTAGATAGGCCTGGTTAACAACTCAGAGATCCTGGGCCAAGCAGTAAGACCCTCTGTCTTATTAACAGCCAGGATAGGGGTGTTGTGGGGAGAGTTGACAGGCTTGAGAATTCAAGCTTATAAAAGTTTATAGATAATAGATTTGAGGTCCCTAAGGCCTGGCTGGGTTAAGGGGATGTTGAGACTGATGAAGGAAAATAGAGAGGTTTTGGAGGGTTATTGTGACTGGGATGTGATGTGTGGCTATAGTGGGTTTAGA
Organism: Ateles fusciceps; assembly: GCA_036589455.1. Classification (NCBI taxonomy): domain Eukaryota; kingdom Metazoa; phylum Chordata; class Mammalia; order Primates; family Atelidae; genus Ateles; species Ateles fusciceps. Next base: position 5,711,304 of record JAZHEH010002496.1, read on the forward strand.
AATGTTCCAAACCTTAGGATCAGCAGAAGGTAACAGGGTACATAATGAGGATGAGGGGGAGACGAAGGAAGCATCTAGGCAGCAGAATAAAATAAAAGGGCAGAACTGCAGGAGATAAACTGTATGGAGACCTGGGATTTACTTTGTATGTCACCCCAAGATAGGATTAGGGCACTGACAGATAACCAGGGAGGGGGGGGAGAAGGGGATATTGAATAGGTTGCATAATAGAGAACCAGTTTGTTTGCGCCTAGAGGGGATTCCATTGACTCCAACAACAGAGACAGAGGAGGGGTCCAGAATATTCTGGTAAAACTGAGTAACTAGCTCTATATTTAAAAGGAAAAGCATAAGTTTACCAGAGACTGACTGTGTTACCCTGGGTTCCAAGGTGGTGGTGGCAGTGGGGGTGGTGGATTCTGGGCCCTGTCAGTCTTCATTTAGAGGTGGTGAAGCAGGATGAAGAGTTTCACTAGCACAGTCCGATTTCCAATGTTCCTTGATGCCACAGATGGGGCAAGGTTTTGAGGATGTCCTGGGATTAGGGCAAGCTTTGCCTAGTGATCCTGTTGGCCACACTTCAAACAGGCTTCCGGCGGAGTTTCTTGCAAGGTTGAGAATTTTTATATGAGTTGTGAACCCTGTTGAACGGTGTTTATCCTGGTCTCTTTTTAGCTTTGGGGTTTTCAGGCTTTCCTCTCTATTGCTAAAAACCTTAAAGGCCACTTTAATTAAGTCTCTTTGGGAAATTTGCAGGTCATCCTCCAGTTTTTAAGGGTTTTTTTTGTTTGTTTGTTTTTCCTGGGGCTGACTGAGAAATGAAGGTAGATTCTGCCCTTACTGGCAGTAGGGCTTAAGGTGGTATATTTAGTTATGGCCTCTGAAAGGCAGGAGAGGAAAAGAACAGGGCTGGCTTTATTCATGCCAGCTAGGAGACATGATATCATATGGCCTTGTTTCTGTCTATCTGTGGAAGTTGCCTGATAATCCCAACTGGAATTAGTTCTGGGGACAGCTAGGGTTCCTATTGGGTTATGGGAAACATCTTGTTTGTGAAGGGTGTTTGCATGGGTCTGGGCAGCTGTCCAGATGTGTTCCCTGTGCTCTGGGGTGATGGTGGAGGAGAGCATGACATGTATTTCATGACAGGTAAGGGCATAATATTGAGTGATATTTAGAAATTCCTTGCAGAAGGAGGTGGAATTTGTGGCGGGGGGGGTGGGAGGCAAGTTTCTTTTCAAACTGGGAGAGGTCAGCTAGGGAAAAGTAAACATGAACTCAGATTATGCCTTAGGCCTGGGACTCTGGAGGACCTTTGGGCGTGTGCCTGGTTTTTGGCAAAAAGGGGTTAAGTATGAGCCCTGGTATGCAGTGGAGAAGGAGGGGGACAAAGGGCAACAATGAGGGAGTGGAAGAGACATAGCTGAAGGAGAAGGAGGGAGGGATGGTGGTGGGAGAGGTTCTGAGGGAGGGGGTTTGTTGAGCAGATTGAAATCTGAGGAGGAAGTCTTGTCTGGGGAAGGAGGAGCTTTTGTAGATTTTTTGTTAAGGAGGATTTGAAAAGGTGAACAGGATTGGCAGAGAGAGAGCCACAAATGGAGATAAGGAAAGCACCTTGAATCATTCACCATTCCACTGGAGAAAGTTTTTTAGATTATGTTGAATTTGGCAATTGAATGTTTTGTTGTTTGGTCATTGACTCTTACTGTACAGTTTACACTGGGCTAGGCCACATTACAGAGGGAACTACCCAGGAAAGTAAGGTGCTGAGTTTTAATGGAGTCCACCAAGCCCTGAGCTCAGCAGTCTTGGATGACACATGTGAGAGCTGTGAATAAGTCATTCGGTTTTAATGGAGTCTGCCAAGCCCTGGACTTGGAGGTTCCAGATGAGACATCCAAGAGTGGTGTCTCGAGGAGGTTTTGAAGAGCTTTGACCCATATCGGTAGCCAGAAGGTTGAGAAATTTTGAGGAGGGGAGTGAGTACCAGGATTTCTCCTGTTAGAAGGGACGTGGGAGAGCCAGAGCATCCCCACAGCTCTTTGCTGTTCCCTTCAGGCTGGAGTGGCCAGAGCAGCAAACATTCTGAGGGGATCCCCTGAGAAGGCAGGCCACAGTCACCTGGTGACCGAGCAGACCTCTCACCCAGTGCTGGGATTTTCTGGCGAATGGCAGAAATATGAGAGGAATCCAGACAGGAGGAGAAGGAAGACTTGCCCACTAATTGGAGACTGTTTTTGGTTGTGATGTCCAGTAATGGGGGTGATCCTTGTTGGAGCTTCCCAGAAAGGGGAAGGAAGGGAAAAGATGTTGGAGAGTTAGATCAGGATCTGGAGGTTAGCCCAGGGCTGGAGAAAAAGAGAGAACAAGGGAATGGGGCTGGGAACAGGAAGTCCACTAGGACCTGGAAACAGGCCCAGGTCCGGTTTTTGCTGCTTGCTACTTTCCAGGTTGCAAGAGAAGACTTATGTGTTAGAACCCAATCCGCATCCCTGGTTTTGGTGCTAAAATGTTAGCTTTTAAAGGGAAGGCAAGGTTTAAAGACACACAGAGAGGGGCGGCTCAAACAGCAACACAAGTATATTGCAGACACCTGTGGAAGTGGGCGATCAGCTTAATGCCAGAGCCCACTGCCACTTACAGGCTGGGATACTTACAGGTTTGAGCGGGACGGGTCTGGGCCATATGGCTTGCTGCCCAGCGGGTTATTGATATAAGATGGTTTCATGATGAGGTGGTTCTGGCCCTTGTTCCAGCAGAACATGGTGTTCCTTTGCACTTTCTCCCAACAGAATATAATAAGGATGTTTCTTTAGTTGGGCCATTGTCTGACTTGTGATCAGGTGGTTTCTCAGGATGTTTCTCACAGCCCAAACCCAATGAATGTTTCACTGACCAAGGTCTGCAAAATACCGGGTGATTTATAAAATGGTACATTTTGGACTAACACTTATTAGGTGCCAGGCACTGATCTAAGTGTTAAGAATACAGTGGAGAACAAGACAGACAGGGAGCCTGCTCTCATGGAACTGACATTCTAAGAGGGAGATAAATTCAAAGCAAGTAAACATAAGTAGATAAGATGACTTTCAACAGTGGTAAGCTTTATAAATCAAAGCAAACATGAAAAGAAATGACTATACTCTGGTTTCACTTCAGATCATATAAATCTTTCGCCTTTTACTAAAGATTTCCGCGGAGAGGAACAACTCTGATTTTTAAACTAATTTTTTGAGGACTTGTTTTCTAGCAAGGCTTGTAAAAAAAAGAAAAGAAAAGAAATGACTGACAAGTATTTTTCTAGATTAATTGGGTAGTTGAGGAAATCCTCTGAATAGAGAACATTTGACCTGAGTCTTGATGTTTACTAACCAGCCCATCCTGCTGGCTTGGGATAGGCTTCTCAAATGAAACTCACCCAGATCTCACATTGAAATGTCATCTGGGCCTGGCGGGAGGGCGGTCATTGGATCATGGGATCACGTGGGCTGTTTCTCGTGGTTTCACACTATGCTCTCCTGGTGCTGTCATCACAATAGTGAGTTCTCCTGACCTCTGGTTGTTTCAAAGTCTGTGGCACCTTCCCCATATCGCTCTTCTTCCTGATCTAGCCATGTGAATTGCCAGCTCCCCCTTCACCTTCTGCCGTGATTGTAAGTTTCCTGATGCCTTCCCAGAAGCTGACCAGATGCCAGAATCATGCTTCCTGCACAGCCTGCAGAACCATGAGCCAATTAAATATCTTTTCTTTATAAATTACCCAGTCCCAGGTATTTCTTTATAGGAATGTGAGAATGGACTAATGCAGAGGGATACATATACATATATATATATATATATATATATACACACACATATATATTTTATTCATATATATATCTTTGGAAATAATGCATATAAACATAATAGCAAAAGCATTGATGAAAAGAAAATTTTTCATAAAACTGAAATTTCAATGAATTATTATGAAAAGAAGAATTATAGGAAAAGGTGCCCCGTTTGTCATTTTTAAATTATAACAATATAAATAATATATCATCATTATAGCAAATCTGAAAAAGGAAAAGATAGATATTTTTTAAAAATCATACCTAATCCCACCAGTCAGGAACAACCATTGAGAATATTTTGATACTCTTCCATCCAAGTTTTTCAATTCTGATTATATTTTTGCATAGCTGAATTAATATATATCATTTAAAAGTTATATAAATTTGTAATATTTGATTTTTTCTCATTATAAAGGAAATGATGTTTGTAGCTGCAAAATTCTATGCTTACATAAAATTGGAAAAAAGGTAAACTAAAGAAACTCAGGAACCTATCACTCAGAGATTTCTATGACAGCAATTTTCTTATTTCCTTATGATAGTTCATGACTGCATGTGTGTGTGTTTATGTGAATGTGGATGTTTGTGTTTATGTTTAATCTACAGATATTATATTATATATCCTAATTTTAGGCAGTTACTGTAGGAATATTCAAAAATCTTTATTGGGTCATGATATAAGGAAGAGCTTAGTGAAAAAATAATTGCTTGGCAGGGCACAGTGATTCAGGCCTGTAATCCCAGCACTTTGGGAGGCCGAGGCGGGCAGATCATTTGAGGTCAGGAGTTTGAGACCAGCCTGACCAACATGGTGAAACCCCATCTCAACTAAAAATACAAAAAAATAGCTGGGCGTGGTGGTGGCCACTTGTAATCCCAGCTACTTGGGAGGCTGAGGCAGGAGAATCACTTGAACCTGGGAGGCAGAGGTTGCAGTGAGCCAACACCACTGCACTCCAGCCTGAGTGACAAAGCGAGACTCCATCTCAAAAAAATAAAAATAAAAATAATTGCTGCTATGGTGTATTGTCTTAGTCTTTACTGATTATAATCTGCTATATAAGATACAAAAAAAGAAACAAGAAAAACACTAGTTGCTTGGCAGGTTGCACAAATTGTGTGGCTGTAGACATCTCTACTGTTACAGACTTGTGATAGCCATTAGTGCTAACTGCCAAATATTTTCTGATCTTTGCCTTTCGGGTACATGGTAGATTCATACTTTCTTTCCTCTCTTCTTTTCTCTTTGTGGTCTTGTTACTAATTCTGGCCAATGAATTGTGAACAGAAGTGGTATACATCACTTCTGAGGACAATTCATTTAGTTGCCAGTACCAAACCCTCCAGGGTTCTCTTTCCCTCTCTATGAGGCTGGAACACCTGCTATGTTCCAGGTGATGGCTGCTCTAAGAGCCTGGGTCCTGTGGGATTGACATGTGGAGCATAGGACCCAGACATCCTGTGATGGGCATGGTAGTATGTGTGAGAAATAAACCTTTTTCGTTTTAAGTCACTGAGATTTTGACTTTGTTACTGTGGCATAACATAGTCTCTACTAATACAGAGATTGGTACCAAGAAGTGGGGGAGTTGCCATTAAAAAATCTAAAATATATGGGTTTGGCTTTGGGCTAGACAGAATGTTGTGAGAAAGACTGGAAGGAGGATGCCCCATATTAAGCAATGGCAATGCTTTTGATAAAATAGTCACCTGTATTCAGTGATGTGCTACAGCTGGCTTATGCCCAAGACAGCTAATTGTATCTCTTCCCAATTCCAAGTTTTATGATGTCATGTTGGTAACTTGGATCTGTCATAGCAGAAGAATTTATACCACTGAAATTGGGAGCACCACAAATCATGGAGTTTTTGTTTTTATATTTTCCTGGAGAGCTGGCTATTAAACATTTACCACTACACATTGACTGCAATAATTTATAAGGCAGATCCTGTACCTGATGAACTTGTATTTCTGAGGGACAAATTAGAACATTAGCAATGTGTCCCAGCTGCTGTTTGTTGCACTTTGCAAAGTATTAAAAGGAAAAGATGGGCTCAGAATAGAATTGGTCCAGCTGTGAGCAGGAATAACAGAATAGAGGGAAATCACAAATTTAGGGACCCACAGAGCTGGAAGAGGCAAGTGTTTCTTAGTCCTGAAGTGGAAAAAAATAAAATGGAGACACATTCTGAGAAACAATGTTTAGGTAAAGCTCAGTCTAAAAGTACTAAATCAAGGATATGCCCTTACACTTATTGTTAAAAGTCTCTGGATAGATTAAGACGAAACCCAGTAAATCCTTTTGATTGTTCAAAGTTGTTCAAGAAAAAAAAACAAAAAAAAATGAAATCTGTCACTCCCTCCCCCAAGTCCAAAATATATATGTACATATGACTAAAATGAAATAAATAAGAAGCCTGCTAAGTTTTTCAAACGCTTATAATGCCAAATAAAATACAGGTCTGCGGAGGAGGAGGCGAGGAAAAGGAGGAGGAGGAGAAGGAAGAGAAGAAAACAGTGAGTCTTCAAGGCTTAAAATGACTTTTGGATTTCTAACTTCCTATGCAAAGAAAAACAATTTATAAGCAGCTTAACATAATGGAAAGCATATTCTCTAATTCCCATTCTAGATATAGGGAAAAAGAATAATTGGAAAGGAAGAATCTCAAAGAAAGCAGAACTAAGAACCACAGAGAACAATGGACTGGGGAGCTTCTCCTAGCAGAATCAGAACGGAGAAAAAGAATATTTGTTATCCTCAGGGTAGCAGGCCCTTGAAACTTCTCCCTAGTAGAATTTACAAATTGCTATGAATCAGTAACTACTGTAAATCTTCCTTACTTTCCACTTCCAAACAGAATGTTTACTTTATCCTGCTCAATCATTATATTAGGTTAAGAGAAACAGATTAACTACTCTTTTTAGTTCAGAAATCTATGGGTAAGAGCAGCCACGTCTGGACCTAATAAAGAAGTCACTGTGGCTCTGCTTTCACCTCTGCAATTTAGAAACCACCATGAATGATCAAAGATCCTAGACTTTGATGTGATGTTCCGGATGGATAAAACTTTTGTATTTTCTCCAATGGGAAGACAGAGAGTACATGTTGCTTGCAAGAAAGAATAAAGCAAATATTTGGAACAAAATAGGTAGATTGTGATTGTCTTGATGAGTTCACTGTAGATTTCTAGTTTCCCACTGTCCACTCATGAGTAGAATTATACTCCTGGCTTTCATCTGGTTGGATTAGGCTATAACATTCTATCTGGCAAAAAAAAGTTGTAAATAAAAGGAACACGAATCACTTCTGGGTCAGAACACTTAAGTGCCTAGACAGGACCATCCAAAGGTCATTTTTCCCTCTTCTATGATGACTAGCAATGTCCCACTAGTGACTGTTTTGCCAGCCTAGATCCTGAAAAGGGTCTTTTCCTGCAGAGTCTCCCTTACCCACCCAAGATGGACACGTGGGATGAGTGAGAAATAAAACTATAATTTTAAGCCACTGGAAATTAAGGATTATTTTTTACTGCAAGCATAAATTAACATTTCCTTACTGATATATTTTGACTTAAATTCTCCTCCCGTAATATTCCAAATTTCTAAAGCCTCTGGCTATTTTAACAAATGTTTTATTATATTTTCATCCAAAAGGTGAAGAAATTTTACCTAAATTGTGTTTACAACAGATATAGCTTAAAAAATATGTTTCCTAGTATTATAAAACATGAGGAGATAGAGGAAGATCAGTTGAGTGAAACCCAGGAGGGCCAAGCTTTGCCCATGAAGATGATATTAAGATGTGTCCTTGCCATCCTTCCTTAGATCAAGCATCTCAATTGTTCTTTTCTTATGACTACTCCGATGTCAAGTACTATATGTTAAAGAACAAGAATTTTTAAGTTATTCTTTTGTTATCTATAGTAGATCATTTTCAAAAGTATGTTCTTTCTAAATTTTCTTTCGTTTCCCTTGCTTTGTAATATTTACATATAAACTGCATGGGTTATTTCTTTCTCTCTTGTCTTAAGTTTAAGAAAAAAGAACTGATAATAGAAAATGTATATAGATGTAATTGAATTAGTTCACTGTTAATTTTTGTGTTATTGGTCAAACTGTCTCCTCAAATATTAATACTGAACATAATATATCCCTAAATATATTCAATTCCCAGGATGTAGCAAGCTTTCACCTAGACTGCCACTGGTTTTAATAAACAGAAGATGGAATTTCAGATTATCACACAGTATGACGTTCTAATTATGAAGTTCATGAAAAATTGTAATCTTCAGAAGGCACTGTATTCAAACAATTCCTGTCCTAACTGCAATCTATTACTTGTGAAAACTATACTTCCCAGAATATAAGAGATCATTGTTAGTGACTTCCACTTTCTGCCCTGTTGTCTTCTTAAAGTTGCAGTCTTTTTTAAACATATAGTAAAATGGTGTACGGGAATACAGAATCATGGGTGAATTAGAGAACTGACAATCTCAAATAGAATATCTTTATAATAGAGGGCCCAGTGCTTAGTTTTCTGGTAGTTACTGGTCCAGTTTCCCTGTCCAGGGACACATTTCAGAGTGGAAAACAAGTAGCTTCTAACATTCTTCAGATATAAGGAGTAACTCTGTTTCATGAGGCAAAGCATGTGGCAGGCAAAATTATTATCTTAACCTAGTTTCATGACAGACACTGTTGTTTGTTGGCATAGTAGCCATTTTCCCCTTCTTCATTTCCAAAAGAACCATGAGAGAGTGTGTGTGTGTGCGCACGCACACATGTGTGATAACGTGCCTATCCCTAGACTTATTATTGGTCACAAAAATTTTATTTACCTTTGAAAGTAATTGACCCACTTCTAGGAAATGATGTAAAGAGAAGTATACTGAAAACTTAGGGTTGGGGTATTTTTCTTCCCACATAAGAAAGAAGCATAACAGAAAATGGTCTATTTTTGCCCCTTCTCCCTTCCTTCCTGCATGAGATGATTTTGTGTTGAAATATAATATCTGGAGCTATGCCAGCTATCCTGACATGATGAGATGAAAAATCTGAGGACAAAATGCTAACATATTGAGAATGCAGTGAGAATAAATGGAAAGAACCTCTTTTTTTGATGGTGATGTTGGGTGACTGAAGGATATAGAGAACATCTAACATCAGGCTACTTGTTAAATAAACAAGAAATGTTCTTATGTCTCAGTCACTATTAGAGTATTATCTTATTTGAAACTGAATCTAACTAATAGAACCACGGTTATCCTCTTGGTAAGAGTAACTTTTCCCACCGACTTTGGATTGTTTTTCTGTGAGTCTTTGTCCTCAATGTTATTATAGGGTTTCGTCTTTTTTCCTTTACATTCTTCCTTCTCTATTTATGATGATTCAAATAGTCATATTGTCTTTCATGTTGCTGTGTCTTACAAAGAGATTTAATATGCATTAATGCATTTAATCTTCAAATCAATTCAACAAATATTTATTGTATAATTAATCATCTCAAGTCCCTGTGCTAAATACTCTGATGAATAAAAAAGATGAGGCAGAGTTCCTGCACCCACCAGCCTACAAGCTGGTTGAGCTGGTGATACATAACCACCTATCTCTAATATAACTGTGATTTGTATAATTTAAACTATAAGCAATGTGTTTTCGAAGCAAGAAGAAGGAATTAATTTTTCACAGAGGAAAATCATTGAGTTCATAGCACAAAATGACATGTCATCCAGACATTAGCTACTTCCTCGTCCTCTTTAAGCTACTACTGAAAGAGTATATTCAATGCAAGGTAGTGAACAATGTAACAGACACAGAAGAGATGATTAGATAGCATACACCTGAGTCCAGCTTCTACTGGAATTGGCTAGACAATTTAGCACAAGTTAACATGACCTCTATAAATGTCTCTTTGCTCATCTAACAAGGAACTAACTAAGTCTACATTTCAAGGTTTATAAGAAAATAAGAAACATATAATGCTCTCAGTACAAAGTTTGTCATGATGGATTTTTAAAAATATTTTTGTGTTGCTGTTATCATTATAACTAGTAATCGCAAAATGAGAATGAGTTTCTGTATGGCCAAGAGCAGTACACACACCAAAAAAAGGTTCAAAATATGAAATAAAAAGAAACAGATGAGGGATAAAAGTGTAGAAAAATAATAATAAACCCAAAACATGTTTAAAACTGGAAGACATATTTTACCTTGTTCTCATTTTCATCTAAGTTTGGTCATATTTATATATTGTTTACATTGCTTGGCCAGAAGTTATTTATCCAACCAATAAGTTACAGCCTATTGTACCACCAACATAGGTAATTATAGAACCTCCCTTCCATTCTAGCTTATTACTCTTATGCCTGCTATATTTTAGGAAACTGGAAGGTTGGACCTTTTATATGTGTTCTAATAAGGTTTATAATTACATAGCTCTGGTAAGGCCAAAGGATCAAGGGACAATTGCCACTGAAAAGATAATTTATGATCCATACTTTTCAAAAGAAGGCACATCACACCATGCAGGGACCCAGGAAGCATGAGGCTAGTCAAGAAGCAAAGGAGGAGGGGGAAACTGTAGACAAGAGCCTTTATTGTAGCTTCCACAGGAAGGAATGGGCAAAGCAGTATAAGCAAGCTTCATTTTGGCTAATTTGAACAATTTCAGCAGACTCCAGGACAGAGGGGCCAACCCTAGTTGTCATGTACCCAGCCCTAGGGTGACAGGGTAGGTGGATACTGGCCTGGAGTGTGAGGGCTAAATAAAGTAGGTGGGTGAGGTTGTGGACTCTGGATTAATTGGTCTGTATTTGAAAAGCATGCTGAAGAAGGCAAGTGGTTTACTGTCTCTAGTAATTGGCTAACCCTGGGAGAGGCAGTCCCTCCAGGGCCAGTGAGGCCCCAGATGTCAAAGTTTAAAAATACAGAAAATAAAAGGCGTGGTTAAAACAGTATGTGAAGTAAAAACAAATACAGATTTAGTGTGGGTCATTAGAGATCTTTCCAATTTTCAAGAATAAAGTGCTTGAGATCTGACCCATAAAACACTCTAGTCAGGATTTTTGGAGGCTTATTTTCTAGTGCTCTTTGATGTTTCAGATGGTAGAAGCTACTGATGAAGTACTTTGATATAATGTGTCACGGAAAATATCTTTATTTCCATTCAGAGGGCTAGTCCAAATATACTGACGTAGATATTCAACACTCAATTGGTGTGAATAAACTTCCTAAGTCTAGATACATAAGACAGCCCCATACCTCATAAGATTATTTTTGTTTTAATTAATTTTGAGCTGCTTAAGTCCCTGAAATCTCTTAACTAAAATTCATGCAGAAGACCATCCAGGGCATGCAGCTTTTAAACATTTTCTTTCATTGCTTATCTAGAGAAGAAAAAGCTCTTCATCACATCCACAGATGACATGGCCACAGGAGGTGGAAAAGAAGGGTAAGTCGTTCACCCTGAGAAGATAAATTAGATTTCCAAATGACCCTGGCTGCAGAAGGAGGCAGAAATAAAAATAATGACTTTCAACCAGCACAAAAGTGCATTTTGAAATGAGAAACAAAGTGCAAAAACTCCAGATGAGAAACAGCTGACATTATGAAGCTACAAAGAGAGCGTTACAGACACAGCTGACCTCAAGCTAAACAGGTGTCAAGAATGGTTCTGTCATCGGTGAAAAAAAAAAATGTGTTCTTGGGATGCATAAATAAAAGAAGCAGTAACATGAAGAATTCATGCAGCATTTATGGACTATGTAGAAAAATTAATTTAAGGGAGATGTGTAGAATTTGGAGATGATTCAAAGGAGAGCAGCTATAATTTTGGAAAAGTTTTTTTTTTTTAAAAAAGAACAGTTTAACCTTGGTAACAGAAAGTTAATTAGGATTCTCAGGTGTCAGTTCATGTATTCCCAGAAGAAGTAATCGCCTACATGGTGTAAAGGTGCTCTTGCCTAAAAATATTTCTGCCCAGTTTCACAGTTCTGAAATTCTAACATTAGGATATTATTCATAGAATCACAAAAGAGGTAATCTAGATTGAAGTTATACTGTCTGTATGAACACACTAGTCACTAACCTGAAAGCAGCCTCTGATTAATTTCCGCTAGGGATGGAGCATTTACTTCCTCATGATAATGGTGATCAGATGATGATGACGATCCTTTGTCATTCACTGACAATCTGCTGTGGGCTACACATTTTGCTAAATGTTTTAAAAGCATAGTAGTATTCAACTTTATTTTTTTCAAAGGGGAAATGGGAGCTTAGAGTGGTTACGGTACTTACCTATTATTGCACAATTGGTAGGACAGATAATTGAATGTGTGCAGTCAGATTTTGGAGTCACTGCTGTTGACTACTAGACTACACTGCTTCCAATTCAATTGATAAGGAAACCAAGCGTCAGAATTCCAAGGTTACATGCTGATAAAGCCGAGAGCTTGCTCGTACTGACTGCAGAGCCTCATCAGCATGTTCACCATCAGGGCACAATCCTTTCTTGCTGACATTCAGGAACAATCTTGTACATTCGCCATGTTCTCCCTCAAGCTTATTTTGTATAGAATTATTATAAATTGAAGAACATGGGAGGGACTTAATAAATATTCCTTGTATAAAATAATTGAATTTATGTAACAGCAAGCTGCATTATGAAAAAATTTATAATGTGAAAGCTGTTAAAATTAAATTTCATGAAGAGAAACAACTCTAAAAAAAAAGACTCTCTTTGCCACAATTTGTTTCCCAGAAAAGATAACAGTATCCAAGTTCTTTACAGCTATTTGTGTAACCTTGAAAGGATTTCCTCTAAATCTGGTCTCTGCATCATGGCCAACTCATTTAATATTTGTTTTTTGTTATGACAAGGAGATGGCAGGAATTCAAAGTTCTGTCCACTAAGAAATGGATAGAAATGGCCAAGTCACTGCTATCAACAGTCAATTTCACTCACCGTTAAACTGGATTTTGACCAAGGCTTAAGTAATAAAGACCTTGAAAACATAGTCATTCGATCAGCTTTGAGCCTGTCTTTAAATATTCTCCACCAAGATTACTATGTTTAAATATTTGGTAAAACACTCCCTTCAATAAGAAGTGTAAGTCAGGGAGCACTCAAGGAGTCCTAAAGGAAGATGAAGCGGACTGTGGAATTCTCAAATATAAACTTAACAGTGTGTGTATTCAATTCTGATTGGTGTATAAACACTTAACTAACAGAAAGAAACTAATTTGCCATTACAGCTGTTTTGAAATTACATTTAAAGGCAAAATCACAGTGCACAAGGAATTGCTGCCATAGAGCCACTGACTAGATTTTAGCTTTGGGAAAAAAAACACTCTTTCTTTCTCATTTCTCCATTAATAGTTGCTAGTTGCTACAAATAGAAACTAAAAATGGAATTAGCATTGAAGTCGTGCAACAGCAATGGCTGAATGAATGTATTGGTGTGTTACCGCAAGCTTGTTTCAGAGATCGGGGCTGAGGTAGCACTTAACTAAGCTTTGATGAAAACTGCTTTGTGGAATTACTTCTCACTAGGACCTAAATGCTGAAAATTAATTAAAACAGTTTCAAAGAATTGGGAATACAGGCAAAAATCCTTCTTATTCACATTTATGTTGGACAAAACAGCAGACCAATTCAGGAGTCATCATACCCTCTTGAAAGCAAAACATCAGCTCATAACTTTGACAAATTAAAGGATTGTGACAAATGAGATCAACACAGTATCTGACATTCAGTATTTAGAGTAGATTAATTCATGTATATTTAAATTATCAGTAATGATTCATATATATATACATATATATGGTAACATCTTTATGCAAATCTTAATTATAAAACAGGATTACTCAGCCTTAGCCCTATTAACCTTTTGAGTCAAATCTTTTTGGTTGGGGGCTGTCCTGTACATTGTAGGATTTAGAAGCATCCCTGTCCTCTACCCCCTAGGTACATGTAGTACATACATCCCTGCACCACCAATTGTGCCAACCAAAAGTGTCTCCAAACAAATTAGTCCCTGGTTGAGGACTAATGGTATAAAGCAACATTAGTTGCATATATGAGTTAAAACGGCAGTACCACCACCATATAGCATATGGGGACAAATTTCAGAAAGAATAATTAATTTTCAGTGATTTTAGTAACGGCCATAAAATGGTTTAATTTCTCAGGAGAAAGTATCAGCTGTTATTATTAGAACTTGAGATTCTCAGAATCTATTTATGGACCAAAGCTAACAGCTTTTTTAAAAAGGATTAAAATAATCTTGGAGTATACTAGTCCAGCAGTTAAGGGACAGCCCAGAGCACAGGGGGCAGAGAATGGTGCTTATCTAATGATATTTGGTTGAAAATAAGCTGACTTGGCCCTGCTGAATCTAAGTCCCCTTACCCCTGCACCCCAGAACTAATCGATGGCTGCAGTCAACGTTTTTTATTTTTATATTAAACAAGAAAAATGTTAATCACATCACTTCTTCATTTCTAAAGACATAATCTATACCCTTAGACCAGGCAAAGTGTATGCAACTGAGTCCAGACAATATAAGGTGGTTTTTCCCTGCTTATTTATCATAGATTTTTATGACCTTGAACTACTTTTCCTTAAGTTCTTCTTCTCCTCTCTTAAAAATTGACCTAATAGCACAAGCATATACCTTACTCCTTAATAATGATCATATATACTGGTTTTAAGACCTTCTTGATAATTTCTCTAAGGTATTTTGAGGTATTCAGTGATAAATGAAGAAATAAACTTTAATATAAAAGGATCAAATTATTCCACTGTGTAGACTGGAGAAATGTATAACCAATCATTAAGACATGGCCACTTTCATTACAGCAAATATTGTTTTAACCCAGTGGCTTCTAATCAACCAACCAAAGATATGTGGCAGAAAAAAAATATACTTGCCCTGGAGGTCAGCAAACCTGATAACAGGCCTCATTCTGCCAATGACTGTGTGAGCAGTTATCCGCTTTTAGCCTTTACTTTCATGTAGGTATAATTAAATTGGCAAAATAAATGATCTCTAAGTAATATTCAACTCTAAAAGTCCACAATTCTTTGTATTTATTTTCTTCTTATATATATTCCATACTACACTTTCAGTTGGGGGAGACAGAAATGACACTTCCTCTCAAATATCTCAGAATCTTTTTTGGTGTTTTTTTTAATGATACATAATGTTTGTACATATTTACAGGATAGATGTGACATTTTATTACATGCAAAGACTGCAATGATTGAGTTACAGTATTTGGGCTGTCCATCAAATCAAGAATTTACCATTTCTAAGTACTGGGAACATATCAAGTCCTCTCTTCTAGCTATTTTGAAAAATACAATACATTGTTAACTATACCTGTTCAGCTATCAAATATTAGAACTTAATCCTTCTATCTAACTCTACGTTTTTACCTATTAATGAACCTCTTTTTAACCACCCCACACTCACACATCCTTCCCAGCCTCTGGTAAATATAATCCCATTCTCCATCTACCTCAAATCAACTTTTTTTAGCATCCACATACCAATGAACATGCAATATTTGTGCCTGGCTTATTTCACTTAACATAATAATGACCAGTTCCATCTACCAGTGCCATGATTTCATTCTTTTTACGGCCAAATCATATTCTATTTTGTATATATACCACATATTTTCTTATCCATTTGTCCACTGATAGG
This sequence comes from Ateles fusciceps, assembly GCA_036589455.1. NCBI lineage: Eukaryota > Metazoa > Chordata > Mammalia > Primates > Atelidae > Ateles > Ateles fusciceps. The sequence continues at coordinate 5,726,842 of JAZHEH010002496.1, forward strand.
TACTTAGGTTGATTCCATATCTTTACCATTGTAATCAAACAGCAAAGATTACAGTGAAGATGAGAGTGCAGGTATCACTTTGATACACTTATTTCTTTTCCTTTGGATGAAGAAGCAGTAGTGGAATTGCTGGATCTTATGGTAGGTCTATTTTTAGTTTTTTGATAAAAAAATTTTAGTTTTTTGATTGCCATACTGTTTTCCACAGTGGCCATATTAATTTACATTCCCAGCAATAGTGTATCTCTTTTCTCTGCATCCTTGCCAGCATCTGTTATGTTTTGTCTTTTTTTAGTAGCCATTCTGGGATATCTCATTGTGGTTTTGATTTGCCTTTCCCAGATGATTAGTGATATTCAGAATTGTTTCAATACCTGTTGGCCATTTGTATCTTCTTTTAATAAATGTCTATTAATATTTTTGTCCACTTTTTAACGGGACTATGTGGTTAGGGTTGTTCAATTGTTGGAGTTTATTACATGTTTTGGATTTTAGTACCTTGTCAAATAAACAGTTTACAAATATTTTCTCCAATTCAAAAGGTTGTCTCTTCATTTTGTTAGTTGTTTCTTTGCTAGGCAGGTATCTTTTAGCTTAATATAGTTCCATTTGTCTTTTTTTTTTTTTTTTTTTTTTTTGAGATGGAGTCTCACTGTGTTGCCCAGGGTGGTGTGCAATGGCACATTCTTGGCTCACTGCAACCTCTGCCTCCTGGGTTCAAGCGATTCTCCTGCCTCAGCCTCCTGAATAGCTGGGATTACAGGCACATGCCACCACCCCCTGCTAATTTTTGTATTTTCAGTAGAGAATTTCGCCATGTTGGTCAGGCTGGTCTCCAATGCCGGACCTCAGGTGATCTACCCACCTCAGCCTCCCAGTTTGCTGGGATTACAGGCGTGAGCCACCACACCCAGTCTATTTTGTTTTTGTTGCCTGTGTTTTGAGGTTTTAGAAATAAAATCTTTGCCTAGAACAAAGTCCTGAAGTGCTTCCTCAATGTAGTCTTCTAGTAGATTTATAGTTTCAGGTCATACATTAAGTATTTAAACCACCTTTACTTGGTTTTTGTATATATAGTGAGATAGAGGGTCCAGTTTCACTTTTCTGCATATAACCATTTTTTCCAACATCACTTTTTGAAGAGGGTACTCATTCCCCAAAGTATTTTCTTGGCACCTTTGTTGAAATCAGTTGACTGTAAATACATGGATATACTTCTGGGTTTTCCATTCTGTTCTGTTGGTCTATGTGTTTTTACACCAATACCATACTGTTTTGGTTGCTGTAGCCTTGTAATACATATTAAAGTCAGGTAGTGTGATGCTTCAAGCTTTGTTCTTTTTGTTCATGATTGCTTATATGAATTTTAGAATTATTTTATCTATTTCTGTGAATAATGGCATTAGTATTTTGATAAAGATTGCATTTAATCTGCAGGTTTCCTTGTGTAGTATGACAAAGATGAGTATAAGATGTCTTTCCATTTGTTTGTGTCCTCCTCGATTGTTTTCATCAGCATTTTGAAATTTCCCTTGTAGAGGTCTTTAACATCCTTGGTTACATTTATTCCTAAATTTTTTCTACTTATTTTACATGGAATTGCCTTCTTAATTTCTTACTCATCTAGTTTATTATTGGTGCATAGAAATGCTACTAATTTTGATATGTTGTATGCTACAACTTTACTGAATTTATCAGATCAAAGATTTTTCTGGTGGAGTCTTTGTTTTTCTAGATATAAGAGCATATCATCAACAAAAAGAAACAATTTGAAGTCCTCTTTTCCAATTCAAATGCTTTTTTCTTCTTTATCTTGCCTGATTGATCTGGCTATGACTTCCAGCACTTTGTTAAATAGTAGCGGTAAAAGTGGGCATCCTTGTCTTATTACAGTTTTTAGAGGAAAGGCTTTCAGTTTTTCCTCCTTCATTATGATGATAGCTGTGAATTTGTCATATATGACCTCGTTATATTGAGGTATGTTTCTTCTATGCCTAGTTTGTTGAGAATTTTTATCATGAATGAATGTCGAAGTTTATCAAATGTTTTTCTGCTTCTATAGAGATGAAATATGGTTTTTGTCCTTCATTTTGTTGATTAGGTTCATCACATTTATTTACTTGTGTATGTTGAACCATCCTTGCATCCCTGAGATAAATCTCACTTGATCATGATGCATTATCTTTTTGGTGTGCTGTTGGATTCACTTTGCTCATTTTTTGTTAAGAATTTTTGTGTCTATGTTCATCAGGGATATTGACCTGTAGCCTTTTTTTGTGCACCATATCCTTGCCTGGTTTTGGTATTAGAGTACTGCTGGCTTCATAGAATGAATTAAGCAGAATTCCCTCTTCTTCAATTTTTTAGAATAGTTTGAAAAGAACTCCTGTTAGTTCTTTGAATGTTAGTAGAATTTATCAGTGAAGCCATCTGGTCTTGGATGTTTCTTTGTTGGGAGACTTTTTCTTATGATTCTCTCACTATTCATTAGAGGTCTATTCCATTTTTTGTTTTTAATTTCTTCCTAATTCATTCTTGGTAGGTTTTATGTGTCCAAAAATTTATCTATTTCCTCAAGGTTTTCCAGTTTGTGAGTGTTTAGCTGTTTATTATAGTCTCTGATGATTGTTCTCTATGTTATTTATTGTAATGTTTCCTATTTCATTTCTGATTCTGTTTATTTGGGTCTTCTCTTTTTGTTTCTTAGTCAGTTTAGCTAGCAATTTATCAATTTTGTCTATATTTTCAAAAAAAAAAACCTTTTCAATTCATTTATCCTGTATATTTTTATCTCTATTTAGTTTGGTTATGCTTTGATATTTATTATTTCATTACTGCTACTGATACTGGGTTTGATTTGTTCTTGCTTTTCTAGTTCTTTGAAGTGTATTGTTAGGTTTTTTCTTTGAAATCTTTCTACTTTGTGATATAGGTGTTCATTGCTATACACGTCCCTCTTAGCACTGCTTTTGCTATAACCCATATGTTTTAATATGTTGTATTTTGATTTTCATTTGTTTGAAGAATTTTTTTTTTAATTTACTCCTTAGTTTCTTCCTTGACCCAGTGATTGTTCAGTAGCATGTTGTTTAACTTCCATGTATTTGTGCAATTTCTAAATTTCCCCTTGGTATTGATTTTTAGTTTTATTCCATTGTGATCTGAGAAGAAATATGATATGATTTTGATTTCTTAAAATTTGTTGATACTTATGTCCCAACATATACTCTATTTTGGAAAATGTTCCATGTGCTGATGAAAAAAATGTATCTGTTGGATGAAATGTACTATTAATGTCTGTTAAATCCATTTGGTCTAAAATGCAGTTTAAATCCAATGTTTTCTTTGTTGATTTTCTGTCTAAATGATCTTTCTAATACTTAAATCAAGGTGTTGAAATCCTCAACTATTATTGCATTAGAATCTGTCTCTTTGTTTAGATCTAGTAATACCTGTTTTATATATCTGGGTGCTTTGGTGTTGGGTGCATTTCTGTTTACAATTTTTTGTCCTCTGAGTGAATCAATCCCTTTATGGTTATATAATAAATTTTATAAATTTATAAATTAATTTTACCTTTGTCTCATTATTAATGTTTTTGTCTTAAAGTCTGATTTATCTGACATAATTATAACTTCTCTTGCTCACTTTTGGTTTCTTTTTCCATCCTTTCAGACTATGTATGTCTTTACAGGTGAGATAAGTTTCTGATAGGCAGCATATAGTTGAGTAATTTTTTAATCCATTCATTTAGTCTATATATTTTAAGTAGAAAGATTAATAATTTACATTTATATTTATTCTTGATATGTGAGAGCTTATTCCTGTCATTTTATTAACATCTGTTTGGCATATCCTTTGTTACTTTCTTTTTATCCTATTGTTTGTTATTGTAAATTGGTGATTTTCTTTAGCTGGGACATTTCAGTCCCTTCTCTTCCTTATTTGTGTTTTCTCTACCAATGGGTTTCATACTTTTATGTGTTTTCATAATGATAGATATCATCCCTTTGCTTCAAAGTATAGGACTCACTTAAACATTTCTTGTAGACATTCTAATGATGATGAATTCCCTCAGTTTTTCTAGTCCAAGAAAAACCATTTCTAATTTATGAAGAATAACTTTTTCTTACTATTGTTGTTGTTGTTCCCAGTACTGTGGACATATCACCCCATTCTCTCCCGTCCTGTAAGCTTTCTGCTAAGAAATCCTCTGTTAGTCTCATAGTGTTACAGGAAAGGGGTCCCAATTCAGACCCCAAAAGAGGGCACTTGGATCTTGCACAAGAAAGAATTCAGGATGAGTCCATAGAGTAAGTAAAAGCAAATTTATTAGGAAAGTGAAGAAATAAAAGAATGGCTATTCCACAGACAGAGCAGCCCCAAGGACTGCTGGTTGCACATTTCTATGGTTATTTCTTGATGATATGCTAAATAAGGGGTGGATTATTCATGCCCCTCTTTTTAGACCATACAGGGTAACTTCCTGATGTTGCCATGGCATTTATGAACTGTCATGATGCTGGTGGGATTGTAGCAGCGAGGACGACCAGAGGTCACTCTCATGGCATCTTGATTTTTTGAGTTTGTCTATGGCTATACCACCCTGAACACACCCAATCCCATCTGATCTTGGAAGCTAAGCAGGGTCAGGCCTGATAAGTACTTGGATGAGAGATTTTGGTGGGTTTTAGCTGGCTTTTTCTAAACCGTTTTATCAGCAAGGTCTTTATGACCTGTATTTTGTGCCAACCTCCTATCTCATCCTGTGATTTAGAATGCCTTCACCATCTGGGAACACAGTCCATCAGGTCTTAGCCTTATTTTCCCAGCACCTATTCAATATGGAGTTGCCCTGATTCATACACCTCTGACAATAAAGATTCCCATATGAGTGACTACATGCTTTTATTGTTTTTAGAATTCTCTCTTTGTCTTTGACTTTTGGTAGTTTCACTATAATATGCCTTGGAGAAGATTTTTTTTTTCTCGTCATCTCAAACATTTATAATTTCTTTGTGTTGGGAACATTTCAAATATTCTCTTCTAGTTATTTTTTTAAATTATTTCTTCATGTTGGGAACATTTCAAATATTCTCTTCTAGCTACTTTATTTTATTTTTATTTTTATTTATTTATCACACTTTAGGTTTCTGGGGTACATGTGCAGATCGTGCAGATTTGCTACATAGGTATACATGTGCCATGGTGGTAGTTTGCTGCATCCATCACCCCATTATCTACATTAGATATTTCTCCTAATGTTATCCCTCCCTCCCCAATTCCCCCAACCCTGCTATGCCTCCCCTAGCACCCCACTCCCCAGGCCCCTGTGTGTGATGTTCCCCTCCCTGTGTTCATGTATTCTCAATGGTGAACACTCACTTATGAGTGAGAACATGTGGTGTTTGGTTTTCTGTTCTTGTGTCAGTTTGGTAAGAATGATGGTCTCCAGCTTCATCCATGTCCCTGCAAATAACATGAACTCATCCCTTTTTATGGCTGCATAGTATTCCATGGTATATATGTGCCACATTTTCTTTATCCAGTCTATCACTGATGGGCATTTGAGTTGGTTCCAAGTCTTTGCTATTGTGAACAGTGCTGCAATAAACATACGTGTGCGTGTGTCTTTATAATAGAATGATCGGTAATCCTTTGGATATATACCCAGTAATGGGATTGCTAGGTCAAATGGAATTTCTATTTCTAGGTCCTTGAGGAAGCGCCACACTGTCTTCCACAATGGTTGAACTAGTTTACACTCCCACCAACAGTGTAAAAGTGTTCCTATTTCTCCACATCCTCTCCAGCATCTGTTGTCTCCAGATTTTTTAATGATCGCCATTCTAACTGGTGTGAGGTGGTATCTCAATGTGGTTTTGATTTGCATTTCTCTAATAATCAGTGATGATGAGCATCTTTTCATATGTTCATTGGCCTCATATATGTCTTCTTTTGAAAAGTGTCTGTTCATATCCTTCTCCCACTTTTGGATGGGTTTGTTTGCTTTTTTCTTGTAAATCTGTTTTAGTTCTTTGTAGATTCTGGATATTAGCCGTTTGTCAGATGGGTAGATTGCAAAAATTTTTCCCCATTCTGTTGGTTGCTGGTTCATTCTATTGATAGTTTCTTTTGCTGTGCAGAAGCTCTTAAGTTTACTAAAGTCTTATTTGTCTATTTTGGCTTTTGTTGCCATTGCTTTTGGTGTTTTAGTCATGAAGTCTTTGCCTATGCCTATGTCCTGAATGGTATCGCCTAGGTTTTCTTCTACAGTTTTTAAGGTGTTAGGCCTCGTGTTTAAATCTTTAATCCATCTAGAGTTAATTTTTGTATAAGGTATAAGGAAGGGGTTTGATTCAGCTTTCTACATATGGCTAGCCAGTTTTCCCAACACCATTTGTTAAATAGGGGAATCCTTTCCCCATTGCTGGTTTTTCTCAGGTTTGTCAAATATCAGTTGGTTGTGGATGTGTGGCTTTCTTTCTGAGGCCTCTGTTCTGTTCCATTCATCTATATCTCTGTTTTGCCCCAGTATCTTGCTGTTTTGATTACAGTAGCTTCATAATATAGTTTGAAGCCAGGTAATGTGATACCTCCAGCTTGGTTTTTTGTTTTTTTTTTTGTTTGTTTGTTTTTTTTGCTTAGGATTGCCTTGGCTATGTGGGCTCTTTTTTGGTTCCAAATGAAGTTTAAGGTGATTTTTCCAGTTCTGAGAAGAAAGTCATTGATAGCTTGATAAGGATAGCATTGAGTCTATAAATTATTTTGGGTAGTATGGCCATTTCCACAATATTGATTCTTCCTAACCATGAGCATGAAATGTTTTTTCATCTGTTTGTGTCCACTCCTATCTCCTTGAGCAGTGGTTTGTAGTTCTCCTTGAAGAGATCCTTCATGTCCTTTGTTAGTTGTATTCCTAGGTATTTTCTTCTTTTTGTAGAAATTGTGAATGGGAGTTCACTAATGATTTGGCTGTCTGTTTGTCTATTATTGGTGTATAGGAATGCTTGCGATTATTGCACATTGATTTTTTGCATTGTATGTATTTGGAAATCTCTGAGCTTCTTGTATCTAGGTGTCCAAATTTCTTTGCTAGACTTTGAAAGTTTTCAGCTATTATTTTCTTAAATAAGTTTTCTATCCTTTTTTTCTCTGTACCTTCTGGGACACCAAAAGTTTAAGTATTTACTCACTCTGTGGTGTCCTATATGCTACATAGAATTTATTCATTGCTTTTTGTGCTTTTTCTACATTTTTGTTTGACTGGGTTCTTTCAAAAGACCTGACTTTAAGTTCTAAAATTCTTTCTTCTGCTTGATCTATTTATTAAGGTTTTTTTTGAATGTATTTTTTATTTCGCTTAATACATTCTTCAATTCCAGAATTCCTGTTTGTTCTTTTTTATTATATTTATCTCTTTGGTATATTCCTCATTCATATCCTGAATTGTTTTTCTGACTTCCTTTTATTGATTTTGTTTTCCCTTGTTTCTCATTCAGCCTCTTTAATATTATTATTTTGAATTCTGTTTTTAGGATCTCCTAAATTTCCTCTTGATTGGAATCTGTTTCTGGAGAATTATTGTGTTCCTTTGAAAGTGTCATGTTTCCTTATTTTTTCATGTTTCTTGTGTCTTTACATTGATATCTGTATATCTGGTGTAATAGTTGCTTCTTTCAATTTTTTTAATTTGCTTACATAGGTAAATCTTTTTCCTGAATATGTATCTATGGTGTTGAATGCGCAGGGCACTTTAAATTTGATTCTGTGTGCAAGCAGGAGTGTAGTCTTTATACGATTTATTTGATTGTACACAGCATCAGTGGTACCTGTGATTTCCACAGTGGCTTAGAGTATAGCTGTTAGTGAAAGCTCTGGTGAAGTTTTTCTGAGGGTGGGGATGTCAGATGGGCCTCTCCTCAGACTCCAGTACTGTCAGCAACAGGCCAAACATTTCTGTCCTTGGGCCTCAGAGTGGTGTATACTGCCACTGGTGTTAACAGGTCTAAGCAGGCTGATTCTTGGACCTCCATGTGGCTTTCTTAGGTGCCAGTAGTAGCAGGAGTGGTCCAAGCAGGTGAATGGGTTCTCAGGCCCCTGGGCAGGAGGTGTGACTGGGAAATGGCAGCAGCAATAGCAGGACACACCTCAGGATTTCAAGCAGTCCATTCTGGTGTTGGCAGTGCCTGCAATGGGCTGGACCAGACAGTCACCAGGCTCTCAGGGGGCACATGCAGGTGGGTGCCAGCTGTGGTGGTAGTGGCAGGCTGGCTATGCTAGACCTTGGGACCCCAAGAGAAGTATTCAGGTGGCAACAGTGATGTACTGGGCTAGGCAATCCCTAGGCACCTGGACAGCATGCTCAGACACTGGGGAGGTAAAGCCAGGCCAGGAGGACCTATCCTCAGACCCCTTGGTGGTATCTGCAGTAACTGGCTGTGGTAGGCAGGGGCAAGGTGATCCCCCAGGCCCAAGGAAGAATGTTCGAGGGAGGGCAGCAGAGACTGCACTGCAGTTCTTCTACTGAGGAGGGCAGAGTTGCTTTTAGTAGCAGCAGCCACATCCTGGGAAGAATGCACTGCACTTGCACTTCAGCCCCTACAGCAATAGCTGGCAGGAGTTTGTTTTGGGGTAGGTAGGTTCATGAATGTGCATGATGGCATTACTGCTGGAGGCAGTGCGGGTATTTTCCAAGGGCTCATGCTCCAGCCCTGGCAGCAGTACTCAGCCAAAGTGGTGGCTGCAGGTGGGGGGATGTCATTGGGGCTCCAGAGATATGGATATGCAGGACCTGTTGGGTACCCAAGCAAGATGTAGTCCATCGTGGGCTGGGCTCTCAATACAGTGGCTTGCTGTAGCTGCTTAGGACTTGAAAAGTGTGTAGGACCCAGTGTGAGCTCCCTCTCTGTAGCAGTGCCTTCACACAGTCTCCAGGCAGTGCCCTATGTTCATCTCAGAGCCGACAAGCGTATTGGAGCTTTCCCATGGCTGAGATGCATTCAAAGGTGGGAATGTTGGACACTAGGGGTCACTCACATTTTCCCTGCACTCAGGAGCCTCTTTAGCCTCTCATCCAATCCCAGATGAGCCGGCTGCTTCACTTCCTTCTCCTTTCTTTAGGTGTTTCTTGTCGGTTTGGGGTTGAATTCCAATGTTCTCTCTTAGATGATTTACTCAATTATACTCACTATTTTGGTCCTTCTTTGAGGTGAGTACCAAATGCCACTACTCAGCCATCTTGATGCCTCTCCCTTTGTTTTGAAATTTTTGCAAGGCTAATTCAGTGAGACAGAAAATATGACAGGATGTAAGTCTTCTTTTACTATGAAGGTTACTGGGTATAACAGGAATCCAAGAAAAGAAAAATAACAGAAACAACGTTCAAGTGGACAACAAGGAGCTTAGAAGTTAGTGGGAGACTTTAGATTCCTAGAATTGAGATGATCCTCAAAGTTCATCTGAACAAACTGCATGTGAGGAAACTGAGTCTCACAGTAATGAGCTGGCTTTTTCAAATCTTATAGTTTTTAGTGACCGAGCTAGAACACAGGTCTCTTACCCTCTGCTTCCATTTTCTCTGAAAATTCTTCCAAATTAAAAGGTTAATAACATATATGGAATTATTGACCTAATTATCCAGGAGTATCTGTGTCAAAATAATTAGTATCAAGGAAGAGACACGGGAATAGGTGAAATAGCTCTTTGAAAGAAAATGTATTGAAAAATTAACACAGCACTATTCCAATAATAAGCCTGAAGATTGTAGTCACTCCTAATTCATGTAATACCCTAGCCACTGACTTTATTTGTGGAACTGAGCAGAAAATAATCTTCATGTTCTGCTCTCTGCATATTTCCCAGGGATGCAATGAAGAAATGGAAAATCAAATGAAGCAAGAAAGTATTCATATATCATGAAAAATAAATTAAATTTATGATTCTCCACCTAGCTGCAATTTAGAATCACTTATTGAACCCAGTTGCCATCTAAGACCTATAAAGTAAGGATCTTGGGGTACTGGGCCTGGAAATCTGTAATTTTAAATCTCCAAAAATGATTCTGATGCATGCTCCAGATAACAAATCATTGTGTTACATTTTATTTTAACAAAATTCCTTCAAATCCAAGATTCCCTGATTCTATGATGTATGTAAATAGACTCAAGTGGGATTTTGCAGCCATGTCAAATCTGAAAGGAAACAAATAGTAATTGAGTCCTTTTCCTGCTTCTGAATGCCATCTGGCTTCTGGGCATCATTAGAAAACATGAGGGGTGGTCGATGTTTATTTACCCTGAAAAGACCCTCTTATCAAAGCATCATCCCTCAGGGACCTGAGTTCTCAAAAAAGTCTTTATTTCAGAAGCTTTAGGGGGAACAAAGATACCATGAATGGTTGAAGATATTATGTCCTTTTTTGCCCGTTTCCCCTTTCAAGAATGAACATGTCATCTAAAATAGCACATATACTAAGAACCATAGTCTCTGAGATTAGAGATTCTGATTCACCCCATTAGTTTTCAGCAGAAAACAAAGGCTTGAGGAAGAAGAGCAGCAAGAAGGAGGAGGGAATTCTGGTAATTACAGCAAACAGAAAAAAAAATGGCATCACACAGAGGAAAGATATAGGTCAGAACCACATAGCCCACAGTTTGATCCCAAATCTACATACTGCTTTTTCTGAGATGGGTAGCTTTGAGCACATCACATAAACCATATGATTCTCAGCTTTCTCATCTAGAGATTGTCAAAAATAGTACTGCTCATATAACATGACGCTTTTATGATAATTAGACATACGACATGCCCTCACTACAGTATTTGGCCCAAGGAAGTATTCAATAAATGGCAATAATTATTAATAGTTCCAGCACTATTGAGTGAAGTATGACACTGTGGAAAGCCAAAGAACAAACATGTAGAATAGGAATGTGGAAGCACCAGCTAAAGGCAGAAAATCTCCAAATAAGGCAGAGAGGCATTTAGCAGACCAGTTTCAGCATTTAACCTAGCCTAAATAATATTTTAACATTGTATAGCAGAGAATACCTATCTCATTCCCTGTCCCTCTCTCTCCCCCTCTATTCTCTCTCTTTTCTCCCTCTATATTGCACACCTACACACTCCAATAAAGAAAAAAATAATGGCACATTTACAGCACAACAACAAAACTAGTGTATCTGGCAAAAAAGCAAAGCCTTCTGCCACCAGCATCGCCAGGTAGTTTGCACCCAGAGGACGCATGACAGCAGAATCCCCGAACAATGCTGCTTTACAAGCCAAAGTGGGGGTGACCTCAAGCAGGTCAAAGCCAAGGAAATGTACCATGCACATGAAAGTTTAGCTTTGAACAGGAAAAAAAGCTGAGAAATGTTCCTAACACTTCTGCAGCCAATCTGGCATGCAAACAGCGAGTTTTCTCAATCCAAGGCAATCACCATCTTTTGTAGGTAAAAAGGCAGCACTCCAAGAAGCCACACAAGTTCTCTAATAACTGCTGTGTCTATAAGTTATAGGATAAGGTAGGCAGCATGGAAAAGACTGCTGATCACACACCCACTGCCAGCCACAACCAAACATATGTAATATGAGGGAAAGTGCCTTACAGGCACTAAAATCTACTTAGCACTATTGTCATGTACCAAAATGATTTCCAAGGGCACCTGGGCCAGCTGTCACCCTAGGTAAAACTTCACAATGAATGAAGTTTGTTTTTACAGCTTTGTGCTACCATTTTTGTCTCTCTATAACTTTTCTGGTATCTTCCCTCCTCTTCTTTCTACACCCAGAATTAGCTTTTATCGAGCACCCATTTCGCACATGCATGATGCTGTGGCAGGGACACAGATAAATAAGCGTTGGGTGTTGATCTCATTATATCCACAGTACCCAAACAGATAATGAGAGTACAAAGTGAGAAGTATCTATAAGAATAAAACTAAACGGGGGGCCGGGCACAGTGGCTCACGCCTGTAATCCCAGCACTTTGGGAGGCCGAGGATCACGAGGTCAAGAGATCGAGATCATCCTGGCCAACACGGTGAAACCCCGTCTCTACTAAAAATACAAAAAAAATTAGCTGGGCGTGGTGGCACATGCCTGTGGTCCCAGCTACTGGGGAGGCTGAGGCGGAAGAATCACTTGAACCCAGGAGGTGGAGGTTGCAGTGAGCCCAGATTGCGCCACTGCACAGCAGCCTGGCAACAGAGCAAGACTCCGTCTCAAAAAAAAAAAAAAAAACAACTAAACTAAAGGGGGACGGAGGGAGCTTAATTCTGCCAAGGGAATCAATCAGAGATCATAGAGGTAGAAACACTTGAAATGGGCATGAAGGGATGTATCAGTATTTATGGCTGAGAGACTGGAAAAAGCAACCCAGGTCAAAATTTCTCAGTAGGAGATATGCTCAGGGAATTGACATTGTTCTATGTGGGATTTAGTAAGGAAAATGGCATGATGTGAGGCAAGAAAACTAGTTTGAGGGAAGATTCCCAAATCCCTAAATATCCATAGCAACCATTGATATGATCTATCCTTTCATTCACGCCCATCTGCTGAGTGCCCAGCACGTGTGTGACATGACATAAACCTGAGGTTGTAGCTGTGCACAGCTCTTTATAGTACCCTCACCCAGATCTACCTTATACCTTAACACTTCTAACTCTTCTGACTCCAGAAAGATTCGCCTCCATGGACTCTGAGACCTCCAAGGAATTACTAACTAAAGCATTAGGGTGTGGTGGCTCACAACTGTAATCTCAGTACTTTGGGAAGCTGAGGGGGGCAGATCATCTGAGGTTAGGAGTTCAAGACCAGCCTGCCCAACCTGGTGAAGCCCCATCTCTACTAAAAATACAAAAAAAAAATAGCTGTGCATGGTAGTGGGTGCCTGTAATCCCAGCTACTTGGGAGGCTGAGGCAGGAGAATCACTTGAACCTGGGAGGCAGAGGTTGCTGTGAGCAGAGATCACACCACTGCTCTCTAGCGTGGGTGGCAGAGTGAGACTGTCTCAAAAAAACAAAAAGAAAGAAAAAAAGAAAAGTTGAATGCCTACTCTTCTTTGTGGGTTTTTGCATTTTAGAAAACTTATATTGACTCAAATGGAAAAATTGGCAAGGAAAAAAATTTTGAGCAAAAGAACCATTCTGCCCTTCTTAGCTTACCCTTAGGAGTCATTTCTCATTCTCTCTACTTATCTTTATTTCTGAATTAGAAGAGCAGAGGTCCATCTGCTGATCAGCACCCCACTCCTGATCTTTGATTTCTCTCCACTAGAAGGCATGTCAATTCTCACAGAAATTCAAGAGGTTTCCACCTCACCCCCCGCTACACATTCACATGACAGATGAGGTTCACATATGGAACACATTTTCCAAGTGCAGCCTGTATTATGGCCTGAAACACAAACAAAATCAACTTGAGATTTTGTAGGGTTACTAGAATGCTACATATACCTCCATCCATTACCCTCCCACATGAGAAAGCATGCTGGAATGAAAGTCAACCTGGGGTTACAATAAGGATAGTCTTGAATCCATTCTAATTTGTAAAAGAAAAATGTAAGCCAATGTTGTTACTTCACTACTAGTATCACACGAGGCATGCTTCCAAATGATCCTGTTGTTCTAGTTTGACACATCATCAAGCTGGAAAGTCACTGGCAAAAGTTCATACATATAATCTGACAGTTCTCAGCAGTACACTGTATGTCAGTAATGCATCTATAGTTTTCAAAAGTGTCCATTTCCCTTTTTTTTTTTTTTTTTTTTTTTTTTTTGAGACAGAGTTTCACTCTTTTTGCCCAGCCTGGAGTGCAGTGGCACGATCTCAGCTCACCGCAACCTCCGCCTCCCAGGTTCTAGTGATTCTCCTGCTTCAGCCTCCTGAGTAGCTGGGATTACAGGCATGAGCTACCATGCCCAGCTAATTTTTTGTACTTTTTAGTAGAGACGGGATTTCTCCATGTTGGTCAGGCTGGTCTCAAACTCACGACCTCAAGTGATCCGCCTGCCTCAGCTTCCCAAAGTGTTAAGATTACAGGCGTGAGCCACAACACCCAGCCTCCAGTTCACTCTTAAGGCCTACATTACAAATAGTTTGATTTGACTTATTAACGCAGTAAACATATACCACAAAGTCCTACTAAATGAAACCAATAACCTTATGGAATTGTCTTCTACTGAAAATTTCGTGTGTTGGAGGTTTCAGCATCAGCAAGTGTTTGCTTCATTTGAATGAAGAAAAATACATTTCATTTTATTTAGCATATAAGCTAAGATTTTTTGGAATACTACAGTTTAAATGATTATTTATTAAATAACTAATAAATTTTTGCATGGGCACTACATCCCCTGGACAAAACCGCAAAGGTAATTTCAAACAAGATCTGGAGTCCTTCATTAGTGAGCTTGCCATGAAGGAAACACTCTAAAATCTCAGTGGCTTGTAACAGCAGACATTTGTTTCCCACTCACATGTCTGCATCTGTGGAATGGATGTGGTACTGGAGCTCTGCTCAGCTCTGTACCACATTTCCTTTCATCCCAAGACCTCAAGGAAAGAGGTTTACTTTTGTGGTAGAGGCTAACAACAAGGAATTACTTTTGAAGCTTCCATGAAAATACAGTATTTGCCTCACTGGCTCACATTCCATTGGCAAAAAAAAAAAAAAAAAAAAAAAAAAATCACATGGAGTAGTAGCCCAACATCCATGAAGCAAGAAAATACATTTTTCCGTGACAGGAGAGGGAAATACACATTTGCAAAGAACAATACAATCGATCAAAGATCACCTTCTTTGGATATTCACTTTCCTTCCTTTCTCACTCAAAGTTACTCACTTCCAATAAACATACCCTGAAAATCTCATGCACTTATGGCATCAGATGCAAAGTTGAAGATCTTGTGGTAGTCTCTAACTCAGGTATAACATAACTCATTCACACTCATATCAAATGGTGAAACAGGGACAGAACGACTACAATGAAACCTCCATTCATAAAGAAGAAGGAAGAGAGGCACTTAGCCATCACTAATACACAGTAATTTTGAAATTCTGAGCAACAAGCAACATGAGACCTCCTAACCTAGAGTAGGGAATGTTTCTTGAGTAGCCTCTGTTCAGCTCTTTGGGAGGTAGGTGAAGATACCCCCAGTCCCTCATTCTCTAGAACATCTTCTCTTTTTCATTATTCGTGTTGGATACAGCTGAGGAGAGCATTGAAGTCAATGCCATCCTAGGGGAAGGAGCAGCTTTCTCAGCCTGCCTCTTGCCCAAGAAAATTGGAGCACAAATCATCTCAAACAGTTACAGTCTCTTTGAATTGAAGATGACAGTGCTTTTGGCAGTACAACTCTTTAAAAGATTTAGCTATTTATCTACGTGATTACATTTCTGTGTGCCAGTAGCTGCTGCCACAATTCTTTTGTAGACGTATGTTTTTCTCTAGACTTAATTAAAGGTACTATGCTTATCTAGCTATGGCAGAATTGGCCTTTAGGATTCGTGGCCACACCCCTAATTTTAGCTGCACCTGTCTGAATCAGTGTTTTTGGCACAAAACATTTCTTAATTTTATCTTTTATCAATTGATGATTGAAAACAGTTTCACTTTTCAACCCTGAAATCTCAAGATTTGAGACTTTTCTATTTCATTCCTTCCTTCAAACAGGCCAGTTATTTTCTGTATTTATTTCTTTTTAAAAATATCTTATCAAATGTAGCTAATAACAACCAACTTACACTAACAATATCCCTTTTAAAAATCTAGCCAGCCAAAGCTACAATTTCATTCGGTACACTATCTGCCTCCAAAGTTATTACCTTTGCAGAAAAACTATATTACATAGATTGCCACTTCTTCAGTTTCCTTTACAGTTTTCTTACCACCTACAGTTTTATCCTGAAGTAATTGTGACACCGCTTTTATTTTCATATAATAGTTCCCCACTCCTCATATCAATTTCTATATGAGTCAGTTTGCTGCACAAAAAAAGCAACCTTAAAACTCTAGTGGCTTAGGACAGTAAACAGGTTTCTTGCCCAAATGACATGTCAGTGAGAGTCACTTGGCTATGAAAACCTTGGCTCTGTTCCACAGAGCTTCACATTCAGGGACCCAGGCTGACAGGCAGCCACTATGCAAAACAAATGCATTGTCATGGCAAAAGGGAAAGGCAAGAGGCTAATGCCTTTATTCTTAAATCATATTTAAGACCTTTGCTTGAAATTGGCATAGTTATTCTTCTCACATTCCATTGACCAAGGTCAGCATGATGGCATGGGTAATTTTCCTCCCATTGGAAAGAAAGTGGAGTAAATATTTTCAAATAATAATACAATCTAACCACATGCTGTACTGAAAGATCTGAGTAATAAAATTTTAGAGTTGGAGATATGCTTCCCAACACCAGAAAACTAACGCAATTATAGAAGGGTTTTCATGAGATTATTTTCTTCATCATTCTGCAAAGAAACTATAAGAAACCAATGTAGTAGTTGATTTTATGCTGTGAAACATCACACAAAGATGTAGTTCCAAAGTGATTAATATGCAGAATTGCTTCTATTAAAGTAAAAACATAAGAAGAGAAGCATAAATGTTCTTAAATTTTTACTGTGCTTTATGAAAATTAAAAATGTATGATAGTAAAGTACATTTTATGTATAGATGCAAAAGCAATCTGAATTTGCCAAGTCCCTCTAGTTTACATTTGATGCAGTCAAGAACTTTTCGTCACAATCAGAAAAATCATTAAAAAGAAAAAACTCTATCCAGAATTATGGGGTGTTTCTGATTATTTCTAAATAATTCACAAATGTTAGTAAATGCAGAGATTCCATTTGAATGGGAGCCCTGCTGGGCTAAAGGCCTCAGAAAGATAACAGGGTAGTGAGTGCCCTCTAGTGGTAAATCAAAGCTTTTGATTTGTAAACAGAACAGAGAATTTCATTTTCCTCATTTTGCTTCTTAATCTGTACTCTGGGGACGACAGGGAAAATGTTGAATCTTAGAAATATATTTCATAACATTTTAATACTCCTTTTTCCTGTGCCTGAAACTTGTTTATTTGATACTTAAAAGTATCAAGCAACTCAATTCTCCTCACGTAAGAATAATAGACGTTATTCAGTCTATTACTTTCTTATTGTAAAGCTTTCACAAATATATATTTAATTTTATTTTTAAGAAGAAATCAAATGTTTACCCTGGGGATGTAGCTTGAATAATTTGCAATTTAGATTTTGTTTGTATTGATTACAGGTCAGCGCAATCACCAAGAAGAAATATCTAAGTAGTTTCTAACTCCTGATATTTCCAAAATGATTACACATTTTATTAATCAAGGTCACAGTCACCTCCTTTTACTAGTGTCAATGAAAAGCTGATATTATCTATTAATTAAGAATCACCATGGAGGCTGGGCGCGGTGGCTCATGCCTGTAATCCCAGTACTTTGGGAGGCTGAGGCAGGCGGATCACCTGAGGTCAGGAGTTTAAACAAACCTGGCCAACATGGTGAAACCTCATCTCTATTAAAAATACAAAAAATTAGCTGGGTGTGGTGGCAGATGCCTATAATCCCAGCTACTCGGGAGGCTGAGGCAGGAGAATCGCTTGAACCCTGGAGGTGGAGGTTGCAGCGAGTCGAGATCGTGTCATTGCACTCCAGCCTGGAGTAACAAGAGGGAAACTCCGTCTCAAAAAAAAAAAAGCAATGAAAATGAATACCTTAAATGCTGCTGCTGTCGGTACCACTGCTGCCACTGCGATTTATGTGTGAGTTCCAAGCGCCCTCTACTGGGCAAAATACAGGGGGTGAACAAGCTGTCTGGATCCGCCTTCTCCCCTTGGAGTTCCTCATCAAGCCGAAATTCCATTTAAAAAATGTAGAAGCTCAACCCATGTAAAGACCGTAGGATCAGGCCTTATACTAAAATCTTGGGAAAATTCATTAAACCTTTATTGTATATGTAGAAATAGTTTTCAAATACCATGCTTTTCCTTATTACTCAAATCTCATTTCAAATATGATTGCCTCCACGAGAAATTAGAAGCCATGAGAAAACAAGTCATGGACAGTATTTTAAAACCTGACTTTTCTTCTCAGCACTTAGATAAATTCCTTTTTTTTTAACTTAACAGGTCTGGAATCCAATTTATACAAGTTTTTCAGCCCCTGGGGAGATACAGAAAGTCTGCCGCAGTGCTCACTAAGCTCCCAAAAAGGCAATGCCTCCACTGTGTAGTTGAAAACGTTAACATTTGCAATTATCAGCTCAACTTTTAGGACTGAGTAAAGTGATATAGTCTTGGAGAGAAAGGGTAAGAGGGCGACTTTTTGGCTTCCAGGAGTTAGACAGTGCTCTGGTAATGGTGGGAGCTATTATTAAATCCTCTTGATCAAACTTCCATCTGTACGCCTGGGATCATGCCCTTATGAAGCCCAGTCCGCATTGTTGGGTTTTTTTTCCCCGCCTCCTATGATCTCTCTAAGCTATTAAAGCCCTAAATTCATTCCCTGGAGTTCGGGGGGTGGGGGAGAGTGACAGTACTTTTTTATAAAATGAAGGAGAAACATAATCTATATTCCCTGAACTCAGGAGCAAAGCATCTTTTGTCTACAAACCCTTTTCTTTTGAGAATTGTATGTCTTACCAAAGCATGAGATGGTAGCCCAGCTCCTAGGGAGTCAAAAGAAATACATCTGCATAAATAAAAATTCAAATAAACTACTTCCAACAGGTTTTAAACTATTTGTTTAGCTTCTAAAATACTAACAAAATAATCCAAAATATGATGACTTTTGTATGTGTTGCTTTTCTATAATAAAAGTGTTATGGGCTGAATCATGTTCCCTCAAAATTCATATGTTGAAGTCCTAATCCTCAGTACCTCAGAACGTGATCATATCTTTGCAAAAGTAATAAATTTGAAATAAGGTAATTAGGGTGGGACTTTGTCCCATATAACTGGTATCCTTAAAAGAAAAGAAAGTTTGGATACACACACACTTAGAGGGAGGACCATGGGGAAACATATGAAGATAGCCACCTACATGCCAAGATAAGAGGTCTCAGAAGAAATCGACCCAGCTGATTCCTTGACGTCAGACTTCTAGCTTCCAGCATTGTGAGAAAACACATTGCTGTTATTTAAGCCACCCCAATTTGTAGTACGTTGTATGGCATCTCTAGTAAACTAATACAAAATGTGAGGTTGGCATTACTTCCATGGCTCTATACTGTCAGGATAAGTATGTCAGCATTTCTGTTAGCCTTTGCCTCAAGATTTTTGCCTCCAGGTGGCTATCCAGCTAATATAGCTCCAGGCATCATGTCTAGACTCAAGAAAGAAAGAGGGAAGAAAATACCTTTGTTTTTATCAAAAACTAGTTCTTTTTAATGGATCCTTTCTGTTGCAGGCACTTGAAAACTCAAAAGACTCAAACTCAGAATTTATTAGCTCAAGAATTAGAAAATCCAGGGGTTGCACCAACATTAGGCAAGGCTGGAGTCACAGATCCCGTGACATTATCTAAATTGAGAGTCTCCTTATCTTTTTATTTTTCCGTCTTTGTATTGCTTTACTTTTCTGCTCATGCATATCGCTAGGAATTCCGGTTTTTTCCTCATGGCAACAAGATGGCTGCTATAGCTCCAGCAACATAGTCTTTGAAGATCCAGTCTGGCAAAAAACTGAGTTCCTGTCTCCCAGAATCCCTCCGTACAAACACACATATGCTTCTTTCTTGGGCACACCCTCACGGTGTCATGTCAAATGCCTCTTCATACTCTTTTATCTTAGCCTAAGCACTAGGAAGTCTGTATTTACTTACTGATGCTGATAATTATTAATACTGTAAGGAGTAAAGGGCTACTCTTTACGAAGCACTTTATGCCAAGCATGGTTCAGTATCTCCTTGAATCATCACACAATCTAATGTAACAAAAACAATTATCCCACTTCCAAAATATTATTGAATATTTTTTAAAACTTTTTAAGAGGTAACTAGTCATGAATAGGTCAAATAATTTGCCACATATCACTAAGATAAAAAATAGAGCCAGGAATTTAATATACTTTTGTCAGGGTCTAAAATCTTCAAACTCTTAGCCACACTCTGAATCCACTTGATTCCATCTTGTTTTTCAGAAAGCATGAAGCTTCTAGCTCTTTATCTCCATTTCAAGAACTTCCCGTGCAATCACTTCTGCCGAGTCAACCAATTCCTACTTACACTGACTATGCCTATTATTAATTCTTCAACTCATGAAACATTAATTTTTAACAAATAAATGCTCCCTTCTTCCCCAACCACTTTAATTTTAGGAAAGAAAGATTTCCGCTTATCCTAGTCATGAGAAGCATTTGAATTCTATGTAGCCACTCAAAACTCCACCCCTTTACAAGAGAATCCATCTTTTTAAAATTTCTCTGACTTTTTTATTATGCAGTTTTACTCTCTTTGAACCATATTTAGAAGTCAGTCCTTGAAAAACACTGGTATGCAAAACTCTTGAAAATAAATAGACAGCAAGTATGCCAACAGATAAGGATTAAAAATGAGGGTTCCATTTTACATTGCCTTCTTTTCACCAAAGATCTATTTTCAGTGCAGAGGTCCTATAAATTCAATAGTATCTCTGCTGAAATCAAAAGCATGCTGGCATCATCACCACTGAGTAAAGTATGGAGCTGAGTATACTTACAAAGAAAGTTGGAAGATATGATCCCTGCCTCTTTAGAGATGACAAATCAAGAGGATACACAATCTTATTTGATGGGTGCTTCACTCAAGGCCACATCAGCTAGAAGATACAATCTGGAACTACAATGATGTTAAAATATAATTTAGCCTCATTTGAAGGTTTGAAGGAGTCCATCTGCACCCGAACTATCCCCTCAAGAAGAGGTGCCCTTCCTCTAAGATCCTTAACAACTCTGTCACTCTAATATTATGCGCACTCCATTGTATCGTAGTTTTCATTTATGTAAGTGTAACCCCCACTAGGTTGAGTGGTCCATGAGGACAGTGGCTACAGTGTATTTCTTGTTACACGAGGCTGGCCTGTGGCTGGAGAGTAACCATCATACACAGGATCCGTGTTAATAGGCTAGGTCTTTTTGTTGTAATGATAAACCTTGTAGGCTAAACCCAAAAAAATCATTTATTTCTGACTCAGGTTACGTGTCCCTTGTAGGTGAGCAAGAGGCTCTGCTCCACACAGTCACTCAGGATCTTAGGCTGACTGAGACTCCACAGTTAGCAACCTTATCATCTGTAATAGGCAGCATTCTTCTTGCTGCAGCAAGAAGACAGAAAACCACATGGGTTTTTCTATACCTCAGGCTGGAAGTGACACATGTCACTTCCAGAAAGTACTGCTCTTTAACCTAGGCCCCACACCTCAGGGGGATCTGGAATTTGGAGTTCCCTACCAGTGCCTGGGACTTGGCTAGGCCTGGCAGTGTAGCCCAGGAAGGCCACCTCAAGTCAAGACCAGGACGTACATGAGCTGTCACTCCATTTTTTTCCTTTAATATACACTCTGACCCTCAGTACCATACACAGAGTTAACCAGATGCCTCCAGGAATATCTGAGACTTACAACTACAGGGTCATCCTGATACCACATGCCTGGCTCTGGCTCTGGCACTGGGGGGGATAGCCTAAAGGAGATTACTCCCAGCAAGCAGTGTGATATTTCTTTTATGGAATTACACAAGACTGACTTCCAGAATGGTAACAACATGCTCATTTTGGGTGATTCTCACTTATGTTGGACACAAGACAAGTTCTGTGTTCTGAGCTCCCATCAGTCCCCCACCATCTCTTGGGTTTGAGCCCTGTGTCTACCCCTGTGTCAACTCTCACCCATCTGTGTTCAATTCATAACATCTCCAGTCTACAGCACCCAAGGGTGACAGAAGGCATTTTTTATTCTGTGTACCTCCCACTACTGGCATGCAATGCAGTCATGTCACCATTCTTGAAGGCTCTGCATCACATGAGAGAGAAAGTCTTGAACAAAGATGGAGATTGCCTGTCTCCTTCAATGGATTTTTAGATCATTTCTGCTCAAAGTCAATAGGTCTTCCAATTGATGTCTTCTCTTTCTTCCAATTGTGCTGAGATCATATTCTTCCAGGTCTGTCTTAAGTCATGCCAGATTAGGGACTAAATACTCCTTATGCGAGTGGTACTGCACTTCTCACTCTACCCTCCCTGCCAATGTCAGTGTGTGGAATTCAGGGATATAGTCAACAATAAAAGCAACAGTGTTCTAAGAATGAAGTTATTATAGCCTAAGGAGCTTAAGAGAAACATGGTTGGAAGATGTGCTGTCATTCATTTACACTACAAAATTCTAAACAGTACATTTAATATAACCAAAAATGAATTATCATTCACACTTTCCTTCATACACTGGGTAAGACTTGCATGTGTGGTTATCATCAAAGAAGCACAGTAATAACTTTTGAGCGAATCATCCAAACCCAGTATTCAGGCTTGGTGTGATGGATAGTGCAGTGTCAGGAGTGATGCTATAACCAGTGTTGAACACATGGAATTAGTAAACTGAAGAAGCAGGAAGATCTACATTGTTTCAATATAAACAGCTTCCAGTAGGCCATGGCACTGTGAATAATAATGTTATTACCTTTTTCTCCCCCTGTGGGAAATACGAAATTAGCCAGAAATGGTGCATTTGCTTAATAAAGAAGGCAAAAGATAGTTCCTGAACTTGAATCCAAAGAGATGGTCCCTGAACACTACAAAACAATCTGCACTTGCTCTGATTTGAGCAGCAATCAAAACCTAAGTACCTCTTCTCTAATTGCTATTCTAAATCTTCACTGATAAATAACTATAAATATATGAGCCCATGAATTGTATATACATTTTTAGATCAAATTGTTTATATATAGACCAAAATAGGCCCAGGGCCTCCCACCCTTTGAGATGGCTCTGCTTCCTTTCACATTGGCCAGAACTAATCTCATGGCACTACCGGGTTTCAATGTGGCTACAATGTCTGTTCTTCTGAGTGTTCAAAAGGGGAAGAGAACCAGATATTGGTGGACATTGGTAATGTTTGCCAACCACAAGGATGGAACTGGGTCTGTGGCTTCAAACACTAGCCACATTTTAGCAACTATAAGTTGCTCTCTAGGTTGCAATTCCCTCCACTTATCCCACAACTGTCTCTAAGGCCTTGTCAAAAGGCTTTAAATCCTTGTCTTAGTTTTACTATAAAGAACTAAGGATTCTCTCTCTCTCTTCCTCTCCTCTCTCTCTCTTTCTCTCTCTCTTCCTTACCTCCCCCATACCACAGTCTATCACAGTGATAAGAGCATAAATATGGTATAAGGGAGAAGCCCCAAGACTGCAGGAAGCAATTAGCAGAAACATAAGATAGAGCCTTAGACAGCCTAGAGATGAGGCTTTCAAAGCCAGGCAACCTAGGAGGCAAAGGAATGATAGAACTGATAGAGAAACTTCTGGAGAATCTTCTACAAACACTAGAAGGGGAGAAAAGAACCTGTAAGAGGACTCTGAGATCATGATAATCTGAAGAGGAGGACCAGAAGCAATTACAAATTGGTATACACCTGCAACCAAGTATCTGAAATTTGTTTTTGAATGCCTGTCTCCTCTCCAGAAGCCTGCTCGGTGGCTTAGTTCTTAAAGCTGGATGTGACAGTTAGACTTCTGTATAAGGCCATTCTTGCATTGCTATGAAGAAATACCTGAGACTGGGTAATTTATAAGAAAAGAAGTTTAAGTAGCTCATGGCTCTGCAAGGCTGTATAGGCAGCATAGTGCAGCATCTGCTTCTGTGGATGCCTAATGAAGCTTACAATCACGGTGGAGAATGAAGAGAGAGCAGACTTTCACATGGCAAAAGCAGGAGCAACAGAGAGAGTGGGGGTGGGGTGAGGGAGCTGCCACACTTTACAACAACTCTCAATATCATGAGAACAAACTCACTATCACGAGGAAAGCACCAAGCCAGGAAGGATGGGTTTCCATGACCCAAACATCTCGCACCAGACCCCACCTCCAACATTTGGGATTACATTTCAACATGAGGTTTGGGTCGGGACAAATATCCAAACTATGTCATTCTGCCCTGTCCCACAAATCTCACATCCTTCTCATCGTTGCAAAATACAATACAACAGCCCCCCCAAAAGTATCAACTTGTTTCAGCATCATCCAAAAGTCCCATGTCCCAAGTCCAAAGTCTCATCTGAAAATGAGTTCCTTTCCCCTACAAACCTGTAAAATCAAATCAAGAGGTTTACTTCCAAGATATAATGTGGGGTATAGGCACTGGGTAAACATTGGGCATTGGGTAAACATTCCCATTCCAAAAGGGAGAAATCCACAGCCCATTTGGCTTCTTCACCTGAAAATGAGCTTTGCTTTTATACCACGTGGTCAGGCTACAATTTAGTAAAACTTTTACACTCTACTTCACCTTTAAATGTAAATTTCAACTTTAAGTCACTTCCTTTTTGCCAAATCTAAGCATAGGTTGTTAGAAGCAGCAGGTCGTTAGAAGCACCTCTTGAATGCTTTGCTCCTTAGAAATTTCTACCATCAGGTACCCTAAATCATTGCTCTTTGGTTCAAAATTCCACAGATCTCTGGGTCATAGACACTTTGAAATGCTCTTGGCTCAGAGGAGGGGTCCATTCAGTTGACTGAGGGGGCTTAGAATTTTATTTTTCGCTTACAACATGAAGAGGGAGCAGGCATCTTACCTGACAAAAGCAGAATCAAGAAAGAGAGTAGGGTGGAAGAGCTGCCACATTTTATTACAACCATATCTCAGGAGAACTCACTCACTATCATGAGGATAACACCAAGCCATGAGGAATCCACCTCCATGACCAAAATACCTCCCACCAGGCCCCACCTCCAACACTGGGGATTACATTTCCATAAGAGATTTCGATGGGGACAAATATCCAAGCTATATCAACTGCCATTCACCTTTACAAAGTTAATTCTGCCAGAGTGATACTGGGCACCATAAATGATAAAGTGTGCTTATTTCCATGCTATTTATATTTTTGGAAGACATTTTAAAGTAAAGAGGGGTCTTTGAATGATGATCATTAGAAAGAGTTGACAGCAAGTGGATAAGATATTGAGGTGGTTGGCTTCCACCAGACTCACTATTTGCACTTCTTCATCATCATCAAAGTACTGATACATCCAGTCATCCTGAAATAATTTGCAGCTTAGGTATTGATCCTGTCCCATACAATCAGGTCTGTTCCGCTTGCCTCATACTTTTGGGTTAGTTTCCAATATAAAGTTTTTTAGGCTCTAGAAGCACAGAGAAACATGTCTCAATGGCACTGATGGCTTGGAAAAATTCAGGCAACCACAATAATTGTAATGAAAAGTAAACCTTTGAGTGGAGAGGGGAAGGGCAATGAGGCAGTGGGCAGAGGGCATGAGACCAAGGGAAATTGTGTACAGATGCAAAGTTGCTAAAACAAGTTGTACCTTAAAGATGGGGTTCATGTGTGAAAAGAAAATAGAAGCTTGCATATTTAAGAGGAAGACATTTCAATCTGTAAAAGTGAAATATATACAAGAAGAAGAGTACCAGAATTAAATGGGGAAGGCCACATGAAATATGTGACAATGCCTGAAGCTTCAAAATTTGCTATTTATAAAGACAGAATCAACCTAGGTGCCCATCAAGGGTGGACTGCATAAAGAAAATGTGGTACATATACACCATGGAATACTGTGAAGCCATAAAAAAGGAACAAAATTGTCCTTTGCAGCAACACAGAAGCAGCTGAGCCATTACCCTAAAAGAATCCATGCAGGAACGTAAAACCAAATACCATATGTTCTCACTTACAAGTAGGAGCTATATATTGAGTACATATGGACATAAGGATAGAAGCAATAAACACCGAGGACTAACTACAAGGGGGAGAGAAGGAGGCAAGGGCTGAGAAACTATTGAGTCCCATGCTAACTACCTAGTGATGGGATTAATCACATGCTAAACCTCAGCATCACACAATATACCCATGTAAAAAACTTGTACATGTACCTCTTAAATCTAACATAAAAATTGAATTTTTTTTTAAATTTGCTATTTAGCACCTAGTTCAAGTCCTGTGACCAGCCAGAATGCAAATATCCCTCTGGTGCGCAAAACTAATTTTTTAGAAAAATTGTGCTTCACAATTCAACATGTGTGATATGGTTTGGCTGTGTCCCTACCCAAATCTCATCTCCAATTACAGCGCTCGTAATTCCTATGTGTCATGGGAGGGTCCCAGGTGGGAGGTGATTAAATCATGGGGGTGGGTCTTTCCCATGCTGTTCTCATGATAGTGAATAAGTCTCATGATATCTTGTGGTTTTATAAAGGGAGTTCTCCTACATAAGCTCTCTTTTGCCTGCTGTCATGCTAGACGTGACTTTGCTCCTCGTTTGCCTTCTGCCATGATTGTGACACATCCCCAGCCATGCTGAACTGTGAGCCAGTAAAACCTCTTTCCTTTATAAATTACCCAGTCTCAGGTATGTCTTTATTAGTAGCATGAGAACAGACTAATACAGCATGCAATCAATTTTCAAGTGTCATGTCAGGTGTAGGTATAATGTACAACAGGAGAAAGTCTTGAGACCAGAGCAACACGGTTACTAGAGAATGAAAGAAGGTCATTGAAAGCAGAAGGTCAAGTGCTTATTTATTTACTCAATAAATATTTATGAAACATCTACTATTACAGGCAGTATGCTGGGTGGGGAACATGTAGAAAAAAATAACACATAGTGTCTCCATTAAGAAGCTTACCATCTGGAGTGGGGGAGTCTGGGCAAGAAATACACATATAAACTCTAATTGTAATAGAATGTAACAAGTACTATGATAGGGAAATAACATAACGGAACACTATGAGATTAAGCAAGAAAGGCACTTATTATAATTTTAGGACTTCAAAAAACAATCCCTAGAGGAAGTAGTAACTGGACTGAGACAGGAATGAAATGTAGGGCTAAACTTATTAAATGTGTAGAACTTGTTCCAAGCAGAGGGAAAAACATGTGCAAAGCACAGAGTCAATCAAGTACTTAGTGTGTTTGCAAAATGAATCTGTGTATAGAAGAATATGAGGAGGAGAATGCATAAAATAAATGTGGTAGTAAGCAGAGGTAAGATTATGAAAGGCATTGAAGGTATAAATTGGACTTCATAATCAGAGCAATGAGGAGTCATAAATAAGTATTGAGCAACCTTAAGTAAAAAATTTCTTCTGGTTTTTTCCAGAAATATAGTAGTGCTTAGCACTGTTCATGGGATGAAGTGTCCACTTAAGCAGATGGATAAAACCTCTCTCATCACTCAAAATTTTGAATCTGCCAACAGCTCTTACCCCACATTATTTGATAAAATGTTGTCTGCAGAAAGTAAATGACTTAGTTAATTTGCGCTCTTACCTATACAGCATTTCTCATCAATCTCCAAATACTGCCTTAGGTGAAATGTGGCTGCAGTAACTTCATCAGTCCCATAGAGAAAATTACAGCAGTCCCCACTTATCCATGGAGGCTATATTCCAAGATGCCCAGTGGATGCCTAAAACCACCAAACCATATATATATAACTTTGTTTTATCCTATACTTGCATACTATGGTAATGTTTAATTCATAAAGTAGACATAGTAAGAGAGTATCAAAAATAACTAATAATAAAATAGAACAATTGTAACAATGTACTGTTATAAAAGTTATGTAAATGTGCTCTCTCTCTCTCTCCACCACCACCCCACCCCTTGCCAACCCTAAGCTCCTGTCTCTCTCTCACTGTCTTACTATAATATAATCAGCTATTTTCAGACCTCCGTTGACCATGGGTAATTAAAACCTCAGAAACTGAAACTGTAGTAAAGGGGACTACTATATATTCTGAACAGTAGACACTCAACACTAGTTTACAGCAGAAGATATTGACTGTCAGTTCTCCCCATTAAAAACACTAGAAAAATCTATGGACCAAGGCAAGCTACATTTGTTAGACTTATCGCAGTAAAGGAGAACATCATCTTGAGAGAGTTTTAATAATATCTCAAAATAGAAAATTACAGCAGGATATTTATAGAATTTTAGGGTCTTGGTTGAGTGTTTTTAAGGTGAATCTTGCAAGTGGAAAAGTGGCTGAGATTGGGCAGAGGTTATTTTGTTTTGTTTTGTTTCAATAGCTTTGGAGTGGTAGACCAGTGAGGCAGGGATCTTGAAACAAATTTTGATGAATGAATAAACTATTAGTCCTCATAAGTAAACTGTTACATTGCCTTGGTCTTTTCTTCCTTGAGCAGGCCTTTCTTGAAAGAAACAAAGTTATGTTTACCTGGTCCTAGCAGAGTTTCACTTAGAGTTAAGGAAGAAAGCCTATTCCCAGTATTATGCAACATAAGGACAAGGAATATTGTTGATTTCAGTTTTTAGAAGCCACATACTTTCTTTTGACCATGGTCCCATGTAAGCAATGTAATTCCAGGTAATAACTAAAGAGAAGGAACAGTTATGCAAGTAACAGGTATAACATCCACCCTGTCATCATTAGCTACCATGAATAATTGAAAATTGAATATAGATAAAATTTAAGAGGAAGGATAAAGAAGAGAATAACACAAAATGACCAACCTTTTAGTAAAGTCCAATATATTGCAAATGTTCAGCTGGACACAGATTATGATTAGGATTAAATGAGAAACGATAGGTGGATGCTATTATTACTAATCAGTGAAATTTCTAAGGTATGAAAATGATCACAACACTCCACTTTTTACAAACCTATTATGTCTCTTCACCCAAAAATCCCTAAAATATGACACAAGATCATTCTGGATCTGGCCTCTCCATCTCATTGTCATTCTTCATGAAGTTTCCTCCAAATACATGTTGCTTTTTCAGAACTTTGACCACTGGTGTTCTGTTACTTCTGCCTAGAGTACTTCATCCATATTCCAGTCTTTTCCCACCCACCTGGATAGCTCCCATATATCTTTCAACTGTCAACTTAAGTATCATGTCTTTAAGAAAACTGCTATGACACCCCCCCAATTATGTTAAATTAAATGTTATTTTTCTTTGTTCCTGTAGCACCCCATGAATACTTGTCACCCTTAGCAGACTTCACCTGTGTTATAATTGTTATCAAACTTGCCTGCCTCTCCCTGCTACTCATCTGAGATTCCCAAAGCCAAGAAATATGCTTTGTTCTTCCTGATAGTACCCAGGGCTGTGCAATATGACTGATACGCATTTGTACTAAACTATTTTTATTGAATATAATTGAAGAGTTTAAATCTCCTACATGAAAATATATTGACTAGAATGGGTTTAAGTGAATTTTCATACTGTAGTAAATATATTTTATATATCTGTGTTTTATACTTTGAAAATTTTATTTCTGAAAAATATTTTATGGAACATTCTGAATTGTAATAAACAAAATGGAAAAATATTGACTCTTGAGAAAACTAAGTTTACCCGTTATGCATATCATGATTTAGCCTGTAGGGCTCTTTGTCACCCTGGAACAGTCGATTCTAATTAGGGTAAATTCAGATATCTACCTACTCAAACAAGGGAAATGACAATATCCAATTTGAAGGATAATCTCTCAAGCTGCAGGAAATACTATCAATGCTAAACAATCAATATGTTGATAGTAAAAATAAAGACCACACATTGAGAATCACAACCCATACCTCAAGTAAAGAACAACCATTTGATAGGATTGCCCAGAGATTAATTATGAAAGAGCTTGTATAAATCTCTCAAAGATATTTTAGAGAATTTAGTCCACTGGATATGACTAAACAACTACTTTCAATAATATTAATTGTATATAAATTCTTTTTAAAATGATAACATGCAACTATAATGATAAAACAACCAAAGTTTTAATATGCAGTGATGTTAGGTTTGCCTTTAAAAACTATAAGATCTAGTGGAAATAAGTACTTTATCACTGAAGATAATGATCAATCCTTGCTCTTGCCTCTGCTGTGGGCTCTAGTGTAAGCTCAGTTTTGTCTGGCTCATCAATAACATGTGAACAGAGAAGAAAGTGTATCACATATCTGTGCCCTCCTTTAACATCTGGTATCTGGAATGAGTCTGAGTGAGGGTGAGTTGAGCTCCCTTCATGCTGGCCATATGCCCAGTCCATTGCTCTGTCTTCCATCTTGGATTTGGAGCAGCAGTCTCATTTTCTGCTGTAACAAGAGTCTTTCATGGAATCCCAGCCCGTGTGTACCCATCCCCCCTAGCAGACTTTTCACTGTGTTATATTTGTTATCAAACTTGCCTGCCTTTCCCTGCTACTCATCTGTGAGCTTCCCAAAGCCAAGGACTATGCTTTGTTCATCCTGATATTCTCTAGGGCTGTGCAATATGACAGATAAGCATTTGTACTAAACTATTTTTACTAAATATAATTGGAGAGTTTAAATCTCCTACATGAAAAGATATTGACTAGAATGGGTTTGAGTGAATTTTCATACTGTAGTAAATATATTTTACAATGCACAGGGTTTGACAAGACCCTATCCCCAGGATTCAAAATCTGCCCAGTGTTACCTAAACACTGACTACAACCTGAAGGATGACCTAAAACTCCACTCTGTGAAACACTGTTGGATATTATCTTATTCAGTGTGGGTTGCCATAACAAAATACCCTAGACTAGGTAGCTTAAAACAACAAAAATTTATTTCTCACAGTTCTGGAAGCTGAGAAGTTTAAGATCAAGGCGCTGGCCAACTTGGTTTCTGGTGAGGGCTCTCATCTTAGTTTGGTGGCAGCTGCCTTTTTGCTGTGTCCTCACAGGGTAGAGAGGGAAAGAGCAGGCTCTCTGGTGTCTCTTATTTTTGCTTTTGTTTTTGTTTTTATACAGGGTCTCACTCTGTCACCTAGGCTGGAGTGCAGTGGTGCAATCTCAGTTTTCTGTAGACTCAACTTCCCAGGCTCAAGCGATTCTCCCATCTCAGCCTCCTGATTAACTGGAACTGCAGGTGCATGCCACCATGCCCAGCTTATTTTTGCATTTTTTGTAGAGATGGGGTTTTGCTATGTTGCCCAGGCTGGTCTTCCCTGAGCTCAACCTCCCAAAGTGCTGGGACTACAAATGTGAGCCACCACACTTGACTAGTGTTTCTTCTTGTAATAACACTAGCCACATCAGATCAGGGTACAATATGACTGACATGCATTTGTACTAAACTATTTTCAGTTAAACCTGCTTTATGAACTCACCCACCTCAATCACCTCCTTACAGGCCCTGTCTCCAAATACAGTCACATTGGGTGTTAGGGCTTCAACATATGAATTTATAGGAGGAGGGACACAATTCAGCCCATAGCAGATACAGTCATTAATATAAATCAAGCATAAATCCTCCATGTACATTCAATAGCAACAATAATAATTGCAGCAACATCTACTACTTATTAAACACTGACTTTGGCCAAATTATTTTTAATTTTTAGGATATTTCTAGAGCAGATATTACTTTTCCACACTTTGAAGTAGGGGAAACTGAAGGCTTGAGATGGAAAACACCCTACCCAAGGCCACTTAACTACAAAATTATAGAATTGGAACTCAAACCCATGTTTGTAGGAATTGAAAGCCCAAGTGAGATCTTTCTAAGATATCCTCTGACATCAAAACCATAATTCAGTTGACTGGCCAATCATCGGTCCTAGTCTCTTTCCCTTCTGGACCTGCCAGCATCATGAGATTATGGTTTGCTTTATAGACACACCTGAGTATTGACTATTATGGAGCTGACAATGAGTCAATCACAATATATTCAACTTGTATGATCAAGTGCTGGGTAGAGCACTAGATTACTACTTATGTATATCTACATATGCCTGAAAAGGTGAACATAAAACCAGCAGGCTCAGATAGTACTTTGTTTACTCTAATCACATTTTGCATGGCTCTGCCTCTTTAATTCATCCTTTTATTAACAGCTCCACATTGCTTTTGTGATATACCAGCTTTTTAACTGACCTCACATTTGTCTCGGTCTTCCCCAGCACAACATCCATTCATTCTTTAATTCAAAAAATATTTAATGATCCCTGCCCTTATGAAATTTGTATCTAAGCATGGTGAAACAGAAAATAACTAATAGACATAATGAACAAGTAAAATATATACTATGTAGAAATTATGACAAGGACTATGGAAAAAGAAAAGGTACAGAAGATGAGGAGTATGAGAGGAGAGGGACAGTGTGAACCTCTTTGAGAAGCTTACGTTTGAACAAAGATATAAGGAGGTGACACATCTGA
Organism: Ateles fusciceps; assembly: GCA_036589455.1. Lineage (NCBI taxonomy): Eukaryota > Metazoa > Chordata > Mammalia > Primates > Atelidae > Ateles > Ateles fusciceps. The sequence continues at coordinate 5,759,214 of JAZHEH010002496.1, forward strand.
GGGAAGAGCATTCTAGACACAGGACACAATGTGCTCAAAGACCTTGAGGTGAAAACAGGCCTGGCACGTTTGAGGAACAGTGAAGAGGATAGCATTGCAGGAACTGAGTGAGGAGGAGCCAAGCCAGAGAGTTAATGGGATCACCAGATACTGAAGGGCTTACAGGCCATTTTACGGGTTTCTGTTTTTGCACTGAGTAAAATGGGAAGTCACTGCAGGACTGAGCAGAGAGTGAGGAAGACCAGACTCATGTTTTTAAAGAATCATCCTAGCTGCCATATATAGGATAGACTGCAGGGTAATGAGGAAAGAAGCCAGAAGGCGAGGGAGGAAGCTATTACAATAATTCAGGGTAAGAGAAGTTTGATGCACCAAAGGAAAGGGTAGTGGTGATGGAGAGAAGTGGTTAGATACTAAATATATTTAGAAATTAAGAGAAATCCCATCTACTAACCCAGCTCTGCCTCAGTCCTTGAGCCAAGGGACAAGAAGTGCATCAGCAAGCTTAGCCCTCAATGCAGAAGGCTGGGGTGCTTTAAGTAACACCTAACATGCATAAGCTGTTATTACCTATCGGTAATATTCAGAGTGCATCTTGTAAGACAGGAAACTAAAGCACAGAAATATTCAATGACTTCGGTGAGTAAGCAAATGAGCTGGGATTGTTCTATCTGGCATAGCCAAAGTTGAACTCCCATAGCCACTCTGCATACAGCCTTCATTAAGGCACACATTGCAGACCTGAGATCTGATGAATCAGGGACAAATAGCTAGGGCTGATGCAGCAAGGGTGAACCAGGCTGACCCCTTAAGTGCAGCAGTCCCCAACTCACCACTGAAGCAGAAACACAATATTAAAGCAGTGACTGCCAATGAGCTTAATTCTGAAATGAATGAATCTCAGGGCACAAAATGATCTGTACTGTAATGACCCCTAACCAGAAATACGACAGTTTTACACACTCCCCTGTGTGCTTAAGCAGTGTAAGGCACACGATTTAACACTTTCTTAATGACTGGTGACAACGCTATGAACATTCACTGGGGCCCTGGGATCCAAGGAGCAGAGCCACTTAGCTTTGGGGGAGGTTTTGGTAAGGTTCTTTTTTAAAAGAGTATATTGAAGTTTGAAATGAGAAAAGGGGATTAAGTAGCTGGCAGAACATGAGGAGTGTTTTTGCAGCTTTGCCTCGGGAGAGGTAAAGAGAGTTGATTCCGAGTACAGCTGGGCCACTGGGACTGCTTTCCTGCCTCTGAGGAGGAGAGCCTGTCAATGAGCCAGAAGGGGCTGACAGAGGTAATGCTTTCTTATGGGGGAGCCAAAGCCATATGTAAGGTTAAAAACAAATAAGGGCCCTTCTCCGCTTAAATAGAATATACTTATAGGTTGTACTTACAGGTTCTCAAGTTTACTGTCATAAACACCCAAAGTACACCTCCAAGCTGAAGGCTGATAGGATAGAAAACTTGCACGCGACAGTTAACATTGTAGCGATCACCTTGCCAGAGGGAGGGCAGCAATTCTTGTGTCTTGGATGGAAAGGAGTTGAAGTGACGTCCACATAGGCAAGTGTCATTGACAGCTGAGAGATCCCAGCAACACTGGAACTTAAAACAGAGGATTTTAACACCCAGTTTAAACAGTTTCAAGTAGGCTGGGTGCGGTGGCTCACATTTACAATCTAGCACTTTGGGAGGCCAAGGTGGGTGGATCACCTAAGGTTAGAAGTTTGAGACCAGCCTAACAAACATGGTGAAACCCCATCTCGACTAAAAATACAAAAATTAGCCAGTCGTGGCAAGCCTGTAATCCCAGCTGCTCTGGAGGCTGACACAGGAGAAATCACTTGAACCCGGGAGGCAGAGGTTGCAGTGAGCCGAGATTACACCATTGCAGTCCAGCCTGAGCAACAGAGCAAGACTCTGCCTCAAAACAAAAAAAAAGTTTCAAGTCTTCCAAATAACCTCTCATTTGGATCCAGAATCCTATTATTTTTAAATGGATTTTTTAAATGCAATCACGATACATTTAACTGCCGTAATAGGCAAAATTCTAAGACAGCTCCCAAGATTCCTAACCCCTGGTGCATACAAACTTTCTCCCACTTTTTCTATTCGATCAAACATTAATCTGGGTGATGCTATGAAGGATTATACATATATAATTAAGGTCGTAAATTAGTTGCCATTAAGACAGATTTCCCTCAGTTGGACTTCACTTCATCAGGTGAAACCTCAAAAGTAGAAGAGATTGAAAGTATGAGGGAGCTCATCAAGAGAAAGATTTTCCATTGCTCACTCTGCAGATAGAGGGGATCACATGGCAAGGAATATGGCTGGGACTAGGAGCTGAGAGTATTTCCCAGCTGACAACCAGGAGACAAATTGGGACCTCAGTTGTATAACCACAGGCAACTGAATGCTTCCAACAACCTGAATAAACTGGGAAGTGGAGGTTTCCCAGAACCTCTAGGAAGTAACACAGCACAGCCAACACTCTAATTTCAACCTGTGGGAGCCAGAACAAAGAACACAACCATGTCATGCCTGGAATTTGTATACATAAGTAAACTAAAAAATGAGTATTGTTTTAACCTACTGAGTCTATGGCAATTTATTAAAAACCAATATAAAATAAATTCAATTGCTAAAAGCACATTTTGGAAAATCACTAGTAGAACTATATACTTAAATAAGATGATTGATATTTCTAAATGAAGCTTTCCTTTACCTGGACACTTTGCTTCATTTGTGTCATACATCAAAAGACTGTATTTTGTATACTGGTGTTTCTTAAAGCAAGCTATATTTTTCTTATGTTGCTACTACATGGTAATCATAGAGCTAATTTTTGGTAAAACATTTAACCAAAATCAACTAGCAAAACAAAAGAATTTGAAAATTTATTTTAGTAAATATGTTATAATTCAGAAACGATTTGTGAATAATTCAGTTTACCTCTTAATAGTTTATATCTAATTGATGCCTCTGATTTAAACCATTGCCCTGTTTTCTTCCTTCCTACTGAAGGCAGTTTATACCACTTAAATTTTTTAAATAATAAAAATAATTTTAAAATCTAATAAATAATCTTTATACATATAATCCATTCATACAATTACCAGAAATGAAATACATTAGAAAGGCTTTTCAGAACTCAAAGGAAACAGGATATATAAAAATATAACAGCCTTGTTCATAAAGATAATTATAAAATTTTTCAGAATCAAGGACTTTTTAACAATTCTGAAATGTTGGCTTTCACAGCACAAATAGCTAAAACAATATGGGTATACTCAAAATATTAAATATACTCAAGCTTTTTAATTAAAGTTTTTACTGATAGGGATTTCAAATTGGTAAAAGGAAAAAACCCTCTCAAGTCTAAAATAAATATATATATATATATGTATATGCAGTATAAATGAAATACATATGTCTCCCCCTCCTATCTATTGTTTTAAAGGCAGGGATGAAGACAGAAGTATTAAACTCAGGCCTAGAGCTATGAGGAGAGACCAGACTACTGTTGCTTAGAGATAGAAACTTCAAAGGCAAGAGTCCAGATTCTGTGATCATAATAAGATTTCCGGCATTTCTTACAAGCTAATGAGGCGCCTCAAGATCAAACCCACCAGCAACATGGTAGTATGTTAAAGAAGTTTAATTGCTAGAGAAAATCCAAACCTGGCCAAGAAGGTCCTGTGATTGCTCAGCTCCTAAAGCAATTCCCAGACTCATATAAACTTGCCAACAGACCTCATTCAGCTATAGCAGTGAAGCCCTCATGTAATTAGGTATGACTCTTGACTACAAATGACAGCGTACTGCTTAAGCTATAAGAGAATATTCTGAACTCACTCAGCTGAAAATTACAGAAGAAATACTGAATCGCAACCCAGCTGAATGAAGTGCACAAATGTTGCTGTTGGAGCTCTGTCTCTCACTCTCTCCATGTAGCAGGCACAGGGATTCCAGGGCCCCAAGACTCACAACCCTCCAACTTTACAGCTCCAGTCATAAGAGAGCATCTTCTCGGGAGAGAGATCCAAGATGGCCGATTAGCAGCAGCTCAGGATTGTAGCTCCCACTGAAAGCGCAGAGAGTGAGTGGACGCCACATTTTCAGACGAATTTTTATTGCCCACGGACCAAGAGATTCCCGGCGGAGGAGCCCAACGGGCCCGCAGCGCGACTCTTCGGCCGGCGCCGCCGTTTTGCAGGCGCCCCGGCGCGTCGGTTCTCAGTCCGGAGTATACGGGACTGAGTGCCCTTTTAGTTGGCGTTGGAGCTCCAGGAAGGCAGAGTCTCCCATTCAGCTGATTGAAAAGCGGACTGAAGCGGGGAACCAGACCGAGAGATTCCCAGGCAGAAAAGCACCACGAATCTCAACGCCGCTGTTTCAGCCGGCGTAGTGGGTTGCCGCAGGGGAAGGCTGGTCCCCCCCACCACACACACACACACACAAAAAAACAGCAGTTGGAACTGCTGAGGATTGAGAGTTTCCACAGCAAGTACAGCTGAACCTGGGAAGGTCCAGCTCTGTGGGGGAGGGGGCGTCCACCGAAGGAAAATTAAGAAACAGAAAAAACTTTACCACCAACAAGCTGGGCGTCCACTGAGAGACCTAATCTGAAAGTCAGCAATGACACAGACGACAGGTGGATAAATCCACAAAGATGGGAAGAAACCAGCACAAAAAGGCTGAAAACACCTGAAATCAGAATGCCTTTCCTCCTACAGAGGATTGCAGTTCCTCACCACCAATTGAACAAGGCCTGATCGAGAATGAATGTGAGGAATCAACGGAATCAGGCTTCAGAAGGTGGATGATGAGAAACTTCTGTGAGCTAAAAGAACATGTTCTAGCCCAATGCAAGGAAACTAAGAACCTTGAAAAAAGGTTTGACGAAATGTTAACGAGAATGGACAATTTAGAAAGGAATATAAGTGAATTAATGGAGCTGAAAAACACAATACAAGAACTTCGCGAAGTATGCACAAGTCTAAACAGTCGAATTGACCAAGCAGAAGAAAGGATTTCAGAGGTCGAAGACCAACTTAATGAAATAAAACGAGAAGACAAGATTAGAGAAAAAAGGGTAAAAGGAATGAGCAAAGTCTCCAAGAAATATGGGACTATGTGAAAAGACCTAATCTACGTTTGATAGGTGTACCTGGAATGTGACGAAGAGAATGAATCCAAGCTGGAAAATATTTTTCAGGATATTATCCAGGAAAACTTTCCTAACCTAGCAAGGCAGGACAATACTCAACTCCAGGTAATCCAGAGAACACCACAAAGATACTCCTCAAAAAGAGCAACCCCAAGGCACATAATCATTAGATTCACCAGGTTTGAAACAAAGGAGAAAATACTAAGGGCAGCCAGAGAGAAAGGACAGGTTACCCTCAAGGGGAAGCCTATCAGACTCACAGCAGATCTCTCAGCAGAAACCCTACAAGCCAGAAGAGAGTGGGGGCCAATATTCAACATCCTTAAAGAAAAGAACTTTCAACCCAGAATTTCATATCCAGCCAAACTAAGTTTCATAAGTGAGGGAAAAATAAAATTTTTTACGAACAAGCAAGTACTCAGAGATTTCATTACCACCAGGCCTGCTTTACAAGAGCTTCTGAAAGAGGCACTATATACAGAAAGGAACAACCAGTATCAGCCATTCCAAAAAACCCATCGGTAAGCTGCATCCAGACCCATCTTACATGCAAGGATATACAGAGACTCAAAACAAAGGGATGGAGGAAGATTTGCCAACAAAATGGAGAGAAAAAAAAAAAAGCAAGAGTTACAATTCTCATCCCTGATAAAATAGACTTTAAAGTAATAGAAAACAAAAGAGATAAGAAGGACATTGTATAATGGTAGAGAAATCAATGTAATGGGAAGAGTTAATGATCCTAAGTCTATGCGTACACAATATAGGAGTGCCCAGATACACAGGGCAAGTTCTTGGTGACTTACAAAGAGACTTGGACTCCCACACAATAATAGTGGGAGACTTTAACACTACATTGTCAATAGTGGATAGATCAATGAAACAGAAGGTTAACAAGGATATCAGGGACTTGAACTTATACCTCAAACAAGTAAACTTAATAAACATTTACAGAACTCTCTACTCCAAATCCACAAAACATACATTTTGTTATTTTCCTCACTTATTCCTTCTTGTCTCCATTGTATAACACAATTATTAGTATAAAAGAGCTTTTTAATACCCATTTTTAGACTGCATTCTAGCCTGGACAATAGAGCAAGATTCCCGTTCTCTCTCCCTCTTTTTCTTCTTTTTCCCTTTCTTTCATTCTCTTTTTTTTCTTTCTTTCTCTCTTTCTCTTCTCTTTTCTTTTTTTTCTTTCTTAAAAAAAAAAAGAGAGAGCATCTTCTCCAAAACCCCTGAAAAGGAGTTCTGAGAAGAAGTCTCACCCTCTGGTTTAGGGTCATGTGCCCATCCCTGTAGCTGGGAGAAGACAGGAAAGAATGGGAGGTTTGGTAGGCAGAAGAGGGTAGTTACGTCTCAAACATATGGAATATGTTTCTTTTAGAGAGGCAAGGTTTGGTGATCAGAAGAGGACTGTACGCTGGGAGACAAAAGAGGTCTTTAACACCTCAGAAGGTGAATCCTCATTGACGCCACTCTCGGGAATAGCCACTGAAAATCATAGACCAGGAAGATACTCCTGGCAAGCAGAACCTGAACAAAAATCAAGTCCATCCTGACAGACAAAATCAGACTACTACCAGGGTAAAGAGATCTTTGACATACCTATATAGCAAATGTAATGCAACCTACAGGAGAGCAACTTCACTGTATTTATTCCCTTCCATAAAAAAGAAAAAAATATCATAGTTAAAAGTGAGTAAGGACAAATGCCGCAATATCATGGGTAAGTTAATAAGCAACTGGATTTATGGAAAACACACAAATCAAGCATTAGAATTAAGAGATGTATAGTCTGCATTATCTTATTACAAAGAGAGGTTCTGCATACTGATGAACACGTCACAGGTCCCTGCCCCCAGGAGAGGGATCCTGACGCTCTAATGTCACAACATGCAATCATGATAAATTTCATATATGGGGTATAAATAGAAAAGAGGTAGACACCAAGTTGTCTGAGTATAAATGCCAAGATGGCTAGGAGCAGTCTGAGAATGCCAGCTGCCATCACCTGATAATTCCTGAGTGGTGGGACGCTGCTGCGGCTGCCATTCCTGCTGCTGGAAAGGGGTCCCTGTTACTGTGGATAACTGGGTTCAGGCACAGCCCTTCCCTCTGGGGAAGGGGGGAGCCTTCGCATCTAACTTGCTGAATAACCATTTTCCCTCCAACATTAAATTTGTCACCTAGCCTTCAGTTGCAGGGTCAAGAAGAGCCACATTCAAATCTGACCAGATGAAATAATCATTACCCAGAGATACTGGACTTGGAATCGAATAAAGAAACCAGATGCTATTTTACGTCATCTCCATTTAGAGAGAGTGTTAGGTAGGGGCTTTTGCTTTTCTTCTTGGTATTGAATGTGGGATCATTTATAATGTTACTTGGGATGTTCTTGGAACTGAGACTGAAATGCAGGTTTGCCATAGGGGGTCACAAACAGTGATACGCTGGGCAGCCCAGGCATAGCAAAGTGTGGGCAGTGGTAGCTGTTGATTTTGGCTGCCCCACAGGGTTCCAGTGGGGATTTTCTCCAACCTCGTCCTCTGGATAAGAGGACCAAGGGAGGGCCTGGTTATTCCTTTTTTCTGTAGATACAGTGATTGGGTGATTCAGAGGCTGATGTGTAGCCTAAGCAACTACAGTCAGAATAATTCCTTGAAATGAACTATAAGGTATATCTTATCACTTCCCTGCTCAGAACTTTGCAGTGACTTCCCATTAGAATTAAATCCAAACTCCTTACCACAGCCTATGAGAACCTGCATGATCTAGCCCCCTGCTTCTGCTGTCTCTTCTGCTCCTCCTCACTTGCCTCCTGGCACCTTGTGAACACACTCCAGCCATACTATTTTTCTTAGTTCCTATAATGTGCCAGGCTCTTTCCCACTCCAGGGATGTTTTCTTTGCTTCAAATTCTCTTCCTTTTGACTATCTTTCTTTTTGTAACTATTTAAAAAATATAATTTCAAATTTAGAGAAAAGTTGCAAGAATAGTAAAATGAATTCCTGCATTCATCTTGGACACTGTGAATGTTATATTGTGTGTGTAGACTCTTGCTCCTATTTTATTTCTCTGGAGATTGTTAATGTTTCTGTTTTAGCAAGCAAAAAACCTGGATATATTCAGACTGTACTCTTTCTCACCTTTCGTGAACCTGATTTTAATCTTCATTTAGCTCGAAATATCACCCTGTTGGTCAAGGTCTGTCCCATGAATGTGTTATTTAGGGGTTAGGCTGGGACTTAAAGCAGTTCCAGTCTCAGTTCAGTTTTCAAAGCCTTAGCTATGCTGAATTGGGTCTATTCTGCGCATGTATAATTTATGGGTTAGACTGAGACTTTGTGCAGGTTAGTATGCAGTTAGGGAATCCTTTTCTATGGATCCCTCCTCTCTGGGATTCTTCACATACACCCATACTCCCAGACTCAGAAATGTTCCTTTTCCTTATACTCTGTTCAGAAAAAAGTATGGTTTCTATTAGAGTTTCAGCCATTCACTCACGCCAGCACTAAGAAGATATTATCCCATTATTACCTGGTTTCTATTTTCTATTGAGAAGTTATCTGTTATTCCATTTGTTTCCTCTTTACAGGTAATATTCTTTTTTCCTGACTGCTTTTAAAATTTTCCTTTAGCATTGTGCTATATTTAGGCATGTGTATCTTTTTATTTATATTTCTTGGGATTCATTAAGCATCCTGAATTTGCATACTAATATCTTTAATCATTTCAGAAAATTCTAGCATTATTTCTTCAAATTCTGCTTTCCATCTGAGACTACAATTAAACAAGTGTTAGACTATCTTACTCTACAACATGTCTCTTACTCTCCAGATTTTTTCATCCCTCTGTGGATTTTTTTACAGTTAAATAATATTGGTAATGAATATTTTCTTCTGACATATTTCAGTTCACAAACTTTCTCTTCAGTTATACATAACTGAGCCAAAAACCTCAGCAATTTTAGTTATGTTTTCCTTTTAGAAATAGAACCTCTAATTATTTTCCAAATTTCAATGATGTGTTTTATCATTTTAAATAACTTGTAACAATTTTCAGATTTGGATTTTGGTTTCTAAACTGTCAAAAAATACTTATTTTACAAAGGGTGTCTGATAATTCTACTATCTAGAGTACCTGTAGTTATGTTTCTCTTAACTTTTTGCACTTGATCTTGCTGATGTTGTCTTTCCTCCTCAGGTATTTTATTATCTTTGACTATATCCTGAACATGGCATTTGAAAAATTATTGTAAAAATAACCTGAGACCTCAAGTAATGTCATCTTCCTCTAATGTGGAATTTTTCTGTTTCTGCCAAGTACCTGGAGGGTCTAGCTATCCAAGATTACCTTAATTCAAATTTTATGGCTTGACATTTTCTCGCCACTTACATTACACCATACTCATCTATGAATGGGCTGGTGTAGTTAAGGCTCCCTTAATACCTAGGGTAAATCCACTTGAGATTGCTACCCTAACTGTGAAGACATTCATTAGATTCCCAAACTTTGGCATATTCTCAACTCCAACTTTTGCTCCACTTCCACCTCAAAAAAATTTCAAAAGTTCTCGTTACCCTCTTCATTGTCTCTTTCAAACTGGCAAATGCCTGAAGAAAAACAATATAGCTTCAAGTACTATGGTCACTTTTTTGTGTTTTTTTTTTCTCTGTCACCCAGGCTGGAGGGCAGTGGCAACCTCCACCTCCCAGATTCAAGTGATTCTTGTGCCTCAGCCTTCCAGGTGGCTGGGATTACCAGTGTGTGTCACCATGCCCAGCTAATTTTTTCATTTTTAGTAGAGACGAGGCTTCACAATGTTGGCCAGGCTGGTCATAAACTCCTGGTCTCAAGTGATCCGCCTGCCCACCTCGGCCTCCCAAAGTGCTGGGATTACAGGTGGACTCACCTCTGTTTGATTTGTCCTTTCCCAGATGTCATCTCAAACGTTTTTCTACAATATTATTTTTATAAAAAGATTGTAAATACTTTGTTCAGATTTTACATCTTCTTCAGAAGTAGAATTTGTCTGAATTAACTAGTCCTCAGCAAGTAACTGTTTTTATTAAAAGTTGGAAAAATCAGGCACAGAAATAAAACCCTGGGGTATATACCAGAATGCTTAGAATAGATACATGGTCAGATCCTTAGAGTCAACTTGAGTCCACTTAGCCAATGACCTTAGAGATAACCAACAATTGAAAGCAAGAGTGACAGACCTTTTCCCCTCATTTAGTCTCAGCAGAACAAGGTTTCTACAAGAAATAATATACATTGTTTGACCCCAGAGTCTGGTACTGATCTGGCCCTTCTAAGCCTGTGACCAGGATGGTAGGCAGGTCCAGGAAGTCCAATGGTAGAAGAAAGAGTAAGCTTAAACTGTTTGACAAAAGGAGACTAAGGCACAGAGAGAAAAAGTCAATTCCCAAAATCCAGTTGCTCTGATTGTAAAGTCTATAATATAGATTGGGTATTTGTCCCTGCCTAAATCTCATGTTGAAATGTAATCCCCATTGTTGAAGGTGGGGCCTGGTAGGAGGCTCCAGCCTCAGTTCAAAAGATCCCAAGTACAGCTCAAGCTGCAGCACCAGAGGATGCAAACCATAAGCTGTGATAGCTTCTACATAATGTTAAGCCTGCAGGTGCACAGAATGCAAAAGTAGTGGAGGCTTGACAGCCTCCACCTAGATTTCATTGGATGTTTGAGAAAGACTGGGTGCCCAGGCAGAAGGCTCCTGCAGGGATGTAGCCCTCACAGAGAACCTCTACTAGGGTAGTGTGGAGAGAAAGTATAGGGTTGGAGGCCCCACACAGAGTCTGTATTGAAGCTCTGCCTAGTGGAGCTGTGAGAAGACAGCCACTGTCCTCCAGACCCCAGATGGTAGATCCACTGACAGCTTGCACGCTGAGCCTGGAAAAGCCAGAGGCACTCAACAAATTGTGAGAGCAGCCATGGGGGCTGAACTCTGCAAAGCCACACGGGTGGAGCTGCCCAAAGCCATGGGAGACCTTCCCTTGCACTAGTGTTCCCTGGATGTACAACATGGAATCAAATGAGACTATTTTGGAGCTTTAAATATTAATGACTTTCCTGCTGGGTTTCAAACTTGCATGGGGTCTGCAGGTCCTTTCTTTTGGCCAGTTATTCCCTGTGGAAAGGATATGTTTACACAATGCCTATACCCCACTGTATCTTGGAAGTAAATAACTTGTTTTTTATTTTACTGGCTCAAAGGTAAAAGTGACTTCGCTTCTCTCAGATGAGACTTTGGACTTTCGAGTTAATGCTAGAATGAGGTAAGACTTTGGGGGACTATTGGAAGGTATGACTGTATTTTGCAATGTGAGAGGGACAGAAGATTGTGGAAAAGGATGGAATTATATAGTTTGGATATTTGTCCCCACTCAAATCTATGTTGAAATTTAATATCCAGTGTTGGAGGTGACGCCTGGTGGGGAGGTGTTTGAGTCAGGGAGTGCATCCCTCATGGCTTGGTGCTGTCCTTGCAATAGTGAGTACTCTCAAGATCTGGTTGTTGTAAAGTGTGACACCTCTACCCCCCCATTATCTTTCTTTTTCCGCATTTTGCCATGGGGAGTGCCTGCTCCTGCTTTACCTTCCATCATGAGTGAAAGTTCCCTGAGGCCTCCCTAGAAACTAAGCAGATGCCAATGCCATGCTTCTACAGCCTGCAGAACTGTGAGCTAATTAAACCTCATTTCTTTATAAATTACCCAGTCTCAGGTATTTCTTTACAGCAATGCAAGAACAGATTAGTACAGTCTAATTGTGTAATTATTACACTTTACTTCTAAAATTAGAAAAAAATAATTGCTTAGACAGGTAGAAGCAAGATAGAGATTAACCTGTTAAAACTGAGAAAAAAGGTTGATAATAAGTGATAGAGACCAAGTTATACATCTGTAAAACTACTAGAATCAGTGGGAACTAAGAACAATAATGACTTGAAATTCAGTTACTATCTTAAAGTTTCTTACACTTATACAAAGTCTAGGTTGAGCACCTGGAATGTGGCTGAATCTTCAGACTGGGACTAAGAAACTCCTTGATAGGAACTTGGAAACCATCCTATGGTTTCCAAGTTCCTATCAAGATGACAAACTGGATATTTTTTGACTTTTAAATGAATCCTGTATCTCTTTTCTTTCATATACAAATGTAATGTTTCTGTCAGCTTGTCAAATTAGTGAAGCAGGTTATAGCAATTTTTTTTTGAGCCAGAGTTTTGCTCTTTGTTGCCCAGGCTTGAGTGTAGTGGCATGATCTCGGCTCACTGCAACCTCTGCCTCCCAGGTTAAAGCAATTCTCCTGTCTCAGCCTCCTGAGTAGCTGTGATTACAAGTGCCTGCCATAATGTCCAGCTGATTTTTATAATTTTACTAGAGACACGGTGTCACCATGTTGGCCAGGCTGGTCTTGAACTCCTGACCTCAGGTGATCTGGCCACCTCGGCCTCCCAAAGTGCTGAGATTACAGGCGTGAGCCACTGTGCCTGGCCAGCAATTTCTTTTTCACTAGATTTGTTTTTAGTAATTCATTTACTTCCAACAGTTAATCTCCTGAACGATTCACTTTTATCAGCAAATCTGTACATTTATTAAAATTGCATCATACAGGTCCTATAATTTGTCACAAATTTCATTGGCTATTGTTTCATCATCTCTTAACTTCTGGCTGCAAGTGGAAATACTCATCTTAAATTCTATTACTGATAAGTAATGTCAGCCAGCTAGTGGAGAGATTAATATATTCTACCATCTATATAACAATTAAGAATTCCAAAAATTAGTACCATGTATGGATTCAGCAATTCTCACATTAACTCTGTACCTCATAAATCAATGGCTTAACAAAGTTGCACTAACAAAGGTTAAATTCTATTTAAACATACATTTTCTAAGTATTTAACATGTCACAAATATAGGAAACATTTAAATAGCTATCAAATATAGTCATTAATATTTCTGACATCATGTCACTTCAGACTCCCAAAATTTACATATTTCTTTCTGAAGACTATTCTTCTTAGTAATTCATATGTAACCTGAAAGTCCGAAATTATAATAGCCTCTGCTTGCAAGATAGCAAGATCTTGGGTCCCCTCTCCTGGAAATTCCCTTCAGCAGGAAACACAGCATTCATATTCCCTTGTCAGTATCTATATTTTGGTCTTTCTCAAGTCTGGATTGCAATCCTCTTTCTATCCATGGACGTCTGCTCATTGCTCAGCTGCCAACAATTATGCAATTACTAAATTATCTCAGAGCTGCTGCTGCTGTTGCCACTTCTTCCACACTAGCCTCCAAAGCAGCAGTCTTCAGGTTAGCTATACATGAGAATCACCTGTAGTGTTTTCAAAAATGCTGGTACTCAGGGAAACACCTGACCAATTAAATCAAATTTTCTGGAGGAGAACTTAAGCAAAGTTATTGCTCTCTCCTCTCCTTTACAAGCATGGATACATATTTTGATTAACTCTTTTCATCAAAGTCCATACTACATTCTGCATCTAAACTTTATGCACGACAGAAATAAGAGATGGGAAATACAACATTAAAAAAAACCTTAAGCTATTTTATATGGCAGCCATCTGAATCCAGGCTTCCTAAATTATTTGCATGGGGCGTTTACAGGCTTTCTGATTATTATTACGGAGCTTTTGCAGATTGCCTCCCTGTGTAGTTCCAAGCCTGCTTCCTCGTGGCAGAAAATTACTTCCCAGCACTGTTGCAAGTGCATAGGAGAATTTGTAGAGTAGACTCAAGATAACATTATAAAGAAAGGAGTTCTTTCTTTAACCAACCTTGAGGCCTGCCTTTCCATCCTCATTTTCTGTTCCAGACAACTGGCAATGGGAAAAATCTGTCTCCTTCAGGGGGCAAGTACACTTGGTACTCATGGAAGTAAGTCCTGTGACCCCAACAATCATAGCAGACAGTCTCATCACAACTGCATCAGCTTCATCTCAAGCAATATGCATGTAAAAGGAAAATTTTTTTCTTTACATGTCACTTTCCTGCACTATAAAAAAGGACAATGGTTTTCATTTTTAACATTTCTCCATTATATATAGTGTATTTATGCTCCAATGGATATTGAGCATCTACAAACCAGTTTAGTTCTCTTTTATGGTCTTTCCTCTGCTTGCATTTCATCTGTTGCAGTTTTATTTTAGTTTTTGTCTGAACTCCTGACCTCTCTAACCAACAACTCTAATATAACCAAACAAATAAAAATAAGCACATTTCTACCCACATTTACACACACACACACATACACACAATAGAAGCATGTTGCAATTTAAATACAAAACTGAAGGCATCACACTACCTGATTTCAAAGCATACTGGAAATCCACAGTAATCAAAACAGGATGGTACTGGCATAAAAACAGACACATAGTCCAATGAAACAGAACAGAGAGCCCAGAAATAAATTCACGCATTTATGGTGAACTGATTTTTGACAAAGATGCCAAAAACACACAATGATGTAACGACAGTCTCTTTAATAAATAGTATTGTAAAAATTAAATATCCACATGCAGAATAATAAAATTGGACCCATATCTCATATCATATTCAAAAACCAAATAAAAGTCTATTAAAAACTGAAATATATTATCAGAAGCTCTAAAACTACTAGAAGAAAACATAGGCGAAAAGCTTAATGACATTGATCTGGGCAATAATTTTTTTGTTGCAAATCAACAAAAGCAAAAATGGAATGGAATTACACCAAACAAAGAAGCTTCTGTATAGCAAAAGAAACAATCAACAGAGTGAAGAGAAAGTCTACAGAATGGGAGAAAATATTTGCAAACCATATATCTGGTAAGGGGTTAATATTCAAAATATGTAAGAAACTCAATTCAATAGCAAGTAAGCAAATAATCTGATTTAAAACGGGTAAAGGACCTGAATAGACATTTCTCAAAAGAAGACATACAAATGAACAACAGATAAGTGAACAAATGCTCATTACTAATCAGGAAAGTGCTAATCAAACCCACAATGAGATGTCACCTCACACCTATTAGAATGACCATTAGCCAAAAGATAAAAGATAAGTGTTGGCAAAGATGTGGAGAAAGAGAATCCTTGCACACTGTTGGTATAAATGAAAGGTAACCTACTATAGCCATTCGGGAAAACAGTTCAGAGTTTCCTCAGAAAATTAAAAATGGAACCATCACATGATCCAGCAATCCCATTTCTCCATATATGTCTAAATGAAGTGAAATGAGCATGTTCAAGAGAGATCTGTGCTTCCATGTTAGTTGCAGCATTATTCACAATAGCTAAGATATGGAATCAACCTGTGTGTCCATCAACAAATGAATGGATTTAGAAATGTGGTATATATACACAATAGATGATACCGTTTGGATATTTGTCTCCTCCCAATCTCATGTTGAAATGTGATTCCCAATACCAGAGGTGGGACCTAGTGGGAGGTATTTGGGTCATGGGGGCAGATCCCTCATGAATGTCTTGGTACCCTCCACCCAGTAATGAGTTCATTCAAGAGCTGGTTGTTTAAAAGAACATGACATCTCTCTTGCCCCCTTCTGTCTTGCTCCCTCTTTTGCCATGAGATGCCTGCTCCCCTTTTGCCTTCCACTGTGATTGTAAGCTTCCTGAGGACTTCATCAGAAGCAGATCCTGGTGCCATGCTTCATGTACAGCCTGCAGAACTATCAGCCAAATAAATCTCTTTTCTTTATAAAGTATTCGGTCTCAGGTATTCTTTTATAGCAATGCAAAACAGACTAACAAGGTAGAATACTATTCAGCCATTAGAAAATCAGGAAATCCTAGTATTTGTAATGGCATGTAAGAACCTGGAGGATATTATGTTAAGTGAAATAAGCCAGGCACTGAAGACAAAGTCTGTATGATCTTACTTATATGTATAATGTAAAAGTCAAACTTATAGAAGCAGAGGGTAGAAAGATGGTCAACAGGATCTAGAGTTGTGAGCTGGGACTGGAAAGATCAAAATTTCAGTTAGACAAAGGGAATAAGTTCAAGAGATATATTGTAGAACATGGTAACTATAGTTAATAACAATGTATTGTGTGCTTGAAAATTGCAAAAAAAGTATGCTTTGTGTTCTCACAGCAAAAAATAATGATAAGTATGTGAGGTAACACATATTAATTAGTTTGATTTAGCCTTCCACAATATATACAGATTTTAAAACATCATGTTGTACACAATAAATGTGTTCAATTTTTGTTAATTAAAAAATAAATAAATAATATTTTTAAAATTAAAGAAGTACAAATATAGGGAAGAAATCTCTCTCCAAAGGAAACAATTATGCAGAGAAGAAACTCTGCCTGAAATATAAAGAAAACTTTTTGCATTATCCCAAAGAGTTATTTAATCCTTAACCTAGTTCATTTGTCATTTTTCAAACTTTTTTTCTCATTATGTTTTATTCCATATTTGCAAACACAAGTGACTTTCTGATAAGAAACAACATTCCACAGCAAATATTCATCCAGATCAGAGCCTCTTGCAGGAGATGGAGGTGATTTGCAGCTTTGACACGACAGTTCTTTATTATTCCCTACAATATTTTAAAGATCACTGAACCCACTTTCCACTTCTGCTGAATCTCCAGGTGTGGTATATTCTTCTTCACCAAAGCAATCTCTGCTAAAGAAAGCTTTTCCCAAGCACAGAGCCTAGAAATGAGAGCTCAGCACCGAGGTGATAAGAGCTGAGGTTGATTTCTGCCTACCTGTCCACAACTTGCCCTAGAAACCAAAGCCTTTTCTCTCGGTAAGTCGTAACCGATTCTTTCTCACAAGCATTCTAAGTCTTCATTTGGGTTTAGCTCAGAGTCCTTGATACAAATACACTAGGATAGTTAACCCTGAGTTCTCAATTTTATATGAAGTTCTTACAACAACAATTAACAAATATATAATTTTGTGTGGTTTTATTATAAAATTTATAAACACAAATTGTAAACAAAATTATAAAATATATCTATGAAAAAAGCATTATTATTAGGTCCACCACCTAAATATTACTACAGATAGTTTGTAAATCATTCTCCCTACTATTTTAGTTGATGTATGTATTTATTAAACAGAGAAGTAGAACGAGAATTACAAACATTTTGTGACCTATTTTTCTCATGTCAAAAATTGTTTTTTTTCTATGCTGGTAAACATTCTTCTGCAATATCACTTAATGATTACATGGTATGTCAAAATTAATTTATATTACCAGTGACATATTATTAGCAGTACTATGCTCACTACTGAGTGACAAGATCAATTGTACCCCAAAATACATCCATGTAGCAAACCTGCACATGAACCCCTTGAATGTAAAATAGAAGTTGAAATTTTTTTTTAAGGCAGGTTGTTTGCTGGTTTTGTTATTACAATCAATGCCTTTATTACACAATCTTGGCACATAACCATGATTCTTTCCCTAGGATAAATTCCTAAATGCAAAAATACTAGATTTAAAGTTATGTAAATTTTATTTTTAATTGTATTCTTTTCTTTAATGTTTAAGTTCAGGGATACATGTGCAGGTTTATTATATAGGTAAACTGTGTCATGGGGGCTTGTTGTACTGATCATTTAGTCACCCAGGTATTAAGCCTAGTACACATCAGTTAATTTTCCTGATCCTCTGCCTCCTCCCACCCTCTACCTTGCAAAAGGCCCCAGTGTCTCTTGTTCCTCTCTATGTGTCCATGTGTTCTCATCATTTTGCTCCCACTTATAAGTGAAAACATGTAGTATTTGGTTTTCTGTTCTTGCGTTAGTTTGCTAAGGATAATGGCTCCCAGCTCCATCCATGTCCCTGAAAAGGCCATGATCTCATTTCTTCTTATGGCTGCATAGTATTCCATGGTGTATAGGTACCACATTATTTTTGTCCAGTCTATCATTGATGGGCATTTAGGTTGATTCTATGTCTTTGCTATTGTGAATAGTGCTGCAATGAACATATGCAAGTAAATGTCTTTATTATACAATGATTTATATTTCTTTGGGTATGTGCATAGTCATGGGATTGCTGGTTTGAATGTTATTTCTGTTTAACACATGAATGAGAGACCTACTAATTAAGAAAAAAAACTCACACGTTCCATTTATGTCAATATAATAGATGTAGGTACCAAAAATAGTGGTGGTTAGCACCCAGACTAGATTATAAAGGCTTCACTATTTCCCTGTACCTTTTATTTGTTATTCTTCATAGCCCCTAGTACAGTCTCATGAAAATGGTAAATGCCCAGTTGATCCCTCCTCAAGGAGTTATCAAATGAGTTGAGTGACTAAAGCAGAAAATGGAAAGAACTATAAAATTTGATGTGGCATTTCAAAATAACTTGGGCATTGTTTTGTTTTTAAATTGTAGCTCTTGTATGTATGCCTACGCCTTCAACTAGACTATAAGTATGTGGTGGCTAGGAGCTGTATCTCATATTCCTTGTATGTATTCTCATATCCACATCAGAACAACTGAGGGACAAATCATGGATTGATTATAAGTAAAACTCCATATGCTGAAGAACCAAAACAACAATAAAAATGTCAAAGAAGACAAAATAGAGAATACATTTGCATCTTATGCAAGCATTTTTAGAGCCTTTACCCCATATTTTAAATAGACCGAAGTGTCTCAGTCTGAGGGAAAGGATTATAGCAAAGCAATCATTGTTTTTGGTGGTGACTGTGGTCTTCACTTTTTGTTATATTAGAAAGTGCAAGAAAATAGCCAGGTTCAGTGGCTCATGCCTGTAATCCCAGCATTTTGGGAGGTCAAGGCGGTTGGATCATTTGAGGTCAGGAGTTTGAGACCAGCCTGATCGACATGGTAAAACTCCGTCTCTACTAAATACAAAAAACAAACAAACAAACAAACAAAAATTAGCCAGGCATGGTGGCACATGTCTGTAATCCCAGCTACTTGGGAGGCTGAGGCAGGAGAATCGCTGGAACCCAGGGGGCGGAGGTTGCAATGAGCCAAGATTGCTCCACTGCACTCCAGCCTGGGCAACAGAGTGAAACTCCATCTCAAAAACAAACCAAAAAAAAAGTGTGCAAGAAAATAACAAGAATGTTTGTCATTTTTTTTAAAATGAAACCTCTAGGCAATATATTGTAGAATAGATAGATACAAATGTGGATCATCTCTTTATTTTTGCTGAGTCTGGTAACATTAAGGTTAACACTAAACAGCCATCTGCTAAGTAATTGCACCTGCCGCTTATTAATGTAACTGCTGTATTAGTTCAGCATTGATGAACAATTTAATGAGTTGAGAAACTGCAGATTCAATTTCCTGTGTGACTATTCTCCCTTGTTCTCATAATCAAGTTAGATATGTTTTTACCCACAACTATGTTAAACCAAAATAGTGTTAAAAAGCAGAGTCAATATTCTGAAATACCACAAGATGGGGATGTTACTCCATCTTAAATGTCCCATTGCCCTGCTCCAGCACCCCATCCCGTTTTATTTCAAGATATTGAAAACTCCAGAGGACTTAATTTGGGCGTTGTCAAAAATTAAGATTTCAGATCATCTATGCTTCCAGATGAAGTTAGAATCAAACAATCTATAAAACAAAATGGTAACACGGATTTAAAATGTGTTAGGGATATCCACTTTAAAATGTGTCAGGGATATCCACTTTAAAATGAGTATTTTGTCATTTTTCTGCAGAGTATATGCATTTGAATTTTGAATGGAGCTTCATGGGTGTGTGTGTGTGTGTGTGTGTGTGTGTGTGTGTGTGTGTTTTATTCCCCAAGAAGGTGCTTATTATCCTGTCTCTTTATCCACATGAATGTCTCCTACTTAATGATTCTGTGAGTCCCTATAATTGTCTCTCCCGTTAAGCTTGGCTAGTTCACATTTGCAACTCCAGTATGAAGTGAATATGTGTTCGCATTTCTTTGTCCTGTGAGCATGTGGCTGTGTCATCCTTTCTGTTCCTATTCTTCCTTCTCTTCTGTTTATCCATTTAAAAATATTAATACAGCAAAGGTATCTGGTAGTCGATAATGATGCTTAAAAAATTTTGTTTCCTTTCTCCTACTACGTCTCTCCACAATAGGCACTAAAGGTCTGATTTTTAAAATTAGTTGTTATTATTGAATTGAATTAGGAAATAAGAAAACATTTTACATGTTTTATATGCTCCCTAGTGTGTCTGGTGTGTATGTTTATTGATTTTTTTTTTTTTTTTACTCCTCTGGATGCCTTATATTTAATATAAGAGGAATTCCTTATTCAATTGTTTTACATACTCCCTGGACACTGACTTAAGTATTAAACAGAAGAGAAAATCTCTTTTTGATCCATTACATCAGTCAGAAATCACTGTTTCCAGGGGAATTTAAATTGTTTTTCTCAGCAATTTACAAGAAGCTTGGATGGCCTACTAATCGAAATGTTATATTCTTATTTAACATGGGATTAAATTGCCTAATTTTACTATCAAACTCATAAAATATTTTCTTTTAAAAAAGTAACTATGTTCCTTCACTCCTATTCAACATCATACTGAAAATCCTAGCTGACAATATAAGACAAAAAGAAATAAAAGGCATAAGATTGAGTAGAATAAATAAAACTGCCTTTCCCCATAAATGACATGATTGTTTAGGTAGAAAATTCCAAAGAATCAACACACACAAAAAAAAACCTACAGAAACTAATAAGTAATTATAGAAGGTTTCAGGGTACAAGGTTAACATACCAAAGTCAATTACTTTCCTATACCATCAATGAACAATTGAAATTTGAATCTAGAAACACAAAACCATTTACATTAACACTGAGAGAGTGAGAGAAGAAATACTTAGGCATAAACCTAACAAAATATATACAGATTTGTAATAGGAAAACTACAAAACTCTGATGAAAGAAGATTTAAATAAATGGACAATTATTCCATGTTCATGGATAGGAAGACTCAATATTTTCAAGACATCACCTCTTCTCAGCTTGATCTAAAGTGTCAACAAAATCTCAACCAAAATCCCAGCAAGTTATTTTAAGAATGGATTATGAAGAGATTCTAAAGTTTACATGAAAAGGCAATAGACCCAGATTAGTTAGTGTAGTGCTGAAGCAAAAGAATGAAGTCAGAGAACTGACACCACACAACCTGGAGATTTACCATAAAGCTATAATAATGAAAACAGTGTGGTGTTGGAAAGAGAATAAACAGACAGACCAATGGATAGAAAGCTCAGAAGTAGACCCGCACAAGTATACTCAGCTGATGTTTGAACGAAGGAGCAAAGGCAATTCAATCAAGAAAGAATAATATGTTCAACAAATGATGCTGGAACAACTGAACATCTACATGCAAAAAAAAAAACCAAAATGAATCTAGACACAGACTTTACATCCTTCATAAAATTAACTAAAATGGTTTCATAAGCCTAATTGTAACATTAAAACTATACAACTTCTAGAAAAAAAAAAAATGTAGAAAATCTAGGTCACCGTGGGTTTGGTGATGACTTTTTAGGTAAAATACCAAAGGTATAACTCATGAAAACAAAAAGTAGTAAGTTCGACTTTACTAAAATTAAAAAAGCTTCTGTTGGGTGTGGTGGCTCATGGCTGTAATCTCAGCACTTTGGGAAACCAAGGCAGGCAGATCACTTGAGGTCAGGAGCTCAAGACCAGCCTGGCCAATATGGTGAAACCCTGTATGTACTAAAAATACAAAAATTAGCCAGGCATGGTGGCACATACCTGTAGTCACAGCTACTCGAGATGCTGAGGACTAAGAATCATCTGAAGGGGAGATGGAGGTTGCAGTGACCCAAGATTGCGCCACTGCACTCCAGCCTGAGCGACAGAGCTACACTCTGTCTCAAAATAAATAAATATATATGTATACTTCTACTCTGCAAAAGACACTGTTAATAGAATGAAAAAAGAAGACACAGACTGGGAGAAAATATTTGCAAAACACATATCTAATAAAGGACTGTTATCCAAAATATACCAAGAACTCTTAAAACCAGAGACTCAAGGGGGAGAAGGAAAGGGAGGCAGGGAATAATGAAGAGGTGGTACAGAAAGGATTTTTAAGCAAGTGAAACTATTCTCTATGATACTGCAATGGTAGATACATGACATTATGCATTTGTCAAAATTCATTAAACTGTACTACACATGTAATCCCAGCACTTTGGGAGGCCGAGGCGGGCGGATCACGAGGTCAAGAGATTGAGACCGTCCTGGTCAACATGGTGAAACCCCGTCTCTACTAAAAATACAAAAAAATTAGCTGGGCGTGGTGGCGCACGCCTGTAGTCCCAGCTACTCGGGAGGCTGAGGCAGGAGAATGCTTGAACCCGGGCAGCGGAGGTTGCAGTGAGCCAAGGTCGCGCCACTGCACTCCAGCCTGGCGCCTGGTGACTGAGTGAGACTCTGTCTCAAAAAAAAAAAAAAAAAAAAAAACTGTACTACACAAAGAGTGAATCCTCATGTAAATTATGAACCTTAGTTAATAATAATGTATCAATATTGATTCATTAATTATAACACATATGCCACACCAAGATGTTAATAATTAGGTGAATTGTGGGGGAGGGATATGGAAGAGGGAGCATATGAGAACTCTCTGTACTATCTGTATAATTTTTCTGTAAACCCAAAAGTGCTCTAAAAGTAAGGGCTTTAATTTTTAAAACTGTAAACATGCCATATTTTATACTACCTTTTAATGGCTATTATTCAAAGTAGCCTTGTGAAATTAATTGAAACTCTATTAGAATACTGCTAGTTTCAAAGAAAATTCAGTATAAAGTCCATCCATGTAGATAGTTTAGTCATCCAAGGTAATTTACTACATTTTAAACGTTTTTGCCACAAGATATTTTCATTACCTACTGGATTCAAGATTCTATTATTGGATGGGAAAACTCTAGTAAACATCTCCTTAATATTAAAGATTCAGTAATGGCCATAAACTCCAAAAGAATTACATCATATGTTAACATAGTCCATCTCTTCCGGTCTTAGGCATATACCTTTTAAATGTTTATCAAGTAAATGACTGAATATATGAATAAATTTTTTTATTTATTATTATTTTTTTGACAGAGTTTCACTCTTGTTGCCCAGGCTGGAGTGCAATGGCGCGATCAGAGCTCACTGCAACCTCCGCCTCCTAGGTTCAAGCTATTCTCCTGCTTCAGCCTCCCAAGAAGCTGGGATTACAGGCAGGCAGCAGCACATCCAGCTAATTTTTTTTTTTTAATTTAGGAGAGATGGAGTTTCACCATGTTGGTCAGGCTGGCCTCACCTCAAGTGATCCACCTGCCTCAGCCTCCCCAACTGCCGAGATTACAAGCATGTGCCACTGCAAACAGCTATAAATGAATAAATTTATACATCGGTTGTATAGCAACATAAGTCCTTTCCATTGGTTTTTGGATTTTATCAATAGCCAATAAATGAAGTATATGGTATTCCTTATTATTCTTCCTCTTGGACTCCATTGAACAAAAAGATAATTATAAGTCTCATCCACAAATTCTTTAATTTACCTTTCCTAAAAACTAACAGAAGCCAAAATCTGTAAACCTATTATCATTTTATTAGAAATTCGAACAAGGGGGGATCTATTGTCACAGATGTTTTAAGAATTTAAGTCTCACAACAAACCATTATATCTTATGAATTAGATAGAGAGTTCTGGTGAAGATTCATTGTAAAAAACTGTGATTATTCACTGAAATTGCAATCTGTATTAAGAGCTTAATTTTACCTTAGTGATAATCAGCTTATTATCCCTCACTAAGGTAGTTCAAATAAGCCAAACAAATATAACAATGATTATGCAAATTTTCTTAAAACTAGAGAAATTGCTAAATGTCACTCACAGTTGTCAAAATTAATTTGACAGATAAAAAGAAAATGGTTGAAACAAGTTATAATACAATTCAAAATTTCAGTTAGCCTAGATTGTTGGATATACTGATCTAAAACATAGAAAAGTAGTCTTGCTTGGAAATATAATGTTTAGATTGACCAAAATTTTTAATAGTGATACAGTCTAGACCTGGGATAAGATTACACAGGAATGACATGGCAAGGAAGAATAACAAAATAAAGACACTAGACAGAATTTTAAGAAGTATCTTCATTTTAATGAAAAGGTAGGGGGAAAGGAATCTATGAAGGAAAACAAGAAAGAATAGCCAGATGAGCATTGTTAAGGCATTTACGAATATCCACTATTACTTCTTCCGTCTCACTATAATCACTTCCCTTAGTCTAGACTTAAAATTAAAAGACTATAAGCAAATCAGAATCAGTGTGCCAGGCACAGCTTCTCTTATCTAGAAAGATTATATGACATACAGCTAGTAACACCAAATTGAAAATATGCACAAAATATAGCCTTTTCAAACAGCCCTTTCACATCATCCTGTTTTTGCTGCATAGTTAATAAATCATTTTAAATGGACAGAAGAGGGAAAGGTCAATCTGCTGTCCCAAGTGCAGAAATGGCCACAAAACTCTATGAAATTCAATACAAAACGTCACTGAAAGAGAAGTACATTATATGTCTTGTTCAATTTCTTATCAAATTCTTAATTCAGTGCCTCTTTCAGTGATACAAAGTTAAAACCAGGTACAGTGATGGTGATCACTCACCAGATTCTTGGTTCTTATGAAGGTGCTTTTTTTTGTGCAGATAGTTTCAAATTTGGTGCTCCTGTGGTGAGGACGATTGGTAGAGGCTTCTATTTGGCCATCTTGCTCTGCCTCCTTAAAGCTTTTTGTATATTACACTTTTTTTTAATTTTGTGTAACTTTGTATATTGCCACACACTAACCAAAAATATGTTGCATTCTTGAAAATTAATTTCCTGTTTAGAATATATGCAGGGGTCTTGGTCAACCCAAATCAGGGTTAGCCCAATCAGGCTAAATTCATAAATTTCAGCTGTTTTAGTAAGGATGATGGCAATAGCCTAATTAGAAGGCAACTCTGTAAAGCTGTGGAATATATGATTAATGTTAACACATCAGTCATGATAACTGTAAAAATAGAAGACATGTCTTCAAGACCAGACATTTTTGCAATTTAATGAAACATTCATTATGTAGGGAAGGATTTTATGAAAACTCATTTAAGATACCACTCATATTAGATATTTTAGCATTTTTAGAGTATAATCATTATTGAGCATTTTTTATCTCTCTGTCTTTGGTAGATATCTATATCTATATAGATATCTCAAAGACAGAGAGATAGATATATCTATATAGATATAGAAACAGATATATTTTTTTTCAAGACCAAGTTTCACTCTTGTTGCCCAGGCTGAAGTACAATGGCGTGATCTCTGCTCACCACAACCTGCACTTCATGGGTTCAAGTGATTCTCCTGCCTCAGCCTCCTGAGTAGCTGGGATTACAGGCATGCACAACCACCCCTGGCTAATTTTTTGTGTTTTTAGTAGAAATAGAGTTTCTCCATGTTGATCAGGCTGGTCTTGAACTCCCAACCTCAGGTGATCTGCCTGCCTCGGCCTCCCAAAGTGCTGAGATTACAGGTGTGAGCCACCGTTCCTGGCCGTCTTTGAGATTTTTTAAGCTAACAAATTATCTCCAGGTAAGATAAAATGGGTATTATGTATAAATGCCTGGAATGCGTGTCAATAAAATACATGAATTTTATAATGTGCTTACAGTAATCAATCAGTAAATATTCATATTGTAAATAATTTTAAATGATAACCACAAAATAATTCTAGTTTTAAGAGTTGATTTTTATGCTAAAATTCATCAAAATTAATCAACTTTGCTGGGCATCTCTCTATCATCACGTTGATCATAAAAGTACTATAGCAACCTAAAGTACAAGAGTCATTTTTCTAAGATACAAAAATATCTAAAGATTTAATTTCAAGTCGATGGTCACAGATATGCAGGAAGAAATTGGGGGATGAAGTTGGTTAATATTTGCAGGTAAATAAATATTTGAGATAAATGAATGAATGAATGACAAAATTATATAGTCACATGAAAGAAAATAACATTGTTTGAATTAAAAGATGTAAAAGTTTATCTAAGATACATGTTATTGTTTCATTTATAAAATGCAATTTTCCCCATTAAGATGAGAAAAAAGGAGAGTTTACTAAGGTACAAATGTAGCTTATAAAATTAATTTATGGAAAATTGGTTTTCCCATGTTATATCCAATTTTATTTGTTAAAGTGTATGTAACAGATTGAATAAAAATAGACTAGCTCTAAATACTTAAATGAAAATAAGAAATAATAGTGGTGCTTAATTGTATGATCAAATGCAGCATCTTGTTTTCAGTTGCCATGGAGCTCTCACACATTTCCTCAGCAAAGATTTTTCTTTGTATGTCTTCTACAACTAGGAGTGCCTTGTCAAATAAGTCTTTTATAAAAACTTGAATTTGTACATTTTTTGTCTCACATATGTACAGACAGTTCCCTATTATTAGTGTCAATTTAAGATCCACTCAGAATGTTTCCTTGTCAACCTCATAATAGATACAGAGATCAAACAACAAAAGAGAAAGAGTGAGAGTGGGGCACAGTTCATAGTCAAGCATGATGTTTCTAAGTAGACATATATTCTGTTAGACTGAACAATAAGACAATATGTATTAAAAAGGGAATTAAATAGGAGAGCTTGGCTGCCTAATACCATTAATTATCTTAATCTCAGAATGACATCAAATATCAAACATTTCTATGATCTTTTATCAAAATGCTATTAGTGAAAAAGTAGATTCCCACTGCTACACAATTTCATTTAGGTGGTAACTAAACCCACATAACTGCCCTTGGTCAGCTTGAACTCATCCTAATATAATTCCAAATAACTTTTTTAAAACTCCCATCATTATTACTCGTGTTTTATAACCATAATTTTAATTTTCCTTGTTCAGAAAGCCATAAAACATTATTCAAATGCTGATTACTAATCTTTTCAATATCCCTTTACTTATCCACTCATCTCACTTTTACAGGTTTCTCTTACCTGTTTCTTTAAATGTTATTATCTTTCCATAACACCGTGTATACGGATTTATACAATGCAAGGGATTTTCAACCAAAATCCATCTTTTTTTGTCTTGATACTTCCAAAAGTTATAGAAGTATTTTTTCCCCCTCTTAGATATCTCTTTGAATTGAGAATCTACAAACATTATATAATTAAAATATTTACAGAGTTATCTTCTGATTCAGAATGTGAATAAAAGGGTAAGGGGTCATATCATATAACAATAAAAGAAAGCAGCTAAGACATTAAAAGAGTGCCAGAGACTGACTGTATACTTTGGCTCAACAAACTGTAAATACCTGAAGTTGCACATCTTTAATCTCTCCCTTTGACCACGAACTCCTCTTCTTTCAATTATCATACTCTCCCACATTTTTCATGTCTTTTAATACTTCCTATTAACATAAAAAGTAACAGTAGTTCATAAAATGTTATGCATTATTAATTCAATCTTCTTAATCTGTATTATTGTCCTCATTGTATTTATTTTTAAAGTTTTTTAAACAACTTTGTTGAGATATAGTTCATATACCATAGAATTCACTAAAGTGTACAATTCAATGGTTTTTATTACATTCACAGATATGTGTAACCATCACTAGATTCAATTTTAGAATATTTTCACCTCAAAAAAATAAAAACTTCCGTGTCCTTGAACTATTATTCTCGTATTCCATTCTCCACTCCCCTGGCTCTAGGCAATCGCTAATCTACTTTCCATCTCTACAGATTGCCTATCCTGTGCTCTTATATGAATGGAGTCACACAATATATGGTCTTTTGTGACTAGTTTCTTTCATCAGCATAACGTTTTGAAAGTTCATCCATGTTGTATATCAGTTCATCCATGTTGTATATCAGCCTATATCAGTATTTCATTCCTCTTTTATGGCCAAAAACATTCCATTGTATAAATATACCATATTTTGTTACTTCATTTGTTCATGGGTGGACATTTCAGTGGTTTCCACCTTTTGGCTATTATGAATAATACTGCTATATACATTCATGTATAAGTTTCTGTGCAGACATGTGTTTTCATTTTTCTTGGGTATATACCTAGGAGTAAAACTGCTGGTTAATATGGTAACTCTATGTTTATCATTTGAGGAACTGCCGGGCTGTTTTCCAAAGTGGCGCTGTTTTACATTTCCACCAGCAGTTTATTAAGTTTCTAATTCCTCCACATCCTGTCAACATTTGCTGTTATCTGACTTTTTAATTCTAGCTATCCTAGTCGGTATGAAGTGATACCTCATTGTGGTTTCGATTTGCATTTCCATGAGGATGTCAGGCATCTCTTCATGGACTTACTTGCCATCAGTATATCTTCTCTAGAGAAATGTTTACTTAGATCTTTTGTCTATTTTTCTACAACTTTTATTTTAGAGTCGGGGGGTACATGTGCAGATTTGTTGCATGGATAAAGTGTATGTCACCGAGGCTTGGTATATGAATGATCCCGTAAGCAAGGTCATGAGCATAATATTCTATAGGTAGTTTTTCAACCCTTGCCCTAAACTTGCCCTCCTTCCTCTGGTAGTCTCCAGTGTTTCCATCTTTATGTGCATATGCGCTCAATGTTTAGCTCCCACTTACAAGGCAGAATGTGCAGTATTTGGTTTTCTGTTCCTGCATTAATTTTTTTAGGATAATGGCCTCCAGCTGCATTCATGTTGCTGCAAAGAACATGATTTTGTTCTTTTTTAGGGCTGCGAAGCATTCTATGATGCTTTACTCTGTTCACCATTGATGGGCATCTGGGTTGATTCCACGTCTTCGCTATTGTAAAGAACACTGGGATAAACATATAAATGCATGTGTCTGTATGGTAGAACAATTTATTTTCCACTGGATATATACCCAGCAATGGGATTGCTAGGTTGAACAGCAGTTCTGTTTTAAGTTCTTTGAGAAATTTCCAAACTGCTTTCCACAGTGGCTAAACTAATTTACATTCCCACCAACAGTGTATAAGCATTTCTTTTTCTCCACAACTTCACCAACATCTGTTATTTTTTGTCGTTTTCATAGTAGCTATTCTGACTTGTGTGAGATGGTATTTCATTGTGGTTTTGACTTGCATTTCTCTGATAATTAGTGATGTTGAGCATTTTTTCATATATTTGTTGTTCACATGTATGTTTTCTTTTGTGAGGTGTTTGTTCATGACCTTTGCCCATTTTTAATGAGGTTATTTGTTTTGTACTTCTTGAATTGCTTAAGTTTCTTATAGATTCTGGTTATTAGATCTTGGTCAGATGCATAGTTTGTGAATATTTTCTTTCATTCTGTAGGTTGTTTATTCTATTGATAGTTTATTTTGCTGTGGAGAAGCTCGTTAGTTTAATTAGGTATCATTTGTCTATTTTTGGGTTTTGTTGCAACTGCTTTGGGGACTTAGTCATAAATTCTTTGCCAAAGCTGACGTCCAGAACGTCTTAGGTTTTCTTCTAAGATTTTTATAGTTTCAGGTCTTACATTTAAGTCCTTAATCCATCTTGAATTAATGTTTGTATATGATGAAAGGTTGGGGTCCAGTTTCATTTTTGTTCATGTGGCTAGTCAGTTATTCTAGCACCATTTATTGAATAGAGAGAGTCCTTTACCCGTTGCATGTTATTGCTGACTTTGTTGAAGATCAGATGGTTGTAAGTGTGTGGCTTCATTTCTAGGTTATCTATTCTGTTTGTCTATGTGTCTGTTTTTGTACCAGTACCAAGCTACTTTGGTTACTGTGGCCTTATAGTATAAATTCAGGTAATATGATGCCTCCAGCTTTGTTCTTTTTGCTTAGGATTACTTTGGCTATTCGTATCCCTATTTTAGAGATTATGAGACTCAAATAAATTTAGAGACTCACCCAAGATACAGGGCTAGGACTTCTGATATCAAGATAAATGGTTGAGAGAGCAGATACTTTATTTTCATCTTACATCAATCATATAAATGATAGAAAATATATATACACTTTCTTAAAAAAAACAAATTTAGACCTCCTTAAAATAGGTAGATAAACTTTTGGAAGACCATAAACTGTGTGCAAGAAAATTGTGCTCCATATATGGAAGTCACGAAAGCTGGAAACAAGACCAATAAGAGGCCTCACAGAAAGATTCAGACACATACCCCAGCTTCCAGACTAAGCATGAGAAAAAAAAAAAAGGTGTCTATATTCAGGAAGGAGCAGAGCTTGGGGTAATTATTAGGGGGGACACCTCTTATAGCTGGTAAAAGGTCAGAAAAACTGATGAGCACCCAAGATCAGAAGACCAGATCCTAAGTTTTCCATCTGGAAAGATATAATATCCATTCCTTATCCTGTAAGTGGCTCCAAGTAAACCTCAGCAGATGTTTTTATACTTCCCACAATATGTGCTGTGTAAGCAAAGACCATGGTCTTTCATGGTATTGCAACTGCAGTTAGGAGTGCACAATCAAAAATTACCAAATTTTGGAGTATCAACTCTATGAAAGACTGCAAACTCAATAAATGGTAGGCAAGGGACAGGGAAAATACAGAAATCAAAAAATAACTTTCAAATAAGTAAAATAAATACAATCAAATAAAAGATTATCGTATACAAGAAACAAGAATAGGTACTTGTAAAATGAACCATATGGAAAATCTCAAAGTGAAAATTGGTAGAACCGGGACTCAAATACAGATGAGTCCCATCTTCTTTCCTCCGATACTACAGTTGCATTTACACACACACACACACACACACACACACACAGAAATGCGCATACAGAAACATGCACATGCTTATTTGCATATTCTCTTAGTCCATTTGAGATACTATAACAGAATACTTGAGACTGGGTAACTTATAAATTTTTTTTCCTCAAAGCACTTGAGGCTGAGAAGTCCACAATCAAGGTGCAAGCATCTTTCAAGGGCCTTCTTCCTGTGTTATCACATGGGCAGACGGTGAAAGGGTGACAGAGTGCCCACTCCCAAAAGCCCTTTTGATAACAGTATTAATCCATTCATTAGAGTAGAGCCTTCACAGCTCAATTACTTCTTAAAGGCCCCACCTCACAACACCATTAGATCAGTAATTATTACACATTTTAACACCAGTTATAAAAGGGACAAATACTTAAACCATAGTGTTCTGTTCCTGGCCCCACAAAAATGCATACCTTTCTCATAAACAAAATATGTTTGTTCCATCTCAATACCCCAAAAGTCCTAACTTGTTCCAGCATCAACTTTAAAGTCTAAGTCCATAGACTCATCTAAATATCAGCTGAATCAGATAAGTGTGAGTCTCAAAGTACAATTTATCCTGAAGTAAATTCCTACCCAGCTGTGAGCCTGTGAAATCAAACAAGTTACATGCTTCCAAAGTGCAATGAGGGAACATGCATAGGATAGACATGACCATTCCAAAAGAGAAATAGGCAAGAAGAATGGAGTTATAGGCACCAAGTAAGTCTGAAACACAACAGGGTAAACAGCATCAAATCTTAAGGCTTGAGAAAAATCTTTGACTCTATGTCCTGACTGGACAGACTAGGGTGGATATGGGGCCCTCAAAGCTGAAGGCGGCCCTACCCCAGCTAAACATAGCCCACAGTTCAGCTCTCACAGATTGGAGTCAGGTGCCCGTGGCTTTCCCAGGCTGGCACTACACACTGGTGGCCCTACTGGATCTCAAGCATGACACTGCCCCCATGGCTCCATTAAGCATTACCTTAGTAGAGACACTCTATGACAACCCTTTGCCAGTGATAAGTCTTTGCCTGGGCCTTAAGGCTGTCCATGACATCTTTGGAAATCTAGGTGGAGGAAACCATGCCTCCACAACTCTTGCATTGTGAGCCTGCAGAATTAGCACTATGTGGACACTACCAAAGTTTACCACTTCTGCCCTCTAAAGTGGCAGCTTAAGCCATACCTGGGACTGCTCGAGCCACAGCTAGGGTGCCAAGGATTGCTGTAAGCCAGAATGCAGGGAAGGGGGAGCTCAGGCAGCCCTGGGTGGTCATGGAAGGTGCCTCAGGCTAATCCTTTGACACTATTCTGCCCTCAAGGTCCTAGAGCTCTGGGCCTGCAATGTGAGGGGCAGCCTTGAAGACCTTTGAAATGCCATTGGGGTGATTATCACATTGACTTGATGGATAGTGCCTGGCTTCCTTCTATCCATACAAATCTCTTTAGCAAAGGTCCATTGATCACAACCTTGGGTTTTTCCCTCCTAAAAGTACTTTTTCATTCTTTACATTGCCAGGCTGGGGATTTTCCAGTTCTCTACATTCTGCTTCCCTTTTGATTATAAATTCCATTATTAAATCATTTCTCTTCTTGCATTTTACTAAGTGTGCTTAAGAGAAGCTTCACAGTCCTCTCAATATTTTGCTGCTTAGAAATCTTCTGCCAGATATCCTAGTTCATCCCTGTTAAATTCTGCCTTCCATAAAGCCCTTGCATGTAGACACAATTCAGGCAAGTTTTTGACTGCTTCATAAAAAGATGGCACCTCCTCCAGTTTCCAATAAGGTATTCCTTATTTCCAGCTGAGCTGTTACACATATTGCCCTTAATGCTCCATTCACGGTAACACAGGGTTTTTCCAGCAGTCACTTCAAAACTATTCAAAAGCTGCTTCCACATTTTCAGATATTTGTTATAGCAACACCCCACTCCTTTGGTACCAATTTGTCTTAGTCCTTTGTGCTACTATAACAGAATACCTGACACTGGGGAATTCATAAAGAATAGAAATTTATTTCATCACAGTTCTGGAGGCTGGGATGTCCAAAACCAAGGCCCTGGCCTTCTCACTGAGTCACGCATGGTAGAAGACAGAAGGGTAAGAGAGAGGGAGAGTGCTCACTCCCAAAAGTCATTTTTATAATAGTGTAATCCATTTATGAGAGTAGGACACTCATGGCCTAATCACCTAGAACTTACACTACCATCAGATTGGCAATTAAATTTCAACATGATTTTTGAAGGGGAAAAGCATTAGTAATACAGCACTTACTTAGTTTCTCCATTATTCTTTTATACATAGTCTTGATTTCATGGTCCATCAAAGAAACCCATTATTTTCTTGTTCACACATCTACTTTGCTTGCCCTGAAAATTGGTAATCTTGTGACTCCCTTCTGGCTGCATTATCAGAGATATCTGGGAACTTAAAAAAAAAGAAAAAGATACACCATAGTCAGTCTAGACCAAGTAAATCAGATCCTTTGCAAGTAAAATTCATGTACTGATATTCTTTATAAGAGCTCCGTGAATGGTTCTATGAGAATAACTGCCCTAATGTACCTATTTTTGTTACAGAAAGGACTAATTATTCAACAATATTTGTGCCTCCCTTTCAATTATATAAAGTTGTCATTGTGAAGCAGCTGCCTAGTTAGGGAGTAATTCCCATCACTCATCCTACCCCCCACCCCACATCAAGGTAGGGCCAGGTGACTAGTTTTCACCAACAGAAAGTGAACTGAGGTTGGGGATGGGTGGAGTAAAAAAGAAAAAAGACAAAAAGAAAGTGAACTGAAAGAATGTATATGGCTTCTGAAAAAAGGGCATTAAGAAACAAGTGTGTGCTCTGTAATCTCTCTTTTCCCACTGCCAACTGGATGCAGAGGATTCTAAGGGTTTAGCAGATGCAAAATCACAAGATGTAAAGAGCTTGGGTCCAAGAATCACTTGAAAAAAAGTCATGCTTTGACAAAGCTTTATATCATAAGACTGCTAAGAGAAAAAGATAACACTTACTGTGTTAAGCCTCTAAAATTTGGAAGTTTCATCAGCTACAGTTACCCAAATCAACAGAGAAATAGGTATCTTGAAGTGGGGTGCTGTTGTGATAATCAAATATGTGGCCTTATATTAGTGAGTAGGAAATATGCATCAAGGAAATAATTAGCAGGCACTGGAAAGATGGAACAGTGGTAAGAAACATTTTGTAAATATTACTTTCAATAACTCGGAAAGCAGATTAAATGATTCTGAGCTTTGACTCTAGAGCAGTTCTTCTCATACAGACACAATTTTGCCCCCTGGAGGACATTGGACAATGTGTGGAGACATTTCTGGTTGTCATACTGGAGCAGGGAGGAAGTTGTAGGTAGAGAAGAGATGTTCCTAAAACTCCTATAATATCCAATATAGTCCTCCACAACAGAGGGTCATCTGCATCATGATAATGCCGAAGTTTTAAGAAGCCCTTCTCTAGAGGAAGTGGCTGGAAAGAGCCAGAAAATTAATGTTACTTGCTCCTTGCTGTTTATTAAATAATACAGGAAATAAATCAGCTCAGAAAATAATTAGTCAGTTTTAAGGAAAACAAAGTATATCTTTATTTTGACATTCAGTTAAATATCTTGGCTTAGAGAAAGCCCAGAAAGTTGGGGGCTTTTGTGGGTTTCAAAAACAATTTCTCCAGACTACAAACAGTAGGAGGGAAATACGACTGAAAAAGCAAAGCCTCAATAAGACTTCTCAGTTAAACAAATGGATTCATCCCTGCAGCTAAGATTAAATTAAGGTTTTACGGCTGGGCGTGGTGGCTCACGCCTGTATTCCCAGCACTTTGGGAGGCCGAAGCAGGCAGATCACAAGGTCAGGAGTTTGAGACCAGCCTGGCCAATATGGTGAAATCCTGTCTCTACTAAAAATACAAAAAAATTATCTGGGCATGGTGGTGGACACCTGTAATCCCAGCTACTTGGGAAGCTGAGGCAGGAGAATCGCCTGAACCTGGGAGGCAGAGGTTGCAGTGAACCAAGATCGCGTCACTGCACTCCAGCCAGGGCAACAGAGCAAGACTCCGTCTCAAAAAAAAAAAAAAAAAAAAGATTTTACTTTCCCAACTAAACGTATCCTTTAGATAATCTCTTGGACATGGAGCTAGTATCTACAGAAATATCTTAAGAATTACAAAAATCATGAAAAGATTTTTCAAGGTCAACTTAGTTGTTACCATCTCTACTTCTCATATCAGAATTACTATAGCTCCTTATGCCACTCATCAGAATTAGTCTTGCATTTGCACTCTTTCAGTAACACTTAACTCATCCTCCCTTTCTTACATATGTTTCCTCCTTTCCATTGTAAATCTCTTGAATGCATATAGTCTTAGCCATGTAGCCCATTCATGGCCTAGAACATGTCTTACCCATGATATACAATTAGTGTTTGTTAAGTATGTCTACTGAATATAAACTACTCTGCAAAGCATTGATCCCATGGTCCTTGATCTGTAGATGCTCATACTCCAGTATTAAGAGACACAATCACAAGAATCACTTTTCAATATGATAATTCTTACAGAATCTGAGGCACTACAGACACTCATTTTCACATTAGGTATCACTGGGGAAGCAATTGCTATCTATTGGTAATTCTCCTATGCCAACTTCTAATTGCACAGGACTGCCTGAGACTAGTTACTAAGGAAAGTTGTCACTGACTTAAATAGGAAAAACAGGTAAGAGTACACATCTAAGAAGCATAGTTACTCTTGAGGAATTTGAGTGATGATCTTTTAAGGTTAGGGGTTGAATCACAACAAAGTAAATTTTAGTACTTACGTAGCAATAAGGATATTAAAAAAAAAAAAAAACCCACTACAACTGCCCATTGGAGGAAATGGAGAGTAGAAATGGCATGTGTATACATCAGGGAAGGCTAAGAAGAGATACAGATAATAATGATCTATTTTGCTACTTCAGACCAAGATAGCTGAGCTATATTTTGACACTGAGTTAAATAATTATTTGAACTTCTTGACCCGTCTAGGTGGCTCTGACATTAGGATGCTAATAGAGAGTTCACTAAAGATGGGAGGAAAAGCAACAATCTTAATTTCTTTTCTAGACTAAGATCTTAATTGAATATACAAATCACAGAGCCAGACAGGGTGACTGGATCACATGCAGGTAAGGGGAATGGACAAAGTCACTCAAGAGCAGCAAAAATCAAGACCAATGCATAGCTAAAAATGTGAAGGATATATAGAAATCAGTGTAAAGAATGAATAAGCAACTAAATCTTGATTTTTTTTTACATAGTTCATATCTTGTTATGTTGGTTCTTTTATATGAACTTACAATTGAGCCAGATTGTTTTGTTTTTTTTTCCAAATATGTATAGGTTTTCCACCTTGATTTCAAGATGTTCAAGGAAAGGAACCTCTTCCCTTTCTTTTATATTTTCCTAAATCCACCACAGCTGGCAGTCTTTGGCATTTAGTAAAACTCAGTAAATTTTGATTCACTGGATTTCATCATGACAAAGAATTCAACTTTCTACAACCCCCCGCCTCAAAAAAAAAGCCCAAATCTCTCAGAAAAAAAAAGTGACATTATAATTTCCTATGTGAACTCATGTAGATATATCTACTCTCATACAATTCTTGACTACTAGAAGTGTAAGAAACATTGCACTGTCACTGGTTGAGAGTTTTGTCAAGGAATATCAATGAGAAAAAAAATTTGTGAAACTAGTAAGAGAACATGAGCCAATGGCAAATTTTTAAATGGATAAATAGATTGCCAAACAGCCTCTGGTAAGGCACTGATAGAATAGGAATTAGGAGCTAAGGATTTACAACTTTGGGTGCAGATACAGAACCCAAATAGCTTTTGGCATCATCTGGTACAACTACTGATCAGTCTTTATAATTAAGGATAGAAGGATCCAAAACAGGGCTAGACTACCAGTGTTGGCAGATTTCAGAGAATAACCGTAAACCAAAGAAGAGCAGTCTGTTATTGGCTAGACAAAGAGTCACAAGATTCACACTCATGGCCACAAAACAGTGAACCTTTTACTAGGGATTAAAGTTTAAAATCACACAGCTTAACAGTAATGTTAGTTTTACCACTAGGTGGCAATGAAACAGCTGCATTGCATTGACATGATTAATTTTAAAAACTGTGCAAATCCAGGCAAAGCAGAAATTCCAATATTTGTAGCACATATTTTCATTTTAGAAAAATTATTTTATATACAACTTACTTTATAGTAGAATGTGTCATTATCTGATTCAAGATGTATGTTAACTTCTGATAGTTTTTCCCACTCTACACTGAGGAAATTCATGCAATGAACACAATTTTTAAGCACTTTCATCACACATCTTCTGAAAAATCTAGACAAACATATATCACAAAGATAACAGAAATTATGGAAAGCTACAAATATTTTTTGAGGTTTTAGTATTCTACAGAAAGCACTATAAAATGTTAATTATTTAAAAAAAAACTAAACCTTTAAAAAATGACTAATAGAGAACAATTCTAATTTATTATTTTAAAAGATTTTTTTGGCCAAAACATGAAATAGCATGGAAACACTTTACTTTTAAATTACAAGTTATATTAATATTAATAGATGCAAAGTATTTTCAATGTCTTGAATAAACACATTTAGTTTACAAAAAAAATTATCAAAATTCTGATTTAGATTACATTGTAGCAGATTAATCCCTTTTTACACATGTCAAAATAATAAACAATAATATTCCTTAGTGTTTGGCCTTTCCATAATTATTTCTGCTTTCTTCATAAAACAGGATACAAACATATGACTTATTTAAAATCATAAAAGCTTTATTCTTTTAATTTCCTTTTTTCATCAAAGGGCCAGGTGTGACAACATTTTTCAAATTATAGACAACATTTGCAAGTATGCAGTAAAAAACTAACATAAAACAAAAAAACTTATTAAATCTCAAACTCCCAAGATGTTCTCCCATATAAGGTGGGAGCTCATATCATCACATGTAACATTACAAAACCTGTACTATAATTAGATGAATAAATAATAAACCTATACTATTATCAAATTCATAATTAAAAGACCAAATTACCAAATTAAAATCAGCCTATTTATTCCCTTTGTATAAATAACATAAAGTTCCCCAGATTTTTAATTCCCAGTTTCCTACAAATGAATTGATAAGAATGCCTCTTTATAGATCAACTTTCCCATAGTTTCTTTCATTTGGAAATCACTTCCCATATTTACTCCATTTCCCTCTTGCAACTCACACAAATGTAAGAGAACTGAGGTACATTATCCAAATAATTTTTATAATTCATTATTCCCCCATTATTGAATTTCATTTTTGATTATAAATCATCCTGAAATCTAATATCTTTCTCATCCTGTCAGTCTATTAAAATATACAAAACACCATGTAAGATGGTTAACACAAGAAAAGATAACTATGGTAGCCTTCATCAGTCAAGCAAAAGATTTCAGAAAAGTGCTCACTGTGTTATCTCTAACTTTCACTAGAAAATTTAGGGAATGCCAATGCCACTGTTACAGAAGGTATAATTGCAGATTCTAAAATGTGAAAACGTGTACATGTAATTTGTATCTATTCAGTATCATCTTCTGATTATCTGTACAAATAAAAGGACAAAAGATACAAATGATGAAAACACATAATCCTCAAACCACTTCAGATACATTTTGTACCTGTATTTGACAGGACCAGGTCTGAGAATTCAGAACATTCAGCCATATTGCAAGGAGTTTAAGTATCACAAACACAATGAGCAGAACAATGATAAAATTGAAATGCCATTATTAACTTGACTTTGTCATCTTCTGTTTATTTCTGATGGTGGCTCGAAGTTTACGTATTACCAGTCTATCAGGTAGAATCATATCACCTTGTTGTTCTAGATAATCCAATAAATTTTCAGTCCATTGGAGAGCAGCCGCATGGTTAATATGTTTCTCTGGAATTAGTTCTATTTCCTCCTCCTCATTTTCACTGGATTCATCTGTCTGGCCTTGTGCTCTTCTGATGATTTCACTGTCAGTTAACACTTCATAGCCTGGTTCAGTACTGTCTATTTCAAGCCATTTTTCAAGGTTCTCAGTAGTCACATTTTCCAATCCTTTGGTGTGTTGTAAAATGGTAGCCACAGTAGCCACAGAAATATCTTCATCATCAAAGTCCAAACTTTCTTTCTCCTCTATCATAGGGAGAATCTTCTTCCATGCTCTGCTAATGGTAACTGGTTTTACTAAGTTCCATGCCATTGCTATTTCATAAAGTGCATCCAGCAGAGTTAGCTTCTTCCAGAATGATTTCAGGTCATTACCTTCTTCCAAGTTGTTCTGGAGAAGACCTGCACGATAATTTCTCTTCATCGTTGCTATGACTCCCTGATCTGAAGGCTGAATCAATGAGGCCACATTAGGTGGTAAATATTTAGCAAATATTTGGCCATCATCTGACCTTAGGACATTTTCATTTGGATGTGTTGGTGAATTATCCAACAAGAGCACAGCCTTTTCCTGCAAGCCTTTAGATCTTAAATACTCTCGAACTTGTGGCACAAAAATTTTATCAAACCATTGTCGAAAAATGGAAAGGTCCATCCATGCACCTTTTTGGCTGAAATAAGAGACTGGCAGGTTTAAAGTATCAGTTGATTTAAAGGAGCGAGGTTTCTTTGCTTTCCCCCACAACACAAAGTTTAAGTTTGTGTAAACCTGTTGCATTGGCACAACACATGATTGTGACTCTTTCTTCAATTGACTTGTGCCCAGGGACAATGCATTTACCTTTGATTACTGAAATCCTAGAAGGCAAGCACTTCCAAAACAGTCCAGTTTCATCTGCATTGTAGATTTGTTCAGGTTGTAAATTCTCTCGTTCAATAAAATCTCTAAAGTTGTTACAAAAATCTTCCACAGCAGTCTCATCTCCATTTAATCTTTCATTTCTAATGTTAATCTCTCTAATGCTGTGCCGCTGCTTAAAACGAGTTAACCAACCGGCAGAGGGGTTAAAATCACCATCCATTCCCAAAGCGTAAAAGAAGAACTCCGCCCTTTTTGCACAAATTGGTCCAGATATAGGATTCCCTTTTGCTCTTTGCTGGTTGAACCATTCCAGCATTGCCCTGTCCAATTCCTCATACATGGATGGCTTCATAGATTTCCTCTTGGCCAAAAGACTTGTGGAATCAGAACTGCTTGCATAAGTTATAATCTTTTCCTTATTTTTTCTTATATCCCGAACTGTTGTTTCACCAATTCCATAAATCACTGCCAGCTGTTTGGAAGAACCTCCGTCTTCAAGTTTCTTTATTATATCAAGCTTATCTTTAATAGTCAACACCACACGCTTCCGTTTCCCTGACATAGTGAGGTTCTGGGACTCAGCCCACACTCAAAACGTAGCAATCCACAAAAATCCTGACTTCTCTTACACAGACTCTCTTTAACGGTCTTGACACACTCAGTCTTTCAACCTTACCAGCAACCTGGTGGCCCTGATACCCTCCCGGGCTGGGGTTGGCTGGCAAATAGACTGTAGAGGAAGGTGAAAGAGGAGGAAGTTTGAGAGAACAGGCCTTTAACTTATACGGGCAGTAGCGGAGGCCCCATGTCACCGCGGATAATCCGGATTAAAGACATGTGTTTTATTACCCCAGCAGCCGCGAGAAAGACTATAGCCCCATCGTGGCCACGAACCTCCTGCACGTCCAGATCCCGTAAGCGCCCGTCACTAAGCCCTGCCACACCCCAAAGTTACGGCAGAGAGCGGAAGAGCCAAGGAGTCAAGGACTGGCTCCCTTCCTCAGGGGAACGGATATGTTAGATTCCTTCCCCAGCAGCAGGGTCCTCCCACCGCGCAGCCCCAGTTCCACGCGCCGGCCTTAGCCAGGACAGTCCTCCCAGTCCCTCACAGACCGCCAGACCCCTCTCCCCACCTCTGTTGCAACCAGGACCCCGCACAGCTCCCTGACTATCGCGCGGCAGCCGCTCCGCCCCTAGCCACACTCCCGGAAGACGCTCCCTCCCACCGCCCGGTCCCGCCCCCTCTCCCCCTCCCAGAGGCGGGACTTCCCCTGGTCCCCGGAAGAGGGAGGAGCGTCGCTTGTCTAGAGCTGGCGCCCGGGGCGGAGGCGGAGGCGGAGGCAGAGGCGGAGGCGCTTTGAAAGGTGAGAGCGCGAGGGCGGTGCGGGGCTGGCTCCCAGCTGGGGCTCGCTCGCGCTCTCGCTGCTAATGGTTTATTGGAGTGGCGGGGGAAGCCGCGCCTTTTGGCGGGCCAAGAGAAAATTTCCCGCGGGCGCTCTTTGGGTGGACCCAAGGGCGCCCCTCTACCCTTTGCGCCTCTAGCCCTCCTCCTCAGCTGAGCTGCAGTGGGCGCGGTGCCCGTTATTTCCGCCTCGGGGAGGTGCTTGGAACTGATGTGGGGAGCTCAATTGGTGATTTCTCGGGTTTCTGGCCTGTCCAGACCCTTGTGATTGTTTTCTCGGTGCAGAGTCCTTTTGGGGTCTAGGGGTTTCTGTCGTTCTGCGCGCGTCATCGCGAACCTCTGTCTGAGGGTCCGGTTTCCTAGCTACTGTGCCCCTCCCTCCTGGAGGCAGAGTGACGGACGAGTGGCCTAGCGGGCGCTGGGTGCCTGCGTCCCGCCAAAGAGGTTTGTAATCATGAAAATCACCCTTTCAGGTGTTAATTCCTGAGAGGATCTATTCCTCTGTCTACCACTCATTCCTGCTGGATTAGACTAACCACCTTCATTGCTAACTGATTTTAATGAGTAGTATAGTTATCCCGGATACCATGCTGGCAGGATCCACTTTGAGAAATTGTGGCGTGTTGGACTGTGATTCTAAATGGGGGAATTCGCTTTCCTCTCTTTATGTTTATTTCCCTATTTCTGTCATGTTCTGCTGTCCTGTTTTCCAGCCAATAGAAGGACTATGTTAAATTTATTCACAGCAATGTGATAAGAACTTGATCATAATCATACACTGTAGCCCTCAAATCGTGTATTACGCTGGCTTGTTTTTGGTGTCCCTAGTAATTTCATCAGATTGTGAGCTCTTTGGGAGCAGAGACCATGATGTTTGTTATATCTGGTGGCAGCACAATTCCAAGCAGGTCCTTGTCTTTTGGTAGATATTCAGTAATTATTTTTTGGCTTTTTAATGTTTGCTCTCCAAACTGCCATGTAAAAGAAAACATCAAAGAGGGGTGACGTGTTACACACAAGAATGGATTCCTCCCGGTGGAAGTTCAAATTATGATCTGGGATTCCACTGCCTTTCACATCTCAAAAGTGTTAATTACCACCTGCATTGTTTATACAGCAACTAGGTGATTTCTAGAATGAATCTTTGAGTATGAATTAACCTCAAAGTTTAGAAGGAAGTATATTTCTTCTGATGAGAAAGTCAAATGGCATCATCAAAGTATCTTTCTTTTAGCTATAGAGATACTGTGTTAGAGAAAGAATGCAAGCAGTATGGATTATTGCCTTTAATATATATTCTTTGGCAGATAACATAGCTATGTATATGCATCTTGTAACCATGAAACACAAAGATGTGATAGTAGTGATCGTCTTCATTCAGTTATTTAATGCTTTCTGTTTCTTTGTTTTTCCTCTTTGCTTAAAGGTAAGGTATCATTACAGAAGCTTGATAAAATTCTCTTTTCAGGAAATTAAGTGTATATTCAGCATATACAGAAGTAACAATTGTTTGTATGGATTCTTTTCTGAGTAGATTCTAAAGACTGAGATGTCTTACCCATCAAACTAGCTTTTCCTTCACATTTCTCTTTCAAGGTTCACTCATCTTTTCCCTCTGTTATCATTCTTCCCTTCCCAGCTAATACAGTAAAGATATCTACAATTTAGGAAGAGGAGCCAAACGTTCAAATTATCTTTCCTTTTCAGTAACAGATTTTTTGACCTTATTGATAATGTCATTTTGAAATATGAGAGACCCTGGCAATTTCGCAGTTGGTCCAATGAAACCTGATTTAGTTTGTTTAAATAAATGATGCTGCCTCAAGCATTCAAATTCTGCTGTTTTCCAAAATATTTTTCTCATCAGAGACTGCCTTTCTATGAAACTTTACTTTTGGGCTCATTGGGGACTCCTTTAAATTTTGCGATTGGTGTTATTAATAAGATGTTAGAGGGAAGTCTGCAAATTTTCATCTCTTTTGCATATGGTTTTCTTGCCTAGTGGATAATATTTTCCAGGAGTTTCTGGCCTAACTCATGTGCAGTAAAATTCAGTTATGTAATTTTTTTAAAAAGCATGTTTGTAAACTCTAAACCATTTTAATGGTCATTTTTCTGAAACTAAAATATAGTATGAATAAGAGATAAAATAATGATTTTTAAAAGCTTAATTTTTCCTGCCTTTCACAAATACGATGTTGGCAGCAGTCATTTTGTGGCAGTGGACAGGGAATCAAGAGACCTGGTTTCTAATCCCTGCTCTGTCACTAATAAGCTGTGTGATATTCGGTAAGTCATTTAAACTCTGTGTCCTTGGCTTTGATATTTGTACATAAAAGTAGATATCTTCCTCCTAGGATTATTGTCAGGATTTAAAAATAAATATGAAAATGCAGTAAAAACTTATAGTTTTTTTAATAGCTTAACTGTAGAGTCATAAGTTTTTAATAGTGTGACATTCTTAATCATTTCTACTATTGTCATAGGAATCAGCTGTTTTGTGATAAATAACTGACATTTTTGGCATGTTATAGTTTTGTAAGATAATCATCTAGTGTATATGAATTTGCTTTTGGGTACTAATAAAAATAATCTTTCACTTTAATGTTCTTTACTGTCCATATTTGCTTTAGTGTATCTACTGCAACTGTATTTGTCATTGTTTTCATAAATGTCTTTTCATTATTTCTCCCAATCAAACAGGTTTATTAGAAAGCCATACTTTGTTACTACAATGTAATATACTACACGTGCACATATGCACAATTGGCTTATGCAAAATTATGTGTTTACAAATACTTTTTCGTACTATATGGTGTAAAAATATAAGATGCCTAGTTCATGTGGTGCTTACCCAAAGAAACAGTAAGCCGTTTAAAATCTGAAGAAGAAACTGATTGGACATATTGTAACGCAGTATATTATACACAAAACCATACTTTAAGAGTAATGTAGAGTTTTTTAAAGGGTAATTTTGACTACACACAATTTTCATCTTTGCTAATTTTAATATAAGCCTTTTGTAAGGTGCAACCCAAGTGTAATTTCAAATAGCAGACTGCTGTGTTGACCAGAATTTGTTTGATTGCTATTACAATGCTGATTATATCTTACAGTAGTTACTGTCATAAGGTTACATTTTAGGCACTGGCTCATGCCTGTAATCCCAGCACTGAAGCCAACGTAGGAGGATCACTTGAGGCCAGGAGTTCAGGACATAGTGAGACCTCCATCTCTACAAAAAAATTTAAAAATCGAAACAGAAAGATCGCTTGAGCCCAGGAGTTCAAGTCTGCAGTAATCTATGATCATGCCACTGCACTCCAGTCTGGACAAATAGAATGAGACCTGCCTCTTAAAAAAAATAAAAGTTATATTCCATCCTACACACTATA
This sequence comes from Ateles fusciceps, assembly GCA_036589455.1. NCBI lineage: Eukaryota > Metazoa > Chordata > Mammalia > Primates > Atelidae > Ateles > Ateles fusciceps. Next base: position 5,803,872 of record JAZHEH010002496.1, read on the forward strand.
ATTTCTGGTGTATAATCTTGGCAGCCCCCTGTTCTTATTTTACATGAGGTGTTACCATTTTACAGAAAGTCTTATTGTTGTATAAACATAACAGAATTTATACAATTATATGAGATGTACCCTCTCTTCCACAGTCTATAGGAAAAAGAGTAATCCTCTTGGAAAACTAGAAATATAGTCCAGTAATATTGCCATTGCTCAAAACATTTTTGGCATTGAATTTTTGTAATTACCTTCAGAATTTGCAGCATATTTTTTGAATATTTTTAATGATAGTTAATTCTCATCTTGTTAAGTTGGATTTCATTTCTGTAAGCTGCCAACAGGTCTTTACAACTGAGACAAGTGAATGAAGTAGGTGTTGAAGCCACTGTTTGGGATAAAAAATGAAGTGTGATTATTTTCATATTTTTAGATTTTTATTTATGTTTGTTTGTTTTTTTTTTTTGATAGTGTGTGGTTTATAGAAAGACTCCAGGAATATTCTGTGCTGTGGTGGAAATATTGGAATAATCAGCCTCATAAGGTGATTTCTTTGGCGGGGATAGCTGTCAGTTCAATATATAACCTCTAACACATGTATTATGAGGTCAGTCTCATTACATTGTGATCATATTTCTATTCGTTGACAACTACAGAAGTACATACGTGTTACTTTTTTTCTGGTTATCTTACCTGTCACTAATTGTTCTTTTAATATATTCTTGTGATAATGTTAATGGAATTCATGCTTTTCTAAATGATAAACTGACAGCTTTTGTTTTCCTTCCCAATACTATGCTCTGCTTTGCCATGAAACTTATTTGTTTTATTCACCTAACTACATTATTGGATTGTTAGTTTTCTGTTGGCTTGTGTTGTATCTTTAACTTTGAGAGAAAGCCACTCCCATTTTATTAAGGTATAAAGAGGCAACAATCTTAGTGGATATATTATCTCTCAATTTTGCACTGCTCTCTTTTTTATGTCGTTTGTTACTTTATAACTTTCTTTGTGTAAATTGATCTTTTATAATTTATATCATTTTTCTATTCAGAATCTTTGTCTACAGGGTGAGTCATCCTGGTAATTCCATTCAGTTTTCTATTCTTTTCTCCTTTTTCCAGCATACAACTCTTTTTTATACATTTTAAGCCACACTTATTTACCGAACATACCATCTTCTTTCTTAAAGCCAGAGTTTTGTCCTTATCATTGATACTTGCCTGACATCTCTTTTCTTTTATTCTTTCTTTTCAAATACAATGAATCCTTCAGAATGCTGTCAGATCACGTCTGTTCAAGATAAAGTGAAGGACTTGCCTTACTGATTTCCCTGCATCTTTCCACTTCTATTGCAGTTATTTATGTTATTCATTTGATACTAAATACTACCTTGAAATGTTCTTAATTATTACATGTTTTAGTATGTTTTAGTTCTACACAGAGATAATCTTCTAAAGAAAGGACCATGATTTTTCTATGGTCAGCACAACATATAGCATAATTCAGAATAGATGTTCATATAATTATTTCATAGGCATTCAGTAAATTATTTGTTAAATTATTGTGCTACCATCTTCACTCAGATATTTCATGTGATTTTGCCTTTGCGGACCATTAAATAAAGCCAAATTAATATAATTTGTACCATACATGCATTCATTGCTGTAATCTGGTTATCACTGTTATATTCCTAACAACTTTATTTTGTAGAAGCTTAAGTGAAAATGGTACATGTTAGAAGACATGAAACAAGGAAAAATTCTACAAGTCACATGCCTGAGCAGAAATCTCGAGTTGATTGGAGGCGAACTAAAAGAAGTAGTATCTCACAATTATGTGATAGTGATGAAGAGCTTGATAATGATGAAGAATTTGATAGTGATGGAGAGCTTGATAGTGATGAAAGTGTTGATAATTACGAAAGTTTTGATAATGATGAAGAGCTTGATAGTAACAAAGGACTTGATTGTAATAAAACACCAGGAAGTGAAAGAGAGCTTAAATTAAGTAAAGTTGAAAGTGAAGGAAACGACAGTCAGAATCTCATTAACACTGGCAACAGTTCAACCTATGTAGAAGAAACGAACAAAACCAAACATAGGAATATTGACTTACAAGATCAGGAAAAACATCTAAGTCAAGTGGATAATGTTCTCAACAAACAAACTGGACAAATAATAGAGGATGATTTAGAAGAAGAACACATCAAGCGAGGAAAAAGAAAAAGGCTATCCTCTGTGATGTATGACAGTGATGAGAGTGATGACAGTGATATCCTAGTTAGAAAAGTAGGTGTTAAACGTCCACGTAGAGTGGTTGAAGATGAAGGTTCTTCAGTGGAAATGGAGCAAAAAGCTCCTGAAAAAACATTAGCTGCACGCAAGCGAGAACAACTTCAGAAGCTGAAAGAACTCTCAAAACAAAGATCTCGTCAGAGACGCGATAGTGGTAGAGACTTTGAGGTGTGTGATATTTTGTTGATTTTGTTATTGTTTTTTAGATTTTTTCCTTAAAGTATTTAATTTTTATAAAAATCAAAGTGCTGAGTCTGTTCCGTTTCTCAATAATTCTAGAATTTTTTAATCCGATGTTCTTGAACATGTTTGATTATACTGTTTTACCTATATACTGTTTTATCATGAGCCTCAGTCCATCCTTCTTTTCTAAAATTGAAAGACTATTTATTGTTTTGTATGATCTTTCTTGTTTTTACTTCTTAAAATTCTAATGTCCATTTTAAACATTTTATATCACTTAACCAAAGTATATTTTTTGTCAATAATTTCAAAAGTTCAACATTTAATATGAAATTATTTATTTTTAACCATAAAATATGAAGTTAATTTCTACGAATCATTTTTTTTACTGTCAGATTTAGTCTTTTAATTTTGTATCCATACTTTCCATTTTAATCGCACAATTTACTGAAGCATTTATTTTAATTTAATTAGGACTCTGAAAAGGAATCCTGCCCAAGCAGTGATGAAGATGAGGAGGAGGAAGAAGAGGATGATTATGAATCTGATGAAGATGGAGATGATTATATTATCGATGACTTTGTAGTGCAAGATGAGGAGGGAGACGAAGAGAATAAAAACCAACAAGGAGAAAAATTGACTACATCACAACTGAAATTAGTAAAACAGAATTCTCTTTGTAAGTTCAATATTAAGAATATTTTATGATTTGTTCTTATCTTGATATTATATCAAGTATCAAATTAGCCTTTTTCTTATTTTTTTTTTTTTTGGGATGGAGTCTCACTTTGTCACCCAGGCTGGAGTGCAGTGGCACAATCTCAGCTCACTGAAGCCTCCACCTCCCAGTTTCAAGTGATTCTCCTGCCTCAGCCTCCCGAGTAGCTGGGACTACAGGCACGTGCCACCATACCAGGCTAATCTTTTGTATTTTTAGTGGAGATGGGGTTTCACCGTGTTAGCCAAAATGGTCCCTATCTCCTGATCTCGTGATCCGCCCGCCTCAGCCTCCTATAATGCTGGGATTGCAGGCGTAAGCCACCACGTCCGGCCCCAGATTAGCCTTTTAATATCATGTTCTAAATCATTGACTAGGAACTGTGGTTTCATTTTCAGATAACCTTGTCAGTTTAATAGTTTATTCCAGTGGTCTCAGGAACCAATGACATTTTTTAAAAAATGATTAGCCCCCACAGGCCTTTACTTCAGTGAGTTACGCCTGTCAATATGGAAAACATTGACAGGCGTAACTCACTGAAGTAAAGGCCTGTGGGGGCTAATAATTTTAAATGTAGAAATCATGACTGAGAAATTTAAAATATATTTATTAATTCATTTTAAATGACCCTTAGTAAATTTATTACATTAATATAAATAACAATTTTATAAAAGTAACTATATTTTCCCCCAAAATGTGAGAAATGGCATTGTTTTACATTCTTGTAAGTCTTTAATGTCTAGCTTATAGAAGCCAGCTAGATTCTTATATCTGATTTTATATTCAGTCTGTTGTGACATGTTGTTTTAGTTGAAGTGTATAAAAACAATTTTGCCTCACACAGGTAGCTGGAAAAGGGAGGAGTATCTTAATAGAATTTTTTAAATAATTGTGAATAATTAAATAATCTTAATAGAATTTTTAAAATAATTGTGAATATTCTCATTTGGTACTATGCCAAAATTTGACAAATGATACTACTTTCTTAAAGGTAATACGGAATTCTAAACCCGTATAAATGAACTTTTAGTACTTGTACAACCATTGGTCTGTCTTGCAGTTTAAATAGATCATTTTCCCATGCATGATTCTGTGATAAAATGCATCGGTCATTTGGAAAAAATTGGTTCACTGGATGATACAGACCCTCCAAATGTTGACATATTTCATTATATATATATATATATTTTTTTAAATTATATTCACAAATGTCACCACCAGTCCCATGAGACTATTTCTAAGGTATTGAGAGGCTGTCAGGCTCACAACAGCACATACAAGTTTTTCAGAATTCTAATTTCTACTTTAAAATTTGATTGTTATCATTGGCAACAAAACACTGTGAATTCTTCTTTTTGAACTAACAGGCTTACTTTGTTCTTTTTTGAGAAAAGTCTAACAGATTCCCAAGTCTGAATAACCAGAGTTTATCACTCTTTCAGATAAAAATGGTATTTCGTGAAAAATGAGGCTTTTCCCCAGCACACACTGTTGCACAGGTGTTTTTCCTCAAAACAATCATTGCACTTTAGTATGCAGTATAAGTACTTTTTTGCGCTTTCCATTTCATCCCGTAGAATATTACAAAGACGTGTACTTCAGAGTCAAAATTTAATAAAATTAATAGTTTTACTACTTCAGAAAGGACATTCTTGAGTGAAAGTGGCTTTTTTTACTGTGAGTGCCTAGCAGTAATGACTATAATGATTACTAGTAGTACTGCTGCCATGATTCAAATTAAGGGGCCAAGTGACTTAGCCATCGCTGCTTTTATATCATCAGTGAAAATGTCAACACAGTGAAAGAAGCAAATAAATAATATCTTATTGTTATTACTTGAAACCACAGATTTCCTTAAATGGACTTGGGCACTCTCAGGGGTCTGCAGACAAACGCTTTGAGAACCATTGGTTTTATCAGACCTTTTCAAGCTTCACTCAAACAGTGAAACTTATCAAAGATAGGACATTACTTACATGAAAATATAAATCATGGAACCCGAAAATGTAGGATATACTTAAATTATTATTATTATGGTTCCTATAATTGTACAAAATTTCAAAGATTGTTTTTACGATGTTTTACAGCTCTGGGTAGGAGCAGGCTGTTAGATGGATACATTTTTAATTTTTTTTCTTTGAGCTCATTCTTTCCAAATATTTCAGAAAAGACCATATTGACTAAAATTAACTATAGCATGATTTGATTTATATCTCATGATTTATAATAAAATGGATTTTGAGATATGAATTAAATTTCAAGAAATTTGACACAGATACCAGTTACCGGCATCTCTGTACTACAAGTGAATGACTGTTTTCCTTATATCAATAGTCACTGGTTCACTTGACACCTGGACATGTAAATTATAGGAATACTCAATTAGGAGATATGCTATTCTAGGTTATCTAGAATGTGATAGAACATTTGTTGAGAGATCCCCACTCATACCAACTCCTGCCAGTTAATGAAAATAAAAGGCTGGTATGTGGGAACTTCAACTTCTCTACATCTTTTAGGTTTTTGTTTGTTTGTTTGTTTGTTTGTTTGTTTTTAAGGGCAGCTTTGGAGTTACAGAAATACTGAATGGAATGTACAGACTTCAAAAATACCCTCTCGCATACAGTTTCCCCTATTATTAACCTCTTTTATTAGTTTGGTACCTCCGTTACAATTATTAACTGTAGTTCATAGTTCACAACAGGGCTCACTCTTCAAGTACTACCTTTTATGGGTTTTGACAAATGTGTAATGACACGTAGCTACCATTACAGCATCATACAGAGTAGTTTCATTGTCCTCAAAATCCCCTGTGCTCTAATTCATTCTCTTTTCCTCCTTCCTGAATCACTGATGTTTTTAACTCTCTCCATAGTTTTGCTTTTGCCAAACTGTCATATAGTTGGAATCACACAGCATATAACTTTTCAGACTGTCTTCTTTCACTTAATAATATGCATTTAAGTTTTCTCCATGTCTAAATGTGGCTTAATGACACATTTCTTTTTATTGCTGAATATTTTTCACTGTATGGATGTACCACAGTTTTGCTTATCCATTCACCTATTGAAATACATCTTGGTTGCTTGCAAGTTTTGGCAATTGTGAATAAAGCTGCTATAAACATTTGTGTGCAGGTTTTTCTGCGGACATAAGTTTTCAACTCATTTGGGTAAATATGAGGAGGCTTCCTTTTAATACTGAGGCTTCCTTTTAATACTGAGCATCTCTACCTCAAGAAATTGTATATGTATTTATACAGATGTATATGTATTCCTAATTACCGCTTCTCATCCAGCTCTATTATCTACTCAGTTCTCTTTATTTTTAATGATTTAATCCCTACAAACTGTTTTTCCTCAACTTGTAACCAAGTGCATGCCTTTACTCCTTTGAGCTAGCATGTTGCGTTAGCTACTATTTTAAATTTTATCTTTTTGTTCCTATTTCCCAATAACTCTACAAAACACTGTATTTGGGCTTTTGCTTGTGTCAATCCAGTGAAATTGTTCTTAAGTTATTGATACCTTCCTAGTTACCAGAATACCCTTAGTTCTTATATTAACCAGGTGTTGCCAGGTACTTTACTACTATTGACCACTCTCACTTTCAAAATGCTCTTCATTTACCTTCTGTGGTAGCCCACATTCTTACATTTCCCTTTGTAATATTCCTTTCATCTTTTTCTGTTTACCCTGTAAATTTTGATGTTTCCAGGGGTTCCACCCTCATCTGTCTTCATTTTGCTTATAGATTTGGACAGTCTCTTTCCCATTACTTCAGTTTAGTCTTTAAGCAAAAATTCCCAAACATTTATCTCTAGCCAAGATTTTTCCTGAATGTAAAGCCTGATTTTGTATTATCTTATTGAAGATTGTTATCAGACTTTCAGACATCTCAGGCTCAATAGGAACAAAACTGAATGATTAACAGGTAATATAAGGAGTTTTGAGTGGTAATATAACTCTTTTGGTGGTGGTTATGTAATTTTATGCCTTGCCAAAGAACTGTATACGAAAAGAGTAAATTTTATGGTTTATAAAGTAGTAAAGCTCAATAAAACAAGCCATGTGTGTGCCCCTACTTCCAAAAAACAAAAACAAAACTTAAATGGTTAACCAGCTTCCTTTCTCTGTATTTCTATTACCCATTAGAATTTGTGACCCATTATAGGAACTCATTGTTAGTTGGGTAGATGGTTAAGATAAGCATATTGGCTAAAGACTCCTAAATGTTACAGTTCAAGACTCAGAGAAATATTGAACATCAGATTTTTTCAAACATTAGAGGAAAAAAAATCATACATTGTAGTGTGATAATTTGATTGAGTTGATGTTTTTAATATTTAGCAGTTCTATGGCATATTTAAACATAAATAAAGTTTAATGTAGACAGTTTTCAATTTGCCAGGGAATTATGTTCTAAAAATTGCTATAAGTTAATTCTTACATTTGAAAAATCAAACCACATTTCCTCATTAAAACAATAACCTATATGATGAATAATGAACACCACTTTATGACTTGGGTTAAGCTGTAATTAGGGCAGTATTCCCAGTTTCATTCTCCTGCCAGCCAATCATATTCAACATATCAGAATTTGAGAGAAACATCTCCTAACTGTAAATTCAGTATTCAGTTGGCAATCGGAATCAGTAGTCTATGCACTTTGCCTTTTTGAAGTGAGCAATTCTAACCTGTAGAAAGACATTTTGTAATTTCTTTTCTGCCATTTGGCTCCAAGAGATGCATCTGTTCTACTTTAAAACAGGGTAGTTTCCCCTCTTGCTTCATAGTTGAAACAGTTGAAGACAGTCATAGTCTTTTTCTTTTATCATCAGTCCCTATTATATTTGTATTATTTTTATATTATTTCTTTTTATATTTATTCTGAAACAACTCTTGGAAAAGGAGTAGAGAGGGACAGACTAGCAGTGGTCCATTGCATACCACATTTACATAGTTCACACATTAAAAATATTGTATGCAGGTAGAGATAGGAAAAACCTTCAGATTTGTGGATACTAAATATTATTTATCTACTACTCTATTATATATTCAGAGTGACAGAATCAAGTAGTAGAGATAAGAGTAGAATACATTTCAATCTATTAGTGCCTTGCTAGAACACTGGAAATTAGACTAAGTGAACATCAACTTAGTCTCCATCTACTAATTAAAGAAAACCATTCTACTAACACAATAAAGAGTAGGCCTAAGAACATACTCAGAGCCATTTATGTTAAATATTAAATCTTAGAACTTACCCTTTGTTCTAGGATAAGTAAAAAGTACCTGTGAAATTATATTGCAGTGTAAGGTAAAGGTAAACTCTGGAAAAAAATAACTGAGAAAAGTATTTCATTAAAGGAAACAAGAAAATGGTATAAAGCATTTGCTATGCAGTCTATGAAGAAGAAATTATAAGGAGAGAACAATTTGAGGTGAAAGAGAGCTAGCTAAGACAAGAATTGCCAAAAAAATTGAAATGTAAAGTCAAAAATAAAGTCTGTATTGAAAGCAGTAGAGGATAGAACTAACATTCCAGAAAATTTCATGAATGACAGGAGATACTTGAGAAGTTCTAGGGTAGAGAAGAAAAAAGTAGTTATAAAGGAGAAGATAATAAGGGACTAGAAATGGAGACCTTATTTCACAAATTTGGGGGGAGGGGGTGGCAGAATTACAGAACAAATGGAAATCTAAAGGAAAATTTTATAACTTTAGTTAGATATGTAAAAGAAGTTTGAATATACTAAAAATCATACCATATTTTTGGATGGGAAAATATAAGATACAAATTCAAAGTTATAGAAGAAAGTATTGAAGTATTTTCATAATGCAACACATTTATGCAGATTAAAGAAGCTTACATTCCTAATAAATTGATGAAAATAGTTTGCAAACAGATGCGTGAACTATTTTTCTAATTACAAAAATAAAGATCTCTAATCATTCTTTTTAGAACTATAAAATGGCTTAAAATTAGAAGTCATTAATATATTAATATATCAATAGAGAAAAAAATCATATAATTTATGGAGATTCTAGAAAAAACATTTGATAACATTCAATGCCCATGCCTGGATTTTAAGAAAAGCAGTTATTAAAAAATTAGTAATAGGAGCGTATGTCCTTTACAGAACAGTATTTTAAACCAAGAGACAACAGCATACTTAAAATGAAACACTAGATGTGTTTTCTTTAAAATGAGGAACATGACAGAAATATTTTCTACTATTTCTAGATGCTTTGAAAAAAGCAACAAGACATGAAAACAAAATAACTATTGAAAAAGAAAATATACTATTTGAACATGTATTTGTGTGTGTGTGTGTGTGTGTTATGTACGCACACATAAGCTAAAAGTTTCTGACTTATGTAACCAAGGATACAGAAGTTAAGAGAAGGGATATAAATATTTTGACAGCAGAAGTAGATGTAGCATATCTTTCCATGGCTTGCATCACATTCCTTTTGCCCTACAGGGGTGAAGGTAGGGGAGTATGTTAAAGTAGAAAAATAAGTCAGTTTCTTGTTCTGCCTCTGCCTCATATACTAGGCTGATAACCTCCATTCCGGAAGAAAGTACATCAAGAATCTATATACTTTTACCTGAAGAATATTCATAAACATTCTCTTGGTGATTGAAATAAATTTAACATTAGCAAGACCACATCCTCCTTAGGGTCATGGGAGAAAGCAGAGATAGTGTCCAGGAATCCTTTAACAATGTCTATCTCCAGCTCTGTAATGTTCCAGGAAGCTTGTCCCCCAGAAATATCCAAGAGAATCTGACTATTTTGAAATTGGTAAAAGATCTCAGAAAAAAAAATGACCAGATTCACAGTAAGTATGTAAATCTCAATGGTTTTCTTGTATACTAATAATAATTACTTGAGTGATGTAATCAAGAAAAATTCCATCTACAATGGTAACCAAAATAAAGTTCCTTAGTCTGGTATTAAAAAGAAAAGTATGGCTTTATAGGTAAAAAAAAAAAAAAAAATACACTTTACTGTGAAACAGAACAGAAAACATGAATAAGTGCAGAGACAAGCATGTTTCTGAAAGGCAATATGTATAGAACAAGAAGTTATTTCTTCTCAAGTTAATTTTTTTGGTTAAACTTTGCAAAATAATTCTGAAGAATGACAGCCAGATCAGTAGGAAGGGTAAATGGTATTGAAACAAATCTTGGCATATATGTGAAATTATGTGTGATATAAGATACATGGAAATCCAAGAATGAATGCAGTACCAAATGATTGGATATAGGGAAATTGATTAACTACCTTAGAAAAAAATAAGTTATACATAAACACAAATATAGTTTTCTCTTTTACATTTTTCAGTTTTTTAAATAGTCATGGGGAAAGCTTATTTAAAATAAAATATTTTAAATATTGTTTAAAACAATATTCCTGGGACATTGCACGGAAGCTCATCCAATATAGGGGTTAAAGCACTATAAGAAAAGCTCTGGAGGAGAGCTGAGCGCTAAGCCTTTTTTTGTCTCCGTCTAGTTGTGTCACCTTGGATAAGTTATTTTGTCACTGAGAATGCCATTTTTCTTAAGATGGGAGATTTGAAATTTATTTTCTCTAGTTTTCCATCCAAGTCTAAATTCTGTGTTATGACATAATATCAAATCTAACTACCATGTATAACAATATTTAACTAGGGGATAGGAACATGAAATCTGGAGTTAGGCTGGGTTCCAGCCCTAGCTCCAAAACTTACTAGCGGTTTGGTCTTAGGAAAGTTTTTCATCCTCTCTGTATTTCAGTTTCCTCAACCAGAAATGAATCTAGGGTGATGATAGTATCCCACAGGCTTGTTGTGAAAAATAAAGCAATGCATGTAAATGCTTAGAATGATTCCTGGCATATATTTTCTCAGCAATATTATTTTTCAATCTGAAATTCCAGGAGCATTATTCTACCACCATCCACCAGTCCACTCAGGTGTAATGAAATAGGGCCCTTTTTCCTGACTTTTTTGAAGTACATTCTGATATATATATTGATAAAAGCAGAATCTCATGGTTGGGGACGAACTCCTCAAATGATTTTGATCTCTGACCTTTCCATTTCCTCTCAGGGTCTTTGAACTAGAGCAGCAGTTAGTTGTCAAAATTCTGTAGCAGATGAGCAGCATTGGGCATTAGGACATTCAAGAATGATAAATTCAGTAGGATGAAATATTTTATTGCAGTTTGTATAAACTTAGGTGCACATGGGATGAATTTGATTTTTTTCTCAACACATCTGTTAATATTCCCAGTTTCTCTTAATACCATTTGAGAAATGCTACTATAGATAGAGTTTAGGTGGATTTTAACACAAAATTGCCCAATACCATATTATATCCAGAGTTTGATAACAGTCTAGTCAAAGTTAAATTCTACTGAAGTATTATTTTTCAATTTTGCTTTACTGATTTTTAAGAAAATATTCACTAAAAGCCATGATTAGTGCTCTTATACCTTTTCTTTTTTTTTTTGAGATGGAGTCTCACTCTGTTGCCAGGACTGGAGTGCAGTGGCACGATCTCGGCTCACTGCTGCCTCCACCTTCTGGGTTCAAGTGATTCTCCTGCCTCAGTCTCCCGAGTAGCTGGGATTACAGGTGCCTGCCACTACACCCAGCTAATTTTTTGTATTTTTAGTAGAGATGGGATTTCACCATGTTGGCCAGGCTGGTCTCGAACTCCTGACCTCCTGATTCCCCCTCTTGGCCTCCCAGAGTGCTGGGATTACAGGCATGAGCCACAGTGCCCGGCCAGTGCTCTTATAATTTTCAGTTGATCATGGGCCATCTAAAGGCTAATGCCCAGTCAAATGACCTGCTATTGTTTATTTTTATTATTACTTTATTTTTGTCTCTTTAGCACTTCTGTAGGTGTCTTCTTAGAAAAGAATGCATTCTAAAATGTACCCTAAAGTCTGAAAAAGAGTTATACAGCTCTTTTAGTAACCAAAATATAAGTGAAGACGGTTTTCCATGTTTAATCCCATCTTTCTTTTTACTTCAACTGGAAGGAGAGTCAAAATCTATCCATGTTTATTAATGATAGATCTTATTTTGCTTTAATCCTTGTCAGACATCTTCTATGTTTCCTGAAATACTCAGGCTTCCCTTAGTATGTCTTCATATGTGCCCTGAATAGGGCATGTATTCTATAGTGACTGTTAGATCAAGGAAGGGGTCATGGTTGATAGAGAACATTTCCACAGTGATAGTAAACTCTGATCCAAAAGTAATGAGAATAGTAGGAATATTCTCTCTTATCACTGCCTGGCCTGTCACAACAGATGATGTCATGTATGAGATTTGGTTAGTGAGAAAGTGGGCTTAAATATGTGGTATGGGGAAAGAAATACACAAGTTTTCTAAATTGATGTAGGAAACCCTAAATCTGGGGCAGCATGAAAAGGGAAATGGAGTTTTTTATAGCCATTGGGGTTCTGGCTAAGGTAGCAGGTTCCTGGACAATTTCGTATGTAGTGTGTTTTACAGAATAAGACATGTTAGTAAACTGTCTTTGGAAAGACATGTTAGTCTTTGGAAAGACATGTTAGTAAACTGTTTTCTCTCCTGTTCTCTCACTCTAAGTGTCAAATTGATAAATATTGGTGTACAAGGGATAATTTTTAGTTTTCCAGAACATGTTTTAATATTCTCTGAACAGTTTTCTTAAGTTTGGGAAGTGAAGATTTGAAATAACAAGTAGATACTTTAGATTGGAAGCCAATAAGTTTGGAAAATGGAGATTTGCTCCCTGACTAGACAAGTCATCGAGGAAGCTATGAAATTATGATGATTAAGCTGTTTCTACTATCTATAAAGTTTTAATTTCCTAGCATTGAAGAATGGAACCTATTGTATTCAGCAAATTATTTTGTCTGCTCTATTCTAATATGTATTTAAAATTAATTTCAGATTCTTTTAGTGACCACTATACTCATTTTGAAAGAGTTGTGAAGGCTCTTCTGATCAATGCTTTAGATAAATCTTTCCTGGGAACATTGTATGGTAAGTTAATAGTATGAATGAAACAATTGGTTTTTATTACTTTTTCCAATTTTAAAACAACCTCACTTTTAAAACTATGTAGATTAAACAAAACCAATGAGGATCATTTCTAAGACCTTCCAATTTTTTCCCCTGTTGGATCAACTACAACAAAACTCCATGTAAAATGCTTGTTAGTGTTTATTATCTGAGATATACGGAAAGTAAGTTTGTGACAGGTCCTTGTCCTAGAGAGTTAACAGTGGATTTTACAGTATAACACATAAAACAGCCGTGTCTTACTACTCATGTGCCAAACCAGCCTCCCTGAGCTGTGAATTTCACTAAAACTTCCATGCTTTTTCCGCTTTTGTGCCTTTGCCCATGCTTTTCTTCTTAGAATATAATCCCTTTTTGCCCCAGATGTTTTAGGTGAGTATAAAAACATTCCTACTATGAAACTATCCATGACCCATTCACATAATATTTGTTATTCTCATTTGTGCCACCATCATCCTGATTATGGTGGTACTCATGGCACTCATTTATATGCACTTTACATATTGTATTGAAAATGTATTTTTGCTTTCTTCCCTTATAATGTGGGAGCAAATTTATATATATATTAATAGGAATCTAATAGTGCAGGAATCTAATATTTCTTAAGTCACTGTCATATCCCCAGCACTCTGCTGTTTTATGTGTTATATATTCCTGCACTCATGCTACTTAAAGTCTAATGGGAGAGACAGACAATAAATGAGTAAGCATAATATAATATGATTTCAATGAGTGATTACTTTTTATAAAAAAGAATAAAATAGGATAAGAAGACAGAGACTAAGGAAAGGTAAAGTTTAGGTTGTATGTTAGTTAGCTTGGTCAAAGAAGGCCTCTCAGGAGGTAACTTTTAACAGAAACCTGAATGAAGCAAAGGGAGCAAGTAATATGTGGATTACTTGCTTAGCAGAGGGCAAAGGAAGTGCTAAAGCCTTTAGGAAAGAGTAGGTTTGGTGCATTCAAGAGCAACTAGAAGGCCTGTGTGGCTGGAATGGAATGAGACAGGAAAGAGGGAGAAAAGAGGAGCTCAGAGAAGTAGGCTGAGGACAGAAGCCATGATAAGGTGTTTGTAAGCCATGGTAAGGTGTTTGAATTTGTGATGATTTTAAGAAATATGATAAATTCATTAGCTAAATTAATTAATAAAACTTCAAATAAGTCAAGAAAATAAAGCTTAAATTCATACTGTGACATATATACAGTCTATATACTGTGAGCCAAATCAGGAAGGCAGTAATGAGTGTAGCATGCAAAGAAAATGAGGAAAACGCCTAGCCAGAAAAGAGCATTCTGATTTATTGACACAACGAGTTACCGTGGATTAGTAGAATGGAATCAATTGCAGATGACCTTGAAAGCCTACTCAAAAGTTTGAACTTTATCTGGAATTCAGGGGCTAATCCATGTCAGTTTTGTATAAGAGAATAAAAGATAATTTGGCAAGCTTTTTCATCTGGGTTTTTTTGTTATCAGAAAATAATGTTAAAACTTGTTTTATACTTATAAGGAGAACTTATAGAGTCCTTACTCTGTTTTTTCTTAATGTTCTGATGAAATTATTTTTTAAATATTTTTTCCTAATTTAAAATGTTCCCAACCAAGTTGGGAAGAAATTTTTAAGTATTAAAGTGTTTAAATATTTCTTATTAACAAAATGATTTTTTGTCATTTATCCCCTGAGCAGATGGCACGAGGCAAAAATCATATGCAAAAGATATGCTAACATCTCTTCATTATTTGGATAACCGTTTTGTTCAGCCTCGTCTAGAGAGTTTGGTATCTAGAAGTCGTTGGAAAGAACAATATAAGGTATACAGTTTGTTTTTGAATCTCTGCTTGGGGGTCAGGGCAGCAGACCTCTAGGATTTAAAATCCAGAGTGAATAATCTTCTAAAATACTGGCATTTCTTTGTTAAATAATCAGCTTATTATTTCTCACATCTTCTAAAAGCTGTTATTGTTTTAATCATTCACATTAACTATATCTATCCAATAATTAAGTGGTTCCAAATGATGAATAACTTTAGAACATCTCCAGGGCTTAGCCCATCTTTTAAAATGAGGAGATCGTCTCACAGGGTGTTGTTACATCAGAAGAGATAGTTCCATAGCCAAAGAAATTTGAGAATCAGTGGATTTAATGTAATCTGGTTTCTTTACTGGAAGACTTTCCCGAGCATTATATGTGAATTTATACTGTAAATATTCAAAGGGGGTTATAGAATGCAATATTTCCTAAATTTTTGTTTTACTCTATGAAGCTCTGTTTTATGAAACACCTGTTTACCTCTTAATGATGCTTGATTTCCATAACACATTGTTTGGCCTAGATAGTGTTTGGCATCTTTTCTTTACTTTAAGATTGCATAATTCTATCAATTTGGAGAAACACCATTTTAATTTATAAAATTTGCCACATTTTGTTTCATGTACTAGGTATCTATTTTATGATCGCTAATAGCAGAGGATGTACTATATGATTTGTAAGGGTTTTCTTCCCACTACTTCTAACATTCTATATTGTAATGATTAACAAGATAAAAAAATGAAAAGATAATCAAAGTTTAAGTTATTTAAAATCCTTTTAGCACTTAAATCACTAGTTCCTGTACCTCATTTATGACAAGAGATTTGGTTTCATCCAAGGCTTTTCAGCCTTGTTGAATTATATGGTGATAAATTAGCCATAGATTAGGTTTAAAAGACAGTGTAGGATTACAGAATGAATTAAAAGACTTTAAGTTGGAGGATGGCTTGAGTTTAGGGCTATCTTTTTGGCTTTTGATAAATTTAACCTCTCTGAACCCATTTCTTCTTCATAGGTGGCAAATATTTACCTATTGTGAAATGAAATACTGTATCTACTTATTTACTTTCTTTGAAGATGAAATACAAGCACAGCTTTAGAGCGTGGCATAAATACTGTTTTATTTAACAGAAAAACATAGCATATACAAGCATACCTTGTTTTATTGCATTCCACTTCATTGCATTTTGCAGATACTTTGTTTTTAATGCCACAAACATTGTTTTTTTGAGATTGAAAGTTTTTAGCAATTCAGCATGGAACAAGTCTGTTGACACTATTTTTCTAACACCATGTGCTTATTCATCTCTGTCACATTTTGGTAATTATTGTAGTATTTCATACTTTTCCATTATTACATCTTTTATGATGATCTGTGATCAGTTATCTTTGATGTTACTATTATAATTGTTTGGGGGTGCAACAAACCATGCCTATATAAGACAGTGAACTTAACTGATAAATGTGTGTGCTCACTGCTCCACCAACTGGCTGTTTTCCCATATCTCTTCCTCTCCTCAGGCGTCCTTATTCCTTAAGACCCAACAGTAATGAAATTTAGGACAATTAATAACCCTAAAATTTCTTCTGATTGTTCAAGTGAAAGGAAAGTGAGGAATGATTAAGCTTTTTGAAGAAAGCCTGTCAAAAGCTCAGATAGGCTGAAATGTAAGCCTCTTGTGCCAGATAGTTAGCCAAGTTGTAAATGCAAAGGAAAGTTCTTGAAGGAAATTAAAAATAATACACAAATGATTGAAACAGCCTTATTGCTGATATGGAGAACGTTTTAGTGGTATGGATAGAAGATCAAACTAGCTACAACATTCGTGTAAGTTAAAGACTAATCCAGAGCAAGGCATTAACTCTTCACTTCTATGAGTACTCAGTGAAGTGAGGAAGCTTCAGAAGAAAAGTTTGAAGATAGCAGAGGTTGTTTCGGTTCATGAGGTTTAAAGAAAGAAGCCATCTCCATAACCTAAAAGTGCAAAGGTGAAGCAGCAAGTGCTAATGGAGAAGCTGCAGCAAGTTATCCAGAAAAGCTAGCTAAGATAACTGATGAAAGTAAACAACAGATTTTTCAGAGTAGACAAAATGGTCTTTTATTGGAAGAAGATGCCATCTAGGACTTCTATAGCTAAAAAGAAGTCAATGCCTGGCTTCAAAGCTCCAAAGGACAGGCTGACTGTCTTGTTAGAGGCTAATGCAGCTGGTGATCTAAGTTGAAGCTAATGCTCATTTACCATTCCTAGGTAAATGGGCCCTTTAAGAATTATGCTAAACTGACTCTGCTTGTGTGCTGTAAATGGAACAACAAAACCTGAATGACACCACATCTGTTTACAGCATAGTTTACTGAGTATTTTAAGACCATTGTTAAGACCTACTACTCAGTAAAAAAACATGTTTTCAAAATATTGTTGCTCATTGACAGTGCACCTGGTCACCCAAGAATTCTGATGGAGATTTACAAGGAGATTAATGTTATTTTAATACCTTCCAACACATCCATTCTGCAGCCCATGGATCAAGGAGTAATTTTGACTTTCAAGTTCTATTTTTATTTTTATTTATTTTTGTTTTTTTGAGACAGAGTCTCGCTCTGTCGCCAGGCGCCAGGCTGGAGTGCAGTGGCGCAATCTCAACTCACTGCAACCTCCGCCTCCCAGGTTCAAGCAGTTCTCCTGCCTCAGTCTTCTGAGTAGGTGGGACTACAGGCATATGACCATGCCCAGCTAATTTTTGTATTTTTAGTAGAGATGGGGTTTCACCATGTTGGCCAGGATGGTCTCAATTTCTTGACCTTGTGATCTGCCCACCTCGGCCTCCTAAAGTGCTGGGATTACAGGCGTGAGCCACCGTGTCCGGCCTTCAAGTTTTATTATGTAAGAAATAAATTCCAGGCCAGGTGCAGTGGCTCACACCTGTAATCCCAGCATTTTGGGTGGCCAAGGCAGTGGATCACCTGAGGTCAGGAGTTCGAGATCAGTTTGGCCAACATGGTGAAACCCCATCTCTACTAAAAATACAAAAATTAACCAAGTGTCATGATGCACACCTGTAATTCCAGCTACTGGGGAGGCTGAGGCAGGAGAATCACTTGAATCTGGGAGGCAGAGGTTGCAGTGAGCCAAGATCACACCACTGCACACCAGTGTGGGTGACAGAGCAAGACTCTGTCTCAAAAAAAAAAAGAAAAGAAAAGAAATATATTTCATTGTAGCTGCCATAGACAGTGATTCTTCTGATGGATCTAGGCAAAGTAAATTTAAAACCTTCTGGAAAGTGTTCATCATTCTAGATGCCATCAAGGACATTTATGATTGATGCAAGAAGGTAAAAATATCAACATTAACAGGAGTTTGAACAAGAATTTAATTCCAACCTTCCTGGATGACTTGAAGAAGTTCAGGACTTCAGTGGAGGAAGTAACTACAGATACGGTTGAAGTAACAAGAGAACTAGAAGTGAAACTTAAAGATGTGACTGGTTTGCTGCAATCTCATGATAAAAGTTGAATGGGTGAGGAGTTGCTTCTTACGGATAAGCAAAGAACGTGGTTTCCTGAGATGGAAACTACTCCTAGGAAAGGAAAGATGCCACAAACATTGTTTAAATTTCAACAGTGGATTTAGATTATGGTTGTTAAAGCATTGTCAGGGCTTGAGAGGATTGACTCCGATTTTGAAAGAAGTTCTGTTCTGCATAACATACAATCAAATACCATTGCATGCTACAGGGAAATCGTTCATGAAAGGAAGAGTCAATGGATGCAACAAATTTTATTGTTGTCTTATTTTAAGAATGGATGCAACAAACTTTATTGCCTTATTTTTAAAAAATTGCCACAGCCCCCGCAGCCTACAGCAACTAGCTCCTTATCAGTCAGTAGCCATCCTACTGAGGCAAGACCCTCTGTCAGCAAAAAGATGCCTACTCACTGGAGTTTCAGGTGATTGTTAGCATTTTTTAGACCTAAAGTACTTTTTAATTTAATGTAGCTTAAATTACATACATTTTAGACGTAACACTGTTGCATACTTAATAGACTACAGCGTAGTGTAAACAACTTTTATGTGTACTGGGAAACCAAAAAACTTTGTGTGACACATTATCGGTATATTTACTTTATTATGGTGATCTGGAACCAAATATGCAATATCTCTGAGGTATACCTGTATCATATTTATAGATTATTTAACTTTAGCCAAGTAGTCTACAAGTAAACTAAAATATTTTATTATCCTCAAAGTAACCTCATGTGGAAGACACTATTTTTGAAGGGAATAGAGGGGTCTCGCTCTGTGGCCCAGGCTGAACTTGAACTTCTGGGCTCAAGATATTCCCACCTCAGCCTCCTGAGTTTCTGGAACTATAGGCATGTGCCACTGTCGCCAGCTGGAGGGCACTATTATTTCCCCCTCTTTTAGAGATGAGAAAACTGTCTCAGAAAAATAAAGTAACATAAGGTTCCACCGCTAATAATAAGACAGGCTGGTATTAAACTGAGAGTCTCTCAGACTCCAAAACCCATGCCAATATGCCATATTATGTTTTACCATATTGTGGTGGGTACTACTGAATTTGGATAATCTGATATTGGAATAATAACTGTAGGATACCAAAAAGTATTAGCTGAAAAATTGAGACATAGATGATTCAGTAAGATCTTAATAGGATAAGCTGGGTTATGCTACAGAAGATAAAGAATATGACAAACAAAATAAACCAACAATAAAATCTCAATGGCTTAACCAACAAAGTTTACTTTCACTAAACTATTTCACTATTTTCAGTGTTAGTCATCAGGGGGTGCTCTGCTGATTGTAGTCACTCAGGGAAATAAGCTGATAGAGCTGGATAAAGGTTTCATCTTACCATGTGTTTCCATGGAGTACAGCAGAAGCAAGAAAGGAAGGTGGCTAGTTACCTATTCAGTCTGAATTTCAGCCTGTAAGTAATACATGTCATAAAGTGCCATCAAGTATGAGAAAGATGAAAAGTTGGCCCCCTGAAAATGTGGTATTGAATCATATAATATAAAAAGGAAACTGTCAGTATGTTGGATACTTAATTAGTAACCATGCTAATATACTCATTGTGTGCAGTTCAAATATTGTATTAAAACCTAGTCTACACTACCAATTAGAATAGTAGTATCTAGCACAGGCCTAGAACATAAGCAGAAATATTCAGGCACAGGTAACTAATAATGAAGCCTATTTATAAATGCCAAGTGTTTTCTCAGTTTGTTTACTCATTGATAACTGAGCTATTAAACTGTCCATATAAATACTGGACACATGGCAATCCTAGTGTCAACTTGTGTTTTCCACAGGACTATAGTAAGTTATCATAGGAGGACTGAATTATTTCTGGAATATTTTTTGTGGAAAATACATAATTCATACAATGGAAAGCGAATGTGATTTTTTTTCTCAAGATTTAAGTGGCCTACTTGAATTATCTTTCTTGTATCATCCTACATTTTTGCTGCTCCTGTTTTTAACTAAAATCTCATTAACATTAGCTAGAGATGAGAAATGGAAAAGAAGTAAATTAAAATCTATCAAGATTGCTACACTACTTAGTAGCTACATTACTTAGTTGCAACTGCGTAAGTGTAAGAGATATGAAACTAGTTTTTTCCTAGTCTGGTTTCTTTTCATGTAATAGCCAAGATTATAAATTTTTTAATTTAAAAGTATCTTGTAAAATACGTACTATGTGCTCAATATTAAAGTAAGAAATGCCAGGGTGTTTTGCTCTTATATCTCTTTGTACTGTGATTCCTAAAATGTTTTAATTTGGTTAGATTCTTACTCTTATTTTTATTTTTTATCTTTTAAACTTTTTTATATTTTTTAATTGTTTTCAGGAGCGGGTAGAAAATTATTCTAATGTAAGTATTCATTTGAAGAATCCTGAAAACTGTTCCTGCCAGGCTTGTGGACTACATCGCCACTGTAGATATTCAGTGCATTTATCAGGAAAGTTGTATAACACCAGGACCATGGAAATAGATGATTTCATGTCACATGATAAACAGGTATTTTCTTCCCTCTAATTTTAATTTTCAATATTTAGAAATTTTTAGTTCATAAACTTCCACAAATAACCCTAAGTATCCTAAGGAGAATTTGACCGAAGTAGAAACATTTTTGGCATATAATTCACCGAATTGGCAACCCACAAGTAAATAATGTAAGATAGCTAGTCATCTAATATGAGAGAATTAAAAAAACTCTGTGCTTCAACTAGACTCTGTTAGAAGTATGTCAGAGTCTAGAGCAATCACCACATACTTCAGATGCTATTAATTTTGTATGAAGAAAAAACTGAAGAGTAAGTATTTTTTAGACAAGAACATAGCAGTATAATGTGAAATAAAAAGTGCAGATGCTGACAACTTCTGTTTATTTTTTCAATATTTGTAAGATTGCTGCATTTACAAATGCAAAAATTACGTTTATAAATGCAAAAAATATTGAGAGCTTTTTCTGGTGAGTTTACATATCCATGGAGAAGGTGTATGTTTAAGAGAAAGAGACCCGAAGTTGTCTCTGAATCCTCCCAGTCAATTATTAAGATGGAAATTTGATATTTATCTGAATTCTTCTATTAAACTGGGTAGTATGATTTCTCAGTACTATTGAGCAGTAGATGATCAGATTCCTCTGAGAGATCTGGGTTACAAGAATTACTTAGAAATTTTTTATGAGGATAATGAATTCAGAATTGGTCTGTAATGTTTGATATGTTACTATACAAATATGAATATATGTATATATTTAATAGTCATATGTAAATTTCTCCATTTTTTTAAAAACTGATCTATGACTTTTTATGAGCTAAGATATCTGGAAATCTAGGAAAAGTGATATAAAATACATTTGGGATCATGTTCTGTTATATAGATTACATACATTGCTTTATTCATGGTGTTTGCTGTCTATAGCTAATCCTGAAGAGGAAAGTAGAGTAAGAAAATCACTTCTAGAGCTCTGACATTCCTGTGAAGATTCTATATAAAATAGTATTCAAATATTTAAAAAAGAATAAACTGAAAGCATGTACTAAAAGCAAAGAACATTAATATTACTAGTCACATAAGAGAAAACTATAAAAGTTAACAAATATATGGGAAAATACTTATTCCGCCTGTATAGGTATACAGTGAAAACTACTCTATGATGCCAGTCGATAACTCTTAAAGTGGCAAAGTATTTTCAAATCAAATGATAAAATGCGATGCTGTTGCATTGAAACTAGTAAGTTCATAGAAAGTAAGACTGCTAGAGGAGGCCGGGCGCGGTGACTCTTGCCTGTAATCCCAGCACTTTGGGAGGCGGAGGCGGGCAGATTACCTGAGGTTGGTAGTTCAAGACCAGCCTGACCAACATGGAGAAACCCCGTCTCTACAAAAAATTAGCTAGGTGTGGTGACACATGCCTGTAATCCCAGCTACTTGGGAGGCTGAGGTAGAAGAATTGCTTGAACCCAGGAGGTGGAAGTTGCAGTGAGCTAAGATTGCACCATTGCACTCCAGCCTGGGCAGCAAGAGCGAAACTCCGTCTTAAAAAAAAAACACTCCTAGAGGAAAAAAAGAGGTGATACATATCTTTTAAAAATACTAGGTTTTTAGAGCTAAAGTCACAAAGCTATATATTATTTAATGTCTGTAAGTTTATCTTTTGCAAAGCAGTTCACTAAAAAGCAAATGATATAATCATGAAGTTGATTGAAACATTATTTACAATACAAAAAATGGAAATAATCCAAATAAAAATTAGTGATTTAATAGCCTATGTTATAGCAGCATTATGTGGCAGAATTTTTATAATGCAACCATTAAAATAATATTATGAAAGTTTGGAAATAATGCTAGGTTGAAAGTATAATAATTACTGTTTGCACTATCTTTACATCTATGTAAACTGTGTGTATGCATATGTAACTATATGTAAACATTGTTAGTTATTGTTTATGTTAAGGATGTGATTGAAATTTTTAAATATAAAATTATTTTTTCACTGTTTCTTTAAAGTGAAGAATAACTTATTAAAATTTATTTTATATCCTACTTCAGTACAATGTAAATGCATATATGTAAAGAAGGAAAAACCAGGAGAGAAAATAAACCTAGTTATAATCCAGAGCATTAAAGAGACTGGGCTTAACCCTACACTCATCTTCAAGTTATTTTGAAAACTAATTATTTTGTGCTGCTGCTTGTAGTTACATAAAATTGAGATTCTTTAAGATTAACTAAGGTTCTTTTTGAGAGTGTAAATAATACTTTTAAGGAATTCACTTAACAGCAAATTGGTTTCATATGAAAACTTTTCTCCTTACTTGAGATTAGCTTATTTGAAAGAAAGGATGCCTTGATGGAAAGTAGAATTATTGGGGGAAGGGTAATTTGGTTACAACAGTATTGATAGGGTACTAAGACAAGAGGGCTTGGACCATCTGAATGTGTTAAATTTAGGGACATAGATAAGAAGGAAATTACCTGGATGAAAGAGAGTCGTGAAATCTGAAAGATAATTTGGGAGAACTAAAAACAATCTTGGATTTATGTTTAGTTTTGCCCAGAGTCTATCCAGACTCCCTAAGATGCTTAGGATCTGGTGGGGAAGAAGCAATAATTTTGAAGCGAATGGCGTTGTATAATATGTCCATGCAAAAAACAAACAAAAAACCAAACCAAAGGAAAATAGAATCCTTTGGATTGGTATTGTACTCTCTGTTTCTGAAGACCCAGAAACAGAAAACAAACCTTTTCCCAGAAAACTTTATTTACTATTTCCTCGAGAATCTTTTTCTTTGTTCTTCATACTTTAACTTCCATAAGGGGCAGGCTCCTCTGCATATAAATAAGAGCTTAGAAAAATACTTCGAAAAGCTACCTACAGTAGGCTGAATATTACAAAGCTGAGTTCTCCCACACAATCTACTTTGGTGGCAGAAATGGAGACGCACAGGCTACCCGTATAGTCACTGCAACTTTTGTGTTGTCTTTTTACACAAAGTTGGAGGTATGAGCAAGTGAATTGCTGAAATGTCATTTGCTACCAGGACTGCCTTGATGATAAGGTTGAATTGGAAAACTTACTTTTAATAAGCAAGCCATGTACAATAACACCTGTTTACTTCTATGATCCGAAAAGCAGGAAGGTTTTTACAGAGCCATGAACAGAAATCTGAACATGCTTTTCTTAAACTTTTGAAGATTTGTAGAAGGATTGTAAAATGTCCAAGATACAATTTTCACAAAAAAACAAAACAAAACAAAACAAAAAACACATCAAACCTGACTATTGCTAATTTGTGATATAACTTCTGTTCATTTTTGGAAACATACTCTTGGTTTGTCTTTCATCACTTGTATGTTTCTTTGCAGTATGGATTCAGGAAACAGGTGTATTTTTTCTGTCAGACAGAACACAAGTTATATAGATAAATATTCAAACTTTACCACTTGCACTTATGAAAGCATAACCCGTTAGTGAACTTAGTTAGGTATAAACACAAATATATAAGTCAGCAAGAAGTTTACTGTTTCCTTAGGTTACTCCATGAGAATAAAATTGACCATATCATAATGTTTGCAGCCCTTTCTGATGCATTTTCTACAGTGAGTAAAATAATATAGGTAAAAATATATTTAATTTGGTCAGTGCAATGAGACTGTCTTCCTACTTTAGCTGTAGGTTTATATAACAAACTTTTAAAATTCAAAACATTCTCAAAGAGAAAGGTTCTGGTTGTTTGATTTCATAAAAATTGTATTCTTAATCATAGAATTATACAAGTCCATATAAACATAGGAATTAAAATGCTTACAGCTGACTGACAGCAAAATATTGATGTCTTATTCACATACAACACCTTAAAGCAACCAGTATGCCTAAATACAAAGTTATTTTTTAATTTACATCATTTTTGGGGGGGGAAAAAGAAAAGTATCTAGTAAAAAACTGCCAATACTTAATTTTGGCATAAGAGTTTGTTTCAATTTTACATGTTGCTTATAGCTAGAAAATTATTATAATCCAGGCATTTTTAACTCATAAATATAGACTTATAATACTTTCCATGCTTTTTCTTACCTTGCCCATCTTCTGCCTTACACTAAAGCCATTTATCTCTTTTCCTAAACTTGGCAAAGTCTTGTGTTTTCAAGACTTAGTTGAAGCTTGATCAGCTTAGGGACTTTTCTCCTCTCTGGATTGGGCTAAGTGCCCGTCCTCACTAGCATTTTGATAGCATTTTGGACAGAGCAGTTTTCACATTGTTTTATAACTATATATCTTTCTCTCAGAACTGCAAGCTCCCTAATACAGGAAATACATCTTTTGTTTATGTATATCTAGTGCCTTGCCCAATATTTGAAACCTCACAGGTGCTCAGGGTTTGACTAGTTGTATAAGTAAGAGAAGGTAAAGGGATCATTTAAAGATAATAATGCATTTCGATTCTACTACTAAAGAAAATCTGAAAACCAGAAAGGAAATATATTCATTACCATATTATTCACTTCATATGTCAGATAATAGTCTTTATTTCTTAATTTAGGTGTTCACTGTTGGCAGAATTTGTGCTGACCGTACCAGAATTTATCATAAGCTGAAACATTTTAAATTCAAACTGTACCAGGAATGTTGCTCCATTGCAAAGACAGAAGAAGTTGAAGATGAACAGGTTAAAGAAACAGTGGAAAGAATTTTCAGTCAATCAAAAGAAAGTGGCTGGATTAAGGAGGTAAAGTCAATATATGAGAATCTCGTCATGTTGATTCTGGAGCCTAATTGTGATCAGCAAAAGGAGACAAATGATCAGAAGATAGTGAAATTTAAGAGAATCTCTTTCTTCTCTCCTTTGTATTTTCTCTTCTTCTACTCATTCCTTTCATGCTTATCATTGTCCTTCTGAATAGATGCCCTGATGTTCTAAGAATTCACTCAGCCCATCAGATAAATTTTAATAAGCATTAATACTTTACTGACGGACCTCTGTCCTTTCACTTTTATGTATGTATTGCTTACATATATATTAAGTCCCCTGATTTTTTTTTTTTTTTGACAGAGTATAGGACTCACCTCTGCTTATCTGCTTCCTATTCTTTAGAACAGTTCTTGTGACCTGAGATTGAAGAAGCACCTGGTGCCAGTCTGAGGAAAGGATCTCGGCTGCCAGTTCTAATACCACCCACATCCTCTTCTTGAGGACATGGGACTGAGCAGTGAGCACTATAACTGAAGATCGAGGGGGAATGCAGAGGTTTCAGGCCACGGCACTGATTTTGACTCCCCCCTATCCTATTGATCACTAAATTTGATATCAGGAGTAAAGCGGGGGCTTTGAAGAGTGCACTGGATTCCCGAAGATCTGCTGGCAGCTCATAAGCTCTGGTCTGCTCACAGAGCTTTTAGAATTGTTTACGGTATATGGAAATAATGCTAATATGACTGCAGTCTTCTAAAACCAGTCTAGTTACATGAATGTATAAGAGAGAACAAATCGTTGATTTTCAGGCAACTCATATCAATATTTAATCTTCAAAAGAAAAAAAAAAGCCTGACCTGAGATCCATTGCCTGGGTTATATCATAGGGACATTTGTAAAAGAGGAATATAAAAAATAAGGCAAGAGACCTTAGAAAACAAACTTACTGGCAGAGGGGGAAGAAAAAAAGAACAGGAACTTTTTTAGGACATGTCATGTTTAGTGGAGGTCTCCCAGTCTAGAGAATGACATCATTATTGATTTCCCTTTGACAATTATTCTCCCACCACAAACCGCCACCCAGTGATCTTGCCTGCCTCCCACATCTTGATCCTTAAGTCTTCTTTCTCTCATTTTATTCTCTTCAGCTTTTTGCCTTTTACTTTGCTTCTACTTCTCCTACTCCAAATGCTTCTCCCCGCTTACCCATACTCTTTCATTTTTCTTAGGAGAGAGCCATCACTTATTCAGTAACTTCCCGTCTTCATTTGCCTAGACAACATTAAATTCTTAAGTGCTTTTATTGATGCCTTTTAAGTGTTGCCAACTCGCTAGTGGAATTGCAAAACCTATTGGGGTAGCACAGTTATAAAGAATTGGCTACTATGTATGGAAAAATCACTGTGCATATACTGTATATGTTATGTAATAGTATCATATATAGGGAAGAACACTGAACTTCTTGCAGAAAAAAAGCATTTTCAAATCATATATCCCAGAGAAAGCTTAACAAGGTTTAGGACACCAGAAGGGACCTGGAATTTTTAAAAAACATTCTTTTTGCATAACACTTGGCTTTCTTAAAGAAGGGGAGCTTAGCCTTTCTTTTCAAGAAAGCTAAGTGTCGTATTGTGCATAAAGAATAACGTTTAGCATTAGGCATTGAAGGTATTTTAAGATTGTGCATGTCTAGGACAATATGCACATTTTTTCCACATAAAAATACCAAAAATCTTCATTTTTTTTTTGAGATTCCTCCACTTTAAAAAATTTGTTTGTAGGTTTTCTCAAAAGATTTCCTAGAAACCACAGAAGTTTATAGCCAATATAAACACATTTGCAGCTTTTTGTGCTGCGATGAAATTTCAAAATTTGACAAGTGCTCTGATGTTTCTCATCCTCACTCTGTCTGTCCCTCTCACTGTGTGCCTTTGGGTGATAGTACTGCACGTGCTTTGTGATGCGTGCCGCCTTTGACTACAGTCTGGTAAACAGAGTTACTCTAACCTTTTAGAATGCCTGGGGCTCAGGGTTACTTGAATGCCATCTCCATAGCACTTTCTGCTCATATTTCCCAATTATGCCAACCCCTTTTTTTGCCTTAGACATACTATTTGCTTCTGTCTTTCTGCCTCTGGCTTGTATTCCACACCTTACTTTTTCCCTTACCTGCTTCTTCAGCCATTTTACTTTCATTATCTCAGGATGTCTCAGCCAGCATGTCTTCCCAAAGTCATTCCAACTAGACTGACTTCATTCTTCTTCTTCCTTCTAAAGGTCGAACTAAGGTGATCCATTTTTAATGTAATACTACTAAAGGGGTGTAGGAGCAACTCGAGTATAAGAAAAGAACAAATAATAGGAAAATTATAATAAAACCAAAATACATAATAAACATAATAATGCATGTCTTATTCTGAAGAAGAGTTCAATAACATACTCTAATATGACACTGGCAAAATTCTAACAAATACTTGTTCATTAAGAAGAAAGTGTATATGATGGTGGGATTTCCTGAGAAGCTGAAAATAGGATTGTTGGGACTGGCTGGTGGATGCATGAACACCAGGTAGTAAAGAAAGCATGTCAATAGAAGTATCAAGTGCCAGTTCATTCTGTAAATACTGTATGTAAAACTGTTACAAGTGACAATTGTATGTAAATTGTAAATGTGTTGATAGTTACATGAATAATAATTTAAAATTATAATTAGATATCCCTTGCCTTCCTTAAACGCTTGTCATTTCTTCTCTTTCCCTTCCTTTTCAAGTTTTTCCCTTTCTCTTTTTCCCACCCATGAACTGATGCTTCTCAAAACATGGCCCTAAACTATGTCAGAATCACCTATAAGTTTTTGAAAAATGTATAACCCCCTAGCCTCATCCCAGATTTATTGAATGACAATCCTTGTGGATGTTAAACATCCAATATTTTTAGCACCAGTGATTCTTAAGTAGATAAAAGTTTGAGGATCGCTGCTAAAAAGTACATGTTAACACTGAATTCTGTCCTCATCCTCTCATTTTCCTTTGCAAATCATTTCCCTTCTACAGTTCTAGCTGCTACTTCTGAGTGGACGATTCTAAACTTCTCTTATATTCTGACCTCTTTCCCACACTTCATTTCCACAATTCTAACTGTTTTCATCAGTAGGTCCATCAGGCATTGTAAGACAGTAGTCTTCACTATTAAAATAAGACCCAAACCCTCCAAGTTTTTAGTAAAGAATTCTTAGAGCAGCATCTTTAGGGGGAGAGGATGGCAGAGTAATACTAACTGCAATGTTGTGAGTTTCACTTTCTTTTTCAAGATTTTTATGTTTTTTCTTGCCAAAGCTGCATCCCAGCCACACCATTTAAATCTCAGAAACAAAATACTCATACTGGTTAAAAATATAGGCTTAAGTATTTGCTTTGCCTCTTACTAGCAGTAGAATTTAGGAGCAAGCTATTTTATTTCTCTAAGCCTAAGTTTTCTCATCTGTAAAGTAACAACTAAAACAGTAATAATGATAAGGGTTTTGACTGTGGAGATTAAATGTGTAACATGTTTTAAGCATTTCATATATTTCCTAGCTATTAGTAAGTGATCAATTAATGTTAACTGTTACTTGCAATGACAGCAAGGAGAGGTTTTCCTTCCTCCTATCTTAGTATAGCTGAGATAAATTTTAATTGTCCTAGGTGGGTGTGGTAGTACACAGCTATAGTCCCAGTTACTCGGGAGGCTGAAGTGGTAGAATCACTTGAGTCGAAGAGTTCAAGGCCAGCCTGAGCAAGATAGTGAGACCCTGTCTCTTAAAATTTTTTTTTAATTTTTAATTTTCAAAAAGAAATTTAATAAATAATAAAGAGGATATGAAGAAAGATAATATGAAAAGCATTAAAACATTCAAACTTTTAAATTATAGGTTTCTAATCCTAGAGTACTTTACTTGTATCTAATAAAACCTATCTAAGTACTAGGCCAAGAAAATTCCTAAGTAGTCCCTAGGATATTTCCCCTTCTGTTATGTTCATCTGTCTTTCCTGAGAAGGAGATCCAGTCAGATATCATAGGATTATAAAAAAGAGTTTCATAGCCTTCAAGGTCTAGAAGGAAAATGCACTTCTCACATTCCCTTCTGTAGGTCCCTGTCACCACAAAAGTCAGGGTCTCTGGGATCCTCTCTCATTTCACTGAGGATAGAAAGAGTCAAGAAACCACTATGTCATTAATCCCCTCATGGAAGTAAATACTTTGAACTCTGTATGTCTGAAATTGAAATCATGTATCTCTTTCCCTCCCACAAACAGACTGCAAAATAACCCTGCCATTATTCTACTCTGTCAACTTTGAAATCTCTAAATCATTCTTGACTCCTTTCTTAACTTGTTCCACCTTGTTCTTTACTCTTCATCTTCATTGCTATCACTCAAATTTGGATCTTCAGGACCTAAATTGTTACCACAGACTCATAACTAGTTGCTGAACTATTCTAGAATGAATACTTTACCAATTTTCTTAAAATACACCTTAGATCAGTTCAGTCCCCTGCTCCAAAACCTTTAGCAATTTTCCATTACCTGTCAAATGATTGTTCAACTCTTCAGCCAGTATTTTATAATTTGTATTCTCTGAACTCAATCTCTTTGGTTGTCTTTTTCTCTCTCTGTTCTCTTAAAAATACCCAGGTTATAGTCAAGTCCCATATTTTCTTGTCATGGCACTGTTTGGTGGTCTATTGTCTTTTACTGAAAACTCTTGCCACCCAACTCTTTGCCTACCAAATCTGTTTTCCCAGGACAACTTAAATGCCACTCTTTTGCTGGTTACCTCAACTAACCATGACCTCTCTTCTGAACCTCATGACAGTGTCTGTACCTCTTTTGGCACTTATTACTGATTGTTATTGGTGTATTACTACTGAACTCTATTCTCCTTAGGGGCAGGGAAAGTATCTTTAAAACTTTGTACATAGACAGTCATAGCAGAGCCTTTGATATATATGTTCAACAAACTTTTTATTAAGTTATTGAAGTTACTACATTTCTACTCTAAGTATGATAATAGAAAAATTGTAATTTACAACACAGTTAGGAAATTAATAATGTTATTCACTTTGATCTCTTTCCAATGCTCTTTATGAGTTGGAAATGCTTATTTGAAATTAAGTTCCTATTTATCATAAAAAGATTTTTGTTCACGATTACCATGAAATGAACTTATCCTAATTGTGTCTGTAGTTTGCAAAGGCCCAGTTTATCTTCATTGCTTTGAGTAAAATAACTAGCTTTTCTATTGTATATGCAGAAATATGGTCAACTTGAAGAATATCTCAATTTTGCGGATTACTTTCAAGAAGAGAAGTTTGACTGAATTGTAACACATTTCCATCAGAGAAGATTTTTTAAATTCCTGTAAATGTGAAGATCATGATTCTTGTTTTTCTGTATCATGTGACATATTTATACAACTTATCTATATCTTCATGGCAAAATAGTTTGTTTAAAACATGATTATCTTAATTCCTGTGAAATGGCACTCCATAGTCTAATTCAACTTTTATCTGATGTACATAAAACATTATCTTAATAATTTTTAAGTCTGTAAATGTATTTTAAAGTTATATAATAATGGCTTTATAACAGATGACTGTCAAGTGAATGAGCTGTCCATGTCCTGCCAGTTTAGTCAAAATATATTGTATTTTACAAATATATTTAGACTAACATCTACATGTATTTTTGCTGAATTCCTGTGGAGATCTGTTTATAATCCTTTTACAGTATTAAATGTTTTCACTTTCATATTTTTTACTGCTATCATCAAATCAGTGGGCCATGGAAGAAACCTCAATATATCATTCAGTTCAATCCCCTGGCTTCAGAAACAGATTGTCGCATATCCATTCTAAGTAGAGGAATGATTTTTCCCTTTTCTAGAAAGTTTTTCTTTCAAATATATTTCCGGCCTCCAGAGAGTCTTTGAACCCTCACATTCAGGAATAATTTTATGTAAATTTTCATGCTTTATAATGTTGTTACTTTTTTTCTATTCAATTTTGTCTGTATGTTGATGATTAAGATGTATTTTATTTATTTTTAGCCATAGCTTTTTCCATGTAAGTATATATGTTAGGGTCAGAACTGCTGAAAGAGATAAATTCAGCCAAAAACACTTGGAAAGCATATTTTAGTATCTGCATTGCTTTGCACATCTAAATTTTGCCAAAAAGTAATAATGTAAAATGGTTGCTGAGTGAACAAATGAACCCTGTCTATTCTATATTTTTAATTCTTAAAAGTGGTATTATAGTAGGATCTATTCTACTATGGAACTTTAGATACCTTTCTCTTAATGGAAGTGTTGGTTGAACTTGGATTCATCTATTACATGACTCATGGCATGGACCGCTGTGTACGTATCTATAAAAAGCTACATTAAGCCCATATATAGAAATTAGTTAATATTTTCTACAATTCATTTCCTGAAATTATCTATATTATTATTGTAAATAAATGTGGTGGAAAAAACTCACAATGTGGTGACAGTACTGATGCTGATGTTTAATGTTTAATGAGGAGTACATACCTTTTTTAAACGTTGTGAAATGGAAATATCACATAATCTGTATTCTAATAATTCCAAAGACTTACGTGGATCAGGCATCTTGTTGAGTTGAAGCACCTTTCCTATTGGAACAGCTGACTGTTGATCATAAAATGCTTATAGGTAGTTTTTCTGATGTCTAAGGTCATTGCAACAAAGCATGCTACTTCAGTAGGAATTTGGAGAATACAAGAGGCTCTTAGGTCATGGTAACATCAAAAGAATGGCAAAAAGGCTGTTAGGGAGTGAGAATTAACATGTATTAGGGCGCCAAAAGCAACTAGTTAATAAGAAAATGGAAATGTTAAAAAAATAGAATTTACAGGTATTATGACATTTTATCATCTTCATCAATATCATTGATTCAATAACAACACAAAAACAGTTTTTTAAGCTCATTAATTTCACATATCATTTTATATGACTATAAATTTTTTAGATTTGGCCATTTATTACTATAGTGTTAGGTGCTTTAGTATTAGGTAGCTATCGATTGACATGATGAGGAAGACAGAAATGGACAAGTAAAAGGGAAGTACTTCTAGAAAGAAATCACAGGGCTAGTCAGAAGCTTTAGGGTTATGAAGAGGGAACAAAACCATGAAACAGGAAAAACGAAAAGAAATGTTTATTGTATAGGCAGTTGGATGCAATTGGCCATATTTCCTGACTTGTCTGCACATATTCAAATGAGTAGATCTATGTAGTATTCATTCCTAGGAGTTATTATAGGGCTTACTTAGACTCCAGAGGGTCCACTGAGGGACAGTTGCATCCTTTGAACTGCTTTGAGCTACTCTGGAGATAGTTTGGCTCCCCCATAACTCCTTTCATACTTGCTATTGAGGCAGCCAGACTAGTGATTAAGGTGGAAGTCAGTCTTTTTTTTCCTTCAACTTTTAACTTCCAGGGTATATGTGCAGGATGTGTAGGTTTGTTACATAGGTAAATGTGTGCCCTAGTGGTTTGCTACACAGATCATCCAGTCACCTAGGTTTTAAGCCCAGCATCCATTAGCTATTCTTCCTAATGCTCTCCCTCCCACCACCCAACCACCAACAGGCTCCAGTGTGTGTTGTTCCCCATCATGTGTCCATTTGTTCTCATCATTCAGCTCCCACTTATAAGTGAGATTATGCAGTTTGGTTTTCTGTTCCTGCATGAGTTTGCTGAGGATAATGGCTTCCAACTCCATCCACGTCCCTGTAAAGGCCATGATCTCATTTCTTTTTATGGCTGCATAGTATTCCATGGTGTATATGTACCACATTATCTTTATCCAGTCTATCATTGATGGGCATTTAGGTTGATTCCATGTCTTTGCTATTGTGAATGGTGCTGCAATGAACATACGTGTGCACATATCTTTATAATACAATGATTTATATTCCTTTGAGTATATACCCAGTAATGGGATTGCTGGGTGAAATGGTATTTCTGCCTCTAGGTCTTTGAGGAATCACTACACTGTCTTCCACAATGATTGAACTAATTTATACTCCCACCAACAGTGTAAAGGCATTCCTTTTTTTTTTTTGACTTAATTAATAGCCATTCTGACTGACATGAGATGGTATCTCATTGTGGTTTGGATTTGCATTTCTCTCATGATCAGTGATGTTGAGCTTTTTCCATAAGTTGTTGGCTGCATAAATGTCTTATTTTGAGGAATGTCTATTGTTGTCATTTGCCCACTTTTTAATGGGGTTCTTTTATTCTTGTAAATTTGTTTAAGTTCCTAGTAGACTCTGGCTATTAGACCTTTGTCACATGGATAGATTGCAAAAATTTTCTCCCATTCTGTAGGTTGTCTGCTCACTCTGATGACAGTTTCTTTTGCTGTGTGGAAGCTCTTTAGTTAATTAGATCCCATTTGTCAATTTTTGCTTTTGTTGCAATTGCTTTTGGTGTTTTCATCATGAAATCTTTGCCTGTGCCTATGTCCTGAATGGTATTGCCTAGATTTTCTTCTAGGGTTTTTATAGTTTGGGGTTTTACATTTAAGTCTTTAATCCATCTTGAGTTTACTACTCCCATTCAACATAGTATTGGAAGTTCTGGTCAGGGCGATCAGGCAAGAGAAAGAAAGAAAGAGTATTCAGATAGGAAGAGAAGAAGTCAAATTATCTTTGTTTGGAAATGACATGATTCTATGTCTAGAAAACCCCAAGCCCAAAAGCGTCTTAAGCTGATAAGCAACTTAAGCAAAGTCTCAGAATACAAAATCAGTGTGCAAAGATTGCTAGCATTCCTATACACCAACAGGCAAGCAGAGAGCCAAATCATGAATGGACTCCCATTCACAATTGCTAAAAAAAATCAAATACCTTGGAATACACCTAACAAGGGAAGTGAAGGACCTCTTCAAGGAGAACTACAACCTACTGCTCAATGAAATCAGAGAGGACACAAATGGAATCCATGCTCATAGATAGGAAGAATCAATATTGTGAAAATGGCCATACTGCCCGAAGTAATTTATAGATTCAATGCTATTCCCACTAAGCTACCATTGACATTCTTCACAGAATTAGAAAAAAACCATTTTAAAATTCACATGGAACCAAAAAAGAGCCTGAATAGCCAAAACAATCCTCAGCAAAAAGAACAAGGCTGGAGGCATCATGCTACCCAACTTCAAACTATACTACAAGCCTACCGTAACCAAAACAGCATGATACTGGTACGAGAACAGACACATAGACCAATGGAACAGAACAGAGAACTCAGAAATATGACCACACACCTACAACCATCTGATCTTCAACAAATCTGACAAAAACACCCAAGTGAGGAAGAGTTCCCAACTAAATAAATTATGTTGGGTGAACTGGCTAGCCATATGCAGAAAATTGAAACTGGACCCATTCCTTACCCCATGGAGTCAATCTTGAATTAGAGTTCTGGTCTGTTACTTCCTAGTTATATGAACTAGAACAAGTACTTTAATTTTCATGAGCCTTTGTTTTTCTCACTTGTAAGTGGGATTATAGTATCTCTCAGGATTGCTTGTGGATTAAGAGGGATAATATATGAGAAGTGCTGTGCCTATAACAGTAATTTTTTAATTGCAACTGATGAGAACAGAAATGAAGATGCTGATGACAGGGAGGTCAACCTGAAATTAAATGTCTATTTAAGGGTAAATGTGTACCAAAAAAACGACACTCAAAAGAAGTATCCTACACTGGTGGAATATAGTATAAATATTAAATTCCTGTTTCACATTTTTTTTTTTTTTTTTTTTTGAGATGGAGTCTTACTCTGTTGCCCAGGCTGGAGTGCAATGGTGCCATCTAGGCTCACTGCAACCTCTGCCTCCTGGGTTCAAGCTATTCTCCTGCCTCAGCCACCCGCCACATAGCTGGGATTACAGGCATGCACCACCACACCCAGCTAATTTTGTATTTTTAGTAGAGACAGGGTTTCACCATGTTGGTCAGGCTGGTCTGGAACTCCCGACCTCAGGTGATCCGTCTGCCTCTGCCTCCCAAAGTGCTGGTATTACAGGCATGAGCCACCGCACTCAGTCCACAATTTCTTGACATATGTCCATGTCTAGCAGAGTAGTTCAAGTTTACATCCTTTAGGAATAGCTGAATTGAGTAAGGACTGCATGTTATTAATCAAATCCCATGCTCCTGAAGGGCTACAGAGTGAATAAAATGATTTCAGTTTAAATATTACATGTTTCTTTTATGCTGAGTGTAAAATATCCATAATAGTAGAAAGAAGATATTGTCTGATAAAGATAACTTTTTATAACTAAACTTTTAGAAATAAAATGTTTAAAACTCCTCTTTAATGACACCTCATGACAGTTCTCCATTCAAATTCTGCTTTTCTAACAAATATATATTTCTTCTTTTCTCATGAGTAATAAGGAACTTAGCCTTGGAAGGAACAGACAGAGATATGTTCCAATGGAAAGTTTAAAAGTTATATTGCATCTGAGTATATTTGTCCCCATTTCCAAGCTAACAGGATTGGTGAAAATAAAATGGACTAAAGTAAGCTAGCCTATAGGGAACTAAATTGCAAATAAATCCATTATTAAGATGTTTGCCTTGATTTTTGCCCATTTATTTCTATCCATAGCTCATTTTGAAACAGGACCATATTAATGAAATGCCAGAGTTTGTTTAAACGATTAAAGATTTATTGTTCGAGATCTCAAATCCAAATGACTTCCAAATTAGAATATCTAGAATAATTTTGGTCCTGACTCTCTCTTGCAGTATTGTGCTCACCTTAATATATTCTCAATAACTGATAACAACAAGCAGAATCCACAATAAGGTTGGATTTGTTTTTAATTTTTTATTTTTTGAGACACAATCTTGCTCTGTTGCCCAGGCTGGCGTGCAATAGTGTGATCTCAGCTCACTACAATTTCTGCCTCCGGGGTTCAAACAATTCTCCTGTCTCAGTCTCCAGAGTATCTGGGATTATAGGTACATGCCACCACACCCGGCTAATTTTTGTATTTTTAGTAGAGATGGGTTTTTATCACGTTGGCCAAGCTGGTCTCGAACTCTTGACCTCAGGTGATCCACCCACCTCAGTGGATCCCTGAGGATCCCCAAAGTGCTGGGATTATAGGTGTGAGGCATCGTGCCTGGCCAAGATTGGATATTTTAAAGATTGGATCTCTTGAAGAGGGGGACAATGGTGTGTGAGATCTATTTGGTTTCTATTACTGAACTTGAAACTCAAAGCCAGTTACATTAGTGGCAAGTACCTGTAGTTCCAGCTACTCAAGAGGCTCAAGTGGGAGGATCACTGGAGCCCAGGAGTTCAAGTCCAGCCTGGGAAACATAACAAAACCCTATTAAAAAAAAAAAAAAAAAAAAAAAAAAAAAAAAACTTCTGGAAACTCAGCTGCTACACATTGACTTTCCTCATTGTATAGGTGCACCAGATAGCTAAGGATAACTCAGGTCTTATATTTGGTTTGTCACAGGCAATCATGCATTGTCAAAGAAAACCCTTTTTTTTTCCTAGAACTGGTATCGATAATTGTATCATCCTCATAAAATATTCTGTTGATCCCAACTGATTTTCCTGTAATCACCCAGACTCACTTATCCAGAGACACGCAAACGGGGAGGCAAGTAGATGAACGAACGCTACACCTGCCTGCCCTTTAGGAGCTAGCTAACAGTGAGATTTCCTCTGGTCTCCACCTGCAACCCCCTCCGCCCTCAACACACACATTCATGTCTTCCTAATTCTATTAATGAACATTTTCTCGGTTGCTCACACAGCTCGCGCTAGCATGCTCCATGGTGTCATTTACAATATATTGAAAAATGAAAATGATATCCTCAGGGGGGCGTAATGTAGGTTTGAAAGGGAAAACACACTCCTGGCCCGGAATTTCTTAAACGTTTACATCTGGTGAAATGGTTGTGCAGAGATTGGGGAATTTCCCCAGCCTTCCCCACTTAACCGAGTCTGAGGCTGAGCTGAGCGAGGAGGGCTGCTGAGATGCGCAGGCTTTGGGATTTACCTCTTCAGCCACTGGGAGGCCCTCTGCGTTTCCCTTTCCCCGGTGCCTGCCTGCGATTACTCACTCGCGCAGTGGCACCAGCCTTCCACCAGGGAGCCTCGAACGAGCTCTCCCGCCCTCTCCCCCGCCCCCCCACCCCCATCTGCAGCTTGCTGGCTCTCTCTTTCTCCCTCTCTGTCTCACTCTCTCTCTTTCTCTCCCTCTCCTATCGGAGCACAATGAAAGCCTGTGTATCGCCGTGACTCCGGGCGGGAGCCAGTGTCAGCAAAGCGGCTAACAACAGACGAGAAAGAGAAAGGAAAATACAAGCTACTTTTTTTTTTTCCATCTATAAAGCGGAGCAAATACGAGAGATAGAACCACATTGCTTATTGCGAGTCCAGACCCTCAGATCCACTGGCCGGGAATGGAATGTACAAAAGTGGACAGAAAAGTGGCTGGACATGACTCGGTGCAATTTGCTGGAAGTTTGTAAGTTTGACCATCGTTTGTAAATTACTCTCGGAAGAGTTTGTCTCTCTTGATACTGTATTAGAATAGAGCCGGGGGTGAGGAATAGAAACGTAAGCGGGAAAGAAAAAAATGTGTTGAAGGATCTCTCTCAGTGGCTAGCGACTTAAGATTGCTTTTCATTTAAGGCTAGGAAACCTTAGAGGGAGTGAGGATTTTACCGGTGATTGGATTAGCTGAAGAAAACAGCATGGTCCAAAAGTCCAATTACTGACATTGTGAACAGTTGAAAAGCTGCCTCCCTCTTTTGGGAGAAGACAACATCCTACAGTACCCCAAAGAGGAGAAAACACCGGAGCGAAAGGGAAGAAAAATTAAAAGCCAAAGACAGTCTCCCTTGATTTTTGCACATTTTGAACAGTGACTTAAAAATCTTCTGAAACAGCACTGTTTTTTATTTTTTATTAAACCTGAGGAAAAGTCAAGGCTGCCGGTTACATAGACGTGGTAGAAATGTGTTTCTCTGCAGAAACATCCCCCATAAAGAATTGTCCGAAACAACTAGCTGGGAGGGGGGAGTCCTCTGTATTAATACCTCCCTCAGTTCCTTTCGCTGTGTGTTTCTGTCTCTTGCTGGACGATCCCTGAATTCTTGATCTAACCCCCCAGATCGTGTGTTTACACAGTACCTAGTGGCTCTTGTCAGCTTGGTGGGGGGAAAAATCCACCAACTCTCTCCAACTTCTCCAGAGCTGTCAAATGCAATTAGAGTAAGTTAATCAGGGTTTGTTTCCAACTTATCCTCCCCCCCAATTGGTTTCTATTCTTTCTCCCCCACCCTCTTTTACTAACTCCCCTCCCCCACACCTTCTCCACGGCTCCCCCACAACCTCTGAAGACCTCTATTCATGTGGCCCTGAACACTGAGCTCACATTGTCAAAAACAGACTTGCCTGCAATAGCCGGCAGTAGCCTCTTCCACCTCACCATCCCAGAGGCAGCATTGTGTCCAGTAAGATGGGGGACACAGCGCCCCCGCAGGCCCCCGCAGGAGGGCTAGGGGGGGGCCTCTGGGGCGGGGCTCCTTGGAGGGGGCTCCGTCACCCCGAGAGTGCACAGTGCTATCGTGGAGCGCCTCAGGGCTCGGATCGCTGTCTGCCGCCAACACCACCTGAGCTGTGAAGGACGCTATGAACGAGGTAGGGCCGAGAGCTCAGACCGGGAAAGAGAGAGCACCTTGCAGCTCCTGAGCCTTGTACAGCATGGCCAGGGGGCAAGGAAGGCTGGCAAACACACCAAGGCCACCGCCACTGCTGCCACCACTACGGCCCCTCCACCGCCCCCTGCTGCCCCTCCTGCGGCCTCCCAAGCAGCAGCAACAGCAGCCCCACCGCCCCCACCAGACTATCACCATCACCACCAGCAGCACCTGCTGAACAGTAGCAATAATGGTGGCAGTAGTGGGATAAACGGAGAGCAGCAGCCACCCGCTTCGACCCCCGGGGACCAGAGGAACTCAGC
This sequence comes from Ateles fusciceps, assembly GCA_036589455.1. Taxonomy (NCBI): domain Eukaryota; kingdom Metazoa; phylum Chordata; class Mammalia; order Primates; family Atelidae; genus Ateles; species Ateles fusciceps. Next base: position 5,843,736 of record JAZHEH010002496.1, read on the forward strand.
CCTGATTGCGGTAAGCACCTGGCTTTCTCATGGTTCTGGCTGTGGTCCTGTGGCCTTTCGTGAGGGTAGAGGTTGCTTTGGCCTAAGGTAGATTGGATGGCAGTGAAAAAGGCCAAGATGTCACCTGACTACCTCAAAGGCCATTGGGTTTGTTGTTTGGGTGGTTTCATGCACCTCCTCATCATGTTCTGTTGGCCTGGGTTTCCCTTCACTTGTAGGGTATTCCTTAACTGATAAGAAGCCTGAGTTTTCCAGAGGGTCTCTAGAGTCCACAGCTTGTAAAAGAAGAGGCTACCAGCTGGCAAGAGCTGAGCCACTGAGGAAGGTTCTATCTCATGGGTTCTCCAGCTTTGGCTAGCCAGCTCTGATTAGGCCCCCAAGCCATTTTTCAGCCCCAAAGCATTTATCAGCCCAGCTGACCTTTAGCAAAGCCTTTTTCAACTGGCCCCATTTCCCCCTCTCCCTCTTTGGCTTAAGAGAACATAAATGGTGAGCTGTAACACAGAGCAAATTCCCTGAATGTCCCTTCAGTCACAAACAAATTTGGGGAAAATATCCCAAAGATAGACGAGGGAGGCACTGTTTCTTGAGGCCTACTCTCTGATTCCCTGTAGACTCCCTAACCCCTGAGCCACATCTCGATTCTTTTCCCAAACACTCTAATACAGTCCAGTAGCTCTTCCTTAGAGCAGTCGTTAAGTGGACAGGCACAAAGCAGCTATTTGCACAGATCATCATCCTAGGAAGTACCTTGTCTTCAGCCATTCCTGGTTGACAGGATATCAAACCCGAAAGTTCCGATTAAGTTCCTGGCTGGAAGTTCTTCCCCAGAGGTGCAGACACACCCCATCCCAAAGGAATATCCTTTGGATCATTGATTCTCAGTGCCAGTCCCGGTCAGGTGACTCCCTGCTGTGTGCAGGCTTCCCTTGAAGCTGCTGGGCCAGTGGCCTCTGGGTAGAAGGTGGAACCCCGCCCTGTGGCCCTGCAGGCTTCCTCCCTTTTGGAGCTCCATGAGGCTTCTGGATTCCGTGTCTGCTCCAGTTTACCCAGGTCAGCCCTAGCAAAAGCAACAGGAAATGGCCATGCAACCCCAGAGTACTTAAAAAGCCCAAAGGAGACGGTGCTACTGTGTCTAACTCCTCCTCCGAAGGAGCCTGATATTGAGCTCTTGGGAGAGGACATCCTCTGGCCAGGCACACAGGATGGCTCTTTCTGGCTTCCCTTAATCCCAGGCCTGGGTCTGTGGTGATGAAGACTCTGGAAATCTCTGGGGAGCAGGATGGTGCTTTTCTCCCCCAACCATAAGCATATTTACTTGGGCTACCTAGAAATGAGACTCCTTGAGGCCAGTTCCAGATGAAAAATAACTGCCAACAGTTAAAACTGCACAGGGTTTACAGTTTTACCGTTGAATAGCATTAGCTTGTGGGGTTATATTAGAGCTTCAAAGCCTAATATCCTTTTTCTGCCACCTGCTCTATTCCTGCTTCTCCCTGGAATTCCCTAGGAAAGCAATGGGAGGTTGTTTTGTGAAAAAAGAGATGTTAGGGTAAAGAGGGGGGTTAAAGAATTGCTCCAATGGAGAGAAGAATGAGGTTTGTATGTATGTATGTGTCACCAGCAACTGCAGCCAAAAGTATCTAAATGCCTTGATTGTCCCCAGTAAATTTATAATCTGTCTGCAAGTCTCCCAATAAAGCGGCTTTGTGCGCTTCACAGTCTCCTGGTAAGTGTTTCTGGGGATGGGGCTGTGAGTGAGGCACCCAGCCCAACCCTGAGTGGAGAAGACTGATCTCTGCCCTCTGCCAAGACTAGAGGGGCTATGAAGAGCCAGAGTGGGCTTCCCTGGTGGCTTTCAGAGCCCAGCCTCTGCGGGAAAGGTGGCATGTCTGCCTGTGGCCTTGTTCTTTGAGCCTCTGCTTTCGTCCAACTTGGAAGTAAGCTGAGGCAGCCTTTTTTTTCCTAGGTTGTTTCATGATGGGAAATGAAACCAACTTTAGTGGTCGTTGTAACTTTACAGTAGCAATACTCATGCTGGGAGGGAAGTGAGGGAGCAGGGTCTGGCCCTTCCCAACTGAAAGCTGACTGCTGTAGAAGCCAGAGCTAGCTGCTATGCTACCCCTGGCCTAAGAGGGAATCTGTTTTCTGTCTTCTATCCACCAGCATCTCCTGAGACATTCCTTTAGAGGAGCTCCCTCTCCAGGTGTAGTGATGATGTGGAGAGGTACAGTATAAGTTAGGAGGGCAAGGGATAGTGTATGTCTAGTAGTTGCTTTTCATTGAAAATATGTGGCATTGCACGGGTTGGTGGAAATTCCCTCTCCATTTTAGCTTCTAAATTTGGGACGTTGTTACTCGGCACCAAACTCAGAGATGGTGATGCAAGTGTTGTATTAACCTGATAACATTGTGTCCAAAGGGAGGCCTGGGCATTTGGAAGTGACTCACCAAGCCCATTACATCGGCAGGTCTCACTTTACTTGGGCTCCTCTTACTTTCAGATATGCTATTAATTTAAAAAGGGCCTTTGCGCAGGGTGAGTGTCAGAATTTTTTCTTAATTTTATTGCTACTGTGTCCATCCATAACCAAATTTACGTGGCTTGGGTGTGTTGAATGCATAACTTTAATAGTTAATTTGTGTGCCATAAGTGGCCATAAATGTTCTTTGGAGAAAGGGAGAGAATATTGATTATTTAAAATCAAGTATGTGCTGTGTTCTCACATGAAAGCTTTGTATCCTGCATACCTTCTAGTACAATGACTTGAAGACAGTGGGTAGTATTTGTTGAATGAAGGTGAAAGGGCAACTTCTGTTTGGTGGGATAATGTTGACTTTCATGGGTGTTATACAGCAAGGGATATATAATGTCTGAATCCTTTCAATAGCCTTCAGTTTCAAGAACAATGCAAGAATAACCTCCAAGCCAGTTCTAATTCTGTCCACATTGAGAGCCTAATTCTGCAGCCCTTACTCAGCCAGTTTCTTCATTTAGCTCAAGTACAAGTTCAGGGGAAGCCCCACTGCTGCACAGACTGCAGGAACAGGGCCTTTCAGAGGGCCTGGATTATAGGGCTTTGAGCAGATCTGCATTTCTAACCACTTGGAGCAGACTTTAGGCACTAACTCATTTTCTGGTGAAGTATGTTTGAATCTTTGAATGAACTGTGAAACTGAATAATTGCTGGTCTGTGGAACAGTAAGGTTTCGAGCTTCCGTGGTACATTATTAATCTTCTCTCTTTTTGCCTGAGACAAGCTCTTTTTCTGTTGCATAGATTGTGTTGCTAGGATGAGTAGATAAGTGGTTCCAAGTCATTTCTGGCTTCAGAGATTATCTTTTCTCTAACGTCGTGTAGAGGAAAGAAAGCAGTTCAGACAAGGAGCCTGCATCCCTTGGTTGTTGTGCCTGCTGGATCACCACCTGGGTGACCTAAGAAAAGTCATTTAGCAGTCATCTGTGAAACAGACAGGACAATCATGCTGCCTAGCTTGTTGAGAGAACCAAATGAATGTGTTTTTCTGAACAAGGTTTAGAAAAAAGTAAGCGCTGCCGAAATGTAATAGAAGTAATAAACTTCTAAACAATGAATGATAATACCAGTTTTTGTAGGAATTAAATGTATACCCTGCTTTCAGTTATCTGTTTTAAATGATGAAATAGCTCTTATTGTAAATGGAGAGATTGGCGTTTCAAATTTAGTGCTGTCAAGATAAGACTGACATATCCGTATACTTAAGTGTTCCTAAAGGTCCCAGGAAATCCTAGTGCAATGCTGTGAAAGTCTTTGGCGTCTTTGAATGCATCTATTTTACAGGCCTCTGCACCAACCTGGGAAGCTTTGAAAGGTGTGTCCCCTAGAACGTCTAAGGAATATTAGAAAAGTTGTTTACCCAAATGCATGGGAAAGTTAAATATTTTGTCAACAATAGTCTAAAATGTTAATTGTTAGCTTAAGAAAGTCAAACAAGTTAAATCATTGCCAGAGTACCCTGGTTATTTTTAACTGATAATAATCAAGTTTCCAACTGACAATTAAAAAGTTGAGAGCTGTAAGTGGGAGGCCAGATCTGGGTGTCTATGACTGTCTATGTGATAAATGTCCTCCCCAGGACAATGATAGGAGTGTTTATATTATTTACATATGCAGCCATCGTTTCCTTAAAAACTGACCTATTTTTGTTCTGTTTTCCACAACAAAGTAAAAGAAGGAGAATTCTTATCTATCTAGGACCTTCCTACAACTTATTTCAAGTAAATATAATTATAAGATCTCACACAGGCAAAAGGGTTCAAGTGGAGAGAAGAGTTAGTATAATATTTTACCAAAAATTCACAAAAACCTTTCTTTGACATCAAGGTGATATTACTATGTAAACCAAGATATCTTGCTTAAGTCAATGTTTGTTTATAGAATGCATCTGCTTTCTTTGAAATAATATTGGTAGATAATGTTCCGCAAATGTTTCTAAATCTTAATGTTTAATAACTTATGACTTCTGTATTGTAAACATTTTTAAATACCAATATGTTTAAATATGGGCTTTCAAATGTTCTTAGCCATAGCAATTAAATATGACTAAAAGAGTGGCCATAATTAGTTGTTTTTGTTTTGGTGGTTGTGTTTGTGTTTAGTGCTGTTATTCAATATAAGAAAGCCTGGAAGAGAATCTGAAAACAGTCACCAGTTCTGCTACGTGTGGCAGCTAAGCCTTTCTCAATAAATTCTACTGCTTTCTTGTTCTTTAATTCAGACCTTTATATATGTTTATGTTCATAGGCAGGGCAATATTGAGCGAAAACAATTCTAAATTCTTTCTTTTGCATTTTCATGCTAATTTCCGTCACACTCCAGCAGGCTTCCTGGGAGAATAAAGAGAAATACAGCTAGATACATAGTCCTTGTTTACTTACAACCTAATGGAACGCAAGGCCACTTCAATAAAGTAACAGCAAAAGTACTAGCCAGGTAGAATGGACCAAAACCAATATGAAAAAATCAGGGGAAGAGAGGAACAAATATTTACTGAGTCCTAGAATGGCCAAGGCTTTTTTATTACATATTTTATGTAATGTCTGCAAAAAACACGCGAGTAATCAACATCTGTCCCATTTTACAAATAAGGAAACTGAAGCTTAGAGTTAATGGAATAATTTAATGCACAGATTTTATAGTTAGACCCATGTTCAGGTCCCTATATTACACCTACTAGCTGTATGAATATTAGAAAATAATTTTGTTATTTTCTTGGCATCAGTATCTTCATCTGCAACATAAAGCTAAAGTTATTTAGCAAAACAGTCAGCAGAGTGCCTGATACATAGTAGGTGCTCAAAACATGGCAACTGCTAGTAGCTAGTAGTAGAGAGATTCAAATCTAGGCGAGATTACATAGGCAAAGGATAGCTATATGAGAACATAGGTCACCAGCAGGGCCTGGGAAGAGGGAGAAACTACGAAAATGTGGGATTGGGGTTGCTGAGTGCAGGCATGTAAGTTAAGTGTTTGGGGAACAGAGAGCAGAGCCTGACTGAGCGTGGTTGGATGTGAGTAGCGAGGGGGATAAATGAGCTTGATCCACATCCTAGAGGCCCTGGAGGTCGGTAAGAGCAAATCAGAAGCCCTGGAAAACGGTACAGCATGGATGGCTCCGAGGAATCAGCAGCTGTGATGCAGTAATAATCCTTCATATACTTGAAGACAAGTATTACATTTCTCCTCCAGCAGCCTCTTCCCATAGCGCATTGCCTAAGTGCTCTGCACTACCTATCTTCAAGTCCCTTGAGCTGCTTAATGCCTTGCTATTTACACACTTCTCCCATTCATGGTGAGTTATATACCACATGACATGGCCTTTGACACTAAAAGGAGATAGTTTCAAAGCACACTAGCTAGACGCAGAAGAGGAAGTAAAAGAAGCAGACCAGCTATACTGCTTCTTAGGTTCACTGGGCCTTCCAGTGCAAACAAGAATCGCCCTGTTGGTAAAAGTGTATATACTCTCTTGATGTGTAAATCAATCTTCCCAACAAATGAGTTTGCCTGTATACTAATGTGGAAAAGGTCTCCTCATTATTAAAAAAAAAATCATGAACAAAAATTCATGAGAAAGCATTATTATAGATGGTCTTTGCAGTGTCCTTATTTCCTTCCTTGTAATACAGATGTGTTACAAGTCTTTTATTTGCCTTAAGGTGCAGTTGGATACCAGTTTCCCCCATTTGGTTCTTGTTTACATGGCAAAGGTCAGGGACCCTAAGGAAAGATGGCAAAGGAGAAAAGCCAAGAGCTCCTTCCTCTGATTCATGGCATGATGCTTGGATGCTGGCCGTAGTGAGTGGGCCATTGACCAGCTTCAGCCTTTGCCTATACGTTTGTGAGGAACAGAGGCAAAAGCAAAAGCTATTCCACTTCCCTGTAGAGGACATAAAGAGAGAAGTTCACATATTCTCTACAGGTTGAGGAGAACTAGAGAGCTAGACCCTACCGTAGCCAAATCATTGAAGAAATGGCTATGAAAATGGGCAAATCACAATATTGACACACGCCACAGCTCTCCACAGGTCTTAAAGTTTTAGCAGAGGTTTTATGGTCTTACATCACGATTGTAGGAATAGGCCCTTTTTAGAGTTTGGGAAAATCATTAATTCAGCAAATTATCTTTGTACAGCTCTTCTGTGCCATGAACTGTGCCAGGAATACGTTGATGAACACTATAATATAGCCTTTGCCCTCTTGAATTACAGTCTAGAAGGGAGGTGACTGGGGTTAGAAATAGAACTGTGACAGTTGCCGTGTGTAAGGAGGCAAAGAAGCATAGCAGTTAAGAACCTGAGATCTTAACTCTTAACTCTGAGGTGAGACAACCAGATTTCAAATCCCCCGTCTACCACTTAGTTGTGTTTTCTTGGGTAGATGAGTTGAACTCTCTTGCCTGAGTTTTCTCAACTGTGAAATGGACTGATAGTAATAGAACTAACTAGTTAGAGCTGTTGATTAATTGAAGCAATTGCCTAGCACCCCATAAAGGTTCAATAAATTTTAGCTGTTACTAATAGTGTGTGAAGTAACATACCTGAATCAGATTCATTGGTTTCCCAGCCCAGAATTGTTTCCAGTAATGCATCAGACATTTAGTGGAAGAGCATGGCTTTTCTCTTTAATGTTTACTTAAAGTGGTTAGTGAAGAGTATCTTATTACCCAGTTCCCTCAATAGTTGAGTATGGAGACATCACCTAGGATAGATTTACATCTCACTTGAATGTTAAATAGTGTCCTTCTTGAGAATGGGACCAAGTAATACCTCTTCCAATCCTAGGATTCTAGGACTCCCAATCTAGGAGTTGAGTAGAGTGAATGTCCACTTGACTCCTTACTTCTAGAATTCAGTGTGGGTTTCTATTCAGTTACCCAGCAAGTGTGGAGTGTGGGCTTAGTAGGTAAATGAGAAATTAAAACCATCCATTGAGAGTTTTGAATCATTGGAACTGAATACAAACTTACCAATTTAATTGAATTATTAATTGAAATTAATGAATAATTCTTAAGTGAATTTGGTCCTAGAGCCCCAAAGGTTTAGAATCTCCCTACTGTGGAGATTTAAATTTATGCTTTTGAAAGCCAGATCCCTGGCTAAAGTTGCTAACTTACTGCATCTGCAAATGAATAGGCAACACAGATTTGCCCTTTCCAACCCTAACCCGGAGTATGTTGAAATTTCCATGCCTTGATGTGGTTCTCACCTCAGAATCTCTTCTTTACTCAGTACCTCCTCAAGTGCGATTTTCCATAAAAACCTGAGGAAGATGTTGCCAGGTTCAAAGTAAGTTTCAGTGAATGAAGAGACAGGATTAGAAAACAAATAGTCTCTGTTCTTTAGTAGATTATATTTGGGCAACGGTGGATTTATTGTCCAAACTCAGAGCAAAGAATACAGTCAAAATTTTTTATCTGTTTTTTTGTTTTGTTTTGTTTTGTTTTGCTTATTCCCCATGATTTAACCTTAGATTCCTCCCCCTTTCTTGATGGTAATAATGCTTAGGAAATGTAGTGTCAAATTTAGTTGGGTTGTTTTGTTGCTTCCTGAGTCATTCTGGCAGATTTGTATGTTAACATGGAATCATTAACATTTTTGCTTTAAAATTCCCCTTTTGTCAGAAATGTAGCTGAGTTATATTTGTGATTCTCATCCAGCTCTCTAATAACTCTCACCGACATGAAGCCCAACACCTTAAATTCCTCATTGTACAACAGAATTCTTTTCAGGTTACTCTCATAGGTTTCAATACAAAGTTAATTACATGTCTGTTTCTTTTTTTATTTATTTTTACTTTTTTTTTTTTTTTTTACATGTCTGTTTCTAAGAAAATTCAGTTAAGGCAAGTCTGCTACAACTTCTAATAACTTACCAGGAGTCTGTTGGATACACCGTATAATCTCTTAGAGTCCTGGTAACCAGGGTGCAAAGAAGCGGCTTAATTGAATACAGTATGTACTATACTATGTTATATGTAAAATGCTCATTTCTGGAGGTCTCTGGAATCTAAATTATCTAAAAATAAAAACATTCTCTAGCTAAGCAGCTGAGAAATGAGGGTTTTTGTTGTTGTTGTTGTCGATGTTTCTGTTCACCTAAGTTTCTGATACTTGCTAAACCGGCTAAGGCTTGCATGTTTGATTGCCACACTGCACCACTTAATTTCAGACGGCACAAAGTATGTGCTAGTGTATATCCCATTTGGTCGTTTCGCAGAGGTGTTAAAGCGCAAAGTGCAGGCATGAGAGTAAACAGGAAAGAGGAGCAGTCCTCCTGACAGAAATAACAGACAGAGACAACTGCTTCGTAAAGTTTGAGCCCAAGTCCTGAGCCATTGCACCGAGAGTTTCCCTTTCTCTCTTAGATTCTTTGCATCTGGATCTGTTTGCAGGCTCAGTCCCCCAGAGAGTGACTCTGAGCTGTCTTTGTGCTAAATTAAACATTAGTTTTCTCCTTGGGAACCTGATCTTCCATAGACTAGGCAACAATATCTTTCTGAGAGAGCTCCCAGCTAAGCATTTCCCTCAGGAAGACACTGGCTTAGGAGCCCTTTCACCTCTCTGGTCTGCTTAGCTAGTGTGAGTACGTGTTGCATGGGAATTGTTTTGTCTAACCAGGTCTAGAAGCCCTTAAAGTGACGACTTGTACTTTAATCCTTGGTACAATGCTAGTGGACCCATGCTGGCTTAGCATAATACATGAAAACAGAGTAGCACCCAGATCGTGTAAGATTACAAGCACACATGGGAAGGAGTTCTCTTTGCTCACTACCTCCCAAATTCTGCACCCACAGCAATGAAAGAGAGAGAGTTGTAAAACAGAAGCCATCTTATTTCTAGTCTTCTCTCATCTCTATCCTGCCCATCCCCCCTGGAGGGCGAGTTCACATTAGTCTAAAAATAGGACACTATTCTGCAATTTATAGAGTTGTATGAACCCTTAGAGAGAAGACAGACCAAATCTTCTTTTCATAGATGAAGAAATTAAAGCTTTTATTATTTTTTTTTTAGACGGAGTCTCACTCTGTCACCCAGGCTGGAGTGCAGTGGCACAATCTTGGCTCATTGCAACCTCTGCCTCCCAGGTTTGCGTGATTCGCCTGCCTCAGCCTCTTAAGTCACTAAGATTACAGGCACCTGCCAGCATGCCCAGCTAACTTTTTTCTTTCTCTCTTTTTTTTTGTATTTTTGGTAGAGACGGGGTTTCACCATGTTGGCCAAGATGGTCTCAAACTCCCGACCTCAAGTGATTGACCCACCTCAGCCTCCAAAAGTGCTTGGATTACAGGTGTGAGGTAGCCTGTCTGGGGTTAAAGCTCATTTTTTTAAGAAAAGAGAAAGCCTCCCAGGAACCCATAGCAATAGATCTTGGACTAGAACTCGTTTTCCTGACATCTATTCCAGATTATAAAAAGTAGTCATTTGATTAAGGATTTTTTAAAAACTTATGAAAAAGAGCACAGTTGGCCGGGCGAGGTGGCTCACGCCTGTAATCCCAGCACTTTGGGAGGCTGAGACAGGAGGATCACGAGGTCAAGAGATCTAGACCATCCTGGTCAACATGGTGAAACCCCGTCTCTACTAAAAATAGAAAAAAATTAGCTGGACGTGGTGGCGCACATGGCGCCTGTAGTCCCAGCTACTCGGGAGGCTGAGGTAGGAGCATTGCTTGAACCCGGGCGGTGGAGGTTGCAGTGAGCCGAGGTCGCGCCACTGCACTCCAGCCTGGCACCTGGTGACAGAGTGAGACTCTGTCTCAAAAAAAAAAAAAAAAAAAAAAAAAAAAGCACACACGGGAAATTTGGGATTTTTATTAATATTTTGGTAGTAGGAGAAGCTTGGAGTTTAAAGCCTGTGGTAGATTGTCTTGTTTGTTTGTTTGTTATTGTTTTGAAACAGGGTCACCTAGCTGGAGTACAGTGGCACAATCTCTGCTTACTGCAACCTCTGCCTCCTAGGCTCAAGCGATCCTCCCACCCTCAGCCTCCTGAGTAGTTGGGACTACCAGTACATGCCACCACCCTTGGCTAATTTTTGTGTTTTTTGCTGAGACAATGTTTTGCCATGTTGCCCAGGCTGTTCTCAAATTCCAGGGCTCAAGGGATCTGCCCACCTCAGCCTCCCAAGGTGCTGGATTCCAGGCATCAGCCACCAAGCCTTGTTGGTAGATTGCCTTTTTATTTATTTATTTATTTTTTTTCGAGACGGTGTTTTGCTCTTGTTGCCCAGGCTGGAGTGCAATGGTGCAAATCTTGGCTCACGACAACATCCGCCTTCCGGATTCAAGCGATTCTCCTGCCTCAGCCTCCCGCATAGCTGGGATTACAGGCATGTGCCACCATGCCTGGCTAATTTTATGTTATTTTTTAGTAGAGACAGGGTTTCACCATGTTAGTCAGGCTGGTCTCGATCCTGACCTCTGGTGATCCGCCCACCTTGACCTCCCAAAGTGCTGGGATCACAGGCATGAGCCACCGTGCCTGGCCAGTAGATTGCTTTTCAAATGATCACAGTGATCGCTTCCACCCCATATGTCCCTTTGTAATGTAACTTTGCCACTCCTTACATCAAAACACGGATGCTCTTTCTACCTTGAATCTCAATTGGCCTCGTGACTTGAATTATCGAATAATATATGACAGAAATGATATGTGCTACTCTAAGCATGGCCTTTATCAAGCCCTTTTGGAACACTGACTGAGACCAATGTGTAAGGAAGCCGGCCTAGCTAATTGGGAGATGAGCATCCACATGCAGAGAACCAAGGTGCCCTGACTCTAATCAGCACCAACTGTCCACACGTGAGTGAGGCCATCTTGCACCCAGCCAATCTTCCAGCTCAGTGTGACCATACAAGTGAACCTATGTGAAACCAGCAGAAGAATTGCTCAGCCAATCTGCAGAATAATGAGAAATACTGCATCATTGTTTTAAGTCACTAACTTTTGGGGTGGTTTGCAAGTAGCAAAGTCTAACAGAATCAGAGCTGGAAAATTTTAGCGTGGACAATGACTGTTTCATTAGCTGTGTTACCTTGAACTGGTTGCTTAACATCTTTGAGCCTCATAATTCTGCTTTTCAGTATAATAGTAGCTGTCTCAAAAGGTAGTGAGGATTAATGAGATAATACAGTTTATGAATGAGCCTACCGTTTTGTCTGGCACATGGCAAAGCTTAACCAACATTAGTTTCCCTGGTTTCTCTTTGTCTCTTCTCAGTGTTTTATAATTCAAGCTCCCCCCTTCATCAGTTCACGTTCACTTCACATGCATCAACATTCTCCTAGGCTTCCTCAGATCATGGTTCCTCTAAACAATTAATTTTTTCCCTCCTGGATGATACTATCGTTTCTCCTAACTACCAAATTTCCAGGATTCTTGTTACGCTCCATGGAACACATCTGCCTTCAGTAGTCTACCCTTAAAATAGAAAAGGGTTAGCCTCATAAAGATGTCACTCCCCTTGTACTGTTATGCTGCCCTTGGGAGAGTCAAACAGCATAGCAAATATATATGGGCAATGTAATTGCATTCGATCTTCTAGGTCACAGAAGACTTTGTCAGCTGGTACAACAGAGGGGGGGGGGAAAAGTAAGCATATTCCCATCTTTAAGAGCACTGCTTCCAAACTCTCACTTTTTTTTGATAGGAAGCTACTCTAGAGCCTCATTTTTTCCATCTTACCCTTCATAATAAATAATAAATAAAGGAGTGATACAGTCATACTGTATTATACCTACTTACTATACTTATTAGTAGCGATACTGTGTGAGAGTACTGGTCAGGGGATTGGGTACTGAAGGTCCTAGTGCAGACTCTGATAGTAACTAGTAGGGCAATTTAGTGACGTCCCTTTACTTCCCTAGTATTTACTTTCCTTCTTGGAAAAGCAGTAAGTGGCACTTGGTATGTGGCTTGGATCACTTCTAAGGCCTCTTTTGGTATGACACACTGTGCATAGTTCCCTGACATTTTGCTTTTGTTTCTCCAATTTCAGTCTCTTCTTACATATATTTATTGAGGAAGAATTGAAAGGAGCAGTGACAAAGGTGGGAATGTTCTTGTACTAGTGAGGAGGGTCTGAAGTAATTTGAGGACAAGGTCCAGCCATGGCAGGAGGGGGGAGAGCCAAGCCGTATTAATTGTTGAAAACCCCTCCTAGAAGTAATGAACAAATCACTCCAGCTCTGGCCATATTTTGAGGGACTCCGGGTTCCAGTTTGGAAAACACATTTGTAGGTATAGAGTTTGATTCATTAAATTTATTTTTAGAGGGAGCACTGATTTTTTTCCCCCAGGTCCCCCCAATTACACTTGCAATATTTCTGTGGGATAAAGATTCCTAAGCGACTACCCCTTGTAAGATAATTACATGAAACATTTTTTTTTAAGTAAAATATTCTGTAGAGCTTGTTACTAAGACACTGACTGGTCTTTAGCTATATACATCAGTCTTTCCATCTGTTTGTCTGTCTCTTTCTCATACACACATAACAATTGAAAAGTGCAGATTGATGGATGGGATTTTATATGTGTCACCACTTCGTTTTTAAAATATGTGTCTGCTTTAAAGGGGAACTATAAAAGAGAGTCACTGAGAAATTGGCCTGGGGGAGGGGAATTCAATCCACTGCCTCTTTTTTCTTATCGCTAAAACCCTAAGCAGAGAGTATAATCACCTATTTCCCAAGGGCAGCCCTAAGCCCTTAAAACTCAGCTCTGTTTAGGGATTTAATAGAACTGGAAAAGGAAATGCACAGGATCTGCTCCTGAGAGCAAACTAACAAAGAAAAATTTTCCCAAACAGATATTAAATCTAAAGAATTTCTTCAGTAACACAGTCCCCTCTCTTCCTCCCTATCTTTTGATTCGGTTAGAGCACAGCTCTTCCAGTCACTTCTTTATGACTTGTACAATCTTGGAGGTTGGCGCTGGATGTCTGTGGATCAACATCTTAGGCTCCGGGCCAGCCCAGTGCATTTTTTTTTTTTTTTAATAACAACACAAGATGTAACTAGCATAAAGCCAAAAAGGTCATTTGGTTGTGATTGCCGTTTTATTTTAAAGAGTAGGCCCACTCAGCTTCATTGTCTGTTAGGCAGGAGCCATAAAGATGGTGACATTTTTTTCATTTACCTCAAAACACCTTAGGGTTTCTTCTGTTAAGATTTTCTGGACTTTTAGGTGAAAATACCTTGGTGTTATAGAACATGACTTTTCTTTTTAAAAATATTAAAATAAAGGAAGTCAAGTTGCCTTTCTTTCCCAATAGATTGGGTCTTACCTTTGCTTAGAAAATATATCTTAAGCTCCCATGACACATATATACACACATGCACACACACATATGCAGTTTGTTCACCATGATTGTTATTATTTGTATTTTTTGTGTGTGTGTGATGGAATCTCACTGTCACCTAGGCTGGAGTGCCGTGGCGTGATCTTGGCTCACTGCAACCTCCACCTGCCGGGTTCAAGTGTTTCTCCTGCCTCAGCCTGCTTAGTAGCTGGGACTATAGGCATGCACCACCACACCCAGCTAATTTTTGTATTTTCAGCAGAGATGGGATTTTGCCATGTTGGCAAGACTAGTCTTAAACTTCTGACCTCAGGTGGTCCACCTGCCTTGGCCTCCCAAAGTACTGGGATTATAGGCATTAGGCACTGTGCCTGGCCTGATTATTTTTAATATGTATGGGCAGAAGTTGGTTACATGCCTAATTTGTTAGATAAATAAGAATTGAAGAAATACATTCAAGAGTATGGGAAAGGGCTGGGCGCAGTTGTTCATGCCTGTAATCCCTGCACTTTGGGAGGCTGAGGAAGGCAGATCACTTGAGGTCAGAAGTTCTAAGACCAGCCTGGTAAACAAGGTGAAACCCTGTCGCTATTAAAAAATAAAAAAATAAATTAGCTGGGCATGGTGGCAGGCATCTGTAATCCTGTTGAGGCATGGGAATCACTTAAATCCAGGAGGTGGAGGTTGCAGCGAGCTGAGATTGTGCCACTGCATTCCAGCCTGGGCAACAGAGCAAGACTCTCAAAAAATAAACAAATAAATAAATAAAAGTGTATTGAAAAGGAGATCAGTCTGAAGGAAGTCGCTCTAGAAGTCAAGCACCTGCCAATTACAGAAACTAAGGCAAAATTCCATTATATTACAATATTAAGTATGGAGTGACAGGAGACCCCCATCCTGGTCCAGGCTGTAACAAACAGGGTGACCTCGGGGCCAGTCATCCCTCCTTTGCTTCTTTATTTCCCCATCAGCAACCCACACAGGTTGGATTCCCTGGTATTTTGCTTGGCTGCATTATTCTTGTCATACAGAATTCAGCTCAAATATCACCTCCTGGAGAGACCTGCCTGTCTACCCTAACTAGAGCAGACACACATGACTGATCTCCTTCTCTCCCTAAATCTCCCATCATGTTATCTCATTACAGTGGTTTTGTTTTCTTCATAATTTTTATCACTATCTGAATTATTTTGTTTCTTTGTTTATTTGTGCATTTCCCTTTGTTCCCTACATTCATTCAATGTAACCTCTATGAGACCAAGAACCTGGACAGTTTTATTCACCACAAGTATCCCAAGCTCTAGTGGTTCCTGGAACATTTTGTGTTTACAATAAATATGTGTTGAGTCAATGGCCAGATAAATTTTTTTTTTTTTTTTTAAACTCAAGATAATTTTTAAGACTTTCAGGGAAGGGATAGGAAAGAAAGAAGGCGGGGCATGCAATCGGACTCCAAGATCTCAATCTCTTGTTTATGCATTTAAAAACACACATGTGTACACACATGCACACATTCAGACATGCATGCACACACATATATACACACACACACATACACACACACGCAGGCTTAAGTGTGAGTAAAAACAGAGTTGCAGTGCTACCACCACTGGAAAAATACAGGGGCTTCATAATCTCTTAAAATTCTTCCTAGGTTTAAATTCAAAGCCCAGTCTCCCATAAGAGGAAAATGTTGGTGCAAGGAAAAAGATGATGGAATAGAGTTACAGATGTTGAGTGCCTACTACGTGCTGGGTCTTCTTCCAGGCCCTTGAGCCACACAGGAGAGATTTCTTGTTTAATGGAGTTTACATTTTAATGGGGGAGCAGGGTAGACAGAGAGTAAACAAATAAAGGAACAAGGTAAATTTAACTGGTGATACAATGCACAGCTCTTTGTTCCTTACTTCCTATGGCTGATTGGAGATTGATTTGGGTTAATTAAAAGAAAGCAAATCTGAGAAACTCTGTGGAAGGTGATAACCATAAACAAACTTCTACCCACAGAGCTAGAAGAGGGGTTTCTATTGCCCGTGGCTGCTCCAAGCCTGGACATCTGCCTGCACAGTGGTCCTTCTGGCCCAGGCTGTGTGCTGCTTTAGCCAGTCTGTGTGAAATGTTGATTACGACGTTTCCAGGGAAGAAGGCGGTCTTGTCAGCATCTTCTGTGCCTTGGAGCTACTGTGATCATTTTGTTAGAAATCATCAAGTTTTGAGAATTAAAGAGAAACTGCTGAAAGGTATCGTTTGTTAAGGATAATATTGTTCCTCTTTACAGAAACAGAAAAAAAAATGGTCTGTGTCCCAAGGAGGTACAGGCATAAATCTAAGGAAGATAACTGGCATTTGTAATAGTCATACTAATATTGTATATGTACGTGACCCATAGAATCCTCACAGAAACCTTATGCTATCAGTGAAAAAGATGGAGCTATCTGTAGTTTACAACTTTGAAACAGACTCGGAGAAGTTGAAAAATGATAATATCTTACTTTTGAACAGCAAATTTGCAGTTTAGGGAGTGTGTTATTTCATTATTTCAGTTTAAACATCATTTCAGTGTATTCTCTTGAGTATTATTACCCTCATTTTAGAGACGGGTATGAGAGGGTCAAACTTGTCTGTGCTAACTCCGCTAGTAAGCATCGGTCTACCCTTGGGGCTCCTGGACCTGTGCAGGAGGCACAAAGCTGGAAAAGTTGAATCTCTGAACCCCAAATGCATAACTAAATTTGTAACTAAATGGGGATGTTGAATGTCTTCAGCTCCCAGACATACACCCACACATAATTTGAAGCAATGACTCCCCTAGAAAGAATGGCAATCATGAATGGAATGAGGATGTCAGACACCCAGGGCACACCAAGTCCAGAATAAGGGAGGCTGAAACAAGGGTCTTGTTTTTTCTTATTTAAATCCGATAATTTGTAAGAATACAACGCAAGATGAGAAAACCTTTTAATGTATGAAAGCCCCCACTTTGGTGTCTGTATTCTTGTGGGTCTAGTCAGCCAGCAAGTCTGAGCAGCGAGGGCTGCAAGGTCATTGTGAAGAGAAGCTTGATCTTAATTCAAAGAAGCAGACTCTTCTTTGCAACCAAGATTGGTCTGTAAGGTTTTCTCCTTATCATTGCTTATTTCAGAATGAATATCTTAGAGGCAGCTTTAGGGAGAGACCTGATGCTCTTTGCTGAGAAATGATTTTGAATCCATTCAGATTCAAGTAGTGAATAGTTTTGTGAAGCTGATGAATGTTTTCTCACTACCTGGAGAAAATGTGGGGGACTCATAATTGATGAGATTTTGCTTCAAGGTGAAGATGTGCCTTATTTATTTTTGTGTTTCCATGGCCTACAATTGTTTCAGACATCTGTTACACTAGCATTCCATAAATGTGTGTTGAACTACACTATGGCAAGCATGAATTTTTAAAGGACAGCAGTTCTTTATACTTCTGTGACTGAATGTATTGTGCACCAAATGTGAACTACTGATCTTCAAGGCATCTTTTGGTTCAACACATGTTTTAAAAATCACAGTTAATAAGTGTTTATCATGTCAGGCACTCTTCTAAGTGTTTTCTAAGTGTTAACATGTCTTTGCAATTATGCTATGAAATAGGTAGTATCTTATTCCCATTTGGCAAATGAGGAAATTGACAAATTAGGTGAAGGAACATGCGCAGGTCATGCAACCATAAGTGGTAGAGTCAGAATTTGAATATGACACGATGATGTCAGGGCCCAGGTTTCTAATCATGACTTCGCACCTCGTATAGGAGCAGATAATTACACAGCTATTATCAGACTCAACTCACACATCATCCAGGCCAGAATTTGGAAGCCAAATACAACAAGACATTTGCAAGTCGATGACGATTAGAACTAACTTGTCATCTAAGCTGCAGATGAAATTCAGAACAGATGCCTAGGGGCCACAGATTACTCTTTGAGACTGTTGCCAGTTGTCTGTTTTCTAAGAGGTAGAAAGTGCTTAAACATGTAGAGACTCTGAGTGACACATGTTTTGACTCGGCCTTCCAGGGTAGCTTTCAGTAGCCACCTGCAGGGCTATGTGGAGTATCCTAAGGCCATACCTGTGCACGGTAGGAAAGAGACTGCCGTGGTTCATTGTCAACATCTGCCCTGCAGGTGCAGAGAAGGCAACATGGCTGAGCTGTTGTTGGGATAGATTGTTCAGGGTTCAGGAATCCAAACCTGGAGGATTGTCAATAGCGATTCCTGATGAATTGTTAATTCCCATGAAGGAATGCATCGGGGACCTGATTATACTGTGAGTGGGCCTCAAATCCATTTATAGAATAAGCTTGGGTTTAAATAAGTTAATTAACTTCATTGTAAGTACCTTGAAGACAGGTAAGTTCTTCGAAGACGCTATAGCCTCTTACCTCTGAGCATGCTGGTGAGCTTTCTTTTTAGCGTTTTGTAAAGTGCGGTGCAAACTCAATTTCATTCCCTCCCAACCTGCAACCAGATTTTTCTTCCTAAGCCCCTCTTACATGGAAATTCTCAAGATACCATTACTGTGGTGAATATTCTGAGGAAAATCCTCTTTGCCTAGAAGCAGCAACAGAAACGTAGAAATGATTTAAAAAAAAAAAAGATGCCCTAAACTTGTGTGATCACTGGAATTTCTTTGGACAATCACATTTTCTATAAGCTACCTTTAAAAAAATTTAGCAAATATGTCTGGAGATACTGTATTTAAGCCCACCCTCGGCACTAGTAATAGAGTGGTAAGTAAGACAAGTTCCATGGTCTCTTGGAGAGTGTTTTTTTTTAATCAGCAGCCTCTTTCATGCTAGAAGATAAATGATCCAGCTTCTTGAGTTTGTGAGTTCCCTAAATTGAATACACAAGTTTGTGTGATGGCATATATATGCATTTTAATGTGAACACATTCCACAGTTTTGTCAGGTTCTCCAAGAGTTCCAAGGGTCAAAGAACCTGAGGCCTAGGCCTGTGGTGATGGGAAGACTCCACTCATACTAGGCACAGTGTGATTCTCCACTCTACACAGAAAAGGCAGGCACGCTCCTTTTTTGGTCTGTCATTCTAGTTCAGGAATCTGAAGAGAAACTTTCTTCATGCCTAACGTATTTCCTTTACCTTGGACTTTCATTATCTATTTTGTTATTTATCTAGGCATTTTCTTCTTTTCTACAAGGCAAGCAGTCCTCAGATAGCAACTGAACTCTTTTCATTCTCTTTGCAGTTCAGTTATTAGTGCGGTCCAACGATTTTTTCAGTTTATTTTTAAGTGACCTCGTACCATTTTCAGGCTTCCTCCTCTTTCACCTTGACCTCTGACTCCAAATTTATGTCTCTGTGTCATTGTGGGGAGCTTGTTAGAGCTCTGTCTCAGGCTTTTCATAGCAACACTGACTCTTATTATTAGCGGGGCACTGCAGGCTGCTAGAGTTGGCAGTGGACCATCAAACACCCTATTTTTAAGAGCCTTTAACTTAGTTGTAAACATGTGCTGTGACTGGGAGCTTATTTTCTTTACTCATATTTACCAAAAGCAATTTAGCTGTTGAAAAGTTGCTGTAAGGGAAAACAAAACAAAACAAAACCTCGGCCTTCAGGACCGTTTTTCCACTCATATAACTCAAAACTGTGCATGATCTTTTAAAAACATGGCATTTGGTTGCTTAATATGATGGTCCAGTCATATTGGTAATTTGAAGGGAAGAAGAAATGGAGCTACTGTGTCATTTTACTGTGACAAGTGTCCATTAAACGCATGTGGAGGGAATAGTGTTTGTCACACATATTTATATGATTGGCCAGAAAAGAATAGCTCAAAGAAGGCAGTCTAGTATGCTGAATAAATTGTTTTGCCCTTAAAATCTCCTATATTTAGAATAAAAACCTTCTATAGACATATTTCCTGCACACTCTAAATTCAGTAGACTCTACGAGTCCCATTAGGAGAACAAATAATATCCCAATCTCCAAGCATCAACTTGTACATGCACTGATGGATTATTGATGTCTGAGGACCTTGAAAAATAATCTACAGAAATATGATAAAGGAAGGAATATCGCAAATATATCTATTTCTTTTGTCTCCGGAAGGAATTTAAGCAAGCGTAACAAAACACATAGTAATCTTTTGAAGCAGTTGTGACTTCTGGCCTTAAAGCGGGAGCTTTAGGAGGAATTTCAGTGTTAAAAAGGAGAGGCTTGAACTTTGACATCTTTCTCTCATGATTCAAGATTCCAAAAGTAATGTTCAGCAAATTTTTGTATTCCAGCACGGGAGAAGCATCAGCTTTCCATGAGGGTTTAGCATTTCTTCATACCTTTAGCAATGCAAGAGGGCAACTGTGCTCAGAGGTTGGCCGCATTTGTGAAGCAGGAAGTATAAAAAGATCTGGAAGTATGTGTGTTTTCAGGGTCACGAGCCCGGTGGGCAGCCATATGCTGTGGAAGTACCTTGGCCTGGAAACCCTCTGGCTAAATGATGAGTGTGTCTTTTCTTTAAAATCCTATTTGAAGGCATCTTGCTACAGTCTTGTTTTTACCCCTCAGGTAAAATGTTATTTTCTTCCCCATATCCGAGGCCCTGAAATTGTCCAGCATGTGGATTCCACATGTTTTCTCCCACTCTTCTAAATGGCTGTGGTCTTGAAAACAGACTTTCTTGGTCTTTGTCATGTAATATGTTTCCTTATTGCCATGATTCCTGCTCTGGCTTTTCCATCTCTCTCCATTTCAAGTGCTTTGAAAGACAAAAGTGTTCTGGTCATAGCAGGCATTCATTTGCTACAAATGCTGGCTAGTTTTTCCAGGCATAAGTAATACAGACACACACACACACACACACACACACACACACACACACACACACCCCCCCCCTACCCCCCTACCTCACAAACTCCTCCTATTCCCATCTTCTTATAATAATAATGAAATGAAGACTATACATTACATGTATACATCAAATACACTGAATTGAAGACTGTACATTAATCTGGAAATTGACAAGATAACGCTGCCATACCAGCAGAAGTTGGGCAGAGGAAAGGGGAGAAATACAGTCAACCCCAAAATGGGAATTATCCACTCCACTCCTATTAGATCTGCTCAAAGATGAGAGTGGGACGTTCTGCCAGAGCCATTTCCAGAGTCAGCAAAATGTGTTTCTTCCTTGAGTTGCCATGAGCCTGCGTATATCATGGGGCTAGAGAATAAACTCAAAATTATACTCTAGTCAGCTAAGCAGTGTTGCTTTGGGGCTGTGATGAGTAGTATCATGTCTAATGACTCCCTTACTCCAGTCTCCCAGTGTGTCGGCAGACCACTGATTTTACCTCATTGCTAGGTTTGCTCTAGTAGAATTTGCTGATTGACAGGTGACATAATCCAATCAATATAACAAGGAGTTTATTCGACTTCATTCTATTTTCCCCCTTGTGGAGTTGCAAGTATTTCATAGATATATCCTAATTCATAAAACTGCTTTGGTGGGGAAAAGTATCATTCGAGTTGTATCTGGTTTGCATGTCTCTTATCTCTCTGGCCAACATAGCAAGTTCACTGAAGCTTCTGCAAGATGAGTCAGTCATTCTCATCAATGAATGTTCTTTGCCTGATTTTTTGAATGAGGTACTTTGCAACTCTAGGTACTTTGCCAAATTCAGAAAGATCTCAACCAATTCCTTCTGAGGATTGGCCTTCAGAATGTATGGATTGTGCTATGCACATTGGTATCCTAGTGCTTCTTGCCATAAAAAATTATCAGGCTGTTTAGTTTTATGGGTGATGATAGTTCCTCTACCCTAGAATTTAAGTTTTTGAGAAATTAAAATAGAATCAAAATCAATTTAATGTCAGCAGGAAGATTTTTCTTAAAAGTTGACAAAAATATCTCCTCTCTCCTTTGGGGGAGATGAATACTCCTCCTCCACGTAACCATAACATCACATCTGGGCCCTACTGTAGCTGTATCTGTGCATAACTAATTCAATGAGTAGCAAAGAAAAAGAGGCCATAGCAAGACGTAAAAATACCTCTTATGTTTCAAAAGCTTCTAGGAGAGAGAAGAGTTTGTAAGATTGAGCTATTATTTAAAAATTCTCTGATGGCATGACTTTTTGTTCAAAAGATAGTTTCCAGTTGCCATGCTAATAACATGACAAGATTAGTTAATTTTATCAGCTCTCTATTGCTGTGTAACAAATTACTCCAAAACATAGCAGTTAAAAACAGCAAACATTTATTATTCCACACAATTCAAAGGGTCAGATATTTGCGAGCTGATTAGTTGGGTGGCACTCGCTCAGTATCTCTCATGAGGTGGCAGTCCAACTACTGGCTGGCACTGCAGTCCCCTGAAGCCCGGTTGAGGACAGAGCATCTGCTTCCAAGTTCACTCCCATGGCTGTTGGCAGAAGATCTCAATTCGTCGCTGGCTGTTGACCAGAGGTCTCAGTTCCTTGCTGTGCTGGCCTCTCTATAGGCTGCATGAGTGTCCTCAAGCAGTTAGCTTTTCCAGAAACAGTGATCCAAGGGAGAGCTCAGTATAGAAGCCACAGCATTTACAACCATATCTCAAAAGTGACACACTTTCTCTTCTGCAGTATTGTATTGGTCACATAGGCCAAACCAGGAACAGTGTGGGGAGGTGACTACATAGGATATGAGTACCAGGGAGTAGGTCTCATTGGGAGCCATCTTAGAGGCCGTTTAACACATTAATGATAAACATTGGTCAATAGCCCAGGCTACCATGTCCTCTTCTGTGATGTTAATTAAGGAGGTTATGCCACTGAATATTCTAAAATTTGACCATTAATTAATTTCCTAAGTATTCATTGAAAGTTCCGTATATACTGGGTACTGCTATTCTAAGTCCCTAGGATATCTCAGGGAACAAATCAAAGATCCTCAGCCTCCTGAGTCTTACATTCTGTTTTACATTCTGATTTTCATATAGCGAATCTCACAGGTCAGTGGGCCCATGTAATTAGGGTATGTACAAGGACATCAAACCATTGTTTCAAACTGAGTATGCCTTGACCAGACTTAGCAAGAAACATAGGTATCTGTTTTCTTTATCTGCTAGTAATAAGGATAGGATTTTTTTGTTTGTTTTCAGAAAGACGTAACAACAATACAGTCTCTCTAGTGATTGCATTCTTCTATTAGTTAACTCTCTTAAATGATCACCTCTCTGTCTTTGATAGCTAAAGTCAGGAAGTAAAGTACATTATTTAAGAATTAAGGGAAGTAAAGTTCAATACTTAAGAATTTAGGGTTCCAGGGGTCAGATCATCTCAGATTTTAGTCACAGCTCTCCGGCTTGCTTCTTACTGTGTTACCTTGGGCATGTTGTTTGTCTCATCTGAACTTCAGTTTGGTCATCTCATCTCTAAAATGGTGATAACAGTGGCACCTTTCTTGGAGATGTAACCGATAAATGACCTAAAGCATTTATTATAGGATCTGACACGTAGATACCTCTCAGTTGTATCTGCTGTTTCTTTATTCTAACTACATCTGTGTACTGACTCATTACCAAAAGACTCATGACCAACGTTGCTATCAGAAATGACCTCCGAGTTCCACCCAAAATACCCAAGACATTAAGAGGCCTAGTTACTTCTACAGCAACCTCTCTCACTTGCCAGTTGTGACTGCCACTTGTGTATGTACTGAGTGGGAAGAATAACTGTGGATTCACAGCTTGTGTTAAAGTCTTGATTTATCCTCAGGAGTTTACCATTTATCTACATAAAAGTGCTTTCAATAGCCACCTGATGGTCCCTACTCAGCCTGTTTCTGTTGAATATGCTCTGCAAATAAGTCATCTGTCAGCAAAGGAACCTGGAGAAGAAAGATGCAGGTGCCCTGGGGTTTCTGTCTCCTTCTGTCAGTCTTGGCACCTGAGCTAGGAAACCCCTGATATTTCTCAGCCCAACACTGACCAAGGAGCTGCTCCCTGCCACAGAAGTGCTTGCCTTCCCAAAACTGGGAGGCCTGCAGCCCTGTTCTCAGTCCCTCTGTCATTTTCTTTCCTGGCGTGACCATTACAGAAACTGGCAATAAGAGGGAAGAGACAATAGTAACTGCCAGCCTTAGAAAGAATGTAACAATTCAGTAGGTTGGTATGTTTTGGTGGAGGGAGGCACAATATAATCCTTGAAGACATCTGGTATTTGAAAATTGGTGCACCTCACATACCCTCATAATTTCTCTGGCCTCCACTGGGCAGGAAATGTGTGGCTTATTTGGAGACACAGGATTTTGGGAAACTCTCAAGTCTTGGAAGATTTTGAAATCATCTTGGCTTAAGCATTTTAGGCATTTGTGGAGGTCAGATATGAAATGCATTTTTTAGCTTTGAAGACACTGAACCATAGATGTTTTAGAGCTCTCTCTGCTTCCAGGTAGCTTCTGGGTACCTTCAGAGGCACCAATGTAGAGATTTGCAAAGGTACGTCTCTCATTCTGTAGAAGCTCTGCTTGCTTCATGTGTGACCCGGATGGAACAATTTACTCCTTCCACAGGCACCATTTCAGTGAATGCAAGCAGGAACAGGACACCCAGGAACATCTGTGGAATGCAGGCCTGAAGCTGAAGGACAAGTAAAACCAGAGGTCTTGGTAAGATAATGAGTGCCAAGACACTGAGTGCTTAAATCTTAAATAAAGTGGCTGTGCCCTGGAATGCAGAGGGGGCTTGGTGCCCCAGCCACAGAGGAGGAGTCCAACTATCTGCTCTTCTATGTGCCATTGGATCATTTGCTCAATTCCATCTTCAAGGCATAGCTTGAATCCCCTGTCTGGTCACCACTTTGGCCCGGTTTGGGATCCCCCTCTCCCCCTTGACTGCTATGATGGCATCTCCTTTCTAGTATTGTCCATACTGAGTAAAGCAACAAAAGTTAACAACTTTCAACATACAATTGTTTACATCCTACCCTGCTTGAAACTCTTAAGTAGTCTCCTACTGCACTTAGAATAATGTCCAGATCCCTTACGCAAGCTTTAGGTCCTGCTCATGCTGCTGCCTGCCTCACTTTGCTGCCACCTTTGCTTTTTCTTACTACACAGAAGCTGTGTGTGGATCATTTAATTCCCCAGATTAGCCTAGATCTTTCTCTCCAGAGGGCCTTTTATTATGTTATTTCTCTACCTCATCACCTGGCTGCCTCTCACTTAATTTTTAGATCTCAACGTGAATGGTAGCCTTATTGAACATCCCCCTAAAGAGATTACTCTTCTGTTATTCTATATCTTAACCCCATCTTTGTTTTATTTTCAGCATTTATTACAACCTGCATCGTCTGTGTTTATTTACGTATTGGTTTCCATTCTGGTCTATCACTCCCTTTAGAATAGAAACTCCATTTTATGGTGTTCTTCCTTTGTGTATCTGCAGTACCCACCAGAGTGCTTGGGTATACTGGTTGCTTCTTGAATGGGCAAGCAAGTACCCTGACTTGTTCTATTCCATAAGATAGGATGTGAAGACTCGGTAGGAATAGGTGCTTCTGTTTTCCCAAACAAATCCACCCCTTTAGAATATTAGGTGGAAGGAAATTACAGGAGTATACAACCAGGAACCTGTTTACCCAGATTGAAACTCAAGGAACCGAACCAGAGATCCCCTCATGCTGTTTTTCAGAAGAGTCACAAGCTTACGTATTGCCAAGTGACAGCAAGGGTGTGTCCACATGATGGAAAAACTGTATATTACAGTTGACTGGTGCTTTTGGTTACCTTAATGGCCTCAATCTGCCTGCCGATCTGACCATTGGGAAGCAATTAGTTGTAAAGTTGTGTTATATAAAGCTGAAGCTTGTGTAGTCAAGACAAGTGTTTCCCTGTAGTTTCTCATAGCCTGCTTCTCTGTGCAGGCTGACACTTGGGACTGGATGCACAGTCTGGCTCACACAGGATGGTAGGAGGCTTTGAGCCAAGTGTCCTCAGGGATAGCCAGATTGCTCTCTTCTCTGTTGGGCCTTCTGGGTACCAGGCGTGATGAGACTGAGTCATTCTGACCTGTCAGAGTGGGTGAGTGAATGCTATATGAAGATAAACCAAGAGCATTAGAACTCTTTGAATCCAGAGGCACAAAAATGTAAAAGGTTGTATGAAAAAAAATAGGAGTGTGGAACCTGTTCACAAGATCCTAGGACACAAGGATTAGTTTAAAATTTAAAGTGTGAAAGAGCTAGCATTGGAATAAATAAAATACACTTCCGCTTTATACTGTAAATGGAAATGAGCATATGGGAAATCTAAACCCAAGAGGTAGTGGCTTAATTGAAAATATAAGTATGAAACAAATTAGATACAATGTAAATATATTTTACAGGAAACCAAAATGGATTTTTTAGGGAATTTTGAGAGTTATCATTTCCAACCTTTAAGGTTAACAAGAAGGACAACTATGTCCTTCTACACACTATTCATTGGCACCGTTTTGTCCTCATTTTTTCAATAACTACCGTTCCCCACCTTCTGTCTACATTAGGACCATGAATGGGATCAGACATTGCCAAGTATCCCCTGAAAAGCAAAATATGTCAAATGGAGAGCCTCCTCTTTAGTATACTCTTTAGAACTAAGGAAAACAGCCCAGGTTGTTGAAATCAGATTAGGAGACTCATACTGTATCTATCCTAGAAGCTTTCTAGTGCCTACTGTACCTAAATGGAACTTTTGGGGTTGGCATTTTGTTGTTTGAAGTGGGAAAAATGTTTGGTCTTTTAAATTGTGGAGTAAGAATCCAATTCCTCACTGGCGGCTGCAACACTAGCTTCCCATTCAGTTTGCTGACTTTGTCTGTCCTCTGGCCTAGCGTCTGGACTGCAGGGGGCTGGGATAGAGCCCTCGCTGCCCCTGCCACTCCCAGAGCTACTTCCCCCTCTGGACCCATTTGAAGGAAGCCTGTTTCTGTGCCAAACATTTATTCTGGGTACAAAATGAATCTATATTATCTTCTAGACAGAATAATGGAACAGTCGTTGACTCAGGGCTTGAATTTGGGAGGCATCTTGGAAGAGGGCAAAAAAAGTTAAAATAAGCTGCCCATTTTCCCATTTCCCTGTGTTTCAGGTTATCTTGGTAGACGGAGTTGAAACAAAGAGAAGGAGGTGGCAATGCCACTGTGTAAAATGCTTATTATACCTCTTAGATACGTGCAGCACTGGCCACCGACCCACAGGAAGGATGTTGTCATTGTCTGGGAGTGGGTGAGGCCTCATGAAAAGTATCCGTGGTATGAGGAAATGTTAAACAAGCTGCTCTTGTTCTTATTAGGAAGAGGGGGGATATCACGATGACTTAAAAGGATTCCAAACTACCACTCGGACTTAAAGGTGTCCTTGAAATAATCCAGAAAGAACATCTGTAGCAGGGCCTGGCAGGCCACAGGTGTATAAATGACAGCTGGCTGACCTGGCTCAGGGGGCACAGGCCAAGAGGCCACCTGTGACTCCTCACCCTTTTTGCTCTTGGTTTTCTGTCTTTAAATCACATCAGCCAGGCCTCAAGTTAGGCAACATCTCCTCTGCAGAACTAGCGCTAGAAGACCTTAGAAAGTTCCCTTTCTTGAAAAATGTTGCTTCCGTTTGCCTGAAATTTTTCCCTTTCCTTTTTCACATCCTTGTCTGTCTCCCAAAGACCCTATGGGAGAAGAAGACAAACAAATTTAGAAAGCAGAAACAACAAGTGAATTACTGTGCTCCTCCTCAAGCTACTTCAGGGCATGTATTTGGGCACTTCAATCACGTGATTCACCTGGCATCAGAACCACCTGGAGTGCTTGATAAACTGCAGAGTCTAGGGTCCTATTTCAACCCTCAAAAAATCCACACTTTTTGCTGTAAAACCCCAATATCTGCATTTGTAATCCAGTATGAGAACCCCAGGAGGATGTGTATATTTGTCTTTTTATTCACGAATGTATCCCAAAAAAACTAGATCACTTCCTAAAACACCTAAAAAATATATGGTTCTCTGTCAAGATTTATAGATGAGTGAATGAACCGAAGCCTCATGGGATTTGTCTAGTAGGATTTGTTTTTGTTTCTTTTACTAAATTATAGCAGAAAAACAGTGACAGGAAGAGGAGTCTTTAATGGGAGAAAGGCAGACTAAAATGAGGAAGGAAAAAGTCAGTTTGAAGAATGGGGCCATTTCTGGGAGGCTAGGCGAGGTGGGGGAACAAAATGAAGACTGCGTGTGCCCAGAACAAGTGGCGGGATTTGGCATGGGGGGAAAGGAGCATGAAAAAAGGGAAATGCAATGAGGCAGTGGCTGGAGCAAAGGTTGTGAAATTCTAGTGAGCCTCAGAATGACCTGGAGAGCTTCTTACATTGTGTCCCACCTCTACCCCAGTTCTGAGACGGGAATGAATAATTTACATTTCTTTTTTTATGTCTATTAAATATCTCTTTAATCACCCCCCTTTTAAAATTATGCTTTAAATTCTGGGATACACGTACAGAACATGCAGATTTGTTACAATGGCATACACGTGCCATGGTGGTTTGCTGCACCCATCAACCCCTCATCTACATTAGATATTTCTCCTAATGCTTTCCCTCCCCTAGCCCCCCAACCCCTGACAGGCCCCAGTGTGTGATGTTCTCCTCCCTGTGTCCATGTGTTCTCTTTGTTCAACTCCCTCTTATGAAGGAGAACATGCGGTATTTGGTTTTCTGTTCTTGTGTTAGTTTGCTGAGAATGATGGTTTCAAGTTTCATCCATGTCTCTGCAAAAGACATGAACTGATCCTTTTTAATGGCTGCATAGTATTCCATGGTATATATGTGCCTCATTTTTTAAATCTAATCTATTACTGATGGGCATTTGGGTTGGTTCCAAGTCTTTGCTATTGTGAACAGTGCAGCAATAAACATACATGTGCATGTGTCTTTATAGTAGAATAGGAACGCTTTTGCATTGCTGGTGGGGGTGTAAATTAGTTCAACCATTGTGGAAGACAGTGTGGCAAATCCTCAAGGATCTAGAACTAGAAATATCATTTGACCCAGCAATCCCATTACTGGGTATGTACCCATAGGATTTGCATTTCTAACAGCTGCTTAGGTGGATGCCCATGCCTCGGGATTTGTGAACCTCTTAGAGTTAGACTGTTGGTCTCAGAAGTTAGATAGATCGCATTGTGAGCCCAGCTCTATACCTTGCTAGTTGTGGGATCAGTTTCCTTCACATGTGCAACAGGGATAATGATGATTAGATGGTTGTGAGACTGACTTGACGCACACAGAATATTTAGCATAGTAGCCAACACAATAATCACTGTCTTAAAGATTATTGTTTTGTCTGGTGCTAACACTGCACTTTTTGGGGAAAGTAGAAAATACAGTTGTCCTCCCAATGAAAGAGAAGATATTACTACTTATAAGTAGCATAGCGTTTAATAAAGTGATGAACTAGTTCAGATTCCAATACAACTAAGCTATTTATTTCTGTGTCACAATCCAGTTTCTAACTAACTGAAATCAGTTCTTGATAAGAAAACACTCTAAAGCTATTTTTCACAATAGGTAAGTCGATGGCCTGCTTGGAGATAGACAGTAGTGAGGTTGTACAACAGTGTGAATGTGCTTAATGCCACAGACTTGTACACTTAAAAATGATTAAAATGGTAAATTTTATGTTATGACTGTTTCACCACAATAAAAAAAAAATAGTGGATAGCTCGAAAATTGCTTTCTGTGCTCTGACTCATCTTCCTCTAGGGAAATTCAGCTTAACATATTGTCAAGCAACTATTGTTCAAATTAGCTTACTTAGTTTAAAGAGTGACTAAATTTCCAAACACATATTGTACATCTCCTGGGATGAGCTCTCTGGGCTTCCTCTTGTCAGTTCAGACTCAGACGAATCCATTGTAATGAATCCGATGACATTTTAAGTTCCCTAATGCTAAATTACAGTCACTTCTCACAAACAAAAGCCCACCTATCTGGATTCTCATTGGGTGACTAAAGAAGAAAATGCCCTTTAGGACTTGGCCTGAGACAGCCTCTTTTGACTTTTCCTTTGTGAGATGATGAGCTTGATTGAGAAAGGGCATTTGCTCATTCTAACTGCATAGGACTTTATTGGTGGCTATAGCTTTCTTTATTATTGTTACATGCTACACTGGCAAGGAAGGATATCTTTGCTCTTAGAATCAAATAGTATACACCATTGGAAAAAATAAAAGTTTTCCTCATCAAAAGCATAAAAAGGATCTCGAAAAAATTATTTAGAAAAGCAAATGTAGACAACTTTTATTGCCCAACTCTGGTTGGGAAACTCACCAGCATGGAGGTAGTCTCCTCTTATAACAAGGTTAGATTCCAAAAGCTTGTAAGTAACTGTGTATAACTGGGACATATGTTTTCCTGTAGCACCATTTCTACATGTAAGTCCGTGTTTTGAACTTCAACATGGATCTTAGACAGTCAAGAAGAGATGTCTTTGCTGGCCTCAGCTATGAGAATCCCATCTAGGTACTGCCTCTCTAGCTGTAGCACCAACCCTCTGCTACTACTGTTACCTTCTCCCATGGGATGAATGTGGTGAATTGTGTATTCATATTTCAGGAGTCATTAACATTCAGGGTTGGAGATATTCCAGAAATCACAATTTGATTTTATGAGATGCTTTGCAGAAATATTTTAGATAATCTAACGATTCCTAATGGCTCATACAGAAGAACTAAAGTGAGTGTGAGTATCCAGCTTCTGTTTCTTCCCACTCTTTCACTTCTTTTGTTCCCCCTCATCATTCTGTTGCATGCCAGGAATGGACTTACATGACTTCTCAAACTCCTAGCCAACGTAAATGTAGTGAAACATAATAAAATGGTGAAAAGCTATCTGGACCTAGATTTGAGTCTAAGCCCTGCCTTTTACTGTGAACATTTGAACAAATTACCTAACATCTCTGAGCTACAATGTCCTTAGGTATGAAATTAATAAAGAGTTATTGTGAGAGTTAAATGAGATGATACATGTAAAGCACTTAGCTTGGTGCCTAGACATAGTTGGGACTCCTTAGGTGTTACTCATTGAACACATTTCTTGGGCTATTTATTGCCACTTTTCTGTCACTATTTTTTTTTATAGTAGCCTTCTTTGCATATCAGTGCTTGCCTACATTTGCATAAATGATATTATAAAATATATGTCTTATAAGAGTCCCATGTATTTGCATAGCAGATTATAGCTTATAAAGCAACTTCTCATTTTATTTTTACAACACTGGACTCAAAAGAGTTGAAGATATTTTCCCTTTTTACACCTGAGATGACCGAGGCTCAGAGAGGCGCAGTGACTTGATTTGGATTGACTTGGGTGAAAAGTCAAACCAGCAGACTCTTTAGTCCAGTGCTTCCTATTATATATGAGAAGGAACGTTATAAATTACTAACACCACAATATTGCCAACCTAAGGACTAGGAAGAAAAGGCTTACGTGTTTCTTGCTTTAATAATATGTTAATTAGAAAAGGTATCCACAAAGATATAGGGTTAGAATGTGTATTTTTCTTTTATGTACTGAAAATTTTCAACTCATATGCAACAATGTGGTAACGTGAAAGACGATTGCAGAGACTTCATGCTTCTGGCAGTTTCAGGTCACATTGGGGTGAAATTTGACATACTCTAGTCATCCCCAAGG
The DNA here is from genome assembly GCA_036589455.1 of Ateles fusciceps. NCBI lineage: Eukaryota > Metazoa > Chordata > Mammalia > Primates > Atelidae > Ateles > Ateles fusciceps. The sequence goes on from JAZHEH010002496.1 coordinate 5,875,253, forward strand.
TAATAATGTTGATGAAATGGTATAAACCCTGATACATTCTTAAGCAAAATGAATCTAAAAGGTTGTTTCAAAATGTGTATCGTTTTAGGTCACTCTGACTTTCATACACTGATTTTCAGATTACTTAGTGAAAAAAATACAACCTTTAGCTTCTGACAACAAAAATCGTTTTGGCTGTTTTTCTTACAGTAGCCTTCTTTGCCTATCAGTTCTCAATTTATCTATAGTAGAATTTCCTTTTGACATAATCACAGCATAAACTGACTTCTTAGCTCCAAATATGATGATAGTTTTTTAAAAGAGCAAGAGGAAAGTATTTTCTTGTATGTCATCATATACATTTTGGAATCTTCAGAGTCTTAAAAATCATCCTGACCAGGATCACACCTGTAATCCCAGCACTTTGGAAGGCCAAAGCTGTTGGATTGCTGTAGTCCAGGAGTTTAAGACCAGCCTCGTAAACATGGCAAAAACCCATCTCTACAAAAAATTTATAAATTAGCTGGGCGTGATGGCACATGTCTGTAGTCCTAGCCACGTGGGAGGCTGAGGTGGGAGGAATACATGAGCATGGAGAGGTTGAGGCTTCAGTGAGCCCTGATGGCACCACCGCACTCTAGCCTAGATGACAGAGTGGGACTTTGTCTCAAAAATTGTCCCTTTGAGAGGTGGAATATCGTAGTAGATAATACCTTGAGCACTAGAATCCAAGCTCTATCATTTATTAGCTGAGCAAATTGAGGGAAATTATTTAATTTTAAGGTTTTAATTCCCCCGTCTATCAAACGGCAATGTAGCAAAACCTGCCTCACAGGGATAGTGGGAAGATTAGGAGAGAGCAAGCAGGTAGTTACCATGCTCAATTATAGATACCATCCTCATCATCATCATCCATGATGATCTTAGTAATCCTGATACTGGGTTGAATGAAGTTCTCTGTACAGATTCCACGGCTGTAGGTAAGAATGAATCACTCATAATTGTAAGCAGAATAATGTGTGGTAAACCTATTATGCAGTTATTAGAGTCCTTCTACTAAATCACAACTATAGGGTTAAACTAAAGGGCAGTTTTGAAACTGACCTCTGAGTGGGAATGCATTGTCAAGCACTTCATACTAAAATACAGTGGCATTCCAGATCCCAGTATGATGTTAGACACAATGGATTACTCATCTCAATGGGAGTACATTCTCTCCAAAAACCCAAAAACATTCACCCAGAAATTTCAAGACAAAAGACATTGCCAGCTAGCACCACCAAAGGCGCTTGGTTCTCCTCCTTTCTGTCTTCTACCTCTGTGTTTTGCTGACGTTAACTAATGAGTTATTTTCATTTTATCGTATTGTATTTTATGCCATGAATTATTTGTTTATGCTGTAGCGTTTTTACATTTGGACAACAGTAGACAGAGCAGAAGGTATATAGCACATGTATGGTTCACTGTGTATAGATAAATGAAGAATTCGTTCATTCAGTAAATATTTGCTCAGTATCGTGTATAAGACATGAGGTTAGCTACATGGTCCCCCAACTTCAAGGCTTTTAGATTCTAATAGGAAGGCATATAAGAAACAAACAAACCAACTAAAAAATATACGCTATTATAACCAGTCATTTTTTATAATACACAAGTTTCTTTAAATTTAAGCTGAAACATAAAGGAGTAGGAAGTGGCTATGGATATAATTTTGGGGAAGTGTATTCTGAGATGTTAGAGCAACTCTGATGCAAATTACCATTCTTTTCTTTAGCTTAATATTTTATGTCTAAAGTGGGTTCCTTACTGATGAAAACTGCAACAGAATTAGATTTGGGGTTTTGGGAAATGATTGGATAATAAAGAATAAAACATAATCAGGTACGCAGTAAGTGAAAAGTTGATGCCAAAATTTACAGTATTACCATAACTATGTAAATTGTCACTAAAATGGATTTTGAGGGTTAGTATTTAAGTACACAGAGTCTTGAATGACACAGCAGTCACGCATATGTATGTTAGAAAGGCTTCAGTTACATTTCAGAATTCTGCTATTGTTTAGTAAATCACTGGGTTTTTTTTTCTCCTTGTGGTTTAGGATAGCATTGAAATATCTTGATATAATTACTTCCATACTTTGTCATTAGTATTTTACATTCTTTATTACATGGACTAATGCCCCACCACCACCGCCCCCCCAAATTTTAGCTATGCTGAAATGATTTCTGAGGTTGGGTGATCCCAAATGTAAACTGTAACGCTGTATAAGGTCTGAGTCTAGAATTGTAAAGAAGCCAAAAATCTTCCATGAGCATGCGCAGGGCTTTACCATAATTCCAGAGTAGAACAATCAGCATTCAAAACCACATGAAGCCAGGACTCTCTTCCACCCCCCTCTTCTCTCCCCTATAAAATGATATCCACTCATGAGTCATAGGCCATTCATTCCCTTGGGTTCAGTGTTAGTTCTGTTTCTGAGCTCTCATGGGCCGTCAAATGAAAATCAAATCAATACACATTGAGAGATTATCATTTTAGGAGATTTGTGGGAGCCCAGACACTTTTTATGAGAGGAGACTGGCACCCCCAAGGATGTTATTCAAATCTGAAGAGAAGTGGTCATAAAGGAAGTGGCGCTGTTTCAATCTGCTGTACGGAGCTGCCACCCTGCTCTTACTGCTAGGCAGCCTTCCCATATGAGCAGAATAATCATTCCCTTGGAGAAAGCAGCTGAGGTTTGAAAGCTGTCCCAATTTTGCAGTTTCAGGAATGTGTTGGAGTTGCAGCTTTAAGATGGCATTTCCCCTGCTAGCTGCTGTCGAGAGTGCCTGGGCTAGATGTGAATGGGAGTTTTGTATGAAGATTGTGGGTGAGCCAGAGCCACTGGGTAATCAAGGCAGCACGGCACATTAAGGAATATACTTTAAGAAATATATTTAAGGAATATACTTTTCATACAGCCTGTCACTCTTCCTTTAGAGTAAAAGCATAAGTAAAACTTCCCCCACGCTCCTGTAGTTATCCTGCCTCTGGTCTCATTTTAAGCTCAGCACTGAAGGCAACTTGATCTCCGTTGCTATCTCCTTTCATAGATGATAATGAGCACAGTTCTAAGAGGCTGGCTGCAATGATATCCTTTGCTGTTAGAAAAGGAAAGCGGGAGCAGGGATTGGAGTGATTGTTTGCTGTGTTGGTGACTGTGATGTTGCCATGGGAAAGCTCAAGACTTCAGGAGAGTTTGTATTTTGTTGGGCGAGGTGCCAAGCTGTTGTGACTTATTACAGCCGTGTGAGTGAGCCGTACAGAACAGTATCCTGTGTAGCAATTCAAAGGGCAGGATCACTTTAATCAGGGGAAAGATAGAGTGCTGAGTATTCACATTATGCTTTATTTCAACTTGGAAATGATAAACAAACCTAACATTTTGGTAGTCTCTGGGTTTGCTCTTTAACTTTGGAGAAAAAAGACAATCAATTCCTCGGGCTCACTCCAACTAAAAAGCAAAACAAAAATGTTTCTGCTTTACATATAAGGACCCCTTGTAAAGAATGCTGTGATCTCAAATAACCACTCCACCCGCAAATGCTAGTTCATCTTGACTCAGCCTCAAGGAAAGCAGAATTTCATAGGCCACGTTGATTTGGTGTGAAAAAATGTAGTACAAGTTTGGGATGGTTTCTTTCCACTTAGACTGGGGACATTCCTCTGCCTCACTTATGTGGGAGAGTCAGCCTTTTTACCCCCAGTATTAGCACAGCACATGGCCCAGACTAGACATTCAGTTGTCTATCTATGCTGAAGGCAAGGAGCTTTCGTTGAGGTTTTATGAAAAATTAATACATAGATTCACATAAAGGAAAATTCTGGAGCCTGGTGAACTGTTTTGACCCTTCAAGTCACAAAGGGAGCTAGGTACCATCCCCTTTTTTCAGTAGACAACACAGCCCTAATTCTTTAGGGAGATGCCAAGCCTCCATTTCATTTTGTGCTGTGTAGACATTGCCTAGAAGTTCCTTTGGAGCCAAGTCTTTTGAAGCTTTTTGATCCATTCCAGGGAACTCTTGGAAGAGGAGAGAAGAACTTCACAATTTCCATTTATAGCCTAAAACAGATGTCAACATGTTAACTCTTCTTCATTGGATATTGTGGACCCGGGCTTGTGCAGTGATCAAAGGCACAACTGAAATGCACAGCTGAAGTGCTCCATATTTTCAGAATATATGTTTATTGAGAGACTTGTAGAAAATTATGTATGCATATGTTATATATAATTATATATACATATAATTTGATAGGCAAGGCAGCTATGATGTCTTGCAGCATAACAACAAGGAAGGTGTGTTTCTTTTTGTGAAATACTAAAGTTTCACATGATACATTTTAAATGTTCATTTTTTAGGGGCATTTCATTTTGTCTTTTAAAAACGCTTTTCAGAATGTTTATACTTGTGTTTGTTGCTTTGTAGTTTTATTTGGTTGCCAGGTTAGCTATTTATTTTCACCCAGTTTGGCCTCTGAGGGACATATTTTGCATAGAGACAGATGTTTTTATCTGCCTTAATTTCCAGTTACCATACTTCTAAGTTCTGGTAACATTCAGAATAGTTCATCATGCAAGTTGTGGAAACTTTTCCTAACATAGAAAAAATTCCCTTTGTGTATTAGATGACTTGAATAGTAATTTACAGATATCTAGAAGTTTGGGAATCAGAGAACTGATGAGGCTTTCTTTTTGCCAGGTTTGTTCATATAGTACAGTTTCACATATATTTTAATATAGAATATATTCTCTCTCTTATTAGTATTCAAATGGAGTTTGTTTTTTGTTTTGGTTTTGGTTTTTGAGATGGAGTCTCGCTGTGTCGCCAGGCTGGATTGCAATGGCGTGATCTCGGCTCACTGCAACCTCCGCTTCCTGGGTTCAAGTGATTCTCCTGCCTCAGCCTCCTGAGTAGCTGGGACTACAGGCTTGTGCCACCACACCCAGCTAATTTTTGTATTTTTAGTAGAGATGGGGTTGCACCATGTTGGCCAGGATGGTCTGGATCTCTTGACCTCATGATCCACCCACCTTGGCCTCCCAAAGTGCTGGAATTACAGGCGTGAGCCACCATGCCTAAGTTAATTTTTTTAGAGAATTATATGTTCACAACAAAACTGAGTGGAAAATACAGAGTTCCCAAACACTCCCAGTCCTTTATCCACGCCTACTCCTTCCATTATCACCATCCTCCACCAGAGTGGTATGTTTGTTGCAATTGATGGACCGACATTGACATACCATTATTATTCAAAGTCTATAGTTTACATTAGGATTCACTCTTGGTGTTCTATTCTGTGGGTTCTGATGAACATATAATAATGTACATCCACCATTATAGCATCATAGAGTATTTTTACTACTGTAAGAATCCTCTGTGCTCTGCCTATTTATCCTTCCCTCCCCCACTAACTTCAGGCAACTGCTGATCTTTTTACTGTTTCCATATTATTTTAAAATATAATTGCTTTAGTTTTAAAATACTACACTAAAACGTGAAAGTTACTGAAAAATGGATTAAAGTTTATATATTTTTTGGCCTCCGAACTCAGTTTTTGCACTGAAAAGTTGTTATAAATGGTGCACCTCTAATTCCTTTTCCTTAAGTGAGAATTTATTGACCTAATAATAATATTTTCAGAATGTTCTTCTCAGTCAACAAAATTGTACCTTTATAGGACTTTGGAATTTTTCAAAAGTGGTTGAGTCAGGAGCTTCTCAAAGAGAAGAAGCATAAACAGCCTAACACAGCATAAACACATTTAGCTTTAAAAATTTTTTTCTTTAAGGATCCTTTATCCTGAATCACAATGGTATAATATCATTGTGATTTGGCTATGTTTCTGGAGAACTTTACGCAGTTAACTGTCTCTGTTTTTCTTCTGCCTTCTGCAAGAAGAGTTTATATGAATTCATTCATTACTAGCCAATGTATAAAAAGTTATTGAGGAAATTGGGACTGATAGGAAGCATTCATTGTTTTTGAAGTAGATGCCATGAAATGTAATAGGATGATCTTCTAGATAAAGAATAACCTGGGTGCCACTCTCGGGATACAGTATGGACTGGATGGAGGCCGTCTCTCTCTTCTTTGCTGAATCCACATTAGCCAATATCTCCCAACTTATGCTTTAACTACCACAGCACTTCCAAACTGGCCTTTCATTCCTTAATCTATCCTTTATCCTTTTGTCAGTTACATTTCTAAAAAATGCAACTCTTATTGTGCCAAGTCTCTGCTTAAAATCTTTAAATGGCACCTAAAATTCCAAACTTCTTAATGAACCCTAACTTTTGTGGATCTCAGTGTCTGAAGAAGTCTAGGCTCTTTCCTGGACGCATGACTATGATAGGAGTCAGCCTGACTTATTCTGAGGGGTGAGAGAGTAAACCAGGCCTCAGCAATAGTCAGTGTCCCCTCCTCAGAATGTGGACACTGTGATAAGAGAGGCTTGAAACTTACTTGCAAGAAGTGGGGCTGAAACAGCTTTCACAGATTCAGCGGGGAGACTGGGATGAGCAGTTTCTGTGACGATCAAACGGTGCTGAATTCGAGAAGGAGGTACAGACATTAATGGATGAAGGTTGAGGGCCACTCTGAATCCTGGTACCCACTTCCTTGCTCTTAGTAATTGTGCATTATGTATTTGCTGACAAGATTAGTTGGCCCACAGTAGCAGTTCTCGGATTATATTTTTTCTTTTTGTTTTCTCAGACATTCTGGACAGAGGATAAGGGGGATAGGGAATGTGACTTATACAGCTCTGGGAGTCTTGGTTGAGGCCAGGATTCATACAGAAGTACCCTAGCCTTTTGTGGGTACCAAGGGTAGCTTGGGCAGCATGCCTGACCTGTTGCTCACTTGTGCCCCTTAAGAACTCATTTTCTTAGATCTGTTCTTGCAGGAACTCCTTGTATGTCTTGTACTCAGCCTATCTTATTCACAGGCCAGTCACCTCGTCACTATTGCTAAGATATTATTTTGGCATTGAAACAGCTCAAAGGAGGAAAGGAAAATAGACCTCTTTATTTTCTTTTTATTTAAAAAAAATTTATGTGGGCCACACTGGGATTGTTAGAAGGGCTGTGTTTGTAGTTTTTTTGTATATAGTTTCAATATATACTTACATCAGAACTCATAGAATAATGGTTTCTACACTCTTACTCTATGGCCCATTCCTTGGGAAAATTGTTATTTTATTATCTAGATAACTATAATTCTAGAAAGAGTAGCAAAGGAAACAGCACATCAATTGTACTTCGAGATTACATAATATCTTAACATTAGAGCACTTTTTATATTGGCATATTATACTTCCGTAAAGTTAACAAATATACCATTGTTTGAGGAAATGTTGAGTGCCAGAGTAGGGAGTTTTATCTCTCCTGTTGAATGTGTGAGTCGTGTGCTCTACTTTTTTGAGGAGAGTATAGAAAACATTGGCAACAGAATATTAAAACTACATGATGGCCAGTGTTGACTGGAGGTTTGATAAAAATGAGCTCTTGAATTTGTTATAAATTGTCAGGGCCTTTTAGAAAGCATTTTGACAATATCTTTCAGGAGCTATACTAATATCTGTGCCCTTTGACTCAGTAATTTTACTTCTTGGAATCTCTCAGAGGAAAAAATTCAAAATAAAAAGGTGATAAGCATAAAAATAATCATAATCATGTAGGGTTATATAATAGTAGCCCTTGAAATGATCCATGTGTACAACAGGAACAGAATTAAATGAGTTTTACTTTGCAAAAATATGATTATGAAAAACCTCGAGCATAGTACATAGAAATTACAATGGATGTACTGAGATAGTGTGTGTCAGTATGTATTCTTTGGCTGCAAGCACCAGACATGAGTTTTGGTGAATTCAATCAATAGAATAATTCATTACAAGAACTTGAGGTTTCTGTGGAACCCATGAAAAGTCTGAAAATAGCCAAATTTAGAAAAAGTAAGGAATCAGGGGGTTTCAAGGCGCCAGATAGCAAGAAGTGGCATATCCTGTCTCCAGGGCACCTCCTCAGGGGAGAAACAGCTCCAGCTGGTTTCTATCCAGGTGTCATTCTCCCCCAACCTCCAGGAGTGAGAGTCTCTTTGGTGTGTCTTGGATCCTATGCCCATTTTGTGACCAGGGCAGGAGGGCATTTTGATTGACAGCCCCACCCAGACCATCTGCAGAAGGAGGGGGTGGCTCCCTTGGGAAGACAGGGTGATACTGCACACGGAAAAGAATGGATGCTGAGTGAGCCAAAACAGCAGATGAAAGTACATAGCAGGATTTTTTTGTCTTCTCTTTATAATTTAAGCTTTCGTATACCTTTATAATCAATGAATTTTAATCAACAAAATTTATGTCTTAGAATGTCAATATGGATAGAGATAGAAACATTTTTCTTTATATTATTGCCACAGACAATGCTGATTTTGTGAAATGGCATAGCATGTGAACAAGTATGTGTCTTTAACACTAAATTAAGTAGAAATATTTTAATAATGATTGGAAATACCTGATAGAAATCATAATAATGAATGGAAAGACCTGATAGGGCTTTTGTGAGGATTGAACAGGGTGGCATGAGACTGTATTTTGCACAATGCCTGGCACACACACAAAAAGTGCTTATCAAGCCCAAATAGAGACTAACGGTATAAAAATGAGGTTGCAATAGCTCTTCAATGTTTATCTTGTAGCCAAAAAGCAACTGCAAAGTTCTATACATCAGCAGGTAATACTAATCATCAAACGTGAATTATGGTTCAATTTAGATTTTCTTTGCCAATATTATTAACTTATATAGGTAAAAGTGTCAGCACTTGAATGGATTATCTGAGTGTGAGTCCAAGAAGTACAATTCATAAAGTGGCTGATTAATTTTCTCTCCTTTGGATTTATTAATATGCCTTCAACCACGGCATATATACTTTAAATTAATTTACAACAGTTACAAGATGTATCATATAAGATAGGCATCAGTATACATAAACTCTAATGAAGAGCCCTGAGATATATGTTTGTGCATATCAATTAGTCATGGCCATCTACAGGGTAGCAAGAGGGTCATTCTGCTTCTAACACATATCCATGTGGCATGACTTGGGTCTGTATGCGGAGTGGCTCTGCTCTAGAATCTAACCATTGGCCTGGCCTATGCAGCGGGAGGGGGGTTGGTGGTTACTGACAGGCAGGGTTGGCATTAGGATGAGGCATGCCAGGTACTTAGGGTATGGGATGTAAGGAGGCTCTCATTCTCCAGTTGTACACTCATGGAATGTGAGTATCTTCTTAATTCTGTTCCCCATGTGCCTCATTTGTCCCAGTCCTGGTGACAGAAAACCGAGCATAAATGCAGATTCAGAATTTTCACTTTCTAGGAAAAAGAAATCAATTTTTGACTGGCATAGTTCTCTGGGTATGTGTGTAGGTGTGTATGTATAATTTTTGCCTGACAGATGTAAGAATACATGGGTCCTAACAATACATGGGATTCTTGGGCCATTGTTAAAATCCTTTGTACCAAAGGACTCATCCAGACCATAAGGCTAGTTATAATAAAAACTAATGGACATTTATTGAATGTTCATTGTGGGCCAAGAGTGAAGCTTAGCATTTTACATTTCAACCTCAAAATTGTCCGATGAGGTAACTATTTATTCTCGTTGTACAGAAGAGGAAACTGAGGCATAGGAGTTTAGATAATGTGACCAAGATTCCAGAGTCAATAGCAGATCCAGGACCTAACTCCTAATTCCAAAGTTCGTGCTTTCAATACAACACTATGGTACCACTATCCTGGCTATCCTCAACGCCGCTTTCCCTCCTCCTCATCGTCCGAAGCCTCTGGGTTCATGAATCCTCTCTGAGGATGTCATGCGATACAGGGATCCTCCCTTTCTTCCAATAGCTTATCTTCCTTTTGCTGACTTCTCTTCCAGCTCTTTCCACTGTGCACGCTGAAAACTCTTTTCCATTGTAAATAAACTTCCCCCACACTCTCTGTCTCCAGACAGCGTGGTGCCTTTACCTCCCGGCCTTCAGGAAACCTGCTTCTCCCCTAAGAACGCTTCTCACCTTTTACTTCTGTCAGGTAAAGATGGAGAAGTCATCTAGTGTGCCTCAAAACAGAGTTAGACAGTGGTATCTGCATTATCCTAGTTTCACACCGCCTCTCCCGAGCTCGCCCTCCTCCTGCGCAATGTGCACTGTCCAGTTTTATTGCCGTTAACATGTTTTGTCGTAGCTGTCTGCCTATATCAGGTCATTTCCATCCTCTGACAGCTTGCCAAGCCTTCTCATCTTCCCAACTCCTGACATCATCCTAGCAGATTTCAATATTCCTGAAGGAAAGACTTCAACACTCCAGCTATTTGTTTCATGACGTCTCAGTTTCATTAGCATTCACATCAGCTCCACTGACAATTAATTCCCCTGGACTTACCTGTAACCTTTTCATCAACTCTGACTGTCCTACCTATGAGAGCTCAAACTCAAGTATCACAGTCTCTCTTGTCCACTTCCACCTTCTCAATTTCCTCACTCTCTGTAAGCCTCCTGCTCTTTTCTTATTAAAACCTTTTATAATCTCCACTGTTTGTTATTCTCCCCACCCCCTCTTAACATTGGTTCCTGCTTTACCCAAACTAAATTTTCATAGTTGGCAGTGAAATTACTCTTACCAACGCTTTCAGTTCCTGGACTTCCTTATCCCTTTTCTCCGTTATTTTGGTTTTGATTCCCCAGAAGTGGACTTTGAGGATTTGAGTACAGGCAGTCAGCTCGGGAGGTGATTCTGGGAAGTACATGTGAAGGCAAGGGGAATTGAGTCAGAAAAGAGAGGAAGCCACAGCAGGGTGTGCTAAGAAGCAGGGCACGGCTGTGGGCAAGGGCTGGATCTGCCCCTGAGCCTTTGGAAGACTGTGATGAGCATGTCTGAAAGCAGCCCTCCCTCCAGAGGCACCGCAGCTAGGGTGCTCATCCACCAACATTCGTGGGTCACTGGCTGCGGGCTGCTCCCAGGGGAACTTCTTCCTTAACAACTTCTCGCCTCCCTTTTGTCTGAGGGCAAGGCCTGCTCACACAGCTAGAGAAAATCCCTGAGGCGGAGAGTCTCAGCTGCTCCATTGAAGAAGCTGTCAGCCTGCACAGGAAAGGTGAGTGTCCAGGAGGTCTGGGAGGGCACTGTCAGCCTCTGCGACTTGATCCACCAGGCAGACCTCTCAGTCCTGCAGCGATCCTAAGGGCCGCCTTCTGCGTGCAAACTGTATTGTGCTGTTATGAATATATGGTTTCCAATCTTGGCAGGACCCATAAATGACATTTTATAATCTTTTAACTTGTTGCCTCTCTTTCGTTTCCCTCAGGACTTGTGATTAGTGTCAGACAGACTGAGTTCATATTCGACCTCTACCGCTTTGTGAATTTGGGTAGATACTGAACCCCTCTCTAAACCACACTTTCCTCTTCTATAAAAATCAGGGACATTAATATCAACTTTGCTTTGTGTTGCAAACTGGTAAAATTTTATACACACACACACACACACACACACACACACGTACATATAAAAATGTATATAATACTTTTTTTATATATAATATAGGTATAGATACGCAGCCTAGCACAATGCCTAACACACAGCAGAACTCATTAGCTGTTTGTTTCCTTAGTTATCTTCTCTTATATAATCCAGCACTCTTAGCAAATGGCCTTGTCTCATGTACCTCACAGAGAAAACTCCACAACTCAACTCAACTCCTACCAACAGAGGAGTTGTGCACCTTATGTTCACATTTCCTGAGTCTCAGAGGAAAGTATGCTCTTCTTCTGGTTCAAGGCTAACCTTCATATTAGCCTATTTCTAGTTTTCCTGGAATTGACATCACTGGTTACCAGCATGCTCCTACCATACCTCAGCCATTCCATCCTCACTGTTTCTCTGCAAAGAACTTTCTTGCATGATTCTAATCACTTGGCACATATGCTTTTCATTTTTACTTTAACCTAATCAGAATATCTAGCCTGCTGTTTGTTGATTGGAGCAATAGAAGACATCCTTACAGTGTATAGCTGCAGAGATGGATGTCACTGTTGCAGAAAAGCTATGCTACTTTCAACATGGTCATGCCGACTTGGGAGGAAAAAACTCAATTATGTATATTTCCGGAGTATAGTGAGTTTCTGGGAAGTTGGGGGGGAATGAGAAGTGGGAGATGATAGGCTGTAAATGATAGTTAAAAGATAAGGAGGGTTAGGAGAGGGGTAGATGCAGAATTTACTTTGGTCCTGATTTCAGCAAAGCAAGTATAATAAAACAATTTTTGAGTTGGTCTGGTAAATTTGAATTGGCTGTGTTTTATAGGATACCAAGGAATTGTTAAATTTTTAAGTACAATAATGACATTTTGGTTTTATAAAGAAATATTTTTAGAGATATGTACTAAGTAATTAGGGGTGAAATTACTTCCAGGGTTTGCTTTAAAATACTTTGACAGCAACAACAACGTAGAGAATAAATCTCAAGTGTGACAAAATCTTGCTAATTGTTGATTCTAGTGGATGGGTATGTGGGGGATTGTTTTACCATTCTCTTTAATTTGTGTATGTTTGAAATTCTTTATACTAAACTTTTCTAAAAGAAATGGTCAGAAATATGTCACTACGTTCTCTGTTTTTTGTTTTTTTCTTGAGATGGAGTCTTACTTTGTTGCCCAGTCTCTGAAAAAGGTAAGGGTTAGGAAGGGGGGTAGGTGCAGAACTTATTTTGATCCTGATTTCAACAAAGCAACTATAATAAAACAATTTTTGAAGTGGTAAATTCAAAAATTTGGTAAATTTGAATTGGCTGTGTTTTACAGGATACCAAGGAATTGTTAAATTTTTAAGTACAATAGTGACATTTGGTTATATAAAGAAAATATATTTAGAGATGCGTACTAAGTAATTAGGGGTGAAATTATGTCTGGGGTTTGCTTTAAAATACTTTGACAGCAACAACAACATAGAGAATAAATCAAGTGTGACAAAATCTTGCCAGCTGTTGAATCTAGTTGGTGGGTATATGGGGGATTATTTTACCATTCTCTTTAATTTGTGTGTGTTTGAAATTCTTTTATACTAATCCTTTTTGAAGAGAAATGATCAGAAATATATCACTATGCTCTCTACTTTGTTTTGTTTCTTTTAAGACGGAGTCTCGCTTTGTTGCCTAGGCTCCAGGCTGTAGTGCCCTGGTGTGACCTTGGCTCACTGCAACCTCTGCCTCCTGGGATCAAGCGATTCTCCTGCCTCAGCCTCCTAAATAGCTGGGACTATAGGCATGCACCACCATGCCCGGCTAATTTTTGTATTTTTAGTAGAGACGATATCACTGTGTTGGCCAGGCTGGTCTCAAACTCCTGACCTCAAGTGATCCGCCTGCTGCGGTTTCCCAAACTGCTGGCATTACAGATGTGAGCCACCACGTCTGGCCTTACATTCTCTGTTTTAATTAAAGTCTCAAATAGTTAAAACTTTACATGGAAAATTTTTGAATTAAATTAAATTTTAAATGGAAGATTATAAATAAAGATGTCTTTGAAACCTCACTCCAGAATTTTCATTTCCTCTGTCTTCCCATTACCAGCTGGGGTCCCAGCCCAGCTGCAGCCTTTCCCAAACTCAAGTGGTCACTGAGGTCAACGATGCTCCTAAGCCAAACATGGCTGACAATACCTATGATGTGCGCAGGTGGGTGGACAAGACTCATTACTTTAGTTACAGAAGAGCTTGACAGATTTGGCTGGGCACTATACTAAGGATTCAATTCACATGAAAATTCTACTGGAGACTAAATGACTGAGCAAACAAAGTATTTCTCCTCTTTTGTCTGTGTTTCTTCATCTGTCAAGTGGATATGATATTGTTTTTCCTTATCATTCAAGGTCCAGCTCAGATATCTAGGATACTTTCTTGGCCCCCAACCCAAAGAACTCTTTTTTCCTTTGCTGTTAAGATGCAATACAATTAGCAAGACTTCTAATGCTAATCCTGTGTTCTTTAAACATTACTTGGAATTTAACAGTAGCGTTCTCTCTCTCTTTTTATTTATTTATTTTGTTATTTATTATTTTTATTTTTATTTTTGAAGCCAATTTCGCTCTTGTTGTCTAGGCTGAAGTGCAGTGACATATTCTCAGCTCACTTCAATCTCTGCCTCCCAGGTTCAAGCGATTCTCCTCCCTCAGCCTCCCAAGGAGCTGGGATTACAGGCGCACACCACCATGCCTGGCTAATTTTTTGTATTTTTAGTAGAGACGGGGTTTCACCGTGTTGGTCAGGCTGGTCTCAAACTCCTAACCTCAGGCAGTCAGCCCACTTTGACCTCCCAAAGTGCTGGGATTACAGGTGTGAGCCACCATGCACAGCCTCCCTTCTTATTTTTAATCTTGTCTTATACTTCACTGTGAACTTTTCCTCTGGAATGTAGGCACTTTAGGGTAGTATTTTTTCAACTTGTATTCCATGACCCATTATTTGCTCACAAAATCAAATTAGTGAGTTGCACCTAACATTTTTTTAAAAGGAAATAGTCCAGGTATGATGGTGCATGCCTGGAGTCCCCCGCTATTTGGAGGCCAAGGCAGATGGATTCCTTGACCCAGGAGTTCAAGGCCAGCCTGGGCAATATAGCAAGCAAGACCCCATCTCTAAAAAGTTTAAAAAGAAAAGAAAATCTATTTTTAAAAATGAAATAGAATGAGAAAAATGTGTGTGCTACATTCAGTAGTAGCAGTATTTGCTGAAACATTAGTTTCAATTTGTGTGTGTGTGTGTGTGTGTGTGTGTGTGTGTGTACTGGGAATGATGTAAATGTATTCATTGCTGTGGGTTACAGGAAGAAAACTTTACAACTACAGTTTTAGGGAGTATGAAGCCCGTATAAACAAGGTTATGGATGAATGATTATCGATTTACTTTAGTATAAGTTTTGGAGCTACTGCTTTATTTTTAACACTACCATCGGGTACTACTATGGTATATGTATGTTCATATACATTTATGTTCATGCAAGTGTGTATGTGTGTGTGTGTGTGTGTGTGTGTGTTACGGCAGCAGAGCAGTAGTAATTTGATTGAACCACAATGTAGTTTAAGACTCAGTTGGGATTTTATCAAATAACATGGCTACATATTTAAATTACTATTGTGCTGCCAGGGTAAGTAATAACATAGCCTTCTGAGAGTCTTGGGTTGAAACATTTCAGATGATAGGCATTTAGTTCTCATATCTTAGCTTCGAAGAGAACCCTTAGGTCTTCAGTAGAGTACCTTAGTGTGCATCGAATTCTGTTTATAGTTCATCTCACTTCAGTGTGCTAGAAGCAGTTTTAAATGCACTTGGTGTGAATCTGGGCTTACAAATTAATTTGAAAAATGCTAGTTTATTCCTATGTTTCTATATATAGCAAAGCATTTTAATCCTGACCATCTCTGTTTTTATTGAAAGTTTATTTGCCTGTGGTTTATTTTATTACTCTTTAAAGCTCTCTTAAAATATCAGTGTTTCCAGAAAAACTCTGACTATTGCAAAAGTGAATTAGTAATAGAAATTAAATGTGCATATTTCAGAGTTAATTTCAAACTAAATAAGACTTTCATTCGCCTGGTATTACTTCAGTTTTGGTGTTATCTGACTAAAGTTTAGCACAGGCAAGATCATTTGAAAATGTGCTTCTACACCTGGGAAAAATTCCTAAATATGCCTTTATGTTGATGCTGCAGTCATTTTACCAAAGTTAATCTTATTGGCCAAGAGAACAAACGTAATTTGTATTCCAGTATCTTACTTCCTTTTACATTTTCTTGATGGTTGCATGCATGGAACCTTGGAATCAGGCAGCCTGGGTCCCCAGATCCCATGCTGCCACTTAACAGCTTGGTGACAGAGAAAAATTTTCTTAGCTTCCCTGAGCCTCATTTTACTCATTTGTAAAATGAGAATAATAATCATGCTTATTTTATATTGTTGATAAATTGGGACAATGTGGAGGATAAAGCATGGTCCCTAGCATATTATAAGTGTACAATAAATGTTATCTCCTTGTTTATTCCAAAGGAGATTCTGTTCTTATCAAAATTATATGGGAACTATACAGGGTGAGAATTCTTTACATGTGAATCATTTGCTTGCTATACCGCTAAACGTGAGCTTCTTGAGACTAGTAATCTCTGTTCTCTCTTTCCTTTGGAACTTCCTTCAGTCCTCCTTGTAACAATTCATACAGAAGCTGCTTGTAGCAACATGTCAATCATTTAGCTACAACTGGTGAAAATGTGCAAATTTTCACAAAATGATTATCTGTTTCTTTTTCTTCTACTCCAAGTTCACCATGTGGTTTTGGTTTTATGGGTGACGACATCTTTAGAACTAATGAATGATGTGCATTTTTTTAAAAATCAGTAAATGTTTCCTTACAAATGGGTTACCTTTGATATGAGAACATTCTTGTTTCTGAGAGGAGAGAAAATTCACAATCCCAGCTGTTTGTAATGTGTTTCTGGAGCCAGCATTGTTTGCAAAAGGAAAATATTTAAGCTTGGCATTTGTCTAAGTTTCCTTTATGATGTGCTTATTTCTGGGGGACAGAACTGCTTTGGGGCAAAGATAATTAAGAATGAACATATCAGTCTTTTGAAGAACGGTTTAAAAATAAAACCTAACTAATGCTGAAAAAAATACTTTAAATTCATTGGTCTCTCGCCAGAATAATTTCTGTACTTTGGGCATTCAGCATTTATTTTCCAACTGCAATTGAATAGTCAGCTCTGGCCTAAATAGCCAAGGTTAAATAAAGGGCTAAGAATTATTTAACCAGTCACTAGACTATTAGACTCTGGATGTTTGAGCCATTTAGAATTTGCTGGCTCTTTCTATAGTTTTCTTCTCTGCCTCTCTGCTACATGTATAAAATCTTCAGTCTTTCAGTCTTTATGTGAAACATTGACCAGTCTCTTCAGCCTCTGTGACTGTTTCACTTTAACTTCCTCAGCTTGGGCTACCACATGAAAATGGCATGCTATCAAAATGATTATTGTTCTGCATACTGTTTCTGTGGGCTGTTTGGCTGTGTCTCATTTTTTCAGCCTGACATTTTTGAGGGTCCCTACTGCTTGAGTCTTCAAGATTGATATTTTGCTATTGTTACTGTTGCTATTTCCTTTTAGTTTGCTGTGCTTTAAACTTTGTCTTTTTAGTAAAGTATTTGGTGTTTTTATAGTTATCTTAATGTGCATCAATAAAGTTGTATGATTTAACATGCTTCAGATGACCAAAAATGCAACCTTATGCACTTACTCCCTTTTAGCATATGAAAGATTGAGGAAAATTATGCACTCTGTTGGATGATTTCAAAGATATAAATAATGTTGTAAGATCTGATTACAGTGAATTTTTTTTCATATCTTAGTCTGCCACAGGCTCACACTTCTATTGAATAAGTGGATTAAAATGCTCCAAATCCTTAGTGTCTCTAACAGTCTCAGTGAACTTGGCAGAAACTTTGATTAAGGGTGCTTTCATAGTAACAATGCAGATAGTTGGCACATTACAAGGGTAATATATCCGTTTGCATTAGTGATTCTTTCGAAGGGACACATGGTTGCCCATTGACTTTATAGCTGTTGTTTTTAAAACGTGTATGTCTAAGATGTGGATAACCTTTTCAAGCATAGTCTGAGTGACACATTTTTTACTTTCCATTTGAAAGACAGTAGACTATTTGAAGACATCAAATGTAAAATAGAAAATCCATAAACAATGATCAACCCATGCATCAGAGCTTTTTTCCTGTGACTTGAATTGACCTACATATGCCTCCTTTGTGGTCTAGGGCTGCCTTCTGTGAGACAGCTAGACTTTGCTCCCTGTTTCTTTCCTTGTTTTTATATCCTAGTCTCATAAACTCACACTGTGCTGTTAAAAGAGCAGACTTACTCATGAATTTGCCTACCATAATGATAGCCATATAGCAATGCACTGAAAGGAATAAAGGAATAGAAAAAGATTCTATTGTTACTGTAAAGGAACAAGCTAGTCTTACAGTATTGCCGTGAATGACTAACCCAGATAAATGAGTTTTGGACAACAGATATAAAAGGAAATTTCTACGTAGGAGAGACATGGTAGAGTAGAACAATGGAAAGAGTGTGGCCTTAAGGGCCAGGGAGACCTAGGTTTACATAACTGCTTGACTTTAATTAAATATTAAGGTTGGGTAAGATGAATTAACTTCCTGGCCTCAATTTCATCATGTACAAAATGGGATAATAGCATATACTCCATAGGATTGCTATTACAATTAAATCAGAAAAAAAAGTATCTATAACATTTAGTCTAGCATCCAAATACATAGTGAGCATTCAACAGATAAAAATTCGTTTCCTTCCCTTCACAGAACTCTTTTTATGGAGTCTGCATATTCCTGCTATCCAAAGTGTTATTTTTAATGCCTCATATAATGCTAAAATTTTATGATTCTGTGAGAAAGCCAATTTTTTACTTTGGACAAATTCCATCATATGCTGCTATATTCAATAGTAAATATGATTACTAGAAAAGAAAGGAACTAACTTAGCTGAGTTCTGTCCAAGGATGACAGCAGTAGTTATGTGCTACAAGGTAAAATGGTGTGTGACAGTAACATGCAGAAGATCAGTTGTTATACGCATCTCCTTGTTTTTATACCCTAGTCTCATAAAACTCACACTGTGCTGTTAAAAGAGCAGACTTACTCATGAATTTGCCTACCATAATGATAGCCATATAGCAATGCACTGAAAGGAATAAAGGAATAGAAAAAGATTCTATTGTTACTGTAAAGGAACAAGCTAGTCATACAGTATTGCTGTGAATGACTAACCCAGATAAATGAGGTTAGTCATTTAGTTGAGGCAACTTTAGTACTCAGGTATTTCTAAAGATTTCTAAGAACAGCATGTTTCCTAATATATGGATGTTAAAATGGGAGACTCACATGCTGCATAAGGATATGCTCGTGGAACACAGATCTGTGGCAGCAGACAGACAGCCACCCCAGAGTCTAGCCATTCGTATTGCAGAGGCTCCTGGGCCAAGGTGATATACATCCAGGAGGTGAGGATCATGATGACAAGTGACTGTGCTCTACAACCACAGACACACTCGTATCTTCCAAGAGACCATGGTTGGCAGAGTATTCTCTGAATAAAAAGGTGATGTGTGCATATGTGTGCACGTACACACACACGCACACGTCCCTTTGTGTGCATATGCAATATCACACAAATACACAAAAGAGGAATAAGGCAAGTATAAATTTTTGTTTGTTTTTTGTTTGTTTGTTTTTCAGACAGAGTCTCATTCTGTTGCCAGGCGCCAGGCTGGAGTGCAGTGGCGCGATCGGGGCTCACTGCAACCTCTGCCTCCTGGGTTCAAGCAGTTTTCTTCCTGCCTCAGCCTCCCGAATAGCTGGGATTACAGGCACGCACCACCACGCCCAGCTAATCTTTCTATTTCTTAGTAGAGATGGGGTTTTACCATGTTGGCTAGGATGGTCTTGATCTCTTGACCTCATGATTCACCCGCCTTGGCCTCCCAAAGTGCTGGGATTACAGGCGTGAGCCACCGTGCCCAGCCGGCAAGTATAAATTGGATCTCTTCCAAAAAGGATCTGAAGAGGCTTCTGTAAAATAATACCAATAAAGAGAAAATAGAATCTCTAAAATGAGAAGAGAAGAATACACTAAAAGCAGAGCATTATGTCACATGAACTAAGATTTAACACATCTGGATGTTACTTTTCCTAAAACCCCAACAATATAGAATATAACTAAGAAGCAGGGAGGAAGAAACAAAAGGTTTATGAAGGCCAGGTGCAGTGGATCACGCCTGCAATCCCGGCACTTTGGGAGGCCAAGGCAGGGTGAATCACCTGATTCGGGGGTTTGAGACTAGCCTGGGCAACGTGGTGTAACCCTGTCTACTAAAAATACAAAAATCAGCTGGTTGTGGTGACGTGCACCTGTAGTCCCAGCTACTCAGGAGGCTGAGGCAGGAGAATTGCTTGAACCTAGGAAGCGGAGGTTGCAGTGAGTTGAGATTGCGCCATTGCACTCCAGCCTGAACAGCAACAGTGAAACAACATCTCGCTCACACACACACACAAAAAGAGGCTTGTCAATGGGGAAAAGATTCCCTGTTTAATAAATGGTATTGGGAAAACTGGCTAGCCATGTGCAGAAAGCTGAAACTGGAGCCCTTCCTCACACCTTACACTAAAATTAACTCCAGATAGATTAAAGATTTAAACATAAGACCTAACACCATAAAAACCCTAGAAGAAAACCTAGGCAGTACCATTCAGGATATAGGCATAGGCAAGGACTTCATGACTAAAACACCAAAAGCAATGGCAACAAAAGACAAAATAGACAAATGGGACCTAATTAAACTCCAGAGCTTCTGCACAGCAAAAGAAACAATCATTAGAGTGAACCAGCAACCAAGAGAATGGGAAAAAATTTTTGCAATCTACCCATCTGACAAAGGGCTAATAATATCCAGAATCTACAAAGAACTAAAGCAGATTTACAAGAAAAAAACAAACCCATTCAAAAGTGGGCGAGGATATGAAGAGACACTTTTCAAAAGATGACATTTATGAGGCTAACAAACTGTGAAAAAATGCTCAACATCACTGGTCATTAGAGAAATGCAAATCAAAACCACATGAGATACCATTTAATGCCAGTTAGAATGGCGATCATTAAAAAATCTGGAGACAACATGCTGGAGAGGTGTGGAGAAATAGGAACACTTTTACACTGTTGTAGGAGTGTAAATTAGTTCAACCATTGTGGAAGACAGTGTGGTGATTCCTCAAAGACCTAGAAATAGAAATTTCACTTGACCCTGCAATCCCATTACTGGGTATATACCCAAAGGATTAAAATTGTTCTATTATAAAGATACATGCACGTGTATGTTCACTGTGGCACTGTTTACAACAGCAAAGACCTGGACCCAACCCAAATGCCTATCAATGTTAGACTGGATAAGAAAATGTGGCACATATACACCATGGAATACTATGAAGCCATAAAAAAGGATGAATTCATGTCCTTTGTAGGGATATGGATGAATCTGGAAACCATCATTCTCAGCAAACTGACACAAGAACAGAAAACCAAACACCACATGTTCTCATAGACGGGTTTTGAACAATTAGAACACATGGACACAGGGAGGGAAACATCACACACTGAGGTCTATTGGGGGCTGGGGCTAGGGGGAGGGGACAGCAGAAGGTGGGGGAGGTTGGGGGAGGGGATAACATTGGGAGAAATGCCTGATGTAGGTGATGGGGGGGATGGAAGCAGCAAACCACCATGGCATGTGTGTACCTATGCAACAATCCTGCAAGATCTGCACAAGTACCCCAGAACTTAAAGTACAATAAAAAAAAAAAGAGGCTTGTGAAAAACTAATATAGATGTTATATGGTTCTAAGAAAACCCCTTAATTATATTTTCAAGTTCTTATTTACGTAAGTTTTTTTCAAGTTTTATTGCCTTTCAGAGTTAGACAGATTCACCTCTAGAGAGTATAATGTTGCATATAGAACGTGACAAACCCGGTATGATGAAGGAGACAGAAAGATTCTAAACGCAAAATAAAACAAAACAGAATAGCCCAATAGCCAAAGCCTATGGCACATAGCATTATATATAGAGTGACCTTTGGGAGCTTCACCACTTTATAAAACAGTGCCATAATTATGGTTAATAATGGTGGTGCTGAGTTATACAGACAAGAGTTGGATCATGGTGAAGATAGTCTTTAAGAAATTAGGCAGTGAATAATACTATTTCATGAAGGTTTTCATTGCAATTTTTGAAAGTAAGAAAAACGGGTACTTCAAGGGTAGATATCAAATATCTTAAAATTTACTTTCATGAAACTGTATCTCATTAAGATTTGTAAGGATTTATAATGCATTTGTGGATTAAGGAGGTAGAATGTGGTTCTGGCAATGTGGAGCACATCGGATCTTGAAATCTTGATTATCTCACCAGTCAGTTTGGCTACTCGGTGCTTCTGGGCTAGCCCGTCAATTGAGAGTCCATGGGAATGAATTATGCTAATTTTCAATCTCATAGAAGGAGCAGAATAGAAGCAACACAGTTATTTCAGCAGCAGCACTAACATTAGTAGTAGCAGCAGCATCAATTACTATTTAATGAGCCACATTCTCCCCACTGTCTCTTTCAAGCCACCAGGGTACCATTTTGCGCAGTAGAGTGGTAAATCAAGTGGTCTCTACTCTTTCTACTGGGTTGAAAGAGTAACTGTATCTCCGTTAGGGTTCAGCTTATTACCTGGGAGTGAGAGAAGTTTTGGGGAGAATGAAGACCATTAAGTGTCCCCCAGGGTGTAAGATATTGCCAAAAGTACCAACATTTCCACGTTATTCTATAGGACAAAATAGGCACTAGCCATTAAGAAGAAATTGTCCAAATACTCAATGTTCATTCTCTGCCAGTGGCTAACAAAGAAATAAAAATACACTGCTTATAATTTTCAGAAAAGCGAGAGAGGTCAGAGGATCTCTAAGGCCCTTTCAAACTGATATTTCTTGATTGTAATGATTTAGTTGAGGTTTATGCCCAGTCCCTTCCAAACATTTTAAGTAGTGTGACATTAAAAAGTGGACATTTGATCATCAAAAGACCTCAAATTGATTTTTTTTTAAAAAAGAGAGAACGTCCTGCCCCTTTGAATGTATGATGTATATACCCAGTTCGCTGAGAGTGTTAGGCACACCAATAAACACATGATACCAAATGAAATACATACTCTAAAAATAAATGTAGTCACATTACCCTATTCTACCTATACTTCATATTGCACAAATCCCCTTAATACTGTCACAGATTAGCTAGGTTTATGAATTTTTATTAATTTAAATAAATACCCAGAGTAAGGTGTTTAATGAGTATAAACATCATTTTCTTTTCTTAAATTAGGTGACTCTAGACTTCTCAAGGAATCAATTCACGAAAGTTACATTTATAGATGCATTAAAAATCTGTACTCTATTTCAAATCCATCAGTAATTACAGGTCACTCATTCATTCATGAGTTATATGGGATTCCACACACGTTTATGAAGTGCCTACAAAGATTCTAAGCAATGTTTAAGTATAAGGATCTGTTCTTTGACATTAAGCGTTTGCCTATTGTAGTTAAATTTGAAATCCAGCTAATTATATAAAAGTGCAGTTATCCTTGAAGCCTAATAGACTGAAGAGTTAAACAAAAGTGGTGTTACTTAGACTTTGCATAGAGTTCAAAGATTTAACTAAAAAACTGTGGTCCAAACACAATAGTCTTTTTCCCAGTCATGTTTTTAGAAAGCCAAGTTTCAGGTAGAACTAAATGCTTTGATGTCCCTCCAAGTCTTTTTCTATGATTCTACCATTTCATGACTAAAGTACTAAAATTTAACATAGTTCTGAAAGATGATTAGAAAATGAAATAGGCGTTACACATATCGTGGTCACCTTTCCCCCATCCCCATGACAGCTTTCTGTCCCTAAGTGCACTGCATTAGCCATGTAGTTGGAAAAATACAAAATTAATTAACAGAGCACACATATTAAAAATTCAACATGTGCTGGCTTGGCTTATTACCAGGAAAATTATATTTTTAACTTTAAATATGTGATTCTGTGTTTAGGTATCATCATTCCAGAATTAATTTAATGTATAGTAAAAAACATTTTGCATTTTGCCATACTTCTGAAAATAATTAAAATTAATTTAAATGTATAATATACAAGTGTTTGAATGCCACGTATTTACCAGCTTTATACCTTAATTTAAATTCACATTAGAGGCTAATGAAGAGTCAGAGTTAATATTACGTGAATAATAATGGTATTACCATTTGTTGCTTGGCAGTTCGATTTTCATTGTACAGATCATTTGGAAAATGTGCTTATCTGTTTTATACCTTGTTCTAGATAGCAGACAATTAACATAATCTGCAAAACAAGCAGATATCCAGCTTCAAGTAACAGTTACCCTGATCATGTGAGAAAAAAATTGTACATTTGCTCTGAGGTCTAATATTTTCCCATTTCTGTTCCTTTCTTTCTTTTTTTTTTTTTTTTTTTTGGCCATCAACTATTTCCATATATTGAACAATAGAATATTTCCTGTGGTTTTTCAGGTGGTTTCCAGGATTTGTTATTCAGATTTATAATACCTAGTGTAATTATTTCAGTAACATGGTAAAAGCGTATCAGGATGCCATTTCGCTTACTCTCAGAGTTTATGCAGGGCCCTTTTGGGATTCAGTGTCTCCGTTCTACTGCACAAAATTGCAAGCAACATGTATTTAATGATTCAGCTGATAAGCCCTTCCTTTTATGCACAAAGAGTTAGTATTAAAATGAAGGATTGGTATTTCTTAACTTTTTAGCCTTTGAAACTTTTAACATGGGATCAAGCAACAGCATGTAGCAGAAGTGTGTTATGATAGTGAGAACATTGAAAGATAATGTTGATGCCTGACTCTTTCACATAATAAGGTGACTACATATTTAATGATTCTGTTTTGTAGTTCAATTACTGTAAAACAATCTACTTACACTGAATTGTCCATCAGGACCATTATAATTCTATATGTGTTAATTCTCAAATAAATATTGTATTTAACAATTCTACTCTTAATTTTTTAGAACTAAAGACAAGAAAAAAATTAAAATAGATATTTCTATAATGCATTTATGTGAAATTAAATTTTCTTAGTTTATTTTTGCTGTAGAATGCCAGTTGTAGTCAAAGGACCACTGGCAAGACACTGGCCGTTAGTAAGGCATCAAACTTTGAGCTTTGCTTTACTTTAAAAAAGTTATCCTATGCAAGGATCGAAGTAGACATATGCATTCACATAATCCTCTGTACATCATCCAGAGGGGTTTTGTCAGATGAATTTCCCCCAAAGGGCCTCTTACTTACCATCAGCTTCTCTTTGGCACATATATATATTTCTGACTGTGGCCATTTGTTAAGGAGAAGTTTAGCAGACGTTATTAATCAAATACATTTCAGAGAGCTATTGCTTTTCACTTTCTCCCATGATGTAATGCTCTTAAAACAACAGGTTTTCTGGGATCCTCTTTATGCAACTATCTGATGACAATAATCTTCATTCTTGTAAGCTCAGTTAACATCTTTTATCTTCCCATCTGATAAGTGCTGATTTTGTTGCTCAGTATCTCCATTTATATCAATTTATTTTCATCTCTCCAGCAGCACATCAGGCTGCTCTCTGGTGAATACATTGTTACTTTTTCCTGGCACTGGAATATACAACTACCCATGACAGCAAAATGTGGGGGACCACATTGAGATCACTGGCTGATAGGCTGACCATGTAAATATAAGTTTAAATTGCTTAGTTCCATCTTAGAATGGTTTAATGAATTTCTGTCCCAGAAATTGGTTATGAAACACAGGTTAGATGAAAAAGCTTATATAGAAAAAAAATTATCTTTCATCCTCTCCACATATGCATTTTTCTTGAGACTATGTCACATGTATACTCATTTTGTATACATTGGGGAATTGGCATAGTAATTTGCTCAACAAACATTAATTAGCCGCTTACTTTGTGACAGATCTGTAATAAAAATGATGAAAAGAATGATAATAGCTAGAATTTATTGAATACTTGCTATATGCAAGATTCTAGGCCCTTCTTATATATTAATTATAACAATTTAAGGAATTAAATCTATTTTTCTCCTAGTGGAATTACTTTTCTTTCTTTCTTTTTTTTTTTTTCCTTCAGTGTTTCAGTTTCGGGATACAAGTGCAGGATGTGCGGGTCTGTACATAGGTAAATGTGCCATGGTGGTTTGCTGCACAGATCAACCCACCACCTAGGTATTAAACCCAGCATCCATTAGCTATTCTTCCTGGTGCTCTCCCTCCCCTTGCTCCCTCCAACAGGCCCCACTGTGTGTCGTTCCCCCGATATGTTCATGTGTTCTCATCATTCAGCTCCCACTTGTAAATGAGAATATGCTTTGTGTTTGGTTTTCTGTTCTTGCATTAGTTTGCTGAGGGTAACAGCTTCCAGCTTCATCCACGTCCCTGCAAAGGAAATGATCTTATTCCTTTATATGGCTGTACAGTATTTCATGGTGTATATGTACCACATTTTCTTTATCCAGTCTATCATTGATGGGCATTTGGGTTGATTCCATGTCTTTGTTATTGTGAATAGTGCTGCAATGAACATGTGCATGCATGTGTCTTTACGATAGAATAATCTATATTCCTTTGGGTATAGGCCCAGTAATGGGATTGCTGGGTCAAATGGTATTTCTTCTTCTAGATCTTTGAGAAATTGCCACACTCTCTTCCACAACGGTTGAACTAATTTACATTCCCACCAACAGTGTGAAAGCATTCCTTTTTCTTTGCAACCTCACCAACATCTGTTATTTCTTGACTTTTTAATAATAGCCATTCTGACTGGCATGAAATGGTATCTCATTGTGGTTCTGATTTGCATTTCTCTAATGATCAGTGATGTTGAACTTTTTCATATATTTGTTGGCTGAATGAATGTCTTCTTTTGAGAAGTGTCTGTTCATGTCCTTTGCCTACTTTTTAATGGGGTTGTTTGTTTTTTCCTGTAAATTTAAGTTCCTTGTAGACTGGATATTAGATCTTTGTCAGATGGATAGATTACAAAAATTGTCTTCCATTCTGTAGGTTGTCTGTTCACTCTGATGATAGTTTCTTTTGCTGTGCAGAAAGAAGCTTTTTATTTTACTTAGATCTCATTTGTCAATTTTTGCTTTTGTTGCAATTGCTTTTGGTGTTTTCGTCATGAAATATTTGCCTGTACCTATATCCTAGCGGTATTGCCTAGATTTTCTTCTAAGGTTTTTATAGTTTGGGATTTTACATTTAAGTCTTTAATCCGGCTTGAGTTAATTTTTGTGTAAGGTTGAAGGAAGGGGTCCAGTTTCAATTTTCTGCACATGGCTAGCCAGTTCATAGGATTCATATTCTAAGTAAGGGAACAAGCACGAAAGCAAATATTTGCAATAGGTGCTACAATAGAAATATGAGTAGGGGGTGGTTTGATATAGTTTGTTAAGAGAAGAGAGTCACGTCAAAATGTTGCTTTTCATGGTTTGAATACTCACTTAATCCTGACTTAGTAGCTGTGTGACTTTGGACAAGTTCCTTAACTTTTCTGTGTGGCTCAGTATCTTCATTTGTGAAATGGATCTTATCAAGGCAAGAGATATGGTTGCATAGACCATGCACTGCACAACTCCATCTACCCATATACAGCACAATTCAACAATCAATGATGGGTAGGATAGCAATGAGGACTAACACATAAAGATTTTTTTGTTTTTGAGACAGAGTCTCTGTAGCCAGGCTGGAATGCCGTGGTGCGAACTCGGGTCACTGCAATGTCCGCTTCCTGGGTTCAAGAGATTCTACTGCCTCAGCCTCCCCAGTAGCTGGGACTACAGTTGTGTGCCACCATGCCCAGCTAATTTTTGTATTTTTAGTAGAGATGAGGTTTCACTATGTTGGCCAGGATGTTTTCCATCTCTTGACCTAGTGATCCACCCACCTTGGCCTCCCAGTGTGCTTGGATTACAGGTGTAAGCCACCATGCCCAGCCAAAGCATTTTTAAAGTGGTTAGAATGTCTAGCACATTACAAGTTCTGAGTAAATATTATTATTATAGAAGATGAGTTAGAGTAACTGAAGAGATTGATTCTTTATGGAAGAGGAATATTCATCGAGATTTTGTAAGAAAGATAAGACGTTGAGCCGAATTCATGTTTTACTTTCATCAATTCTACAACTGTCGGTGCTAATATTCCTGAAAAACTAATGCTGTGTTACTAGCAGAGTTCTGGTCTTACATAGCAGGAGCTCAGAAACTATTCGTAAGCCAAACTAAATGGTGTCACAGGTACTTCAGTGCCATCAGACTGATGTTGACACCTCAAAGCCTAGTATTGCAATCATAACGAAGAATTGCAGATTCACTGTTAGGTTTCCAAATATCCGTGTGTTCCTCTTCTAATTCTTTAAATTGTAGGCCCCAGATGCATTTCTCACATGTTTAAATAGCTTATGAATTCAGTGTTGAGAACCAATGAGAAGACACTAGTGTTAAGTTGGAAGGATGAAACTACTAAAAGAAGCAAAAGCAGCAGGAGAAAAACAGGCTAAAGATGGTGATAAGTTTGATAAGGACTATGTGTTGTTAGAGGGTTTAGGAGAAAAAATATCCTAGTGGAGATGTTTATTGGGCAGTTGAAAATATAGGCCTGCACCTCTGGAGAGGATTCATATTCAGGAGCAGTGATTTTGAAACCACACTTATGTCTTTGAGGAAGAAATCTGTGGGACTGGAAGATCTTACTAAAGAGACAAACTGAAAGCAGTACACATCAAGAAATGGCTGCATTTTGAGTGAATGAGTGGAGAAATGACTTTCCTTCAGCTGGCTGGCAAGGGAGAAAGGAGTTTTAAGAATAGAAGTGATATTATATAGTCTCAAATGCATCAGAAAAATGTAAGAGGATGAAAACTGAAAGAAAAGTTCGATAAAAGAGCGTAGTTGATTGTCTAGAGGGCAAAACGACAAGTACTTTCAGTAACATTTTGAAAAAGGAAGACAATTGGGATTAAGTAGGAGATGAGAAAGTGGAGATAACTTGTATATAGAAGAAAGTCATCTGTTAGAAGAAAGTTAGAGATCAAACTCTCAAATTTTTGTTTTCTAGGTTAAAATAACTACATTTAGGTAAATAAGCAAGTAGAGAGGAAGAGGTTAAAAATGTAAAAGAAAGCAGGGGTGAATCACTAGCATATAATAGCTCAATGAGGAATGATCAGTGACCCTTGTGAATCCATCTGGACTTAGAACATAGAGGACAAATGTTGGTTGGTCTGCTGGGTTCGTGACTCAATATATTCCTCTTCTAACTGCAAACTGTAGGCCCCAGATACATTTCTCACATGTTTAAACATTTATCCAGCTAGATACTTCAACTAATAAATTTTTAGTTCAGGCTGCGGGTCACGGCTCACGCCTGTAATCCCAGCCTTTGGGAGGCTAAGACAGGCAGATTACCTGAGGTTGAGAGTTCAAGACCAGCCTGACCAACATGGAGAAAACCCATCTCTACTAAAAATACAAAATTAGCCAGGCATGTTGGCACATGCCTGTAATCCCAGTTACTCAGGAGGCTGAGGCAGGAGAATAACTTGAACTTGGGAGGCGGAGGTTGCCGTGAGCTGAGATTGAGATTGCGCCATTGCACTCCAGCCTGGGCAACAAGAGCAAAACTCCGTCTCAATAAAAAAAAAAGAAAGAAAGAAAGAAAGAAAGAAATTTTTAGTTCTTCAGGGGAAAAAGAAATCATTCATTAGTGTTTATTTTCACTTTTGGAGAAAACGATTGGAGCACACAGTCTGCATATTATTTTTGTTTGTATAATGGCATCTCATGGTTTCTTGATATTCGTCTATTTCCCATTGCAAGTGTTCTAATAAACATCATAGAAAACAGTATTAAAGTCACATATCTACAAAAAAAAAAACTGTGCTAAAGAATGAGTGCCCTTACTTAATTTCTTGTTTTTAAACTAATATGAGATTAAAATAGACAAGGAGAACTGTGATTGCATTTTTGGTATGGACAGCAAGGTGTGCAGAGAGCATAAAGTTTAACAGGTCTGCAGTGAACAAAGAAGAAAAGACCCCACACCTTGACAGTGAACATCACTTTAGTTTATGGCTTATTTGGTTTTAAATTTTATAAATGATCAAAAGTTAATGTTTGTGGATTACACAGTCTTTCGTTCCCCCTTGTTGATGGATTGGTTCCTGCTTTCCTGAGTTTTTAATGGAAACAATTATATCATATAAGAAACTATCTCTCTTGTTTCTATTCCCTGGCATCATAGATGGAAAAATACAGCAGTTAGTTGAATTGTCTGCTAGAAAGTGGCCTTTAAAGGAAAATATAAGTGGAAGAAAATTTGCAAGTGTATACTTTAAGGTTGAAATGAAAATGGGAGGGGAGAAGGAGGAGGATGACTGAAGTCACATTCCAATTTTTGAAGATTATTTACTAATTTTCATGATGGAAGTTATGGTTACTTCTGAAATGTACAATTTTTTGAGGTCATTTAAGCTTGCATTATAAAATTCAATATGATTAGAGATTGTAGGAAAATCATATCTGACCTTGGATATACTGTCAAAACAGAATTTTGTGTCTAATTTGAATCAAGAAACCTCACTTTTTCCTGTGCAATTAAAGTGAGTATTTCTGGCAAAAAGTATGTCTTTTAATCTAACATTAAGATGGAGAGATAATTTAAACAGGTTTAAGATAAAACAAAAAAAAAAAGTCAAAAAATTGCTGCAGACTTCAATTCTGCTTTGATTTTGAAGACCTGAAAAGGGGACATCAGTATACTTTGTTCTACCCAGTAGCTATATTTTTGAAAAGTTGTATCTGAAACCAAGTTCCTTGCTGAAAAATAATTTAAATCCACTCAAATTGCTTGAGCTAAAAGAATTCCATTTTGACTCTTCTTTTGCAATGAAGAATGCCTTCATAACAATCATACCAAAAACATATATTGAGTCTTTTTTTTCAAGTTCTGGTTTATTTGTGATGGTAGTTTGTTTGCTCAGTAGATCAGTAGGTCTTTTTAATTTTGTTTTTTGTTGTTTTTTGTTTTGTTTTGAGACAGGTCTTGCTCTGCCACCCAGGCTGAAGTACAGTGGCACAATCACAGCTCACTGTAGCTTCGACCTCCCTGGCTCAAGTGATCCTCCCACCTCTGTGTCCTGGGTAGCTGGGATTACAGGTGCACGCTGCCACATCCAGCTAATTTTCTATTTTTTGTAGACATGGGATTTTGCCATGTTGCCCATACTGATCAGTAAGTCTTAAACTGGTGATCCCTCTACTTATTGCAAAACTTACTGATATCTCAAAAAAATCAAAGGTGTACTTTAATATTTCTCTAAAACAGGGTTGCTAACTCAGCTGATAAACATGGGGGAAAACTATTATTCCTTTTCCCTCAGTCAGTGGCTCCCACTGCCCTGCCTAGACCCCAGGGATTCCTGGGCAGATGCCACTGTGGGCTACCCTAGCCAGCCTTTTGCAGCCCCATTCCTGCTTGCTTCCTCACACCTCCCCAGCCAGAACAGACCTGGACCCCAACAGAAATATTCACCACTAGCAGCAACGCTAGCACTCCCTTGGACAAATGCTTAGTGATCCATCCACCACCTGCCACCAGACCCCACTTCCCTTCCATCAGTGGCTATCCTCTGTTGACTCTTCCCTAGAATCACCTTCACATGGTGATTTGTGGGAACTACGGCTCCCACCATGTTCTTCTGCACTGTTAAATATTTTGAATATTACTCCCACATATATACTGTTTGTGATAATCATGTTAAATGTTCAGTCTTTTGAGACATTTTAAAAGAAAATTCTTAAGTACACATGATTTGAAAAGTCCCAAATAATGGATTAATTTGCACTTAATGTACTCACTACATTGGAAACTACCGTTACAAGTTTTATTAGTTCATTCATCTGAGAGTTAAACTGATATACATTGTTCTTACTTTGTATCAAAGATATGCAAAGTACTTGAGGCACAGAAGTAAAGATGAAGTAACTACCCCTCTGGGAGCTTATAGCTTAAAATGGGATATATATGAGATAAATGAGAAAGGTTTATACCACAGAATAACATCACGTAAATCAATTTAAGCAAATAATAAATAACACCAGAGGGAAAGGACTTTTAGCAACTACTTATCATTATGTCCCAATAAAATGTTCCAGTTCTTGTTGCAAATAGGGCAGCACCCTGGCTATTGTGTGGGGTCTGTAAGTAATGAAGTAGCTATGGGGTGAGGCAGTGAGTCTTTCCCCTTAGGGAGGGTTTGAGCCCAGACCCACTTGACCATCTTATCACAAATCTTGCTGATGTTCTAAGATCCCATTCAACTACAAATTTTCATGCTTCTATAGAATCATCCCTGACCTCAGGAAAAAAATACAAAAATGGAACAAACCAAACAGAATAGTAAAACACGAAATAAGAAAAAAAGAAATGAATTTGACATGGTACAGATCAGGAGAAGGAATGTTCATTAACAGTTTCAAGATCTCTGGGTTTTCACCCAGCAGGAAACAAATTACCATGAGTTAAGGTGGGGGAAATTACTGGCAATTCATTGCCTTCTTTTAAAGACTTATTTTTAAAAAAACGAGTAAATAATTTTAGACTATTACCCCCTTTCCATGAGAGATACAAGGCTGGTTAAACTGCTATACTTATTAATTTTTCTGTTTTCATTCTACTCCAGCTACCAACTACACAGTGTCTGCTTTCCAAAATTAGTTTGAAAGCCAATGACCTGTGTTTGAACTGGGTGAAATAGCATAGCAGTTCACACCTGGAATAAAAGAATGATTGTATGTGAGTCTATTAATGGCTGTGTACCGCTGTATGTCTATATGGATCTATATATAAATATATTTTATACATGCCAGATTCATTTAGACTTGAATTGACCCCATGGTAAAGCAGCAGGAATAAAATATTTTTTTGATAAAGCACTCACTCAAATAGAGAAATGAGCTCTTGCAGTTACCATTTAATCTATGACTTCTTTTTGAGAGGCAGAAAAACTCCATTATAAAATGCTCAGTTCACCCAGGGACACAGATACACTGTGGGTTATAACACACCCTCATCTGCATGTGAGGCACATGAGTCAGCTGCTCTTCTCTCAGGAGGGTGGCTCTCAAGCTCCACAGTCATGCATCCTGCCTATTTCAGATTGTCCAAACCTGTAGGTTAGTAAGGACACAGGTGAGCCATAGGTATGACATGTTCATAAAAAGAAAAATATACTTTAATGCAAAACCTATCAGGAGAGTGAAGAGTATCAAATTGACTGAGGACCAGAGACACCTAGATGCAATACCATAATCCTTGGCTAATCTCTGAGAAGCTTGTTGGTCACCTCTTTCTCCTTTGCTTACTCTCCTTTTATCTTCCCTTACATATTGCACAGTGCCTTGTAGTTTACAAGACATAGAATACTTCCTTTGTTCTTCTGTATACTGAATGTAAGAATGAGCAAAAGGTCATCATAAGGACAGCCTGTGAGTTTATGCAGTGCGCACTGCAAATGACCACTCCAGCAATGGGAAGACACCCCTAACATTGCGTCTCTCCCTATAATGAAAATATTATTCATCATCAGCTTTAAAATGGATCTTCTCACTCTGTGCACTCTCCTTGGTAACCTCCTATAAACCCAGGATTTTAAGGCAGTGGTTCTCAAGGTATGCTCTTTTCTCCTGTGCTCTAAGCCTACATATCCAACTGCATAATGTCCTTTCCACTTGAATGACACATAGTCATGTGAATTTCAGTGTCCTAAACTGAAGTTTCAACTCCAAGTCTGTTTTTTGTCTTGTAGTCTTCATGTCAGTGAATCACAGTCTTTTATCCTAACCAGAAATATGTGAGTTCTCATGGATTCTTCCCTCTCACTCACTTTTCAGTTTTATAATCACCCAATTCCTACATTGTTTGTTTCTTAAATATCTCTTCTAGTCCTTCCTTCTCCTTTATACCCACTGCCACAATGTTAGCTCCTTCAGATCTCACACTTTCTCACTTTTACTGCTACAGAAATACCCCCAGCAGTTATCCTGCCTCTAGGCGAATCCCTTCAAAAATGCAGCTGCCAGAGTGATCTTTGTAAAATGCTTTTATAATAAAGTTCAAATTCATCAGCAAAGCACACAAAGACCTTTGTGATGTGGGATTGCTGAATTAAACTACTGGCAGCCCTAGAAAGGCAAAGTGTATTTGATGCCTCTGTGCTGTTCCCTCAGCCCAGAAAGCCCTTCCAGTTTCTTTTTAATAAACTCCTATTCATCTTTCACTACTCAGTGAATCATAAGTAATCTCATTAGGAAAGCCTTTGTTATCTACCTCCTCCCCAATTTGCCAGCTTGAGTTTGCTTCACCCCCTTCATAATACTCAATCGATCATAATGTCTTACATTAATCCATCATAGCACTTCACACAATGAACTCTAATGTGTGATTTGTTAGGATGTCTGCCTTTCTACATTGTAAGCTCCTTAAGGGTAGTAACCAGTTCTGATAGGCTTAGGGCAGTGACCACCAACAGAAAAAGTACTTGGTAAATGTCTAATACAATGTGTTTTACTTTTTCCAGAGCACGAGGGATGCATGAAAGAGATTAATGTACTCCACATGGGAAGTTACTACCCAGGCTTACCAAAAGGTCAGGTTTATATAAAGTAGCGTTCCTTTTTCCCCCCCCCTTAGTAAGACATTAAAAAAAGAAACCGCAATTGAAAAGCCAGGAGCTATCTCTGATACAAACTAAGAACACAGAATCAGATTCTCATAGCACCCAAGTTGTTCCCTAGGCAGTGGTTCTCAAGGTGTGCTTCCAAGAACAGCAGCAGCACCATCACCAGGGAACTTGTTACGAATGCAAATTATGGGACTTCACCCCAGATCTTTGTTATTGGAGACTAGGGATGGGGTTAAGCATTCTGATTTAACAAGTCCTCCTGGTGATTCTGATGTGTATTCTAGCTTGAGAATCACTGCCCTGGAGAATGAAAAAAAAAAAATTCCCACAGAAAGGCTTTAGCAGTTCTAGAGCACCTCCTATGTGCCAGGTCATTTATTTTGTTTACCTTATTAACTTTTTCTGAATACTAAATTAGTACTTCAGGATTTAATTCTTTTAAGACGTCTTTCATTCCATTTCATTACTTTAGTAAGTTCTAATGTTTGATAATAGAATACAGTGACTGTACTTAGCAACAATATTTTGTACATTTCAAAGTAACTAGAAGATTTGAAATGATACCTACACATACAAATGATAAATACTCGAGGTGATGGAGTCCCCAAAAACCCTGACTTGTTCAGCTCTCATTCTGTGCATGTAACAAACACTTACACACATCCCATAAAGATGTAAAATATTATGTGTCAATAAAAGAAAAAAATATTTGAGATACCAAAGTCCTAAGTTTGCTATAGTACCTGGCCTGGTAAAAATGGTGTATCCTCTACATGCCTTTTCTCAACGCATTCCATGGGTGATTCCTCTCTTTTTTACACTGAGTATGGCACTGAACTGACACTTGAAATATATTGCCTTGTATCATAGATAACTGAGCTGGCTTATCTTTCATGCTGTGAGTTTTTACAGAGCATGGATCCTGCTCTGTGTACAGAGGCCTGCAGCTCTCAGCT
Source organism: Ateles fusciceps (assembly GCA_036589455.1). Classification (NCBI taxonomy): domain Eukaryota; kingdom Metazoa; phylum Chordata; class Mammalia; order Primates; family Atelidae; genus Ateles; species Ateles fusciceps. Next base: position 5,910,713 of record JAZHEH010002496.1, read on the forward strand.
TTAGATAGTACCTTGAACATATGAACTAAACACTTGATAAATATCAGTTGGATGAATACATAAGTCTTACAATATTTATCACAGTACTATCCAGATTTAGGTTTGCACTGTAACTGCACAGAGCAGGGATTAAAAGCTTTCTTTCTTTCTTTCTTTTTTTTTTGGTCTGAGAAACTGTAACACCTGTTTATACAGGAGGAAATGGGAGAAATAATTATGAAAATGGGGAGCTAACCACATTTTTTCCTCTTCTGTTTTTAAGTAGCCTTTTCTCAAGCCAGTTCAGCCTGATTTGTGTTTTAAAGGCACAGGCGTTTCCATTTCAATGTGTGGGTCCCTTTAACTACATGGATCCAATAAGCTAGTTCTTATACTCCACCTCAATTATACAATCTTGTTTGGCCTGAACTTGGCCTTGGAACTATGTGTATCAGTACAGGCTGGCATGACCCTAAGATGCCACTCTCAGCTTTGGAGGCTACTCTGTTCAAAGACAAGGACTTTTCTTTCCTTAAATGTGGTCCTCTGTGACTTTGCTGTTTTGGATTTTAGGATTAAGTTTAAAATGTGTTGGCACTGACAAGGGTAAGAAACTGTTCTTACTGTACTCTCTATAGGCAGAAATCCATCTTTTCAGAGAGAGAGATGGCAAGAGTGTAACAGCACAGTTCAGACTTATCAGTCACCAAGAGTGAATATGCATAGCCTTCCTCTCGGTAAAGTGGATCAATTTGAAGGAGGAAAAGGAAACAAAAGTCTCCGACACTATATTATTCTGTCAGTTATTGCTTTCTCTAGAAATAGAGAATGGACCAGGAAACTGGTAGCTGCTTTGATATTATTTTACCTTTTTTCTTTCTTGAGAATGATCAATTTTCACCTATTTTCAAATTCTGCACCTATTTTCATGGACATGAGATAGCAAAATCCCCTCATGCACAAGCATGTGAGGGGAAAACTTGATTTCCCTGCTATCTTCCTGGCTTGAACATTATAAACATTCTTTTTTTTTTTTTTTAAGACAGAGTCTCGCTCTGTTGCCAGGCTGGAGTGCAATGGCACAATCTCAGCTTACTGCAACCCCTGTCTCCCAGGTTCAAGCGATTCTTCTGCCTCAGGCCCCCGAGTAGGTGGGACTATAGGAGCGTGCCCCTGCGCCTGGCTAACTTTTTGTATTTTAGTAGAGACGGGGTTTCACCATATTGGCCAGGATGATCTCAATCTCCTGACCTCGTGATCAACCCACCTCGGCCTCCCACAGTGCTGGGATTACAGGCGTGGGCCACCGTGCCCGGCTGAACATTTTATTTTATTTTTTTTAAGACGGGGTTTCACCATGTTGGTCAGGCTCATCTTGAACTCCTGACCTCAGGTGATCCTCCTGCCTTGGCCTCCAAAGTGCTTGGATTACAGGCATGAGCCACCACGCCCAGCCCAGCTGAACATTCTTAACCTATTGACCATGCTAGACATTTTCCAGTCATTGTAAAAGCCTCTTGCTGAAGGAATGTAAGTTTCTGGAGGTTGGAAGTAGGACTGCTATGGGTTAAAATGTTTAGCTCTTACCTATAGTGAGGAGCTAATGACATTGATGATATTGCTAATTATAATAGATATAATTATATAGGTAGTTAAAACAGACATAGAGACCAGCTGAAGAGTCTTTATTTTTATTGATTTGTAGGATAAGGAAATATTTTTGTTTAAGTGCTATTATTTCTATGGCAGGAATGTTTAACTCAGGGCAAATTAATGGAAAAACAAAGCTTTCTACACTTCTGAAGTGTCTTGCTTCAGAGAGTTTTACCTACAACAACACTGATGTTGAATTCCGCTTTAAGTTGTCCCATGGTCTGAGTTGTACAAAAAGAAAGAAAAATTCCTTAGTGTCTGGATAAACAAGAAAATGCAAAAGTTAGGATATGTTTAAGAACTCATTCATTAATTATGTTTTTAGCCACTATTCTAAAGGGGTCTGGGCACAAAGGTTATTCTTTGCAGCATTTATATAACAGTAGAAAGGGGCAAGTAACCTTAACCTCCACCAATAGGGAATTGATTAAATATATCATGATACATATATACAATGGAATATTATGCGACCATTAAAACTGAGATACAATACATATACATTGACATGGAATTCATGTAACAATAAATTAAGAGAGTAAGTAGATTTTAAAATATATATAAATGAGCCCATTTATGTGAAAATATACATATTTAATATGCACATATATACATTGAGATTCATGACAGAAGTTCATCAAACTATAGTAGTGATCTCTAGGGTATTAATTCAGATATTTATTTTCTTCTTAGACCTTTTAAAAATATTTGAATGTTTATAAAAAAATATATATAATTTTTCCAAATTATGAGCAGCGTCTGTTTCATACTATGTTTTATTTTTCCAGTGTAATTCCACATTGCTAGCCTTTTCATTAGTAATAAGTTTAATTAATTAATAGGTTTAACTAAACCTATTAATATCTAATTTAATATTTCTGGTTTTTTAAGTTTTCAAAATAGAAATAACTACATAATTCATAAGGAATAATGACAAATAAAAGAAATGCTCTAAACCTTTATAGTTAATAACAGAGAAATAAAAATATAACAACAGGAAAGCAATAGTAGAGAGAAAAAGATGTGTAAAGATGTCTATAAAGAAAAAGATGAGGCTGGGTGCGGTGGCTCACATATGTAATCCCAGCACTTTGGGAGGTCGAGGTGGTCACATCACCTGAGCTCGGGAGTTCAAGACCAGCCTGACCAACATGGAGAAACCCCCTCTATACTAAAAATACAAAAAAATTAGCCAGGCGTAGTGGCGCATGCATGTAATCCCAGCTACTCTGAAGGCTGAGGCTGAGAATCGATTGAACCTGGGAGGCAGAGGCGGAGGTTTCGGTGAGCCGAGATCGCGTCATTGCACTCCAGCCTGAGCGACAAGAGCAAAACTCGTCTCAAAAAGAAAAAGAAAAAAGATGAGAAATACTTTGAATAAGAAGTAGGAATAAATGAAAATACCAAGAAAGACTGCAGCAAAGAAAGGAGACAGGATAATAGGATGGTACTACCTTACAATGAATGGGAATTACATGTTGTAAAAATGTAAAAATAAGGATTTGACCCATGTAAAAATCCAAAGAGTTTAGTAAATGAAAAGTTTTAAATCTCCATTTGATATATGAAAAATAAAGGCCTAGGAAAGGCAAGCATCTTGCCTTATATCACGAATTTAATGTGGACGCTGGCTATCTCCTTGTTATGTACCAGGCATCCTACAAATTATCTTACTTAAACCTACAGTAATTGAAGGAGTATCACCCTCATTTTGCAGAATAGAGAACTGAGTCCCACAGTCACAAAATAGCTTGCTCTAAATCACATAACTATTACATAGAATAATCTGGACTCTAACTTAGATCTCTTATACATATTTCCAATGTTGTTTGCCTCCTTTTTTCTTTTTGGCACTATGGAGAATAACTTGCAATAGAAAGAAAAAATATGAGTAAGATAAACAGAAGAACAGGGATGAAAGCTACAAAAGAAGAAAAAAGTTCCAAAATTAGCAACCATTTGTTTAAACATATCAGTAAATTACTTCATTTGCATGAAATTGCTATTTTGGGGTAGCCTGATGTTTCCCAGGTCAAATGTTGGTTAAGCCCAGTAAATTGTGTTCCTTTACATCTAATTTGAACTTTAAAAAAAAAAACAACTTTTCAAAAGATACTCTTCCAAAAGTCATTTACAACTTTTATGGGGAAATAAGAAAGGCTGTGCAAGACAGACAAGATTATTGCCTTGACTTATACACAGTACAGAATTCAGATTGTTTTTCATTGCCATCAGAAGCAGTACCTTACTTTCAATGCAACTTGATGCCAGTTTTGATTGTGACTGTTCTCTTGTTTCCATGGTAACAAACTTTAATGTGATTAGCATTACATAGGAAGTTTTTGCATTGAAACAGGCAGGAAAATAAATTCTGATTCTCTGTGCCTGAAACACATACAGTAGAGGCTGAATAAATGTTTATGGAATGAAAAAGTAAAATAGAAATAGTCTCAGCCTTACAACTGCGTGCTAAACAGATGTGGTGCTAAAATTTGTATATGTCAACCTCTTCAGGGGACAGAATAAACTTAAGCAAAACAGAAAGGTGTAGGGTTGTTTTTGCTTCACTTTAGACCCAGATTGTAGCACAAAGAGTGCTAAGTCGAAGGCTTAAATAGCTTAATTGTACAGCAAGTTAGAAGTTAAAGGGTCAGAGTAATGTTAAGTAAATGAAGCTGTTTTGGAGAAAACCTGTAATGCTGCATTCCAGGTCTCCAAAGGCACAGTGCCATTTTTGTGTGTGTTAAATCATTTTAAGGCCAAATACTGGTGTTTGCTGACTTCCAGAGCTTCCTTATGTTTCCAGCCTTTGCAAAACAACATAGCCAAGTACATAGTATCTAAATCTGGTGGGCTGCTTCTGAGATTTTCTTAGAGGGTATTTAAATACATGTTGATTTTTGTTTGTTTGTTTCCCACTCACAACATGTCCTGTTTTCTAAAAACTGTTTAGGTTCAGGCAGTTGACCATTTATACGTGAAAAATGTCTGAAAAATTTGACCCTGGTAAGGTGGATGCCTCTTGTGAGATTACAGAAGCCCTTAACCTGGAAAAGGGATGTAAACCAAGAAGTTTCAATATATGTAACAATCAAAATTTAAGCATCTTTAAATGTTATCTACTCAAATATTGATTGAGTCCTACTATATGCCAGACACTGTAGTAGGCACATGCTGAACAAACAAAAATTCCCGTTCTCATGGAGCTTATACTCTAGCAGAGAAAACAAAACAAAAGTGAAATGCATAGGATGTTAGATGGTAGCAAGTGTTGTGGTATAACATAAGTCAGAGAAAGGAGTCAGTTTTAAATAGGAAGGTCGTAGAAGCCTCATTGAGAAGGTGGCATTCGAGCATGGACCTGATGGAGGTGTAGGATAGTGACAAGCAGACATCAGGGGAAAGAGCATTCTTAGGCAGGCTGAACAAAAAGTGCAAACATTCTGAGGCAGGAGCATCCCTGGAATGCTCTGGGAATAACAAGGTCGCCTGTATAGCTAGAGCAGTAAGCAAAGGAGAGAGAGAAATGGGAATTGATATCAAAGAAGTAATGCGGTCTTGAAGGCAGTTTGCATAGGGTCTTGTAGACCATTGAAAAGATTTCAGCTTTTGTTCTAAATGAGATGGGAAGTTATTAGTCTGTTCTCACACTGCTAATAAAGACATACCTGAGACTGGGTAATTTATAAAGGAAAGAGGTCTAATTGACTCACAGTTGAGCAGGGCTGGGGAGGCCTCAGGAAACTTACAATCATGGCGGAGGAGGAAGCAAACACATCTTTCTTCACATGGCAGCAGCAAGGAGAAGTGTGGAGCAAAGTAGGGAAAAGCTCCTTATAAAACCATCAGATCTTGTGAGAACTCACTACCATGAGAACAGCATGGAGGTAACAGCCCCCATGATTCAATTACCTCCCACTGGGTTACTCCTGTGATAAGTGGGGGATTATGGGAACTATAATTCTAGAAGAGATTTGTGTGGGGCCATAGCCAAAGTTATTCCAGTCCTGGCCCCTCCCAAATCTCATGTCCTCACATTTCAAAACACAATCACATCCTTCCAACAGTCACCCAGTGTCTTAACTTGTTCCCCACTCCTGGTACCGACATCTATATTAGTCAGGGTTCTCTAAAGAGACAGAACTGACAGGATATATGTATACATGAAGGGGAGTTTATTAGGCAACTTGACTCACAAGATCACAAGATGAAGTCCTGCAAATAGGTTGTCTACAAGCTGAGGAACAAGGAAGCCAGTCTAAGTTCTGAATCTCAAATGTAAGGAAGCCAACAGCAGCCTTCAGTCTGTGGCCAAAGGCCTGAGAGCCCCTGGCATACCACGGGTATAAGTCCAAGAGTCAAGAAGCTGAAGAATTTGGAGTCTGATGTTCGAGGGCAGGAAGCATCCAGCATGGAAGAAAGATGGAGACCACAAGACTCAGCAAGTCTGCTTTTTCCAGCTTCTTCTGCCTGCTTTATTCTAGCCACACTGGCAGCTGATTAGATGGTACTCACCCATATTAAGGGTGGGTCTGCCTCTCCCAACCCACTGACTCAAATATTAATCTCCTTTGGCAACGCCCTCACAGACACACCCAGGAACAATACTTTTGCATCTTTCAGGCCAGTCAAATTGACACTTAATATTAACCATCACAGGAAGGTACTGGAGGGTTTTAAGCAGAGAAGTGGCATAATCTGACTTAGGTATTCAATGGCTCATTCTGGCTGTTGTGTTTTAAAAAAGACTGAAAGGAGGAGAAAGGGTGGAAATTTTAAGGAGATTATATAGGAAGCTATTGTAAGAATAAGAAATGGTGGTGTCTTAGAACCAACTGCTAGTGTTAGAAGTGGTAGCATTTGGTGGATACTGGATATCTGGTAGCGACAACAGCAATTTTAGTGGATAGGATGTAAGGTTAGAAAAAAGTAATAAATCTAGATGCCAAGTCTTTTAACTGGAGCAACTACTAGGATGGGATTGCTCAAGAAAACTGGGGAGGATTGAGTTTTGAGGAGAAGATTAAGAGCTCAGTTTTGGATGTCAAATCTGAGACATCTAAGGAGATATCATTTTTGTAAATGACTGGAGTTCAGGGAAGATGTCTGGTATAAAGACATGAATTTGTCAGTCATCAATGCTGTAATAATTTAAATATTTAAAGGCATGAGGCTTAATGAGCGGTTTCTGAACTCTGGGGCTCCCAGCATTTAGAGGTCAAGGAGATAGGAACAGACTTCCAGAGGGTACTGAAAGGAGCGGCAAGTGAGGAAGCAGGACAACCTGGAAGCCAAATCAGGAATGCACCTCAAGGCCGGGCACAGTGGCTCATATTTGTAATCCCAGCACTTTGGGAGGCCAAGGGGTGCAGATCACTTGAGGTCAGGAGTTCAAGCCAGCCTGGTCAACATGGTAAAACCCCATCTCTACAAAAATACAAAAATTAGCTGAGCGTAGTGGTGCGTACCTGTAATCCCAGCTACTTGGGAGGCTGAGGCATAGAATCACTTGAACCCAGGAAGCAGAGGTTGCAGTTAGCTGAGACTGTGCCACAGCATTCCCGGCTGGGTGACAGAGCAAAACTCCATCCCCCAAAATAAAAAGAATGTACCTCAAAAAGTAAAGAAAAGCAAAAAGAGGTTTTAAATGGATTATATATACTTAGTAGGACATGCCAAAGTGAATGAAAGGAAACAGAAGGAAATATTTAGCTCTGGTCCCTTCAGTAACAGCCATGTTAATACCTTCTCAGGAACATAACATACAATAGCTATTTAGGCTGAACAGAGAGCTGAAGCGTATACCTACAATGATGATTCATGTGACTTTCTACCATAGAAATCTCACCAGATTCACAGAACCATAGACACCTTGGCAAAAAGCTAAAAGGAAACCTAGTTCCGTCCCTTACCTGATACAATATGCCCACCATAAAGTCATCCATCTTAATCATCTTCAATAATAGGCAACTTGAAATTTCTCAAAAGTTTGTGCATATTTGAATCCCTCTAGCAGTTCCTATAAAAAATAACCAAGTCATTACCATAGTATATGAAGTGGATTATGATGCCAACATTATATTGATTCATAACTTTCTGAGTATGTTTCTCAGTTATAGAGATTTATTCTAATCAAAATATGCATTCATTCGAGCAAGTTAATATAGGCTTGATTTATATACTGTATTAGTCTGTTCTCATGCTGCTAATAAAGGCATACTCAAGACTGGGTAATTCATAAAGGAAAGAGGTTTAATTGACTCACAGCTCTACATAGTGAGGGAGGCCTCACAATCATTGCAGAAGGCGAATGAGGAGCAAAGTCACATCTTACATGGCAGCAGGCAAGAGATCATATGGAGGGGGAACTCCCTTTTATAAAACCATCAACTCTCGTGAGACTTATTCATTATCATGAGAAATGCATGGGAAAGACTCACCCCCATGATTCAATTACCTCCCACTGGGTCCATCCCGTGACACTTGGGAATTAGGGGAACTACAGTTCAAGATGTGATTTCGGTGGGGGACAGAACCAAACCATATCATATACCAATTTTGCTCTTACATAGGGTTTTTGATTTTTAAAACGTTTGTTTCTTGGAAGCCACGTAGGTAGGAAACATATTTGCTTACTTTTTTGTTTTGAGACAGGGTCTCCCTCTCTCACCAGGCTGGAATGGTATGATCATAACTCACTGTAACCTCAAACTCCTGGGCTCAAGCCATCCTCTCACCTCAGCCTCCTGAGTAGCTAGGACTACAGGAGTGCACCTGGCTGATTTTAAAATCTTTATTTTATTTTTTGTCAAGACCAGGGTCTTGCTATATTGCCTAGGCTGCTCTTGAACTCCTGGACTCAAGTGACTCACTCCTCCACCTTCCACAGTGCTGGGATTACAGGTCTGACAGGTATGAGTCACTGCACCCAGCCTACTTTGGAGACAGTTTTGCTCTTTTGCCCAGGCTAGAATGCAATGGCACAATCTTGGCTCACTGGAACTTCCACCTCCCAGGTTCAAGCAATGCTCCTGCCTCAGCCTCTTGAGTAGCTGGGATTACAGGCGTGCCCCACCACACCCAGATAACTTTTTGTATTTTTAGTAGAGATGGGGTTTCACCAAGTTTGCCAGGCTGGTCCCAAATTCCTGACCTCAAGTGATCCACCTGCCTTGACCTCCCAAAGTGCTGGGATTACAGGCGTGAGCCACCGTACCCAGCTCACCCAGCCTACTTTTTAAGATGTATCCTTAAAGATGCTATGGTAGAAAGGGAAATACAGAGTTAAATAAAGATATCCAAATAATTATGCCATCAAGCTTCATAATAAAATAAAATCATAGCAAGCAGAGATGGCATCCTATTGGTTCTGAATGTATGTACCTGTCAACAGAAGAAAGCCACCTCCATGTTTCCAGAGTTGTGATGAAATCACATTTCAAATTGTTTCAACAGGTGCCATATGTCGAATGCCTCTTCCTATAAAGAAACTGCTGGGTTGTTCTAAACAGTGCATGAAAATAGCAAGTGGGGTGAGTGAGCAATCACAGTGAGGTCCTGAGAGGTGTAAAAACCCCCAGATTCGGATTCAGCCTTCCCCAGAGAGCGGGGTTACCTCCCACCGTGATTGAGGGACAGCCCTTCCATGATTAGACTCTACTCACAGTCCCAGCCTGAAGTGTGACTAGTGACACTAGTGACTGGAGGAATTGAGCCCCTGCAGGGAGGCCAGAACAGGTAGCATTTTCCTTCTCTTGCTCCCTGCCAGTGGTTACCCCTACACAGAATTTTTATTCCTACCTCTAAGCAGCACCTGCAGGTTAATAATGAACCTAGAATGTGAAGTGAAAATCAGCACCATGTGCGGTAAGCACTAGGTAATTACATTTCACTTGTTTAATTAAGTTTCACTTTCTGGTTGCCTTGAGGGAACTGTAGGAAAGAATTTTTTGTTTTTGCTTTTGTTTTTCCTGATGCTTTTTTTTCTTTTTTCCCTAGCTAGAAGCTGAGTAATTCCACACAGTGTTGAAATGGATATGCTGTGTTTGTGTTGGCTGAATTAAGCACCTATAATCATATATTTCCTCTCTTTTGTCTATTTGTGTCCCAGTCTTAATATGTGGGATAGAAATTTTGTTTAGTGGAGACATGACTTTTTGATTGTCTTAGGGCTTATTTAAACCAGCTCATTTCCATTAGAATGTGTTTCTGTATTTTAGTCATCAGCTTGGCACTGGCTCTGCTATTGTTTTCCATTGTTTTCTTCAAATGCCGTGTATTTTCCCTGAAAGTCCAAGTAGCTGATATTTTGCTACCTCTCCAAGGAAATCTGCTTTATTTTCTCCTAGGATTTATACATATATAAAACTATGCATTAGGAACTTACTCTTCCTCAGCAGGTTACATGGCCTTGCATTCACTCTCTTAAAAATATCTGTGGACCTGTTACGTGAAGTAATGTATGATTTACTCAATGGGAGATTTACTTTTCAGTAAGGTTATGGTTTATTAAGCCTCACAAACCTCTAAATTTGTGTACCTTCAATAATTCCATCTCTGAAGGGGCTCATTATTATCCACATTTCCATGTGTGATATTCACTGAGGCATGTCCCTGGAAACATACCTAACCACGTAAGAGTAAAAGCCCCTCATAGCACAGGAAACCTAGAATAAGTACATTCTACCATTAAGCACCCAGGTTTTAATATGTCGGTTTGTATTTAGATTCTACGTTTGTGATCAGGGTAGTATTTGAAATTGAGAGATAGTTAATTAGAAAGAGATGTGGTCAATTTCACTTTATCAGTGAAGCTCAGAATTGCAATTTATCAGTGAAGCTCAGAATTTATGCTGTTTTTCAAAGACTACTCATACAGACCAGCTTAGTACTGAGAGAGGAAGTGGAACAGGAAAAGTTCCCTTGTCCCCCCTTGGAGGGTGTATGATGGTGAACTGGCTCGCGTCTTAGTGCCCTGCTGCTCAGACCTCTAGGGGAGCATACAGACAGGTAAGTTTTGGGGCTCCAATCCCATGGCAGTGTCTGTAGTGAATGTTTATAGCTCCTGAAGCCCAGTTACAGGGTGCTCTTTTAGTTTAGCTGTCTGAAGGCAGCTTGTGTTAACCAGCTCAATTACACCCTCTACCTTGTCGCAAGGACAGAGGGCTTTCTGTATCCTGGGGTTCTTGCTTTGGTGTAGTGGAAGACTCGGATCACATGTGGGCTTGGAGAATGATCGCAAGGTTTTATTGAGTGGAAGTAGCTCTCAGCTGATGGGGAAACCAGAAGGGGAGATGGTTTTCCCGGGGAGTTCGCCTGCTTGGTGGCCTGAGCGCTCCTCCGACTGCCCCAGCCAAACTCTGCATCGTTCTGCTGGTCCGTGGCCTGCTGGTGCCTGTTGGTGAGTTCCTCCCGACGTCTAGCCACTGGTGTGTTCCTCTGCCAATGTGCTCCTGTCCATGTCCAACCTCTTCTGTCTCTGCCTTGCTAGGGTCTTGGGTTTTTATAGGCACAGGATGGGGCGTGGTAGGCCAGGATGATTTTGGGGAAATGCAGTATTTGGGCAGGAAAACAAAAATGCCTGTCCTCACCTAGGTCCATGGGGGTGGCGTCCTAGCCAGGGACCATGCCTTTCTCTACCCAGCACTTCTCTTCCCCACATCCATATCATTTAAAGGGACCACGGTCTTCCCTTCCCAGCACTTCTGTATCAGAGGGACACAGTCTTCACCTGCTAAGCTGTCTCTCACCAGTGGTTATGTTTTTTCTCTTTTGAACAGGACTTTTCTCTGTGCAGACTTCTGTACTGTTCAGTTACATCATTAGCCATATTCTTGTTACTCATTTGAAAGGTTACACAACTTGTAGGAGTAATTCATGGGGAAAATAACTCATGTTTTTCCATCACATTTTCTGCCTCTACCAACTCTCCCTTCATCTTCCCAGCATTAAAGCCAGGAGAGAGAAGGCTGCTACTTTTCTGTCGATCTTCACAGGCTGAAATGCTTTGCATCGTGCCTGCTTATACTGGCAATTGCCTGGCCTCTTCTGTAGCTTGTCCTCTGTAGCTGTCTCTCCCACATTCCTATGTCAGCTGACACTATGTATTTGCGCCCAAAGAGTAAATAACATGATTTAGTTATGTAACAATTAGAAATGCACTAATTTCTTTAGGTTAATGTTACAGCCTCGGTATTGGTAATTCCTGACTACTTGCTAACTTTTGAAAGCCAGAGAGTCTTGCTCTTCAAACTCTTCTCCTCACAGAATGTAGTGGGCTTATAGCAGAAGAAAGGCATATCTAGGGTGTTAAATGTGTCCTTGCAAAACTAAATACGTATCCCATGCAGAAATAAGATATGCTGTGTGGTAACTAGTTTTTAGAATATTTGAAGCAATGATTTGTACTACTTTCAACGTTTTCATTTCAGGAGCATCTTAAGTGGTTTGGGGTCATGACTCCTGCTTCAGTACATGATTAGTACAATTTGTAATGCCTAATTTGTGGACCCTCCTTTATTAGATTAGAAGACATAACTTGAAACCAGTATGATAGAGTTGATGAGATGAGATTCTAAGATGGGTAATATAAAGCTAAGGAAAATGGAAATGCCTTGCCCAGTGTGACTAAGAGGGTCAGGAATAGAACCTGACTCCTAATAGAACACATTTTTGAGTGGGTGGCACAAAACAGGACATGTTAACAATCAGAAACAGCTCAAGTCCAGCCATAAAACATATGGGTATACACCGTTGCGTATTGTGTTCAAATGAGTTATTTTTGCCTCAGTCTGTTCCAGTGCACATTCCTGACAGAGGAAGGTATTGGTTTGGAGATCATTTTTTCTCCAGCAGCATGCAAAAGTCGGAGTTTCCAGGTACTAAACCGAAGGGGGGCCTGAGCCTTATAAAAAACGTACCAATGACCCAGTGGATGGGTTCCATACTTTGTAACTAATTTGGCAATGGCTGACATCTTAGTTTGTGAGGGGGCTTTACAAAAGTTAAGGACCTGTAACCTCTGCATTGGGGTAGGCTCCCCTAGTTAGATTACTTGGGGATGAATCATTGCTGAGGTAATTGTGGGCAAATGTAGAACAATAGCCCTAACAAGAGACACTCCGGCACTCTATGCCACACTTGGCTTTTAGGAGCAAAAGAGGTGATCTGGCTCTTATTTGAACTATAACTATAACCAATATTTATTTCAGAGAGATTTCTGTATATTTCCTTAATTTTCCCTCAAAAAATCCCCCAAAGGAGGTCTGTCAATACACTAACGTTATAGATCTTTTATGAGGCCACAGACAGGCCCAGGGAGATTGCGACATGCACAAGGCTACACAAGTAATAAATAAGGATTGGGAAACACATTCAGGTCTGCTGACTCCAAATTGGGTGACCTTTTAATGAAAGGGGTCGTTGTGGTTCCACCAGCCCCCCTCCATACCTGCAGAGCCCAAGAACAGACTCAGAAGGAATTTCCCCTATGGTTACAGTATGTATTGTATAAAAGATCAGGATCCCATTTCACCTTTCCTTTCTTTCAGAACTATCTTAGCTTTCCCTTTAGATAAATGTATGTCATCGGTGGGAGATCATCTGCCTCTTAAATCCTTATCTTTCACAGTGGACACCAGACTTCCTTTTAAGGTGCTATGTATGACTCATCAGTAGTTTAAAATTTTGTAAGATACATGAACATTTTCTAATTGAGAAACACTTTCGAAATGCGGAACGTATTATCGTGATGAAATAACAATGACTAATATTGTTGTTGAATTGTTGGAATTATAATAGCTTTAATGTTTTTTGATTCAGTCTGTTTATTCCAAGTTACCTTGCCTTTTAAATGGCTTTGAAACATTAGCAAACAATGTTGGTCTCTCTTACAGACCTCAGTCCTGCTTTTAACAGCCAAAGGCAGTGTATTCAAAACATACCTGAATTGGGCATGACATTATGGAGAATATTTTGACTAATTTGTAATAAAAGAAAAGTTGACTAAATCACAATTGATTAAAGAGGTGATAGCATACCAGATACTGCAGTGAATAAATTACTCTTGAGAAATGCATTGTTTATATAGATATTTATATAGATAATGCCATGCTGTTCTCAACCCAATCAAATATATAAACTGGAATAGAAATTCCTGAACTTTTTTTTTTAACTCCTGATGAAGCAGTTTATAATACTAGATTACTATCAAATATAGCCAAAGAGAGATGGATAAAAACATGGGTACAAAGTAAACATGACTCCTTTGGTTTTATTAATGGATGATAGGATTGAAACTAAGCCAGAAGGTACAGAAAGGTGAGATTATAGTAAACCAGGCAAACATGGCACTTGCAACTAGTTTATCTAAAAGCTTGCTTTTCCTTGGGAAATAAATGAAACAGAACATTAAAATGAGGATTTAAACAATGGATTAAATTTTAAAAATAAGAACAAATGGTGACTGGAGGGGAAAACAAGAGGAAAGAAAATGAGCAGTAATCAAAAGCCTGGGAGAATTATTTTCACTTTGATTTTGTGAATTTTATTTATGCAATAGATAATAATGCTAATTGAGGGTCAAATTAATCTCTAAGAACATTATAAATGATGTTATATCAGCACATTCGGAGAAGTAAAATACTGAATCTGTGAACTCTGTCTACATTTACCATAACTGTACATAATTTTTAATCTTCCAATGTCTTAGTTTCATACTTTTAGTGACACCTATTTCAAGATTAGTGGTCCTCAAACTTTAGTACACGTCAGAATGTCCCAGAATGCTTGTGAGAAATACAGATATCTGGGTTCCATCCTCAGGTACTCAAATTTATTAGATGTTGGTTGGGACCCAGAAAGATGCAGGGGACTTCAGGCCATCTTTTAAAAACATTAATATAGAGAATACTGGGCCAGGAGGGAAATAACTCTTTGAGTCAGAGAATGCCATTGATTTTAGGAATTCCGATGCTATCAGATATAGATTTTAGAATTTAAATATTTGTTCATGGTGACATACCAGAAATCTAGCATAATACATATTGGTAAAAAAATAATTATAAAATTGTCTGTGGTTAGGTAACTTGGTTGTTTGTAATAAAACTGTTTAGACAATAAAATTGAAATAGTTACCAAATTGAACACTTCATTATTTTAGGGGCATAATATGGAGCTCAAGTAGTTGAAGTAATTTGCACAATATCATGTCGCTAGCTAGGGACCAGGCAAGATACTTTGTTCTTTCCATTTATTATGTTGCGTTTCTTTCAAGTCTCTATAAGTCTCCAGTATTATCAGAAGGACGTGGGTAAGCCAAAAACCCCGTTAACTGATACCTTCGGCTCATATAGGAAAACAAGGTTATAGGCTTGTATAAACATAAATTTACTTAACAAAAGCAATCCTATGGTTATAGCCATAAAATACGTCTTGTCTTTCATCTCAGTAAATCTGATGAACCATTGGATGGAGTGTCTTAGTTCATTTTCTTTTGCTTATACCAAAACACCCAAAACTGGGTAATTTATAAAGACAAGGAATTTATTTCTTACAGTTATGGAGGCTGAGAGGTCCAAAGTTGACGGACTGCATCTGTTGATAGCCTTCTTGGTGGTGGGGACTCTGAGGCACAGGGCACCATGTGGCAGAGGGGGCTGAGCATGCTAACGTGCTTGCTCAGGTTTTTCTTCCTTTTATAAAGCCACCAGTTCCCCTCCCATGATAACCCATTAATCCACGAATGGATTAATCCATTTATGAGGACAGAGACTTCATGATCCAATCACCTCCTAAAGTCGCCACCTGTCAATATTGCCAGATAGGAGATTAAGTTCCAACATGAGTTTTGGAGGGGGTCATTCAAACGGTAGCATAGAGTAATGATGGTAAGTTGTTTCAGGCATAAAATTTGAAATAAATTATGAGGCTCCATGATATGCTATGTTAGTTTTATCTTCAGAAGGATATTTAGCTTCACTCAGGTTTTTCAAAGCTACCCTCTCCTCAAAAAAAAACTTTTTAAGAGTAGATAGCTACTCATTTGATCAGCCTCCCCTGCTGAATCAATTAGGATTTTTTTTTTTTGGCTGCAAATAACAGAAAACTAACTAACAGTATAAGAAATAAAGTGATTACAAACAAATTTTTTTCCCCCACACACACCCTTCAATATTTCTGGATGTAGGTCATTATGGGTATTAGTTTAATGACTCAATAATATCATGGCTCAGGGTCAGTTTGTCTGTGATTCTCCTGGCCTTTCTGTCGTAGTCTCAAACTCCAGGTATCACATTGGCAGGCTGGAGGGAGGAGTGAGGGCAGCCCAGGTGTTCCTTTTATCAGAAAAGCTGAAAATGTCCCAAAGCACACCCCTCTCCTATCAGATGTCCATCTTACTGGCCAGAACTATGTGCACCTCCATTCCAAGAACAAGAGACACTGAGGAAAGAAATGTGTTGCTTTAGCTTCTAAAAAGGAGATGGCCAAGGGATAAGACAGTGAAGAAAGGGATGGCATGACAGAGTGTCTGCTGTACTCTTGGTTTTAGAAGGAACTCCTCTTATTCTAGTTTCACCTGAGTACAGACTGGGTCTCATGGGCCCACTCCAGGTTCAGACATTCTTCTTTTTTCTTCTCTACCACCATCCTTCTAGACTCTGTCACTTAGCTTTCCCCCACCCATCCCCCAACACCACACAGAGTGACTCCACTCACACACACGCAGGCCTTCCCACAGCCAAACCTTCATTTTCAGGAAGTCCTTGAACTGATTGGCCATTAGGAAGGTGGCACAGGTGTTCCTAGGATTATAAAATGTTTTACTGAATAAGTTTTCTCTGTGGATGTCGAGGAACCTTTCCTTCCAGGCTCTTTGAAAGAATAATGATTGAATCAGAACAGGACATACTGATGTCAAAAAAAAAATGTCACAAGTCAGTATCTTAAAAGTATATCCCTAGGCTTTTCTTAAGGTAACCTTTATACTGAACCATAAAAAGATTAAAGACACCTTCTGCTAGAGTCTGGCCCTGTCATTCACATTGAGATTGTTCAGAAAAAGAAGTGTTGACACCTTTACTGAAAGGAGTCAAGGTCTTCCAAGCAGGAAACTGGTTTGATGACAATTCCCTGACTTGTTAGGTAAGCTGGTCCTCATCAGAGATGACTCTCTCCTTGACTTCTGACTTACTTTGTGTTCGTTAGAGGAATCCTGTGAGTCATGTTTAGCCTTTCCCACCTGATTGAGTTTGAAGGAGCCTCTGGATTATTGTATACAATGGATTTTGCAGTTTTCTTCAGCGTACTCACAGAAGAAAGGCAAGTTGGTTCACAAATGGAAATTCTAGACAAACAACTAAGCTAAAGACACCTCTGTGTATAAATGCTTCCAGATGGAGACAAGTTTTTCACTTCACTCTCCACAGTTTTCACTTTAAAGGCTTATTGAGGTGGCAGCATTGCAGCGGAGCATATTAGAATCGCTTGCCCCACCTTTCCTTCTGAGGAAGGCTGACTTACAGTTGCAAGGGGAAAATACCGGCTAAAAAACAAATCTTGGTCTGTTCCCTACAGTCTATCAACACATGCTTTTCAGAAGAAGAAACATCTGGAGAGAATAGGACTGAGTTGGTGAAACATCTTGAAGGGGGCTGGCCTTCACTTAGAAAATTGAAAAGGCATCCAGATAAGCCATTAGGAAAAATCTGTGGTTGTTAAACAGAGTAACCTAAAGGAGGAACTTCAAGATACAAGTTTAAAGCAACACTCTGCAATTATTTGTATTATAGCATCAGGTTGTTAAGTTTGCTTCACTCTTTGAAAGAGTTCTGAACAGTTAGAGTTTTCTTAAAAAATTTCGGGGTTGCCGGACGCAATGGCTCATGCCTGTAATCCCAGCACTTTGGGAGGCCGAGGTGGGCAGATCATGAGATCAGGAGTTTGAGACCAGCCTGGCCAACATGGTGAAACCACATCTCTACTAAAAATACAAAAATTAGCCTGGCATGGTGGCACGCGTCTGTAATCCCAGCTACTTGGGAGGCTGAGGCAGGAGAATTGCTTGAACCCAGGAGGCAGAGGTTGCAGTGAGCCGAGATCATGCCATTGTACTCCAGCCTGAGCGACAAGAGCAAGACTCCATTTCAAAAAAAACAAAACAAAAAACTCGGGGCCTACAAAAAATGCCATTTGGCCTGTACAATAAGTTGCTCGTATCCAGCAAGTCCTCTCCCTTTTACAGGTTTCTGTATAAAAGGCTGGGATACCAACATCTGCCTGAAGCAAAAACACATGTATTTTAACCAAATAAATAAAAAGGAACAAAAGTCTAAGTATGTCATGCTGCTCGTAGTCTTACTGGCTAACTCCCAGTGGCTCTCTCACTGTTGTTACAGTTGCGTTTATGGCCTAGGCAGATGGGCCTCTCTGCTCATGGGTGATTTAGAATCTGCTGATAGTGGCTGGAATGAAGCATGGAGGATCTTGCAACTTCTTAGCTCGCTGGCTTAGACCACTGTATTCTTGGGCTTAGGTGTTTACTCCCTATATGATTCCCATCAGTGGTGATACCTGGGCTATTGTCCAGCAGATGAATGTGATCTTCCTCTTCGGAGAAGCCTATTGCAAATCACAGCTAACAGGGATCCTAATGAGGACATTCACCTCCCGGCTCCCCCTGTGCCGGGGCAGTGGATAACAACAGGATGTGGGTTTTAAACACGTGTGAGCTTCTTCAAGCTGCCTCTTTCAGTTTCTTTCTTTTTTAAGGCACTAGAAAATATAATCCACGTATTTGAAACAAACGTTTTTTCTTGCTTTTAATGTTTTTTGTCATAGTTTTCTCCCATGTCAGGACTGAATTCCACTGATTAGTACCAAGATATATTAATTAGTACCATATGTAAATGAAAACATGGGATATTTACAAGGTATGCAGAAGATCATATATGCTTATAAGTTGTACTTTTGGTAAATATAAAAATGGATTGTATTCATCATCCATGGGTGTGTTAAAGCCACTCTGCTATCCTTTGGACTTAGCAAATCATATTTTGATGAACAGGACCAAAAGATGTCAAGAGTGCAAACCTATCATGGTAAAAATTAAAGGCATTTAGTTTCAAATGTATTTAAAAAGAAGTTGTAAATTTGAACAGGCCATAACATTAGGATCAAGTAGGCAGATCTGTAGGCATTTTCATCAGAGACAGTAGCAATGAGAGACTGCAGGAAATGGAAAGGAATCAGACTTTTATTATTTATATTTGAGTTGTTATTCCAGTCCTCACCATCCTCTTTGCTCCTCTTCCCAATCCATTCTTTTCCTTTCTGTTACTAGTTGTCCTTCCTGTCTCTCCTACTCTTCTTCCCATCACCCCCAGGATACACAGTAAAGAGAGAATACCAGAAATGGGCAGCACTATTGAACAGAGAGATATTACAGAGGGTTTTTTTTTTTCATTTCAAGTTTTAAGTTGTCCTTGTGCTTGAAATATGCACATGATAAAAAGGGGGTTGCCATCAATGCATATTGTCTTAAAAAGCCAATGGCTCCTTTTTAGTTTTTCTCCATAATGAAGACTTTCTTAGACTGCGGATTCTGTAATTATGTTCACTGAACAAATACCTTGAAAGGGAAGTAATTCCAAGTCATGTATCAAAGATTCAGTTTGATTTGTGTTTACTAAATGCCTAACATGCCTATGCATTTTGTTTATTCATTTATAGTAACAAGATACAGTGAGTTCATATTCTGTGCCAGCACTATGCTCAGTGTTGAAAAATTAGAGTCACAAGATTCCCACTTTTAAGAACTTACAGTCTAATAGAGGAGAAAGAAGCATGAAAGGATGGGTTGCAGGGTGACAAGAGAGTATTCCCATAGTGCAGCTCCAGAGCTGTGATTGTAAAAAGATGATGCAAACCGGTTATCTCTTGCTTCATGGAGTGGATGGGCTACAGGAAATTTGGCAATAAAACAAAGTTTATATGAATTGCAACATTTTTCTACAACTCTGCTACAAAATTGGAAATGCTTTCCCACAGAAAAAACTCTCAGAATGCTGAATGCAAAAGTTGGGATCACAGAAGTATTGTTTCTATATTTTGTCTGCTGAAAACTGTATTTTTACAAGGTAATCCCTGTTTTCAATGTAGTTCCTGTCTTGCCTCTGGCGATTTTATTCTTGAAGTACTTTTCTAGTTCTGAGATTGCTACTACCCAAAGTATTCCTTTCTTTCTTACTGGGATGTCCTCTGTCTTCACAGCCTCTTCTGGATTGTAGTTTTTTCCTTTCTTTCTGTTGAGATATTTATGGCATTTAATAGAGTCAGACAAGATGTATTGCAGCCTGACATGCTTATGTGGCTTCAGATGTGTAAAAATGAAGTAACTTCCTATCTTTGTCTGTCTAGCTCATGAATTAACCGCAGATGAGGAATGCCTGAATTGATTCATTCATATGACTATTTATTGACTACCTACTGTGTACAACCAGAAACACAGTTTCTAACCTCATGAACTTACCATGTAACATGGGAAGATAAGCACTAACTTCTTATTTGTTTGTAATTTGTTAAGACTCAGAACAAATACAGGTTTCTATGAACCCATGCATGGGAGAAATATTTAAGTTCCACTTAATACTAAGATAGCTAGGTATCTCAGTATTTAAGCTGAGATCTGAAGGACAGGTAGAAGATTCCTCAGGCAGAAGGAAGAGCATTGTGAGGCAGGAAGAAATGTGGTCGTTTTGAGGAACTTTGCGATTGGTGTGGCCATAGCAAAGACAGCAATAAGTGAAACAGGGAGGAATGGAATTCAGCTCACAGGCTCTGGAATCAGATTTCCAAGTTGGAATGCTGACTTCATAGCTGTATCAGTTAAGAAATTTTTTGTGTGGAATCCAAAGAACAGGAAGCCTATGTTACTGAGGTTCATATAAAAAGGGGGAAATTATCTCCACAAAACAAAAAGTCTGACAATAATGAGTCCAGGGTTGGTGCAGGGCTTGATGAGGTCATTGCAGGTTCAGGTTCTGTCTGTCTTCTGCTCTGCATTTGTAGCCTGTGGCTTTGTCATTCCCTCATCTGGAAATGGTGGCTGCAGCCCCAGGCACAACGGCCCACTGAGGAAAAAGAAGAGGGAAGATGTGCGATGTCAGGTTATTTTATCAGAAAAGTTCAAAGCTTCTCAGAAATCTTCTGCTGGAATTCTACCTGTGTGTCCTAGGCCAGACCACAACCCAAATAAGCAGGAAAAATGTGAAAGTGAGAACGTAGATCTTCCATCCCTAACAATGGAGACAGCAAGTGAGAGGAGATTAGGAATGTGTGTTGATTTCCTCAACAGTGTTTGACCTAACCACTTTCTAGCTTTATGATCTTAGGCAAGTAACTCAACTTCCCAGTTCCTCTTCTGTAAAATGGCGATAACACCCCAAAAGGTTGTTACAAGATTCACTGAAATAGTTCCTATGCTCAGTCAGCAATCAATCAATATGAGCTCCAACATGATGCTTGCCAGTTATGCAACAAACAGTTCATGAAGAGCTTTGTCAGCCATATTGATAATTTTCTTTATCCTTAGAACAATGAGAAGGTATTAAAGGATTTCAGGCAGGGAGGTAACATGATCATATTTGTGTTTTCAAAAGAACCCTCAGGCTGGGTGTGGTAACTTGCGCCTGTAATCCCAGCGCTTTTGGAGGCCACGGCAGGCTGATTGCTTGAGCCCAGGCATTTGGGACCAGCATGGGCAACTCGGGGAAACCTCATCTCTAAAAATAATACCAAAAAAAAAAAAATTGAGATGGCCGTGGTGGCACTCACCTGTAGTCCTAGCTACTTAGGGGGCTGAGGTGGGAGAATCACCGGAGCTTGAGAGGGGCTGTAGTCAGCTGTGATTGTGCCATACACTCCAGCGTGGGTGACACAGTAAGACACTGTCTTAAAAAATAAAAAAAAAAGGAGGCCTCAATTTATCCTCTGCCTCTGATGAATATATTCCATTTTGTTGCATTGCAAAATTCTAGCACATTGGTTTGCTTACCCATCTTTGCTCTGGAATGACTTTTAATTCTTATTTTTGGCAATCTTGGTTGTTTTGAGATGTATGAAATTAGAATCATATGCAGGTGTTTGAGTTCTTTTGATTTTGCTTTTTAAAACAGTTTTTGGGTTTTGTTTTGTTTTTAGCTTGGGGCAATGTAAAGCCAGAATATCAACATACTTTTGTCAAGATTTTCAAACCTATTCGGCTGATAGTACACTTACAAGAATAGGTAAAAAAGATCCCAAAGATATTACTTCACTTAGTTGAACTACTGCCCTACTCTTAAGAGCCACAGCAAGCTTACATGTTTAAAAAAATAGAAAAAAAAGAGCTGCAACATTCCTTTCGCACTCCCACTCGCCCCTGAGGTTCTTCCACTTCCTTCCTATGGCTTTTTTTAGAAGGCAGTGTGTTTTTCTCACGTCCGGCAACAAAGGATGTTTTGTGCTGCTACTGAGGTTTGTGTGTGTGACTTACTTTAGAACTCTTTCTAGAAAATGTGATGATTATTTGCATAGGTTTAGTAGAACTTTATGTTGAGTGAAAGTCTCAGATGACTTTTTGTTTTGTGTAGATTTGCCACTGCTTAACGTCAAACCACTTTCCCCTGTGTGTTTTAAAATAATCCTAATAAGACCTGTCAAAAATCCCCCAGAAGTCTCACAAATTCTTATCTTCAAAAAAAGTGTAAGTGATACCTTCAGGATATCACAAATTCTTATCTTCAAAAAAAGCGTAAGTGATACCTACAGTGTAGACCTTTTCAAAGACTTCTCGTCACTTCCTTAAATAGTGCCATAACGAGAAGGGGACATGGTGATGAACCGTAAACTTTGGCTTTCACTGAGAAAATCTATCTGGAGCAGTCACAGTATCCTATGCTTGGAGCTATTAGATTCCTTGACATTAGATGTTTCCATCTAATTGTAATTGTCTCAGCAAGGATACAAGGTGGGAGAAACAGAATTCTCAGATGGCTAGAATTATATTCTAAATTCTGGGAGAGAATTCACCTTTCCATTGTCAGATAACCTGAATCATTTAAAACGTGCTGGAACAGCTTCGCCATTTCTTGAGGAAAATGGGGTTTCTCTCTTAACAAAGAGAAAGATAAATGCGCCTCACAAGAATTTAGTGGTGATCTCTGTCAGTATACTACCAGCAAAAATGCCAGCAATCAATATTACCAAGAGGCAGCACTTTCTTGAGTGCAGAAGTAACAACCTTAGCTGCTTCGTAAACAAGATGGCATTGGAGACACTCTGTTTTGAGTAAATGACGAGTCCTGTAGTGTAGATATGAAGATTTCTCCTCCATGTGGATTTTGTGATTCCTCTTGTGTTAAAGTTAAGGAAGGAGGGCTTGGATTCCAAGATCAATTTAACGTCTGAATTCCTTGGCATTGTCATGCTAGATCAGCACATCTCAGGTGGCTTTCAATAGTTATTTTAGCGTTGATTATCCTCTACTAGGGTAAATCAAAAGATGATTTAGAAAATCAAAGTGAATTTTCCTTGGAGTTTTCTCAGAATAAAGGGAAGCTGCGATGTGGAAGGTTTTCTTTGGCTTCTATTTACATATGATGCAAAATCATTCTATGTGAGTCTCTTTCCTCTGTTGAGTATTTACTATATGCAGAGCCTTGGGTATTTCTGTGCAAGGGAGATTATGCAAAAGAATTTTAAGGCATGCCACTTGACTTTGTGAAAGTTAAGTATTTGTTTAAAGAGACAAGTATTACAGTGGGAGGCTGTTTTGTGAGAACCCACACTTTCAGATCAGCACCCTGAGATGGGTCCTATTATGCCCTGTAACCCGGCAAGGGACTTTATGTAGTTCTTCCTCAGGAAAATGGAGACAATGAAGATTCTTGCCTCATAGGTTGTTGGGTAAAAGGCAGCAAGATATGGCTGAGTAGGAACATGACTGAAGCCAGACTGCTTATGCTTAAAACCTAGGTGAGCTGTTTACACCTGATATGACCTTGGACAAGTCTCATATAACTTCTCTTGCCTCAGTTGCTTCATCTGAAGATGGCAATGATGTTAGTATCTGCCTCCTGCCTCATAAGGCTGTTGTGTTGAGACCATCCTGCCCAACATGATGAAACCCCATCTCTACTAAAAATACAAAAATTAGCTGGGTGTGGTGGCACATGCCTATAGTTCCAGCTACTTGGGAGGCTGAGGCGGGTGAATCACTTGAACTCAGGAGTCAGAGGTTGTAGTGAACTGAGATCGCGCCACTGCACTCCACCTTGGTGACAGAGTGAGACTCCATCTCAAAAAAAAAAAAAAGAGGTAAGGTAAAGTGCTGAGAACAGTGCCTTACACAAAGCGTCACGTAAGGATTTGCTTTCATTATTGTGAGGAATAGATATAATGCATGTGAAATACTTGACACATATGTAGAAGGTAACTATTCACTATTTATATAGAGAACTGAGCACAATGTGTAGTATATTTTCAGAGCTCAATAATGTTAATTGACTTTATTTTCTATTGCATATATGTGTGTGTGTGAGTGTGTGTGTGTGTGTGTATAGAGAGAGAAAGAGAGAGAGAGAGAAGCACATATTTCCCAACAGCATAATGAATATAATTTTATGGGAAAAAAATATTTAAAACAAAATGGAAATTAGCCAGGCCATACAACCCTTGCTATTCTGTCTGATGTTAAAAGGATTTGTATTTCTGGGCCTGTTTTTTCTACTGATGCTTCTCCAACGTTCCACCATGGATGAAATCTCAATGCCTCATAAAATGTTTGAAAAATTAAAAGGGATAATCACTGCTTATTGTTCCTACTACCACAGAAGGTTAAAACATACCTGCCTTTTGGGCTTAGCTACAACTGTAATTTAATAATAATACTAATAACAATTCTGGCAGTTTCCAGTGTTTCCAGTTTATATATATAATGTATGTCTTCCAAAATTCAGTTATAAAGCAAGAATCTGAATCTTATCATACACTTTCCCATAAAAAATGTTACAAGAGGGCTGGGCATGGTGGCTCATGCCTATAATGCCAGCTCTTTGGGAGGCTGAGGCGGGCAGATCACAAGGTCAGGAAATCGAGACCACCCTGGCTAAAACAGTGAAACCCTGTCTCTACTAAAACTACAAAAAACTAGCTGGGTGTGGTGGTGCGTGCCTGTAGTCCCAGCTACTTGGGAGGCTGAGGCAGGAGAGTCACTTGAACCTGGGAGGCGGACATTGCAGTGAGCCGAGATCCCGCCATTGCACTCTAGACTGGGAGACAGAGCGAGGCTCAGTCTCAAAAAAAAAAAAAAAAAAAAAAAATGTTATAAGAGATAATTAAAAATCAGGCCTACCTATCTAATTATCCCAATACCTTAGAGAAAAAAATGGTACTGTTGATTACCAATCATCGTTTCTGATTCATAGTACGTGCCTGAATTCTAGCTACAGAGATATCTGAAACACTTCTACCTCTATGAAAATCCTGGGAATGAGAGGCCTCCCGCCTGTACTCTACCATCTTTAGTAAAAGAGAGACAACATTTTGGGGGACATGATTTTCATTGGGTGACTTCAGCTTCAGTTTTTGGGCCAACATCAATGGCAGAACAGAGTTAAGATAAAGAGTTAAGGTAAAGTATGTAATTGTGAAGACTACTTTATTGCTAGTGATAGAAAATTACTAAAAACTTTGGCATGTGTTTTATTGCCTCCTCTTCTCCCTTACCCCTCACCATCACTCCACAAATCAACCAAGGCCAACGTCCTGGGGGATACGTTCAGTTCTTTCAATTATAGTTCTCCTGCAGGTCCTCCAAGTATGAAATTAAGAGGACTTTCAAGATGCAGAAATCCCCTCTTTGCAATATTAAAGAGTTTGTAATGCTGTTATCACCAAATAAGTTCCTATTAATTCTGAATCACGTCATGTTTGTTTTGCCAGTCCAAAAAGCCTCCCTATTTAGTCTGTATGAAAAGACAGCCTGGCAGAGAAATTTAACACCTTGTCATTTTAAAATGTGTCTATCACTGAATGCTTTACAGAGAAGAGAAGGTGATGTAGCTTTTTCCGTGCTCCAAAGCTGGTAGTGTGACATCAATATATTTATTCATTCAACAAACATTTACTGAGCCTTCACTGTGGGCCAAGTACTACTCTTCTAACTGCTAGGTAGAAAGGGATAGGGAGATATTTTTTAAAAGATGCAAAATTACAGCTAGATAGGAGGAATAAATTCTAGTGTTCATTAGCACTGTAGGATATATAGCTAACAGTAATATGTTGTTTCAGCTAGCTAGAAGGTGGATATTGTATGTTCCCAACACAAATAAATGATAAATGTTTGAAATGATGGATGTGCTAATTACCTTGATCAAAGTTCTATCATTATGTGTACTGAAACATCACTATGAAATGCCAGATATAGTTGATGGGGGAGGAAGGCAGCAAACCACATTGCCATGTGTGTACCTGTGCAACAATCTTGCATGTTCTTCACATGTACCCCCAAATCTAAAATGCAGTAAAATGTATATATATATAATATATAAAAGAAACATCACTATGGACCTCACGAATATGTACAATTTTTGTCAATTAAAAAAATAGAATTTTAAGAATAAAAAGATTTTAAATTTTAAACATTTTTTTAAATTAAAAAAAAAAGAAAAGCAGATAATTTGTCTGCCAAGCCTAGATGGATGTAAACACATAAACAGGCAAACTATAGTGTGTCATAGGGTGATAAGTGCCATGGAGGGCATTAATTTCACGCAGAGTGGGTCTGCAGGAAGTAAGAGAGCGAGCCATGAAACCGTCTGGATGATGAGTTCTCAGGTTGGGGGAATAGCAAGTGCAAAGCGTCTGAGCAAAAGCATCTTTGTCAGATTGCAAGGAGGCTCTAGCTGGATCCGAGCAAACTAGGTGAGAGTGGTGGGAGACGAGTTCTGAGAGGTAACAGGAACACCTTGTGGGGCTCTGTAGACCAGTAAGAAGATTTGCTCTTATTCTCAGTAAGCCAGGCAGCAAAGTGTTTTAAGCAGAAGTATAAGAAGATCTGACTTATTTTTATAGGCTCACTCTGGGTCTTCCATGGAGATAAGTTGCAAGTTTATCGTGTAGTTGCACGAGTTGGAAGTGATGGTTGCTTGGAGCTAGTTGCTAGCTACTAGCAAGCTAGTAGCAGTAAAAGTGGGGGAAAGTGTGGATTTTAGATATATTTTAAAGACAGAGCCAATAGTAGTGCCAGTGCATTGGATATAGGGTGTCAAAGAAAGAGCAGAACCAAAGATCGCTCAAAATGTGTGACTTGTGCAGCTAGAACTGCCATTTATTGGCTGAGGGGATATTATTGGAGTGTCATGTTTGATGACTGGGGAAAGAAGAGGAGAGAGAATTAGATGTTTCATTTTGGACATGTTAAGTTTGGCATGCCTATTAGACATCCAAGCAGAGATGCCAAGCAGTCAGGGGAATAAGTAAGCTGGAATTCATGGGCAAGGGCTGGCTTAAAAATGTACATTTGTGTATTTAAGGCTAGAAGGCTGAATGAAAACACCTGGAGCAGAAGTATAGCTAATTAAAAGAAGAGGTGTTTGGACAGAGTGCTAACACTCTGCAATATTTAGAGGGCAGAAAGATGAAGTGGAAGCAGAAAGGAGACAGAGGAGAAGTGAGAGAGAGAACATAAGAGAAAATGGTGCCCCAAAAGGCTAGTGAAGAAACAGCTTAAGGAGGAAATTTATTGTCAAATACTGAAAATAAATTAGTTAAGCTGAAGACTGATCATTGATTATTGAGTCAGGTGAAAGTCATTGATGACTTTCAATTAGTGGTGTGCCAGTAAACTGGCTCTCTGAAAAGCAGTGACAACAGCAAAATCCTGATTTGTAGTGTTCACCAAATTTCCCTGGTGTAAATATTCCCATTGTAGTCAATTTCAAGCTACCAACAGTTTAACAATCAGCTTGCAAAGTTCTTGAATATTTAACAATTAGCTTCTGCTACTTGCAGCACACACCACCTTGACAGGAGCCATTTTGTAGAAGTGGTGGGATTGGAGTAGATGCCTAAGAAATGAAATGAGAGGAATTGGAGACAGTGAGTGCAGACATTTTTAATGAGTTCTAGTATAAAGAAATGAGATGGTAACTGAACCACTACATGAAGTCAAGATTTTTTTTTTGTATTTTTAAAATAGAAAATATAGTGGCATGTTTGTATGTAGATGAGAATGATCCAATTAAAGGGGGAAATCAATGAAAAGGAGAAAGCAGGGAGAATTGCTGGGGTGAAGTCCTTGGGTAGGAAAGAGGAGGCAGTTCTAATGCGCAGGGAGAGAGAGGGTGGTTTGGTTTCCAATAAGAGCGTGGGTAGTTCCTTCACAGTAACAGCAGAGACTAAAGTAGCCCTGTCCAATTAAATATAACGTGAGCCACATAGACAATTTAAATTTCTCTCGTAGCCACATTATAAAGTAAAAGAGGCCAGGTGCAGGTGGCTCACACCTGTAATCTCAGCGCTTTTGGAGGCCAAGGTGGATGGATTACTTGAGGTCAGGAGTTCAAGACCAGTCCGGCCAACATGATGAAACCCCACCTCTACTAAAAATATAGAATTAGCCGGGTGTGGTGGTGGTCACCTGTAGTCCCAGCTACTTGAGAGACGGGGATAGGAGTATCACTTGAACCCGGGAGGTGGTTGCAGTGAACCAGGATCACGCCACTGCACTCCGTTGCATGGGCAACAGAGTAAGACTTCATCTCAAAAAAAAAAGTAAAAGAAACAGGTGAAATTAATTTTAATGATTTTATTTAACCCAATATGTACTAATTATTATTAAAATATATAGTGAATATAAAACCATTAATGGGAAAATTTAATTTTCAAAATCCAGTGTGTTTTATACTAACAACACATTTCAATTTGAACTAGCCAGTTTTCAAGTAATCAATAGTAGTGACTACCATGTTGGTGAACGTGAGTATAAATAATCAGCTCAGTGTTCAGATGTGTTGGTGGAAGGTTGTTGGTGGGCTGATTGCCTCTATTTTCTCAGTGAAATAGGAATCAAGTTCATCCAGCAACTGGGGAGTAAGAATTGGGAAGAAGATGCTAAAGGTTTAGAGGAGAGAGGAAAAGATTTGAAATAGTCATGCAGGAGAATGAAAGAGTTAATGGAACCAGAAGAGTGTGCTAGAATGGGTGTGGCACCAATGGCCTATTTGAGGTTAGTGGTCCAGAATTTCCAGCAAGACTCGCCATGCTGAGTGTGTTTTTCTTCACCACCTTCTGCCTAGCAGAGGCAGGGGCAGCGGGCATCTGCAAAGTGGACAAAGTTGTTTTGAAACAGGGTAAAATTGATTAGAAAGGAGATGCCAGTCTATCACTCTGGTAAAAGATACTAAATTTTTCCCATAGGAAGCTTGACCATCTTTTTCTGATCTAGGCTTTATGCTTGTGGGTTGGGGTGGAACATGAGATGTTAAGCAAGAGTGTGTGGGAACTTAAAAGCATAGTGACACTTTTTCGGCCACTGAACTCCTATCTCAGAATTCTTAGCAAATTTCCCAAACTCTTTCTCTAGGGTCACTTATTTGAGCTGTCTTTGCCCTCCTTCTCTTTCCTTAGAGGTAATCAAACTATTTCCGAAGGTTTATTTTTTTTTTTTTTACATGGTTTGAATCTGATACATACTTGTCAAGACGAAATGTGTGTTGAGCTGACTCCATGTTTGAGGCTAGAAAGATGTTAATGAAGGCTCTCTGTTCCCTGCTTGTAACCTGAAGCTTCCAGTCAACAGAATGAATCAGAGAATTTCCAGCAACACACTAAAGTCCTTATGTAAGGAGGATCACATGCAATTTTTGTCTTTGCAGAATTCCTCTCTCTATAATTATTCTTTTGATCATGCTACACATGAAAAGAAAGGCAATGGGGGTATGAATTATGTCCTTGTTTCACTTGGCATTAACAATTGAGACAGGGTGAGGAGACTTGTGAGAACTGCTGGTCTGAGGCAGATGGTTCTCCATTCGTAATTGACAAATGCTGTGCGTGTCCACAACAGTGTCCTCAGAGCAGACCTCAAACTGTATACATTGCATTGACCAGTCAACGTGGGTAGCTACAGTCCTGGGTATGATACTGCAGTAAGTGCAGCCTCAACTTTCTCTACTGTGCATTTGGGAACAGTTCATTGTTTCTCACCAAATAATTCAGACACATTTGACTCCATTCATACTTCGACTGAAACAATGCAACAATTTCTCACTGGTTTTATACTAAAGAGATTGAGGACTTAATCTGTACTGTACCTAAAATGGCTTTCAGAATTATCAGTTTACAAAGAGAGTTTATGGATATGTTCAGGAGGTAGATCACGTGCCTTCTCTTCTCTGATGCTCTCCTTGACACCCCAGGCAGAAGCAATCACTGTGCTTGACTCGATTCCTTGTGCTTCCATAGCATTTTGTACATAGTTTAACCACGTCCCGGAACATGAAATCCCTTTCAGAACTTCATGCATTTGCATATGATGTTATTTTGCCTTCTCTACTTACTTATCAATACCTCCTTATACTTCAAAATCCAAAAACGCCTGTTGAAGGGATGAGTGGGATGCTCTGTAGAGGAAATGACCTTCCCTGAGTTGATCACTCTTTCTTATGAGTCCCTACATACTTTACTTATGCTTCGTTTTTGCCACTTAATCCAGTTCTTAAGATGTATTTACCTGTTGGTCTCTTTCACAAGTCTGTAACTGCTTCCAGCATAGGGACTGTTTCGTGTTCTTTTGTGTCCCTAGTGCCTACCACAGTACCTGGCGTGTGATAATCCTCCACTGTTTTGTTGAATGTGAAATATAAAGAATTAAGCATGGGTGTGTTTCAGGTGAACATAGAAATAACTTGAGTTAGGTCATATTTTTATAGCCATAAAACTCTTATTGAAATAAGTCAGCCAACTTGGTGCATTTCAGATGAAACCTCTACATGAAGATATATCATTTTTAGCCCAAAGCAGAAGTTTATATAAAGGATGTAAACTTTTGCCCTATATACTCAGGAATTAAACTAAAAAGAAATCTACAAATTCATTTATAGATAATTTCAAGTTGAGGCCTATAGACATGTGAGAAAGGTTTCTTTAAGGTTTAATGACCAAGTTTCATGTGAGCTCTTACTTGGGAAACAAAATTCACACATGGCACTAATATATTACAAATTGTGATACATAGTGTGATTTATCAAAACATTCTCATATCCTATTTAGGGTGAAATTTAATATTGCCAATGAACGTTCCACTCAAAGAAAATGGTAAAGCTGTGTGTGCTATGCATGTTTTGTTTTGGAAATTTACTATTCCTGAATGCTCCCTAAATTAATTTTTGCAAATGATTTGGAAAATTCAAGGAAAAATTGTCTTTTGAGAGTTACCTTGAATGTTATATTTGTATGTCAAAGGAGTATTGAATTTCTTGTTGATATAAGTTGCATGGCTTTTTTGGTTTTGCTTTTATTATTCATTGTTTCTCCAGTTCAGTATGGATGTGTAATCTCACACCTAACATCTGACATTTTAAGATACAGAATGTTCCTTTTGTTCAGGGGGATAAAATCCTCCGGGTGTGTGTGTGTGTGTGTGTGTGTGTGTGTGTGTGTGTATTTTGTGCACATCTTATGACTGTCTTTCCAAACAATACACATTTCATGTTGGATGGATGGATGGGTGTGTGGGTGATTAGATGGATGGATGGACAGACGGGTAGATGGATGAATGGGTGGATGGTTGAACAGTGTGTGATTGCTCTGAGAGTCCAGGTGTTGAGTTCACGTCACAGCTTTGCTAATTAACTCCCTGGCCTATAGCTAATTAATGATACAAAGTTCTGTTTCTTCAATGTAATCATAGTTCTATACAGAGTCGTAAGGGTGAAATGAAATAACGCATATAAATAACTTTGTTTTATAATTGGCACATAGTGCTCAGAAATGTTAGCTATTATTAACATAACAATAAAACACTAATCAATAGATATATGGCTATAACCATATAAACCGTTTTTAATTTAAGAATAATTTCAACATGTAAGTATCAGGAATGCATTGATCGTAATACACTTCGGAATACCAGTAATTTTCTAATCATGACAGTTTATCCATATGAATATGCAAAGTGTAACAACTATAGACTTCCTTATCTACTTATAGAATTACAAGCTTAGCTTAGATATGAAAACGTTCTTACACTTCATAATAGGGCTGCCAGTTGTATTATGCACCTTGTCTTATTAAGGTAAAGGAACCATTGTTCTGTGCAGTTAAATGTTTGTAATTTCTAGGTAAGTGCCCTTCAGGGAGATGTCTTTCCCTCCAGGGAGACACTGAGGCTCTCAAAAGGGGTAATAATATTTGAAAACATCTGGAACACGGTTTGAGACCATTAGGCATACAGCCCCAAGTTTTTATTAATCTTTACTCCAGATTTCACTAGAGGAAAAAGCAACCCGATTTTTAGGCGAAGGAATAAGCCACTCGAGGTCCGCCTCTGAGTCAGTTTCACAAAGAAAAGTCCATCCGCGCAGAGGAAGGCCAGCGATCTGAGTACTTTTTTCTGCTTAATGAAGGGTGACACTTTCAGCTTTTCTCATAGTTTTAACATGTGGGCCCTCCTTGGAGGCGTGGGGTAAACAGTTTAAGGCTGATGAGGAAAGCCTGTGGATTCTTCAGGTGATGGCTCTAGCGAGGTCTGAGCCGCGCAGCTGGGGTCAGGCTCCGCGCGCGCCTGGACACGCGCAGACTGTTTTGAACTTGAGCAACGCCTCCTGCTTGCATTCTACTCGATTTGTTTGTGCAGAGCTGGACTCCTCTAGCAGGAAGTGCCTGCCGTTTAAGGAGTGCAGGCAGTTCCCGACAGCCAACCCCGCCTCCCCCGCCTCCTTGCTTTGCTTCCTTCTCATTGGTCTGGAGGCCGGCCGGGCCTAATCCTCGCATTTTTAAAATGTCTTCTTTTGTCAGCTTGATATTTTCCAGAATTTAAAAGCGGAAAGGAAGAGAGAAGAACAAGGAAGCTATTAAAGATACATTAAATAAACCCTACCGGGAACAAGTGTGTGTGTGTAAGAGAGAATGTAACTTTTGCAAGGGAAGTTGGTAGATTGCTTATTATTTTAACAAAGAGGGTGTGTGTGTTTGGGGGCGGGGGGTGTCCCTGAACTGGAGAAGCAGATGTTTAAAGGAGACAGCAGGAAGCAGTTCTGACAAATGAAAGGATTTTTGATTGAATTCATGAGCTAAAGTTTCCTGCCAGTAATGCATTCAATTCTAGGCTACATAAAAGAAAAACCCATATAATTGAAGTTTAATTGCTTAACTTTTAAACACGCAACCAGAACAGGCAACTGTAGCTTCCGCAGGTAAACCTAAGTGATGCTGTAAGCTGCTTTTAGCTTATTATTTATTGGTACTTCAGAAAATTATGAGACTTTCCCCTTCATCCTGCTCCTACTTTTTCAGTCCTTGAGTGCCAGAGTCTGCCCCTCATTGTCTGTGTAAGTTTAAATCCTTGTGCACGCTTTTTTTTTTCTCCTTAAGCTGTTTCTTGAGCAGGTGCAGATGGCTCTCATGAACTGAGCCAACTGAAATGCTCTGTTTCAGCCTGCAGAAACTAAAGTTTTAAAACATGAAACAATTATGTTTTGTGCTATAGCTATAATTCAACTGGAAAATGTTTTCCCCCTTTATGATGAAATCTGCCATCTCTGTTTCTCTTAATGAATTTGATTTGTTTACAGCCTTAAAGAAATCTTGTCACTAAAATCCACCCTCACCACTCCTCCAGTATTTTTCAGTCTGATGATTTCACAACCAGAGCCATTGCAAAATAAGGGTACATGGGCATTTAAAAAAAAAAATCCCTGGGGATTTTAAAGAAGTTTTTTCCTATCTTGTTTCTTCATTGTGTAATCAAGTAAACAGTTTCAGGAATGCTGAAAACATTGAGGCTGCTGTACCTTTTCATAAATATAATATGAAATAAATCACTTTCTTCATCAAGTGTTTCCGTTTTAAACCAAGCCATAGAAAGCAGGGAGTCCACTTGGTTTGGTGCTTGCATTGTTGAGTCCTCCTGAGAAACAAAGTAAAAATGTGAGTGAACTTCCTTGCAGCACAGAAAGCTGTCATGGCCATGGGTGTGATGAACCTTAGCTTTCTGCTCTAATGACATTTGCATGGGCTCTAATGCAAAGATAAGAAACAAGTAGCCATAACCGTAGTTTTGCCAATTTGCTGAACCCTGAACTGAACAAAACCCAAATATTAATGTTGTAACTGAAGCAAAATGTGTTCAAAAATAGACCAAAAGAACTAATTCAAACCAGAACAATACTTAGATATTTTCTAAAATGATTGAACAGAGCAAAACTAGAATTTCAAAAACTTCCACAAGTCTAACCTAAAACAAACTAAGGGCCCACTGGTTTGCATGTTTCATGAGATCCCAGCAGGAAGTGGACATTCTGCTCCTCTTTTGACCTACACAATCACGACTGTCCCAGGGACACTGACTCTGGTGACAGATGTTTACAGGCAATACCTGTTATGTCGTCAGAGAAGCCAGTGGGGCAGGGTTTCTTACCCTTGGCACTATTTTCATTTTGGACTAAGTCCTTTTTCTGTGCGGCTATTCTGTGCATTGTAAGATGTTTACCAGCATCTCTGGCCTCTACCCACCAGGTGCCAGTAGACCCCTCCCTCCAGTTACAACAAGTATCTCCAGACATTGCCAAATGTCTCCTGGGGGGCCAAATCACCCCCCTGTTGAGAACCACTGCGATAGGGGAATACTCATCAGCCTCCCACATTGTTTCAAAAGGGTTTTCTAGTAGATGTTGGAAAGAGAAGCTGTGCACTTCCCAGAAGGACCTCCTAGTAGGAAGTAAAAGGCAGTCATGAAGTCCTCGTTTCAGAGTTGGCTTCTCTGCTAACGCACGAAATCTTTGATGCTGAAAAGACCATGTATGGTACTACTGTGTGGCAGAACTAGTGAAAATACTGTAAGTTGTTGAAGACATTTATAAATATCTACTGTAATAAAAACTTGACCTCACAACAACCGATGGTGTTGGTGATCAAAAGATAATTGCAGAATCTTCTGACCACACTCCAGTTGCTGTTTCTCTTCATATTCTGGGGGAAAAAAAGTGGAAGAAATTGTTCAACCTATTAGTCTAGCAGTGTTTCTAGTTCACTGTGTAGGAAGATGCTATTTGATCCAGGCTGCCTACATATCCTACAGGGAATTATTTTATATTTGAGTGCTATTTCGGAGAATTCGACATCTTAATTATAACTTTTTTAAAAGTTTGTGTGTATACAGTATATATCTCTGAAATGAAATTTATAGATATTCTGCACTTCAGTGAGACTTTCATTTTTATATACTATAATAGTGCCTTTCCATTGGCAGTTTGCATTTAGTAGGAAGACTAATTTGTACCTCAGAGAATTATTTGGAACAGTGGGTCTTGCCAAGATTATAATGTGGTAATTGCATTTAAAATTGAGCTGTGCCAATGCATTGCAAAAATAATAATAAGCCCACTAAATATACAACACTGACACAGTTCATAAACTTTCTTAATATGGAAAAAAACCAAATTTTCTATTTTTTGTATACGAGGAAAAACCTGGAGAAATACTAATCACAGTATAAAATTGAATAGCTAATTGAGTTTTTGAAATGGTTTATTTTAATGGTGATTTAGCATTCTAAGGCACAAACCCTTAGCTTTTGTTTAGCTTTTGTCTTTGGATGTAGATTCTAAATCAAAGTGTTGTAATAGCAGCAAAGAAAAAAATTATTAGTTAATATATTTTCACAGACTGTAACAGATGATGATGCCTATGAAGCCTGTAAGATAAATTCCCTTAATCTCAATTATCTCTACAGCCAACTTATTCAGAATCGATTGTTTCTCTACTTTGCCAATGGGAAAAGTCCAGCTCAGAAATGTTAAGAAGACACGGACAGGTCGCCATAGCTGTGTTGTAGTGGCTGGGAGAAAGGGGTCAGGGGGTGAAGAATACGAACAAATACTTGAGAACTTAGTAGTATACCTACATTATTGACCACCATTCTACTCTGGGATATGATCACCACGGCTGCTGTATGACATGGGTGCCATTATTCTATGTCCTAATAATACAGTAGATTCCAAATGGAAACTCCAAGTGGACAATGAGTAAATGGTAGCCCCAGAATTTGAAACCAAGGCTTCTTTCTCCTTTGTTTCTTGATTCCCCTGTACTTCCAATTCAAAAACATAAAAGAAACTCAAGATATATCAATTCACACTTAATAATATATAAACTCTGAACTATGAAAAAAGCATTACCACATTCCAGCCTCAGTTTTTAGGACAACTCAAACTCTGAACATTCTTGATTTTGTCCTGGGAATCTGCCCTTACTCTGAAATCGATGAAAGTAGCCATGGGCTTTCTATCACTCTTTCTAAGCTTTCTGAGAGAAGTGATGGCATTGACAGGGACAGCCTCCAGTAGGAGTCAACAGTCAACAGCTCTTCACTTCCATCTCTTCTACTGCCGTCACTCGGGGAAGGAAAGAAAAGTCACCTCAGTAGGCTGGAGCCTAGAGCCTTTTCTGTCTCCTCGCAAATATCAGATCACTCAAACCTAACACTGTGCAACAGCCATTTTAGAGAACAGAAACGAATTTACTTACTTTATAGCAGCCAGAAGGATCGAGATCTATCATATCATCATGTCAAAGTGTGGGAAAGGGAGTGTTTATTGGACCAATTCTGACTCTAAAATGTTAGCGTGATTCACATCTTTGGTTGCAGCTGTAGTCGTTTCAACCTGTCTCTTCCCTAGCTGGCAAGCCTGTGCTTAATCTTAGGTCCAATCCTGGTGTCAGAGCTTGCTTCTTACTTGGACTTTGGCCAGGATACCTCTTCATTTTCTATTTTCTCCACAGACTTCTGAAACCCAAAGTGGCTGTTTACTTCTTTGGACAATGATCCTTCAACAAATCCCTTTTTAAATCCTCTCTTGCTTAGTTCTGTTTCTCCAAGAAGCTTCCATCAACTATATTTCACCAGCGACTCAATAATGTTCTACCCCATTTTGTAAACACATTATTTATCTGACCAGCTCTGTTCATGCCAGACACTTGAATAAATTCACATGCCTCTACATAGCTCTTCTAGTAATTTCTGGCTCATTAAACATTAGCAAACCCACTTCTCCATATCATATCTATAAAGGGAGTTTTGTCTGCAGCAATAATAGCTACAATGAAACTAAACTTTGGAAAAAAAGTTATTGATCCAGGAGCTAAACCTAAATGTCACCGTGAGGGAGTTTGCAAAGTGAAAACCATAGCAATCATGGAAATGCTACAGAAGAGACAGCAAAGTTTGGACTCACAACAGATGTTTCGTTCAAACTTGCGTTCCTTTCTCTGGTCTCACAAATTATTTTGAGAGGTTAGCCACTTAAGAAAAAATACATCTTGTCTCACTTGCAAGTAAATAATGTGTTATTTGACTTGAAACATAACACAAATATTTCTTGGCTCAGTTTTGTTTTGTGTCTGATGAGCTTAATATTGCTTTCCTCCTTTACACAAGCCCTTCACTGATTTCATATGTGAGGTGTCCTAGCATGAAATGCTTAAATCAAACTCTGTAATAGTGTAAGTAGCAGTTTTATTGTCTGTTCCATATTAATGAAACCACCAGCTAAACAACTAAAGCTCTGTACTAATTGCTTGTCCTGAGAGCTGGGTATTTCAGGTCTAATTCTCCGTAGAACACCAGCTGGCATAGAGTATGCAAAAGCTCCTTTGGTTACTTTAACCACTTAAGTACTAATTTGGTGGCATGGAAAGCATTAGGCTTTGTCCATACAGGCAGAATAAAGCAGAATATTGAGCAATTTTTCAAACTTTATCAATGTAGTAAGTCAGCTAAGTTGATGTTTTTAGTTAAAACAGATGTTTGAGTTGTCAGGATGCTTCCAAACAAAGTGTTTGTTAAAATAAACATTAGCTTAGCAGATTCCTTTCACTGCAGACGCATTCTAAACACTGTGCAAGGTG
This sequence comes from Ateles fusciceps, assembly GCA_036589455.1. Classification (NCBI taxonomy): domain Eukaryota; kingdom Metazoa; phylum Chordata; class Mammalia; order Primates; family Atelidae; genus Ateles; species Ateles fusciceps. Next base: position 5,948,507 of record JAZHEH010002496.1, read on the forward strand.
TAAACTCTGGAAATCTGTGAGCCTTGAAGAAAGTAGGTGTGCCGTAAAAGATTATGTAGTTTTCCATGTGTTATATGCACAGTCAGACTCAATACATGAAAATTATATGAGAATATATATATATATATATATATATAAATGAATAAAGCAATGAGTTGTTAGTTTGTAATCATTTTGGCCTATACTTGATCCATTAGTTAAATTTTCTATTCTTGCTGAAAGTGAATTTTATACATATTCTTCCTTGTGAAAGTGAAGAATACACATATTCTTCCTTGCTTATTTGGTTCTTCTTTTTACATATTTAGATATTCTACCTTGCAAATAATAACCAAAACAGTCCCTTTCATTAGGCCCTGATATTTATGTATATTTATTTAAAATTTCACACTGGGGATTTCAGTTGAACTACTTTATTGCTATTTATGATAAAAAAAAAGTTTGGTCTTCAGTTGCCTATGACGCAAGCTATCAACCCTTTCAAGCAATGTGAAAGCTGCTGTATGTTGAAAAATAAATATGTTTTGGATGTCCACTCTGTGCCTAACAGTTTGTTTAGGTATTATGGAAACACAGCTTCACTTATGGGGAAGTGACAATTTAATTGGAGAAAGAAAATCAACTCACGTGAAACAATTATAAAGAAGAAATGAAACGTATTCTGTGGTACAGTCTATTAGAGCCAAGGATAATAAGGTGTTAATTGTGGGATAGGCGGTAAGTCTCAAAGGAGTTAAGGAAGGTAGAGATCAACATGGGCTGAGGTCATCCAGGAAGACTTTCAAAACAAACCAACAATTTTTATAAGCCCCTTCTACGTTCAAAACATTGTGAGGGCTGGAGAGAAGTGTGATCACAGAGATGGGACTTAAGCAGGATTTGAGAGGATGAAACGAATACTGACTGGCCAAGAAGAGAGGTAAATTCCTATAAAATACAGAACTCGGGGGAGGGAACTGGACAAGGGAGAACCATAGCTACGATAATCAGCTTAACATCGCAGTTCTTCCTTTGAAAGTGCTTAGACTGATGCAGATATGCCAGCTTAGATTTTTAAATCCATTTTGGCTCATGCTTGGTTTGCAAAATATTACCATCCAGTTCAGAGGTTTGTCTGTAGAGAGAGAAAAGCAGACAGTGCTGTTCTTTGGGATTTTGGAAGATCTAGCAGAAATGATAGATGGCACTTACTAGCATCTTTTTCTTGCAAAGAAAAGCACTTATTGAAAGCAAAGGTGCCAGCCAAACTATATAATATGTGGTAGAGGCGGAGAGCTCAGTAGACCATAGATATTTACCAAGAACGCTAAAACCAAGCTCTGAATGTTATCTGTAGGGTTGGTAATATTCAGATGTCAATGTTATCAACCCTACAGATTGATAACCTGTAACAAGGTTATATGTTAACATATATTCTCTTTGTGTTTTATAAAAACTCTTGAGTGGCTCCATTTGATAGGCTCTCCTTTCTGTTTTAAAATAGAACATTTTAAAGTGAGGATGCATTCATTTTGCTTTCTAAATTCCATGTTTGCATATTTCTATTCAAAGTTTCCTACTATGGAGACTAAGAACCAATCATTTCTGAGACTCACAGATACCCCCAAATACCTTTATTTTCCAGGCAGAAAGAATGTGGAAGAAAAATATTTATTTTAAAGATAACAGGCTTTCAGGTTTTAAAATAATAGTTATTACCACTGAGGTCTAGTGCATTTTCTGATCTCTGTTTAAAGCTCTGTAAGTTACTTTGTTTTTGAGATAACATAATATCTCAAATCTTTTATTCTGTCAAGTAGCAATTGCAAAAGATCCTTTGCTGTTGTGAAGATTTTGGAAGAGAGGAGACAGTTCTTGCTATACTATCATTTCTTGAATGTGGCAGCTTTATGTCATATGTCTAGAGAGAAGTTGTGCAATGCTGAATATGCCACTGGCACCCAAATTTTTTGACAGCTAGCAACCCCATTTCTGTTGAAAAAAGAAAGTTTTGCCTTTGTCAGGAATTCAAAGTGCTCCTTCAGTGGGATGACTCCTGTCATTTCTCTCAGGGTCCCAGGGCTGCAGAGGAGGTAGAGTTCTCACTTACCAAAACATGACAGAAAAGAGCATTCATCTCTGGCACAAGCAATGCAGTGCGTCTCTTGGGAAGGGGATGCAGTCCGCAGATGTGCCACCTTGTCTAAAACAGATTTTACTGCTGTTTATATTCTCTTCCAGTTCTCACCCGCAGCTTTCTGGTGTGACTGTGATACAGGAGCAAGGAATTATACCCGATATTGAATGCTTGAAATGATGTGAAGTGTTAAAGTGTAAACCAGGGTTTTGAAGAAAGATGTCTTTTTAATTGAGTTGGATTCCTTTTAAAAATAAACTCCTTTTAAAAATTGAGAGGTCTCAATCCCCTTAGAACACAGAAATTTAGAGAGAATTAATAAGGAATAGATCACCAGGGCCAATCCCCGACACCTTATTTTACAAATAAGAAGACAAACCTGAGGAAAGGAATTACTGGCCCAAGGTCACATAGAAGTTGACTGGCATAATGGAGTGAGTCTAAAATCAAGGTCTCCTGACATTCAGTTCAAAAGAGTGATAGACGAGGGAAATCCTCCCTCTAGATCAGGGGTCAGCAAACTTGTTCTATGAAGGTCCAGAGAGAAATAGTTTAGGTTTTGTGGGCCATATGATTGTTGACAGCTACTCAGGTCTGTTCTTGGAGCCCAAAAGCAGCCATAGACAATACGTAAACAAAAGAGCGTGTCTACGTTTCAATAAAACTTTATTTACAAAAACAGTCTGCGGGCCAGATGATTTGGCCCTTGAGTCATAGTTTGCCGATGTTTGCTCTGGATCTGAAGGAGAAAATACGCATGGAAGTCTTGTTGGGAGCTTTTTTACGAGCCACATCCCAAACTTGGTCTGTCATGGAGAATGTCAGTTTTTCGTAGGTCCAGAGGGTGCTATTAGTTACATAAAATTGCTCGGAGTCAGGCAAAACTACTCTTTTTATAGCTTTCTGGAGAAAAGATTGTTTATGAGAATTTCAAAGTATTGAAGAGTCATTTTTCAGGATTGTCTTTATGTCACCATTGTTCCACTTAAATATGGAAGATTTATGTTTCTGTATTCCTTTCAGAAGTTGAATGCATTCACAAAAGGGTCTACTATTATCAGTGTTAGATATTGTTCACTTATCTCTTAAAAAATTTGAGTATGTATCTTTTTTTCAGAAACACAATTTCAGAGTTGTGGTTTAACAGCAGTTAAAAAATGGAAATGAAGTAAAGTTTTTCTGAAAGGTCACTATATCTGTACAGCAAAATTCCTCTTGGACCATAAAGAAAGCTTGAAGGTGTTTTTTAAGTTTGCAAGTATGCATGTGCATATGTGTGTTTGTGTGTGTGTGAGAAAGACAGGGAGACACAGACAGAAAAAGAGACAGAGAGAAAGAGAGCCAGAGACATCTCTGGGAGTGAGTCAAATGGAATACCTACATTGGTGACTATCCTAGATTTAAAATCTGTTATCCCATTTTTTTTTTTTTTTTTGAGACAGAGTTTTGCTCTTGTTGCCCAGGCTGGAGTGCAATGGTGCGATCTCAGCTCACTGCAACCTCCACCTCCCAGGTTCAAGTGATTCTTCTGCCTCAGCCTCCCGAGTAGCTGGGATTACAGGCATGCGCCACCATGCCTGGCTAATTTTGTATTCTTAGAGACGGTGTTTCTCCATGTTGGTCAGCGTGGTCTTGAACTCCTGACCTGAGGTGATCTGCCTGCTATGGCCTCCCAAAGTGCTGGGAGTATAGGTGTGAGCCACCCCTCCTGGCTCTATTATCCCATTTTAACTGCTTGGTGTGTTCAATGTCTCAAGGCATATTGGAGTGAGATCAGCATACCCTCACTTGGGCAAACTTACAGGGTTCTGCTGTTCCATATGCATAAATGTTTGAAAAATGATCCTTTAGGAAGTATATTGTTTTTGCTAGTCACAGTCCAGAAGCAATACTTGAATACAGGATGGAAAGACATCAGATGGACACAGTGCTGACTGAGGCAAAGAGTGGAGAGGGGGCTGGATTTCTAATTTCGGAGGCCCACCTGGCCACCACTTCTTCTGAGCAGGTGCAGACTACTCCTTCTTCCTGCTTCTTCTGTTTCATCTCGTCCCTCTTGTTCCTCTTCATTCAGTTCACTCCTCTTTCTAACACTGAATAACACGTGGCAGGTGAAAGAGGTGGTACGTCACAACTGGCCTAGGAGAAAATAATTTTGCTTTCTATTTCCTTATCTCCCATGTCCCAAGGTATTATAAAGAATGGGAGCCAGGCATGCTAGCTCATGCCTGTAATCCCAGCACTTTGGGAGACTGAGGCAGAAGGATAGCTTGAAACTAGGAGTTTGAGACCAGCCTGGGCAACATAGCAAGACCCCTGCCTCTACAAAAAAATTTTAAAATTAGCTGGATGTGGTGGTATACACCTATAGTCCTAGCTACTAAGGTGGCTGAGGCGGGAGGATGAATTGAGCCTAGGAGGTTGAGGTTGCAGTGAGCTATGATTGCACCGCTGCACTCCAGCCTGGGTAACAGAGTAAGACCCTGTCTCTTAAAAAAAATAAATAAGAGTGGGGAAAGCATACATGAATGTCTGATTTTTTTCCTAATATAAATGTTGCATTTTTAAAGATAATAGTTTTATCTATCTGTAAAGATTGTTTTTTAGAGTAAATGAAAGAAAAAATATTTAAAAGTTTCTTTTACTAGGAGTTATTTATAGTAAAACCTCCTTTCCTGCGGTCATGTTAGACTCTAGAACAAATCCAGGATCAGTATAATAAATAATTTATTCTACTCTAGCACTCAAACATGCTTTTCTATTGGTGACAGATACTGTTATTTCTTCGTCTTTGTTTGCTTTAAAAGTTTGTATAAATGTTCTCATTGCATTAATGAAAGCTTTAAAAAATTGGTCTTAAGGGCAAATAATTAGAGTGTTAATATCCTCTTGACACGTGATAGGAGGTTGGGATTCATTTTATTTTATTTTGTTTTACTCATGCTCACAGATCAGTGCTTATATAAGAAGGCTGATTTCTTACTTTTCTCGTCAGTCTCCAGGTTTTATTTTGAAGGAAGTAAGAGAGTATGTTGTCCCAATTTGTGGTTCTAATACTTCAGCAATGTGGCCCAGCATTCTGGCCTCCATATCTGTGGACTCACATCCTCCTCTTAGAAATGCCCTCCTTTTCTTTCCACCCACCTATATCCTACCCAGACATCAAGTTCCCTGTTAACACCATAGGCCTTTAGGAAGCCTTCCTTGGATAACTGCCCACCACAATGATCCTTACTCTCTTGGAATTTCTGTAGTGCTTTCAGTTTATGCCAAACAATTTCTCACTTAATTATATGTTATCTTGGATCACTCTCTAGTGGTTTAAAGCATAGTGTTAAGTACATGATCTGTGCAGCCGTTTGAAGAAAAGGCACGTGGCTCATGCGGGAGCCAAAGACATGATGCTGAGGGAAGACCACAAGTACCCATGGGGAGGAATCATCTTGAGCGTATCTAACTTTGACCCTCAGACTCACAAGCACAGTGATGTGAGTGGCAGGATACCGCATGTTGCTACATCAGCCAGAGGCAAACTCATCTTCCTCTGATTCATCTGATTGATTCTAATTTATTAGTTTTCAGTATGAGGTGTAACTGTGTAGCACAACTAGATACTTACGTCCTCAGGTGAATGTTTCAGTACCTTCAGGTGAACTCTGTGAGTTTAATTAGAGCCATCAGAACTCTTGGTGAGCATGAAATCAAGGCAAAAGTGACTAGTCAAGGGAATCACACGTTTAAAGGATTAGAACAAGAAGATTGGTGACACATTTTTTAACCTAAGGATAGTCCTGCCCACAGGACTGGGTAGGTAGTGTCCTTCTGTGGAATGAGCTTGCATAGCGGACAGTGCTTCCCTGAATGCTCACTGTCCTGGGAAAGTGCTTACTTGGAGGATTACTCTGCACCTCTCTCATCGTTCCCATGAGTGACCAACTCTCTTTCCAAGTCACACATTTGTTTTTCAGAAGGTCTTAAATATAATCGGCAGTTTCCAGTCACGTCCTGTTCTCTCTCAGTTGATGTTTTACAAAAATCCTCTCTTGTGTGTAGAGTAATTTCATTTCTGCCATTCCCGAGTCCTCAGGATGCATCTCATTATTGTCTTCCTTTACATCCTACAGTAGGTACCACTAAATATTAAGTCATTGATGATCTCCCAGCTCTAGTATAAAATCCTTAATGGCATAGGCTATACAAATATTTATTTTATTCCACAGTTATGAAACAAGCATACTTAGCATCTACTATGTTTCAGTATTATTAAAGTTAATAGGAATACAGAGATGAATACAACACATTCCCTTTCTGTAGAGACTTTACCTTTAAAAGACAGGTGTGTAAAACAAGTACAATCAAATGTTTTGGGAGTTGTGAGGGCTACAGATGGTGAGACACTAAAGTTGGAAATAATTTTACTTGTTAGAATCAGGAAGAGTTTTCATAGAGAGAGAAATAAATTGATTAAAACCTCGTATATATGCTTTTTTGCTTATAATTTATTTTGGATACCAATCCAGATTATTCAAATCTTGACCTCTTTCTCCTTCAGATCTATTTGCTTGTCATTAAATACTCATGCCTAGTCTGTGTTTGGAATGAAAGTGTCACAAGACATATCTTTCTCTATTTCCTGATTTACTAAACATGGAAATGGAGCTCAGGACCTGAGCATTCAGTCATCTCATGTGACATTAAATAAGGCAGGAAATGCAGAAGTGAGTATGATGATCTCTTACAATACTGCCATTTGGGTAGAGAAGTAGGGTTAAAACCTAGAGTTAGTTTTTAAGTAGGTAGCCAGACAAGTGTCAAATATATTCTACACACATCACGGCACATTCGGTATAGTATTGTTCCCTCATTTCCTGAGAATCATTTGCAAAGGTGTCTATGGATGAAATCAGAGAAGCTTGGGACTCTTTAGGTCTCAAATTGGCCAGAACAGAATCAAACTAATGTGATGTGGGCTGTCTTGGAAATCAGGAAACTAAGAGGCAGTCATCCCTACATACGTTTTAGTAAATTATTTAACATTTCTGTGCATTCATTTACCCATTTGAAGAAAGGGAGCTAGTATGTCTGGTTTTCAACTCTGCATATAGGATGCTATAAAGTAGTTAAGATACAACCCTGTTCTTCCAACATTTTAGCTACTTCATTTTCCTAAGTCAAAAAGAACTGTGTATAAGTCATTGAAAAAAGAATATGTATAAATCCTTAAAAGAGCAGTAAGTGAAGTAATGCATTTAAATTGAGAATCAAGATGTACAAATATGTATAAATATATACAAATATTTGAACGAGCAAAATATATAAATCTTAAATCTTTGAAAGCGGTATTAATGAATTTTGATGTATTTCTATAAACTGAAAATTTTTGCACAAATGTTGTCATCATCATACTCATACTCTATCCTAGCCAGAATAGACTATTCTAGACTAGCCAGGTCTATCCATATTCATCATTCTGTATTCTAAATAGCTCAGGATTTTCTTTCTAAAAATGGGACCAGGGACAGTCATATTGTGGGAAATTTTTCATTAAACATCCCATATTTCATTAAACGTCTTTTCTTAAAGCTGTTTCAATTTTCGAGTTATCCTATTGAGGATAACAGTTCTGAAAACTTAACAACTGGTGTTAAGTTTAATAATAATATTTGCATACCAAACATAGTACTTTTCTATGTAAGAGAAAGTTTCCCTGGTTCTAGGATACCAAAATACTGCAAATTGATTTCTGTTTTCCATATCGACACCCACCTTCCTGCCTTTGATATCTATCTGGTATTTTGTAAGACATAACATTATGTGAGAGTGGACACCAAGCAATTATATTTCTCTGCAGCCCAAAGTGTCTACAGTCTCTTCAAAAAGTGAGTAATTTAAAATTTATGGTATTGCCAGTTCTACTTTTATTCTGGTATAATGGAATGAAGTACTCTTTCAGATTTTTATTCTCTATTAGTTTGAAGAAAACATTTATAAATTCTTAAGTGAATCAATCAATTGATAAGTAGTTAAGGCACCGTGGAGCTGCTGGGGAGATAATGTGACTATATTTCTGTATCTAAGATGCTTGCTGTCTGGTTAGAAAGACTAGCCACATTGTGAGAAATGCTTTATAACATTACACCTGAGGTAGTATCTGGTAAGAGATCCTCTAGGTAGGTAGAGAGTGGAGATTCAGAGGGTTCCCTGGGGCTCCAGGGGTATGGACGGCCTTGGAGGAAAGAGATGGAATCTCTGAAGGATCTCACCAATTGTTTTCAGAAGAAAATTTATTAGAAAACACTCCTATGTATAATTGCTGTTCCTAGAAAATGGTGACAGTTTACTTCTTTAAATGTTTAACAACATTTTAAATTATGTATTGTTTCTTTTTTGTCATTCATCCATCTCTTGGTAGTTTGGGGTATAATTTGTGTTTTTCTCCTTTCTTGACTTATCTGAGAAATTCTGGCACTAGCCAGGTTTGCGATGTTTTTGTTCAGACATTCTTAAGTTATTTGGTAAGAAGTAAAGTCTTTGTTGCATTTTTCTGCTGAGAAACAACTTTTTCTTTCTCTTTGTTTCAACAGTAAAACCTCTTTATATCTATAGATTATTCTACAAAGGTATGCCTCTGGAGGTGAGAGACTAGGGAACAATTTTTTTTCAGCCAGAAGTAGCCACATTTTCAGAAAACAACTAATAAATTTAAAGTATGTCAAAGATAACTTTACAAGAGACGGGTTGAACATAGATATATAAAGGAGAGCCTAGTGCTCTCAATGCCCATATCTGCAGGCCTCAAAATTGCTTATGAAGTCTAGAAACCATGGCCATCTGCCAACCAGAGGCAGCATCACCACAATGGAATTCACAGTTACTCTGTTAAGACTTTATAAATACAGTGAGGGTCCAGAAGCTAGGACCTTCAGGCGCAGGAGGCTTGTCTGGTCTGGTCTGGCTGACTGAGCAAAGAAACCCTGTCCTTGAATGAGGACTTCCTCAGCTTCCATGACTAAATGTTTCTTCCCGAAAGTAAAATGTCCCAATGGAAGGGGGACAGCGGCCATCTCCTTATTTTATTTATTTTTTAGCCAGGCACTCTACTAGTTGTGGCAGGAAGTCATCCTGAGAGAAAAGTCAGAGTGTACATGCGTGGTTGGCTTGGGGACAGTGTTTGGAAGTTAATAAAGTGGAGCCATCTTTTAGTGTGACTTCATTTCTCTTCTGGCCTAGCTCTACAAAGTGTCATATCCTAGGAACTGGGTGCTAGCATGAAGGAGAAAAGCAAGATAAATTAAAGAGCTGTAACTCTAGATAGTAATAGGAAACCAAGAATGTAACCTGGTGATGGCTGGAGGGAGTGACTGAAGTTAGCTGATGCCAGTTGGAGTGAGCTAGGCAGTGAAAGTGACTGGAAACCTACTGTGACCAAGACTGGGCTTTCCAGAAGCTTAGCAGAGATAGACTCAATCAGTCCTTCTCTCCTACCTTCCTGAACAAGAAGAAAAAATATTAGAGAATTGAATGTGTGATGCTCCTCCCTGCCCACCCCCACAGGGTGGACTGCAGTGACACCGTCTCAGCTCACTCCAGCTTCAACCTCCCAGGTTCAAGCGATCCCTCCACCTCAGCTCCCCGAGTGGCTAGGACTACAGGTGTGCACCGCCCCACTCCACTATTTTTGTGGTTTTTGTAGAGACAGGGGTCTCACTTTGTTGCCCAGGCCAGACTCAAACTTCTGGGCTGAAGCGATCTGCTTGCCTAGGCCTCCCAAAGTGCTGGGATTACAGGCATGAGCTACTGTACTCGGCCAAGTTTGTAATGATTTCATCTGATGGAGACAGAGATATTAATAACAACAGCAGCAACAACAATAAATACTTGTTCTCTACCAGGTATTAAGCAAAACACATTTTATGCCTTTTCTCATTTAAACTTACAACAACCACATGAGGAAACTACTATTATTATTTCCATTTTACCCATGAGAAACTGAATCTCAGAGAGGAACAAAGTATGTCAAAAGTCACTTAACTGGATAGTGAAATTATGGTGTTTGTACCGAAAGACGTTTAACGTCAGAGCTCATGCTCTGAACACATACTATATCGCTCATTTATTCATTTATTCACATATGTATTGTGCAGCTACAGTGTGCCAGGCACTGGGCTGAAACAGGAGGATGAGAGAACCACTCCCTGCATTCTTGGCATGAAACTTACAGTATAGTTGTGATTGAGATACGTTTATGAAATAATCACATAAATGTATAACTGTGAACTATGAAAAGCAATATTAAGGAATGGATCAGGACAGGAGAATGCCTAGGTATTAGGGTAAGTATATACCTATTAGAAGGAAACTATGAACTATAATAAGGGATATTAAGGAAAGGTTTACAGAGTAAGAAAACTTGATATAATTTGTGGGGGGGGATCAGGAGAACGTCCCTAAGAAAGGGACACGTGCTTTCAGACCTGAAGAATTAACCTGACAGCCAAGCAGAGAGAACTCGCTGGGTAGGGAAGGCTACCCAGGAAGCAGATACAAGGGCCCTGAGGTAGGAGACAGCTTGACATGTTTCTGGTTCTGTAAATACTTACTGATCCATAATGTAGCTACTAGTTTGTCACTTTTGTTGTGTTTCATATTCCTCCACTGAACTTAAAATGTTTTACTGTTTCGCTAATGAATTGATGTGAAGCTAGTCTCACTATTTGAGACAGTTTTGATTTCTTTGTTTTCTGCCAATTTTATCTGATGAATTTAAAGGTATTAGGAGAACAAGGGCTACATCTGTCGTTGCTGTATCATAGTTTCTAAGAGGACATGCAGTTGAGGTACTTAAGTGCATTTTTATAGTAAAGAAGAAGAAGAATAGTAAATGTCAGTTCAGAGACTAATCAAATTTAGTTGCTTTTAGCTGATATGCTCAATTAAGAATTGACATTGCCTGTAAAAATCTTATCTTTATATATAATATAAGCTAGGAAATAGATTCATTTCTAAGTTTTGCTAAGTGAAACATTTTAATATTCCTTGAAACTAAATGGAAAATTTTCCAAAGTAATGCTTGGCAGTTTGGCGTGTGGAGAAAAAAAAAATCTTTCCTCTAGAGCAGCTTTTCCAGGGAACAGATTAGAATTAATTAGGGGATGTTTTACTAATGGAATATTTTTCTTCCCTTTAATATCACTGTCATTCATCCCTGAGGATGGCATTATTGGCAGTGATTGCGTTTATGTGTGAGAGACTATTGACAGACAGACCATTGCACACAATTCCATTTGTCACACAACCTGAGAGCACTGTCTTTAGGTTAGAAGCCTGAAGCTGTTCGTTGGGTCTGGCATTGTTTGGTAACTTACCTACTAAAACTGTAATTGGCCGAGCCTTTTCTTGAATTCCACCCAACTTCTTTCTCTGTTACACAAAATCGTTCTTAAATAACTTTTCGGGCGACAAAGGCTCCTCAGATTCAAGCCCCTTGCTATCTGTGGTGGGGAACACCAGGATATTGAGCCTTGAGCCTTTAAAAACAAGCACCATATCTTATTTGTCTTTGTATTTCCAAGATGTAGCATAGTGATTGGCTGAAAGGAGACAACTTAATAAGTATTTGCTAAATATATAATTAATTGAATGATTGGCAATCAAGTGTAGGTGGGCTCCAGATCACAATTTTGGATAACCAGCTCAAATTTTCTTGCTGCCTTTGGAGATTAATTATCATAGATTTAAAACTATGAATAAGTACAATGGGAATGCTCATACTATCGCTATGCTATCTGTATTGGTCACTATTCTTTTTATTTATTTATTTTTTTTTTTTGAGATGGTGTCTTGCTCTGTTGCCCAGACTGGAGTGGTAGTGGCATGATCTCAGCTCACTGCAACCTCCGCCTCCCAGAGTCAAGTGATTCTCCTGCCTCGGCCTCCCGAGTAGCTGGGACTATAGGTGTCTACCACCATGCCGGGCTAATTTTTGTATTTTTTAGTAGAGAAAAGGTTTCACCATGTTGCCCAGGCTAGTCTTGAACTCATCACCTCAAATCAAAGAGTAAGCCACAGTGTCTTTTATGACCTAGTTTTCAAAGTTGCACACCATTCTTTTGCTCTGTTCTGTTCCTTAAAAGCAGGTCACTGAGTCAAGCCTACACTCAGGGGGAAAGTAGTTTCTACCTTTCTTGAAAAGAGGAATAGAAAAGAATTTATAGACATTTGAAAACACTAAAATACCTAAATACTGAAACTCCCCCAGTGTATTTACATGAATTGCATGTTTTTCACGGTAGTGCAATGTATCACAATGTTCAGTTCGTCGATAAGAAGTGCTTTTAGACAAAGTGCTTTTCCTGGAAATTAGCTGTCTTAAAATATAAATAATGTCATTTTGAAAAAAAACAAAAATCTTTCTAATCATGAAAACAAGAATCACCAGTACAGGAAGAATCCAAATAATAACCTAATTTTGTTTTTATTTTCTTTTTATTCCTCTGAAGTAGATTCAACAAATTCAATCAAAAAAAATTGGCCAGGTGCGGTAGCTCACACCTGTAATCCCAGCACTTTGGGAGGCTGAGGCAGGTGGACCATCAGGTCAGGAGATGGAGACCATCCTGGCCAACATAGTGAAACCCTGTCTCTACTAAAATACAAAAAATTAGCCGGCGTGGTGGCAAGTGCCTGTAGTCCCAGCTACTCGAGAGGCTGAGGCAGGGGAATCACTTGAACCCAGGCGGTGGAGGGTGCGGTGAGCTGAGATTGCACCTCTGAACTCCAGTCTGGGATACAGAGCAAGACTGTGTCTCAGAAAAAAAGGAAAAATATTGTGTGCATCTACTTTGTGCCAAGTACTATGTCGTGTGCTCTGGGAAGGGGATACACTTATACAGAGGTGACAAAGATATAATCTATCCCAAAGAAGCTGAAAGCATAACAGAGATGAGGGACACATACACAAAATTTAATATAATGCAAAGCTCACTGTATTAAGTTTTGTAAGAGAGCTACAGCAGAGATGTTATGGGGGCACAAGGAAAAGAAATTTAACATTGGAAGATGAGAAGACATCTTAGAAGATGTGACACTTGAACTAGACTTTGGAAGAAGAACAGCCATTGAAATAGATGAAATAGATGGAATTGTGGTAGCAAAGGCATAGAGGTAGGAAAGTATAGATCTCCAGGGACAATGGTGATGGGGTTGGGACACTGTTGGAATTTAAGGGGAAGAAGATGTATTGGAGCCCCTTGAATACCATGACAAGGCACACCTTGGGCAGTGGAGACTTATCAGAGTGTTTGAAAAGGAGGGTTATTGAGTAAATAAATGACTGGTACTTTAGGAATTTTAAAATGTGGATCATTGTAATACTAATGACTATTTATTTTATATTTACTATCTACTAAGTACTTTACATTTATTATCTTGTTCTCATTGCAAACCTTCTGGGTGTGGGTGTTATCAGTGCCATTTTATTGATAAAGAAACTGAGGCTTAAATAGTTTACATAAATCACCCTGCTAGTGAGTGGCAGAATGACAATTCAAATCTAGGGTTGTCTAACGTCAAAGATAATATAAAGTACTGTATCTCTTTTCCATTATGCATAAAATAAGGGGGCATATTAAATCATACACATAAGTTGTCAAAAAATGCTTTGGGAAACTGATTATGAGATCAAAGAATTCAGTGCTCCTGTCTCTTACGCTTTATCCCTATCTGTAAACTACAAATTGAGAGAGTACATTCTGTAGCTGGTGAAAAATCCAATTCTGTTGTACCTAAACTAATCATCTTAAGGTTGTAGTTCAGAAAAACAGTACTAATGTAAGCCTCAAAAAGAGGAAACTACCTGGGTATGGCAGGTGGGAACAGAGAGGGGATCAGAAAAAAAATACCTATTGAGTTCTATGCTTCTTACCGGGGTGATGAAATTATCTGTACAACAGATCCTTGTGACACACAGTTTATATATAACACAAACCTGCACATGAACCTAAAATAAAAGTTAGAAAAAAATGACAACTTTTTTCTAACCAACAAAAGTTAGAACAAAAATGATGGCTCATGCCTATAATCCCAGCACTTTGGGAGGCTGAGGTGGGAGGATCATGAGGTCAGGAGATCAAGACCGTCCTGGTGAAACCCCATCTCTACTAAAAATACAAAAAATGAGCTGGGTGTGGTGGCAGTTTCCCGTAGTCCCAGCTACTTGGGAAACTGAGGCTGGAGAACTGCTTGAACCCAATGGAGGCAGAGGTCGCAGTGAGCCAAGATCTCGCCATTGCACTCCAACCTGGGAGACTTCATCTCAGAAAAAATAATAATAATAATAATAATGACAGCAACAACAAAAAAGAAAATACCTGGTCAGATTTACCCTCTAACATTTTTAGGACTCAGTACAAGACAAATGAAGGCCTACATACTATATGTCTAAATATTAAACATTATAAATAGGCTAATAAATGGTTAAGTAAGATATGCTCTGTCTTCCTACCTTGACAAATAGATGTTGGTAATGACAAAATTGAAAAATATATGGAAAGCTGTCATTCCTGAAGTCAACAAAATGTCCATGATGACTGTAATCATTATTGTGTACATCTGGATATTCTGTTGAGGGGTTGATGATGTTTCCATGAGTAATCAAATTAAGTCATACATAATTAATATATTATTACTTAATCCATAAAATTTATTTTTGCCTTCATTTCTGCGATTCCCTAATTATGTCATCGTAATGACAGTTTTCGTATAACGTGTCTTCCATTGACAGTAATGATCTACATGGTAGATTCTAAAGTAGTAAAAAAATGAAGTATAATATTAAAGTATACACAATTTGAATTTATTTTCATCAAAAATGTAAAGTAAACATAAAAATGAAAAACTAAAAATGAGCTTTTGTGCTACTAAAAGTTTTCTTCTAAAATCTTCTATTTTTTGGGGGGAAAAGGCAAAATTCAAAGCATAACTAATGACTACAATATTTAAATAATTATTTAAATGAAGCTGAAATTGTATTTTTTGAAAATTTAATTATATCATATTAAATATTTTTATAAAAATAAAACTAGTAGTAATTCGAGTGTTCAATGGTGATGCAATTACCAAAGAATCTCTATCACACAGGTCACTACTAGACCTACATATATTTAACTTCAAGGGCCATAGGAATTGTTTAATATTACAAGATATCCTTTGGCCACAATGTGCAACTTTTGGGGTTATGGTAATAGGTGAGTACTTCTGAATTGGAACATGAAAAGAAGTAGCAAAATGGAAGCCTGGCACTCCTGGGAAATGATACCTCATTATCCCTTGCATTCATGCTGAGAGGAAAGACTCGACAAGTTAATTAATTTGTCTTTTTCTTACCTAAGTGCTTCTGCTGCTCAACTCCTCCCTGCTCTCCAAGGAAGTGTCCTTCTCTGACATGGGCAGCATCACAATCCAGCCTCAAAAGAAGCCACCTTGGGCTTTCAAGATGCAAAGTGGGGGATATGGAGAAGCGTCTGCACTAGAGCCTGGATGGTGCCACTCACAACAGTGAGTGTTCAGGGTGACTGATAGTGCTGTGCAGTGCTGAGCGCCGCATTCCATGTGACCGCGTGTCCTTTAATAAATATGTTCGGCGTTTGCTTCTGGAACTCACGGCCCCTAAAGCACAAGGCCTGTGCTTCCAGCATAGTGCTGTCCCTTAGCAACATATGCAAGCCTTCAGTCCGCAACAGTGGGACTACCTACCAGGCTCAGCTGATGGACCAGGATGGTTTTGGAAGAGAGGCTGCCAGCCTGAAGACTTACCTGGCAACATTTTCTCATTGCAAAATGGTCTGGTTTCAATAAAATCATCAGGTTCTACTAGAAGGAAATTGAAGATTACAAAGTTCCAAATTAATATATGACAAAGTAGAAACGGAAACTGGGAGGAAATGAGGTAGAACACGGGATGATGTATTGGAAATAGGGAATGAAAACCAGTACAGAGTAGAAACACCTGAAAGCAGTTCTGGAAACTCCATGTGCTCCTGCTGTACCAGGACCTGGCCCTATGTGTGCTGACCTTGTTCTGTTCCCATCTGCAAATGTGGCAAAATTTTAGCTGTTTTCTATTAACGCTAAAATACTCTGAGAGCTTGGAAATTTTCAAGGGCAAAATCAGGACCAGAGAAGAGTTTAAAAAAAAAAAAAAAAAAGGCTTGACTGAACTGCCATTCACATCTTCCCTATACTGTGCAGAAGCAAAGAACTAAATAGTGATTTTGGTTTTGTGGTTGAAGGCAACTACTATGCAACTTCTTAAGTGGTTCATAGTTGTCCATATTTTATCCTTATAATTGAAACAATATTTCCTGCTTTCCCCAGAGCAATAATTTTAAAGGTGGATCTCTAACCTCCGGTACAGCTGGGCCTCCACAGTGTTATACTGTTCCCAAAATGACAGGGGATATGCAGCAGATGGGTCACACTGCAAGCTGCAGAAGTGTGATTTTGTTCATGAAGACAAACCCGACACTACGGGAAAGGCCCAGGGCTATCTCTGAGTCTTCATAGGTTTGAAATGATTTTAAAGTTATTAATCAAGAAGTGGATATGTGGAAACTTGGGAACATGTTCTTTGTGGTTAGCAGTGGGAACTCAAGGCTAATTGCCGTAAGTCTAAACAATTAGAAACTGTAAACTTTGTCACCCAAACTTCCAGTTTATGTCACTGGCCCGCTGGAGGCTGCATTACAGTGTTGTGGTGAAATTATTATTTATTAATGACCATAGTGATAATAACACTATATACTGTGAACTTATTTTATAGTAATACATCTCCTCCATGCTCAATAAATACTTGTTGAATAAATAATTTTTTCACTAATTGGCTCAACCAATGCTCACTGAATGCCTGTCATGAAAAAGGCACTGGGTACTGATCCAAAAATGAATTTGTTTTAGCCTGAGTCTTCCAAGAGATTACAGTTTTACAGATACTATGCTGATGAATGAACAACCCAGAAAGGCATACACCTTTCAGTTTGATGATGCTTTGTTTTTTACACTTTTTATATAAAAGATTTTGAATTTGCTGTTTGGAAAAATCCAGTAGAGGGTTCAGAGGATGTATTTGAAACTTGTATTTTTTGAAATCTATGTCTGACGACTATTAAGGAAATCATACTTTTTTCCAGGTTACTTTATTGCCTATAATACAACCACAAACAAAATGGTAAAAACCCAATCTCATGCATACCCCAGGATGACAAAAAAAAAATTATGCATTTATAAGAAGACTTTACATCACATTTTGTAAAAACTTAAAAGAAGATAAATAATATGTATGACTCCAGATTGCAGTAAACAGACTCCCACTTAGCTTAGCTTTTAAGTTATGCAACTTCCTCACTGATGACTTAGAGAAAAATAAAGAGGCAGCAAATAGTCAATAAAGAGCAAGGCAGGAAGTGTGTGGTGACTCTGAGTCCCAGGAGGGCTCACCATGTCCGGTGCCACTAGGGAAACAAATCTCTGAGGCAGTTGAAGTTTTCCTGATTCTCACATAATCCCAGAGTACAAGGCAGTGGCTTAAATCTGCAGGTTTAAAGGAGCACAGAGAAAGAAAAATAAGAGAAAGAAGTCTGCACCCTAGGAGAGTGAAGTAGTCATTTGTTTACAGAAAGAAGTCTGCACCCTAAGAGAGTGAAGTCAGTCATTTGTTTACAGGCAGTGTTTCCCCACCCCCTTCACTAGACAGTCAGCCTCTGTCAGCTCTCAGGCAAAGATCCTTCAATCAGTTCATATAGGGCCTGATAACCCATGGACACTGAGGGAGATTAAAAGAAGACAGTAATATTAATATAAAGATCATGGCAATAGTCACAACATGCCACCATTTAGTGTCTTTGTGTTTCCCAAGAGTTGACACTATGCTTGCATCATCTCATTTAATACAACATGATGAAATATTCTCATTTTACTGAGGGATTAAAAATATTAAACTGATGGCTGGAGGCAGTGGCTCACATCTGTAATCCCAGCACTTTTAGAGGCTGAGGTGGGTGGATCACTTGAAGTCAGGAGTTCAAGACCAACCTGACTAACATGGTGAAACCCCGTTTCTACTAAAAATACAAAAATTAGCTGGGTGTCGTGGTGGGCACCTGTAATCCTAGCTGCTCAGGAGATTGAGGCATGAGAATCACTTGAACCCAGGAGGGGGAGGTTGCAGTGAGCTGAAATCATGCCACTGTACTCTAGCCTGTTAGATAGAGTGAGACCCTGTCTTATAATAATAATAATAATAATAATAATAAACTAAGACTCAGAGAAGGTGTTTGTTCAGGATCACAAAGCTCAGAAGGGACAGAGCAGCATTTGAAACCAAAATTGGTCTGACTCCTAGCCTCCTGCTGTAAATCACAATCCAAAGCTTCTACTATCTATGTTTCTCTGAGAGAATTTATAAATGAAAGGATGATTAACATATTAAGCAAAATATGTAGACGTCAAATGATTAGTATAAATGATAAATGCAGGAGAGGTGAGATGGCAGAAAACTCATGTCCGAGGTGATCTGGGAAGGCCTCTTGAATAAGGTGGAGTTATAGGTGATTTTTGAAGAATCTGAAAGTGCTTAGATTGAGAGGTAAGGCAAGTACAGGAATGGTTTCTAAGATGTCATATTTTATCTCCTTCCTCATCTTGACTGGCACTAATGAACATCAAAGATTTCAACGAGTGCCCAGTATGTGAAGGGCATTATTTATGTTGTTTTAAAGCTTTTTAACATACTTTAAAGGAGGGACTGGTTAATCTCCGCTGTCTAGATCCATTAGACCCTGAGCCAGATGGCCCCAGGAGCCTTTGGGAATGGCCTGTGGGACAGTCTCCACTTTTGCATATACCCAGGAAAAGAATGGTCCTTTGGGAATTTTGCAGACCTACAATCTGGAGATAATGTACTTCTGATCATAATTCAAGTGCCCCCCAGATATAGGGTTGCCAGATTTAGCAAATAAAAATATAAAACGCTGAGTTAAATTTGAATTTCAGATAAACAATGAATTATCTTTTAGTACAAGTATGTCTCACATATTGCATGGGAAATGCTTATAACTTTTAAAAACTTATTTGTTGTTTATCTGAAATTCAAATTTGACTGGGCTTTTATATTTTATCTGGCAACCTACCCAGACAGGAATTGGAGGGAAAATTCTGAGATTTGAATTTTCTGGCATATGTAAATACTCCTCTATTTGAAGACCTCAAATAAACTAAAAAACGAAAAGACAAAGTGTCAGTATTTTACATTCCCATAAAATATGTTCTATTTTAAAATGATACCAATGGGGCAGGAAGTTACCTCACAAAAGTAATTTTGTGGAAACAATATAAAATCCCTGTATTTCTTTTCTTTCTTTTTTTTTTCTATTTATTCCTAGTCATTTCCCAAAATCCCTGTGTTTTTATACTTTATTCATTCAAGAAATTCTGGCCTCAAAATAGTAGTCAGTTGATCCAAGTCACTCGCTCTGCATCAAGATAAAAATGCATTTCATGCTATGTACCCTCAGGATAAAAAAGGACATGCTGAAAACTGGGTTTCCAAGTAATGCCCCTATTAAAGATGACAATTAAGTGGGGTTCACTGAGGAGGCATGGTGCCTTAGGATTGAATTAGAAGAATGATGGTTGTTTTTGGAGTCGGAGTCAAATATCAGCCTTTAAACCAAGTCAAAGCCAGTGTTACAGCTGCCTTCTGTCACTGACACTGCTGTGGAAAAATTCAAAAGGCACACTCAAACGTTTTTTCTAGTGCATTTTTCAGAACAACTTGGAATTAATACAAGTCCCTCAACAGCACAAAGCCAATGTGTTTACCTATGTAATATTGAGTTTGCCTGGAATCGTTTAATGGGAAAAATTATTCTGGAGAGAAATGTACTTTGAGAGAATGCAAAGCATGAAAGGTAAATTGGAGTCTTGAAGGGGGGATTTAAAATCACGTTTAGACATAAATCCTTTCAGGTCGTGATTCCCATAGATTACCAACATCTGCTAAGCCTAGATAGTTCATAATCACTAAAATTGTCGTAATCTTCCTATGGAAGGTTTACCAAAGAAGTACTGAATTACACTGGGTTAATACTTCTAAGGATGAATGGTCAAAATGATGATGCATAAATTAATGCAGTGGCTACATAGTAAAATCTAATACTAATAGCATATCCGAACCGAGCTGTGGTTTCAAAAGGTGTTCACTCCATCAAGGTAACATAGGCTCAGCGATATGATTACCTGGAGAGTTGCCAACCATTATTCACCTTCACCTACTCCTACAAGCTTCTCTGTCCTATCTTATTCTTTTCTACCTTCAAGAAGAGAGGAGGACTTCAAGGTTGAGGCTGTAAAATAGGAAACTATAGGGTAAAGGCACAGATAACACAGTGAAGGAAGGTGCTAGAATAAATTATCAGTGGACAGTGTTCTCTGAATAGAAGCATGGAATCTAAATGGTGTCTCATAGAGTCTATTTGCATACCACCCTATGAGTGGGAACAGTGCAGAACAGCATCTAGTGCTGTGTGAACTGTATCACCAGCACCTCGGAGTGACAGTCACCATGTCTTATTATACTTTTAGTTATTTAGATGGACAGTGCATTTGCACTTGTGGAGTACTTTTAGTAAATGCATAAAAATGAGCATTCTCACTTTCCTTCACTGCATTTGCAAGGATCAAGGGAAATATTTCCAGTGACGTGGAAGTAGTATAAATTGACCACTTGTGAAATAGCTAAGCAAATACTTGCTATAATAGGAACAGCAATGTAACATGTAATGAGCACTGAGCAAAGTATGTTGGATGCGCTTATGCACCCACTGCATTAGACCATATTGGTCTGGTTCTTCGTTCCACACCCCCACCATCCTGCTCTCACACTTCCTGGTCTCCAGTCATATTCCTAATTCTCTGAATACTTTGCTTCATGGCCTCTCACATACCTATTTGCTTGAGCGCCTCCTCCTGCCCCCGGTGGAATTGCCCCTGTCCTTTGTCTCCTGGTGAACCTTTGCTTTTTCAAGTCTCAATTCAGAAATCACCCTCTGACCCCTACTCCCCATTGTCCTACCCAGAGTTGGGTGCCCTTGCGCTGTGTGGCGCCAGACCCGTATTCACACCCTCTGTGAAAAAGCGCATCACATTGGCTCCTGATCATTTCCTTCCCTGCTTTCCTCTCTCAATGGGCTCCACACTTCCTGAGAACAGGGACTAAGTCTCTGCTTTTTATTTTCAGAACACAGTGTCTGTGATACACGGCACACACAAATGATCCATAAGCATTTTATTCAGTGATCTGGAGTGCATCACGGCCTGGACACTCTGGGGGGAATATAGATAAATAGAATATCAGTACCAGACATACCCATGTAAAACTTCCAAATTACAAAGCTACGAATTTAATAGTACCAATAGTAAAAATTGGAGCAGTCAAGAGAAGGGAAGTAAAATTCTCTGGGAAGGGTTGAGGAAAGCCTTATGGGAAAGGTGAAATTTGAGTTGGGCTTTAACAGAGGCATCAAAATGGAAGAAAGCAGTAGCTTCCTCTTCTTGGTAGTTCATCAGAGCCACAGAGTTAGGGCAGAAAAATCAAACTACAGACTGAAAGGAAAAGCTGAGTATGAGTGTAGGGTTTAGGTTGAAGAGTAGGCTAAAATCATCCTGGTTCTTCTGTCTGTGCAACACTGAGAACCTTTCTCCCATGTCCAGTTTCATATCTTCTTCTGGTCTAAGCATGCCTAAAAGAGATTACCAAGTACCAACTTTTGTAGACACAGTTTGTGTAGTTCTTGTGAACTGGGATACGTGACTCTGCAAACATGATGCTAAATACTCAATTTTTTTTTTTTTTTTTTTAGCAAATTGAGTATGTAACTCTGCCTCAAAATATGCAGTGCGTGTCTTAGCCTTAAACTTGTTCCCCTGTGCTTTTAGATAATAATTTTATGAAATTTATTTGGGAGCCTTTTGGGGCCTAAGTTTAGAAGCTAGAAAGACATTCTCACTGCCTTTATTGTCCCAATCTGTGGCTTTGTAATTTCTGGACTTAGATCTGTCATTTGACTGAAGTCCAAGAGTGAGAAGAAATGGGTTAAAGAGAGGGGAACAACCAGCCAAAGCAGAGGCAGCCAGCAGCCGAGGAGGGTAGCTGCAGCTGGGCTCTGTTCAGCTGCAGGTGTGGAGGAGGAAGTGCAGGAGGGAGCGCAGGGCCCATTTCCAGGTGGCAGCAGGGTTCAGTGAGCTTAATTAACCAGTGAACTGCTCGTGGGGATGGGGTCGATCTGTTTCCACCTTTCCACACCACGCTGAACAAGCCACTGACTGTTTCCTGCCTCGGATTTTCTCATCTCCAAAGAGGGGACAACAATGTGTATTCATCAGAGAAATTACTGGCCACTGTCTCATTCAGAAGCTGCCCCTAGAAGTGTTAGTAAAGACCTTTAAAAGCATCAAACAAAGCAGAGAAGTAAAAATAACAGGAAGTGGAAGACAGAGCACACTATGACCTGAAATCTTCTGTGTTATATGCTGGTGTTAAAGAGGTCATAAGGCCTTGATGAAGATTTGTTACTTGGAAGGATGTCAGTGCTGGGGACCCGCTCTCTGTGAACCCAGAAGCCTGCCCCAACATTTCAAGGGACATACAGTCCTCTCAGATGATTTATTTCTGAGTTGGAATTGCCCCATTCCCCAGACCATCCCCTTTTCAACTTTGTACAAATATAAGTGGCCAATTCACTTTACTACACAAATGACTCATAATTTCATGAGCTGCAAGCAGCAGTTTCTTAAGCAGCTTTCCCTTCTTCCTAGTGCAAGAAAAGGGCACATAGACATCTCTTACGGGCTAGATCTTTTTAATTAGTGAGGGAAAGAAAGTGAGGGAACCACTGAACCCAATCTCAAGTTTCTAAGATCAACTAGACGAGGCACATAGCCAACCTCCAAAGACTCATGGTTCTTTCCTAATCCTCAGCCTCTACTTCCTCATTGGATCTGAGTTCACAATCTCACGAAGGTCGGAGCATGTGCATTTTTGGCATTTTTAAACAAATGGATGCAATTAATAACTTGAGGAGAGGGTGACTTTCTATAGTTTTCAGCACACATCAGCTACTTGACAACTTCTACTAAACTAGAGCGGCTTTCGGAGGGTAATGTGAATAGCCAGTCACTACTACTCAAGACAAAAATGTTGGCCAATGACCTAGAAGTAAGTGTGCAGTGTATCTCACATGACTATGAGCGCTTCTCATCAGGAAAATAACATCAGTTCCTGGAGTTTTCTTGGTTATTCAAACCTCCTTCTTTGGAATTGAGTTCATGGCCAACCAGCATCAGCACGTTTCCTATTTTGTTGAACATGATCACAGAAGAAACAGGGGGCAATACAGGAAAATGGGAACCAAATGTTCTGGAGAGATTACATTCCTTATCACATTTAATCTTAATAAGAACCCCCAAAAGTTGGTGCTCTTTTCTCCATTTTACAGACGTTTTGAAAACTGAAAGCTCTGAAAAGTTAAGTAATTTGGATCTACAGAGCTATAAGAGGAAGTGCTAAGATTTGAATATAGAATTTCATGACTCAAAAACGTATTTTATCCACAAAATCAGTTTACCAGAAGAACCTAGGCTTGGCCTCAAAAGACCTATATTAGAAATGAGCTTTTTCCTAGTTCTAAGGAAGTATTCGCTTTTTTATTATTTAGCTAATTAAACTGCACATATGTTACATTCCATAGAAATTCTGAGCATCGATAATAACATGAAGAGGAGATAACTTCACTATTTGTGTATATATGTATATGTGTGTATAAATACATATAAAATATATTTTACAATTGTCTCTTTGTTCCAAGAATGGGAAGGAAAATAATTAGAATTTCTAGCTGGGCATTTGTGTACACTTTAACCTGATCTATTTTGTCTAACGTTTCTTTGCAAAGCTCTCAAATTCATTGTTAGCCTATCTGATCCTGTCATCTGGAGACCGCCAAGTATTTCACATCTTGCCCAGGGAACCGATCACTTTTAAGAGAGGGAGAGCATTCTTTACTGACTTTTCCTAATTTAAACTCATTGAACATTGTCTCAACTGCCAATTTAAGGGCAAAGACAAGGCAGTGCATCTGTAAAGAGCTCTGTCACTTTTCTCCAAGTGGTGACTAATGGTGGGGAACTTAAAACCTTATCCTTGATGTCTTTTGGAGTCCAGACAATTCAGCGCTCTCTTGGGATGAGTAAATATCAGCCTGTTCCCAGGAAGATTAACTAGTAAGATGATGTAGGAAAAGCCGCTACTTTTTAGAGGGCTATACTTAAACTACCATCTACACTTCTTAAGGCAGAATCTCAGATAATTTATTTCCATATGGGGTGCTATGATTTCTAGAAAGAAAAGATATTTTATGCAGTTATAAGAGTAACAGTAGTTTCTTTACAAGATCTTAATTTTGGTCTCAAGGTTAGTGTTTTTTAATTTAATGTACTTACAGGCCTTTAAAAGATCATAGAGTAGAATTAGGAGACCTGAATTAGGGCTCCCCATTACTGGACAGATAGTTGTAGGTGAATTCTCAGTTTCTTTGCCTGTTGTGCAGGTAGCAATACCTATCCAGCTTCCCTCCCAGCCTCTCATTTTTAAAAAAAGAATGCTTAAGTACTTTAAAAGTTCTGAGAGCTCCAATGTGCTGTAACCCATAGCTTTGTAGTCAGAAAGCCCCAAATTTGAAACTTAGCTTTTCTAGTCTTTTCCTATGTGGATCAGTTTTCTAAACTCTCTGTATCTTGGTTACTTCACTGGTAAAATAGGCTAAAATTAGCTCCTACCACATATGATACTTGTGAGGACCAAATGGGTTCTTGGTATGCTTGGGTTGGAAAGCCTCATAGAATGTATGTCACCCACTCCTCCTAATTGTCAGATGAGGAGACCAAGGCTCTGGGTGGTGGAGTATCTTACCTAAGTTCATTCATCAATAAACATTTCTGAGTTACACCAAGCAATTTGCCTGCAGGGATTCAGTGCCACTTAAATTATCATGCTGCCTCAATTCTTAGGAAGACTTCTTTTTAGTTGAGAGTTCTTCTTGCTCCTTTACATCAGAGGAATGGTCATGTTGCTGACTTTTCTTGTTTATGGGCTGATGACTCATTTATATGTTATCTAAATGTCTTGTTCCTTCTTCTCTCTTCTGCCATCTCTATCATGGGACTATTTTCTTTCTGCTAGCACTTCTACTGGAGAT
The DNA here is from genome assembly GCA_036589455.1 of Ateles fusciceps. Lineage (NCBI taxonomy): Eukaryota > Metazoa > Chordata > Mammalia > Primates > Atelidae > Ateles > Ateles fusciceps. Next base: position 5,973,929 of record JAZHEH010002496.1, read on the forward strand.
CGTGAAAGGGTGGTGACAGTGAATTATCTCCTTGTTAGCAGACTGGTCTCTTGAGAAGAGGCTCACCCACTGCTGCTGACTGATAAGTTGATGACAATCTCTGATTCCTAAAAATCTCTTCTATTGTTAAGTTGGTGCATAAGTAATTGTGGTTTTTGCCATGACTTTGCCTTCCAGATTGCCATTTGTCTCTCTCTGCTCTACTTGCTCCTTCTTTGCTGGATTCTCTTCCTGGATAAACCCTTAAATTATGTTACATTCTCTAGGATCTGTCCTTGTCTGTCTTTGATTCTGCCTGTTCTCCTCAGTGATCACAGGCACTCTTGTGTCCTCAGTTACCATCTATCTGACACTGACTCCTAAGTCCATTATCTTTAGCTTAACTTTCTCACTTAACTGCCAGATCTCAATGCCTCTTGAATATTTCTGCCTGTATCCCAAAAGCACATCAAAAATTGTATCCACAAATGAGCTTACCAGTCCCCCTTCTACACACACACACACACACACACACACACACACACACACACACTTTCTTCTTTCTATAGCCTAATTAATCAAACATTCTCAGCTCCTTACCCAAGTTCCATATCGATCCAGTTTTTAAATCACTTTTATTTTATCTTGAAATACCTCTTGAACCTGGCATCCCTTTGCTATTACTGATACAGTTGCCTCAGTTCAGCACTCATCTGTTTTCATCATAGCTTCCTGACTTTCCTCTGTGGCCTAGTTCTCTCTATTCTATCTAATCTTCCCTCTGTATTCTGCCACAGAGAACTTTCAAAACTGAATTTTATCTTTGTTGATCTTCTATTAGGAAGAATGTTAGATCCTCAACGTGTGCCTAGAGAAGAACCCAAACTATTGTAATATATGAGCAGTTTCCAGAATTAGAGCTCCCACATTTTTCCATCCACTCCACTAGGTACTCTGTGGGCCCCTGTGTTTCCTTTACAATAAACTTGCACCTTTCCTCCAGTACTTGCCTGACGTGAGATGTGTGACATCCTCAGAGACCCCCCCATACCTCTGATCTTCCCATCTCTTACAACTCCCCTTTGGGCCCCTGCAAGTCGGTACTTCATTCTTATTTTTATATTATCATATCTTTTTACATCTGTGTCTCCTAACAAGACTTTGAGCTCACCAAATTGGATAACAGGGTTTTTTTTTTTTTTAATTTCAAAGACCTTATCACCTTGCATAATGTCTTCCACTCAAAAGGAATTCAATAAATAGTTGTTGAAGTAATGTACTTATGACAAGTATTAAGATCAGAGGGGTACTGTTTATCATGCAATGTTTATAGTTAAATCTGTGATTTTTGATAATCATTTACTAAATAATTCACCTAACACCCCATAAACTAATTAACAAAGAGTGTCTTCATAAATGGTGTTGATATCACATCAAGATGCTAAGAGTGTAAGGTTAGGATTTTAAAAATATGTATGTACCTTTAAGGCTTTCTGTGACTTTTGGGTTTCTCTAAAGTTTATTTAACTTTAATTCAGTTAAATTTCTTTAAAAGTTAACCATTATAGTTAAGGTAAGCTGACTCCAAATGTCTGATTATTATATCCTTACCTGTCTTTGGACAGGTAAGGATATAAATCTAAATGTAGTCCAATAAATGGATAGAAAAAAGTCAGCTTCACATGTAGTTTATGGAAGTAGTGTATTCCAGAAAAGGAAGAGACAAAGAAATTTCAAATTGTGTAATTTATAATTAAACTGATTATATTTACATATGCTATAGAGTAAAATAGTGTTAAAATTGAGCAGTATATGTACATATTACATGGGTTTTATAAAAGTATCATAGTATGCAGTTGTTTAACACTGTGCCTAGAGATAAGAAAATAATAATTATAGTAACTAACATTTATTGGGCACTTACTCTATGCTAGGTGCTGTGCTAAGTATTTTATATACATAATTTAATCCTCCTAATATCTCTTTGACACAGTTTCTCTTGTTCCTCCTGTTTTCCAGATGAGTAAATAATTCTTAGAAAGATTGAATGACTGTCAGAGGACCTAACAAGTTTTAGAGCTATTTGAACATAGGTCTGATGGGTTGTTCTATATTAAATGAATGAATACCTTTTAATTACCTCGATTCTATACTAATAAGTAAGTAATTGATAAATCATTTGGTAAATTTATATAAACTGTGTTTTAGACATATCTAAAATGATAAGGCAGCTGGGCGCAGGGGCCCACGCCTATAATCCCAGCAGTTTGGGAGGCTGAGGTGGGTGGCTCACCTGAGGTTAGGCGTTCCAGACCAGCCTGGCTAATGTGGTAAAACCCCATCTCTACTAAAATACAAAAATTAGCTGGGTGTGGTGGCATGCACCTGTAATCCCAGCTGCATTACAGCTGGGATTGAGAGGCTGAGGCAGGAGAATTGCTTGTACCCGGAGGTGGAGGTGGCAGTGAGCTAAAATCGTGCCACTGCACTCCAGCCTGGGTGACAGAATGAGACTCTATCTCAAAAAAAAAAAAAAAGTTAATAAAATGGTAAGGCACATATTGTAGTCATTATTGAGAACAAAAGAAAAAATTGAAAATTAACGTTAGGTATTGTTAACTACTGATTGTCTGAATCCACCACTTCAGTTTGTTTTGAAGTCTGCTTTTCTATCAAAATCTTGAACTTTTACTGTAAAGTATGACCCCAGGAATGACCACTAACATATTATTAAACTATTCTTAACTATTCTATGCATAGTGGGAGATAATGAGGTCTGTTGCTTGATATAAGAAATTAAACTGTATTTCTTCTTTCTGTTCCTGCTGGAGGATAATTTTAAAAATAGTTGATAGATTTGTGGCACTGTTAAAGTGGAAATGTACTTAAAATAATTACAATTAAAGGAGCCTATAGATTTTATCATGCCCAGGTTAATTATCTTCAGAATATCTACCCAATACAATATGTTAAAGGATACCAATAAAGAATGCAATTATCTTTTTCTTGATACTTTTTTGCGTTTTTTGTTTGTTTGTTTTAGAGACAGAGTCTTGCTCTGTCACCCAGGCTGGAGTGCAGTGGCACGATCTTGGCTCACTGTAACCTCCGTCTCCCGGGTTTAAGTGATTCTTCTGCCTCAGTAGAGACAGGTTTTCACCATGTTGGCCATTCTGGTCTCAAACTCCTAACCTCAAGTGATCCACCTGCCTTGGCCTCCCAAACTGCTGGGATTACAGGCATGAGCCACCACACCGAGCCTTTCTTGATTTTTGATCCCTAGAGTTCAATTCTTAAGTAGATGAAGATGGAGCTGCCTTTATTATAAAATCTGAGGGATGTGAAGAAGATACCCTTGTCCCAAAAGACCTTGCCCCTAAAAGAAAAAAATAAAAGTTACAAGTTTTCAAGCCTTTGGTTGCTCTCTGTGAACAAGTAAATATCCCTGGGAGCCCTAACCCCTTATGTCTTTATCACACTCTTCAGTAATCAAACTGTGAAGATGCCAAAAATGCAGATTCTTAGGGCTACTCTCATAGATTCTGATTTGACCTTCTGGAAGGGGACTGAGGAATCTGCATTTTAACAAGAACTTTGATGATTCAGATGCAAGAGGTCTTCTGGACCACACTTTGAAAAAACTTAACAGATAATTGACACATCAAGTTGTTAACAAACTAGTAAGTTACATTTCTCTGAGTGTGTCCTTCATTTCCAGAAGTTGTGATTGGTTTTTATTTATGCTGTCTATTTCACTGAAGATTTTTCCATTTGTATCCTGTATGATTTTTTTTTTTATTTCCTTAAGTTGGACTTCACCTTTTGCTGGTGCCTCATTGATTAGCTTAATAATTGACCTTCTGAGTTCTTTTTCTGGCAATTCAGAGATTTTGTCTTGGTTTTGATCCATTGCTGGTGAGCTAGAGTTATCTTTGTGGGGTGCTGAAGAGCTTTGTTTTGTCATATTACCAGAATTAACAAACTAGTAAGTTAACAAACTCAAAATTCATCTCATTTAAAATATCATCCGGTGTTAGCCCTGCCTTAATTCTCAGGTTTATCTGAACTTTATTACTTCAAGTATCTCTACATGAAATAAGTGAAACTAGAGTTCCTTAACTGACTGTAACAACTAAAGAAAAAGACTTCTGTTTGTTTCCAAATGTTTTTTTTAATAGTCCCAGAAGTCAATGCTGAAATGCTAAAACATTAGAGCAGAATGTACAAAACGTTCTTGAATTATATTTCATTTTTGGGTGCCAGGCACATTGGGTTTCTTTCACACAACACTGAAATAATAAAAAGCAGGTGCCCTGTCAAGTTTCTTTTGTAATTGGGAAACTAAGAGTTGATGTACTTTGCAAAGAATTTTGACAGAATAACCCCATTGGATGAGTCCCTTATTATAGTCCCTTATTATAGGTTGAATAAGAGGAATTGGGAGGGGACATAGTACTTAAGAATACAGTAGATGAAAAATTAGACTAATAATACTTTTATGACTTATGGAAAATAAATCTTTTTTTAAATCACTGCAGCAAAACATGTGGCCAGTTGCTAAGAAGAGTTTGTTCCATATGATGGAGACTCTGAGTTTGGGAGCTTAGAAAAAAACCTAGCAAGAGTGTTAGTATGGAGAAAACAGGAAGACAACTTCCTCTCTGAATATACACCATTTCCTGGGGAGGAAGTGAGGCTTAAAAAAAAAGTTCTTTGTTGGCTCTGTAACAGAGAGGCATCTATTTAGTGATGACCATATATGTTTATACAAGCCAGGCTATCGACCTTAAAAACAATAAAACCCTGAAAGTACCTTCTTTATTTGATAATGGCAAGATGTAGAGCCCTTTGAATAGTTGTTGTGGCATTTTCTAATCATCATTGGTTTACTCACAGCCATGCATATACCGCCTGGACAATTTTTAAGGGACGGCAGTTATACTCCATATGGTAAAGTGGATTTCACTTCTGTTTCTCTTTTGACTGTGTTGGCATATCCTGAGGCACCCAATTATCTCTCAGGCAGAGCAGCAGAAGGCCTGGGTATTATTGCCCAGCATGCCAGAACACAGCCTCACCTAAGGTGTGCTTGGGTAAAAAGAGGCCGCCCCAGGCAGTTATGTAGTTGCATATAATCTGTGCTGAGTTTGGCTACTGGCTACAATTTGTTTATAATCAGCTTCATTGAAGGATGAAGCAATATCATTAAAGAGACCACAATTTACCAACTAATTTGGGGAACTGTGAGCATAAATTAAGGACCGGTAGAACTAAAAGAGTTCCTGGATCTAAGATGGTACCTTACCTTGGCTTTTATTGAGTATTTAGGCAGAATTTGCCCTATAACCTTTAAGGGGCTTAAAAGATGGGCCAGTGAATAATTAAAACGACGTCCTTTGCAGCACAGCATTGCACAGCAGAAAGAGCACACAACAAAAAGGTGTGCTTGGAGTACCCCAAAGCCATAGATTCCCAGATTATAATAGAGAAGTCTAACTGGTGCAGTTACAAGAAAACAAGTCCTTTTACAGAGGACAGAGTAAATCTCTTGTATGAAAACAAAAAGGGAAGCAGACTTAACATCTTGCCTTAAGTCACCTTCAAAGAATGTTATGGTTTAAATTTACTGTGTTTTTTCAGGAGGTTGGGTGATAATCTGTCCCTTCCCCTTTTTTATGCTTTTAACACTTCATGGTCTATATAACTTTTGTCTTTTAGTTACCACACTTTATATTCTAAAAAGATTCTTCTGAAACCATGTGCTTTCCTGGTGTTTCTTTTGATAACTCTATTTTTCCAGAAATTTCCAAAGTATTTGATAAATACTATTATGTGGTTGCAGGGGTGCTCCAAAATCCATAACAAAGGCAGCTTCTATTTTCTCACTTAGTTGACTTTTTATGTGGACTTTGCAGACAAGAATAAAAGAAGACAGCGTTGGTACTTTTTCACTTTAGGTCTGAAAAGCACAAAATGAAATGGGTTTCTTGATGACCCTTCACTTCCTGATAGCCATTCTGGCAATTTCTATATCTCTGCAATAATAAAAAAAAAACCTATCAGCAGAACTGTTTACTTTCTCCTGTATTACTGCTACCCACCCCAAATATTCATGTTGCAAAAAGAAAATCCTTTTTGATAACATAAGCTATACTTATTCCCCATGTTCACAAACCATTTTGAAAAGATCAAGGAACTATCTCCAGATAACACATAAAAACTTCTACTGCTTAACCTGCTCAATAAAAAAAACAAAAACAAAAAACATTCAGTCAAAACAAATTAAGGAAGGAAGCTTTTAGAACCAGAAAGTTCATATAAGGCATCATTTTTATAAAGACATTAGTTTTTCCTTAGGCACAAAAGTAAACTTTGTTTCTTCTTAAGTGTGTAAAAATTTGCGTTGACAACATGAGCAAAACTGCTGAAAATCTGAAAACAAAGTGCAGGAACAAACCTCAGTGCTCAACTGTATTAGCTCTAAGCCAGAACTGGGGAATCTTTCCCAAGGAGTAACAAAGAAGGTAGGGATGGATGGAGGAAGGCACATCTTTGACCTTTGTGGGGAAAAAATGAAAAGGGTTTTGATGACCAGGCAACCTCCAGCCATCAATCCCATCAGTTAGAAGAAGAGCAGAAGGCAGCCGATCAGAAGAAGCACAACATTTGGGCTGTTGCAAAAGCAGTTATTTTGCTTGCCAAATAAATTCAGCCTGTGAGCTGCATAGGCTCTAGTGTAAGCAACATGAATCATACAACTGCACTCATTATCATGTTTGAAGGTGTCCCTTCACTAGCCTGGTGTTTTACCACACAGTATTAGTCCGCCTAAAAAAAGTAAAATTGAATTAAACTAAGTCCGAGCCTCTCGAAGGCAGTGACTATGTCATGTTTATATTTGTATCCCAACTGCAGTGCCTGAAACGTGGTAGACATTAGATGCTAAATGCGTGTTAGATGATTAAACAAGTATAGAGCAATCTGCAACATACCAGGCATCATGTTAAGGCCCAGGGATGGTCCCTGGGAGGTCACTCACAGTCTTGTAGAAATGAGTAAATGAATATATTGGTAAGTGTGCTGCATTAAAGTAGTCTGAATAATTGTTACTAACTAAACCAGGAATGGCAACGATTAGGTCACTACAGTAATTTCTCAAAGCACAATTCACAGATTGAAGCATTCAATTATGTGGCAACCATATGGTTATGCATTTCACCATGTTGACATCATACTGTAAAATTCACACATTATATGAAAAGAAATTACACCAAGAAAGTACAGGCTACCACAAAAAGTAAAGTGCAAAACGCATTACTGAAATTTACTGCTAAGCGACAGATATAGGACTCTGAGCTTTCAATTCTTAAGCATGTCACTGATGCCAATTTCAAGAGACCCTCCAATCAATGTAATAAGAATGAAGGATAAAGAGAAATGAAATGTTGTAGAGCAATGATGAGAGGAGAAAGGTAACTATTTTAATTTAGGTGCAACTAAAATTACATCTAAAACATGTAACACCTCTGAGATTCACCTTGGCAGGAAGCCAGGAGACCTGAAACCTTGTGTTCTCTCTCTGCTAAGTGGCTGTATGAACTTAAGCAGATTGTTTCGACATAACATGACTGCACGGCACTATTTCTGGTATAAATTGTGTTTAAAACAAAACCAAAAATTCTTGGGGTCTTTGGTGAGACCTCTTAATGCATATGCTTTTATCTGTGTAAACATACCAGTAGAATTATAGGCCCATAAATCAGTGACCTCTTTACTATCTTGAATACAATTAACTTGATCTTACTGGCGAAGGCTGTGTGTCAGCAACTCCCTAGTAATGTCCCTTTCCAAAGGATAGCTCCTCCTGAACGCTCTTTGTTTTGACAACACTTCTGCAAATTTCTGTTGCAGAACTTGCCTAAATCAATGAACATTGCTTAGTCTGTATGTCTGTCATCTACACTAGGCTCTGAATTAGTGTGGACAGATACAATGACCTACTCTTCTTTTAGAGTCCTTCCATGGTACAGGGGTTGGTGCGTAGTAGGTGCTCAATAAATATCGAATGACTAGAGTTTGTTTGTTTGTTTGTTGTTTGTTTATTTATTTATTTTGAGACAAAGTCTTACTCTGTCGCCCAGGCTGGAATGCAGTGGCACGATCTCAGCTCACTGCGACCTCTGCCTCCCAGGTTCAAGCAATTCTCCTGCCTCAGCCTCTCAGGTAGCTAGGATTACAGGCGCCCGCCACCAAGCCCAGCTAATTTTTGTATTTTTAGTAGAGATGGGGTTTCACCATGTTGGCCAGGCTGGTCTCAAACTTCTGACCTCAGGTGATCCACCCACCTCAGCCTCCCACAGTGCTGGAATTACAGGCGTGAGCCATTGCACCTGGCCAGTTGGAGTCTTTAATTAACTTGGGTGGGCAACAGTATATGTGGTGCATGTCACATGTCTTTGATTTGCCCCTCCAAGTGCACCTAAACCCCTTTTTTACCCTGCTCTGACCAAAAGGCCCTTGCTTCCTTTCCAGGCAGCCTGCTCCACAGGACCCTCCTTAGTTCCAGAAACCTCTCCCTCCCTCAATCCTTCAGGCCTAGGGGTGGAGACAGAGTCTCTGTGGTTAGCCCTGGGTTCCTACTCTATCCCTGGAGATTCCCCCACACACTATTTACACTTGAATAATTAGTCCTTAACCCCTTCACAAATTTTCCTAAGTCAAGTGCACCATCTATTTCCTGTCAGAGTACTCACTAATACAGTAGATTAGAAAGGAGAAAGATTTCTGTTTAAAATGTGTTTTTGCACTCATACTGAGAATAACCGCACTACATTTTTTGAAAACATTTAACAAATAGATCCTGGGGAAGGCTAAGTATTTTCATACATGGCTGACCTGCATTGATTCATTCATTCCTAAGTATGCTACGGATTCATTTCAGTTTCTACACCACATATACATTTTGCGATTGAATTAGTAACTATGTTCATGTTTGGTCATTTGTGTTTAAGTGTATTTCTCTGTGACTTGTGACCTCTTGCATTAGAATATAAGTGTCTCAAGAGAAAGGATGCTATCTTTTTCTTTTTCTTTTACTTTTTTGGTAATGGTTTGCTCCTGGCAGCTTGCTGGCTGACTTATATCTAAAAAAAATGTTAATTATGAATACAGCCTAAGAAATGTACAGCCAGATTTTACAACAAATATTTTGCACATTTTTTTTTTTTTGAGACAGAGTCTCACTCTGTCACCAGGCTGGAGTGCAGTGGCTCGATCTCAGCTTACTGCAACCTCCGCCTCCCAGGTTCAAGTGATTCTCCTGTCTGAGCCTGAGTAGCTGGGACTACAGGCCTGCACCACCACACCCAGCTAATTTTTTTGTATTTTTTTTTTTTTTTTTTTTTTAGCAGAGATGGGGTTTCACCATGTTGGCCAGGATGGTCTTGATCTCTTGACCTTATGATATGCCCACCTCAGCCTCCCAAAGTGCTGAGATTACATGCGTGAGCCACCGTGCCTAGCCCCATTTTGCACATTTTTAAGGCATAATCTAATAGGACTTGTTGCATTCTTTTCCAGAGCCAGCGATTCCTAAGAAAGTGAAATACCTAGTCAATTGGTATATTCATGGTGAAATTATTTGAAAAATCATTAAAATGTCTATTCTTTTTTTAATATATATATATATATATTTTTTTTATTGCATTTTAGGTTTTGGGGTACATGTGAAGAACATGCAAGATTGTTGCATAGGTACACACATGGCAGTGTGATTTGCTGCCTTCCTCCCCATCACCTATATCTGGCATTTCTCCCCATGCTATCTCTCCCCAACTCCCCACCCCCCATTGTCCCTCCCTATTTCCCCCCGCCAGACCCCAGTGTGTGATGCTCCCCCTCCCTGTGTCCATGTGTTCTCATTGTTCAACACCTGCCTATCAGTGAGAACATGCGGTGTTTGATTTTCTGTTCTTGTGTCAGTTTGCTGAGAATGATGGTTTCCAGGTTCATCCACGTTCCTGCAAAGGACACGAACTCATCGTTTTTTATGGCTGCATAATATTCCATGGTGTATATGCACCACATTTTCCCTGTCCAGTCTATCATCGATGGGCATTTGGGTTGGTTCCAGGTCTTTGCTATTGTAAACTGTGCTGCAATGAGAACATTCGTGTGCATGTGTCCTTATAGCAGAACGATTTATAATCCTTTGGATATATACCCAGTAATGGGATTGCTGGGTCAAATGGAATTGCTATTTCTAGGTCCTTGAGGAATCGCCCACAATGGTTGAACTAATTTACACTCCCACCAACAGTGTAAAAATGTTCCTATTTCTCCACATCCTCTCCAGCATCTGTTGTCTCCAGATTTTTTAATGATCGCCATTCTAACTGGCGTGAGATGGTATCTCAATGTAGTTTTGATTTGCATTTCTCTAATGACCAGTGATGATGAGCATTTTTTCATATGTTTGTTGGCTTCATGTATGTCTTCTTTTGTAAAGTGTCTGTTCATATCCTTCGCCCACTTTTGAATGGGCTTGTTTGTTTTTTTCTTGTAAATCTGGTTTAGTTCTTTGTAGATTCTGGATATCAGCCCTTTGTCAGATGGGTAGACTGCAAAAATTTTTTCCCATTCTGTTGGTTGCCGATTCACTCTAATGACTATTTCTTTTGCCATGCAGAAGCTGTGGAGTCTGATTAGGTCCCATTTGTCTATTTTGGCTTTTGTTACCAATGCTTTTGGTGTTTTGGTCATGAAGTCATTGCCTACGCCTATGTCCTGAATGGTTTTGCCTAGATTTTCTTCTAAGGTTTTTATGGTGTTAGGTCTTATGTTTAAGTTCATTAAAATCTCTATTCTTTAGAGAATGTTAAACATATTAATTCAGGTAATTTGTCCAGATATGCCATGCCTTTATTATTGATGTGTAAACACCACAAAGTCAGTAACTTTTCCTGTTTTGCATATGGCTGAATCCTCAGTGCCTAAAACACAGCCTGGCATCTATAAGGTGATCAGTAGGTATTTGTTGATTAAATGAATATATTGGGGTTTGATTATATTATTGTAGCCTGCTAGGTTAAGTTTGCAATTGCTATGCTTTCCTTCATAAATGATTTTAAAAGGCAGTTTGGATTAATTTTATTCAACGTATTTATTGCCTTATTACTGTGTTCAAAGCACTTTATTAGGTGTTTCCTTTGGGAGCTCACATTCTACAGGTAAAAAAATATCATCTGAGACTGGACGTGCGGCTCATGCCTATAATTCCAGCACTTTGAGAGGACGAGGTGGATGGATCACCTAGGTCAGCAGTTCGACACCAGCCTTGCCAACATAGTAAAACTCTCTCTCTAGTAAAAATACAAAATTACCTGGGTGTGGTGGTGCATGCCTGTAGTCCCAACTACTCAGGAGGCTGAGGCAGGAGAATCACTTGAATCTGAGAGGTGTCGGTTGCAGTGAGCTGAGATCATACCACTACCACTCCAGTCTGGGCAACAGAGCGAGACTCTGTCTTAGAAAAAAAAAAAAGGAAAGAAAGAAAGAAAGAGGGTGTAGTTAACAGTATCATGTGCTAGCAAAGAGGTAAAAAAAAAAAAAGTCAGAGAAAAGGCTGCAGAATTTGATGAGTAAATCTGCATGACCTTTGAGAGAGAAGTTTCAGCATAGTAGGACTGTGATTGGCACTCCAGCCTGGGCAACAAGAGCGAAAATCCGTTTCAGAAAAAAAACTCACCTGGAACCCAGCATAGTCATTGAGTGGATCCCATCTTAACGGCTCTTCCTTCACATCACATCTTTACCCAAGGCAAGCTTTACCTTCATTCTCCTAATCCCTGACTTTTGCAGGCTTTGAAGAAATCTACTGAAGCAATTAGCTCTTTCCTAAGGCATGCCTGATCCTACCTGGGATTCCATAACTGGTGACCATACTTTGCCTTTCATGTAGACTTGCTTACTCCAATAAAATGGCAGAAACATCATCAATTCTTACATGATTTTTTCTACTTCATCCATGATGGTAGAAAACACATTCTTCCTAATTTTTCCTCCTGTGTGTGATTAACATGAAGACTTCATGGTACTATGCTTCCATTAGAGACTTTTTAAATCCTTTTATTAGGTCTTCATATGACTCTACTTGGTCTGTGCAAGCTTTTATACTCAAAGACTTTTTGATTTATTCACAAATGCTTTTACTTTTTTGTCTACCAATAGGTCTTTGATACAAGCCATTCTTGTGGAATAGTCCTAGTGGTCTCAGAACTTGAAACATATTGAACAAAACTCCAAACTACGCATAATTGTTTCTTAATCTAAATAGATTTCTAAAGCACCCAGAGCCTCTGATGGAATTGTACATGGAAAAATGTTGTTATAGTTGGGGAAGGAACAGTCCTCTTAGTCAATTAAACATCCTTCTCTTTCTTCCCTCTCCTCCTCCCCTTACTTTCTCCTAGTCTTTCTCCTTTTTTTCTTGAATACCCAGAGATTCCCTTCCCTTTGTAAATATTTGAGTCTACAGAGGAGAAATGTTTTATAGATCCATCAAGTAGGTGCAAATAATTATGGTAAGTAGTTATATGGAGCAATCTAAAAATCTATTGCTCTAAAGAATCTGTCCATGGAAATCCTTTACAATGTATTTCAGATTTCATGTCATAAGTAAATGAGACTTTTCTTTTCTTTTTTTATTAAAAAACAGAAGAAGCAGTTTTTTTTTATTTCAAAAGAGTTAAATGTCATTGTAATCCTATGAAATATTGCTTTCAAAACATAAAACTGGCCAGGGCTTGGTACCTCATGCCTATAAGCCCAACACTTTGGGAGGCTGAGGCAGGCGGATCACTTGAGGTCAGGAGTTTGAGACCAGCCTGACCAACATGGCGAAACCCCATCTCTACTAAAAATACAAAAAAAATTAACCAGGCGTGGTGGTGGTCACATGTAATACCAACTACTCAGGAGGCTGAGGCAGAAGAATCACTTGAACCTGGGAGGCAGAGGTTGCAGTGAGCCAGGATTGCACCACTGCACTCCAGCCTGGGCGACAGTTTTTTTCTATCTCAAAAAAAAAAAAAAAAAAAAAACAAAAAAAAAACCAAATATAAAACCAAAGAAATTCAGAAATAAACTTATCATCCTGGTTGTTTTTGTTATATAGAATTGTCTTCCCCATTTTCCCCCTTTCATTGTCACCTCTTGGTTCATGGTATGTGATGAAGAGATGGTACCATTGCCCTCTGATTGCCTTGCTTCTTGTTTGCCATTGATTTGCTTTCTCTCGAAGTGGCTCATTTAGTCAGATCTTTAAAGCTATTTCAACATTTCTCCACCCATATCCCCCCCACTACCCTCTACCAAATACACATGCTTTGCACTATTACAGATGTTAACTTGTCAGAGTCCAGAAGCTCCTAAGATGTCAGCAGGAAGACATGGTGGATTGAGGCATAGCCATGACCTGAAGGAAATAATTAAAATGCAGGAGTGTTGCTGTGAGGGACACAGTAACTTAGTACATGTTTCTCTGATGAAACCTGTCAGGCTCTTAGTTTACCAAATGTGGGAACTTTTGTGCTTGTTTTGCTCTTAGGCACAGGACAGGTCCCAGGAGAGATTCCGTTCATTCCTCAAAGAGTAACAGAAGAAAAAGAATGAAGTCTCACTAGCAGCTTGTTAGAAGAATTGTGTTTACTCTGAATCAAGAAATGGACATGGAATCTCAGCAAATGCAAGCTATAGATGATATCTGTTTTGCAGCTGGGCCATGCAGAGCTCAGCTGTGGCTTCTCCTGACCGAGGGATGTTAAAGTTACCTAGAACATTAAGCATGTTAATGAGTATATACAGAGACTAATTGTGAGCAAAATCATTAATTAGGGTCGTGTTTACATTTTTATTGTGACTAATCTTTTCATCTGTTTGAACTAAGGTTCTTCCTGTGTCCCAAAGGTGATAATAATATAACTAAATTAGTCTGATACTAAAGTAGTCACACTTTATTTTTTAATTTGCCTGAGTTGATTCCTGGCCACCCTCCCCCTCCTCATCACTCTAGAGATGATTTTCAGTAATGTTTTCTTTATGCTATTAAGTTATTTCCTTCCCAGTAGAACTAGAAGGTGAATGTACTTGATGAAATGATTGGTCTGCATTTTGGCATTAATCCAGATTGATAAAATATAGAGGGACTTTTGCATTCATCATTTTGTTCATCATTTATAGAAAATGTGGAAACTTTTGGGTAGATTTGGCTTTCTGCCAATTCATGTCACTGTTTTCCTCTGATCCATATTCACATGAGTCAACAGAAACCTTTTTGACGAAGCAGAGTTAGATTTGGCTAGACTGTGTGCATCAAGGTATTTATTGGTTATGGGAACCTAAACTAAGTGGGGGGCAGTAAAACCTCAGAAGTACTGACAAAGAGTTTCCCCAAACATTGGAGACACCATAGCCCTCACACATTTCCAGAACATATTCTACATAACGAACAAAGAAATACTCATCTGTGTCATCACTTGCTCAAAAAAATTTATCTGAAACATGGAAGGTATATCAGTCAGATTTGTATTTGGGTGTAAGTGACAGAAAATGCAAAATAATAGTAGGTTAAAATATGTAAATATTTATTTCTGTCTCTTGTAAAAGAAGAAGGGTAGGTAAACCAGGAGGGAGACACTTCAGCGTCAGGGGATCCACGTGGCGTCTCTTCTGCTGTTCTGCCCGCCTTAGCATGGGGCTTCCCTGTCATGGACAAGATGCCTGCTAAAGGTCCAGTCAGGAAGAAGGAGAAAATAGCTGCAGCAACAACAGGGACTACCCCTCTCTTTAAGGACCCTTCCCAGAAGTCACACACGATACTCCCAGGTAAATCTTAGTCACGCTGTCACCCCTAGCTGCTAGAGTGGCTAGAAAATGTAGCCTTTATATTGGGTAGTTATGTGACCAGCCAAAAGTAAGGGATGGTACGATTCATCAAGAAGGGAAGGATGGATATTGTTCTTCCTTCCGGAACTTTGCCAGTGTTCTTGCCTCTTCCCGGAAGCCTAGTCGTCCCTCCGTGGGCAGTGACAGACTTTCAACTCTATTCACAGCATACCTGGGGTAGGTTTTTCAGTTTCAGGAACCACACTACAAAATAGATACGTGTGAACCAGTAAATTCAGGAGTAAATTACCAGCATGCTTGTGAGGACTGGGACTACCCCTATGAAGGTTAAAAACCTGAATGGACCGTGTCATCTGAGAACAAATGAGGGAACTGGTGATGTTCAGCTGGGAATTTACTCCTTTCTCAGAAAAGACATAGGGAGGACATATCTGACTTAGAATGTTTGACAAGTGACTCTGTGTGTTCCTAGCTCGTAGAATTAGAATTTCCTAGCCCTAAATCAGTGAGCCTAACTTAAGGCAATAGGTAAAGGAGCATTTTCTGTTTCTCAGAGCAGGCTTGAGGTCTGATAATCTGGGGAAAGTGAACTCACCATCATCAGAGGGATTGAAGCAGTGTCTGTAGAGTCAATTAATAGCCTTCTAACCTGTCTTCCTGTCTCTAGTCTTACAACCCGTCCAGCCCATTCTCCGTACCCCCATTGGTGATCTTTTAAAATGCAAAATAGACCATATCATTTCCCAGATTAATCTGTTTCAGTGGCTTTCCATCACCTGCCAATCTCCCAGTTCCTCTTGACCTAGTGTTTACTCACTCCAAGTTTCTAGATAAAATTTTTGCTTCCTCAAATATGTCCAATCTTTCTTTCCAGAACTCTGACCACGCAGTTCCCTCTTTTAGAACGCTCTCCTCCGTCTTCACTTTTACACTCACCTGACTAAGTCCTACACATCTAGGATCATCACTTCCCCCTCTGAACTCTTCATTTCCACCTCCTCAGAGGAGGGATTCCTGTGACTTCTGGCACCTCCCTTGGCCCAGTGCTTAATACAGTGGCTGCAATTGTTTATTTAATGATGTGGCTGTTGAGCTAGACTGTAAGCTCCCGGTAGGTAGAGTCTGGTTTCCTCACACATAGCACACTGCCTGGCACATAGTAGGTGACTGAACATGGTAGAAGGTAATCAGGCATCAGCTGAAGGGGGGATACAGGTTAAGGGTGAGGGAGAAGCAATAAAGGTATGAGAAATGAGAAATGGAAAACAAAGAAGAGATTACCTTTTGCCCTAGTGCCCCTTACCTTTTTTCTAGAGTGGTGAGATTGAAGCGTGCGAAACAATTGCTTCTCTGGCTGCTTGGATTGCATCCCAGCCCCCAAAGACTCAGAGCAACTGTTATGGCGGAATTTGAAATACTAGCAATGTTAATGGAGGTCAGGATTACTCAGGCTGGATTTACAGCTACAAAAACATGACCCAGATTTATTTTCTATTACTCAAAATTAGTTATGTTGAAGGAGGAGCAAGGGGCTTCTTGGTCCATAGACTGTTGCTAATGTGTCCCTGGACATAAATCTTGTTTGTTCGTTATCTATTCTGGAGAAAGCAATGGTGAATCTGAGTTAAGTGGGCAGCGATTCGGGTCTTTATCACACCACATGCAGCATTTGTGCAGGAGCAGCTTTGGCCTCCCAGACCTTAGTGACCTGGACAGGCCACCCATCTCTGCCTTTTCTTGGAGTGACTTTTACAGGCACTGAGTAAACTCCTGTCCTCAAACACCTACTGCCATTTGCTTCCTGATGCTTAACATTCCACATTTACAGAAGAGGCCTCAAACAAAAGGACCACAATAGTAATACGTAATTTAAATTCACATACAGATGTACTGGATCCTACTGGAAAAAAGAAAAAGCCAGCGGTGGGGTGGGGTGTACCAACCATTGGGCTATAGAAGGTATAGGTGGGGGAGAACTAAAAGGGAATGGTTTGAAACAGGAGAGACTATGAATTCTAAGTAGGCTGAGCAGGTAGAGAATAAAATACACTGAGTTTATAAGTTTGCTTAGCCTTATTTACCCTAGACATCACAGACAGAAGTGATCTCTTATTTGGAGTTTAAGGGGCCGCCGAGAAGTAATTCAGACCTAAGGAGTGAACCTCCTACTACCAGCATGGGGATAGGGCATCCACTGTTATTCACTAGAGCTACTATGGTATTCTCCAACCTGGTATTGCACTTAAATGGGCAAGACACACAGCTTTGCATTTGCATATGCATTATTTCTGATTGACTTCAATGGTCAATCCCCGCATGTGATTTTTTTGCACGTCTGCTTTTCTTGGTATCCACGGACCATCAGAAAGTCAATATCCAGGAAAACAAGATAGCATTTCCCCAAGAGGAGGGATTTTATGTTCATGCAGCCCAAAACAGTGGTCACTTTGAAAAAGGGTTTTTAAGCCAAGTCCTTTTCTGAAGCTGACTGAAAATGACAAACCTTTCCTAAAATGAAAATCACCCAAGCAACTGGGATGAACTATTTATTTTCCTGATCGCTGCAAGGAAACACATGAACAGTGATCTCATTGTCTCCTCCATTTTGGTTTTTAAAGGGATGCAGTCACTAATAATGTGTGTACAAAACATTAATTAACAATAGTCACTTTTTACTTACATTTACTCTTTAGCAATGTAATTGTTAGTTGATTTTTTTTTAAATGTTCAATTTGTTCATCTTTGTTTCAGGTATTTATGCAAGGAAATTATACATTTTAAAATGTATAGATAATCAGAGAGGTTTAATTCTCTTGACATATACAGTAAGAGTATTTCAATTCTATAAACAAAACCCACTGGCACTATTAACCTACTTGCTTTAGGGATTAAGGGAGAGAGAGGATATTAACTCTTTTGTGACCTACTATAAATCAGGAAGGGAGTGGTGGAACATGTCATTTTTGCTACATTGATAATAGTTTGGTAGTCAGGGTATAATTTTCAAATAAACTGCTAATAGCCCATTTGCAAGTAAACAGATCTGGCCCTTGCCATTTGACAAAGTTTAAAAGACTTTGCAATTATATGCACACAGGTCATCCATTCTGTGGATGTATATGTCCTAGTTGGTTACCCGGTGCAAGTTTCACCTTGCTTCCTTTGGATCATAGTATGTCACGCCTCACTCTGTTTCTACTTTCTGCCTGTACGTTTGGTAGCAGGGATTGAGTCAGTATTTTCTCGGTGAAACAGACACCCAGAAGGCACAGAGAATTTATATTTAGTTTTCTGAGTTTTTGAACTGATGAAAGAATGACATTTGCCTTCGTCTGTACTTTTCTGGATGGATGGAGAACTCCACCATCCGTAGGTCCTTGATGGAAGTTCTTCCTCCTCTGAGCTTTCTTCCTTCATCCACTTATCTCCTTCGGGTGCTCTTAGGACAATATTCTTACCCTACACTGAAGCTCCCCCAGTACGATCAAGCAGTGAATTTAGGTGTTCTTGTAAACATCGGTAAAATCTAGGGAAGCACTGTGGCTTAATCTGTGGAGTCACAGGGCTTTACAGAGAGTGACACTGTTTTTCCTTCTCTTTTTTCAAAAATTTGAATGCATGAATATTCAGTAGCATGGCTTGTGGTTCTATCAGAGGTCAAAAAAAAGAGAGAGAGAAAAAAGCCTATGAGGTAAAATGTGAGATAGAAAGACTTGGTTTATATAACTCAGATGTCTATACTGTTCAAAATATTTAGCTCTTCTAATTACATTTGCCCACATAGAAACAATCAGAAAAAAATAATTCAACATGTGAATATTTTTGATCTGTTTTCCAAGAATATATATCAAAGAATTGTATCTATTGTTATAAAGAATTTTTAAGCCTTTCATTCCAAATATAAAACATCACCTATTTGACAGTGTTCCTTTAAATGTCAGAGAAGCTGGAGAGGTTGAGGGGCAGGGAGGGATCGTGAACTGAACCTCAGAAGGATTTTAATGCTTTCCCTTCGGTGATGTCTTTTCTTCCTGAGAATAAAGAAAGGGAAAGAAGCCAGTGGACTCAGCCCTATAGCAACATTTTTCCCCAAGGAATTTTGTATTTAGTTCTTGTGCCTTTGGCTAATAAAGAAGAGACACATTTAGCTCCTGTGAACAAAAGAAGGCAGCATTTCAAAATGTGGTTATTTTTCTTGTAGATTTTCTAGATTTTATTTCATCCAACTCAGGTTGTAAACTAAAAAGAATAAATTATTTAATCCAACAAATTTATTCTTTCCCTGCAGTAAACTGTTTTGCATTAAAGAGGCTTGTTTTTTGCTCAGACAAAATGAAACAGAGGAAATTACCTAGCAGATTCAGAGGAGAGAGTCACACTACAAAATTTGAGCCCTTAGCTGCCCCCTTTTCCAAATCATCTGGAGAGTTCTGTAAACACTCACCTTTACTTTAAGTATTCAGATGTAAGCTTCAACTATGTATACACAGTATAATCAGTTAAAACACTGGGACTAAAGTGACCCATTAATCCGTAGCCGGAACTGTCTAGTTAATCGCCACCTTCCACTTCCCAGACTCCACCCCAGCTCCAGTTCACTTGACCATTTGTTTGCATGAATTTATTGAACTGACCGCCTGGCCAGCTATTAGAGCCTCGGCCTTTGTTTTATTTCTGCAACTATGATTTTTTTGCTTCTTATTTTGAGGCCAGTTCTAGATCATTTACCATTTGATGGATCAGAGGCCTATGCTTTGTCTCATTGGGTTTCACTTAAACAGTCAGGACATAAAAAGAATGCTTAGGTCTTGATAATAGGAGGTTGGGATCCTCTCCATTCTGGGTACTCTCCCCCTCTCCAGACTCTGCTACAGTAAAAAGTAGAAGGGAACAAAGAAAAGAGGAACAAACCATATGGTAGAATTTGTCAGCTACTTTTGATATGTTTCTTAAAATGCAGGTCAAAGTAGCATACACAGACATTTAAAAATGGGGAGATTGTTTGGTTAAAGTAAGTGGGTAAGTCAAATATGTGTTTCTTGCATTTCATAAGGAAAAGGATAAAAACTAAAGAAAAATAAAGCATCTTGCTCTTCAGAGATAAATTTCCATTTTGTTGCAAGGGAGAGCACTTCATTTGAAATTGGTAAATATATTGCTGCCTTGCATATGTTCCAGAAAATACAGTTTGTCTTTTTGAATCTCACAGAATTCACTGTTTTATTAGTGTCTTCTTATTTCCATACCTCAGGATGTTACACAAATAAGACAGCTCACTAAAATCTCTCAGCTTGTCTTTAGCATAGTGTTCTGCCAAGTAGATATCGCAAACTAATCAAACTGATAGTGTCTTTCTAGCTGTGGAAACACAATGCCACACAATTTCTATTCCCCTAACACCGTATTTTAATCAATGGAAGATGGCAAGAGCCAGAAAAATGAATAAAATGTTTCCTGAACCACTTATTTGGGTTTTAATGGTACACCCACAAAGTGATTCCTAGAGTTCACAGTCTAATGAATTATTTTAAGGTATATGCTCTACGAGAATTTTGATTTTAAGGTAATTCAATTCTGATGCACACAAAGGCAGGGTCAGATCGCCTGCATGAAGCGAGCCACGTAAATCTCCACGATTCACAGTCACTAGGCAATGTCTAGTTGCAGTTGATCATTCATGCTGGCATATGTCCCAATGATAGGTCATTCCAAGTATGGGTAACCTGCCTGCCCTTAATAACACTGGAAGGTAGTCTTATTTACCTCCAGATAATTTGAAGACTGAGAGTAGTTAGAAGGGGTCATTCCAAGGAATGCTTGCATATTGACAGATTTTTTCCTGATCTTTTGAAAGCAATTATCTTCAGACAGTTTGGCTGTACTAGCAGACTTAGGATGGAAGATAGGGACATGATTATAAAATAACAAAACTCCTCATCATAGATAACCTCCATTTTTCTTAGAATCATAGATTCTTATGATTGGAAGCATCCTTTGAGGTCTTTGTACATTTAAGAAATCTGTGTCCCAGTGATCTTAACTACTGACCTAGGGTTCGGCACCTGATGGGCTCCTCTTCCTTGGGCGCAATTTAGAAACAGACCTATCACAATGACATTCCTTGTTACAAAGGATCAAAGCTGGGAATTCTAAGACCTGGTCTTGGAGAGCTGGCAAGTGTTACATGCACCTTTTCTCAAAAGTGAGAGCAAATAATCCCATCCTTCCCAGAAACCATATGATTTCCTGACTGCCCATCCAACCCACCATGTTTTAGTGCTCCAGGTTCCCAGCCCTGTTTTCCAGCCAGCCTTGACCCTTGGCTTTGCGGAGGCTCACCCTCACTTGACTTTAAAGCCTCTACTTTCCTCCTTTATACTCTACTTACTCATGGGATAGGAAACTGCAGCAGTGTAACCTTCACATAGTGAGGATTTGTGGGAAAGTACCTTATATACCACCCAGTTGGAAAGCATTCCATGCAGGAGTTCCTGCCAGAACAGCCCAATCCAGTGGCCTTCCAGGTGGATTTTAACACTGTCACTGTCAGAACTCACATAATAGTCCGTTTCCCGAATCTCTTTCATAAAACCCCATGTGTTTGTCCTAGACAAGAACTTGGGTCTACACCCAATTAGTTGAGCCTCCTTTCACATAGTAGAATTTCATCTAATTCCATTCTTACGCTTACCCTATAATGACTCCTCTACTGCCTAAATATCCTCACTGTTTTTCATCTTTCTTACATAATAGTAGTTCAGGCTCTTTCTGCTTCCAGCCTGGCATGTCCTCTGAACAGGTATCAGTTTGGCAATCCTCCTTCTAAAAAGGGGTACACAAAACTGAATGCTATGTTGCCACTATAGTCTGACAAGAAGAGAGTAGAGAAAGCCTAACCTCATAAACGCAACCTCAGATTACATTAATTGTTTTGGCAGCTACGTTGATAGACTAGTATTAAAATTACTGTCAACTAAAACTCCCTGTACCCCATAGTCTCTTTCAGAATAGGCCCTTAGTAAAAATTTGATAACTTGAGTTAAATTACATGTTTTTACACATGAGCCCCTGCTAGATCACTTCTCTCCAATTCTGCTCATTTTGTACAACTGATGTTTTATGTCCATGTACAGGGATTTGCATTTATCCTCACTAAATGTCATCTCTTTAGGGCTGGCTCATGGTTTTAGTTTGTTGAGATCATTTCTATCCTGATTCTTTTCCCCCAGATACTTTTATTGGCCCCAGTTCCATGTAATTCATAAATTTATTCTGCATGCTTTCATGACTTTCACCAAGTCATCAACACAAAGTATTAAATAAGACTGGGGAGACATGAGCTCCCCTGCCTTGCCATAAGTCCCCTATGGGTTGCCATTCTTTCACAGATTGGCTCTAGATATCGATGTATAACTCATCTCAAATCCATCTAAAAGAGGTGACTAGTAGCGTCATGGATTCCGTGGTCCAGCAAACCTTGATTTCAAAATTTCATTCTTCCCCCTCATTAACCTTCCCTTGGACAAGTTCATTAAACTTTCTCACAACAGATCCCCCTCATCTGCAACAATACTTCCTTTCTAGGGCTGTTGGGTAGATTGAATGAGGTAATACCTAAGAAGTCTGGATCAATGCCTAACACATGTATATCCCCCGTCAACCCCTCCCCAAAACCTCACCTCACATCAGATGTCCACATTTTGTATACTAGGATATTGCAGCCTCCATGTTGGTCACTAAAACGAAAACTTCAGTGCTCTATTAACATGTCTTCATCCATGTTGGCTTTTAAAATTTACTCTTAACAGATTTTCAGTGTGAAATCATTTCCTTGAAAAAGGAAATAAGAAAAATAGGAATTAAGATTATTTTTTTAATCTTTGTGTCATCTCGTAACACCTACTTTTAACCTCAGCCATGTACAATCCTAGATTATCTGGCTCTCAACTTTAGAAGAAAAATTCCTTTAGTCATCCTCAGTATTTTAGAATAGTAAATTAAGCCAACTGAACAAAAATATAAGTATCCCAGTTCCAGTTTTTAAAGGTATTTCCTCTTGTGATGGATTCTTTTCTGAATGAAGAATTAACTTCCCACAGATGTTCCTGAATATTTCAACAAGGACACCTACAATCAGATCTAAACCACCAAAACAAAATGGCCAACAAACAAAGGAGCAGGTAGATTTCACGTTCTAATAACTTATGTGTTGTATGTCCACAGCATGAATATAATGAAACATGACATGAATGAGTAAATCTCTCAGAGGAAAAGCAGATTTGCTGTCACAAATTAACCAGTAGTGCTGCAGTTTCAAAGCTGTAGATTTTCAATTACCTGAAATTAGTCATAGTGGTAGGAGACTACTTTCTTCCTAGTCTGTCTCACAATAGTGTGTAAGCTTGTTTCAGATATTTCTAATGCAGAATTCAGAGCATCCATTTTAAATGAGTCTTAAAAGTCTATATTCTCCTAAGAGTAACTATTGGTAAGTAAAAACACTAAGTTAATACATAAAGATTTCCTAGGCAGTAAATTATAAGCACAAAACTTGTGCTATACAAAATGGCTACTTGTTTAAAAAATTGTTCACTAAGAAGTCTAGATTAGGACCTATTGGCTGTAATCGGACAATGGAAATCCA
This sequence comes from Ateles fusciceps, assembly GCA_036589455.1. Classification (NCBI taxonomy): domain Eukaryota; kingdom Metazoa; phylum Chordata; class Mammalia; order Primates; family Atelidae; genus Ateles; species Ateles fusciceps. Next base: position 5,997,456 of record JAZHEH010002496.1, read on the forward strand.
TTTTATATGCATTACCAAACTCTCGTCAAATCATACCTCAAGGCACCAAGAGGCAAAGCACCTCTGATATTAAACTAGATACGGTTGGTGAATAATGGCTGCAGAGGTAGTCATTTCCATGAGTGGAACCAGATGTGGGAAAAAAAAAGTTCCTAGCACTGAGCTAGAGCTTCTCTTTACTAATAAGATGTGACTGAATTCCAGGAAATGTTTGTTCAGTTAAAAGAGTAATGGTTTCTCATCAGTGGCTCTTTGGACATTTGAAATCTTTTGCTTGTTTGTTTAACAGGATTTTTTTAAATGTCGAACAAATGCACGGCAGCTTTGGTGCTGCTCTGACCAGCCCCATAGAATGCTGCCTCAAAAGTTTTTCCTGTGACACTTCCTTTCAGAGATGTTTCACATGTGCTTTTTTCCTTCTGCCCACACTCTGTGTTCACCACCAACTTTCCATTGTCAGTCCCCTCCCACACACAATTTCACTTGCTCTTACACTCCCTGAAATCTTACAGCAGTTCAGACTATCACTCACGTTTTCATTACACATTATGGAGAAGGGGAAAAAACTGACTTCCTCAAAAAGGACATTAAGTTCACTTTTTAAAGGACTTAATGTTTTTGAGATTTTCTTCTGTGAGGTCTTCTCATTTCTCCATGTTGTGCTTGCCATAATAGGGATATATGCTTTCTCTTTGCTTGTGGGACCCCCAAGCCATTTTACTCTGTTGACTGGTTTTCTCATCAGAAGTTCTTAATTATGAGTCAATAAAATAATACTGTACAGTCACACCCCCAGGGAAGGGAAGGATTGCTTAAGTATCTAGGTTATTCTGGGAAGGATGGGGGTAGAGAGAGATTTGTTGGCTTTCCATTTTCTATTCAAGCAAAAGCAGATTTTAAAATCTGAAATTAGAAAGGTTATAGGAACTGCTTAAATCAGACTTTCGTGTCTGCGTTATAAGCTTCCAACTTGGGAAAGCTTAGAAAAAAGAGACCTCAGGTTTCAAACATGTGCTTGTTTCAAAGCACAAACTTGACGACTTCTCACATTGCTTTCACTAAACCTAAGAGTTCTCATACAAGTGAGGTCTGTTTTCATCACTTTCTAGCAAAGATTAAATAGCAGGGTGCTGTAGTGATGACTCTGGTTACTAAGATTTCATTGCCAAGTCAGAGACATCAGAGGGACAACTCCATTAAACCAGAGGCCAAGGATACCTCTGCCACATGAAGGCCAGGCCAAATGCCAGCTGAATGAATCAGTATGCACAGTGCTGGAGTCAGAAGCAGACGCCTCTTCTGGAGTGCTTAGTCCGTAGACTGGAGTGAAAAATATCGGAGCAGAGGAGAAAGACGGTAATAGGTGGACATTCCTAGAAGTTTAAACAACACTGTTGTTTAAAACTTCTTAATCACTTTAGATAAATGATGCTGGGAGTTCATTTACTTCCAAGACAACCTGGAATAGTCTCAGCAGTGACTCCTTAAGCGAAGCTAAGTTTATGCCTCCATTCTTTTGTTTATTCATTCATTTATTTAAAATAAAATATTTCTAAAGCACCTACTAAGTGTAAAGAAAATACCAGATAGATTTCTTTTGTCATCTAGGTAATGAGTTAATTTGAAAATCTAGAAAACCAGCAATCTGGAAACTATGTTCGATCAGTAATGACAAAAATAACAGTGGCTTTTATTTATTTTATTTCTTACTTTTTATTTTTTTGAGACAGAGTCTCACACTGTCTCCTGGGCTGGTGTGTGGTGGCATGACCTCAGCTCACTGCAGCCTCTGCCTCCCAGGTTCAAGCGATTCTCCTGCCTCAGCCTCCCAAGGAGCTGGGCTTGCTGGTGCCCATTACCACACCTGGCTAATCTTTTGTATTCTTAGTAGAATGGACACAGTTCAGTAGCAAGGAAGCCTGTAGGCACTATTCACATTGGTTTGTTTGAGTCACAATTTTAAAATCAGTGAAACTTATGTCTTTGAATTCAGTATCATCTATCAAATCATACTGTGCTAGTGATATTTGTGCGCATGGTAGCCTCTGTGTAAAAAGCTTCTCTCTATGAGGTACACTGGCTAATAGTTGTTAAGGGGCCGGGCTCTAAAGCCGGGGGCTATTGGGTCCCTGCCACTCTAACACTCACCTACTAGGTAGCCTTGAGAAAGTGATTTCAAGCTCTCTGTATCAGTTTCTCATCTGTAAAATGAGGATAATGCTACTTCCTACCTAGTGGAGTTGTGAAAATATAATGCATGTGAGTTACTTAACATAGTAGCCAACATTCACAAAATAATTATCATTGCATCTGCCCCTCTTTTCATCCCACTTTTTTTTTTTTTTTTTTTTTTTTTTGAGACAGTCTCACTCTTGTTGCCCAGGCTGGAGTGCTAATGGTGCGATCCTGACTCTCTGCAACCTCCACCTCCCAGGTCCAAGCAATTCTCCTGGCTCAGCCTCCTGAGTAGCTGGGATTACAGGCAGGCACTACCACACCTGGCTAATTTTGTATTTTCAATAGAGATGGGGTTTCTCCATGTTGGTCAGGCTGGTCTCAAACTCCCAACCTCAGGTGATCCGCCTGCCTCAGGCTCCCAAAGTGCTGGGATTACAGGCATGAGCCAGCGAGCCAGGCCTTCATCCCACTTTTATAGTACACTTTTGTGTATCTATTCTTTCTAGGGACTCCAGGAAGTACTTTGATTCTCCTGTGATTTGATAGGCAATTTGTAAAAGCTAATATGTAATTCATTTAGGAGCAAACCTAATTATGCTATATTGCTGTATAATTTTCTCTAGTGTGCAGGTATGTGATGCAGCTTGTTTAAGAAAGCAGACTATGCTGTTTATCAGAAAGGGAGAGTTTGTGGGTTCTATACACCTGGGCTCCTCAAACCGTAAGGTGTAAATAAATCATACGTCTTGTTAAAATGCAGATTCTGATCCAGTGGGTCTGGGGGAGGGGCTGGGAGTCTGTATTTGAAAGGTGCTTTCTATTGATACCTATGCTGTGAGTCTGCGCACCACGCACTGATGCTATACATATTACACTTGCCCCATCTGCACTGTAGCACAAGGTAAAACAGATGCAAGCTATTGAGGCTGAGAAAAATGTATAAAAACAAAGACCAGAAGACTGGAGGGCCCAGAAAGCGGTGAAGCATACACAAGGTTCTAAAGCCCAAGTCTGGACTCCATATGCACATTCAAGTTTGAGGAACACTGAGCAATAACATGCAAATCACCTGAGAATCTTGCTTAATCAGCTTCTCCCTCAACAGGTCTGGGCAGAGGCTGAGAGTCAGCATTTCTTGCAAGTTCCCAGGTGAGGCCAGTGCTGCTGGTCTTCGGCCACGTGTTCATCTAGACCCCAAACTAGTAGCAGTGTCTGTGTGAACAGGGCTGGGTAATGGGCATGAACAATCCTCCAGTCATGAGTAATTTCCTTGACAGCAGTTTTTTTCTGTGAAAGACCCAGCACTCAGCCCCCATCAACATGGCCGAGCCTCCCTGGAAGACACTGCCCTCCTGTGCTAGCACCTGTGAGAACATATTGGAAACAGGCTATAAAAGAGAAAAACCCACAGGGTGACACCTGGTCAGCCCACAGCTGTGCAACTGAGAGAAAGCAGACTGGTTGTAACACTTCACTGCTCCTTTTCTAGAAGGGCAGTTCCACCGAAGTCCTATTATTTCTGACAACTACGTGTAACCAAAGTCCCAGAGGTGGTTGTAACACGGGATGGAGTTTTGTCCTGAGTTTTGTCACTACAATAAGGAGCTCCACTGAGAGCAGCTCAGCCTCTGTGGACCATTTCTCACTTACACGCCTCATAGATTTCTTTAAATCAGGGTACTCAAAGTCTTTATGTAGTGGTTTTTGGGTGCCAATTGGATGAATAAAATCTAAAGAGCATGATGAAGGAACTCTAAGTTTCTGTATTTTTTTCCCATGACAGTTCTTCTGGGAGGGAGAAAAATCACAACCCCCGCCCCCAACCCCAATGACTTGGTGGCCAAGAGCGATTCCTGGGTAAACTTTAAAAAACATTTTGTTAATTTTGAAAAATCCCAGAAATATTGAACAAATGCAGAAGTAATGACTATATTCAGAGTTGATTGCATTCCTTTTGGAATTTGAATAATCCATAGGCTCTGAATTAGAAAGGGTTGAAATCACTGCCTTTGCCATTGTTCATGCATTTTTTTCTAATGTTGCTTCTCAGGGCTTTGGTTGGCCTGGCCCAGTGACAAGAGATGTGGTGCCGCCCCGGGAGTACCATCCTCGAGGGGCAGAGCTGAATGCATAATCTCTCCCTGCTCAATAGAGTGCAGATGCGAACTTTTGGCCTCCACATGTTTGAGGTAGCTTTTCCATAGTTGGTCCAAAACGCAAACCTGCAGATTTATTTCTGAGTCCCACATCTAATTCTAGTAAATGTAATGGGTATGCTCATTTCAATTAGATAATACATTAGTAAAAAGTACAGTAGGAAGGTAGGAAAAGCGTGCTATTAGGTTATAGAAATAGAGAAAACTAATCATGTAAAAATGCAACATTGGAGTATGTGGAACTCTGTAATTTCTTCACAGTTTTACTGTAAATCTAAAACTGCTCTGAAAAATGAAGTATTGATAAAAGAAATGCGCTGGGTGTGGTGGTTCATGCTTATAATCCCAGCACTTTGGGAGGCTGAGGTGGGAGGATCATTTGAGCTCAGGAGTTTGAGGCCAGTCTGGGCAACACAGGAAGACCCTGTCTCTAAAAAGTTTTTTTTTTTTTTTTAAATCTAGCTGGATGTGGTGGCATATGCCTGTGGTCCCCGTTTACTCAGGAGGCTGAGGTGAGAGAGATCACTTGTGCCCGGGAGGTCAAGGCTGCAGTGAGCTGTGATTGTGCCACTGTACTCCAGCTTGGGCAACAGAGAGAGACCCCCTGTTTCAAAAAGAGAGAGAGAGAGAGAAGAAGGGAGGGAGGAAGGGAAGGAGGAAGGAAGGGAGAAAGAGAGAAAGAAAAAAATTTAAAAATCTAAAATTCATGACTTTGGAAAATGTTAGCAAATATGCTGAATATAAAACATGTTTGAAAGGAAGTTAAGGCCAGGTGCAGTGGCTCATGCCTATAATCCCAGCATTTTGGGAGGCCGAGGCAGGTGAGTTACTTGAGGTGGGTCACTTGAGGGCCACTATGCTGGTGCATCGGTACCAGCCTGGACAACATGATGAAACCCTGTCTCTACTAAAAATACAAAAAATTAGCCAGGCGTGGTGGTGCGTCCCTGTAGTCTCAGCTACTTGGGAGAATCACTGGAACCCAGGAGGCAGAGGTTGCAGTGAGCTGAGATCGTGTCACTGCACTCCAGCCTGGTGACAGAGTGAGACTCTGTCTCAAAAAAGAAAAAAAAAAAAAAAAAGAATGTCCAAGAAGAAAGAGGTTCCAAAAGTTTTCAGTTGCGACACCATAATTAACCGGTCTGATAACAACAACAACAAAAACTCTGTTCCTCTAATGGACAGTAAGGAGATCCCCATCCCATTCCTTCTCCAGCTAGAGCAAACATCTTGACGTGGAGTATGCTGAAATGAAAAGAACAGTTTGCTTAGGGTGAGACCCGGGTTTGAATCCCAGGTCTACCCTCTTACTAGCTGTGTGGCCTTGAGCAAGCTACTTAACTGCTTTGACCTTAAGCTTTCTCATCTATAAAACGGTAACAAGGACACGCGCGTGATGGCATTATTATGAAGATTAAATAAATTATTGTAATGAAAACACTAGCCAGTCTGTTCTTAGCTAATGTTTGTTGAAGTTGACCGACTTTTAGTAGCAATACTCTGCTTTGGTGGTTTAATTCTATGAAGAGGGGAATCATGTTGATCAGATGGAGAGGTGAGTTCGTGAGGAAGGAAACCTGGGAAGAGATGAAACCTGCTAGTACATAGGCAAGTGCCTAGCGGTCTGCCTGATACACAGTAAGCCCTAAATAGACGTTTGTTGAATGCATACGGCTCCGGACTAGAAGTACACAAAATTTCATATAGTTGGTTGTTTTTACCCTCAGATTCATTGTTTGGATATTTGCGGAACATTTACATTTTCCAAAATGCTTTTATACCTATTTAACAAAGCAAACAAACCAAAACCCGGAGGCAGGTAAGGCAGGTCTTCGATTCAATTTTATAGAAGTTAAGACAGAAGCACACAGAGAATCACATAAGAAACTTCAGCAAAGGAGTAGCATTAAAACTCAGGTCTTTGAATGTATGATCCATTTTCCACCATGTCTTTTGAAAGTTAGTTTGTCTGTTTTCCTCATACCTCCTGCAAATGAAAAAGCAATTCTAACACTTAAGGGAGCAAGGATGAGACATAAAACTGAATTTGGGAAATTTGCAATATAAGGGAAGATTTTCACTGAATTAGATAGTGATTGTGATATTATATAAAGAAAAAAATGGCTGAGGACAAATGTAGAAAAGAATTGATCAGTGATCATGTATTTCACTAAAGCATTCTAGTACAAATGGTTTTACTCCGTATCTTTTGAGTTTGGGATGTGACAGCCACTGACAGCCATCAGCATTCATTGCCCAGTGTGTGAGGCCACTATGGATGAGTGTTCAGTATTAATGACCATTCTTCTATATGAGGTCAGCTTTCCTTGGCATTTGGCCAAAACCTGTAATTTTTTTGCATCTTAGGAGCTTATTCTCAAAGAACATGTTGTAAAGACTTGAAGGGGGGTGGCAGGGCAAGGAGAGAAGAAAGTAGAGGAAGATTTTCCTACTAACAGAAAGTTTTTTTGGTTCTTACAATAGTTGCACAAAGTATACTGCTGATGTTTGCATAGGTTCAAAAGAAAGGCAGAGATCTTATCTTAAGGAAAAAAAATAGTCTTGATCTGGAGGGCCAACTCCTAATTATCCTGTAATGAAGCATTGCAGGGATAAGATAAGCAGTAGCCAAGCCGCTTCTGCCTTACAGGGACCCCAGAATTCAACCACTAGACTTGTAGTTTTTCTGGAGGTGTAGCTACCTTCTTCTTAGGCAAAATTTTTTAACATAGACAGTGGAAGTACCAGTTCCTATAACTGCATAACAGATTGCCCCAAAACTTAGTGGTTTCAAGCAATGACAACATCTATTTTGCCCTTGAGCCTATAATTTAAGCAGGAGTCAGTCCAGATTGGCTCCATTTGTAATATCCTATTTTGATATTACATTCTTTCCTATCTGTAGGCTTGAGAGGGAAGAAACGGCCCCATTCAAACTCCTAAGATGCAATGAATGGAGTAGCTTACAGGCTGAGGGACTGGAGTCATAAGAAAGTTCTCTTACTCACATGCTTGGTGGTTGATGCTGGCTGTTGGCTGAGATCTTAACTTGAGCTGTCAGCCAGAACACCTACATGTAGCCTCTCTCTGTGACCTAGGCTTCTTCACAACATAGTGGCTGGATTCCCAGCATAAGCATCCTGAGAGAGAGCGAGCCAAGTGGAAGCTGTATCCTTTTTATAACCTAGCCTTGGAAGTCACATAGCATTACTGCCACTCTATTTTGTTGATCAGAGAAGTCACACATTCTGGCTGTGATTTGAAAGGAGGGATCATAGACCCACCTCTCAGGGGGAGGAGTGTCAAAATCATAACTCCAGAAGAGCCTGTGAAATGGAGGTATTGCTGTGGTCCTTTAGAAAAACACCATCCATCACAAACTTGCAGCAGCCTTTTTTTTTCCTTCTTTGGTATCACTACTGCCCACACTAGGTCTTCAGCTATGACCTTAGTCATTTCTGCATTCTTCAGTATTACTCCAGAAGATTGAAAACCTTCTTTCTCAAAGTCACAGTTACTTAGTTTAGAATGGACCTTTAGAATAGATTTTGAAACCACTATGGTTACAGTACCTGCTTTTCTCTGCTTTCTTTTTCTGAGCGATGGTCCTGTCTGGAGCACCTACAGCTAGAAAGCAATGCCAGCTCTTAGTTGGCCAAGGTGGTCACTGGCTGAACCGTGTATTGGCACCTGACCCCAAGGTGGCTTCCTCTGAGTAAACTGACGAGTTGCCAGTGAAACGAGAATGGAGCAGACACATCAAAGGAAACAAAGCTGTCCCAAGAGAGAGGCATGAAAGAGAGTTGGAGGGGGAGAGCAGCATCTTGGACCTTGATGGCTTCCCAGGTCCCTTCTAGGCCACATATACTAAGATGGCTTGGAGTAGGAGTGATAGTTGCTGGCTTTTTGTTTCTTATTTTTGTTTTGCAGCCAAAAGAGTCTGAAATATCATCCAACCTCCAGAGACCTGGAGCAGGATCCTGACTTGTGCAGAGTCCCAAGCTGATTAGAGAAGGAGCCTGGACTTGAGTCTTGGCCATCTGATCCCATTTCAATATTACATTCTTTTCTATATGTAGGCTTGTGAGGGAAGGAACAGAAATCTTGATGTCATTCAGGGTTTGGGAGGAGGGGGTTAAAGAAATAAAGAAGGACTGGAAGGTAAAGAACAAAAAAGAGAAGGCTGTGGACCCCGAAGTCATGTTTTTCTCTTTGATATTGTTACTTGATCCCGTGTATTTTCTCCATTCTCTGGCTTCTGTAACACCTATTCATATCCTTCCTTTTGGACATCTGAACTATTTCTCTCTTTTCAGATTGAAGGATAACAGTTGGCATATCTAGTTATAATGAGCCCGGGTAAACCAGACATTTTGTTTGAAAGGTATTTGGAAGGTAAGGTCATTGTCACAACATGCAGCACTATGTTGCCGGGCAGAAATATAATTCGAGGCAGAATAATTCAGACTTGACAGACGCTCGCACAGACTGTAAGCACTCAGGGACAAAGGCAGATGAACCCTTTCTAGGATGCCGTCTAATCAAATTCAGGCACGTGTACAGCCTGCAGCACTGCAAGGGTGACCATTTCATCGGGCAATGATTATTAAAATTGGATTCCTTTTTCCGAAGAGGGTCAAAATTAGAATTCTGCAGAGTATTATCTTCTTCCCCCAATAGCCATGTCATTTTATAAGAGATTGTGTTGCCTAGAAATCCTCCTGATCCTTTTGTTCTTCCTCACATCTAATCCGTGTTCAAGTTAATAGCAAAACTGGGTACCAGACATATCCAGAGAAGCGCAAGAGACAATTAACACCTACCTCTTGGAACACTGGTGATGATTAATAAGATATTGTGCTGCAGCTGCATATGTTTTCATGTTTTCCACAATCAAGCTTGATTAAAGCTGGCTTTTGTGACATCCTCTGGTTCCATGTGGTGTTGGTAGTTTTAGGCGATTGGTTGCCCAGCTCCCCTTTCCCCCTCAGAGGGAATCACTCCTGCAGCCATTTCCTGACATATGCCAGGAGGAACTGATGTTTCTCTGTGGCTGATGACTTACAGCACAGTAGGTCATTCCTAAAAAGCTGGCTGAGGGAGAATTTAACTCTTCGGATCAAATATATTTGTTCCACCCCTGGCTCTGCCTCCTGATCAAAGTCAGGGGTGATTTCAGAGACGTGGCCCTTCACTCAGTCAGCTGCTGTGCGCCTGCTCTCTCTCCACGGGCATTAAAAACAAGGCACTCATGTGAAACCAAGTCCTCATCATGGCAGCCGACCTCGGTTTATCACAGAGTCGAGGCCCACATCTTTGTTCCTCCCCATAAAACTGTCTGAGAGAGTTGCACAAACCCACGGATGTCTTTTATTGTTTTTCTAATCACTTTCAATGTGTTTTCCCACAGTTTTTGTAAGTGTTGATGTCTCAGCCTGGCTGTGTCAGCAAAAAAAAAAAAAAGAAAAAGGAAAATTCCCAGAAAGAAACACTTACTTGGATTGTGACATATATTTTTTTTAATTTAGAGAGTACAAAATTGTAGATCTCATCAGGATTTAAATTGTAACCCAGGTGCAGGATCTTATTTAAACACACAGGACACACACACACACACACACACACACACACACACACCCCACTAAGGTCTTTAGTCAATTTTTTTCACTTCCCTCAAGAATTCCCTCAAAAACACCACTGTTTGTGAATTCCAGCATGAAGAAATTATTATTCCCAAGCTGTATTTCTACTCTCAAATGTTCATTTCTCCCCCACTCCTCCTGCCTTATCCTATCTTTCATGGAAATCCTTTTGACAAAATGTAGTCTTGGAGTTGCTAATAATTTCAGGACAAATGTTTAGATCAGATACAAATGCATTTGAAAACAATAGAAAGAGACTGAATATCATTGCAGCTTCTCTATGAAAGAGAGTGTATTTCTAGGTATATTTTACGGCCTGAGGAGACTCAGCCCCAAATAAAAACCCATCCCCCCACCACATTGTCAGATCTTCAGTATTAAACTTCGACATACCTGGTAATTTTGGCAGTGGCCTGTCACTTAACAGTTGTCTGCAAGTACTCCTAATGCTATTTTGGATAAAACCTGCCTCATTACCAGGTATGTTGTGAACAGAACTGATTGTACATATCACATGCATGCCTGCTTCTTTCCCGGTGACATCCCTGTCCTCTTGTGATGCAGTTCAGTTCCCAGGGGACTGTAATGCCCCTGAAAATTGACAGTCACATTCTATTAGAACATATTTTTCCCATTTAATAATATGGTACAGGTAATGATTCATAATCCTCCAAGGGCCTCCTGCCGGTGACAACTGAACTCAAGTAATTGAGAACACCATGCAATTTGGGGGTGACTCCACTTTTATGGTTCAATCAAGAGTTAAAGCAGCAGTATATCTGGAGAGACTTTCAGTAAGATGACATCTCCTGAAACATTTTCATGTCCGTTCTACATATGTCATTCTGGCCTCTCCAGGCCACGGTGACCTGAAAAAGGACCATGAATGGTGTATTTATTCCTCATTAGACCCTAAGTCCTACAAAGGTAGCACTATTTTCTCCTTTTTATCTCTGCATTTTTAGTGCCTAGGATGGGGCTTGGCATACAGCGTGTTTAGTCATTATTTCCCCTGCCTGGTGGCGTGCCAATCAGGAAAACAGTCTTTGATTTGGATCCCACCCATCCGGTATCACTACATCAAAGCTCCCCCAAGCCTCTTTAAACCCTGGAAAGATTAAAGTGCCTGACATTCATCCAGCCCTCAACTACCGGAGCTACTTCCTTCTCACTTCCTGGTGGTCTTAATTAGGAGCCCTTGATGCCATTTCCATAACTGCCAACCTCCATCCTCCTCATCAGACATAGTTCAGTTACAACAAGATCAGGCTTCAGAAAGGTGGTCTCACCTTTTCCATTTTCTCATAGGCCCCTCAGAGGACCAGAGCTGGGTTGAAGGCTTTCATAGCGTGGCAAGAAGACTCTGTGCCCCATCTAAAAGCAGTCCTTCCTACTGACCATCAGCAGCACCCCAAAATAGATCCAGGGCACCTTAGCTCTCTCCTACCTCAAGAGGAGCCCCCTGCTTTATTCCCTAAAACACTTAATTTTTTTCTCAGCATCATTTTAGGACTAAGTGTAATTGTGTGTATAAATCACATAATACAGTATCTAGATATTATAGTAAGCATTCAGTGATTGATAGCTTATTCAGTTTTCTGAGCTAAACACTGAACTCTATCTTTCCATAAAGATGAATTGTAACAAATATTAAGTTTTTACATGGAGACAACTTTATGGGGTTAAATATGTGTGGATTTGACAAGGGATGTAACTTTGCTTTAAGTACTGGCTTTGACAATGACTTCTTCAAGGATTTTGGGCTAATGACTCAGCATGTCTGAACCTCATCTTCATTAGTAAAATTTGGGCCTTCATACTTACCTCAAAACGTAGATACAGGGATTAAAGGAGATAATTCCTGTGATTGCATATTTTAAGCAATAAAGCACTATACAAATCGAGGCATTTTTTTTTTCCTATGCTTCTGTTCTCCAACGTGTTATGTGAATTAGAGGCAACCTATATTTTGCATTCACAATAGGTAAGTTATAGAACTGAGATTTCAGGCCAGGCGCGGTAGCTCATGCCTTATAATCCCAGCACTTTGGGAGGCCGAGGTGAGGTCAGGAGTTCGAGACCAACGCGACCAACATGGTGAAAACCCCGTCTCTACTAAAAATACAATAAATAAATCTATAATTCAATAAATAAATAAATAATAGCCAGGCATGGTGGCAGGCGCCTGTAGCCCCAGATACTTAGGAGGCTGAAGAAGGAGAATGGCTTAAATCCAGGAGGCAGAGGTTGCAGTGAGCTGAGATCGCAGCCCTGCACTCCAAAAGTATTGCTACACGCATAAGAAACTGACTTTCCATGTCCTTGTTGTGCTGAGGACAAATACTGCTAAAGAGGAGAAAGATGTTGGTAAAGCCCAGGTCTTCCGATTTTTTAGACTGTATGACAAGGTCTGTGGTACCTTTGTGGGGCTACTACAGTGGTTTGCTCTGCTCGTCATAAAAAAACTAATGCAGCTAGAGCCAGGGAGATTTTTATTGGCTTGCATTTGAGATATGTTTTTAAAATTGCAGACAAAGTTTAATTTGGTTTCCATTTCCCTTGATGAGGAATAACATCTCTATTGCAAGAAAACCTGACGCTCCTTTATTCTTGCAAGGATGGTAAAATTTTCTGGGTCACAAAATAAGCGGTAGAGGAAGAAATGAAGGTGTGTGCAAGACGCCTAAAATAAATATTCCTTTGTGGTAATTATTAGAAGGCTTAGATTAAGAAGTTGTCAGCCCCAGGGGTTTGGGCCATCCTTCCCTCTAGTTTTCCCGTTCCTGCTTTGTTTAATGTTGCTTGTATAACATGCTAAGAAGGAGCTGCTTTGCACTATGTTTTCCAAAGTGCTCGGAAATGCTGAATGACGATTATAAAACAATGCCTTAGGGTTTCTGCGCTCCAAGAATATTACTGTAGCCAAAGGCCAAATCCAGATGTCCCTTAAAACAGATCCACTATCAGAGGGAAATAGTGGCAAGAGATTTGAATGATCATGGGTGCCCCAAGAGGCATTTACTTTAGGTTAACAACTGAATGTGCTTCAGGCTTTGTGAGTATCCCACAAGTGTATGACACCATTGCTCTTCTCAAGGAGTTTCACTTATGCTTGTGGGTACTTAAATAATAAAGTGAAATAGGTAGGCTGGATATGGGCTCATGCCTGTAATCCCAACACTTTGGGAGGCCGATGCGGGTGGATCACCGGAGGTCAGGAGTTCGAGACCAGCCTGACCAACATGGTGAAACCCCATCTCTAAGAAAAATACAAAAATTAGCTGGGCATGGTGGCAGTTGCCTGTCATCCAAGCTACCTGGGAGGCTGAGGCAGGAGAATTGCTTGAATCCAGGAGGCAGAGGTTGCAGTGAGCCAAGATCACGTCATTGCACTCAAGCCCGGGCAACAGAGCAAGACTCTGTCTCAAAAAATAATAATAAAATAAAGTGAAATAGGGAATGTCTAAACGTTGAATAGAGAATTTCAGATGAGGGGAAATCACCATAGATGGCAGTGTCCCCCGGAGAGTCTTCACAGAGAATATGTGATTGGTATGAACCTTCCAGGACAGGAAAGCAAGGCATCCCTCTAATCAGACTTCTATTCATGCAGCCTTTTAAATCTTATGTGACCTCATGACAACTGGGTGATCCAGGGAGGGTTTTCATCCGAGGGAATGAAGGAAAGGAGAGGCGAATTTGACCTGCCCCTCATGCCACGTAGAAGGACTGGGATGGGAGGACAGGCCATCTGCTCCCAAGATCAACTCCTCTGCCTTCACAATTCTGTTGCCACCTTTTGCAAAGTGATTGCAGCTTAAATGTTTTCATCACCGCTTTACTCCACTCTGTGGTTAGCACATGGGGAATATACCACAAATGTTTTCTTTTGTCCGCTTTTCCTAAAGAGAAACAGGTGACAAAATGGCCATACTTCTGAAAAATAAAAGAGCAAAAACAATAGTACATATCTTTTGTCTCTTTCAGGAGAAGCAATTCTAATCAGAATGTTATTGGAGTGAGGCGGGAGCTGGAGAAAGTGAGGAGTAATAGTGATGTTGGGGACAGGAGAAAAGAAACCAAGACAGAGAAGTCCCTGTCCTTACCTTCTCAACACCTCTGCGGCCGCTACCATTGCTGAGTGTCTACTTTTCTTGCGTCCTGAAATTCTGTCTCCTGTGGCTTGCATAGCATTCAAGGAACTTGTGCAGTTCCTCTTCCTCTTATGAATTCTTTTGCCTCCTTCACTCAGTGCTTCTTCCTGTGCCCTCCTAGAGGTAGATGACCCATAGAGTCCAGCCTCAGCTCAGTCTCCTACCCATTTCCTCCCCCAGAATTGCTGTTTCTGTGTGGATGGTTCTGAAAATCTTAGTCTCTCCAGGATAGACCTGATTCTGCCCAGAGCTCCAGGCCTTTAACTCCAGGACTTCCCAGGCTCCTGAAACTCAACCTGTTAAAGAAGGAATTCTGTCCCACTGAAAATCAGCTCCTCCCTCCAGCTTCCCTTTTACAAGGCCATTTTCTTGAGAATGCGTTTTCTTCTTTCTTGCTTCCTGTCATGGTAGAAATAAAAAATTATTCTCTACGTTTGAGCCTCTTCCTCCAGTGGTGAAACATTTCCTCAAGATGTTTGTGGTTGATAGCTGTAGTCTTGTGTCCAAGTGCTCTGGGACACATCTCCCCAACAGCCCCTGGGCCCCAGAACCCCTCCGTAAAAGGGAAAGAGGTGTAGTATGTTTGCACAGGCAAGAACCAGGCAAGAGATGGCTTGTAAATGCCAAAACCAATCATGCTGGGGTGCAAGGAATGGAAGGATATTAGGAAGGAAATAGAATCTTATCATCCATGTCAACTGGCAAAAAGGATGCCCGTCTGAAAGGCACTTTGGCTCCAATTCAGTGTGTGGTCTTCTACATATTGAGAGGCTGAAAAACATACGAAAGAGAATTACTCATGTTTTTCCATCTGTACACATGTGTTCTGCTGGCGTTAAATTCTTGTTGGAAGAGTCTCTCATTCCATAATGTATACACAGAAAAAGATTCCCACCACTTAAAAAATTATCATTAAAACCAGCTGAGTAAATTCATAGAGCATTGTAGCAGGACAAGTGAAATGTAAACTCACATTCTCTAGGATTGTAAATGCCTTTAACACATATGCTACTTCATATGACATTTATTCCACTACTCATACTGTGTTTTCATGTCATTGATTTCAAGGGTAACATTTCAGGACAAAAATGCATGGCTACAGACACTGAATCTTACTCTACTGAAGTGTAGCATTAGGCACAGAGCCCTCCTTCTCATGGAAGAGGACATGAACAGAGACCAAGCTGAGAAAGAAGCTGTTCTCTTATCACTCTTAACTTATGCAAATCTTGAAAAAGGAGCAGGCTTAGATTGCCTCAGAAATGAGCAAAGAACTTACCTGAGAGGGAGATTCTCTGAACACCACCAATCTGGCTCTGATGCACTTCATCAAACGATGAATGCACCTGCATTAAGATTTATTATCCACTTACGGCTTTGCTGATGAGCCATAAGCTACCTTGATGAGGATTAATTAAAAATACCCCTCAACTCTGGCCACAGAAAGAATGGTCTGCAATGAGGCTTTAAACATTTATTCATTCAAGAAATATTTACTGAGCATCAACTATGTGATAAGCAGAGATCTAAACTTTTTGGATACTTACGCGTACAGAAGAACCAAAGATTCCAGCCGTATTTATCAGAATATATTGTGCTTTGTATTTTTGTTGAATCAGGGCTTTGCCCAAGTGTCTCTATACAAGGCACTGTGGGACAATGCTGTTGGAATACCTAAGACATGGAAGGCACGGTCTCTGACATCAAAGTAGCAGTTTCACCAGAGTTTTCAGATTTAGGAGTTAGCATCCCAGCCCTCTTCACACCAGCAGTGCTTCTTCCAAAGGATGCTGTTGAGAATGGAGAAGGAGGCAGGCAAGGGCCTTCCACAGATGCCTCCCTCCCATAAAGAATGCACAGCCTCCTTTGCCCTTGCTTGCTTCCTGGTTATTGCCTTTAACTGAACCCATATCCCTTAGCATCTGCCATTCATGATTTGGTTTCTGCTATCACCCTTTCTCCAGCCCTGCTTTGACTCTCGTTACTGTACTTTGTCATGTTGTTGATTTTCTCACTGGAGTTTCAGTTTGGATGGTACCTGTTTTCTGTTTTCTTAGTCCCATGACTGCATTGACAACCAGAAGGAACACTGTCCTTTATCTGACAGGTATTTACATATATTTTCATTAATGTATTAAAAATGTATTCATTGAACACGAATCATGTGGAGGCATTTTACTGGGACCCTGGGAATAGAGATGCCCTCACTGGATTGCAGAGTAGAGTTGGAAGGTCAGAAAAATGAACCAATAAATAAATATAATATCTTGAACACAGAAGAGGAGCACCTACCCAGACTGGAAGGAGTCTTGAAGCATGAGGGGAATAAGGCAGGGAAACACATACCCGGTCTGGGGAGGTATAAACACATACGCAATAAGCTGATGACATATCGTGGTTAGATAATAATTGCAGACAATGAAGAGTGTGTATTCTTCTCAGCACGCATACAATCTGATAGCCCCGTTTACTTTTCCCCTCCACTGGTTCTTTCTCCATCCTCTTTCTGATCCCACCATCAATTACCTTGGAGACAGTAGAAAATGAAGAAGAAAAGACGTAAAGGTGAGAGAGAGGATTGACAAGTGGGAACCCAGGGCTCAACTAGTCTGCACCTCCTCACCAGTAGTTTTTTAAAAAAGTGGAAACTACACACAGAAGCCACCCTTCTCCCTCATGCTTTCTCTCCACAGCCTTCAGTCCCATGCATTAGCCAAGACATTCTTCTGTCCTTTGCTGCCTGGTAATCCATGCATCAACCATCTACCCCTTCTTTGTGAAGGAAGAGAATCTACGCTCATCTTGCTTAAGCTTCCTGTCAAAATGTAGTGTTCAAGGAATAATCGAGGTTCTTTGAGCTACCTTCAATTTTCTAAAAAGCTTTATCAGAAAGCAAACTGTATCTGTGTTAAGACTGAATAAACTCACTGAAAGACTAATTTTCTCTGCTTTTCACTGGAATGATAAAAATAATTACACTGGCACTCTGGTGAAGATGAGAAGCATTGATTAGCCATTATCTGTGTCTTATTAATTTTTAAATTCCATTAATTACTTATTAATGCAATTCGGAAGAAAAATCCTTCATCCTATGATACGGGCAGAGGGGGGAGAAATAATAAAAAGCTGGGATTCCCTCGTTGGTGAAAAGGTTGGAAAATACCTCCCCAGTGGACACTGCAACGTGGAACGTGGGCACAATGCCGGGCAGGTGCCCTGTAGCACACGCTGTGCCCTGAACCAGTGGAAAGGGACTGTGTGATGCTGTGCATTCTTTGAACCTGAATCCTCTTGAAACAAACAGAAGGCATTTTTATTATGGAGCCCTCTGTACAAAGTACATCAAAATAACTCAGAACCAGAGACATTGCTCCATGTTAGGTAACACTAGAAGAATAAAGTTTCACTTTCTTTTCTGTTCCTCTTCTTGCCCCATTCTGCTGGCATAACAGAAATAAAGGTAATAATGGGAATTGGCTTTGCAGAAAGTGAGCCATGAACTCACTATTGCTATCACCTTTCAATTTGCTTCCAAGAACATGGCTAGGTTACTTCCTACGGTTGATCTCAGCAGGACTTTTTTAGGAAGGAGTAGCTCAAGCACCCACCTCCTGGGCTGCCCATCCACAGGGCCTGGGAGCAGGAAAATGCAGCCTTTGGAGAAAGTGGGGATGGAACAGGTTTGCTGCAGGCAGAGCAGGAGGAAAGGGAATGGGTCTTTGTTTCAGATGTGCTTTTTCGTTCCTGTTACAGCTGAGTGCTGAACAAGGCTGCACAGTGGAGCCGGCACTCTCTCTTCACCTTGAAAAATCCAGGTGTGTTGCTATTGATTGACATTTGGAAACTGAACCTGTGGTTAATACAGAGTAAATTCTTCTCTCTTAAGGTTATTAACTCTTTCAGGCCTTCTGTCCGTGGTATGCAATGCCCTGCATGGGAGTCAGAAGGATAACGTTAGAAGGTTAAGAGAAACTTAACGCACCCATCGTATAACGAAGAGGCCAGAAAGGCAAAGCGGCCTGCTAAAAGTCACATCAGTAATTTATGGCAGATTAATAATAATAAATTAATCCTACATGAAACTTATGGTGAAGTTCATACCTGAATAGAACCACTAGGCACCCTAAGTACCATTGCTGTGTTGCCAATTCTTGTGAAATAACCCAAGAGGATTATACAGAAATGTTTCTCAAATCGCCACACCAGCCAGCACAACTTTATGACTCAGATGTCTTTGTAGCTGATCTCAGCCTAGCGAATTTTATGTACTTCATTTCCTCCCTGATGGTCTTCCATGGAAGGATCCTCTGAGGTTCGCAGGGCACCGTGCCACCTTAACAGCAGGACTTCTTCAGTCCCTGTGCAGGGAACAGTGTGTCATTCTGGGACCCCCGATGAGGAAAGGCATCTAAGAGATCTCTCAAGGGCTAGTATTTTTCAAAGTGTTATCCAACAACCCTCCATGCACACAGGCCTTAGTAGAAATGCAGGTTCTGAGATCTATTCCAAAATTACTAAGTCAGAAAGGGAGCAGAAATATGAAAATTTAATGGGTTCCCTAGGAGACTTTAAAGCACACTGAAGTCTGAGAACCACTGCCCTGAGCTGACTGGACTTCCTTTCTCCTCACTGTTCTCATTCCTGGAAATGAGATGATACGGTCTTTGACTAGAGATAAATAGATAAGTAGATATATACATATAACTTATTATATTTAAATCATATCTACCTACTCATTCGGTTAGCTTGTATTGAAGGCTTTCTATTACTAGGCACCATAATGGAATTCACAAAGATGGAACACGTATCATATGCTATACTAGTTGCTTTCATAAATTAACTCCTTTAATCCTTACAACTTTATACTTACTACTATTATAGTCATTCAACAGAGGAGCAAACCAAAGCACAGAGAGATTAAGAAAAATTTTCAAGGTTAGAGAGCTTATAAATGGCACAGAGTTTGAACCCATGTAGTCAGCTCCGGAACCCATGAGCTTAACCACTATATGAAGTAGTCTCCTCAAAGCTGGAGAGGAGTAAGACTCAGTCATTGCAGCAACCCTCGCAGCTCCAGCCACCGGAGCTCACAGTCTCAGCAGGAATCCAGACTTCAGACATATACATAGGTCATTACATATGGCTTGTTAACTGCTATGATAATGCATGAACAGAACGCTATGAGAGTTAGGAGGAAATTATTAACTGCCAACGGTTTCAAGAAAGGCTTCCAGAAAAATATATGTCTCAGTGAGAACAGGATTTCTGGCTTCTTTCATTTTACAAATAATAGGTGCTCAAAATAAATATGTTGAATGAGTGAATTAATGAATGAATGCGATGATTCATTGCAGCTGGTACTGAAGAATGGGGAGGAGATTTTGTGACAAATAAGAGGGAGGAGCATGCACACAGCCTGGAGGGGTAAACGGCTACAAATAACTTGTTTTGGCAAAAGAGATTCAAAGTGACAGGAGCAAAGGTGCCTGGGAGAGGTGATGGGACTGCTGTGAGGAGGGTGGAGAAAGAGGAGGCTGATAGTGAAAGATCTTCTGCTCTGTGCCAAAGAATTTAGATTAGTCCTCTGGGCAGCCTCCTCAGGCAGGGGAGTGACCATTATCACATTTCTCTAATGGGAAGACACCTCTGGGGGCCAGTGTGGAAGGCATAAAGTGGATTAGCATGAAGGAAGTCTGGTAGGAGAAAGTCTAGCCAGGAAGATTGAGGGAGTAAGAGCAAGAGATTTGGAAGGTCTGAGCTACTGCACTTGCCATCGAGAACAGAAAAGGAGGACCCATTAGAGACACTTCTCTGAGGCAGGATTCACGTGAGTTGCGAGTGTCCAGATTAGACTTGATTTTCTTTTCTTTTTTTTTTTTTTTTGAGATGGAGTCTTGCTCTGTCACCAGGCTGGAGTGCAGTGGTGCGATCTCAGCCCACTGCAACCTCCACCTCCTGGCTTCAAGTGATTCTCCTGCCTCAGCCTCCTGAGGCACTGGAACTACAGGTGTGTGCCACCACTCCCAGCTAATTTTTGTATTTTTAGTAGATTCGGAGTTTCACCATGTTGCCTAGGATGGTCTTAATCTCTTGACCTTGTGATCTGCCTGCCTTGGCCTCCCAAAGTGCTGGGATTACGGGCGTGAGCCACCGTGCCCGGCCTAGACTTGATTTTCTAACACAAATGGCAATGCCATGAACTGAAATAAGGATTCCAAGAAAGGAAAGTATGAGGTGGAGAGAGTTAAAGAGCTCAGTTTTAAACAGTTAAGGCTGGAGTCACCTGCCAGTCCTTCTAGGGAAGAGAAATTCCCAGCAGGCATTTATTAATATGACCAAACAGCAAGTTTTCAAATGGGGATGTGGCTTTGGCATCATCAGCATCAGAGAGGGAGTTAAAGCGACAGGAGCAGAGAACATCCCTCAGGAAACGTGCATAAAGGGAGAGAGGAGAGGACTAAGAATGTGTTCATGAAAAGTATCCTTTAGCCGGTGAGCGGTGAGTAGCGCAGAACAAGATACTATTATTTCAAATCAGGGTGGTCTAATAGAGGAGTCGCCTTGTTTTTATTCAGAAGAATTTTAGGAAAATGAAACTCCTCTAAAAAGTTCTAGACAGTTCACTGCATCCTAGGCTGAAACCTAAAACTGACAGTGCCTTTGTACTGGATGCTGTGGGCACCAGCTCTCCTTCACCTGTGACATAAACATAACATCCCTTTCCCCATCCCGGTCAATGTCAATGAACCCCAGGATGCAGAATTCTTCACCAATACTTTAGCTATTGATATTCGACCTTAAGCCTTCTGTGTTGGCCAATTAGGAAACTTCAAACCTCAGCAATTATAGCTGTCTCCTTGGGCTCTCTTTCCTCTAACTTCCACTGTGCAAGGGTAACATCTAACAGACAGTCTGCCCACCCTCAAAGCAAAGTAGAAAACAAGAAGAAAATGAACTTAACTAAAATAACAATTTTCTTTTAAAATTAACTAAACAAACATGATCACACTTATCCTTTAAATTCAGTTGGCTATTGCAGAAAACTGACTCACTCAATTCAGTTGGGAGTTTTTAGTCTAGCATGTTTTTGCAATCCCTGGGACTTCCCACAGCCTGAAAGTCCTTCATAATGTAGGGTATGTGTGTGTGTGTATGTGAGAGAGGGAGGGAGGGAGGGAGGGAGGGAGGGAGGGAGGAGAGAGGGGGGGGGGGACAGAAATGCTGGCATTCAATGAGAATTGTAGAGAAATGATATTTTACATAGCATGTTCTCTGTGTCCATTAGTCTGTCCTTAAGGTGACTTGTGTCCTCATGGTCTTGAGCTGTGCATGATACCTGCACAAATATCCTACCTAAGGCAGAGCAATTTACAAAATCATAAATACTAATGTCAAATAAATATATGGGGGAAATGTTCAACCTCAATTGATGTCAAAGAAATACAAATAAAAGCAGCAATATGATACTGTTTTTCTCCTTTAAAATTGGTAAAGCTGTTTTAAAAATTATAATACCCTGAGTTGCCCCCAGGAAATCAGAAAATGAGACTCTGGTATTCTGCTGTGAGAACGTAATTATGTACAACCTCAGAGGACAATTTGTCGATACGTATCAAAAACCTTAAAAAATCCGTAATCTTTGACCCAGCAATTCTTCTTTTTAGAATTTATCTTAAAGAAACAATCAAATAACTGTATATTTAAAATAGGTGAATTTTTATGGTATGTTAAATATACCTCAATGAAGTCTTTTTTTAAAAAGAAACAGTGATATAAAAAAAATGTAAATATTGATTACAGTGAAAAATTGGAAAAAGCCCTAATGTCTCTTGTATGTCACACTGGCTCAAAAGAATATAGCCATTAAAAAATTATGTTAAGGTACAACTTTGGTTCTCTAAGTGTGTTCCTCAGACCAACACCATCAATAATATCTTCTGAAAACTTATTAGAAATGCAAATTATGGATCTCTGCTCTAAAACCAACACATCAGAAACTGGGATTGAGATTCAGCACTCTGTGTTTTAACAGGCCTTTCCAGGTGATTCTGAGGCTCACTAAAGTTTGAGAACCACTTGCAAATATATATATATATATTTTTTTTTAATAAATTGCAATGTGTAAGGAAAAAAGCAGACTACAAAGCAATGTGTAATGTTGTGAGGTCAATTTATCTGAAAAATAGTATGCATATGCATGCCTAGAAGAAACAGTGGTGAGATATATTTCAAAAGTTAACAGAATTTATTTACAAATGGTAGCTGTATAGATCTCTTTTGTTTTCTTCTGTAAAGTGTTCTGTATTTTCCAGGTTTTCTATAATTGTTGTCTGTTATTTTTACAATGGAAAGTTATTTAAAAAGTTCTTGCCCTTGAAAGTTCTGGGCACTAAGACGTTTATGGAAATACATTGCACAAGTTCAACGAAGAGGAAAATGGAAAGGATGGGTGGGTTTCTCCCCTAATCAGTTCTGTTGGGAGGCTCATTGCCCTTGAAACAGATTTTGACTTTTTGTGTGTGTGTGTGCTTGCTTTAGTTATGAAAGTGATACACTATCTTCCTGAAGCATCATACATCAAAGATATATGGTCAACAGTGCCCATCAGATCTTTGACCCAACTTTCTTTGAGATCTTGATAGGGTGGTTTTCTTCTTTTTTCTGTGTCGTGTTCAGGGATTTGTTGTACGTTAGCTTGTGCCTCCTTCTATGGAATAGGTGAGTTTGGGGCTTTGTCAAAATCTGTGTCACTCTAAAAAGAAGATCAAGAGAATGTTCTTCTTTCTTCGGAATTCCTTATAGAAAGCTAAATAGCAACAGTATCATTGGTAAAATACTGGGATGGAAAAACACTGGGTATATCAGGTGCCATAGGACTCTGTTACTGGACTGTGTGACAGGGAGAAAAAGGACAGGCCCACGTTCCTTGTAACTAGTTCTGTAGCTTCGAGCAAATCTTTAGTATTCTCTGGGTCTTGCTTTCTTTACGTTTAAACTGAAAGAGTTGACAAGATGATCTCTGAAGTCGCTTTCAGCTCTGAATTTCTGTGCTTTTGTGACTAGATTCACAGAGATAGACTGACCCATAACCAGAAGGCAATATAATGCTCTTTCATCTGTTTCATGCAGCTTGGATTTCTGAAAGCTCAGTATTGGCTGGGTGTGGTGGCTCATGCCTGTAATCCCAGCACTTTTGGAAGCTGAGGCAGGTGGGTCACCTGAGTGAGGTCAGGAGTTCGAGACCAGCCTGACCAACATGGTGAAACCCCATCTCTACTGAAAATACACACACACACACACACACACACACACACACACACACACACACACTAGCTAGATGTGGTGGGCACCTATAGTCCCAGCTGCTTAGGAGGCTGAGGCAAGAGAATCACTTGAACCCAGGAGGCAGAGGTTGCAGTGAACCAAGATCACACCATTGCACTCCCACCTGGGCAACAAGAGCAAAACTCTATCTCAAAAAAAAAAAAAAAAGAAATCTTGGCATTTTTTCAGAAGGTAGAAAAATATCCTTTAATGAACTTCTGCCTGCTCCAGCAATGAAAATCCATTTTGAGATATTACCTCAGCAATATTATCAATAAGAAGTGGTGTTTGGTACTCACGACCCTTACCAGAACCCTGACCAAAGGGTTGGACAACCTACAGATAAAAATGGTCATTGCTGAAATGTAGAGAGAGACTAGATATATGACACAGGTCACCGGAATAGGAACTATTTGGTGGAGAAGATGGAGTAGCTCTGTAGGTCAGTTAGGAGACGTGGGTTTTAATCCTAGCTGTGACCTTGTCTAAGTACCTTGTCTTTGTCAGCTTCAGTTTTCTCATTTGAAATATTTCTAGTTGATCTCCAGGATTATTTTTTTTCTGAAGAAAATAAGAGCTTGTGATTGAAAGAATGATATTGTGGGTATAAGACACCATATCTCTACCAAATAGTTCCTATACCTACCTAAGGGAGTCTCCAAGGAAATAGCCATTCCAGACGACTAGAAAAGCTAGAAGAGTTGATAGAATTGAAAGGAGCCTTATCAAATACTGAAGGCCTGAATCGTTTCTACAGCATCCAGCTTTTTTTTTTTTTTTTGACAGGGAATGAGAGATGAGCACATACCTTGTCTGTGGCTGGCAATTGCCAATTTTTGCTTGAAGAGAGGGAAGTGTATACTTAAACTGCCGAGACATCCCCAGGTTTGGGAAAGAGATTTCTGTTCATCTCTTTAGACTACAGAACGTTTATAGTCTGTGCTGCACTGTAAAGGAAGCCCGTGAAGTTTGCTTGGCATAGGAGTAATGTGAGTAATGAAGTCTTGGCTCCAGCGAACATTCTAAAGCTGGGTTTTGCAAAAGTTGCAAATCCCCAGAGGAAATGCTGGAGCACAGAAGGCCTGCATATCATGGATTACACTAATCCAAGCAGGAAATGATAATGACATAGCTACACAAGTCGTGTTTTTCATGGCTAATTGGGAAGGATGGTCATTTAATTAAACTATGCCAGACTCTGGGCTTTTTGCATCTAGGGCAGCCTAGGAAAGAGCCCTCCCCCAGACCCCTTTGTTCAGGGTAGTTCAGCTCAACTTTAAGTTCCATGAGGACAGGTCTTTACCTTTTTATTAATTTCTATGTTTTTTTGTTTTTTGTTTTTTGAGACGGAGTTTTGCTCTTTAGAGTGCAATGGTGCAATCTTGGCTCACCGCAACCTCTGCCCTACCTGGCTCCAGCGATTCTCCTGCCTCAGCCTCCTGAGTAGCTGGGATTACAGGCATGCACCACCATGCCCGGCTGATTTTGAACTTTTAGTAGAGATGGGGTTTCTCGCTGTTGGTCAGGCTGGTCTCGAACTCCCGACCTCAGGTGATCCGCCTGCCTCAGCCTCCAGAAGTGCTGGGATTACAGGTGTGAGCCACCGCACCTGGCCTATCTTTTTATTAACTTCTAATACCTAAAATGTACTACAATTCTGGGAACATAGCAGTTACCAGATGTAGCTAGATCTGGTCTGGAAGATCTCTGAGTATCTTATTAGTTTTTTAATAAAATACTTTGTTTTGTACCATGTGGAGGTGCCAGCACTTGACTTTATGAACCTCTTATGAATACAAAAAAAAAAAAAAAAAAAACAAAAAGCCAGACCTGATTCTGCATGTAAAGAACTGCATATGTTCATTGCAAAAAAAAAAAAAGATTGATAAAAGCAGAGTTAAGAGATTGCTTCCGTGTGTGAGGTTATGGACATGCCCTTTTACATTATTTTTCTTTTCTCTAACCAGACAGAGGCTGGGATCTGGGATGTCTTGTCAGCATTTAAATGCTTCTTAATTTAAAACATGTTTTCAAGAACTGAAAATGAATATGATGGCTGCATGGTATAGTAGAAGGGAGTACTGTGTTGAGAGTCTGAAGAGCTAGCTTTCAGCCCAGTGGTACTGGCACCAACGTGTTGTAAGATCTAACTTTCCTCATCTGCAAAATGAAGGGCATCTATTGCCATGATTATGTTTCCCAAACCAAAACTCATTGTCCAGTTTCTTGTGATTTGGGAAATAGGAGGCAAACCGGGAGTTATATTTGGAAGGTAAAATGTGGGACGTTTCTGGACCTGTTGATGCTATGCAAACAGTGGAATAGCAAATGAACTCTATACTTGTGGAGTAAAACTCAGAACATAGGAATGCTGAACGTGAAAGACAATCTTAAATAAGATATAGAATAGACCCTGTGATCATGTTTTTATTGCCTCAAATTCTTCCTTTGGCGTGGAAATCAACAATTCCAGTACCTGGATGACAGTTGGAGGGTCAGCTGCACAGCCCCCGTTCTCAATCTGAAGTGAGTGACCCCCTGCCAGTCCCCTAACATGCGACTTTCCCATCTGCCAGATCCCGAGATTCCTCTGTCCGTTTTGCAGAGTAAAAAATGAACCTATTAAGAGACTGAAAAAGATCCGGGCTGTTCTGCTCAAGGAGTCATACTGGCAGGGAATGAGATTTATGAGATGAGGTAATAGAAATACAAATAGAAAAATACATTCTAAGAGGAACTTTTCCCCTCAAATGCCTGTTTCCTTTGTGATTGATTTGTGTGGGGGAGGCTGAGGAAATTTAATTCCCTTGCCTTCCCTACCACATTCCTACTGTTTCAGGCTCTAAATGTTCCCGATTGCAGTACAGAGGCATCTTCTCAGACAGCAGTCCTCAGGGACGCTTCCCACTCTCCTCAGCTCTGCAGTTTCTAGTGGCTTACTTCAGTGACATTCCTAGTTTTCATTGACTCTTGAGAAATTATATTAAAATGGAAGATTTATTCCCCCTGGCAGAAATTGAGGTCACTGATATTCAGGAAAAGGTGCAGTGCCTCTCCAGTTATCCTGCAACTGTTTATCAAACCCTGCAGAGTGATTAATAGGCAAGTGTTCACCAAGGGTCACTCACAGGGGCGTGGGCTCTGGTTCAAACCACACCGTGCGCTCTCACCCAAGTGTGCACTTACAATCAATAATAGATACTGCAAGAGGACCTACAGTATAGCAAGCACAGGGCTACATAGATTCTATTCATTATCTTATTGAATCCTCAAAACAAATCTGTAAATTGGGGAGTGTTAGTCCCTACTTTAAAATGGTGGCTCATGCTTGTAATCCCAGCACTTTGGGAGGCTGGGGTGGGTGGATCACCTGAGGTCAGGAGTTTGAGACCAGCCTGGCCAATATGGTGAAACCCCATCTCTACTAAAAATACAAAAAATTAGCTGGGCATGGTGGCAAGTGCCTGTAATCCCAGCTATTTGGGAGGCTGAGGCAGGAGAATAGCTCGAACCCGGGAGGGGAAGGTTGCTATAAGCCAAGATCGCAGCATTGCACTCCAGCCTGGGCGACAGAGTAAGACAGCGTCTCAAAAAAAAGGGTAAACAGAAAACTGAGACTTTAGTTAACTCACTTGATAAAGGCCATAAAATTTGTAAGTATCATAGTTGGATTCAAATCCAGAGCTTTCTGATTCGGAAGCCCATTCTGTCGGCCAGGTTCAAATGATAATTCAGAATACCGTCCAAGGGAGAAGAAGAAATGGAAAGCACCCTGAAGGCTGCATTGAAGAATAAGGGATCAGGGGCTCTTCCCTTGTGCCTTGATGTAAATAACTCCGTGAGATCACGTAAACATAAGCACTCCAAGGCTTTTTGTAGGCTTACAAGACAGACATCTCTTCTGCCTGGTTTCCTGCTGATTTAATGTACAACTGCTTATTAATCTCTTTCTATAGGAGAAAAGCACTGTGGCAGGAAAGAGAGATACAAAGCTTACTAAAACATATACCCTTTCCTGATTCAAGGCAATAAACACTACAGAGCATGCAACTATTAATAACTATAATAAATTCAGAATAAGATATTACTCTAAATAAAGTAGATCTGGTATACAAAGTAGAGGCAGTGGGTAGGAGTTTTTAAATTGTAATTTTTTCCCAAAGCAGCAGCATCAGTATCACCTCACCTAGGAATTTACTAGCAATGCAAATTTCCAGGCCCTACTGGAGAGATGGGGCTGGCCCGGAAAGCTGTACTTTAACTAGTCTTCCAGGTGACTCAGATACGCCCTGAAGTTTAAGAATCAGTGGTTTAGAGGCATGGTTAGTAACTGCACTGGCTTCACAGGAGATGGGGTAAGGGACTGACAACAAATTCGCCTGGAAAGGTAATTTAGGGCTGATGATTTAGACACTGAACATAATGCTGTGGAGACTTCATCCAATAGTGGATGGCAAGCCATTTGGTAAGCCTTATATTTTAGAAAGATTACTGCTTGGCAGTAAGTTTCAAAAGGGACCGTGGAATCTAAGTAAAAACTGACCACAGATTTCTCCTCTTTTTTGTATTTCTGCTGTTCTTTCCACTCAAGTTTCTAGGACAAAAGTTCTGATATAACTTGTATTTATGAAAATCATATTAACTTCACTAACCCCTCAGGGATTCCTTACAAATCAACATTTTCCAAATC
Organism: Ateles fusciceps; assembly: GCA_036589455.1. NCBI lineage: Eukaryota > Metazoa > Chordata > Mammalia > Primates > Atelidae > Ateles > Ateles fusciceps. The sequence goes on from JAZHEH010002496.1 coordinate 6,025,600, forward strand.
TGTGTATCATAAGAAACAGAAGAAGCCCTTTCACTACTAGTTAATAGGAAACAGGCCGGGCATGGCGGCTCACGCCTATGATCCCAGCACTTTGGGAGGCCGAGGCAGGCAGATCACGAGGTCAAGAGATCAAGATCATCCTGGCCAACATGGTGAAATCCCACCTCTACTAAAATTACAAAAATTAGCTGGGCCTGGTGGCACGTGCCTGTAGACCCAGCTACTAGGGAGGCTGAGGCAGGTGAATTGCTTGAACCTGGGAGGCACAGGTTGCAGAGAGCCAAGATTGTGCGACTGCACTCCAGCCTGGGCGACAGAGTGAGACTCTGTCTCAAACAAACAAAAAAAACAGGAAACAGAAAGCCGAGCTCCACTCAACGTTAGAGAGGCCCAAAGGCACACCTTTTGGGATTTTCACTTTCTCCTCTACCATTTACCATTTCTCCCAAAGATTTTATTCTCTTAACACAGTAGATTTTATGTCCTTTCCTGAAAGGTGAGGCTAGGACGATGAGGTAAAGGATCCACATCCTCTTACCATACTCTATCTTTACCCAGGCATTTGGATAATACTTGTTCTAAATAAGAATTTTAATAAGACCTGGGGGGCCTTCAGGCAGCAAGGCCCAGACTAGAGTTCTCCCTATGGTAGTCTCACTCTTGACCATTCTTTTCTAGAACCTGGTGACAGCTCCTCTGTGGAATTAAACAATAGACTTCTTATATATATTATAACTTGTCACTTCTAGCCTCCACCCAGCCAAAAGAAGTCTGTGATTTCAGGAAGAGCTTTTTCTATCTCTTAAAGTTCCCAGAGGCTTTAGGAGTAGAGATCCGTGCCAGTTCCAGACCCTCCCTTAACAGCTCCTCATGAGCTGCCCTTTGAGGGCTACTCTGGACTTGCCCTGTGTCACACAGGAAAACCTGGGCAGATGGTCAGCATGGGCAGCATGTTGCTTGCAGAGCTCATCTCTGTGGGTGGGCCTGGTCACCCCAGGATCAACAAAACAGAGCTAGAGAAGGACAACTGGGTGGTCCACCGTGTTAGGGAAAGCAACACGTGTCAACAGACCAAGAGAATTAGGACTCTTCCCTCTGTAAATAAACTATGATTTTTCACCAAATCTCAGAATGTATAGGACTCTGTAGCACCTATTATCCATGTAATTCATTTTAACAAGAATTACATTCTCTCAAACACTTTTTCTGTTTAGCCTTGCCTTCCCCCACAGGACTTGGAATACCTTGAGAACAGGAAATGTGATTTATATTTCTTTTGAATACTAAAACCATAGCCCTGGAAACACAATAGATAATTCTCCTTGAACTGAATTAAAATGGAATGGGATATAAGAATGAGAGACCACCCCTTGAAGCTTGAAAAAGGTAATTTGAGGGTAAAAATAATGAAAGGAAAGGAAAACAAAATGTAATCTTAAATTATCAGGTAATGAGTTTATAGAAGTTCTTACCCACAAAGGTGATATAAACAGCAAATACATATTCCTAACCTTTCTTTTTATTTGGATTCTTTCGGGCCATGGAAATCTTTTAGAACCCACACACACAAACTCTATGTGTCTATCTATCTATCTCTCATCTGTATATTCTATGTAGGGATTAGATATATCTAATATTGATATAGAGATAAATAGGTAGATCATAGATATATGCAGATAAGTAAAATACCCTTTTACCTGCAAAAGTCAAATTTCATATAAGAGATACTTAATAGATAGTTATTTCTAATGATTTTCATGCTACTCCATGAACATGTTATTCTTGACAGTGAACTGACAAGAATGGTGCTGGGGAGCGGTAACATTTAAGTGGTCAGAAGGCTGATGGCATTTTGCCAAAGTCCCATGAAGTTCCATCATGAAAATGATTCTCCTACTGTAGCATTTGCTGTTCCTCCACAGGCCACCAGTGGTGAGACAGGCTGATAAACACTGCCTTATACACTTTATGTGATTTCACAGGCAAAGCTCCAAGATGTTATATCAGGATGTTTGGGGAAGCCCTTAACTTTGGACATGACAACATCAAGTAGGAAAGCCCCTTTCTCCTACCAGGTGTCACTTCCTGTTGGAAAGGAAGCTTGTGGGTCAGGCATGGTGGCTCACGCCTGTAATCCCAGCACTTTGGGAGACCAAGGCAGGCGGATCATGATGTCAAGAGATCGAGACCATCCTGGACAACATGGTGAAACCCCATCTCTGCCAAGAATACAAAATTAGCTGGGCGTGGTGGCACATGCCTGTAGTCCCAGCTACTCGGGAGGCTGTGGCAGAAGAATCACTTGAACCTGGGAGGCAGAGGTTGCAGTGAGCCAAGATCACGCCACTGCATTCCAGCCTGGCGACACAGTGAGACTCCATTTCAAAAAAAAAAAAAAAAGAAAAGCAAGCAAGCTTGTGGATCATAGGTGTGACCCATTCTGACATGCGTCTTTACTAGTGGAGTTTTCAAACTTCACTGTATCCTTCAAATGTCAGCATCGAGAGACCTACAAAACACAGAATGTTTATCAATCTCTTCTTGTAGTGTCGGCCTTTCTGGCACTTTCTTCCTCTGCTGAATCATCTCAGTACTGCCAGGGAAACAATTTGAACCCTCCTGCCTTCTGAGTCTGCCTTGACTGCCTGATTGAGACATGACTGGGGACTTTAAAACCACCGCAGTTACCCAGTCCACCACCCCCTGCAAGCGAGACACGGGGCCAAAAGAACATCGCGTTTAGAATTCTGTTGTGTTTTGTTTTTGTTGCCTCATAATACTAAAGTTCCAGCTCAGAGATGAAACATTATGTAAAGAGACCTAGGTTTGCTTTCACTGGTAATTTGCTTTTCATCCCCAGCAAAATAGATAGAATTGTTGTTGTTGTTATTTAATCTTAGTGCTTCTGGATGAACCGTGACCGTTCTTTACCGCCTCCTGTCAAACTTAAGGTGGTTTTCAGAATTTGGTTAATATGTCCTCAGATCACCTCTGTGATCTGAAAAGTATCCTTGTTTTTCTAGTTGGAAAAAATGAAGCATGAAAGGCTTAAGCAATCGCCTTATCCTGTCAAGGATGGAAGCAAGAGCGGTCACCGGGGAACTGACTTCCTCCTCAGTGTCTTGGAGGGAGCTCTTGCCTTCTAGTTGGAGGGCAGTAAACGGGTGCCGTCCAGGGGCAGCTATCCCAACAGTGAGAGCTAGTCTGCTTCTCCAAAAGGGAGACCAAGGCCCTGCAACTCCCCACAGAGCTGCCTCTTCCCTGGCTGACAGTTAAAGCAAGTGACCTTCAGCGAAACCATGGAAAGTCCAAGTGACTAATTTCATGAACCTCTGGTGTGTGAGGGGGAGGAGGAGGAGGAGGCTGCCTGGGCACAGGGCCAGCGTGAGCCACCTCCAGTCCTCGCAGGGGGTTGAGGGGAAGATGAGAGCAGAAGGGGTCAGAAGAAAACAGGGTCCTCTGTGTGGTTGGGGGAGAGAGTCTGACCATGTGGACAGATGGAAGCCCTGGGTTACGGAGGAGAAGCATGTCAGCAAATCAGGAGCATTTCCTGTCTGCAGACAGGCAGAGGGCCAATTCTTCCATGAGCTGGAAATAGGAACCAGTGGGGGGCGGTGCAGCACAACCCTTTTCCTCTGTGGGTTTTACATAGTGAAGTAAAGAAGCTTGTTATATCAGTGATCCTGGGAGCTTGTTTATGTGCTGTGTTTTCTTTTATGTTTCCTCTTGTAATACTTGATGGTTCCCCATCCACAGAGGCCACATTGCAGTTACGTCCCAGACACACATCAGGCAAGAGCCATTATTCAGGCTGCAGTCATTTTGCCCAGCAGCATAGCTAGAAATGTTTAGACCATGAGTTGGCTTGTTGGGCCTTTGCTTCTGGAATGTACACATTCAAGGAGAGCAGGAGGGGGTGGGGCAGGGACAGTTCTTTCTCTTTCCTTTGCTCTGAAGAAGTGACTAGGCTTCCAGTAAGCACTCATCACTGAGCAACTTAGTAGAAACAAAGTACTGTCCTTTGCAACCTGCAGAATAACAGCTTAACATTGGACCAGATGTTCTAGGTAGCCGCAGACTTTCCTCTTAAATATATTTTTTTATTGAATTGTTACAGTGCCCGTGAGCATCTATGAAGTGGGTAGTATTGTTTAGAGGAAAATAGGGCTCAGAGAAATGCACAAAGTCTCATCATAGAAAACCTGACCCTGCTTTAAAGGACCATTTCAAGGAACGTGGCCAACAAGAAGACAGAGTGGAACTAAATATTTCTCAGCCCCGTCAGCATTCCCAGGACCGCTTCCTTTATGGGAATCTCACCATCATCTGATCTTTCCCTTCACCCTTTCTGGCCCAGCTTGGATACTAATCTTTTTTGTAGTTTTGAAGGGAATCCCAATATAGAGCATTGCTCTTTGCCACCTGAATTCCAAATTAATTAAGAAACATCGCTGTTCTTAATTTTACACAGGGCCAAGGTGGAAGATGTAGCTTGGCAACTGAAGTCCCAAATTAGGCAGACTTATTTACCCAGTCACAGGCATCTAGGAGGGCCTGCTCGGTGAGACTTACCGCGTGGAATAGCAGAGCACTGCTCCCTGCCAGCTGGCACTCCCTGGGAGAACGGGGAGGATCAGGACCCAGCACAGGTCTGGCAGAGTGAATCAGTAGGCAAGAGGCTGGGGTGTTACAGGCCACTGGCAGTAACCCTCAGAAGTGGAGAAGGGTCACTTCACCTAACGCTTCCTCCAGGACATTTACCTGGCACCTTTAGGATAGGTTAAGGTGCTCTCTCCGCTCCTCCACAGCACTCTCTGCTTGTTACTATCTTATCACATGTAATCCTGAATCATACGGTAATGTTCGTGTGTCCTTCTCCTCGAAAGGACTGTGTACTCTGAGTAACAATGTCCTGGGTCCTTCCGTCTTTTTATCCACAGTGCCTGGCACCTGTGAGAGTTTGTTGAACTGAACTGAACTGAGATACTGGGCCTCTTCACCAACCAATAACTGAAAATACTTTGTTGTTGGGTGGTCTCAGAAACTTCTCCAGTGCTATTCTAAGTATTCATTTACAAAGTCAGGATAAGCACTGATAAGACAGCCTACAAGTTCTGAAGCAACGACTATGATATACAGCTAAAAGCTGCAGAGGCAACTGGCAACTGACTATTTCCCCAGAATGAACCTGGATAATATCTGAGAGGAGGTTGGTCGGAGCAGCTGCTATTTGGAGTAAGTGTATGTGCTGGTGGCAAATCCATCCAAGATTTGACAGGGAGCCCTCCACTTGCATTTTCTGTATTGCAGGACTGCTCAAAAGTTTTGTCCCCAGAGTAGCTGCAGCACCTGGGAGCTTGTTACAAATGCAAACTCTCAGGCCCTGCCTGAGACCTACTGAATCACGATTTCTGGGAACAGGGTCCAGGAATCTATTTTTAACAAGCTCTCTAGGTGATTCTTTGTTAAAGTTCAGTTGAGAAGCTTTGTTAAGGTAGGCCTCCTTCTCTAGTGTAGGAAGAACAGATTTGCAGAGTCAAAGAAAATGATAGCGAAAGCTCACATATTTTGCAAAGTGTTGTTTTAAACACTGCAAGTATATTACCTTCTTTATTCCTTGTGACAATCCAGTGACATCATACTATTTTTCTTTTATTTTTTATTTTTTTATTTTTTGAGTTGAAGTCTCGCTCTGTTAGGTTGGAGTGCAGTGGCACGATCTCGGCTCACTGCAACTTCCACCTCCTGGGTTCAAGCGATTCTCCTGCCTCAGCCTCCTGAGTAGCTGGGACTACAGGCGTGCACCACCACACCCAGCTAATTTTTTGTATTTTTAGTAGAGACAGGGTTTCACTATGTTGGCCAGGCTGATCTCGATCTCCTGACCTCGTGATCTGCCTGCCTTGGCCTCCCAAAGTGCTGGGATTACAGAGGTGAGCCACTGTGCCTGGCCACTATTTTTAACTTTCCCTTATGGATGAGGCAACTGAAACACAGGCCGCTACCTCACTTGCTTTGGGTGAGAAATTTGGGAGAATGTCAAAAACCTCAGTAATCGAGATTGATAATATTTTAATGTAATACTTTAAAAAAATCAAAATTAATCCTAAGAAATTCATGATGCTCAAAATGTGAAAGAAAGGCAAGATTCAATAGGCAGAATGGTTACGGTAACTTGCCAGGTTGATACAGTTAGGAAGAGGCAGCGTAAAGGGCTTGAACCCAGGTAGGTTGGCCCGAGGGACCACATGCTTCACTGCCATCCTGTGGTCCTTCTAACAAATAATGCCACTACAAGTTCTGAGGTTTCGATAGGACAAGGAAAGGTACAGGCCTAGGAGCAAGCAACATTTGGGGCTAAGGCATGCCTCATTGTTTTGAACTTATTGGGACCTCATGCAAAAAAACAAACCAAAAAAATCTAAAACAAAGCAGAAAATCCAGATGGGGCCTCAATTTTATAGCTTGACCATCTATAAACTTAAGTATGAACAAAGAAGGTTTCCAAAGCATCCTCTTAATTTTTCTTCTTGCTGGCTCCTGCTGGGAGAATCAGTGGGTAAAACTACCCTGCATTCTGGCTGTAGAAATGTGATAATTAGAATCACTTAATATAACTGCACTGCCCTCCTTGGTTCCTCCACCTTGGGAGAGATAGATGGAGCATTTCCCTTGCTTGCATCCAATCTGTGACATTCTGGCAGGCAGGCTGCTTGTCTTGAGGGCTTGTCATTGAGAGCTGGTCACCTAGAATGCCCCGACATGTTTGAGCTGCATTGTTAAACTACATTGGTATTCTCCCAGCAAAACTCCTCTCCTTTTACCAAATCAGCATTCTGTGAACACAGTATTTCCTTGCCTGGAAACATTGCAAGTTTCTGCTACACCCACCATGACTCTTCCTTGCTTTATACAGATTGGCTCTAAGGAATATTTCTGGTAAATGTGTTCATGTGTCAGGAGACTGAAACAAATTTCACATGATACACTGAAGAAAATCATCAAAGGTTTATGGCTAGCCCCCATGGTCCCTCACTTTAGTTGGAAGAAAAGAGAAAATGAGTTTTATACACCTAGAATTCTTGCTGGCCATGTGCTATATGATATTTAAGGTGAGAGCTGCAAAGTTTTAACACTTAAACATTTGGACAGAAGTTCAACTGGATGTTCCATCTTCTCTGTCCTTCCCTCCCTCCCTCCCTCCCTTCCTTCTTTCCTTCCTTCTCACCTTCCTTCCTTCCCTTCTTCTATCCTTCCCTCCTTCCCTTCCTTCCCTTCCCTCCCTCCCTCCTCTCTCTCTCTCTCTCTCTATCTTTCTTTCTTTTTTTGAGATGGAGTCTCAGTCTGTCGTCCAGGCTGAAGCGCAGTGGCATGATCTTGGCCGACTGTAACCTCCACCTCCTGGGTTGAAGCCATTCTTCTACCTCAGCCTCCCGAGTAGCTAACACTACAGGCATGTGCCACCATGCCCCACGATTTTTTGTATTTTTAGGGGAGACAGGGTTTCACCATATGGGCCAGGCTGGTCTTGAACTCCTGACCTTGTGATCCACCCGCCTTGGCCTCCCAAAGTGCTGGGATTACAGGCGTGAGCCACTGCGCCCGGCCCATTATATTTTTAATAGCTGTAGAAGTTGGGAATCAGTTGTTTCTCAGTTTGTCATTTAAATCCAGTAGAGGTCATTTGTTGGATGTTACCAAGTGAGTGCTGAATGAGTTTACATTTCTTTTGCTGTTGACAGCAATATGCACTTACTCCTTTTCACTTTTTTATTACAAGCATTTTTTTAGACAGAATCTCATTCTGTTGCCCAGCCTGGAGTGCAGTGGTGCAGTCGTAGCTCACTGCAGCCTCAAACTCCAGGGCTTAGTGATCCTCCTACCTCAGCCTCCCAAGTAGCTGGGACTATAGGTGCATGCCACCACATCTGGCTAATATTTTTATTTTCAGTAGAGATGAGATCTCAATATGTTGCCCTGGCTGGTCTTAAACTGCTAGCCTCAAGCGCAAGCGATCCTCTTGCCTCAGCCTCCCAAAGTGCCAGGAGTACGGGTATCAGTCACTGTGCGTGGCCATAAACATTTTTTCAATAATTTATCTTAAAAATATGTATTGATCATCTATGAACTAAAATTATAAGGGCTGTATTAGTCTCTCACTGCTATACAAAAATACCTGAGGCTGAGTAATTGATAAAGAAAAGAAGTTTCATTGACTCATGGTTCTGCAGGCTCTACAGGAAGCATGGCAGCATCTGCTTTGGGGAGGCCTCAGGGAATTTTTATTCATGGATAAAGGCAAAGCAGGAGCAGGAACAGGACAAAGAAAGTTGGGGGGAAGGTGCCACACACTCTTAACCAGACGTGAGAACTTACTCACCATCATGAGAACAGCACTGAGGGGCTGGTGTGAAATCATTCATGAAGGATCCACCCCCATAATCCAATCACCTCCCACCAGGCCCCACCTCCAACATGGAGGATTACAACTGAACATGAGATTTGGGTGGGAGCACAGATCCAAACTATATCCAAACCATATCAAGGGCCAGTTATATGAGCTAGTAGTCTGAAAGCTCCTGAAGGACAGAAACTATATCTACTAGCTGTCAGGAAATGTTAACGCATAACCGTATTGCCAGATATGACAGACTAAGAAGAAATAGTGGAAATACTTTGGATGCCCAATGATGGGAGAGGCACCCCTTGGAGAAATCAAGGAAGAGGCTGCATTTCAGCTCAGCCCTGTGGATCAGAAGGGTAAAGAGAGGTGAAAGAATGTCCCAGGCAAGGGCAAAGGCAAGAGCTGAGGAAGGATGGATGAGGCATGTTCTGAGAAAGGAAAGTGTCCTGGTAGCCTGGAAAGGAGTAGAAATTAGCCGATGGAGTTTTAAGTGTATTCAGCAGGCACCAGTGAGCAACAGAAGGTTTTGTGTTTCAGCAGGGATGAGAAATAAGTAGAGCTATGCTTTAAAGCAATGCTTTTCAGACTTTAATGTGCATTCAGGTCACCAAGAGAGTTTGTTAAAGTATACATTCAGTTTCAGTAGGTCTAGGGAGGGGCTTAAGATTCTGCATTTCTAAGAAGCTCCCAGGTGATGCTGATGTTGCTAGACTGTAGAACACGCTTTCAGCAGGGAGACTTCAGAAATATGTTGTAATGGGAGACAAAATAAATTAGAGTGGGGGAGGCCTGGAAACTGTCAGAGCAGGAGTAAGTATGGTGGCCCAACAAAGGTAAAGCAGATCTGAACTAGAGCAGTGAGCACAGGGATGGAGAAGAGAAATATCTGGTAGCAGTCAAATTTTCAGGACTTAATACTATCTTATGTAGGGTGAGGTGGAATGGGTCCCTCATTAATGAGTCTGAGACCCCAAAGCTGTGGGTGTGGGTGCTTTGAGCACGTCCCTGCCCTAACTCTCTGCTCTCATCATCCTAAACTACTTGCAGCTCCTCGGAGTTGCCAGGCTGTCTGTCTGGGCTTGTGTACTGTTACCAATGCTTCAAGATATACTAACGTCTCTCTCCATCCCCTTACTAGATTAACTCCTACACAACCCTTAGGATTCAGGGTAAGTGTCAGCTCTTCCCAGAAGTCTTTCCACACACGCTCACTCATTCCCTGCTCCCAGGCTGGGTTAGGTATCCTTTCTATGTGCTCTCACTTTATCTTGCGAGGTCTCATATCCAAGTGCTGTGTATTCTGATTACACACTTGTCATTGAAGCTGAGCTTCTTGAGAGCAGGGATTATCTTTTTCAGCTTTGCGACTTTGTCACCCCTCCTAGTAGAGACTCAGTAAATGTTTGATGTACAAATCAGGAGGAAGAGCAAAGCTTTTCTTGCTGCGATGACAATAGCTTTTGTATTTGTTAAAAATTGTTAACGAGATAACAAAGTCAATTCTTTAGATATTGAATTTAATTTAGTTTGGTACATGATAATTGGAGGTGTACAGTATTTAGGTGAAGATATCCAGCAAGTAGTTAGACGCTTTGGAATACAAGTTAGAAGACAGTTTAGTACTGGCTATGATGACTTAGGAGTCATATGCATTGAGGTGACAGTTAACATGGTGGTGGATCAAATAAAGACAGAGAGACAGGCAGAGCCAGGGAGAGACAGAGGGAGAGGGAGAGATCAGCAGAGAAATTTAGACACAAAGAGAGGGAGACAGAGAGCAGCCAGAGGCAAACAGAGACAGACTGAGGACAGTTTTACTTCTCAACTTTTTTTTATTTTTATTTTTGTTTTTTGGTGCCGTGACTCGGATACGATCAACTTTTTTTTTTTTCAAGACAGAGTCTTGTTCTGTCACCCAGGCTGGAGTGCAGTGGCGTGATCTCAGCTCACTGCAACCTCTGCCTCCTGGGTTCAAGCAATCCTCCTGCCTTAGCCTCCCAAGTAGCTGGGATTACAGGCACACACCACCATGCCCAGCTAGTGTGTGTGTGTGTGTGTGTGTTTAGTAGAGATTGGGTTTCACCCTGTTGGCCAGGCTGGTCTCGAACTCCTGACATGGTGATCTGCCCACCTCAGCCTCCCAAAGTGCTGAGATTACAGGTGTGAGCCACCATGCCTGGCCTACTTTTCAATTTTGAGAGCTTCTGTGATACCATGGAGGAGGCACATCACTGGGTTGCATGCCACAGTGGAAGGCAGTGTTCGTCCTGGAGGGTTACTGGAGCCTTCAAGAGGGAGATCCTAAAGTGACGAGGTTTGAGATGCTACCTTAAGCCATAGGCCTATATGTGGGGGACAAGATTCAGAAATCCACTTCGCATCCATGCTAACCAGGCCTGTTTTGTGCCTGTGCTAGAAGCTTCCTACCTGGGCAGAATCCCATTCATCAAAATGTAGATGGATTTAAAGCTTGGTCTCAACTTCTCTGTCCTTTGGTTTCCAAACCACTTGATGAGATAATAATCAGCTTGCACAGGTGCTTTCTGTCTTTCTCATATACACGCACTACTTATTCCTGCCTTCTCCTGTCAGGTAGCATGTGTGCGTGTGTGTGTGTGTGTGCATGCGCGTGTGCATGTGTGTGTATGTGTGTGTATTTTTCAGAATTTTAAGACTTTTCAGGCCAGAGGGACATTTCTGCACTTCAAATTTGATCCCCAACCTTTCAGGGAAAGCAATGCATTAAACAAAAAGAAATATCCAGCTGCAGGCAGCCAGGCACCCTGCAAATCATAGTGTGGACAGGCACCTATAAGGCCTTCAGAGAGAATGACCACATCTAGGCTTTTGTGCGTGTGTGTTACCCAAAGCAGAATTTTAACAGACTTCTATTGTGTTTCTCCATTCAGTTCACTTGGAGGGTGACATTTTGCCCTCAAATTCATATGTATAGTTGCTCTAAGAGACTTTCAGAGCTACATGCCTGACAAAATCAGACCTTCTGTTTTATCTGAAACAACCCCCCAAAGAAAATCATTGAATCTGAATGAACAGAATAATTCTTTATGTCCATGGGAGACAGGCAGACAAAACCCAATAAAAATGAAGAAAGAAAGAGACATGGCAATGATTTGTTTTTCATAATTACTTATTCTGAGTAGAAAGGAGCAGGGGAAGAGGGTTCCTTTTAACGTGTCCGGACGTGACAGATGAGGTGTGCTCATCATGTATATGCAGGAGAGATGAATGCTCCACAGTCTTCTTAAAGGAGATGCTTCTCATTGGGCAGAGATATATTTCTATCTGGAATGCTGGAGATAAACACCCAGCATTTTACTCCTCATTTTCACCATGCCTAAAGCCCCTCACTGTTCTTTCAGAATGGCAGGTGATGTGACTAGCATGCGTCAGATCATTCTTTTCTATGTCCTGTGGCAAAAACAATCCCCCTTTTTAAAACACAACACAGGGGTACCCCAAGTGCATATTTTGCTCTGAACAATACCCCCAATATGTGCCTATGATAGAATTGGAAATCATACTGGAGTGAAAAAAAACTGCATCATCTCTAAATTCATTTTCCTTTCCTTGTAACCAAACAGTTTACTTTGGTGCAAAATTTGCTCAAGAAAGGTTTGAGCCAGAAATCAAGGGAGAGAAAGAAAAAAAGGAAAGTTTCACTTAAATTGTCGTTGTTTCTTCAACTTACATGGAAAGAGTAAAGAAATTTTTTTCTACTTAAAACACATAGCCTTTGCTCATGGAAGAGTTGAATACAAAAGATTCTGCCTTGAACTATAGAAGCCGTAAGTCAGATCTATGATTTAAAAAAATAGAAACTAATAGTACAATTTTTCATATCTCTGATTAAGGGAGGGTTTGATACATTCATGAATCATTTCCTAAGACTGTTATGAATTCAGAGACAAAGGATGAAAAACTGGTAGGTGCAGGAAGTATAAAAATAAGGATTATGCTATAAACTTTTATGTATCCATATTACAGTCATGTATGGACTTAGATTGTATATAAAGCCCTGTAAATACAGAAGTTAAACTTTGGGAATTTGAGCATACCTGGGAGATTATATTCCACATCACTCATCTTATAGAAAAGGAAGTATTGACAAAAAAGTTTAGCTATATAGCATATATAGTAGCATTTCTTCAGTCATACCTGTAATTACTTATTAAAATTTTCTTGCACCTACAATGAGACAGATACTAAGTACACTACAATGAGTTTGATACTAACTGATAAGTGGATATTCTATAAATGATTTTTTAACAATTAAAGGGTAGAACATGATCTCACTCTGGGGTAGCTGAAAGGTTGAGCTCAAGTCTCATGATCCCCAGGAGACCACATGGCCTTTCATTTTCAGCAAAGAGTGTGCCAAAACAGATTGGTCTGTCACCATTTTTCTCATTGCTTCTACATAAAAAAGGGCTGCCAACTGCCTCTTTTCACCTCTAAAGAATCTCAAGAAAAATAAGTAACCAACACCATTTTAAACATGAAACTATTTCTCTCTTACAAACCCAAATGAACAACTGTCAACAGATGAGAAATCTTCAAGTCTGGATGCCACAATCCTGCCTCACTGCTGTATTCAGAGTCCTGGTGGCAGGACGAGGAGTAGAAAATCCTGATGCTGACATTTACTGAGCACCTATCTCATGGCAAGTATTTGAGGTCCTTTACACAGAGATTTCATCTAATCCTCAAAGTAAACTCTGATACGGTATGATCAGCTCACATAGTTGAAGATACTAAAGGTTAAAAAGGTTAGACAACAGACTTATACAGCTGGCAGGTGATATATCTTAGATTTGGACCCACCCCTATCTGACTCTCAGCCCCATGGTTTTTCCCCTGTCCTGCCTCCCCAGTTCACTGCTAATAGCAATATTGTATACAGTTCTTCAAAATCATTTCAACTATGAGCAAGTAGTGAGTACGTATAGCAAGACTGGCCTTGAACATGGTTCCTCATTTTCTCTTGTTGAAACCTGCCAGATCTCATGGACTGCCCAAGGATCCCAAGAGATGGAATTTCTTATAAGAAACCTGTCTGAGGACTGGTGTGGTAGCTCACGCCTGTAATCCCAGCACTTTGGGAGGTAGATGTGGGCAGATCATCTGAGGTCGGGAGTTGAGGACCAGCCTGACCAACATGGAGAAACCCCGTCTATACTAAAAATACAAAATTAGCCGGGCGTGGTGGCACATGCCTGCAATCCCAGCTACTCAGGAAGCTGAGGCAGGAGAATCGCTTGAACCTGGGAGGCGGAGGTTGCGGTGAGCCATGATCGTACCATTGCGCTCCAGCCTGGGTCACAAGAGCAAAACTCTGTTTCAAAAGAAAAAAAAAAAGAAACCTGTCTGCCTACCTTCAAACAGTTAAGTTCCTGCTACCAATAATATTATAAAAATTATATCCTGATGGTGCTCCTATGTAAGGTACCACACTAGCACAATGATATGGACATGTAAACATTTTCCCTTACCGTGTGGTTATAGGAGTAGATTGAAATCATCCATATTTTATGCGATCATACAAATGTCACCATGTTTGTGTGTGTCACACACACACGTATATGTATACATTTTTTTTTTTAAATTTTGAAACGGAGTTTCGCTCTTGTTGCCCAGGCTCAAGTGCAGTGGTGCAATCTCGGCTCACTGCAACCTCTGGCCCCCGGGTTCAAGTGATGCTCCTGCCTCTGCCTTCCGAGAAGCTGGGATTACAGGTACCCACCACCTCCCCTGGCTAATTTTTTATATTTTTAGTAGAGACAGGGTTTCACGATGTTGGCGAGGCTGGTCTTGAACTCCTGACCTCAGGTGATCCACCCGCCTCAGTCTCCCAAAGTGCTGGGATTACAGGCATGAGCCACTGCGCCCAAACAAGTATACAGTTTTTAAAAGCCCTCACACATCATGATTTTATCAGGACAGTCCTTTAATAAACTAGGAAACTGTTAGAGAATTTAACACGACAAGTAACAGGTTACACAGCTAATAAGTGAAGGAGACAGGACCAGAACCCACATGTCTTAACTCCTAGACAAATACTTCTTCCACCGTGCCAGCCAGTTGAAAATTCCCAGCCTTATCATGTGCTCCTCATCTTTTCCCTAAAAATTCACAAGGCAGCATGATGTTATCTGACCTATCACTGTAAATATTTTAGCATTTAAATGAGGAGGCAGAGGAAAGAGAAAAATGTTTCTGTAGAGATTTTTACAGGGATAAAGAGTTATTGGTTTTCATCCAAAGATCCTGAGCATTTAATGAGACTGCTGTCCATGAGCTGGTACAGGGTTTTTAGCAGTGTCATGGTAGCTATTTGGCGGCTTGCTGTCTTCCTCAAGGTCTCCAGAGGGAAAACAGGAAGCAAGGCTTAGTTCTAACCAAAGCTGGACTCTGGTCTTAGCCCTGAATAAAGCCTGCCACCTCTCTGAGCTTCCGTTTCACTATTTTTTAAATGAAGGTAATAATTCCTGTTTGCCCAACCCACAGACTTGTTTTTGAGAATCCAGTGAAGTAATACATGTGAAACCTCCTTGAAAACCATTAGTATTAAATGCCATTCAAATGTAGGGGATTATTATTCATATTATTAATGGATCACAGAGATTCCATAGCACTGAGAAAATGATGAAATCAAAATAATCCGATGCACTGGAAGTTGATCAGGGCAGCCTTCACTCCAAATTACCTTTGACTCTTCCCATCTCTCCCTAGAATCTAAAATGAGGAAAGTAATTTCTATTCCACCGGATTTGTATAAGAGTAAAACAAAAATGTTTGTGAGGCGCCTAGAGTAGTACTTGGTATATATCTGGCCTCTTTTCTAAAACTTCCGGAGATGAAACCCTGTCTCTCATCATATAGCCTGTCAGATGATCTAAAACAGGATAGCAAATACTCTTATTATTTGTTAATATTTCTATGATTCTCAATTTATACCACTTCCTATAATTCCACAATAAAAATAGAGCCATTCATCAGATAATAAGCCCAGTGCTTATTACTAAGGTCAGCTACATGAACGGGAAGGGGACAGGTAGCGCAAATATCTGGGGAATTATATAGGAGTGAGGGCCCTAAATCTGTGAAAAGGAGCTGATTAATTCCCCCACATACGTTGAACAGAACCCACTTCCACCACTTATTCTATTGGTCCCAAGCTCCCTCCCTCTCCTTCCCTCATTCTTGGCTTACTGGAAGATTTAACCATAACTAAGCATGCTAGCCAGTACTGGATTGCAGACAGTAACTTTCTTTCTCAATAAGTATTCTTCTTAACTACATTATGAAAATTCTTCTCTAGATGTATGTATTTGTTTTAAGTCCTTTGAGACTCTAATTAATGTTACTCAGCATCTGCCCAGCAGTGTGATTTCAGTTGCTAATTGTTTTACCTGGTTAGCAAAAGGTTCTTTCATTAGGCTGCAGAATTGAGACGAGAACTCCCAGCTCTGAATAAAAAGCCCATTGCTCATTTCTTTATGTCATACTTCTAGCCATGAAATTATGAGACTCCTATAAACTCTTCATTTCAGTTGCTGTCCTGTTCCTTCATTCTCTACCAGACCTCCCAAGCAAGAATTCCAGGATGATACTTAGTGCAATTGTGCTAGCATCTTCAAACAGTGCAGTGAGGTGTTTGAAATAAAATGTGTAATTATGGTAGTGGGAAGCTACATCTGATTCCAAACAAACCTCAGGTTCTCCCAGCTATAATTAGAGAGCAAGGTTCACGGCACAGATTTTCCCATGAAATCCAGTTCAAGTGAGGCTTCTGCTCTTTCAGAGGGGCTCCTGGAGATGGAGATTGTGATTAAATCATTTGACATTGGTCCCCCCTTCCCAATACTAAAGAGATTGTCTACTGTCATTCTTGGAGTCTAAAAGCACAAAATATGTGCAAGGAATTAATGTTGTTTGGAGTTTTGGATAATAATCTTCCAATTTATTTGCCTCTGAACAGGGACAACTTAGAACAGGGAAGGAAAGTTATAGACACACACCCACAGAAACCCACGGACCAAAGTGTGCAGAAGTGAAAACCGCCTCTTAAATGTCTCCAGAGAAATTTATGGAAATGGGAAATCCCTGCAGCTTCGGATAAGACTAGACATTGTTTTGAATAATCTCACAGGTCCCTGCAACTTAAAATCTATCATGATAGGAGTAAGAGCAAGACGACCAAGGGCCCAAAGATTTTCTTGTTTCCTATTCATATTTTGAGGACTGTCCATCTGAATCTTCTCAAAAGGATAGATTTCTTGACTGCCCTTGGAGGGTTTTTGTAATTAGGCATACTTAGCTGTACCATGTTATACTGCTACAGGAAGAATCCCATTTGTCAGCAGTTTTAAACTTTGCCAAATAAAGGCTTATTGGCAAACAGCAGTGAACACTCTGATAATGACCCAACTTTAGAAAACACACACCCTGCTGTGTTGTATTCAAGCCACAGTTCTATTGAAATAAAAGAGAGACAATGCTTGCTTTCAGACACTGGAGATCCTTTGTATTCCAATAAAAGTCTAAATTAATGTTTTAAAAGGTTATTGCTATTTTTTCCCATTTAGCTGGCATCATTTGTAAGTCTTATTTAGACAGGGTCCTATGTTATTTTACTATTTCTTTTTGCACAAAAGCTAGTATATGGTTGTGTTAGATCATCAGCTTCTGGTTTTCATTAGACAAACCTGAAATATCCTATTATTAAGATTAAACAAAAAAATAGTTGTTTTCTTATTCTGAAACCTATTATTTTGAGGCTGCTGTGATCAGAGGAGGAGAAATCAGTTTTGCAAAACCTGATGGAGAGATAACATCAAGAGGAGTAGAAATAACCTCATCAATGCTGCATTTAGGTTGCTTTTGTATATGAGATCCCTTCCTGGATCTGACAACGGGAAAGAAGGATAATTTCATTCTTTGGCATTTGCAGTACTTCTTTAGTATTAGAGGGATTTCAAAGTGCAAAATATAGGGCAAAGAATACTGTTTGCCTGTGTAATGTCAGCAAACTGGTGAGGTGCCGTAGAGAATCTGCAATAACATAGTACTGGAACCTGAGGGTTATGAGATCTTAGATCTCCATGTCATTTAACGCTTAGTGTGATATTTTCTCAGTGTTAACTCTCAGACTAAGCCATTAGCAAGTGGTGGGTATTTCTCCAGTTATACCAGCTTAACAGGGAGAAAGAGAGTCAGAATAACATTTACTAATCAGGATTTCCCTAAGTCTTCCACTATTCAAATGGAAACTCCAGCCCCCTCAGATTTCTCCCAAATAGATGAGAAAGGGGCATCTCCCTTTCTCATAACATTCACAAATCACGATTTCCCTAATGCTTCCACTATCAAATGGGAGCTCAAGCACCCTCAGATTTCTCCCAAATAGATGAGAAAGTGGCATCTCATATGGACTCTTCCTCCTGAATTATTCTTACTGGTCCTTTGCACTTCAACGTAGAAGTAATTTCTTCAGAAAACCTACTCTACCAAACTGAAGAGGAGTTAGGTGCCCCTCATATGTGCTTGCAAATTATTATAGCTCTATGCATACAATATTGAGATTCTCTATGGGCTTGTTGCTTTCCTGCACTGGATTGTGAGCACCGTAATGTTAAGGATCATATCTTTTCACTGTGCTATTAGCTGCACATAGCAGACCGCGTGCCACGTTGTAAGTGTTTAGTAAATGTTAATTAAATGAATATCTTCTGATACTAGCTTTTTGATCACCCCATCGCCTTGGCTAGTTTTCTTCATCCTGCTCAGATTGCTGAGGTGGTGATGCCTCGCACTAGCACCTGCAGAGACAGTCTTGGTGATGTCGGCCACAGTGCCAGATCTGCTGCTAGTGCCCATCGCTGTGGACATGGAGGCGGTCCTAGCTTCATGCTGATGGTGCTCCCTGCTGATGCAGGAACCCCTGATTCCAGTGCTACATTATTTTGTTTGTTTATGCCCTGTGTCTTTGTTTCGCCGTCCTCATTTCCAAGACATAAGCCTGGTCCTTAGGAGTGGAGAAGGAAGGCAATTGGAGGGAGGAGGTCTTCTGTGCTCAGAGTCACCCCTTTCTCTATGATAGTGCCTCATACTCATTTACCTTGGCTCTCATCCCTGAGGATGAGTTTTTTCTCAGGATACTCGTTGGTTTCTCATTTAAATGGACCTTGGTGGGATTTCTCTTCTCCATCTGACAGACCTAAATACGCCCTGTTCTCTTGGTAAGCACAACTGAGGCTCTAGCTGGGGCTTCTTCTGTAGTAAACAGGTAAAAAACTATCTGTCCATAGGCAATCTTTTGCTCCTTTGTATTTCAGGAGAGATGTCAGCCAGGTAAAATACAAGATAATTAATTAAATTTGAATATCTGGTAAACAATAAATGATTTTTTTTCAGTATGTCCCAAATGTTGCACGGGACATATTTGTACTAAAAATGTGCTGCACTCCAGCCTAAAAGTAAGCACCTCACCAGAAGGATGTCATGTCATTCTTCTTCCCCACCCTGTATACCTGGGCTTATCTTAAGCCTTTGAGTATTGAATAGCTAACAATAAAGATATGGTCAGCAGTATGGTACAAAGCAGGCCAAATATTACATGAGACATACTTATGCTAAAAAATTACTTGTTTTTCTGAAATTCAAATTTAACTAGGCATCCTATTATTTTTACTTACATCTGGCCAACGTAGTCCTGAGTCAAAAGCAGCAAATAAAGCCATTGGAAAGACAGAGACAGTGATGTTCTTGTGTGTCCCTAAAATGACAGCTCCTAGCTTGGCCCATGATGGAATAAGAATAGATGGAGCCAGTTAAATATATTTGACCTCCTTAGCCCATAGGCTTACCCTAATACAGACTGGCTTCTGGGCTCTAGAGGGAGGACGAGTCACCTGACCCTCAAGTTCTGGACTCTGGATATCTGTCATGTGGATCTGGAATAGTCCTCTGAGAACTACTGAACTACGGCGAGAGTGACGTCTAGGGGCAGCACTGCTCCAGGCTACATCAACTGGAGCTGAGAAGTGCCTCTGCATGTAAGAGCTCTGGTGTAAAGTCAGAAAAATTTACAGAGTAGCTTCTTATGGTTTGCTCAAGGAAACTCCAAGATCTTGTCTTCTCCTGGCCATTCATCAAAACTGGCTTAGATTCATCTCAGCTTCTGTTCATGTTGGGCAGAAGTACTGTGCCTTAGTCCAAAACGACATACCTCACCAGAGGCAATAGCAGTGGTTTTACTGCTATCTTTTCTTCTTCATCTACTTGGGCTGATTTTAAGATTTTGAGGATTAAATAACTAACAAGAAAAATATAATCTGTCGACAGTATGGTGAAATCAGGCCAAGGCAAGAAGGTGAAAATGAATTGACATTAACATGGTAAGCAATTAATTTTCTTCCGTTAGTCCTGGCTTTTGTGCTTGCCACAAGTCTAATGGAGCACCGGATGAACGATGCCAATGCCTGGGCATTAATAACAAAACAAAAGTTGATAAAGACAGATAAAATCATCCATGGAGGCCGGAAGCAATTAACCACATAAAGTGAAACATCATCAATGACAAGGCTTAGCAGCAATTTACTTGGGTTTGAGAACTTTTTGTTCTGATGGTTTTCAATAAGTTTTCCTCGTTTTCTGCAGCTTCCTTAATTCAATAGATTCTTTAAAGATAGAATTATGCAGTCATTACTACCCACATACCCAGGCCTTCATTGCAACACAGAGAGTAGATGTGGGTGGAAAGAATGGGAATAGGCAACAGAAACGGAAATTTCAAAGGCCCTTAACGTTTGCCTTTACTTGAGTATTTTGTATTATTTTGGTCTTTGCCATCATCTGGTATTGCACTGAGAAGTTGAGCTTCTGCACTGTCTTTTTGAAAAACAATGAAAAACAAGTTGTTGCTGACCAAAATGATTATGAGTAGGGAAAGGGGGAGAGGTAGCCCCAGAGGTCAGATTTCCTGTCGTCAAATCACCTTTCTCTAGGGATCAAAAAATTCTTGTGATTCTTCGTAAAGAATTTAGCATGGTTGGAGATTTCTTATTCTTTCTTAAATATATCCAAAAAAGGAATGGTTATGTATCCAATATTTGAGATGATAATGGTTGGACACTGATGTCTTTTAACAGTGGTAAGTGATAGGCCTAATATATGTGACCTCTGTACAAAGTTGTATTAGGAAAGCTGATTTGGTTCATGGAACAATACAAATATATATGGAAAAAGGTTTTATTACCATATGGTTCCTGCATATCTTCCTTGTAAGATATTGTAAGTATCAAATGACAAGAGTTCTGGAATTTACTACATGAGAAAGTATAACTAGCGACTTTTCATATTTTTTGGAAGACTAAAGAAAAATTAAATTTTAGAATGGGTTGTGAAATCTCTGTCTTAGCAGCATTTTATGGTAGACGACAAGCATCTGCCCCCCAGTTTTAGAAAACTGGGCTATGTAAGGTAAGGGACTCATCCAGATAAATCAAGCACCCTAGGACAATACAAAGTTGACAGGAGGATTCCCAAGTTCTGGGGATCATAGAAACTCACCAATCTCTACCTGGAAAGCTTTTTGGGGCCTTCCTGGACTGTGTCTCAAAGGTGCTTCCAACTCAGGCATTTCCAAGTGAGGATGCATTATCAAACCCAGTCCCTGGTGGTTTACCCGGCAATCATTATTCACCAACTCCCCCATCTTTCTTACCCTCTCTGGATGGTGGCTGACCACTTGGGGGTAAGGAAAACAGGAAGAATGCAATAAGATCGCCCATTAGCAGCCATTAGGAGCTCAACATTCATATGTCAGCAGTCACTGGAATAGATTTTTCATAAATTTCCTGAGCACCCTTGTGGAACACAAGATAAAAAGCAGCCATTTTGCTCCCTCTTTACAGACAGCATAAATAACTTCCTTTGGCCACAAAGTTTCAGAGTTAGGAACTATACAAAGATCTCCTAGGCAAGGGGCAGTAACAGGAGCTCAGGTGGAGGTCTGGAAATTAGCACTTGAAGAGGGAGACAAAGGAATAGCTTTCGGGGATTCAGCCAACAAATACAGGTATCAGCATGAACTACAGGAAAGTATATTTTTCTTCATTTTCTTGCATTCCACTTTGCTTCATGTCACCATTTTGGGGTGTTCAAATCTTTGATTACCAAAGGAGAATCTTGAGGTATACAACAAAACAGAATCCTATGTTCTTATTAGCCTAAATATGTGAAGGACTTATTTTGGCCCTAATAACTCCAAGTTAGGTAGGTAACATTTACCACAATCATTTTCTAATCATTTGGTTCAAAATAGGAATGACAGAGGCCAAAAAGCCTACCAGTTATAAAGACACTGCTCTTGATGAATACAGGAATACTATGGGGAAAAGGATGGAAAGGGGGAATTATTTCATTGAAACAGACTACCCTTTCCGATAATTAGCACATAAAAAAGATTTAAAAAATAACAGTCTTAGGAACCAAGTATTAAAGATCAATATATTTAATAATTTTCAGGTTTAATGCAATTATAAAATTCTAATTTTCTGATAATAATATCCATCATCATCCTGATTAATATTAACCATAAACACCCACAGTTTCTTCTCTTTCCCCCTGCCCACAGTCTTTCAGACACACTCACACAATGTGTATGTAGTATATTAAAATGGAGACTAAGTGGTCAGTGAGTTTGTGGACAATACCAGACTTGTTATTCTTCTTCCATCTGAAAGGCAAGAAACAAAGGAATTCCAAAGCTTAGACTATGTGAGGAAACTCTTTTTGGCTCCCAGTACATGTGTTACTCAGTTCTTAAAATGCACAGGCTAAAGCAAACTTAGACTCTTATTCAAAGTCTTTGTTGAAGAGACAAAGGAATTGGGTTTTCCCTAAAGATTTTTCTAAACCAGTCAGATTTGATTCTTTTGATCCAGGCGTATAAGAGACAGTAAGAGAAATTTGGTCTTGGGAATTACTATTTTAAACAAAGGCCAAAAACAGTGGTGTCTATTTTTAAAGCCTCCTCAATTTCTTCCCAGTAACCAAGTGCAAGGCAATTTGAATTCTGTTTCCAGTCAATACAGTTAACCTGATTACACTCTACAATTTAGCAGCCTTTTCTTTATACTTGATTTCTATGACATTAAGTATATACAACATTTCCTTCCCTTTTAACCTGGTTTCCACTTACAGTTTTCTGTGTATTTGAGATCTGTGCAGTGGCCTGCCTGAACTCATGGAAAATTGATGGCACTGAAAGAGAATTGTTGTAGTTAAGCTTCCCTAATGGCACTTTTTAAAAAAACAGCAGTGGAAAAAAATAACAAGGCACTAGTCAGATGTGATTTTTGGCAGATACTTCACTTAGAGTGCTCAGGGCATCCCCAGAAATTATAACCCCTCAAAGGTGTTCAGGGTACAGTAAATAAAGCAAGATACAGTTATTTTAATGTTCATCCTATTGATTCAGTTCTCTTCTCTGCAAGGTCTTAGTAACACGGATTTTGATCTAAGTGAAAGGTCAGCTTTGAAGTAAGTGTAAAGTTATTTACAGGAAATGAAGCAAAAAGTGGGCTTTCATGAATTTTGAAATTTCTCTATTATTGAGGAGAAAATGAACTGTGTCACCAGCTGAAAGAAAAACAGATGCCTAACTTCTCATATTAAAGTTAAATAAATACCTACCATACCAGAAGGAATTAGCTCTGAAATTTGAAATTCACCAAGGTCTGTTTTCCCCAACTTTGGATGTGAAAGCAGGAAATAAACAACTGTGAATTAAGCCTCTAAGTAAAAACGTAGCAGTTGTAATTTGGGGGGTGGGGGGAGACTGCCAAAATGAGATAATCGTGGTGGGGTTTTCTTTCCAATATGGGATGCTAAATAGACATTTGTGATAACTACATAATCAACAACATCTTTAAATATTTAATTTCTTGTCAGTTGTTATCTAAATTGACTTCAACTCATGTGTATGTATGTGTGTATGTATTACATATATACACATAACTACATCTGTCAGAGGGAAGTGGCCAATTGAAGCAATTATGTGACTCATTCTGAAGGAAGAGGAGAATCCTGATAGTAAGGGGAAAAAGTTTAGATAACTGTGACTTACTGTATAGATTTATATTTAGATATAACCTGGACTTCTTCAAATAATATGTCCACCTGTATAGTCTTGGACTTCTTCCTACTCTAGATCAAAACATTGATTCCTAGATGTGTTTAGATGTCATGTATAAGTGAGTTCACTGGCACCTCAGTGCAGGTTGGCTTGGTGCTATGCTGGTTCTCACTTAATGGCATTAGTTACTAAAGTTTACTTCAACATTAATTCAGTTCAATAAAAAATCTATTAAGTAGCTACTGTGTCCCAGACTTTTAGCTAGGTGCAAGGAGTCCACAGTTCATTTCAATATAATCTTTTTTTTTTTTTTTGAGACAGAGTCTCACTCTGTTGCCCAGGCTGGAGTGTAGTGGCGCTATCTTGGCTCACTGCAACTTCCACCTCCCAAGTTCAAGTGATTCTCCTGCCTTAGCCTCTGGAGTAGTTAGGATTACAGACACACACCACCATGCCCGGCTAATTTTTTTTGTATTTTTAGTAGAGACAGAGTTCCACCATGTTGACCAGATTGGTCTCAAACTCCTGACCTCAGGTGATCCGCCCGCCTCTGCCTCCCAAAATATAATCTTATAAGGTGTCTTTTTGTTGCTGTTGTTGTTGTTAAAATGATCCCCTGGTCTAATGCCCAAGGAGTAACAGAAAGGTAAAATGCAATATAAGACCTCTGACTTACAAGTTCCATTCCCTGACACCCACAGGGGCCTCCTGAGATCAGGTGAATATGGCAGGATTAATTTGACCAAGAGACCAGAGGCGAGTGATTCTCCAAGGCCTGTGGCAGGGGAGGCCAAAAAAATGCCATTCCCATTCAAGCTTTGGGATCAGGAAGACCTGGGTTACAAGGCATGCATTCTCATCCTTTCCTTCCCCAACCCCAGCACCAGAAATCAGAGAAAGAGATTCATTTTGTTCAATGTATGGATATTCTGACTCAGAGATGCCAGTCACTATTAGGAATTAAGAATACAGCCCTGAGCAGCGAGCCAGAAGAATCACTCCTCTAAAGATAGAAAACAACATGCCAATTTTTAGGAAATAAAGCTACGCAAATTATAAGAAAAAGCTGACCTTTACTATAAGTAATTATTCAGTTTTGTTTCATTTGGTTATTTATTTCCAGCACAAAAATACTATAAAATCATTACCACAGTTAAAAAAAAAAGACTTGAGTTGGGACCTCTCTTCTGTCACCTACTAGCTGAGTGAACTTTAAACAATTAACATCTCTAAGTATCGACTTCTTCCTATAAGAAGAAATATCAGGCCTAACTGATAGGCCTGGTGTGAGGATGAAAGAGAAAATGTATTGTCTTAGTCCATTTCGTGTTGCTATAACAGAATACCTGAGACTGGGTAATTTATTAAGAATGGGTAATTTATTAAGATATGTTTCTCACAGTTCTGGAGACTGGGAAGTCCAAGGAGCAGGCATCTTGTGAGGTGCCATCTTGCTGTGTCATACCATGGTAGAAGGTGGAAGGACAAGAGGGCACACAAGAGAGAGGGAGGAAGGGAGCCAAATTTATTCTTTTATTAGGAACTCACTCCCATGATAACTAACTCACTCTCACAATAACAGCATTAATTCATTCATGAAGACTGTGCCTAATCACCTCTTAAAGGTTTCACCTCTCAACACTGTTGCTTTGGGGATTAAGTTTCCAACACATGAACTTTGTGGGGCACATTCAACCCATAGCATGTTTCTAGTGCAATACCTGGCGTTGGGTAAATGCTCAATATATGTCTACTGTTATTATCATCCCCCACTTCTGCGATAGCTGGGCAACCTAATGAACTGCAGAAGCTCTGGGTGTAATGCCCTGCACATGCCTGCAACTCAACTTTTAGAAGGAGCTTTTGCTGTTTATTCTCCTAATACATGATAGAGTGGCAAATAAGGAAATAGCAGCCCGTGGTATTTATGACTTTCCATGGCAACCATTTCTGTTTACCCCTCTTAGCTAGAGGAAATAAAGGCAATACTGCTGGATTAGTTGAAACATGTCATTTACTTTTTACTACAATGTGGTAAGTAAAAATAGAGAATATTATTATAAAATTTGTATGTATCAAGTAGATGGACATGTCGAATAGAATTTGAAGGAAAGAAGAATAGACTAATTTACATACAGCAAAACTTCCTTGACTCATTTTTTTTTATTTCAGTATAATATTTGAACAAGTTTGACTGATTTCAAATATATGGGAAGCATGATCTTTTAAGCAAATAAATAATCGGAGAATCCTGAAGTACTCACTAATGTTGCATAAGGAGGAATGCAGTAGAATCAGACATTTGATATCTTCCCTTAATTCATTAAAAATGTGTCAGAAATGTGTTATGTGCCAAGAACTATTCCAGGCATTGGCATACAATGAGGAATAAAGCAGGTGTGGTGCTTGCTTACCTAAAACTGTTAACCTAGTAGGTGAGGAAGATAATAAACAAGTAAACAAAGTACTTTGTATTTATTTTGTAATAAGGACTTTAAAGAAAAAATAAGAGTCCTGTGTTTATACTTAGCTGTATTATCTTCAGTAAGTCATATTCAGAGACTAATAGAATTTAAAGACGTCTTAGAGATCCATTACGAAGGCCTTATGAGCTATAAAGCACTAAACAACTAAAAGTAATAATTATCAGCAATGTCTAATTATAAACCATTCTTTCTTTCTTCTGTTTTTTTTTTTTTTTTTAATTAGTCAGGATCTTGCTCTGTTGCTCAGGCTGGAGTACAGTTTCACGATCTCAGCTGACTGCAACCTCTGCCTCCTGGGCTCAAGTGATACTCCTACCTCAGCCTCTTGAGTAGTTGGGACTACAGGCACATGGCATCACACACAGCTAATTTTTTTATTTTTTGTAGAGACAGGGTTTCACCATGTTGCCCAGATTGGTCTCAAACTCCTGGACTCAAGCAATCTACCTGCCTCAGCTTCCCAGAGTACTGGGATTACAGGTGTAAGCCACCGTGCCTGTCCTATTAACCATTCTTATCTGGTAATATACGTAGCCTTTAAAGGTTTCTATTATATTCTCATATTCCTCATCTGAAGTACAAATATGTTTCTTAAAAACATAAAATATATTTTATTAAATGTTCCATATTCTAATATTTTTATTTTCTTAAACTAGTTTTCTGACAAGTAAGTAGATTGACCTAGAGAAGGCTGAATATTCACACAGGTCTTTCATAGGGAAAAGCATCAAGGTGTTAAATGACTGTATACGGGCCCCCACTCCTATGCATGAAGACCTGTAAATGGCTGAAAAATAGCAGATCTGGGTGCTTGTGAAAATTTAAAATCAATAAGAAAATGACAAATTTAAAAATGATAAGAAAATGTAGCAAATATTTTACCTTGCTTACATTAACTACGTTTTCCCAAATGGCATTTGACAAAAATTGAAGTCAGAATATAGATTACAGAACACTGACAGGAATATATTTATTTTATATTAATAGAATGACTTCTTTTAATGGTTCCCTTGTAATTTTTTCATTCTCTTTGAAATTTAAGTACCTTGGATACAAGTTATCAAGAAATATCTTTATCCAGGAAAGCCCACTTGAGGATGAAGTTTTTTTTTTTTCTTACACATCCTGTATCCACATATCTCCTTGCAGAATAGCGTGCAATATAGTAGGCATTCACTGTGTATTACTGAATGCGATGTAACACTTAAGTAGACAAATTTTAATTTTTACTCTAATATTTTATCCATAAGCATCAGAAAGTAGCAGTATGTTAGGCATAGCCATGTTGCAGAATTTAATATAAATGTTACCAAACTTTCAGAAACAGCTCACACTGTCAAACTCAGAAGAGACTAACGTGTAAGCCCAAATACCACTTGGACCTTTACAATGAGGACTGTAACATACGGCAGACCAGAACACCCAAATACACTGATGAATTAATTCTTTCCTACAGATAGAAAGGACAAATTACCAGGTAAGTTATTTGTTAGGTATGAAGTCAGAGCTACAGTATTTGGTAGAAACATTGTCATGGCTGTTGTCAGAAAACAAAGAACACTCCATATCCATCTCCACTCTAAGTTTATGTTTGCAGAATGCCTCATATCTGTCTGTGAACAAAGCAAACACACATTAACAGATTCCTGTGTTTGAGCTCTACTTTCTTGTTGCTATCATGCTGATCTTCTGTTATCATTCAAATATTGTTTCCTCCGAGTGTATAAATCAAATAATTATTCTATAACTTTATAAATGCCAAAATAACTGTCTTTGCCAGCTTGTACTTATGTCTAAAATTGAAATGTGGTTAGTTCTGAGGTAATTAGACTTACTAGGGCATACCCTCTGCCTTGTATTGTCTGTCTTGTTCACTGCTGAATCTTTACCACCTTGCAGGCCTGGCACAGAAAAGCATGTATTATTTTCTCAAGTGTATAACAAGTTGTTGAGTATATGGTCTATGTATTTCAGTTAGCTCTACTTGGCTTATAGTGTTGTCGAAGCCTTCTATTCCCTTGTTTTTCTTATGTCTAGTTGTTCTGTGCATTATTGAAAGTAGGATTTTGAAGTCTCAAACTATTTTTATTTTTATTATTCTCCCTTCAATTCTGTGAATTTTTCATATGTTTTGAAGCTCTGTTTTTAGGTGCATATATATTTATAATTGTTATGTCTTCTAGGTGGATTAAGCCTTTTATCATTCTTTGCCTTTATGTATGCTGTTCTCTTTCCCAGGAATGTCTGGAGTATCTGTCCTGCTGATATTTTACCCATTCTCCAACATACATCTTAAATACTATTTATTTTGAGATAGTTCTCAGTCTTTCTGCTAGTTCCAATTACACTTGCTATAGATTTTGTATAGCTCTGTTATGAAATTTATGCTTTTGTCTTCCTACCCCTAATTAAAGGGATTATTTCATCTTTGTACCTCATTCCATGCCTAGTATGGTAGGCATTTAATAAATATTTCTAACATCAAAAAAGAATTAGGCTTTTTTGGATGGTCCTAGACAATTGATGTAGGACAAGGGGTGGAAGTTAATAGGAAGTGTACTTTAGTTCCATTTTTAAAGAAACGAAAATAACATTTTAATTACTTAAAAAAAAATCAAAAGAAACAGTTGGGTCAAGTAGAATATTCCCCTCCAAGTAGTTAAGGTGAAGACTGAAGGATCATTTGTAGGAAATGGAGAATATTTCTATTTAGAACTTTAAAATCTTAATTTTTTTTCCCTTGTAAAGAAATCTCAAGCCTTGAGTGTAAGAATGGCAGATGTTCTAACTATAGCAAATAATTCTTAAAAGCAACTAAAATCCAACTTATAGATTTTACTTCATCTTTCGTGTCCCTAGATTAGATCCTTTCTTCAAGATTAAAACAGCAAGCCATGGCACATATTATGGCTTGGCAAGCTTAGAGCATTTTGGAATCTTCTTACTTATCCCTCTCTAACTTCTTGCCAACTGGAAGATTGTGATGAGACAGGAGGTAGAGAAAGCTGTTGACTGAGGAAGCAGAAAGAAGTATCACATATCCTTCTTGAGTTTCTGAACCATGTTATGATTTCACTAGAAAAATGACACCCTTTTGGAAGTCCCTTGAGAGGAGTGGACTTAGTGAAGCAAGTGGATCCTCTGGTTTATCTTCTGCACAAGAAGCCCTGCCTGGGATAACTGACAACATTTTTGGAGTCCAAGTGCTGAACACCCACATACACAGTAAATGCCAGGAAGATAATCTTCAAATTAGGTGATACAGCTGAAATAGTCACAGGCTTATATCTCCATAGCTGTGGAATATTTTATCTGTCCATTATTTTGTTCAGTTACACTCTTAGAATCATTATAATATATCTGGGCTAATATGAGCTTGAGGTAATGTTTTTGTACCCAGCTGCAAGATGGTAACTTTCCATTATATCTAGCAGTTCTTAGCCTTTTGAGGGTTAGATCCAAATGGGGAGCTTTAAAAATTACTGATAGTTGGGAAGCAGAAAACCAAATATCGCATGTTCTCACTTATAAGTGGAAGCTAAACCATGGGTACACATGGACATATATATGGGAACAAAAGACACCAGGGACTCCAAAAGGAGGGACGGAGGGAGGAGGAGTAAGGGCTGGCAAACTTCCTGATGGGTACTATGTTCACTATGTAGATGTTGGAATCAAGAGAAGCCCAGGACCAGGTACGGTGGCTCATGCCTGTAATCCCAGCACTTTGGGAGGCCGAGGCGGTGGATCACGAGGTCAGGAGTTCGAGAGCAGCCTGGCCAACATGGTGAAACCCCGTCTCTACTAAAGATACAAAAATTAGTCAGGTGTGGTGGTGCGCATCTGTAGTCCCAGCTACTTGGGAGGCTGAGGCAGAAGAATCACTTGAACCTGAAAGGTGGAGGTTGCAGTGAGTCAAGATCATGCCACTGCACTCCAGCCTGGGTGACAGAGTGAGACTCGATCTCAAAGAAAAAGTAAAAAAGAGAGAAGCCCAAACCGCAGCATAACACAATATATCCTTGAAACAAATTTGCCTATGTACCACCTGAATCTAAGATTAAAATTTAAATCAAAACAAAACATTACCCACAGTTGTGTTCCACTACCCACCTCTCCCGCTATTTGGGTTTAGTTTGTCTGGATTTCAGAACAGGTGTTAGTATTTTCAGAAGTGCTCCCAGACAATTCTAGCATGCAACCAAAGGTGTAAAGTAATGATCTAGAACTGTGGTTCGCAAAGTGTGGTTCCTGGATCAGCAGCATCAGCATCACCTGGAAACTTGTTAGAAAGCCAAATTCTTAGGCCCACCTCACATCTGAAAGTCTAGGGGTAAAGCCAGAAATCTGTGTTTTTAAAAGTCCTCCAGGTGAACTACCAGCCTAGAATAAAGAGACCTCTTCTTATTTTTGGAACATCCTTTTGATTAAAAAAACAGCGAGAATCTGACCAATTCAGGATGTATGTTGAAGGGGGTGTCTGTTTTACAGACTCGTATAGAATAATGCAAATCTCTAAGCTGAACATAGCAGCTGCCCTAAGCATCTTTTTCCTATGTATGATTATTGGTAAATCTTGAGTTAGATACTTTCCAGTAGATTTGTACCATGTAGATGTACAGACTGGGGCTAATGTATAGATTACCCCCAACCCTCAGATACAAACAAAATGCCTAACAATGGATTGTCCTCAGAAATAGACTATACTGTAAAATTTCAGCCTGAGCTTTACTGAAACTCTATGTTTTATATAAATAACAATTTTGGACTTCACACGTACTCCATACTTTTTTTGTCAATGCCACCTGCCAGTGGAATTATGGTTTGCCTTGAGTTGACAGATTTACATTTGATTTGTGCTTCATTCATGGCTAAAGAGTGAAGATCAGTTAAATGCTGGTTTCCCCCTGTGATGAAACATGTCACTAACTCTACATTTGAGCTGTTTCCATGTTTACTTGTTTATTGAGCTATTTACATGTTTATTAAGAATAATTGTAAATTGAAAGCACAATCCCACAAAAGGTATTGGAGAGCCCTGTGAGTACCATGCCACGTGAACCTGATAAATAGGAAGCTGTGTAATAGCCTAGTGTCAGCAAACTCTAACACCTGTGTCAGTGGGACGCATCACGTGTGTGTCAAGCAAGAAGATGGTGTGGCAGCACTTTCAGGTTGATATGTATATGATGATTCCAATAAGCAAATGATGAAACAAACTAGGGCCCTTCTTCTCGTTTTGGTGTGTGGACTAGGAGTATTTTTTGTTTTTCAACACTGAGTCTTTGTTGCCCAGGCTGGAGTGCAGTGGTTTGATCTCGGCTCACTGCAACCTTCACCTTCCGGGTTCAAGCAATTCTCCTGTCTCAGTCTCTTGAGTAGCTGGGACTACAGGTGTAAGCCACCACACCTGGCTAATTTTTGTAGCTTTAATAGAGATGGGGTTTCGCCATATTCATCAGGCTGATCTCGAACTCCTGACCTCAGATGATCCACGTGCCTCGACCTCCCAAAGTGCTGGGATTACAGCTGTGAGCCACCGTGCCCAGCAGGATTAGGAATATTGATACCACCTGGGAGCTTTTTAGAAACAGACACACAGTCCCCACCCTGTACCTGCTGAATCAGAATCTACTGGATAACAAGATCTCCAGATGACTTATATACACAGTAAGGTTTGAGAAGCACTAAGCTAGTGATTATTTCATAAACAATGTCTATATTTTTCTGGCGTTACTGGATTTGAACATGCCGTTTCTAAAGCAAGCAGTCTGTGGTTTTCTCCATTCTGACGTTTCTAATGGAAACAGTAGGGCCACTAGGATGGGAAGTCAGCAGGAACAGCTGACCAAGAAAGGAAGTTTAGGTTGAACAAAGGTTTGCTTCATTTTTATTGCCCCTGGAGGAAGAACAATACTGTACAGAAGCTGTTAATGATGGGCTGGATTCGAAGGCAGTAACCTGTGCCAAAATCCAAATGTGTTTTTACTCTAAACCTCTCTCCAGATGTCTAGCTTTACTCCAAAGTTTCCAGCTGGTTAGAACCCCACAGAAATGGCTGGTCACTAAAATATATTTAAATATAAAATATATTCATATTAACTTTATTTTCAATTTCTTCTATTCTTTTAATCATTTCATTAACTTCCATTAGCCAGCATATTATTTGGCACTGATGGAAAATGGCTAGTTGACCTCGATGGAGAGATTTTAGTGGAGATTGTGCTCTGTTTAACAGCTCACACAGGTAACTATGGCAACCCTCCATTTCAGTTATGAACGTGTTATACAAATCCTAAGTGAAAACAGCCTCAGCCTATCAGTCCTTTTAAATAAGTAATCTAACAATAGTGGACCATTCAATCCAGAGAAAAGACTTTCATTTAACCGAGCAATAATTGAAATGGCGGTATGCAGGGAGAGCTATGATCTTAACGTATTGGCCAACCTGTTAGCATGATTTCCTTGGGCGCTGTTCAGCAAATCACCCATCCGCTTGAAACAGATACAGAGAAACCACATGTAACCGCTCAGGTAATTTTGCCATCAACGTTCTGCACCTTTCAAGCCGAACTTTACAAATGGTTTCAAGAAACAGCGGGTGTGGTTTCCCTAATTTGCAGATGGAAACACTAACACCGGGTCAACAAGTGATGAGGAAACTGTGTTCTGTGGAAGCCTGTGGAAACTGCACCTGAGGTCACTGCACTGGCCACACTGCTCACTGCTCAAGCCTTTTTCTCGTATCCACCATGTGACCCCACATGCCTGTACCCACATGCACTGTCATCGTGCTTAGTTGTCCATGTTTTTGTGGTGTGGTTCACCACTGTATCCTCAGGGCCTCGCACAGTGCCCAGCACATGAGAACTGCTCAATGATATTTGTTGAATAATCAATGAATACATAATTGGATTTATATTGTATTTCAGCCGGTTTGCAATAGTTGTCTTCCTCTCCACTTTCAAAGTGCTTCCCAGTCTCCACGATCTGCTGCCTGAAGACTTCTTTAATCTTCAGTCTAAAATAACATCTCACCCATCAGAATCCTGATATGGTACTTGCTTTCTCTACTATTCTTTTTTTTTTTTTTTTTTTTTTGAGAGGAAGTCTCACTCTGTCACCCAGGCTGGAGTGCAGTGGTGCGATCTTGGCTCACTGCAAATTCCACCTCCTGGGTTCAAGTGATTCTCCTGCCTCCTCCTCCCGAGTAGCTGGGACTATAGGTGCATGCTACCACACCCTGATAATTTTTGTATTTCTCGTAGAGGTGGGGTTTCACCATGTTGATCAGGCTGGTCTGGAACTCCTGACCTCAGGTGATCCACCTACCTCAGCTTCCCAAAGTGCTGGGATTACAGGTGGGAGCCACCGTGCCCGGCTTCTCTACTATTCTTTTTACTGCTGTCATTTTCTCTCAGAAAATCTTACATTTCTGTTTCTATAGTTTATCTTTTTAACTAGACTCTGAGTTCCAGGAGACCAGTGACAATGCCCTATATCCCTCAGAACTCCCAGAATAATGCCTTGCACATCACAGATGCTAACTGCATAGTTAGGGCTTATAAGTCAGCATGTCACAAAAGTATTATGACCGTGTCAGAAGGAAAGTGTTTTCCTGGTGTCCCAGGAAAGGCTCGACCTGAGGTCTAAGTTCCTGCTCTTATTGTGAATTAGGGGTTTCTGTAGGCCAGGGACCACTGTGGGCCTCTTTCCCACTCTTATCGTGCCCACTGGCACAGTTAAACCAGAATCTATGCCTTGTGCTTCTCAGCAGTTAAGTGTCCCATAAAGAACACTTTGATCCCTAACTTTCTTCATCAGCCTCATGGCCAGATTCATATAATTGCTGGGCCTAATGCTGTACAAAAAAGCCTTTCTGGATTATGACAAGCAAAGGGAAGAGGAGATGATTAACAGCCTCATTTTACGCTCCTCTTGCTGGAGGACCTTTACTCATTGCCTTTCACTTCACCATTAGTAACATGTCAAGGGCTGCTGGGGTCATAAATAACACGAACTGTTCATGGCACAGAGAACGGAGAGCAGGCAGATAGTACTGACACATTTAGGATTTTGTGATATGTGTGCCAACCCAGCGCACACACTGCAGAACCTGCCTCTTCCCTGTCCACTTGCCCAGACCCCGGAGAGACTGGGTACACACATGTCAGTCTGGCTACCTCCCAGGGGACTGTTGTACCATTTTCCCATCTTGTAGGTTCACAATGACAGCACTTGCCCTAGAATTACTGAGAAGAGCAAGACACCATCCTCTTTGTAAAACTGATGTTGGTCTAGTGGGGTTCAGAGCCTTTCTCCAGCAGCAGCCACCCATTTGTGTTACAGATGTCACCCCATGCCTCTCTTGCAGTTTCCCCTAACAAGTCCCAGGGTGCTCAGACTAGGAGATGGGCAGAATATTTTTGTGCCATCCCTGCACAGTGTGACTCAGGGATCCCACAGCCTAAAGGTCACCGTGTGCAAGGTAAAGTGCTCCTGCTTGAATAACCACAGTTTCTGTCCAGTGTCTGTCTCTTCCCCCTCTCAGTTTTTTTGCTTCTCTGCCTCTGCACCTAAGAATCTGTATAAATAATGAACTTCTCAGGTCATTCAGGGGCAACTCATTCACTCCCTTAGGAAAATCCAGAAATGTCTTTTCTTCCCAAGTGGTAGCTTAATGGCCACAAGCAGATAATGTTTTATCAAGAGGTAATAATAAAATAATAAAATGGGGCTCATATGATATGTAACAAAAGGCCCAATTTAGGAGACAGGTGTCAATTAATGTAGCCATCACTCATTCTCACCAGTAGATGACACGGGAGGAAACAGAAGCCAGAGGAGCCAGGATTGAGAATATCTTGAGAAAGCTGTATCTGAGCATAATATATAAGTAGGTTCTTTTGTAAATCATGGCAGGTTTAGCATTTGATTCCTGGTTTCACATGGACCCTTTTAAGTATTTTCCTGATCTGTGGTCTCTCTCCCTCCTTCTCTCATGCCCTTTCACTAGGTGTGTGCACATCCGTGCATGTGCAGTCTCTCTCTCTCTCAGACACACACACACACGCATGTTTAAATAGACAGAATCATAATGATGCTGGTGACGTGATGATGATAAGGAGAAGGAGGCCTGGCATCTATAGAACTTTATCCTTTGAGTGTGCATCTTTATGGATTATCTCAATAAATATTTGAAACAACTCAACCCTCTTTGTTAGGTAAAGTAAGTGATTTACATTTTACAGATGAGGAACCTGGGGTTGACTTGTTAAAAAGTAGTAGTAAAGCCAGGATCAGACTCTCTTTCTATTCTCCTTCTTAGCTGGTTGTCCAACCGTAGCACACTGGAATCAAACCAGAGCATCCTGTGTCAGAATTACTGGCTGACACACCACTCCTTCCCACCTCGCTGTGAGTGTCCAAAGACAGAGACACAGCTTATTCATGCCTGTCTCCCACTTCCAACACAGAGGAACGCTGTGTATGGAAGAGCGGGAGGGAAGATGAATGTCTTTTGGAACATTGGTAGAAACAGAACCTTCAGGAGATAGTGAGGGAATCAGTGGCCCACAGAATTGTGACAGTCATTTCTAAATCATATCACCTCCTGGGGTTACTTTTTTGTTTTTGAGATGGAGTTTTATCTTCACCCAGGCTGAAGTGCAATGGCACAATCAGCTCACTGCAAACTCCACCTCCCAGGTTCAAGCAATTCTCCTACCTCAGCCTCCCAAGTAGCTGGGATTACAGGCTCATGCAACCATGCCTAGCTAATTTTTTGTATTAGAGATAAGGTTTCACCATGTTGGTCAGGCTGGTCTCGAACTCCTACCTCAGATGATCCGCCAGCCTCAGCCTTCCAAAGTGCTGGGATTATAGGCATAAGCCACCACAACCAGCTAGGTTACTCTTATCTCTGTCTGTGAAGACCATGTCATTCTCCCTCCCTTCCCCATCTGTGCACACTGTTCCTCAACTTAGAGAAGCCTCTTCTTCATAAAGGCTGCAGTGGCTGCTACTTCCCTTGCTTTCCACCCCACCATTTGGTAACTCCAGAGGAAACTGAATAACTGATACAACCTTACTATAAAGCAGGCTCTAAAAATGTCATCATATCTGAATTCAGACTTCTCTCTACAGGACGGAGCACTGTAGCCTAGTTGGGGACAGTGCATGTAACCACAATGCTAGATACATGTGCGCCATTAAACACATCAGAGGCAAATGGTAAATTGCCAGCCTCTTTATTCAACAAGCATTACTGAGCTCTAACTAGGTGAGAGTCTCTGGATGGGGTGCGGAAGACCCCGTGAACAGCCAGATAAGCTCCCTGACCTGGAGGAGCTCAGTCAAGTGCAGAAGGAGGTAGATGTGTGATTACCAGGAAAAAAGACTGTGAGTGTCTCTCAAGCACACCTTGCTCAGGTAAATTATGATGACATTTTTTGGAGATCTAGTGGTTCCTTCCTTTATAGGGCTGCTTAGGAGCTGGCTATGACTGCAGTCAGTGGTGTGGAAGAATGGGGATTGAAAGAATGCTTCCAGCAGTGGGGGCAGTAAGAGATTGTGAGAGAGACAAACATGGTTATCTCATCATCTTAGACCTTCTTCCTTGATTGTCCTGTGCACAAAAGTATCCAAGAGTAGAAGGCTGGACCCTCAGCGTTGAATGGTTTTGAATAGATGGATTCAGCCAGTGCCTGAGTCAACTACAGTACCTGAAAGGTAATGACATCACTCAGAAATACTTGCTCATCATGCCGTCAGGTAAGCAGGTATTAGACCTGCTGTTCCAGCACCAACACCATGAAGTACATTCACTATGCGTAATGCAGGGGATTGCAGCTTATGTTTCCTCCATCCTGGCCATGATCGTGGATCACATTTTACCTACATGGGGCTTTCTGAGTACAAGACTGGGCATGTAAAGAATGGTATAATTGAGCTTTTCCCTCTTGGCTGGAATCTGTAGTTGCATTCCCTCTAAACCACACCAAATTCTGATTTGCTGCCTTGGATTTTACAGGGTCTTCTGTGAAAAATAAAAGCCTACAGGTGTGATAGTTTACTGCAGTCTTAGAAATAGAATTTCTTACAACTGAATCACTTATATTTTCTATGGGGGGAAAAAAACCTCATACACACACACACACCAGCCTAAAAGATTTGCACTTGTCTTAAGTCCATTTCTTATGCAACTCCCTTCTTGTCCTACATCCATTTCTTTTTCTTTCTTTCTTTTTTTTTTTGAGACAGAGTCTTGCTCTGTTGCCAGGTGCCAGGCTGGAGTGCAGTGGCACGATCTCGGCTCACTGCAACCTCCGCCTCCCAGGTTCAAGCAGTTCTCCTGCCTCAGCCTCCCAAGTAGCTGGGACTACAGGCGTGCACCACCACACACAGCTAATTTTTGTATTTTTAATAGAGACAGGGTTTCACCATGTTGGCCAGGATGGTCTCAATCTCCTGAGCTCATAATCCACCCACCTCAGCCTCCCAAAGTGCTGGGATTACAGGCGTCTACACCCATTTCTTATACAACTCTTCTTCGTCTGATTTTCTTTCCCTCTCTTTGTGACTGCTCCACAGAACCCATATATAGTGGGGCACTTAAGTAGGGTGAAGGACTTCTGCAGCTCCAGGGGGAGAGTAGAAGAGTTTGGAGAATCACCCTAGGGGGGAAAAAACATGCAGATTTTCCACCCCTTTAGTAGAGATCATGTTTTAGAAATTCAGAGAGATTATCTGCAAATCAGGAGGCCAAGGCATAGCTCTACCTACATGTCTGGAGGATTGTGAGGTTTTCTGTGCTGTCTCCCCCAGGGCAGTAGTTAACATATACAAGTCAGTTCGCAGGCCAGTTAAAATCATAGCAGACGGGAATATGGAATGGACACAAAGTTAAGGGTGTTGATTTCCCATTTCTGTCTAGTAGTCTTTCTTTTTTCTTTATGTTGCCAAAAGGAATGCCTCACTGTGGTAACCTGAAGGATGCCAGGTCACTAGCCCGTTAATCACAACAGTTTCATATTAATGCTGGATGGGTTCATTATGATTAATAAAGAACACTTTGAGTAGCTGAAATTGAAATTTGAAGCAAGGCAAAAATAATAATAATATGGTGCTTCTTTGAAGCATGTTTATTGAGAGTTTATTGACACTGCACCAAA
Organism: Ateles fusciceps; assembly: GCA_036589455.1. Classification (NCBI taxonomy): domain Eukaryota; kingdom Metazoa; phylum Chordata; class Mammalia; order Primates; family Atelidae; genus Ateles; species Ateles fusciceps. Next base: position 6,063,823 of record JAZHEH010002496.1, read on the forward strand.
GTACATGTCTGTTAAATGCTTTTTGCTATCTGCTAATAATATCCACTGGACAAATCCAATTCTTTCCTTCCCGTTACTGGGGAATCATGTCTCCTTGTGTTAATGGCTTCCCCCATAGCAGGCAGTTCAAGTTGTAATTGAACAAGTATTGAACATCTATATATCAGTGGAAACAGACTCTAATAAATATCCCTGGAAGTCTGCTTATTTCTGACCAAGATCTGAGACCACTGGGGTGCCAGAGACTCTGAGAAGCCAGGGTCTCCCAGGGCCAAAGAGAGGATTTGGATTCTCTTCAAGGCTGGTGCAGAGTAGGGGATCTAGGAAGCTTTCTGTCTCTCTTTCTCCTTACAGAAATGAGCCTGTGACCTGAAACAGCATCCAAACTATCCTGCACGCCCTCCTGACTCTGGCAGCCTTCAGATTAGTACTTTTTCATTAGTTATGAATCTGGCTACCTCCCAGGGGACTGTTGTACCATTTTCCCATCTTGTAGGTTCACAATCACAGCACTTGCCCTAGAATTACTGAGAAGAGCAAGATACTATCCCTTGAGCAATGTGGAGGCAAGAACTAAGTAAACATGTAGATCTTTGTAATTTAACTTCATTCTTCAGTTTCTCCTTTAGTCTCTGAGGATGCTCATCCTCTAGGTCGGTGGTTTCCAAACTTCACTGATCATCATCAGCATCCAGGGACTCTTTTAAAAATACAATTCTTGGTCCCCCACTTGCCTGATATTCTAATTTAGAAGGTTAGAGAGAGGAGGGGAATGAGGACAAGGGAAAGGAAAATAGCTGACAACTGCTTACCCCAACATCTTGCTCCACAGCCCTCCACAGATGTGATTTATTCTTTATTATTCATTACAAAGAGTTAATGATATAATTATCCAGAAGCAATTAGATGCAGAGTGGAAACAAAGTGCTTAAGGGGCTGGGAGATAGGCTTACTAAGGAAGAAGATGAAGGAGTACAGTGTCACCGTGGTGTGATCTGTCAGGATCTGGGCTTCTGGCTTCATACCTGAGCATGTGGAGAGGACTTCTGTTAGGGTCATCAGGGACAGCAACCAATCACACAGTTTCCCTCTCAACTCCTGACCCTTCAGATCTGCGGTGGACTTTGGGCTGCCATCGCAGCCTCTCTGGCTCTACTCCGCTGTTGCATCCTCATACCATAAGGATCTGAATCTTCTCACAAATATATATTTGTCAGGCTACTGCTGTAGGCGTTAGGGACTCAATGGTGAGCAAATGTAGGGCCCATGCCCTCTCATCGAACTTGCATTCTGGTAAGAGGAGAGCTACAACTAATATTTAAATAAATAAAATTATTACAAATCATGGTAAGTGATTTGAAAGAAACAAGGCAGAGGATGTGTGGGGAAGAAGTAGTTAATTAAAGGAAATATGGTGGCTCTAAGCGAAAGAGCTAAGTGGTGAATAGAGACAGGCTTACAAGAGTTTTAGACCCAGGTCTGATAATTGTGAGTTATGTGAGAATTTCAGTGAGTCATTAAACCGTGAATGTATTAGTTTCCTTTTGTTGCTATAACAAATAACCACAAATTGAGTTGCTTAAAATAACATAAATACATCACATTACACTTCGAGGGGCTGGAAATGGAAATGGACCTCACTGGGCTAAAATCAGTGTTAGCAGGACTGCCTTCTTTTGGAGGCTCTAGGAGACAGCCTGTTCCCTGGTCTGTTCCAGCTTTGAAAGGCTGCCTGCATGCCTTGGTTCATGGCTCCCTTCAATCTTCAAAGCCACTGAGCATCTTCAAATCTCATCGACTCTCCTGCCTCCTTCCTTGTAAGGACCCCTGTGATTACATGGCATTCATCTGGATAATCCGGAGTAAACACGTAATTTCAAGATTCTTAACTAAATTACAGAACACAGTCTCTTTGCCATGTAAGATCACATATTCACAGGTCCCAGGGATTAAGGCATGAATGTCTTTAGAGGGGCTATTATTCTATCTACCATAATACTGCCTTTCTTTGTGCTTATAATAGGGATACTGTGACTTTCCTGACCCACCTCACAGGGTTATTATGAGAATCAAATACAGTAATGGACATAAAAATGTTTTTACAAATTCTAAGAGTCAAGAGAGGTAGAGAAGTTATCATTCTTTTAGGATGGAGAGACTATGGGAGGGTTCAGAGTAAAAGTAGAAGCATGGAATGAAACAAGAGGAAAAAGGTACTAAGAAGAAAGGTTAAAGGGTGGGGGTTGTGTTTAGCCTAGAGGGAGAAAAAGAAGTATTTTTTGTCTTTGATTATGTAGAAATATTATGACAAGGCTGTTTATTAGACATACTCATGTTTACTACAGACCAAGCAAGAAGAGGCAGGAGATTTTCTTGCATCACTTCTTGAGTGATTCTGTTCTTTTTCTCCCTTCAAGACCTAAATCAGAACCAGAAGATTGTTTGTACCTTCATTATTGTGAACCTGTCTCTCCATATCGTTTTCTTTTAGCCCTTTGCATGTCTTTCTTAGTTCAACAAACATTTATTGAGAAATTACTATATGATGAGTGTGTTAGTCAGTTTTTACACTGCTATAAACACATACCTGACACTGGGTAATTTATAAAGGAAAGAGGTTTAATTGACTGACAGTTCCACATGGCTGAGGAGGCCTCAGGAAACTTACAATCATGGCAGAAGGTATGATTGGAAGTAAGACACGCCTTACATGGCAGCAGGAGAAAGACAGCAAAGCGGGGAGTCCCACTTTAAAACCTGAGAACTCACTAACTATCAAGAAAAGCACGGAGAAACTGTCCCCATGATCCAGTCACCCCCCACCAGTCCCCTCCATTGACACATAGGGGTTACAATTTGAGATGAGACTTGGTTGAGGACACAGAGCCAGACCATATCACTGGGCATTGCTAAGCTTTGGGAATCTGCAGATGAAAAAGACAGTCGTTTTCCTCAAGTAGCTTGCAGTTTAGCATGCTCTCCTAGAGCCCTGATCACTCACTGCCTTGAGTTATAGATATTTGTATACATGTTTGCTTCCTCTACCAGATGCTGTACTTCCTGAACACAGGAATCAAACATAAGTCAACTTTGTGTCTGCCATGACACAAGCCCAGTGTCTTACAATTATAGGTTTCACTTTCACAGATGTTGGTTGAATTCAACAGAATGACAGATTCTTATTCATCACGATTATTTCTTACAAAATGAGGGTAGTTTTGGAAGTCTTTGATCTGTATATATATGTATATAAAGAAGAGAATAGAAGTGTTTCTGGGATGGCTTGGAGTCACCTAGTAAAAGGCAGAGCCCTAGACCAAATTGTTTTCTAGGCCTTTTCCAGGTTTCTTATTATAACTCTGATTGTCCCTTGACTGCAGAGTTTATTCATTGTTGGTTAAGTACAATTTTTAAGTATTGGAGTGTGGTGAGCTTTCAGCAGCTTATAGACCATTTTTGATCTAAGAATTTTCAGTCTAATCTAAGTGGAAGATTATATATTGTCAGAGTAGTGAAGGGGTAGATGTTAATGATTGCTTATTTGCATATTTCATTCTTGCTGCAGTCCTTTTCTCAGCACAAGAACTTTGTGCTGGGCACAGTGGCTCATGTCTGTAATCCCAGCACTTGGGAGGCCAAGGCAGGCAGATCGCTTGAGCTCAGGAGTTTGAGATCAGCTTGGGCAATGTGGCAAAACCATGTATCCATAAAAAGTACAAAAAAATTAGCCAGGTATGGTGACATGTGCCTGTATTCTCAGCTATTCAAGAGACTGAGATGGGAGGATCTTTGAACCCAGGAAGTTGAGGCTGTAGCGAGCTGTAATCATGCCACTGCACTCCAGCCTAGGCAACAGAGTGAGACCCTGTCTCAAAAATAAAAATAAAAAAGAGCTTTGCAGCATGACAGATACTGGATATATCAAGGAGTCCAGGGCCATGTTGCTTTGTGAAGGTAATCCAGTTATGGAAATTTGCAAGGCTAGTGTTGTGCCCATACCTTATTGACTTTCATATTTTTTTTATTTCCTTTCTCCTCACACTTGCTGTAGATTCACTTCCCTTGGGAAGCCCTCCCCTCACATCTCTCCTTGTCTAAATTTTATCTATCTTAAATTGTCTCTGTTTAATCTCACAAAGAAAAAGATTGGAATTTAACCTTCTGGAGATAACTCAGTTCATTCAGATACCTGAATTAATGGCTGTCAATTCAATTCACCGTTTATTATTAGTACTCATTAACTTCTTGCTGATATCTTTGCCTTTGTTCTTTAGAAAACGCTCTAGCTTTTGTCTTCTCATGTGCTATGTGTTATTTTATTTCTATGTGTTTCTCTTATAGGCTACTATAGTACCTTGCACTTAGTAGATATTCAGTATATCCATTATTGGGTAATTCTCTTGATAAACTAAAAATTGGAATCCTCATTCCCTTTGCCATACATATGAATCAGCACCATATTCCACTGAGGGGAGCACATTCAAGCTAAAGGAATCACTTGTTTAGTAGACGCACTTTGCAAACCTGATTTGTTTTTCCACCTTCTTCCTCCCAATCCTGCAGAGATTCTGAGAGTTCAGCTCCATATGTCCCAGTGGCTGAACACCAGAAAGCTTAGCAGTTGAGTACAAAACCTGTCTCTAAATTAAACACACAAGCCAGGACCTCCTACTTGCCATGTTGTCAGACCAGAGTAGAACACAGAAAAGGTACATTGTGCTACAGGCCAACTGTGCTTGGGTCTCACTGCAATACAGGGGGCCAAGAGAGTCCAAATCTTCAGTGTTACAATATGGCCTTTCTGCAGGTTGGGTTGGAATATCTGAGTGTTGTCTTTGTCATCTCTTGTCTATCATCCCCAGAGAATGAAGCATAGAGTACGTTGAGTCCATTTAAGAACCCACCCAGTGAGAAGGGACAGATGCAAATGTTAGTGTACAGTTAGTCTGATGGGGAATAAAAAGCATGTAGAATTTCAAGCAGAAGTGCATTATTCACGCTTATAGCAAGTTTAAGGGAAACCAAAAAGCACTGCCCTGCCTCTAACTAAGACAACATATGTTATTTATAGGAGCTGAGTGCCCCTCTGCTGTCTGTGTTGCTACATTAGAATCCCAGCGGTTACCTAGCTTCATGGCCTCAGACTTGGCAGGGTGGGGAGACCCTATGAGACCCAGAGTCTAATTTTCATAGTTGGGCTGAGAGAGCTCTTCAGGTTCATCAAAGCCAGATTCTTTGGGAACCTATAAAAACGTTGCCCGAATAGACACTAAGATGGGATCAGACTCACTTGGTCCATTCCACCTCTCAATGCCCCAAATTGAGATTCTGGGACCTGGAATGCTTGTAGCTGCCTTCTTTTGATTCAGGTATCTACCCACTATCACCGACCATCCTGTAAAACAGAACACCCTCTCTTCCCTTGCTCTGGAGCGTTCATCACTTCCTGACATTTTATGTTTATCCATTGATTGTCAGTCTTTCCCACTGAACTCCAGTGACTCCTTGAACACAGAGACTGTTGTCTGCTTGTTCCCAACAAAATCTCACATGTGTAAAACAGAACCCACACATAGGTACTCAATATTTGTCAAATACTTGTACTGATCAGACCCTGCAGGAGGTAACAGGTGAGACACATATTGGTCAGTTGAATTAATTTCTGAGCCAGGATTACTTGGAGTATGAATGAGGTTTAAAAAAAAATCCGCCAGGTATGGTGCTTCTTGCCTGTAATCCCAGTGCTTTGGCTGAGGCAAGAGGATTGCTTGAGACCAAGGGTTCAAGACCAGCCTGGGCAATTCTAGCAAGACCCCCATCCCTACCAAAAAAAAAAAAATTAGCCAAGCATGATGGTACACACCTGTAATCCCAGCTGCTTTGTAGGCTAAGACAGGAGGATCTCTTGAGCCCAGGAGTTTGACATTACAGCAAGCTATGATCAAGCCACTGCACTCCAGCCTGGGCACACAGAAAGGCCCTGTCTCTTACAGAAAAAGAAAAAAAAATGCAAAAAAGACCAATAATCTACCTCATAGTACCATACATTTAATATCTACCCTTGAAACCCCACTACCTCATATCTTTGTTTGCAGTTTCCATGTATGATCTATGCCAGCCCATGAACTTTCATGTCCTCTTCTGAAGAACTTCAGTAGAAACTTACCTCTGACAACTCAGTTTCTAACCAAGCTCCATACTGCTGTCCTTGCCTCACTAGAGATCCTGACAACAGTATTTTTGACCCCAGCCAGCTCACCTCTTCCCTCTCCACCCGCCCTACTCCTGTTTATTTCTTTGCCTATTGCTATCAGAGTTCTTGGCTCTGTTCAACATTCCAGGTATACTGAATCCTTGCCATGGTAGCTCAACAGATGAGGCCTGAACCTTTTCTACTGACAAAGACACCTACGTGGGGGCCTCAAATCTGCTATTTAACCAGCTCTCAAGGAGTTCAGAAAGGAGAGAGGCCGGCAACACTTCTCAGTATTCACAATTCCCTTTCCGTGAAAGCCTCTCTGGTGAAACTTTAGATGCTACTTCTTTATTTCCAAAAATATTTTGGGCTTTCCCATCAGCACAGCCAACGGTAGAAATCAGTAAGAGTCTAGGGAGGGTGTGAGTATATGAGATCACAAGCTACAGAAGCCAGAGCCTGGAGAGTGGGACTTGCAAAAGCAGAGATAGGTGGGGTTGATTTGCATGAATTCATTTGAAACTGAGGTTCTGAGTGGGGGAGGAAAGAGGGAGTGAGAACAGCGGTTGAGGAGATTAGGATCAAATGATGAAATCAGGTGATAGAAACTGAAATCTGGTACCTCTACACTGATTTCTCACCAAGACTGTTGGTGCATTTCTCAGTCTGGAATATCTTTTGCCCGTGGCAAAGTCTGAACCATCAAGGAATGGTCAGGATTTCCCTCAGAAGACACGATTCCCAGGGCCAGTCATGGGTGGCTCATGCCTGTAATCCCAGCACTTTGGGAGGCCAAGGCAGGAGAATCGCTTGTGGCCAGGAGTTCAAGACCAGCCTGGGCAATGTAGCAAGACTGTCTCTGAAAATAATTTAATGAATTAAAAATAATAGAATTAATTGTTTAAAAAAACCAAGGCCTGTTTCCCTGACTTTTTTTAGAATTCTCCAACTCTGAAGACGGTGTGTCAATTTCCTAGAGTAGGATCATCAAATGTTTTATTTTTATTTTTAATTTTTCCAGTAGGTATTTTCAACCACACTCTCTATGAATGATTTCAGTTTCTCTCCATGAATAAATGAAGCATTGTGTACTTAAACTTATATAACCGCCTTCATATGCTTTCACTGGTTTCAAGGTCTCAGTAGAGCTTAAAAATGTATAGCACTACAGACCCCCTTTAAGGAGTTAAGAGATGGGGGAAGAGAGTAGTCTGTGTTCCCTAGGGACCAAAAACCCTGAATTAAAGGCGCCTGTTATTCTTTCTTCATCATTCGTAACCATTACAAATGCAAACCCACAGAAAAACACGTTCCTTTTTTTTCTTCTTCTTCAAACAACGGGGATGGAGAAACATTAGGAGCAGAGTAAAAGCTGTTCAGTGTGCTTGGATGACTCAGTCTAAAATAGTATTATAGCTTGGCAGCAAATCTACTTCAGGGAAGCTGGTGGGAGACTAAAATAAAAGTTAAATTGAGGGGGTAAATCATTTTATCAGGCTTAGGATTTTTACTTGATGTAATGAGATTCTCAATGTAAAATGAGTTAATATGTCTGCCTAAGGGCATAAATATTCAAAGAAAGAATTTGAAAATACAGACTCAAAGTAAAGAGCAGTCTGAAATAAAACAATGCAGGGCAGTGAAATTCTCCTCATAGAAATTTTGGCACAATGTGCTTCCTTTTGAACAGTGTGATTAAATGTGAGTAGCCCTAGCTTGTCACTTAAGAAAAACAAAGCTACGAAGTTTTTTTTTTTTTTTTGTCTTTAAAAGACTTTTCTATTGTGTTCTGTTTTCCTCCTCCTCTTCCTCCTTCCCATCTATCTTCTAAAAAAATTATCTTTGTTTTTGCACTGCAAAATGCAAAGTGAATTCAGATTGTTCATAAAAGATGAAGCCAAACACATTTCTGCATTGTTGCCTATTTGCTCACTGATTTTCCGTGACTCAAATGCAGAGAGAGCCTCTAGTGCAGAGGGTGAGCTTTTGCTTAGCCCACAACCAGAAAGGGAAACCCCAGTGTTTCTTCTCAGCAGTTGACCAAGTGGCCCTGACACTTTCTTTCTTGCCTCCCTTTTTCTGTTTCTTTCTGAGAACACTTTCAGTTAAGCCAGCTATGTTCCTTATATCACAAAAAGTAATGAGTCAATCAAGCCTTAGGAATGTATTATCAGTTATTCTTTCAAACTAATAGGCTGATGGAAGAAAGGGATGGCTAATGCATAGATAGCAGACACATGATCATGGAAGGTCAAGCTGGAGCAAGAGTGGGAGGTCAGAGGCCTATCCTCCTGTCTAGAAAGTAGAATCAGAGGGGGAGGGAAGAATGGTCTCTTTCTGGTTCTGTGATGGCTTTTCATATCCTGTTAGTACTTCATAGACTGTAATGATCTTTGCACAAATACTCCTCGTGAAATTTGCGTTAAGTCAGGAAGCATACCCAGTGGCTCAGGCATTTTAGTCCGGCTACCCCCAGGAAAAGGAAATGGATGTACACAGGTTCTTGGGAGCCCTGCTTTCCCTCCAAGGCCTCCGAGCAGCAAGCCCAAGGCCACTCTCTTGAGATGGACACTGCCCCAGGTCATGCTTCATGCCACACAACATGGCTGCTGCGTTTTTAGCAAAACCTGGACATCAGACTGTCTTTGGGAATGGCCTAAGCTCATTTCCTCTTCCTTGCCTTCTTCAAGGCGCTGTCAGGTGTGATCACTATGAAATTGTTCGGTCGGCTTTGTGGTAGAGAAATAGCCGTGTTATGTATAGAGTGCCCTGTCCGATGAAAGCATCCGTCAATGCTTCCGTTTCCATTTCTAAAAATATTTTTTATTTTCACCATTTAGTTAATCTTTGGCAATCTTGATATACTGATGTTTCCCTCTGGCCTTCCATGTGGCACAAGGGCCTGCTTGTTTAACAAGCAGCGTTTGTAAGTACTCGAGTAAGGGCCCTGTGATAGATGATTGTCACTATAGCAACTCGCTTTTTTTTTTTTTTTAGAAAAAAAGAAAACTAACCTTGTGAATGGACACATAAGAAATCATAAGAAATTAAAATGTTTCCCCCAGAGCAGAAAATAGCTGGAAGGCTGAAGTCTCCCTCAGCCTCATGAAAGGATTTGTGTGAACAATTTCCACGCTTTGGATTGGGCATAGCAAACTGTGGGCTCTGAATTCCCAGAATAATGTTTTAGTGCGAAAATCAAACACTTCTATTCTTTTTTCAAAGCTTTTCTTTAATTATGGAGGAGATGGCCAACGTGTGGGACAATGTCACTGTCAAGCACCTAGAGGTTATGTGTATGCAGCATCTTACTTAAAAACCTCACATTCACCTCTTTTAATGTGCTCCACCAATAAAGATGTGCTATTTCCTTTTCAGAGCTGTGGTCTTAGCAACTTGATGTCAGCTTTTTCAGCTCTCACAGCAGGGAAATTCAGGTGAATTCCAAACGGTGATTAGAGAGATCTGAGTGGAGTTAAAAGGAGCCAAACAATGGGAGAGAAGAACCCTCACACAGACACACATGCACACAGACCAGCTGCGTGCAAAGATAAATTGCAACTGCGTATGACCATGTTGGCGCTTGTCATAAAGCAGTGAATTTGCTAGGAATAGGTACGGTCAATGGGAGAGAAAAAAATTCCCTCTATTGCCAAAAGTAATAAAAAGGAGGAAAAAAGCACCTGTGACACCAGCTATCATGGAGGAAAAAAGGATGTTACTTAATGATATTGAAAGTGTAAAAATATGATAAGAAGGAAAAGCAAGAAATAAAGTGATGTGTGCTTACTAGGTGAATACAGATAACGGAGAATGATCTCAATTGATGCAGAAATGTTAGATTGTTCTGTCCCGTCCACTCCCCCTCCCCACTCCCTTATCTTCTGACTTCGGACTATATTTTCTTTGATGGAGAAAATGATAGGCTTGATAATACATGATAGGCATTCAAAGATCAAACTTTATTAGAACCTTCTTATTCAGGAGCATGAAACTGTCTGGTCAAAAGCAATTTCCATATACGACCTTAATTTAACAAGCGATTAGACCCAATCTTGATGCTTTGAAATATCTTTGGTTATGAAGATCAAGTTGGATACTCTTTTAAATAGGCTTTTAGTATCCTTAGATTTCCTGAAAATATATGCTACCAAAATTTTCATTGAATCCATTCAATGCCATCCACCTCTTTTGTAAGCCTCCCATGGAGTAGTTATTTTGTTCCTTGAATAAGATTTTGCCATATACCTATATTTATTTGGAAATAAAACCCAACCAAAAGAATACCTGAATGCAACGCCGATGCTTTCTCTGTAATATCTATGTTTCTTGTGACTTGGCTTCTTTCTTATCTTCCACTTCAAGTGCGTACTGAAGTTCTTATTACATACAAACTGTTTAGCCACTGCAAAAGAAACAAACTCTATGTCTTCCCCCTAGTAATTGGTCAAGGAATTGCAGCCTCTCTGCATTTCCTACTGGGATACAGAAGAGGAAGAAAATATGGAAGAAAAGGAACAACATGAAGTGAAAGAATTAGGCAAGATGACGGAATCCTCCATTCAAGAATGTTTAACTCTGTACCTCCAAAATCCCAAGTATTGTACCACCTGCTGTGAAGGATTTCAAAATGATGAGGAAGTCTTCTACCCTGTAACTCCCTCTAGCCACTGTCCCTTCTCTTCTTCCTCCAGTAAAGCTTTTAAGCAGAATAATATACCCACTTTGTTTCCCTTTTGTGACTTTCCATCCACTCCTCAAAACATTGCAACTTGGTGCGTGTCCCCAGTCACCATCAACTGCCAGATGCCACCGATATGGCTCTGCCCTGTCACAGGTGACCTCCGCAGCATTTCATGAGGTTGCTCACTCCCTCCTTGAAGTACTCTCTTCTTTCCTTCATAATCTTTCAGCTCTTCATCTCTTCCACTTTATTCCTCTCCCCCTGGCTCCTTAAATCTTGACGTTCCCCAGAGTTTCATTCCCACCCTTTTCTCTTCTCGCTCCTCACAATCCATTTGGACACTCACAGCCACATTTCTTCCTTCAGCCAATGCTGCGTGCATGTCAACCCAACCTACACAGACAGACCAAAGTTCCCTCCTGATCTATAAACCTGAATATCTCACTAGCAGGGGATGTCTCCACTTACATGCCCCACAGACATCTCATATTCAACATGCCCTAACTTGAACCCATCATTTGCTTGCCTGCCAACCCCATCATGAAATACACTCCTCTCCCTAACATTCCTTTCCTCAGCAGCAAATGACTCCATCATCTACCCAGTCACTAATCCGGAAATCTGTATTTAGTCCTAATTCCTGTCTCTCTGCTACACTTCCCACATAGCATTAATCGTAAACTTGGTTTCTGGTTCCTATGTTCTTTCTCACTCTCTTCATGTCTGCTGCTAGCCCAGGTCCAGCTTTCACTCTCTCTTAACTGAGTGCTGACACCTTATCCAACTTCAGGCCTAAGCTGTCCTGTCTCCCACCCACACACAAATATTTGGTAGTTAGAGTTATTTTTCTAAAATACATTACTGTCACTCCCCTGCTTGATGTCCACTAATGCCTGCCTACGATCTTCGTAATTAAGCCCACATTCCTCTGCATGGCGTCAAAGCCAGACAGGACTTCTGTATCTCACAGAGCTCACTTCTACCCACTCTTCCCAGGCCTGCTTCACTTTCAGCCCTGCCCATGATGTGTAGTTCTGTGAGGGTCTACCTATCACTATAGTGCTTCCCTGGAATAACCCTCTAGAATGAAATGGATGTTTCCTCTAGTGAATACATTTTGTAAAGAGCATAGATTTTCAGTCAGTAAAATCCAGTTCAATTACTGGCTGGACAACCTTGGTCAAGTTGCTTACACATTTTTTTTTGAGACACTCAAACTGTTGCCCAGGCTGTTGTGCAGTGGTACAATCACTACAACCTTGTTCTCTCAGGCTCCAGTGATCCTCCCACCACAGCCCCCCCAAGTAGCTGGGATTCAAATACACACCACCATACACGGCTAATTTTTGTGTTTTTTATAGAATCTGGGTTTGGCCACGTTGCCCAGGCTGGTCTCAAACTCCTGGACTCAAGCAATCTGCCTGTCTTGGCTTTCCAAAGGGTGTTGCAGGTATGAGCCATTGTGCCCAGCCTGCTTACACTTTTATAGACTTGTTCTTCTCATCTATAAAAAAAGTTTCTTCAGTGGCTCACACCTGTAATCCCAGCACTTTGGGAGGCCGAGGACAGCGGATCACGAAGTCAGGAGATCGAGACCATCCGGGCCAACATGGTGAAACCCCATCTCTACTAAAAATACAAAAATTAGCCGGGTGTGGTGGTGCGTGCCTGTAATCTCAGCTACTTGGGAGGCTGAGGCAGGAGAATCGCTTCAGCCCAGGAGGCAGACACTGCAGTGAGCCGAGATTGCACCACTGCACTCCAGCCTGGTGACAGAGCAAGACTCTGTCTCAAAAAACAAAAAAAAGTTTCTTTTATCCATCTTTCATCATTGTTGTAAGGATTTAATAGTAATAATAGCTGGTATTATTGGTCAGTTTCTTTGTGTTAGAAACTGCTTTAAGCAGTCTACATGTATTTATTTAATCTTTATATTACCGAAGCCCTGTAAAGATGATGAGTCTGTGTATTTTACAGATGAGATAACTGAGGTACATTAGTTAGGTGACTTGCCCCAAGGTCACATTAGTAAGTAGGGGGGCTGGGATTCATGAGATGATATTTAGAAAGTGTCTTCTGTTAAGTAGTCACCCAATAGATGCCGTTTGCTCCTTCTTTTTCTGCGGTATGCTGAATACTATGTTCTATGGGATACCCAGAAGACTAAATAAAAATAACAGCTGACTATTAAAGATGGGAAAAGCCAAAGTGTGTTTTCTACTCTCACTCATCACAGAATACTTCTGATACCAGGAGTTTGGTGGTGGTAGTGGAGAAATCCCCCACACACCAACCAAACAATTTTCCAGCAGACACGAACTGGGTGTTTCAGAAATTAACTCAATTATTATACTGTCTACCTGAGGTAGCACCAGATTTCACAGATTAAGGGCTTAGTCCCATAAGACTGCCCCTCACTTCAGATGCCAGTCGCAAGCCCTAGGTTGTGACCTGTACTTCTGACCGACCAGCCATAAATTGGGGGTTCCTATGACCTCCTCTTTGGGTTTGATTCATTTGTTGGAGTAGCTCATAGAACTCAGGGAAACACTTAACATTTACAAGTTTATTATAAAGGATATTAGAAGAGATACATAGAACAGCCAGCTGGAAGAGATGCATATGGCAAGGCCAGTGGGAAGAGGCTCAGAGCTTCCATGCCCTCCCTGGGTGCCCCAACTCTAGGCACCCCCAGGTGTTCAGCAACCTGGAAGCTCCTGGACCCTGTCCTTTTGGATTTTTATGGAGACCTCATTACATAGATGTGATTGATTAAATCATTGGCCACTGGTGATCAAAACAACCTTTAGCCCCTCTCTCTTCTCTGGAGGTTGGGCAGTGAAGTCAAAAGTCCCAGACCTCTCATCAGAAGGCTGGTTTCCCCTGGCAACCAGCCCCCAACCTGAGGCTATCCAGGAGCCCCCAGCCATCAGTCATCTCATTAGCTTACAAAGAAACACTTATCACTGTGGAGAGTGGAAGGGTTTTAGCAACTGTATGCCAGGACCCAAGGGCAGACACCAAATATGTTTCTTATTATACCGCAATGTCACACCGACATTTATTAAGCATTTATTATTTGTCCCATTTTGAGTTACAGACTTTATAGACATTATCTTATTTGAAACTCACTACAACCACTGAATTGGAACTATTAACCCCATTATTCAGAGGAGGAAACTGACACCCAGAGAGATTACATAAACTACCCCAAAGCTCCTATCTCATAGAGGACAGAACAAGGACTTAAATTCAGACCTCTGATGCCAAAGCTTGGGCTCTTAACAGCTACAACATGTTGCCTCAACAGATAATAAGAGACACAAAATGGTGTTTATAATCTTGCCAGGGGGACTGCAAAAACATGAAATACACAAGAAAAGCAAACCATGAACCGAGTGGCTTTCAGGGGCACAAAATTATAGAGCAGTGATCACAACGAGACTCTGAGGAGTGAGTTTTGAGCTGGGATTTGAGGCTAGTAAAGAAAATACTCTAGTCAAAAAAAGGACTCTGTTCATAGTTACAATGGCATGTTTAGGGTCATGACAAATGCAGTGAAGTGGTCATGTGTAAGGAAGCACTTTATCCTCTAGCAATCTAACTAGTGGATACAAGATATTAATCATGAGGCGGTACAGTGAAGAAATGTATGTTTTGGGGTTGGGGGGATAAACTCCCAGTGGCATCAATCCTACTGACATCTTGGATTAAAAGCAATTTACAAGGCTGTAGCTGGTGAGCTTTCTCTGTTTAAATCTGCCCTGCATTGTGTCTTAAAGGCAAATAAAATCAACAGCAGTAATATTTTTGAGGATTAGGGACTCACTGAGTTAAGTCTGTGCTTTTAAATTTTTAAGCAGACTCAAGCAACACTGTAAAGTGTTCTTTAATGAATGATACAGAATGAGCTCCTTGAAGTAGACTTAAAAAGTAGGTTATCTCAGGCCCATTCAGAATGGGTGGATATTTCCTTCTAATCAGGGGCAGTCAGTTAGCAGATACCCAAGGCCCAGGTTAGTACACTCTGCTGGCTTTCCTTTAAGATGATGAATGTTGATTCATCATCAAATGAATTCATAGAAAGGAACTGTAACATATTGTTGTTGAAAGATAGGCGTCAAGAAAATCATAAGCATGTTCTGAAAAACAGTGGTTCTCATCAAATGAAGAGGGCTCACTGCTTCGACACAGAGAATTACCATCGATTCACAATTTTGACCTGCTAAAAGTTTTATTTTTCAATATAGGTGAGGTGGTATTTTTTTCCTCTTCAAAGAATATGGCCACACATGAAGAATTAGAATCTGTCAGGTGGAGAATTCATCTCAGTCATGTAATTACTGAGCTGAGCCAGTCAGATCAAAGTGAGGGCATTGTTTTGCTATAGGACATTGCTTCAAAGAAGAGCTGCAAACACTATAAAGGCTTTATTGTCCTCCATCTAACATCATTTAAATTATCAAGAAACATTTTCCGTAAATGGCAAGTAGTGGGATTTTAATGCCTGGTTGAAAATGTCTGCATTCAGGCCTTATAGAAAGCAAAGGAACTTTTCTATCAGCCGTGAAAAATTCTCATTTCCAGGCATGAAAGGCTTAAATTGCCTGGAGGGTAGGTTTTGGTTTTGTTTTGTTTTGTTCCATTATAACCAAATATCTTAGTAAACTTCTTCATATTTCATAGAGTTAGTTAGGCAATTTCCCCTTCGATGTGTCTTTGATGTGAAAATAAACATAGACTGGAGTGAAAGCTGAGGTACCTTCTGAGAGAGTATCTGTCTAAATGGTTCATAGTTACTCAGGCTAACATTAGCCCGGAGAAAACACGTATCAACACTTTATATTGAGCCTAGATACAGTTGCTATAAGAAAAATATTTCTTCAAAACTTTCAAAAGAATGATGACATCAATGCCAAGAACATCAAAGAAGCTGTTTGGTGCTTTCAGGTACTTTGCCAAACTACCTTCTAAATGCTGCTTAACATTCCTTTGTAATGGAGTTAAAGATGAGCCTGAAATTGCAGGGACCTCTTAAAATGTCTCATCATCCTACCTGTGTCTCCAGGTGATTCTATCCAAACCAGTTAACACATTGCAGTCCTGGGTTGTCCAAACATGATTCAGATTGAAGTTTTATTTTCAGAATGCTTTTGTGCAGTGAGGGGGAGAATTGGTGGAGATGTAATCTTCAGACCTCCCCTGGGAATGCCATGTAGAGAGACGTGGAAACAATAGACACCCTGTTGGAATTCTGCTGTCATGGAACAGCACCTCTCATTCTTCATTCATAATGCTCTTCTTTCACAAAGGATGTGGAAGAGTGGGGTTAATGACCACATGTGGAAAGCTGAAAGAGAAACTAAAATAAATGCGCCCATTTAGCCTTTCTCCAGCATTTAAACTTTAATTAAGAAAAATAGACATTTATCTTATGAAAACTTCATTGAGTGTAATTATTGGTTTTCTTTGTTTTACTTGGGAATTGTTTGTTGCAGGTAATAAAAGCTCTTTTAAAGTATCTCAAGCAAGAAAATTGGGAGAGGGGGGAGATTTATTGGAAGGTTATGGGGTGTTGCTACTGTAGCAGATATAATTGAGTCTCCCAAACTTCTGGAATTAGGAACTGAAAAGTTTTCAGGATATTTTTCTCCCTCCCCCCTTTTACTGCCCCTCTCCCTCTGCATTTCTTCCTCTCCCCTTCTCCTTCTCTCAGTCTAGGTTCTCATTCTACCTTCTCCTTGTACATGAGTTTTATTCTCTTATCTCTTTAGACTTGCTTTCCCTGCCTGTTGCTGTGCATGGCTGAGAATGACTACAGTATAGGCGGCCTTCCATATCTCTTATTTCAAATGCCTATGGATACTGCTAAAAAGACCTTGTTTCAATTCTGGATTACTAGGAGAGCATTTAAAAGGGTCAGCTTGAGTCACATGTCTACCTTGATCCAGTCTGCTGGGAGAAATGAAAAGTTCCGCTTCAGGTGCCCTCTACTAGGAAACGTGGGGTTGGATTCCCAGAGAAGGGGAGTTAGCAAGGGCAGGTGTATTGAATAAATGTTCATTTCAGTCTTAATTATTTAGGTAATATATGTTCAATGTAGAAAAATTAGAAAGTGCAGACATATGAGGAAAGAAATTTATCATCATGCCTCCACCAGAAAGTATTTCAACATCTCAATGTGTTTTCTTCTAGACATTTTGATTTGCTTTAAACAATCTTTTTTATTTTATATTTATTTGGATTATATTAAGAATGAGATACAGTGGCCAATGAGACAAACACGGCTCAGGCTTCCCTTTCTACAGCTTATTTTATAACATGCGGAGACAGACTTAAAAATTGGAAGCTAATTGATAAAAACATTTGGAAATTGTAGTCGGTACTGTAGAGGAAACAGGAGGTGGAAAACAAACATGAAAATGTACTTTAGATGGAACGGCCATGGGATATCTCTGGGAGGGTTCACATTAAGTTCAGATTTAAGGAAAAGGAGGAGCTAACTATGATAAGAGTAGGAAAAGTTACATGAAGTCAGAGCGTTAGACTGACTTCAGTTAGAGGGAACAGTCTGTGCAAAAGACCTGCATCTGAAATGGAAATGATCTTTTGTGTTCTTAGAATTAAAAACAAAGCCAAAAAAAGTAGTGTGGCTGGAGCTTGGGTTGAGAAGGAGATCCCTTTGTTGCTATATAGAGAACACATTGAGCCAGAGAGAGGCGAGATATGGGATCAAATTCATAGAATATAGATGGAGAATGCTCGGTTTCTCACTGTGCTTAAAGCAGAAGGAGCCTGAAGAAGAATGAAGAATGTGACCTGAGAGAAAGAGATAGAGAAGGATATGACAGGGCTCTTTCACACCTGTTTAAGTTGCATAAGCCACTGAAGATGAAGGGAGAAATGCTGCCATGAAATTAGGGGTGGCTGTGTTTCATATTGTTTCCTGAAAAGAAGGGAGTTCTTGGTAGCCATGGTCAAACCCCAAAATAATGAATAAACAACCCTGGAACAGTGTTAGGGCACTCTCCCTGCCATAGGGATTTGCTGATATATACACTGGCCCCTCTACAGTTGGAGAAAGAGTTGCTAACAATCAGCCATATGGCTTATAAAGGGGCGTGGTTCATGGCCAATGGCAGAGAAACATAGATGCCCTATAAACGGACTCATCTGATGTTCCCAGGCCACTGAATGCCTGATAAGTCACATTGTCAGGCAGTCATTGAGCGCTTTTTTGGAATAGAGTTTGGATGGGCATGTGGGAGTGGATGAGAAGCACATGACACTGTCTCTTCTGTTCCCTTCTATAATCATACCGAAGTGAAACACTTGCAGACCTGAATCTGGTACCAAGAATAATGTAAGAGAGAAAGTGCTAAAATCATTGAAGCACGGAGAAAAATTTGAGGGCAAGTAGGATGGACCTTGAGGTATGCCCTTTAGAGAAAGCTTTCCAGACTGGTTCCTCCAAGCAAAAGGAGAGAGAGAAGCCACTTGATTAATGATACTTAATGCATTGTGTATTCTGCTGAGGAGGGCATTTAGAGATTTCATGAGAATTGCCAACATTTTAGACATAGCATTTACTTTGGATTTGCTTTGATATATTTTGGGTAAGAAATGAGTCATGGTTAAAGTATTTCATGCACAAAGCAGCTGGGTTTTTCATGCTTTTACAGAATATGATGTGCATTTCTCTGTTAAACACAGAGGGTCCATCTCCAAATGGTCCCTAGGGTCCTTGCTTTATAACAATTGTAGCAATTAGTCAGGATGACTAAGGATATAGTCAGCAGGGTGATCCTATTTGTTATCACTGAACGAATCTGGAAGGATATTGTTTAATGTAGTAGACTAGATGGGAAAATTACTCTACTTTTAACTTTTAATTTAATATAAACATCCTCCTGTTGTTGGACAACAAGTTTTGTTTACACTGATGCTAGCAGAACATCATAATATGAAACATTACATTCATTTGAATATTTGAGGGGTACTTCATTGTAAGGGAGTGGGATTCCTTTCCTAGCTTTCTCAGGCAGAGTCTCTCCCATCTACAACTATAAAGCCGTGCACAAGTCTTCAGAACAGTGATCATACTGAGTTATTATATTTTACTATGTGTCCAGACAGACTGATAAACTCCTTTTTGTTTGTTTCTTTTTGTTAATTCTAACACTAATTGAAAACAGTATTTTAAGAGCAGTGTTCTGGGCTCTTTTTGAGCTTTAACTATGTGGTCCTTGCAATAACCCTATGATGTAGGCACCCTTATAGAAGATACAGTTGGTGCTAAGTATCTGTTGAATGAATGGGTAAACAAATTCAGTGTCACAGATGAGGAGAAAAAAATCTGTTTTTTTAACCTTTTTTCTTTTTCTAGCACATGCCTGGTCCATAGGGCAGTCAGGATGACAGTGGGAAGTGTCAGACCAGCTAAGGTTCATGTTCTGCCTTTGTTACTGAAAAAGAGCTGCCGGTGATGGAGCTCTGCTCTGAGCTTGTAATAATGCTGGTGCTTTACATGCCTGTGCTAATCTCCACTAAAACCCTGAGACATGGGGTATTATTGTCCATATTATACCGGTAAGGTAAGTGACTGGTTTAGACTTGCACAGTAAATAGGAACAGAGCAGCATTTGGAACCCAAGCCTTTTTTTTTAAATTGTACTTTAGGTTCTGGGGTACATGTGCAGATCATGCAGGATTGTTGCATAGGTACATACATGGCAATGTGGTTTGCTGCCTCCATCCCCCCCATCACCCACATCTGTCATTTCTCCCCATGTTATCCCTCCCCAATCTCCCCAACAAACATATGAAAAAATGTTCACCATTATTGGTCATTAGAGAAATGCAAATCAAAACCACGTTGAGATACCATCTCACGCCAGTTAGAACGGCAATCATTAAAAAATCTGGAGACAACAGATGCTGGAGAGGATGTGGAGAAATAGGAACGCTTTTACACAGTTGGTGAGAGTGTAAATTAGTTCAACCATTGTGGAAGACGGTGTGGCGATTTCTCAAGGACCTAGAAATAGAAATTCCATTTGATCCAGCAATCCCATTACTGGGTATATATCCAAAGGATTAGAAATCATTCTATTATAAGGACACATGCACACATATGTTCATAGTGGCACTGTTTACAATAGCAAAGACCTGGAACCAACCCAAATGCCCATTGACGATAGAATGGACAAGGAAAATGTGGCACATATACACCATGGAATACTATGCAGCCACAAAAAACGATGAGTTCATGTCCTTTGCAGGGACATGGATGAATCTGGAAACCATCATTCTTGGCAAACTGACACGAGAACAGAAAATCGAACACCGCATGTTCTCACTCATAGGTGGGCGTTGAACAATGGGAACACATGGACACACCGGAACCCAGGTTTATCGGCAGTTGAATCTTGTGGTCTTTCTAGATCCCGCAGCTTCCCATTTATCTTGATAAGAGACGACGTCTCCGTCTCTGGGGTAGCGTTGCACTGGCTCCCTTCCCCTTCTCCTCGATGACTATTTTGTTGTTTAAAGATAAACTTGGAACATTCTCCATGCAGAAGTGATGGAAATGTCCCAGCTGAGAAAATGCTGTTACGAAGTGCCTTTTTTTCTGCCCTGTAATGATGAGTGTTTTTGAGGCAAATTCCAAATCATTTAGTAACTTTTTCACAAGCCAACCGTTAAATCTAAGAAAGGGGACGGGGGGAAGGCATCAGATACATTTTGAATATGGGAGAGCTTGGTATCTAGTACCTTCAAATGGCAATATGTTGACTGCTTTTCTCTACATAGAACCTGAATTTGCATTGCTCCTGCTTCTGTATAAAGCTTTATCTAGGGCTTTATAAAGAGTGGCCATTTTGGGCCAGGCACGGTGGCTCACAGCTGTAATCCTAGCATTTTGGGAGGTCAAGGCGGGAGGATACCTTGAGTCCAGGAGTTCGACATTACCCTGGGCAACATAGTGAGACTCCATCTCTACAAAACAATTTAAAATTAGCCGAGTGTGTTGGCCCATGGCCGTAGTCCCAGTTACATTTTCTCCACGGTTCCAATTCTCAGGGCTTCACATTCTGGTGACTTCAGGGTTTAAAGGAAAATAATCAATGGCCAGGTATGGTGGCTCACACCTGTAAGCTTTATAACCGCTGGGAGGCCGAAGCAGGAGGACTGCTAGAGCCCAGGAGTTCAAGACCAGCCTGGGCAACAAGGCAACACTGTATCTCTACTAAAGAATATATTTAAATTTCTTGTTAAAGTGACAACAGAAGGAAAATAATCACTCAGGCAAAATTCTAGTGGAACCATTAAATTGCTTGTGAATTTGGTATGAAAATGTTCCCCACAAGCCACAGCCTCCTTTTTAGGATTGTTTTACTGTTCCTGCTTAATAGTTAGAAGGATCCAGCTTCCCAGGCACTGAGTTCAATGAATAATTATTTAAACACCTAGAATACGTCCAGCATTGCGGTAGGTACTGAAAGAAACCTAGAGAAGTATAAGGCAACGCCCACCCTCAAAGAGCTTAAAATCTGGTTGGGCAAACCTAATTACTCTGTGACCGTAAAATAATATCTAGTAATACACAGAAGCTCAGAACTTGACAGGGCTAAATAAGATGTAAAGGTTTTTTCTGTCTTTAGTAAAAGCCTGAAAACCCTATTTTGTGCTGGGGCTGGAAAAGTAGGGAGGGATTGCTCTCACGTCCAAGTACATGAAGAGCTAGAATTTACTGTTCCTGGATCCTAGACACTTTTACTTAAGAATCAAATCAAGAGTCATATATTATCTTCTGGGTTGGTCTCTTTCTGATGTTATCTGTCCCCAACCCTATCTCTAATCAGCCATGAGTAAAATAGCCTGAGGAAAGTTTACAGATGATGGCACCAAGATATTCCCTTGAGTATCTAGGCAGTGGCAGACATGGTTCTCGTGTTTATGCCTGGTTGAGAAAGACAGAAGTCTGTTTGGAGGGAAAAAAAGTGACCTATGGACTGAATTGTTACCTTTGTGTGGCACATTCCGTGTTTCCAGGGCAGCACAGGAGACAAAGAATGCATTTATTTTGTGGAAAAGGATAGGGAGCAGGGGAAGAAACAGAAACCAGAAGATTGTGCAATAATGGCATTTTCAAATCCCTCCAGAAAGTTTGTGTTTCAAGTCCTTTGCTAACGTGAAGCATAGATAGCTGTTTAAAAAGAAGCAGTTCACTGAGGACCCCAGCCCCAATTCTGCTGTGCTGGATTTTCCTTGTCCCTAAGCGTTCTCATACCTTCAACCCCAGCCCCTGGGGCAGGCAGGCCACTGTGTCTGGACCCTGCCCCGGACAGGCCTGTGCCTTCCCCCAGCAGAAACCGCAGGCCTCAAATAACATGTAGGTGTTCAAATGGAAGCATGAGAACAAGGACGGGAGTGAAAAGAAACAGTTTGCTGGATCTCAGCATAAGAAAGTACAGTGATTTCTGTGTCATCTGCAAACCAGACTGGACTTGCCTTGTTGAAAATCGTTCCCAAAACAAGCCCCTTCCTTAGATGACCAGTGAAAGGGTGATATTAAATGCACAGTCTCATTAATTAAACATAATTGTGGGGCACAGATTTATCATGCAAAATAAAAAAAATGCTTCTTATCCACCTAGATAGTGGAAAAAGTACGAAGATTGAGAGGTAGTGCTGGTTGGAAGCCTTTACATCCTGCTGCTGGCTTAATCATCTGCATATTTTCCCTCGTGCCAGGGATGATTTGATAGGGTATGGTTCAGAACTCTGTCCGGTGCTTAGTAAATCTTTTCGACTGACAGAATGACCCTTTGTCTCTTCCCTCTTCTATACTGGAGCCTCGGAGCTTTCACCATCAACCTCCCACCAATGACGTCATCATTCTCTCCTTGCCATCCAAACCCCTGTGTCCCGATTGCCCTTACCCCTGCCCTGTGCTCACAATGCATCTTCATTTTATTGGCCTTTTGTCTTGGCTGTCTGGGTCCACTGTGTCCGGTACACTGTCAGCATTTGGCAAGGAAGAGGCCGAAAGGGAAGAGAACAGTATGGCTAGTGGTTCAGAATTAGGATTTTGGAACCAGACATGTCTGGGCTGGCATCCTGCCTCTGTATCTTTACTGTGTAATCTTAATGTCAGGAGCCTCGATTTTTTCACTTATGAAATGGACATATAAGAACAGAAGCCTCAGAGTGCCATGAGATTAAACAAGAACTTACACCACAGAGCACCTGTCTAGAATAAGCATTCAGTACACAGTAGTTAAGAGGTGAGAGGCTTTCATAGACCACAGGTATTCTTGCCTTTTAAGCCCCATATTCCTTGAAAAAATGTTAAAAAATTATATTTTAAGACCATGTTGGCATAAAGATAAATAAATTAACATATATTGAAACAGCTCTTTAACCTAAACTCTCATTTTTTCCCCTTCTGTTCTAAAATAAATTAATCCATTTTTGTGGATCCTTATACCTGTTGTGAGCATGGGCACTGTGTCTCCCATTCCTAATGGGTAGGTCAGCCCTGGGTGCAAGATTTGTTTTGGAGAGGCTTCCCTTTGCCTTTCCAGTGTCATTAACTGTTTTCTGGAAGATTTGGGTCCCGCTGCCCCTCAGGACATTACTACCCTAATACTTCTCCCTTCCCCCTTCTCTTTCTCCCAGCCACCCAAAAGGTCCACAGTGTGGAGCTCCCACCTCCCATAGGCCTGCCCCCATCCTTCTCCATTTAAACTCTTGCCTTTATTCCACACCATTCCCCTGATTAGGTCTTGTTGCCTTCGGGCTTTATCCTTGTTCTGGTAAGTTGGCATTGAATTTTCTCATAAACTATTTCTCCTTGAGGTATGAATGACTGTATTCCTCCTCTACTGCTTAGGTAGTATTTATATTTTGAGAGACTCTGTACCATAATTGAAACCCATGTATCTAATAGAAGAATTTTAGTCCAGCAGAGGGAATATTTCAAAGCAAAAAGTGATGCTTGAGAATCATTTAGATTGTATGGTGCCGATGCCAGTAGCTTGGTGCCTACTGCATGTATGCGTTCGGTGGGCCTCGGTGATACAACTAGATTAGAAACTGCTAGAAGGCAGGGCACAGCCTATCCCCAGAATTCTCTTGGTAAAGTATCATGCCCAGTGAAGTTCTGATGGATGTCTTTTATCCCAACGAAATCACACATCACTTCTTCTGTCCCCCATCTTGAGGAATCCCTCCAGCTATGCTTGGTGGTGACCTTACACCACCACACAGAGTGCATAGAACACAAACTTCCCTCCCTTAGTGCTTGTTATTTTCTGGCTTTGGGCAGGATAATGATCTCAGAGATAATCCCATTTATAAATGAGAAGAAAACTATAGCCCAGAAAAGTAGAATATTTTCCCTAAAGTAGCAAAGCAAGTTAATGGTAGAATCAGGATGAGATCCCTGGCTTCCTGAAAACACGGGTGTGGGTACCATTTACCTCCATCAGGGCCCAGGATGGCACTTACTGCAGAGCACAGGCTCTGCAGTAGGAATGTCTGGTTTGATTCCTGGCTTCATTGCTTACTCTGTCTGTCCTTTGAAATGATACTCAATCTCTAAACCTGTTTCCTATCTGCAAAATGGGGGGAGGGGGAGAAATAGTATTAACTTTATATAGAGTTGTGAAGATTCTGAGAGTTGTGAGAATTAAATAAGATTATCCATATCAAGTGCTTAGTACAATATCTCACACACAGACCTTCAGTAAATGACTCATGATTATACAGTTATCACGGCTGTCGCTACAATCCTCATGGCTTAAAGAAAGTGTGAGTGCTGTTTCCCAGAGTGTGTACTGACTGCAATGCCCAGGGAGTGGCCAGAGCAGTGAGAGAATCTGGCTGAACAGGTTTTTTCAAAGCAGTGGAAAATAAATCAAAGGTGATAACCCAAATTTGGAAAAAGAATGTACTCCTTTGTTTGTTCTTTCCTAGTTGTGAAAGAACCTTCAAAATACATTTGATGTTGAAATAAATTTCAGAAGCAACATGGCTGACTCTCTCTGGTCTGTGTTCTTGACCCCATGAGGACAGACAGTGGCAACTCTGAGATTCTGCTGAATGTGGTGAGGGCTGGCCATGTTCTGTGAAGACGTCTACACCAGTGAGTAGACAAGATTAGGAGTCAGAAATCACGCAGAGACGGCAGAGATGAAGGAGAGGGGAAGCTTAACACCCCGGGTCCAAAACACGCCCAGCGCCTTGCTGCAAACTGTTCCCCCACAGAACATGAAGTCTCAGGGAACTTGGTTAGAACTCTTGGTTGAAAGTAACAGATGCCCAATTTATATTAGCTTAAGCAATAGGGAAATTCATTATAAAGATTCCATAGTGTATCAGCGTATCGAGGAAAACAAAGAGAAATGCAGAGCAGACTTGGGATTGGAAACAGGCCCCCAAATGATATTAAAACCTGTGTCTCTCCTCTGCTTCATTTTTCTCTCTTTCTACAGATTTGCTTCTCTATGGCTCTAGTTAGCATAATGAAACAAGAGTTCACAAGATTTGTAGATCACTGTACAGCCACCTAAAGAGAGCCTGGTCTCACTTTCTCCAAATCCAAAATTCCCACGAAAGGGACTAATCACTCGGCCTTGGGCCAGGTTCCTTTCTCTGATTACCAATAAGCAATGATATAAGGTTATAATCTGTTTTACCCACGTGGCACATTCACCATAGCTATTTACAACCTGTGAGTGAGCAAAACTACAGATAAGGGATGACTGAAACAAGTATTGATGAGCCAGATGACAAAAAGCAGATATTTCCCATCCAGCCCTATACTGCATCCTGGCCATTCCCATATTCCTCATCAGTTTACCTGAAATCTAGGATGTCTCTGTACTTACTGCCTTCATACTAGGTTGACCATAGGTTGACCTTGCACTAAACGAGCTAATTCCAGCATGTTAGAGTGTAAATGGCATAGGCTTTAGAACCACACAGACCTTGAGTTAAAGCCCACTTGCTAGCTGTGTGATCCTGGGCAAGTTACTTAGCCTCTCTGAGTATTGATTCTCTTATTTAAATTAAGGATAATAATACCTCCCTAATGGGATTGTTGTGCAGATTAAGGGAAATAAAGTAGCCGTATTCAAGTGTTTGGTATGTAATGTGTACTCAGTTATGTTGATTCCATTTTCTTGATTAGTCTACCTAGAAATCTTCAGGCAGGTGAGAGAGTAGCCATAAGTGAGAAGAGAAGAAAGGAGAAGTGAGAGAATTTTCTATCTGGGAAATGTCTTTTTTGCCTCAGGTATTTTGCAGTTATGCTAAGCAAACACTGAATAATTTCAGTGGGTCTGCCACACTGGGAAATCCATATTTTGATAGATAGAGTCTGTCACTTTAGACACAAATTCACAAGGATCTGAGGACCAATGATGAATGTTTTATGTTTCTTTTTAATTTATTAGTGCGATTATATGTCTCTTAAGCCCTTCTCTGTAAATTTTAAGGCTCATAAAGTATAATCTGATTGCTAGGTTGTGAATGAAGCACTTTAACATTCATGAAAAACTTACACATCTTGCTGCTCAGAGACACACTTCCCTTTCAGAATATAGTAAGCCATACTTACTATAAATAAATATAAATTGTTGTTTATTGAGTTGTTACCATAACAGGCACTTTCTAAACTTTTATATGCATTACCTCATTTCTTCCTATGAGTTAAGTGCTATTGTTCCCATTTTCTGGATTATAAAATTGAGGCTCAGATAAGTTGCTGAGATCACATAGCACCCAGTGATAAAACTGGCACTTGAGCTTAGTTTAGTCTGATTCCAGAGCCTGACCAATTAACACTTTCATTTTGGTAATGAGATTTAGATACAGAAAACAGAAGAAATGAATTCCCAGAAAAATCAGTGCTTAAAGTACCTGATGAGAAGGATCATCTCATGGCTTTTGCTACGTGGGCTTGGCTGCAAAGCAGTGGAATTAGAGGAAGAAAAATTGATGAGAAATAATAGAATATCTCCTTAGATCTGAGAACTATTCTAATTACTTACTTAGAGGATAGCAGTGATGAAGGGGTTGAGTGTGTGGAAAAAAGAAACTAGAGATTTGGTCCCAGCTTTATCCTTGTGAGTGTTTTCTATCTTGGTTAAAAGTGTGCACACTTTGATCATCTGTAGCTGCAAAGGGTTTTATGTGCATGCATGTGGAATATTTTGGCCTGCTCCAGAAAATAGCAATGCTTTAAGCTTAGGTACTGTGAATAACTTCTTATGATATTTGAAGGAATCTTTATCCACTGACCTATGAACCACTGATGGGAACCACTGTGATCTCTAACCTAATTGACCTGCTCCTCCAGAAATATTTTATTTTGTTTTCTTTGTGCTACTGAGAGTTTCATTATATTCCAGGCTGTGATTCATTTCTGCTCTCTTTGTGCCTTTTTATTAAAAAACTGAATCTTGTGTGTAAATAGAAGAAACGTTTAAATATCACATCACTTTTTATTAGAAGCATGACTGGATTAATATCTCATATTTTTCCTTTTTATTCCCTTCTGTCTTTCAGCTCCAGGGTTCCTTGAAAAGAAAACAGGTAGTTAACCTGTCTCCTGCCAACAGCAAGCGGCCCAATGGCTTTGTGGACAACTCATTTCTTGATATCAAAAGAATTCGTGTTGGAGAGAATCTCTCTGCAGGACAAGGTGGCCTCCAAATAAATAACGGACAAAGTCAGATTATGTCAGGGACCTTGCCTATAAGCCAAGCCCCCCTGCGAAAGACTAACACTCTGCCATCCCATACACATTCTCCTGGCAATGGCCTGTTTAACATGGGCTTAAAGGAGGTAAAGAAGGAGCCGGGAGAGACTCTGTCTTGCAGTAAGCACATGGATGGCCAAATGACCCAAGAGAATATTTTTTCTAATAGGTACCCAGATGACCCTGGCGAACAACTGATGGATCCTGAGCTGCAGGAACTGTTCAATGAACTGACCAACATATCTGTGCCTCCCATGAGTGACCTTGAACTGGAGAACATGATCAATGCCACCATAAAGCAGGATGACCCATTTAACATTGACTTGGGTCAGCAAAGTCAGAGGAGCACACCTAGGCCCTCCTTGCCCATGGAGAAAATCGTGATCAAAAGTGAATACTCACCGGGCCTGACTCAGGGCCCCTCAGGCTCTCCTCAGCTGAGGCCCCCATCAGCTGGCCCCACATTCTCCATGGCCAACTCTGCCCTCTCCACCTCGTCTCCAATCCCTTCGGTCCCTCAGAGCCAGGCTCAGCCTCAGACAGGCTCAGGAGCAAGCCGGGCCCTGCCAAGCTGGCAGGAAGTATCTCATGCCCAGCAGCTCAAACAGATAGCTGCCAATCGTCAGCAGCATGCCCGGATGCAGCAGCACCAGCCTGCCAACTGGTCAGCCTTGTCCTCTTCTGCTGGACCATCCCCAGGTCCATTTGGGCAGGAGAAAATCCCCAGCCCTTCTTTTGGTCAGCAGACATTCAGCCCACAGAGCTCCCCCATGTCTGGGGTAGCTGGCGGCAGTGGCCAGTCAAAAGTAAGGGCTAACTACATGTACAAGGCCAGCCCCTCGGCCCAGGGTGGGCACCTGGATGTGCTCATGCAGCAAAAGCCTCAGGATCTCAGTCGAAGTTTTATTAACAACCCGCACCCAGCCATGGAGCCCCGTCAGGGCAACACCAAGCCTTTGTTTCACTTTAACTCAGATCAAGCAAACCAGCAGATGCCTTCTGTTTTGCCTTCCCAGAACAAGCCTTCTCTCCTACACTACACCCAACAGCAACAGCAGCAGCAGCAGCAGCAGCAACAGCAACAGCAACAGCAGAGTTCAATTTCAGCCCAACAGCAGCAGCAGCAGCAACAGCAACAGCAACAGCCACAGCAGCCGCAGCAACAACCATCTTCTCAGCCCACCCAATCTCTACCAAGCCAGCCTTTGCTAAGGTCACCTTTACCGCTTCAGCAAAAGATCCTACTTCAGCAAATGCAGGATCAACCCATCGCAGGAATGGGATATCAAGTCTCCCAGCAACAAAGACAGGTAAGGGCGGCTCTACTACCCCAAATACAGAGTTCCCAGAGACCATTTAGCTTGATTGTTATGCTTTGGTTACCATTATGTTTATATTGGGACAAGATCAAGGCCAAAGACAGTAGTGGTCTTGATGGAGTCATGTGAAGACCTCATAAGGCCTGGTTCATTTGGGGCGTCTGGGGCAAGGGCTAGTACTTCCTTGTAGAGCATTACTGTCATTGTGATCTGTAATGATCAAAGGTCTTACTCAGAATAGAGCATGATAATGTGTGCCGTTAGTGACATATCCAGTTGTCAGTCAGATGGTCATTTATCCAGGCAGTAAATTAGTCATTAAGTCAGCATGCACTTTCTGAGTACGAGATGTTGTAATTATGCTGAGTTATTGGAATAAAGCCAGAGGTGGGATTGAGTATTACGTGACTGATCTATACCTGCACCAACCAACTAGAATATCTAAATGCGCAATCCATCATCATGGTCTTGCGATGACTCCCTGTGATGCATGTGGACCGAATATCAGCGCTAAATAAAACATGATCCCTGTCTGCAAGAACAGTAAGGAAAGAGAGACGGGATTTTAAACTACCATTTTAATACGAGGTAGAAAGAATAACGATATGAGAGCACAGAGTTTGGGTATCTTACCCAGCACAGGGAAATCGGGGAAGGCTTCTGGAAAAGTAATGTCTGAGTTAAGTGTTAAAGGATGAAATCATCATGAATAAACAGAGAAAAAAAATCTCTGGTTACCTTATGTCCTTTGGTTAACATAAAACAGAGGTTTATTCCACCCCAGATATGAGCAGTATGAAGACACAGCTCTGTGCCTCCAGAGCACATACTGATGAGTAAGCCCTGACCCCAGGGAACTTGAAAGAAAAGACTCTTCCTGGAAGGAAGGAAGGAACTTTGAATATTGCTTTGTGTGTGTAATTTGACAGGTCTTCGTTGTCTATCTAAGCCCAAAGACAGCACATAATATATCAGAATAATATCTCAGGACAGTGCGATGGTACAGAGCCTAATTCCAACAACATTCCTAGAGTAGTTTTCGTGGCTACTGCCCAGAAAACAATGCCACAAACACCACAGACTCTGTCCAGGCTAACCTTTGCCCTAGATGTTGGCCAGAACTCCAGACTCAATGAGGATTCAAAAGTTAGGCACTAAGGACAGCTTTCAGCTCTTTTCCACTTAAGAAGTGGGTTTTTAAAAAATTGTGGATTATGGAGAATGGACTTGGAGTAGAGTCCACACACACACACACACACACACACACACACACACACGTATTTTTTTTACAAAATTTCTTTTTTAACCCAGGCAATTTTGGGAGCATTTAAAAACAAGTTGTGGTACTATTTTCTAATGCTATATGTAGGCACTTTGATTTAGATGAACAGTAGGTTCAGATTCTTACTCTGACAGTCCCAGCTGTGTCACCTCAAGGAACTCACTGAAATTCTCTAAGCTTATGTCCTCACCTATCAATAGGAGTGAAAAGAAAATGTCTTAGGAGTGTATTGAAAATAAAATGAGGTAATTCTCAGCCCAGAGTCTAGAATAAGTTGATTACTATTATGATTATGGCAAGAGCCATAAACCACCAAATGTTGTTTTTAAACAAACACTGCTATTATATAGGAGAGGCATTGGAGTAAATCCCAAATCCCAACATAAAGAGTATTGAGGAAATAAAAGAGAATTATCCTTAATTCTTCCACTATCCAGCAGCTTGAGTGTGTTGCAGTTTACCCTTTCTAGGCCCAGACTTCTGACTATAAAAATGGAAATTATAAATAATGAGATAGCAATAAGTTAGCATTTATAAGCAGCATGACTTCCACCTCCCTTACTTATGGCATCTCATTTCATCCCTATGAGGGAAATGCCATTATTTCCATGTTACAGGTAACAGAATTGAGGCACAGAGAGGTTTAATAGCTTTTCCAAGGTCACACAGATAATAAGTAGCAGCTACAGGATTCTGATAATCTACTTTCAAGCCTATACTTTTAGCCACTAGGATCTACAGGTCACAAGTAGGATTTGCTGGGATCTTTATAGATCATTGTGGAATTATTAAAAAGAATATTCTGCTAATGTTGAGCCCTACTTACATAATCTACATAGTAGATTAAGTCCTTTGGGATTAAAACATATCCTAAATCTCTATTCTTTAGAGATGCTAAAGAAATTTTAAACACACACATACACACACACACACACACACACACACACACACATATACACCTGTGTAATTTTTAGCCTTCCTGAGGGTAAACATCATGGAGTTAACCAAAATAAATAATTCAGAACAGGAAATACAGATCTTCGGTGCCCCATCAGTCCTTTTCTGGGAGCCTCCCTGCCACCTCAAACATCCTCTTTCCTGTTTCCAGATATACTGCTCATATCAGCAACTATAAACCATATTTCTGACCTCTTAGTCCCCACCCCGAGTTTCTAGGACCCAAGCACACCAATGGGTGCTGATGGCCAAATCCACAAACATCTTCCAATGCCTTAGATAATTTTTTACATTCTCCTAGGGCATATGACACATATGATACAGAGGTCATTTTCATCTCTTCCAAAAGGCCCTTAAAAAGTGATGGAAATGTGGCAGCATTTCAATTTAAGGACCTCTCTTCTGTGCAGGGTGTAGCCACCCATTTAAAGCTTTGTCCCAGCTTTATAGACTGAACCACATTGTCTCTTCCAACTCAATAATCCCATAACATATGACTCCAAAGTCACGTGTCTGAGTTTTCAGCAAGTATACTACAACTGTGTAGTCAAGTAAGTACTACCCTTTGAAAAGCATTCACATTTAGGAGGGAAGCGTACACATTCTGATAATAATGCTATTGTTCAATACAGCTGTAGAGTTTTCTCTGGGGATTGTCTCTAGGGCTTATAGCACATTTGGTAGATTATTACCAACACTATAACATTCATCCTATCAGGGCAATTTTTGCAAACAATCAAGCCGGGTAATGCTGCTTTGGGTCAAAACCGAGGGATGACTATGGTGTAGCAAGACGGCATTGCAAGTGTGGTGTGTGAGCTTTCCCTGAAGGCAGTTACAGAAAGTGAGCTCCTTCTCAAGATGTTTATTTTGAGAAGTAACTCTTATTTGATATACATACTTTTAAGGTTCTTCTGATTCTCATTGTCTCATCTAGTGTGTTGACACGTATTCTCAACTCAGAGAGAGTAGTTTTAACTCTACCATCTATAAAGACAGTACAAATGTCTACTCTCATGCCAGAACAGCTAAATTTCCGTTACTCATGACCAAAATTATGGGTAGGGTAGGGGATTTGGAATTAAGCAACTCTTAAATTTGTCAACTAAAACATCCTAAAGGAAAACGTTAGTCACGTATTTTTGTTTTTCTGCTTGTCATACTCACTTTGTGTCAAACATAGGACTGTTTACTATGGGATTTGTTACTTGGAGCTCTTTAGCCTTGTGATTGGTGGAAATCTTGGTTCTCTGCTACAAATTAGTAGACTGAATTTGTTGATCAGTTGCTTGCAGTTTACCCCATAGATGTGCAAAGGTGACCTTCTCTTTACCTGTCAGAACTCTGAACCCAGACAGATCCACATTTGCAGCTAGAGACTGAATGTGGGAGATTCCTATGCCCCTTCCCCTTTACTATGTACCTGCCTCTATTTTCCTACAGGTAAATGATGTCTGAGAGATGGATGCAGCATAATAAAATTGTTTGATAAATCCTTATTGTTCCCTGTTTGGGGTGGTTTTAAGTAATCTCTTCTCCAGAAACTGGGAGAACAAATGCTATTTGGTATTTTACAAAATGTCTTCAGCAGACTCTTGTCTTGCTCATATTTGTAGCTTGGCAAATGGAGATACCTCTTGGCTATAATTTTCTTCCCTTCCTGATTTGAGGATTAAGGGAGAGGGCAAGACAGGGATGCAATGCATGTATTTCTGATTTATCTTCAAGTCACTGAACGCTTATGTAAGTTGTGAAAGAGTTACTGGTTGATCAGGGCTCATGAGGGTTTAAGCCAAAAGCGCTTACCTCTTGAACCAAAAAGTGATCTTTTTCAGAGCTATATAATCAGTCACTTAAAAGTGTGAATTATTTTCTAACATTGGATCCATGCAACTCAAGTGGATTCTATATTTGGTTTAGAATTCTCCCATCTCTAAAACTTCTTGGAGGGAAGGCAGCCAGTGAATGGATGGTTTGTTATGACTGAAACATAAATTTGTACATTGCCTCCTTAGTTTAAAGCCAAGCTCCTCAATCATATATTAATAACCTCACCCTGCTCTCTCCTCCTAGCCAAGCTTATCCTTTACTACACCATATCGACCCTTGGTGTAAATCAGGCACGTCTCCTCATGTTCTCTGCCCCACTTCTTTAAGGTAGTATTGTATATATCCGATCTTAAGGAATAACACCCAGAAAATTGTTTCCAAATTGGTCTGGGTGGCAGTGGAGAAATCAGTGTAACTCTCATATGCTGACAGTACCTCTAAGTCCTTATAATTGTCCAGTGGAATTGCCAGAGAAGAAACAGACCTCTTGTATCAGCTGGAAATGTCTTTTCCAATGAGAAAATAATCATGAATTTAGTGTTTTGTAGTAATATAACATCCAAGCCACTCCTTCACTGGATCCTAGAGTTTGGCTGAAGGCTAACCAAATGAGGCTGGTGCCAGAGTTTGGGTTTATAGGCTAGAATAGGTTACAGGAAGTCAGGAGCATGGAGGGCCAAGACAAAACCAAGCCAAAGTCCCACAGAAGCTGAGAAACAAAATTAGTATATTGTGAACTTGTTCAAGGAGGCCAAAAACAAATCGTGACATACCTGCAGTCAAGGGTAAATATAATGACATGAAATCTGTAGTGAAGATGGGATAGAGACGCAAGAGATGCTAGGTGATCACTGCAAATGACTCTTGACCATTAGATGATTTCTTCATAACTCACCTTGGCTGAGTCTTGGCAAAAGGGAACAAGGTTGATACAGACATATTGTGTGTTGTCAGTGGGAGGCCAGGAGCATTATGTTTACATTTTCATTTTATCTTCGACATTTCACCATTTATCTTTTAAGTTTACAAAGGAAAGAAAAATTTCTTTAATACTCCGTAAAACTAGTGCTTGACCGGGATGCAAAGTGAATTTCCAGATACATGTGTTGATGTAATTAGTATTGAAGAATCATGATTGGAAAATTAGCAGGAGGAGCTTGGTGTCTTTTTTGTTCTTTTGTTGTTATTCTGTTGATTGGCTTAACATTAGCACTAACTCTGTGCCTTATACGAATACTCAAATGGTAGATATAATCAACCGTTTTTCACAGGTGATGACACTGATGCTCAGAAAGATCAAATCACTTGCTCGGGGTTACGGTTAGTAATTGGCCTAATTTTACATCCAGGGCTCATAATTACTATGCTGCCTAAATTAAGGAAATAGGTAGAGGTGGTTTGGGTTGTGCTGTCAGGGCCTTCTTTATGATATATGTTGGAAATTTCACTGTTTTCTACAGTCCCAGGCAAAATCACTACCTCAGGCAAAACTTAAGTCAATTCCAATACAGGGAGGGATCTTTAGTCAAATTCACGCTGACCTTGCCTTATCTGAATCCACGTATCTCTCAGTTTCCTGATCTGCCTACCAGGAGCCATGAACTTATTGAATATTACTCCGTTCTTAGCTCTGGCTAAGCTTCTATTCACTTGTTTAAAATCATATTTATTGTCTGCCTCCTATTTGCCAGGCACAGTTCTTGACACTGATGCTACACCTGAGAACAAAGAAGAAATTGTGGTGCAGTAATGGAAGCATACAATTTTCAAAGTTTTTAAAAAATTAAATAATCAGATTGTTTTCAATTTGAGCTATTTTCATCAGATTGCAGGCTTATTTTTCTTTCCGTTGCTAGGCTGATTTGCTGCTGGGCTTCTTGGTACCTCTGTTCCCAGATTAAAATGGGGAAAAAAATAACAAAGAAGTGAGAATGCAGTTTAATTTTTAAAGCAAACATTTCTGGAGTTTTGTTAGGTATTTTACATAATAAAATTTGTTCGTTCTCTTTCTCTTTAATATCCATTTGAGTTTAAGAACATTTTAGGATCACTGTTAGAGTTTCACAATGGGATGAAACCATAATTCTTGCTTCATTCATTCATATGATGAAAATGTTTTGAGCACCTACAATGTGCCAGGAACTGGGGATAAAAAGATTAAATGACCCCTTTCATATCCATATAATCCAAAAGATCAGGAAAACATGGTTCCGTCCCTGGCTGAGCTTTTGATCTGAAGGAGGTATCTGTCCCTATTACTTCATGAATTCCCATTGGGTAATTACATTACATTTTCTCAATCCTCAACAATCCATTCTATATAAGAAGTGAGCAAAAATCATGTGGACATTTCCCCTAAGTCAACAAGTTTCATTTTAAACACGTTGTTTTAACCCTTCACAGAATAGAACTCTATTTGCTGGATATTCTACTTTCTTTTCTATTTTGTTATCCTAGTATGTAATAGCTCAGAGCACAGTGGTGTGAATTTGTGTAAAGCAACAATTAACTCCTGTATCCCTCAATAAAGAAATAAACACAATAACAAGAAGAACATGTTAGCCTTGGGATTATAATACATACGGTTCAACTCCACAGTTGGGGGGAATGGCTTCTATTATTCTCATTCCAAGGTCTTTGTCTGTGTGTCACATCCATCAATAAGAGCTGTGCACTTAAAGCATTAGTGGGTAAGTTAGCCTGTTGAATACCAAGTTTCCAGCTAGGGAAAGAAAGGGTGTAGGGTTAAGAAATAGATTTGAACCTGGAGATGGAAATGCAAGAGGGTTAATGGAAAATCTGACAGATATTTAACTGTAATGTGCATTAATGTAGGTGACTCAAACAATCCCCTTTGCACTCATTCTAATTAGTTTTGCCTTTTCTAATCAGATGTCAGTTGTTATCAGTTTGGTGGAAGGGGGTGGCGGTTCTTTTTGTGAAATCCAAAGGAGACAAAAACCCATTTAGCCAGTGCACTAATCAGTAAATTTGCACATTAATGGTTAATTAAAGTTAAGCACAAAGACTTGAGATTCAGAAGGTGTTTACTATAAGGAGTTCTGAGTTTCAAACAGAAGACTGTACAAATGTTTAGACTACTAGGATCAGAGAGATGTAATGTCAGTGAATCATCTTAACTCTTTTACATTGTGTTTCCAGCAAGAGAAACCAAACTTAAACACATACACACATACGCACAGACTAGGCAGCTCTCTGGATACTAATTAGAGAACTCTGGCAGAATGTTTGCATTTGATGCAATGAATCTGAACAATAAAGTGGTGCCTAATTCTCCAAGCAATAAATTAAGTCAAACATAATAGAGGGAAGCCAATGACTGCTTCCCTGTGCATCCTGCAAAATCAAGTTTTCAAAGTCCCCGAGGATGAAAGAATGGGGGTGGTTGATCTATTTCCCCTTCATTCTACCGTGAGTTCCCTCCACCCTTAACCACTAGCATTTTCCACTGTTTGTTTTCCACAGGGTCTTAAGTTCAGCTCTGCCTTTATGAAACATGAATTTCATAAACAGGGGAGCTTATCGGGTGCTACCTGGTAGTCCACAGGTCTGTGTGGGTGAGCACGGGAGTGTGGTCTTTGATCTTTGTCTCACATCTGTACTCTGTGTCTCTGAGTCTTTGCCCAGTTCTTTCTCCCCTTAGCTTGTACTCTGTCTTCATTGACCCTTTCCCCTACACACCAATTTTGAACTAGCCTATTTTCTCTGACCTTCTTGAGAGTGTTTAATGGCAGGCCTTGAAGGGGCAGAAGTGTGTACATGTAGCCACTGGAGTTATTATTGGCAGCAGTGATGAAGGAACATTTCCTGGGAGAGGATCCATTCTGGGAAGAGGCATGAGGCTAATAAGCTGGCCAGCCCATCTCCACATCCCTCAGTCTGCGGCATACATGAATGAGTCCTGAATGGACATGCCCTTGAGCAGAACATATCCAAAACAGCTTCTGATCATCGTCCTTACTTGCTTCTCGTGCTTACTACCTGGCCTGCCTCCTCCCAGTCTGGCCAACGTGGAACCAGAGTGAGGATTCTAAAATAGGAATTTCATCATGTCATCACCTGCATAAAACTTTTAAATAGACTTCATTTTCTCAGGAGAAAGTCCAGCTCCATATGGAGCTTATAAAGCCCTGTATTATCTGAATTCTGCCAAG
Source organism: Ateles fusciceps (assembly GCA_036589455.1). Lineage (NCBI taxonomy): Eukaryota > Metazoa > Chordata > Mammalia > Primates > Atelidae > Ateles > Ateles fusciceps. The sequence continues at coordinate 6,101,037 of JAZHEH010002496.1, forward strand.
CTCTCCAAAGTCACTGGTTTTCATTCCCAGCCTTTCTCTTCCCTTGACTCCTACCCATCCTTTCTCCAAACTCATATATACTCTGTACTTGGCAACCTTCATAACAAATGTCCTCCAGTTCCTGAGAAGTGTCATGCTTTCTCTCACCCCCAGGTCTTCAAATATTCTATTTCTTCTGACTGGAACACTCTTCTGCTCTACTCGGCTTGGCTAACCTAATCCTAAACTTTCTTCAGTCTCAGCTAAGACATCATTTCCCCCGGAAACCTTCCCTGGCCTCCCAGTCTGGATTAGCTCCCATCTTATTTGCTCTGGTAGATCCCTCTGCTTCCTCTCTTTGAGCATGTATTACCCCTCATTTATCTTTGTTCTTGTGAATCTTCCCCAACTAGACTGAAAGCTAGTTGAATATAGGGGTTGCGTCTGTCTTATTCACCCTGTATTCCAACCCCTAACACATCTACTGTGTTGCAGGTAGCCAAAACATAGTTGTTGAACAAGTGGACAAATAAATTATACCATTGACTTATTACCCTTTCTTCTGTTCTGGGGATTTAAGAGCCCCTTCCGCCACAGAAGGTGGGAACAGGAGCTAGCACTTGCACCTTCCTGCATACCAAGTCTGCCCTCTAAACACCATTTGCCCATGAACCTAGTCTTAGTTTGAGTCCTAGTCCTTCCAGGTCTCATTGTCAGAGCTGGAAAGCAGAGAATTCCCTCTCAGCTAACCCATGGGTCAAATCTATGGGATGGAATTCTGAAGAGGCGCTATCGATGGGGGCTGGACTGGCCTGTATTCTGAAGAATCATATGGGTGAAAGTAAAGTAAGAGAGTTTCATTAAGATACTCCAAGTGACTTTTTTTCTCTCATCCTGAAGGCAATGGAAAGTCATGAAAAAAACTGCATAGGTTGTTTTTAAGCAGAAATATAACTTGTGCCTGGCAAAAGGTAATTGATTAATTCAAATGTGTTGAATGTCAGTGAATCAAAATTGCGCTTTATAAAAGACACTCTCGTCACAGGATAGACAACACACTGGAGGGGGCCGCTCCTGCTGACCTCAGAATGTCAACAATTTACCTATTCTCTGTCCCATTCTCTCCCTTGCGCCCCGAGTGCCACTTCTCAGAGGCCAACATTGAACTTCAGCTCTTGCCCCAGAAGACGTATTCCATCAATCATTGTATTTTACATCTTTACTCTCTCCTTTCTATCTTCAAACATGCTCAAAACCCAGCATTCTTCAAAAATGACTTTCCATTAACTCTTTTACCCCTTTGAGCCCCACTTTGAACCAGGCTCAGAACCTTTGCAGTCAGCATACTTTCTGTCTCCCTTCCCAGGTGCTACTGCTGATGCCACTGCATGACCATCCACATCTCTGCCTTCACGGCTGCTGCCTTTGTGCTTTGATACTGTAATTCTCCTTTTTACCACCTTCTTTCCAGCTACCTTGTCCCTCCAGATGGTAGTTGGAAAGTGTGTGTAAGCGATTCTGCCTTCTCCATACTCCGTAGGGATGAGGCCAGTAGCTGGCGTTCCAGTTGTCTCTGTTGCTTTTGCGAGGCCTTCTTCCTGGAATTGCAGCTTTACTGCAGATCCAATCATTTCCTGGGGCTTGACTTCACAGCATCAGCTCTCCTCGCCTTGAATGCCTTTTGTCCTACCCCTGCCTGATCCCTACTGGCTGTGACATCCTGTCCACCTCCTAAGGCACTTCTGCTGCTTTCTTGGAACCCCAGCCCTTCACCGTCTCCATCCCCTTCCCCGAGTGTCCATGTTGCTGTAATTACCCCTTTTCATGAAGCAAAGTTAGTTTCTTCTCCCTCTAGTACCCACAGCACAGTGCAAACCTTTCAATATAGTTCTTATCATACTGTATTATAATTTTGATTAGGTCTGTGGTCCACTGAACTATCAACTCCTGGAGGGTTGGGACCAAGAAATTTCTTTTTCCCCCTCTCTGAACTCACAAAGCATTTGGCATCTGTCACACTATTGCTTTCTACCTTGAATTGTAGTTAAGTCCATACCGTAACCCCTCTACTAGACTTCAAGCTCCTTGAAATCATATCTGTAGGTAGTTGATCTTCGTACCACCAAGAGCAAACACAGTACCTGAGAGAAAGTGTCAATATACAGGCAAAGAAAAAAGGAAAAAAAGGCAGGGCAAAGGAAAGAAGGGAAAGAAGTTTTGCAGTGGGGGTGTGTGTATATGTTATAGACCGTAGCCTGTATAATCTTAAAATCAAAGGGAACGAAATGGGTTTGAATAATTTTTATATTAATTTAAATCTAAAATATACATTATTGAGAATTTATATATTACTCCAAAACTGTCGTCAGTATCTTCGTGTCTATGTGATTCTGGCCAAGTTACTTCAATTCCCTGAAACTAAGCTGTGTCATCTGTAAAATTAGAATGGCAATACCTATGTTGCAGGATTGTTGAACATTTTCCGTGGTGCATGAAATAACCCATGAGGTATACAACAAACACAGGGCCTGCACCTTGGAGGGAACTGACAAGCGTTAACTTGCTTCTTGTTGCAAATAAGCACCCTCCAATAAAATAATGCAAATTAAATGTGAGCAGACACTTGCAATGCATGATTTCCAAAACTGAGCCCCCATTTAACTCTGAGTTTCCAAGCAACTGAAGTCAAAAGGAGTGATGTGGGAATACAGAAGTTTTGTTTTGTTTTTAAAAATATATGAAAGCCATACACATTCATTAAATGGAGGCAAACTTTTTCCTGGAAATAAATTCAAAGGTACATTTATCATCAGGGGAGTTAGATAGCATGGTGGACATCTTCTACTGGAAGTTTTGGAAAGACACCATGACACTGTTGATTTTGATGTTTCTGTTTTTAAGCTGCATTATAAAATCTTACCTGAATATTATTTGAAGTTGCTGTTTTTGGGCTGCATTATAAAAATCTTACATGAATTTTATGAATATTTATATTCATATATTATGAATGTTAAACTTTAATTCAGTAAAGACTCTCCTCCAGGAAGCTGAGCTAATGTGGTTACAGGTATAATGTTTTCTGAAGATGTATGTCAATGCTTTTCATACTTTCTTTTAGCAAGAACATTTCTTTCATCCCTTTTTCTCCTCCCCACTCCTTCACCTGCTGCCTTTTCAGGATTTTCCTAAGGCACCTCCTAGAACTTTAAGTTCCTTCAGGATAGTTTGCAAACCAGTGTTCTAGCTTAACCCATGAATAGGGTATATAAATCTTATAGGAATGCATAATTAAGATGCCCATTACATTGCCTCACTCAAATATCAGTTGTTTCAAATGAGTCTCTGGCACACCCATGCATTGTGTAAAATGGATTAGACCTGAGGAGTGTCTACCTCAGAATCAGGTTACAGGCAGAGCTTTCTGAAACCTTTTAATATGTGATAATCTTACTCCTGCAGACAGAAGAAAACTAGGAACTCCAGGTATGACACCTGCACTACCCAGACTAAACTCATTCAAAATCACCATGGAAAAATAATTCAGCAATTGGTATAGTTATTTATCATTCAGCAAATACTTAATCACATACATGTGGCAAACCAGGCTCACTGATGTGAGAAATGTAATAGCTTGGGTATGTGTGTGGTAGGAAGGGCGTGGGAATGGGAGACGTAATACAGGAAATGTGGACCCAAACTTGCAGCTAAGGATTTTACCTTCAGGCGTGGGAATGGGAGACGTAATACAGGAAATCTGGACCCAAACTTGCAGCTAAGGATTTTACCTTCAGTGATCACATCTTGCTCCCTGCCTTTGTTACAGTTTTATTCTATTATTTTGAATTTTAGGATTCCAAAATGCAATTACTGTCTTCATTTTAAAATGTGAGTCTTACCTTTATCAAAGTAAAATGTGAACATAGTTTAAAAAGACAAATAATGTTAAAATGCAAAAGCTGTTTCCTGGCCCCTTTTCCCTCACTCTTTTTAATCTCAAGAGGAAACCACTTTCATCATTTTTAGTTTCTTCTTCTGGTACTGATCATTATGTACCTAAATGCATCTGTACCTGGTACCTCTTAAGTAATTAATTTTAGGCAGTATCCATTATATCTTATTATAGTAGATGAAGATTTTAGTTCTATTTTCAACCCTTTCTTTCTCTCCCCCTTTTGCCATGATGTAGCCAGATAAAAAATTTAGTTAAGTCCATATCAGTGTTTTCAGAATTTATGAAGCGATAAATAATATTTACTGCCGAGAAAAGCAGTGCACTGTAGTTTAATTCTTATCCAGGTGTTATGTACCTAACTTTTCTTTAGTTTGTGAAGTTTCCCTAAATCTCTGGCTGTCTTGTCATACCATCTAACAGCTTCGTGAAACATTTCTCAGTACGTTTTCCACATTGATACAAACCTGTCTCCACAGGAGCCCTCCATCCCCAGCCACAGCCTTAATGGGTGTTCTCTAGGCCTGCTGATACAGCTGTCCTCCTACAACTTCCTGCCATCATAGAATCCCTTCACTCCTTTCCTTTATCAGGTTCCCTGTTTCTGGATCCCTTTTGTCTCTCTGTTTGTTTACTCTCTCATTTTATTGTACTTTACCTGATGGTAGCTTCCTGACCAAGGGTGTGTGAAGGGGAAAGTGTTAGAAGCTTCCTAGTGGTGTCTTTGGTGCCACAGAGTATGCAAAGAAGGGATGAGGAAGTAAGCTTCATTTATTGAGCACCAACTATATGCGAAGTGCTCTCTCCATGACATTTCTAGGAAATAGGAATAATTTTCTCCTCTTTACAGATGAAGAGGTCGAGAGTAGAGTGGTTTAGTAATTTGCTTAAGGTCAAACAGCTAGCAGGTGGCAGAACTGGAATTCAGATCCATGTTTATCTGATTGTAGCCACTTTCCACATGCTGCATCTCTCAGCCAAAAAGCTTAAATATACAATCCTTGCCCTCAGGAAATCTGCTCAAGCATATGTCTGATGCAATGTTGGATAACTGTTATTTTTCTGGCCCAATTTTTCCCTTTTTACATGTGTGTATAATATACATGTCTATGTATTTAATTTAAGTCTGGTTAAAGACTTAAATTATTTTCACAATCCCAAGTACATCAAGGTTTATTATTAGATTTTTCCATGAAATTCTAAAATAGTTATTTCTAAAGGAGATTTCAGTTCTTTATCCCCCCCAATTTATTAGGCATTAGGCAATTACAGTCTGATCTGGTTACAGCTGAAAATATGTCAGTGGTTTTGCCTTTCTCCCTGGTGGATTTTGGTTTCTATGCCAGTCAGTTCATTAGCTGACACTGATCATCACATTTAGCTCTTCCTAAACGATCTTCAGAATTACGGGTGGAAAAGTCCCTACGTAGAAGGAATGATAAGCACTTCTGGGTGTATACTGTACCAGCAGGCTACTCAGAGCTCCACACCTTGACTCTGAATTGATAACCTTGTCGGCAAAAAAGAATAGTCAGCACAAGGAGTGAAAACATAGGTAAGGATTTAAAATGAATGAAAAAGGTAGAATCATTGCTTTTTAGTGGATAATTTACTGACAGGTCTCATGTGCAAGCAACAACACTATAGATGCATTCCATTTATGCTGGCACAGCTGAAGCCCTCTCATTGCTTTTCTCACCTAGACATGGCTCTCATTAATCAAGGGAAGTTGCATGGACTAGAACAAGAAGACGGTTTTGTCCATACACTCCTAGCACCGCCCTCTAGCAGCATTTGGTTTCTGTTCCAGTATCGTTGTTCTCAGAAGCAGAAGCCCTATCATTTAGTTAGAAATTAGCAGTAGATACATGCTCTCTGAACAGTCTCTGATTTTGAGTGTTGAGTTCTAGAAATTCTTTTTTAATTCAGTTGTTACGCATTTCTAGTACAGTTTTCCCCTGTAGAAACAAGGTAAAGAAAGTGCATTAAGTCCTCCTGATCCGCCATACAAAATCTGTTTGACTTACGTGACATTGAACTATCTATGACTGAACTATCCATAATAATACAGCATATGAACTATCTATGATTGAACTATCCATGATAATACAGCATACTATCCATGATTTCTAGAATATGGCATTCTTTTAAAAAGAGATGTGTTCAGTGTACATTGATTGAGCCAGGCACGGTGGTGGAATCAGAAATATAATCTATGTAGTGAAATGGAGAATCGCAGAATGAGAGAAATGTGAGTCCCAGATGTGCACAGAGCACTTTGCTATGGAAACCACAGAGAAGGGGCATCCACCTCAGCCTGCCTCCAGGTTTGAAATAAGAAGACTATGAGCATCTTCAGCTGCACTCTCATAGAAGAGAGGAATAATCCTTCAGACCAGGGGAAGAAGGAAAAGGAGATTCACCAGAACACCGCCAGGGAAGGAGCACAGAGCTCTTCATGTCCAGTGATTCTTTATAGCATGGACATTTGCAGTGTAGGTACTGCCTGAATGCCCTTCTACACCAGTGTAGGGGCCTGAATTTTGTTTATTTCATTTATCAAGATGTAATAGTTGAGTCATCAGTTGTATTTCTGTAGCCTATAAAAAGATCACCAGGCAAGACAGGGCCCAACACCGCTGCAGCAGCACCCAGAATCCTCACCAGGCTGTACTGTGGACTCCACACCAGCCCTGGGAGGCAGGATTCAGTGGATGAGGCTGTGTTTTGCATATCTGAGTACAGTCCACAAAATGATTTGCTTTTGAAAAACCAGTAGTATTCTTACATCCAAGATTATTCCTAAAATAAAGTTTCAACCCACTTATATGATGAAATTGAAACTGCCTACATTGTCAAAGCCGGAAAGATAGTCAAAAAGATGGGGTAGGCTGGGCGTGGTGGCTCATGCCTGTAATCCCAGCACTTTGGGAGGCCAAGGTGGGTGAACCACTTGAGATGAGGAGTTTAAAAATGGCCTGGCCAACATGGTGAAACCCTGCTGTACTAAAAATACAAAAACTAGCTGGGCATGGTGGCATGTGCCTATAGTTCCAGCTACTCGGGAGGCTGGGGCAGGAAAATTGCTTGAACCTAGGAGGAGGCAAAGGTTGCAATGAGCTGAGATCACGCCACTGTGCTCCAGCCTGGGTGACAGAGCGGGACTGTCTTAAAAAAAAAAAAGATGGGGTAAAAAGTCGGAAAGAGAGATCCCAAAGGAGAAATAAAAGAAAATTTGTGCCAAAAAAAAAAATGCATTTCTGATTATCTCTTCTGCTGTACAAAGATACTTTATAAGGCAATTTTAACTCTGATAACTTGCCCATTTCTGTTTGCAGAAGGAGGTCAGTCATTCTCACAAATATCTCCATGTGTTTTCCTCCTTGTAGTTCATTCAGTGGAGAGGGTGTGAGGGTCCAATTTTGCTGTTGTAAAATTGTTTCTCATTTTTCTGAACGCTTGAAATGGGGTCAGATCTAAATGGATATGAATTCAACATGGATCCAAAGGCCCAAAGGTCAGGTCCCACTTGGACGGTTTTGATATGTAAAGTGCTCCTAACATTCATTTATAGAGAGCAGCAAGAAGGTTGAGCTGTGGCCTGGTGAAGATTCACATAGATCTAATTTTCCTCAAATTCAGAGCAAGACGTTCCCAACTGCCTGTGGGTCCACGTGAGTTGGGAGTATTGGAGACCCCTCTTCTGTACACCTTGAGTGTACATATTCTGCAGTGAAGCCACAGGCAAATATGTGAGAACCTCGCCAGGCTGTTCCTTAAGAGTGTGAGGGCAGCCCTGACTTCCATGGGAACGGGATTCCCTGCCAAATTCGGATGCCGAGGCTTCCCCCGGGGACCACAGCCCATCCGAGTGGAGGAAGTTGCTGTGAAAAGTTAAGCAGGCAGCTCTGAAGGGCTGTGTGTGTGTGTGTGTGTGTGTGTGTGTGTGTGTGTGTGTGAAAAGAGAGCAGCCTTGCCCCATTGCTTGCATTATAGTACACATGGAATCAATTTTAAATTTCACAGAAAGAAAACAGTAAACGAGTAAGAGGGGGAGCTGGTGTTTCTCTCTCTGCAAGGCTGGTGTTTCTGCTCGTGCATACTTTACAAGATGCACACCATTCATACCTGCAGGTTTTACACATATTTCTTTCACCCCTGAGCCTCTCTGAGACGCAGCTCCATGATATTTCAAATGACTATGAGGATCACACCTCTCGGCAAGAGTCAGAATAACTTTCTGTTGTAATATTTTAAATTAAGAACTTCTATCTAGGCATTGCAGGAGAGAGGAGACTGTATTCACAAATTGATTCTGAAGTAGAGATGTGGGAGATACATGATCCACAAAGCAGGGCTACCCAGGGTTCACTTCAGTATTCACGTTTGGGGAAGCATGAGAATGGCACATAGCAAGGCCAGCTGGCTCAGGTGCATTAGCATACAATCAATATGCAAGGTGCTATCTGAACGCTAATTAGTAAGAGTCACATTGACCATGGTAGCAGATGACACATTAAACAGTATGATACCAGTCACAAACCTCACCAGCTTTTCCAGTAACCTGAAAAGACAAAGAAAAGAGAACTTGGGGAAACTCCTGTTCATCAGTCAGGTTTCCCCCTTAAACATCACTTCCTTTAGGAAGCCAGTCAGACAGATCCACCCCCACCCGACTTCCCCTAGCTCAGCTCTTCTCACCTTTTACGTTATACCTTCCAGAATTATCTGTCTTCATCACTGGTCTTCCTTCCTTTAGTCCCCAGCACCCAGCACACTCCCTAGCACTCTGTAGGCGCTCATTGTATGTGCTCACTGGTTGTAGGTGCTCATTGGTTGATGAAATATTATGAGCTTGTGTTAGCTCTTGGAGGATATGAAAATAGGGAAGATAGAATCCCTGCCCTGCCTGGGAGGGAGACAGACAGATAATAATAGACACCATACAATTTGTCAAACTTCACAAAAGGAAGAACAAAAGGAAGGTTGAACTTCCTAGCACCTTAGTGATAAAACAGACCTACATTAGCTTCCTGTCTGATTCATTAATTTTACTGGTAAAAAATAATGAACAGAATCCTATTTCCTTACATTTCAAATTTGATAACCAGGATAGCACAATATCAATAATAATAGGCCATGGATTTCACTTGGGGGAATATTATATCAGGTAGAAAACATGAAATATTATCAATATCGTCTCTAGGAAATCTGTGTATTAGCTTTGTAATGTCTAACGTTGAATTTCTCAACTTCAGAACTGAAAGCAAATACGTAATCAGATTTGCATTAAAGCTTTAAAGAGTGAAATTAAGAGTCACACTCAAGTTTCCGGTTATGTTTCTTTGTTGCCTATTCCTTTTGCCACTCCGTCATTTAATTCATTTTTTTTCCAGAGGAAAGAGCAAAAGCAAAATATGCAACACCCTCTCCCTGGCCTCCAGTACTCCTGTAGCATTATTTATTGACCACTCTTGGTGTGCTTGGCTTAACAGACCAACGGAAGGAAGTGAAGGCTCTTCCCTGAGGGTTTGCTGATTCGATTAGAGAGAGCCATTTAGAAAGATAACTCAAAATCTCAGACACGGGAATATAACTTTTATTCTGGTGTCAAAAATGATTTGAAACCTTTTTTGTATGATGACGTTTGTCACTACTCCTTTTTATTCCTCTCACAGCACCCGGTGGGTGTCTCCATGCCTGATGCAGACAGTATAGAACCCAAATGCAGTTGCAAAGGTGAATGACTTCAGGTGGCCTTGTGCTGCCATTGTCATCTGCACAAAATGTGGACTGCCCATGAATCTTTCCTCCATATTAACCTCTCTAAGATTAGAATCTGTTGAAGACGTGAATCTTTTGATAGCATTTCCTTGGAGTTTTGGGAGATAAATTACATTTTGTAGAAATCTGCTGAAAACTCTCATGTGACCAAAAAGACTGCAAATAAGAGTTTTATAAACAGAAAACAGCGTAACAATAGTTTCTGGGTAATTCTTTGAACTTGTTAGGTACAGTAAATACTGTCCTTTGCACACCTGCTGTGTTTTGAGAATCTGAGCTTATCAAAGGCCACATGGCTTCAGTGGAACTGACCAGCTGGGTTACTGCATGCAAGCAGTTAGCCACCCTGCCTCAGTTTCCCTACAATGAAATTGACAATTAGTTGAGTGGTCCTCAGACTTTTAGACTTACATCTTATAATACAGAAGCTGACATGGATTTGCTATATTTCATTTTTCTGTGTAAAGTACATTAAAAATCAAAACTACTGCCTACTATTACCATCTTTCATGAAAAAAATATATTTTAGCCTTAAAACATTGAGAAGAACACAACCTCAGAGTAAGTGATGGTCCTTGAAAAGTGAATAAATTCAACTCTTTGGTAAACTCCCTGCATGAATCTTATTTTTTTTCAGTCCCATTAGCAAACAAAAACTTCTTGCAAAATGAACACATGTCCACAGAACACCACTGGACTGCATGATCTACACCGATCCTTCTACCTGTACCTTCTAAGCACAGTACTGGAACTTACCAAATAAGTCAATAAATAGCCAACCAGAGCCGTATCACCTTCTACTTTGTTACAGTGTTGGTGTTAATATTTGACAGCACTCAGCTAACTGGAATGTGGAAGGCACTGCCAACCACATCAAACTCTTTCCGCCCAAGATAGTGAATCGGTTTCACTCCATTAAATTGTCATTGTCTTTAGCTGCCATGACTCCTCTAATCAGAAGTGAATCTAGCAACAAGGAAATCCAGCTTTTTTAAATAGAGGAGATTTCAAAGGGATAGGAGACTATAAATGCCAAACAAAAGCTTCTATGCAAGGCTAAAGTGGTGATTTTGCACAAAACACACAAGTAAAAGATTTACGGCACAACGAGTGTGCTACACTTCAGTTAAATTATTCAGTATTGTTACAGTATTAATGCTACATCCCAAGTTTCATTGTGTAAATTAAATACACAGTCTATTCCCTAAGATTGTACTTGGTTTCTATAATAGTTTTTTTAAGTCCTCACAGATTGGAAATATAAATATGGAAATGTATGATTATCAATAGTTTGAGCCAAATCCTAAGAGAAGGGGTTTGGACTGAGGTCTAAAAGTACTTAACTGAAATGGAGCCACCAAGAGACAAGTTTAGTCTTGGAGGCACATGTGAGAGGGTGACAAATGGAGTTTATCACGTTGGGAGACTTGTGGATTTGCCTTCTTGTTTCCTTTGGCAGAGCAGGGTGAGAGGCCGGCTTTGGCGTCATTGCTTTAAACACACAGTCATTTTGTCATGAGGTTGGATCTCTGGTCCCATCAAGGGTTCACTTTGTAGTTGATCTGTTTTTAAAATGAGGTAGGTCTTCTAGTAAATGGCCCTCTCCTTGACAGCGAGCTCTTTCAAGTTGAGGGGACTCAGTCTTCTTCCTTTTCTTCCTTACCTGCATGCCACCTTGTCTGTTAAGGCGAAAGAGCTTACTTTATGTAGACTATGTAAATACTCACATTTAGGTTCAGAATATCAGAGATGGTGTGAATCTTGGAGATGTTTCTTAATAAAATCATTACTGCCTTTTTACATATGTAACAGAAATTTAATAGCTTCTCTCTAAGTTTATTCACCACTCAGAACCCTGATTAGAACTGTGATCTCCTGATTTCAAGATGAATGCCGGATCCATTCGCATCCCCCAGTGAATCTCTAGAAGTTGAGTATTAGCAAGTATACAGGTAATACTATGTAAGAAACATGCAGTGCTCCATTAACCTATATGCAGTCCGGACATACCCTGAAGCAAAGTTTTAACTACACAGAAACGTGGCCTTAACCTTATAACAAGAGTGGTTTTTTGGCAAGTGGGCTATGTAAGGACACTGTACATTGGAAATAATGTCAGCTAGAGAAGAATTAGAGATATTCTGTAGCTACTTGAAATTTTCAGTTTTTTAAAGAGTAATTATTTCAAGGCTGAACTAATTAAGTGCATCTCTATGTCCTGCAAAATCTTAACGCCCCACGTATCTTCAGAAAAATTTTTTAATGCAATACATGTTTTGAGGTCTTAGGGTATAGCTGGCTCAACAATCAAAATAACTGAAGATGGACTCCTCTCTAACAGTCCACTGGTGCAATTAGAGAAGTCTGCCTTAAGGGGTGATTTTCTATGAAGACAACCAGTCTTCAAAATGGCCAGTGGTAGTAGGTCATGGTGACTTCTTTTAATGTATCTCTCTATATTAGGCATATGAAGGATGGACTGGGGAGGAAAAAGAAAACAAGGCCTTTGGAATAATAAAGGTGGAGATGAGATTTGGTGACTGGGGAATTTAAAAGATGGAATAAAATCCAGTGTACCTATTATCTATGAGTCTTTTCAGCCTACCAGTCCAAATGAGCTTATAGAACATTAAGACCAGATTCTCACAGGTTACAAGCATTCTACTGCACCCTCTCATTTCGGAATTTTAATCCCGTGCAAAGTTACTCCTAGTCCTCAACCATACCCCAGGTATTTGGGAGTCCAAAATAAAGAGTTTGACAAGCTCTCCTAAATAAGTAGGAGCAACTGCGCGATACTATCGGCTGCCACTCCAGGCTACACTGTGGGAAGACTGGCAAGCATGGGATCCAGGTTGGTATTGTGAGTTGAGTATAGCCTGGAGCTATACATCTCCATGGGCTGTGGATTTCAAAGTAATTCCAAGTTTAGTGTGACATCTCTTTCCTTTTCCACTCAGCTCTTTTCTTCCCTAGGTCACATACAGTCAGGATGGCTGGTTCAGGACACTTCCAGGTGCCCAGTGTCATCTTGGCAAAACCACTGCCCTTTGACCCTGTGGTCTTATAGCTGAAGCACCTGTTTATACCAGATTCTACAGTTCTTCATGGTTTTATTTCCTCGGGAAGCTTCAGTCCTGCCTGAAAACTTGGTTTCCTTCTGACTCTTGTCCCATTCTGCATATATGCCTAAATAACTGAAAATAAATTAGGAATACAGTTTAAGCCTCTACCTACCTTCTCCACTCAGAAGGCCCCTTAGCTTTCATCTAAATACCTATAGGGAGGGCTCACCTATTTCCACCCGCAAGTGTATTCAAGTCTCAGCTACACAAGAGATGTTGAAGTGACAAAAAATTAACCAGTGAAGACAGAGGTACACAACAGAAAAAAGTCAAAGACTATTTGTAGTCAGTACCCCTGAGGTTAAAATGAGATTTATCTGCTGTCTGCACTGAACACATAGCTGTGTGTATCCTATAGTTGTGTTACAGGATCCTTGAGGTATGGCTTTTTGGGCTTGAAACCTCTGGCCAGTGACGCTTTTGCCTGACTTTTGTTCAGCCCACTGGGCTTGTTCTGCCTACTCTGCAGGCTGCACTCAACTCCCAATACCAACCTGGATCCCATGCTTGCCAAGGACAAGTCGCATGGAGCAGCAAAGGGTGTGTGAACAAGCATGGGGTCTGGTAACTGTGCAGCCAGACACGCCAGTGGGGCGGGCAGCTCCAGGTGCCCACACAGGTGCCAGCTCTCTGCAAGGCTGCAGCTGGACCAGAGGCACTGCAAGCAGCTTACCCAGCTAGTGCCAGTGCCACAGAATGCAGTGGTGCCCAGAAGCTTGGAGATGCCAGGCACTACAGGACTCCAAAGAGGGACAGCACTGGCTTGGGGAGCTCCCAGGTCTGGGATTCCTAAGGGGCTGTAGCTCTTCTCTCCTTCTCTTCACCTGCAATGCTGCAAACAAGGGACATGTTTCAGCCCTGTTTGTGTTATGGCTCTTTTAAATCCACCATTTGGCGAGTCCCAAGTCCTTGTCCTGCAACCAGAAAAAATGTGGTATGCAGACAAGTAGAGGGTGAGCAAGATGAAGAGAAGCTTTATTGAGCAATAGAACAGCTCACAGGAAATCTGCAGGGGGGGTCCCAAAAAGTATTCAGCTCCTATCTGAGAGAAGACCCTGGAGTGGGATGCACTCCTAGCAGATTGGAGACTCTGGAGTGGGAAGATCCTCTCTGCAGGCAGGTCATCCTCTCTGTCTCTGCAGGTCTCTGGAGCTCTCAGGAGAGAGGAGGCCCTGGAGTAGGTAGCTCTTCTCTGCAGCTGGTCTCTGCTCAGGTCTGGCTGAGCCCAGGGCTTTTATGGGCCTCAGAGGGGAGGAAGTACATGCCAATTGGTCCATGGGCAGCCATGGATGGGCCTGGAAAAGTCATCACAAGTTCCCACTCTGGTCAGCAGCCCTGGCCCCTAGCCTTTATGCCCTCCCTGGCCTGAAGGTGGGGCCTCACCAGGGACCTACCTCCTTCTGCCCAGGAATCTGCCTACCTCCTGTTGCCATTCATGGCACCTGGACTAGGCCTCAGCTTTTCTCTGAGATCAGGCACTGACAGGAGGAAGAAGCCAGACAGTAGGAGTAGGCACTTCTGAGCAGCCTTCCTGGCCCACAAGAGTGCAGGGATGCCTGAGCGTGCAGTGCAGTTTGGGTGGCTGCAGCTAGCCTAGAGAGGGTAGGGAGCAAGCCTGCTCCATGGAGTGGGAAGGCCCAGGTCTTCAGCTGCAGTTTGGGCAGGGCTCCTACCTGCTCCATGGAGCAGGAGGTCCAGGTCTGTAACTGCAGTTTGGGTGGCTGCAGTGGCACCCCAGGAGCACCTCCAACTCAAGAGAGATGGGGCTCCTGCTTGTCCCCAGCTCCACAGGCTCCATGGAGCATGCAGCCCCAGCTGTGTCTCCATGCTGCAGCTGGCATGATGGCAGTGGCAGGCTGTCTGGAGCGGCTGCTGCCATCAGTTGCAAAGTGAGTGTGAAAATATGAATTAATCAAGAACCACTGGTCTAAACAACATGATTTTTCTCTAACTTATAGTGTAATTAGATTTTCTAAAGTTACAGTATTATTTATCTGAAATTTTGTTTATTATTTATTTATTTAGTTTTGAGAAAGGGTCTCATTCTCTTGCCCAAGCTGGAGTGCAGTGACATGATAGTGACTCACTGCAGCCTCAACCTCCTGGGCTCAAGTAATCCTCCCACCTAGCCTCTCCAGTGGCTGAGACTACAAGCATGTGCACACCCAGCTAATTTTTGTTTTTTGTTTTTTTGTTAAGTAGGGACGGGGTTTCACCGTTTTGACCAGGATGGTCTCGATCTCTTGACCTCATGATCTGCCCACCTCAGCCTCCCAAAGTGCTGGGATTACAGGCGTGAGCCGCCGCACCTGGCCAATTTTTGTATTCTTTTTTGTAGAGATGGGTTTTCACCATGTTGCCCAGACTGGTCTCAAACTTCTGGGCTGAAATTATCTGCTCACCTTGGCTTCCCAAAGTTTTGGGATTACAGGCATGAGCCACTGCACCCAGCCAATTTTATCTTAATTAAAAAATAGAAATGCTTCAAATAGTCACTGTAGGTGAAAACAAAGGAAGAAAAAGGAGGAGAAAATAAAGAAGGATAAAGACAAAGAAAGAGAAAAGAGAGAGAGAGAGAGAGAGAAAGGGAGGAAGGGAGGGGGAGAAAGGAAGAAAACAGGCCAGTGGCCCACACCTGTAATGCCAGCACTTTGGGAGACCATGGTGGGAGAATTGCCTGATGCCAGGAGTTACAGACCGACCTGCACAACATAGTGAGACCCCATCTCTACAAAAAAAAAAATTAATAACTAGCTTGGCTGGTGACGCATGATGTAGTGTCACCAGCATGAAGCTGAAGCAGGAGGCTCACATAAGCCCAGGAGTTTGAGACCGCAGTGAGCTATGTTCACGCCACCATGCTCCGGCCTGGGTGAAAGAGGAAGATTATGTCTCTTTAAAAAAAAAAGAGGAAAGAAGGAAGGAAAAATCATCCCTTCTTTTTGATCTATAGTTCTCAAGCTAAAATACATGCTTTTTAAAAATGTCTAGGCCTACCCAAGACCAATTAAGTCAGAGTCTCTTCAGGTTGGGCCTGGGCATCTCTCTCTCTATCTCTGTGTGCGTGTGTGTGTGTGTGCATGTGTGTGTCTGTGTGTCTGTGTCTGTGTGTATATATATTAAGCTCCCCGAGGAAATTCTATTGTGCATCAGAGCTGAGAACTACTGTTCTAGGGGAAGTACCAAAAGTGAAGTTCGTAGACTTGCTTTACCTCCGTATTTGAAAAGTCAGACTTTCTTATGTAATATCAAAGAGAATGAACCCACGTCAATTATTGTAGGAGAGAAAGTCATCAGGGGAATATTATTTTTTCCACTGGCTGAGTAAGGATTCTGGTGAAAACAGCTAATTTGAAAACAAAACATTTCCTAAGTGAAGTGATACATGCGTTATTATGACTCAGGATATTCAGATAATTAAGCAGTAACACTTTTGTTGACATTTAACTACGTTAAGAAGAAAACTTGTTGAACCAGAAATGTCAGTGGATAAGGGATTTCTAAAAAATGAACTTGGGCAGGTATTTTCTTCATGAAATGCTCTCTTAGGAAAAATTTTTCAATTTATTTGGCCCTATTTATAAACATGTTCGATCCTGTCACCACCCTCAGGCCCACAAAGCAGGAAAAAAAAATGTTAGAATTCTGTTCAGAGGCCAAGAAGACCTTTAAATCAGCAATTTGAAAACACAAGCTTGCAAAATATCGTATCGTAAGTTGTTCTTTGGGAACGTATAACTAATACGGATTTGAAATGAAAACTAGAGCAAGAGAGACAGTTAATGCATTTTCATGTCTCTGTTTTAATGTCCATATTAATGTGAAATATCGTATTCAAAGAACTCAGCAGACCCTCAGTAGATTTCTCATAATGAATCTTTGCAGCAATTCTAATGTTCTAAATCTGGTTTACCAATGACAGATGTAAAAGATGATTTTTAAAAAATGGGATCTAATTTCCAGGAGAAGTGTTTCATTTGTTGGGTCTTGATTTACCCTGCATAGAGTAAGGGGATCATGTGATAACTTTGTGTTTTAAAGGGTTGTTACTGACTTGATAGACTTACTCTCTGAAATAGAAACATTACTGTTATAGGGCTGTGCTGTTGGCTGCAAGAAACACGTTTGCTTGGATAGAAATGGCCTCTTGTTACTTCTCTAAATGTGTGCTCTGTTGTGTAGAAGAAGGCATTTTGAAAGGCAGTCCGTGTGTCAAAGAGTTGCTTTTAAAATAGTGTCAGGCTACGTTGGACTGATGAGCATTGATTCTGGAGATGCTATGGCTTGAGAAGAATGCAAGCAAATGGCAGCTACCAGCAGAAGAAAGAGTTCTGAAGGGCAAGGCTAGTGTTTCGGTTTAGGAAGGCATGGTAGGTGTTGTTTGTGATATGTCACAAGGGACTCTGGCCATGTGTTCTGTGATGTCTCTTCCCTGCTCAGAATCCTCCACTGGTTTCCTGTCTCACTAGGTGTGAAAGGCAAAGTCCTCACCAGTCCGAGAAGATCTGCCTACCACATCACGCATGCATGTGCACACATACACTGCCCACCGCTCCTACACAGCTCCCTCCACTCTATTTCTCTATCCTCCAGCCGCTCCTGCCTTCCCAGAATGCACCAAGTACACGCCCTCTCAGAGTCTTTGCTCTTTCCTTTCGCCCTGCACCTCTCCTTCTCTTTACTTGGGTTTATTTGTCTCCATAGCTTTTATCTCCTTTGGATGCTCTGGTCTGTTTCCTTGTTTTATTGTTTATGTCTGTCTGCCCTTACTAGAAGTTAAGTAGCATCAAGGCAGCAGCCTTCCTAGTTTTGTTCACTGTCATATTCCTAGCACTTCAAAGGGTATCTGACACATAATAAATGATTAATCAATATTTGTCGAACAAATAAAAGACTTTTCATCCTACTCTTTATTATAATTCATTCCTAGAGGAGTCAGTGGACTCTGGTCTCATTTTAGGTCTCAACTGTTAACCAAGGAAACATCATTAGATTCAACATCAATACAGAGTAAGCATCTCTAGGTAGCTCAAGGCTAAGTATGTGTTGTCCAGTCCACCTATATAATTATATTTGTCCCCTGTGTCACTTCTCCCACACACATTGAGCCAGTGGGCAGAGGGTCCTTTGAGGATGAAGACCTTGATCTTCTCCCGCTTCAGGAGCTTCTGGTTTTCCCTGGACAAAGATGGGGCTCTGCCTTGTGCCTTCAGAATGACGGTGTGTAACAGCCCCAGTGAGTCATTTCACACACGATGACGCTATTTACAGACTCATTGACAGGACCCTTCAGCACCGATGCTTCCATCAGCAAGGACAGTGGTAGGAAGTGCCAGTCTTGGGCTTAAGGAGAACAAGATACCTCTTCCTACCCACTGTGGACAAGGTTCCTGAAGAACCACTGGTGTGGCTGTTTGTTGAGCTCCAGAGCCATAAGATGAGTAATTAGGTGATTAATAGTCATTGACACTTTTCTTGGAATGAGTTTTCAATCTTTCTTTAGAAGAGATTGGGGGAGAAAGGGGGATTAGATGCAGGAGAATGGGTGGATCAAAGCCCAAACCAACCAGTTTCCTATTGCGCCTGGGCCCAGCACAAGAGCTGGTGGAGTGCTGGGAGCCTGCCCTACCCCAGCAGCACCAGCTCTGCCGTGCTCTTCCAGTGCAAGGCAGCACAGAGCAGCAACTGGCAGCATCAGCTTTGTAGTCAGAGGGGCTCTGGTTCAAATCCTGGCTTTGTCAATTCCTGGCTATGTGACTGTGATTAAGGTATCTAAATTCTCTGTGTCTCATCACTGTAAAATGAGAATAATACCCACCACATGTGATTGTTATAAGGATTAAGTAATACCATTTATATTAACCAGTTACTGCAGTTCCTGGCACTTAAAAAGTACACTTAATAAATGGCAATTCCCAGAATCAGACAGGACCTGGATCATCCTTTATGGATACTGGAGAGATTTGTGGAATGAATCATGATTCTTCTTGCTAGATTCTCTGTGTTGTCTCCAAAGAACTCTGGGAAGCTAACAGCTAAGCCAAGGTTCTTTGCTCTATCTTCTTTCCCGTGTGTGTGTGTGTGTGTGTGTGTGTGTGTGTCCACGTGCACACACGTGCACTAGAGAGAGAGAGGGAGTGCTGTATACCAGGCCTGACCCAGGAGATATTTTTTTAATCACATGCTTTGCCCTGATATGCCATGAAAACTAATATCAATTGCTACCCTGGGTATAATACAAGAACTTGTCTCTATTTTTTATGTTGGCTTTGGAATAAATATTTAATAAAACCAGGGCAATTTTCTTAGCAACTTTTTTTAAGCTTTTTAAAATGTGATTAAGCATTTAAAAATATATCAGATGTATTCAGAACATTTTCCAAATTGTTTTCTTAAAGATCAATTTTGTTCAGATACTTTAGGTTCTGGGAAAAAGCTATTTTCTCTCTACTTTGACACAAAAACATTCCTTCTAATTTTTTAAGAACACAGTACCTTTTAAGATGTTGGCTTCTTGGTTTATGGCATGAATTCTAATCACTTTTAAACTTTTAGCTTTTATTCTACACTTAGAATTCAAGCAAAATGGCAATGATCAAGTTTACAAAACTTCTGTATGAAAAGTGGGAAAAAATTAGTTGTTTCCAAGATTATATTAACATTAATAATTAAAACCAATTGAAGATTTATTCTGTGCTGGGCACCGTTCCAAGCACTTTACATTGTTAGTTCATTTAACCCTCACAGAATATTTTGAAGAAGATACTATTATCCTCCACATTTTGTGACACACTGAAGTGCATGCGGGTTAATTAACTTACACAAAATCATGCACTTAGTAAGTGTATTCCACAGTCTGAATATATTGCCCTCTACAAATATAATAGTGAACTTTATTGTCTGTAGAAAAGGAAACTGAGGCAGAAAGAAGCCCAAAGATTCGTCAAAGATACATAGCTATAAGAGCAGAGTAAGGACTTGAACTTAGAAACATCTGAATCCAAAGTTTGGGCTCTTCATATATACACTATACAACTATTTTTCCACATTCAGATAAGCTATCAGAATAATTTACATAAATGTTTCATCAAATGTTCCTTCTCAGAGAATCTGAGGAAACATTAGAAGTTCTCTTGTCTAATAAATATTTTCTAGAGGAGACGTGACCAGTGAACCTGTTATTTTCTAGAGCGGACTTGACCAGTGACTTGTGCTTCCATCCATCTGTCCAGGAACACAGATGATCCATCCAGGAACACAGATGGTTCATTACTGAATCACTCTGCTGGTTGGGAATTTTCTTATATTGAGCTGCTGTGCTGTGACCTAATTTTATATTTTTCATAATTTGTAGGGTAAACATTGCCATACTTTGGAGCCTTGGTACTAACCTGGCATTACACTGAATCATGTATCTTCAGGAAAATAGAGTTAGAAGGCACTGTAGAACAACATCCCACAGCTAGCCAATCAGGAGGCTTGGAACTCTTAGGTAAAAGATGTGCTGGCCATTCTTGGCTTCTTTTACAGACATGAACTCATCTCACTTCTAATCACACAGGGAGCATCTGAACAGAACTGAGGCCCTTGGTTGAACTCTAGTCTTGCAGACATTGTATCAACAGGCAAAAAAAGAAAATTTAGACTTAATTTGCAACTCAAATGCAAATTAAGTCTAAATTATCCTTTTTTTGCCTGTTGATACAGGCACATTCTCAAACCGGAAGAAGCTGATATAGAGTCACAATTTTTTACACTTTATTGTTTTGTTCTGTTTTTAATGAGCATTTATTGGGTAGTTATTTGAGAAACAATATAGCTCCATAAAAAGCCATAGGCTTTGGAGTGAGCATCCCAGCGCTCATATCAAGCTAGGCATCCTGGGCAATTAACAACCTCTCTAAGATTTGATTGTCTCTTTTCTGTAAATCAGAGTATAATACATATTATGGGTAACAATGGGACTATGATGATTTTGTGACATAGTGTGTATAAAGTATTTAACATACTCATTGGCACATAGTTACCACTGAGTCCATGGTGGTTGTTAATCATTCACTAAATCAAAAAATAAAATTTATTGAGTTTTCATATAGTAGAACCATGTATTCAAGCTTCATGCCCCAGGCAGCGTGGGCACAGTGCTAAAAAGGCAGAGACAGCCCCCAACTTCTCAGAACCTGCAATCTAGCTGGGAAAACCAATACTAAATGAGTAATAAAAACAAAGAATGAGTTATAAGAGGGAGAAGCATAAAAGAGTATGGAGATTCATCACTTTGTCTGAGGTTAAGGAAGGGGCCCCTGCAGAAGATTGTGAGCCCTGAGGACAGAGTCAGCAACAGACGTGGAGATGAATGGACAGCATGTTCCAGGGAAAGGAACAACATGTGCAAGGCCAAGAAGTGAGAGAGCAGGAATGTGCTGGGAAAGAAAAGATCAGTGAAGTGCCGGAGAGGTGGACAGAGGGGGTGGACTGAGACTGGCATCAAATCGTAAAGGACTTTGTATAAGTATAAGCCATGCTAAAAGCATTTGTTTTGGGTTTTATCCTAAAGTCAATGGAAGCCATCGAAAAGCTTTTATTGGGTTGAGGGGTTGGCAACATAATCATATTTGGCTTCAGTATAATGGAGATGAGTAAGACACATTTCCTTATTATCAAAACAGTATAATCTCATGGCAGCAGAAGTTGAAGGGGTCACAGTTAAAGAAGGCCCAGGAAGAAAAAAATGTTCTTAGGTACCAAATTCTAGGTAAAAATTTTAAAAAGGGAGTGACCACATGTCTGTGATGTGACATTTGAAACAGATCTTTAAAAATGGGCTGGGCACCCTTTGGATGAGGAGAGCTGCTGGTGGGAAATGGCACTCCCCCCCGCCCCCCACCGCCCCCCGGATATCCTAAGAAGTAAAATTAGCAGGCATACTCTTAAAGTGCTCCCAGCTTATGTTAACTGGATTCTAGGTTTCTCTTCCTTCTACCACTCCATATTCCAGAATCCCTTTGAGAGAAAACTCTGCCATCCTTATTGTAGCCCCTAAAATCCACATTCTGTAAATTTTAAATCATTACCATGTGTATTTCCCTCCTCCACTCTTCCAAGGTTATTTCCAACTGGATGCCTATGTAAGCTTATAGCTTTGCAGAGCACTTCCGATACACCCCCTCCAGCTGTGAACTTTTTACCTGTGCTTCACTGCAGTGTCTACATGCTTATTGAGAAGTTAAAACAGTACAGGAAATACTACATCATCTCACTGGCATTACCAGTTAAATCTCCTAGTGTCTGGGCAATATGAGGTTGAGCCATTTATTATAAATGCCACATCACAGTTGTAGTAATTTTCTGTTTCCTTTGAGTCACTCCATGTAACACAAACCAAGGCAAAAAAAAAAAAAAAAAAAAGTACCATACTCTAACCTTCCCTAACTTTCAACTCATTTTATCTTACTTGATTAAATTTATGAGAAAAGACCAGTAAAGCAGTAGAATGTTTTAAGATACGATTAAAATAGTCATTTTTTTCTTGAAAATATGCTTTTTTTTCTTTAAATAATGCTGAAAGTGGGAACTTATCTCTCACGGTGTGATAGTTTCCTATTTTGTAATGTGGCTTATATTCAGTGAAATGTCTGTGCTGAATAGAGCTTTCATGTTAAACATCTGATTCACCTTACTTGGAACATGTATCTAGGAGGTGTATTTAGAGTAAGCAGGATAAATTTAAGATACTTTCCCATAACAGAGAGAAAAATTAAGAAATGAAAAAAAAGGAAAAGAAGAAGGGAAGAAGAAAAAAGAAAGGAGGAAAGGAAAGAAAAAAGGAAAGTTTTGTTTGAAATGGAAATTTCTTATCTGAAAAAATTTCTTTTGAAATTCTGAATTACAGGTTGTTATGCTTTTCATCTAGGAAGAAAGTGGCCTGTCTTGTAGGATTTGTGGATCTTCTGCTTTTTATTCATGTCATGACATTTCGATGTCAAAACTGGGCTGGTAGTAGACACCTGTATTCCAAGGAAACAATTCTGATTTCTGGTCTGTCTCTCTATTTGAACAATTGATGCACTTAACAGGGAACTGTATTTATCTTCTCAAACTTGTTTTCACCTTTATATTTTCCTCTCCTGAGACATTGTTCAGAAAAAGGAACCTGTGTTACATGGCTTTCCTGCCTTCGGCTCATTTAAAACAGCGTTCAGTCACCTTCCAATGCACACTCTGTCATGTGAGCTTTTGTCCTTCACCCAGCTGTTGAAATTGCACCATCCCTGTATCCAGAAAAGCCAGAGGGGAAGAATAATCCAAGCAGACTACTTCTTGTAATCAAAAGAATAACTGTCATTTTGCTTAAAACAGATTCAGGGGATTTCTAAATGAATCCCTTACGTGAATATATTCTTGGGAATTCGACAATCTGCGGAGAAGTTCCTTAAGGAGAAATCATAGGACAATTAATGACTGTTCCCAATCATCAGATACACAAGAGCACAGTTGCCCTTCATTTTGCTTTCTTTTATGTATGTGTCTGTTTATATTTCAGAGCCAGAATAACTTGGGGGATCAAGAAGGCTGATTCTAGGTTCACTTTCTCATCGGACTCAGAAATCACTAAACCTCTTGAGTTCTCAGTCTCTCCCTCTATGACACAGAAGAATGCTTCTTTAGACCGGCCTCATGAAAAACAAGTTATGTTTTTCAAAAAACAGAATTATATTATCCATTGAGCTACTGCTTTGTCACAGTATTGAAAGGAATAACTCTTGGATCTCAGCCACAAGACTACCGTCTAGCAAACTAAAACTTAGCGGTGATTTTAAGGAGGTGATTTTATTGCCAAAGAACCCTGATTTTCTCCCAGAGAGTAGTAACATCGAATATGGCACTTTGGTCTTCATAAACAAGGCCTCAGCTTTAAGGAATTGTAGCACATTTGTGCTCACAGAAGTGTGCTACTGTGTAATTTTCACTTAAATTCCCATTTTCTTCTCATTAGTTCTTTTCATTTAGATCTGGGGCCCCTGTGCATGCATCAGTGTTCCTATTATATTTGAAATTTCATAAAATAGATATGTGGGTGATTTTGTACTAGGCAATAAGATAAATAGTGATCTTTTCTGGAAAAAAAATTAGAACACATAGTCTAACAAGTCTGGATACACATATAGAGACATAGGGACAAAAAATTGTAGATGAAGGAAGTCATTTTAAATAACACAAGAATAGGTTCCAAATCAATTGAATACTGTTTGGTATATTAGATGCATCACTGGTTCATTGTAGTGTACAATTTACTAGTTTTTCCAAAAGCTTAACTGTACATTTTGTCTACTTAAAATGGTGCCTGAATTTAATTTAATCATACAATTCTTTAGTTATCGCATTTATAAAAATGGTCAATATTACAGTGGGATGACTTTGCAAAACTATTTTCAACTTGAACACATAAAATTCTTGCCTCACTTTAACATAGCAGCTCATGGCCTCCATCATATGAAGCTTTTATTCCTTCATGCCTTTGTGCTGTTCCCTGGACCTGAAGTACTCTTCCTCTTCCCTCTTGGCTTTATTCAACCAACTAGACCTACTAGTTCATTGAATATCTTCACCTTCAGCAAAGATAAATGTTAGGATCGCACCTTTTAGCCTGTTTCTCTTTTAGCATTTAACACATTGATCTAGTGGTTTACTTACAATCCTGTATCTTCCATGGGGCTATCAGATGCTCAAGACCACTTTCTTTCCATCCTTAAGTACTTTGTAACTAGGAAAATGTCTATCCCATGACCTGCTCCCAATAAACGTTTTTGAAATACAGGTTGAGTATTCCTAATCCAAAAATCCAAAATTCAAAATGCTTCAAAATCTGAAACTTTTTGAGTGCCAACATGACATGCAAAGGAAATGCTAATTGGAGCATTTTGGATTTCCGGTTTTTGGATTAGGATGCTGAACTGGTAAGAATAATGTAAATATTCCAAAATCCAACCCCACCCCCTCCCCAAAAAAAGAGAAATTGGAAACACCTCTGGTCCCTAGTATTTGAGATAAGGGATACTCAACTTGTACATGAAATAGGATAGCTTTATCCACTTCTGTGTTTATTACATAACATGGACTTCTTTCTGTTTTTCTTAGCTTTACCATTTATTGTAAACCATGCACAGAGAACAAGGAAGTAGGGGATTTAAAAATCTGAATTAAAGTCTGCAAATGGACAAGGAATGAGCTAAAATCCAGATTGATTTTTAAACTATTGCTTTTTATCCACTCACCTATGGCCATGCAGTTCTTATCTTACAACCTAGTGCTATCATGAGGTATAAATTTAAAATGATCATGAAATTCTATCATCCATTTTAGTCAGAGTTTTGCAGAATTACCATGTTAGACATGTAAACATCTGTGACAAAGAGAACCACGCTAAGAGTCCAAGGTCCCTTCTTCCTAACTTTCCCTAGGTAAATTGCCTAAACTGTCTGTGCCGCAGGTTCCTCCTTTATTTTTTATTACTATTATTATCATTTTTGAGATAGGGTTTCACTTTGTTGCCCAGGCTGGAGTGCAGTGGCAAGATCTCTGCCCATGACAACCTTCACCTCCCAGGCGCAAGCAGTTCTCATGCCTCAGCCTCCCAAGTAGCTGGGGTTATATGCGTGCACCACCATGCCCAGCTAATTTTTGTATTTTTAGTAGAGACAGAGTTACGCCATGTTGGCCAGGCTGTAAGTTTCTCCTTTAAAATGGGATAGCAGCATTCTCAGAGTTGTGGGGGAATGTAGGAAATCCTGTTAAAGGGAAGGGCTTGGCACAGGACTTGGCAGTAGGTGCCCTGTAAGTAGAAGCTGGGATTGTTGGACTATATTCATGGAACAGGAGATATTCTGGCACATAAATGGGCAGAGTTCTAATGGCTCCTGCAACAGGAATGGAAAAGAACTGGGTTCCACTTAAACAAGGTACCTCAAAGAGGCAATCTCACTCTTGCTTCAAACTGCTTGGACCTGGATGGCCTCATCATTGCCTTCTCTTCTGGGGATAAGATGAAAGGCTCCAATCAGGCTGACTAGCACTGGCCAGCTTGCCAGAAGGCATGGTATCCCCAGCCCTCTCTACATCATTCTAAGTTTGGAAGTCAGAATAAAATAGTATGGAATTTTGGCCCCCAAATCTACTCATTAAAACCATGTGAATACTCTACTTCACATCCTTACTTGAGGCCTTCCTGGCTCTGACACGGATTTAAGACCTAATTTTTAGTGAATTTTCTGATATGATTCCTGGTCCTGCAAATTAGAAGAGTTCATGAAAGGACTGCTGGAAGGAAGCATAACTTGCAGTGAAAAGTGATAACTGCCCGATATTAAAAGAGAAACCTGGAAAGTTTGACATGAAACAGTATTCCTGTCCGGTATGATAGTGAATTTTCCTTGAAGATCACTCTCGGTTGTGTAAAAAGAAGATTAAATCATGTTGGGTATATTTTGTTTCCAAAGACAGAGAAGTGTAAAATGTACTTTAAGGAAGATTTCTGCTGAGAAGTTTTGGTTTCAGTGGTCTACAGAGTTTACTTCTGTGGAACACCTCGTTCTCTGCCAAAGCCGAAAAGATGAAGTGTTGCTGTATTTAGAAAATAAGGAAAGTGGAACATTTGTTGTAATAATGTGAATCTTTTCAAAATAATTGTTAAGAAAAACTACAAAACTGATATACGTTTTTAAAACATTATTCTTTTAAAATAATCTAAGTTTGGAAGTAGTCAGAGGAAAATAGTATGAAATTCTGAGGAGCAAACGCAACTCTATTTTGAGCTTTTTGAGGAACAACACTATTTTATTTTGGTTACCAGGTCTAGATCAGGACTCAGCACTCAGAGGTTGTTTGTTTTTGGATGGAGAGATGGATAGATGTATGAATGAGTAGATGGATATTGAAGAGATGGATGGATGGATGGATGGATAGATGACATTATTTTGGCTTAAGCTGCATTTAGGAAGAGTTTAAAGGATGTGAGAGAGGCATGCAGGGGGTATCAATTCCAAATCAGGAACTAAATAACTCATAGAAAACTTGCTTCAAAGAGAAAGAATAAATTTCAGAGACAGAGAAACAGAAAGAATGAACAGCAGTAGTGAGATCCTGGCCTCCATGGCAATCATGGATGTATAACTGATTCTAGTGTGTACGTTATAAAAGAAAAAAAAAATACCCCAAGTTCTTGTTCTACTTCTGCTACTGTAGATCTGGGTGATTTGGGGACAAACTCTTTACCCTTCTCGGCTTCATTTCTTTAATCAGCAAACTCAGGAGGTGAAACTGGATCATTGAAAGTCTACACTACTGATGTAGATCAATACACCAAACGGCAATTTTCATTTCAAGGACATTGGTATTCTTGGAATACAGTTATCCTATTGCCTTTGTCTAAAGCACTTACTATGCAGTCAGAATGGCTTGTCCACATTATTATTTTTTTGAATGAAAAGATTTGTGCCTCCCACATGTAGGGCTTGGTGTATTGTGAATGGTAGCCTACACATACGCAAATGAGAACTGGGAAGATAATGAAATCTGAGGTGGAAATAGAGTAGACTTGTGAATGAACAAAGAAAGTGTATTTCTCTGGAAGCCAAGATGTCAGAGATACATTTTTTTGATACTGTATACTCTCAGCTTCCATGTAAAACAGTATTCTCCTGCTTCAAATACTCTAACCCTCATTTCTGAAGAATCCATTGTGTATATTAACAGTGGCTGTGGCAGGAGATATCAGGCATTTTTAAATTCCAGACTTAAAGAGATTAATGAAGGTGCATGATGCTATACATAAAGAATTGAGTGGTCAAATGCACTTTATTTTGAGCTAAAAGTTAGAACAAAAAAGATTCATGTCAAAAGCTTTCGATTCCCAACCTGGGCTTTGTTTTTTTTTTTCTCTCTTCTCTCTCAGAAAATAGCCATAAAACTAAAAGGGAGAACATGCAACCCAAAAGATTCTAAAATGCTTCAGTGCTACATGCCTTTCCAATGGGTCAGTTTGGGCAGACTAGCTCCAGACCCCACCACTATCCAAGCTTCACCATCCTTTCTTAAGACTCACAGTCACAAATGAGTGCTAAGAGGCTGCCCTGTGGCTGCAGGGATGCCCTGTTAGAACAAACATGAATTGAAGGTGAACCCCAAAGTAATTTGGTTCCATCCCTTATATTACATGGATGAAAACTGCCTTCCAGGGAGGCGAAGTGATTCACAAAGTAACACAGCAAGTCACACAAGTCTTTTGATTTCTAACCCTTTGCTTTTGTCATAGGCACATTGATCCCTGACAAATAATATAAAGCAAGAAAACCAGACCCTTTTTAAAAAAGGGTTATAACGCTATTACTTTTTTTCAAATGAGCCATTTTTCACCTTTTCACTTTGTTGCTTTTGTCTTGTCAGCTTCTTGTAGAAAGATGACTTACCACATGAAAATTCAACTTGGCATTTTCTTTAGACAAAGTGATCTTTTAAACGTAGCCAACATTTCTCTTGGAGTATGACTCCATTTCACATAACACAGCCTAAGATTGATGTTTACTAAGTTGGTTGTTTAAATCATGTTCAGCGCTTGGTTACATGGGCTGTTTCTTTGTCTCTGTCTCTCCCTCTCTCTCCTTTTCCTTTGTGCTTGACACAAAAGGATGGGGGCCCCAGGATCATCTAGAAATGGATCAGTGTATTCATGTGTGAGCTTTACAAAGAACTGGAGCAAAGGTGTCATTAAACGTTAGAAGTCATTCAATCACACCCATTTTTTCATACCAAGTACAGAGGGAAAAGGCTCTGTATGGTAACGATGCATAAAGCTTTGTGTATTCATTTACCCCTCACTTCTTGGAGGGGCTGGCTCTTTTTTTCCCTCCTGCCTCTTTCTCCCTTAGAGGAGGTTTGAGATTAGCTTTGTTTGTCTAAATCTGCCACTAATACTAAGCTCTCGTGTAGCGCTGAAAGTAACTAAAGTAATAGATTTGTAAAGAGAGCTTGTGGGTTTAATTCTGATTATGTTTCCTTTCAAATTACTGAGATTTTCCTGGGTGTCCATGACAGTGCCATGGGCATGGCAAAAACGAGAGAAGTATGACTCTTACCAAGCAAGAGAATGAATGGTCTACCCTTAATTATATTTCCAGCAACCTTTTTCTAGGTACTAAATGTAGAAGTCAATTAAGGGAGGTTTCAATGTATCAGTATCCTGTTTGTCCTGAAATGTAAATGGGAGTTATGAGAGTTTTGAAGCAGATGCCATCTGCTGGATAGTTAAGATATTGTAACCAAAAAGAATGTGAACAGAAAACATACGGAACAGTATATCTAAATGAGTGGACTGATTGTAATTTAAGTAAATACCACTTCCCAGGCCCCAGGTAGAGTGAAATCTCTCTAATTTACTGTCTACAGTAGAAATATTTAAAATTCATTTTTTCCGCTCTTGATAAAGACATCTCTTCCTGTTCACGTTCGATGCTAGATCCCCAAACTCTTTATTTAGTTTGCAATTATAAGAACAAACAAAATAAGTGCACATCTTCGGAGAAATGATAACTGCAAAAATGCCTTTGGAAGCCCCCGAAATCAAAACCAGAAGTAATATAAGAAAATGGAGGAGGATTAATATGGTTATAGGGAAATAAAGGTAAGTATATCAAAACCACATGTAAGACAAATACAGACTAAATAGTTAATTCTGTTTTTTTTTTCTCTGAGGGACCCTTTTAATAGAATTGGTCTCTACTTAAGACCACCATACTCCCCACCTTGCTCCCTCCTTAGAAGAACACATGGATAAAGGAGATTCTCCTTAAACTGTCTAACCTCTCTTGGAAATTGTTTATTACAGTCACGTTCTGTATAACTCCTGTTGTTACTGGATCACAGTCTGGCCTCCTCCTCTAACTATCAGAACAGGTTGTTTCACATTTTTGAAGCCCATTTTCCTCATTTGTTAAATATCACCCAGCGAAATTTTACTGTCCTCGTGAGCTATTTAAAAAGTTAAGGCACAAATTAATAGTATATCCATAAACAGCATTCCCTCAAAATATCCCTGTCTAGAGTTACTACTTAGAATTAGGACACTGACGAGTTAGTCTGTGAAAAGAATGGCGTTTCCCCACATGTAGAAAAATGCCCTAAGAAATAAGAACCTTCAAAATTCCAATCTACATCTGGCTAAGAAATCCTCTGGGGATATTGCAGAGAGGAAGTGGTGAGGGACCCATGTAAGATTGTTCATTTTTTTTTCTGTCAATAGAATATAAAACGGCACAACAGATTCCATAAATTTCTTACATGAAGGGCTCGCAAAATGAGGGCACCGAAGTTGTCAGCTCCATTTCCATTTCTGAGTCACAGATACACATATATGGCTAAAAGGAGGGAAGGAGCAAGCAAAATACCAAATAGATGAAGAGAGAAAGGAAAGATGCTCCCAAACATATTAACTGTTTGCCCACATGACTTGTCGGTATGTTAATGTCTCACATCGGCCACTGCTAAGGAGAACATTACCCCTTCCTTCCCTCTTAGTTTATAAATGGAGTCATATTATGTAATCATCCTAATGAGGTAATAGAAACATAAGTACACATGAAAATTTGATAGTCTTTTCTCCTAATTGATCCTCTGGTATGTTGGTCACCCCCCAGCCCATTAACCCTCCTTCTCTCTTCCAGACTACATCCCCTCCCCAAATTGGCTGAGTTTCCTGACCCAAAGGACATATTGTTGGCTATTGTTTCTAATAGGTCTCTCCCCCTCTTGGCAAGATAGAGAACAGCTGCTGGTCTATTCTCTGCCGCAAACCAACTTCCTTCTTTTGCCCTGGATGATTGGAAGAAAGTCGGGGAAAAGAGTAATTTATAGTTGTATTACAGTACCTCTATTTTCTTTTATGTTTATTTATATTGCTTCCATTTCTGTCAGGGATTTCTGAGATAATCAAGATCATTCTGCTACAGAGTTTTCATTTGAGTAGGCTCTGATGGCAGTTGGCATTTTTCTTCATTGAGTCAGACATTTTAGGACCCCAGGCTAGAGGAAGTGGTGAACATTTCTTCTATGAGAGTTTGAGAATCAGTATTCCTTTTTTGTAAAAATGAATTAATGTATTCTGTGTTACATGAACAATCAATGACTTTGAATTTGTCAAGGAAAGACATCTTGTCTTTGCCAACTTTCTGTTCCCCAAACGTAGCACAGTACCTGCTTGGTAATGTTTGCCAGATGAACTGAGTGGAGTGCTGAATGCAGTTCTGGTTTGTTCTGTGAAGTGTAAGCTACACTGACAGTCCAGCACTTAAGTCTCGCCCTAGACTTCAGGCCAGGCAAGGCTCATCACCTGAGGTGCGACCTTCTTCTGAGATCTTTGCCTTAGATCATTCCTGGCTCTAGGCCTCATTCTAGGCAAAGAAGCCAGAGAACTCAATGTTTCAGAACCTAACCCTCAGCCAAAGAAATCTAGAATAGGTACTGAATCTTCAGAGAGACTTGAACAGCTCTAGAAGCAGAATGTGGAGAGCATTTCTCTGTTCTTTTGGGGTAGAAGGAAACTCACAAAGTAGAAAATTGGTCTAAGACTCCGTACCCAGAAAAGATCCAAATGGCTTTGATACTGGGTATCAATGTGATATCAGACAAGACAACTCTGGATAAATAGGAACCACAGCCTAGCATTAAGGTTTCTCCCGAGAAGTGTTTGAAACTAAGGTTGGGTGATGGTGAAGGTCATGTTTACTGAAAACTGGGCAGAAGCAGAGTGGTGTCAAGTCCAAGGAATGTGGCAAAGAGGAGAGTGACTCCTGACTCTCTTACTTATTTCTGTATGAACTTAGCTTGGTAAGCATTAATAATAGCAAATTTTCTCTGCAGTCAAAACAGTCCCCTTTCTGGAGGCGTAAAAACTGGACAGCTGACAATTTCCATGTGGTAGATGCCTCATGGTAACGGTTCTTAATGCATTTTTAAGTTTCCTAGTATGTGTTCCTAAATGTATCATAAGGATATTGATGAATATGGCTCCTATTCTTTCTCTGGTCCCTACCTTGGTTCACCCAACAAGCACTTAACAACTGTTCCTGACAGACATGCAATGAATGTATATGACTGAAAGCAATACTAAGTGCTAAAGCCACTGAGATATCTGACTTTCTGATAGTTTGTAGCATTTTGCAAGCAATACAGGAAGAAGGAATAATAATAGCTATGATTCATAGAGTGTTTAAGACATGACAGACACAGTTGTAGTCATTTTACAAGCATTGTTTCATTTCATCTCATGGTCTAGTTTCTAAACGGAATCCTTGAAGATATACAGTGCCACAATGCTCACTTCTGCCCAATGGTGAGCCAGGCACTTCAGAACTGGACAAGGAAGCTAGTCAAGTGGGGTCAGAGAGTAGTTGAAGCCATCTCTGGAGACAGGGAGGGATAGAACTGATGGACAGTTAAATCCAGGTAAAGTTTGCCCTTTTCCTGCTCTTTGTCCATCTCCCCCAGTTCTCCTGATGCCTACTGTACGGTTGCTTGTTAACTCAAACGAATTTTAACTGGTGGGCTTTCAGACGTTTGAGGAGATGGGAAAATGGAGGTGGGAGAGCCTTCACAGAAAATCGTTGAATGAAGTCCTTGGTGTAAACATCTCTTTAGTTGCACATCACACTAAATAATGTATTAGTTGAGGGTGTGAGATCTAGAGTCAGACTGCCTGAGCTCAGATGCCATGCTAGGAGTGTAACCTTGAGGCAGCTTCTGCGTGCCTCAATTTCATTGTCTACAAAATGTGTAGAATAATACACATTAGTATTAACAGGTAGGATAATACATACTTCACAGAATTCTTATTAAGGATTAAATGAAAGGGTCAAACTAAAGATTAAATGTAAAAGGTTTAACAAACTATCTGGCATTTAATAAATACTGGATATTAGTATTACTGGTGTTACTAATAATTAATATATACCTTTTTTCCTTCCAGACTATGAGGACTAATTGAGAGAAAGAACCTTGAATATATATTTTATCTGCCACAATTCATACCACACTAGCTTCTAAACAAATATTCGACAGATGAATAGATGGTTGGATACATGGATGGATGAATTAATTTGAGTTTATGTAGATAAGGCCACGACAGAAGACCTCCTTGTT
This sequence comes from Ateles fusciceps, assembly GCA_036589455.1. Taxonomy (NCBI): domain Eukaryota; kingdom Metazoa; phylum Chordata; class Mammalia; order Primates; family Atelidae; genus Ateles; species Ateles fusciceps. Next base: position 6,134,061 of record JAZHEH010002496.1, read on the forward strand.
TTCAGATCTCTTCCAGAAAGTCATGCCTCACATGTTACCAATAGGAAATCACCATGACACCAAACTAACATGCAACATCCAGCAGGGGGATTTCTTAGGCTCAGCTAAACATTTAGACTCCTAAGACTATCACACATCACATTTGATATCATTCTACTCAGCAGAATGTAGGATCAGAACTATAGCTTGCCAGCAGGCCAGCATGAGATATTCTTCTGGAATTAGAGCCATGGAAGCTCAGGTGCCAGATGATGAGATCCACATGGGACAGGTGAAGGAACTGCCTTTGCTTAAGGGCCTTATTTCCCATAGGAGTCAATAGCTCTTGTAACAATTCCTTAGACATAGTTTGCAAGGTCCTTTCCAGGGACATGCTAGTTACAAGAACTGTTGCACTCAGGGAAGCCCAAACCATAGCCAGCAGGTATTTGCAGTTCATTTGTAGTTCTCCCAGTCCAGATGCACTCTACCAATGAGGGGTCATTTTTACCATATGCAATGTTGCCTAGTAACATAGTTGACACATACCATCTTTATCTGTTTCCAGGGAAACCAAGTTAAGAAGTTAACCAAAGGTCAGATTCTCATGCAAAAAGGAAAAGAGTTTTTGTTAACTCTTTGTCTGCACCATCCAAATAGTTATTTACTACATAGCCTGAGAAACCCGTCCAGTGTCCCTGTGAAGCATTCATTCTTACATCTCATATATGCCACAAATATGTCCCAGAATAGAATAATACAGAGATGGCCACATTTGCCACTCTGTGTCCTCCCTCTAACAAGCAAGAGTCAAGCCCAGTGATCCTTCACCCCATGGCTGCCCTTCACATCAGCCCCCACCAACAATCCCTTTCTTCAAAACTCAAGTGTAGGTGGCTCTTTCACACATGCACTCACTTGTATAAATACCCGGGATGTCAGTTTCCCTAGATCTGTATGATCTTAACAGATTATTAATTCAGCCCAGGAGTCACACCAGTAAGGAGCTTTTGAGTTTTACCCTTCCTTACTGGGTTGTTGTGAGGATAAAATGAAAATAAAGTGAGATCAAAGAGGTAAAAAGTTGAAAGGACCATAGTAATAATCTACGGTAGCTTTATTGCTTGGAAAGAATGTGAGTGAATTCCAACATGGTTGGATGGGGTTTGATCTACTTCAGTGAGTAGCTCAGAGAACTTGTGACTTCCTTAATTTAAATTATTAATGATAATAAACATTTTTACTATAAGTAAATAGAGAAATTTTGACCAGTGAGAACCACTAAACTCTAAACCATTCCACATTAATGACATGTTAGAGAGTTCAGTTAGCACTCACCTGCGTTAGTAAAAGGATTAAGTACTCTATTTATTCCTCTGCCTGGATGATAATAGTTTCTGTTGATTAAAATTCTCACTGTGTGTCAGAAACTGTGAAAAATGCTTTGCTTATGCTCTCTTAATTAATCATCAAGTATTATTAGCCTTACTTCTTAGCAAAAACCAAAGCTCAGAGAGAGTACAACACTTGCCCAAGGTCACTCAGCTATTCGTGGCAGAGCCAAGAGTTAAGTCAGGTTTAGTGTTAGTCCAAGTTCTGTGTCCTGTGTTCAGTGATATCTTCATGGAGATGGTTTATAAACTATGCATTATTCCTACTAAGCCAATCTGGACACACAGTGGGAACAGATTCCATGTTTCCTTTGAAAATTACTTTTACCTCCTTTTATCAAAAAAAGCAAAGGGACTATTAAAATGGAAAGAAAGTTAAATTTAGATGAAAATATATGTGAGACAAAGGGAAATTTGCATTTTATGTAAATTTCTCTACTTTATATTATTACCTATTCTAAAATGGAGTTGACAATACAAACGATTTTAAAAGGGCATAAAGTACAAAGAGGAATAAAGAAAAATAGAGCATAGTATGCCGGTTCTGAAGTCACCACTCTGCAGCTCATCTTGTCAGAGTCCTTTTAAAGGAAATCGTAATTACAACTCATTATCTACCTTGAAGACCTGCTGAATAACATGAGAACAGGTTCCAAATCAATAGAATCCTGTTTGAGATATTAGAAGCATCACTGGTTCATTATAGTGGAAAGTTTAATAGCTCTTCCAAAAACTTTTCAGCTACATGTTTTGTCTACTTATAATGTACTTGAACACATATTCCTGCCAAGAAGAAAAATTAAACTAAATTCTTCCACTATGGCTAGCACTTTTCTACTTTGTTCTGATTAATTCATAGATCTGTGCAACGAAAGAATTTGCAATTGGCAAGCAAAATTCTAAATTAGGCAGTTTAATTGTCAAGTAAATTTTAAAACTTGCATGAGGGGGTGAAAAAAAAATAGAAATGTAGACATGTTGGCATTTGGAAACCATAAATGGATATTTTCTTGTAGGTCATGCCAATCTAAGAGAGGGGAAAAAAAAAGAAAGACTTTTTATTCTGTCAGATAAAATAACAGTTTCTTTAGGAAACTCTAAGAAATCCATTCCATCATAATCTTCCAATGAAGGTAAATGTAATGAAATTTTATACTTTATTTCCTTCAATTCCTCTTAAGACATTTTCTTAGAAAATAGCTACATAAATATAATTACCTATATGTGTTAAAATTTTAATTTGAAATCATTTTCTCTCTGCCTAAATTACAGTGCAAAAAATTAGTTGTATAAAAAAATCAAAAGTGGATTTTGTTGGAATGATTTCTTCCTCCTAAACTTTATTTATGTGGGATATCAAAGAAAAACAGGGAATGAACATCTTCTATTTACTTTATTTGATCACGTAATTTTGTAATACATTTTGATTTCTATAAATTCTTACTTCTTGACCCAGATTTCGTTGTTTTCTATTAACTTGCTCACCCATTAAGTTAGAGTAATATTAATTGCAGTGTATGTGGGAGTCAGCAACCTTTTAAAAGTGGTGCACCTTTTTATGACACCTGATCTGAAGTGCTGGGGTAACTAGAGTGGGTACTGGCTGTCCAAACACAACATGGAAGATGGAGGTAGCACAGAGTAGGTAAGGAACCCTAAAAGGTCTTGGCTTCTCAAACTACCCCACCTACCATTTCCGTATTTTCTACTACAGTCTAGAAGGATTTACAGTCTAGAAGGATTAGACCCATTCCTTATTCATAACTTAACAAGACCTGTTTTTTTGTTTATTTTTGTTTTTGTTGTGTGGGTTTTTTTTGTTTGTTTGTTTTGCTTTGTTTTGTTTTGAGATGGAATCTTGCTCTGTCGGCCAGGCTAGAGTGCAGTGGCATGATGTCGGCTCACTGCAACCTCTGCCTCCCAGGTTCAAGTGTTTCCCCCTGCCTCAACCTCCAAAGTAGCTGGGATTACAGGCACCCCACCACCACACCTGGCTATTTTTGTATTTTTAGTAGAGACAGGGTTTCACCATCTTGGCCAAGCTGGTCTCGAGCTCCGGACCTTGTAATCCACCCGCCTTGGCCTCCCAAAGTGCAGGGATTGCAGGCGTGAGCCACGGCACCTGGCCAACAAGACTTGTTGTAACTACATTTTTTTTTTCTAATACATAATGGAGATTATCAGAAGGGGTGAAAGGAAGAAAGAGGTCATCAGTCTTTTTTGGATGCTCACTATATGCCAAGAGATGGATCAGGCGTTTTATTTAAGTATTCTGCAGATACATTGTCTAGTGAGTCCTCAAAGCATACCTGTAGAGTACATTTTATTAACCCCACTTAACGGTGAAGAAACTGAAGCTCAGTGATTTGGTGATTTGACTAAGTATTTTTTATTATAAAGTGATAGAACAAGGATTTGAGATAAAACTGCTTGGAGTTTGAGTTGGGAGGTGAGTTAGTTGAGCAACGAGAAAGTGAAAGGAAATTTAGAACAGGGGCATTTGAAGGGAAAGCACTCATTTATTCTTTCAACAATTATTAAATTAGCTATTAAGTATCAACCCTATGCCAGGCACTAGGGGAAGCAGGAGTGAACAGCACCTGTGTGGACACTATACTCCTGTCAGTTGGAAACTGAGTGTCTGGGAACAACACAAGCAAACTTAGACATGTAAGAAGAAGAGAGAAGGTACCAAAGGCAAAATTTGGTTTCCATCTATTTATTGAGAGCCTCAACTTAAACATACAGTCTTCTGATTGTAAGGTCCTGATCTAGTCTTGGGCTAAGGTCATACTCAAGAGCCAATCGTAACAAACTTATTGTTGGAAAGTAGGGACTATGATTCTGCCGACTAAATGTTTTGAGAGAGCTCTAGTGAAGGAAAGCCTCTGTCAACTTCCTCAGTGATCCAAAGGGCACAGGTGTTGGAGGTGATATCTAGATTCTGTTTCCCCATTGTATCTTTCCCTAAACGGACTCTGACACTTAGCAGATGCTTTGCAAATAATCTGGGGGAGGAAGGAAGGGAGAGAGAGAAGGAAAGAGGGTGGAAAGAAAAGGAAAGGAAGGAACAAATTTTCCTGGCCCTTCGCTCCATTTCTACCTGTCCTCCCCAGGGCCTTCTGATGGAAGCAGAGTTCACCTGTTCAAATCCAGGGGCTAGAATTGTCCTGAGTATTCAAAATGTCCCAAGTTGTTCAGACCTGCTGTCATCTAAGTCCATTTTATATAGGTATTTCCTTTAATTTGAAGGTAAGTTGTATCTTATAGTATCTGAGGTGAAAAGAAAAGCATTAGTCTGACGGAGGTAGTCTACCATTCATAGTTTTGAAACTAGAACATTTTGCTGATAAAGAGAAATGTATTTTTAAGCCTGAGTACTTAAAAGAAAAAAAAAAAACCAACAACAAAAAAACCCTTCCATCCTAGTCCTTTAGCTGGACTATTTCTGCCAGCTCCCCGGTTATGAACACAACACATTCTTGCAATTCATCACGTCTCTTGGCCCGAGCCTGCCTTTAAAATGGTTGGCAGCACATGCTTCTCATTAGCTCTGCCTCTACCTCACCTGCACTGATCAGAATCCTTCCCCCTGCCCCCTGCCTGCTCCCCCTCTCTCCTCCTTCCTCAGCCCAGACCCACAATCCTGCCAGTTTCTCTTACCAAGCCAGGCTGCCTGCTGGCATGGCAGGAGGCAAGTGAAAGAAAAGGTGAAAGAAATCGTTCACTTCTTTTAAAAGTAAATTCTGTGGGTTAGCAACCTTTCTTTCAGAAATAAGACCTAGCAAAACAGAAAGCCAAGGGCAAAACCAAAAACAATAACAGAAATGGAAAAACAACAGAAGCGTGCTGACTGGTAGAGAAATAAAGAGAGGCAGCAAAAGGTTAAGAGGGAAAATTTCCCATTATTACATCACTTGGGCAGCCAAATGTTTCCTGAGGTCACCAGTTTGTGTCGATTTATCTTCTAGGCTCTACAAGGAAGCTTTATCTACTTGGAGGGTATTATCTGTTTAACTAAGTTATCTGAGTGACAAAATATTCCTTTTTTTTTTTTTTTTTTTTGAGACAGAGTCTCGCTCTGTCACCAGGCTAGAGTGCAATGGCACTATCTCGGCTCACCGCAACCTCCGCCTCCTGGTTTCAAGCAATTCTCCTGCCTCAGCCTCCCGAGTAGCTGGGACTGCAGGCGTGCGCCACCACGCCCAGCTAATTTTTGTATTTTTAGTAGAGACGGGGTTTCACCATGTTGACCAGGATGGTCTCGATCTCTTGACCTCGTGATCCACCTGCCTCGGCCTCCCAAAGTGCTGGAATTATAGGCGTGAGCCACCGCACCTGGCCCAAAATATTCCTTTTATTTGGTGAATTGTTTTCTCTGTGACCTGTTCATAAATTGAAAATTAGATTGAACCAAAGATTTTTGGTTCAGCCCAAAAGTTGCTTTTGATACACACCAATCTTTCTTTCTCATTTTGTCTTTTGTGTGGTAGCTTTTGATTAGCACTTTCAACCCTTGGATTACTTTCCAGAGTAACTGAGAAAGTAAGTTCTCTCAACATATCTTCACAATGAAATTCATTGTGAAGACCCCAATCTATTCATACCACACAACTTAAGAATGCAGGTTAAGTTGCACTGTGTTTCTTTTTTTAAAACTGGTTATGAATGGTAAGAAAGGAATATTGAAGGGGTAAAGGACTTAATCTTTGATGGTATTAGGAGAGAATCATAGACATCTGAGATTTGGGGAGATCTCAGACATTCCCAAATCTATACCCTTCATCTCACAGATGAGGAAGCTGAGGCTGAGAGGTGAACTCCCCCTCTGCCACATAAGGAGGAAGTGGCAGGACCAGGATTCACCCAGGGCTTCTTAGCCCCAGTTCTTTTCTCATTCCATAGTGTGCAGGCACTATACTCTCCCACAGCAGATAAAGAATGGCTTTTTGTTCTAGCTCCAACAGTTAATATAGAACTTGATGAACAAAAATGACTTTCCTCAGTATGGGTGACCAGGGATATCTATATAACCTAAGTCTCCAGATGTAGGAAAACCTTTCAGCAAATTAGAAAACGACTCGTCTTCCTTAGGATAGATCTACCACCAACCCCCCCATCCCCACGCACCCACTCTGGGTTCAAGGCTTGGTAAAGTGCAGGCTGGATATATTTCCGTCTTAACTTGCTTCTTCAGCCAAGTGTTCTGGTGTGGACAAAACCTTCATGACTCTATCTTCAGTGATCCTGTCCGGAGACCGTGCATGAATCAAGTGACCAAGGGCAGGCATGTCCTGATTCACAGAAAGTCGTCCTGATACTTTGATCTGGAACAAGAGCCCTTTCATTATAGTGGATAAAGACAAAAATACCTCATCTTCAAGCACTTCAATGACTTCGTTTTTCCTCAACAACTTTCATTTCCAAGTAGGTAAGACGGATTCATCTCTGAACAAAATTGGACAGTCAGAAAAACTTGCCACTGGGCCTCTTTTTCTCTTGATTCACTTCTTTTCAGCAGCTAATGCTTGTACATCATCCCAGCTACCTTCACTGTTGCTCTCCCCTGGCTTGCAGTCGCAATCCTTTCTAACATGTTGGCTAATCGTGGCCTCATGCATTCATTCCAAATATAATTATTGAGCACTCCCTCTGTGCCAAGATTAAGGTTTCTCCTAGGGTTTTTGTGTTTTAATAGGAATTCTTAAGCGTAGCACAATGCCTGGGACATAATATATACTCAATAACCATATGAAAGGAGAGGAAGGGAGAGAATGGGGGGCATTTTATACCCAAAGAATGGTGGAATTCATGCAGTAGGCAGGGAAGGGAAACACAGGGAGCAAAGAACCTTTACAACCACCCCACCTGTCATGACAAATAGGCTGTGTGTTCTGTCCCATATTCTACAAAATACTTAGGGCATCAACGCAACCACGTGAAAACTGTTTGCCGGCACCTAGAGTCCACCTCCAGAACTCTCCCAGGCATGCCTCCCTCTTGCCCAGCCAGATAACCCAGCGCTTCTGAGATCCAAGAATTTTGGGACCCTGTTCTTGTCCCACAGCTTGGTTCCCGTTGTTTATGCAGCCCCTTGGTTAGCAACACAGTCTTGCGTTCCTGCCTTACTTAGCTTTTAACCTTCATACTCCGACAAGGTGTGATTTCCGGGATTTCCCTCTGGCTTTGTGTACTCCACACCTGCCTTTGTCTCCGTGGGCCCTAGGCTCTGGGTCCTTACTCACCTTACTGACATAGATGATTACCTTCATCTACTTATTTTAAGTCCATTATAGAAGTTACTACCAGAATTACCACCAGCACTTAGAAAACTTTCTTTGAATGCCGTTGTTTGAAGTCTACTCTCCATTTTCTTCCTATTAGGATGGTAACTGTGTGTTTTTCTAATCCTTTCAACTGAAAGTTCCTAGAAAGAAAAACTGCCCCATAGTCACTTCTGTGGCACCATTATTATTTAGTGCAGAACTTCATGCAGAATCAGTGCCTGCCCCAAAAATACTTTGTGATAGTTGAATTATTCAACCAGACATTCTATCATCCATTTAGTTTTTGTTGTTGTTTTAACCAGAGGAAATGAACAGGGATTTCTCATCAATTCTGGTCTTCCTCTGATGGGAAAATTTTTATATTAAATGCAAATTACTTTACCATCTGTATGCAGCATAATTTCCGGAATCCTTTCCCTTTATATGGGGGAGACCGGGTTTCCACCAGTGACCATTAAAGTATATTTGGCAGCCCTTGTAGCTCTTTCTATGTAGCCCAGATGGCACAGTTTTGTTTTTTTTTTTCCCTGTTTCCACTTGAGAACTTTTATAAGGCTTCTTTATGTTGTTCCTTCTTTTGAAGTACGTTTCTGTTCCTGGACGGGAGGGTTCGACCTTCTGCCTAGACTCCCTGTCTGTACTCTCTAGTCATAGTGCTGATTCTAGAGAGAAAGCAAATTTTGCTAGTTAGAACCAAAATCCATTTGCTAATGTGTCTGATCTTTTGTGTTCCTGTTTGTAAAATGATATCAGTATTAGCTGTTGATCCTTCCTTCAGTTGATATAAAAGTAAAGTAATAAGTTAGCTGATCTAAGATAAAGATGGTGTTCTTTGTGTGTTCCGTAGAGAACCCAGTCCTAAATTAAAGGTGGTACCCAGACTATGGAATGTTAAGGATTCGCCGGGTGGTGGCTCACGCCTGTAATCCCAGCGCTTTGGGAGGCTAAGAGGGCAGATCACTTGAGGCCAGAAGTTTGAGACCAGCCTGGCAAACATGGTAAAACCCCATCTCTACTAAAAATACAAAAAATTAGCCAGGCATAGTGGCGCACGCCTGTAGTCCCAGCTACTCAGGAGGCTGAGGCAGAAGAATTGCTTGAACTCAGAAGGCGGAGGGTGTGGTGAGCAGAGATCGCACCGCTGTACTCAAGCCTGAGTGACAGAGCTAGACTCCATCTCAAAAAATAAAAGAATGTTAAGGATTGGCTGGTAACAAGCATCATCTCAACAAGGACTTGGTTGAGCTGTATGACATTGGGTAAATAAGGAAGATGGAGAAAGATGGGGAAGCAGGCCTGGCTTAAAAACAAAGGGGTAGGATGGGAGCCAGTGGTGAAGGACTTTGGTTTTCAGGAGAAAGGTTTTAGGCTTTATACAGTAAGGAACTACATTGGGATTTTAAATAAAAGTGTGACATGATTACATATGGGTTCGAGAAAGGTGGCTCTGACCTCGGTGTGGAAGACCAGGGGAGGTCACTGCAGTAGTCCTTGAGAAAAAAGAGAAGGTGGCAGGGTGTGGTGGCTCACACCTGTAATCCCAGCACTTTGGGAGGCAGAGGCAGGTAGATCACCTGAGGTCGGGAATTCGAGACCAGACTAACCAACATGGAGAAACCCCGTCTCTACTAAAAATAAAAAATTAGCCAGGCTGGGTGGCACATGCCTGTAATCTCAGCTACTTGGGAGGCTGAGGCAGGAGAATCGCTTGAATCCAGGAGGTGAACGTTGTGGTGAGCCGAGATCGTACCATTGCACTCCAGCCTGGGTGACAGAGTGAGACTCTTTCTCAAAAAAAAAAAAAAAAAAGAAAAAAGAAAAGAGAAGGGCCCAGATCCAGGCAGACAATGCAAACTGGGAGAAAGGACAGATTTAATAGGCATTTCAGAAAAAAAAAAATCACTCCCTCCAGCTAGTTTGTGTTCCTTGCTGTTTCTCACACATCAGGCACTTATGTAGTGCCTTACGGAGGTTCCTACTGACTGGAACGAAATGGAACACTCTTCCTCCAGATGACCATGGCTTACCTCTGTAGACTCTTCAAGTTTTGCTTGAATACCACTTTCTTTTTTTTTTTCTTTTTTTTTGAGACGGAATCTTGCTCTGTCTCCCAGACTGGAGTGTAGTCGTGTAATCTCAGCTCACTGCCGCCTCCACCTCCAGGGCTCAAGTGATTCTCTTGCCTCAGCCTCCTGAGTAGCTGGGACCACAGGCACCCACCACCACACCAAATAATTTTGTTGTTGCTGTTGTATTTTTAGTAGAGATAGGGTTTCACTATGTTGACCAGGCTGGTCTTGAACTCCTGACCTCAAGTGATCTGCCCGCCTCAGCGTCCCAAAGTACCGGAATTACAGGCATGAGCCACCACACTTGTCCTTGAATATCACCTTCTTAATGAGCCCTGCTGTAACCAACCTACTTAAAAATCCATATTCTCACCAAAAGCCATGTGTTCAGAATGTTCATAGCAGCAATATTTAGGATAGCTAACAACTAGAAAATACCCTAGTGCCCATCAGCAATTGGAAGGGTAAATAAATTGTGGTATAATCACATACTGGAATATACTGCACAGCAGTCAGAATGAATGATTGATCTGCAACTACATGAAACAACATAGAGGAATCTGATAAGCATAATGTTGACAAGAAAGAAGCCTAATTAAAAAAATACATAATGTACAATTCCATTTATATATGTAAAAGTACAAAAACAGACCTGAACTCCACTAATTGAAAACAGAATAATAGTTACCTTAGGCAAGGTGGTTAGTTATGGGAAGAACACAAGGAGCTCTTATAGACTGTTGGTAATGTTCTGTTTTCATTCTCCAAGCTATTTACATAAAGGTCATATATTGTGTGAAAAATCAGAATTGCACATTAATGATATACTTGTCTATGTGTATATTATACTGCAATAGAAAGTTTAGAAAATGTAATTTTTACCCCAAAACTTTTCGTCTCCCTGACTCTATTTTTCTGTAACACCACCTTGTAATACATACTATAATTATGACATTTATTGTATTCTCTTTTCATTAGATTAAGTTCTATGACTGCAAGGATTTTTACGTCTGCTGTATCGGTCACCTTGAAGTGTACCTGGCACATAATAAATAATAGAGTGAATGAACAACCTATTGAACCAGAAAAACATGAATAGAATAGGCCAGGCTTAGACATCCAAGGGGAACCCTGGTTTGAGGACTTGTGTTGCTTTGACAGTTTCTCATTCCCGAGTGCAGCAAATAGGCTGCTAGCCCCAGGCTGTGATGACCTCTCCTCCTGCCTGCCTAAAGGCTACTTTTTCAAGGCTGCTTCTAGGCCTTTATTTAAGCTTTCTCTCTTATCCTAAACTATTTATTCTATTAACCCCATGTCAGAAAACTTCCCATCTTCAATGCAAAGCTCAAATGCCATCTTCTCCATAAAGCCTTTCTTAGTAGCCTCAACCTCCCCTCCCCTCTGCTCCCCTCCCCTCCCCTATGCTCCCCTCTCCTCCCCTCCCCTCCCCTCTTTTACTAAGAAGGTCTTACTCTGTCACTCAGGCTGGAGTGCAGTGGTGCAATCATGGCTCACTGCAATCTCAACCTCCCAGGCTCAAGTGATCCTTCTGCTTCAGCCTCCCAAGTAGCTGGGACTACAGGCATGTGTCACCATGCATGGCTAATTCTTTAAAAAAATTGTGTGTAGACGGGGTCTCACTATGTTGCCTAGGCTGGTCTCAAACTCCTGGGCTCAAGCCCAGGCTTCCCAAAGTGCTGGGACCTTGACCTCGCCAAGTGCTGGGATTATAGGTGTGTGCCAGAATGCCCGGACTGGAATTATTTTCATTTATTTATTTATTCATTCATTCATTTGGCAAGTATTTATTAAGGACCTACTAAATGCCACATACTATACTAAGTGCTTCAGATACAAGGTTGAACAAAACAGTTATGTCTTTTATGGGGCTATGTTTCAATAGTGTAGATGAACAATAGGTATATAAGGAAATGCATAAAATCATTTTGGGTACTTTGAAAAAAATTAAGCAAGGTACAGAGTTAGAGAGTGATGGAAGTGCTATTTTAGATAAGTTATGAGGGAAGACTTCTTTATGGGCAATGTTGGAGAAGAAACCCAGGTAAAGCAAGGACCACGAGGAAGAGCATTCCAGAGAGAGGAAACAGCAAGTACAAACACCACGCAGTAAGAGCACGCTAGGTCTGTGGGTCTCGTGTTGTGAATTCCTCCGGATAGGGCTTAAGCGCCTAGCACATTGCTTTGGATGAGAAAGTTCTAAGCGATTGAATCGTTGAACCAATTTAAAACATTGAATTTATTCAAGATCTAGTCATAATTTTTATCTACTTTGCATTTTTCCTTAGATCAACATTTCCTAAGATGTGTTCACTAGAATACATTCCAAATTGAATTATGCAAAGTCTAGTTTCACCACATACACCAAAATGGTTCTGTGGTTAAATAAGTATAAGGAATGTTGAGGATATGTACATCAATATAATACAGGTGTTGCTAAGTCCCACAGTAAAACAAACAAGCAAATAAAAAATGTCTAATACATTGTTTTCTGACCACAAACTTCCTTTTCCCATACAACCCACATTACTAATGCACAGGATGGTAGAATTCCATAGAATTCAATTTGGAACATGTTCCTCAGATTCCTTCATTTCATATTAACTGAATATTTATTGAATTCTTAATATTTACCTGCTTTCATATTTTTATGACTAAAATATAGTTGTCAGAATATTACATTGTTATTCTAATTATGTCACAAGAATGTGGATTTTCAACATTCTCTTTCCTAAGTTAATATGATACGTATTTTCACAGCCCCACCCTGCCTAATTTTAGCCTACATCTAGTGATCTTTATTAGCCAAGCTATCTCTTGGGATATTTTGTCACTGTCAGGATTGGGAGTGAAAATATCAAGAGGCAAGTTTGTGAGCCTTGAAATAAACAAATAGCAGTCAAGGAAACAGAAACAAGGTCTAGAATGCCCAGTGACAGCTCCTGGCTGGTGACACACATCCAGGCTCTGTGGGTGAATTACCTTTGAACACAGCTCCCTCTGGAAGAAAAGATCCAGCCAATTGCTTGTTCTAACCTGTGTGTTTTTGGTCTCTTCCCCCCTTAAATGTCCTCTGTGAGTTGGCCTGCTGTATATTTCTGGTGATTGCCTCAAACCTCAGAAGTCATAGTATCAATCTGTGGTTCTTTCCTCACTGATTGGAGACCTCTTTAAGTATTTATTGGTTTTCCATGGTCACCAGCCAGCTGGTGAATGCATGCTTCAGTAACAAGGCTAAATTTGCAAACAGCTGTCAAATAAAGTTGAAGCTGTCTTACAACTGTGTATAAGGGTGTTTGTCTCGAAATGCATGTGTATATACCAGAGAAAAGAGACAAGAGAACACCTGGACTTTTAGACAAGTTTAGCCAAAGATCTTGTAGCCACTGGTGATTTTTAAAGGGGGAAAAGAGCACTTACTCTTATTTTATTATGGGTGTGTCATTTAGCTTTACAGGTTTAAAGGCAGCAGGGGAAACTGCAAAGCCAGAGTTGTTGTTTTTTTTTCTTCCTGAGGCATTAGTTGTTGTGAAGAAAAACAAGTCAAAGTTTTGCCTGTGGGCAGAAACATCCCAGAATGCATCTGGTGACTGGGCAGAAAGCAAGTACTGGCAAGAGCCCAGGTGCATTGGCTCCTGACTGCAGTGCGGGAACAACCTGGGCAGTGTTCTCAGACTCCGATCAAATTTCCAAGATGGATCCAGTTCAAAATTATCTGCTCAGCTTTCACTTATCTAAGATGGTGCTCCAAGTTTAGGATTACAGTCCTCTGAGCTGGGAGTGGAGACTATAGGGAGTAATCCACTGGTGCTTTTAAATACCACGGAAGGTGTTTTTATCTTGTTTAAATTGGCTGCAGCACACCTGGATGTTAGAAAGATACCGTCATTCCCGGAGAATCAAGGCAGTAAGAATTATTGGGGGTTAACAATTTTCAGGAATTTGGATCACAGCATCTCAGCCCTGGAGTTATTTTTACAATGGGGCTTCTTGGTTAAATATCTAAATTTAAACAGATACGAACTCAGCATATTCTTGGATCTTGAGATCTAGTTTCCCTCATCATGGGCCAAGTAGGAAAGAAAGAATGTGAAACCCCCAAATCACTATGTATCCCTATTTACTATCCTATTGTGAGCTCCTAAAATCTTCTTCTCACACCAAGTGCTTTTTCACCATCCACTGCAACTGTGATTGTGGTGGCGACCAGACCTGTTCCAGGGGCTGTGAGTCAGGAACGGTGATCATGTGTTCTTTGCCACCGTATTCCTGCACAGAGTAGTGCTAGAAGAGTTTAAAATGAATGAAAGATCCATCTCTCTTAGTTGTTAAAGGAGATAAAACCCTCCAGAGTGAATTTAAAGTGCTCTTCTACCCCTACTTAAAACCTGAGACATACCATCATTTTCTTCAGCCCTATACCTATATCTTTCCCCCAGCTTTTTGATTTTGTCCATTTGTGTGTGTCATTCTGGTGGGGTTAAGCCACTCATTAGATGAGATTTTCTATTTGTCATTTACCTACTTTATTATAGAATTACATGTGCAGTGTCTCAAAGAATAGCTATGTTTTCCACAAAAACCTATTTTAATTAAATATAACACTGTGATAAAGTTTTTAAAAATTGCTATATTTGTGCATTATTTTATTCAGATATTCTGTTTTTTGAGGGCTTCATTGTATGACAGGCACCCTTTCAGACCGTTTTCACATTTAATCCCTGTAGCCCCACTGAGGAGCCTATGTCATAACCCATAGTTCACAGACGCCCCACACGTGTACCAGAGAGGTTATATAACTCACCCACAGTCACATGGAGCTAGGACTCGAATGGGGGCCTTTTGATTTCGAATTTGTTTGTCTCCCTTTCATCTCTCTGTATGTGATGCAGTTTTGCATTTCAGGGGAAGAGAAATCTCCCCAGTCTCTTTTGAATATATGAAGATTTCCTGGAAGAATACAGTGGAGTCTTAGAGAACCCAATGTTGGGAGAATACCAAAAAATGGGAAAGTACGTCAGTAATCTTCCCTGTCTGTGTGCTTCTTTCTTTCTGCGATCTCGTGATCTCTTGCTTCATTCATCTCTGAAGATTCCTCTACAAAGATCTTAGTTACTTTTGTCCAGTGACTTCAGCCTGCACAGGACTTTGGGTTACCACGATACTATTTCTTGCTCCACGTGACTTTCCTGTGCCAGGAGCTAACACCTGACAGACCCAGTCTCCTATGTTCAATAGAATCCACATCTTCAAAAAACAAGAATTCGATTGATCTAGGCAGAGCAGATTGTTCCAAAAGAAGGCGCTGTGAGAAAATAATGTGCATACGTAAAACACGCACTACTTTTTAAAAAGACACTCTATTTCTAATTTTAAAATCAAAATTACTTATGGTTGGCTTCAAATAGCTTTCTTCCAGTCTAGCTTGGTTTCTTTTCCACATCCCTCCCACTGATAATTGTAAGTCTACCCTTTCTTGACCTAGCTCACACTTACCCTGATTGCCTTCTTAGAGGGTACCACACAATTCCACAATTCTAATATTTTATCTTTGTGGTAGTTATGCAAACTCTTTTCATTCTTTGGGAGTTAAATTCAACCTCCACTTCCTCAAGGTAGCTTTCCCATGTTACCCAGTGATATTAGTGTGTCCTTTATTCCAGGACCTTTGCCTATGAGGGTGGGTTCAAATAATTCAGAAAGCAGACAAGCCTTTTAACCTTTTAAACTAAACCTCTTGAACACCCTCATATGGTTCCCCGTGTGATTAAGGGCGTATATTGAAAATCATATGGTTAGAATGATTAGAGTCCATGAAAAAGCTAACTGGTCTTATATGATCAAACCAATATCTCTGATCCCCCTGACATGCCATCTAGACCAAATATGACCTCACATTTATGGTGGATAGTCTGAATCCAGTTCTCAGAGATACCATGTCTTTTCCTTTTAGAATATGCCTTTAAGATTTCTCATGATGCTAAATGATTTTGAATGCTCAATAAGGTATCAGAAAAGATGAAGTTCTGGGCAGAACTTGAAAAGATTCAAGTCTTTTCTTATTACTTTTCTACTTTCACAACAATTTTTTGCATTAGAAAAGGAGCTTTATAGTAAGCTGATGGAATTATTTTTAATTGAGTGGTTTAATAAATAACAAATGTTTTTAAACAGAAACAATCTCTCTCTCTCTGACACACACACACGCACACACACACACACACACACACACCCACACAGCTCAAAGTATTTGACCCACTGCCCTAACTGGCTGGCTGTGCTGTTTTAGAAGCAATGAAAGGACAGGGAGATGGGGGTCAGATTCTGTGCTTCTGGATTCATCGTTAGTCATTAGATACAAGCAGTATAAAACCCAAACTTTATAGGTGATCATTATGTTATTACATATCTTTATGAGACGCATTCCCCCTCAGGCCACCTAAAGTACTAGAATGTTTTGGATGTTGAACTGTTTAAGCATAATTATTACAACTAAAACCTCATTAAATGTATCCAATAAAATAGATTCAATGCTTCCACTTAGTTTAAGAAAAAGAGCTATAAGAAATATTGCTCTTTCCCCCCAACGAGTTTAAAATTCAAGGACTGGCCAACAATAGGGAGTGAGGGATAAAAATAATAGGAAAGAAAAGATTTTCCTTAAAACTCTTTGTGAAATGTTTTTTTGTTTTCATGCCTAACAACTGAAGCCTTCCTCATCTTTGATTCTGGGAAGAGTTTCAAGCCTAAGAAACACAATTGGAAACCTGCCGTGTTGCAGCCCATCCCCCTGTTAGTAATTCCAACTGGATCCAAATTGACTATCTCCCTTCCAAGAGCTCTCTGAAAAAAAAGTCTCATGATAAGAGATGAAACCTAGCCAATGCAACCTGGAAAGTTGCACATTTACCCTCTGTCACTAGGTTTTCCCAGACATGACCCAGGGTACACTCTCCTCTTCAATGTGCTCTCTCACCAGACCACAACTTTCCCCCAAGTGAGTTCCTCTGCCATGCACCGTCCAAAACAAAATTAATCAGAATCTGCTGGAATCCATTTCTTCAAAAACTTTTGAGCATTTACAGTGCGTCATGTCCAGTGCAAGATTATGTATGCACGATTCCTGTCTTCAAGGAGCTCACAGTCTCTGAAGGACTTACAGACTTGAAGCTATTACCTAAGCATAAGTTCATTTATTTGTTAAACATTCTTTATAGCATTCCTGCCAGGCATTTTAATGGGCACTGTGGTAGATACAAGTAAAGCATGGATTTTTATTGTCTGGAACTTACAATCCTAAGAAGATAAGACAGAGAAATAACTATAATATGAGGTACTACATGATAAATGTTGCAAAAGTAGAAGTAAAAATAATTGTCCCCAGGGCGGGTAATGATTTGGAAACAACTTGGATACAAGGTGAGGTTGAACAATGCCAGGAAAAGGAATTTGAGGAAACTGTCAACAGCAGTCATCTTAGGAGGTTACACTAGCACATTCCGTGCCATTTTTTAAAAAGTGCTTAAATGCATGTATTAGTTTTGTTGTCTTTAGAAGTAACATAAGCTGTAGACCATTTCAAGGGAGAGTTTCCCCTGTTTTTAAAATTAGGCTATGATTTACATACTACAATTTCACCTTTTGGGTACCTAAGTGCCCCAAATTTTGACAAATGTATAGGTATGTAATATAACCACAAACTATGGACAGAATTTACATCACCTTTGTAAATTCTTATGTCCCTTTGTAATCAACCTCTTCCCCTTCTTTCAGTCCCAGCAACCACTGGCGTATCCCTATAGTGTACAATTTTGTTTAAATGGATCAGAGTATATATACCCTTTTACCACTGGCTTCTTTCACTTAGCATAGTGCATTTGAGAGTCAATCTTGTGATTTGATGTATCAGTAATTCGATTCTTTTTAGTGCTAAGTACTATTATATTATGTGAATGTATTATAGTTTGTTTATTCATTAAATGAGTGACATTTGAGTTGTTTCCAATTTGATTTTTGTGGAAACATAACTTTTCTTTTTTAAGACAGAGTCTCACTCTGTTACCCAGGCTAGAGTGCAATGGTGCAATCTTGGCTCACTGCAACCTCCATCTCCTGGGTTCAAGCAATTCTTCTGCCTCAGCCTCCCAAGTAGCTGGGATTACAGGAATCCGCCGCCAAGCCTGGCTAATTTTTGTATATTTGTAGACACAGGGTTTCACCATGTTGGCCAGGCTGGTCTTGAACTCCTGACCTCAAGTAATCCGCCCACTTCGACCCCCCAAAGTGCTGTGATTACACGTGTGAGCCACCATGCCCAGCAGAAACATAACTTTTTATTTCTTTTAAATAAATACCTAGGAGTGGGATTGTTGGGTCATATGGCAAATGTATATTTAACTTTATAAGAATCTGCCAACCTGTTCTCCAAAGTGGCTGCACCACTTTGCCGTCCGTCTGCAGCGTTCGAGTGTTCCAATTGATCCATATTCTTGCCAGGATTTGATCCCAAACATTCTTAATTTGAGGAAATTTAAAACTGTGGGCTCACTTTCAGGTAGAGAGAGAGCATCTCCTCATCGTGGCCCACTGATGTACAAAGATATGGGTAATTTAATGCATAAATCAAGCAACTGGAATTTATTAAACACTTTGCCTGTACCCAAAGCATGCCATGCACTGTGGGCATGCAAAAAGAAGCATGAAACTGGATCCATTCATTCAGTGAGTCTTTATTGTACATTTTTCCATGCTGTATTCTGAGAATAACAGCTGTTTTGGTCATCAACTATGTTAAGGAATACTCTTTTCTGGAAATTAGTAATGCACCTTGGCATATCAATGACTCTGAGAAGCACTGCAGTAAATAAACTGGTTTAGTTTGTTTTTCACCCTAATATAGTTTGGAAAACACTAATTTACAGTTTTTGTTGAAGAGAGAAAACACACAAATACACACAAACTGTTAAATGGAAATAATAACACTTAGCTCATGGGATTCAATGAAATAAATGTGTAAAAAACCTGGTATCCAGTGAGAACAGAAACATCAAAATGTGTAATACAGGAGAAAAGATCAATAATAACTGCACAAGTTTGTTGAGCACTTATTCAAACCAGGTACTTTGCTGTGCTTTTGAGATATATCACCTTGGTTAATTATTATAGTAACCCTGGGAAACGTAGGTGATACTATTGTTCCCAGGTCATTTAGAGTTAGATCTAGAATTCAAACTCAGGTTTGGGTGATTCCTAACGAAACTCTTAATCTCTGTGTACTTCATCTCCCAACACTGGGAATGTTCTAGGTGTTCAGAAGAAGGAAAGAGAGAATGTGTGAATTCTTCTTTGTTCACTTTTAATGAGAACAAGGATACACAGTGAGTGTCACTCACACTGAGATCTATAGCATCTTAGCACCATTTCCTTTGGGATATTGATGTAGCCTTGGGTTCCAGTCTTGTATTACCACTCCAGGAGCAGTGAAATTACCCCTGGAAGTATTTCTGCTTGCTTGGCTGACTTTTAGTGGAGTCCTGGCAGTTCTCTGTCAGGTCAGTTGGCCCTGCCTTCCTCTGGAACTGGGTTATGTAGAACACTCAGTAAAACCTGAATGATCTCCACCATCTATACAGCTGGAGTTTTGAGCTGTTTTCCCAGGGGTATTGATGGAAATTCAACTGTAATTCTATATTTGGGCATGCCATGGTGTAAAGATGTAATTGTTTTTTCCATTTAGATGAACAGTTGTCACAGAAGCATATATTAAATATTCCATTCTTTCCTCATGGATTTGTAATGTTATTATTCTTATATAACAATTTTCCTTATATTTGTGAGTCTATTTCTGGAATCCCTAGTCCATTCTATTCTGTTTATCCATTCATTTCTTCCAAAGCCAATTCATATTGTTTCAATTACAATGGTTTATAAGTCATCACATAACTGGTAGAGTAATTCCCCCTATCTTATCTTCCTTTTTTAAAAAAATTATATTAGCTATTTTTGAACTTTTTCTTTCCTTGTGAATTTTAAAGTGAGTCTTTTTAAAAAATTAGCAGAACACTTTTTCCAAAAATGTTTTGTGGTCTGGTAACATACAAAAACAGAAACAAAAAACTCTACTTGACATGAGATGGGGTTTCTGGATATGACCTTTAGGCCCATCTTTGAGCACCTGAAATCTTTCATCGTTCCCAAAGCCCTGCTAAACTTATAAAGCTCCACTGAGCACAGAAAGTCAGAGCTTTAAGCCAGTGAATGACTAATGGTGGGAATTTCTAGTCCACAAAGAGAACAGCAGCAGAGAAGAAGGTGGGAGGACAGATATAGGTGAGAGATGTTAACCCAGCCTATTTTTGAGAGTGTTCTCCAAGTACCATTCGTGACCCTGTTCCAACAATTCAAAACTAAATTATCTAAGTAATTCTCTAAAGTTTTGTTCACAGGAAAACATAGCTTTGCATAATTATGACTTCTATTTTAGAAACTGGAGAAATTTTGGTCTCCCACATTGGTAAAGAATCTCTTTAAGAGGGCAAACAACTAGAAACCTGGATATTGTCTTTGGAAGACAGACCCATCTTCCAATGTAAAAAAATCGAAGAGATTTTACATTTTTACCATGTGAAAATCTCTTAGATCACAGTCCATCCCTATCAGGGGAATATTACTGCACAAACAAGATGAGTACCAGTTAAAAGGTAATTTCCTGAAATAGTCTGATGTGGAACCAATTTAAAATCCACAGTCCTTCAACAAAGTTTTCTTTTTCATAATTTGATGTTAAAAAATAAATAAATAAATAAATAAAGCTGTTTCACTCTTCACTTCCCTAGCAGATGTTGCAAATTTTAGAAACAGACAGGGACATTTGGGCTGAAATGAGAAATTGATCCTCTTAAAAATGTAAAATTCAGTTCCAAATGTTGAGAAGATAGTGAGTGGAGCCTGGAGAGTACACCTCTGACTTTCAGGATTTCCTCTCTATGTTATTCAGTTGCCATAAATCTGGCAAAAGCAACCCTGTCCTGAATGTGATGAATGACATTTTTCATAGCCTTTTTAAGAAAAACAAAATGGGCTGGGTGTTGGGAATACATGAATATAGGATGCTACTATTGATAAGACCTGGAAAAGTATTATGTATTTCAGGAAGTAAACATAATAATACAGTAAAGGGATACAATAAAGGACACAGCAATTTTATACTGTGTCACGTTTCACTCTGCCCCTTTTCAGAACACATAATTTTCTTTTTCTCTCCTTTCTCCAGTCTGACTCTATGGTCCACATATTAGACTCAGTTGAGTATTTAATTTTTATTTTCTAGAAGAAAAAACCTTATTAAATACATGCACATTCATTTATTATTTCTATAGATATTTATTATTGAGTGCCTATTATGTGCCAGGCACTTTGCTGATCACTAAGGATATGGGAGTAAAATGACAGTCATAGGCTTTCATGGGGTGTAATGTTTAAAGGGAGTGATAGATAATTAAGTAAATGGGAAAAAAAGCCCGATGAGTGTCATGACAGAGGCATTTAGACGACAATATTAGGGGACACTTAAACTAATCTTGGGGTGGACGAGGCCTCCCAGGGGAAGCGGAGTTTAAACCTCAAAGAATGAGTAGGAATTAGCCAGGTGCAGAAATGAGGAAAAAGTGGTAAAATGCTTATAAGAGAGAAATGAGTTGTTGGGGCAGACAGAACAGCACAGGCAACAGTGTAGTGGCAGGTGGCAGCATACATGTTTTGAGGGAGCAAAATATGAGGAAAAATCTTATTTTTAAAACTTTCAAGGTCCAGACCAAATACCCAGTACTTACCATTTGTACAAAATCTGTGGGATTGTTTCCCTTAAACTTGGTCAAATAATGGACAGAAAGAGATGCAGACAGCTAGACATTATTAGGACCTTGTTTACATATAAATCCATTCACAGAAAATAAAGAAAAATGGGCTGGGTGCCGTAGCTCACATTCATAGTTCCAGCACTTTGGGAGGCCAAGGTGGGCAGATCACTTGAGCTCAGGAGTTTGAGAACAGCCTTGGCAACATGGTGAAACCCCATCTCTACAAAAAATACAAAAATGAGCTGGGCACGGTAACACATACCTGTATTCCCAGCTACTTGGGAGTCTGAGGCAGCAGGATCACCTGAGCCCAGGAGGTTGAGGCTGCAGTGAGTCATGATTGTGCCACTGTACTCTGGCCTGAGTGACAGAATGAGACCCTGTCTCAAAAATAAAATAAAATAACAATGAAAAGAACGTACTATGCTCCCCTCACCTTTGTGTCTCTGCCTCTCACTCCCAGTCCTCTTCCAAGAGTGAGGATAGCATCTCCTCTAGTGTTCCTTCCTGACTCTTTTATCCCCAAATCTGAGTTAAATGTCCTTCCTCTGTGATCCCACTGCACCCAGTCCTTACCTCTGTCAGAGCACTTTTCACATTGTGTTGTGTTTATTTTCCAGATCATTCCTGTGCTCAAGTATGAGTTCCTTAAGGTCAGAAACAGTATAAAGGAGAGAATACAAGGGAGCTTTGGAATCAGAGTCCCAAGTTGAAATCATAGCCTGGGCACATACTGTGTGGCCTTGAGAATTTACTTAACTACTCTGAGACTCAGCTTACTCATCTGTAAAATTGGGATTATAGCAGCATATACTTCTCAGAGTTGTATGTCACTTGTCATAGTACCTAGCTTTACTAGCACTCTATAAAAATTTGCTGAATTTGGCCAGGCACGGTGGCTCACGCCTGTAATCCCAGCACTTTGGGAGGCCGAGGCGGGGATCACCTGAGGCTGGGAGTTCAATACAAGCCTGATCAATAAAGAAAACCCCGTCTCTACTAAAAATACAATATTAGCTGGGCGTGATGGCGCAAGCCTGTAATCGCAGCTACTCGGGAGGCTGAGGCAGGAGAATCGCTTGAACCTGGGAGGTGGTGGTTGTTGTGAGCCAAGATTACGCCATTGCACTCCAGCCTGGGTAGCGAGAGCGAAACTCCATCTCAAAAAAAAAAAAAAAAATTGCTGAATGGGTAAATGAATGAATGAATAAATAAGTGAATGCATGAATGACAAAATGTAAGGGTTGATCACGGGATTGTTGTTGAGAGCTATCTTTAGCCTGTAGCCAACTCAGTAGTCAAAGTCTCATCAGCCCAATCCTGGGCATTGTCACCTTAGCCAGGAACTCCAGAGACACAAAAATAAGCTTTCTACAATGTTGTCCATTCATTGGTTTACTTATTCATCCATTCATGAAGCACTTATTAAGTACTTACCATGTGCCAAGGATTGCTATAGGTGTTAGCAATATAGTGAAGATTTGATTATTTATGTATTTATTTATTTTCCAGGATGCTAAACAAATGTATAGGATACCTTTTAGTTTTTTATCCCATGGCAATGCTGGGACCATCTCAGTCCTACTCATGTTGTATCTTCTGTGCTGTATCTACTCATCCCTCCTTTCCCTTTCTATCTACTGCATATAAATATAAAGGAATTTTTTTTTATCCTGTTCAATTTTAGTCATGTGTGCTGAGCAAACAGATGTGAAAAGGAATACTTTTGATCACCATGAAAAGGAAACTCTGTAGAGAGGGTTAGGTAAAGAACAAGGGGGAGACTTACAGCCCCCACTCACCGCCTTGCTTGTATGCTACTGACTGTGTGAATCACCTCTGAAAGAAGGGAGGGTTGGGTTTAGCTACCACATATGCATCATCTCACCACAGTAGAAGCCGATACTCTTACCAGTGTTGCTAAGAGGATGAGAGACTTAAAATGATGGCCAAGGATCCAATTCAAACCTAACTATTATCTCTCTCGGGTGGTCCCAATGATCTCATTGTAGAGAGTATATTGATATTTTAGGGTTGTTTCATGAACTCACCTTATACCCAAAATCAGAGCCCACTTATCTTTTCCTTCAGCAAACTTTGACTGCAGGGCTGCAGGTACACTGCTGGCTAAAGTGTGATTTCTCTTCTTTGAACTCTCTTAGTCTAATGGGAGGAGACTGATAAATGAACAGCACATAACAGTGCCGTCCAGATGGTGGTTAAAACAGTTAATTACTTGTTTGCAGTCTAACTGGGGCTAGTTACTCAACCTCTCAGAGGCTCAGTTTCCTCATCTGTAAAATAGGCATAAAAACAGCATTACCTTAGAAAAACTTTCGTTGAAGAATCAGTGAGATCGTCTATGTACAATGCTTCTTACAATATCTGGAACATTATAAGCCCTCAATAAATGTTATCTGGGGTTTATTTATTGTTTGCTTTTATAATGGTTATCAGAGGCTATGGCAGAATCAAAAATAATTTACCCTTTTATTTTGGATTCAGTGGGTACACGTGCAGGTTTGTTACCAGAGTATATGATGCCGAGGTTTGGGGTATAAGTTATCTTGTCGCTCAGGTAGTGAGCATACCCAATAGGTAGCGTTTCAGTGCTTGTCCGCCTCCCTGTCTCCCCCTCTAGAAGTCCCCAGTGCCTGTTGTTCCCATCATTATGTCCATGTGTACCCGATGCTTAGCTCCTACTTGTCAGTGAGAACACACAGTATTTGGTTTTCTGTTCCTGCGTTAATTGACTTAGGACGATGACCCCCAGCTGCATCCACGTTGCTGCAATGGACATGATTTTGTTCTTTTTTATGGCTGTGTAGAATTCCATGGTGTTTATGTACCACATTTTCTTTATCCAATCCACAGCTGACAGACACCTAGGTTGATTTCATGTCTTTGCTATTGTGAATAGCGCTGTGATAAACATGCGAGCACACGTGTCTTTTTGGTGGAACGGTTGCTTTTCTTTTCGGTATATGCCCAGTAATGGGATTTCTGGGTTGAATGGTCATTTCTTTTAATTTCTTTGAGAAATCTCCAAACTGCTTTACACAGTGGCTCAACTTATTTACATTCCCACCAACAGTCCATAAGCATATAACAAAGTCTGGAACAGAGGAGCACTGTGGGAACACTGAGAGGATGGGGCCCATTTGACACAAGCAAGGTGGCATCAGAGCTGCTTATGGAGGGCTGAGTAAGAGGTGAGCAGGAGGAGTGGTAGGGCATTCTGGGCCTCCTGCACCACATATCCATGGTCGCCCAGGGCGTGAAAATATCAGAACCATTCAGAGAAGTTCCGTAAAGGGAATGGGTGACAGCCAAAAATGATCCTTAGGCACAGGGCTGGGGGAGACATAACTGTCGTAGAAAATGATTTGAAATTGACTCTGTATTCGGTAGGAAACCAGAAGAGGTAACCAGAGGAAGTATTCCAATTATTCCTTTTAGTTCTACCTATCACCAGCCTACTCAACAAACATATGTGGCTTTTAGCAACATGAGTGCATGTCTGCACACTTAGAAAGTGTAAAATATAGTGGAGGAAAACAAAGAAATTCTGTGATAATAAAAGCTAACATTTGTTGAGAACCTTACAGATTACCAAGAGCCTTCATATGCAAGATCTGTTTTAAGCCTTATGATGGCCCTGTGATTTGTCATTACTAAGATCTCTAGTTTGTATAGAGGGATATTGAGGGATAGAGAGGTCAAACTACTTTTACAAGATTGTGCAATTAGGAAGTTATGAAGTTGGGGCTATAAACCTATGTTCTTTCTCCAAAGCTCAGGCATTTTGCAGAAAAAATCTTTTCTACTATTGCAGCTCTTTCATTTTCAACCTAAAGTATCTTTCCCTGAGAGAAAAATTTTAATCATCTATTAAAAAATCTATCTTCCCCTCACTGTTTTGCTTCTCCACAATACTGCTAAAATCTCCTTCCCAGCATTTCCCTAGTCTTTGCCTCAGCTATTTTCTGCCTTTGATATCTGGACTCTCCATTTTTATGATCATCCTGTATCTTAAGTTTCTCCAGATGTAGACAACTGAGAGAGTTTGCAGTTTAATTAATCTGTCACTTTTCTGCAGGAGACTTATCCATTTTTAAGGTGATTCTGTTCTTATTCAGCAAAACTGGCCTCTTATTCACTACCTCTTGATAGAGGCAGCTCATCCTAATAGCCTGGCATTTCCCCATCCTCCCTAACTTTCTCCCTGCACTTTCTTACCTGCTGCCTTGCTCAGAGTTTCTCAGCCATATTCTGTTTGCTCTAAGCCTGAGCAGTTTGAGATGAGACCTGCTTGTATAGGAAAAGCCACTAGGTGGAAAGGTCTTGTGATCAGTGGCCACCCCCTCATAGAGTCTATCTGCATTTCCCCTATAGCCTCCTTGATCCCACGCCCACAGATGGGACATCCCATGTGGCACTGTGGGCCTGCTGTGCTCCACAACATGATCCCACATTCCACATCAGTCGTCTCACTAGCTGGGTGGTCCAAGCTCCGTTCTGGGGAGACTTGCCAACTGCTCCTGCCTGGCTACTGGGCAGTCCGTAAAGCTTTGACATGTGTGGGAACCGTGCTGGAAAGTTGAGGCGGTAAGGCTGGGCTCGGCAAGTGGGTGCATTGGGAATTATATAAGAGAAATGAGGTCCCCCAGAGGCCTCAAGACTACCCAGCAACAAAATATGCAAATCGTGACTCCATCATAGGGCGGCAGTGCTGTCTCTGCAGCTTCTCCCCTTGTACCTCTGCCCATCGCACTGCAAATCAGGAAGGGAAGCAGTGTGGTTGAACCTCCCTGACTGATGAAAGTCTGAGTTTTCGATCAGTAGCCTAGTGGGCTGAGTGGCCTGCCAGGGATCGTGCATTCCAGCCTGCTTTCTGCAGAGGTGCTCCGTCCTGTTCTAACTTCTTTTTCCTGAACTCTCTTCCTCACTGAATCTTGTTCAGCTGTACTCAGCCCCAGTCTTGGGGAGCCCCTGCATGTCTGGCCTTCTTTAGATACAGTATCTATAGCAATCATTTTTTGTAATGCGATAATTGCCTGGTTCTGTTTAAACCCAAAGTTGCCATCATCACTGTTATTGAGGTTGAGCTTCATGTCTGCTGGCCTAGTCCATCTACCCATCTGTTCCAAAAATCCTCATTGTCATAATGCTGCCTTACCTGAATAAAGCCCTTTATAATGGGCCACATGCTTGCTTCCTCACACATCCTTTCACCTGATCCTTGTGAGTGAGATCCCAGCCAGCCTCATATGGGCCACATTAGACATATATAATTAGCTTCATTTTACATAAGCTCAGAGAGATTAATTGATCTGTCAAGGTCACACAGCAAGTAAGTGGCAGAGCCAGCACTCAAACCCATGGTTTTTGACTCTTTGCCTACTGCTCTTTCTTCTACACATATTCAGGGGACAGATAGACAGGGACAGTGAGGGCCGACTAAATCCAACCACTGTCATACGTGCTTATGGGCCCCAGTGACCCTTTTCAAACCAGCTCCCTAGTGTCCTTCTCTACCCTCCCTACCAAGCAAAAGACTAATCCTTCTAAAAGCCCTCTGCTCTCTGTTTGCTACCTTAATCCCCAGGATCCCATCTGCTATGTCTCTGGACACAGATACACATGGCCCATTTAACTGCATGATTCAGAGCGTAAGGAGCAAGGCAGGAAACTGGGACAGAATTCCTTGATTATAATAGGACAGGCACTGGGATCTCAGCAAAGATTCAGGACAGGGGCTAGCAATGGAGTTGATTGTGGCAGACAGAATACAGACCCAGATAACCAGTGGGAATAGTGTTATGAGCAACATGAAATTCAACACAGTTTCTTCACGGTGCCCTGACCCGTGGATGGATCACATGGTTGGAGGAGCAGGAGCAGTGACAGAGATCCAGGCCAGTCCTAGGGTGGCAGTCCTAGGCAAGGCAGCTCCTCCCATCCTAGGGAACCTGGCCTACGGAGACCCCAACTTAGTCACAGACACATGGCAGGAATCCTCCAGCCTGAACTAGGTTGAAGGTAGGAACTTTGTTTCAAGAACAGAGGCAAAGCCTTATTTTCAGAAGCACAGTCTTGGATCTGGGTTGCACCTGAAGCCCAGCTTCAGGGCAAAGAGGAATGCTGGGCCTGGGAAGAGGCAGGACATGGCATCCCACAGTTCTTAGCATTATCCTCACAACCTGTATTAATCAGGATAAGTGAGGTTATGCAGCAGTAACAAATAATGTCAAAATCTCAATGGCTAAAACAATTTTCTTTTATACATGATGGGAGGAAGGGGTTCTGCCCATTATAGTCACTCTTGGACCATTGGTGATGCAGCAGCCACCAACCAGGACATTGCCAGTTGCTGTACCAAAGAGAAAAATGAGTCCTCAAATGGCTCGCATTAACAAATAAATTATTAACCGGAGAGTGACACACATTACTTCAGCTCACGCTGCACCGGCTTGAGCTAACCAGAAGTCCCAGCCACCCAAGGAGGCCAGGATGTGCAGTCCTACCATAGGCCCGGTAGCTAGAGAGCTTGCAGACATGCAGTGAGTGACTCACAAGGAGGCTTTTATCTACTGGGCTCATGATGGATTAGTGTCTTCACCCTTAGTTGGGAAACTAAAGCATCAGTTACAGAAACCTGAAATATATCGATTTTTCCATTCATTTAACAAATATTTATTGAGCACTGCTATGAGCGAGGCCATGCTGGTGGTTGTGGATACAGTGGTGACCAGATACAGCCCTTTTTCCTTCAAAGAGCTCCCAGTCTAATGGAGAAGAAAACAAACCTATACAGTGTGACAGCAGCTTCAATGGGGAGAAACCCAGGGGTTAGAAGCACATAGAGAGATGACCGATTAGCCTCAAGGGTGAAACGATCAATCTGAGGAAGGCTGCCACATGCACATGTAACTCTACTCATAAGTATAGATACGCATACACACATACCACAAAAAAGGGAGGAAATCGATAATTCTGAGCACCAGATATCCTCTACTTCCTTCTATCCATACAGCATAGTTGTCCCTACTCTTTTGAGACTAAACTTCAAAGAGGAGCGTTTCTGGTTTTATCCACTCAAGTCTAGGTCTAGAGTTCTGGTGACTTAAAGTTAATTCAGTTTGAAAGGGAGTCATGGCCATTCTGTTTCTCTTATTCTGACCAAAATTTTTTTTCCTTACACTCTGCCACTGAGACCTAAAAATTCCTGTGTTATTCATTTATCTGGTTAATGTATAAAATGTACTGTAAAACTGTAAACATTTTCTGAAAGCAGACAAACAATAAATCCCTACCACCTTAGCTCATAGTAGTTCATCCGTGAAGCTTGAGTCACTGAGCCTGTCATCAGTTCAAGTGTGGCCTGCGGATCCAATGCATCAGAATCACATGGAGCTCCTTAGAAATTCGGAAACTCGGTGTCCCAGTCACCCCCATCCTTAACACCTACCGAATAAGGCTCTGCCTTTTAACAGATCCCAAAATGATTCATATGCACATTAAAGATTGAAAAGTCCTGACCTAGCTGAGAACAAGAGAAATTGGCCATAAGTTAGATGCATTTTGATACCAAGGAGACCTTTATAAATCTGAGTCATGTGGTGCTAATGGGAAGGTAACTGTGGGTTAGACTTCAGAACCCGGCAGCAGAAGCAGATTATAGAGTCCTATGCAGAAGACAGTTGCTCTTCAAAAATGAGAATCTGATGAAGGAGAGGGGGAAATGGAGGAAAGAGGAGTTTTGAAGGCACTTTTGTCTGGGAATTCTCTTGGGAACGTTTGTTGGTCTTTGTTGGAGTTTAGAAGTGAAGTAAGGATCCAGAAAAACCTTCCCAGTTGTTCTTCCTTCTCCCCTTACTAAATCCGTGTGTGCAGAGTTGTTCCATCTGCGTGCAATCCCCTTCACTGACTTGTACCTCCCACAGTGGCCCTGCGGAGAATGTGAATCTATTAACTAGAAAGTGCTTCACAGCCTCTTTAAACAGAACTTAACAACTGAATAGCATAAACTTCAGTGCTAGGAGACTCAGAGGGACAACCAGAGTCTGCACTTTGAGTCATGAGTATGGGGGAAAAATGTATAAACTAGCAACTGGATTTTTGAATAAAAATTTTACTTAAAATGGACTCTGATGTATAATCATATTCTTCCAGTATTAAGGTCTTCTAAATTTGACCTGTTCCCCAGCTAGACTGTTTCCAGTAGCTTCTCAATCCACTATTCACTGCCTGGTGTCTGGTTCTACATGTGTATTATTATTATTATTATTATTATTAGTCTTTGGCTGCTGAAATAGCTAAAATGGGAAATTTAAATTTATTTTTATAGGACTCAAAGTTGGGTTACCTTAGCTCAAATAAAATCTGATATGCTAGGAGTTATATATCTCAAGTGAGTGAGTGGCTAATTTTTTCCATAACATTTTTCCATAGTATGGCTCTAACTGTACTTTATTCAAAAACTTGTCTATGATTCTTGGAGCACATTCAGCATGCATTCCTACCCAGAGGACCTTATGTTGAAGCTAATAGCTTCCCTGTTGCAAGGTATTAAAGACCACACCCTATAGAGATTATATTCAAAATTATTGTTAAGATCAGGATGATAGCCAAAGAGTATCGCTGGCACTATTATAACCCGACTAGCCACATTTATTATCCATATTATTTGCTATATAACTAAGTATGTATAATCAAAACTTATATACTAAATATTTTATAAAGCAGAAAGAATAAAGAGAAGAATTTACATTAGGGCATTTGCCATTTTTTCTTTAAACTATTCTTATAGGCATAAAACCTAAAACCCACTTTAAGAAACAAACAAAAAAACGCCACATTTTCTTCTGCTGCCTCTGTATTTTTCTGCCTTTCAGCCATACTCTTTGAAAAAATGTATCCCCAAATACTAACTCCCTAGTTCTCTTCTCATTTTGTTTCAAACTCATTTCAATCACATTTTTGTCTCTAGATTTCCAGTGAAACTGCTCTTGTCAAAGCCATTAGTGAATCCACATTGCCAATTCCAGTGGTCAATTCTTGACTCTAAGCCAGGCATGGCAGCTCACACCTGTAATCCCAGTACTTTGGGAGGTGGGATGGGCAGATCACTTGAGGTCAGGAGTTCCAGATCAGCCTGGCCTGCATGGTGAAACCCCATCTCTACTAAAAATACAGAAGTTAGCCAGTCGTGGTTGTGGGTCTCTATTCCCAGCTACTTTGGAGGCTGAGGCAAGACAGCTACTTGAACCTGGGAAGCAGAGGTTGCAATGAGCCAAGATGGTGCCACTGCACTCCAGCCTGGGAGACGGAGCTTGACTTATCAAGAACATGGAATCCATTAGTCACCTCCTTTCCTTGACATACTTTCTTCTCTTAGCTTTCAGGACACAACTCATTCATGGTTTGCACTCTCCTTTGCTAGTTTCTTCATCTTGTTTCTTCTTCATCTACCAGACTTCCAGACAATGGGGTGTCCAGAGGACAGTTGCTGGACTTCTTTTCATCATCTATACTCACTCCCTAGGTGATATAACCCAAATTCATGACTTTAAATATCTTTTCTATGCTGACAACTCCTAAATTTCTATTTCTAGCCTATATTTCTCTCCTGAACTCCAAAATCATATATCAAGTTCCCTTCCTGACATCTCCACTTGGATATGTAATAAGCATCTCAAACTTGACATATCCCGAGTTAAATTCCCTATTTCCAACTCCTCCAACTCCTTCCCTGCAAAAATCAAAACTGTTTCACAGTCTTTCCCTTTTCAGAAAATTATAACTCACTTCCCTATGCTCAGGCCAAAATCTTTTAGTTGCTTATTAATGGCTCTGCCTTCAGAGACTATGTGGAATCCAGCCACTTTCCACTGCTGCCACTCTGGTCCAAACCCCTTCCATCTTACCTCTGAATTATTCCAGTAGCCTTCCTTACTGGTCTTCTTTCCCTGTACTAACTATTCACCACACAGCTGACAGAGTGATCTTTAAAACATATATCATGCCATTCCTCTGCTCAGAATCCTCTAATGACTTTCCTTACTATACAAGTAAAAGCTAGAGTTCTGACAGTTGCCTGCAAAGCCCCACAGGATCATGTCTCCCCCTGCTTCTCCACCCCTGTGCCCTACCACCAGTCTTCCCTCTTCTTGCGCAGCAGCACAGTGGCCTGCTTGCCGGGCTTCAGGTGGATGAAACATGCTCCCACTTCAAGACCTCAGGACTTGAAATCCCTCCACTGTGCACAAGGCTCTCCCCCTCACTTCCTCCAGGTCCAATGTCATCTTATCCTGGAAGTCTTCTCTGATCACCCTACCCACTC
Organism: Ateles fusciceps; assembly: GCA_036589455.1. Taxonomy (NCBI): domain Eukaryota; kingdom Metazoa; phylum Chordata; class Mammalia; order Primates; family Atelidae; genus Ateles; species Ateles fusciceps. Next base: position 6,166,008 of record JAZHEH010002496.1, read on the forward strand.
CTACCTGTATGAGCAACACACCCTGTCTCCAGCCCTGTTTTCTTTTTCTTTAGAGTATTTATCATCATATATTATTTGTTAAAATGTCTATTATCTGTCTTCCCACACTAAAATGTTGGTTTCATGAGGGGCAGAGCTCTGGTTTATTTACTGCTGTAACCCCAGTTACTATTGTAGGCATGGTAGGAACTCAAATATATTTGTGTTATGGAAGGAAGGAGGGAAGGAAGGAAGGAAGGAAGAGGGAGGGAGGGAGGGAGGGAGGGAAGTTTCCCAGTGTGCTTTGGTTTTTAAGACTTCAGTTACATGCACTTTTTCAGAAATCAAGGTATGCATAACCAAAGGATACTAACAATAGATAGTATATGGACCCTTTTCTAATGTCCCTGAAGTCCATAATTCCATGCAAACTAAACCTAGAGGAGCAATATGCATATTCGTGTTTATATTAACATAGGAGCCCTTCTTCTTCTTCCCAAAAGCTTTTGTAAGATGTCATCATAGTTAGCTTTTATTCCCACAAAAAGCATTCCTCCTAGAATCTGAGTATCTCTGCTAGACAGGATGATGTGTGCCCCCTTCACACTTAGGAGAGGTGAGGACTCCAAAACATCAACAGAAGTAGGGTCTGAGAGGCATGGTGGAGGGACAGGGGTCTGGCAAGGGTTTTGAATCTGATGCAAGTGGTAATCTGGTAATCTGATCACCTCCAGAGAGCTTCCTGTGGCTGCTAGGAACGGGATTGGCAGAATGACTCTTTGATCTCCAGCTTTCATCTTCTAGTCTTTCTCTCCCCCTCCCCTTCACTTTTTTTTGCTCTCTGCTCTCTCCTGATGTGAACTGCCCACATACCCTCCCCTCCATGTACACGTAGGCAGTGTCTGTTCTCAAGATCAGTCAGAAAGCAGTACCAGATTCATAGTGTAATTTGGAGCACAGTTTACTGAACCAAACGGGGTATCTACATAAGACACAGAGACCCAGTTGGAAGTCCCAATATGAGCAGATCATTGAGGATGATGAGTTTAAATAAAGATTAAGTTTTGAACAAAAGGACTTTAGAAGCAACCTGATGATGCCCCAAATACCTGTTTTATGTGCATTCCCTAGGGCCTAAGACAGGGTTGACTGTGAAAGCCATATGTGTATTATGGACATACATCTAAAATTTCATTCTTTCCTTTATGCTGTACTGACCTGAGAAGTTAAATAATAATAATAGTCACCATATTAACTGAGCCTTGTCACTATGAAGCACCTCACATGCATTATCTCCTTTAATCCCTACATTCATGATTCAGTTTCATTAATGAGAACATCAGAGACCTTAAGACTGGAGTAACTTGTTCAGGATTTAAACCCACGTCTAAGTACAAAGTACATATTCTTAGTATCTATGCCATAATGCCTGCAAAAATTTCACTTATTTTTCAGGTCACTTTGGCTTGTGTCTTCCCCATGGTGTGAAGAATCTTCTACACATTTTGGCATACATGGTTCATTACTAATATGTCTTCACGAATTGCCCTTTTTTTTTCCCTTCTTAGCACTTTCATTTTACTGTTTGCTTTTCCATGTCTATTGAACTGGTCCAACAGAAAACATGTCAGAAGCTTCATGCTTTTATATTTCACAGTAAACCATGATGAACAACCATCTGGAGTAGTGTTTACAAAACACCTTTTACAGATACTATCTCAATTAAAACTCACAGCTATGCTGAGAATTAGGCACCTTACCACTTTTATAGATGGGGAAACTGGGGTTTGGAAAAATGAAGCTACTTAATCAACATCATATTAGTCCTATATCAAATGCAGATCCTATATAACCAAATTGTACTGTTATGTAGTAGCTTAAATTGCTTCATGTTTCCATATTAAGTGCCAACAGTATAGATTTACCACTGTTTTAGATCAAGGGCTCTGGTTGGCTTAGTTTTGTATTATTTCTCTTCTGATATTATGGCAGGGCTCTGGAGTCAGGCTGCCTGAGTTAGACATTTGGCTCAATCACTGACTAACTAGATGAAATATTTAGCTTCTCCAAATGTCAGTTCTTTCGTGTATAAACTGGAGATACTAATAGTGTGGTTAGTACATAGACGGTTATTACAGTTATGAAATGTGATCGTGTATAAAGTGCCCAGTGTAAGGACTGATACGGAGAAGTAACACATGATAGCTATTATAGTTATTGATGAATTAATGACTCAAGCATGCATTGTGATTTCTTTGAGATTTGCATACCCCATGATTTGGAAATTGCTTCAGTGTTCCATGCCATCTACACATAGTTTTAAGTCCCTTAATTTGTAACTGATTTAAGTCTTTGTTCGAAGAGTTTGACATAGCCCCCAAATGTTACAAGTGGAGGTTCAAATTAGAGAAAAGAGGATAAGAAGACCAGTTCAAGTTAAATATTGTTTTGAAAGTATATTTGTGTGAGGTGAAGTTAACGTACCCTAATTACAGAGATAACATAGAATCAGAGTTTTTTACTGCAAGTTGAATTTAGTTAAAATAATTAGATTGGTTGGTTTGTAAGAATATAGTTTGAGACCACCTGAAAACCTGAAAGCTTTCTTTCTATAGTTCATCACTGTTTTCCTTCTCAGTTCAGAGTTCACTGATGTTAGTTTTAAATGCTGATTCCAGGAGCCTGTGGTTAAAGATGTTCATTTTCTGAATGTGGTTTCCTCTCAGGCTGCTTTGATCTTAACATGAGTCAACGACCATTATGTCATCCCTGTCACAAGGATTCGTGTGAAGAGCTTAGTTACCAATAATAAGGTAGTCTTTTTGTTTGTAGAATGGCATTGTCATTTCCCTTTCCTCAGCGAATATACTCAGTTTAAAGAAATTGCAGCTCTATGCTAAAATGCTGAGTATATTGGGAGAATTGCATATTTTATACTTTTGAGATGGGAAAGGTTCCCTTGTTCCCCTCGAAGGGCATGCAATGGGGGAGTGGCTCACTTCTTCAGTGCCTGCTGCTCAGACCTCTAGGGGAGCATGCAGACAGGCAGGCTGCGGGGCTCCAACCCCACGGCAGCGTCTAGGGGTGAATGTTTACAGCTCCTGAAGCCTCTGTGGGCATGTGTTACAGTTTATTGTCTATAGGTGGCTTGTGTTAACCAGCTCAGTTAGACCCTTTTCCTTATCACAAGGACAGAGGGCTTTCTTTATCCTGGGTTCTTGCCTTGGTGTCCAGGAAGAATCAGATCACATGTGGGCTTGGATAATGAGTGCAAAGTTTTATTTAGTGGAAGTAGCTCTCAGCAGATGGGGGAAACCAGAAGGGAGATGCTCTTCCTCTGGGCTGCTCAGTGGCCCAAGCTCTCCTCTGAGTGCCCCACCTTGTCCCGCAGATGGCCTGCCAGTGCCCTGTTGGTGTGCTCTTCTGCCAGTGTGCTCCTCTCAACATCTGGCCGCCTGTGTGTCTGCCCGCTAGGGTCTAAGGTTTTTATAGGCCCAGGATGGGGTTATGGCAGGCCAGGGTGGTCTTGGGGAATCCAACATTGGGCAGGAAATGCAACATTGGGCAGGAAATGCCTGTCCTCACCTAGGTCCGTGGAGGTGGAGCCCTAGCCAGGGACCTGTCTTTCTTTACCCAGCACTTCCCTTCCCCCCATTCCAGATTATTTAAAGGGACCACTGTCTTTCCTTGCCAGCATTCCTGTATCACTTTGTGGTTGAATTTTATGCTTTAGCTTGTATATTGTAGATGGACTAGTTATAATCTTCTACATGAGCTGCTGGAGATCTGACATTACTTAATTCTGATTAATTTGAAGAGAGAAGTTAATAGATACAAAGAATCCTTAGGGTTATCTCATTTTATTGTTCTTAAATGTGATATTTGTTATTGGAAAAACAATATGTCTGTTGTTATATAACCTACTTTCCTGGATCATTTTTTAAATTTCTATTAACCCTTGCCCCTCACCTTTCAGAAATCTGTATCTCATAACTTTTCTCTTTTCACCTGAGGTCCTGGTAGTTTATAGGCAACATGGTCATCAGTGAAATTGACATGTTGAAAGAGAGAAAACAAAAACCCTCCAAGTTAGTCTATTAAGATGAATTCATATGCTATTGCATGACCAACAAAGATAGATAAATAATGCCTAGACAGGTAATTAAACACACGGGGAAAGGGAACATTGACTAAAATAATGGTAGCATTAGTTGACTTTATAAATTCTATTGCCTGTGAAACAGAGTTATTTGAAAGAGGTTACTTAAAATGTTTTTGTTGCTTTTCAAAGCATGGTGCTTTGACAACACAGAAGCTATTTTTATGTAGAAACAGTAGTGAAGGTATCTTATGTTCACTGCACAACTAAATTATATCAACTTATCATTGTGTTGCTTAAGGAAACAAGCAGATTTCAAAGGTTTATTCTAGAAAACAGTGTTTAATCAATTTCTTACACTGTCTTTGAACATAATCTAGTAAGCAGATGTGGAGTTAATGGCTTATTATGTTCACACACCCTATATCCATTCAGAGTCTGCCAGGCTCAGAATAAAAGTCAAGACATGTGCACATAGAGACTCTGTAGATGTTTTAGCATTTGAAATTAAAATAGTGAGAAGGCTTCCTGGGCGTCCCTTCAGACATGGCACAGTGGAGCACAGAGACAGGAAATATGCCAGACTGCCTCTGTAGGAGGCTGCTGCGAACACGTGCAGCAAGGAACAGGGAACTGCTTAATGATTAATCACTGTCAACTTTTGTTCTCGTTAAAGACTTGATTGTTGGACAAGGCTTGTAATGAGGGACTGTTTTGGTGTCTGTTGCTATGAGATTGCGTTCACTGATCCTCAGTTGATGTAAGCCGCTGTTCTTTTTGCCCAAGTCAAATGAACTTGAATGAAAATGCTCTCACAGTGCCTGCTAGTGGCGCTTTCAGAGGAGGTTCTGGGCATTCTGTTTATCAAATGCTACTGCAGGTCAAAAATGGAGAAAAAATAACCAAGAGTTTGGCTCACTGAATTTTGGCATATGAGATTTATAAGATTTTAGCAAATGTTTTAAAAGTTTGATTATAAAAGAAGTAAATAAAAGCAGATTTTATGGTAGTAATGGAATAAAAACCCTGTAACACACCCCCACACCTTTTCTTTTTAGCAAGCACAGATATTCAAGAATCAAAATTTAAAGTTGTTACCATTTCTCTTGACTTACATAAATAAAATATTAAATTGTGTTTTGCAGATTATATTCTTAAACCACCAACTCATGTAAGAGGTGGGAATGTGTCTTGGCATTTTCCTAAAGGCTAAGAAAAAAAAATCCGTTTATTCTGTCATTGACTATAGCTTGCAGACTTTTGCGTGATCATTTTTGTTTGTTTGTTTTTAGATTCAAGGGGTACATGTGCAGGTTTGCTCCATGGTTATATTGCATCATGAGGAGGTCTGGGCTTCTACTGATCCTGTCACCCAGTGAACATAGAACCCACTGGATAGTTTTTCTACCCTAGCCTCTCTCCCTCCGTCATCCTTTTGGAGTCCCTGGTGTCTGTTGTTCCCATCCTTATGTCTATGTGTACTCAGTGTTTAGCTCTCACTTATAAGTGAGAACATATGGTATTTGGTTTTCTGTTTCTGTCTTTGTTCACTTAAAATAATGGCCTCCAGCTGCATCCATGTTGCTACAAAAGGACATGATTTAATTCTTTTTTACAGCTATGTAGTATTTCATGGTGTGTATGTACCACATTTTCTTGCCGATCCAACATTGGTAGGTAGCTTGGTTGGTTCCATGTCTTTGCTTTTGTAAACAGTGTTGCAATGAACATACAAGTGCAGGTGGTTTTTGGTAGAATGATTTATTTTCCTTTAAGGTAGATACCCAGTAACAGAATTGCTGGCTCAAATGGTAGTTCTATTTTTAGTTCCTCGAGAAATCTCCAAACCACTTTCCACAGTGGCTGAACTACAATTCCCACCAGCAGTGCATAAGCATTCTGTTTCTCGGCAACCTCATCAACATCTCTTATATTTTGACTTTTTAATAAGAGCCATTCTGACTGATGAGAAATACTAAGCATAACTGCTTTTTGAATCTTTATTCTACTGCAATAAAATATCAATGGAACGTTTTAAAGGAGGAAAAACATAGTATTTTTAAATTTTAAAAAATGTTTTTCTAGATCAAAGTGACCTTATAAAACTCTGAAATTTTTATAAACATCATTGCATCATCATGAAATGACTTTAAAAATATATACTTATATGAAAGTACTAATATAGAATAACTAAAACTGTTAGTGATATTCTCAGATTATACTTATTATCTCCAGCCAAAAATATTTCTCTCTCTCTCTCGCTCTCTCTTTTTAACAAATAAAATCTGCTATAGTTTTTTGATGTGTCTGCATGAAGCAACTTTTCTTGTGTTTTTACATCTGTATATTAAGTATTTGCTTGAAAATGTTATGTATCTCTATTATTCTCTCCTCTTTCATGCCCTACTCTTCTCAGCCCTTCTTCATTGTAATCAGGGAAGTTGAGTAGGGACTGTTTGTGCCTCAAGAAGTCTAAAATGTAGCCTCTGTCAGTATCCTGTGCCTCTGCCTGATCTACAGGTAGCCAGGAATGTTCCTCTTGATCCCAGAAGTGATCCTGTCTCACCCAAGGACCTGTCTCTTAGTAAATGTCCCTACATATAAAAGTAGGAAGAGACTTGGGAATTGGCCTGTTGATCTACCCCCTGTATTTTCTAGTAGATTTCTCTAAATCTTCCCACACAGGAAAATCAGTTTTTTATATTAATCTCTAAATAGTCATCCGGTTTTTCCTAGAAATATTCACAATGTGTAACTTGTAAACACTTCAATTTTTATAGTCTTGCTTCTATGTTTAAATATGTATCTACATATATTTAGGATATAGAATATAAGTTTTCTCTGAACACAATATCAATCTATTGAAGTTATAATGGGGTAATATAATTAAGATAGAAATCAGGAGGTTTACAATGATAGTGACAACTATAATTGGTCTTTTGAGACAAATGACAGTTTGGAGTAAGTAGATCATCCCTGAAGCTCCAAATTGTTCCTGATTCAGTTCATAGAACTGCAACCCTCTAAGGAACATCTTTCTATAACCCATGACTTATAAAGCCTGTTAGGCTTGGTTTTTTTAACTTTGACCACAGATATTTACATTAAGGAATACATGACCTTTTTGTAAGACTGGTTCTTGAACAGATGACCTTCGACAGTATTTCTAGTAGCTGGCCTAAAATCCTAGGACTGGGGAAAAACATACTCAAAATAATCACTCCCTATACAACATTGTGAATTATTATTTGCATTTAAATGAAAACACTGCAGCCCTTCTTTATTGTAACAAATGTTTACAGGTAAATTACTTTACCCTTCCTGGCTTCTCTAAGAAGTGAAGATATCAATATTCACATTGTTTTCTTCTACCCTCTGAAGAGCAGTGTAGTACAGTAGTAAGTACACAGTGGTTCTGCTAACGTTAGATTTGACTGGAAGTCATTCACCACATACCAGTAGCCTCTCTTTGATTTCTTTTGTAAATAATGAATGTGTTAAATTACTGAAATAAACTAAATTGTTCAGATCTTCAGTGCTTTCCCTATATATAAAAAGGAAAGCATTCCACTTTCTCTTATGACCAGGAACAAGTTAAATCCAAAGATTAGCACCTTCCTTTTATAGAAAGCAGTAGTAGGGTGTTTGAATGAATGGGCATATTACCTGGGGAAAAAACAAGAAACTAACTGCCAGATCAAGGTAGAGTAAAGAAAATACGTGAGAAAATATTTAGATTTAATTAAGATGTAAAGGAAAAGTTGCAGCACTGAGGTGCAGAAGGACTGCTATACATGGGAATGACCATCTTTAGCATTAAGTGATTAAAGGAACTGAATTGGCCTTCCTTTCACATGATCTATATGGCTAGTCAATTGCATATTAATATTACGTCTAGCACTATTATTTTGTCTCCAAAGAACTTAAAATACTTTCATGTAGTTAACTCTCAAAATATGTATTAACGTACCACCTTCCTCAAATGAAGTACTATTGCTTGCCCAATACCTTGCAAAAAGCAACTTTTAAAATGATGCCAGAATCTCAGTGGTGTCAATACATCTGTGTCTTCAAAAAGAAAACTGAAGTGAATACATGGCAGAGGTTAGATAAATACAAAGAACCTCAACCAAAAATCTATCAAGGAAATGATGTCCTTGGATGAGATAATCAAGCTGTTCTTTTTATACCAAAACAGCTAGTTGACTCCACTCATTTAGTTAAATAATTTTTAGGCCAATTATTTGGCAACGTGTACCTGAAGCAAATAGTTGACTGATTTTTCAGTTTCCGTGATATTCAGTGGTGTGGCATGTCTCATGCTTGACCCAAGTTCTGTTAACTTTATGGAGAAGAGGGGCAGTTTTTAAAATTTGTTTATGTTTTTCTTCTGAGGATGGCTAGATAACTATTTTCAAATTCTAGAGAGGATCTAATTGGCTCAAATTTAGTCACAGTTTTGATTTAAATATTTAGAAATGCTCAGATATGTACTCAATGAACTGTTATTTGGATCCAGCCAGCAGCTGAAAAGTTGTTCCAGTCCCAAATGTATATCATTTTTAAAAAGCACCACATGGGTCTAGAAAGCACAAAACAATGTAAACATTGGTAACTGCACAATATATCAGTCTCCCTTCCTGCATTCTCTCCTGATCAGCAGTGAGGAACATAAGCCACAAATGTTTACCAAATTGAAAAATCACTGGACGGTTATGGTCAAATCCAGGATCTGTTTTCAGTTACAAGCAACAGAATCCAATACAACCAACCTACCCAAATTGCTGAGGAAAAAAAGGTTGAAAGTTCACATAAATCTGTATGTGCTGAATTTACATTCAAAGTTTTAATCACAAATAAAAAGGTTTATATAGTATATTGAATGGCCAAATAATAAGTATTCCCAGGTAAGACATGTTATATGATATGTAATATTGATATTTGTCATTTCACTGAAAATTTTTTATATACATGTTACTTAACAATATCTAAATAATTATAAATCATGTCATAAATGAAGTTTATTTAATTTTTAAGTAATTAGTTGTTTACTTAACAAGAAATATATACTTAATATCTAGTTTCTGTCAGGCTTATATATGCCAATAGGAATGCGTAATTGAATAAAACAGTTCATGTTCTTAAAATAACCAAAGTGTAGTAAAAGAAAACATACATGTAAATAAATAAGTGTATATACTTTAACAGATAAATACAAGTTATGGTCATATCTTGTCTCACAGGATCCAAGTGATACGTTACCTAGGTTGGAATGGTGCCAAGAGAGATCTGCCTTTTTCTGAATTTTCTATTTTGATGAATTAATGTAAAGAGTCATTCTATAAACCCAAAGATACACTAGAAATTTTTGTAGAAGAAAAGAACCTTTAAAAATGACTGATATCTAGAAATAATTTAGGCTTGCTAGTCTACTAGTCTTGTAATTTCAAACAAAAAAAACAAAAACATTAAAATACTCCTGTGTTTGTAGGTGTAGAAGATATTCCTAATCTTATTGCTCAACAGAATTAATAAAAAATTTAGGTACTGTTTTCTATAGTCATAGAATAGCATCAGATCTGGCAGTAGTGGTACCACTTATTTGATCAATGTAGACAGACAAAATAAAAAAACCAAAATAAAGTTGACCTTCCTTATGCTTCTCCACAGTAGACTTTTCATTTAAGGTTATCATTTTTCTAAAACATCATTTTGGTACTCTGCAGATCAAAATGTGTTTATATAGTTTGCATAAATAAGATTTGGTAAATAACTTGATTTTCTGGGAATGGATCCAAGTAAAACCTCTAATCTTTTGAAGTTCATCCCTTAGTGATTCTTAAGGAGAACTCAGCTTTTTTGAAGTCCCACTGAAGTATTTAGTGGCTTGCTTTGCTAATCCAAGAGAGACTTCAGAACTACATTTAACAGAGAACACATGGCTCCTTTTCTAATGTCCTTTCTGGCCATTATAATAGTACATTCAAAAAAGCAATCATGTCACATTAGACTAGACAAACACATTGGAAGATACTGACCACAGTCACTATATTTTATGTGTGCACCTAGATTTTCATGTCTAATAAACAACCTGCAATAATGGAGACATTTAATCATAAGAAAAAAAAATGTCAAAATTTGTAGGTTACTTTGCAAGTTAATACATTTTATATATTTTAGTGCAGAATGGAGATTCAAAGCATAAAAATTATCTCTAGCAGAATGTTTTATATTCTTTTTACAGTATTAGGGAAAAATATGAATCTTTTGACAGAATCAGTTGAGAAAAGTCAGAAGTTATTACCAAAGCTTTAGAATTCTACCTTATGCCTTGAAAATCGAGTCCAGAATTTGGTCTAATACATTTATTCAACATTTCCATTCCCAAGCTTCAGTGTATTTACTTCAGTCTCTTCAGAAGACAACTAGTTTGATCCCCCAATCTCCACCCTCAACTGAATCGATCTACTATTTGTTCATTACAGAGGCAAAATCTTTACATATCTTGTTGATAGGTTATATGTTTGACTCAATGGAAAAAATCAAATTATTTCATCACAGTGGTATTTATCGTTCATTTGTTTAAATAAAAATGGAATTTCAACCATTCTAGCACTAGAATAGAATTTAGAAATTATAGTCTAACTTCCATATCTTAAAGCTGGAGAAAGTAAGGCCTAGACAAGTCATAGGGGAAGACTGAAAAATTTTAAAGATTTCCAGTTCACATGAAACAGATTTCTAGAAGAATAAATTAAATGTCAGTATATGTGATAAGAAGTAGTAAAAATTGTCAGAGCAGATAATAGCTAAAAATAAATGCTAGCATTTCTTGGAAACTGTCTTGTTCATTTGTGCTGCTATAACAAAATACCACATACTGGGTAATTTATAATGAGCAGAAATGTATTTCTCACTGTTATGGAGGCTGTGAAGTCCAAGATCAGTGCACTGGCATGGGTGTCTGGTGAGGGCCTGTTTTATCGATGTTTCCTTCTCATGGTGGCATTCTTCCATGGAGGTAGGTAGAAGGGCAAAAAGGGACTGAACTTACTTTCTCAATCCCTTTCGTAAAGGGCACCTGATCCCTGTCATGTGGCAGAGCCCTCATGACTTGATCACCTCCCATAAGGTCCCATCTCTTGTGCCACTACCCTGAGGATTAGGTTTCAACAGGAATTTTGGAGGAGACCACATCGTTAAAGCCATACCAAACACCTCACAGGGGTCAGAGACTGTGTCACATATTTTACTTACATGATCTTATTCAAGCCATACAGCAATTCCATGAGGAAGGCACTATTGTTTACTCCATAATAGACAAGAAATCAAAACACACAAAACTGTATAATTTGTCCAAGAAAAACAATTAGTAAAGTGTGAAGCAAATATTTACACATAGGCATTCTAACTACAAAAGCTATATTTTTTCATTATTATAATATACTGTCATGGGATATCACATGAGACATATGAGAATTTTCTTAGATTTCTTGCTTTGCTATCATGAAGAATATAACAAGTAGCTAAAAGTAGTCTATACAATTGTCATTAAGCTAAAATTCCAGAGTCAAAATTACTTACTGGGTTTTTTTATTTCCAAAGGAAAGATCTTTTATTTTTTATAGGGTATAAGACGCCATCTTTGAAAATCAATTTTTTTATTCCAGATTTGTTTCATGTATAATTTGGCCATCATTTTGATTTAAGAACTAACTCTTTAAAAGGGATTTTCTTTCTTTGGAACTGTGGTATCATTTACCCCTTCTTTGGTCTCCATCACTACTTGTTTACTGAATTGCCTTCACTTTTAATGAGAACAGAAAATGTTGATAACTTGTCCTATCCAAAACCATAACACTTTCCAAACATTTCTAGAGGAATGGACAATTTTAGGGGTATAAAACTAGTTTCTAATGTATATCCTTTTGAAATGAATGCTTTTGTGAAGAGAAAGTATAGGCTTGATATACAGCATACCAAAGAGAAAAGAAAAGGGGACTGATAGTTTATTCACTCTATAGAATAAAGTCAACAAAAGATAAAATTACTCTTAAACACAATTTCCTAATCTGATTTTAGTTAGTAGAGGCAGTGGTGATAATGTTCAACTATTACTAAGTTTAAGTAAGAACATTTCTGGATAATTATTGTTTGTTGATTTATTACTATTAGTAAAAATGCCATGCTACCGTCACTATCTGATGATCAGAAAGTGTATATCATTTAATGTAGTGCCTTGCATTATATGTATGATATTCAGAAAATTCATATGACATTCCGTTAATATCACATTGACTTAAGTGTAGATATTAATATTTGTTTTGAACATGTTGCATACCAGATACTTCACTTACTTTATGCTATTTGTTCTTAACCGTCATTGGAGGTAACATTTATTATATATTACCCCTATACAACATAGAAAAAAGCAGAGTTGAAATTTGAACCCAGGTCTGCCTGATTCCAGAACCCACCTCTCATTATTGCTGCCTGCTCACTGATACTGCTTTTCAAACAGAGGGATTTTAAAATAGATTTATATTTTGTCTGTTATCTTGTTTATTAAGCTCAGTAGCCTTTAAAGTACTTTTGAGCTTAAAGGCATATATGTGGGGGAAAAAAGACGAGTTCTGTAACTTATCTTTAAAATATGAATAGTAATTAAAACAATTATGGTGGGGACTCATTAAGATAATAAATGCAGGCGCTCAGCAGATGGCTTGGCATTTATCTTTCAAAAAATGAGAACTATTAATACTAGTAAAACCCTTACTCCATCAGTGTGCCTTCTCCCTGCCTTCCAGCACGTGCGCATCATCCTCATCATCTCCATCCTCCTCCTCATCATCCCCGTCATCCCCGTCATCCTCTCCATTATTATCCTCATTAGCCTCATCATCATCATCATCGTCATCATGATCCCCGTCATCATTCACCACTAACTTTTCCTTTCTAAGACATTCTTACTGCTAAGGGCCCTTCTAAGGTGGCACGCCCATAAAAGCAACATTGGATTCAACAACGTTGCTCAACCTTTGCCTCTCTCCCCCACTTTGGTTTTCCAGTTGCCTTTGAAAAGAGCCAACATTTTCACCCCATGTGCCTCACAGCAGGAAGTTCTGTCCTCATTTTTTCCCTCACATTGCTTCTTCAATCATTCGTGTATTTTTAATGCAGAAAACATCTACGGAGAGTCTGCTATACCCTGGGAATTTCACAATGAACATGTCCCAGCCTGTCGAGCACTTAAAAAGGGAGCTATAAGCAAACAAGCAATTGTGATATAGAGTGACAGGAGCTGCCTAATGGGCCAGTACTGGGTATTCCAAAAGCACAGGAGAGGGCCACCTAACTCAGCTCTGGGTGGTCACAGAAGACTTCCTGAAAAAAAAAATGACATCTGAGTTGAGCCCAGAAAAAAATGGATGTTCACCTGGTAGGACGGGGCAGAGGAAGAGTGTTCCAGGCAGAAAGGATATGACCATATACAAACCTTTGGAGAAAACAAAGAGCTCTGTGGGTCTGGAGAACTGCATTTAGTTTCATATCACTATAGTAGAGTGAGAAAAGGATCTGTTGAGAGATAATACTGGAGAAAGACACAAAGGCCAGATCATGGAGGGCCTTATATGCTCTTCTTGGGAGTTAGGATATGATCCCAAAGTTAGTGAGGAGCTGTGGATGATTTTAAGCTGGGAGTACAGTGTAGAGGCTGTATCCAAGGGAAAAATCATTTTATTGCTTTCATAAATACCAACCTTTGAAGTGGGGAGTGGAAGGGGTTGAGTTTTCAACCTGAGCTCTATGGATAGTCTGTGGATGTTTAGAGAATTTGTAAACTCCCTGAAATTGTAGACAAAATTATTAGTTGCATGTGTGTTTGGGGGATAGGAGGAGAGGCAGAATTCACAGCTATGTGAAATCCTCAAAAGGAACTATGATCCAAGTCAACGTTTGAAACCACTGCTCTAGAGGCAGAAAGCTAAAAGCCAACTTATAGAGCAGAAATTTGAAATCTGCCATACACAAGAGTCCTTCTAAAGTTGAAGAATTTCTCTTTTAAGAAAAATTTCTCATTCCTTCCCCTGAGTTACCAAAGTCTTCCCACTCCACCCTGACCCACTGACGTTTTGTTCCTGGCCACCCTCCCACTGACTGCTGCTTTCTCACTCATGGAACTAGTCTCTGTGCCAACCCATAATACGTGTCTACCCCCGGAGGCCAAGAATAGACACAGTGTCCTGGTGACTTAAAAACTGGATAACATCAGAAGGATAAACTCTATAGTGACTACGAAATTCATTCTAATCATTTGAAATAAACAGATTATAAACATATGATTGGGGTTTCCTTGCAGGGTGGAGGAGAAGGTACTGAGCAAGTAAAGAAAACTCCCTATTAAATAGAAGGGAAAAGCAGCTACTATTCACAATTGTGAAGGGGAAAGAAGAATACTAAACCAAATACTTTCTTCTGTTTTTTTCAAGCGTGACCTTTCAACATCTCCACCACCCCACCTCTCACTCCCAATAAGTGCTGTCAGATAAGCTACATTTCTTTCACGCAAATAGACTTTTTTCCATTTATTTCTTCTTAATATATTTTCCCAGATTTGGATCTGTGTTCCTCATGTCTCAGTTAGGTGTGTGACCCTGTGCAAGTCAATTCCTTAGACTTTCTGGGCAATGTCTTCATCTGTAAAATAAAGTTGGATGAAAGATCTGTAAGTTGCTTTTAGTTCCTGCTGTGTGTAATGCTTCCTGGAGTGGAGGGCTATTGTAAATAGAGCTTATGATAAATATTTCTTATTTTCAACTTGCCAGTTACCTCAAAGGATTGCTGGGTACTTCATCTAAGGCATGTTAACAATTTAATGTAAAAGACCAAAGTACCTCACATTATTTTTTCAATACAGCCAAGTATAGCAAGGGTCAAGAAACTTTTTCTGTAAAGGGGCAGATAGTAAATATTTTAGGCTTTGTGTGCCTTAGGTCTCTGCCACAGCTATTCAACTCTGTTATAGTGGGAAAGCAGCCACAGGCATATGAATGAATGTGCATGGCTGTGTTCCAATAAAATTTTATTTACCAAACAGGTGGCAGGCTGGATTAGGTGGTCATGCCATAGTTTGCTGACCCTTGAAATAGAAGCCTGGAGGATCTGGTAACCTGAAGATAGGAGGGTTTCTTCCCTTCAGTCTTTTCTGTTCATAAGCTGTTTCCTGGAGGATTTCCTGACAATTGTTTTGTTGTCATTGCTGTTGTCGTCGTCGTATCAAACAAGAACTGCTCAATTATTTTGGCCACCCACAGCCACCTCACTATTAATGTCCCAAATAAATAACTTTGAGTGAGTGGGCCTGCCAGCTTGTAGGGAATCTGAAACAGTTCAGGCAACTTGTTTCTCAGGCACAGAGATAAATAAATGGCTTCATCAGCAGACAGTTCCGAAGATGAATAGCCAAGAGGAATAGTTGAGCAGTTAGTTCATTGAGACAGGGAAAGAAAGACAAAGGAGGGAAAGAGAGGAGGGAGTAGAGAGAAGAAAGATTGATTGAATAGCGAACCAGTTTGTGACATCTACTGTACAGACTTGCCCAGCTGGGTACTTTATCTTGAATTTGTTTTGCAAATTGCAGATGCCTAGCTCTAGAAGCCAAGAAAAAGAAAGGGCAGTCATCCCACGCCAAAATACTCTCATGGATCTCAAGTAATTTACATTACTTCATTTTTGTGGGGGAGAAAAAATCGTTATATAGTTCCCTTCCAAAATAAGTGAAGAGAAACAGAGAGCTATTTTACCCAGATGCCTAGAATAAGACAAATATTTTGTAGAACTTTTTTTTAATTAAGAGAACAATACCTGCCCAGTAACTTTGCCTGCTTTGTAAAAGTTATTGTGTCACTGTTCAGCCCACAAAACTGCTTTAACTATAAAACTGACTGAATCCAATGTGCCTTAATATTTCCATATACACTTCAGTAAAGCTAGGGATATTTTGTACCCCATTCTACCTTTTGGTGACATCAGTCCTCCCTGAAGAGTCCTTACAATTCCATTGAAATGAAAGAAAGAGATAATCCCAGTGATTTTATTAGTTAGTATCTTTTGTAAAGATCTCTCACATATTGACCATGATTTACAGAGACACTTGGTCAAAGTAATACCCAGTGGCCAGGCTTATTGAGATTTACAAGATTTTCTTCACACATACAATTTCTTTGAATATTTATCCCAGAAAATTTCAAGAAAAGAGTAGCAGTGAATTCAGTGGTCGAAGGCTAGGACAGTAGGGTTTGTTCTTAATTTTTTAATTTGGACTGTTTCTCAAAAGGACTTCAAACTGCCTTTGAGAGAAACACAGTTAATACAGAGGACAGGTAATTTTTCTTCTAAGGAAAAAGGATACCCATTCAAAAGAGTTCATGTGTTCTCCTAATTGTCTTCCATGTTTGTAGACATAGTTTGCAACCTCAGTGAGCTAGTGCTTCCCATGGTGATCCGTATACAAGATATTAAACCAAAGAAGTAAAAACTTAGGGAAAGCATTTTTAATCAGATTTTTTCCGTAAGTTAAAATGTGCATTCAGCATCCTTGTGAGCTTACTTAACTTGTGAGCATGTTTTGTTTGCCTCAAGCTAAAAGATTCAGTCATCATACACCTGATTTACCAAATGGTCTCCTAACATCCTTAAGACCATTCTAGGAAATAGATGGTTCATCAGTAGCACAGTTGGAAAACTTAAAAGTATAGGCAAGTGGCAGGATTTTCCAGCAGCCTGTATGGACTTTGTTGCCCTCCTAATATAGGACTGCCCACAATCCAGGGCGTGACTATGACTGTCTCCTCTCCTTGAAGGTAAAAGCCCTGTAAACAAGAACTGTGTCCAAATTATCTTCATTTCTCCAGTACCTTGTGAAATGCCTGGTACATAGGTTATACATAGTCAGTATCTGCTTTTTTGGAAAGTAAGTGAATGAATGAAAGCCATCATATGCAAAGCATTTTCTTTGCTCGTATGTTATTAAAAATAGCACCCTGGAATTCTGAAGAGCATTCCAAATAATACATCAAGAATGTTTCTGTAAATTTAGCAGAGGTTGAATGATCATGTGCTAGGGATGTGATAGAAGAAACTGCAGTTTGGAGATTTGGACTAGAATGGACAGGTAAGGAGGTTAGGTAGGTAGATGGATGGATGGGATGGATGGATGGATGGATGGATGGATGGATGGATGGATGGGATGGATGGATGGGATGGATGGATGGATGGGATGGATGGATAGATGGATGGGATGGATGGATGGATAGATAGATAGACAGACAAGTAGAAATTTGGGTAGATAGAGGCTTTGCTATATGGGGAAGCTTTTGCTATATAAAGAGTCTAGTATCCGTTTGAATTTGAGTCCAAAATTCTTGAGCAGTTCAATCAAGAATATCTAGCCTCTTCTTAAATGACAGATGAGAATGAAAACATGTTAAAAATACATATATGAATGTATTATGAAATCTTCACTACTGATTTGAGATCATTTTAAAACATTCTCAGAGTGAAAGAGCAAAGATGGGCTGACTAAACGCTAGCAGTGGTTAGGGGACAGAGCAGTGAATTTCTAATGAAGGGCCAAAGCATGAGTGGAAGAGGACGCTCACAAGTGGGCCTTAGAGTGAGCTCAGGACCACTTGCGTATAGCTGAAAAATATTAAAATGAAGATCTCAGATGCTTTTTGACTGGATGGCATTTTGAGAAAAAGATGTATCCCACTAAGAGATTATGATTCTAAAACTCATAAAAATGTTTTTTGTTTTAGATTCGTGAGAAGTCCTTTTAGTATCTTTTTACTGCTTCATTCCCAAGGCCCAGATGAATGCATGATGCACAATAGATCCTTAATAAATATTTGTTGAATTAATGAATAAGAGTACGCTGAAGGTAATAATTCTAAAGAGGTTGATTACTGATAGAACTTTATTAAAAGAATACAAAGATTTTTCATTGGTCTGGCAGTCCTATGCTGGGTTAAAACAAGGATCAAGAAGCTTTATCTTTACTTAAGCACTAGCATGCTACACTATCTCATTGACATACTATAAAAAGACTTTAAAATCTCAAATGCACACATACACACACTCACAAACATGTGGAAAACTATCTAGAAGTGCACAATAAATATATATTACTGTGTACTCATAATTGATTTAAAAGCCAGGAGGATAGGACCAGAAACCTATTTTGTAGGTTAGAATCAAACACTAATTTTATAGGTAAAAACAGAAAAAGAACACGTAAAATGAAAGATCATGCAAGTTCATGATTTGAACCAGCCATTGACTATTCCTTGCTGCCAAATCAATCTTTAACTACAGTTTCTCTAGAAAACTGGGTTTTCTATCATGCGAAAGACTACATTGATGGAAATAGCCTAATTCTTTCACAATCACACACACAAATGTATGCACACATACACACATACTGTCATCTATTAGCTGAGAATGTGCCATTTTTACCATGGCTGTCATATGCCCCTCAGGAGAAAATGTGTGTTGGGGAAAAACAGATGATTTCTATTAAGTTCTCCATGGGTTGAGTTTAAGGCAAAGAGTGAGGCCGAATATGAAAATCAGAGCCAATGCATCGAAGCAGATTTTTCTTTCAAACTATTTTATGTACTGAAGTTTGCACAACATCTTGGCAACGACAGCAAGCTTGTGTAAGGAGATGTTTTGTGTTTTACAGCAAACATAAGGGCAAAAAAATGCAACAGCAGCTAAATATTACTTCAATCATGAATTCAAAGAATGTGTATAGTAGGTACATGGTAAAACCCATGAGCTAGAAACTACAAGGTATAAAAATCTTTTACGAAATTCCAAGAGTTTATCTCTTATTCTTTCCTCCATTCCAGGGCACCTCCCTTCACCCCAACACCAGTTTCAAATTTGGAAAACCCTTCAGACCCGAGGGAAAAGGGTCCTAAAGTCTCTTTTGGTATCTTGAAGGAATGAAACTACATTTAGCACAGTCTATCTGTTTGATTAGAGAGAAAAAGAGGCATAGTTACATTTTCCTGGCATGTGGATCTTTTATAAATCTTAGAAAAGAGTGGTTTTCTCTGGAAATTATTTTGGAGTTCATCAATTCTGCCAACATTGAGCACTCTGCCTACCTCTTTTCTTTCTCTTCATTTTCCCCATTTCTAAATACATGTTGGTCTGTAGAAAACAAAAAATTGCTTTTCAACATACATTGAATATTAGACATTCAATATACATTGTCAAATGCACTAATGGATTGATGTATTCATGGATGACTGGACTAGGCCTTAGTTGATCTGGGATTTATTTATTCATGTATTTTTCCTTCAACTTTTAAGTTCTGGGTACGTGTGGGATGTGTAGGTTTGCTACATAGGTAAATGTGTGCCATGATCTGGGTTTTAATCTTAAGACACTAGTAGGTATCATACAACCTAATGGAAATGATTATGCATTGCTTTTTGTTGTCATAACTTTGGGTAAGTCCATACGTGAAGTGTGTGGTGTGTGTAGCTTATCTTCCCAGACAAACTGTATGCCAGAGATCTTAAACTCAAGTGACCTACATGGACCAGGCAAGTGATCGAAATGAGGAAAACGAGTGGGTATAATAAAGCAAGGAGTAGTAGAGGCTGTGGCCCACTGGAGAGCACAAAGAACGATTTGTGTTTCAAACATGATGGGGGCCAAACACACCACATCTGTAGTCCAGGAACACTTACAGTGTGAGCTCCTTCACAAGACTCACTGGGTATAAAATAATATTTAAAAATACAAAAATAACAAAATAATAATAGTTAAAGTGTATCAAACACCTCTGCTAAGTCCCTGGCACTGTTCTAAAATTTATCTTGTCAAATTTTAGGTAATTAATATATTACCTTTATTTTGCAAATGAAGAAACTAAGGCACTGTACTTACTAAATGTACATTGATTGCACTATGCATAAATAATTAGATGTTAAAAGAATAAAAACAAGAACAACAAACAACAAAGTTAACAGATACCTGAGCTGAGACCCTAACTGAGAAGAAGAAGCATACCCCAAAAGACAGCCCATTAGAGAATGATACCCCACCCATCTTCTGGCATCTTCAAGTAGGAGGATGAAGGTAATTCCCCAAATCCCTGTGTGGCTCATAATCTGCAATATAACTGAGACCTCTCCGTTTCTGAGAGACTTGACACAGAATAGCTTTCTGTAGTCTGCAAGTTCTGTCTCCTTTGTTTCACAGTGAAAACAAACAAAAACAGACTGTTTTTCCTATGTATAGAAATGACTTTAACACTTCTGAGCAGCTGTTGTTTACTAAGTGCTTACTATGTGCTGGGTATTACATTATCTCCTCTAATTTCTTGTAAGGACCCTGTGACGTCCGTACTGTTATTATTTCCCTTTTACAGATAAGAAAACTGAGGCTTAGAGAGGGGGAATGAACTTCTGCCACATCATACAACTAAGTGTCAGAACCGGGGTATGAACCAAGGTGGACCTATCTCCAGAGCTTATGGTCTTGTCCATTGCATGGCAATGCAAAGAAGATGAAAAGAAACGTCTTTGCAATTTTTCCACCTATGCTTGTCAGCTACTTAAACAAACAAACATGAAATCTTCTTTTGAAAGTCTTGCATAAAACTAAATTATAGCAAAGAGAAGAGCAGACTCTTTCTATTCTGGTTCAAGTGGAGAGTAGAAAGCAAACTACTGTCTCCAGTACACTCTTTCCCACCTCGATGTCTTCCACCACCACTTCCAGCTGTCTTTACACTTCCCTGATCCTGCCTCTTTCTCCCTGTCACAGGCTCTGCTTCCCTGTCCTTAGTCAGGGTGCACCCAAAGGCTCAACCCCCAATCCTCCGTGTATTTCCTTCTCCTTTTGCCCTCCACAACACTCAGCTCGCAGATCTTCATCTCCTACCATTCTGTCAGTGACTCTCAAGTGCTTGTTTCCAAGCCCACATTCCTGGTGGCTTATAGAACACATAGTGTGAAGTCTTGTCCAAAAATCATGATGGATTTAAGCTTGAAAGAACTGACTGGTCACAGGGGTGTAAATATATTAGAGGATGGCTTCCTTAAGCTGCACAAGGGATGTACTTCAGAGACAGCTGTAATCATTTTTTACTAACTAGTGAAGAGGATCTCCTCACCCTGTCCTCACTTCCCTGTCCTCTCCAACACACTTCCTTCTACCTCTGACCTGAGGGTGCTCAACCCTGGGAAGAGTGCCACATGAACTGATGGGTTGGCCCAGGTTTAAATACAAAAATCTTTCTTCTCAATGCTTCCTGTCTCAGAATGACGTGCGGTGAAGTATAGTGATTGAGCATCAGAGTTGTGGGGTCAGACAGACCTGGCTTCAAATCCTCCGTGGCCACTTACAGCTATGTGATCTCTCTAAGCTCAGGTTTCTCAACTGCAAAATTGGGATAGGGATGAATTATTGGGATGATAATACAAGTTCTTATTGTTTTGTTAGGAGAACTGAATGAGATAAAGCACTGAACACAGTGACTGGCTGATAATAAGCCTCAGTGGATGGTCGCCCTTAGGATGATTTTGTAACCGTTTGTGTTTGAGGCAGCTGGTGAGCTCGGTAGCCCCAGGATTACTAAAGCAAGGCCAAGGCTTTGGGCTTGTGGCTTATTTAGTTATTTATTTATTTCAGCTCAGCACATAGTTAAAGAAAAACAAGAAAATAAAAGAGAAGAGAATTTCCACAAATGGTGTATCTCCTACCGCTACTCATGTGGTATCATGGGAGTTGCTTTATTTATTTATTTATTTATTTTTTGAGACAGAGCCTTGCTCTGTCGCCCAGGCTGAAATGCAATGGTGCAATCTGAGCTCACTGCTACCTCTGCCTCTTGGGTTCAAGTGATTCTCATGCCTCAGCTTCCCGAGTAACTGGAATTACAGACGCGCGCCACAACACCTGGCTAATTTTTGCATTTTTAGTAGAGACGGGGTTTCACCATGTTGGCCAGGCTGGTTTCGAACTCTTGACCTCAGGTGATCTGCCCGCCTCAGCCTCCCAAAGTGCTGGGATTACAGGCGTGAGCCACTCTACCCAACTCCCTGCTTTATGTTTTTATGTCTTGTAACCTCACAGTTTAGTTGGTGAATGATGGATTTTTTTTTGCCAGGCGCAGTGGCTCATGCCTGTAATCCCAGCACTGTGGGAGGTCAAGGATCTAGGATCACTTGAGCCCTAGAGTTTGAGACCAGCCTGGGCAATATAGTAAGACCCCGTCTCTACAAAAAATTTAAAAACTAGCCAGGTGAGGTGGCGCATACCTGTAGTCCCAGCTACTTGGGAGGCTGAGGTGGAAGGTTTGCTTGGGCCTGGGAGTTTGAAGCCTGCAGTGAGCCATAATTATGCCACTGCACTCCAGCTTGGGTGACAGAGTGAAACTCTGTCTCTTAAAAAAATAAAGAAAAAAAGAGAGAGAGTTGGATTTTTTTTGTTCCCATATATTCAGTGTTTCCCAAAGCATATTCCCTGTACCAATGACTAGAAGAACGACCTAAGGAGGTACTATAGCCTCAGAATCCCTGTGACAAGACCAGGGCATCTGACTTATAAGCTCATTCCCAGATCATTCTGATCAAAGTATAACGATTTTTGACTTACTGTTTATATCATATAATCTAAAATTTGATTTTATATTTTTTTGTATTTACACGTGTAAGCATTTCTCCCTCACTCGGGTAATAAATTCTCTAGAGTTATAACCATATTTACTAATCTTCTTGTAACCCTATTAGAGTACTAGTGTAGAGCTCAATCCTAAATACATCATTGGGAATTAATGAGAATATTTGACTGGGTTTAGCTTACTGTCTTGAAGAGTCCTGATTTGTCAATGCCAAAAAATTGATAGAGACCTCACATCAGAAAGGCAATTCACTAGGACCCAATGTTATTTGATACACGATTGAGTTTTTAATCAATATTTTCTCATTGTCAGTGTGTTAGGTTTTCTTTTATTGAGATTCTTGTACCAAGATACCTGAAGTATTGACTGGGAAACAAAATTAACAAGTCCCTGAGAAGTGAAGTCCTTTCCAAGTTTGAGTTTATAAAACAGAAACTCACGGGCCTTCCTGCCTTTCTGTTACAGAAAGCTGGGCAAGGCAAAATGCCTTCTGTCCAAAATGGTTTCAACTGTTAAACACGTGAATTAAAATATGACTTTCATTGCAGGATCAGCAATGATACATGCTAACTTTGGGAAAAGGAAGGATTTGTTACACTATGGTGTTTATTCCTGAGAAATTGAGAGGTTTGCCATATGTTTTTATGGTAGTTTTCTTTGAGGTTCCATAAACACCTTCTGGAATGTGGAAGTTCCACCATCAGAGTCCAGTAGGAGCTTTTCCAGTGCCCTAATGCCATTAACCCAACTGCTTTGGTTGCTGTGATATGCAATTATTTCTTCTACATTTAAAAAGCGATTCTCTGAACCCCAAACCATTAACCATGTTTGATCTTTAATAAGATGAAAAATGTTTGGAATCTGAGTATATAATCTTTGTGCTACATTTTTCTTTTTTTTTAACTCACAGTAGCTTTTCCTTCCCCCCTTTCTCTTCTTTAGGATCAACACTCTGTGGTAGGCCAGAACACAGGCCCCAGTCCAAGTCCCAACCCCTGCTCAAATCCAAACACTGGAAGTGGTTACATGAACTCCCAGCAATCACTGTTGAATCAGCAATTGATGGGAAAGAAGCAGACTCTACAGAGGCAGATCATGGAGCAGAAACAGCAACTTCTTCTCCAGCAGCAGATGCTGGCTGATGCGGTAAATTTTCTCTTAATTTCTACTGAACCAACCTGTTGACCCAACAGAGAGAGTTTATTCTTTTCTATCTGTATTTACTGTATCTGATATATGACAGCAACAAAGGCGTCCTGACTGTAAGAGAGGATAATTCCACGTATTTAGTGTACTGCAGGAAGAAGAAAAAAACAAAACAAAACTTGATTTAACAGCTGCTGGACACTTGGAATGCATGGCACCTCTGCTAACCAGCCCTGCCCAGCCCAGCCCAGGAATGTCTAGAACAAACAACATGGGCATTTGAATCAGGCAAAATAAACCACTGTTGTTCCCCAGCCTTAAGGGGCAGAAGTAGTAAACTGAACTTGAATCAACTCAAATACAAACTGATTTTAGAGATAAGAGTTTTAAAAACAATTTTAAAAGCCAACATGGAGCCTCAAAATGAAGATTTGGCTTCCAAAATAAAGCAACTCACAATGGGGAATTTTTTAAAAAGAAAATATAAAATACATTTCCCATTTGCCCTCTATTTATTAGGTTGGTGCAAAAGTGATTGCAGTTTTTTGCCACTACTATTAATGGCAAAAACCGCAATCACTTTTGCACCAACCTAATATTTGGCTTTTTAAGAAAGATAAGATTGTGCTTCTCACACCCTACCCATGCATTAACCCTGCTTCAGTATTTATCTGCTCAGCCCTAGTTTCATTGTCTCCTTTCAAACTATTTGGCCAAACGAAATAAGAAGTAACCATCTCCAGGTGAGTAGAACTAAGGTATACAGAAAAGAGAAAAACAAAATCAAATAATCTTATATTCAAGGAGCTTTGTAGTGAGAGTCAGAAATGCAGGGCGTGACACGTGTTATAATTATCAGTAAATATTAATTTGCAGTGAGGGTAGAGCCTAAACAAGGCAAATCCTCTCTTCACCCTAAAGAAGCCTTGAGCCCACTGAGGATGTGTCAAATAAATTGGCCAATTGTAATGCATGTGATTAAATGCTATACTCTGGGAACTACTAGAAATGATTTCAGAAAGAACATTCTATCTACTGAATATCTGAAAGTGGAGTAAAGGATGAGAGGAGAGTAGGAGGATTATTTTAGCCAGAAGAACCAGCATATTCAAAGACCTAGGGACAATAAAGAATACTACATATTATGTCTGCCAAGGTACTGAGTGTGCACAAGAATGGCGAAGTGATGGGTAAAGATGCCAGAGGTAAGAGCCGGGTGGGTAGGGCTTGAAGACCAGAATTTACATTGAAAAGCAATGGAAGAGATTTTAAGGATTTAACACAAGGGGAAGCACTAGATTCAGATTTGCATTGTAGTAAAGGTATAAAAATAGTAAGAGAAAATGTAATAGAGAGAAAGACTAAATCCAGCCTGAAAAGATTGAGGACAGTCTCTCAAAGAATTTGACACTGATTTTGAAGGACTGTAGGATTCTGATAGACAGAGTAGGTGGGGTCCACTATTATAGGTGGAGGGTGGACCAGCCACCAAAAGGTGCAGCCTGGGTGTGAATTTGTTGGTTAGTTTGAGGTTGCATTATGAAATATTTAATCCCTGATAAAAAGTACACACAGTATAACGATCACATTTTTTTAAGGAATTACAAGTGGCATAAGTTTCATATTCAGGACGTGTGAAAAGAAATAATGAGAAATAAATTTATTTGACCTGGACTAAGGAATAGTGAGAAATAAAATTGCAGATGACCTTGAGTACTGCCATAAAGTTTAAGGGAGTCACAGACTGGATCACAAAGTGACACAACTGGTTTCTTCTAGAAATCATAGTTTTGAAAACTCCAGTCCTCCCCGCCGTTCCCTTCCCCTCCCACTTTTTATCCTTATAAACTAAAGAACTTAGAAACAAGGGCAATAGAGAGAAACATATAATCTAAGGTTGACTTACTGGGTACACTTTCATCACTACCATCAATACTACCAGCTTCATGAATTATAACACACAGAGGTTGATTTTCAGCTCTTGTTAAAAGTCAAGGAAGTGGTAGCATACACATTCCATAAGCGTTCTGGCCTGGCACTGGCCTAACTCCCCACTGGACCCAGTTGAGTCACCACTAGGACAGGTGCAAAGGGCAGTGGCATTAAACTGTGTGAGATGAATAAGAATGAGGCTGCTGTTTTTGTGATTTTTAAAAACCATCCACATTTCTCTTTGTTTGGACACCATTGAGGGTGTCTGTGCTTTTTAGCATATCCAGGAAGAAGTGGTCTTCGATAACACTGTACATTAGCATATGCTTTGTGGTCCTTTGCAGTCAGTTGGCAAGGCCACGTAGGCACCTAAATTGAGACTTTTTCTCATGAAAGTGTGTTATCCTTTTTCTCTTTATTCTCCTACCAATGAGGCACAAAGAAGAGTCATGAATAGTACTTCTTACAACGGACTTCATAATTACCAACACGCATTGTGCACCTACTGTGTGCCAGGCACCAAGCTGGATTTTCACAGAATAGGAATGTGAGGGAGGTCCTATAATTATCCACATCTCACATTTTTACAGATGGAGAAACTGAAGCAGAACAGATACATACGATAACAAATCATTTCTATAATGGGTTTTCAGGTCCAAGAGATGGGGTTATCATTAGATAATAGCTCATAAATTAAATTTCATATTGCAGAAAAGTAATCTCAGGAATGGCCTATATGTTTATACTTTCACAGAATGAGAATGTCATTCTTTTGCAAAATGTAGCCATCTCTATTCAGTATTGCTGTCTAGTCTTTGCTGCTTTTCAACACAAAGAGACAACATGGCAGTTCTATGTTATGTCTATATGCAAGGTTATTACTCTAATTCATTTGTGAACAAGTAGTTTAAGAAACCTAAATTTCTGAATATATATATATATATATATATGAAAACCCTTTGAACAACAATTTAGCACTCTGGTGGAGACAAGCCTGACCAACATGGTGAAATCCCGTCTGTACTAAAAAAATACAAAAATTAGCTGGGCATGATGGCAGGCACCTGTAATCCCAGCTACTCAGGAGGCTGAGGCGGGAGAACACTTGAACCCAGGAGGCGGAGGTTGCAGTGAGCCGAGATCATGCCATTGGACTCCAGCCTGGGTGACAAATTGAGACTCCATCAAAAAAAAAAAAAAAAGTCAATAATTAGATTCAAGGTAAATAAAAATAAATCCAGGTTTGCAATATAGTCTATGATGGGAAGTCAAGGATCTTCTTCTTTCTCTTTGTCTCTCTCTCTTTCTTTCTTTCTCTCTCTCTCTCGCCCACACACACACTCTCTCACACACACAAACACACACACACAACCCCTGTCTTCTTCAGTCTAAACAGTAGAAACACCTAATTACATAAGAAAGAATGACAGATGCTTTTGGAAAAAGGGGGATTTCAGAAAGTCCCATGCTTGGTATAAAAATCAAAACTGTCATCCTATACAACAGTTTACAGCAGGGCTGGTTGAACATCACCACGTTTGGGTTCATGGAACATTTCAAGCTGTTTCTTAAACATTTAGGGGTTGGACAAAACCAAAAGCATTTCACCAACCACTTTTTCCCTTAATTTGTAAACCCATGTTTAAAATAAATGTAATCCATATGTTTCTGATTCATTTACACTTAGCTCATCAAAATTGTGTTTTATATGAATTACTTATGTGTAAAAAACTGTGTCTTTCGAGCTTTTTTCTTAGCAACAAGAATTTAAATTTGGTTTGTTGTTGTTTTAAGGCTTTTCCCCCCTCCTTTATAGTAGACTTATTCTACTAAGAAGGTCTGGAATTTGATGGGAAACTGAGAAGCACATGGTTTAAGTCAATTCTAAGTTAGGCAGTGCACATTTGTCCTCCAGCTAATTTACCCATGTATCTATTACAAAGTTTTCTATTTGTTGACCTTTCTATAATCCCAGTGTTCTCTATCTACCTATGCTCATTATTTTTATCTTGAAAATTGAGGTTGCTTTGATGTGCATACAAAATTGCAGTGAAGTAATTCTGAAAACTCTCTGATCCATACCAAAGAAGAAAAAAGCAGCCCTTAATTCCCAAAGCTGATATGACACCCATAGCCAAGCCATTTTGTTCTCTGTTGGGTATAAACAATCCTACAGAATGTCAACCTTAGACAGGGTTACTCTGAGACCATGATAAAATGAGACAAAATAAGACTTCATAATTTTGTCTAAAAACAGACACAAACAAGGTCTCTGTGCAAGCTCAAAAATGCCAAACAACCCCATCCCTTGTTAAATGAGTGATAGCTACTTCTTTGTTCAATTAGAATTGACTTTAGTTTCTGACATCTTCCAATCAAGAACAAAGCCCCATTTCCTTAGACCCTCCCTAAGTCACTCAAAGTCCAAATCTCAGGACAGAGTCTGTCTAACATTCTCTTGCTGAGATACCCTGTGACCCCTCATGATGTGTGTTCCTCATTGCTGCAGCAAGTAATAAACCCAACAGCTGTGTTCCTGGTGGTCTCTGGCTGAGGATATTGACATATTAAAAGAATGTGTCTGTCTTTTTCTCTTAGCTTCCAAACTCGCCTGTTCTAAAGATCAAAAGGCTGATTCCGGAAGGAAGAAATGAGGGGAGGCTAGGAAACCTGTGCTTTTAGAATGCAGAGCTGAGAAACAGAGTAGCAAGGGGCCTCTTACTGTGAGTCAGGAAAGAGCTGAGTTTTGGACTCAGGATTTGGTCAGGGTTCTACCACTGTGTAATCTTCGCAAGTTACTTAGCCTAACAAGGCTTCAATTTCCTTACTTTTTAGGTGGAAATAATCATACCTACTTTTAAGAATTGTTTATGAGGAAATAAAAAAAAAGAGATAACATTGATATAGTGCCTATATCATTATCTGTTGGTTATCTCCTGACATCTCCTCCTATCTAGGGTTATCAGATTTAACAAATAAGAATACAGAATGCCCAGGTGTTCTGTATTTTATCTGAAAACACTACTCCTATACTTTCCTCACTCTGTGGGACCAGAACTATATATAGGTACCCAAAAGCATGTCAGGTGTGCTATAACATAAAATTAGAAATTAGAATCTTGAAAATCACAGAAATTTAGTTCTCATTGAAATCAAATTGCAAAATAAAGAAAATAAAAGTAGTTACTAGAAGCAAAACACACGTTGAGTGTTACGGAGAAGTAGAAATGATACTTCCATACAAGAAGTTTATTGAAATTGAAAAGATTTGTCTCTGAATTAAGACTGTGAAATGAGGTCATGATTTGTAATCCATGATTGCAAAACTGTTCTTTTCTGAAATTTTACATGCATTTTCACAAGTGAAAAGGGAATGATGCAATTTAATATGTTTTCATTTGTTCTCATATCATTTCTCAAGGAGAAAATGGCCCCACAAGATCAGATAAACCGACATTTGTCAAGGCCACCTCCAGATTATAAAGACCAAAGAAGAAATGTGGGCAATATACAGCCAACTGCTCAGTATTCTGGTAAGTGTTCTTAAAAAGTAATAAAAATTATAGCTGTGAAAGGAAAAAAACAACTTTAATTTTCAATAATTCCATTTCCCTTTAACTCACATTTGATTGTAATATTTTTCTTGGAATCTCTAACTCCCATTTGGCTTTCATACCAAGACTACTTTAAATACTTTTTAGTCCTTTCATCAGTTCTTGCTTAGCCTCACATATTTCACCACTCTCTGGATTACCTCCGAGAATTCAAAAGAGCTAAATATTTTTCTGTTAGATTCAATCATTCCCCTCCCAAAGATGTATCTTAACCTGGGAAGTAGAAGGTAAGCAGACGTTTCTCCCTTAGATGGGCACGTTTGTCACTTTCACAAATCCTAGTCTTTTTTATCCACCATTGAGCCCATCTCCAAGGTTTCCCCTTCCAAGACAAATGGTCCTGCCACCAAGGAATACTTGAAAAGCAAATTAAGTCTCTCGAAAACAACAAAGGTGAACGCCATTTAAATCACAAAGCAAATCTTCTTAATAGCTCTCTCAGTAAAAAGTAAATGGTAAGTACAAAAGTCCTCCAAATTCTCTCTCCTCCCACTCACTGAACTCCAAAGGAACCTTTCCCAAACCCAGCCTATATTGCTCTGCCTTCTCCTATTAAGCATCTATTCAGTTCACTTCTGCCCAAAACTCTCTGCCCTTTCCGATGTAAGTTAAGCTTATCCTCTTGGGTTTCCTAAGTTCTCTCTGTCTTACCTGTTACCTTCATCTGTGCAGGAAGCCACAAAGAAGATTCTCTAAAGAAAGAAAGGCTGTGAACACCCCCCATTTTATTAATATTTCCTGGTACTGTTAAGTGTACTTTTAAATATGTTGTCCTGACTTATTTAAACTCCCTCAAATACATACCACAGGTTGCCTCTTTCAACTTAAGTTGAGAATAGAGCTGGGCTCAGTAGCTCATGCCTATAGTCCCAACTATTCTGGAGGCTGAGGTGGGAGGATTGCTTGAGCCCAGGAGTTCGAAGCCAGCCTGGGCAACATATTGAGATATTGTCTCTAAAAAACACCAAATAAAATTAGTAATGGGATGTATGTATTCCACGCTCTAAGATTACTTTGCCTCAGGGCAAAAACAGGATTCTCTAGTTGATTGTCCTCAGAGAGGTTGAAAGCTAACATGCAGTTTTCAGTCATATGTTGTTTAATGATGGGGGCATGTTCTGAGAATTGCATTTTGCTGTGCAAACATCATAGAGAGTACTTACACAAACCTCGGTGGTCTAGCCCACTGCACACCTAGGCTGTATGGTATAGCCGATTGCTCCTAGGCTGCAAACCTGTACTGCATGTTACCGTGATGACTACTTTAGGCAGTTATAACACAATGGTAGGTACGTGTGTATCTAAACATAGGAAAGGTACGGTAAAATAGGATTAAAAAGATTTAAAAAATGGTACATTTGTATAGGGCCCTTACCGTGAATGGAGCTTGCAGGACTGGAAGTTGCACTGGGTCAGTGAATGAGTGGCACGTGAATGCAAAGGTCTAGGACATTACTGTACGCTACTGTGGACCTTATAAACGCTGTATACTTAGGCTGCACTAAACTTATTTTTTTTAATTTCTTTCTTCTATAGTAAACTAACTTTTATGTCCATTTTTTTTGCTTTGCTTTACAACTTTTAAATTTTTTAGACTTTGGACTTTTGTGATAGCACAGCTTAAAACATCACATTGTACAGCTGTACAAAAATATTTTTTTCTTCATATCCTTATTCTAGAAGCTTTTTTCTATTTTCTTATAATTTTTAAATTATTTTTAATTGACACATAATTGTTCATATGTACGGGGGACAGTAGGATATTTTGATGCATGGACCAGTGTGTAATGATCAGATCAGGGTAGTTAGCACAACTATCACATCAAACATTATCATTTCTTTGTGTTGGGAACATTCAAAATCCTCTTCTCACTATTTGAAAACAGTATAAATTATCCTTAACTATAGTTGTCCTGCAATGCTATGGAACACCAGGACTTATTTCCTCTCTAGCTGTAATTTTATATCCATTAACCAACTTCTCTCTAGCTTTTTCCTCCCCACATCCTCTCCACCTCTCGAAACCACAATTCTGCTCTCTGCTTCTATGAGATCAACTTGTTTAGCTTACACATGTGAATGAGAACATATGGTTCTGTGCCTGGCTTATTTCACTTAAAAAATTTTATGGTTTTGTTTTTAATTTTTTTGCTTTTTTTTAAACTAAGACACAAACACACACATACACACATTAGCCTAGACCTGCCTGCACAAGGTCAGAATCATCAGTATCACTGTCATCCACCTCCCCATCTTGACCCATTGGAAAGTGTTCAGGAATAATAACACATGGAGCTTGTCACCTCCTATGATAACAATGCCTTCTTCTGAAATATCTCCTGAAAGACCTGCCGGAGGCTGTTTTACAGTTAACTTTTTGTGTAAGGAGAAGGAGTACACTCTAAAATAATTATTGACAGCATAGTAAAAAGCATTTACTATGACTTTTGTATATGATTTAAAAAGGATAAAAAATGGTACATCTGTATAGGGCCCTTACCGTGAATGGAGCTTGCTGGACTGAAAGTTGCACTGAGTGTCAGTGAGTGGTGAGTGAATGCATTTAATAATTATTTTCGAGTGTCTTCTAAAATACAGCCACAGAAATTTTTCAGGTCCATTATAATCTTATGGGACCACTGTCATACATGCAGTTCTTTATTGAGCAAACATTACTGCAGTGCATACTGTACTTGAAACCTGGTTTTTTATGCCATGGCCTGAGTAAGCTTTGGGAAAGCTGGGAGCCCTTTGAAATACTATACAAAATTCAAGGTGGATATTTAGGTCTTTCTTTTCCCACTCATATAAAAGGATGCCAGGGATGGTAGTCTAGGGCTGGCTTGGTGGTGCTACGGTGTTACCCGGAATTGAAGCTTCTTTTATCTTTCCACTCCATCTCTTTTAGCATGCGGCTTCTATCCTAACGGCTGCCCGGTAGCCACCACATCATTAGTCTCATACGTGCATTCCAGGTAGGAAGAAGAAAGAAAAGAAATCTGATTCCCTTAGCCAGAATGTATTCATCTGGACCCCCCCCACCCACCCCATTGACAAGGGAGTTGGAGAAATAGGGTTTTTCAGCTGAGCACATTGCTCTGTTTCTAAAACCAAAGCTCTGTTTCTAAGGAACACACAGGGACTGGATATTAGGGTAGGCACCTAGCAGTCTCTTCCACAGTCAATATTGGCGTTTCTCTAATAGAGAAATCCTTAGCATCCAACAGCTGACACTCCAGTGGGTCAGAATCACCGTTCTAGAGCATTGCGCTTCCCATGTCTTCTGATAATGAAATAAGCAACAAAACACAATACAAACTTTTTAAATTCATTTTTTAATTTTAATCTTGGTACAATAATACTTACTTTTCCCAGATTTCGATATTAAAAATGGAGTATGAAAAGCACCTGGGACAGTTTCCATCACCTGTTAGGAGGTTTTAAATATTAACTGTTATTATTTTGTGATCTTTGTGGAAATTCTATTCTGGTTGTTTAAAAATATTGTTTTCCTTATAAACCTTCGTAGGGCATATTATTAAAATACAGGGGCAACTACAGGTGATAATCATTAAAACATCTACCTTTTCTCCCACAGTATTTTCATAATATAAATTCCCTTGATATGAAACCTTCAGATACAAAGATGATGTTCCTTAATCTTATTGGCATTGTGTGTGGTCTCAGTTACCATTCAAGGGTCTCCTACCTGGCTCTTATCTCTCTTTATCAAACACTGCCCACTACACAATACACTACACAGATACAAAGAGATACAAGAGACTGCTCCTGCCTTCAAGAGGTATGTAGTCTAGTTGGGAGCATATTTATAAATAAATAGCAAGGTTAGTGTGTTCATTATGCCCTCAGTCTTTCAGGATGTATACAACCTAGGTATCCTTAAGCAGCAGGGGATAGCCTAAGTTTACAGTTGCAGGCATGCTCTGCCCATCCACTGACATTGTGATATTCTTAGGTGTGTTTAGCTCTGTATTTCTCAGAATCTCTGACTCTGGGCCTCTCTGATCATATTTGCCTCCAAAAATGTTTCCTCATGATGACTTTAACCTCCAGAAGTCAAGAAGATTTCAATGTGTTGATTAATCACTGTTGTGTGAAGCCCTTATTCCACAGACTGTGGCTTAGACATTGTCCCATATTGTTGCAGAACTTTCTCCTTAGGTCAGCTAAAACCAGGCTGTCATTACATGGCCAAGAAAGATTAGGCTCGTGGACACATAGAAGGGTGAGGAAAAATGGAATTTATCAGGCAAAAAGGAAAAATAACTCTCAGCAAAGCGAGAGAGAGTCCTGCTAGCAGGTTTCCCACCTCACAGGTTGAATTCCCAGGTCACCACAGAGGAACAGGAGAGGCCAGGCTCCTCCCTGCTGCAAATGGCACAAACCTCCATCCCGTCCTCCCAGTGCACAGGCGTGCATTATTCAGATAGAATCAGTCGGAAAAGGGCTTTATCTGGGACGAGCAGTCCAGTTTTTCAGCTTTCAGGCTGTTTTCAAGGGCGGGCGTGAGACCCTTGTCTGCTTCCTGTCTCTATCAATATCCTATTAGTAACTGACAGGCATCAGTTTAACTGGCAAGCACTTTGAGGCTCCATGGATTGCCCAATACTAAGTGCTATATGAAAGATTCAAAGGGCAGATACTGCTGGAGAGAGGAGGCTGGAAGATAAATGAAAGCTTAATGGAGGAGCTTCAGCCTTAACCTGATCCTTGAGGAAAAGATGGGGCTCAGTGAGGGAGGGAAATGAGCAAAAGTGGCTCACAGTGCCTTGAGTAACAATTCAATAATAACTACACCTCCTGGGACTGAAGACTTTCTTTATGAAGATAATGTCTAGGGGATTGAATTCCAAATGTTTAAAGAGATGGAGATTTACCCTTTGAACACTGGTGAGTGATTGGGGCAGCTCCTTGAACGGGAATGATTCAGATAAAGAATGAGACATGATTTTCAAGGCCATAGTTTGGGAATATTAATCTAGGAGCCATGTATAGCATTCATCTACACTTTCTTATTTGGACCTGGGGTAAACAGTAACATGGATTTCATGAGAGCTGGCTAATCAAGATTGTAGTCTCTGGACTTGGAACATAGTAAAGCTAATTCCCAATGGAAGACTGACTATTACCTCCCTTCAATGACTTCAGAAGAGGAATAAAATAAAACCGAAAAAATAAGAACTGTTTTAGTCTGCTTTTTGTAATGTGTAAACTTTTGAACCGAAGAGTGACCTCAGGTGCTCCTTCCTCCCAAAAACTGTCTTGTTCCTTTTACATAATTTATCTGATGATTATTTCGCCTAAATTGTCTTATACCTG
Organism: Ateles fusciceps; assembly: GCA_036589455.1. Classification (NCBI taxonomy): domain Eukaryota; kingdom Metazoa; phylum Chordata; class Mammalia; order Primates; family Atelidae; genus Ateles; species Ateles fusciceps. The sequence goes on from JAZHEH010002496.1 coordinate 6,200,824, forward strand.
AAAGCAGTTTCAGATTGATGAGTTATTGCAAAGTGCAATTACAGAGGAGATAACATACAGTTACAAACTAATACAATTCTCTTCTCTTTCTCAGGTGGCTCATCCACAATAAGCTTAAACTCTAACCAGGCCTTGGCAAACCCAGTGTCAACACACACCATTTTAACTCCCAATTCCAGCCTCCTGTCTACTTCTCATGGGACAAGAATGCCATCATTATCTACAGCAGTTCAGAACATGGGGGATGTATGGAAATCTGCCTTGTAACCAACCTAGCACATACAGTGTCACTTCAGGAATGAATCAGTTGACCCAACAGAGAAACCCAAAGCAATTGATAGGAAATCAGAGCAACCCTATGATGCCACGTCCACCTACCTTAGGGCCAAGTAATAATAACAATGTAACCACTTTTGGAGCTGGATCTGTTGGCAATTCGCAACAACTGAGACCAAATTTAACCCATAGTATGGCAAGCATGCCACCACAGAGAACATCAAATGTAATGATCACATCCAACACAACTGCAGCAAACTGGGCCTCTCAAGAAGCAACCACAAAACAGCAAGAAGCCCTGACGTCTACAGGAGTCCGCTTCCCCGCAGGTACAGCTGCAGCCTATACCCCAAATCAGTCATTGCAACAGGCAGTAGGTAGCCAGCAATTTTCCCAGAGGGCAGTGGCTCCTCCTAACCCGTTAACACCAGCAGTGCAAATGAGACCCATGAACCAAATGAACCAAACACTAAATGGACAAACCATGGGTCCGCTCCGGGGTCTGAATCTCAGACCCAATCAGCTAAGCACACAGATTTTGCCTAATTTGAATCAGTCAGGAACAGGATTGAATCAGTCGAGGACAGTCATCAATCAGCCGTCATCCTTGACACCCAGCAATTTTCCTTCATCCAACCAAAGTTCCAGGGCTTTTCAAGGAACTGACCACAGCAGTGACTTAGCTTTTGACTTCCTCAGCCAACAAACTGATAACATGGGCCCTGCCCTAAACAGTGATGCTGATTTCATTGATTCTTTATTGAAGACAGAGCCTGGTAATGATGACTGGATGAAAGACATCAATCTTGATGAAATCTTGGGGAACAATTCCTGAAGAAGAAAGGGGAAACAATTTACAACCTCCAGGCACTAAAGGCAGTATTTTACTGAAACTTTGTGGAGGCTGAACTGTTGATGTTCAGGTGGACTACACGAAGATAACATGCTTAAAAACGGAAAGCAGAAAGTAACTGCAGCGATGAAAAATTTGGTCCAAATTCTTGTTTTCAGTCTTACACCTGAAAGTAAAACATTGGGATCACTTTCCCCTGTCTAAACTCCAGGACACAGTATCCAATTTATCCAAACAGAACTGCGATGTTGGTGTGTAATTAATTGTGTAAAATAGCCTTCTCAAGTTTCTTTTTTCCCTAGAAAAAAAAAAAGGTGATAGAACTTGTAGTTTATTTAAACCCATGTCTTGAGGAGGTACTAGTTCCAAGCAACAAACTCCTTAATTTGCGCTAATAGATAGATATGGTTTAATCTTTCCACTGTGTCTTTTCATTTAATTTTCCTGAAGCTTGCAGGATAGATTGAAATGTTATAGATTTCTTTGGAGTAACCAAACAATGTGCTAATTAAGAAAAAGTCAGAGAACCTAGAAAACATCCAGTGGATTACAGAATTTCTTCCCCGGATTCACTCCTCACTTTTACAGTTTTCCCACAATCCTATACTTCAGTGGGATACCGTTCCTAGTGATTAAACAAAAATGTAGAGCCGTGCAATTTGATTTTGACTTCCACAACCAGTTTCTGAATCCATTCCAAATGAAATTTGAGATGTAACAAAGACTTATCCTAATCATGCTGAAATATTGGTGCACACCTATCTGCATTGGATTTCACTTTTTTAAAAAAACCCACTGGACATTGCCATAAAGGAGATTTATTTGGCTACAAATAACCTGGGATGTTACTTATTATGATCGATGCCTGCTGGTTTGTTCCCAAGATGAGTGAAATTGAGCCTCATCCTCCCTCCTCACTTTGATGACTGAGGCTCATTTATAAGAAAAAGACGTTTGGAGACTAAAACTGAAATTAGAAAGTATCATGTTTTGGTTGGAGATAAGAACCAGGGGGTGGCAAGTACCGGTGTGTACAAATTTATTAAACGGGATTTGAAGGAAAGCATAATCAAGAGAGAAAACAATTTGTCCTTCTTGGACATATTATTTAGATTTGGGTGAGCAGTGAAATGGAATGTGGTCTGTTCATTCTTCTGACCCTGATGGGTGATAAATCATTGCCACATGCTAGGTGGACTCTTCATATCCAGGTTTTGTCCCTCAGGGCTGAGCACTATATCAAAGAGTTTCTGCTGAGTCATTTAACCTCAGTGCCCACATACAGATCAGCTGTAAAATGGAGAAGACATCTTTTGATTTGGAATGAATGCAAAATATCACTATCATTTTCCTAAGTACAGAGGAGCAAAGGTTATCTTCAGCCCTTTCAGTCATACACTCACATATTCAAATATCAAATGTAATTTAGCTGAAGTTATTTAGTAACCAGGTCTTTCAATATCTGTTCAAAAAAGAAGAATACACTGAAAATTCTGCAAAGCTCTCTCCCAATCTTAACGTCTAGAAGCACTCTCCATCTTTTACACAATACCAATATCACTGGCCCAGAATTTTTCCTGTGCTAGGTTGTAAATATAAATAAATAACTTGTTTTGTAAACTTTTGTAAAGAATATTTTGGTAGAAATACTTAAAACATATTCTTTGGGTTATATTTATACATATGTGAAATAAATATACTATCGAAAGGTTATATTTTATACAAAAAGTAAATTGCTACCTTTTGTATGCTAATATACAAAGTTTTGTATAATATGATGGTTTATTTTTAGCTCTACACTTAAACCATAGGTGGTTGAGTGGGAACTTTTGAAAACTATCAAGAGGCTTGTTAGGCAAATTTATATTCTGAAACCTCAATAAGAAAGCATTCCAGGTTTCAATCCTTGTTTTTTGTCCTGCTCCCAGATTCTTTTTTAAACCCATAGTTCTTGTGTCTTATTTTATTATTCTGCTCTGCACATTGTATTGGTCCTTGTTGCATGTAGTCTACTGTGTGTTTTCCCATTTTATAAGACAGCATTTCTCCATACAAAAAGAAAAAAAATGATGTACATATAAACACTTTTATTGTATGGCTCCTTCATGTTACTGTATATATCTGCCAGCACTAACCAGTTATACTCTTGTGAGTTGGCTTATTTTTACCCTAACATAAATAGTATGTTTTGTAGTAGTTATCAAATTTAAGAGATAAAGCAATCAGAATGTTTGGATTTTCTTCTATCTTAATGTGAATTTCATAATTAATGTCTATTTATTCAGCTATTCATTAAAATACAGGATTCTTTGGGAAAACATGGTGCACTCTGTAGTTTCTGTTTGTCGGCAGCCTATTACCAAAGACGACATAATTTTCCTGAAAGCAGAGATAATGACAATTTGATAGGCATATTTAGCTAAAACCTTAGGATTTACAACTTAAGAGTTATTGGAATACAATCTGCCCTTTATAGAAATACCAGACCACTTAATTGTTGGCATTGTTTATCATCCTGATGTAGAGAGGAGGTAGAAGTAATTTTTCTTTTTTATTTTAAGTCAAAGCCGAGAAAGCGATTTAAGCAGATAATTCAGTCTTGGCTTTGTGTTAAGCCCTATGAAGATAAATAACTCCACTATAAGTGAATGAACTAATATTACCTGCATTACTGTAACCGTACCATAACGGTAAAGATTTCAACTTATAAAACAAGTCTGTTGTATTGTGTATAATTTCATGTGTAAAAAACTGTTTTAAAAAATGCTTAAGTAGTTATCCTGTATGAAATCATACTTTCTGTTATTAACAATATTGTTGCTTCATTATACAAAGTTCTGAGAACTATTCATAATAATGGGTACTTAAGACAAATTTAGTTTCTAGGAAGCTTCTAAACAAGTGAAATGTTGACTTGTCTCAGTGTTCTTTAGTTCACTTAAAAAGTTTGTATTAAAATTCTATATGCATAGCATCTACTAAATACTGGGGAAATACAGCCTAATTCTCAGGCACTGTGGGTATTTGCCTGCCCCGCTGTGTGGCATTTGGTCAGACCAGGCTCGTAAACACAGGCTAGGTAAACACAGCCCGACTGGACATATTTGCACAGCCCTTCTTGAGAGTCAAGGAGGTTGAGAGTAAGATGGGCGTTTAGAGGAGGCAGGAACAACCATTCCAAATTCTCCTTCACTGCTGTCTAAATATGTTGGTAAACTCCCATTGTCCCTTTCCCCCTCTACTAAAAAAGTATGTAACGTCTTTTTTATTAACATTATTAATAAAGCAATAATGAAATGGACATTTTTATATAGTCCCTGTTCCAATGAGCCTGGAAAGTCGGATAGGAAATAAAGTCAACATCAATAAAAATAAATAATATACATACAGATTAAGAGAAAAATGTGGGCCGGGCATGGTGGCTCACGCCTGTAATCCCAGCACTTTGGGAGGCTGAGGCAGGCAGATCATGAGGTCAGGAGTTCGAGACCAGCCTGACCAACATGGTGAAACCCTATCTCTACTAAAAATACAAAAATTAGCCAGGCGTGGTGGCACACACCTGTAATCTCAGCTACTCAGGAGGCTGAGGCAGGAGAATGGCTTGAACCCAGGAGGCAGAGGCTGCAGTGAGCCTAGATTGTGCCACTGCACTCCAGCCTGGGCAACAAAGTGAGACTCTGTCTCAATTAAAAAAAAAAAAAAGAGAAAAATGTATAATTCTAAAATTATCTATGAACCCCATTATGTAGCTCTGGAAGCAGACCTCAGAGTGGAAAATAAGTACGAAAGAGAGGACAATTCAGCTTCCTCCCATTCTGTGGTTGCCAAAGGCTGTTCAAATTGTTAATCATTTTATCCACAATTTCTCTTTCACATTTTTGTGACTGTTTTCTCACCCAAAAGAAGAGGGTTTGGAGCTGAAATATCACTATATTCCCTTCAACTCTAAACCCTGTGTTAGATTTTCTTCCAAAACTAAGTAGAAAATTAGCCAAAAAAGACTCACTAGCATCCTTTCTAAACAAAGAAATTTTATTTTAGGAGAAAACCAATACTTTGGGTAATATACTCCATTGGGTATATATTAATGAACTTTTGCGATTTGTAAATGCCAGTGTAACAGCTTCTAATATTCTTCCTAAGTTCCTATAATAGACTGTATTAGTCTGTTCTCATGCTGCTATAAAGACAGTACCTGAGACTGGGTAATTTATGAAGAAAAGAGGTTTATTGATTCATAGTTCTGTATGGCTAGGAAGGCCTCAGAAAACTTACAATCATGGTGGAAGGTGAAGGGGGAAGCAGGCATGTCTTACATGGTGGCAGGACAGAGAGAGTGCACAGTGGAAACTGCCACTTTTAAACTATCAGATCTTATGCGAACTCCCTCATTATCATGAGAACAGCATGGAAGGACCCCCACCATGATCCAATCACCTCCCACCAGGTCCCTCTCAACACATGGAGATTACTATTTGAGATGAGATTTGGGTGGGGACACAGAGCCAAATATCATAGACAAAGTACTGAGAGTGCCCTAGTGTCATCTTCACTGGCAGCAATAAAATAACAAAAACCTTGTACCATGAGAATTAAGAAAATATATTGACCTTAGATTTTTTTTTTTTTTTTTTTTGAGACATAGTCTTGCTGTGTCTCCCAGCCTGGGTGGCACAATCTTGACTCACTGCAACCTCTTCCTCCCGGGTTCAAGCGATTCTCCTGCTTCAGCCTCCTGAGTAGCTGGGACTACAGGCACTTGCCACCACACATGGCTAATTTTTGTATTTTTAGCAGAGATGGGGTTTCACCATGTTGGTCAGACTGATCTTGAACTCCTGACCTTGTGATCCACCCGCCTTGGCCTCCCAAGTGCTGGGATTACAGGCATGAGCCACTGTGCCCGGCCCTTTGACCTTAGATTTTTAAAATGAAAATGCTGTTGCTTAGATTTTTAAAACCAAAATGCCAATCTGCATGCAATAATATCAGTAGAGAGCTTCTGTTTGTTTACATAAATAGCACTTTAAGTTACCTTTTACCAAATTTAAGTCATCTTTAGCTCCAGTATGTGCAAGAATATATAGATGCTTTCTATAATACTTAAGATTCTTTCAGTAAACGGGAAGGAGGAAGTGGGGGAGAAAGAGAAAATAAAATATAAAATACTGCATACATACGTAGAAGCTTCTTTTGGAGTTCTTTCAGCAAAAAGAGGATAGAAGGATGGGAGAAAGGAGAATGGAAAGAAAACATATCTCCCATAGGCTTAGAAAAAGGAATGTACTGTTTAACATAGCTAAAACTTCTGGGAGACACTGGGTTTAGGCATAGCTGTATATAGCAGCTCAACAATGTCTTCAATAATCAGTTCTTTTTATGTCTCTTACCTTTGCTTCCCTGTGTCTTGGCTCTATCTTTGGGCATGTCCTTCTCTTTTATTGGCAAAGTGGTTGACAAGCTCCAGATTTAACATCCTCATAACTCCAAGTTCAGCATAAACAGAGTTAATGTTTTCCTTCCAAAAGACCTAACTGTATGTCTCGCAGACTTTAATTAGGGTGTGTACCCATCCCTCAACAATCACTTTGGCCAAGGAGGTACAGTGTTCTGACTGGCCAGGTCTGAATCAAATGCCTATCCCTGTAGGCACAGGTAGTGTTAATACCACCCAAACCGAATGCACTGAGGGTAAGAAAAGGATAATTTCTCAAAGGAAAATCAGGTTGTTCTTATCAGGGAAGAAAATAAAGAAATACGAGAAATAGATGTAAAAAAAAAATTCACGAATGTTTACTACCTTTTTCTGGCTGCCCTATTTTCATACACACTATATTCCCCATATATTAAATTATAAAATCTCACTAATAATCCAAACACACTCACCTTCTTCCTATAGAGAGACAATCTAAATCTTACCTGTTTACTGCCTTCACCTCCTAGACCAGTACACCTGTGTGAGGTAAACTCTTTGCCAAGTAAAGAAGGACCAGCAACCTAAGCCCAAAAGATGTTTATTCACCTCCAATGAATACAATAAACATTCAGTGTGGAAAGAGAACAGGATAATGGTAATGATAAGTTCTACTTGGAAGAGAAACTAACATATATAGGTAACATCTTAAGAGTAAAAACCGTTTTGCCTTGAGCTTTCAAATCAACAGCTTGGGGGGAGAAGAGACATAAAAACTTCTTCCGTCCCCAGGATGCATGCCAGTTGCATTTTACATTAAGAATAATTGTCTCTTTCCTCAGAGATTATATTATATTAGGTGCTTGAAAGGGGCCTGAAGAATCAGACTCTCTCTCGGGTACCAGTCATATTTCCTGCTACCATTCCCATCTCTCTGACTTAGTATGCAATACTGTTGGCTTAGGATTGAGAATTCAGCATTCTTTTAAAAGTTTCAACTGATTTATAATTAGAGAAACAAAAACCAATTCAAATATTTCATGTGTCAGAGAGATTTTGAGAGAGAGAGGAATTGGTTATATAAGTGATGGATAGCAGAGATACCAAATAGAGAATGGTGAGAACTGTTCAGAAGTGATCAAAAGGACAGCTTCTGGGATGAAAGGGCAAAAAACAAGGAGCCAGGATCAATCACTAAGCATATGCTGCAACACTGGCTGGCCTGTCTGGTAGGAGCCAGACCCACTGAAAAGTTTCAGCTGTTAATGAAAATGTCACTTATGACAGAGAGGGAGGAGAAGGAATACAATCCCCACCCTCACTTATCTTCTTTCACTCTCCAGCAAATGCGTCTCATTTGCTGAACTCAGCTGGAACATAGTCTGAAGGAGTGCATTACGGATCAGAACAGAAAAAAGGGAAAGGAATACATCTGCCAATACGCTGGCCCAGGTCTGATATAATAGGTCTGCAGCTTTCTCAGCAAAGCCTGATTCTCCTCCTTCTCTGTTTTCAAATACATTAACTTAATCTAAACTTGTCCATTTATTATAGAGCAGTATTAATTAGGGGAACTGTTCATCTGCAAGTATTTGAAACCCCCACTGATGGTGGTATAAACAGAGAAGGGTTTTTAAAGTATTTCATTGGCCCTAAGAACATGTTTTTCATATTTTCTTATTTGTAAAATTAGGTAATCATTTACAATTTATGTGAAGAGAAAATATTATATTATTGTATATTAGGCAGCATTTTCTTAGTGGTATATAGAATAATGATGTGTCTTACAATCAATGGCATCTTAGATGTGATGAAATGTAGTTTTTGTCTTGTGGAACAAGGGATCTGGGTGGGCAATCCTGACCAGGAACAGGGGTCTAACAATGCTGTCGGGGTACCCAGGCTATTTTCACCTTTCATCTCTGCCATGGTGGTACGTAAAAGCCTTCTTCCTCATTCTTGTCACCTAATGGTGACAAGATGGTTACCCCTGCCTCCTGTATATGTTCCAAGCTAGAAAAATGGAAAGGAAAAAAATATGAAGGGCAAAAATGTCTATAGCAAGTCTTTACGTCTTCATTTGGGAAAGATCACCCAAGCCAGAGACTTACAACTATACCTCATTAGCTACAACTATGTTTTATGATATTTCACATCTTCAAGAGAGGCTAGGTGTCAAGTATTTAAAATATAGCTTCTATAGGAGAGGATATATAGTAGAGCAGTGGTTGGAAATGACAGTAAGTAAGAGTATAAAGATATGAATGGGAATGATATAAATTTAAAATGCTGGTTATCTTTGAATAAATGGATTATAAGAAATGTGATTGGGAAATTGTACACAGAGAGCTTAATTATAATTGCATTATGTTATTTTCTAAGCTGTATAGAGATTACATGGTTGTTATATTGTTTATTTTAAATGTCTTTTTATACCTGAAATAGATCATTAGAAATGGAAAAAGCTCAGTTATTTGGAATGATCACTAATGGCATTCTACTGTAAATAAATCAGTAAATAGAATTTGATTTACATTTATGACAGGATGCAGATGAAATACACTGAAAGTCCCAATACTATATTTAAAAATAAAATGGGAATTTCAAAACTTACTAAAAAGCTACAGAAATAAAGACTCTGTGGTACTGGCATAAGCACAGACATACAGATCCATGGAATAGACTCTCAATTCTGTTCCATGGATCTATATGTCTATTCTTCACATTTATGGTCACTTGATTTTTGACAGGGTACCAAGACAATTGGTAGGGTGGGGGAGAGGACAGTCTTTTCAAAAAGAGTACTGAGACAGCTGGATATCCACATGCAGAAGAATGAAGATGGACCTCTACCTCACACTACATACAAAAGTGAACTCAAAATGGTTCATAGATCTAAATTTAGAACTAATAAAGCTCTGGGGAAGAAAACAGGTGTAAATCTTCATGACAGGCAATGGTTTCTTAGTTATGACACCAAAAACATAAGCAACAAAAGAAAAAATAGATAAATTTGGCATCATTAAAATTCAAAATTTTTGTGCTTCAAAGCCACTATCAAGGAAATGGAAAAATGGCCATAGAATGGGAGAAATTATTTACAAATTATACATCTGATAAGAGGCATCTAAAATAGTTTTAAAACTCTTATAATTTTACAAAAAGACAATCCAATTTAAAAATAGGCTAAGCATTTGCATGGGTTTTTACCAAAGAAGGTATACGAGTGGCCAGTAGGCACATGAAAAGATGCTCAATATCATCATTATTCATTAAGGAAATGCAAATTAAACCCACAAGGAGGTAGTATTTATACTTCATACCTAACTAGGTTGGCTACAATAAAAAAGACAGACAACAACAAGTGTTTGCAAAAATGTGCAGATATTGGAACCCCCATACACTGCTAGTGAGAATGTAAAATGATCCAGCCACTTGGAAAAAGATCTGGAAGTTCCTCAAAAGATTAAACAGGCTGGGGACAATGGTTTATGCCTGTAATCCCAGCACTTTTAGAGTCTGAGGTAGACAGATCACTTCAGCTCATGAATTCGAGACCAGCCTGGGCAACATGGTAAAACTTCTTTCTACGAAAAATACAAAAATTAGCCCTGCATGGTGGTGCATGCCTGTAGTCCCAGCTACTAGGGAAGCTGAGGTGGGAAGATGGCTTGAGCCTGGGAGGCAGAGGTTGCAGTGAGCCAAGATCATGCCACTGCATTCTAGCCTGGGCAATAGAGCCAGACCTTGTCTCAAAAAAAAAAAAAGTTAAAAGTAGCATTATCCTATAATCCAGCAATTCTGTTCTGAAGTGTATGACCAAGAGAAATGAGAATATATGTTGTCCACGTGAAAACCTGTACATGAATGTTCATAGCAGCATTATTCGTAATAGCCAAAAGTAGAGACAATCCAATGTCCATCAGCTGATGAATGGATAAATAAAATCTGATTCATTCTTATTATGGAGTATTATTTAGCAATAAAAAAGAAGCCTGTTTCTGTCAATTCTTCAGACACATTCTCCATCCAGCTTTGTTCCCTCGCTGGTGAGGAGTTGTGATCTGTTGGAGGAGGAGAAGTGTTCTGGTTTTTTGTGTTTTCATCATTTTTGCACTGGTTTCTTCCCATCTTTCTGGATTTATCTACCTGTGGTCTTTTCAGTTGGTCACTTTCAGATGGGGTCTCTGAGTGGATGTCCTTTTTGTTGATGTTGAAGTTATTTCTTTCTGTTTTTTAGTTTTCCTTCTAACAGTCAGGCCCCTCTGCTGGAGGCCTGCTGGAGGTCCATTCCAGACCCTGCTTGCCTGGGGATCACCTGCGGTGGCTGCAGAACAGTAAGGGTTGCTGCCAGTTTCTTCTTCTGTTATCTTTGTCCCAGAAGGATACCTACCAGATGTCAGCCTGAGCTCTCCTTTATGAGGTGTCTCTTTGGATATTCAGGGGTCGGGGATCTGCTTGAGGAGACAATCTGTCCCTTATGGGAGCTCAAGTGCCGAGCTGGGAGCTCCGTTTTTCCATTCAGAGCTGCTGGACAGGTACATTTACGTCTGCTGCAGCGGAACTCATAATCACCTTTTTCCCCAGGTGCTCTGTCCTGGGAAGTTGGGGTTTTATTTATAGGTTTCTGAGGTGCTGCTGCCTTTTTTCAGAGATGCCCTGCCCAGGAAGGAGGTGGCCTAGTTACAGTCTGCCAGGAGAGGCGTTGCTGAGCTGCCATGGGTTCTGCCCAGCTGTTGTGTGAACTTCCCCTGCAGTTTTGTTTACAGAGGTATAGTTAGAACTGCCTCGGTAATGGCGGTCTGCCTTGGTAATGGCGGACACCTTTCCCCAACAGAGCTGGACCGTCCCGGGTCCAGCTGTGCTTGCTGCGAAAGTCTCAATCCAAGCATTTCTGATTGCTGGTCTTTGTGGGAGTGGGACCCGCTGAGCCAGATCACCTGGCTCCCTGTTCAGCCCCCTTTCTTCAGTTGAATGGGTAGCTCTGTCTCCTGGGCATTCCAGGCACCAGTTGAATCGGCTGCCCAGATTTGTGTGAGTTTTTGTGCAGAGACCCACTGCGCCGGCTGAAACAGCTGTGCTGGAAACTCATGGTCCTTTTCAGCCCAGGAATCTCCTGGTCTGTGGGCAGTAAAAACTCATTTGGAAATGTGGTGATCACTTACCCTCTGCATTGTTCTTGCTCAGAACTGCACTCCAGAGCTGCTCCTATTCGTCCATCTTGGATCCTCACAAGTTTCCTTTCTAATCTCTGGGAGAGTCTGAGTTTCACAGCAGTCACACTTTGGCGAGAACCTAAGTAGAGGAGGACGTCAGGGTATTAGATAAAAGCGGCAACTGGATGCAACTTAATCAGCCAGGAACCATGTAGCAGCCTGAAGAAAAGCCTTCCCACATTTCTCAATTTTTTTAAAACTAAGTCAACACACAAAAGCAATTTTTATATGCCACCAACTATTAAAAAGCATAGTTTGAAAATTATATTCACAGTAATATCAAAATCTAGGATATGTGTGGACATATATGCATATGTTTTGAGCCTTACAGGCTTAAAATTATCAAATTCTGATAAAGAACATTTTTTCAAGACCAAATAGATAATTATCATGCTCTTTCACAGGAAGATACTATAGTATAAAGTCATCAACTATTTCCAACTCAGAATTCCCGAGTACCTCTTGGTAATTCCATGCCTAATGATAAAATAGCACATGGGCAATTGCAACTACCTAGTCTTGAAAAGGGCAAGGTAACCAGAAACTCAGTTCCCCTCAAAGATAAAGGACTGGGTCACCCACCCAGAGAAGCATCCAAGAGATGTGCTGACCAAGAGAAGTCTACCATGGGTGGTAAAGGAGGGAGACGATGAATATCAACAGATAGCCTCAGGACCAACTACAGCAGTAGGGACTGGTACTTACTCCACCTAAATTTAAGCCTTTATTCTCCTTCTCTTTTTCAGGTACCTGTACCTTAAAACTTGAAGAATCAGTGACAGTATAGAGTGAACATAGTGTGAGGCTTGAGTGGATCTGAAGGGTGCAGGGGGTTGCAGTACCAGATCCTAAAAAGGCTCCAGCCAGATTGCCTCAACCTATCCTAGACAGCTGCTGTCAAGATGATTGCCTCCTGTGTATTTCTTGATGATTGGCTGAGGGCATTGTCTTTAAAATACTTGGGACAAGCCTTAAGTAGAAGAGAGTTGCTGCCCCCAAGAGGGGGCTTTCAGCCAATTTAGGATGACAGATAAATAACCCATATCCCCTTCTCCTTTAGTGGATAAGTCTGATGTGTGTTTCACACTATCTTCAGAGTTCCCAATGAGAATCATCCCATTTCCTCATTAAGATAATCTGTTTATAAATATTTGTTTTATTGGCTCTTCTTTCCAGGTCTCACTTTATTACTCCTTCACAGTACTTCCAGGTATCACCTCCCAGATAAGCTCCCCTACTTGCAAATCTTTGTCTTAGTATCTACTTTGGAGGGAGTTAAAACTAAAACAAAATCTAATTATCCATCAATAATAGAAGAGGTAAATTGAGGTATTGTCATAAAATAGAATGTAATGCTACAAGGAAAGGGAATGAGCTAAACACATCAACATCATGTTGAATGAAAGAAGCAAGTCATACACAAAAAACCCTACACCTTGATTCTATTTTTAAAATTATTTTAAAAGTCTAAACTAAACAAAATGTTATTTAATAATACATACTGCAAACCAAAAATAAAATTCTAAGCTCCCCCAACCAACTGAATGGACCCCTTTTTGACCAAGGGGATCCCAGAGAAACCTGACAAACAAGTTTGTCAGGCCATGGTGGGGAAGAAGGAGTCAGACATGTGTCATTATACACTCTTCCCTTTTAAGTTTAGACACATCTGACCAGCATTAGCATTAAAACAGAGATCTTGAGAATGATGAAACAGACTCTTTGTAGCAGTAGGATACCAAATTCCAGCCTGACTCTGGTATAGCATCACATGACAAATAGCAGGCCTTGAGGGAAGTCAAAGTACTTAACCCCCGAATTTATATTTCTTTGACATATATTGAAATGGCCCTGCAAAGCTGTCTCTTGTGGGGGAAATGTGCATTCTATAGAGAACCTCCTTCTCTTGCTAGGTCTTTTCTGCAGAGTATAACACCATTTAAGGTCCAATAAGAGACATTTTTTCTGAAGCCTTCTACCTGAAGCCTTCATCTACATGATAAGAACCTTGGCTTCCACAACCTCTCCTTTGATCTTAACTCAATATTTATTTATGCTGACTTCAACTCTTCAGGCAGAGCTTAACTCTTTCAACCAATTGCTAATTAGGAAATCTTTGACTCCACCTATGACTTGGAAGTCCCTGTGCCACCCAACTCCCCTACTGCTTCAAGATACCCCACTTTTCCGGGCTGAACCAAAGTGTACCTTCCATGCATTGATTTATGTCTTTGACTATAACTTCTGTCTCCCTAAAACGTATAAAATCCCAAGCTGCAACCGAAGCACGTTGGGCACATATTGTCAGGAACGACCTGTTGAGGCTGTGTCACAGGTCACAGTCCTTAACCTTGGCAAAATAAACCTCTAAATTGATTGAGACCTGTCTCGGATACTTTTTGGTTTATGATATAAAATGGCAAAACCGAAAAGAAAAGCAAGAGACTGATTCTCATGAAAACCAGCCTAGTGGTTGCCTCTGGGGAACAAAGAGAGCTTTTAAGGTATTGGTAGTTGGTAGTTCTGTTTCTTAACCTGGTTGTTGTGTATGCAAATGTTTGGTATCTTATTATTCCTTAATTTATTCATATACTTCTTGGCAGTTTTTATGGTTTCCTTAAACACAAGTAAAACGTGCACACAACCGGTCTATTCATTTTCTCTGCTGTGCAGCTTGGCATTGGGATTGGTGATTCTGATGATGAGCTAGGATACTCTTTCCATGATGGCTGTGTGGTTCTTCTTTGAGAAAACGTTGTGAGCAATCTCAGCCCAGTAAGATTTTTTGCACATCAGCAGCACATCCAGCTCCTTGATGTTGGATACCAGTAACTTCCAGAAGCCACTGGGCAGCGTGTGCTTTGTCTTCTTGTTGCTCCCATAACCAGTGCTGGGCATCAACTTCTGGCCCTTGAATCTTCTACGTGCCCTGTTGTTAATACCTCTGGGTTTCCACTGGTTGCACTTAATTTTGTCATAGTGGCCTGTCCTGGATGAACTTCTTGGTCTTCTTTATGCCAATCTTGGGCTTCACGAGGAGTCTGAGTGTGGCCATGATGCTGAATAGGAGATGGCTGCCACTTTCATAGGCAGCATCACAGAAGAGACTTTATTTATGTTTTGTGTATTTAATATGTTTCACAATAAGCAATTTTTAAATGCTGTCAAATTAAGTATGTGAAAAACGGAAGGAGCATTGCAATTGATCGACCAATAGATCATTAAGTATGAGGATTTCGCACTCAAATTGCTTTGCAAGTGTCTAAGTTTTCATTCTATTTTAATGAAACCAGAAATTGAAATCAGAAAATGCATTATGTATGTGATTCATGCAAGAAAGACTTCAGAGAATAAAACCATACCAAAAAGAAAGGCCTTGGCCCTAACATCAAAAGATTTGTGAATGCTGGCACATTATAAGATTTACATTAAAAATAAATTTTAAAATTATGTTTCAAGTTAAAAAATATAATTTATATATATGTATGTATGTATGTGTATAATGTATATACATACATACATACATAATTCTATTTAGCCCAATTTTATTTTTCTTTCTTAAATTAACTAACCAACGACCAGTTCTATTCACATCGTATAAAAGGACATCTACTCTACTAAATGGTAAGGAAATGAACTAAAGATTGTGTAGGGCTTTGTTTGGAAACTAATGGGAAGTGAAGATACACTGGCAAAGAGGTTGTATACGTTTAAAAAATAAACGACTTTTAACATTTACTTTTGAAAAACATGAAACTTAAATATTAAGAAAGATTGTCTCTTATATGAATGAATAGAACATTAAGTAATCTTCAAAGTAGGTTTTACTCATTACTCATTCATATACTAACCTAAAAGCAACATGTCACTTTTCAAAGCACTAACGAAAAAATATATATGAACAGTGAGAGAGATACAGAGAGAGATCACGCCCATTTATATAAGTGTGTCTCCATTTGTATAATCCTGCCTCTCAATACTTACTGGAAAAAGAGATTATTCTACATCTGGTCTTTTGGTTAAAGTTAGCAAGGCATTTTTGTTAATGTTTGGAGCGATCAGAAGGTTTGAAAGATGTCTTAATCCTGCTCTGAGTGTGCTAAAGTAGATGTCTTTTTTCATTTTACAAAATCAAACGAGAGCGGTGTTATGAGGATTAGATTTTGACAATTCAACCCAAATGACTCCTTTATTATGGAAAAATATTCTGTGTCCTTTCTTTAATCCAGAAAGTATATTCATAGAGAGAGCACTATAACTACACTAAAATAGAGTTGTAAATATTAAAATTAAAGGTTATAAGAAAAAACACAGCTGTTAAAGGGCAGTGACTGAGTGAATTCATTTGAGTGTTACATGTCTATGATGATGTAGATTATTCAAGATTTTTTCCAAAGCTCATTTCAAAGATTCTCACTTTAGCATTTCAAAGGTAGTAGATAATATTTGAAAAAAAAAAGTTTCACTTTTCTTTTAAATCAATAATAATAGGTTTTGAAAGCAAAATATGCAAAGGCTTATGAAATAATGTATACCAGGGAGTTCTGAATGTCAATTGTGTGCACAGATGTCTCAGCTCGGGCATAAAATATTGGCATGTTTCATAGTAGTTTTTCTTTCCTGAAGAAGTTATTTGCACTTGTGCAATGACATGAGCTCTTCATGTCATATAGAGAAAAACTGAAAATCCAAAAAAAAAAAGATAAAGATTTAGATCTCCAAATTTAACTGACCCTGGAAGTCAGTTATTCAATAAATAAGACATTGCATATGTCTATTTATTTTCTTTTATTTTAGACTCAAAACATATTAAGGCATATTTTACCTCAAAGAAGCATGTTCAGACTACTTTAAGTTTTGAAGTTAAAAACATATAGTGCTCCATTCAGAGAGTCGAGAATTTAAAAAGGAAGTTCAGTTAGCTCTGTCGCTTTTCCAGATATGATGCCTCTCTTCCCATTTCAGTATAATGTCAGACTACTTTTTGAATTCAGACATTGCAGAAACTTGACTAGAGAGTTAGATTTTCCACCTCTCTGTATAATTCTTTCTCTTGAAACTGTCTCTCAAAGCCTATTTCATGAAACATTAGTTCTGGGCTTTGGAACATGTACTCCAAGGGATTCCATTGTCAAGTTAGTATAGAAGGTACTAGAGCCCATTCTTAGAGCAATATAAAAGATATTTGTGTTTTGAAAGTTTTCTCTCGCAAACAAAACTGTTTAACTTATTTAGAAACTGGAATTTTCTAAGTTTATATGGCCTTTTTCACATAACCCTAATTGATATCCTATGGTATAGTTAGGCAAATGCTGTTCTGTGTAGTTTATCCTAAGAGTATATTCTGGCTGACCTTTAAATAATATTAATTTCTATGAAATGCAAACATTGATATATATGTATTTGCAATAAAAAAGTACTTTGTACATAATAGTTTAAAAACCAACATTTTACTGATTTGTCTTCAAGCTCAGTATCACTCTTTCGAGAGATTACTTTTCTTTGTTTGCTTTGCCTGACTAAAGTGACACAGAGACGGCACAAGTTTGAGGAGCACTTCCTCACATGACATGGGATATTTTTCCGGTAAAAATGATACCAAGAAACTGACGTTTTAACACAAGAGGCCAGAGTGGGGGAAACACCTGACTTATTGCTGTGTTCGCGGAAAGATTTTGGATCTGCGTGAATTGACAGCTATAGTTTAAATGACAGCATTCAAGGCTTAAGGCATAAAACAGAGTAAAGGAATACTTGTCTGTGTTCTAAGTGAATGTGGCTAAGGAGTCTTTGAGAGCACTTCAGAGGACAAAAGTAGGTGACATTTTCTGGACATTATATTCTACTTTTATTTGAAACTTCTGATTACCTTTTTAAACTAGTTCCTCCTTTTAACCTATATGGTTTTTTACTTTTTTACTTTTTTTTTTTTTTTTTTGAGACAGAGTCTCACTATGTAGCCCAGGCTGGTCCCTAACCCCTGGGCTCAAGTGATACTCCCACCTCAACCTCCCGAGTAGCTGGTACTACAGGCTTGCCACCTCACCCAGCTCCAGGAGATACACTCCAAGAACCCCATTGGCTGCCTGAAACTGTAGATAGAACCAAACTCTGTAAAAACTATGCACAGATTCCTTTTTCTTTCTTTACAATTTCACAGACAGAAGATTTGTTCTTACCATAGATCTTAGCAACCTCTGCATACAACTTTTTTCTTTCCTTATTAAGTCAAAAACGTTCACCTTTTCACTTAAAGGAAGCACTTTATAGCTTCTCTTTGGCATATCTAAATCACCAGCCTCACTACTCTTGTACTTTGTGGCCACTATTAAGTAAAATAAGGGTTACTGAACACAAACACTGAGATACCGTGATTCATGACCTGATAACCTAGACGGCTACTAAGTTACTAATGGGCAGTTAGCGTAGACAACATGGCTATGCTGAACAAAGGGATTATTCACCTCTTGGGCATTACTCAGAAGAGCAAACAAGTTAAAAGTCATGAGTTGTTTATCCCTAGAATTTTCCATTTAATATTTTTGGACTGAGATTGACTGTGGGTGACTGCAACTGGAAAGCAAAACTGCAGATAAAGAGGACACTTCCGTGTATCATTGATTTTGAATCTTTCTCTGTTCATTCCATTTTATTTCTATGTCTCATTTTATCATCTAATTTTATTTTCCTTAGCTTCTCACACTTTACACTGTTTAATAAATGCTTTTTAAAATTATTGTAGTTTGCATCATCTTTTTATCGATGAGTGCATCATATTCGTTTCTTACTTCTTTCTGCTCTAGCAATGTATTAAATGCCAAGCAACTAGTAATAACAGAGGAAACTGTGAGGATAGTCCACATCCCAGGTAATGGAAGCTGGATGGATTTTGTCTCTGGCTGACTCTGTAAGGCCCTTCCATCTTTCCTTAAAAGACTCCAATTCCACCCTATTCCTTTTAGTGTTGAATTCTTTGAATCTATAAACTGGATAATTATATTTACCTATAGAAAATCCATTTTTGCAGTGAAAAAAGTGCTATTTTTATGGTAAGGTGAAAATAAGTAAACATTCATTCATCTATTCAATAGATATTTATTCTTGTGAAAAAGTGAAGTGAGAAGGTCTATGTTCAGGGGTCTCTCTAAAACAACCACAACTTCAGTAATTAACACTTAAAGTTTTTCTGTATGATGAACACTATTAGAAGCATTTACATGTCCTAACTTATTTCATATTTTTTAAAACTATGTGATAGATATTATTATCACGTGTGTACAGAAGTAAAACTTGAAGCAAAAAGAAATTAAATACATTTCTCAGGATCATATAGCTAGTTAACACCTCAGGATTAATTTCAGCAAGTAAACTTAATAGTTTTAAGCCTTCAGTTTAAATTAAGAAGGCATGATGTGTTCAAAACTAGACTTTTAAAATCCTCTTATCAGTCTGTTTCCAAGTATCTATTTGATTCACCTTGGTTCAAAACAGTATTAAAAGAGGATCATTTACGTATACAAATATTAGTCCTCCCGTGTTCATTACCCCCAATTTCTAAGTTTTATCCTGCCCTCCACAGCAGTTATACTAGTTTATCAAGGCATCCAGAGATGACAATTTAGGGAAATAAATATTCTTTATCTATAACTGGAGCATCAGCCTGAAATTCCCATGTCATCATCTACTCTATTGAATCAGGCTTGAAAAGATGTCAGCCTCACCTACATCTTTTGCTCGTCTCACAGGCTCAAAATGGAGCCATTCTAAGCCATCTATTCATGATTTCTTTATTCTAGAAATCATCTTCATTATAATTGGCTACCAAGATAGGAATGAGTGACCTAGAAAATTTTCCTGACTTGTTATTTCTCTAGAGTTGTGGGATGGAAGATCAAAAGATTATGAAGGCTCCAATGTGGTCCCACTTGCAATCCTCGTATTCCTTGCACCTGAAGCTCTACCACCTAATGAAGGATCCAATTTGTTCTTTTGAGGACTTCATGCTTTCCTAATCCCATCTTAGAGCCTTTTTATGTGTTAGGGATGTTGCAAGGGCGTGAGGGGTAGCTGCAAGCACATTAGATAGGTTAAACTATGTGACCTACAAGTCGTTTTCACCAATTTCCATCTTTTCTCATGAGAACCAAGCCAAATTCAGGTTAAGATGGAATTTCTCACTTAAGGTTTTTAGAATGGTAATAACTGCATCTTTTACTGAATTACTCATGTAAACAAGAAACCAAATTCTAATTAAGTATGTCATAATATTTGAACATCAGTGTACTAGAAAAGCAAAGAATTGGTCTACTGTTTACTGTGCTTGCAATGCCCTTCCCTGCCATTCTTCACCCAGGTAATTTACGCATATTAATTTCATGTATCAACTCCTCCAGGAAGCCTACCTTCCACCCCTAAGTTTAGCTCCCAAAAGATCCTGTACTTATTTCGGATTGTGTCCTCTGTTTTTATTTTTTAAATTATCACAAGAAACAGTCATGTAAAATATGAAGTAATTTTACCTATTACTCTGTATCTTTTATGTAAAATTTCAGCAAGAAATTTTGTGTGTAATTCAGTGCTACGAAGAGCTATTTCATCTGAACGACTCATGTGCTTCTTCCTTCCTGATAGTGAGAACGATATAACTGATTGTGTGTTTAATTTTATATATGGTTGCCAGGAAGCTCAGGGCCAGATTTGAAGATTCTATTAACATTGGCATATTGGTCTAATCTTTGCTCTGGGTCTTTTATTCTTTCAATTTCATGTAGCTTTTGTCTGATCCACCTTAAAACCTTTGTGGAAAAGGGAGTTTCGATAAATATTTACCAAAATACAGTGTAGATGAAGAGGGTAACTATCCAGCAAATTCCTTTATTCTAGAACAAACATGAGTTATTAACTCAAAAATCTTTAATTAGTTTCTCTTGTTTAGTTTGGGTTTTTGTTTTCTAAGTGAATTGCATTAGTTTAGACTTGTTTGGATATTCCTAATGAATCTGCATTCAGTAAAGAATTGACTGATTACATCTTAAGCTATATTTCAAGGGTTTAATTAAACAAATTGCATCGTGTACGAGACTGAAGAGCAACACTTCACAATCAACCCCTTCTCTGTTTTTCCCCCTCAATTTTCCTATTCAAGTTTACCTTGAATAGGAAATGTTGCTGGCCCGGGAAACACCTATGTGAAGTCTACATATTTTGAAACTGTAACCTTAAAATGTGAGAGATAAAAAAGAAGCATATCGTTGATGTTTCTTCTGTGCCATCAAATTACTGCTAAGCATGTCACTGTTTTTTAAGATTTCTTCTAACTTCACGTCTTATTTTAAAAAATCAGTATTTCATTTGCCTTAAGACCTTTGGAATATAGGAATAGCATCTAAGAACATAGCAATGTGATTCTAGAGTTCAGTCTTTGAAATTTAAACACAGAGATCAAAGAGCTCTATTCAGGTAATACAAAAAAATGTTTCTATTTTTTCCTCTTTGCATATAACCACACAGATGCTATATTTTGAACTAGTAGGGTATTATAAATCACAAATAATGTAAAAGCATTGCAAAGAAATGAATACACATTTTAGAACTAAGCTTAGTCACATATTTTACCAAGAAAACATATTCTTCAGAAAGTCAATCACTCACCCAAAGCATAGTCTCCATGAATACCATTTTCCCTTGTGATTAGATGATGTTCTTATGAGCATTGTCACATCAGATCAACAATTTTCTTGAGGCCAGCGTTGCTCACATCTATAATCCCAGCACTTTGAGAATTTGAGGCAGGAGGCTTGCTTGAGTCCGGAGTTCAAGACTGGCCTGGGTAAAGTAGTAAGACCTCGTCTTTACAAAAAATAAAAAGAAATTAGCCCAACATGGTGGTACATGCCTGTGGTCCCAGCTACTTGAGAGGCTGAGGTGGGAGGATTACTTGGCCTAGAAGGGTGAGGTTGCAGTGAGTCATGATCGCACCATTGCACTCCAGCCTGGGTGACAGAGTGAGACTGTCTCAAAAAAAAATTTTTTTTTCCTGAAGAGGCACCTATGAAACATATTTATTCATTTATTCATTCAAATATGTATATATATGTCTACTTTGTGCCAAGCTCTCTTATAGATGCTTGAAACATATCAGTAGGCAAAGTCAGCCAAGATTCCTTTATGGAGTTTACATACTAGCTAAGAGTCACAGATAACGAACAACAGATATAATAAATATGTGCATTATAGGACAAGAAACTGTTGATAAGTGATGTAAGAAACAATTAGAGAAGGATAAAGGAAATGAGTCCAGGGACGTATATAAATTTTAAAATAGGATATTCAAGTTAGGCCTGAAGAAGGACACATTTGAGCAAAGTTTAAAGGAGGTGTGAGAGCATTAATTAGGGTAGAAAGATGTTAGCAAAGATATGTCAGACTCGTCTGGCTATGGCAAGGGAGAAAGAAGCAAAAAGAAGTTTCTAGTCATTTTCAACATGACTCAATTTTATCTTCAAGTCTGAATATTTCAAAGAGATTGTAACCCTAAGTGAAGATGTGGGTTTTAGATTCGTTTTCAGCTCAAAACACAAACTTCAATTAAGTTCAGGGAGAGGTAGTTATCTCTTATTTCTTGTCATAACTTGGAGCAGAAATGCAGTAGATAACTTTGAAAGTATAAGCAACTTTATGTATGTATTTATCTTATATACAACATATTTTATATATCATATTTTATGTTTATATTTATTTATTTTCTTTATATCACGTAAGTGTGATGTACATTAGATACCCAACATTAGACACTGCAAATAGGTACCAAAGCTCAACTGTTCATTCAACACTTTCCAGGTGATTCAATAGCAGTACATCAAGATGTATTCTCTTACAGAGCAAATTCATCCTTCCCTAGATGCCGGAAATCCTTTACCTACTTACCAGTGCTTGAAGCAGTATATCAAGCTGTCATAAAAATACCATGAATATGAAAGTAATTCTAATGAATCAAAGAAGGAAGGCAACGTGTCCACAGCTGTGTAGTTTACGAGCCGTGATCAAACTGAGACAAATTCATTTACTCAATGCAAAAGGGACAGTTGCTAGATTCAATCTCAGTCATAGAGATCATTGTCTGAAATGATTAGATTAGCATACTCAAACACAAAGACAGCTTTTCTTTAAAAATTATTTCAAATAGCTCAGCCTGTTGATATTTTTTAACATATCTCCAAGGTCACCAGAAACAATTGGAGGCACTGGGGTCTTCAGTTACCACCAACATTTTAGCAATGCTCGATGCTCTGCTTTGCTTTGGTCTGACCTATGTTCTATGTCTCTTTTTTAAAATGATTTTCATAGAGAACTAGTATACATAGAGTATGTATAACTTGATGCTTTTATATGTATCATTTCACTTATTTCTCACATTCCTATGTGTGTGTGTGTGTAGTTATATGCATATAATGTAGGAATACGGGATGGGGAAGAAAGAATATTAGCTGCATTTTACAGAAACTCAGAAAAGTTAAATGGTCTAAATTTACATGCTTGGGAAGTATTAGAGCCGGAATTCTACTCAGCGTTTCTAGTTCTGCTAAGCTATCTGCTACTCAACAGAGACCACTGTAATAACTTCTATTTGCATAGCATTTTACTGTTTGTAAAGTACATTCATATTTTATTTGATTATATTATAACCTTAAAATAGTTCTAATTATCTTGGTTTTCTTCACAATTCTCAGTCTATGGTATTGTTATAAATCTTCAAACTCTGCAAAGAAGGCTGTAGCCAGATGCCTCTCTGTGTGTGTTTTCGAACTTTCATATAGCACACTTGTGAGACAAACTAATTACATCTGCCTCTCTCTCATGAGGAAGAAAGAGGCTGCATTTTCAGTAAATATAAGAATACAAAGTATGGCAAATTATTTAATGTCTCTAAGAATGCCTCTTCAACTGCAAAATAAGAATAATAATATATATCTACTTCTGTACCTCATAGGGTTGTTGTGAAGATAAAGTGTGATACCATGTTTATAAAAGAGCTTGAAAATTGCTTATAATAATGCTTTTATCTAACAATTGTTATTAAAGATCATTTATAGGTACCTTTATAATACATTTGTTTCTTGACTTTCATTTTTAGTTTCATTGCTTTTCAATATACAAATACGTGCTTGATAGTAAAAAACGTACCAAAATATATAAAGTAGAATGCTGAAATTCCACTTTATACTCACCTTCTTCAACTAAACTAATTTTCCTCTCTGAGAGGTAAACATTATTATTAGTTTGACACTTGTCCTTGAAGATCTTTTAATAAGTATTTATATGCATGGATTTAAGGGCATACATTTTTTTCTACATATATAGTAACCAAATATTTTATTGGACAACTTTATTTTGTCTTCACAAACAAAATGTCTTGGAGATCTTGAGTAGCTCTGCAGTCATGCATTATTTTAAAATGGACAGTTAAGCTATTTCCTTTGTATTTGTGTGTGTGTGTGTGTGTGTGTGTGTGTGTGTGTGTGTGTCTATAATGAACACCCATCTCTTTCTTTTTGTTTTTTTTTTTTTTTGAGTTGGAGTTTCACTCTTTCGCCTAGGCTGGAGTGAAGTGGCGCGATCTCCACTGCAACCTGCACCACCATGGTTCAAGTGAATCTCCTGCCTCAGCCTCCCAAATAGCTGGGATTACAAGCGTGTGCTACCATGCCTGGCTAATTTTTGTATGTTTAGTAGAGATGGGGTTTCACCATGGTGGCCAAGCTGTTCTCCAACTCCTCACCTCAGTTGATCCACCCGCCTCGGCCTCCCAAAGTGCTAGGATTACAAGTGTCAGCCACTGCGACCAGCCAAACACCCATCTTAATGCACAAGTTAGAATATTTTACCAAGCTAGAATCCTGTTAAGTGCAATGTTGGGGTCAAAAAGCATATTAGAAATTTGTACAGATACTGCCTGTGTCAAATTATATATCCTCCAACAGTATATGAGTGTCTTTCTTTGAATGCTTGCAAACACTACTTACTGTAAATCCATTTTCTCTATTTGCTGCATAAACATGATGTCATTGCTATTTTAATTATCTTCCTTAATAGCAGCAAGGTATACTGTATTTTAATTTGCATATTATTGGATAATTGCATTTTTTCCATGAAATATCTTTTTATGTCTTCTGCTGAGTTGTTGCTTTTCCTATGATTTGTAGACACTCTTTATATAGTATGGTTATTTTTCTCTTTTTTTTTTTACATGTAATAAATATTTTCTTCCTGTCATCTTTATTTTATTTTTGTTTATGTTATCACTTACCAGAAGCAAGCTTCATATATTAATATAGTAAAATCTGTTGCTCTTTTCCTTTTGGTTTCTAGTTTTCTGATTTGTTTAAGGTATTCTTTTTTTCCATTTTTATTTTTCTCCCTTTTGACATCTCTTCTTTTTTTTTTTTTTTTTTTTTGAAAAGAAAGAGAGAGAAAGAAGGAATAAAAGAGAATGAAAGAAGGAGAAAAAGAAGAAGAAAAAGAGGGAGAGAGAACGGGAATCTTGCTCTATTGCCCAGGCTAGAATGCAATCTAGAAATGGATATTAAAAAGCTCTTTTATGCTAATAATTGTGTTACACAATGGAGACAGGAAGGAATAAGGGAGGAAAATAACAAACAAACAGCCAACCAATATTTCATTTAAACCTATAAATGCTATGCAATTGCTGGGGAGTGATTTACTCCCAACCATGTGGTCACTTTTAGAATAAATGTGATGTGTTACTGAAAAAAAATGTATCTTTTGTGGATATGGAGTAGAGTTCTGTAAATGTTTATTAAGTCTTGTTCGAGGTCTAAGTTCAAGTCCCGGGTATCCTTGTTAACCTTCTGTCTCATTGATCTGTCCAATATTGAGAATGTAATGTTAAAGTCTCCCACTATTATTGTGTGGGAGTCCAAGTCTCTTTGTAAGTCACCAAGAAATTGCCCTATGTATCTGGGTGCTCCTATATTGGGTGCACATAGACTTAGGATCGTTAGCTCTTCCCATTACATTGATCCCTCTACCATTATACAATGTCCTTCTTATCTCTTTTGGTTTCTATTACTTTAAAGTCTATTTTATCAGAGATGAAAATTGCAACTACTGCTTTTTTTTTTTTTTTGCTCTCCATTTGGTTGGCAAATCTTCCTCCATCCCTTTGTTTTGAGTCTCTGTATATCCTTGCATGTGAGATGGGTCTGGATGCAGCTTATCGATAGGTTTTTTGGAATGGCTGATACTGGTTGTTCCTTTCTGTATATAGTGCCTCTTTCAGAAGCTCTTGTAAAGCAGGCCTGGTGGTAATGAAATCTCTGAGTACTTGCTTGTTCGTAAAAAATTGTATTTTTCCCTCACTTATGAAACTTATTTTGGCTGGATATGAAATTCTGGGTTGAAAGTTCTTTTCTTTAAGGATGTTGAATATTGGCCCCCACTCTCTTCTGGCTTGTAGGGTTTCTGCTGAGAGATCTGCTGTGAGTCTGATAGGCTTCCCCTTGTGGGTAACCTGACCTTTCTCTCTGGCTGCCCGTAGTATTTTCTCCTTTGTTTCAACCCTGATGAATCTAATGATTATGTGCCTTGGTGTTGCTCTTTTTGAGGAATATCTTTGTGGTGTTCTCTGTATTACCTGGAGTTGGGTATTATCTTGCCTTGCTAGGTTAGGAAAGTTTTCCTGGATAATATCCTGAAAAATATTTTCCAGCTTGGATTCATTCTCTTCATCACATTCAGGCACACCTATCAAACGTAGATTAGGTCTTTTCACATAGTCCCATATTTCTTGGAGACTTTGCTCATTCCTTTTTACCCTTTTTTCTCTAATCTTGTCTTCTCGTTTTATTTCGTTAAGTTGGTCTTCGACCTCTGAAATCCTTTCTTCTGCTTGATCAATTCGACTGTTAAAACTTGTGCATACTTCGCGAAGTTCTCCTATTGTGTTTTTCAGCTCCATTAGTTCACTTATATTCCTTTCTAAATTGTCCATTCTCGTTAACATTTCCTCAAACCTTTTTTCAAGGTTCTTAGTCTCCTTGCATTGGGCTAGAACATGTTCTTTTAGCTCACAGAAGTTTCTCATTATCCACCTTCTGAAGCCTGATTCTATTGATTCCTCACATTCATTCTCAATCAGGCCTTGTTCAATTGGTGATGAGGCACTGCAATCCTCTGTAGGAGGAGAGGCATTCTGATTTCGGGTGTTTTCAGCCTTTTTGCGCTGGTTTCTTCCCATCTTTGTGGATTTATCCACCTGTCGTCTGTGTAATTGCTGACTTTCAGATTAGGTCTCTGAGTGGACGTCCAGCTTGTTGGTGGTAAAGTTTTTTCTGTTTCGTAGTTTTCCTTCGGTGGACACCCCCTCCCCCCACAGAGCTGGACCTTCCCGGGTTCAGCTGTACTTGCTGTGAAACTCTCAATCCTCAGCAGTGCCAACTGCTGTTTTTTAGTGTGTGGTGGGGGGACCGGCCTTCCCCTGCGGTGACCCACTACGCCGGCTGAAACAGCGGCGTTAAGATTCGTGGCACTTTTCTGCCCGGGAATCTCCGGGTCTGCTTCCCCCACTTCAGACCGCTTTTCAATCAGCTGAATGGGAGACTGTCTTCCCGGAGCTCCAATGCCAACCAAAGGGCACTCAGTCCCGTATACTCCGGACTGAGAACCTCTGCGCTGGGGTGCCTGCAAAACGGCCGCACTGGCCAAAGAGTCGCGCTGGCGACCCGTGGGGCTCCTCCGCCGAGAATCTCCTGGTCCGTGGGTAATGAAAATTCGTCTGAAAGTGTGGCATCCACTCACCTCTGTGCTTTCAGTGGGAGCTACAATCCTGAGCTGCTGCTAATCGGCCATCTTGGATCTCTCTGTTTAAGGTATTTTTTATGCAAAAATTATAAAAATAGTCTTCTGCATTTTATATTTATACATCTATTTTTGTGTTAATTGTAGTAAATATAGTTAGATTTGTATCTCAAACTATCTATAAAAAGATAGTTTTGATTGGTTAAAAAAAAAATCTATCTGGGCCAGGCACAGTGGCTCATGGCTGTAATCCCAGCACTTTGGGAGGCCAAGGAAGGCCAGTTTCTTGAGCTCATCAGTTTGAGAGCAGCCAGGGAAGCATGGTGAAACTCCATCTCTACTAAAAATACAAAAATTAGCCAGGCCTGGTGGCACATGCCTGTAGTCCCAGCTACCTGGGAGGCTGAAGTGGGAGGATTACTTGAGCCTGGGAAGTAGAGGTTGCAATGAGCAGACTTGGTGCCACCACACTCCAGCCTGGCTGAGTGAGAGTCTTGTCTCAGAGAAAAAAAAAATAAAAAATCTATCTATCTTCTGTCTTTTTAATGTTGACTGCAATAGACAGCTAACACCATTTTTTGATAAGTTCATTATTTCCCCACTGATTTGAAGTCACTTAAACCATATAATTGATCCCCATATATATGTAAAACTTTTCTTGGATAGCTCTCTATTCTGTTCATTTTGCCTTCTAATGTTTCCTCCTCTAGCTCTAATCATTGTGACTATATATATTCTGTAATTGCAATAATGGTGTACATGCTACTTATATTCTTTCACTTAAAACACCACAGACATTTATCCATGATTCTATACAATTTTTCTAATCATTATTTGAATGGCTATAATTCATTATTTAAATGTACCTTTTTTCTCTCCTATTATTGGGCATTTCTACTGTTTGTTTCTAAAGATAATGCTGTAATTAATATCTCATTGCCTCTCCTCTCTCTCTCACTCATTTTTGGGGGTAAATATTTAGTAAAAGAATAACTGGATAAAGTGGTATGAATTTCTTTATGAATTTTGCTAACGTTTTGTCTTATTACTAAGAGGATGGCTATAGTTTATAGTGTTCTCAGTAATATATGAATGTACTTATTTTGTTGTGATCTTGTGAGCATTGAGCATTTTTTTATATTTAATAATTTAGTAGAATATTACCTCAAGACTCCCTCATAATTCTATATGGAGCTAGTCACCTGTCCCATTGTTCTGAATGCATTTTATTAATCTATATCACAGGCATATAATTATTATTCATTAAATAATTTAAAAATCTTAATCTATCTTGTGAGTTTGAAAATTACATATAATCTTTGATAGCTTCATGCCTCTTTTTGTCAAATCATCATAATAATACATTGTGAACTATAAGATAATTATTCACAATGAAGTCCAATTTCAGATGTTTACTTTTCTGGTTATCTATGGCTATATAACAAAATCACCCTAAAGTTTAATTGTGTAAAACAACTATTTATTATGCTCACATTTTTTTTTTTTCTTTTGAGACAGAGTCTTGCTCTTTCCCCCAGGCTGGAGTAGAGTGGTGCAATCATGGCTCACTGAATCCTCAACCTCTCAGGCTCAACAAGTCTCCCAACTCGGCCTTCCAGGTAGCTGGGGACCATAGGGACACACCAGCACACTTGGCTAATTTTTTAATTTTTATTTTTGTAGAGACAAAGTCTCCTATTTGCCCAGGTTGGTCTCAAACTTCTGAGCTCAAGAGATCCTCCCATCTCAGCCTTCCAAAGTGCTGGCATTACAGTCATGAGCTGCCATAGCCACACAGCCACTCACATATTCTGACGAGACACAGATGGTATAATTTTTCTCTGTTCTAGGACATATGGGGTCTCAGTTGGATAATTTAAGGGTGATGGAGACTTGATGGCTGAGGACTGGAAATGTGAATGCTAGCTCACTCACATATCTGGTAGTTGAAAGTGGATATTGGCTAGGACTTTAGCTGGTTGATGTTGGCTGTTAGCTGGAACATCTACCTATGACTTCTCCAAGTGCCCTGATATTCTTCGTGACATGGTCACTGTGTTCCAAGAGCAACTATTGCTCTGTGTGAGAGAGAGAGACTGACAAAAACCATATCTTTTATAACCTAACCTCAGAAAACACAAAATATCACTTCTTTTAGTCATGGGCTAACCTAGATTCAAGGGGAGAGAACATCAATCCCATCTGTTGATGGAGATTTATCAACCTCACATTGTAAGAAGTAGAATAAATTATATTTGCGTGGTGACTTTTTGAAAATATCTGTCATATTTACCACTGTAATCCAAATTTTTGTGATTGGTTTTTAAATTTTATTTTATTTATATAAATGTATAGGGAACCAGTGTAATTCTGTTACATGAATATATTACATAGTGGCGAAGACAGGGCTTTTAGTGTATTCATCACTGGAATAATAATGTACGTTGTACTTGATATAATTTTGCGGTGTCCCCCACTCAAATCTCATCATGTAGCTCTCATAATTTCCATGTGTTGTGAGAGGGACCCATTGGGTGATGATTGAATCATGAGGGTGGGTCTTTCCCGTGCTGTTCTCCTGATTGCGAATGGGTCTCAAAAGATAGATCTAATGAATTTCAAAAAACAGAAGTTTCTGCTTTTTTTGCTGGTTTCTTCCCATCTTCATGAATTTATCTACCTCTGGTCTTTGAAGTTGGTAACTTTTGGATGGGGTCTCCGAGTGGATGTCCTTTTTGTTGATGTTGAAGCTATTTCTTTCTGTTTTTTTAGTTTTCCTTCTAACAGTCAGACCCCTCTGCTGCAGGACTACTAGAGATCAAATCCAGATCCTGCTTGCCTGGGAATCACCCACGAGGGCTGCAGAACAGCAAGGATTGCTGCCTGTTCCTTCCTCTGGTAGCTTTCTCCCAGAAGGGTACCCTCCAGATGTCAGCCACAGCTCTCCTGTATGAGGTGTCTCTTAGGATATATGGGGCTCAGGGAGCCACTTGAGGAGGCAGTCTGTCCCTTTTCAGGGCTCAAGTGCTGTGCTGGGAGCTCCGTCACTCCCTTCAGAGCTGCTTGGCAGAGACGTTTAAGTCTGCTGAAGTGGGACTTACAATCTCCCCTTTTCCCAGGTGCTCTGACCTGGGAAGGTGGGCTTTATTTATAAGTCCCTGATGGGCTGCTGCCTTTTTTCAGAGATGCCCTGCCCAGCAAGGAGGGAGTCAAGTCACAGTCTGTCTGCAGAGGCATTGCTGAGCTGCCGCAGGCTCTGCCCAGCTGCTGTGTAAACTTCCTTGTAATTTTGTTTACACAGGCAAGGTTAGAACTGCCTTGGTAATGGTGGATACCCCTCCCCCCCACCGAGCATAACCTTCCTGGGTCGAGCTCAAACTGCTGTGCTGGCCGTGAAAACCAGAATACCTCTTCTCCTCCAAGGGATCACAGCTCCTTACCAGCAAGGGAACAAAACTGGATGGAGAATGAGTTCAACAAATTGACAGAAGCAGACTTCAGAAGGTGGGTAATAACAAACTCCTCTCAATTAAAGGAGCATGTTCTAACCCAATGCAAAGAAAATAAGACCCTTGAAAAAAGATTAGACAAAATGCTAATTATAATAACCAGCTTACAATAAATTACAATAATGACTTGATGGAACTGAAAAACACAGCACAGGAACTCTGTGAAGCATACACAAGTCTCAAAAGCCGAATCAACCAAGCAGAAGAATGGATATCAGAGATCGAAGATCAACTCAATGAAATAAATTGAGGAGGCAAGATTAGAGAAAAAGGAGTGAAAAGAAATGAACAAAGCCTCCAAGAAATATGGGATTATGTGAAAAGACCAAATCTACATTTTGATAGGTGTACCTGAATGTGATGGAGAGAATGAATCCAAGCTGGAAAATACTCTTCAGGATATTATCCAGGAGAACTTCCCCAACATAGGAAGGCAGGCCAACATTCAAGTCCAGGAAATACAGAGAACACCACAAAGATATTCCTCAAGAAGAGCAACCCCAAGTCACATAATTGTAAGATTCACCAGGGTTGAAATGAAGGAAAAAATACTAAGGGCAGCCAGAAAGAAAGGTTGGGTTACCCACAAAGGGAAGCCCATCAGACTCACAGCAGATCTCTCAGCAGAAACCCTACAAGCCCGAAGAGGCTGGGGGCCAATATTCAACATCCTTAAAGCAAAGAACTTTCAACCTAGAATTTCATATCCAGCCAAACTAAGCTTCATAAGTGAAGGAGGAACAAAATCCTTTATAGACTAGCAATTGCTGAGAGATTGCATCACCACCAGGCCTGCCTTACAAGACCTCCTGAAAGAAGCACTAAACATAGAAAGGAACAACCAATACCAGCCACTGCAAAAACATATCAAATGGTAAACAACATCGACACAATGAAGAAATTGCATCAACTAACAGGCAAAACAACCAGCTAGTAACAAAATGGCAGGATCAAATTCACACATAAAATATTATCCTTAAATGTAAATGAGCTAAATGCCCCAATCAAAAGACACAGATTGGCAAATTGGATAGAGTCCAGACCCATCAGTGTGCTGTATTCAGGAGACCCATCTCATGTGCAAAGACACACATAGGCTCAAAGTAAAGGAATGGGGAAAGATTTACCAAGCAAATGGAGAACAAAAAAAAGTAGGCATTGCAATTCTGGTCTCTGATAAAACAGACTTTAAACTAACAAAGATCAAAAGAGACGAAGAGGAGCATTACATAATGGTAAAGGGATGAATGCAACAAGAAGAGCTAACTATTCTAAATATATATGCACCCAATACAGGAGCACTCAAATTCATAAAGCAAGTTCTTAATGAGCTACAAAGAGACTTAGACTCCCATACGTTAATAGTGGGAGACTTTAACACTCCATTGTCAATATTAGATTGATCAACAAGACAGAAAATTTAACAAGGATATCAAGGACTTGAATGCAGATCTGGACCAAGTGGACCTAATAGATATCTACACAACTCTCCACCCCAAATCCACAGAATATCCTTTGTTTTCACATCGCACTTACTCTAAAATTGACCACATAATTGGAAGTAAATCACTCCTCAGCAAATGCAAAAGAATCTAAGTCATAACAACCAGTCTCAGACCACAGTGCAATCAAATTAGAACTCAGGATGAAGAAACTCACTCGAAACTGCACAACTACATGGAAACTGAACAGCCTGCTCCTGAATGACTGCTGGATAAATAATGAAATGAAGGTCGAAATAAAGATGCTCTGTGAAACCAATGAGAATGAAGACACAACATACGAGAATCTCTGGGATACATTTAAAGCAGTGTCTAGAGGGAAATTTATAGCACTAAATGCTCACATGAGAAGCAAGGAAAGATCTAAAACTGACACCCTGTCATCACAATTAAAAGAACTAGAGGAGCAAATAACACAAATTCAAAAGCTAGCAGAAGACAAGAAATAACTAAGATCAGAGCAGAACTGAAGGAAAATAACTAAGATAAGAGCAGATCTGCAGGAGATAGAGACACAAAAAATCCTTCAAAAAAAAATCTATGAATCCAAGAGCTGGTTTCTTGAAAAGATCAACAAAATAGATAGACCACTAGCCAGACTAATAAAGAGAGAGAAGAATCAAATAGATGCAATAAAAAATGATAAAGAGGATATTACCACCAATTCCACAGAAATACAAACTACCATCAGAGATTACTACAAACACCTCTATGCACATAAACCAGTAAATCTAGAAGAAATGGATAGATTCCTGGACACTTACACCCTCCCAATACTAAACCAGGAAGAAGCTGAATTCCTGAATAGACCAATAACAAGGTCTAAAGTTGAGGCAGCAATTAATAGCCCACCAACCAAAAAAAGTCCAGGACCAGATGGGTTTACAGCCAAATTCTACCAGACATACAAAGAGGAGCTGGTACCATTCCTTCTGAAACTATTCCAAATAATACAAAAGAGAGAATCCTCTCTAACTCATTTTATGAGACCAACATCAGCCCGACACCAAAACCCGGCAGAGACTCAACAAAAAAAGAAAATTTCAGGCCAATATTTATGATGAACATTGATGCAAAAATCTTCAATAAAATACTGGCAAACTGAATCCAACAACATATCAAAAAGCTTATCCATCATGATCAAGTAAGCTTTATCCCACAGATGCAAGGCTGGTTTAATGTACTCAAATCTGTAAAACGTAATCTATCACATAAACAGAACCAAAGACAAAAACCACATGATTATCTCAATAGATGCAGAAAAAGCCTTCAAAAATTCAGAAAAATTCAACAGCCCTTTATGCTAAAAACTCTCAATAATCTAGGTATTGATGGAACGTATCTCAAAATAATAAAAGCTATTTATGACAGACCCACAGCCAATATCACACTGAATGGGCAAAAACTGGAAGCATTCCTTTTGAAAACTGGCACTAGACAAGAGTGCCCTCTATCACCACTCCTATTCAACATAGTCTTGGAAGTTCTGGCCAGAGCAATCAGGCAAGAAAAAGAAATAAAGGGTATTCAAATAGGAAAAGAGGAAGTCAAATTGTCTCTGTTTCTAGATGTATATTTAGAAGACCCCATTGTCTTGCCCAAAATCTCCTTAGGATGATAAGCAACTTCAGCAAAGTCTCAGGATACAAAATCAATGTGTAAAAATCACAGGCATTCTTTTACACCAATAACAGACAACAGAGAGCCAAATCGTGAACAAACTCCCATTCACAATTACTACAAAGAGAATAAAATACCTAGGAATACAACTAACAAATAATGTAAAGGACCTCTTCAAGGAGAACTACAAACCACTACTCAAGGCAATAAGAGAGGACACAAACAGATGGAAAAACATTCCATGCTCATGGATAGGAAGAATCAATATCATGAAAATGGCCATACCATCCAAAGTAATTTATAGATTCAATGCTACCCCCATCGAGATACCATTGACCATCTTCACAGAACTGGGAAAAACCACCTTAAACTTCATATGGAACCCAAAAAGAGCCCACATAGCCAAGACAGTCCTAAGCAAAAAAAAACCAAAAAACCAACCAACCAACCAAACAAACAAAAAAGCTGTAGGCATCACGCTACCTGACTTCAAACTATACTACAATGCTACAGTAATCAAAACAGTATATACTGGTACCCAAACAGAGATACAGACCAATGGAACAGAGCAGAGGCCTCAGAAGTAATGCCACACATCTACAATCATCTGATCTTTGACAAACCTGACAAAAACAAGCAATGGGCAAAGGAGTCGCTGTTTAATAAATAGTATTGGGAAAACTGGCTAGCCATGTGCAGAAAGCTGAAACTGGATCCCTTCCTTACACCTTATACAAAAATTGACCCCAGTTGGATTAAAGATTTAAACATAAGACCTAACACCATAAAATCCCTAGAGGAAAACCTAAGCAATACCATTCAGGACATAGGCATAAGTAAGGACTTCATGACTCAAACACCAAAAGCAATGACGATGAAAGCCAAAATAGACAAATAGGATCTAATTAAACTTAAGAATTTCTGCACAGCAAAAGAAACAATCATTAGAGTGAACCAGCAACCAACAGAATGGGAAAAAGTTTTTGCAATCTACCCATCTGACAAAGGGCTAATATCCAAAATCTACAATGAACTTAAACAGATTTACAAGAAAAAAAAAACAACCCCATCAAAAAGTAGGCAAAGGACATGAACAGACACTTTTCAAAAAAAGACATATATGCGGCCAACAAGCATATGAAAAAATGCTAATCATCATTGGTCATTAGAGAAATGCAAATCAAAACCACATTGAGATACCATCTCACGCCAGTTTGAATGGTGATCACTAAAAAATCTGGAGACAGATGCTGGAGATGATATGGAGAAATAGGAACACTTTTACCCTGTTGGTTGGAGTGTAAATTAGTTCATCCATTGTGGAAGACAGTGTGGCGCTTCCTCAAGGATGTAGAAATAGAAATACCATTTAACCCAGCAATCTCATTACTGGGTATATACCCAAAGGATTATAGGTTATTCTATTATAAAGGCACGTGCACACGTGTGTTCATTGCAGCACTGTTTACAATAGCAAAGACTTGGAACCAACCCAAATGT
Source organism: Ateles fusciceps (assembly GCA_036589455.1). NCBI lineage: Eukaryota > Metazoa > Chordata > Mammalia > Primates > Atelidae > Ateles > Ateles fusciceps. The sequence continues at coordinate 6,236,532 of JAZHEH010002496.1, forward strand.
CCATCAATGATAGACTACATAAGGAAAATGTGGCAAATATACACCATGGAATACTATGCAGCCATAAAAAAGGATGAGTTCATGTCCTTTGCAGGGACATGGATGAAGCTGGAAACCATCATTCTCAGTAAACTGACACAAGAACAGAAAACCAAACACCACATGTTTTCACTCATAAGTGGATGCTGAACAATGAGAACACATGGACACAGGGAGGAGAACATCACACATCAGGGCCTGTTGGAGGGTGGGAGGTTTAGGGGAGGGATAGCAGGGGGGTGGGGGGGATTGGGGAGGGATAACATTAGGAGAAATACCTTCTGTAGGTGATGGGGTGATGGATGCAGCAAACCACCATGACATGTGTATACCGATGTAACAATCCTGCACAATCTGCACATGTACCTCAGAACTTAAAGTATAATAATAACAAAAAAGAAGATTATTGATCTAAAGATGGAAACAACAACAACAACAAAGAACCAGAAACAACAACAACAAAAACTGGGAGTTTCTCTACACAAGCTTTTTTTCTTTTGTTGGCCTGCTGCCATCCCCATATGATGTGCTTTGCCCCTCCTTGCCTTCTGCCATGATCATGAGGCCTTTCCAGCCATGTGGAAGTTTAAGTCCAATTAAATCTTTCTTTTGTAAAGTGCCCAGACTCAGATGTGTCTTTATCGGCAGCATGAAAATGGACTAATACAGTAAATTAGTACCAGCAGAGTAGGCATTGGCTAAAAGATACCCAAAAATGTGGAAGTGACTTTGGAACTGGATAACAGGCAGAGATTGGAACAGTTTGGAGGGCTCAAAGGAAGACAGGAAAATATGAGAAGTTTGGAACTTCCTAGAGACTTGTTGAATGGCTTTGACAAAAATGCTGGTAGTGAGATGAACAATAAGCTCTAGGCTGAGGTGGTCTGAGATGGAGATGAGGAACCTGTTGGGAACTGGAGTAAAGGTGACTCTTGTTATGTTTTTGCCCTAGAGATTTGTGAAACTTTGAACTTGAGAGAGATTATTTAAGGTACCTGGTGGAAGAAATTTCTAAGCAGTAAAGCATTCAATAGATGACTTGGGTGCTGTTAAAGGCATTTTTATTAGAAAAGTAGAGCATAAAAGCTCAGAAAATATGTAGCCTGACAACTATCTACGTAAGAAAAGCACCTTCACAAGAACCAAAAACCAGAAAGGAAATCCAGACCAAACTCAGATGACTGCCCATGAAGGGAGCATTTAAAACAGCCCCAGCCAGAAGGGAATGGCCCACCCAGTGGTCAGAAAGTCTCTGTAAAATCAGTGCTCCTTCTCCTCTCAAGGAAGTCTCTGCATTCATTTCTAAAAATTGAATCTCACAGACTTTTATAATAGCCACATATATCTGGCCTTTCTGGGAACTGTCCTAGAGACTGGCAGATTTTCTTTCTGTTCTTTATTCTGTTAAAAAGCCCTGACCCTCTCTTTTCCATAGGTCTTTAAAAAACAAAACTGCCTTCCTAAACCTTTGAATGAGTTTAAACTTTGTATCTTCCATTCACTCTGCACCTCACTGCCACCCAATCAGTCTCTAATCAGGAGGGTTATCTTAAAATAAAGGTATGCGGAGATTTGAAACAGAGTTCTAGTTGATTACTTGCTTTATTTTGTTCATCTTGAGGATGCCTGTGAAAGCAAAATTTGGGAAAAAGTATTGTTTTTCGGAAGAAAAACGAAGCACTCTAAGTATACAAGGAACAAAAGTACTTTTGTATTTTACTTCTCTGCAATTGCTACATTTGAACATTACTATTGACTTTTTTCCTTTGAGGGAATGCTGCAATGAATTGAATGATTAAAGAAAGCTTTTCAGTTGGAAAAAAAAATGTTTAACTATTTATGGTGTTATTTTGAGCCTGACAATGCAATAGAAAAGAAAATCCCATTTTTCTTGGAGAAATTCAAGCTGGCTGCAGAAATTTGCATAAGTAACAAGTAGCCAAATGTTAATCACCAAGACAATGGTGAAAATGTCTCCAGGGTATGTCAGAGGTCTTCAAGGCAACCCCTTTCATCACAGGTACAGAGACCTAGGAGAAAAAAGTGCTTCTGTGGCTGGGCTAAGGTTCCCTGTGCTGTGTGCAGCCTAGGGACTGCATCCCAGCTGCTCCAGCTGTGGCTGAAAGGGACCAACACACAGCTCAGCCTGTGGCTTCAGAGACTGCAAGCCTCAAGACTTAGAAATTTTCATGTGGTCTTGAGCCTGTGAGTGCCCAGAAGTCAAGAACTGGGGTTTGGGAACCTCCACCTAGATTTCAGAAGATGTATGGAAATGCCTGGATCCAGGCAGTAAGTTTGCTGCAGAGGTGGAGTCCTCATGGAGAATGTCTGCTAGGACAGTGTGGAAAGGAAAGGTGAGGTCAGAGCCCCCACATAGAGTCCCTATTGGAGCACTGTCTAGAGGAGCTGTGAGAAGAGGGACCACCATTCTCCAGATGCCAGAATGGTAGATCCACTGACAGCTTACATCGTGCATCTGGAAAAGCCCCAGACACTCAATGCCAGCCTGTGAAGGCAGCCAGGAGGGAGGCTGTACCCTGCAAAGCCACAGGGGTGGAACTGCCCAAGACTATGGGAACCCACCTCTTGCACCAGCATGACTTGGGTGTGAGACATGAATCAAAGGAGATCATTTTGGAGCTTTAAGATTTGACTGCCCCACTGGATTTCAGACTTGCATGGGGCCTGTAGCCCCTTTGTTTTAGCCAATTTCTTCCATTTGGAATGGCTGTATTTACCCAATGCCTGCACGCCTATTGTATCTAGGAAGTAATTAACTTGTTTTTGATTTTGAACTTGGACTTTTGAGTAATGCTGAAATGAGTTGAGACTTTGGGGGATTATTGTGTGGGGAAGGCATGATTGGTTTTGAAATGCGATTATAGGACATTTAGGAGGGGCCAGGGGTGGAATAATATGGTTTGGCTCTGTGTCCCCACCCAAATCTCATCTTGTAGCTCCATAATTCACACATATTGTGGGAGGGACCTGGTGGGACATGATTGACTCATAGGGCAGGTCTTTCCCATGCCGTTCTCATGATAGTGAATGGGTCTCATGAGATCTGACGGTTTTAAAAAATGGGAGTTTCTCTGTACAAGTTCTTTTTTTTTTTTTTTGCCTGCTGCCATTCACATAAGATGTGACTTGCTCATCTTGCCTTCCACCATGATTATGAGGCATGGAACTGTAAGTCTAGTTAAACTTCTTTGTTTTGTAAATTGCCCAGTCTCAGGTATATTTTTATCAGCAGTGTGAAAATTAACCAATACAGTACTCATTAAGTAATCTCTCATTTTGCATACCCCTCCCATTCTCTCACCCTTCTGAGTTGCCATTTTCTATTATTCTACACTCTATGTCCATGTGTACAAGTTATTTAACTCCTCCACTTATAAGAGAGAACATGCAATTTATTTGGCTGATTTTGTAAAATATATTTACAGATTCACTGGCCCTTGAAATATACAGATTCACAACTACATTTTTACTGCAGTTCTGTTTAGCCATTTATGGTGTTATTTTGAGCTATTCTATCATCTTTTACTTTGTACTCAAAATAATATTAAACAACATTCAGATGATACTTTAGTTTCTGCTCTGTGCTAGTGAGATCTATTTTATTTTTCACTTTGCTTGTAAGGAGACATGACCTGAATTTCAGTTCTATACCAATTTATGGTCGGTGTCAGGCTGTTCGGTCAAATGTTGACGTGAATAGAAGAAATAATATTGGAGGAGTGGTGACAAGGAAATGTGAGGAAGAGGTTGTAGATGGACGTCTTTGAATGGACCCAGAGTGTGAGAAATTTGTGTTGTATGTGAATGCACACTTAGTTACCCATGAGAGAGGAGGCTCTCAATAATCTGATGACAGTATGTCCTATTTTGTAGTTGTTAGTGGGTCTCTTTTCTCAGCCACCCCAATACTTGCTCAATGAGCTTATAAACAACCTAGCCATGGTGGCAAGAATTGAGCTAAAGGTAGAGGAATAATATGTTCTTTCTTTCAGCAAAGCTGAATCTTCATCACTAAATGCTTAATCTGCCAGTAACAAAAGCTGATGCTGAGTTTTCAATATGGTAGCATACCTTGGAAGGAGCATCCAGTCGCCTAGTAGTAAATTGACTATATTAATCTCCACTGTTATAAAGTGGGCAATGATTTGTCCTGACAGGAATAGACACTTACTTATTCTTCTCTGCCTGCCATGCTTTGCCCAGCACCAGCTTCTTTGGAATGCTAAATGTCTGCTCACTGCCATGGCATCCCACATAACACTGAATTTGAACAAGGAATTCATTTTACAGTTAAAGTGAGACAATGCAAAATGTCCATTGGATTCACTGGTTTTACCATGTGCCCTATTGCCTAGAGGAAACTGGTATTACAAGAATCATAAATGTTATAATCAAGACAGAGTTATGACACTGGCCAGGGGACTATATGTTATGAGGTTAATGTTTTCCCTATGGAATACAACACATCCCCTGAGACAGCTTCCAATATATGATGCTCTTTCTCCCATAGACATACGTGTATCTATAACTCAAGGAGGGCATAGAAGTGAGAGTGGGTTCACTCACTATTATGCTGAATTACCTATTTGCAAATTGTTTGTTCCTTCTCTGCTGGATTAGAGGTTTAATACCCAAGGAATGGAAAATTTCATTAGGGGAAAAAACAGTAATCTCACAAAAGCAGAAGTTAAGACTTTGATCAGTTCATTTTGAGATCCCAGTATTGCTGAATTAATATGTAAAAAAGAAGTTACTGAATCAATACGTGATTGATCCTGACTATCAAAAAGATATGGGGTGCTGCTTAATAATGAAGACAAGAAAAAACATTTGAAATCTAGGGGATCTTCCAGAAGTGCTTCTTTGAACTATGTATTTGTCCTTTCTCACTCTGCTATAAAGAAATACCTGAGACTAGGCAATTTATAAAGAAAAAGGGTTTAATTGACTCACATTCCTCATGGCTGGGGAGGCCTCAGGAAAATTACAATCATGGCAGAAGGCAAAGCAGCAGACACCTTCTTCACAGGTGGGCAGGAAGAAGTGAATGCAAGCAGGAGAAATGCCAGACACTTATAAAATTATGAGATCTTGTGAGAACCTACTCACTATCACAAGAACAGCATGGGGGAAACTGCCTCCATGTTCCAGTTACTTCCCACTTGGTCCATTTTGTGACATGTGGGGGTTATGGGGATTATAATTTGAGATGAGATTTGGGTGGGGACAAAGCCAACCCATATCATTCCACCCCTGGCCTTTCCCAAATCTCATGTCTTCACATTTCAAAACACAATCATGCCTTCCTAACAGTCCCCCAAAGTCTTAACTTATTCCAGCATTAACACAAAAGTCCAAGTCCAAAATCTCGTTTGAGACAAGGCAAGTCCCTTTTGCCTAGGAGCCAGTAAAATCAAAAGCAAGTTAGTTACTTCCAACATACACTGGGGATACAAGCATTGGGTAAATGCACCCATTTCAAAAGGGATAAATTGGCCAAAACAAACAGGCTGCCGGCTCCATGCAGGTCCAAAATCCAACATGGCAATCATTAAATCTTAAAGCTCCTAAATAATCTCCTTTGACACCACATGTCACATCCAGGTCATGCTGATGCAAGGGGTGGGCTCCCATGGTCTTGGGCAGCTCTGCCCCTGTGGCTTTGCAGAATACAGAACCCCTCCCAGCTGTCAGTGGATCTACCATTTGCAGAATACAGACCCCCTCCCATTCTGTACTTGCAGAATACAGACCCCCTCCCAGCTGTCAGTGGATCTACCATTCTGGGGTCTGGAGGACAGTGGCCCTCTTTTCACAGCTCTAGTAGGCAGTACCCCAGTGGGGACTCTGTGTGGGGGCTCTGACCCCACATTTCCCTTCCACAATGCCCTACCAGAGGTTCCCCATAAGGGCTCTACCTCTGCAGAAAACTTCTGCATGGACATCCAGGCATTTCCATACATCTTCTGAAATCTAGGCAAAAGTTCCCAAACTTCAATTGTTGACTTCTGTGCATCCACAGGCCCAACACCACATGAAAGCCACCAAGGCTTGGAGCTTGTATCCTTGGAAGCAATGGCCTGAGCTGTACATTGACCCCTTTTAGTAATGGCTGGGAAGCAGGGCACCAAGTCCTGAGACTGCACAAAGCAGCAAGGCCCTGGGTCCAGCTCATGAATTCATTTTTTCCTCCTAGGCCTCCAGGCTTGTGATAAAGGGCCTTCCTTGAAGACCTCTGACATGCGCTGGAGACATTTTCACCATTGTCTTGGCAAATAACATTTGGCTTCTCATTCCTTATGCAAATTTCTGTAGCCAGCTTGAACTTCTCCTCAGAAAATGTTGTTTTTCTTTTCTATCAAATCATCAGGCTGCACATTTTTTAAACTTTTATGCTCTGCTCTCCTCTTAAACATAAGTTCCAATTCCAGACTCTCTTTGTGATTTCATAAAACTGAGTGCTTTTTAGGACACCCAAGTCTTGAATGCTTCGCTGCTTAAAAATTTCTGTGAGATATCCTAAATCATGTCTCTCAAGTTAAAGTTTCACAGAGCTCTAGGGTAGGAGCAAAATGCTCCCAGTCACTTTGCTAAAGCATAGCAAGAGTCACCTTTACTCTGCTCCCAAAAAGTTCCTTATCTCCATCTGAGACCACCACAGCCTGGACTTCATTCTCCATATCATGATCAGCATTTAATAAGTCACTGATTTGTTGAACAATTTGTTGAACAAAGCCATTCAACAAATCTCTAGGAAGTTTTAAGCTTTACCACATCTTCATGTCTCCTTCTGAGCCCTCCAAACTGTTCCAACCTCTGCCTGACTTTGGAATACTTTACTATTCTAAAGTCGTTTTTACATTTTTGGATATCTTTATAGGAGCACCCCACTTTCTGTGGTACCAATTTACTGTATTAGTCTATTCTCTCACTGCTATAAAGAAATACCTGAGACTGGGTAATTTATAAATAAAAGAGGTTTAATTAACTCACAGTTCTGCATGGGTGGGGGAGGCCTCAGAAGACTTACAATCATGGCAGAAAGTGAAGCAAAAGCAGGGACCTTCTTCACAGGGCAGCAGGAAGAAGTGAGGGCAAGCATGGAAAATGTCAGACACTTATAAAACCATCAGATTTCATGAGGACTCACTCACTTTCATGAGAACATCATGGGGGAAACTGCCACCATGATCCACTCACTTCCCATTGGGTCCCTCCCACAACATGTGGGGATTATAGGATTATAATTAAAGATGAGATTTGGGCAGAGCCACAACCAAACCATATCAAACTGCTATATCCAATGATAAAAAACAATGAAACATTATAGCAACACAATACAGGCAGGAATTCTATCATGTTCATATCTTTCAGACACCAAAATTTAGATTATCTAAAAAGGCAAAGAACAGCAACTAGCTGAGGTAATAAAGGAGGATAAAGGGGACAAGATAGGAGTTTTCAAAGAAAGAATTATAAGTAGCAATCAATGTCTTGGAGATAAACTGCAAAAATAAAGCCTATATTTTCTTCTTTGTACTGTTATGTCTATGTTTTCCTCATTCATTTATCTCTCTTCTCTCTATTGTTTTATATAGTATGACTGTTGGATTTTATTACTCAATCATATTAATATTAGTTTTCAATGCCATAGTATCCTTGGCTTACAGGATATTATGTCAGGGTTGTGATTTAATTAGAAAAGGAGTAAACATCATTCAGAGATAGAAACAGACCATGATGACATTTTGGGTTTCTCCTTTTATAGAAACGTGTTTTTATCTCAATAATGAATAGTTTCATTATAACTGGAAGCATATGTTGTTGCAATTATTACTTAGAAGTTTAAGTATCAGTAGAATGGTGTTTATGAAACTGAAATAGCCAGGCTGGGTGTGGTGGCTCACGCCTGTAATCCCAGCTCTTTGAGAGGCCAAGGCAGACAGATGGTAAGGTCAAGAGATCAAGATCATCCTGGCCAATGCGGGGAAACCCTGTCTCTACTAAAAATATAAATAATTAACTGGGTGTGGTGGCACACACCAGTAGTCCCAGCTACTCAGGAGGCTGAGGCAGGAGGATCACTTGAACCTGAGAGGTGGAGGTTGCAGTGAGCCAAGATTGTGCCACTGCATTCCAGCCTGGTGATAGAGTGAGACTCTGTCTCAAAAAAAAAAAAAAGAAAAGAAAGAAAAGATAAAACAAAGTGAAAAAGCCAAAGGGATGAATTGTAGTGGATATAGTGGATGGCACTCGGCATTTTACATACTCTTTCTAGTGGGCTTCCTGAAACTGGAGAGGTGGGAAAGCTACAAAATACATTTTTCAGACATCCTTAGATATAAAATTATGAATATAACATCAGTTCTATTAATTAGATGCATTGTAAAGGGAAGTGGTGGCCATACTTTTAATTCTTGTGGATATATTCCCAGAAGTGAGATTGCTGGATCATATGGCAGGTTCTATTTTTACTTTTTGCATTAAATAAAATAAAATAAAATTTTCCATCTTAACCATTTTAAAGTATACAGTAGTGTTAACTATGTGTACCTGTGAAAGCTGTCAGAATCGAAATGAAGTCACCCTGAAAAATAGAGCTGAGGAAGGCCATGAATATATCCACAAGAATTAAAAGCACGGCCACCACTTCCCTTTACAATAATGATCCAGACGTTGCACACCTATATTCAGCTCCTCTCTGATTGACCAGGACTTTGTCATAGGCCACACCTACTGCAAGAGAAGCTTGAAATACAATGTTTAGGTAAGTTTCTGTATTTGTTTTCTATTGTTGTATAATAAATGAACACAACCTTAGCAGCCTAACACACATTTATTATCTCATAATTGCTGTGGATCATGAGTCTTGGCAAGATTTGTATGCATGATAACAAAATTATCACAAAAGACTGTAAAAACTGCAAACATGCACAAAGGCCATCCCAATCTTGCACAAAAAATACTTCTGTGAAAACCTCTGCCCAGCAACTGCCTGTCCAAATTCAGAATGATGTTATTGTTGTTGATCTTTGTAGCCAAAGATGCTATCTCAAAATAATTATGTAATCTTCCTCATCCTTTCCTCTTCTTCTTCTTTTTTTGTTTGAGACAGAGTCTTTCTCTGTCACCCAGGCTAGAGTGCAGTGGTGAAATCTTAGCTCACTGCAACCTCTGCCTCTCTGGTTCAAATGATTCTCATGTCTCAGCCTTCCCAGTAGCTGGTATTATAGGCATGTGCCACTATGCCCAGCTATTTTTTGTATTTTTAGTAAAAGCAGGTTTTCGCCATGTTGGCCAGTCTGGTCTCAAACTCCCGGCCTCAAATGATCCAACCGCCTCAGCCTCCCAAAGTGCTGGGATTACAGACAAGAGCCACTTCACCTGGCCTGTCCGTATTTTTTATTTAAAAAGCTTTGTCTTTCTTTACTTCCTTGAATATGTACATAGTTTACTGTGGCATGCCTATTCTCATTGCACTGCCCTATTCCCAAATAAATATTATTTCCGTTTAGAGAGTTTCTCTTTGTTTGTTATTTAGGATGACACACCTTATTGTGCAATGTCTCTAGAACTTTTTCATCTTGCAAAGCTAAAACTCTATACCCATTGAACATCAACTCCCCTTTTGCTCTTCTTCCAGGCCCTGGTAACCACCATTCTATTTTCTGGGGTTTTTTTGTTTGTTTGTTTGAGACAGAGTCTTGCTCTATCAACAGGCTGGAGTGCAGTGGCAAGGTCTCAGCTCACTGCAACCTCTGCCTCCTGGGTTCAAGCAATTTTTTTGCCTCAGCCTCCCCAGTAGCTGGGACTACAGATGTGTGCCACCATGCCTGACTAATTTTTGTGTTTTTAGTAGAGACAGGGTTTCACCCTGTTGGCCAGGATGGTCTCAATCTCTTGACCTCATGATCCTCCTGCCTCAGCCTCCCAAAGTGCTGGGATTACAGGTGTGAGCCACTAGGCCTGGCCATTTTTTTTCTTTTTCTATGAGACAGAGTCTTGCTCTGTCACCTAGGCTGGAGTGCAGTGGCACCATCTGTGTCACTGCAGCCTCTACCTACCCAGTTCAAGGGATTCTCCTGTCTCACTCTCTGAGAGCTGGAATTACAGGCACACATCACCATGCCCAGCTAACTTTTGTATTTTTAGTAGAGATAGGGTTTAACTATGTTGGCTACGCTGGTCACGATCTATTTTCTGTTTCTAAGAGTTTGATTATTTCAGATACTTTATGTAAGTATAATCACACAACATTTTTGTATGTGCGTGACTAGATTATTTAACTTAGTGTAATGTCGTCCAGGTTGTCTCAAATGGCAGGATTACCTTCTATGTAAAGGCCGAATTAAATATTCCATTGTATGTATATACCACATTTTGTTTGCCATTCATCTGCCAGTGTCTGTTTGTGTTGCTCTCACCTCTTGTCTATGGTGTACAGTGCTGCTGTTAGCACGGGTGTGCTTTCAGTTCTTTTGGATACATACCCAGAAGGAAGATTGCTTGATCATGTGGTTGTTCTATTTTTAATTTCTTTAAGAAACTCCCTACCAGTTTTCAATACCAGTCTCACTGTTTTACAATTCCACTAACAATGCACAAAGGGATTATAATTTTTTCTGTGTACTCACCAACACTGGTAATTTCTTGGTTTTTTTTTTTCTTTATAGTGGCCGTCCTAATGGGTGTAAGATGATATCTCATTGCGGTTGTACTTTGCAATTCTATGATAATTAGCTATAGTGAGCATCTTTTCATATGCTTGTTGGCCATTCATATATCATCTTTTTTTTTCTTGAGAAAGGGTCTTGCTGTATCCCCCAGCTGGCGTGCAGTGGCATGATCTCAGCTCACTGCAACCTCTGCCTCTCAGGTTCAAGCAATTCTGCCTCAGACTCTCATGTAGCTGGGATAACAGGCTCCAGCCACCACATCCAGCTACCTTTTGTATTTTGGGTAGAGGTGGGGTTTCACTATGTTGGCCAGGCTGGTCTTGAACCTCTGGCCTCAGGTGATCCATCTGCCTCGGTCTCTCAAAGTGCTGGGATTACAGGTGTGAGCCACTGTGCCTGGCCCATTTGTATACCATCTTTGGAGAAATGTATATTCAAGTTGCCCATTTTTTAATTGGATTGTTTGGTTTTTGGTTATTGAGCCATATGAATTCTTTATGTATTCTAAATATTAACTTCTTATTAGGTATAGAATTTGCAAATATTTTCTACTATTGTGTATGTTGATTTTTCACTCCATTTATTGTGTCCTTTGATGCACAAAAAGTTTTAAGTTTGAATTGTTTCTTTTTGCTTTTGTTGCCTATGCTTTTGTTGTTATATCCAAGAAATCTTTGTCAAACATAATGTCATGATGCTTTTCCTCTACGTTTTTTTTCCTAGTTAAGAGTCCAACTTCTTCTTTTTTCTTCTTCTTTTTTTTTTTTTTTTTTGCATCTGGATATCCAATTTTCCCAACACCATTTGTTCTTTCCCTGTTGAGTGGTCTCAGCACCCTTGTTGAAAATTATTTCACCATATACTCAAGGGTTATTTCTGGACTGTCTATTCTATTCCGTTAGTCTACATGTCTATCTTTTAACAGCACCATTCTGTTTTGATTGCTGTAGACTATGTAATATGTTTTGAAAACAGGAAGTATGGGTCTTCCAACTGTTTTTTTTTTTTAATTGTTTTGGCTATTCTGGATCGCTTGAGATTTCATCAATATTAGGGTGAATATTTCTATTCCTGTGAAAAATGCTCTTGGATTTTGATAGGCATTGCTCTGAATCTATAGATCACTTTGGGTAATATGAACATCTTAATGATATTAAGTATTCCAAAGCATGATCACAAATGTCTTTCTCTCTATTTGTGTCTGCTTTAATATCTTTCAACGTTGGTTTTTTTTCAGAATACAAATGTTTGATCTCCTTGGCTAGTTAATTCCTAAATATTTTATTCTTTTTGGTAGTGTTGTAAATGGAATTGTTTTCCTAATTTCCTTTTCAGATTGTTCATTGCCCATGTACAGAAATGCAAAACATTTTTGTATGTTTTGTCATGCAACTTTGCTAATTTCATTTATTAGTTCTAACAGTTTTTTGTTGTTTTGTTTTGTTTCCTTGGGTTTGTTTGTTTGTTTGTTTGTTTGTTTGTTTTCTTGAGATGGAGTTTTCCTCTTTTTGCCCAGGCTGGAGTGCAATGGTGTAATCTTGGCTCACTGCAACCTCTGCCTTCCAGGTTCAAGCAGTTCTCCTGTCTCAGCCTCCCAAGGCATGCACCAGCACGCCTAGCTAATTTTTTGTATTTTTAGTAGAGATGGGCTTTCTCCCTGTTGGTCAGGTTGGTCTTGAACTACTGACCTCAGGTGATCCACCCACCTCAGCCTCCCAAAGTGCTGGGATTACAGGCATGAGCCACCACACCCGGCCTGTTTGTTTGTCTTTTGAGATGGAGTGTCACTCCATTGCCTAGGCTTGAGTGCAGTGGTGCAATATCAGCTTACTGCAGCCTCCATCTCCCAGGTTCAAGCAATTTTCTTGCTTTAGCCTCCCAAGTAGCTGGGATTATAGGTGTGTACAACCACACCTGGCTAATTTTTGTATTTTTAATAGAGATGGGTTTTCACCATGTTGCCCAGGCTGGTCTCAAACTCCTGACTTTAAATGATCCATCTGTGTAGGAAATAAGATAAAATAAAAGGTTCCTCTTCAAAGCTTTCTTCTTAGTTCATTACAAATAGTTTTCTCAAAGGTTAATTTATTTTAAAGCTTTTGCTAATCATCTTAAAGTAGCTGTTAGTCATAATGAAGAAATAAGTGTATCCAGTATTCTTAGCTTGTATACGTTAGCCTAGCTAGATATTTGCCCTGACATGCCTGGACAAGCCCAGGTATGGTTTATTTCCTTTCCTTATTTGGAAATGTTATTGCTTCTCTAAGCATTCCTCAAGTTACTTCCTCTTTCCTTTGTTCTCCTCTGCCTTTACCTCTTTAGGAAAATTTTGTTAGCCAACTGGGTGCAGCCTAGACTGTGAAGTCCAGTTCCAGCCAATGGAATCAGGAGACAGCAGTAGGGCAGATGCATTAGGTATAAATGGCCCTACCTCCTTTGTTCAGGGTCCTCTCATGGCAAGATGGCAAACAGGAGCACCCTTTCTGAAGAAAGTAAAGTTGCCTTGCTGAGAAAATTAAATTTATATTTGAGTGCTACTTCTTTTGTGGCAGTGAAAATTCATATATAACAACTTGGGGGCTTGTCCAGGATTGCCATTTCCCTCTGGGGTGGTTTCTGGTCCTCTCTCATGAGTAGGCATCACACTGCCTCTTTGTAGTGGCCTTGAGGGTAGAGAACAGGGACCCACTGGTGCGAGGAATAAACCCAGATTCTCAGCAGCAAAGCAGAAAGAGATTACAAACCACAGTGACGAGGGGGTCTCGGATGAGCATGAGCCAAGGTAGGAAACATTGCAAAGGGGCAACAAAGTACTTCCTTGGTGGTCAACTTCTGGAGGGTGCAGTGTGAATGCTAGTGAATGTGGTGGTGTTTGTGTGAATGGTGACAAGTCCTACTGCTGAGGAGTGACCAAGGAGGACAAATGAGAAGAATGTAAGGGACTCTCAGAAGGGGGAAGGGAGGAAACAGATCAACCTCCCAGGACAGCAAAGGCAAGAAATTCCTAGCTTGAGGAGTTCAGTCTTCTGTAACCTTGTTTTTACAATGGAATAGGCAAGGGATTCCCAGCTTGGGGTGTTGAACCTTCCATAAACAGAATAGGCAAGAGATTCATAGCTTGGTGGGCGGGGGGCAGTGGTGGTTGGGCCTTCTGAAAACAAACAAACAAAAAATGGAATAGGAGAGATATTTCTAGCTTGAGGTGTTGAGGCTTCCTTAACAAATGATAAAGTATTGCTGATTTATTTGGACTAAAGAACTGATCCTCAAGCCTGCAGTTGTCTGCCCAAAATTTGGGTCAGATAAGGATTAGGTCTGTCACCTCTTAATGTATGTCAACAGCAAATGCCCTGTCTCATAAGAAGAAATAGACTATGCTGTCTGTTGGTGGTAGGGGTCAGTTCTCCTCTACCCATTAAGAGAAGAAGGAAAACAATAAGAGTTGAATAAAGTCAGGAGCAGTCTCACTTAAAAAGGGTGGAGCTTTTACCTGTGAGCAATCTACATGAAAATGGGACCCTTTAGACCATCTACCCTCCTATCTGACTCCAGCTCCTGCTCCTTCCATCCCCAGGACACTGCCTTTTCCTTCCCAAGCCGAAGCTGCTGTCTGGAACCCAACCCAGAATTCACTTCTCCCCCCGTATAACTGAGGCTCTTGGGAGCTAGTATCTCCAAGGACTGATCATTGCCAGCTGGAGTCTTCTTCCTTGAAGAAAGGGCTCCGACAGGAGATAGAGTAATGCAAAAGATATATTCAAAGTTTTTCTTTCCCCTGTTCTTCCAAGGAATCAGCTTCAGCTTCAAAGCTTTTTTTTTTCTCTAAAGGAGATACCTTGAGGAGGAGGCACGGTTAGTTTTGTGAAGCCTCAAGGACGAGGAGCTGTTGGTTTTGTGAAGCCTCAAGGAAGAGGTGTGGTTGGTTTTGGGAATGCTCCTTAACTGCTTCTAAGGTCTGGAGTCTAAAGAGAGAACTTAAGCCATTATTAGATGACCCTGATTGGGTAGCAGAACAGATTGATCAGTTTTTAGGCCCCCAGTTATATACTTAGACTGAGTTAATGTCCATTCTAAGTATTCTCTTTTCAAGGGAAGAAACAGTAGATGTAGAGAGCCAGAGAGAGAGAGAGAGAGACAGAGTCAGAGAGAGAGAGAAACAAAGTCAGAGAGAGAGAGAGAGAGACAAAGACAAAGAGTAAGAGAGAAAGAGACAGAGTCAGAGAGAGAGAGAAAGAGGCAGGCAGAGAGAGGAGGAAAAGAGAGAAGGAGGAACAAAGTAGATTAGGAGGAAGAGAAAGAAATATTAAGAAAGTTGTAGATATAAGAATGCACCTTTAGTAAGGAAAGTTATAGAACAAAGTTAGAAAGTTAAGATTGTCTGTGATAGTTGTGAAAAATGTTATAAAAAATGTATGCAAGAAATGTATAATTCTTTTTGAAAGTTTAAGCAAGTTTTGAAATTTAATTGTAAAAGAAATTTTGTGTGTAAACATATTAGCTAAAGTTAAAGAGGTATCATCCAGTTTTTCCATAACGTGGACATTAAAACAAAAGCACAAGTTTTTTTTTTTTAAGCACTAACCTACTCTTTAACAAAGATTATAGAAGGTCTCTTAGCACAGGCACCACTCCTAGAAATCCAGTACACCAGCACCAGCCTGGAGACCACTCTACCTTGTGCTGCTAACCACCAAGACTGCCTTTCGTACAGCAGAAAAGAGATGGACACATCACATCCCAGTCAAGAAAGCACCATCACTGTTAGAATCATGGTCTATTGTTTTGGGATCAGACTCTACCAAGTTAAAGCTAAGAAAACTTATCTTATCTACCTTTTTCTTTTTCTTTTCTTCCCTTTAACTACTCCTATCTTGTTATTAATATAATTAGATCTGGCTCACCTCAAGTTGTTGCTTTTAATGTCTATTTAGTTATGCCTTGTAAAGATTTGCATAACCAAGGACAGCTTGCTGCTTCAGAAGGATGTCTCTGTCCCTCTTAGACCTCCTCAGATTAGGAAGACATAATGAGTTCCTCTAAGGATACTAGTAATCCAAGGAATAGTAGCTGTATTAATTGGTAGGAATCAGACTCTTGTCCCTCTAAAACAGAATCTCTATGTTCTGCTTAGTCTAATGTCATATGGAACACTAAAGGTTTAAGATAGACTGCTTCCACAGGTCTTTGTCAATCCTTAAAATTATATATCCATTTGATCAAAGGAATTACTCCTTTTAACTGTCAATATAACCAGTGTAATCCTATAAAGCTTACTATTTTTATTGCAACATCTGAAAACTCTTCCCTTTCATTAAGTCATGTTTATGCTATAAGAGTCAACATTTCAGGAAAGCATCCTAAAGAAGTTTTGAAATACCCTTTACTGCTCCTTCAACCTCTTTATAGCTTATTTCCCTTCCTTATTTGGAAATGTTATTCCTTCTCTAAGCATTCCTCAAGTTACTTCCTCTTTTCCTTTGTTCTCTTCTGCCTTTATCTCTTTAGGACAGTTTTGTTAGCCAACTGGGTACAGCCTAGACTGTGAAGTCCAGTTCCAGCCAGTGGAATTAGGACACAGCAGTACGGCAGTTGTGTTAAGATATAAACGGTCCTGCCTCCTTTGTTCAGGGTCCTCTCGTGGCAAGATGGCTAACAGGAACACCCTTTCTGCAGAAAGTAAAGTTGCCTTGCTGAGAAAATGAAATTTATATTTGAGTGCTACTTCTTTTGTGGCACTGAAAATTCACCTGTGACAACCCAGCTTGGCCTCACAAAGTGCTGGGATGACAGCCATAAGCCACTGTACCCAGCTGTTGTTGTTGTCTTGTTTTTTGAGACAGGGTCTCACTCTGTTGCCCGGGTTGGAATGCAGTGGCACATAACAGCTCACTGCAGGTTCGACGTCCTTGGCTCAAGTGATCTTCCCATTTCAGCCTCCTGAGCAGCTGGAACCACTAGTGTGCACCACCAAGCCTGTGGAATTGTTTGATTTTTTGTAGAGATGGGGGTCTCACCTTGTTGCTCAGGCTATTCTTGAACTCTCGTACTCAAGCAGTCTTCCCAACTCAGTCTCACAAAGTGCTGGGATTACATGTGTGAGCCACCATCCTTGGCCCTAACAGTTTTATTGTGGAATTTTTAGTGTTTTTACACATAAGATAATGTCACCTGGAGAAAGAATAATTTTGCTTCTTCCCTTCCAATTTCAATAACATTTTATTTCTTATTCTTGCCTAATTGCTCTAGCTAGTACTTCCGATACTATATTAAATAGAAGTGATGAAAGCAGGCATCATTGCCTTGCTTCTGTTCTTAGAGGATAAGCTTCAAGTCTTTCACCACTAAGTATGATGTTAGATATGGGCTTTTCATAAATGGCCTTCATTATCTTGGGGCAGTTTCCTTCTATTCCTAGTTGGTGGGTGTTTTTATAATGGAGGGCATTGACTCTTCCCAAATGTTTTTTCTGCAATGTATTACACTGATTTTCTTTCTTTCTTTTTTTTTTTTTTGGAGACAGAGTCTTATTGTGTCACCCAGGCTGGAGTGCAGTGGCATGATCTCAGCTCACTGCACCCTCCACCTCCTGAGTTCAAGCAGTTCTCCTGCCTCAGACTCCCGAGTAGCTGGGATTACAGGCATGAGCCACCGCGCCCGGCTGATTTTTTTTTTTTTTTTTTTTTTGTATTTTTAGTAGGGAGGGGGTTTCACCATGTTGGCCAGGCTGGTCTTGAACTTCTGACATCGTGATCTGCCCATCTCGGCCTCCCAAAGTGCTGGGATTACAGGCGTGAGCCACCCTACCCAGCCTACCTTGATTTTCATATGTTAAACCAGCCTTGCATTCAAGGAATAAACTCCCCTTGATTATGAAGTATAATCCTTTGAATGTGTCCTTGAATGTGGTTTGCTGGTATTTTGTTAAGATTTTTGCAATCACGTTTATCAGAAAATGTAGTTCACCAGGTCTGTAGTTTTTGTGTGGTGTCTTTGTCTGGCTTTGGTTTCAAGGTAACAATGCTGGCATCACAGAATGAGCTTGGAGATACTCTTCTCTTCAACTATTTTGGAAGAATTTCAGAATTAGTGTTAATTTTTCTTGAAATATTTGATAGAATTCACCAGTAAAGCCATCTGATTTTGTGCTTTTCTTTGTTGGGGAGGGGGGTCTTTGATTAATTATTCAGTCTCTTCACTCATTAATTATGTATTCAGATTTTCTATTTCTTCATGATTCACTCTTGGTTGGTTGGTGTTTCTAGGAACTTATTAATTTCTTCTAGGTTATCCAATTTGTTGGCTTACAATTGTTCATAGTATTCTCTTATCCTTTTATTTCTTTGGTATCACTTGTAATGTCTCTTTTTCATCTCTGATTTTAATTGAGTCTTCTATTTTCTTAGTTAATCTTGTGCTATTGATTTCTAGTTTTATTCTCTTGTTATTGGAAAAGATACTATATATGATTTCTATATTCTTTTATTTTTTAAGACTTGTACTGTGACCTAACATGTGGTCTATCCTGGAGAATGTTCCATGTACGCTTAAGAAGAACACGTTCTGCTGTCATTTAGTGGAGGGTTCTATGTCTGTTTGTTAGGTCCAGTTGATCTATACTGTTGTTCAAGTCTTCCATTTCCTTACTGACCTTCGCTCTTGTTGTTCTATCCATTATTGAAAGGGAATTGTTAAAGTGTCCTACTATTATTGTGGTGCTGTCTATGTCTCCCTTCAATTCTGTTCAATTCTGCTTCAAATATTTAGGATCTCTGAGGCTTAATATGTAAATATTTATAGTTGTTATATCTTCT
This sequence comes from Ateles fusciceps, assembly GCA_036589455.1. Lineage (NCBI taxonomy): Eukaryota > Metazoa > Chordata > Mammalia > Primates > Atelidae > Ateles > Ateles fusciceps. Next base: position 6,255,079 of record JAZHEH010002496.1, read on the forward strand.
TGCTGAATTGACCCTCTTATTATTGCGTAACAGGCTTCTTCATCTCTTATAACAGTTTTTGGTATAGTCTATTTCACCAGGGACTAGTATAGGCATCCCTGATCTCTTTTGATTACCATTTGCATGAAATATCTTTTTGTATCCTTTCGCTTTCAGACTATGAATGTAGTCTTAAGGTAAGTCTCTTTTAGACAATATATACTTGTATCTTGTCTTTTAATCCATTCACCCAATCTATGTCTTTCACTGGTGAGTTTAATTCATTTACATTTAAAATAATTACTGATAGGGAAGGAGTTACCATTGCCATTTTGTTGTTTTTTGTGTTTTGTAGCCTTTTCTTCCTCCTTTCCTTTTTTACTGCCTACCTTTATGTTTCATTTTTTTTTTGTAGTTATATGCTTTGATGTCTTCTTTTTTGTGTGTGTATGTTCTATAGATATTTTGTGCATACCATTGCAATTACATAAAACATATTTAAATAATAGCATTCTATTTTAAGTGATAATAACCTCAATCATATACAAAACTCTACTTCTTTCTAGCTCCACTCCACCCCCACTTTATGTTACTTATATCACATTACATCTTTATATATTGCAAACCCATTAACATAGATTTATAGTTCTTAAAATGTCTTTGTTATTTAAATTCTATACATCAAAAATACAATGGGGGAGGTTACTATATTTGTTCATATATGAACCTTTATGGAAAAACTTATGTTTTCATATGGCTTTGTGTTGCTGTCTACAATCTTTTCATTTCAACTTGAAGGACTCTTGTTAGCATTTCTTGTAGATAAGGTCTAGAGGTAATGAATTCTCTCAGTGTTTATTTATCTGAGAAAGCCTAAATTTCTCCTTAATCTTTGAAGAACAGAGTGGCCAAATACAATATTCTTCTTTGATAATATTTTTCCTCAGCACTTTGAACATATCATCTCATATATTTATGGCCTGTAAAGTTTCTGCTGGAAAATCTGATAACTTACAGATGCTCCTTTATGTGACAAATTGCTTTTCCTTCCTGTTTTCAAGGTTCTCTCTTTGTCTTTGATTTTAGACAATTTGAGTTTACCATGTCTTGTGATTCTTACTGAATTTATCCTAGTTGAAGTTCTTTGAGTTTCTTGAATCTTAATGTTCATTGTTTCTTTTGATATGGCAAGTTTTCAGTCAATATTTCTTCAAATAAGCTCCTTGCCTCTTTCTCTCTCTTTTCACCTTCTTTAATTTCCACAATGCCTATATTGATCTACTTGATAGGGTCCCATAATTCCCTTAGGCTCTTGAGATAGTTCGGATATGTGCCCCCTCTAAAAATTATGGTGAAATTTAATTCACAGTGTCAGAGGTGGGGCCCTGTGGGAGGGGTTTGGGTCATGGAGGCAGATCTCTCATGGTTTAGTGCTATCCTTGTGATAGCGAATAAGTCTCATGAAATCTGATTGTTTAAAAGTGTAGGCACCTCCCCCCTACTCTTCCTCTTGCTCCCATTTTTGTTATATGAGACCCTTGCTCCACCTTCACTTTCTGCCACAAGCAAAAGCTCCCTGACGCCTCCCCTGAAGTGAAGCAGATGCGGACAATATGATTCCTGTACAGCCTGCAGAACTGTGAGCCAATTAAACCTTTTTTCTTTATAAATTACTCAGTCTCAGATATTTCTTTATAAGAATGCAATGACAGCCTAATACAGCTTTCTTTACTTTTCTTCCTTTTTTTCTTTTAGTTTTTCTGACTCAGTGGTTTCAAATGACCTGTCTTCAAGTTCAATAATTATTTTTTCTGCCTGATCAAGCTTGCTGTTGAATTCCTGTAATGAATTTTCAGTTGTTGGGTTTTTCAGCTCCAGAAATTTTGTTCGTTTTAAAATAGCTTCTATCACTTCGCTGATATTCATATTTTGTTAATTCATTGCTTTTGTGATTCACCTATTGGTATTCTATATTAGTTCATTGAGCCCCTTTATTTTTTTCAATTTTATTTGTTTATTTTTTTGAGATGGGGTTTCACTCTCGTTGCCCAGGCTGAAGTGCAATGATGCAATCTTGGCTCAGTGCAACCTCTGCCTCCTGGGTTCAAGTGATTCTCCTGCCTCAGCCTCCCAAGTAGCTGGAATTACAGGCATATGCCACTACACCTGGCTAATTTTTAGTATTTAGTAGAGACAAGGTTTTACCATATTGGTTAGGCTGGTCTCAAACTCCTGACCTCAGGTGATCCACCTATCTTGGCCTCCCAAAGTGCTTGGATTACAGATGTGAGCCACTGCGCCTGGCCTCATGGAGTATCTTATAACAGTTATTGTAAATTCTTTTTCAGGCAGCTCATAAATCTGAATTTCTTTAGAGCTTGTTTCTGGAGTTGTATTTATTTCTTTGGTTGGGCTATGTTTTATGCTTTCTTTTTATGATTTGTAACTTTTTTGATAGGATTTGAAAGAAACAACTACCTCTTTCAGTCTTTGTATATTAGTTTTGTGCAAGAGAAGACTTTTACTAATCAGCTGGGCTGGAAGTTCTAGGACCTCTAACATCTTTTCTGATCTCCTGCTTCTTTTGGTGTCTGCATGTATAAATGCAGCTATAATATGCTGCTCACCTCTATTACAGGCTCCAAGCTCTGGCATCAATACCATCAGTGCTCAGAGTCAGGCAAGACCAAAACAAGCCCCAGAAAAGCCAAAACATTTTCTTAAAAAGTCCTCTTTTTTGCTTTCATCCACAGGAAGAAACCTTAATAAAGAGTATGGAGTATTCGCTCCACCCATTGCTCCATGATATGCCTTCTAGGGAAAGGATGATAAACAGGTATGCCAAATGCTATAAATTTTTCTACCTCTTTCTCTGGAATCCCCTCTTAGTTTAACCTGCTCTAACTTCTCAGCTGATCTCTAAAATTCTCACACAGGTTTTCTTGCCTGTGCTTTTTTTGTTTTTGAGACAGGGTCTCATTCTGTCACCCAGGATGGAGTGCAGTGGCATAATCATGGCTCACTGCAGCCTTGACCTCCTGGGCTCAAGTAATCCTGCTATCACAGCCTCCCAAGTAGCTGGAACTACAGGCATATGCCACCACTCCCACCTAGTTTTTTGTATATTTTGTAGACATGGGATTCTATCATGTTGCCCAGGCTGGACTCAAACTCTTGGGCTTAAGTGATCTACCCAGCTTAGCCTCCCAAAATGCTGGGAATACAGGAGTGAGCCATTGTGCCCAGTTTGTACATTGTTTTTAAGTCAACATCTGTGTGGGAAAAGAAGAGCCTGCATCTTCCAAGTCTGGCCTCTTGTTGACATCACCCTATTTTAAGTAATATTTCATTTAGAATTTCACTGGTGTTTATGTATGTTCACAAAGGAAAGGCTTATGTGAAACAGACCTCATAAAATGGATTCAGCAGCTCTCTTTTTCTGTTTCTTAATAATTCAAAATCTGTTAAGACTTGATCCATAAAAATATTTAAGGGAGAGGTTTTTATAATTTTTTAAACTTTTTTTTCCATTTATTATTTAGTAAATTTTGGCATGTTTCTCTTTCAAAACATTTATTTATTTATTTATTTAAGATTATAAACATTTGGTATAAAAATGTCCATAAAATTATTCTAATTATTTCTTCTTGGTCATTCAATGTGTTTATTATTTTCATTTTCTCTTTTTTTCGAGTTGATACATATTATTTGTACATATCTATGGGGAACATGTGATATTTTGTTGCATGCATAGAATGTGTAATGACCAAGTCGGAGTATTTAGGGAATCCATCACCTGGAGCATTTACCATTTCTGTGTGTTGAGAACATTTCAAGTCCCCTGCTCTAGCTATTTTGAAATATACTGTACATTCTTGTTAACTATAGACATCATACTCTGTTAATCAAATGTTAGAAGTTTTTTTTTTTTTTTTTTTTTTTTTTTGAGATGAAGTCTTGTTCTGTCATCCAGGCTGGAGTGCAGTGGCGCAATCTCAGGTCATTGCAACCACCTCCCAGGTTCAAGCGATTCTCTTGCCTTAACCTCCCAAGTATCTGGAATTACAGGTGCCTGCTACCACATCTGACTAATTTTTTTTTTTTTTTTTAGTTTAAGTAAATTTTAATAACATTTTATTTAACTCAACATATATTACCAAAGTTGTTGCGATTTCTTTTTTTTTTTAAAGAAAGAAAAGAAAAAGAGAGACAGAGAGAAGGAAGAAAAAGAGAAAGAAAGAAAGAGAAAAGAAGAAGAAGAAAAGAGGGAGAGAGAACGGGAATCTTGCTCTATTGCCCAGGCTAGAATGCAGTCTAGAAATGGATATTAAAGAGCTCTTTTATACTAATAATTGTGTTATACAATGGAGACAGGAAGGAATAAGGGAGGAAAATAACAAACGAACAACCAACCAATATTTCATTTAAACCTATGAAATGCTATGCAATTGCTGGGGGAGTGATTTACTCCCAACCATGTGGTCACTTTTAGAATAAATGTGATTTGTTACTGAAAAAAAATGTATGCTTTGTGGATTTGGAGTAGAGAGTTCTGTAAATGTTTATTAAGTTTACTTGTTCGAGATCTAAGTTCAAGTCCCGGGTATCCTTGTTAACCTTCTGTCTCATTGATCTGTCCAATATTGACAATGTAATGTTAAAGTCTCCCACTATTATTGTGTGGGAGTCCAAGTCTCTTTGTAAGTCACCAAGAAGTTGCCCTATGTATCTGAGTGCTCCTATATTGGGTGCGCATAGACTTAGGATCGTTAGCTCTTCCCGTTACATTGATCCCTCTACCATTATACAATGTCCTTCTTATCTCTTTTGGTTTCTATTACTTTAAAGTCTATTTTATCAGAGATGAGAATTGCAACCCCTGCTTTTTTGTTTGTTTGTTTTTCCTCTCCATTTGGTTGGCAAATCTTCCTCCATCCCTTTGTTTTAAGTCTCTGTATATCTTTGCATGTGAGATGGGTCTGGATGCAGCATACTGATAGGTTTTTTGGAATGGCTGATGCTGGTTGTTCCTTTCTATATATAGTGCCTCTTTCAGAAGCTCTTGTAAAGCAGGCCTGGTGGTAATGAAATCTCTGAGTACTTGCTTGTTCGTAAAAAATTGTATTTTTCCTTCACTTATGAAACTTAGTTTGGCTGGATATGAAATTCTGGGTTGAAAGTTCTTTTCTTTAAGGATGTTGAATATTGGCCCCCACTCTCTTCTGGCTTGTAGGGTTTCTGCTGAGAGATCTGCTGTGAGTCTGATAGGCTTCCCCTTGTGGGTAACCTGACCTTTCTCTCTGGCTGCCCATAGTATTTTCTCCTTCGTTTCAACCCTAATGAATCTAATGGTTATGTGCCTTGGTGTTGCTCTTTTTGAGGAATATCTTTGTGGTGTTCTCTGTATTACCTGGAGTTGGGTATTGTCTTGTCTTGCTAGGTTAGGAAAGTTTTCCTGGATAATATCCTGAAAAATATTTTCCAGCTTGGATTCATTCTCTTTGTCACATTCAGGTACACCTATCAAACGTAGATTACGTCTTTTCACATAGTCCCATATTTCTTGGAGACTTTGCTCATTCCTTTTTACCCTTTTTTCTCTAATCTTGTCTTCTCGTTTTATTTCGTTAAGTTGGTCTTCGACCTCTGAAATCCTTTCTTCTGCTTGATCAATTTGACTGTTAAAACTTGTGCATACTTCTCAAAGTTCTCGTATTGTGTTTTTCAGCTCCATTAATTCACTTATATTCCTTTCTAAATTGTCCATTCTCGTTAACTTCGTCAAACCTTTTTTCAAGGTTCTTAGTTTCCTTGCATTGGGCTAGAACATGTTCTTTTAGCTCACAGAAGTTTCTCATTATCCACCTTCTGAAGCCTGATTCTGTTGATTCCTCACATTCATTCTCCATCAGGCCTTGTTCAATTGTTGATGAGGGACTGCAATCCTCTGTAGGAGGAGAGGCATTCTGATTTCGGGTGTTTTCAGCCTTTTTGCCCTGGTTTCTTCCCATCTTTGTGGATTTATCCACCTGTTGTCTGTGTAATTGCTGACTTTCAGATTAGGTCTCTGAGTGGACGTCCACCTTCTTGGTGATAATGTTTTTTCTATTTCTTAATTTTCCTTCGGTGGATGCCCCTCCCTCACAGAGCTGGACCTTCCCGGGTTCAGCTGTACTTGCTGTGAAACTCTCAATCCTCAGCAGTTCCAACTGCTGTTTTTTGTTTGTTTTTTTGTTGGTGGGGGACCAGCCTTCCCCTGAGGCGACCCACCACGCCGGCTGAAACAGCGGCCTTAAGATTCGTGGCACTTTTCTGCCCGGGAATCTCCCGGTCTGGTTCCCCACTTCAGTCCGCTTTTCAGTCAGCTGAATGGGAGACTCTGCCTTCCCGGAGCTCCAACGCCAACCAAAGGGCACTCAGTCCCGCATAACTCTGAACTGAGAACCGCCGCGCCGAGGCGCCTGCAAACAGCCGTGCCCACCAAAAGAGTCGCGCTAGCGACCCATGGGGCTCTTCCGCCAAGAATCTCTTGGTCCGTGGGCAATAAAAATTCGTCTGAAAATGTGGCGTCCACTCACTCTCTGCACTTTCAGTGGGAGCTACAATCCTGAGCTGCTGCTAATCGGCCATCTTGGATCTCTAATTTTTATATTTTTAGTAGAGACTGGGTTTCACTGTGTTGGCCAGGCTGGTCTCATACTCCTGACCTCAAGTGTCCACCTGCCTTGCCCTCCCAAAGTGCTGAAATTGCATGAGCCACCGTGTCCAGTCCATAACTTATTTCTTCTCTCTAACTGTATGTTTGTGCTCAGTAACCAACTTCTCTTCATCCTTCCTCTACACAGCCTTCCTAGCCCCTGGTGTCCATCATTCTACTCTGTACTTCCATGAGACTGACTTTTTGAGCTCCCATATATGAAAGAGAACATGTGATTTTTGTTTTTCTGTGCCTAGCTTATTTCACTTAGCATAATGACCTATAATTCTATTTATGTTGTTGCAAATGACATGATTTCGTTCTTTTTATGGCAGAATGGTATTTCATTGCATATATATTTTTTCTTTATTCATTTGACCATTGATGGACATGTAGGTTGGTTCCATATCTTTATTACTGTGAATAGCGCTGCAAAATAAACATGGGGTGCAGGTATCTTTTTGATAACCAATTTATTTTCCTTTGAATAAATAGCCAGGAATGGGTAATGGTGGATCATATGGTAGTTCTATTTTTAGTTTTTTTTCAGAAATCTCCAGACTATTTTCCATACTGGCTGTACTAATCTACATTCCCACCAACAGAGTGTAAGAGTTCCCTTTTCTTCACATCCTTACCAGTATCTGTTTTTTATCTTTTTGACAACAGTCATTCTGACTGGGACAAGATGATATCTCACTGTGGTTTTGACTTACATTGTTCTAATGATTAGTGATATTGAGCATTTTTTCATATACCTTTTGGCTATGCTTGTGTCTTCCTTTGAGAAATGTCTGTTTATGTCCTTTGCCGTTTTTTTTTTTTTTTTTTTTTTTTTTTTTTGAGACGGAATCACTCTGTCTCCCAGTCTGAAGTGCAGTGGTGCACTCTAGGCTCACTGCAACCTCCGCCTCCCGGGTTCAAGGAGTCTCCTGCCTCAGCCTCCCGAAGCTGGGATTACAGGCACCTGTCACGATGCCCAGCTAATTTGTTTGTTTGTTTGTATTTTTCGTAGAAGTGGGTTTTTGCCATGTTGACCAGGTTGGTCTCGAACTCCTGACATTGGGTACTCCACCTACCACTGCCTCCCAAAGTGCTGGGATTACAGCCATGAGCCCCTTTGCCTTTTTTTTTTTTTTTTTTTTTTTTTTTTTTTTTTTGACAGAGTCTTACTCTGTTGTCCAGGCTGGAGTGCAGTCATGCAATCTTGGGTCACTGCAACCTCTGCCTCCTGGGTGCAAGACATTCTCCTGTCTCAGCCTCTCAAGTAGCTGGGATTACAGGAATGTGCCACCACGCCGACCTAAATTTTTTATTTTTTAGTAGAGATTGAGTTTCACCATTTTGGCCAGGCTGGTCTGGAACTCCTGACCTCAAGTGATCTGCCCACCTCAGCCTCCCAAAGTGCTAGGATTACAGGCATGAGCCACTGTGCCCAGCCTGCCTGTTTTTTAATGGGATTGTTTTTATATTGTTCAGATTTTTTCATTTATTATATATTCTAAATATTATTCTTTTGCCAGATAGTTTGCAGATATTCTCTGGCATTCAACAAGTTGTCTCTTCATTTTGTTGTTTCCCTTACTGTGAAGAAGCTTTTTACTTTAATGTAGTCCCATTTGTCTATTTGTGTTTTCGTTACCTGTGCTTTTGATGTTTTAGCTGTAACACATTGCCTAATGTCCTGAAGTATTTCCCTAATATTTTATTGTAGTTATTTTATAGCTTTAGGTGTTACATTTTAGTCTTTAATCCATCTTAAGTCGATTTGTGTATGTGGTAAGATACAGGGGTTCAGTTTTATTCTTCTGAATATGGATATTCAATATTCCTAGCACAATTTATTAAAGAGATTATCCTTCCGCCAGTGTATTTTCTTGATGTCTCTCCAAAATCAGTTGGCTGTAAACGCATGTACTTATTTCTGGATGCTCTCTAATGTTCCTTTGGTATGTGTGTTCGTTTTTATACCAATACTCTGCTGTAGGTATAGCCTTATATTTATTCATATTTTGAAGTCAGATAGTCTGATGCCTCCAGCTTTGTTCTTTTTGCTCAGGATTGCTTTTGCTATTCAGGCTGTTTTTTAGTTTCATGTGAATTTTAGAATTTTTCTTCTTTTTTTGTGAAAAAGGACACTGATATTTTGATAGACATTGCATTGAAGTTGTAGATTGCTTTGCATAGTATGGTCATTTTAATAATGTTAATTGTTCTGTTCCATGACCATGAAATGTCTTTCCATTTGTTTACATCTTCTTCAATTTTCTTCATCAGAGTTTTATAGTTTTCTTTGAGGAGGTGTTTCATTTTCTCGGTTAAACTTATTCCTGTGTGTGAGTGTGAGTTTTTTTTTTTTTTTGTAGTATTTGTAAATGGGATTGCTTTCTTGATTTTTTTTTTTGGGCCATTTCATTATTGATGTACAGAAATGCAACTAGGTTTGGATGTTGATTTTGTGTTCTGCAACTTTATTATTAGATCTCAACAGTTTTTTGGTGTAGTATCCATACATGAACTGTTGTCAGTCTATGATGAGATAAAGGCAATATGAGAATAAATGTTTAGGAAGTTCTGTGAAACATTCATGGAGTAGTGTCTGTTAAATCTAATAAACAATTTGGTCTCGTATTTTGCATACTTTTTTCTTAAATTTAACTTTCCTAGTACAGTTATTTCTTAGTATCGTAGGTTATTGGTTTCAGGACCCCCAACAATAGCAAAATCTAAGGATGCTCAAGTCCCTTATATAAAACGGCATAGTATCCACAAATAACCTATGTATATCCTCCTGTATACTTGAAATCGACTCTAGATTACTTATAACATCTAATACAATGTAAATGTTATATAAATAGTTGTTGCACTGCATTGTTTTCTATTTGTATTATTTTTATTGTTGATTTTCACAATTTAAAAAATTTTTTCAATCTGTGGTTGGTTGAATCTGAGGACATGGAATCCATGGGTATAAAGGGCCGACTGTGATTAATTTTTCTTATATTTTAAAAAGGCATTGGTTGGTGATGGTTTAGAAATTAAAAACAAAACACTATTCCTTCCTGCAGATAGTTTGAGAAGAAACAGCCCAGATTACAAATTGAAAATTAGTAACTTTTGGTAAGGTCTCGAGTTAACCATTTTTTTCATTTTTCTTTTCACTTAGAGTTCATTAATTAGAGTTCACTAATTAATTTTCAGCTGATATTCTTTGCTTGTGTTTTCATTCTGAGAAGTTACCATTTTACCAGCCAGGTTAGAAGTAAAGCAGTAAGTTCAGTGGAAAAACGAGTAATAATAGATCTAATTACTGAGACCATACTGTGCAACCGACTCTGTATAGAGGAAAACGACCTATTATATAGGTGTTTTTATTCCCATTTTAGAGATGAGAAACAACGTAATCAACCACAAGCATACAGCAAATGTAGTGACAGAACCAGGATTCCGACGCAGGTTTGTCTGGTTCCAAAGTCTCTAAACTTTTAACTACACTGTTCTTTATTAATCACTAGGTAGAACCATACACACACTGTCACATCAGGCAGAAGGTTCCGAGGGTTCTATTAACACAATGCTAGGAATGAACTGTGTAGAAGAAAGTACATGGGTCTCCCATTCAAGGGTTCATCAGTCTTCACCATATTTAGGAAATCTAAGTAGCTGACAGTGAGTCAGCATCTTGGAAGGCAGGTAGAAATGGTGAAGAAATAAGGAAATTCTTCTGAGTCATTACAGATATTTAAGTTTGTTAAAAAATGTTTCTATTGGCTCCCTTTGCCTACAGAGTACAGTTAACGTCTCTTAAAAATAATGGAAATAAAAACAATCAGTGGCTGTCAGTCCTTGCCAAACTGAAAAAAGGAAAAGAACGGCTAAACCTTTTGTGCTTAAACACATACTCAATCATCAGTAACTACTCTGGCTTACACTGAGCACAACCAATCAAGGTTGTTCTTCTGGGGAATGTACTCGCAAGTTAACATTGCACTGCAGCTATAAGGTTTCTTAAAAGACATCAGTTGTACACTGTAAATTAAATCTAATTTAAATTAATATAATTTTATTTATCCTAGCAAGGAATTTTTTCTTTTAAGGATCATCTGATTTTTTTTTAAAAGGAATAATCTTTGCAAAATTTTACACCCCATACATGAGATGATTGGGATTCAATCTCAATCAGAAAAACTCCTTTATGGTGTTCTGATGGCCTTCCTGTGTCCTCTGTAACACAAAAATCCTAGCAGAAGCAATTCCCCTTTACCCAGTTCCTTCTCTCTTATCACAGTTCTATCCCTCCACACTCCCTTACGGCTAGGCAGGGGAATTTGAAAGGGCAGGGGAAAAATCGGTAAAAGTTTGCCTTCTACTTGGGTAGAATATCCAATGTCACCGCATCCTGTAATATATGTGTATAATTCTTTTTGTATGTATATCAGTTTCCTCCCCATTCCCTCTTCCATACCTCTTTCCCTCATTTTTCTCTCATTATCCCGTCCTCATGTTTTCCTTGATCTCCATAATACTGTCTCAATCATCCTCCTGGCCTCAGGTCTTTATCTCTTTCCTGAGACCCTCATGCCTAATGTTCCCTCATTCCTCTTATACCTAGGATTTCTCCTCCTTCCCCAAGGGTCTGGTCCTCCATTCCTCCCGCTTCGCCAGACCCTCTCACTCTGAAAGCCTCCACCTCCCTTTCCCGTAGCCCAGAAGTCGCGCGGCCGGACGCTCCGATTACTGCGCGTCCGGGAAGGCGTCTGAGCCGCGCAGTGGGGGTCTTCCCGCTCCCACGCAGCCTCCAGGCGCGGTGCACTCTGGGGGAACATGGCCGCTTCCGGTCTCCCTCCCGGGCCAGTGCTGGCTTGACTGCGGCTCCTGCCCGAAGCACTCCGCCCTCTGCTTCTCCTGCCCTGCAGCCGCGAAGACAGCTTCAGCCTTCTCCTCTGCTGCCCCTGCCGCGCCATGGAGAAGAGCTCGAGCTGCGAGAGTCTTGGCTCGCAGCCGGCGGCGGCTCGGCCGCCCAGCATGGACTCCTTGTCCAGGTAACCAGGACGCCCAGGGCCCCGCCCAGCGGCCGAAGGGGGATGGATAGGGGCCGGGGACCCGCTGGACGTTGCCCCAACTCGCGGATTCTGGTTTCTGAAGGCTGCGCCGGAATTCCTTCCCTGGGACTTGGGAACCACTTCTGCCTCCCACTCTGGGGCGTGGAAGCTGAGGAAAAGGAGGTTAAAACTCGCTGCTTCTTTATAGATTCCTCTACCTTTCATATTCCGATCTCGTGTTCTTCCCGATGGAGGTGGCCTCAGTTAATTACTTTCTCCTGTCTCTCATTCCCTCTCAGTCTTTTTCTAGACAGCGCCCCCCCTCCCATATTTCCTCCTCATTTCCTGTCTTTCAGTATCACTTTTTCCAAAACCATCCTTCAGTCAATCTCTCTTCTTCCACCCTTTCTTATGTCTTTGGTTTTTGGGTTCTTGCCCAACCCTCTTCTCTCTTTCATGGCTTCACTTTCTTAATTTCTTTCACGCTTATCTCCACACTGATTTTCTTCTCGCCTCTCCTTTTGCTTAAATGTGTAAATAAAAATGTCTCCTTTGCTTCTCTTTTCTAAATCTTCCAGCTGAAAGTCAGTATCAAGGAATCTGAGTGGTTTTCATCCCCCAGTGGTAGGTTTAAGAAAACAAAATAAGTGGTAGTTTTCTTCCTTCTTGGGCTACTGGTTCTCCAGGTTGTCATTTCTCTTGTAACAGATGGGAATTGTATCCTGGAATTTTGAGGAGGACTTTATGCATCTTTGCAGAGAGCTTTTATGAATATTAACTAGACGTGTTTTGGATGCAGTCTTTTTCTTTGATTTTAAGATAATGATTTAAAATTTTACTAAGAAATAATATAAGACCTGTGTTTTGCTTTTTATGCAGCCACGATGCAATCTGGTTCTTTTCCACTGAAAAATAGTCTAATTGTTATTAGAGTTATTCGATAACTGCTGTGTGAAAACACAATTTTCATTTTCTCCTCGAATCAATTGAAGTGGCTCCAGTATAATTATTTTGGATTCTGCTAAATATGTGTAGTTATTGCCTTTTTTTCCTATTGTTGTTCGGTACCTCATTGGGGAACCACTGTCTGATCCCATCGTTCTAAATCCCCTCTATCTGCATCCGTAGGTTCCTGCCCAGTCTTTTTTCAGTCCTTAACAAGCACACTATAATTGTTAGCTTAAAGTTTTTTTTTTTTCTCCCAGGCTATAAGCTATTATACTTGAGTGCAAGGAACATATCTTAATCATCTTCATATCTCCAGCACTTAACATAGTCTCAGCATGTGATAGATGTAAACTGAATTATCCAGGAGAGGAGGATTTTTCTTTGCAGTTTGATTATATATATTGCACGTGTGAATCAAGTATTTTTTGAATTCTGTATTTATTGCTTTGAAATTCAGAAAGCTGAGGATTAACATGTTCAGTTGTAAAATTATTCATTCAGAAAACAGGTTGGAAAATTCTAATTTTATAGGAAATGACAAGTGACAGCTATGCCTCTGAATAGCATACGAGGCAACCAGTACGCTCATCCAAGGCAGAGGAGTTACAACCACAAGAGGCAGCCTACTGTTAGAGGGAGGTACTGGAGTTCCCATGCTGAAGTCTATTGCTGAGCTAGCTCTTTGGTCTTCATCATTTCAGTATTCTCATCTTTTAAAACACGAGGCTTGATCTAGAAAATCTGTAAGGTCCCTTTGAACTCTAGAATTGTCATTTTTTAATTTTAATGAGAATACTAAGATAAATGCATTCTTATTAATTTTAAAGATAATTCCTTTGCAGATAACCTTTGTTTTGGATTTTTGCAATTACACTAAATAAGGGTCTTTTATTATTACAAACGAATATACCTAAAGGTGCCACTTTTGCATACTTATTTCCTAAAAAAAGCCCAGCAAGTTTAAAGTTTATATATGTATATTAACTTCTTCATAAAAAATTATGTTACTGACGTGAATTTGTGAAAATTAAGTACTCTTCAAGAGAATTGTGATTATAGTAGATTAGCCTCATCCTCTCTGGACAAAAATGTAAGTATGGCTCCTGTTTTCCATAAGAGAATGCCAGCTTTCATTACTCTCCTCTGGAAGGTAGAAAATAACATCTACTTAATGTCAACTGTACGGAAGTTTCCCTGCTAAATTCTATATATCTCTTATTTCATTAATCATCATACCTGTTTGTGGCACTTTCTTTAGTCAATATTATGTAATAGATACATTATAGACACTAGTTAGAAAGCTTAATTTTAAACTTAAGCTAACACTTCATCACAGGTGATTCTAATGCATTGCCAGTGTGCACTACCATGGTCTCATAGCTATGTTAAGTGTCTGTCTAGATTGTTTATTTCTTTTGTTTCATTAGCCTTCAACAAAGCAAAATTATTGCTGTTTGGCCTATAGTGTCTCAGTCTTTGCAGAAATGATGCCTTTAAATTGTAGTTTATTTTTATGCTTTCTGTTTTTATACAGAGGCCTAATTGAGAAACTGCCTTGTGAATTTGTTTTGATGTCTCTGGCAAAATAATAGTTAATTATATTGCTAAATGTGTCACAGAATGTCTTTCACACATGGATTGACATAAATTTCTGCTGAGTTTAGCTACAAGGAAAATTGTTTATGGAAATAATTATGTATGCTCCTTGTTAGTAAATGGTAACTACATAACTACATCTTTCTCTTTAGCTTAGTAAAGCATTTTAGTCAAATTTATATCTGAAGGTGGTAATATACTTATCTCTAAGTTCTTTTATTATTACATGAACTCAAGTTAAATATTATGTGTTATGTTTAAATGTATTGATTAGATGTCTTAAGCCCTTCTAGGAAGTAGGAAGAATAATGCAGTAATCCATGTGGTTGCTCATTGTTTTTTGAAAATAGCGTACTTGGCTCATGCCTGTAATCCCAGCACTTTGGGAGGCCAAGGTGGGAGGATCATTTGAGCCCAGGAGTTTGAGACCAGCCTGGGCAACATAGTGAGACCCCATCTCTAAAAAAGAAAAAGTTTTTTAAATAAAAATATTTTAAAAAATGAAAATGACATACTCCATTGAAGTTGGATGAAAGGCCCGTTGTGCAATCTGTAGTTCACGGTAAACATATGAGTCTTATTAAGTATCTGTAGTCATTTCAGAGTTGCTCTAGTTTCCAGTTACGCCTTCTAGGTATCATAGGCCTAATGCCTTTGCCCACAAAAGAGCCGTTTCATTCTTCATATGATATCCAGAGTAACTTCCTAATCAGCTATAGTTATGTCATCCTGCATCTTTAAAAAACAAAAAAGTAATTATCAACTAGGCGTGGTGTGTGCCTGTAATCCTAGCTACTCGCAAGGCTGAGGTGCAGGAATCACCTGAACCTGGGAGGCAGAGGTTGTTGCGGTGAGCTGAGGTCACACCACTGCACTCCAACGTGGGCAACAGAGTGAGACTCTGTCTCAAAAATAGAGAAAAAGAATTGTCTTTGGTGAGTCTTGCTTAATATTGCCATACTTTAGTGAAGTGTTCAGCAACTCTTGTCTATCTTGCTGCTGGCCATTCTTCATGCATGCCTATCCCCCACAGAAAGGGAGTTATGGAAAAATTCACTTCAGCATCCTGATAATCTAGCTATATTCTGTAGTTTTATTCTTGCTGGGTGTGCTCTGATTCTTGATATAAGCGTGACTTTATAGAATATAGATAAAATAATACCGTAGGTCAGATGTGGTAAGAGTAGGCCTGAGCCTCAGAACCGTAATGAGTTACACAGCAGAATTTGACACTATATTGGTAATGATCTACCATCTTAGTCTGATTTTCCGTTTTTCAGTTTATACAGTATTATAAAATGTACTGCTTTAGTGAGTTTCTTTGATTACTTTGTATTGTGCATAATCAAATGGTAAGATATCTAGTGCCAAATAGGTGCCCAGTGAACAACTAAATAAAAGAATGTTGACAGAACGTTCATCACTGGTCTTATTTGTTGTTCCCATTCAAAGGATTAAAAAGGATTTCTTCTGTCGAATTTGGCCTGAACACTTGGAATTTCAGGTCTAAGCTAAAGTTATTTTTATGGGAGACTCTGGACATCTTGAGCTGATTTTACTGGCTGCATTATCTGTTCTGTGTCCAGTCCTGTACATACTGAGGTTATTACATCCTCTGCAACTACCTAGTTATCCATCTGCTGCTCTTGATTACTTTAGCCCCTTTTGCTCTAACTTAGGTTGTTAGTTGTTTTATTTAATGTGTATTCCTGTCATCCTTTATGTACCCTCAGGCTTTAGTTATTCTGGGTACCATACTTGTTTATCCCAGATTATTTTGGTTTTATCAGTTTCTAGTATATAATTTCATTAGCATTGATGAGCATCTTATATTTATATTTAAATTCCATTAAAAAAAATCAAAGGGGAGGTACACATACTCAAAGTAGTTCTCAACTAATTGCATTTCTAAATTGCATGCCTGCCTTAAAATTATCATCATTTGAAAACAGCAATTCCTGGATTTCTGTTTCCATGGATTTTGATTATACTTACAACCTGAAGAAGTAGAAGAGTTTCGTAGATTTCTAAAACACTTTTTGTTGCAAGGTCTCATCTTTAGTTTTAGCCTCAAGGTTACTTAAGAGTGATGTGTTGGAGTCCAAGTGCAGTGGCTAACGACTGTAATCCTAGCACTTTGGGAGGCTGAGGCTCACTTGAGGATCGCTTGAGCCCAGGAGTTCCAGACCACCCTGGGTCACATGGCGGAACACTGTCTCTACAAAAAATAAAAAGTTAGCTGGGCGTGTTAGTGCATGCCTGTAGTCCCATAGTCCCAGCTACTTGGGAGGCTGGTGTGAGAGGATCACCTGAGCCTGGGGACGTTGAGGCTGCAGTGGGTCATGATGGTGCCAATGTACCCTGGCCTGGGCAAGACAGTGAGATGCCATCTCAAAAAAAAAAAAAAAAGTGATATGTTGGTGGGAAAGATACTTTTACGTTGTTTTTCTAGTAGCGGTGACGGATTTGTGTACGATCACACATTTTTACCCATTCCCTTTGTCACTCTTGGCACGTCTTCTCAGACAGCTGGCAAGATTAGAGGTAGAAATTATAGCTGTAGAGCAGAGTAAAGCTACCAGGTTGAACCTATAATCTTGGGATTATTAGTGGCACCTTGCATCAAACATTGAACATATTAGACTAAAAATAACTTATTTTGGATTCCATTATTTAAAAACCGTCAAAGATCTAAGTTCTCTTAGATAAGAACCAATATTGCTCTGAAATAATTAGTAATTTTCTAGCTTTTCAGAAAGGACATGTTTAAAGAATGCAAGTTGATACTGAACCTGAGACGGGGTCCTGTATATACTTTTCCTTTTTATGTTATTATCAATGGTTTTCCATTAGTGTAGATCAGTAGTTCCCAAAGTTTTGTCTCCATACCAGTAGCATCAGTGTCTATTCGGAATTTGTTAAAAATGCAAATTATTGGGCCCTACCTTGAACCTAATTGAATTAAAACTTTAGGGGTTGAGCCCAGCTGTTAATGTTTTAGCAATCTTTCCAGGTGATCCTGATGGACACTAAAGTTTGAGAACCACTGCCCTGGATCTTTTGCTAATTGGTGCCTTTTGTAATGCAGTCAACATTAGTTAAAACTAAGGTCTATGTTAGAGCTACTGTAAAGCTATTACTTGACAGCATTTTTGTAAAAATGTTAATTAAAGTAGTACAAGGTAAAAGTCATCGCTTGTAGATTTATTAGATTTGATTTCTAGGCTATTTCCTAAGGCATTTTTCTTTCTCAGCCATAAGTAACACATAACAAGAATATGTGTTTTAGGCTTTTTCTTAAAAATAGATTCTTAGTGAGAAAGATTAGTGGAAACAAGCATTTAACAAAGGTACAGTTGACCCTCGAATCACATGGGTGTGAACTGTTCAGATCTACTTTTATGTGGATTTTCTTCTGCCTCTGCTACCCCTGACACAGCAAGACCAACCTCTCTCCTCTTCCTCCTCAGACTGTGCAACAGGATGAGGATAACAAACTTTATGATGACTCACATCCACTTAAAGGGTGGTAAATATATTTTCTCTTCCTTATAATTGTCTTAATAACATTTTTTTCATTGTTAGAATACAGTATATTGGAGCGCAGCCTGAAATATGTTTTGATAGACTATTTATGTTATCAGGGAAGCTTCCAGTTGACAGTAGTCTATCAGTAGTTAACTTTGGGGAATAGTCTGGAGAGTCAAAATTATATGCGGATTTTCAACTGCCATGAAGGTCAGCACCCCAACTCCTGTGTAGTTCAAGGGTCAACTGTATTATGAAGAAGTAATTCCAGGAGGCCATTATCTGAACTGGTAAAGCTTGGATTATGCCCAAGGGAAGCAGATAACCTGGATACAGATGACCAGAAAGCTGCCAAGTTAATGCTGTTGTATTCAAAATCATCAGAGCCAAAGATTGCATGTGATTCAGGATTTGAGTAATGGAAATTCTCCAGATTTTAGTGTGGAATATTTTTCTTTTGTAAGGAAGATAGTTTTGAATATGTAACGTACTTGCTATCTTTGTGTCTACTGTATGATTTAGTTAAATCAGTGGATAATAATTAAACACTCTTAGAGGCAATAGTCAAGGATAGGAAATGATTTTATAAACTTGCTTTCCACAGGAAGTCAAGTTAGAAACGGAACGGTATAAAAAGATAAGATTGGTAGAAGATTATTTAAAGGGACTGTGGAAGATGCCTTCTTGAAAATAATAATTTCAGTTCCCTTTCCTGTAGCTTTATTACACAAAACTAATTGTGCCTGTCCCTCCTAATATGTTTCTATATATGTACCAATGTTGTCATTAATATAAACTGTTAATAAGCTTTATAATTCTTCCCTTCCCCAAGTACGTAGGACCTATGGCAGTAATCACTGGTGAAGATTCATTCTTTCAGACTCTTACTTTGTATGAATTAACTCTTGGGCTCTTTAAATATTTTTAGTCTTAAGTAAGAGCAGATGCTATGTATTAAATATATTAAAAATTAACTGTAAAATATGTTTTACTATAGATACTTAAAAATGTAAACACTGTTATTTGGAAAATTCTTTTTTTTTTTTAAATTACGCTTTAGGTTTAACAGAGCATAACAGAAAATCCAAACTGACAGTGGCTTAATACAAGAGATATTAATTTTTTTTCCCACATAAAAGCCTGTAGATAGTTAATACAGATCTGATACGGTGGATCTGAAATATCAAGAACCCAGATTCTCTTAACATTCCAAGGTTATCTCATGAACCAAAATTATTTTTGGAACTTCAGCTATTATATCTTCCGGAGGAAGGGGAAGAAGAAAAGCATACTCTCTCTCTTTAAAGGATACTTTTTGGCAGTCACATGTCTTTTTTTTTTTTTTTTTTTTTTTAGCTTACATCCATTTGGCTAGAAGATGGTCCCATGGCCATACATAGGTACAAGAAAGGCTAGGATAGGCAGTCTCTTCTGTGAGGCCTCTGTGATGAGCTAAATTTGGAGGTTTGTCACTAAGGTATAGGAGAGAATGGGTATTGGAGACATAGCAGCTTTTCCCATTGTATACACAAATGTATCATTTAAAAGAAACCTATTTTCCAGTTAAAGTCTGCAATACTTCACTTATGCCAGAGACACTTCTTAGAGTTGCAAATGCAATGACCAAAATAGAAAACACTGGAAGAGAGGAGGTAATATATTGTTGCAGACCCAAAAAGAGAACTGTATCTTGGAGCACTCTGAACTCTTAAGTTTAGCTTTCTATTTTTTTGTGTCTTGTCTTGGATCAGATTTTTATTATCCTAATCTAGAACCATAAAATCAAAGTGATACATTTAATAATTGCAAGATCATTAAGTGATGGAGAAATAGAAATCAAATGAGTTATTGTTATGCTATTTTATTTTATGTTTCACTTGAAGAGCTTAAGGAATTGCTTGGTAAAGTAGTAGTGGTAATGAGGTTGATGGCCTACTCTGCTTACTTCCAGTTTGACGTCCAAGCCATGTATTCATGTATTTTATCCTCTTCTAGAATATTGCATCAGGTTCTACTTAGGTATTTTCTCTCATTTCATTTGTAAGGATGTGGTTTCCATAAAGGAAATAAATAAAGCTGACCATTTTAGTTTATGAATGCTTTTGCCAGTATTCAGTTTGTTTTTTATATCCTTCACTGAAACATTTTATTAAAAATCCAGAGATATCTATCCTATATATTCTTTTTTCACCTAACTTAAATATTAATATTTTAAGCATATAATTGCAAACATAAGGAGTTTAATAATTTGGAATTGAATAGAAGCAGCTATGTATATAAGTCTCCTCTGGATTGCTAAAACATTTATTCATCAGGCTCAGAGGATTTAATAGGTATTAAGTCAGAAATATATCCATTTCACTTCTTGGCAGAATTGCTTTTACTGATTGCAGCAAATGAGCAGTTGTTGAGGTAGGGGAGGAGGCCTTGTCTAGAAGTTATGCATTAGCAAAAGGGAAAATAACTGGCTGATGATGGGCTGGTGATTACAAGTCTTAATATTCTTGAGCTGAGCCAAGAAACCCAGTAAAGTTCAAAAATAAAATTTTGTGTGGTACAGATGTTCTCTGTTACCAGTATAAGATAACATTCTTCTATTATAACCCAAAGCATTGCCTCAAAATAGAAACATCTGAGACAAGCCTTGCTTTCCTAGTGGTAGATAGTTACAGTAATAAATTAATAGTATTAATATTAAACACAATAATAATATAAATAGCACAACATTTATTGCATGCTTACTATGTGCTGGGCATGGTGCTCCATTTCTTCTATGCATTTTCTCATATAATCCTCATACCTGTATAGAGAGTGTTAATGTTTTCATTTTACTGAGAAGAAAACTGAAGATTAAAGAGGGCACCTTGACATTTGAATTCAAATCGGTTTCACTTCAGGGTCTGTGTGCTATAAAGAACACACATGCCTGAAGATCTGGTGCCTCAGGTCCAGACTAAAGCTTTGCAGTTAGATGGCAGTCCCAGGGTAGATTGATTGGGTGGTAGTGATGAGGACATGAGTTTCCTCGACCTGGTATTTTGCTGGAGAAGGATAAAAATACACTGTACATTCACGACGTGAGAGTGTTTGTATTTGGCAAGAATTTTCTTTACCTTTGAATGTTTTTTTTCCTTCTGACAGAAAATAGGATTTGTTTTTCTTTGCCTGATGTTTAAGAGGATGTTAGTATCATTTCATTCAAAAGAACAGTTTTACATTTTGAAGATCATATAAAATATGAAGCAAGTAATTGCCAAAGCCTCCTCCCCACCACTCCCTTCCCTACAGGCTTTGCACAATGATTTAGAATACTTTAGGGTTCCTTAAATTTCTGAATTCCCCTAAGTTCCTTTGTGTTTGTTTACAGTTAATGTGTTAAGAGCCATTGACATTCGAAGATCATCAGAAGTGAAGATAAAACATCTCAAAAATTATAATGTAAGTGAATGGGAAAATGCAGATAAAAAAATGGACAAAAGTTAATATTGCCAACAATATTTCTGGATTATATATTGTCCCAAATGAAATTTGCACGTATGAGTAACCAGTAACTTCAAACTTCAGTTCCAATTCCAAGTCCCTGTCCTTAAAATTCTGTGTTATCTCCTACTTGGGGAAAATAGTCACTAAGTTTTAGTCATCCAGTATCCAGTAATTTTCCATTAGAATTCTTTTGGCATCCATATTCTGTTTCCTTCCTTTTTCTTTCTTAGCACTTTGCAGTTTGACTCGAGAAGAGGATAACGGTTCATGTTATATGCAAAATGTAATAGATACTGAGGTCTTTGCTTTCCAGCTATTGATGTGTGTTGTATATGTTATTCAAGTATAATTTTACTACTGTTTTGTGTGTTTCTTAGCCAAAAATATGACCAGTTAGCTAGCTGCCTTCCTTCCCTTTCTCTCTTCTTTCTTTACCTGTTTCCTCCTCTTTTCCTTCCTTTCTTTCTTTCTATAAATAATTGTTTAACATCTATACCCTGCACACTGTGCTACATTCTGAATTCCTAAAAGCTTGGTGCTGAAATGAATCATATCTTTTTATACTCTCAGAGGCATTAGAGATCATCCGATTAGTGTTTTTCAAGTGTGGCTGTGGACCACCTGTATATTTCAGTTAACTGTGAATTTGGTGAACTTTTAACTTCCTAGTTTACAACGTGGACATTCTGAATCACTAAGGGTGACATTAGAAGTCTGCATTTAAAAATTGGAGAAAAACCGATCCAGTTGCTTTTGGATTCTAGTCTGGTTCCAAAAATTTTCAGATGCGCAAATAGGGAAGTAGATCTAGAGAACTCTAATAATTTACCCAAAAGCACAATAAATGTCAGAGGGCCAGGAAAGGTGGTGGTTTCCTCTAAGATCACAGAGCTATTTAGTGTCGGAGATGATCTCCTAATTCCCAGTTCTAGACTTTACCATATAGTATCATGATTTTTTTGCAGGGCAATGTAGTTTCACTGTGTTTCATGTCTGTAGAACCCTCTGCTTATAGCATATATAAGATTATAACCAATCCATCACTGTTCCTGAGAAACAACAACTAAGAGAGCATATGGGTTATGTAAATGAAACACGTACTGTTTCTTCATTTTTAGTCAGATACGTGACTGATTCCGGTTTTGAAATCATTGGATGGTAGACTTAGTGAAGGAAAGAAAAAACTTTTTTTGTCTACACGATATTATTCCTACCTGGATTTAAGTTTTATGCTTACAAAAAGGAGGATCTGATTTTATTTTTTGAATGAAATAGTAGGTACAAGTTTTATAGTGTTTTGCAAATAGTAGGTACTTGATAGGCTATACTATGAGCAGTTTACTGTTAAAACTTTTATTTCTTTGGATTCTGTGAAGTACACTAGTTAGGAGTGATTTTATTTGCTTTCTACAGAATCTGATGCTTTATATACCAAGCCAGAAACTTTAAAAAATTGAAATAATTTTATTATAATACTATATAGTTGATAGTCACAGTATCTCTAAGGGACTGAAATTTATAAAGTATTTTTGAACTATAAGAGTTTGAATTAATTTTAGTATTGTGTATATTTTATATTGTATTGTGTATAGTATATTGATAGTTACTGATTTGTAACTTTTTATTAGTAAATCTAGTTATCTTAATTTTGGAAATAGTAATTCTCCAATTACTAGAAAGTTTAATGATGCAATGCCATCATTCTTTTTTTTTTTTTAAATATTTTGAGACACATTTTAATTGTATGATTTTTTAAAAAGTCATTTTAAAATAGCCTATTGATGTCTAATACATTTATTGTATTTTGCAATTATACATTTTCTTTCCATTAAAAACCTTTTTGTTCTTTTCATAACCATGGAATCAAAATTGTACATATAGTAGCTCCAGAAAGGAACCTTATCTATTATGTGGTTTTCTAATTTATGATTTCTAACAACTAATCTGGTAAATAGGGAAGAGTATTCAAAATTAGGGACAGATGCCCTTGGCAGGCATGGATTACTGAGTAATATCAACATTTTGATTTTTAGCTTAACTTTTCCGGACTACAAAGAGAAAGACGTTGAATACTCTACCTTTCCTACTGAGTGTTTTAACTTAGTAATTAAAAAAAAAACCCACCTGCGTTAACTTCACTTGTATGACTTCGAAGTTTGTGCAGAAAAGTTGTATCCCATTACTTTGAAAGGGTAGTGAAAGATTAACTGTATAATAATCAGTTTTGCTTGTCTTGGAAAAACAAAATATATCTATCTAGAGAGCAAAAATAATGGATTTATGACTTTCTAATTTTAATGATGAACTCAGGTTTGCAAGGTAGGGTGAGAAAATTACATGAGAGATCATTTTTCAACTATAAATCTCCATGTTTTCTACTGGTCCAAGTAAAAGTGTTTGTTGAGCAAGTGTTTAGGGAGTAAATCACCTCCTCTCAGTGTTTCTGCCTATATACTTCAGTTTGGGGTGAAAGAGTTTATTTCAGAGCTCTAATAATCTGACAAGTTTTCAGTTTAGTTTGATTCTTCTCTCAGTTAAGTGATATTTAAAGAACTCTTTCCCTGTGGGCTACTTATGAATCTGTATGTTTTAATTTGAGCTATCATCTCAATTTGAATCGGAGGTTTTTGAAGAGATTCTAAGCTCCTTAAACGGGATGCTGTGGCTATGAGATTGGTGCTGGAACTCAAGGTCCTTCCTGTCCTCCAGTCCTCACCCCTCTCTCCCAGGGACCCATTCATTTTGAGCAGATTACTTTGGCTTTCACCTGTTTATTTATTTAAATTTCCCAATAAGTTCTTTGAAGAAGCAGTACTCTGGAGAAAAAGATATATGTAAACTATTTTCTATACAAGCTGGTTGTTCAGACTTTCTGCTGCATTATTAAATCATATGCCTGTGTTTTAGTTTGGGAAATGTAATTGATAGATGTGGAAATAAATTGATAACTGTTTCTGGGGTCACATGTACCTTAGAACCTTGGGATTTTCCAAACTAAGTGCCAACATGCACCAGTTGGAAGGCTGTCCCAGAGCTCAAATCCCCTTTGTTTGTCTGAAGAATACATGTCTCTCATTTCTGTCAATCACATGCCATGATGATTATTTATATTATCTTTTTTATCTTATGAATTGGTTAAGTTGAATGCAGCGTTCTGGCATAGCATTTTTAAACATAGTTAAAAATTGTAAATTAATTTGTTTTGTGGGGGTTGTTTTTCTGTTTTGGGGATCCTGCAAATATTCTGACAATAAGTCTTTTGTGTCTCAAATGCTTTATACATACTGCAGGCATTTTATTATTTTTTTTTAAATAAAATCTTCAACAGAATGACTAATAGAGCATGAGCAGTGCTTATGACACTGTAGTGCATTGTGTAAGTATTGAGAGCAAAATTTGCATTCCTAGAAAAGCTTGTTGACGATCAGAATATAGAAGGCATTCTTTAATGTTCTTGGGCAAACATGCTGTGTATGTGCTCAGGACATTACTTACAAGAAAATAACTTTTTAAAAGAATCTTTTCTTTCTACGGAACATTGAAGAAAAGTGGAATTGGCAGTAAGAGTGAAACAGTTTAAGGCAAGTGGTTTAGACCGTATCGTAATGGACTATGGTCCGTAGAAATGCAGCCTCCTAAATCCTCTAGAGGCATTTGTTTATTAGGATATATGAAAAGATAGATGACTTGTTTATAAGTTTCCAGCGTGCTTTCACTTTAGAGTATTTACTGTTGGTATGTTTATTTGCATCTTTAATTGTCAGAAATACTTTTTCACTTTTACAAGAATTATTTTTGTTGAATTATAAATATTAGATTCTGTTCATTACTGTGAAGTACCTTCAGGTGTTGGTGTGATTGACAATAAAGTAATGATAATTCCATTAACACAGTCTAGCAAACCAGTGGAGCCAGAAAGGGTCAATACTTTTCTTTCTAACCGTTCCATTGAAAAATACTGGTGGTGAAATTGGTTTTGTGATTGAAGTTTTGTGTCTGGCTTCTGATTGAATATATAAAAAATCATGTAGGTTGTGTGTGTGTGTGTGTGTGTTTATATATATATATATTTTTAAAATTTCTCCCCAATATTTGTGTTATGTGATTCATCACTTAACTAAAACTTTTAAGTTTAAAAGTATGTCTATTAAATTTTCCTAGTGCGCATGAAAACATTTTATAGTATAGAGCTGAAGGAAAAGTACTTATAGGGCCTGGTGCTTTGCTTAATTTTAATTTAATTAGTGGATGCCTTCTTAAAAGTAGACCTCCTTTTCTGTTCTTGTATTTTCACAATGCTATTTGTTGAAGGCTTTCTACCTGTTCAGTATTTAACGCTAAGACCTTTCTATAGATCTCGCTTTTTGATCCTTATTACAGTCTTGTAATGTATCATTATCATTTTATAAATTAAGCTACAACTCCATCCACAGTATTTAGTACATTGATTATATCACTAAATGTTTGTGGAATGGAGGGGGAGGTTAAAAAAAAAAGGTGATTTAGGAAGTTCCTGCTCTGGAGAGGGCAGGAGGGAAGATGGCTGAGGCCTTTAGTTGGAGATGGAAGACCTCAGTCTCTATCCTTCCAAGGAAGCTTGAGGTGTGGAATATTTGGATGTGATAATTGATCCCTGGCTCTCTGGGAGACAGATTTTTCTGCCTTTGCAGCATTAAAAGGGATTTTTATAAGTCCAGAGTTTGAGTCAAATTATACTTCCGTAGTAGGTAACAAAATTCATTTGTTTAGACATAATCTTCTTAATTTGCAAGTTTTTAAGGAACATCTGTAACTAAAAACAAAATCTAAATGAAACAACAGCAAGAAAATAAACAAGAGTGCTTTGTCTTATTTATTGATTCTATGTTGGAAAGCATGTAGAGAGTAATTCCTTCCCCCCACCAATAATTAGTTTCTGTTACTCTGTTCACTTAAATGCTGCACTTCTTTGAAATAGTAGAATTTTTGAGACCAAAAGGGTGAAGCATTATTTTTAAGCATAGTGTAACCAAGGAGAAAAACCCTTTGTTATAATAACAGCAGCGAAGTAAATGTGTGGGAATGACTAAGAATCAGATGATGAGATTACTGTTTTGATCTTGTGGTGGAAAGATAACTCTCTGGCTGAGATGGTTTCAGGGCTTTTAGAAAACCAAGGTGGGCTAGTGCTGCACTACGTTATTCTGTTACTATAAACCTAAGTCTTATTATTTCATGTGCATGTATGTATGTATGTATGTATGTATATATTTCAGAGTGCTAGTTATACGCTATAAGTTTTGTTGTTTTTGAGAAAATATTTTCTTTATCACCATTTCATTAATTTCTAAAGGTTATGTTTTGTTTATACATATCTTTTGATATAGCATATGCAACTTATTTGGATAAAGATGTTAATGCTCTTGAGGGGGAAGGAATTATGTTTTACCTACCCTTGAGGTATGGTTGTTTTTGTTATAAGGTACGTTTAATTCTCCATTATTTTGAATCTTATTAATTCAGGTTATCCTGAAAATAATTAATATTTAATTATGGCTTAGATATTTGAGCCTTGTGCTTTTTTTTTTTTTTCTTTTTTGTACCTATATTAAAGAATTCATAGGAACAGAAGGGAATAGTGATTGTCATTTAATTTCTTAATGTTGGTTAATGGTTTGGGCAGAAGTGCTCATGCTAATTGGGAATGAGGAAAAGATTTTTATGATGGGACTGTGTGAGAGGCCTTTCTATGGGGAAAGTTTATGCAGTATAATTAAATGATGTTGAAAGGCAAGTCTCTTAATCACACTTTCAAATGGGACAATAGTTTGTATGTATATGTGTATGTATGTATGGGGGAAGGGAAGAATTGGGGGGTATTTTGGCTATCAAGAGATAAAGGGACATTAAAAATGGTAAGCTATACTCTAGCTATTATTTCTAGTATTTAGAACTGCGATTCTTCACTCATCTGGGATCGTAGAATTTTGTGTTTGTGCTCTGAGTCGTGGAATCTTAGATTTGAACTTTGAGACCATCTTGTATAGTGATTCCACCTCTCAAGTCTTCCTTATGGCCTTTGAATGTCATCACTTCTTCTCTGCTCAAAACTTCCTGCTCCATTTTGGAGACAATTCTCATGATGACAGAGGCCTCATGGGACATAAGAAATGAATATGTATGTAGCCTATCAATTAAATGAAATATGGGTACATAGCTGTGTTCCTTAGTTAAGCATACATTGAGAAAAATCTGTTTTTGGCAGGAGAGGGAGGTGGCCTTATAGTGATTTAAAAAGTATGTTTGGACCATGAACCATGTATCTTTATAGATCCTCTTTTCATTTTTGTGCACAAATTCTATCCAATCAGGCTTTCGTCAAAAATAAAATTATGTGTTTTTTTTTGACATTTTGTGAGTTTTCCACGTCTTTAATTCTTTCTAGTGATTTAATATTTTCAAATATTTATTTGTTTAATGTTTGTTCCCTATAATTTATTTTTAAACTTTTAGTTTCAGGAGTACATGTCCAGGTGTGTTATATAGGTACATTTTGTGTCATGGGTGTTTGGTGTACAGATTATTTCATCACACAGGTAATAAGCATAGTACCTGATAGGTAGCTTGTTGATACTCGCCCTCTTTGTACCCTCAAGTAGGCCCCGGTGTCTATTGTTTCCTTCTTTAAATATACATTGAGTTCCATGTGTACTCAGTGTTTAGCTTCTACTTATAAGTGAGATCATGTGGTATTTGGTTTTCTGTTCCTGCATTAGTTCACTTAGGATAATGGTCTCCAGCTCCATCCATGTTGCTGCAAAGGACATGGTCTTGTTCTTTCTTATGTGTAGTATTCCATGGTGTGTATGTACCACATTTTCTTTATTCAGTCTACTGTTGATAAGCATCTAGGTTGATTCCATGTCTTTTCTATTGTGAATAGTCCTGTGAGGAATATACATGTGCATGTGTCTTTATGCTAGAATGATTTATATTCCTTTGGGTATATACCCAGTATGGGATTGCTGTGTCGAATGATAGTTCTGTTTAAAGTTCTTTGAGAAATTGACACACTGCCTTTTACAGTGGCTGAACTAATTTATATTCCCGCAAGCAGTGTATAAGCATTGCTATTTTTCCCTAAGCTCGCCAGCATTTGTTATGTATTGACTACTAATAGCCATTCTGACTGGTACAAGATGGTGGTATCTCATTGTGGTTTTGATTTGCATTACCCTAGTGATGTTAAGCATTTCTTCATATGCTTGTTGGCTGTGTATATATATATTTTTGAATAGTGTCTAATCAAGTCCTTTGCCCACTTTTTTTTTTTCTTTTTTGTGACAGAGTCTTGCTCTGTCATCCAGGCTGGAGTGCAGTGGCATGATCTCGGCTAACTGCAATCTCCGCCTCCCAGGTTCAAGCAGTTCTCATGCCTCAGCCTCCCTAGTTGCTGGGACTACTGGCAAGTCCCATCATGCCCAGCTAATTTTTGTATTTTTAGTAGAGACGGAGTTTCACCATGTTGGCCAGGCTGGTCTTGAACTCCTGACCTCAGGTGATCCACATGCCTCTGCCTCCCAAAGTGCTGGGATTATAGGCATGAGCCACTGTGTCTGGTCCTTTTCTTACTTTTTAATGGAGTTGTTTGTTTTTTACTTAGTTTGTTAAAGTTCCTTATAGATGTTGGATATTGGACCTTTGTCAGATAGATAGTTTACAAGTATTTTCTCCCATTTTGTAGGTTGGTAGGTTTGTGTGTGTGTGTGTGTGTGTGTGTGTGTGTGTGTGTGTGTGTATGTATGAGTGTGCTGTGCAGAATCTCTTTAGTTTAATTAGGCCCCATTTGTCAATTTTTGTTTACGTTGCAATTGTTTTTGATGTCTTCATCATGAAATCTTTTCCAGGGCTTGTGACCAGAATGGTGTTTCCTAGGTTTTCTTCAAGCATTTTAATAGTTCTAGGTTTTACATTTAAGTCTTTAATTCATCTTGAGATGATTTTTATATATGGTGTAAGGAAGTGTTCCAGTTTCAATCTGCATATAGGTAGCCAGTTATCCCAGCACCATTAATTGAATAGAGTCTTTTCCTCATTGCTTGCATTTGTCAACTTTGTTAAAGATCAGATGATTGTAGGAGGGCAGCATTATTTCTGGGCTCTCTATTCTGTACCATTGGTCTATGTGTCTGTTTTTGTATCAGTGCCATGCTGCTTTACTTACTGTAACCTTGTAGTATAGTTTGAAGTTGGGCAATGTGATGCCTCCAGACTTGTTCTTTTTACTTAGAATTGCTGTGAGTATTTGGGTTTCTTTTTGGTTCTAGATGAATTTTAAAATAGTTTTTTCTAATTTTGTGAAGAATATCATTGGTAATTTGGTAGGAATAGCATTGAATCTGTAAATTGCTTAGGGCAGTATATTCATTTTAACAATATTGATTCTTCCTATCTGTGACCGTAGAGTGTGTTTCAATTTGTTTGCAACATCTTTGATTTATTTCAGCAGTGTTTTGTAATTCTTGTAGAGATCTGTCACTTTCCTGGTTACCTGTATTCCTAGGTATTTTTATTTTATTTTTGTATAGGTATTATCAATGGGATTGCACTCTTGATTTGGCACTCAGCTTGGATTTTGTTTGTGTATAGAAATACTACTGACTTTTGTACATTGATTTTTGTATCCTGAAACTTTGCTGAAGTTGTTTATCAGATCTAGTAGCTTTTGGGCAGAGACGGTTGGGTTTGCTAAGTATAAAATACATCATCTGCAAACAGAGATGGGTTGACTTCCTCTCTTTTATTTGGGTGCTTTTTATTTCTTTCCCTTGCCTGATTGCTCTTGCTAGGACTTACTGTGTTATGTTGAATACGAGTGGTGAGAGTGGGCATTCTTGTCTTTTTCTGTTTCTTAAGGGGAATATTTCTAGCTTTTATACATTCAGTGTGATGTCGGCTATAGCTCTTATTATTTTGAGGTATGTTCCTTCAATCCTTAGTTTGTTGAGGGTTTTTAACATGAAGGGATGTTGAATTTTATTGAAAGCCTTTTCTGCATCTATTGAGATGATCCTGTAGTTTTTATTTTCAGTTCTGTTTATGTAACGAATCACAATTAACTGATTTGTGCATCAGCCTTGCATCCCAGGGAGAAAGCCTACTTGATCATTGTGGATTCGGTTTTTGTTGCACTGCTTGATTCAATTTGCTGGTATTTTGTTGAGGACTTTTGCAGCTATGTTCATCAGGGATAGTTGTCTGAAATTTTCTTTTTTTGTTGTCTTTCTGCCAGGTTTTTGTATCACAGTGATGTTGGCCTCAAAGTGAGTTAGGGAGTCCTTCCTCCTCTTTTTTTGGGGGGGGGGGAATACTTTTCATAGGAATGGTACCAGCTCTTTTTATGCATCTAGTAGAATTTGTCTGTTGCCTGTGAATCCATATGGTCCTGGGTTTTTTCTGGTTGGTAGGCTTTTTATTACTGATTCAGTTTTGGAACTTGGAATTAGTCTCTTCAGGTTTTCAGTTTCTTTCTGGTTCAGTCTTGGGAGGTTGTATGTTTCCAGGAATTTTAGTTTGTGTCTAAGAGGAGGTATTCATAGTAGTCACTGAGGGTTTTTTTGTATTTCTTTGGGGTTGGTGGTAATGTCCCCTTTGTCATTTCTCATTGTGTTTATTTGAAGCTTTTTTGTTTTTATTAGTCTAGCTAGTGGTCTGTCTATATTAATTCTTTCAAAGAACCAACTTCTGCTTTCATTGATCTTTCGTATATTTTTTGTGTGTCTCAGTTTCATTCAGTTCAGCTCTGATTTTGGTTATTCTGCTAGCTTTGGGGTTGATTTGCTCTTGGTTCTCTAGTTCCTCTGGGTGTGATGTTAGATTGTCAATTTGAGTTCTTTCTCATTTTTCAGTGTGGTGGTTTAGTGCTATAAACTTAACTCTTAACACTGCTTTAGCTGTCTCAGAAATTCTACTATGTTGTATCTTTGGTTCTCATTAATTTTAAAGAATTTCTTGATTTCTGTTTCAATTTCATTGTTTATTCAGGAGCAGGTTGTTAAATTACCATGTAATTATATGGTTTCGAGTGATTGTCTTACTGTTGATTTCTATTTTTATTGCACTGTGATCCAAGAGTATGGTTGATATGAATTTGGTTTCTTTGAATTTGTTGAGTATTGTTTTATGGCTGATTGTGTTGTAGATTTTAGAGTATGTGCCATGTGCATATGAGAAGAATGTTTTTGGGTGGAGAGTTCTGTAGATATATGTTAGGTCCATTTGATCAAGTGTTGAGTTAAGGTCTTGAATATCTTTGTTAATTTCTTGCCCCGGTGATCTAATATTGCCAATGGGGTGTGAAGTCTCTATTACTGTGTGGCTATCTAAGTCTCTTTGTAGGTCTCTAAGAACTTGTTTTATGAACCTAAATGAACTCCTGTGTTGGGTGCATATATATTTAGAATAGTGAAGTCTTGTTGATTTGAACCCTTTACCATAATATAATGCCCTTCTTTGTCTCTTTTGATCATTGTTGGTTTAAAGTCTGTTTTGTTTGTTACTTTTTGAGACGGAGTCTCCCTCTGTTGCCTAGGCTGGAGTGCAGTAGCACCATCTTGGCTCACTGTAGCCTTTGCCTCTGCCTTCTGGGTTCAAGCAATTCTTGTGCCTCAGCCTCCTGAGTAGTGAGATTACAGGCGTGTACCACCACACCTGGCTTACTTTTGTATTGTTAGTGGAAAGAGGGTTTCACCATGTTGGCCAGGCTGGTGTCAAACTCCTGGCTTCAAGTGATCCACCTGCCTCAGCCTCCCAAAGTGCTGATATTACAGGTGGAAGCACTGTACCTGGCCAAGTCTGTTTTGTCTGAAATTAGAATAGCAAGCCAAAGTTTTTTTTTAATTTATTTTCCATTTGCTTGGTAGGTTTTTCTCTATCCCTTTACTTTAAGCCTATATATTATCCCCTTACTTTAGTATGAATAGATCTGGCCTAGTATTTTTATTGCTGTTGTTTTTAATATAGTGGATATATTGTAAATGCTAATCTCTAAAAGAGTTCTGATTTTACTTTAGAAATATTTCTGGGTAAACAAGTGTTTATTGAGTCTGTATATTTTACCAAACTGGAAAACATAAATTTGCTTGAAAACATTAGCAAAGAACCAGTTTTAAATAGCTATGAATTCAAGATGAATGTGCTGAGGGAGGTGTATATCCAGAAGGAGTTGGAATAATCTGGAAAGTTTTCCTGCAAAAATTACTGTTGTTTCTTAGCCCCATACATATTTGTTTTTTGCTCCAAATTTGCGTCTTACGCATTTTAACAGTAACTTCATTTATTTCATTTTAGCACTATTGTCAATTACAGGATGCTGGTCCCCTTTACCCAACCTGCATTTTTGTTTTTAAGCAATGGTATGTGTTGGGTGTGTGTGTGTGTGTGTGTGTGTGTGTAAGAATATTACAGTTTAGACAGCATTTTCACATCGGACAACTGTGAGGCTGGATGAGATTATTAAGGAGAGAAGGAGTACATAGAGAAGATAAGTTCACGAACTGAGAGACTTTAGGGACTCTCTAGTGTTACCAGGTTAAGGAAGTGAGAAGGAATCATTACAGGAGACCTGAGAGGATTGGCTAGGGAATAGGAGAAAAACTGTAAGAGTATAGTGTTCTGGAAGTCAGTGTAGAAAGTGTTTCAAGGAGGAGGTGTGATCAACTATGCTAAATGCTGCTGATAGACAAGGAGGAAGTATTAACAGGTTTAGCAAAGTGGAGATTATTGATAACCTTGACAGTAGCATTTTTGTTGGTGTGATGGAGGCAAAGGCCTGACTGAAGTGGATTTAGGAGAAAATGAGAAGTGAGGAATTAGAAGCACTGCATATATGTTACTAAAAAGGGGTCCTGATCCAGACCCAAAGAGAGTGTTCTAGATCTTGCTCAAGAAAGAATTCGGGGCAAGTCTGTTAACTGAAAGCAAGTTTTTTAAGAAAGTAAAGGAATAAAGAACAGCTAGCTACTCCATAGGTAGAGCAGCCCCAAGGGGCTGCTAGTTGCCTATTTTTATGGTTATTTCTTGATTATATCCTAAGCAAGAGGTGGGTTATTCATGATTGTCATGGCATTTGTAAACTGTCATGGTGCTGGTGGGCGTGTAGCAGTAAGGACAAGCAAAGGTCACGTCTTGTCTTGGTTTTGGTGGGATTTGGCCAGCTTCTTTAC
Organism: Ateles fusciceps; assembly: GCA_036589455.1. Taxonomy (NCBI): domain Eukaryota; kingdom Metazoa; phylum Chordata; class Mammalia; order Primates; family Atelidae; genus Ateles; species Ateles fusciceps. Next base: position 6,288,555 of record JAZHEH010002496.1, read on the forward strand.
TGCATGCTGTTTTATCAGCAAGGTCTTTAAGACCTGTGTCTTGTGCTGACCTCCAGTCTCATCCTGTGACTCAGAATGCTTTAACCTCCTGGGAATGCAGCCCAGCAGGTCTCAGCCTTATTTTACCTACCCCTATTCAAGATGGAGTTGCTCTGGTTCAAACATCTCTGACATATAATCATTGGTTTTTTTTTTGAGATGGAGTCTTGGTCTGTTGCTCAGGCTGGAGTGCAATGGCGCTGTCACGGCTTACTGCAACCTCCACCTCCCAGATTCAAGCTATTCTCCTGTCTCAGCCTATTGAGTAGCTGGGATTATAGGAGCACGCCGCCATACCCGGCTAATTTTTTTATTTTTAGTAGAGACGAGGTTTCATCATGTTGGCCAGGCTGGTCTTGATCTCCTGACCTCGTGATCTGCTCCTCTTGGCCTCCTAAAGTGCTGGGATTACAGGCGTGAGCGACTGCGCCTGGCCATAGACATCTCTTTCAGTGAGTTTTGCTATAAAGAAGCCTCAGAGAAATGAAGCACTATCTGGAGGGATTAAGATGAGAGAAATAATTTGTTTCTATGCTGATTAGAAAGATTGAGTAGAGAGGGATTTCCAATGCCCTTTTTAAACTCCTGCTGATGGAGACTAGGGGATAGGGAAATGAGTTGGCCTGTCTGGAGCACAAGGAGCTAAGTAAATAACCAATTATATGAAGTATATATATCATTGCCATTTTACATATAAGGAAACTGAGATTCAGAGATGTAGAACACCCTGCCCGTGGTATTATAGCTGCTAAGTAGTGGGGTAAAAGACAATGAAGCAGTCTTAAACAGTGGATGAGGAGTCAAGGAACAGTAAAATTCTATGAGATAATATCATATTGTCATAAACCCTTATCTTCATTTACTATCAGATCTTATAGTATCACATGGATAGTGAATTCTAAATGGGGGATTAAATTACTAATCCAGCTTTCTCATGTGGATTGCATTCCTTGTTTCTTGTTGTTCAAAACCTATAAAAATATTTATGGGAAATAGGCTTAAAGATAGTTACTGTCTGGTAGTTCATTCTTAATCTGTTTCCAAATCCAGTTAAGCTTTATCTGCTCCAAAGAGCATTCTCTTATTGGTCTCAACTGAACTTCATCTTCATGCAGTGAATTTATATAATATAAATAAATATTGGGGTGTATGTTTGTGTTCTGTTTCCTCAGTTAGATGATAAGCACTTTGAGGGCATTTCTCCTTTTAGTTCTATACTCCATATTAGAAGCAATATGAGTTAGTCAAAAGGAGATCCAATTCTGTATCTGCTTATCTGTCTGTCTGTCTCTCTCTCTCTGGCTGTGCCACTAATTTGATACTATATTCCAAACCATTTACTTCACTTCTTTGGGCTATACTTTATTTGTAAATAGCGAAGGGATGGAGTTTCACTAGAATGATCTCAGAGGTCCCTTACATTTTTAATATTCTATAATTTCTTGATTGGCTGTCAGGATAGTTGGCTACTAATGCTATACTTGCATGTGAAAGGGACAGTTTTTAAAAATGTTTGGTATAATTCTAGGTACTGTACAGCTTAGTGTCATTGAAAGATGTGGGCAGTAGCCAACCAGAATCAGAGTGAGAAATAAGGCTGGAAAGTGAGTGTGGGGCCAGTTAGTTGAATGCTTTGACTAGTAGTGGGTATTTGTGATTGTGGGACTGAGAAGATTAAAGATAGAAGCTTGAAAATCATTTGCACAGATGTGATAACTGAAGCTGTGGGAATTCATGATATTTCAGAGAGAAATTAAAAAGAGAGAACAGTGGCAAGGTCAGAGCTTTAAAGGGCATCTATATTTAGGGAGCAACTGGAAGAAAAAACCTAGAAAAGGAGAGAGTCAAAGCAAAGCTAGTACATCTTAATGACAAGGGAAGCTTAGAGAGCAAAGAATTTCAAGAGGGAGGTAGTGATGATAGTATCAAATAATGCACAGAGATTAAGGAAGGTGAGAACTGAGAGAAACAAGGCGCCTGGATTTGTTCCTGAGGTCATTAGTGACATCTAGAAAACAGTCAATAGAGTAGTTGAGGGTGGAGTTCAATTTGAGTGTTATTAATAATTCTCACATAGATTCAGGTAATCACTATTGAGTTTCTACTAAATGTCTGGTATTGTGTAAAGTTTATGCATGTGAGTGTGAATGGGAGTGCACACACACACACACACATGTACACACGCCCCTCTTCCAAAGTAGAGCGGATGGGGCAGAATGATGCACATGAGAGAAAGGGCTGGCTTTGAACCTGAACAGGGAAATGTTATCTATAATAGGAACGAGGGGTGCACTTGGATAGAGATAAGTGTATTGAAGAAAGGGCAGGAAGTTGAGGCGGTCCATACCTGCATACCTTAACTTTTTCGATTGTCAAATAAGTATTTTAAAACATATAGAGACTGTGTTGACATTGTAATTAATTTAACATTTTATTAATTAGTCCAATTGATTTTTCTCTTATTTTCCTTGACTGCTTTGTAGTATTAGGTAGTGTTATCTACTTATTTGGAATAGTTCCATTTGCTAAATCTTAAATCTTGTTTTATATCCTGTCTCTGGGCTACATAATTCGATTTTATGGATTTGATTTAGCTCTCACCTAGCTGTAACCTCTCCATAGAATGTTAAAGCTGTACTTCTGCTTGCTTAATGAATATATTCTACTTTGATATTTTGCAAGAACCTCAAGTTCAATGATGTCAAAATGTTTTGCACTATTTCCACATGCCACATCCTAGTCAAACCTGCTCGCTCTTCTATATTTTCTATCTTCGTCGTTAAGTGGCCTTGTTCTGTTGTCTACTACTATAACTTGTTAACTGACCCAAGTTCCTCTAGAATTTTTCTCCCAGTCGATGCTGCATAACCTGAGCAAAATGTTTCTGCCTATAGAACTATTTGACACTTCTGCTCAGAAATGTTTGATGGCTTCCCATTGTCCTCAGAATATAATCTGGACTTTTAGCGTGGTATCTAGGTTTATTCACAGAACATAACTTGAACCTTTCTTGCCTCCACAAAGCCTAGTCACATAGGTTTCCCCAAACGATTTATTTAAGCTGTTCTCTGTCAGGAATGTTTTTACTCTTCTGCTTCACCATCAAATCCTACTAACAGGTCACTGGCCAGCAAATATGACATGTTTCAAGCTTGTATAGCTTTTCCCAGTCATATATATTCCTTTTCTCCTCTATGCTCCTGCATTTTTTTTAAAACCACTCTTACAGCATTCATCGCAATCAGAATCATAGACAGTTAAAAAGGAGTCTGCCTCTCCCATGAGGCTATAATTTGGGAGCACATATAGCATTGTTGTATTACATATATATCTTTTTTTTTTTTTGAGACGGAGTTGCCCAGGCTAGAGTGCAGTCGTGCAATCTCAGCGCAACCTCTGCCTCCCGGGTTCAAGTGATTCTCCTGCCTCAGCCTCCCAAGTAGCTGGGATTACAGGCATGCGCCACCACACTTGGCTAATTTTTTGTATTTTTAGTAGAGACAGGGTTTCTCCATGTTGGTCAGGCTGGTCTCGAACTCCTGACCTCAGATGATCCACCAGCCTCGGCCTCCCAAAGTGCTGGGATTACAGGCGAGAACCATTGCGCCTGACCTTACATATATATCTTTATAGAGCACTCATATAACACTGATAAGCAGTAAATTAACATTGCCTAAATGAATGAATGAACAAATATGTGATCAAGTAAAATCTAAAATACTTTGGCCTTGTACCACCTCACTCTTAAAAAAATTTCAAGACAGAAATCAGCAGCTCCTGAAATGACCTATTTTCTTCTTTACTGTCTAATTTGGCACAATGATTTCTCAGTCAGCAAGATTGGGGATCATATTTTGATCCTTTCTTCTCCCTTGTTTTTCATGTCAAGTCAGCTGCTAAATTCTATTGATTCTGTTTCCAAAGTGTCCCATATGTCCACTCCTGTTTTATTTTTACTGCTAGTTTAGGCTCTCACTACCTCTGACTTGAGAAGACCTCCTAATAGTCTTCTAACAGATTTTCCTTCTCTTGTAATCCATTCTTTGACTTACTGTTAAAAGTCTTCCTAGAATCGGGAATTTTCAGAGGTCTCTCATTGCTTACAGAAATATCAATTTATTATTCAGCACTTTCTACACTGTAACCCAAACCTACCTTTTCAGGCTTATCTCTAATTGTGCCTTATAAGTACTCTGTACTCCAACAAAAGTGATCTGCCTCCTCCAGTAACTTTAACATGCCTTGAATTTCCTGCTTTGTCCTTTTTCATGCTGTTCCTTTGGTTAGTGAAATTGTTGAGAGGTGCTGACCCTCTTTATCTTGTGGCTAACATCAGATACTACCTCTTTCATAAAAGCCTTTCTTGAGCTTCTAAATTAAAACTTCATATGAACTTTTCATATACAGTATTGTTAGGTGATCTCTCTCCTCATTATTATTGTGGATATATTTTGAAATGCAAGACATTTGAAATAGAATCAATACTTAGCTAAATAGGTGTAGTTTCTGGTAAAATCACATAATATAAACAATGCCCAAGGTCATATTTATCTCTGTATCTCTAAGGGTTCCTAGATGAGAAGTATCTGGCATATTGTAGGCGCTAAAAAAGGCATTGGTTAAACTGAGAAATGGGGTAACCAAAATAATATGCGGCTGAGGGGGAGATGAGCATTTATAGAATCAGAACTAAGAAAAAAAACATTTTTTTAAAAAACCAATCAGTCTATTAGTAATTATAGAAAGAATGATTTCAGGGCATCACTTGATGGTGGCAGAGCTAGATTCCAAGAGATTAAGCAGTGAGTGGGCATTGAGAAATGGAAACAATGATGTTAGACACTTTGCCGAAATGTGGAAGATGGCTAAACTCTAAGAATGGAATGTAATCTATAGATAGATTTGAGAAGAAACTTGTCAAGTAAAACCATATGTGGTATTTGAAAGAAAAATGAGTTTGCTGCGAGAAATGCAAGTACCAAGATTACTCCAAGCCAAGTGTTTCCATTTTTTCAAGTTGGAAGAAAAGTACTCCAGGTGAGTCAGGCAGGCCACTGAAGCAAATAGCCAGCTCCAGTGTGCCGAGGTCACAAGGTTGGAGTAAGTATGTGAATCACAGAATAAGAAGACTTGTAAATATAACCTTGTTGAACGCCGGGCAAGGGTGATGTCCTGGAGCCAATTGCGTTTATGTTAGTCTGGTCCAGTTTAGTCTGATTAAATTATTTATTTAGAAGAGTTACTGAGCCAACTGTGTATGTGTTGTTAGGGTATCTCTCTCCCCAAAATTATTATGGATATATTTTGAAATGTAAGACTTTTGAAATAGAATCACTACTTAGCCAAATAGGTATAGTTTCTGGTAAAATCCCATAATATAAACAATGAAAATATTTAACGGAATTGTGGTTAACATTTGTTGATAGATGTCATTTCTATTGTAAGTAAGGGTGTTGAATTTGCACAATGATAGTCCAGAGCTCCTGAAATATATGTAGTTGTTGGATTTAGTTTCCCTTTGACTCCATTATACATAAATATTCTGTTAAAGACTTTATTGTAAGAAACACAATATTGAATTCTGTTTAGTCTTTGTGTCTTAACTTTATATTTAAGAATGTGATTACGCCGGGCGTAGTGGCTCATGCCTGTAATCCTAGCACTTTGGGAGGCCAAGGTGGGTGGATCACCTGAGGTCAGGAGTTCAAGACCAGCCTAGCCATCATGGTGAAACCCCACCTTTTAAAAAAAAAAATGATTACATACTTAAAATATTAAAAATGTTCAAATATGAAGCTATTTTAGCTCACATGCATGTGTGCCTGTGTGTGTATATAAAAAGTTATTTAATTTTTTTTAGCATTTATCTGAATATTGTATGGATGTTACAAAAGATAGAAGACTCATTTCAGAAGCTCTGGACCACCTTAGAACTAAAAGGGATCATCCGGGCCAAGATTCTTAACCTTTAAGTCCCCAACATTATGTGCAATTCAGAAAATAGCTTCATGAGATTTTCAAAGAGGTCTGTGACTACCAAAAAAGTTAAGAACCACTAACAGTCTAATTGACACTTTTCACAGAGTGACAGTGTAATGGGCCAAGGATACCGCTGTTAGCTACGTAGGATTAATCCTGGTTTCTCAGTTCCCAACTACGTTTTTAAAGATTGTCATTCTTTTAAGCCGACCTCTTAAAATAAATGTTTGTCTCAATATCCTAGGAAGTCTTTTGATGGGAATGGGACATGATATATGGTATACAGAACAATATGTACACAATAACAACTCCAGAAGGAAAACTAGACTTTGCATCTTCCCCTACCCATGTTTCACCATCTCCTTTCTTTAACAGATTTCTTTCTTTGTTTTGTCTTGTATGCTCTAGTGGTGGCCTCCAGTGAATTTGATTAGAATAATTCAATCTTCTGATTATTCTCATGCAGTCTTTCACTTCTTAACAAATATTTCCTGAGTGTCTACTTTACACCAGGTGCTATGCTAGGTCCTAGGAATAGAATGTTGAGCAAAACCAATAGGATCCCTTCTCCTTGAAGTTTGATGTGTTAGGAAGCATGGTTGTTAATAAGATAGGCATGGTGTCTTGCATCTGTAATTCCAGCTTCTTGGGAGGCTGAGTGGGGAGGATCACTTGAGCCCAAGAGTTTGAGGCTGCACTGAGCTATGATTGCACCATTGCACTCCAGCCTGGGTGACAGAGCAAGACCCTGCCTCAAAAACAAACAAACAAACAAAAAAGACATTAATCAAACATTTGCAAAGATATGTAAAGAAGAGACTGGTGCTAACAAGAATGAAAAGCACAGAGTGCTACAAGAGTGGCTGTGGGGACACTGGTTTTGTTTGGAACATCTGATTGGATTTTCCCAAGGAGGTGGTATTTCAGTTTCGAAGAGTTTGGCAGAACCATGCTCCCTGCAGAGGGCCAGCTAATTTTAGAATCTCAGAGAAGGCTGGTGTGGTTGAACTGGGCAGAGCAAGGGGAGAGAGAGATACACAAGAGGAACTGGAGAAGGAGGCAAGGATTAGATTATGTAGCAACTTGAGGCTGTGGTAAGGTATTGATCTTTATCTTGGGGAGCAGTAGGGAGCCATTGAAGGATTTTAAGTAGGGGAATGACATGGGTTATTTCCACTTTTTGGCTATTGTGAATAATGCTGCTGTAAACATTCATGTACATATTCATGTACATTCATGTGTTTTATATATATTTTGTTTTTTTCTGGTAAATAATCAAGTGTGTTTGTGGAAAAAGATTTTCATTTCTCTTGGGCTTATTTTTAGGAGTAAAATTGCTGGGTCATAGGGTAATTCTGTGTTTCACCTTTTTAGGAACTACCAGACTGCTTTCCAAAGTGTCTATACCATTTTACATTCCCACAAGCAGCCCATGAGTGTTCCAATTTTTCCACATCTTTGCCACCACCTGCTATTGTCTGTTTTTAAAAAAAGTTTATTATAGACAGTATAGTGTGTGTGAAGTTGTGTCTCATTGTATGCCCCTTGCCTTTTATTAGCCAGACTTTTAAGCCTGGCATTTAGAATTCATCAAATTATAGCCTTTTTTCTGTTTAGTTTGCAGAAACTACTTATTTACAAAATATGCCTTGTAGTTTCTCAAGCCTTTATTTTTACTTTTTTTTTCCTTTGCGTGTGTGTGATTTCCAAAGCCTTGATCTGATTCATTCATTAATTAAAGGCCCAACCTCAGTTTTTTCTGTTTCCTTCATTAGCACGTGGAACCATCTGAAACAGTTGATATTTGGGCATCTGACGTATAAAAATAGCAATTTCAAGTGATTCAGCTTTATACCTTCCTTGGCTTCCTCTAGTCATAATTATTAACCATTTCCTTTGTTTTTTTTCCCTCCTACTGGCCCTTGTTTGTACCTCTTGTGGTATCATTGATATGTTTGTGTGGTATAATGTCTCTTATTGGGGAGAAATTTCAAGTGCAGAGATTGTTTCATAACCCAGTGTTTTGTATATAGAAAGGAGTAGTAATTGTTAAAATTTTTTTCAAGGAATATATACACTGCTATATAAAAATCAATATAAACATAGTGAATCAATGTAAACATCACTATGACGGAATACAAATGCACAGGTTCTTGAAATGACTAGATTCATTAGAAAGAATCGGTAACATTAACTTGGGACTGGTTTCTTGTGGAAAAAGAAACCTTAATACAGGTTTTAGGTGACAAAACCACAGTTGGTCCGAAGGGAAGAGTGTTATGGAGACTAAATTAAACGACTTCCAAAGTAGAAAGTAAGGGGTTTGATTCTCGGGGCCAGTAGTAAGGGACAGGTTTACCTAGTTGGAGTAAAATGTAAGCTAGAATTAGGAATGGGTGATCATTAGTAGAGATCCTTGTCACTCTGAAAGCTGTGATTATGAGATTTCATTTGATTCAGAAGCAACTGGGTGCCAATACAAGTATCTTCATCATAATCAATACAAGTGCTAAAGAATTGTTGGTATGATGCTTGAAAAAAGTTATTCTTGTATATTTTAATATAATTTGTTAGCCTGAGACTGAAATTCCAGAGCGGATCCAGGTAAGAGCTGATTTTGGCCATACGTAGTCAAGTCTTGTTGAATTAGAGAGAGAAGAATTCGACATGAAACTGGGAAAGCAGAGTGATATTCAGGTTTGAAAGAAAGGAAGGGAGGAAGAAAACAACATGAAAATGATTTCTTCATGGAAATTATCTTGTGTAAGTGGAGTGTCTGTCAATGGGAGTAAATAGTTTTGGGAAATGTAACATAGAAAACAGTAACAGGCAAAAAAAGCATTCAATTTCTATCCATATTTTCTCAGAGAAAAGTTATTGATGATATACTCATGTACCCTCTTCCATTGGTACTATCTTCTTTTTAGTCCTTTTTAGAACTTAAGAGCTTTCTTTATATTAGAAGAAAAGTAATTTAAAGCGATGAGTTTTAAATTGGAGTTCTTTTTCCTCAAAATTTAAAGAGAAACTCTTTTGATAGATAGTTTCACTTTTAAACTGTATTTGCAGTGCTAAGACACATGCTTCCATAGTGGGAATTTTTCTTTTCTTTTTTCTTTTTTTTTTTTTTTGAGATAGAGTCTTGCTCTGTTACCTGGGCTGGAGTGCAGTGCCGCGATCTCAGCTCACTGCAACCTCTGCCTCCCGGATTCAAGTGATTCCCCTGCCTCAGCCTCCCAGGTAGCTGGGATTACCGGCACTGGTCACTACACCCAGCTAATTTTTTGTATTTTTAGTAGAGACGGGGTTTCACCATATTGGCCAGGCTGGTCTTGAGCTCCTGACCTCGTGATTTGCTCCCCTTGGCCTCCCAAAGTGCTGGGATTACACAGGTGAGTAACCACGCCTGGCCAATATTTCTTTTTCTAATACTTTACAAGATACATGATTTTTTATTTTGTAAATGTTAGTCCACAAGTTATAGTTCTTGCCTTCAAACTTTTGCCATTAAAATTTTATTTATGTAACTAATGTGACTTGAGGGATAATATGTGTGCAGTAACAGTTGTCGTAAATAATAATAGCTACATGTGCCACATTTTTTTTTTAAGATGGAGTCTTGATCTATCACCAGGCTGGAGTGCAGTGGTGCGATCTTGGCTCACTGCAACCTCCACCTCCCGGGTTCAAGTGATTCTCCTGCCTCAGCCTCACACGTAGCTGGGACTACAGGTACTCACCACCACACCCAGCTAATTTTTGTGTTTTTAGTAGAGACAGGGTTTCACCATGTTGGTTGGGATGGTCTTAATCTCCTGACCTTGTGATCCGTCCGCCTCGGCCTCCCAGAGTGCTGAGATTGCAGGCATGAGCCACTGCGCCTGGCCCACATATTCTTTTTTCAATGTTTAACGTGTTTTATTTTGAGAAGGTTGTTTCCTCACAGAAGATTGTAGTAAAGAAAGAATCTTGAAGTAGTAAAGCATAACAAAAATATGTTGGGAGAAGAGCTTTTAGGTGAGTAAATGCAATAAAATGTTACAGGTATTATGATAGAAATATGTACAGTATACAGTAAAGGAAGCAGTAGTTATGTCTACAAGATAGATGGGACAAAGGGCATGGAAGATTATGAAGGACATTAGAGGTAGAGACAATAGGGTTGTCAAAAGCACAGAGGCATGAAATGGCTAGAGAGCTTAAGAAATCTGCAAGCCGTTCCCAGTGGCTGCAGATGAGTAAGAACTGCAGCTGGATATGTAGAACAAGGGCCAGATCCTGGAAAACTGTGTTATCCTGAGGAGTTTTGGCTTGCTTCTATAGGGAGTGAGGAATCAATGAAGATTTAAGCAAGGAATTGATAGGATCAGATTTGGGTTTTGGAACGATCACTTTGGTTTTGGTTTGGGTTGATATATTGGATGAGTAGGAAAAAAGATACAAGTAATTTTCAGTAGTCCAGAGCAGTGGCGTTAGGGTGGTAAAAACTAGGATAGAGAGAAGATACACCCAAGGGATGGTAGGGAAGTAGACTGTACAGGACTTTGGATTGATTGGTTGTGATAGCTGTGTGTGGGGGAAAAGATGGTTATTGTTTAAAAAAGTCACTTGGGGGAATGGGAGAATCATTGAGCACTGTGTTGGGCCTAGCTGATGTTTCGAATCCTAAGTCTTAAGTCGCCCCACTTTGAAGATTTCCTTTACTAGTAGCCAAGAAAGATGGTTATGTTGGTCCACATTTAGGGATTAGCAGGGCAGTTGTGACTAATGGATACAGATATAAGGACACTGATGGTTAGGAAGTGAAGTAGGCAAGGGAGGGCAATGAATCATGAAGGATAATAAAAAATGGAGGGGTTGAGGGCCTGGGTATCTCTATTAGGTTGAAGATGAGATGTAGGGGAAGTTAAGAAAGTTAAATATTTAGAAAGGGTCAGCATCTGGTCAAAGATTAATTTCTTCAATTTTAAGATTATAGTGGCAGGGTAATTCCCAGAAATGATAAAGTCCAAGGTGTGATGACAAGATGCACGTTGCTGAAGTGGGAATGTGTCTGAGGGGATGTAAGAATTGAGGAATTTTGAGGTAGGTTGTTGATAGTTTATGGATAATAGAATTCCTGTAATGATGGCAGCTTTGGAGTAGAAAGAAATGTTGGAGAAGAAAACCAGATGAAAAAACACTTAGTGAATGAGGAGGAATGATTAAAGGTGGGTGGGTGATAGTAACAATGAGGCTGTATACTGAGAAGCCATGAACCTTAGCGGAAGAAGGCTTTTATATGTGAACATGCAAAAATAATACTAATGTAGAAGGCTGAGAGTTCAGCTGGGAAAATGTTTTTCATCTTTGGGCTTTGTTAGATGTGGGGGAAAGAAAAGAGTCTTTTATTAACGGCTGCAGAGAAGTGGATTCCTGTGAGGGGAGGTCAGCTGAGGCAGAGGTGAAGGAGAGAATCCTGTTGAAAATGTAGGAGAGTTTATTCACTGTGGACTAAAGAGTTCAGATAAAGATGAGGAAGAGAGTTAGTAGTTGAAGAAAGACTTAGAGAAAAGTGGGTGTAGGAAACACACAATAATATGGTAATGAACATATGCGGCAGAGTTGACTAGAAGTTTTAGCATTTGGAAGAGAGGCCCAGTTTGACAAGGAATATTTGGATGGACTGGGGTGAAGTGTGTAGGTGTAGGAAATCTGAGGACCAAAGTCATATTGGTTACTTACTGAGGTTAGAGACTGCAGTGTCTGCTCCAAGTTCAAATGCCTTGCCAATTACAAGATCCTTATTCTTTAGTGTTTGTAATTTACAAAGGAGGTGGCCATGTAACTGAAGTTCTCTAGTCTAATGTGGAAAGTGTTAAGTGTGGTTACAGACAAAGTCTATGAAAGTGTGGAAGACTGAGAGTTTAGTTCCAACTGGAAGACCTGGGGAAGACTTCTTGGAGAAGCTAGCTTTATAAACCAGGTTTTAAAGGGTAGCTAGGATGTTATTAAATAGATTGGGGTAAAGGAACATTCTATTTTGGAAAGGCCTGAAGCAAAGCCATGAATTTTGGGAAATACAGAGCTTGTTTGTGGAACAGTTCATAAAAAATAAACATGGAGAGCTTGACTTCAAGATGAGCAGGCAGAAATGGAAAAAAAGCAGTGGAAATTAGAGTGTGTTATACCAGTAGCTATGGTGACTACAAGCATGCACAGAGCCAGTATGACAGAAGAAAAAAAACGACAGAAAAGAAAACTGTGCATCCTAGTGTGCCCATGGCCACCGTCAGTCTGAGTTGCTGCTAAAGGCAGCATTTACGTTTATAGCAGAAGTTTTAACAGGTCCACTGCCCTGTATGCCTGTGTGCATTCTGGCTCACAGTCTTGCTTTCTCTCTCTTGCTCTCTCTTTTCTCTCTCCCTCTCTCCTGTGCATTCTCTCTCCTTCCCTCCCTCTTTTTCTCTCTCTCTCTGTGTGTTTCTGCGGTAATCACAAGAACAGTACTATGATGTATTCCCACTGCTGTACCCCTCAGATCCTCAATATTTGCCTGCAGAGTAAAACCGTTTGTAGACTGGTTATATAGAAATATACATTAGTGCTTATTCAACTATAACGTTGTGGATCATGATATCTACTTATGTTTGTGTGTGTCTGAAAAGAGAAGTTAATAATTAAAGGCTATTTACCACACTTTTGCTTGAAAGATTGATTCTTTGAATCTGAGACTGCAAAGTTTAAGTTGTAGTACCTGGATTTGTTTATTTTATTTCTCTTAGATTTATTTACTTTATACTTTGGTGCTAAAGAGCCTTTTGGTTTCGTTTCTTTTTTTTTTTTTTTTTTGTAGACAGAGTCCCACTCTCTTGCCCAGGCTAGAGTGCAGTGGTGCCATCTCAGCTCACTGCAACCTCTACCTGCCAGGTTCAAATGATTCTCATGCCCCATCCTCTCAAGTAGCTGATACTACAGGCATGTAACAGCACACCTGGCTAATTTTTGTATTTTTGGTAGAGATGGGGTTTCACCATGTTGCCCAGGCTGGTCTCAAACTCCTGGGCTCAAGCCATCCACCCCCTCCTTGGCCTCCCAAAGTGCTGGGATTACAGGCATGAGCTGCCACGCCCAGCCAGAGAGCCATTTGGTTTCTTGGTGCTATGTGCTACAATATTCTTTCTGTCAATATTATTTTTCTAGAAAGTGCACTCTCTATAATTTCAAATTACATTTGACTGTCTTTTTCTCTTCTCCCAGAAGGGCATATGCATATAAAATAGCATTATACATTTGAACTTGCCCCAGATAGACTTTATGAGATGTTGATTGCTATATTGTGTTTGACTGTATAGAACAGACTCTACTGCAGTGATTTAAAAAATTTAAGTTCATTTATTTGATTTTAAAAATTTTAATTTTATTAATTTTTTGAGATGGGGTCTCGCCATGTTGCTGAGGCTGGTCTCAAATTCGTGGGCTCAGGCGATCCTTCTGCCTCAGCCTCTCAAGCATCTTTGATTACAGGCACACACAGCTGTGCTCAGCCATTTATGTTACATAACAAGAATTCCAGAGGTAGACAGTTGTTGGCCCAGTGATGCTACAAGAACGTATGCTCTTCCTATTCTTTGGCTGCCTGTTCTCAGCAGGCCTAATGTTGCTAATGTTTGTAAGATGGCTCTTGTATTTCCAAACTTTACATTCTTATTTCAGGCAAGAGAAATGGGAAAGGATAAAGACTGCCCTGCTGTTTCTGCCCTTACTTAATTAAGAAAATAAAAGGTTTCCGTAACCATTAGCAGACTTTCCACTAAATCCCGCTGACCGGAATTGACTCACGTGGCTCTCCTAGCCACAAGGAAGAGAATAGCAAGCCTCTTACTTTCGGCAGGGCACAGACTACCCTGATCAAAGTCAGGGAGAAAGGGGAATCTGTCTGAAGTAGGCAGCTAACAATGTCTGTCAAAGTACTGTGCCTAAAGTTTGGTTATTTTACCTGTTATTTTAATGCAAATGACATTCAATCAGAATTTAGCTACAAAGAAAAAGGAAAATATTCACGGCCTGTCACTTTTTCTTTCCTTACATTATAAAACTATGTAATACAATTTCTTATGCCTGCTTTTTTGTCTAATAGCATAGGTTGTTGGAAATACTATGTTGTATTTGCACTGGAGTACCATTTTCCATTCATTTGAATGAAGTGACAATTTCTTCTTTGGGGAGGTGATGTTCACATTGTATAAATACTTTAGTTATTCTTATTATAGACAGGTTTGTAATGAATATATGGAGTTTATTTTAAAGCTAAATGGGTCTTAAATATCACAACTGTAAGGTAAAGTAGTTCATCAAAATCTAGTGAAAAAATTTTGACTTCTGGTGTAAGGAAGACTCTTAATATGCTTTAAAAAAATTCATTTTTAAAAATCTGAACTTTAAGACTCAATTCAAAATATTAGACCTTTTTCCACCATTGATCTTACCTTAATTAATTTAACTTTCTTTTACTGATAAGAGGAAATTATGTCAATTATTCACTTGTGGCATACTGTCACAGTTTTTTAAAATTTAACAAACATAATACCGGTTAACAGTGTACACAGGTCCTGAAACAGATTTTGTGGAAAATAAAAAACAAGTAGGTTTGAGCATGGTAGCCCATGTGTAAAATCGGACACTTTGGGAGGCTGAGTGAGAGGACTGTTTGAGGCCAGGAGTTCGAGGAGAACAGCCTGGATAACATAGACCTCATTTCTTCCCCCCGCCCCACTCCACGCCCACCAAAAAAAGGCATAATTTTTGTTCTTGGGACACTAGTTGATGAGACAAAATAAACAATAAATGATAGTATGTGATCAGGTATCAAATGTTTGGCTGGGCGTGGTGGCTCATGCCTGTAATCAGCAATCTGGGAGGCCGAGGCAGGTAGATCACCTGAGGTCAGTAGTTCGAGACTTGCCTGGCCAACATGGTGAAACCCCATCTCTACTAAAAATACCAAAAAAAATTTAGCCAGATGTGGTGGCAGGCACCTGTAATCTTTGCTACTTGGGAGGCTGAGACAGGAGAATCGCTTGAACCTGGGAGGTGGAGGTTGCAGTGACCCAAGATTGCACCATTGCACTTCAGCCTGGGTGACGAGTAAAATTCTGTCTAAAAAAAAAAAAAAAGGTTTTATAGGAATTTAAGAAAGTAAAACTTCAGATTGATTACTTATAATGGAAGAAGTAGATATTCAACACAGGGTTGTTTGATGTGGTGGGAAGGTACAAAGAAGAGCCTCTCTTTCCATCATCATCTGTTTTATTCATTCACCCTTGTGCAACTAATTTGTAGTATCTGAGATGTTCTATCAACTTTGATACTTCCATACGTGCCTTTTGTTTGTTTTTGAAATTTCCTTGTTTGTTGGCCTGATAATTTCCTGTCTTTCAAGACTCAGTTTGAATATCATCTCCTCTGTGAAATCTTCCTTGAACTTCCTGGCCAAAGTTGGCTGCTTCCTTTTCTCCCAAAGATATTTGTATGTATGTGGGGGTGTTTGTGCGTGAGTATATGTGTGTGTATGTGGGTGTATTTAGAGTCATCACATTGCACTGCTTATTTACTTGTCTGTCACAAGCTTTTGAGCTTCCTGAACATGGGGAGGATGTCATATTTATTTCCAAATCACAGTGCCTGGTGTAATGGTTTTGTACATTGGCCCACTCAATGAATGTTTTTTGGATGAATGGGTAAAAAGAAGCAATGGGGTGGGCGAATGGATAAAGAAGAAATTAGCCTGGAGTGTCTTCATGAGTATTGGGAGTCTGTCCAGAGGGAACTTAGATTATAAGAATACTTGACCCAGCAGGAATAGTTTGTAATTTGTTAAGATTTAGAGATAAGATTGAATAGGCAAAGCAGAACTTAGGTGGCAGTGGAAATTATAATAAATAATGGAGTTATATTAAATACAATGTCTGAAATTGGTCTTTGATGCCCCCATTTTTCCAACATACTGTACTTTTGTATTTTTGTAGTGCCTCCACTTCTCATTCAGAGAATTCAGTGCATACAAAATCAGCTTCTGTTGTATCATCAGATTCCATTTCAACTTCTGCTGACAACTTTTCTCCTGATTTGAGGGTATGTATACTATTTTAAATTTCTGATGAAGTACTTTCTGTTAGATATTTGTGGCCAACACTATCAGTATAACTAATTTAGCAGGAGATATTGATGGAGTATTCTCATAGATCCCAGTCTACAAAATATCCCAGAATAGACCAGCAAATTTGGAATGCTTACTTATTTGTAAAAGACAAATGTGTAATTCATCTCTGAGGTTGATCACCTCTAAGTTCTTTACCAAAAGATGATTAATGGATTTTTTTGTGGTATAAAAGATTTTTATGATTATTCATGTAATAACAGCCAATAAGAGCTAACATTTATTGAATACATATCGTGTGCCAAGCATTGTTCTAAGTGCTATACATGAATTATCTCCTGTAAAACTCTCACCAATTCCGTCAGCATTCTACAGATGATAATAACTTGTAGAGATTAAGTAATGTGCCCAAGATCTCATAGCTAATAAATTCTATTGCCGGTGTTCCAGCCCACGCAGTCCAGTTCGGGAGCTAAGTCACTTAGACACTGTGTGATAGTCCCTACACATCTCATTATAGTTTGTAAGTATTCCTCTGTTTATTAAAGGTCTCATGTCTATGAAATTAACCAGATTAGTGATATCCTGTAGAACTCTGCATTTCTGGATTCATCTGCTTTTCTATAACTGCTTGTCCCTGAATGATTGAGAGAATGAATTATATGTGTAGTGCTAACCCTTTACCCTTACTTCATAATCTTTATTTTTCTAAAAAACACAAAACAATAAACATTTATATCCCATGGTTCTGGAAGGTGGGAAGTCCAAGATCAAGGCATTGGCAAATGCATAATCTGATGAGGGTATGTCTTCTTGTATTCTCACATGATAGACAGCATGTCAGAATCTTTTTATTCCAAACAAGTGGCTGCTTTCTCACTGGTTACACTTACGCAGTTTTAGCTAAAACATTATGCAGTCATTTGCTGCTGAGAATATGTTGAGGATACTTACATCTTTTTCAGCCATTTCATTGTCAAAACAGAATTCAACAAGAAGACAACATCTGTAAAATCTTCTGCATATTGTCATTACCTTTTGTGAACTTTCATAAAATATTAGATGGGGAACATCATGGTTTTAAACATCACTAAAAATTAGAAGGGCTTATCTTCATAATCTGGATATATATTGTGATAATTATGAAGGCTTCAAGATATCATTAGACATTATCTTGAAGCATACAAAGAGCAGGGTTCATTGTTAACAAGAATGGTTATAAATCTGTTGTTGTTTCTCAAGTCATTAACTGCTTTAAAATATATGTATGTATCTAATATTTCCTTATTCATTACATTAATAAAAATCCACTAAGGGCCTATGGGCTTCTTAATAATTTTGAAATGTCTTGGCCTAATTTTGGTCAGATTTTATTAGGTAAAAGCATCATTAAACAATGACTAACCTCATACTGTGATTGAAAGAATTCTTACTAGGAATGAAGGAATGTCACTTTTGCTACTTGCTTATGCCTTTATGTTATTTTCTACCTGCTGTTTCTTGTCTGAAACATTTTAAACCATTTGTGTGGACTTGTGAGTGTTAGTTTAAACTACCTAACTCGACATACATGTGAGGTACAGTACATTACAGGGTGCTGAAAATGGGTAGATGAAGGAGGATTCTCCACTATCAGCTTATCTCTGCATGTAGACCTCCATCATTTCCTCAGGACACCTGAGGAAATAAATAAAATATTGAATGACTGGCTTACATTTGGACAAAATGAGGGCTATAGTGCATCTGTTAATCTGTAAAGAAAATATTGTAAGGTTTTCTAATTTTTCTTAAACTTTTAATTCTAGAACAGTTTTTAGATGCATAGAAAAATTGCAAAGATAGTAGAGTTCTTATATACTTCACATCCAGTTTCACCCATTATAACATCTCACATTAGTATACTACATTTGTTCCACATAATGAACTGATACTGATAGGCTGTTTTTAGCTAAAGTCCATACTTTATTCAAATACCCCTAGTTTTTACCTAATGTTCTTTTTGTTCCAGAATCCCACCCAGCAGGATGCCATATTACACTTGGTAGTTATGTCTGCTTAGGTTTCTCTTGACTGGGACAGTTTCTCAGACTTTTCTTGTTTTTGATGACTGTATCAGACTGTATCTTGTCTTTGATGACTTGATGGTATTTTATAGACCATGTGACATTTTATTCATTCAAGTGGGGTTATGTGTTTTGGGTAGGAAGATCACAGAGGTGAAGTGCCATTTTATCACATTTTATTAAGGATACATATTATCAGCATGACTTATCACTGTTGATGTTAACCTTGATCTCTTGGTTGAGGTGATGTTAGGTTTTTTTGCTGTAATTATTCCCTGTGCCCCTCATCCACCCACATACTGTACTTTTTGGAAAGAAGTTGCTATGCACAACCCACACTTAAGGAGTGGGGGAGTTATACTTTACCTCCTTGAAGGTGGAACATCTAATAACATTTTTTTTCAATTCTGCATGGGAGATTTTTCTCCCATTTATTTATTTGTTTAATCTTTATTTTATTATGGACTCATGGATATTTGTTTTATACTTTTTGTTACAACCATAACTACTTTATTGATTCCAGCTTCAGATTGAGAGTTCTTTCAGTCAGGTCTTTTGTTCCTTTGCCATACTCTCATCATTGTGCTGTTTTTTGAGCATTTCCTTACTTTCTGGCATGACAAGATGTTCCAGACTCAAAATATATGTTTCCTCCCTCAGTTCTAGAATCATCATCTAGTTTTCATGGGAGCCCTGGTTCCTTTCTTTTGGAAACTAAGATCTAGCCACTAGGCATGTTTAGTTATTACTTTTTTACAAAAGAAAAAGTAACAAAGCCTTTTCCTTCTGAAGCAAAAGATCATTTTGCACATGTACAATTTGGAGATAATATGATGGGTAGGGTGATTATAAATACAAATTTGTTTGGAATAGACCTCTTTATCCCTGTCCCTTCAGGTTAAATGTTAGACATAAATGTTAGACATAAATGTCCTTAATTACATGACTACCTTAGCACCAGGTTACAAAGGGAGTCTGCCGAATTTATACATCAATTCTGTTTGCAGGAATTGTTTCGATGTATCCCGTTAGTGCCTTATTAATTTAGCATCTTTCAGAATTTAGGATGACCCTCAGAGAATTTTTATTTACTGAATAAGCAGATAGCTATTAAATTAAGAATAACCTTTGTTTTAGGCAACAAAGGTTAACTGTTCTTTCCCTATGAGAGTGCCTAAAGGGACAGAGAAAACAAGAAAAGTAATAACGTTGTTAAGCTACATGTTACCCAGTTTTCTCATTTTTAAAGGTATCTTTAATTGTTCGATATATCTTTACTTGAATTGTAGTCTTCAGCTGCTGGAGGGGAGATGAATGAATAACATTAAATTAAGCATTAGTGTCATTTAAAAATGCAGCCTGATTTCAAATCTATTATGTAGATTTCTTTTAGAAAGAAGGTTTGGTGGGAGAAGGCATGTGCTTCTAATAATTAAAAAAAAGTCTAGCCTGCTACTTTGGTAGATATTTGTATATGCCTCATCTCTTTTAGCTTTCTCAACAGTCCTGTGGTGGATTTTTTTATTTTTGGGGGCGGGGAAGGTTGGGGTGGGAGAAGTGATGTGTTTCTAATAATTAAAAAAAAAAGTCTAGCCTGCTACCGTGGTAGATACTTGTACATGCCTCATCTCTTTTAGCTTTCTCAACAATCCGGTGATCCAGTTGTTATTCCCATTTGACAAATGAGAAACCTGACAGTCAGAAAGGGTGAACTAAATCATGTACTTAGTGGCACAGTTGGCTGTTGCCCTTATTTTATCTCAGATCATTCATACTCTTGTAAGGTACATTTACAAGGAGAGACCCCTCCCATGATTTTGCTGCTAAGCTTTTTAAAATACTAAGTGAGATTTTCTTAATTAATAAGGAATATCTTTTATACATTTTGGGAATGAAAATAGTAGGTTTCAATATTGCTTTCTTAATAAATATTTGAGAATTGCTTTTCTAGTAACCAGAAAAGGAGAGTTTTATAATAAAATTTAATTTCCTTTCTCAATTTTGTTAATCGATGATGATTGCTTTTCATGTGTATACCTTTAGCAATCATAAAATGGTAGTGTTTTAACTATAGGCAAAACTACAGACAGCTATGTGTTGCATTTTGACTGTGGTTTGGCTGTTAGGTGTGGATGAAGGGTTTGGTGTAGTGTTTTTGAAAATTATCATTCACAGATGATTTGAAGCTGGTTAACCTCTAGGCTTCCAGTTCTTCACAAAGCCTCATTGCTTCTTCATGTCCTGAGCCTTCACATTTTAGAAGCTCCTTTAGTAACAGCTTTTACATAGAAAATGTAGAGAACATATTACATTGAAAAGCTAATCCAGTTTCATTTAAAATATTAAATTGTATAGGTTTTTTGCTATAGGTACTGTAAAATGGCACTTTCTAAATATGACAGCTTTTTCTATAAGGAATTTTGTATTCAAACAAGATTTGTTGCCTCTGCATCAGTAAAGCAGAATGGAAAATGGGCTGGGGAGAGAACTAGTCTAGATATATGTTGAACTTTGATTTTTCAAGTGGAATTCTATTTGTTTTACTTTTTTGCCTTGTTATCCTTGTTTGTTATGGAAAAAGTCTTATACAGATGTAATCCAGTAGATGTATTTCGGAAAAGTCGGGCACAAATCCTGGCTTTGTAAATTGAGTTGTGCTTTTCTAGTGACATAACTGTAGTGTTTTCTCTTTGCTTCATTTGTTCTCCCCCGGAAGTAAAATTTATTTAATTTCAGTTTTAAAACTTATCAAATTCTTTTATATAGAATTTTCAGTAATGCAGTTTAAGGAAATAACTCATTTGCAATTTTTAAAATTAGGCTTCTTTTTACTAGCACATATTTCTGAAGTTTGCCACTTCATAGAATTAGAACTCAGGGAACTTATGTCTGGTGGTTTATTTGCTCACTGGAGAATCAGTCTCATAAAACGTAGGATTTTAAAATTGAAATGTACAGCTCTCCTTAGTTATAAGTTACAATTTGTATAGCATTGGGTTTTAATTAAAGTATGTGCCTCAAATGGTGGTGATTGAAAGATAAAAGTCAAACTATGTAGTAGTTCCTTTCCTTTGTGAAGCCTGTGGTTTTATACTAATGTTTGTCCACAATTCAGAATTAAATATTAAATAGAATTATATTATGTCTTTTATGTCTTTGTTTTAGATGTCTTATGTACCTGTATGTGATAAAGGATATATTTTGTTCTTAACCATCTGTCTTGCCTTGAAATATTTAATAGGCTTAATTCAGGCAAATGTGCTTATCTCTTTAAAATTTGTGTTATGTTGTGCATATTTTCTTTATGAACCAAAGGCCAGAAATAATTGGATTATTTTTTAGCTAGACCATGTTTTAAATGTGATATTGACATGTACTGAAAATATGCAGATCTATTTAGAATGAGTTAAGGAGTCTCACAGAGCATATGTTAGATAGTAAACAGTGTCTATCACATAGTAATTATTTTAATAGAGAAGAAGTGATTGTTAGAATTTATTTATGATTAACACCTTCACCTCCCTTACCAACAATTTCAACTCTTAAGAACCTAGGAAATTGAAAAACCAACCTTCGCCAGGTAAAGGATATCCATTAGAACTTTACAATAAGACTCAAACTTAATGACGAAATACTAGAAATATTTTCTTTAAGCTCAGCAACATGATGATTACCGTCACCACTTTTATCCAGCGTTATGCTGGAAATCCTAGCCAGTAAAATAAGAAAGACAAAATAATAAATGATACAAGAAATGAAAGGAATAAATAAAACTATCACCACTTTTATCCAGCATTATGCTGGAAATCCTAGCCAGTAAAATAAGAAAGACAAAATAATAAATGATACAAGAAATGAAAGGAATAAATAAAATTTTCATTATTTGTAGATGATTATCTGGGAAATCTGAGAAAAATCTATATACAAACTACCAGAACTAATTATATAGCTTGGCACTGTTGCTGGGTACAAGATAACGTAAAAAGATCATGATTCTGTACCTTAGCAAAAACGTTTAGAAAATGTGATTTAAAGAAGATTTCAGTTATAACAGCAACAAAAGTACCTTACTTAGGAATAACTTAAAATGAGATAGAGAAGAACTTCGTAGAAAACTTTATTAAATAAGCTAAAAGAATATCTAAATAAATGGATGAGTAAATTCAGTAGCCTGGAGATGTAAAATATTTTCAAATATATCTTAATTGAATATCATTTCAAAAAAATTCTAAAGTTTGTTTTGCAGAACTTGGCACAATTTTAGCTGACTCTAAAATTTATATGCAAGGGTGAAAGGTCAAGATTAACCAAGAGGAAAAATAAAGTGGGGAGATTCACCCAGTTAGACATAAAGCTAAAGTAAATCAGGATTAGGAATAAATCAGTCAAGTTTACGAACTCTGTATATGACAGATGTAGTATAACAAATCAGTGGGAGAAAGAATGAATGAACTATTTGTTTAGCAATGCTAGGTTAGCCATGTTTAAATAAAAACAAAGAGGTTGGATTTTTTTTTTTTAATTTATTTTACTTTTGGTGCATACTATTATATCTGGCATTTCTCCCCATATTATACCTCCCCACCCTCCCCTCCCTCCCCACCCCCCATTGTCTCTCCCCCTACCCTACCCAACGGTCCCCTGTGTGTGATGCTCCTCTCCCTGAGTCCACGTGTTCTCGTTGGTCAACACCCGCCTATGAGTGAGAACATACAGTGCTTGGCTTTCTGTTCTTGGGTCAGTTTGCTGAGAATGATGGTTTCCAGATTCATCCAAGTCCCTGCAAAGGACACGAACTCATCGTTTTTTATGGCTGCATAATATTCCATGGTGTATATGTACCACATTGTCTTTGTCCAGTCTGTCATTGATGGGCATTTGGGTTGGTTCCAGGTCTTTGCTATTGTACACTGGGCTGCAATGAACATACACGTGCATGTGTCTTTATAGTAGAACGATTTATATTTCTTTGGGTATATACCCAATAGTGGGATTGCTGGGTCAAATGGAATTTCTATTTCTAGATCCTTGAGAAATCGCCACACTGTCTTCCACAATGGTTGAACTAATTTACACTCCCACCAACTGTGTAAGAGTGTTCCTATTTCTCCACATCCTCTCCAGCATCTGTTGTCTCCAGATTTTTTAATGATTGCCATTCTAACTGACGTGAGATGTTATCTCAGGTGTGGTTTTGATTTGCAATTCTCTAATGACCAGTGATGATGAGCATTTTTTCATATGTTTGTTGACCTCATATATGTCCTCTTTTGAAAAGTGTCTGTTCATATTCTTCGCCCACTTTTGAATGGAGTTGTTTGTTTTTTTCTTGTATATCTGTTCTAGTTCTTTGTAGATTCTGGATATTAGCCCTTTGTCAGATGGGTAGATGGCAAAATTTTTTTCCCATTCTGTTGGTTGCCGATTCACTCTATTGATGGTTTCCTTTGCTGTACAGAAGCTCTGGAGTTGAATTATATCCCATTTGTCCATCCTGGCTTTTACTGCCATTGCTTTTGGTGTTTTAGTCATGAAGTCCTTGCCTATGCCTATGTCCTGATAGTTTTGCCTACGTTTTCTTCTAGTGTTTTTTTTTATGGTGTTAGGTTTTATATTTAAATCTTTGATCCATCTGGAGTTAATTTTAGTGTAAGGTGACAGGTATGGGTCCAGTTTCTGCTTTCTGCACATTGCTAGCCAGTTTTCCCAACACCATTTATTAAACATGGAGTCCTTTCCCCATTGCTTGTTTTTGCTGGGTTTGTCAAAGATCAGATGGTTGTAGATGTGTGGTGTTTCTTCTGGGGTTTCTGTTCTGTTCCATTGGTCTATGTCTCTGTTTTGGTACCAGTACCATGCTGTTTTGATTACTGTAGCCTTGTAGTATAGTTTGAAGCCTGGCAGTGTGATGCGTCCGACTTTGTCCTTTTTGCTTAGGATTGTCTTGGCTATGCGGGGTCTTCTGTGATTCCATATGAAGTTTAAAGTGGTTTTTTCCAGTTCTGTGAAGAAGGTCTTTGGTAGCTGATGGGGATAGCATTGAATCTATAGATTACTTTGGGCAGTATGGCCATTTTCACAATATTGATTCTTCCTAACCATGAGCATGGAATGTTTCTCCATCTCTTTGTGTCCTCTCTTATTTCGTTGAGCAGTGGTTTGTAGTTCTCCTTGAAGAGGTCCTTTACATCCTTTGTTAGTTGTATTCCTGGGTATTTTATTCTCTTTATAGCAATTGTGAATGGGAGTTTGCTCTTGATTTGGCTCTCTGTTTGTCTGTTTTTGGTATATAGGAATGCTTGTGATTTTTGCACATTGATTTCGTATCCTGAGACTTTGCTGAAGTTGCTTATCAGTTTGAGAAGATTTTGGGCTGAGACAGTGGGGTCTTCTAGATATACAATCATGTCATCTGCAAATAGAGACAGTTTGACTTCCTCCTTTCCTTATCGAATACCCTTTATTTCTTTTTCTTGCCTGATTTCTCTGGCTAGAACTTCCAATACTATGTTGAATAGGAGTGGTGAGAGAGGGCATCCTTGTCTAGTGCCTGATTTCAAAGGGAATTCTTCCAGCTTTTGCCAGTTCAGTATATTGGCTGTAGGTTTGTCATATATAGCTTTTATCATTTTATGATATGTTCCATCAATATCTAGTTTATTGAGAGTTTTTAGCATGAAGGGCTGTTGAATTTTATAGAAGGCCTTCTCTGCATCTATTGAGATCATCATGTGGTTTTTGTCTTTGGTTCCATTTATGTGATGGATTACATTTACGGATTTGCGTATGTTGAACCAGCCTTACATCCCCGGGATGAAGCCCACTTAGTCGTGATGGATAAGCTTCTTGATGTGCTGTTGTAATCTGTTTGCCAGTATTTTATTGAAGATTTTTGCATCGATGTTCATCATGGATATTGGCCTGAAGTTTTCTTTTTAGTTGAGTCCCTGCCTGGTTTTGGTATCAGGATGATGTTGGTCTCATAAAATGAGTTAGAGAAGATTCCCTCCTTTTGTATTGTTTGATACAGTTTCAGAAGGAATGGAATCAGCTCCTCTTTGTACGTCTGGTAGAATTCGGCTGTGAACCCGTCTGGACCTGAACTTTTTTTGGTTGGTAGGCTATTGATTGCTGCCTCTACTTCAGCCCTTGTTATTGGTCTATTCAGGGTTTCAGCTTCCTCCTGGTTTAGTTTTGGTAGAGTACAAGTGTCTAGGAATTGATCCATTTCTTCCTGGTTTACTGGTTTATGTGAGTAGAGCTGTTTGTAGTAATCTCTGATGGTAGTTTGTATTTCTGTGGGATGAGTGGTGATATCCCCCTTTATCGTTTTTTATTGCATCTATTTGATTCTTCTCCCTTTTCTTTTTTATTAATCTGGCTAGCAGTCTGTCTATTTTGTTGATCTTTTCAAAAAGCCAGCTCCTGGGTTTATTGATTTTTGAAGGATTTTTTGTGTCTCTATCTCCTTCAGTTCTGCTCTGATCTTAGTTATCTCTTGTCTTCTGCTAGCTTTTGAGTTTTTTGATCTTGCTCCTCTAGTTCTTTTAATTTTGATGATAGGGTGTCGATTTTAGATCTTTCCTCTCTTCTCCGGTGGGCATTTATTGCTATAAATTTCCCCTCTCAATACTGCTTTAAAGGCGTCCCCCACTATTATTGTGTGGGAGTCTAAATCTCGTTTTAGGTCATTAAGAACTTGCTTTATGTATCTGGGTGCTCCTGTGTTGGGGGCGTATATATTTAGGATAGTTAGCTCTTCCTGTTGGATTGATCCTTTTACCATTATGTAATGTCCTTCTTTGTCTCTTTTGATCTTGTTGGTTTGAAGTCCGTTTTTTCAGAGACTAGGATTGCAACCCCTGCTTTTTTTTGTTCTCCATTTGCTTGGTAAATCTTCTTCCATCCCTTTATTTTGAGACTATGTGTGTCTTTGTATGTGAGATGGGTTTCTTGAATATAGCACACCGATGGGTTCTGACTTTATATCCAGTTTGCCAGTCTGTGTCTTTTGATTGGGGCGTTTAGGCCATTTACATTCAATGTTAATACTGTTATGTGTGAATTTGATCCTGACATTTTGTTACTGGCTGGTTTTCTTTCTCATTAGTTGACTTATTTTCTTCATTGCATTTTTGGTCTTTGCCAGCTGGTTTGCTTTTGCAGTGATTGGTAATTGTTCCTTTCCATGCTTAGTGTTTCTTTCAGGAGCTCTTGTAGGGCAGGTCTGGTGGTGACAAAATCTCTCAATAATTACTTGTCCGTAAAGGATTTTATTTCTCCTTCACTTATGAAGCTTAGTTTGGCTGGATATGAGATTCTGGGTTGAAAGTTCTTTTCTTTAAGGATGTTGAATATTGGTCCCCACTCTCTTCTGGCTTGTACGGTTTCTGCCGAGAGATCCTCTGTGAGTCTGATTGGCTTCCCTCTGTGGGTGACCTGACCTTTCTCTCTGGCTGCCCTTAGCATTTTTTCCTTCATTTTGACCCTGGTGAATCTGACGATTATGTACCTTGGGGTTGCTTTTCTTGAGGAATATCTTTGTGGAGTTCTCTGTATTTCTTGAATTTGAAATTTGGACTGCCTTGCTAGGCTTGGGGAAGTTCTCCTGGATAATATCCTGGAGTGTGTTTTCCAGCTTGGATTCATTCTCCTCGTCATATTCAGGTACACTGATCAAGCGTAGATTAGGTTTTTTCACATAATCCCATATTTCTTGGAGGCTTTGTTCATTTCTTTTCACTCTTTTTTCTCTTGTGTTGCCTTCTCTTTTTATTTCATTGAGTTGATCTTCAATCTCTGATATTCTTTCTTCTGCTTGATTGATTCAGCTATTAAAACTTGTGTTTGCTTCACGTAGTTCTTGTGCTGTGTTTTTCAACTCCATCGTGTTGTTTATGTTCTTCTCTAAGCTGGTTATTCTAGTTAGCATTTCGTCTAACGGTTTTTCAAGGGTTTTGGTTTCTTTGCATTGAGTTAGAATGTGTTCCTTTAGCTCTGAAAAGTTTGTTATCATCCACCTTCTGAATCCTGTTTCTGTCAATTCTTCGCACTCCTTCTCGGTCAAGTTGTGATCCTGTGTTGTTGAGGAGTTATGATCCCTTGAAGGAGAAGAGGTGTTCTGGTCTTGATGGATTGGTTTTTTCCCATCTTTGTGGATTTACCTGGCTGTGGTGTCAGAGAGCTGTTTGATGAGGTTGCTTGTCTGCCTGTGGGGGGCGCTACTGGGTTTCTAGGGACTCCTTCAGGTTACCAGGGAAGCTTCCTGTGTCTTTTTTGTTTATGCTGGGAGATTAGGCCTGCCTCTTCCGCTGACCTGTAGGGGCTGCTGGGTTGTCAAGAATGCCGTCCCGTTGCTATGTAGGCTTCCTGTGTTTTTTGTTAAAACACGTAGCCCAGTCCCACCCCTCTAGTGGTGGATTGTGCCCTTCCTCCACTGGGCTGGGATCATTCAGGGTTCATCTCAGATTGTGGCAGTGGCTACGCAATGCACTAGAGTCAGAGCTTCAGCCCTCTGGGGTTTGTGGTGGAGGGTAGGGACTCGCCCAGCCGCACGCAGCAGTCTCCCCCTTTCAGCTTTCTCTCTCTGGGGTTCTGGGGTAGGGGCTGCCCAGCTGCTCCTGCTTACAGCTCCCTCTCTCTCTGGGCGGGGGGGAGGGGGCGACAGCTCAGTCTGCAGACTCTTATTCAACTCCGCACTTGTAATTCCTGGCACTTGACTGGCAAAGATCCCCTGTTCTGTGTATTGCTGAGGCTTTGGGGGAAGCGCTGTATCTGGACCGGAGCTCCAGAGGTGGAGCCTCCGACTCACAGGTCAGATGCACTTTCTGGGTGAAGCAGCACCCCTCCCCACCTCGGTCTGCCCTGAGTGGGCTTTGCTCACCGTGGAACCAGACCCGTTGAAATGCACCTGGTACCTTGGTTGGAGCTAGGAGATCTCTGGGTTTCTGCGTCTCTCTCGCTGGGTGTTGCGAGCTGGAGTTGTGTGTAATCCACCATCTTGGATCCTCCCCTTGAAGAATCAAGAGGTTGCATTTTTAACTCACACACACCAACTGGATTCATTAGATTGAAAACCTAAAACTGAAAATAAAGACTCTAAAATTTTAGAAGAAAATATATGACAATATTGTTATGATTTATGGTATCAGGAAGAATATTTAAGACTCTAAAGTATTACCTTTAAAGAAAAGATTATTATTTTATTGTGCTAAAATGTATTAATTTTATGTCAAAAATTCCATATGTGAAGACTGTGGAAAGACAGATCACATTTTGGGATAGTAAACTTGCCAAGAATATGTGTAATTGATAAAAGATTAGTATCCAAGTATGCAAAGAACATCTACAAATCAATAAGAGAAAATGCAATCCAATGGCAAGGTGAGAAAGTCTATGAACAAGAAATTCAAGGAAAAATATATACATAATGTTTAATCAATATATTTTAAAATGTTACACTTCACTATAATCAGGAAATCAGGGATATGTCACTTTTAAAGCAACTGAGAAAAATTATTTCACATTCATTAGATCAAAAAAATTAACAAGTGTGATAATACCAAGTATTATTGGAGAAGTTGGTCAGTGTGAATTTTCACACAGTGCTGAAACAGCCACAGTAGAGACAAATATAGCAATAACTACAACGCTCATTCTTTTCAGCAGTTCCAGTTTTACTCATGTGGAAAGTCCCACATTTATTCCAAGAGACTGGAATAAAGATCTTAATTGCACAGTATTTGTGAACATGATAAGTATAAATCATTTGATAATTATTGTGGTATATTCTATGACAGAATGGTATCTATCTAGCTAAGTGAGTTTCAGTACACAAAACTACTATATATTGATTATAGACATATATGCAGTTCGGAAAATACAAGTTGCTCCTAAAACACACGAGTAATGTATCGAGTATCTTACAGTTTCCCTCTTGCTTCACCACATCACCAAAGGCCTGTTTACCTCAGTTCTTTTACCTAGTACCTTTTACATGTCTGACTTCCAACAAAAAATTACAAGGCACACTGAAAGGCAAAATTTATACGTAAGAATTATAGCTTTCTATTATTAAAACATACAAAATATAAGAGAAAGAAAAATTCTATTTATAATAAAAATGTAAATATCTAGGAATAAACAAATGTGCAAAAAATATATGAAGAAACTTAAAAACTCTGCTGAGTGACAAAGATGAATACTTGAATAGACATACCTTGTATTTGAACAGAAAAGCTCAATATTTTTAAGATTTTAGTTTTTGCTTATTCTGTAAATAATATGGTTAAAATTTGACAAGATAATTCTCAAGTTTGTAATGACAAGTCTAGAAACAATATAAATGTCTTTCGGTGGGGAGGATGATTTTAAGATTATATGTTTACTATTGAATATGTGCAATATGAAATGAATGGTGGATCTCCATTTGTTTTTCAAGATAGATTCAAAATCCAAGGACAGAACATTGTGAATAATAAGTTCCCATTTGTTGGCAATAGTAGGTGGAGTGATAGAAGAGGCTGTGGGTACATAAACAGGTTATATTAGTTAAGGGCAGGTAGAATGGAAAGAATGAGACATGTTTGGAGGCTGTTGGAATAATTCTAAGTAAAAGTTGCTAAAGGACATGTACTAGGATAATGGCATAATGCTTGGTAAAGAACGAATCTGAAAAAAAATTATAGGTGAATGTAATGTACACAAAGCTACCTGAACATTGCAGATTATGGGGAGAGAGGAGTCAAAGATGATTCCGGGTTTCAAATGTGGTGACAATACGTGGTTCATTTCTCGTCTGCCCTCCCCTTCTCTGTATCTTTGCTGTTTCTTCTCTTATTAGTGGGGTAATGCTAAAGTTTTCTTCATCCCTTGCTTCTCCCGCTCTCTTCCACATGCTCTTTCTTCTTCATGGTTTCAGCTGTCATCTCTTTTGGATGACTCCCACATTTTTACCTCTGGTTCTGATCTCCTTCTCAGCCTCTGGTCCTTCATATCCCTTGCTTGCTTGGGATGCTATCATGTCATGATCATGGTCTTAGTGTAGTCAGACATCTGTTTGGTTCCAGCTGCTGTTGGGAGACGTATGTCACCTTGGAGAAGTACCTTAACTTCTATAAGGATCAGTTACCCCATTTACAAATGGGCATATGAATACTACTTATCTTTCAAGGGTGCTAAGAACACTGAATGAGTAATGATCTTCTAAAAACAGTACGTAAGCTGGGCTCATTCTCCTTGGTATGAGACAAAATGAAAGTAATTTAGATAATATTATATCTATCTACCTATCTTCTGTTTTACTTGTTTTTGCCAGATAATCTGTTATGAACCATCATTTACTGGAAAGTACTGCCTGTAGTGTAGCTCAGAAGGACACATCAGAAGGTGTGGGGCTAGTCCTTATGGATGGAAAAGTGGGACTGTATTAGTGGTGTGGGGAACGAAGGAAGAGACATGACAACATTTAGAAATAGATTAAATATGAGAGTCAAGGAAGCATTAAATTGTGACTCAGCTGATGTATAGCATAATGTGTTACCCTTTAGAGATATAGGATTTTTTGTAGAAGTTTTTGCAGAAAAGTGAAGGAGTTGACATTTATTCCATTGAATGCACCTTGTGTGGTGGTGCATTTGTTACAATTGATGAAACAATATTGATACATTTTTATGTTAATACTAAAATACATAGTTTGCATTAGGGTTCATACTTTGAGGTATACATTCTATGGGTTTTGACAAAAGTATGATGGCATATATTCATTGTTACTGTATCATGTAGAATAGTTTCAGTGTCCTACAAATCCCCTTTGCCTAACCTCTTTCTTTTTCCCCTCTCCATGAACAGGCAATCACTGATCTTTTTCTTTGTCCACATTGTTGCCTTTTCCAGAATGTCATGTAGTTGGAATCATCAAGTGTGCAGCCTTTTTAGTTTGGCTCTTTCACTTAGTAATATGCTTTCAAGATTCCTTGAGTCTTTTCATGGCTTGATAGCTAATTTATTTTAATCACTGAATGATATTCCTTTGTATAATGTACCACAGTTCATTTATCCATTCACCTACTAAAGGTCAGATTGCTTCTAAGTTTTCACAATTATGAAAACTTGGATTTTAAGATGAAAATCTGAAAGTTTTTATTGATATTAGGCATATTAGTTTCTTAGGGCTGCTATAAAAACAGAGTACCACAAACTAGGTGGCTTAAAACAACAGAAATTTATTCTGTCATAGTCCTGGAAGCCTAGACATCGGAAATCAAGGTGTTAGCAGGGTTGACTCCTGCCAACCAAGAGAGCTTTGAGGGAGAATCTATTCCGTGTCTTTCTCATAGCTGCTCATGAGGGTCAGCCATCTTTGATGTTCCTCGGATTGTAAATGCATCAGTCCAGTCTCTGCTTCCATCTTCATAGAGCATTCTCCCTGTTTCGTCACATTGCTGTCTTCTTGCGAGGATACCAGTCATATTGAATTAGGGGCCCACCCCATGCCAGTATGACCTCATCTTAACTAATTATATCTGCAACAACCTATTTCCAAATTAGGTCACATTCTGAGGCACTGGTGGTTAGACTTCAACATTATTTGAGGGCACAGTTCAACTCGTAGCATGAAGTGATGTTTTCTAGACTGTTCTTCTTTAGATAATCATCCTTTTTGTTGTTGTTGAATCATGGATGGTGTTGTAACATTGTCCAGCCTTTGCTAGTTGTGGTTTCAGCTGAAAAGCCAAAGTGTCCTTGAGTGTTTTATAAAAAGAAAGGGCTTCCCTGTGCTTGAACTTGGATGTACTTTCAAAGGTGTAACCAATAAGATCTATCCCAGATGCCAGTCTGTGGCTCTACCTTGTTAGATTTTTTGTTTGCATGGTTCATTTGCCTACTTTGTGGTTTGTTAGTCAAGTTGTAGAAAAAAAAGAATTAAGTATAATTGATATAAACAGTTTTCTTTAGAAGGATTATCCAACAAAATATAAGTTACTAAGAAAATCCTTTTTTTCCTCATCTGGGTTTTAGTACAGTACATAAAAAGAACTGGAGGATAGTTTATAACTATACAGACACATTTTTCCCTTTCAGGTGATTATTATTTAGTGTTTTGCAGATTTCAGACAAATTCTTTCCTATTTTTCTACCATCTAACTGTTCCACACGAAAACTGACTCTTAAACTTGCCAATTTCCAGATCCAGTCTGTAGTAATTTCCTAATTGTGTGTGTGAGAGAGAGTGCATTTTTGTGTTTATGTGCCTGGGTGTGAAAGAGAGAGAGAGAGAAGAGAAAGGGAGCGAGTGAAAAGAGAAGTTGAAACCACATGGAAAATTACTGGGCAGTTTGAAAATAATTTGATGAAACAGGCATGGAAGAAAATCAGGGCTGGGAAGGGAGCAATACCAAACTGTTTAGTAGGAATAAAAAAAAAATTATAAATTTGAATCTTGTGTTTTTTGTTTTCATGTAAGATTTTTAATAAGATTATCAGACTTTTCTAGATAATAAAATGATGAAATATTGTATTAAATGCTATCAAAGAGCACATTTTATGGAATCTTACCAGCCAGAGCATCAGAGGAAGGCAGGGTTCTGATGCATCTGATAGAAAACATGTTGGATAGCCAGTTAGTAACATTATTTTGGTTCAGTAAGAGAAAGTGCTAAATGTATCCTAGAGGATTTCTCCAGGAGTGGATTTTCCTCCCTCAAGTCTGAGGGTTATGTAACTTATTCTCCACTAAAGATACTTACATGTGAAGGCAGAAAAACCTAACAGACCAGACTGGGTTTGCTCTCTTGGTTCCCAACCCCCATTGTTTTTCTTTCTTTTTTTTTAAATTTCTTTAGGTTCTGGGGTACACGTGCAGATCATGCAGGATTGTTGCATAGGTACATACATGGCAATGTGGTTTGCTGCCTCCTTCCCCCACATCATCTATATCTGGCATTTCTCCCCATGTTATCCCTCCCCAACCTCCCTACCCGCCACTGTCCCTCCCTTAGCCGCCCCCAACAGACCCTAGTGTGTGATGCTACCCTCCCTGTGTTCATGTGTTCTCATTGTTCAGCACCCGCCTATGAGTGAGAACATGCGGTATGCTAACCCCCATTTAAGAAGATAGGTTGGTTCCTGGTGTTTTTGAGTTGCTGCTCTTGTTTTGACCTCACTTCATTTATTCATTGAAATCTGTTTTTTCTCTTCTTCCATTGCTGACATATCTGAGATGCAATTCTTCTCAAGTAAAATCATCAAGTATTATTCATATAATTGCTTCTATATGTTTTATAAGCCTAGGGTCAAATTTGATTACTTTTCCAATGTATCATATTCCTCTTTATTTCTACGACCATAGACTAATCCAGGATTCTATTTCTTTCCTAGATTATCGTCATTTCATCTTCATTCTTTTCAGTTCTGTACCCTCCTTGACCATGCCGTCTGCCCCCATCAAAGGCCTGCAGAGATTTTTTTTTTTTATATGACTGGTCAAGTTTAAAATCCTTACCTTCTCCACAGTATTTTATTATAAAAATTTGTGAACACGAAGTTTACAAAGGACCCTGCTGTATCCACTATTAGAATTCTGTCATTAACATTTTACCCTACTTCCTTGTTTTTATCTCACATCTGTCATCTGTGTATCCATCTATCTATTCATCTAGCTTACTTTTTGATGCATTTCAAAGTAAATTGCAGACAGTACTTTTCCAGTTAAATATGTCAGCATGCAAATAAATATGATACATAGTTTTTCTTTTGATATAAAACTTATATCTATTGAAATACAGAAATCTTAAGTGTACATTCTGTGACTTTAGAAAAATGCATATACCTGTAGAACCCTAATCCCTGTCAACATATAGAACTTGTCACCCCAGATACTTTAATCATACCCCTTCTCAGCCCACACTCTCATTCTATCCCCATGGCAACAACTGTTTTGAATTTTTCCTACTATAGTTTTGTCTGTTGCAGAATTTCATATAAATGGACCCATTTGATTGGGACTCTCTTCTGAAGGTGTCTTTAATGTAATGTTTTAAAGTCCTTATTCTTTTCTTGAAACCCTGCACTAGGAAACCCTAAACTGTTACTCCATTTTTATTTCTCAAGCCATCTCCTTTGATCTCTCAGGTAAACATTAATTTGTTAATTTTTCCAAGTTGTATCAGACCTTGGGAATATTGCTGCTGTCTTCAGTCCTCGTAAGAAATGAAAGAAAGGGAAAAGATTTGCTGCTTTCCTTAGAACGGTTAGATGCTTACCATTCTGTAGCTAAATCTAGAATATAGTAGTTAGGAGTCAGAGAGAGATTGATTTATGGTTCCCTATATAACATGACTTCTGGAATATTAATCCCTTTGATGCATATTAGAGAAAGTATGTCATATAGGGAATCTCTAGAGCAGAGAAAAAAAAGCACCATGTGAATATGCCATTTTGGTAATAGACAGTGAAAACTTCTGTTGATGCGTCTATTAAGTGAATAATAAGTACAGATACCCCTTGACCTATGATGGGGTTACATCCAGATAAACCCATTGTAAGTTGAAAATACCATAAGTTGAACCATTGTAAGCCAGGGACTGTCTGTATTTTTTTTTTTTTCCCCCATTTTCACAGTATTTTCCAGATCTCTTTATGGTGCAGTTATGTTGATTTCATAGTTGCTAACTTTTCAGGTGGGTATTAATATCATGTTAATAATATGAATTTGTTACTAATTCCATACAGATTTTATTTCTGCTATTACATTTTTAAATGTCCTTGCAGTCATTCTCATTCATTTCTCTTGTCTCATTGTGTCTCTCTCCTTATGGTTTTCTGTTTCTACTCTACCTCTCTCCCGATCCTTCCCTCCCTCCCTTTTTCCTTTCTCTTTCCTTCCCTCCCTCCTTCCTTTCTTTCACCCTTTTTCTCTCTCTCCTCTTTCTCTCTCTCTCTGTCTTTCTTTCCCTTTCCCTTTCCTTTTTTGCAGGGTCTCACTCCCATTTCCCAGGCTGGAGTGCAGTGGAGTGCATCATGGCTCATGGAAGCCTTAACTTCTGGGGCTCAGAGTAGTCCTCTCACCACAGCTTCCCTAGTAGCTGAGACTATAGACCCACGATGTCATGCCTGCCCAACTAATTTTTTGCATTTTTAGTCGAGACAGGGTTTCGCCA
Source organism: Ateles fusciceps (assembly GCA_036589455.1). Classification (NCBI taxonomy): domain Eukaryota; kingdom Metazoa; phylum Chordata; class Mammalia; order Primates; family Atelidae; genus Ateles; species Ateles fusciceps. Next base: position 6,323,933 of record JAZHEH010002496.1, read on the forward strand.
TGTTGTCCAGGCTGGTCTTGAATTCTTGATTTTAAGCAATCCACCTGCCTTGGCCTCCTAGAGTGCTGGGAGCACAGGCATGAGCCACTGCGCTGGGCCTTCTCTTTCTGTTTCTTAGAAAATATGGCTTACTTCCTTTTGATTGTGCCAGGTACCTTATACATGTTTGTACAAATGCCTGTAGAGAATTATTTTCAGAAGATTGCTTTTTTTTGTTTTTTAAAACTTCAGGTTGATATTCTCTTGTCTTTGTAATTCTTTTTTTTTTTGGCCTTTCTTTTCCCTAGTCTCTTTTCTCTTCTGTTTGATTAAGGATAGATTTGTGTAGAATCTGTTTGTCAACAAACACAGGATCTAGATTGCCCCTGTCCCTGTTCTGTTCACTTGAGTTCTAGCTGGAGTTGCTTTTCCTATCTCCATTGTAGAATTCGTTGTTTATATACAACCTTCAGCATATGCCTATTTTTAAAAAGCTGTCATCTAGAGCAGCTCTGCTGGACAAAGAAAGGATCTTGTATTGCTTGTTTTCATCGCCTTGCTCTTTGACATTCTAGTCAGAGAGAATATAAGAAAGCCTATGTGTGGTTCTCAAATGTGCTACTTGCATGAGTTTTCCTGTCTCTTTTCTTACTTTATGAAGCTTTGTAAGGATTGCATCTCCCGGTGTTTCTGTGTGCCTTTGCCGGCACTACCCTCCTCCCTTCTATACAGACCATAAGTATTTTCCAGGGGTTGCATGTCCCTTCTGAATGTAGAAGTATAGAAAAAGAGGAAGTCACATGGAGCAGTGCTGTAGCAGCCATGAGAAGGTATACATATGCAATGGGGGAACTACTGCCCAGCCTTATAAGTGACATGTACTTTGTATTTCTGAGTGAGGTGGTAGACTGGGGTAAAAACAAAGCATCGTCCTTTCTATAATCTTGCATATATTTGATTTTTTTCAGTATACACTGATATTTGTTTTGTATCTTTGGGTCTAATTTTGTTACTTTCATAATTAATAGAATTATTAGCAGATTCTAGCAATCAATCAGTTGTTAGTTTGAACTTTTATTACTAACAATAGACAACACTTATTACATACATCTTATGTGTTAACACTGATATAAGTGCCTTAAATGTATTAACTCATTTAATTTTCATAACAACCTATGTGTGGTACTATAATTGTCACCATTTTATAGATGGGGAAAATGAGGCACAGAGGAGTTGAAAACCTTGCCTAAGAGTACCAAGTTAGTGTGTGGTGCAGTCAGCATTCGAACCCAAGAGGTCTGTATTTTTGTTTCTGGCAGTTTTTTGCCTTTTTATAACCCCATCTTCATAGGCTGGTTCTCCTTTCCTCCTCTCTCTTCTTTTATGATTACGTAAGACTATTTAGGGACTGGCAACTAGATAGCATTTTTAAAAGATGACCTTTAGAGATGACCTTTCTGAAGTTTAGATATGGTACATAAAAAATATATGTGTGTTACATTATGAAACAAATTTTTAAACTTTCAAAAGAATGAATTTGTTTAGACTGCAAATTTATTGAAAATAAGTTAACTTGTTCTTTGTAGTTCTTAGTTATTGGTCACAGGTGAGCCAGATTGCGGAAGATGGAGGAATTATCGGGGTTGGAGGCAGAAATTTACTGTTTGACAGTGAAAGAGGTGGGAGGAGGTGAGGAAGGCTTTTGGTAGTTAATGGGGGATATATTTAGCATATAACAATTTGGGTTGTATGTGCATCCCTTTGTGTTCTCTGGGTTGAAACTCCTTTAGAGAACTGTGTTTCTATCTCCACCTTCTTGGAATACAGTGCAGCACCCTTCACAAGGTAACTACCTGGTAACATTTGTTGATCATGATTTTATTTAAACTCTTTTTCAATAAGATGCTTTATCAACATCATTTCTAAATTCTCTAAACATTAAATCTACGTAAGAACTTAATTTTGTCTGAGTTTAAATGTACTGTGGCCCTTCAACGTGGCTTAATGGAAAGGGAATGGGCTTTGGAATCCTTTCAGCTGTAGTTCACATCTATGCACTGGCACTTTAACTATGTGATCTTGAACTAATTAGTTACCACTTTCGGTTGCTTTTTCCTCATTGTAAAATGAGGATATAATACCTCCCTTATCTTTAGGCTGTCTTAGGATTCAATGCAAAAGCATGTAAATTTTTTTGTGCAACAAATGTAGACTGCTTTGATGTGATTTAAGCACTCAGTAAATGTTTTCTAGAAAAACAGTAACTTCACATATTATACATGCCAACACTACAGTTTAAAAATTTTGATTTAAAATAGTGTATGTGATACGATGTTTTAACTTCAAGAGCAAGCATGCTCAGTTGAAATATGAGTGAAAAAGTAGCCTTTGAATAAAAAGTTTCTTTTCTTGTCCTTCCTATCCCAGGTCCTGAGGGAGTCTAACAAGTTAGCAGAAATGGAAGAACCACCCTTGCTTCCAGGAGAAAATATTAAAGACATGGGTCCGTAATGGTATTTTTTGTTTAATGTCCTTCTCTGTTCTGACTGTGCAGACTGTTCGGTACTCTTAGCATACAGAGAATAAACTGGCTGTCAGAGACACCTCCTGTCTGGCAGCACTCTTTACCTGCAGCCTTCCCAGCATCTTAGTGTGTTTTACAGACCTAGGCCTATATCCGCTGCTAGTGTTTGTGTTTGGACTACTGGGAAACATGCAAATTGAATTATACTTTGCCTCTTCTCTTGTTTGTTTTACTGTCTTTACATGTAGGGGGCTTTTTGCTAAAACTGTTACTGAATTCTGTGAAGGAAAATTTTAGTATTTTGAATTACTATATTCAGATACTGAATTGCCTAGATAAAAACATTGAATTGTCACTTTATACAAGTAATTTTTCTTAAAACACATTCTCTTCTGTTTGCCTCCTTTATGTCTTTCTTCTCTGAATAAACTCAGGTTAACTTTTGGATGAAATATGTCATCTCCAATGCATCTGTCTGTATGTAGATGTCTTTCTCTGCCCAGCCTAATATTTATAATATGGGCTAGAAACTGAAAATGAGCTTCTAAGCTGTGCTTTTTTCCTCATGCTTTTGCTTTGTTTCATCCATGTGATAATCTGCAGATACCTGCCCATAAACGCGAGAAATAAAGTAATATATTAGAAGAATGAAGTAAATGATTTCTTAGTTAATATAGCTACCATCTTTCCTTTTGGTACCAATCATAATTTTTAAAAAGGATTAAAAAAAAATGCTTAATTTTACTTGGCTAGGTGTCATTACTCTGTGTAAAAATAAACCAAAGGGAGGACCTCTACTCTAGATGGATTATTACTTACTAAATTTAGCTTCCTAGTCTTTAGCATGGTATCTGTCTTTTCTTGCTCTTGACTCTTAACTGAATAACCTCTCAGTTGTTTTCTTTTCCCCACTCAGCCTTATGTATACACTAAGCTCCCAGTCTGAACTACTTGCTTACATTTTTTCAGCATTGGCTATTGTATAATGACGGTAGTTATTATTATTGAGTGCTTACTATCTCAGTCATTCTGAGAGAGTATATTCTGGAGAATAACATTAACCCCATTTTGTAGATGAGGAAACTAAGGCATAGGGAGATAATTTAGCTAAGAAGGTTATATCTAGCATTGTGACAATTTGTTTTTTCTTATTCTGAACTTAATGCTATAATTGTAGCTCCCATTATGAAATACGGCTTTATTAAAGACCTTCGGGTTACCACTCAGTCTCATTTGTTGGCTCCTCTTCCTTTAATAGCAACATGCCCTAGGACTTCATCCCTGACCCACTTCCCTTTTTCCTCCTGTATACTAGTTTCGGTTGACCATATCTAAATTAGTAACATCACTTGCCATATACTGGCTGACGACTTCAGAATTTGTATCTCCAGTGTGAACCTGTGTCCTAATGTAAGTAAACAAATGCCTCTGTCTTAAACATACATCCTTTAATATCCTATAGGAACTTTATACCCAACATCTCCAAAATGGAAATCATCCTGTTTAACGCCAAGCTTACTCTTTTTTTTTCTTTCTCTAAGTTGACCCCAATACCAGCTGTCCATTTACTCAAGTCAGAAATCTGGTTGTCATACTAAATTGCTCTTTTTTTTTCTGGACTCTTAACATCCAGTCAGGTAACTGACCTGGAGGAGTCAGTCTCTAAGGATTTCTTGTATTTATCTTTTCTCCATTTTCATGATGTCTTGAGGAATGATAGATGGTACAGAACAAAGCAAAGACTAATGATGATAATAGTAACATAGGTATAAACCCTTGCATTTTTGTATTGTACTTAGAATTTTAGAAGTATATTATCTCATGATTTTAGAATAAAGGGGAATATGTAACAGAAAAGCACTGGCCTGAGAATGACATTCCTGTGGTGGGATATAGGATAATAAGGCTGATTTTTCTTACACGAGTAAGAAAACTGAGTCTGGAAGGAATCCAGAAATGTCTTTAGACATTAGAAACCTTGAATAAAGCTTTCCTAGATGAGGTAAAAATTCATAAGGGAAAAAAAATATTTGTACAAAGCAAGTTTGTGTATTCTTATGTAATGATAGGTTCATTTAATTCTAAAAGCTTTCCTCTAAATGAAATATACATTGGGAACAATGATTTTAAAAAGTAGTTTATACTTAAATTGTTCCCAAGGGAACTATTTTGAAGGTTAGAAATGATTGTTAAAACATCAGTCTCATTTCAGATTCCATGCAAAGCAGCCAGTCCTTCAAAGTGTTGAATGAGAAGCAAAGTCAGGAGGTTGTAATACCTTACTAAATATGTTTCATGGCCCCAGGTTTTCCCAGAAGCCCCTTGAAAGGGTCTTAGAAAGTTGTTGCTCTGCAGAATTGCTCCTTACTTCTGTGGAATGATGAAGATACTCCTTTATCTGCTGATTTGCTATAATAATGACATGCTCATAATTTATGAATATTTGAAGATATAAAAACCATGTACTGGACATTATGAACTGTGGTTTTGTAAATAATATTTTGAGATACTGATTCCTAAGTCATACTGCATAATCAGTTAATGCATATTTTACAAAACATACTGCCATGTAGATTCATCATTTATTATTTAATAAAATATTACTTGTGATTATTTCTTTACAAAGTCTGGCATTGGTTGGTCATCAGTATAATATCCTCTTCTTATACTGTTACCTTTCTAAGAAAGTATATTTTAAATGAGTGTCATTTCACCTATAAAATTTTCCCCGTAAGTATTGTTCAGATCAGGAGTTTGTGGAGTAACATGTTTTGGATATTACATTTGTAGAATAATGTTGACAAAGTGGACTGTGGCCAAGAGGAAGATCAGGAGATTGGTGAGGCTGCATAGAAGCTGCAATGAGATGATGGTGACTGTGCCTTGACATGTGTATTGTTGATACCACCATTGCCAGCACTTTCACCCTTATCTGCTGCAGCTACCCACACCTGTTTTATCTAGCCAAGCTAGTAGCCCCTTTGTTTCCTTACATTCTGTCTCATGGGATGACTCTCCACCTCTTCAGCCCGTCCCATTTAATTCTGTGTTTCTTCCCCAGATTAGTGCAGGGATGGAAGCTTTTAGGATTCTTAGGTGTCTGGAAATCACTGGTTCTCTGATTTTTCAGCATAAATTTGTCTAGGAATCATAACAATTTTATACGATAGTAGGTTTTAATACCATACAATGTATAGTAAACTGTGGACTTCTTGCCTTTTCAGCCAAAGATGTAACTTATATATGTCCATTCACTGGTGCTGTACGAGGAACTCTGACTGTCACGAATTATAGGTTATATTTCAAAAGCATGGAACGGGTAAGACTTAGATTAGATTTTTGTGTGTACATGAGTGTGCTGTTTGCAGCTAGTTTTGTTAATTTCTGATCATTTCTAATTAAAGCATTTCTGATTCAAATTTTGATCAGCTGTATAATTGTACAGTATTAATTGCTCAGTGTTAATTATTTTTTCTTCCCTTCTTTAGGATCCCCCGTTTGTTTTAGATGCTTCTCTTGGTGTGATAAATAGAGTAGAAAAAATTGGTGGTGCTTCTAGTCGAGGTGAAAATTCTTATGGACTAGAAACTGTGTGTAAGGTAAATATTACGTATGTGATTTTCTTTGGTTTGAAAAGCTTTGTATTAAATAGAACCCCTGTTTTGAAATTGCTTTCCAAAATGTGAAATGGATTTCCAATTAGAAAGTTTATTCTAGTATGACATTGACAGAAGAAAACAAAATTTAGCAGTAATAGAAAAGGTGATTCATGAATTAGACTTAATTCTTTTGGGCCCAGTTCAGTCTATATATTTTGATATATTCACAAATTTCATATCATTTTTAATAACGACCATCTTGGCTGGACGCAGTGACTCATGCTTCTAATCCTAGCACTTTTGGAGACTGACGTGGGCAGATCACTTGATGTCAAGAGTTTGAGACTAGTCTGGCCGACATAATGAAACCCCCATCTCTACTAAAAAATATAAAAATTAGCCAGGCGTGGTGGCAGGCACTTGTAATCTCAGTTACTGGGGAGGTTGAGGCAGGAGAATTGCTTTAACATGGGAGATGGAGGTTGTAGTGAGCCAAGATGGTGCCACTGCACTCCATCCTGGGCAACAGAGCAAGGCTCTGTGTTAAAAAAAAATACTAATAATAATGACTATCTTTAATGCACATAGTACTTACAGGATACCAAATACTTCCACATTCGTTATTTCACTTTGAGCCTTATAAAAATCCTGTGAGGTAGGCACCATAGACATTATTACTTTTAATTTACAAATGAGCAACCGAAGTCTCTGAGAAATTCTGCTACTTTGTAGTGGAAAACTAAATATGATATATTCATCATTACCTATGTTTTCTATTTCTAGTTCTCATAATTTTTCTACTTCTAAAACAGTGGTGGGGAAAAATTGATACTGTAGACTTTTCCTAGGTTCTTATCTATTGGCATTCTTTAAATGCATTGATACTAGAATGAAACATAGATTGTTACATTTTTACCAGTGTTACATTTTTTACCATGAAGTTATAGATATTTAATACTATGTACCACTTCTCCAGGTCACTGTTATTAAGGCCTATTCTACATCACATTGTTCTTTTGCTTTTCTGACAGTGCTGAAAGAAACAGCAGGTGTATAATTCAAGATACTTTATTATGCTAATCTTAGAAGTTTTGTGACTCTGCTATTAAAGCTAATGACTTAGTAATTATTTTTGTAGTTTTCTCTTTCCTTTCTTTTTTCTTTCTCACTCTGTCGCCCAGGCTGAGTGCAGTGGTGTGATCTCAGCTAACTGCAACCGCTGCCTCCTGGGTTCAGGTGATTATGATTCTCCTACCTCAGCCTCTTGAGTAGCTGGGATTACAGGCACATGCTGCCATGTCTGGCTAATATTTGTATTTTTGGTAGAGATTGGGTTTTACCACGTTGGCCAGACTGGTCTAGAACTCCTGGCCTCAAGTGATCTACCCACTTTAGCCTCCCAAAGTGCTGGGATTACAGGCGTGAGCCACTGTGCCTGGCCTGTGGTTTTCCATTACAGTTAGAAGGGCTCTGTGAGTGTAATCACCATCAACCATGTGTCAAGCACACTGTTTCTTGATTACTTTTCTATAGTCTAAGTAGCACATAGCATGTAAGAGGATGTGAAAAGATAATTTTGAATCTTAATTATTTTAAATACTTTTTTTTTTACAGGGAACAGGATCATTACCAATAAACACAAATATTTGTAAGGCCCCTGACGTTGTCCTGTCAGAGAACTCTGTGGTTAACAGAATGATTCTGAGTATCTCCTAGTTATAAAGATATTTACTGAGGGAAAACAAGATATCAGGTTAGGTTCCTGCACATGTTTATTTTAAAAGATAGTAAAGCTAGCATTATAGTTTTGGATCAGATTTATAATATACTGTTTTACTTATGTATTGTGGGTACATTGTAGTGGAGTGACTTTGTGTGCGGTTCTACAAAATGAGGCATAATAAAGCTATTTTGAATTCTGCCTAGGTTAAAACATTTAAATAAAATGAACAGTCTTAAAATTATTATTTTCTTATACATTTATTTCTTAAATTTTTTGTAGAGACAAGCTCTTGCTATATTGCCCAGGCTGGTCTTGAATTTGTAACAATTTAGGTTTCATTCAATTATCAATGCATTTAAAGAATGCCAGTAGATAAGAACATAGGAAAAGTCTGCAATATCAATTTTTCCCCACCACTGTTTTAGAAGTAGAAACGCCTCAAGCGTCACTCCTGCGTTGGCCACTCGAAGTGTCGAATTACAGGCATGAGCCACTATGTCTGACCCTTAAAATTATCTTAATCCCCCAGTTTTTTTCTAAGTGCTATTAGGATACCAGTAAATCAGAACATAAATATTTGCATTCAGCCTGACCATAGACAATTGCTTAGGGACAAATGGAAGGGAACCTTGGTCTTTAGACCTGACTGTAAAAGCCTGGATAATACAAAGCAAACTATTCAGAGTTTATGATTATCAGTAGATGGTAGAAGAATGAGGTTATGGAGTAAAGGAAGGAAGACCTTTAGGCAGGGTTTAGTTCTATTAAGTCTAGTAGCAGGGGACTTAGGAAGAGAAGGTACAATGCAAATGAACCCTGGGAAAGGATAGTAGGAAAATAATCACCAGATATAATGGAAATGAAGACACATATGAAATGTAACAACTACTAATCAGGTTTTATTAATAAGGAAATTTATGACAGAAAATGGACTTTCACAGGGAAAACACATGCTGATAGTGTCTATCAGTCATGATATTAATCTTCAGATGTAATATTTTTAATCTCCAGTGCCTGCATCAAATACTACCTCTTTCACTGGCCTATTTTGAGTCCTTAAACATAGGTAAATTTCCTGCCTTCTAAACTCTTCTTTGTAGTAGAGTACCTTGTGTTTCTTTCAATTATTCCCAATAAACCATTATAATTTCCCTGCATCCAGGAGCTGTTGATTTATTTTTGTATCCCATATTCACAGATCTTAACATTTTACAAGATAGTTCCAAGGAACCTTGTTTATTCATTTAAGTAGGTGGTGAACAAACAATTATTAACTTGGGTTCTAAATCTTTTCTAGGATATTAGGAATTTACGATTTGCTCATAAACCTGAGGGGCGGACAAGAAGATCCATATTTGAGAATCTCATGAAATATGCATTTCCTGTCTCTAATAACCTGGTAAAATATTTCCTGCTTTTGGAAAATTTGTGCTATAATTATTGATGTAGTATAAAGTTGTCTAGGCTATCTAGAATCTCCACATTTACATCCTTGCTTTTATAGTTAATCAGATGTATAGTGTGGGTATAACCTAGTCTCCTGGATCAGTTTCTTTAGGTGTGAAATAAGGAAGCTGGACTAGCTGATTTTCTGAGGTCCATTCCAGCACTAACATTTTATAATTATATGATCTTGCTATTCAGGGTGTTTCCATGATGAAAAGCTATCTGTTGTCTTCATTAAGATTTGAAATCTCCTTTTTAATTGGGAGCCAGTTAAAACTAGCAATTTGGGAGGTAAGAGTAGGCAAACCCTGAGTTCCCATTATGTGCTGTCAACAGTGTTACACTCCATGTTTATGTCACTTCACTTCTATGTAGCCTATGATGGTGGATATTATTTATCCCTGTTTTAGCAATGAAAGAAGCATCAGATAAGCAGTTATCTCAAGGGCACAGTTAGTAGGAATACAATTGGGAATCAATGTTGGTCTTATGTTCAGTTTTTTTTTTTTTGCATGATAGTTGTTTTTAAATGTAATGTCTTTTTTTTTTTTTGCTAAAAGAGTGGACTTTTTGCTTTTATTATTATTATTTTTTCTTTATATTGCATTTTAGGTTTTGGGGTACATGTGAAGAACATGCAACATTGTTGCATAGGTACACACATGGCAGTGTGATTTGCTGCCTTCCTCCCCATCACCTATATGTGCCATTTCTCCCCATGCTATCTCTCCCCAACTCCCCCACCCCCCCGCTGTCCCTCCCGTTTCCCCCTGACTGACCCCAGTGTGTGATGCTCCCCTCCCTGTGTCCATGTATACCCGCCTATGAGTGAGAACATGCGGTTTTTGATTTTCTGTTCTTGCGTCAGTTTGCTGACAGTGATGGTTTCCAGGTTCATCCATGTCCCTACAAAGGTCATGAACTCATTGTTTTTTATGGCTGCATAATATTCCATGGTGTATATGTGCCACATTTTCCCTGTCCAGGCTATCGTCGATGGGCATTTGGGTTGGTTCCAGGTCTTTGCTTTTGTGAACAGTGCTGCTATGAACATTTCATTTCATTGCAATGAAAGACAATATAGTGTCTTTCTTTATTTGAAAGTAAACCTACAAAAGCTACAGAAGATAATATGAAGGAAGTATAATGATACGTTAGTATTTGGTGAGTTTTCTTGGCAAGTGTCTGTGCCTTTTCGTATGCTTGAAAAATATGTAAAAAAATAAATTTCCAAAATTATAAAACAAAAGCTATAATACAAAAAAGGATGTTAATACAAACCATTCTTGCAGATAAATAAATGAAAACTTTGGCTATATGGATACATTTCTGATTCATTACCTTTGTGAATATCTTTTTTAGCTCTTACCTTTGTTTACTTTTTTGTAGCCTCTTTTTGCCTTTGAATATAAAGAAGTATTCCCTGAAAATGGGTGGAAGCTGTATGACCCTCTTTTAGAGTATAGAAGGCAGGTATGTACTTTCTTTTCTTTCAGTTTTAGTATTCTGTATTCTTTTCATTACAAAGAAAACTGGGTGGAACCATGTATGAAAACCAGTATATCTCATACCACAGTAATGCAACACATCGAGAGATTAAAGCAGAATTCAATCTTGAAATCTGTGTTTTAGTGTATCATTCTTCCTATTCTTCAGTATACCACCTCTCAAAGAGTGTCTATACTGCATTACTTAAGCTCTGCCTAAAATAGTCTTTTATTTTTAACTTTCCTCCTGTCCACTGTGCTTTGAGAATTTAAGACATATTGATTATTCCTTGGTAATCATTAGATTTGTCATCTAGAGTATTTTAGAATTCAAATATGAAAATTCTTGAGCTTGTACATTCATATTTAGATTTCAAACATAGCATTTTAATTTTAACATTTCTAATTTATTGTGGTTTTGTTTCACAAAGCCAGGTAAAGAACCACCACCAGAGAGCTAAGGATACCTAAATGACTTAAAGTGGAGTTTGTTACTACCCTCGCATGTGGAAAGTGAAGTTGAAATTTCTTCATTCAGTTATACGGTTAATTGGCAAAATATGAAATAAAATACAAAACAAATGGGAATCAACTAAAAGCCAAGAGTATATAAGAAACATGTTAGGAGATTTGTGCTAATTCAAAAATATAATGTCAGAAAAAGATGACTAAGCAACCAGAAAATCTAGCAAGTGTCTTTAGAAATTATAAAAATGAGGACTACTCTTTGGGAATCTGGGAAAAAACTGCTGTCCCAGGAGCGTTCACTGTAGAACTTTGGAAAGCAGATGAGGTAACTGTGTCTACAGAAAAGAAATAAATTATTATTGAAAAGAAAAAATAAGTGTAAATGAACAATATGCCCCTAAAGAAAGAGAATTATGAGATTAGGAACTGTGGCAGTAAGAATAGAGCATTGGCCTCTACATTAAATGCTATGGATGCTTTATGGTCTTTGACTTACTAGATGAATTTGTTGGCTTCTTTTTTTTGCAGAGTGAGAAACTGTCTCTGAGTCAAATAAAAGGTCTAATGGAGAGGACACTGTATTTGTAGTTAGAAGCAATAGTTTTAAGATTTTTTTTTCTTGGATATATTTTATTATAGAAGAAATGAAGATGATCCTTTAAAATTAAAGACTAATGATAAAACATCAGAGTATGCAATTTCCTCCTTTAATAAAAAAGCATTTTCTCCCTTAAAACAAAAAAGGAAGTGGTAATACTTGCATTCTGTACAAAATTCAAAAAGTCCCACAGTGTGTACTGAAAGGTAGTTTTTCCTTCCAGGACAACTCTGTGTCCCCCACAGCCATCCCAGTTCCTCTCCTTTTAGGAAATGATATTATTGGTTTCCTGAGTATTTTTTCAGAGGTTTCATGTCTACAAAGCCTGTGTATGTATCTGTGTATATTGTTTATTGCTTATTTTTATTTTTTGAGATGGAGTCACACATTGTTGCCCAGGCTGGAGTGCAATGGCGTGATCTCTACTTACTGCAACCTCTGCCTCCTGGGTTCACATGATTCTCCTGCCTGAGCCTCCTGAGTAGCTGGGATTACAGACACACACCACCACACCTGGCTAAATTTTTGTATTTTTAGTAGAGATAGGGTTTCACTATGTTGACCAGACTGGTCTCGAACTTCTGACCTCATAATCTGCCTGCCTTGGCCTCCCAAAGTGCTGGGATTACAGGCATGAGCCACCACGCCTGGCCTAAGTGTATATTGTTTTTTTAACCATATGGTAGCATGCCATATACACCCCTCTGTGCCTTTCTATTTTCATTAATATACTTTGGAGATTGTACCATCTCTAAACATACAGATCTTCCCATTTTTAAAAATTGACATATAACTCACATACCATAAAATTTACTATTTTAAAGTATACAGTCTGCTTTTTAACATACTCACAAAATTTTGGAATTACCACTACACTCTAATTCTAGGACATTTAGAAGACTTAGTTTTAAATTTTAGCTCTAGTTCTTACTCTCACACTTAGATTTAGGCCCTTGAATGAGTTATTTATGTCACAATGCCTTTATTTTTTACTTGGTGATAGATACTACTTTATGGGATGGTTGAAGGATTAATAACATATAGAAAGGTACTTGGTAAACTAAAAATCTATTCAAATCATTATTATATTTGTTATATTGTAAGGCTCTGAAAACAGGTATCATGACTGGCTTTGTCATGTGCTTCCACTAAAAAAATGAAAGCTACATTCATTCAATACATGTATGTATAATAGTGCTAAAAAAAATTAGACTATATCTTTTCAAAAATGGGCAGAGGCTGGGCACAGTGGCTTACACCTGTAATCCCAGCACTTTGGGAGGCCGAGGCAGGCAGACTGCTTGAGCCCAGGAGTTTGAGACCAGCCTGGGCAACATAGTGAAATCCCATCTGTACAGAAAATAAAAATTAATCAGGTCTGGCGTGCACCTGTAGTCCCAGCTACTTGGGAGGCTGAGGTGGGAGGACTACCTGAGCCTGGGAGATCAAGGCTGTGGTGATGCATGAACATGCTGGTGCACTCCAGCTTAGGCAACAGATTGATACCATGTCTCAAAAAATAAGTAAATAAAAATGGGCAAAGCTGTTAATAACCATTTAGGTTTGTCATATAGGAGAATGTTTATTTAATTTACTCTTGAAGGACATATACAGTATGTAGTTAATTAGAGAGGACTGTGGAACTTGTGGATAGGATAAAGCCAAGAAAAATCAAGTCATCAGTCTGGGCACAGTGGCTCACACTAATTCTAGCACTTTGGGAGGCCGAGGTGGGAGGATCACTTGAGCCTAGGAGTTCAAGATAAGCCTGGGCAACATGATGCAACCCCGTCTCTACCAAAAATACAAAAATTAGCCATGTGTGGTGACACATACCTGTAGTCCCAGCTACCCAGGGGGGCTGAGGCAGGAGGATTGACTGACCCTTGGAGGCCAAGGCTGCAGTGAGCCATGAGTGCACCACTGGACTTCAGGCTGGGCGAGAGAGTGAGACCCTATCTCAAAAAAAAAAAAAAAAAAAAAAAAATCAAGTCATGGGTAAAAATCTGTATGAAGACAATGAGCAGCCCAGTGCAGTGGTTCACAGCTGTAATCCCAGCACTTACTTTGAGAAACCAAAGTAGGAAGATTGCTTGAGTTCAGGAGTTCAACACCAGCCTGGGCAACATGGTGAAACCCTATCTCTACAAAAATATACAAAAATTAGTCTGGTGTGGTGGTGCATGCCTGAAGTCCTAGCCACTCTGGAGGCTGAGGTGGGAGGTTTGCTTGAGCAGGGGAGGTTGAGGCTGCAGTGAGCTGTGATCGCACGACAGCACTCCAGCCTGGGTGGAGTGGAAAGACCTTATCTCAAGAAACGAACAAAAAAGATAATGAGCATGGTCTCCTGCAGAAGTACCCAAGAAAAGGTACATGCATTACTTAACAAACTTGGAAAACAGTCACTTCAGTCAAGGGAAACAGAATTTATCCTTAGACCTGGAATGTAAGTAACTAAGAAAGCCATAATCCTTTCAATTTGGTTGTATAATAAATTGAACCTGACAAGTGGATACATTAACTGAAGGGCAGTGATGTTGCTTGGAGAGTAGAAAAATATATACCAAAGATCAGTAATTGTCAGTACATTTTTAGTACCGCCTACAAAGAGTGTGTCTGAGGGCTAGCCAATTCCAGTTTTCTGCATGAAAGGCAGTTTTGGGTGTGTCAGCTTATCTAAGAATGAGAACGACAGTAGCCATTAAGTCAGTGGTTCTTTTACCACCCTGTTACTTACCTGAAGAATGTGACATTCCCCATGGGAACAGTGGTACTCTTGGTAGGGATTTTTCAAGGATATGGGAAGTGCGGTGGGAGAGAGATGGGAGTACCTTTCTGGGTTGGGGGATGGTACATTAGGCTCTTAGATGTATGCTTCTCAAGTGATCTGACCCTCTGCTCTGACTGCATGTTTTCTAAGAAAACTTCAGAAACTAATTTTGCTTCTTATGGAAATTTCATATGGCTCACTAATGTATTCATTCATGCATTTATTAAATTCATATAATAACTACTAAATACTAGTAAATACTGTAGGGAGAGAACATGAAGCCATTTGGGAGCTAAAAGAAGTTTGATATAGACTAGACCAGAGCATACAGTGGCAAGGGAGAGATCTGGAGAAAGCAGGATTGTAGAGGGCTTTGCTAAGTCTGGTAAGAGGACTTCATACTTTATATAAAGAGCAATCGGTAGCCATTGATTTTAAGCAGAGGAATGACATGATCCCTTTTGTTGCATCTTAAAAGATTACTGTGGAGGCAATGTAGAGAATGGATTGTAGACGGACAGGAGAAAAGTTATCATGGCCTGAATCAGGGAAGTGGTGGTAAGAACTGAAAAAAGTAAGCAAACTTCTGGTATTTCTGGAAGAAAAAATCATTGAAATTGGTCATTGATTGGATGTAAGGATAAGGGAGAGGAGGCGTTAAAGATGATAACCATGTTTCTTGCTTGAGTACCATCTCTTTACACTTGCCAATTCAAGTTGTTTTACTTGTACTTTTTATTATAGCATGTGAAATATATATAATATACATATGTATATTATATATTATATATATTTCACATGCTGTAACATATATATTTTAAGATGTTTTATATATATATATATATATATATTTTTTTTTTTTTTTTTTTTAAGATGTAGTCTTGCTCTGTCACCCAGGCTGGAGTGCAGTGGCTTGATCTTAGCTCATTGCAACCTTCACTTCCTGGGTTCAAAAAATTCTCCTGCCTCTCAGCCTCCTAAGTAGCTGGGATTACAAGCATGTGCCAGCATTCCTGGCTAAGTTTTATACAGTAGAAATGGTGTTTCATCCATGTTGGCCAGGCTGGTCTTGAACTCCTGATCTCTAGTGACCCGCCTGCCTCTGCCTCCCAAAGTGCTGAGATTACAGGCGTAAGCCACTGCACCCGGCCAGCATGTGAATATATTTTTAAAAACCTCTAATTAAGCCTTTTACTTCTGGAAATAAGAAAAAAAGAAAAATCAAGTCATGGGTAAAAATCTGTACAAAGATAAGCAGCCCGATGCAGGGTTTAACTTTCATCTTACGGTCGTCCAGAATATCTGAGGTTGAGGAAAGCAGGAAGGAGGGAGGGAGAGATGTAGACCGTAAGAAGCAAACTGGGACCAGGCTAATTATATGGGGTAAACAGGATGTAAGGTGCTAATGAAGAAACAGAACACAGTTAGGGATAAGTGGAAACACTATTGAGAGTGTTTCCTGGAAGGGAATTTTCTTTCTTAAATTTTAACATCCTTTTGGGTGTTTGGCAACAGCTTGCTCTTTGAGATTTTTACAACAATTTAGTGAACCAGGATAGTAAATTTTTCTGGAGGAATAATGTATTTTTATATAAAAAGGATAGATTTGGAATGTTCATGGAATTTTCTACTACTTCCTAATGTGTAGCTTTGGCTAAATTACACACTGTGCAACCGTTCCTTTATCTATGAAGTAAAGTTAATGAAATCTGAGTACAATAAAATAGATCTGTATGTTTGGATGTAAAGAGGCTGGCAAAGTGCCTACACATAGTAGATGGTCAGTAAAGGTATTTTTCACTTTCAATTCTGTCTTTTTCTGTTTGATGATAAGAATTTTCAGAGATCATAAAATTTAAAATAGATTTTCTTAAGTCTAATCATTTAATATAATAGCTTTATTTTCTATACAGTGAAGGAAGGAAAATTTCAGTTGTCTTATTAAGTAATCCTATATGTGATGTAGTATACTATCTATAAAATAGCAGGTATTGAAGGACCACATGGGAGCTCAATAGTTGATATGTTTTTAAAAAGTTGTTTTAAGTATTTCTGTTACCTGTTGCCTGTTGTAACTTTGCCTTCCATTCCTCCCTTGCTTTTCTAATATATTTTAGATTAACAACATCCCATTAGTAATACAATGCCTGAGCGAAAAATGACTTTAGGTATGTAAGTGATAGCTGTGTATGTATCACTCTGGTGGACACGTGGTGCCTGACTTCTGATATTTCTTTGTACAGATAAATGGCAACAAAGTCAGTCATCCGGTCTAACTGAATGAGACCTTGTTCTCTTTTAAGAATAGGAACATCTGCAGTCTTAACTGTTTCCTTCCTCCCCCTGAAGATGCTTAGCACAGGCCCACACTCAATTTAGTGAATTAATGTCTGTTATATTAACATCAAATTGAGTTCCACAAATGAATACATATCCCTACATTAGAATATCTAATCTTAAAAGCCTGGTACCACAGGCAGACAACAGCTATCCTAACACTTTGAGGGATGGACAGTAGAGGTCAGAGAGATTGAACAGAATGGCTTCTGTCTTGGTGTCTTTTAATATTTTAGTTAGATAATTTGTCTTATGTTTCATTTCACATGTAGGGAATTCCAAATGAAAGCTGGAGAATAACAAAGATAAATGAACGGTATGACCTTTGTGATACATACCCTGCCCTCCTGGTTGTGCCAGCAAATATTCCTGATGAAGAATTAAAGAGAGTGGCGTCCTTCAGATCAGAGGCCGTATCCCAGTAAGAAGTTCTGATGAGCCTTTGCAAATGCTCTTTTACTCAATGCTGAGATTAATGAGTGGGAGAATGGATTCAAGATACAAATAGCAAATAGCTGCAGCAGCAGGTCTTTCATGAGGATATTGGAGATTGATTTATTTAGTAAAGTTAAAACTGGAGGAAAGACTTAAAGAGGTTTCTGGAGAGTGTGATATGGGTACTAATAAATGCACAGAATTGCATGATTCTTTACTGAGAAAGTTTGCTCTGTGTATTAGTCCCCATTTCTTTATCTTATTGTACATTCTTTAGACATGGTGATAAATGTTCTTTTATTTTTAAGTCCTAGAAAGAAGAACACCTTACAAATTTATGATGAATAATTGGATTTTAGAAAGATGAGCTTAAATAATTTTAGGTACAAAATTCATATATTCCAAAGACTTTTAAAACTGAGCAGTTTTACTGTTAAGTGGTGTTTAATTAGCCCTGTTTCAAAGTATGTTTTTCAGGAGATAACATTTCCCAATAATCAATGACTTTCCTAAATCATTATCTGACTAAAGAATTAGACCAAGTTTTCCACATGCCAGACTTGGCTTGAAAGAAAGGTGATGATTTTTCCTAGCAGCCGCAGATATCCTTTCATGGCCAGGCTTTGGATCCGGTTAGAAAACAGAGCGTTATTGAGTACTGTTTTTGAGAATTATAAACAGAGAAGTATGTAAAATGTATGTTACCATTTTTTTTCCTCACTAAGGTTTTATCATGGATTCATCCTGAAAGTCAAGCCACAATCACTCGGTGTAGCCAGCCCATGGTTGGAGTGAGTGGAAAGCGAAGCAAAGAAGATGAAAAATACCTTCAAGCTATCATGGATTCCAATGCCCAGTCTCACAAAATCTTTATATTTGATGCTCGGCCAAGCGTTAATGCTGTTGCCAATAAGGTCAGATGGTCTTTTAGTAATTATGATTACAATTATGGTTTCGTGGATTAGCTGAGTTTGTCAGGGCCACAGTGTAGTGAAAAGAGCTCAGGCTCTACAGTGCTAAAGATGTAGGTTCTAGTCTTGGCTCTGCCACTTGATGGTGTGAGTTTGAGTTATTTTAACCTTTTTAGACCTCAATTTGCTTACTGGTAAAAATGAGAATAATAGTTAAGTGTTGTTTGGGAGCAAAAATCATTTAATAAAAAAATGCGTAACTCCGTGCTTACTTACATAATAACTAGGTGTTCAGTTATTCTTAGTTTCCCCCTTCTCCAAATTTGACAACTAAGTGAGCTTATGACTGAGTGAAGTCCCTGTATAGTACTGCTCTAGGAATAGTGAACTAGTGTTCTCAGTGACTAGTGGTGCCCTCTTCTGACCGCCCTCCACCTGAACAGGTTATTTAGACTGAAGAATTGGCAGTTAGCTTTGGTTGATTGTTCCAGTAGAATAAATATTAACGTTGTGGAAATTGAAATTTTGGTTCAGCTGACAAAATCTATAGAAGGAAGGAAGGTGAGAGAAGACATAACAACGTAAGTACAGCAGCAGGAACTATTACTGAAAAGTGCTCATCTTTTAAAATGTACATTTCAGTGCTTTTAGTATATTCACAAAGTCATACAACCATCACCACTACCTGATTCTAGGGCATTTTCATTCTGTGTGTTTGTGTGATACGTTCTGTATCGTTGTTACCACTGCTGTCTTTCTAGAATGTTGCAAAAAATTTGAATTGAAAGTCCCTGTCTTATTCCCACTCCTCAGAAGTAACCTTTGTTAACAGGTATTCATTGAAACACTGTTATTTCTATTATTGTGCCAAACGATTTCCCAGACTCTCAGTGTCAGAAAGGAAGCTGAACTTCTGTTCTTTTGGTAATCTGTTGCTGGTTATGAGTTGGTAGGTTTTGTTGTTTTAAAAGATACGGGTCATATGATCACTTAATTATTATTTTTGGAGACAGAGTCTTGCTCTGTCACCACGCTGGAATGCAGTGGCACAATCTTGGCTCACTGCAACCTCCGTCTCCCGGGTTCAAGCGATTCCCGCTTCAGCCTCCTAAGTAGCTGGGACTACAGGCACATGCCACCACGCCAGGATAATTTTTTTTGTATTTTAGTAGAGATGGGGTTTCACCATGACCAGGATGGTCTCCATCTCCTGACCTCGTGATCTGCCTGCCTCAGCCTCCCAAAGTTCTGGGATTACGAGCGTGAGCCACCACGCCTAGCCGATCACTTAATTTTATATAATTACATTTGCTGCTCCAGTATTTTTCTATTTTGTTTCTATTAGGGTTCTAAGAAGTATGATTTTATACATGAGTTAGGTTGGAGATAGAATATTTTATTCATGAAATATAAAAACATTAAGTCCAGAAAAATTAGGTTCTTCTTTCTAGCCATAGCTTATTTTGAACACCAAATATTTCCTCATTTTATTCTGTAGATGAGGACATTTAAGTCCTTTGAGGATTTAAGTCTTTGAGGACATTGATGATGATAGTATTCTGTGCTTTTATACTTGTTCTTTTTATTTAAAAAATTA
The DNA here is from genome assembly GCA_036589455.1 of Ateles fusciceps. Lineage (NCBI taxonomy): Eukaryota > Metazoa > Chordata > Mammalia > Primates > Atelidae > Ateles > Ateles fusciceps. Next base: position 6,343,807 of record JAZHEH010002496.1, read on the forward strand.
TGTGGTTAAAAAAGAAGTAGGTCATTTTGATTGCAAATAATTTATTTCTCAGATATGAAGATTAATATGAGGTAAAGAGGCAGGGAGGTGAAGAAGCATAGGTGCACCAGACATGTGGTCCCAGCACACGAAACTTACAGTCTGGTAATTTCAGTAAATATGAAGGCAAGTTTTCTGTAAGAAATTATGCTTGGGTAGGACTTGAAGTATAGGCAGGGAAAATTTAGTGCTTTACAATGTTTAAATACCTTCTTATGTGTTTCACATTTAACTTTAATAACGGCAACATGAGGAAGTCAGAGTAAGTGTATATTCATTTTATAAAGAAGATGAGGTAGCGAGTGGTTGTGCTAGATAAGTTGTCCTGAACTACCCATATTTTCCTGTGGAGTTTTCCTGGTCTCCAGTAATATGTATTAGCTATTGGAAATTTTATGTCACTTGTTTACAGATGTGCATTCATTTATGATTTTCCTGATGTGTGCTTTTTTCTAGGCAAAGGGTGGAGGTTATGAAAGTGAAGATGCCTATCAAAATGCTGAACTAGTTTTTCTGGATATCCACAATATTCATGTCATGAGAGAATCATTACGAAAACTTAAGGAGATTGTGTACCCCAACATTGAGGAAACTCACTGGTTGTCTAACTTGGAATCTACTCATTGGCTAGAACATATTAAGGTATGTGTGTGTTACTATATCCCAAACACAGACTTTCTCTACCCCTTTGTTTATATTAGCTTTTTACTTATAATTGAAATCAACATGAAGGTCCCTTTCTAAACAATGAGAAATGGGTAAATGCTTTGATAATTGGAACTACTACTGAATTTTGATGTTTGAATGAATTAGTTTTTTATATTGTGCATTTGGTTCTGTTATACTTCTTTTTTTCCCTTTTTCCATCCTATCTGAATTCTAACCATCCTTCAGATTCTACTTCGTATTTCATTTTTTCCATAAAGTCTTCCCAGATTGCATCCTTTTCCATTTTCTCTGAACTCTTTACTCTGTCTTTCCTTCTAATCAGGTACTAAAACTTGTACTTTGTTTGCTTTTGTGTGTCAACCAGTGTACTTCATGGAGACCAAGACTGGATAGATCCTATATATATTTTTTGTCCTGAGAGAGGCTAGGGTACTGTGTGAACCGGTACCCAATAAATACTAGTTGCATGATTTGTGAAGTTGAAACCATTCTGATCAGGGAAATGAGGTAGAGTGGTTGCGTGAGCCACAGAGTGAGTGCTAAATCTTGTGGAGAGCATGTCAGTGCTAATTTACCTAACATGCTCATTTAATGTTTGAAGCACCAAACTGTTATTTCTGTTAATATAGTTACCATATTTTCAGATATGGTCTGTCAGTAACATACCTCACCAAATATATATACTTATGTAACCACATACATAAGTAATATGAGTTAATGGGAAATACAATCTTTCATGTTAAGAAGGAGGATATTTCTACTCACATTAAAATCTCTAAAGTTCAGACAGAACTGAAGAGAAAACCAAATTGAACTAATAAGAATTTTAATTAGACGATTTTTACTATTGATTCCCTTTGAGAAGCTTAGAAGCTTGAAAATCACAAAGTATAAACACTAGTTAATGGCCCATTTATTAAATTAATAAATGTTCATGTGGCCCATTTATTAAATTATGTGATATATAAATATACAGCCTCAGGCTTGATTTGGAACTAACATAAATGGTTATGTTTGATTCTGAAAACTCCAAATATTTAATTTGCAGGTACAAGATACTCTCTAAAAGGTTGGCTGTAAAAGAATCAAATTTCCCTAGACGTGTAAGACATATAGTTTGGCGAAACTACTTTCTTCTTCTTCTCCAGTCCTTACCATACCAAGAAAGTTTATTCACTCATTCTGTTCTAGTCTCTGCTCAAATCACCTTTCTGAGAGAGGCCTTTCTCAGCTACTTTTTACAAAATAACAGTTCTACCAGCAATCCCTGTAACTTCTATGGAAAGTTTTCACTTATTGCCATCTGATACACTGTAGATTTCCTTGTTTATTTGTGACTGGTGGGCCTCACCCAAACAGAATGTAAACTTCATTAAGCAAGTACTTTGTTCACTGCTGTATGGCCCACACCTAGAGCAGTGTCTTTCTAGTAAGGGACTTCTAGTAAGGGACTCCATAAATGTTTAACGAATGAATGAACGATTCCTAATTTGGAAAACTCTTTGTGATCAGTCTTAACTAAGCTGATTCTTAACTCTGCATATGTACTTGAATTATAGGTGGAGCTTATTTAAAATACTGAATTTAGGATCATTGGAGAATGTGGTCTAGGCACTTCATGCTTACATGACTGATACATGTCAAGATCATCATATTACCCCATTTCCAGGATATGCTTATAACTATGATCAAGGGGAGACTGTCATATTTCCAAGTTTAATCTGTTTTCTTTCATTATCATTCATGTATGTAGAACTATACTGTTTTTTAAGTATTATACGATATGGCCATTGCAGAGAAGAATAGGGCTGTATTGTCCTTTTTTTTTTTAAAGATACCATACTTTTGTGTGTGTGTGTTTGGTTATATCTAATTCTGTTTAGTTTTAACTCAAAATGGACTTCAGAAAAGGTAAGTTATTTTGCAAAGGATTTCTGCATGTTAAAAAAAAATAAGAGCTGAAGTTATTTTAAATAACAGATTGGCATTAATCTGTGAATTTTCATGCATAGCATTACAGAAAAGTAGCTCACTCTAAAGTTTATACTGTGCTTGCTTTATGTTCGGTGACATAAAAATCTTCAGTCAAAACAATACAATAAATGCTACTGAATATTTTAAAAGAGATCCAGTTATTATTGCTTTCAGGTACTTATCCCAATTTGGTTAAGTAAGCATTGTTTTAAATCATAAAAAGGCTTCAGGTGCCATATCATTTATTTTTATTTAAATAGATTATGGAATATTTGATGATTCTTAGAAACGGATCTCTTTAGAACTTTACTCTTATAAGAATAATCTTACACCATGATTTATTTAGCACCCAAAGGTACTTTTCATTTGGCTATTTCATTGGGCAAATTAATAGGAGTCAGCAATTATGAGGTTTTTTTAGTTTTAAAAGCAAAATTTATATATCTTCTACCATTTAAAAAAATTCTTAGGGACAAATGTTTTTTCTCGTTATTAAAATAGTAATCCCTCATAAAACTGTATTAGTAAATTTTGAAGAAGGAAGTATTTAACTTTAAAAACCAATTTATTAAAAAATCTGTTTTCCAGCTTATTCTTGCAGGGGCTCTTAGGATTGCTGACAAAGTAGAGTCAGGGGAAGACGTCTGTGGTAGTGCACTGCAGTGACGGCTGGGATCGCACAGCTCAGCTCACTGCCCTTGCCATGCTCATGTTGGATGGATACTATCGAACCATCCAAGGATTTGAAGTCCTTGTGGAAAAAGAATGGCTAAGTTTTGGACATCGATTTCAACTTGTAAGTGAAAAACCTTGACTTTTGATGTATTACATGCATCTCATGCCAAGGCATGTGAAAATAATGCATTTTTTAAAATGAGATCTTCATCTAAAGTTGATCATTTACCTAGCAGGGTGAACGTTTTTGCTTGTTTTGGAAAGCATTAGGATATCCTAACATGACTAGTCTGGAGCCAGAGCTGGCTATTTGCCAGGCGTCTGACCAAGTCTTTCCTGTGATCTCAACTGGGAAACGTCAGTGATGACTATGGGTGTTTCTGGCCAGGTATTTTCCTAAATAATTGAAAGACTTTTAGAAGGTATTTACCCAGATGCTGTCTGTAATGTTAACCTTTAATATACAGTAGTTACCAGAGTATACTAGCAGTGTTTATACAGTTGTCCCTTGGTATATGTGGGGCATTGGTTACCAGACCCCATGAACAGGCCAAAATTCACACATACTCAAGTTTTGAAGTTGGCTCTGAGGGACCATGTAAAGTCAGCACTCTGTGTACGTGGGTTCTGCATCCTACATGTGGCTGAAACAAATCTGCATATAAGTTGACCTGTGCAGTTCAAACCATGTTGTTCAAGGGTCAGCTTTAACTTGAAAGGAACAGACATTTAAAGTTAGTCTGCTCTTTTCAACTTGAACTGTTAAATAAAATTGGGCATCTGGGGTGTTTATTCAGATGGCTCACATTTTGCAGTTCTCTACAAAATGTACTTATCATGAAAAGGCCATTTAAAACTCTTATTTCAAAGAATAAAGTTCTAAATCATACCTGTTAATATCACCATTGATTTTGTCAGAAAAGCCTTCAAGTATTTTTAAGCTCATTGTGGGCAAAAGTTTTCTAAACATTGAGTTTTCATTCAAAAGCTTGAATTTTTTCATTGACAGCAAATACTGTCAGTTGTTTTCAAGTGATAATTCACATTGAACATTTTCAAAAAAAGTCTTTAAGTCTTACCATATTGCATGTATTAATTTGTCTTTCAAGTAAAAATGATGAAAAAGTGCTGTCTTCTACCACACTACATGCAGCAGAAGTGAGTTATACATATTTCCCGTTTCGTCACACAGGCAATTAAAAAAAGTATACTCAAGGAATGAGATTTAATAAAACTAGTAATTTTTACTGCCTTGTTAATAAGTATACTGGCAAAAGATAAACTGACTTTTTTCCTTTCTTTTTATTTAACTGTGAGGATCTGGTAGGGTAGAACACAGTGGCTGCAAGTGCAGGTTTTTTCTTTTTTCATTTTTTGAGACGGAGTCTCATTCTGTTGCCCAGGCTGGAGTGCAGTGGCACGATCTTGGCTCAGTACAGCCTCCACCTCCCAGGTTCAAGTGATTCTCCTATTTCAGCCTCCCAAGTAGCTAGGACTACAGGTGTGTACACCTGGCTAATTTTTTGTATTTTTAGTAGAGATGGGGTTTCACTGTGTTAGCCAGGATGGTCTCGAACTCCTGCCCTTGTGATCCAGCCACCTTGGCCTCCCAAAGTGCGGTGATTACAGGCTTGAGCCACTGCACCTGGCCGACTACAGTTTTAATAATAAGCATTGCCTTGCTTGATGCCTGCTAAGGCACCAGAATTTTTAACTTTCATAATTTCTGCATCATTCATGCAAATGCCAACACACTGAAAAAGGTAAATAATGTCTTATTATTATGAAAATAGTTCTGACCTCATAGCCCTTGAATGTTTGTGGACCACACTTTTAGAATTCCTGCTTTGGGGTAAGGAGCAGGATTCTGTTTCAGTTATCTGAGTCAAAGGTCATCAGAGGAAATAACTGATAAACTAGGTAGACGACTACCTGCTTGGAAGGTTGATGTCAAGCATTTTTAACAGGTTTTCTAAGATGTGTGCTAATATGGTTCCTCCTGATGAAGACGCATTAGTGCTAAGACGGGATGGAGTACCCTTCACTCACTGGTCAAGGTATTAACAGAGAATGGTGCTGAGGCCAGTGTCCATGGAACTGTTACTTCTCGGAGAGAAATGAAAATCTCCAGGACAAAAACCTGACCTTTGAGTTCTGACTGCTTCTGTCTTTCATTATCAACCTTTTAGGATCTGGGTTTCATTTATTAAACAGAGTAATAATTCGTATTACAAGCACTCATGCAGAGAATATCTGAGCAGTTTGCATGTCAAAATGTTAATAACAGATTTTTGTTTGGCAGGATAACAGGTGATTTCTACTTCCTTTTCAATGCTCTTTAAAGGACTTTCTGAAAATTTCTATGTGTATTAGACAGGGCCTCGCTTTGTCACCTAGGCTGCAGTGCACTGTAGCCTTGTACTTTTGGGCTCAAGCCAGCCTCCCACCTTAGCCTTCTGAATAGCTAGGACTATAGATGCACGCCACCATGCCTGGCTTTTAAAAATTTTTTGTAGAGATGGGGTCTTGCTATATTGCCCAGACCCATCTCGATTTCTTGGCTTCAAGTGATCCTTCCACCACAGCCTCTGAAAGTGTTGGGATTACAGGTGTGAACCACAGCACCCTACTTTGAAAACTTTTAGAATACTGACCAACTGTAATTTTTTAAAAAAATTATTTCCATCAAAAAATGAAAAATCCCCCTAAGTTCATGTATTTCACCTTTTTGCTTCAGAGAGTTGGCCATGGAGATAAGAACCATGCAGATGCAGACAGATCGCCAGTTTTTCTTCAATTTATTGACTGTGTCTGGCAGATGACAAGACAGGTAACTTATCTGGGCTATCTATTCTTACACATCTCCTTTCAATTTTCCTGTCAGAGTTGGGAGATTTGGTCACTGATTATCCTATAGATCATTAAATGGAAATTCTTGGAAAGTCTCCATGTCCATGTGAGAGCTATTATTTATTGTCATGTTATGAGTCAGGTTAAAGGTTGTTATTTGGGGGGTATTATTAAACACTTGACAATTTGATTCCATTAGCATTTCATGAGTAGCATTGATAATAACTCCTGAGAAGTTTCTTAGAAGCCATTTTTGTATTGCTGAGAGTGGAGAAAAAATAAGCTAGGTAACACAAGCAAAACAAAATCTTTTAAGTAACTTTTATTTTGTTTCATCTCAATCTGTTCCTTCTGAAAATTAAGGGAAAAATATATAGAAAGTATAACAAGGTAGGCACATATTACATTTAGTTCTTAAAAATTTTTTTTAGCATGGAGAGAACTATTATGACTTTTAGAACTTCTAAAAAATTAACTTGAAATATTAATATAAATGAATTTAATATTTTGGAAAGAACAGAGGGGACAAAAACACCTCGTTTATCATGGGATCACTTTATTAATGAGGCAAAGGGTCACTGTCTTAAAAATACGATTTAATACTAACTTGAGAAAAATGATCTCAAAACCCATTTTAATTAGGAAGTAAGTTCATTATTTATCCAAGGGTTTATTAGACCCCAAAACAACTGGAAGTCTGAATTGTTTTTACTTAGATTGCCACATGAATTTAAAGTAAAGCAAGTGCTGGCTCTGCTTGGCTTTGGATCATATTTATTTATGAGCATTATTTTTAGCTTCAATAAAATGCTATTTATGTAAATAAAAGAAAATCAATGGTAATCATCAGGGGAAATCATCATCAGTTCTATACTTAATTAGTCCCCTGCCTCCATAAGCATTTCTACTTGGGTGAATTATTTAGAAACATGTTGGGTTAAATGAAGCATTTCGTAGATATGACTACAATATGAGGAGACTAATATTTCAGCATGTATACTGTAAAGGTGTATACAATTCAGTTTTGTTTTATAAATCAGACCTTTGGTGTGCTGTGCTGTAGGAGGAAGGAAAGGTGCTATATACTTAGTTTAACAATGTTTAATACTTTCGTGTATTATGTTTGACTTTTTCCTTTGAAATTGCCTTTGAGACAGTATTTCAACTACGTAAGTCTCTATCAATCCTTTTTTGAATATATGACCCAAAACCCTAGGACCCCACTTTTGACTATTACCATATTCAGTTTTAAATAACCTTTGACTATTGGCAAAAATTAAATTCGCCATCAAAGGAGTAGGAAAACTCTCTGGTATTTTGTTGATGGTTGTGTGTACTGCTTTCCAAGGTGAGTACCTTGAAGGAAATAATGTGCTTGAATATATTAGTTCTGATGTTAGAAAAAAAACCACATTTACCAGTTACCAGTTTACTCTTGCAAAGAAGAGTACATGATAATCTACAGCCAACCACCCTGAATGTGTCCATCTTATCTGATTTTGGAAGCAAAGCAAGGTTGGGCCTTGCTAGCACTTGGATGGGAGAATACATCCTAATACATTTCTTCCTTAGTAGTTTTAATTTTGTTAAATTTTTATATGCTGTATATCTAAAAGCAGTTTAACTCTTAATTTTGAGCCTGGCACTAAATCAAAGAAAATCAGTTTAAATCTGTATTTTTGATAGAACCTAAAATACTTTATAGCCATCTGTATTTTATACACCTAGTGTTTTTCTGTGTATTTTCTTCCCCGAACATAAAGCATATTAACTAGTCTTATGTTATGATAGCCAGATTCCACACCTCTCTTCCTATTTCCATCCTCATCTCTTGTAACCTCAGTCCTGAAATCAGGAAGCAGTTGTTGAAGGGCCTTTTAGATTTTAAGCATGTAAACAAAATAGTTCTCTTCTGCTTATAATTTTAAAAGCAATAGCTGCAGTTAATGCCCTGCTATTTTAGTTTTTTTGTGAGGAAATGCTTACTGATTAAGCTGTCTTCTCATAACTGAGCTAATAGTTTTGCCAAGAAGATGAAAAAATTAATCGCAGGCTGAGATCCTTGAGACTGCTATTTAATGGTTCAGGATGCATTCATATTTGGCTACTAATAACACTGTTAAGACTGTGAACAAATACAGGAGATGGGATTTATTTTTTAAAGGAATAAATAGGATTCGACAAAGTTTCTTACAATTGGCTTTTTGTTGTGGCAATGCTTGATCATCTGCTTCATTCAGCTTCACAGCCACAAAAATTATTCAAGGCCTAGTTAAGTGCCCTTTCTTGTTTAAGAAATCTGTCATGTTACCCTGTGTATACTTGCTAAATTTTAGGAAACTTTAAGCCAAAGCTGTTTTCATCCTTGTTCCATTTACATGCTGTTTATACTATTTTCCTCCACTATAAAGGAAGGGATCTTTCTAACAAACAAAAATTTGGAAGCAATGTGTATTTTCAGTCTGCAATCCAAGTATTTATAGAATTTATCACACACAGCCCTATAATTGGTAGAATCTTACATAGAAGCTTCCAAATAATTCTGAAATATCAGATGAGATGGATTAAACTAAACCTTCTGACTTTCAGGGGTAATTTTTCATTTGATTAGTCCCCTAAAATTGTGTTATTTGTGTAAAACTAACATCCAGTCAACTCCCTGGCTTGAGTTAGAGAGTGGATTTTCTTTTTGTTAGATGCAGCCAAAATAGTAGCTTACAGGGAACTCTGGTTTGGTGGGATGGATGGTCCTTGAAAAGTTTAGGATGGTGCAAAAGTAATTGCCATTTCAGTGGCAAAAGCTGCAATTACTTTTGCACGAACCTAAATATGTGATAGGCTCGTTGACTTGTAAATTATCTGCCTTACTTAGATGTTTACTTTTGTGTATTGCTGACATTTTCTGTAGAACATTATTGGCATTTTTTTGTGTAATCCTTAAAAAAGAAAATCAACTATGTTGTTGAAAATGTAGAGAGTCTTAATGTTTGTCGTCATTTTTGGCAGAGAATGCCTAGAGTTGCCAGAATTGCCTAAGTCAAAATTCAGCCTGCAAGTGTAGGGTTAGCAGATATAGCATATACAGAAACATCATGGTCAGAAAAGTGATAAAGCAATTTTTGAAAAGAAAACCATACAGATAATGCCATAATGGTTTGGAATAATGTAGATTTGAATGTTTAACTTACAGGATCTACCCATGACAGTAATGAATATACTTAAAGAATGTCTTAATTTATGTTTGTGATGTTCAATTTGCAGTTTCCTACCGCCTTTGAATTCAATGAGTATTTTCTCATTACCATTTTGGATCACCTATATAGCTGCTTATTTGGAACATTCCTCTGTAATAGTGAACAACAGAGAGGAAAAGAGGTAAAATGTGAACCATGACTCTCCCCATACTATCTCTACTATGTACTTTTCCTTAAAAGGTACTCTGTGATAGATTTCAACTGAAGTCATTCTTTTGGGTCATACTTTATCTTACATGCTGTAATACTGATTGCTCCCTTCCAGATACCTTTGTCACAAGGCTGAAGGTGCTTGTTAACTGTCTGCTGTGAGTTCATAGGTGGGAAGTAGTTTCTGCTAAAGAGAACTGAAGAATTTGAAATCTAAGGAGCACCAGTGTACCAATTTTTCTGTGTAGAATGGAAATCCTTCAAAGCAGGTGCAGAAAAAGTTAGCAGAAAATGTACATTTGAGTGAACAGGCAGTTCAAATTTCCAAGTATATTCTAAACTTAGGAGACATTTTAGGTTAAGCTTTTGAGTTTAACTTGTAAAGTAATACTGTAAAAAAATTCAAACACTGAAAAGATAATATGTAGAAAGTTAAGTTTTTCATTACCCCTCTTTTCCCCATAGGTATCACTGTTAAGTGGGGTTGGTATTAAGAAGAAATGGTCTAAGAGTTACATTTCAAGTTTTACTTCTCAAAACTTGTCTGTCCTGTGTATCAACATCTTAATCATCTTGACTGGTGTCTCCTTCTGCATCAACTTTTATTCTAAAAAATGGGGTTATAAAGTAGTTTGTTTTATTTTGTAAAGCACAGTAGGAGTAAGTGCTTGCACGGAAGCCCAGCTGCTAGGTTCAAGTCTTGGATCTGTCACTTACTCTGACAGTTCACTTGGGGGAAATTAGTGTCTACTTTTGTAAAATTATGAAGATTGTTAAACAGGCCATACAGAATACCACAAGAACTGCTATGTAGTGTTTCCTAGACTTCCTGAAAGACAGGTATTAAATTTTTAATTTCACCTTATGTCTTCAGTGTCTAGCATGCAATATTTCTATGCATAGCAGTCACTCAATAACTTAAGGAATGTTCATTAGAAATAGCATAACTAAGTTCCAAAGATAGTTTTGTTTTTGAGAGCTATGGATAGGAATTACTGGTGATTTAAAAGAGTTTTTAAACTCATAATAGTACATTTTATAGTTTACTGGTTTTTAGTGTATCTGAGTTGCACAGCCATTGCCACATTTTCATTTTAGAAAATTTCATCACCTCAGAAAACCTGTTAATAGTCACTCCCCATTCATGCCTGCCAAACACTAATGTTTTTGTCTCTGGATTTGCCTCTGGACATTTCATATAAATGGAATCATTTAATATGTAAACCTTGCTCCTTTAATGTTTTCAAGGTTCATACATTTTATATAGCATGTATCGTTTCTTTTTATGGCTTAATAATATTCCATTGTGTGGATATAGTCTACTTATCCATTCATTAGTTGGATCGACTTTTGAGTTGCTCTCACTTGTCGGCTGTTATGACTATTACAGATGTTCAAAGCAGCACCAAAGTTTTCGTATAGACATTTGTCTTCAGTTTTGTTGGATATGTACAGGAGTGGAATTGCTGGGTCATATGTTATGTCTTTGAGGAACTGGAGACTTTTCCAGTACCCTCTGATTTTATGTAAGTTAGTTTATCACTGAAGTCTCTGTTTCTCTAAAGAGATTTTAATGACTACAAAATACTTCTTTACAAATTTCATCTAAAGTGTAAATGGCTTATGTGGTGGAGAATCTTTAGCTATTTTTCCTGCCTACAGAATCTTCCTAAAAGGACTGTGTCACTGTGGTCTTACGTAAATAGCCAGCTGGAAGACTTCACTAATCCTCTCTATGGGAGCTATTCCAATCATGTCCTTTATCCAGTAGCCAGCATGCGCCACCTAGAGCTCTGGGTGGGATATTACATAAGGTGGAATCCACGGATGAAACCACAGGTATGTGCTGCACAATATACAATGGGAGTTTTCATCCATGCAATGCAACTTTGTTTTGTTAAAAGCAGCTAGAAAGATTATCTGTGCATATTTAAAACTTTACGCACCAGTAGGTACAACAGTACAGTAGAAAAGGTACTAAACTGGGGCAGGATAATCAGTATACCTCATTCTTAGGACTGCTTGGATGACGTTGGACAAATCACTTCTCTGTTTTTTTTTGCCTCTTCCCGCCTCTGTCTGGATAACCTCTAGGGGACTTGTTTTAATAAGCTGAAGAAAGTAGCTTTAGTAAAATTAAAAGCTGAACTAAATTCTGGTGTACTCTGTCTGAATATGTTATGGAATATTAACTACTTAGAACTGTTCAAGGCTAAAAACCTACAACTAATTGATAGGGAATCTTCTGACTACTATTTTTTTAATTGTCTTATATTTGTTGTATTTGGTAAAGTACTAGTTTCAGGAGCATCTACACAGTAGGTATTCTCTGTAAGTACTCAGGGGCACTGGGAAAGCCAGTGAAGAGAGTAGTGGTGTCCGAAGTCTCTGTATTTAACAACTTCACTGATGGGTTGGAAAGGCGCCACTAGTTCCAACAGGTGAAAAAGCATACACCGAAACATTTAGGGAATGATTTGACCTTGGCTTTGGGCAGGATTGCCTAGTTGAATGATTCTATGTTTTGCTCTTACAGGAACCTATTCACAACAGATATAAAGAACTTCTTGCTAAACGAGCAGAGCTTCAGAAAAAAGTAGAGGAACTACAGAGAGAGATTTCCAACCGATCAACCTCATCCTCAGAGAGAGCTAGCTCTCCTGCACAGTGTGTCACTCCAGTCCAAACTGTTGTATAAAGGATTGTATAATCAGGGACATCACTGCTACACACTCTTGATTACACTGGCAGCTCTGGGTAGAAAGTCTTCCAAATTTAGAACCCATCTATGAGAGAAAGTTCACTTTATTTATTTTAAATCTCTCTAGGATGAGTTTAGAACTGTAACAGTGCAGGTGGCTTAAGTGAAATAATTCCATATGTAATTACATGATTATGACACTAATCTTTTAAGTATCCAGAGAATATTAAAATACTTCAATCCTGGATCCACAGTGGGAACAAGTTTCTATTATTAAAAGGAAAATACTGTTACAAAGCTTGCCATCTGGTAATATTAAAACCATTTTAGAAATAAATATACTCTTGTCACTATGCAGAGGAACATTTTTCAAATCAACACTGAAATCCTGTGGCATCATGTATATTGGGCCTTGATGCCATGACAGATCAAAATCATTTGATATATCCCTTTCTCCATTCTAGGTTTTCCTTTTTTGCAGTAATTGTACCTTGACCAATTTTTAACTTCCATATTCTTCATATAATAAAAGGCAAAGTGTTGAAGATATTATGGCATAGTCATAGTTGATTACTGCTGTCATTATTTACATGCTTAAGGTATATTAGAAAGTTGATACAAAATGGGAGACCTCATAGGTATACTTGGGGGGAACATGAAGGGGAGAAAGTAGCCATACAGGAGTTCAGAGAATTCCATGTCCTTCATATTAGCCCAGTTACCAGAAACATTATGGAAGGTATTTTAAAAACTAATGATTTACTCCACTTTATTTCACTTGTTTTGTGTGTCTAAACACACACAGAAGCTAACTGGCAAGTTTTTAAGAAGTATTTAAAAATCTTACTAGGATTGACATTTTTTTTTCTCAAGTCTGTATAAACAGCTTATGGTGAGAAGTACTATGCTCAAATTTTACATTTTTTTCCTTTGCAAATTCTGTAATTCCACTGAATGATTTAGTCTACCAAAGAACATACTGCATGTAAAAGATGTATTACAATCTCAAAGCCAGTAAAAGAAATCTTGCTTCACTGTTCACCTGCTACAAGTAAGAGTTTGGTGCTGGTAGAAACATTTGACTCTGATGTCTGTTTTACTCTATATAAGAGCCATATGTAATGTACTGTAACAAAGGAGCTTCTTGTCCCTTGGTCTTTTAATTAAAAGAAATTCCAACTGACTTTTAAATTTTGTTCTTGTCCAAAGTTGCCTTAATTTTCTTTTGTCCCCTAGAAATATTTGCAAATTATTGGAGGAATATGTACCCCAAATGAAAATGTTCAATTTGTACCCATTTTTCCTTGACTAACACCCAAATCAAACAATTAAAATATACAGCGTTTTTTCACTCACTAATTCACTATACAAGGAGTCTGAGCCTTAGCCGCCTCCATCTTGGTCTTGCAATGAGGAACTACAGTTTCTATCCAATTTAGCAAAATTGGTACCAGAATGATTTATTTGGTAATTGTGTGAAATAGAAGCGTTTTAACAAGGCATTTAAGGGTTAGCAAATCAGTATTAAGTTTTTTACTCCAAATATTTCACAAATGCATCTGCCATTTTCCTCATTAAACCCTTACTATCTTAGTCTGACACCACATAAAAGAATGTAGAATGGCTGAAGAGATCAAGAATTTAAAGCCTGTAGTCTTAATATACTTGCATCCACTTCAAATTCCTATCAAAAGCCACGGAAATCTAAGTACAACCCTATCACTTCTCTGTTAAGAACCTGCCAGTGGTTCCCCTCACCTTTTGCAGAAGTCCCCAATATGGAGTACATGCACTTGAGCATTTAAGATTTACCACTGGTGTGTGTGGAAGGGGGAAAACTAGCACTGTTTTACATATTTACACAAACAAAACTTTAAATATTTGAATTGACAGTTACATGTTTCGTAACTTTATATATCTATTGGTTGTGCTGGTGTAATTTTTTTCCCTTTATCATTATGGTTGCAAAATTCAGAGACCAGTATGATTAAACTGAAGCTCCTTAGCCTCCCTTCGACCTAGTCTCTGCATACCTCAACTTTTATGTACCAATGCTATTCTGCTGTTCACAATTGCCTCATGTAATCTGCAGATTCCTTCCCCACTTTTGTTCAGTCTATCTTGTGCACCTGGAACAACTGTTCTCCCTTGAGACTACTGCCTATTTTCTAGAGTTTAGGCATTTCTTCCTCTGGGAAGTTACCTGATTCATTACTGCCTTCTCTGACATCCCCCACCTTCCTGTGTGCCCCCACAGCATTGTGTATATGGCTACTACCACTGCAATTCACCACACTGTACTGGAATGAACAATTCACATGTCAACCACAAGTGTAAACATACTTTTCTTATTTGAAATGAACTGCAATAAAGCTCTGTTACAACGTTAAGTGGATGGATGACATTCCTCTACTGTAAACTTGCAGATAAGAAAACTGAAGCAGTATTTTGTTTTCACTTCTCACCTGTGTACAAAAACTGGAGTAGTTACATCAGTTTGAATCCTAGTTGAGAAACAGGGTGGGCTCTGGCATCATTCAGTCACCCTTCTAATGAGGACTCAGAACCACTACAATTCAAATGACGGTTATACAATTTAGTGACCTGAAATTGAAACAAGGAGAGAACAGCAGTTTTTAATAGCTGAAATGGTGGTTAACAGATATATTTATCATGTCACCAGAGCACTGCTTCTCACTTTCCTTGTGGCTATGGGCTCATGGTTAATTCAATCAAGCTACAAACCTACTCATTAGAAAACTGGACAAACAAACCCAAGTTTACTATTTCAGGAGAGTCACAAATAATATCCAAAATCTATTTAAGGATCCTAAATTAAAACCTGTTACTACAGAAAAGCTTGACATGCCTGGTGTTCAGGAAGCCATGACAATTCATGCTTGATGTCTGGATATAATCTAAGAATTTTATCTCAATTCTAGGGGAGGCATATAAAAGGAATTCCTTTAATATGCGGCTAACATGTTCATTCGCACTCTTGGATTACCTTATATCATGAGGAAATCTAATATTCGGCTCTGTTTCTATGTAAGCATGAGAATGGCAACTAAGTACTAGTTTTTTCTCGTCATCAATACATTGATGTCCTATTTAGAAATGCATTTTTTCAGAGCTTATACAAAGCCCTTATTAACAGGCTGTTAAGGAAAGTTTCAGTGTTTCCTTAAAAAAGGTGCTTTATTGACTTCAATTTATAAAAGGTTAACATCTAGTTGAAATTATAATTTATATCAGTAGGATAACAATTATGTGCACAGTTCATATTCCACTCATACTGTACACCTGTAAAAGCACATAATTCAAAGAGTTCTCTAAGTTTTGAGATTAAAAACCACTATGCCTTGAGTGAATATCATGATTACAGAACAGGTATTATTTAAGAACTGTGAAGGTGTATGCTCACAGCATACCCCTTTCTCCCACTCTCACTTTATTCTAAAATCTCATTTTGCTGATAATTTGTTTATACTTTCAAAAATCCTTTTATAATTTTTAAAGATGTAACTTAAAATTGCTCGTCTTTAAAAAATTAATAGATTAAAAAGCAATACAAGTCCACTTAATACTGATAAAAGTCAAATGCCAAAAAGCAATATAAAAATCCTCTTAAATTTTTAAATATAGTAAAACTCCACCAATAATAGAAACAAAAAGAATGTTTAATGGTTGCTTTGGAAAGGGGAAGTGGGCACTTCATGCCAGGGAAAGATTTAAAAATGAGACTTTTCAAGCAAGCACTGCCTATGGCATAGTCTCATATTTTGAAAATTTAAACCTAATTATACATAAAGAACTATTTTAAAAAAAATCACACCCACAAGTAAAAAACTGGTAATCTGTTTACAAAGTGCAATATATCAGTACAGCAAACTCATCTCAACAAAACAAGATAATGTGTGGTTTCTCAGGCTTTCTCAACTCCCCCTGGTTTCCGTTTAAATGCTTTAACATTGAGTCATGCTGCATACACAAAAAGCCTGTATAATGAAGCCTGGATCCCTTAAACACCTGCTATAAATTAATTCCAACATAAGTTAGTATGAGACCTGGGAAGTAAATTGTCAACATCTGATTGATGAGGTACAGATTATCTGAATAAAATTTATGACCTAGTTATAAGTCAGTAATCCCAAGACAAACTACTGCTTTGTAATGAATTCTGTATGGTTTGCATGTCCTTCAATAACTGAAGGTTTTTTCTGCGTTTTTCTCCAGGTCTCAGTTTGGTGAAATCTTTCTTATTTGTGGTCCCTGTGATTCCAGAAGAACGGCTGCTGCTGTTTCCTTCTTCAGCAAGAGTCTTTTTGGTAGCTTTGAACTCCTTCTTCTGCTTCTCTAACTTCTGTTTCTCCAGCTATATCAAATAACCAAAGCAGGAAGGAAAAGGAGAATTTAATGAACATATTTTTTTTCTGACAACAAAAAGGACAAAAGGGTACCTTCTTTTGGTAGCTCTCATGCTAGGTGAAACTGAAATAATACATTCTAGGTTTTTAAGACTTCAAAATCTGCAATAGTCATTTAACACTTAAACATTAATATAAATAAATATATCCTTAAATATATATATATAATATACAAACAAGTAAACATGAGTAAACAGATCAATTCTAGTTGTCCTAAGTTAAGGCAATGTTGCCAAAGTACAGAACAGGGTGGGTGAGAAACAAGGGGAGCTGAAGGAAGGACTCATGGAGGAGGCAAAAAATCAGACACAGGGGAATGAAGAATGGAAAGGATTTTCACAAACTGGGGAAAAGGAGAAAGGCATTCTAGAAACTAGCCTGATCAAGCAAAGAAGCAAGTTCCAGATGGATGAAGAGATGTAATGGTAATGTATTAATATTATGAAAAGAATTTTATTTTTGTTCCATTATTTTTAGAATAATTTAAAATAAAGGAGCTTTATTTTCACTTTAGCCAAACTGTTGCTGGCATGCTGGTGTTCCAAGCAAGAGAACTGCTTGAACCCGGCAGGTGGAGGTTGCAGTAAGCCGAGATCATGCCACTGCACTCAGCCTGGGCGACAGAGCAAGACTCTGTCTCAAAAGAAATTAACAAGTAAATAAAATAAAAGGGATAGAATAGGGTGAAATATATTTTGAAGTTAAATTACATTCTATATGTGTATCTTCCCAGGCAAAAGCTCTAATTTCCAGAGAGACCATTAGGAACAGGTAGTATCTATTTTTCCTCCATTATTTATTTCTAGAAACTCATAAAATGGATTGTATTTTTAAGAACAAAATATTAAGGTATAGATGACTGACCAAGGGCTAAATCAAATAAAATGACTAACAGTATCTATCATAAAGCCACACAAGCCTTATATTCTCATCTCAAAAATGTTCTGACAGCTTTTTTAGTGCTTTAACCATAAGAAAAGTGGCTGATTTTATTAGACTTTTTAAAACTTTGATCTATGCTGGGTGCAGTGGCTCACACCTGTCATCCCAGCACTTTGGGAGGCCTAGGTGGGTGGATCACTTGAGGTCAGGAGTTCAGGACCAACTTGGCCAACATTGTGAAACCCTGCCTCTACTAAAAATACAAAAATTAGCTGGGTGTTGTGGTGTGTGCCTGTAATCCCAGCTACTTGGGAGGCTGAGGTGGAAGAATTGCTTGAACTCTGGAGATGGAGACTGCAGTAAGCCGATCGCACCACTGCATTCCTGACTGGGTGATAGAGCAAGACTCTTGTCTCAAAAAAAAAGAAAAAACTTTCATCTAATCCTTCTGTAGCAAACAGGCATTCAGAACCATTCCATTGATCTTCACAGCACTCCTCTTTACTGTTTCTAGCCAAAATCAGGCTTCCGATCAAACCATAAGATTTTATAATGCAGATAGTCAGCTTCACCAAAGCCACAGAGGAAACACGTTCAGATCAGGTATCCCGCTTGACTACCATTAAAACGAAGATAGGGCAGTGATGAAAGTCATTGATAGGCCATTAGCATTTATATCTTTAACATGTCTACCCTGAACCATCTGCTATGGACCCATAATAAGAGGCCTGTTGTATATGAAATTATCTAGAATTCAGGTGCAGGTCTTTGCCAGTTAAGTAAGGGGAGCACCATGTAAAATGGAGGAGTGGGGGTACACTCATTGCCTCCTCCTCTTTCCTGATTTAACCAGCATTTTCAACCCTGGGAAATTTGCAGAATCTAAGTTGATCGTAATGATTTTGAGTTGCAGCGGCTTTAACTCTTATCCTTTGTCTATGCAGTTATGGTTTGTGAGTTGTAAAGAAACAACTGTAGGTGGCTCCATGTACATAATTATCTCTTTATTCACAAAATACTAAAATTGATTGTAAATAACACTGTGAATAACTTTCTAAATGCTAACATTCTAAACTTTTGTATTAAAATGTATTTTTCAAAGTGTAAAAAAAAAGAATAAGGCCAATTAGTGTAAGTAACACATTAGACCGTTACTCCTTATTCATACAGGAATAATTTGCTGGTATTTTTTTTTTCATACATTAACTTTGAAAAAAAAAAAAAGCCCAAGTTTTAGAGTTGAAAAGGCTCGTTTCATCCCAGCTCTGCCCTTTCCCAGTGAGCTGGTACTTGAGCAAGTTATTTAATTTCACTAAGGATATATGCATACTTCCCAGAAAATGTGGCCTAGCATCCTCATCTATAATGTAAGAATATACCCACTTCATAAGCCTTTTGTGAAAATTAAATGAGATGATATACTCAAAGCACTTGGCACTGTGTCTATCATATGGTTACCAATCAACAGCCAAACAAACCTGTTCTGCTCTCAGAACTTCTCAGCCTTCTCCATTTCAGTCAGTGAAATCACCATCCTGGCTAACTCCCTCTCCTTCTACATGATACCCAGCAGCAAGTAACACCAATATTTTTTTTTTTACTTCCAAAACATACCTCAAATCTGTTTACCTCTGCCTAACTGCAACCACCGTCTTGCTGACCACCTCTGATATGTCTATAGCTGGTCTCTGAGCCTCTCTGCCTTGATCCCATCACCCTACTCCTAAGTCACCACAGTAATCTCTTAAACACATGAATCATGGTTCTCTCTGAATGAAAATCCTTCAGTGTGATGTCACCACTGCATCTAATAGATACATTTTATATCAGGCTGATATAAAATGATTAGTAACATAAATATATTTCACATATTTAACGTGTGACTTATTCCTTTGGAAATAGAATTTCCCAAGTGCTTTTTAAAAAGACTTACTTGGATAAACTCAGAAGTGGTTAAAGCTTAGTCATAAAGAATATTAAATATAGTCAGTATTTGAAAGATGTATCTTAGATGAATATGCTAAGTGGCTAAAGACAGCATCTTCTCTCCTAATCCACCTACCAATTCCTAATGAACAAATTTCTTCAGTAAAGAAGTATCTCCTATAGATATCTATGATACACTTAGTGTCATTTAATATTTGAATTAAAGTGTTTTTGTTTTTTTTTTCCTTAATCATTAGAAACTCGAGTGAAGGAAAACTGAGTTACCTGGGCTTGGTATTTTCGAACTTTAGTTATTTGGTTGGCTTTTGCTTCCATCCTTCCCACTAATGCCTCCAATTCACACTCTAAGTTCTCTTTCAGTTCAACGGTTGGCGACTCCTGAATAAGTTTTGTAAGCTGCTGGTGATCACTACATACAAAGCAGAAGTAGAACGTGGTTAAGTTTTCTATGTTTCATGGTTAGGTCTATTATACCTTACTCATTATGGGGTTACTGCTCCATGTGTTTAAAAATGAATCCAGTTTTTGAATAGAGCAACAAATTTTTAATTGAAAATACAAAATAAAAAGTTCAAGAAAGGCACTGGAGGCAAATGCAAGAGTTCTTAATTTCAAAGATAATTCTTTAAATTCATATTTTCCCCAAAAGAGTATTGTATATGTAAAGGAAAGTCTAGAGTTGAATCTTGTTCTTCAAATACTCACATCCTAACTTACCATTAAGTTTAGCTAAAATGAATGTAATGCCAGGTACCCAATGATGATGTAGTAGTAAACAATAGACCACATATACAACAGTGGTCCCATAGTCTTTAATATCATATTTTTACTGTACCAAGATATGTTTATATACACAAATACTTACCATTGTGTTACAATTGTTTATAGTATTCAGCAGTAGAGTAACATGCTGTACAGGTTTATAGCCTAGGAGCAATAGGCCATAAGCTTAGTATACTCTTACGTTAGCACAGGGAAAAAAAAATCATCTATGTATTTCTCAGAACACATCTTTGTCATCAGTGATGCATAACTGTATATCAAGTTCTCAAAGAAATAAAACTTTAATGTAAACCTTGGTCTTCAAAACATTTAACAGTATTTAAAAAGAGAGATTTTTACCCTTATTAGTTGTGACTGTTAAAGTCCCAGTAACTTGGTTGGTGTAACGATTGTGCTCAACTATACTTGCTGAACAAAGGAAAGTAAGATTAATAAAGTCAACAAGTTTAAAAAAAATGAGGTTTTAGAGCTAAGTTGAATTAAAAAACCAACAACTCACAAGCTCATTTGCCCAAATTCATCCTGTAAAGTCTGTAAGACTTCTGACAACTCCTCATTAATACCGCTGGAGGAGGGAGGTGTTACTGATAACTTCTTACTTTTACCACCTCGTGAAGATACTTGCTTTGCCAAAGGAATACTGCTGACAACTCGATCATTGCACAAAACTTTACTGTGTTGCTTCATTAGATGCAGGACAAGCTGAACGTTGGCTACCACAGCATGGCTAGGACTTGTGGACTAAAGGAAGAAAAATGATGAAAGAAATAATTGAAGCTATATTTTCTATACCACTTTTTATTGCCTAAGCCTAGGTAAAAAGAGACTCTCCACCCGCCAAAGTATAGTATATAAATCCTAAAAATGTTACTCTGATCATGATGTTCTTCTATTTGAAATCCTTTGATATAAATAACTATGCTTCAGAATGGAAAATAAGGCCCTACATACACATCATTGAGCTGCAACCTACATTTTCTAGCTGCATGTCCTATCGTCCCCCACTTCTCTCCATTTTATGAACAAACCATATTTGCAGATGACCTTTCTCTTTTTTTGACATTTATATCACTCTTTAAAACCCAGTTCAAATATGTTATTTTTTAAAGGCTTCCTTAAAACTGCCAGGTAATTAATCAGTCCATTCTCAGATCACCTATAACACTTTTTATATATCTCTCTCATAAAATTTATCATAATATACTATAATTGCTTTCACAAAACAGTGTACATCCAGGTGGTAGAGACTATTATTCATTTCTCTATCTTGGAATAATAAGAAACACTAAATACATGTCTATCACATGTGTAAGAAAAACCTGATAAACTTCTCAAAAATATTTTTGTTTTAAACACTAAACCAACAATTTCAATGTGCTATTCCACTTTACAAATAGATGGCTGGGCTTACTTGGCTCCATACATATCATTAGACACCATATTTAAAATGTAGGTTCCTAAGCAGCACACCAAACTCACTGCAGAGTTAGGGTTTGGAAATTTGTGTTTTTAAGTCCTCCAGTTGATTGTGACTAGCCAGATTTGGAACCACCATTCTAAGCTAAACACATGCTTTCCTTCTAATCTTAGTTTCTATTGTTAGCTAGCAAATTGAATGCAGCAGTATTATATATCGCATCCAAGTGAGGTTTATTACAGCAATGCAAGGCTGGTCCACTATTCAAAAATCAATGTAACCACTATTTTGCCTGTAACTTGTACTACATGTATTTATTATACTAATTGCCTACAAGTATACTTTCAATATGCAATAATTTAAAACATTCTCTTGTTCTTGTCCTGATTATATTTATTAATATGCAGTTGACCCTTGAACAACAGAGGGGTTAGGGGCACCGACCACCCATGCAGTCAAAACTCTGCTATAATAAAACTTTTGTTTTCCTTCAACTTTTAAGTTCTCGGGTACATGCGCAGATTTGTTACATAGGTAAATATGTGCCATGGTGGTCTGCTGCACAGATTAACCCATCACCTAGGTATTAACCCCAGCAACCATTAGCTACCCTTCCTAATGCTCTCTCTCCCCCGCTGACCCAACTCCCCCACCAAAAGGGCCCCAGTGCATGTTGTTCCCACTATGTGTCCATGTGTTCTGATCATTCAGCTCCCACTTACATAACTGAGAACTATAATAAAAGTTTTGAATGCCCTAAAATGTAACTAATAGCATGCTGTTCACTGGAAGCATTTACATTATGTTTTATGCATTATAAACTATATTCTAAACATAATGTTAGAAGAAAATATTTTTAAAATCCTAAGGAAGAGAAAGTATATTTACTATTCATCAGCCAGATCACCATAAAGGCCTTTATCCTCATTATCTTAACTGTTGAGTAGGCAGAAGAGTAGGGTTGGTCTCACTGTCTCAGGAATGGCAGAGGCAGATAAGGTAGAGAGGGTGAAAGGAGAGGCAGGAGAGACAGGAGAGGCTAGCACATTCCGTGTAACTTTACAGAAATACACCATAATTTGTCTGACTTTCTACCTTTTCATTTCTCTAAAAATGTTTCTGTATGACACCAATTCTTCTTCCACTATTTGCTTTAATTTCACTGATGTATCATAGCAGGGTCTATGTCATAAAAGTCAAAAGCAGGCCGGGTACAGTGCCTCACGCCTATAATCCCAGCACTTTGGGAGGCCAGCGCGGGTAGATCACTTGAGGTCAGGATTTCGAGACCAGCCTGGCCAACATGGTGAAACCCCACCTCTATTAAAAAAATACAAAAATAAGCCAGGCGTGGTGGTGCACACCTACAGTCCCAGCTACTTGGCAGGCTGAGGTGGGAAAATTGCTTGAACTCGGAAGGTGGGGGTTGCAGTGAGCTGAGATCGTGCCACTGCACTCTAGCCTGGGTGACAGAGCGAGACTTTCGTCTCAAAACAACAGGTGGGGTGTTAAACAGTGAGAACACATGGACACAGGGGAGGGGAGTATCACACACTGGGGTCTGTCGTGGGGGGAGATGGGGAAGGACAGCGGGGCGGTGGGGGAGTTGGGGAGAGGTGCCAGATATAGGTGATGGGGGAGGAAGGCAGCAAATCACACTACCATGTGTGGACCTACGCAACAATCTTGCATGTTCTTCACACGTACCCCAAAACCTAAAATGCAATAAAAACAAACAAACAAGAAAACCTCAAAAGCAGTCCTGAATAATTAGAACCCTTCTGCCAGACTGTCTAATGTCAATTTGTTTTCTGACATTACTTCTTCGTTGTCTTCCACTGGTTTGAAAGCACTCATATCCATCCCAGTTGTCTTCTGTTAATTCCTCTGTCGTGGTTTCTATTAACTCTTGAATTTCTCCAAGATTCATATCTTGAATTCCTTCACCTCCTATCTTTTTTGCCATACCTACTGTCTCCTTCACGATTTCCTTGACTGGCTCTGTCATAAATCCTACGAACTCATGCATATCATGATTTTCTTCAGCAGGAATTATTTCAAGCTTGATGGCTTTCATGGCTTTTTCTATAAAAATGATGGCATCTTCAACTGTGTAATCCTTCCAGACTTCATTAATGTTCTGAGATTCTCTACCACAGCATTGAGAACCTTTTCTATAGAAAGTGTATGTAATGTTCCTTAGAGGTTTTTATGTTCCCTGATCTAGAAGCTGAATTAGAAACATAGTGTTTAGGGGCAAATAAGACTTACTTCCTTGCCTTTTGTGTTGAACTTCCACACTCCTGGGTAGCTAGGGGCATTGCCTAGTATTAAAAAGAGTTTAAAAGGCAGTCTCTTACTGGCAAATTACTTCCTTACTTCAGGGGCAAAGCATTGATGGATCCAGTTCAGAAAAAGCGTTCTCAAAGGGGCATTCTTAATGTAAAACCAAACACTGGCAGTTGGATATATTTCCCCCTTGAAAGCTCAGGGTTTAGCAGCTTTACAGATAAGGGCAGTCCTGATTGTAAATCCGATTGTGTTTTCACAAAATAGTAGATTTAGCCTATCTCCTCCTGCCTTAAATCCCAGTGCTTGCATCTCTTCCTTACTCACAAATATTCTTTGTGGCATTATGGTCTTCTAGAATAGGGCACTTCTGTCTGCATTTAAAGTCTGTTCAGGAAGATATGCTTTCTCCTCAATGATTTTCTTAATGGTATCTTGGGACTGATCTGCTGCTTTTTGATCAGCAGAAGCTACTTCTCCTACCTTGACATTTTTAAAGCCAAACCTCTAAAATTACCGAACGATCCTTGGCTGGAATTAAATTCTCCAGCTTTAGATACCTCACCTTCCTTTTAAGTTGTCATATAATGAGTTTCCTTTTTCTCAAATCATATTCGCGTCTATAAGTATGCCTTTCTTATAGCAATCCTGCATTCACATAAAAGTTGCATTCTTAATGAGATAAAAAGGTATTTTGCAAAAAGCACAAGGTTTTGGCACCTGCTAGAGTATGTGCAGTTGGTAGTTTCACAAATTTCCTTTTTTTTTTTTTTTTTTTTTTTTTTTTTTTTTTTTTTTTTTTTTTTTAGAGACAAGATTTTACTCTGTTGCCTAGGCTGGAGTGCAGTGGTGCAATCATAGCTTACTACAGCCTCGAACTCCTGGGTTCAAGTGATCCTCTTCTCTCAGCCTCCAAAGTAGCTGGGACTACTGGTGCACCCCACCTTGCCTGGAGCCGCATTTTTTTTTTTTAAACTATGATCCTTCAGCTGGATTCATTTATTTTGAAATGGTGAACAACCACAGCTGCAGACCATAATCTGCATATCAAGCAATGCAACTTTTTCTCGTCATGTCATGACTCTTCTCTGCTTCTTGGGAGCACTTCCACCATCATTATATGGTATTAATCAAAGTTTACTGTTTTGTGTTAAACATGATGGAAAATATGCAACTGCTATAGAACATTGTTTTAATGCTTATTTAAATATCTACCTATATCTAAATATAAGATTAGCATCACATTGCATTTTAAGTGAATATTTCCCAACCCTTGAACTCATCACAATGGCAACACTAGGTAGCTACAAAACTATCAGCGTTGTACAATATGTACTACAGTTAATTTTACACAGTTATGATTTAATAGTGCATCTTTATCTCTGTTTACATTTCTCTGGACTGTGAATGGTACCATGTAGTCTATGTCTGTGTGCAAATTGTTTTGATAAATTGTAATTTTAAAAATAAATTTGTGTATATTTTATGGTAGTAAATGATAAAATGCACTAGTACTGACAATTTTATGCATCCATGACATACCAACTTTTTCTTAACTTCTGGTATTTCTAAGCTACAGTTTGCAAGTTTTTTCAAACTGCTGCAAATCTCCAAAAATTTTTCTGATATACTTATTGAAAAAAAGAAAATCAGCTTGTAAGTAGACCCACACAGAGTTCAGACTCATGTTGTTCAAGGGTCAACTGTACTTTTTTCAAATTCTTGTCACCACTAATGTATTATATTCCCCATGATTTCACTGCAAATTTACTAGGAGCTTAAAACAAATAAATATAAACAAATATAAAGTGCAAAAGAACATTTACTTCCCAAGATGCTAGAATGACAATCTAGTTGGAATCTAAACATAAAACCACCAGCAACACAAATAGCTTTTATAGGGTCAACTAACACAGTTTTAGGCATTTCATTCAGTACTTGTTGATATATGACAATGTATCTTTATATTCAAGTGCGAAAGAAACATAAGATTGAAGTGTACGTATGACTACTTCTTGGAGAATTAGTCCTAGAAATGATGTGGATGTGAGGACAAGCAGAATGTGCTATATGCTTATTTAAATATCTATATCTAAATATAAATCGGGATTGATACTAAAATTCCAATGCTACAAACATACTATTTCTTATTTCCTTGACCCCTATCTGAAGCGACACCTTCTTCAACTTAGCGTCTCCACTTTTATCACTTTCCTTCCACATATACTTTATCTACTTTAAGGTACCCTCCCCATCTCTTCCTTGCTTCCTTCATCCCAAAAAACCTCCCTGCATCTCATTTTCACATAACTATGATCCACACTGGTAAAGGGACAGACAAATGCTCCTACCATTTATAGACATACTTGCAGATGCAGGGATTTAATTCAAGGATCAACACTGTACAAGAAGAATTGAGACTTTGACCAACTCACCTTTCCAGCTACAAACGGCATATCACCCAAGCATAATCTATAATGTGGTTGTGCACCGAAATAGTTCTTAGAACT
The DNA here is from genome assembly GCA_036589455.1 of Ateles fusciceps. Taxonomy (NCBI): domain Eukaryota; kingdom Metazoa; phylum Chordata; class Mammalia; order Primates; family Atelidae; genus Ateles; species Ateles fusciceps. The sequence goes on from JAZHEH010002496.1 coordinate 6,370,374, forward strand.
TTTCTGAATGAAAAGAAAAGGAAAACAATTTTATTCACATGATAATAAACACTGACTACACAAGAGTAAGTTGAAACTTCAGTTAACTACTGGGCTACTACTTGCCTTATCTGTAGCTGGCATTTTGGTCATGAGCCAGCTCCTAACAGTACTTATCTAAGTATCCTAGCCTAGGAAAGGCTAGGGGAAAAAAGCACTTGACAAAGCAACAGTTACAGTCTAAGTAGAAAATCAGTACACAGATACATAAAACATTGTAACAGCACAAGATAATGCAGTACTAATAACAATGCTAATCTTGTATGGTGAGTCGGTATAACTTATCTCCACCTTCTGAATGAAGAAACTGAGAATGAAAGATTTACTCTCCCAAGGTTGTAGTACACCACAGTTTATGGGTGTTCTGACATAAACTATACCAAGTAATCAGCATTTTGCCTGATTTGGTTCTGTTTTCACACCTTTTCGGGTGGTTTTGCCTTTTTTTTTAATTCTCTTGCATTGGGAACACGTGGAGTTGCCTTATCTTCAAAGATAAGTCTCTCTGTTTCTAGACCAGTCTGCAACTAGGAAAAATGAGAGCCTAAAGTTAATGCTGTAGAAATAAAAGCTATGACTCAAATTTGAGATGTATCATGTAAAAAGCCTGTAAAAATCAATGGTGGTATCTAACTGAAAAACATATTATAGCTGTGTAACTATGTCTTGAGCCAATCTATCAACGTTTGTCAAGTATTTTAAATCAGTATCAGTCTCAACTACTTTGTCATAATTTGTCCTTTCTTCAGCGTGGAACACACTACCCACAGTATTTGTAGTTACTCCATAAATTCTATCATACGAGTTAAATGCAACGTATCTAACCCCGAACCATTGCTTCAATATTTTCTTTTCAAAAATGATATCTACTACATTGCCGGACACAAAACAGCCCAAGAGCAGAATACATTTCTTCCCTTTCTAAAAAGCCATACACTTACTATGTAAGAAAAAGGAACTGAAAACTTATATCCAAAAAATCCCAAAACAAAAAACAAAAAACTGGAAGCTATCAGGCAAATATTACCAAGCCCTTTTCTCTAGAAGCTTAGTAACTATATTAATTTTAAAATATCCTATCTTCATGGTAGAAATTCCACAAGCACTTGCTAAGAATGTCAAAAAAGGACTGCTCTTTTCACTAAGCCAACTTTCAACTTTCCTTTTTTTAAAAAACACCTGTCTAGAATAGTTGTTGTTTCAAATCTGCCTATATGTACCAAAAACTATCTGCAGTTTATGAAAACGATTTGGATTGCTAGGCACCTGTTCAGACCTCATGACTTTGGGCCTTCCAGGTTGAGGAAATTCGTATTTTAAAGTATTTTAAAAGATCCCCAGGAAATTGCAATGGAGCTGGAACGAGCACTCAGAACCAGTGGATTCCGTAAAAACAAATGTTGAGATTATCACTAATACTTCCCACATGACTCCCCTCTTTTGGGGGAAAAAAATCTATTCTGTGAAAAAGGAATACAGGAATCTCTACCCTCAGTAAGCAACTATATACTCCCAATACATCTAACATTGCTTTATACATAGTAAATTGACTAGACATAATTCAAGGAACAGGAAATTACTACTCTAGAAGACTTATGATGTCAATGAGTATAAACAGTATACAAGAATACTTTGAGTATTATCACTTCCAGTTTATTTAGTTCTTCCCAGCAGCTGCCTTATTGTGTGCTACAGTTTTAAAACATTTTAAAGCACTTTTTATTTTCTACTCTTCGTTGATCATCCCAACACCAAGAAGATGTAAAATGTGGAACACTCTTTTTTATTTTTATTGTCTGATACAGAGGTTTACTCTTGTTGTCCAGGCTGGAGTTTAAAGGTGTGATCTCAACTCATCACAACCTCCACCTTCCAGGTTCAAGTGATTCTCCTGCCTCAGCCTCCCAAGTAGCTAGAATTACAGGCATGCATCACCACAACGGGCTAATTTTGTATTTTTAGTAGAGACAGGGTTTCACCAGGTTGGTCAGGCTGGTCTTGAACTCCTGACCTCAGCAGATCACTCTTTATCAATGGTCAAAATCCAGGCTCTAAATAATTCCATAACTTGCCCAACGCTAGAACTGGAACCACATATCTATCCCTCACTGCTCTTTCAATACAATAATGTTCACCATCAGAACTCAAAATATTTACTGGTAATACATTACCAGCAACAACTAATTTGGTCCCTATGTGTTGCCTGGTAAATGAAGGAGAAAACTGAAGTACCATAAATTATTTTAAAAATTCATTAAATAACGAACTTATTAAATTCTGTATTTCATATATAATGTACTCAACACCACAATGCATATAAAGCACAACCCACGTTTGTCTGTTACAAGTATGGAAATGAATACAGTGAAGTGGCCAACTCTAAAGAGAAAATGGGCAAAGAAAATCTTTTGGTCAAAAATTAAGCCATGTGGCTATGTAACTCAGAAAGCACACTGAGGAAAAACAGTAACAATAAATCTGCAAATTGAGCAGAAGGTAAATATTTGAGAAGGAAATATATCAGGTTTAACAGACAGAAAATAAGTCAATAAATTTAGAGAAGCACTAGAAGAAACAGACAAGGTAACAAAGATGAGATAATGTTTATATTCCTGTAATCACATACATGAAGTGAGCCCAAGACACTGTAGGCCTTTGGTCACAGACTGAACTGCAGAGGCTCTACTTCTTTGGATCAGGACCTGATTCTTCTGTTCATATGAAAAAAAGATACACGCAAACGTCATAACAAAAAAAGACCCTGAAAGGGGCAGGGGGAGTATCTGGGAGGAATTTGAGCAATAAGCTCATAAGGAGAGTGTCTTCAGTCAAAAACATGAAAGTTTTATTTTACTGAGCCTCTAAGTCAGTTACTTCAGTGGTCTTGTTATGTATCTCCTAGGAATGCAGTTCTGGTTGGTACATATAAATTCAATGCTTTTGTGAATCCAAACTGCCTCACCTATTCTATCTGGTGGCCACTGCATGAGACAAAATCCAAAACGAGGACAGAGTAGAGGTCATTTTCCTCATGTGATGGCTTCTGTTAACTGGTCTGGGTCATTAGCTACTGGGGCAGCCCACTACCTCAACTTCTGTCCTGGTGTCTTGAGGCCACCAAAGAAAAGAAGTACCTATAAGTGAGATACTGAAAGATAGCTTTTAAATATTTCTGAAAGTGGCCATGATAAGAAATTTTACATGATTACATACCTTCTTATGTGTATAGTCTCTGATATTTTTTTTAGTCTGTTATTTTTTAAAATGTTGAAACTCCATAATTACAAACATGCTAAAAAACTGTTCAAATTTTACTGTCTATAAAAATACTTGTTCATAATTTTCCACATTAATCTACATCTGAAAATTTATGTTTGATTATTCTAAAATATAAATAATGTAAGATACTGAAATGTAACTGTTTACTTGTACATAAAAAGTGCTAAGAAATATGAAGAGCCCGCTTTCTCACATATTAACTTACCTCGGCTGCCTTAGCTTGCATGCGTTTCCTTTCCTGTTCTTCTTCATGGAGTTTTGCTTCTAACTCTTGCATTTTTTTCTAGTGATAAAAATATCAAAAGGAGTAATAGTGAAAAATTTTAAGTGTCTGTAAAATTTTAATATAGCAGCATAGGAACATGTAAATTTTATCCTAGTCAACATAAGGTGGTTAGATCACTGTAATAATGGGGGCTCTGAGCTGGATGGCATCCATAATGCTCTCTTTTGTGTTCAATTATTTATCATCTGTGAGGTAGCTGGAAAAAATTATGGGTAAAATCTATGGCCAAAGAACACAGCACTGTATGAATGTAAATAGGGATATAAAGGCTAAATCTGGAACTTTATTCTCAGTGGTATTAAATATCTCCCAAGTGCAATATTAAAACTAAAATTAGCTCAGAGAGCAACTTAACCAAGTGATATAAGCCTTAAAAATACTCAAAAACATTTAATTTTCTAACAAACATTTCCATAAAGAATTCCCTCATGCCACCAAGATTGTAAAATGTGAACATTCTCTCCAAATTTATATTTTCTTTTTAAAACTCCAGTAGATTTCATTTTAAGATCATTTTTAATGCTATAAATATTCAGTGATACAAAATAATTAACATTAAAAAAATACCCTGATACATGTTAACAATAAAAAGATACATGCACTGACTTCTGCGAGGGCCTGCATCGTGGTAAGTTTGTTATACTCCTGTTCAAGAAGATCCAATTTTTCAAGTTGGCTCTGAACATGTGTTTGACCATGTTGTCGTTCTCTTCTAGGGAAACCTGAAAAACAGTATTTAATAAAACTGGATAATTTGAACAATCAAAAAACAGAAAAACACTGACACATCAGACTATGCTGTTATTTGTCTGGCCCTTCACAGAACTACTTCTAGGAAAATAACATTAAGATGAAACCACAGGAGGCATCAATAAATGACTGATATAAGTAGATACTATTCTTACCTCAGTTGCCTTACATGTAGCTATTTACCCAATATGTAGTTTTATATAGTGACATTATCTTTATGTACTGGGATAGCAGGGATTTACTGGACATCTAGACTGCACACAAAGACAATACTTTTAATTTGGTCCTGTTAAGTAAGTTAATCTCTTACTTAGGGTAAAAATTATGGTTTTGAAATCTATCTTTCTATATTTCTTTTGAATTCTATGTAAAATATCCTTTTAAACTTTTTTTTTTCAAGTTTAGAGTCAAAGATTTGTAAAGACTGCCTCCTATATAGGTTATTTCTTGAGACGGGGGTCTTGCTCTGTCACCCAGGCTGGAGTGCAGTGGCACGACCCTGGCTCACAGCAACTTTTGCATACTGGGTTCAAACAATTCACCTGCCTCAGCCTCCCTAATTGCTGGGATTACAGGCATCTGCCACCACACCTGGCTAATTTTTGTATTTTTAGTAGAAACGGGATTTTATCACATTGGCCAGGATGCTCTGGAACTACTGACCTCAAGTAATCCACCTGTAAACCATTATACTAGGATAAGTTGAAACAGACTAACTCAAGGTCTATTACTGGTAAAAAAAAAAAAAAAAAGTGCCTAAACTTGTAAACTGTGTCATAAGGCTATAATAATAGGTATCATATTAAGAGGAATTTGAATATGACAAATTAATATGAAGCAATAATTTAATCAGGAATTCGTATGAACTTCTTCCCTTCTATCTATATCCTAGTAGGTATTAACAGCTCTTGACATCTATTATATATAACAAATAGTTGTCTCCGAGATATATATTAGTCAAAACATCTTAAAGTTGTCTTCTTAAACTGACCCCTTTCTCAAGCCCATTCATCACAGAAATGTTAGACAAACACAGCAGCAACAATAATATATGATTATTGACGTGGTCTGGCTCTGTGTCTTCACCCTAATCTCATCTTGAATTGTAATCCAAATTGTGATTCCCACGTTTTGAGGGGAGGGATCTCATGGGAGGTGATTAGATCATGGGGGTGGGTTCCCCCATGCTGTTCTCGTGATAAGAGTACTCACGAGATCTGATGGTTTTATAAGGGGCTTTTCCCCACTTTGCTCTGCACTTGTCTCTCTTGCCACCATGTGAAGAAGGACATGTGTGCTTGCCCTTCCACCATAACTGTAAGTTTCCTGACAGAACTGTGAGTCAATTAAAACTCTTTCTTTTATAAATTACCCAGTCTTGGGTGCTCTTTATAGCAGCATGAGAATGGACTGATAAAATTACACAGCTATTTGAAAGCAAGAAAGGAAAACCTTCAGATACAAAAAAAGAAAGCAAATGAAGGGATACTGAAGTCAAATATCACAGAAGGCAATACTGGAGTCAGGGTATGTAAAATGTGCAGGAACACAATATAAAACTTTAGGTGATATATAATCCACAATGATCAACAATATCAAGCCAATATAGTAACATAAATCTGGATCAGAACCAGTGATTTTATTTTATTGATTGATTGATTGTAGAGACCTGGACTTGCTCTGTTGCCCTGGCTGGTCTGAAACTCCTGCACTCAAGTGATCTGCCTGCTTTAGCCCCCTAAAGTGCTGGGATTACAGGTGTGAGCCACTCTGCCCAGCCAGAACCAGTGAAAACTATAAAGTCTAACCAAAGGCAAATTAACAACTGGCTCAAAAGGCTGCCCACACAACTGAAGAATTTATTGTGGAATTTCCACAATAAATGAAAAATGAGATCACCATATAACTTTTCCTTATTAAAAAGAAGTTCTGCTCTCTGGGCAGGGCATCTCTGCAAGAAAGGCAGCAACCCCAGTCAAGGGCTTATAGATAAAACTCCCATCTCCCTAGGACAGAGCACCTGGGGGAAGGGGTGGCTATGGGCAGAGCTTCAGCAGACTTAAACAATGCTACCTGCCGGCTCTGAAGAGAGCAGCAGATCTCCCAGCACAGTGCTCAAGCTCTGCTAAGGAACAGACTGCCTGCCTCCTCAAGTGGGTCCCTGACCCCTGTGCCTCCTGATGGGGGAGACACCTCCCAACAGGGGTCTATAGACACTTCATATAGGAGATCTCCAGCTGGCATCTTGTGGTGCCTCTCTGAGACAAAACCTCCAGAGAAGGAAGAGGCAGCAATCTTTGCTGTTCTGCAGCCTCCGCTGGTGATACCCAGGCAAACAGGGTCTGGAGTGGACCTCCAGCAGGCCTGCAATGAAGGAAAACTAACAAACAGAAAGGAATAGCATCAACCTCAAGGAAAAGGCCGTCCACTCAGAAACCCCATTCAAAAGTCACCAACATCAAAGACCAAAGGTAGATAAATCCACAAAGATGAGGAAAAACCTTAAGAAGGCAGAAAATTCCAAAAACTAGAACCCCTCTTCTCCTCCAAAAAAATCACAGCTCCTCGCCAGCAAGGGAACAAAGCTGGAGGGAGAATGAGTTTGACGAACTGACAGAAGTAGGCTTCAGACAGTGGTTAATAACAAACTCCTCTGAGCTAAAACAGCATTTTCTAATCCAATACAAGAAAGCTAAGAACTTGAAAAAAGATTAGAGGAACTGCTAACTAGAATAACCAGTTTAGAGAAGAACATAAATGACCTGACAGTGCTGAAAAATACAGCACAAGAAATTTTGTGAGGCATACTAAGTATCAACAGCTGAATTGATCAAGCAGAAAAAGGATATCAGAGATTGAAGATCAACTGAATGAAATAAGGTTTGAAGACAAGATTAGAGAAAAAAGAATGAAAAGGAACAAAGCCTCAAAGAAATATGGAACTATGTGAAAAGACCAAACCTCGGACTCATGTACTTGAAAGTGACAGGGAGAATGGAATCAAACTGGAAAACATTCCTCAAGATATTATCTGGGAGAACTTCCCCAACTTAGCAAGACAGGCCAACATTCAAATTCAGGAAATAAAGAGACCACCACAAAGATACGAATTTTTAACCCAGAATTTCATATCTAGCCAAACTAAGTAAGCTTCATAAGCTAAGGAGAAATAAAATCCTTTACAGACAAGCAAATGCTGAGAGAGTCTGTTAAGACCAGGCCTGCCTTACAAACACCCCTGAAGGAAGCACTAAACATGGAAAGGAACAACTGGTAACAGCCACTGCACAAACATACCAAACTGTAAAAACCATTGACACTGTGAAGAAACTGCATTAACTAATGGGCAAAATAACCAGCTACCATCATGACAGGATCAAATTCACACAAAAAAATATTAACCTTAAATGTAAACGGGCTAAATACCTCAATTAAAAGACACAGACTGGCAAACTGGATAGAGTCAAGACCCATCAGTGTGCTGTATTCAGGAGACCCATTTCACATGCAAAGACACACACAGGCTCAAAATAAAGGGATGGAGGAATATTTACCAAGCAAATGGAAAGCAAAAAAAGCAGGGGTTGCAATCCTAGTCTCTGATAAAACAGACTTTAAACCAACAAAGATCAAAAAAGTCAAAGTGCATTATATAATGGTAAAAGGATCAATGCAACAAGAAGAGCTAACTATCCTAAATGTATATGCACTCAATGCAGGAATACCCCGATTCATAGAGCAAGTTCTGAGAGACCTACAAAGAGACTTAAACTCCCACAAAGTAATAGTGGGTGACTTTAACTCCCCACTGTCAATATTAGACAGATCAATGAGACAGAAAATTAACAAGGATATTCAGGACTTGAACTCAGCTCTGGACCAAGCAGGCCTAATAGACATCTACAGAACTCTCCACCCAAAATCAACAAAATATGCATTATTCTCAGCACCACATTGCACTTATTCTAAAATTGACTACATAATTGGAAGTAAAACACTCCTCAGCAAATGCACAAGAACGGAAATCTTAACAGTCTCTCAGACAACAGCGCAATCAAACTAGAACTCAGGATTAAGAAACTCACTCAAAACCGCACAACTACATGGAAACTTAACAATCTGCTCCTGAATGGCTATTGGACATATAAAGCAGAAATAAGTAAATTCTTTGAAATCAATGAGAACAAATACACAATGTACCAGAATCTCTGGGACATAGCTAAAGTAGCGCTAAGAGGAAAATTTATAGCACTAAATGCCCACAGGATAAAGCAGTAAAGATCTAAAATTGACACCCTAACATCACAATTAAAAGAACTAGAGAAGCAAGATCAAATACATTCAAAAGCTGGCAGAAGACAAGAAATAACTAAGATCAGAGCAGAACCGAAGGAGACAGAGACATGAAAAATCATTCAAGAAAGCAATGAATCCAGAAGCTCGTTTTTGAAAAGATCAACAAAATAGACTGCTAGCTAGAGTAATAATGAAGAAAAAATAATCAAATAGACACAATAAAACACGATAAAGGCAATATCACCACTGATCCCACAGAAAAGCAAACTACCATCAGAGAATACTATAAACATGTCTATGCAAATAAACTAGAAAATCCAGAAGATATGGATAAATTCCTAGACACATACACCTGCCCAAGACTAAACCAGTTTGAAATCGAAACCCTGAATATACCAATAACAAGTTCTGAAATTGAGGCAGTAATCAGCAGCCTACCAACCAAAAAACGTCCAGGACCAGACGGATTCACAGCCGAATTCTACCAGAGGTATAAAGACAAGCTGGTACCATTTCTACTGAAACTATTCCACACAAAAGAAAAAGGGGGACTCCTCCCTAACTCATTTTATGAGGTCAGCATTATCCTGATACCAAAAACCTTGCAGAGACACAACAAAAAAAGAAAATTTCAGGCCAGTATCCCTGATGAACATTGATGCGAAAATCCTCAAAAAATACAGGCAAATTGAATGTAGCAGCACATCAAAAAGCTTATCCACCACCATCAAGTCAGTTTCATCCCTGGGATGCAAGGCTGGTTCAACATACGCAAATCAGTCAACGTAAACCATCCCATAAACAGAACCAATGACAAAAACCACATGAGTATCTCAACAGATGCAGAAAAGGCCTCTGATAAAATTCAACACCCCTTCATGCTAAAAACGCTCAATAAACTAGATACTGATGGAATGTATGTCAAAATAATAAGCGCTATTTTTGACAAACAGCCAACATCATACTGAATGGGCAAACGCTGGAAGCATTCCCTTTGAAAACCAGCAGAAGACAAGGATGCCCCTCCCTCACCACTCCTATTCAACATATTACTGGAAGTTCTGGCCAGGGCAATTAAGCAAGAGAAAGAAAGGCTTTTCAGACACGAAGAAAGGAAGTCAAATTGTCTCTGTTTGCAGATGACACGAATGTATATTTAGAAAACCCCACTGTCTCAGCTCAAAATCTCCTTAAGCTGATAGCCAAATTTAGCAAAGTCTCAGGACACAAAATCAATGTGCAAAAATTACAAGCATTCCTATATACCAATAATAGACAAACAGAGAGCCAAATCATGAGTGACGCCCATTCACAATTGCTACAAAGAGAATAAAATACCTAGGAATACAACTTACAAGGGATGTGAACGACCTCTTCAGAGGAGAGCTACAAACCACCACTCAAAGAAGTAAGAGAGGACACAAACAAATGGAACAACATTCCATGCTCATGGACAGGAAGAACCAATATTGTGAAAATGGCCATACTGCCAAAAGTAATTTATAAATTCAATGCTATCCCCAGCAAGCTACAATTGACTGTCTTCACAGAATTAGAAAAAACTACTTTAAAATTTCATATAGAACCAAAAAAGAGCCCATAGAGCCAACACAGTCCTAAGCAAAAAGAACAAAGCTGGGGGCATCACACTACCTGACTTCAAACTATACTACCAAGCTACAGTAACCAAAACAACACGGTACTGGTACCAAAGCAGATATAGACCAATGAAACAAAACAGAGGCTTCAGAAATAACACCACACATCTATAACCATCTGATCTTTGACGAACCTGACAAACAAAAACAAGCAATGGGGAAAGGATTCCCTGTTTAAGAAATGGTGTTGGGAAAACTGGCTAGCCATATGCAGAAAACTGAAACTGGACCCCTTCCTTACACCTTATACAAAAAGTAACTCAAGATGGATTAAAGACTTAAATATAAGACCTAAAACCATAAAAACCCTAGAAGAAAACCTAGGCAGTATCATTCAGGACATAGGTATGGGCAAAGACTTCATGACTACAACACCAAAAGCAATGGCAACAGAAGCCAAAATTGACAAATAGGATCTAACTAAACTAAAGAGTTTCTGCACAGCAAAAGAAACTAACATCACAGTGAACAGACAACCTACAGAATGGGAGAACAATCTTGCTCTCTATCCATCTGACAAAGGGCTGATATCCAGAATTTACAAGGAACGTAAACACATTTACAGGAAAACAAACAACCTCATCAAAAAGTGGGCAAAGTATATGAACACACACTTTTCAAAAGAAGACATTTATGTGGTCAACAAACACGAAAAAAGCTCATCATCACTGGTCATTAGAGAAATGAAAATCAAAACCACAATGAGATACCATCTCACGCCAGTTAGAATAGCGATCATTAAAAAGTCAGGAAACAACAGATGCTGGAGAGGATGTGGAGAACTAGGAATGCCTTTACACTGTTGGTGGGAGTGCAAATTAGTTAAACCATTGTGGAAGACAGTGTGGCGATTCCTCAAGGATCTAGAACCAGAAATACCATTTGACCCAGCAATCCCATTACTGGGTATATACCCAAAGAATTATAAATCATTCTACTATAAAGACACATGCACATGTATGTTTATTGCAGCACTATTTACAAGAGCAAAAACTTGGAACCAACCCAAGTGTCCATCAACGATAGACTGGATAAAGAAAACGGGGCACATATACATCATGGAATTCTATGCAGCCATAAAAAAGGGTAAGTTCTTGTCCTTTGGAGGGACATGGATGAAGCTGGAAACCATCATTCTCAGCAAACTAACACAAGAACAGAAAACCAAACACCACATATTGTCACTCATAAGTGGAAGTTGAATGATGAGAACATGTGAACACAGGGAGGGAAACATCACATACCAGGGCCTGTCAGGGGCTAGGGTAGGGATAGCTATAGGAGAAATACCTAATTTAGATGATGGGTTGATCAGCAGACCACCATGGCACATGTATACCTATTAACAAACCTGCACGTTCTGCACGTGTATCCCAGAACTTAAAGTATAATAATTAAAAAAGGGGGAAAAAAAAGTTCCCATAAAAAAAAAAAACAACAACAAAATATGAGTCTCTCTTAAGGGAGACTCAATAAAGACAAACGAATGAGGACTAACAATTTGAAAATATCAATAATTTTTAAAAAATTGAGAATTGTTTATAGTGTTCAAAGAGATAAAAGGAAGGAATAAAAACCACAGAGTAACAGTACAATCTAAGAACAAAACTAAGTGGATGGAGAAGACTCAAATAAAAATGAAAAAATATAATCACTGAAATAAACCCAATAACGTAGTGAAGAGACCTGTAACACACATGTGAATTAATTACTGAGGCATTTTCTCAAATATTATTGTATGACTGCTCCAATATTTAAGTCTAATTCTCTCCAACAAGGACTGAAAGCTGACTGAGGGGTAGAAAACACATATGGTAAGCCCTCTGTATCTGTGTGTTTTGCATGCGTGGATTCAATCAACTGTGGTTTGAAAATATGTGAGAAAAAAAACAAAAAAGCATAGTTGAGTCTGCACTAAACATACACAGATATTCCCCAAACAATATAGTATAGCAACTATTTACACAGCATTTACATTGTATTAGGTATTATAAGTAATCTAAAGATAATTTATAGTATATGAGAGGTTGGGTGTAGGTTATATGCAAATACCACACTATTTTATAAGACACTTGAGTATCCCTGGATTTTTTTTTTTTTTGAGACAGAGCATGTCGCCAGGCTAGAGTGCAGCAGTGTGATCTCAGCTCACTGTAACCTCTGCCTCCTGGGTTGAAGCAATTCTCCTCCTCAGTCTCCCGAGTAGCTGGGACTACATGTGCGTGCCACAACGCCCAGCTAATTTTTGTATTTTTTAGTAGAGACGGGGATCCACAGGGGTCTCAGAACCAATTCACTCATGAATACTGAGGGACAACTGTCTGGTATTTCTTTTTTTTACATTGCAGAGCATCTAGCATAAACGTTAAGCATATAAACATTCAAATTTTGCATAATATAGTTAAAATGTCCACAAACTAACATTGATAATGAATTCGAATTCTAGATTTGTAACAGGAAAAGGAGTAAGTTTTTAAAAATATATGCAAGGCTGGGCACAGTGGCTCATGCCTGTAATGCCAGTACTTTGGGAGACCGAGGCGGCCTGATCACTAAAGGCCAGGAGTTTGAGACCAGCCTGGCCAGCATGGTGAAACCCCGTCTATACTAAAAATACATACACACAAAAAAGCCGGGCATCGTGGCAACCACCTGTAATTCCAGCTACTAAGGAGGATGAGGCATGAGAATCACCTGAGCCCAGGAGGTGGCAGTTGCAGTGAACTGAGATCATGCCACACACTCCAGGCGGGGGTGACAGAGTGAGACTATTTCTAATCAATCAATTTGAGACTGATGTTGCAGATATCTTCTCACAAATGTGCAGGTTACCTAAATACAAAGACCTCTGGTGTAAGAAAGCACAAAAATGCTGTGCTAAATAACAATTCTAAAGAGTTTTACAAAGTATAAAGAACTTTCAAATCTGCTATCTCCCTTGAGTCACTGAACAAATTTCAGAGGTACAGAGGTATATGGTTATTTACACTTTTTATAATGTAGACTCAAAGAAGCTGACATAACTGTAAAACATCTCACAACTAACTGTATTTTTCCAGTTTAGGTAAAACTCTATCCAACACAACAATAACAAAAAAAGCCAATCACATCTTTAGATTTCATAACTGATGCCAAGAAATTTCAGTCCTGGGCTATAACAGCACCATTAGTCCTCACTGAGAGAAAAAATAAGTCTTTATTCAATTAGTTTTCCCCATAAACTGTTCTTGAGTATCAGTCTATGAGGTGTTTTACTTACTTGTTTCTCTAAGACAGATGTCCTCTCCCATTTCTGCATGCTTTATCATATTTCGCATGTATTCCAATTGTTTTTCTAATAGATTGCATTTATTTTCTGCAGCTAACAACTGAGATGTCAGTTCTAAAAAGAACACACAAGAAAAGCAGAAGTCAACTCACGAATAAAATAGTTTTAACAAGCTGTTAACAGGAATTGAATCTACTGTGTACACAAAAACACTTTCCACACACCTAAAAGCCTTTTCAGATTACCTAAATCATTCTCTTTCTACATGCTAGTCAAATTGGCCTTGCATTCAGTAAGTAAATACAATGTATGACAACAGCACTTGCTCCTCAAAATGCACCCGAATACAATGCAGTTTTGTAGTACTTGAAAATACCACTAGAAAACACTAATGTTGTATTTTTTTAGAATACTTAATACCTCACAACACTTATTTTGATAGAATTTAATTTTCTTCATAATTAAACAAACCTTGATTGTGCTTTGATTCCTCATTCTTTGAATTCTCCCTTTCTTGTATCTGTTCATCCAGTACTTTCTTGTATTCAATTGTTTCTCTAGACAAGGTTTTCACACTTTCTTCTGCCTGAATCCTCTCAAGTTCCAAGCGACGAATCTTATCTTGAAGATTCTTAAGAGCAGAAAATATGGCTGCCAAATACAAACACAAACATGAATGCTACAATAGCATATATGGACGAAGTATATTTAAAAAGAATAAACTCATCTAAATAAAAAATAAAATGATGGGTGAGTCCAGTGGAGGATCACTCTTGGGGAACAATAAAATGTTAATTATTTCATATTTGTTTTTAAAAAAATCAATTTAAAGACACTGAGTATTTGCAATGTTCTAGTTACTCAAGTAAAAAATCCCTTATTATGTTAAAAAAAATTTTCAAAGACTTTTGTAAAGTGCCAAAAAACTTAGCCAATCATACAAAGTTCACGTAACATTCCTGAAGTACATTACTATCCTAATCATTTCATTTTATTAATAAGAGCACCTGTAGAATCCAACTGTTAAAAACAGTCAAGCACAAAAAAATACTATTTTCAAAATCTGCATTTTAAGTACATTGTAAATCCCCCCTCATGTTTGATTATAAAATTATGTTAACTGCAGTATTGTAGAAGACAGAGAAAATCACACAGAAAAATAACCAATAATCCCATTTATCCAGAGGTAATGACTGGTCGTTGCTTTAAATTTTTTTCTATATGTGTAAAATGAATTGAGACAAAATACATGTAGGTTTTTTCACTTTAGCATTATTACATAGTGAGAATTCCCTCATGTAATCAGTCTTAAAAGATTTTCTAATGATCAATAATTAAAAACTAAAAAAATTAAGTTACTGGGTCAAAGAACATTCATAGCCATTCTAATGAGAAAAATATGCCACTTCTGGTGATTTTCCATTTCCACTGAAGTATGAATCTTTTCATATACATTGCTGGCCAATTTTCTTCCTTTCATGAATTTTCTCTGCCCATTTTTCTATGAGAAAAAGTTTTCTTCATTTTATTATCTGCCTTTAATTCTAGTTTTGATGTACAGAATGTTATGATTTTTTAAAGCAGTATACCTAACATTCTTTCCCATCATGTTTTCTTTCTTTATATACTTAGAAAGTTCTTCTCAAACTCAAGATCAGATAAACATTGTTTTTATTATATTTATCATTTCATATGTTTACATTTAATTTGTTACGTCATAGAAAAAGTATTTTTGAAGAAAATAAAAACTTGAAATGCTAAATTGATCATACACTAAAATCACAAATACATGTATTAGATACTTTAATTCTTTGTTACATACATACTCTCAGACAGTTTCAGATCTTCTATTCTGGATTCCTTAATAATATTAGGGTATTACTGCCAGTATTTCAATTATTAAAACTTCATAAACATTGATTCTGCCAGTCACCTGTATCATATAAATCTTAAAATGTTTCCAAACTATTCTTGCCAACTAACTATTCAGAATCATTTTGCCTAAACACTAATTTAAACTATACACTAGATCGGGAGAGCTTTATCTTTTAAGAATTGAGTCCTCTTACTCAACACAAATTACTCTTGTCCATTTATTAACATAATTCATTCCTTCTCCAAATTTTTTAGTGCCTAGGATATGACAGGCCTCAAATAAGACACCGTTTTATTGTAGTCAGCTTATTCTTGCTGGTATGCAATGAGGCTACAATCTACCTGGAAAAAATACAGACGTGAAACACACATACAAACAAGCAGAAACCTAAAAAATCAACTGAAAAGATACTGAGAACTAAAAGAGAAGAAGTCTACATATAAGATTAATGCTAAAGGGAACAATTCTTTTATATACCTGCAATCATCAGATAAATATAATAGAAAATAAAATTTTAAATGTCCTTTAATGTCCATTGAGTTTTCTTAACCTCTTCTGAACGAGAGGCAAATTTACTAAACACTTTGTAGTATCAAACATTTTTTGCATTCCTTCATTAAATTATACCCAAAAGTACACAATTTTGCTAATATTTTATTTCTGCATCTATATTTATTACTGAAACTGGCTGGAACATTTCATTTTTTTTCTTTACATCAGCAACTATAGTATCACAGATATGCTAGGATAACAAAAAGTCCCAAGGTGGGGTGTGCACTTTCCTCTTATGTATTCTTGAATGCCTTATATATCCCTGTTTAAATGTGTAATGTTTTATTGTTTTCTTTTTCAAAAAATTATTGAATAAATGCAGAGGATAATTTAGAAAACATGATTGAAAAGGGGGAAAAAAAATCACACCCATAATCTTACCATCTAGGTGTAGTAATTATAAACACTTTATTGAAATCCTTTAGATCTTAAAAATGCTTTTATACGTAAGATTTCCCTTTATTCACTATATCATATATTTACATATGAGCACACTTTAAATGCAATTTATAATATTAACCGTTTTCACTAACATTGTATAGCTCTCATTATGTATTCAAGTCTTCACGTATGCACCTCAGTGAGCACATAAAATTGGGTTGGATTGACTTGTCAGAAGTGACTTTTTTTTTTAATCCACAGTCTCTTCCTAAGACCATGGGCTGCAGTGTTCCGGTTCTGCTTTGACAACTCTCATCATGCCCAGCTTTTCAAAGAAGTATTCCAGAAGTTGCCTCACGAGGGCCTAGAGCTTTGTTCTCCAGTCCCTACCCACATTTAAAATTTCATCATCTCTGCTACTGTACCCCAACACTTAAGGCTTATACCTAATGCCAAGACTCCTAATACTGTCCCTTAAGTTTTTGCCTTTAGTTCCATCCTTACTGTCCTAGCTTGAAACTTGTTTTATTTCTGTACTTAAGTATTTTTCCTTTTCACTTTTAAACTAGGTACTATTTGCTTTTATTTATTACTACATGAAGCTGCTATTTGTCCATTCTGTTTGACAGTAGTACTGTCTTCCATCCTTTTTATTTGTATGGTAGTAAATATCTTTGTCAGCTATTTATTTTTTACGTTTCATTTTATTTCAGGTTTTACTTAAAAAGCATTTATTGGCTTTTGAGGTGACATAATCACATTTGTCATACCTGATACATTTCACATTTTTCATTATATATTTCCTAATTTTGTTTCCTTGAATTTTTCTTACATTTTGCTATATCAAGTATAGCATGTATCTTTGGAACTGTTTGCCTGACTTATCTTCCTCTTTTTCTGGGAGTTTCCCCCTTCCCTCATCATGGCTACACCTACAACTTTATTACCCTTTGATAAATCTGGCTAATTGATCCACAAGAGACAACACTGAGGCCTAGACAATGCTTGTCTTCTTGGGACTTTTGTCCAAAACATCAAAGCCAGATCTGGGTCAACTTAAAATAAAAATTTGTTAGTACTGTTTTGTGCTAGGCAGAAAAAGCTGGTCTGTAGCTAGAAAAAATGTAGTTAGTTACAAGCCGAAAAAAAAAAAAAAAAGATAGACAAAGTACCAGCCATGTTCGAGTCTCTAACGTTCTTCAAGTCCACCTGGTCTATTTATTGCTTGGGACGTTTGTCATTAACATAAACACAGGTTAGCTGTAGATTAAGAGGGGGGAAAACCCAGATCCATAGTATGCATCTTTGATTTCTCCAATATTGCTGTCTTGGTAGTTCTCCACCTTTCTGACTTTTCCTACGTTTTAGTTTAAATGGTGGTATTTTCCAAAGCTCTTTTGTCTCTCTGCTTTCGTTTTCTGGAGAAACCCCTATATACTCATGGGCTTCATCCACTACTGTACCCTTGATGATGCCTGACTTCATCAGTGCAGCATTCTCTATTACACTTCAGACTTTTCACTTGCTTATTATTCATCTCCATCTAACTCACAGGCATCTCAAATTTGATACAGCCAAAATTATATCATCAATTCCTAAGTATGCTTTTTTCTGTGATCTGTCTTAATCATACCACTAATCATCTACACTAGAAATTTCAGACTCAAAGATTTCTCTATCTTCCTCATTACCACAACAAAATATGCATAAATCTTATCTTAATCAGTCTCCTGTTCTGTCTGCTGCTTCAGTTTAGACTTACTTCTGATGTAAACCTCAGTTCAACAAACATATAGACCACATACGATGTGTGAAGCACTCTGCAAGGTGAAGGAGATAATATAATGATAATGAAGATAGTCTTTACCCTCAAGGAGCTATCATCTAGATTCTGGAACAGATGCTGCTATCTACATTTTTCTCACAGCTGGAAAAAAAGTAGTTACATGAACAAAATACTATTCTGGACGTACTCATATCCTTAATTATAGTGGTTCTCAAAATGTGGGGCACAGGCACATTGAGGGCAGGGCTCATGAGGCCTTTCCCAGGGTCTGTGAGGTCACCACTATTTTCATAATATTATTAATATTAAGACTTTGCTTTTTCATTGTGTTGAAGTTTGCCAATGATGATGCAAAAGCATTATTGGATAAAATTCCTGATTTTAGCTCAAATCAAGGTAGTAATTATTAAACTATAATTTTAGGCACTGTATTCTTCACTTTAGGCATTGTCATAAATTCCCAGTAAGAAAAAACTAAGCCACAACTGTCCTCGATGAAGCAATAAAAATCATGTCAGGTTTATAAACCTTTCACATGCTGTACTCTCATTGAAATTTTCTTCTTATAGAACTGTTCTCATTCTTTAAAGCTCAGATTATCTATTATTTCATTCTTCCTCTGAGAGGTTTTCCTCTCCAGTAACCTCCCCAACACACACTTATCCTGGTCCCCCGCAAATGTCTTTTCAGAACTCTCAGTATTTGTTCATATCTCACACCCTTTACTTTTTTTCTGGGTGAGAAGGGGATGGTGACTTCTGTGTCTTCCCTTCCCATCTGGAAAGTAAGTATCATTGGATTAAAACACACACTATAAAAGGATAGTGGATTGTAATGACTACCCTGGGACATTGCTTAGATTGTAATGACTATCCTGGGACACTGCTTCAACAGTTCACACCACCATGTTCTAAAGACATAAAAGCTTATTTACTGTCTTGAAGGTTACTTTTTATCTTGTTTATTTTTCCTCTACATCTCCTCTCTCCCACTTCTCTTTTATTTCTTAAGACCACTGATGTTGCACTCAAGTAGAATTTAGCTGTGTTAGCAGCATGCTGTGCTAAAAATTTTCTGACTCTGAATACATCTGCCTTCTTAATTTTTCTTATTCTTTTGTTAGTAATTTGTCATTTTTTTAACTTTTTAAAAATTTCATGAGTGTAAAGATCAGAACTAGATACAATATTGTAGTTGAAGGATTAATATCTAATTCTTAGATTTTGTGTTTCTGTTAGAACTTTGTTAAATGGATATTTTGCTTTGTGCTTATTTTTTAATAAGAAACTTACTGAAACTGATTTTTGCTCTACTATGGGCTTCAGTTATTTCATTATTATTTTTTGCTTTTTAAATCTATGTTGTTTGAATGTCATGCAACTTAATTTTCTTAAACTGCCAACCTGCTATACTCTGATGTATAGAACATTATCAATTGCTTTAACCATTAATTAACTTAAAATTTTCATTATCATTGAGACACAGTATCTTATAATAAAGAGGCTTCTAGGTTAGTGATTATAGAGTACTGAAATTCTTAAAAGACATCACACTATTTAGTTACATTTATTTCAACGAACACTTCTCAGCACCCATTATAAGTTAGGATTTCAACTGGTATTTGGATATCATCACCTACTTGGTATTTTATTGTACAATCAGTTCAGTTTACAAAACAGTTTCATTTTCAGATTTTTAGGATACTTACAATACATATCCCAGTTGGAACAAAAAAGTTCTTCAACTAATTTACAACTGCCTGTTTAGCATATGATGCCAAAAATACAACATTTCTTTTACCTGGAGAATCATTAACACATATAATTGTTGCAATATTAGTGACTAAACACAACTTTTTAAAAAAGGAAATGCTGTAGCATCCCAAATAAAGCAAAGACATTTCAACTTCACACATACACAAAGTATAAGGTAGGTATATTTTTAAAAATACAGATGAAGAAACATCTAAAAGATTAACAAATTCAATATCAGAACCATCTTTTAATTATCTGAGTAGGCCCAATCTGGTAACATGACCTGAAAACTTTCTCCAGCTGTGGCTAGAGAAATGTAACAGCAGAAGTCAGAGATTTGAAACACAAAGCGACTCTACCTACCGTTACTGTAGGAGACCATAAGGAAAAACGAAGGAACAAGGACAGTTTCCAGGAGCAAAGACTGTCCCCCAAGTAAGAGTATGCAAGGCAACAGAATGTCAGCCCTGACAAGGAACCGAATTTCGCTAAGAATCTTAATGAGCTTGGAAGCAGATCTTCCCTGGAGCCTCTAGTAAAGAACAGAACCCCAGACAACACCTTGATTTCAGTCTTGTAAGGCTCTAAACAGAGGACCCAGATGAGCCTACATAGATTTCTGACCCACAAAAAACTGAGATGACAAATATGTGGTATTTAAAACTAAGTTCATGGCAATTTGCTAAGGCAACAAGAAAATTAATACAGATGGCAGGTTCCAGAACAAATGTATTTCAAAGTAGCCAGAAAAAAAGGATGGGAAAGGTAAAAACAGAAGACATGTTAGGGATGAAGTTGGTGAGGCAGATGGGGTCTAGGTTACGAAAAATTTTATGTAAGCCATGAAGAGATGCTAAAACTTTAATTCTGTGGAAGAGATGATGGATAATGACAAATAACAGAAATGCTGTTAACTGGGGATGAGGAGGAGAAAATGGGGCAAGGAGATTAATGAGGAATGTATTATAAACATCTGGGCTACAGATGATGAAAGCCTAAAACAAAGCAATGAGAACACAAAAAGGCAAAAGAACCAGTAGGCTTTTGGTATATTTCAGAAGCAAAAAAGGTCTTTATTCCGGACTAATAGTGGAGATGACAGAGCAGTCATTGATGACCAAAAATATTTTAGCATCAGTAATTTGGTGGATGACGATGCTGTTTAATAGTCAATATAAGGAATACAAGAAAAGCATAATATTTTGTGGGGGCTAAAAATTGAAAGCAAAGGGGAAATACATTTTCCTTTAATTGCAAAATAATACAGGACAAAATTAAGAATTTTAAAGCAGCAAGCAAACACAAGTAACATCTATTTTGTTAGACTCGATTACCTCTGCTGTTGCTTTCTGGATAAGCAAGTGTAGGCTTACTTGGGGAGCGTCGTAGATCACTGTTAAGGAAAGGCTTATCCGATGGATATACAACATATGGAGATGAAGAATGATCGAACCATACTTCCATTAGACCTTGATGGTTCAGCCAAGATGTTCTGAAAAATAAAGACACAAATTACCTTTCAAAAGGGTGAACCACAAATAGCAGATTTAAACCACAAATATTTATGACTCAGAACTAGACTGTCCATATAGACAACAGAAAAAAATCCACTGACTATAAACAACAGAATTCAACCATTATTTATTTTAAAGAAATACAACTTTTAAAGTGTTTCGTATTAGTCTAAATATGGCCATAAAGCAGACACTATAGAAAGGAAATAATGTTCACACAACTTGAATACAAATGCTGTGCAGAAATACTTAAATGATACAATGAATGTAAATGCAGTAGTTAAAAATATGTACTGTGAAATACACGTTCAGAAAAATTAGTACATAATTTTTACAGGACCAGAAACTGCTACAAATGACTGATTACTCCCATCAACAAAATACTACTTGAATATTTATAGTAATCAAAACTCCAGAAAGAAAATAAGGCATTGTCCTTGCCTCAAATAATTTACATTTAATGAACAAAAAAGAAAATAATTAGAAAACACTAAGGCCCATCAAACACTCAAATACAAAACTTTATTTCCACCGTATACCATTCTGTCACGAATGAGATTCTGTTAAATTTAGGATTCCACATAATAATTTCAACCTAGGGAATGCTAACTGCAGAGTTTCATTTGTTGTAGGTGACTTCCTATTGATAGAGGGATCTAGACAGGAGGAAGTAATTAAGAAGCTGAGGGCTAAGGTGGAAGATAGTAACTGCCAGCTGTTCAAAATTTTCAGCATCCACTTTCCTTCCTCAAAGGGCCACAGCAAACTATGCTTTTCAATTCTTACCTTTGAAGACTTCTATTTATAAAGTATCAGAATAATCTGTGTTCATTAAAGTATGAGAGCACAAAACAATCTCCTTAAACAAAGGCTACCAAATACCTGCACTGTATTTAAATCTTATTTAAAATTAAAGCTCTTACTTCCATGTTAAAAATTATGCAAATTTCCAGTTTATTTAAAAAAGCAAATATAAAACATTTTCTATTTATGTAAATATAAAACACACTATGGCTATGAAAATCAAAAGTGGAGACAAAAAGCTTAGCAGAGACAAGTCTTAAAAGTGGTATTCAAATAAGTGCTAAGTCTACTACAGTGTGTTCGTATAAAACAAAGACTAATATTTGTCATTTTCCAAACTTAATGGCTAATTGGCATTTGGTTTTAGAGGTAACTGGAAAATAGGATGAGTTTTCAATTCTTTATAATATGATCAAAGGTCTTGCAAAGCATCCTGAATTATTGCATAGCTTAATTTTAAATATGTCACAGAGAACCTCAGGTCTTCATTGGTTATTTACAACCCATCAGAATCCTACCTAACATTCAAAAATATCAAGTGACTTGCCGACCACCCTCTGCCCAGTCGGGAATAACATTAATTATGTGATTAACTGAATAATAAACTAGTACCAAAACGGAACTACTTCTGTTCTACATTTTGTATGTTAGTGCACTTGACCTTTACTCGCTATTTTATATCACCCCTCACAACGTATACGTTTTATTATCTGTATGTCCTGTGGTGTAACAAAAATGTATTTTGTCTTTTGTCCTTGGTTTCAGATAAAGATTCAAAAACTTGTAGAATTTCTTAAGTGATAGAGGTGTCCTTGTTAGGCTGATGAGGGGACTCAACGTAGGGCCCCTAGGATAGCTTCAGGTTTGAAGGTATCTTCTAGGAGGTGGCTGCCAGAAAAAACAACCACTAGATTATAATGAGCTACAAATTTCATCCAGGAGTGGTGGCTCTCGCCTGTAATACCAGTACTTTGGGAGGGGGGAGGTGGACGGATCACTTGAGGTTGGTCTGCAGTTTGAGACCAGCATGGCCAACATGGTGAAACTCTATCTCTACCTAAAATACAAAAAAATCAGCTGAGTGTGGTGGTGTGTCCTGTAATCCCAGCTACCCAGGAAGCCAAGGCAGGAGAATCGCTTGAACCCAGGTGGTAGAGCGAGATTGCACCACTGCACTACAGCCAAGGAGACAGTGAGACTCTGCCTGGCGAGGTAGGGTGGCGGGGGAGGAAGAGTTACAAATTTCAGTCCTACACGCTGACCTCAGGGGGAGGTAAGAAGTAACAAGCAATGTGGAAATGAGTCCCTGTTTAATAAATGGTGTTGGGAAATCTGGCTAGCCATGTGCAGAAAGCAGAAACTGGACCCCTTCCTGACACCTTAGACTAAAATTAACTTCAGATGGATTAAAGACTTAAACATAAGACCTAACACCATAAAAACCCTAGAAGAAAATCTAGGCAAAAACATTCAGGACATAGGCACACAGGCAAGGACTTCATGACCAAAACAGCAAAAGCATTGGCAACAAAAGCCAAAATAGACAAATGGGACCTAATCAAACTCCACAGCTTCTGCACAGCAAAAGAAACAGTCATTAGAGTGAATTGGCAATCAACAGAATGGGGGAAAAAATTTTGCAGTCTACCCATCTGACAAAGGGCTGATATCCAGAATCTACAAAGAACTAAAACAGATTCACAAGAGAAAAAAACAAGCCCATTCAAAAGTGGGCAAAGGATATGAACAGACACTTTATAAAAGAAGACATACATGAGGTCAACAAACATATGAAAAAATGCTCATCAATGGTCATTAGAGAAATGCAAATCAAAACTACATTGAGATACCATCTCACGCCAGTTAGAATGGCGATCATTAAAAAATCTGGAGACAACAGATGCTGGAGAGGATGTGGAGAAATAGGAACACTTTTACACTGTTGGTGGGAGTGTAAATTAGTTCAACCATTGTGGAAGACAGTGTGGCGATTCCTCAAAGACCTAGAAATAGAAATTCCATTTGACCCTGTAATCCCATTACTGAGTATATATCCAAAGGATTACAAATCGTTCTACTATAAGGACACATGCACACGAATGTTCATTGCAGCACTGTTTACAATAGCAAAGACCTAGAACAAACCCAAATGCCCATTGATGATAGACTGGACAGGGAAAATGTGGCACAGATACACCATGGAATGCTATGCAGCCATCAAAAACAATGAGTTCGTGTCCTTTGTAGGGACATGGAGGAACCTGGAAACCATCATTCTTAGCAAACTGACACAAGAACAGAAAATCAAACACCACATGTTCTCACTCATAGGTGGGGTGTTGAACAATGAGAACACAGGGACACAGGGAGGGGGAGCATCGCACACTGGGGTCTATTGGGGGGAAACGGGAGGGAAAGCGGGGGGTTGGGGAGTTGGGGGAGAGATAGCATGGGGGGAGAAATGCCAGATATAGGTGATGGGGAGGAAGGCAGCAAATCACACTGCCATGTGTGTACCTATGCAACAATCTTACATGTTCTTCACATGTACCCCAAAACCTAAAATGCAATTAAAAAAAAAAAAACTTTTTTCTGATCCTAATAAATACAAAAAAAAAAAAAAAAAAAAGAAGCTGAGATTGAGCCCACTGACCAGTGGATAATATATGTAATGAAATCTCAATAAAAACTCTTGAATGAGTTTTTGGGAGCTTCTGGATTGTTGAACATACTGATATGCTTGAAAGGTGCTGCCCCACAGAAGGTACAGAAACCCTTTCACACCTTGCCTTTTGTCTCCTCGATTTGGCTGTTCCTGAGTTGTGTCCTTTATAAAATTGACATTGCTTTAGTCTTTCCCTGAGTACTGTGAGCTCTTCTTGGAAAGTTGCAGAAATCCCTTAATTTTTACTTAGTTTGGCAGAAATGCAGATGCTATGGGAACACTCAGGACTTTGACTGACTTGGGGGTGGGCAGTCCTGTGAAATTGAGCCCCTTAATGTATGGGTGTTTGAGCTACATCTGGGTATTGTCGGAATTATAATAATTGTAGGATACCCAGTTGGTGTAGGATTTTTGCCGGAGAAACTTTCTCACAAACGAACTTTATTCTACTCAATAAATCTGTTGAATATTAATTATACATTTCCTCCGCAAAACAGGAAACTGAATATTATTTATAAAAGACTGTCCTTTTCAACCAAGTTACTGTAATGCCTTAAGAGATCACCAAAAGCTTTTAGGCTTCTTTATGTTTAACAAATAGCACAAATATCATAGGAAGGCTGTGTAGAAGGAGCCCAAGCCTAACTCCCAATCCACTACTCTTTCCATGACTCTAAGCACTCAGTAAAAATTATTCCAACCAAAATATGATTGTAGGAGAAACTTTGAGGATTAAAGGAAAAATGTTTAACCTGATCCCTATCTCTCCTGCAGCCTTTAGTTGTTACGGCAAGTATCTCATTTAGGAATACATAATTCAAATATTTATTTAACATCTTTTTATGACACTGTGTGAAGTATTAAGCATAATTTAAAAATGTATATTATTTGCTGTCTTTATAAGTGGAACATGCAACATAGCTGCAAGGTATTAGGTAGATTAAATTCAAATACAAAAGAATAGGTGGGAACTGCTAAATTGGATGTAATAGAGAGTAAGTGTAAATTAAATTCAGATGCATTCAACAGAACATTGCTTCACATCAGTACGGTAAAGGAAGGTCTTTATTAGTGTTGAAATCGATACTGGGTCTTATAGAGTGATACGTATTCTGATAGGCAAACTAGAAATGGGTATGAAAAGCAATTGTTTCCATGTTAAAGAATACATTAGTTTAGTGCAAAAAAGAGTTCGTGTAGACAAGTGGAATGAAATAAAATTGGAGAAGTCAAGGTCCAATGATGGAAGAATGTGATACAGAGCTCTGAGCAGTGCAATCAATGCAACAGTTTCCAAGTTTCACGTTTGAAACTAAACAGTTTCATGTTTCATAGTTTCAATATCCTAAGCATAGCAGTTATACCCAAAGTAAAAATCAATATGATCATCAACAAATGTAAAAAAGCATTCAATAAAATTCAACATACAGCCATTATTAAAAAAATATATATTTCCTTATGATAATATGAAGTTTTACAAAAAAACATGGCCAACATACTTAATGGTGCAAAACTTGAAATATTCCTTTTAAAATAAGGAGCAAGACAAAGATGTCTACATCAATTCTAGTCAACACCGTACTTCATTTGCTAGTCTGCACACTAAGATAAAAAAAGAATAAGATATTAAGATTGAAAAGGAAGAATCCGAGTTTTAGATTATGACCATCTAAACAGAAAAAAAATTCTCAGTTATGAGAATTAAGATTGCTGAATAAAATAGATACGTAAGAGTCAGTAATTTTATATATTAGAAAATGCAACTTATGAAAATATATATCACACAATTAAAAACTAGAAATAAAATGAACAAACAATATACAAGACATGAAAGTATACACATACTGAAAAATGTTAAAATTCTAAATAAATGGAGTAACATAACTTAGGACAGAACGGTCAATAACCTAAACATATCAGTTATACCCAAATTAAGCTAGAGA
This sequence comes from Ateles fusciceps, assembly GCA_036589455.1. Taxonomy (NCBI): domain Eukaryota; kingdom Metazoa; phylum Chordata; class Mammalia; order Primates; family Atelidae; genus Ateles; species Ateles fusciceps. The sequence continues at coordinate 6,397,225 of JAZHEH010002496.1, forward strand.
AATTCAATAAAATACCAATCAAAATTCCAATAGCAGGTTCTAGAATTTCTACTGAAGAAAAGCAAAGGACCGATAATATTTATCTTGAGCAACAAGGAAGGTGACTGACCCTCCACCCCCCGAGCGATTCTTCGGAGAATCGCTAAAACAGTGGGTACTGTAAGTAGGAGAGACAAATACAACAAAGAAACAGTCGGCTGACACACCCATACACATATGGAAATGAATATATTGGAAATCATTGGGGAAAGGATGAGTTTCCAACAAGCAGCGTGGGGACAATTGTGTACTTTAAGTAAAACCATTAAACTGAATCCCTATCTCACAGCATACAAATTAATTTCAAGTAAATTAAGGACATAAAAGGTTCCAACTTTAAAATATAGAAAAAAATATAGAGTACAACCAAGGCCTTGGAGAAAAGAAGAATTTCTTAAACAGAACTCACTAATCATAAAAAGACTAACGCATGGAGAGAGATCCAAGATGGCCGATTAGCAGCAGCTCAGGATTGTAGCTCCCAGTGAAAGAGCAGAGAGTGAGTGGTCGCCACATTTTCAGACCAATTTTTATTGCCCACGGACCAGGAGATTCCCGGCGGAGGAGCCCCACAGGTCGCCAGCGACTCTTTGGCCGGCGCCGCCGTTTTGCCGACGCCGGCGTGGCGGTTCTCAGTCCGGATTATATGGGACTGAGTGCCCTTTTGGTTGGCGTTGGAGCTCCGGAAAGGCAGTCTCCCATTCAGCTGATTGAAAAACGGACTGAAGCGGGGAACCACAACAGGAGATTCCTGGGCAGAAATCTCAATGCCGCTGTTTCAGCCAGCGTAGTGGGTCGCCGCAGGGGAAGGCTGGCTCCGCCCCCCCCCCCCCCCCCCACACACACACAAAACAGCAATTGGAACTGCTGAGGATTGAGAGTTTCACAGCAAGTACAGCTGAACCTGGGAAGGTCCAGTTCAGTGGAGGAGGGGCGTCCGCGAAAGAAAAACTAAGAAACAAAAAAACCTTACCACCACCAAGTTGCGACGTCCACTCAGAGACCTAATCTGAAATTCAGCAATTACACAGACGACAGGTGGATAAATCCACAAAGATGGGAACAAACCAGCGCAAAAAGGCTGAAAACACCCGATATCAGAATGCCTCTCCTCCTACAGAGGATTGCAGTTCCTCATCACCAATTGAACAAGGCCTGATGGAGAATGAATGTGAGGAATTGATAGAATCAAGCTTCAGAAGGTGGATAATAAGAAACTTCTGTGAGCTAAAAGAACATGTTCTAACCCAATGCAAAGAAACTAAGAACCTTGAAAAAAGGTTTGACGAAATGCTAACGTGAATAAACAATTTAGAGAGGAATATAAGTGAATTAATGGAGCTGAAAAACAATACGGGAACTTCGCGAAGTATCCACAAGTTTTAACAGTCAAATTGATGAAGCAGAAGAAAGGATTTCAGAGGTCGAAGACCAACTTAACGAAATAAAACGAGAAGTCAAGATTAGAGAAAAAGGGTAAAAAGGAATGAGCAAAGTCTCCAAGAAATATGAGACTATGTGAAAAAACCTAATCTACGTTTGATAGGTGTACCTGAATGTGACGAAGAGAAGGAATCCAAGCTGGAAAATATTCATCAGGATATTACCAGGAAAACTTTCCCAACCTAGCAAGGCAGGACAATACTCAACTCCAGGTAATACAAGAGAACACCACAAAGATATTCCTCAAAAAGAGCAACACCAAGGCACATAATCATTAGATTCACTAGGGTTAAAAATGAAGGAGAAAATACTAAGGGCAGCCAGAGAGAAAGGTCATGTTACCCACAAGGGGAAGCCTATCAGACTCACAGCAGATCTCTCAGCAGAAACCCTACAAGCCAGAAGAGAGTGGGGGGCCAATATTCAACATCCTTAAAGAAAAGAACTTTCAACCCAGAATTTCATATCCAGCCAACATAAGTTTCACAAGTGAAGGAAAAATAAAATTTTTTTTACGAACAAGCAAGTACTCAAAGACTTCATTACCACCAGGCCTGCTTTACAAGAGCTTCTAAAAGAAGCACTATATATAGAAAGGAACAACCAGTATCAGTCATTCCAAAAAACCCCTCGGTAAGCTGCATCCAGACCCATCACACATGCAAGGATATAAAGAGACTCAAAACAAAGGGATGGAGGAAGATTCGCCAACCAAATGGAGAACAACAACAAAAAAAAAGCAGGAGTTGCAATTCTCGTCTCTGATAAAATAGACTTTAAAGTAACAGAAACCAAAAGAGACAAGAAGGACATTGCATAATGGTAGAGGGGATCAATGTAACAGGAAGAGCTAACGATCCTAAGTGTATGCGCACCCAATACAGGAGCACCCAGATACATAGGGCAACTTCTTGGTGACTTACAAAGAGACTTGGACTCCCACACAATAATAGTGGGGAGACTTTAACATTACATCGTCAATATTGGACAGATCAATGAGACAGAAGGTTAACAAGGATACCCGGGACTTGAACTCAGACCTGGAACAAGTAAACTTAATAAACATTTACAGAACTCTCTACTCCAAATCCACAAAAACATACATTTTTTTCAGTAACACATCACATCTAAAGTGATCACATAATTGGAAGTAAATCACTTCCCAGCAATTGCATAGCATTTCATAGGTTTAAATGAAATATTGGTTGGCCGTTTGTTTATTTTCCTCCCTTATTCCTCTCCTGTCTCCATTATATAACACAATTATTAGTATAAAAGAGGTTTTCAATACCCATTTTTAGACTGCATTCTAGCCTGGGCAATAGAGCAAGATTCCGTTCTCTCTCCCTCTTTCTTCTTTCTCCCTTTCTTTCATTCTTTTTTTCCTTCTCTTTTTTCTTTTCTTTCTTTAAAAAAAAAAAAGACTAACATTTTACATTAAAAATAACATCTATTAATCAAAAGGTATCAAAGACAAGCCAGAACAGTCTTAACAGACTGATAATATCACAATATGTTAAAAAAAAAAAGGCCTATAAATCAATAATAATAGGCAACCCAATTGAAAAACAGGTAAAAGACATGAACAGGTATTTCACAGAACAAAACACACACACAAGACTAGTAAAGGTGTGAAAAAAACAAGGTGCATCTTCACCAATGATTAGAGGAGCACGAATCAGAAAAAGTATACCATTTCACACACAGAGCAAAAATTTACAAGTGGGACAATACCATCCATTTAAGAAGACATAGAATAAAGAGGACTGCTGGTATAATTACTTGGTAACAACAATTTAGTATGACTGACTAAAGCTGAAGATGCACATACTCTGTGAACTACATAAGTCATTCAGCTGTATATGCTCAACTGTTTTCTCTCTTCTTCCTGAAAATGATATGGATTGAGCCACAGTACATATACCATGACCCACTACTGAGTTGTAATCCAGAGCCCAACCTATGGTTTGGAAAAAAAAAGAATCACTGCTCTACAGTTGCCCCTTGCAAACTTTTTCCCTCAGAACCCCTTTATACTCTAAAAAAATTTAGTGAAAAGAATAGCACTATTTTACATTTCTGCAAATCTCTTTAATGTTGGGCTTAAAATAAGGATGCTGGATTCTCTTATCTAGTTCTGTATTTGCTCTGTTGGATATATTATTTTGTTTCATGTACTAAAGAAAATCTAGTCTACCACAAATGTGGCCATTACAGAAGGATCTCGTAGACTGAGACCGTCTTGGAGATCTCCAAGGATTGTGAGACCATACTTTGAGAACTGCACTCTAGAGAAACATTTGCCATGTACAGCATATAATGAGAACAAGATTGTTTATAGTATCTGGCAAACAAATAAACAACAAAACCCATTAACTCCAAAGCCCATCAGGATACTGTCATTTACTAGCTAGACAACTTTGACTCGACCTCTCTCTGCCTCATTTTGCTCATTTGAAAAAGGAAATATTAATGCCAATCTCAGAAGGTTATTGTGAGGATTAAATGAGTAATGTATGATAAGTAGTTAAAGTGCCTTTAAGGACTACGCCTGCCAGATAGTCCTATATAAATACCATATATTATAATCTTAAAATGTCTAGTGGGGGCCAGGCATGGTGGCTCACACCTGTAACTCCAGCACTTTGGGAGGCCAAGGCGGCCGGATCACAAAGTCAGGAGTTCGAGACCAGCCTGACAACAGGGTGAAACCCCATCTCTACTAAATATACAAAAATTAGCTGGGCGTGGTGGCCGGTGCCTGTAATCCCAGCTACTCAGGAGGCTGAGGCAGGAGAATCACTTAAACCCAGGAGGTGGAGATCGTGTTGAGCTGAGATCAGGCCACTGCACTCCAGCCTGGGCAACAGAGCGAGATTCTGTCTCAAAAAAAAAAAAAAAAAAAAAATGTGTAGTGGGCGGGTGTGGTTAGGAAGAAGAAAACACAAAAGGAACATTGACGTATTCATTTTATTATTCTCAAAAAGTAAATCTTATATTTAATATTATAAAATGTATAAGACGGCCATAAAACATTTTTAAGGGAAATTAATATGGAGCTACTGTACAGCTTGGTTGAAGGACCTATCCTAAAAGTCAGAGAGACAAACTAAGAGATTAGCTCATTAAGTCTAAAGTGACAGGGCGTTTTCACCAGGGTTGTGAAAACATTACAAGGCTGACATGAAAGACACTCGTGTATGTTTCAACACTTTGCTGCCCATACTTCTATATGGAATTAATTTCATTATGCCCAATCATAGTTGCTTTCCTGCCTTTTCCATGAGTGGAGTTTATCAACTCAAGAGCAATCACTCAATAAATGTTACCTAGACCTAACTGAAACCTATTGCCCTACTTCCATGTCATTCACATTTGAGATTTACACAGTCCCTACTTCCTAAAGATGGTTATTTATGAATCTACTTGTTAAAAAATCCTTGTTTATCAAGCATCTCAATGTACTTATAACTAGCTCCATATGGATTTATCAATGATGAAAACAGTTGAATATAACAGCTGTTAATTTTCACAACCCTGAAATCTGAGTATAAGTTGCCTTCTCAGTTCATGGTATAGTTTTAACAAGTTTTCTTTTCTTTTTTTTTAATGCTGCCTTATGTTAAGATCAGCTGTTAAGCTAAGTGCTTTTCCAATGCTATTGGAAATGGCAGTCTTATTTCTGACAGGACACCTAAGCAGGACCTTTTACTATGCACTAAGAAACCAACTAAAGTTAGTCATTTTTGTTTTGACAAACAGTAACTTCCAAATTAGACATTTTGATGTAGCAGATTGACTTATGGTTGTTATACTTTGATTTGTAGAGGATCCTAGATATTCTTAGTGTACCCCTGATACTTAGAATCTAATTAAAGCTGAGCTTAGCAAAAGGAATATATTTCCTTTCCTACTAAACAGTCTTTGGGATTTCTGTCAATGCTACAGTAAGTACTAAGAGCTGACTATATCCCAGTGTCAAAGCTCAGCCGGGAGGCCTTGGCACACTGCAGCTCAATTAAACATTTATTTAATATTTTATTTTATAGAGACAGGGTCACTCTGTCGCCCAGGCTGCAGAGCAGTGGCACTATCATAGCTCACTGCAGCCTCAAACTCCCTGGGCTCAAGTGATCCTCCCACCTCAACCTCCCTAGTAGCTGGTATTACAGACATGAGCCACGACACCCAGACTCAATTCAACATTTATGAGTATTCCTTATTCAGTCTCCAAGAGCTTAACTTTTGATAGCAGTAAAAAGCCCTGTTCTCCCAAGTTTAATCACTTGTCCTATAAAATCTCGCCCATCTTCCATCTGCTGACACTTCTAATAGTTTATCTTACTTTTTTCTTTTACTGACCTAATCCTGAATAACCTTCAATTATTGCTTTCATTACTTCTCCTTAACTTCTCCAGACCTCTCTTGCAAACCTCTAATTCCCATTCTGCTGAAACACTGTAATACTTCTGGTTCCATTATTAGAAATTCTAACTAGCCTCTGAAAGCTGAAACTGACTTTTCCAAGGTGGCAAGGCTTTCTTAGTGTTCCCCCACTCTTTCCCCCTTAGATTCTAGAAAATATCTTTGTCCTGATATTCTACCAGCTCCTTCCCTCACCATCCCTTTTTTTTCTCCAAGTTTTTCCCTATGTTTCCAATTCATCTCATCCAACTCTACCTTCATATTACTTCTGCTCATTCCAAATCATCTCAAGTTTCCTGAAAGCACCTACTGTCCTGGAACATACACCAAAATTCCTGCAGTGTTTTTCTCCGTCCTCTACTCTTGGCATAAGCAATTACAATTCCTTCGACACCCATTTAGCTTCATGCTTCCCTTCTAGGAAACCTTCTCTAACCTACCCAGGCATTGCTAATCACTCCCCTCTAGATTACTCTAGTACTACGTATGGCGCAGTAATCACCTAATTACGTGCAGTTGCTCTTCAATGTTTCGCGCCTTCAAAGCAGGGTTTCTACCCTATTCATTTGGACCCTAAGCCCAGGCAAGGGCTCCAACTTTGGCTTTGTCACATTTACTTCCTATCTCTTCCTTACGCCACGGTTTTTAAAAACCTAAGCGTTGAGACACTCCAATATGACAAATGCCAGTGAACGCCAGTGACTAAACTGGCTAGTGACCTTTGATGAAGCAAAACCACCATTTAAATTCAATTCCCTTGTCGCCTCTCCAAAACTGCATTTCCACATTAGTCCTAGTAATTCTGGGTGGCGAGAGAGCGAGCTCCGGTACGAGGATCACACAACAAAGTTAGTAAGAGTGGGGGGGCACTGCAGGCATTAAAAACAGCATAAGCAACGACTAGCAAGCGCTCGAGAGACGGCGGACTCCTACTCGGTAGCTGTCTCTTAAACACTTTGGCGCGCCTACCTGATCTGGCGAGTTTCCTAGATGGGCTGCTGAAGCCACGTGATCAAAGGAACTACGATTTCGCAAGCCAGGGAGTGGTCAGTTGTCCCAGCCAAGCCTTGGGAATGTTAGGCGACTGAGGTTGCTACGCCGAAAGGTGAATGAGGGATGGGGAACAGACATGAGCCAGCCCAGTTTCACTGGAAGCCAAAGGGTGCAGCCTCGACAAAGGAACAGAGAATGGAAACTTGGGGAACGCGGGGCAATATAGGCGCCCGCCGTCCTCCAGAATGGGGTCAGAAACTGGACTGACAGCGCCCTAAAACGTGAGGAAACTCAAAGAGACGCTTAGGGCCGACATGTGACCCACTCGCGCCAACTCCTTCTTACCGAGAACTGAGAACCAGAAGCCGCAGAGACCGACGCCGCCGCCATCTTTCAGGCTGCCCAGGGGTTCTCCGCACGTCGGGGGCGGTCTGGGTTCTCGTGGTCTTCTTCAAGACTCGGGAGCCGCCCACCAGGGGCGACCCTAAGCTGAACCCCTGATGGAAAAGGGCAAGGGTGCTGGTGCTGAACTTGGAAACCCGTGCCACACACCCTCTCAGGGACGCCTACGCTTCACAGAGCACACAGAACAGGCAACACGTCCTAACGGACGTCTTCCCTAGCCAATCAAAACAGCAGAGGTCTTCCGGTAGTAGGAGAGAATCCGCCTTTTCCCCGGTGACGTCACAAGGTAGCGCGTAGCGGAGCCCGCTGGGGGCCGACAACGTTGCGGGCTACTGGCCGGCTCTGCGGGGATTCTATGGAGGGGCGGGCCTCCTCCAGTAAAACGCGTGGGTGAGTAGTAGTGTCGCCAGTGGCAACCGAACGGAATAATGGAGAAAGAACAAAAGCGAAGGCGAAGTTCAAGCACTTCTCGGGTTCCCTCGGATTACACGCTGGAGAGAGCGTGAGTTTGCCTCGGGGACTCCTCTCTAGGTGAAGTACTTACCTTTTGGCCAATAACAAATAGGATTAGGAGGGACTTAATGATTTAGTCCAATAGAAAGCAAGCGAAAAAAAGGAGTTGCGGCAAAGAGCGAGCCTTTCGCGAACATTTGCCCAATTGGATTGGGGCGCTCTCACTCAAACCTGGGACTGGCTGTTAATAGTCGCGACCGCAGACCTTTGGGCGGGGCAGGTTCAAAGCGGATTTCGCGCGTTGAGAGCGCCCGGCTGTCATTGGCCAGCGACTTCCTCCCTTTGTGGACGCTCCCTGCGTCGCGGGAAGTTGGGAGTTGGGAGGAGCCACCGAGTGACGGGGTGGCCTCCACAGCCAATGAGGGATGGGGAAGGGAGGCCGAGAAGGAAGCGGATCCGCGGCCGCGCAGCTAAACAGCAACCAGCTACCCGCTTCGTCTCCCTCCGCCGCTATCGGGGCCTAAGCGGGAGCGGCTGGCACGGCGTCACTGGGTGGGCTCGGGCGGAAGTGGAGGCGGAGGGAGACGGTGGCGTCGGCCGCGGGGCCGTGGGCTCTCACGGCGAGGCTCTGGTGGGCGCGAGGCAGAGGGAGGGGGGAGGGAGGAGGAGGAGCCCGCGGCCCGGGCGGCGGCAGCGGCTCTCGAGTTCTCCGTAGGGCCCCGCCTCGGAGCGGGCGGCGGCGGAGGAGGAGACTGAGGAGCAGGATGGCGGCCTCGGCCCTGTACGCTTGCACCAAGTGTACCCAGCGCTATCCCTTCGAGGAGCTCTCCCAGGGCCAGCAGCTCTGCAAGGTCCGTGGGCTCCGGGAGGCGGGCGGGATGGGTACTCTCGGCTGTAGTCCGATGGGGGCCGGGTGGCCGCTGCGCTGCAGCCCCTGTCTCTTCGCCGGCGCCTCAGGGGTTTGGGAGCCTGGAGCCCTCGCCTCCCCCACTGGGGGACCCCTTTTTCCGGGGGCTTGAGCATCAGTTGGGAACGGTCCCTGAGAGGGAAGCAGAATCGTGCCCCTCTTCCAGGCGGCCCAGGACGGTGCCGGGCCCCGTCAGCGTCCGGGGGTCTCGGGTGGGGTGGAGTGAGGCAGCCACCTGTCTATGCCGCAGAGACCCTGGGGTGGAGATGTTTTCATCTCGGTTTTCTGCCTGGTCTGTCCTCTTCTTCCACCAGGAGGCAGGGGACCGTTTTTGCACTTTCTTGCTAGGAACCCGAAGCCGCAAAGCTGATGGCATCCTTCTCCCTGTCCAGGAAAGCGAAGCGACTGGTTTGGGGAACAGAATGCTCTATGATTTGGAGCTCCTCCCATCCCATTAAAGCCAAGATGCTGTCTGTGAGCAACGGTGCAAAATAATAAGTAGTTTTACATTTAACCAATCCTTGAAATCGGCCCTGACAGCTTTCTTAATTTGTCTGTAATATACCCCCACGTCTACTAAAGACAAAGACACCTATGCCTTCCCCTAAGGAATTATACTGTGATTGGCCACTTATATGATAAAACATCCAGTTCTTTACGTTGGGGCCACGTTTTATCAATGTTTTAGACATTTCACTAGGTTGGGTAAACAATTTTCTACCAGAAAAGTGAGATTTGGGACTTTTAGATGGATACTGACTAATGTATTGTCTTATTACAGGAATGTCGGATTGCACATCCTATTGTAAAATGTACTTACTGCAGATCCGAATTTCAGCAAGAGAGGTTTGTATATTAAACAGTTTTTGACTGTTAAAGAGAAGTGTTGTCTGTATAGAATACTTGGGGGTTGTAATGCCATATATTTATGAACGTATTTTTAAAAAATTGTTTAGCCCCAGAAATTTTAAGTTGTAAACCTTTTATACATGGTGGAGAATGTTGCCAAAAAACTGGTGGTTGTTAATTTACAGTTAGATTTTATATGAGAGAAAGAATAAATAACTACATGGAAAATGTATAGCCTTGCTAATGAAAATGCAAATGTAAACAGTTGCTGTTAAACTAAAAAAAAAATCCGGTAAAAGAATAACGGATCTGAGGGAAAGGTCTGTAGTGTTACCAATTGCCTTCGAAGGGTGAAATCCAGTAATTTGTTACATGGAAGAGTAGTACCTAAGTTTTGTTACAGTGAGTTCCACTCTGACTGTATATACAGAAAGTAGCCTCAGAGAACAAATAATTTCTTCATAAGTAGGTGCGGGCATTATAATGTTGGACAATAGCCAATTGGAAGGCTAGGTGTGCATTGGTATTGTAGTGCTATGCATTAATAGTGGCAAGTGTGAAGATTTTGGAGGTACGTAGGAAACATTAAGATGTTTTCTTTACAAAAAGAAATACACAATAAAAATGTATTAAAACATTTGTCTTAATTTGGGTGAAACAACCTGAAAAGATTCTTGTATTTTTGAAAATATCCGTGGTCCATATTAGAGTAAGTTTCAAGCCCTACAAACCTTTGACTCACTCACTTTATTTTGACATTGTGCTAATTACCTTAGAAAGCTATATAAACATGCTCATTTATATACAATTTATTTTTCAGCAAAACGAACACAATTTGTAAGAAGTGTGCTCAAAATGTGAAGCAATTTGGGACGGTAAGTATGTCTTAGGTTTTCATTTCGTGTCATTCTTATTAGTCAGTTAATTTTTTTCATGAAACTGGACCTTTTAGAAAGGTGTTGTTAACTATTTCAACATATGATATTTTATGAAAGAAATTTTCTGTAGACATTTTGATGGAAAGGTGACAATATTTAAAAATGGTTAAATTATATGCATGTTTTACATGTATTCGATATCAGTGTGAAATCTGTGAAGATATTCTTTAAAGATTCAAATAGAACAAATTGTTATCCATAAAATTTGTGTGATCAGACTTTAGCCCACTTCAGAACAACCTCTTCAGAACTATTTTTATAAAACAGCACAATTAAGATATTTATTCACAGAAGTTATGACACAGTCCTAGTACAAATTGTCTTAGGTGTATACTATAGTCGTTATAGGTATGTTATACCAATATTATTTATTATTAAGTCAGAAATGCTAACCTTAATGTTCTAAACTGTCCTGAATCATCTTTTTGAGTATCAAAGAAAATCAAGGTATGTTTTTATGGTTTATGTTGAATATGCTAGTCCCCATTTTTTTTAAAGTTGAAAACTTGCCTATAGTATATATTGCTTTTATTATTTATACCTATATGTGACGAAATGTTAATATTTTTTGAGTAAATGATATGGTCACTAAGCTAACTAGGATATTAAATTAGTAGAAGGGCACTTCCTCAATTTCTTTTTCATGAGATTTCTATACATGTATACCTTTATTTTCATTCTTTGAAACTGTTTTTATGTGTAGGTTTTGTATTATCTAACAGACTGTGCAAATCAGAAATCTATTTCTCATAGAGTAATCGTTTTATGACTAGAAGTAAATATTAATTGAATGCCTGGAAATAAAGTATAAAAGTTATTTCATATGACAGGACAACAGACTTGACAGAAAACAAATTTTTTACCTATGGGTTTTTCTTAATTCCAGAAATATGTCTATAATGCTGGGTATATGCTGTGCAACAAATATTTAATGTTTTTAAAAGTCTCATATAAAATGTGTATGTTTTTCAGCCCAAGCCTTGTCAGTACTGTAACATAATTGCAGCATTTATTGGTACCAAGTGTCAGCGTTGCACAAATTCAGAAAAAAAATATGGACCACCTCAGACCTGTGAACAGTGCAAACAGCAATGTGCTTTTGATCGGAAGGAGGAGAGGAAGAAGAAAGGTATGCTTTATTATGTTATGACATTTTCTAGAAATTAAATAAAATGCCAAGCAAGGTGGAAATTATAATTAATACACTACTGAGACATGATCTATTTGGGTCCGTGAAAGCAAGTAGTTAGATGAAAGTCCAGGAATAGAGTGTCATCCTTGTGTGATTCATGTCCTATAAAAAATATTCTATGGTGGCTATTCTGTACTATTTGACTATCCCACATTTGGTTCAGGAGATTTAACTAATTACTGTGAAATAACTTCTTTTACTTTACTGCTTTGCTGGTTACTTGACATTGCTGGTGTGAAAAAAAATACCTGATGGCACATTGGCACCTAAAATTCACCTAAAGCCTTTGATACAGGCTCATATTTGAAACCACTGTTTGTTTTTGTTTACCTACAGTGACTTAATAAGTATATGTGTTCATGTGATAGTCCTCTGCCGATCAGCATTCACACAGGCATTTTGTTGCCTATCAATTTTAGCTGATTTGGAGAATGACTACCTCTTTGAGGGACTTCCTCAGGTCTCCCCACAGCAATGTTTATTGCCCGTTGTAAGACCTGTCCCCCCCAGCACGTCTGGTACATACATACCTTGGAATACTCTGGATGAAGTAGATGTGAACAAACAGAAGATAAAAGCTTGATTTTATTTTTAAAGGTTTAGTCAGTACTTTTGGAAACACTCTCTCTCTTCTCTGAGACAGGTACAGTTGATTCTCATTATTTGCAGTAGTTCTTTAAACTTCCCACAAAACAGTGAATACAGTAGTACCCTCCCTTATCCATGGGGAATACCTTCTAAGACCACCTGGATGGAATAGATGTCTGAAACGGGGGGATAATAACGAAGTCTACCGTGTTTTCTCCTGTACATACATGCCTAGGGTAAAGTCTAGTTTTTAAATTAAGTATAATAAGAGATTAACAAAAATAATAGCAAAATAGAACAATTATAATAACATATTCTAGTTAAAGTTATATGGATATGGTCTTTCTCCCTCAGAATATCATATCGTATGTAACATTTTTAGACTAAGATTGACCATGGGTAACTAAAACTGTTGGTTAGGGGGACTACTGTACTGAAGCATTGCCCAAGAGAAATTCAGGATTAAGTTCATGTCTCCAGTAATAACATGTTGGTCAGTTGATCAATATATAACCTTATCTTGTTTGTGTTACTGTTGGAAGACAACTTATTTAATATACACTGTCGATAAATTTAATTGAACTCATGGCCAGCAGCACTGAGGGTGCTTGAACATAGCTTATGTAACACACATATTTTCTCTGTAAGGCACATCACAGCCTCTAACTTTCCTTTTTTATTTTTAATGTTGTTTTTTTTTTTAAGTTCAGTGGTACATGTGCACGTTTGTTATATAGGTAAACTTGTGTCACGGAGGTTTGTTGTACAGATTATTTCATCACCTAGCTATTAAGCCTAATACCCATTAGTTGTTTTTCCTGATTTTTCCCTCTTCTACTCTCCACCCACTGATAGTCCCTAGTGCTTGTTGTTTTCCCTCAATGTGTTCGTGTGTTCTCATCGTTTAGCTCCTACTTATAAACAAGAACATGCAGTGTTTGGTTTTCTGTTTTGTCAGTTTGCTAAGGATAGTGGCCTCCAGCTCCATCCATATTCCTGGAAAAGGACATGATCTTGTTCTTTTCTATAGCTGCATAGTATTCCATGGTGTATATGTACCACATTTTCTTTATCCAGTCTCCCATTGATTGGCATGTGGGTTGATTCCATGTCTTTGCTATTGTATATTATAACCTTCTTGAGCCTAGAAACACTATATAGCACTTTGGCAGTACTCTTTGGGACTATAAAAACTTGAAAAACATGACACTAAATAGACTGTGAAAAGGACACTTGTCTGAGAGGTAAAACAAGGCAGAACATCACCTTGTTACATCTCAGCTGGGAACATGTGCAATTGGGTGGCAGAGATTTTTCACCACTCTGTATGTATGTAGTGGCCACAAAAATGCTACCAATCTTGAGTTTTGGGATCACAGATTTTTACTGAGTAGGCAAATACACAAATAGGAAATGAAGAACAATGAGAATCAACTGTGTATGTCATTTAGGCTTTTCTGTTTTTTTATAAGTTTACAGTACTTACTGTAGTGGGAAATACTTTATCAGTAATTGCACAGTGATTTAAGAATTCAGGCTGTATTTCTTGGAAGTATATCAGTCAGTTTATACTTACTCTCCTGGAATAAGAAAAAAGGTAACATGTTTTTTTTCTTCAAATTAAAAATGCCTCAAAACTAATGGAACTCCGTATGTCATCCTGATCAATTTTATAATTTTCCAACCAAGTATTTTCCCAAGTTTCAGAAAAGTCCAATTTTACTTTTGTTTTGCAAAACAATTTGTGAATATGTGCATACATGCATCTGTGCATGTTGTGTGGAATGTAGGTGAAAGTTGAGTGGTTTGTCTTACCTGGTTTCATTCACAGCCAGTTTATATAGGTACATTTAATTTAATACACTTATTTTCTTAAAAGGTTGATGGAAAATTATTATGCTGGCTCTGTACTTTATCATACAAAAGAGTTTTACAGAAGACGAAAGAACAAAGGAAGAGCCTGGGATCATCACATTCAAATTCATCTTCTTCATCTCTTACTGAGAAAGACCAGCATCATCCAAAACATCATCACCACCATCATCACCATCACCATCGTCACAGTAGTAGCCATCACAAGTAAGTACTTTGAAGTCATATTTTCTAAAATTCTTCCTGGCATTTTAATGCCATTGATTGGTGTTTACTTCGTGCAAATATTAACTATGTGCTAGTCTAGTTTCTGTTGTACACAATAGGCTTCTTGAGTGTCTAAGGCCATGTCTCCATTTTATTCAGTGTATAATGTTACACACATGGAATATGTTTAGCTATTTACCATAATACAGGTAAGACATTTAGGAAATTATAAAGTTATATAAAGTCAAAATACAAGTACATCAGTTGACACTTAAATAACTTATCAAAAGCCTCAGTTCTTCTTTTTTGTTTAAATAATTGTTAAGGTTTTATTTGAAAAATTATATTTATCTCAGTGGTCGATTTGTTTTATTAAAAATAAACCAATGACTGGGTTTGGAGAATGTATTTTAATACTGTAATTTGTTACTATGATAGAAGCATTTCTAATCTTTGTGGTCCCCAAAATGTGAGAAATATTTTTAACTACTGATACTTTGCTGTTTTGTTGAATCCTACTTAAAAGCAGACAACTATAGTTTTCCCTCAGTGTGCTTGAGGGATTGGATGTGGAACCCCCTCATAGACCAAAATTTGCATATACTTCAGTTGGCCCTGTGAAACCTGCCTATAGGAAAAGTTGGCCTTCTATCATGCAGGTTTCACATAGTCCAAATATCATATTTTTGATCCGTATTTGCTTGGGGGAAAAAAAAAGTTCTTGTATAGGTGGTTCCATGGAATTCAAACCTGGGTTGTTCAAGGGTCAGCTGTACTTGATTTTTAAAGTGACCTGTGGGGGGAGGAGTTATGTAGTAGTACCTTAACCCTTGATGTGTTTAGTATAAAGCCTTTTTAAAATGCAGTTTTAGTCTTCATGGAACAAACAAGAACATTAAAATACAAATTAAACTCATGTAAAGACAAATTAAAATGGAAAAAACAGGGACATATTGCATGCCCGTTTTCAGAAGAATTTATTGTTTGTTTATGAGTCTTTAAAGTTTCAGATAATTTAAAACTGAATTTACAAAAAACTGATGCCCACCACATTTTGGAACAAATGCAGTATTTTTGGAATGTAATATAATTCTATCTAATTAGTAAGATTTGTCCTAAACCGTATTCAATCACCTGTTAGATGATGAGGTTACGTTGAGGTTAGTGATGTTTAATTCTACCATTGGGTAGACTACAGTGCAATACCTTGTCTTCTGGTTGTTTTGAAGAAATCTTGTGATCTTTATATCAGAGTATCTCAAGGAGCAAAGGAATATAAATCTACCTTGATTTTGCTTCTTGCTTTAAGAAATAATATGACAACTATATACTATAATAGCAATTTCACACATACTCCTAAGACTGCCAGAGTATCTCCTTTCTCTATTCTTTACAGATAAATTCGTCTTAGCATGATGTAAAAGCACACAAACAGATTATTTTTGTGAAGATTGAAGTATGTGACAGCAACCAAATTCTTGAAAAAATGACAGGTTTTAAAAATAAAGGGAAAGAAGACAGTATTGAAATTGAAAGTCTTCAATTTTTTTACTTTTGGTTACGTAAGAAATACAAACACTATTTTCTTTTTGTTGTTTTTTTTTTTGAGACAGAGTCTCGCTATGTTGCCAGTTTGGAGTGCAGTGGCGCGATCTTGGCTTACTGCAACCTCCGCTTCCTGGGTTCAAGCGATTCTTTTGCCTCAGCCTCCCAAGTAGCTGGGACTACAGGCAAGTGGCACCAAGCCTGGCTAGTTTTTTGTATTTTAGTAGAGACGAGGTTTCACCATGTTATCCAGGATGGTCTCGATCTGACTTCGTGATCCACCTGCCTCTCACAGTGCTGGGATTATAGGTGTGAGCCACTGTACCCGGCCACAAACACTATTTTCTATTTGATGGCTATTGACCATTTGATAACAGTTAGTTTGTAGGGTCCTATCTTAAGTTCAGTAGATGAGACTGAAAATGAGGAGCATACATATTGTGATAGGTGGTGATTGGCTAGAGTAGGGTATGTGGTTGCGTGGGTGGCACTAAGGTAGATCTGAATCTAGGAATGGACAACCCTCAGAAAGCTAACATGGGAATTCCAGATGTTTCTGTCAGTCATATTAATGTGATTATTCTTACTTTGAGATATGGTTAGTGCTGTTAATTCATGTATGGCTTGTTACGCTTATAATGAAATTTGTAAAAAAAAAAAAAAAAAAAAAAAGACAACTGCATCCCTCAATAGGATTTCCATTCATTCACAAATAAAAACTCAGATTGATGGAGTTCTTGCTGTTTTTCCCCCAACTTGGTATTGGTTTACAGCTGAGTCTTAAGGTCTGTTTTTTCTTTTGCTTAAAAAACTTCTACAGCTGAACCAATAGTAAATTTTAGACACATGTATGCACATATCTATTTTGTATTTGCCAGCACTATACTAAGTGCTTTTAAAAAAAAATATATATATATATATATATATATAACTCATTTAATGCTCCTAATCAGTATAAGGTATGTATTACATCCATTTTACATATGGGAGAACCAAGGCTCGGAGATGTTAAGTAATTTGCATGAGGTTACAGCTTAGGTCTTCCAATATCTTCTAAATTGTATAAATACACGGCATCTGGTTCATAGGAGATACTCTATATGTGAAGTGAATAAACTAGGGATTAGTGAAGGATTGACTGGTATGCCAAATATAGGAGGAAAAAACTGTAGAATTCATAATGAATTACAAAGTGACGATTAGTATTATGCCAAAATAGAAAAGGAGTATTACAGTATTAATTATGAATAAAAGTAAAATTTGTTACTGTGAAGTTTCCCAATAGCTTCAGCATAACTTCTCCAGAATAGTAAAGAGAGATCTAGGGACTTTGAAGAGGATTTTTAAGAAAACTGGGAAAGAATCAAAGAAATCAATATATTTCCCCATTTAAATAGACATACTATTATGAGCAACTTGAGTTACTCCAAAGGAAGAATCTCTACTTTAAATTACTAGGAAAGCCTTAGCTTTAAGGATACAAATTTTGGGTCTGAATTAGTAAGGGCAGCCAAAGTACAGTGATACCTAGACTTTATAATTTTAGAATCTTGTTGTGGTAGTTTTTGTGCTTGTATACTCCACCCTTTGTATGGTATTAAATTGAACTGTGGAGATGCTGATTAAAAAGAATTCTTGAAGAACTTAAGATGGCTAGTAGTCATTTGATTAAAATTAGTCTCATCAGAATGTGATTTATTCAATATTAGCTTAGTCTGAAAACTTAAATATGCCTTTCTCTGAACAAAAGATTATAAACATATAATTTGTATCCATTGAGAAAGAATGTTAAATTTAGATGTATTAAATGAATGTCATTATTAGATGTCATTTATGTATTTTTCAGAATCAGCAATCTAAGTCCAGAACAAGAGCAGGGACTGTGGAAACAGAGGTAAATACATTGCTGTATTTTCTGAAGTATTTTGAATTGTGTTTTATAAGTGTATGATACTCCTTTAACTTTGTTACTTTAGCCTTACAAAAATCAGTATTTTCAGTAATATTTTAGGGGAAGATGGATAACTTATCATTTGGTTCCTCTGTCCTTTTTACTCTAACTATTCTTATTAATGTTTGGTTTCAGCCATAAATCCTCTGCAGCAATTCAGAATGAAACTCCAAAGAAAAAGCCCAAATTGGAATCTAAGCCATCTAATGGAGATAGGTAAAAATGAATTCTTTTAGTGTTGTGAAAATTCAGCTTAGTTGCATAGTTATGGTTGATGGCCAGTTATTACTAGATAAAAAACTAGAAACATGTATTTTCTACATTGACTTGAGTCACCTAGAAGAGTAAACAAAAATCAGTTTAAAATTTTTAAGTTAAATTTGGCAATAAGAAAGTGGCACGGAACTATGTTGTTCTATTTGGGAAATAAATTTGGGTTTTGAAAAAGAAAACAAATCTGAACGGAGAACATTATTTTTATCTTTATTCTTCAATGAAACACAAATCTAATTGTGATATTTTAAATTGACCTGCTTAGAAAATGTTTTTAGATTAAAAATATGAGCGTGACTTTGTTTTAGTTCATTAGCCAAAAGTTTGCTGATGTTACTGTACAAATTGGCTGCCTATTGCTTTACACTAGAAGTATTGACCCCCTAAAAGCTAATACTGAATTATATTTCTGCAGGTGTATGTAATGTGTGCCATTAGTAAGGTAATTTGCCAGTTGCATCCATTTCTGTCAGGTACATATTTTTTTGCATTAGCCTTAAGGATGTTTGTGGAATTGTCTAATTTATGCAATTTGAACACCTGCTAATTTTCCTTCTACTTCATTTAACTGTGTTTTACTTTTTTCTTTTTAGTAGCTCTATAAATCAGTCAGCAGATAGTGGGGGGAACAGACAATTTTGTCCTTATAAGTCAACTGAAAGAAGAAGTGATGTCACTTAAGCGTCTCTTACAGCAGAGAGACCAGACCATTTTAGAAAAAGATAAAAAGGTAAGAACATGGTTCATTGAAGCCTGATAAGAATTATGTCTTGACTGTTGCTTAATAATCACAAATTTTATTAGTCTTTTTTAAATAATTTGGTAATGTTTGTTATGTATGATTTTTATAAGACAAATTACAACAGCCGTCCCGCCCCCCAAGCCATCTCATGAAGATAGGTAAAAAATGGTCTTTCAGAATTTTAGTTCTAGGAATTAAGTGAGAGCTTAATTAGGATATAATTTCTAAACTTTAATTTTCAGTAAACTTGTAATTTAAAAATAGGTCTACTAATACTTTAAAAATGAGATATATAAATGGAATATTTTGTAAACTTTTGTGATTTAAGAAAGTAGTTTGAACATAGTATTTGATATTCCAATCTTGTATTTATATGAATTCAGATCAAATAACTGCTGAAAAGTAATGGTATGGGAATTTCCTGTGGTAATCAGTAATTTGCAGTAGATGTCTAAAATTATTGTGTAGGAAGTAAGTATTTATTGGGACTTTATCAGTTAAATCAAGAGGAATATCAAATGTGTTATACATTTAGCAAAAACAGGAATATTAACAATTATAGACAGATTTAAGGTCTTGTGCTATGAAATCAGGATGGCATAATAGTGGTCAGGCGTGGAACAGTAAACAGTTTTGAAGTTATTTAGCCATACTTAGATTCAAATCCCGGTTCTAAGATTTTCTGTGTAACCAGGAGCAGAATGTGTATTTTTTTGGGCCTCAGTTTTCTTATTTAAATGAGAGCATAATACTATTTCAAGTGATGACTGTGATGATTAATGAAAATACAATTATTTATTATAGCTCTTGGCATGTGTAAGCACTCATAGGGGTTATCACTGATGTTTGGTCATCTTTGTGCTTGTTTTATGGTCCCAGACAGTGTAGTTTGACCTCTATCAAATTTATTATGTATTAGAACACTAAAATCATTTCTTT
The DNA here is from genome assembly GCA_036589455.1 of Ateles fusciceps. NCBI lineage: Eukaryota > Metazoa > Chordata > Mammalia > Primates > Atelidae > Ateles > Ateles fusciceps. The sequence continues at coordinate 6,416,986 of JAZHEH010002496.1, forward strand.
TTAAAAGAATAAGACCTTATTATGGATACATATATGAATCATATCCATGTCTGAGTACCTATAGCAGCAGACTTGAATCTGAGCTGGCTTTTACTTCTGGCATTCAATAACTTTTATTACATCTTCCCACACCTTGATGGTTAGTGGACTTAATTTTTAATACATTTGTACCTTGCTTTAAGCAAATTCAGTATGTGAAAATTAGGAGTGACATACAAGATAAAAGTAGGATGGTTACGGATATCTTTTTCTTATGGTTCTTTTTAATTGACAGCATTTTTTAAATTAATGAGCTTTTATGGAAATTTGTTCTATGTACAAAGTTTTAGAGACAAGCCAGGTATGTCTGCATTAATCTTGAGAAAAGTTGAATAAAATGCCAAGTTTACTGCAAAATTGCAATGATTTCTAAACCAAGTAGTAATCAGTTATAGAATATTGACAGATTTTTCTTTCCTCTCTAGCATAAGAGGTATTATACTAGATTTTCTTTCCTCTCTAGCATAAAAGGTATTATCTTTGTATTGTGCAGTTGAAGTTTTCTGCTTTTGTTTGTGTTCCTCTTTAAAAAAACCAAAATACTAATGGGGATTGAAATTAGCATTGTTGTAAGGAAAATTCTAATGGTAAACCTAAAATAACTACACATTTGCAGCTTTTTCTTATAAATCTAAGACAACCAAGTTATTTTCCTGAATTGATTTTACAAAGTTATTCAGTGACTTCTAGAGCCAGACACTGAACTAGTTCATGAGGATACAAAGATGAATAATTAAGATGTAATTCTTATCTTCCAGAAGTTCATAGTTGGGGCCAACTGACAGTATAGTGAATAGAGTAATTGTCGTAGCTGATCTGGTGTGAATTGGCATTTCAGAACAGAAAATCTTTTGTGAATATAGAAAGTTGAGAGACAGAATTTAGTTATACTTTGAATTTGACAAAAACAAGGGCTTTTTTTTGTGTGTGTGGAAAAATAAGTATATAAGACTCCATGATTTTCTGTGTTTACTGTTGTATGTCTTTCAGTTTACCAGCTACTGTGTAATTACAAAAGAATGTGTAAACCTTTAAAGCTGACATAATGAAAAACCTTAAAAAATAACTTGAAGCTGCTTCTGCATGGTTCTAATAGTGAAATTACATAATAACTTATTCTTTGGTTGAAGTCATGAGATGTTATGCTTTTATGTACGTCATTTATGTTTATGAAAAAATTATGTAGCCTTCTTTCTCAGAGCACTGTTTTTCTTACATTTGTCTAATTTAGCCCAAATTTTATAGTAACCCTCTTTCCTTTCTCATTCTATGTAGTTGTATTTCTGTGCTTTGTTTTCTGTTTTTACCGCAAGTGTTAGGTGGTATTGTATACATAATCCTGGCCATAAATTTAAAAATAAAAACAGTGTACCTTTTGGCTGAAAAGACCATCCCTTTTTATATTGCCCAGTGTGAAATTTATTTCTTTAAGCATTGAAAGATTATTTTACCCTTAAACTAGTTTTAATGTTTGTTTATACTGTTATAAATGTTATTGAAGTACATTTTTGAATGAGACATTTTCCAAGTTATTAGCCGTTAAGCTTTTTTGTTGGCATACCAGTTGCCAACTCTATTCCCAGTCAAGCTACGTTTAGAAAAAAAAGAAAACTCAAAAATTTTACTGATGGTCGGGTATTATCGTTAAAATCACACTATTGTAAAGCAGATAGAATTCATCATTTCACAACACAAATTTTAGATAGGTTGTACAATTCAGGAAACTGCAAAGAACATCTTCCACTTTTGTAATGAATTGTGAGTTTATTGTGAAAGTTACATATAATGGTGTGTGTTTGTGTGTGTGTGTGCAAATACATTACATATGTATCTTTTTTGTTTAATCTCTTAGTTAACTGAACTAAAGGCAGACTTTCAGTACCAAGAGTCAAATTTGAGAACAAAAATGAACAGTATGGAAAAAGCTCACAAAGAAACTGTGGAACAACTTCAGGTAACTACCATCATTTACATAAAATGTTAGGCAAGGAGGGCTGAATTTGAGTAACAGCATTCGTTGACTTAGATTGTTATTGGTAATCCCTGGTTTTGCATAGTTGGTGCATTTCAGTTTTGATTTTGACTTTATACTCATTATTAATCTTGATCCCATTAGAAGTTGTTGTTTGAAATTACTTGAAAGGTGATTTAATACATTAGTCCTGAAAACTTTTGCCTAAACTTCAATTGAGGTTTTTAGAGGAGGATATTATTGGTGTATGTTCAATTGATTATTGGGCTTAGAGCAAAAAATTAAAAATCAGACTCATGAAACTAAGGTGAAAAGCAGGTCTTTGAGTAGCAGTCATTCTTCATTCATATTAATATTTCCTTCCAGATAATGGGAAGGGAGGTGGGTGTATAAAACCAGTTCTTAGGACATTAAGTGGCAAAAATGTATACAAAGCAAAAGAGTTTACTTAACCTACGTACAGTGGTTTGCCAAGTGCCAAATAGGGTTCTACTAAATGCTAACAGGTAGTGATCCACCTGAACCTCAGAGTACTGCACAGTAGCATTTTAAGTACACAGAACAACTGAATGGTGAAGTCAGGAGTCAACACAGTAACAATCTGATTGATGTCTGTCATGCAGAGATGATGAACATCCAACATGAATACAGATTGCTACCATATTATATGAAGCTTGTTCTCGGCTAGGTTTTATAAATTTAGAAATCAGACCACACTAAATTAATTACATGTTCTTCTCTTTGATTTATATAGTCTCACATTTGTAAAATTAATCTTTAGTAATGTTTAAGGTTAAGAAGTTTAAAATCTTAAAAGAACAGAAGATGGATTCATACAGACTTCAGACTTAGCAGAGTGCAGCTTCAGAGGAAGGAGTTAATACTGCCCTGTTTCATTTTGTATTTTTCACATTGTAACATCAAGGGATATTTGCTGTTACTTTGTTTTGGTTTTGTATTCATATGTCTTTGCAAGTAGCTTAAATTAGTAGAATTTAGGAACTTGCTGAAATTCAAGGTACAGATTGGTCCTAATCGTGATCATACTATTACAAAGATGGTTGAAAAGGAACCTCATGTAGAACCTGGGACATAGTAGGCATTCAAATGATTTATTGAATAAATGGTGATTTATGGAAATCCCCATTCTGAGAGATTGCTCATATCATATATCAGATTCTTATGTATTAGTTAATATTATTTTTAGTTTTATGTTATTTCTATTCTTCTTATTCAGTTATTAATGCTGAGTGATTGTCTTGAACAGAATCTTTCACCTGATGGTCTTTGATTTAATGTGATGTAACCAAAAGCTCTGAAGTAAATCCAGAATGAGATAACAGAATAACTGCAAGAGGTACTTAGATATGTTTTAACTTAGTACTTACCACTGTTCAAAAGAGCAATTTGTGTTTTGGTTTTTATTTTTTAAAATCATAGTTGCAAAGACATGGGGTCTTCTTTGACTTAGCCTGGTTGATATGTTAAGCCTACCTCCTCTTGGTTGGTAACTGATGTTTCACATAATAGAAAAGTAACTACTATTTATATGAAAATATAGGACATTTTGACATGATTTTACATATGCTGTCTTACTTGTTACAAAAACTGAGTTATGTGATATGCCCATTTTACAGAGGAAACTGATCACACAGTAAGCGGTGACATAGAAGTCTCCATCTTCTGACTCCAGTTTAACTACTTTTCCCTGTTATACACTGGCTCCCACCACTTCAGGTCACTCAGATTTTCTATTTCATCCTTCCTATCAGACGACTTACCTGATTTTTTTTTTTTTTTAGTGTTATGGCTAGAGGCAGTCTGTCATAGCTGAGTGCCATCTTTTTACATTGCTTCCTTTAGCAACCAGTGGTATTAGTAGGATTCTATATTGAGTTGAGGAAATATAGGTAATTTTTTTCTTATCTTTATGTAATAAGGAATTGAATCCTGTGACACAAGATTGATCTTAGAGCTAGTAAATATTTTTAACTTCCAAACCTACGACAAAGCACTGAACATCACAAGAAAAAATTGTCCAAAATGTAACCCCAAAATACCCCACATATTGAAAATACTGAGAATATTAAGTAAAAACTCTATAATTCACTTAATTAGGTAAGTGGTTAAAAGGGAAAGGGATATAACATTTGAGTGCCTTCTATGTACCAGTAACTGTGTTAGGCTAAGTGTTTTATATATTTGATAAGTTCTTTCAACTCATTTTGAGTTTGGATGGTGGAATTACTTTGTTACAAATGAGAAAATACTCTCCAGATTATGTAGCAGGTAAGTAAGCCAGGATTTAAAGCAGGATCTATGTAATTCTTAATCCTGATACTCTTTCCTTTAGACCAACATGTCTAAATTTTTAAACTTACCTTTCTTAAGAGTGTGTAAAGAATTTCACTGATTTTTAAAATATTTTTGCTGGGTGCAAAAGGAAGTAATTTTAGGATGAAAAAATTTTAATGTACATATATTGAAATACTGCATTATAAAATTCATTTTTAAGGTATTCAAATTAGAATAAGATAAATTTGGACTTGTACTTAACGATTGTGTTATGTATTTATGTTAAAAGATTTATATAATTTATCAAGAAATAACTATTAGTGATACAAATATATTAAATGCAAACTGGAAATCCGCTACTAAAGCATTAAAAGGAAAAATTGCTTTAAAGACCTAATGTTCAAATTATTCTATTTTTGTACTTAAAATAGGAACACAGGCCGGGCGTGGTGGCTCACGCCTGTAATCCAAGCACTTTGGAGGCCAAGGCGGGCGGATCACCTGAGGTCAGGAGTTCAAGACCAGCCTGACCAACATGGTGAAACCCCGTCTTAAAAAAAAACAAAAAAAAACAAAAAAAATGTGAACATTATAAACACTTTTTTTGTTTACTTATTGATGATTGAGGAAATAATTTGGAGATTCACATTTTAGCTAGTATATAAGTGTAAACATTTTTACATATATGTAACTTACAGATCTGGTCAAGATCTTTTTGAGTCAAATTTGCATACATATATGTTCCTCAAATTTTTTATTTTTAACTAGTGTGTTTAGTTATAAAATAAATAGCATGTAGCTAACAAGTAAAGAAAAAATTTCAACTACTGTATTGACAGGGACTGGGTAGCTAAGTAATGAACCAATTGATGATAAATGTGCTTCTTTATTTCCCCCACCTGCTAGGTATTCTCACTTAATTTTTCCTGTGAGTTTCTCAAGCTGTTTAGTTTTAAAGGAAAGTAAAAATCCTTTTCAGTTCTTGATGGTTTTCTAAATTTGAAATAGATACTGAAGTTTTTCATTACCACCTTAGTTATTAATAACGACCAAATAGGGAAGTCCTGTTAATCATGCATCTGAACATAAAAAATGATTTGATTTGCACACGTAAGATAGTACCGAGAATGTTTTCATTTTAGAGGTCATGGGTGTTAATTAGCAAGAGTGATTGGAGAAGGGTGAGGGAATGGAAGTACAAAATTTGGAAAAGGTTATTTCATGAAACCTCTATAAGATGGCATACAGAAAAGGCAGGTTGTTATCTGGCCATGGAAAGCTAAAATTAGAGTAAAAGATGAAGTGCTGAGGTTAAAAAAGTCTGTCGAGATAATAAAAATTCCTGAAACCTGTGAAGGAAAATGGTGTTGAAATGTAAGTCAGAGAGTATCTTTTTAAAACGTGTTGATTTTAGGATAGTGCTCAGGTTTCAAACTGTTTTCATCACTTTCCCCATTTTGGCTCATACTACAAAAATGCTTGATCACTAATGTATTTGTTTATATAGGAATCCTTACTATCTAAGTTTCCACATTTAAGAGACTGAATAAGGTGGCAAAGGCAATCAAAATGTGAAAATATTCACTGTACTTACACATTCCTCCTCACTGAACTAGTGATGGATGGACATTTAATAATGAAATTCAAGTCAGATGATGAAATGAATTTTGAATCTTTGCAAAAATTCAAGCTTTCATGAAATAGGAAATGATGATGTGGAACTGCTCAAGTCACACTAAAACCAGTGTCAAATGACTATATGGTAATTAAAGGAACAACAATAAGATAAGGATGAGTGATTCTGATGGGTGCTTTAAAAAATTGAGTATCATTGAGTGCCTTTGGCAAAGTGACACATTCTGAGTGTTTTTTGCAAAAATGACTTATTACACTTGTTATACAAGAGAGTAAACATAGAAAAAAGACCTCATACAGCTTGCCAGGAAATATTCCTCCCAAATCTTGATTCGTTCTTTGATTTTGTTGATTGTAAATAACAACTTATTTTCATAGTTTTCATGTTTTTAAGATAAAGGTCCAAACATTTTTTCCCTATTAAAATTTAGACCTTCTTTTAAGTGGATTCACTTTGTCTCCATTTTTGTAACGAATTGTGTATCTTTGGACAAAAATTTATAATATCATTTACAAAGGGGGCTGATGAGACAATCTAGAATTTTCTTTCTACATATTCATCCTTAAAGAGATGAACATAAATATATCAACTCTTTGATTTAATGTGCTTCAGTGAAATAATTATATAAATGAAAACAGTATTAAATAAGTAGTATTCTCCAGCATGACTTAATGATATTTCAAACATTTTTAATCTTGGATGTTTTTGTCTCCCACAGGCCAAAAACAGAGAACTACTCAAACAGGTTGCAGCATTGTCAAAGGGTAAAAAATTTGACAAAAGTGGAAGCATATTAACATCTCCTTGAGAAAGTAATTTGTTTAGCATTTCTTCTTACAATGTAAATTTGGGGAAAAAAATTCTGTGAAGCCCTAAATTCTGGTAGTAGAAAAATATTTTTGCACACCAAATGAATTGGTGTGTTTCCTATTCACTTTTGTAATTGATATACAGCATTTTTTAAGTTGTAAAACATTCAAATAAAACTTCAACTGGTTTGAAGTAACTTTTTAATTATTTGATATCCAGGAACTTTTTTGCCAGCAATAGTATTAAACAGTTATAAAGGAGTGCATGAATAGTGCTCTTTATAAAACGAAACATGCAATAATAGAGTAGGTATGGTTTAAGAAGTCAGAGCAGCAGGGTTTTTTGTTTTGTTCTTTTTGTTTTACACCATGCTAATTTCAGACAAACAGTTTTCAATTTAGAAATACAAAAACTTTTAAACTCAAAAAATGGTGAACACTGGTTTTTTGGGAATCGTGTTTTTACTTTGCATCAACATGAATTTAGGAGAAAATCATGGTGCTTTTATTAAATGAACTTAAAATATATGTAAATTTGTTTTTTAAAATTATATCATTAACGTTAGTAACCTAGCATTTTCATTATTGGTATAGGAATTAATGTTTATTGTATAGTATCTAAGGTAAAATGTGTTTCTGTTTTGTAAAAACTACTGTAGATTTTTACTTACAAGTGCCTTTTTGCCACCTAATGTTTTTATTTATAGGAATGCTGATCTTTGTACATACAGTTTGTTTTGAAATCATGTTTAATAAATGTTTGTATATAAATGCATATGTACAGAAGCCTATTTCAAAAGGAAATCAAAATTGCTAGTAAAATGTTTGAGATTGCATTAAGAACTAACTGATAATGCATATAGACTTTAGAAAATTTTGTGATTTGTTTCTGTGTGATAAGGGAAGCTGTTGGTCTTTTAATTCATTTATGTCAAAATAATTCCTCAAAGATTTAATTTTAAATTGCTTCTTAAAGAGTAATTTTATTTTTTATGTCATATGGCTTCATATTCATATTTTGTAAGTTACATGTTTTACTTTATTATTTTTTATAAAATTTCTTTACAATTTTAATGTTTCTACAATGATCCATATATCTTCTTTCCCTGTGGGTGGTTATCTAAGTTAATATTTATGTACACCATACTTAATTTAAAGCAAATCTGAAAAAAATTAAATAACCGTCTAATCCAATCTGTGATAATCTTTGAATAAAGTGGAATCTACTATGAGATTCAGGAACTATAAGTAAATTGTCTCAAAGTCTTTAAAATTGTCTATAAAAGGTTAAGGTAGGGTGGGATAGGTTATGTGAAGTTATTGACTAATTATATTCTGATCCGGTGGTTTTCAGCCTGAAATGGAATTTATCTCCTAGTTATTATCAGTTCAGCATTTTAGTTTGATTTTAGTATTGTTAGATACACTGTGTAGAGTGAAAGCGTTGCTTCTTTAGGAATTTATGGGCAAAGATAAATTTGCTTCATGTAAACTATTAATCAGTTTTAAAGGTTTTTATACAAGCATTGATTATGAATATCATATCAAAGATTGGCTTTCTTAACACATGATTGTAACAATTTTTTTTAACATGACATGTGTTTCAGTAGACTATTCTTATAGTTCATTATAAAGTGATACCAAATAATTACCCACTTTGAAAGCATAATATAGGGTAATTTTCAAGTGGTAGAAAAAGATTCAGTCAGAATCTTGTAAACAGTTTATTTTTATGGGATCTTCATGTAATAATAGTCTTAAATTTAGTACTCTCAACCATGATAGACAATGCCTTAACGTGGATTTTAACGTTTGCAGGATTTGCTAAATTCATAAAATGGTTATTACCTTTCTTTGAAATTTGTAATGTTTTATATTCCTGTTTCATAGCCATTTGTCAATCCATAGTGGTCATTATGGTTTTACTTTGTGATAGTTCTTATACCTTGTTGGAGAAACCACAAAAGAAAGTTGTCCTTGTCCTTCTCCTTAGCTAACATTAAAAATAGTTTAATGTTAGCTAATACTAAAATTGAAGGTAATTGAGTTTTAATGTTAGCTAACATTAACAGTCTAATATTTTACCTTTGTAAATTCCAAGGCTAAAAACCTTTCATGGGCTTCACAGTATTTAGTCCTAATTAAATGCCCTCTCTTATTCTATGACCTTATAACTTAAATTTTTTGCAATTGTATAAACTAGTAAATCAGTCCCAGACCTGGATCTGTAGTGTTTTGACGTAAGAAACTCATATTTTTAAAATGTGGACCTGTAAGAGATAATATGGTGTGGTGTATTGTGCTTTTAGCCTGTTTTCCACTATTAATTAGCATTAACCAGTGAGGGTCATTTTGGCTCAAGTTATTTATGTATTAATAGCCTGTGAATATTACAGTCCTTTTTAGATTATATTGGCCTAAATAAGCATTCTGCAGTGAACCGTTAAGCTGTTCACATGTATAAGACTATTGAAATACTGTACTTGTACACATCTGACTGTTGACATTTTGTACTTTTTTCTAGATCCAGTATTTCACAATAAAAACTTGTCAAAGGCTTTGTATTAGTTTCCAGTGGCTGCTGTAACAAATTCCCACAAACTTAGTGTCTTAATACAACAAAAATTAATTATCTTATGGTTCTAGAGGCCAGAAGTCCAAAATCAGGTTCACTGGGCTAAAGTGAAGGTGTTGGTAGGGTTTGTTCTTTCTGGAGGCTCTAGGGAAAAATCTGTTTCCTTGCCTTTTCCAGCTTCTAGAGCTGCATTCCTTGCATTCTGTGAGCTCATTGACCCTTATCTTCAAAGCCCAAATTGTAGCATCTGAAATCTGTCTCTGTTGCTGTCATAACTTCTCTCTCAGAGTGTCTCTCTCAGAGTGTCTCCCTCTTGTTCCCTCTTATAAGGACCTTATGAGAAAAGTTGGCTCCACCTGCATAAACAAGATAGTTTTTACATCTCAAGTTCTTAACCTAGTCACATGTGCAAAGTCCCTGTAGTCATATAAGGTAATGTATTCACAGGCAAGGGTTAGAGCAGGGACATCTTGGGGGACCATTATTGAACTTACCATAGCTTCATCTACATTTTGCCTCCTTTTCCCAGTATGAAGTCTTAAACAACAGATAACATGAAACTAGGGGTTTAGGCCAAACATTAGAAACGATTTTCCTATCTGTTCATTCAGACCACTTCAGTGCAATAGTTATTTTCCTGGAAGAAAGAAATTTGCATTTAATTGAGCAAGTATTTCAAGCTATATGTAGTTAAATTTTTGAAAACTTTGGAACATGACTAGTACCATGCTAGGTTATTTGATACTTTAAAAGTTGAAGGTATAATTCTTTCATTTATAGACTAGTTGGGCAGATAAATATATTTGGGGAAAAAATCCGGAAACTAACTTTTGTTTTATAAAGTGTAGTAAAAGCTAATAGCGTTTAGCAAGGGTATTCCAAGACTTGTGGGAAAGATGTAGTCACTTGTTTCCCAAACTTTAGTATACATCAGAGTTACCTGGAGGACATGATAAACACATGTTGCCGGACCTTATCCCCAGTTTCTGATTCAGTAGGTCTGGGATAGAGCCTAAGAATTTTCTAAGTTCTCAGGTAATGCTGCTTCTGGCCCAGGGCTCTCATTTTGAGAACTATCATTTTAATATTTCCTGCATGTCCCATTCACACTATACGATTGGGTAGGTAAGTAGTAGATGGAGGGTAGTTTCTCTGTAAAACGTTCTATTCTAATGAAAAGGAAGGATGGAATTGCAACATTGCTATTTTGCAACCTCATGGAGATAAGGATTGGTCAGCAGCTACTGACAATACACAAACACGTTCTTAAGTGCTTTCTGTTGGAGGAACACACTGCTACCTATGAAGTTTTGCCAAAAAGAATCAAAGCTAAATCTGACGAAGCATCTACCAATTCACCTAAAATAGGATGTAAGATCATGTTGAATGACACCAAAAGGATGCAGTTGGCACAATTGTTCAATAAGTTGCAAGCAGGGGGAACCTATAGCGTAAAAGGTACTTAGATATCAACCAATCAGAATATGTGAGCCTGATGCGGATCTTAAATTAAAAATTTTTACCATGTATGAGAACTGGAAATTTGGACACTGGTTATGTAATGATTTTAAGGAATAACTGTTAACCTTTCAGATGTAATCATGGTATTGGAGCTATCTTTTTAGAGTCCTGGAGATACCTACTAAAATATTTACAATGAAATGGTACGATGATTGATGGGTGGATGAGAATATAAATGAAACAGGATTGGGTGTGAGTTGTTAATTTTTGAAACTGGGTGATATGTATATGGTGGTTAATTTTACTATATTAAACTTTTGTATAAGTTTTTTCGTAACAATACCACCATCACCCCTGCCAAGTTACACTCAAACAATACATGCTCATTGAAAAGAACTATGCACAGTACAATAAATCAGAAATAAGGGGAAATAAAAGACCACTCACAGTTCTCCCAGGGGACATACTTGTTTCTGTTTTAGTTTTCTTGCAACATTGTGAGTAATGGCTATGATCATGCCACAGTTCAATTCTGGTTCCTGTTTCCATCCTTCCTTTCTCCCCCACTTAACAAAAGCAATTTCCACAGTAAAACAACAACGATTATTTGTTGTCATTTCATAGCTGTACATGTGAGGCATTTTAATCAATTAAAAAATAACACATAAAGGTAATATAAAGGCTAATTGTCGTTTTAACTTTCGAGCATGTCCCTTGATGCAGTCAATGAAAATAGAATATTAGGGTTGATTAACGGCATCATAGTTTTCAGCCATGGAAACTTTATTTTTAATAAAATCAGGAGTCCCAATATATAAAACAAAAGTCGAGACACTGGTTGAAGTTGAGGCAAGGATTGGTATCCCTTTCATAGTAGGATCAAACGAGAGATGCTGGTGACTGTGTCCTTGATGATGCCACATAATTTAAATGTCACAGTTATTTGAATTATATATGAGTTTTTGCTAATTTTTAATTGAGAATCTCAATGAATGATACCTTACTGTAGGACTTTTATTTCAGGGAGGTGAATTTTTTGTTAAATTTCATTATCAGTTGAACATGTGTTATGTGCTATGTACCAGTCACTATGCTAATTGCTACAGAGATGCAAAGATAAATCTTATTCCCAGGAGCTCACATTCTAGAAGAGACAGCCAGGTAAATAAATTATTGTAGAAAGTATAATATAGTACAGATATTCACAAATGTTTACATTAGGGAGGGACTTACCAAGATGAAACCATTTTGTGTAAAGAGAAAAAATGTGTGCAAAGGTTCATGACTTCTAGAACATCACATTTGCCTGGTTTTTGTTTTGTGTTGTTTTGTTTTGTTTTGTTTACCCCCTACCTTTCTTGATGCTTTTCAGTTTCTTTTTGTTGGTTCCTTCTCATATCCGTTACATGGAATGGTTGGAGTTGTTCAGGGCTCTTTTTTTTTCTTTTAATTTTAAACATATTTGCTTTCTAGGTAAACTCATTAATATTACCTGTAAGCCTAATGACTCCCAAACTTAAAATAACAGCCTAGACCCCTCCCCTAATTTCCAGACTTTATATTCAGTGAAACTTGATATCTCTATCTGGGTGTCTTGCAAAAGCTCTCAATTAACACGTTTAAAATGATGTGCTTCATATTTGCACTCTCCAGTACAAACACTACCAAGCCAGCCACTTCGCTGTCTTCCCATCTCTGTTAATGGTAATTCAGTTTTAGTTGTTCAGGCCAAAATCCTTGATGTTATTACCGTGGACTCTTTTTCTCTCACTTCATGGCTGTTCTTGAAAATTTCTGCCAGCTCTAACTTCAGGATTTGACCTTTTTTTTTTTTTGTCATCTCCATTCCTAACTGGTATCTGTTGCCTGCAGTCTGTTCTGAGCGAGTGATCCTATTAAAAGATGTCATATCATGTTATCCCTCTATTCCAGTGGTTCTCAACTGAGGGTGATTTTGCTCCCCAGGGGACATTTGGCAACGTCTGGAGACTTTTTTTTTATTACACTGGTGGGGTTGGGGAGGGGTTGCTACTAGCATCAAGTGAGTGGAGGCCAGTGATGCTGCTAAACATTTTACAATGCACAAAACAGCCCTATGCAATAAAGAATTGATTAACTGAAAATGTCAGTAGGCTCAGCTGGCAGATTCTGTGTGTGGTGAGGGCCCATTCCTCATAAACAGGGCCTTCTCGTTGTGTCTTTACATGGTGGAAAGGGCAACACAGCTCCCTAGGGCCTCTTTTATAATGGCATTAATCCCATTCATTGGAGCAGATTTCTCATGACATAATCATCTCCAAAAGGCCTCACTTTCTAATACCATCACCTTGGTGATAAAAATACAACATACAAATTTGGAAGGGAACACAAACAGACCAAACCAACTGCTCTATCAAAACTCTAAAATTGTTTCACATCTCAGCTCTTTTAATGGCCTAAAAGCCCTTTAAGGAAAGTCTTTATACCACACTGCAGCTATTCCCCCACCTCTTTTATTCTGTAAATATTAAGAGGAAATAAAACGTATGTAAAAGATTTTACTCTTTTTCTTAAAATTCCTACCTATGTCCACTAGGGGGAGGGCTTCACTACTAAATAATGCAGTATTTTCATTTGCCCGTTGTTGTAGAAGTCACTGTAATAAGAGCAAGCATTCTCGTACTCTTTGTAACAGAATGATTTTCTTATATGTGGTAACCCATTTTCAGATGCAATTGGTTTTTTACAATTCCAGTGTACGTTTTTTCAATTCGATAAAAGTGAGTTTTAAAGTATAATTTTGTATTTCGATGGATTGTTTTTGAATCGCAAATACTATTTTAAGGAGTTGTTTTAAAGATTTCCATATTGGATTTTTTGTGCATGTTGCTTTCCCTCTAAAGCCAATCCTGCTGATGCACCAGGTGCAACATTTATTTGGTCCCTCCTTCATCTATCTGTGAGGGAGTTCCTGCATGGAGTATACCCAGGGGCAATATAATAGGAAATAGTCAATTCTAAGTCAGAAGCCCACTATCTCCAACTAAGCGATTGTCTCCTAGAGAGACATAAGATGGGCACTGCATTATTGAGCTTGTCATTGTCAGTGCACCCCTGGAGGCCTGGAATTGTATGGTACACAACCTGTGGAGCCATGAATGATATAGTCTGAGGCTTGAATTACTCACTGGGCTAGAAATCGTATGCCTTGAATCAAGCCATTGCATGTATTAAATGCCTCCTAAATGATCATTCTTTGTAGATTTTGCTCATTTTTGCACATTCTATGTGACATGAATTTTTCTTCGAGAGGGTTATTAGGCTTCCCCTATTATTCATGGGACAGTGTATACTGAGACATCAAGGATTCATAAGGGCTAGGCCGTTCACCTTCTGTTGTGACCCCCTCTTTTATCGATGCAGCTAGAAAAATTGTACAGTTTAGAAGATATCTGAAAAGTGATGAGTGAAACTAAAAACGATGGAGTGGAACAGCAGTGAGGAGGTAACCTGAGAAACCTGGAAAGTAGCTGAAAGGAAGGTAGGGCATTGGGAGAAGTAGAGTTCATCCAAAAACGAAACACCAAGCCAGCATCCAACTTTTGTTTAGATTAAAATGGCTTTATACAAATATGACTTGGTCTGGGGTTATGGCATAACCATTCTTTAGCTAGGTGCTTTTATAGTCAAACTAATGGTCAAAACTCACAACCAGTAAATATATATATAATATGTGTGTATGTGTGTGTGTGTGTATATATATATATGTAAAATGAAATCTGTATTCTTATTTTCAAATTAAGTTCTTTTTACAATATACATTTTATTCAAACTGAAGGTATAAAAATGGCTGCAGGAATTCAGAGACTTTAAGAAATCATTTCCAAGTGCCTTTCAAAAGGAGTGAAAGATATTTAATATAGTGTTTTCCTTACATCACCCTCTGATTTCCTTCAGCATGGCAGCTCTGAGCACACAGAAACCACAATGCAGGCCTCTGATGTCATCAGCTGCCTGCTCCTATGGTTATCAAGATGGACCCACAATTTCTGATTATCTCTGTCAGTGAAGTGGCCCGTTTCCTAGACTATAAGTATGTGAGTAGTTGTGTAGAGTGGAGGGATAAAAGGACATTTGTCAATGTTTAATCTTTCCTTTGGGTAAAGAAGTAGGAGAATTTTGTAGTATGACTTATTTTAAAAACAAAATGCACATTTTCTATGTTACCTCAATAGCTAGGCTCTCCATATACCTATCTCAAAGTACTAGAATAAGACAACATTTAGGAGCATTTGAAAAGGAGTGAAAAACATTCATTTTATTTGGAAATAGGGCTATGAATTCAGCTTGGGCATACAGATCACTTATCATAGGATATGAGATGGAAATTTATGATTGAGACACCAAGGTACCAATAGATACCAAAGTGATGTGGGCCACCCTCAGGCACTTGTAAAAAGGAGGTAGCTGAAAACTCAGGACACAATTCTTATTTCCTCACCAGAATTGAGGGGCTAAAGAGGTCGAGAGTGGTATCTGGGAGAAGATTTTGAGAGAAGTGAGATGTAAGCCCTTCCTGTCTATCTTTGGAGATGGGCTTGCAGTGTTTTCCCTATCAGAAGTGAAGATTTTCAATGAATTCACTTAAAGAACTTGGTCAGTTTTCTCCCTTTAGTGGGGGACAACATAGACTGTATCCAACTGCCCCTGAAAAACTTAAAATCTGGCAGAGCTGGCCAGCTTTTCTGATGGTACCAACAAAGAAAATGCTACCACATTGAGATAATCGTCCATCCTCAGAGATTATTGAGTCAAGGATAAAGGAGTATAGCGGGCTTGGAGTTATTCTAAATTTTGTTGAGATTCACTTGGGGTGGCTGGCAAAATATGGAAAATATCAGGGAAAGTTATAGATTATTCTCAAACATTTTGGAAGGCTGAAAGGTTTTATTCGGGCAGGCTGAAGGCAGCTGGTCCACCACTAGGGAAGAGATGGGATGATAAAAGGCTTTCCCAGTTTAAGTCTGTTTATCCCACATCCTTTTGTCTCTACTCTGTTTACTCACATAAACTTTGTGCTGGATGGCCTTCTCAGGTGGAGATGAAAGGGGGATTACTCATTAATAGTGTTTACTTTGGGCCCAGAACCTACAGTTTTTATAATTTGTAAAACCCCTCTTTTAACCATGTTAATTATCCATAAGCGTGTTGACTTAGAAACTCTGTTATGAAATATTTTACTGAATAAATGTGTGGATATACAGGGGGTCTTGGTCAGTTGGCTGCAGTCACCCTCTGAAAGCAGCTGATGACTATCCCTAGCCCACTTTAATTGCTGTAATGGGTCGTTGAGTCGGTCTGCAGGCCAGACCTCTGCAGGTGGTGATAAACATCTCAAACTTTTGCTTAAGGTGATGGCTTTGGGTGGCTGGGAGATGAACCATGAGGGAGTTCCAGCACAAAGTCTTTATTGAATAGTTGAGATAAAACCTGAGCTTTTAGGGCAGTGGTGAGCCATAGGAAAATGTCCATGCTATGGAAAGTACAATAAAAAGTTCCCAGTGACTTGGAGGGAGATCTCAAAAGAGCACATGAAAGCACCAATTCAGCCACCTGTCCCATCACAGAAAAGGGAATCAGCCCCAAACATTTGCCAAATTCAGAGAGTGAAGCTATAGTATAACACCATTTAAGTAAAAACTCCAAATTCTCTTACTGCTCCAGCTTCCCCCTGCTTTGGCACTAGCTGGACCAGAAACTGACAAGTTGGAGGAAGAGTACAAATGCCAAGTGGGAGAAGAGAATGACCAGGACCTCTCTCTCCACCTACTGCAAATGGCTGGCGTTCAGTAATCCTCAGGTAGGAAAGAAAAAACATCTTAACTTTAAAACTTTCAAGTTTTAATTCATACACAGATATGGTATGAATTACCAGTCCCCCCAAATTACCTCACAAATCATGCCTTCCAATATTCACACCATGTGTAGTTCCCTGCTGCATTGACCTAGGATGAGCTTGTGTCTCCCTTTAACCAGTATAATGCAAAGGAAGTGACACTGTGTCAGTTCTGTGCCTAAGCCTTGAAAGGATCTGGCAGCTTCCAATTTTGTACTCTTGGTAGACCTTCGTATACAAAGTCCAGCTGTGCTGCTAAAAAGACCACATGGAAAGACTGCATGGAGGGGTAACGTCTGAGGTTACATGGAGAGGGCAAGAAGACCAGCTGTCCTACCCAAGCTGAAGGTCAATTTTATTTCATCTGTATCCATACCCAACTTCACAATTATCTCCAAGGAAATCCTAATCGTCATATAATTTTAATATATGTTTCTAAACAAAAATACTTGTTCTGAAAACATAATTGTAATTTCATTATCTCATCTAATTTCTTAATATTATCAATTATCAGGGTTCAAACTTTCTTAAGAGACCATGTTTTAGTTTGTTAAATTAAGATCTATAGAAGATCCACCAGACACTATGCCGTTTAAATATCTTTTCATCTCTAATTTCTCCTTCCTTCCGTTTTACATCTCAGGGATAAGAATCTTTTTTTTTTTTTTTTTGACAGGGGTGCCTGTTTGCCACCCAGGCTGGAGTGCAGTGGTATAATCATGGCGCACTGGAACCGTAAACTCCTGGGCTCAAGTGATCCTCCTGCCTCAGCTCCTGAGTAGGTAGAACTATAGGAGCACACCACCGTGCCTGGCTAATTTAAAAAAAATCTGTAGAGATGGGGTCTTGCTTTGTTGCTCAAGCTAGTCTCAAACTCCTGGCTTCAAGCAATCCATTGTCTCTACCTCCCAAAGTGCTGAGATTACAGGTGTGAGCTACTACCAAGGACATGCACCTATCCAGTGGGGCCTGGCATTTAGACAGAGGAAGATCAGCAGAACAAGTAACACAAGCACAATCACCTAAAAATGTGATGAAGAGAAATGAGCACTTGAACGGGAAACCACAAAAACCACTCGAAGAACTACACACATACAGGAGAAAAGAGATTTTCTGTACCTAAAAAGGAGGACTTTTCCACCAAACATTTAGTAAATGGAGAGAATAGTCATTGCTGAAATTGGAATAGTGGCCTGGAAAAATAATAACAAGAAGTATATCCCAAATGCAAAGTAGATGTGATGAGAAAAGAATTTTTTTTTTTCGCTAGATAGATCCAGGAGTCCAGACATGCAAGGTAATAATAATCTAAAGAAAACATTAAAAATGAATGGACGGAGTGGAGGCATTAATTATAGCAGAAAACATCCTAGAACTGAGGAAAGGCTTGTCTGCATATTAGATGGAATCAATATTTCTAATAGGATTTATTTTTTCAAAAAAAGATACATCCTGTATTCTAAGGCTTATGATAAAATTCTGATAAGCTTCTGACAGAAAAAAATAGGTTTCCTCTAAAGGAAAAGACTTCTCATCTGTAACACCAGAAGTGACAGTGAACTAATATCCCACAAACTACTTCGAGAAAAAGACCTGCCACCTCAGAATCCTACACCAGCCAAGTATCATTCTCCTGACAAGATGAAAGAACTTGAATTTTTGATATGGGTATCATCAGAGAATATACCACTCAAGTTGTCTATATGAAGAAAGTAATCTAGAAAGGACACCAAGCAAGGGAACTAGAAAAGAAAACTTCAATGTAGAGATATAGTGGACAGGAAAAGTGATGAACAATGAAGCTTGCAAGATATATTTATCCTTAAATCTAAAGAGTATCAGACTAGGATTTTTTAAGATCAAGAAGGTAAAATACGGATTTTTCAAAAAAGGAGGGACATATCAAAGGTTTTTAACGATCTCGGCCAAATCTGTTAGAGATAAGAGAGTGGACTAGATTAGCGGAAAAATAGAGGGCATATTTGTGTGGGCAAGGCAGCCCCCCACAAAACTGTATATTAAGGGTTTAAACAGACTGGGATGAGGAGGAAATAGAAGACTAGAACCCCTGGGGTGGGAGAAATAGATGGTATTATTTTTTCAAATAAAATAAAACATGAACATGATCATGAGGGCAGGAAATGATAGGCAGTCGTTAATGAAAAGGAGCTAGAACATTCAAAATGTTAGTGGAAAGCTGGACTGGAAGCAGTTTGATCTTCAAAACAGCAGCAAAAATCAGAAAGAGGAAACAATATTGAAAAATAACGACAGGAAGGGAGAAGTGGCAAGTAATGTAGAGTGGTTGGAGAGAAACGGAAGGCAGAAACAAAGACAAAAGATGGTGCTAAAAGAATCTAGCAAGAGGCCAGGTGCAGTGACTCATGCCTGTAATCCCAGCACTTTGGGAAGCCAAGGCGCGTGGATCACTTGAGGTCAGGAGTTCGAGACCACCCTGACTAACATATAGTGAAACCCTGTCTCTACTAAAAAAATACAAAAATTAGCTGGGCATGGTGGTGGAGCCTATAATCCCATTCTGGAGCAAGTTGGGAAGCTGAGGCAGGAGAATTGCTTGAACCCGGGAGGCAGAGGTTGCAGTGAGCTGAGATCACACTACTGCACTCCAGCCTGGGTGACAGAGTGAGATCATCTCTCATTAAAAAAAAAAAAAGAATTTAGCAAGAATATAATCATATTTATACATAACATAAAAGGTGGGTGTGCATTTTTAAAAAGTACTGCTAAAGAGCTTTTTAGTTTTAGAAAAAACCTTCACCTTATGTAAATAGAAATAATTATATAATAATCTTTAGCATGGATATACAAAGTAAAAGTATGATAACTTATACATCCCGAATTGCAGAAAAAAGAGTAATTTCAGGAAGATCATTTCTTCTGATCACTAAAGTTTAATTAAAAGTTGAAATGCCCACAAATATTTTAGAAGAGCAAAAGTTAATGGGTGAGTGGTTCCAACTTAGCAGAGTGAATATAGCAGAGATACAAGTATTTGCAGAGGTGAGTGCCAACCATGAGACAACCATTTGACTTTGCATGTCCCAGGAACTTGAGGCAGGGGTGAGGATGGGCTGCATGAAGGAAGACTGATTGAAACATAGACTGAACTCCTCTTCCTTCCTCCACAAAGCTAAGCATCCGGAGGTTTATTTGCCAAGGAAATTGAATCAAGACCCTCTGGACTTAGTGATGACAGACACAGCCAAGGGCCAGAGTGAGTTACTTCATTAGAAATGAGGATTATTTTAAATTCTTCACGACAAATGATAAGGTCTCTCAGTCCACTTCTTTAGTTGGATGCTGAAATCGTGGTCACTTAGCATGGAAGCTGGGGTTTGGGGTTTTTAGTTCTCCAAGGAAATGGGCATGGCAAGAACTAGGTTCATTATTTATATATTTATTTGCAACAGATAATAAATTTATCTTGCTGTGTCTCCCAGGCTGGAGTGCAGTGGCGTGATCTCAGCTCTTTGCAACCTCTGCCTCCTGGGTTCAAGCAATTCTTGTGCCTCAGCCTCCCAAGAAGCTGGGATTACAGGCATGTGTCACCATGCCTGGCTAATTTTTGTATTTTTAGTAGAGACGGGGTTTCACCATGCTGGTCAGGCTGGTCTGGAGCTCCTGACCTCAAGTAACCTGCCTGCCTCAGCCTCCCAAAGTGCTGGGATTACAGATACAAGCCACCATGTCCAGCCTAGGGTCATTACCAATGTTGTATAGCAAACCACCACAAAATGTAGTGGAATAAAATACAAACCATTTTATTATGCTAAAGGTTTTTATTGATGAGGATTTCAGACAGTGCCCTACTTAAGTAAGGATGCTTTTTCTCTGCTTTATATCAACTAGGGTCTCTATTGGGAGGACTCAAACATCTGGAATAACTCATATGGCTAGGGACTGGAATCATCTGGAAACATTTTTAACCACAGTTATGTTGACTGGTGATATACCATGAAGGCTAAGCTTAGTTGGGACTGTCAACTGGAATGCCTACATATGGCCTCTTCATGTGGTCTGGGCTTGCTCACAGCATGGTAGACTGTTCCCACAAAAAGAGATGCTCCCTGATTACTCATGGCCCAGCCTTGTAAGTCTATGTATCACTTCTATTGTACTTCATGGATAAAGCAGTCAAAACTAATTTAGCTCCAAGTAGGGTATAGCCAACACTTCTTAATGGGAGGAATGTCAAATAATTTGTAGCAAGGTTTTAAAGTCACCACATATAGTCATGAAAACAACAGTCAAATAGTCAGGACTCTTCAGAGAAATCAAGGCAGAAACCAAAAGAAAATCAGGCTGATCTCTGTTGATATGGGTTATGATAACAAAAATCATTCCTGGATCCAACTGCTGATGGCTGAGGCTGGTGCTACAATCTCTGGCATGTTACTTAGGAACTAAAAGGAAGAGTATTTAGGGCCCTAGATGGGATGATCTGGAAAAGTAGAGATTGAGTTAACCTCGGGAGCCCTAGCAACTAAAAGCTCAGTGTGAACCTTGTTCGATCCTGCTTCAAGAAGACGACCGGGGAAATTTGGACACTGATGATGTTGAGGATTTACTTAATATTTGGGTTTAATGATGATATTGTTGTTACACAAAAAATGTGAATTTTATTTTGTTTCAAAAGGGTCTTTATTTGTTAAGAAATACCCTAAACAATGTGTAGATAAAATAATATGATGTCTTGGATTTGCTTCAGCATAATCCAGTGAGGGAAAGAGGAGGAGATGGGGTTATAGGTGAACAAGATTGGATATATGTTGATATTTTGAAAACCAATGAGAGGTACATGGGAGTTCTTTATATAATTTTATCTTCTTTTGTGTATGTTTGAAAAGTTTCACATGGAAAATTTTTTGAAAGTTTACACACACACACACACACACACACACACACACACGACACACACACAGATAGGTATTAACCTCTAGAATGGATTTACCGTATTTTAAAGAGTAATAGGGAACTTCCAATAAATTGCATTTGCATTTATTTAAGTAAATTGTTGTCTTATAGATAACAACTGTGTAGCACTTTTTATTTCATGAAACTCTTTGACCTTCACAATAATTCCATAGGTAGGCAGATAAGTTTAAGCATAGAGGGATAAAATGACATGTTCAAGGTCACACAGCTAGGGCATGGAGGATGCAAATCTCAAATTCGAGTCTTTTGGTTTAATAACTCATTGCTATTACATGAAAAGTTACTATGCAGCAGTAGTTCTTAACATTTAGGGGCTGTGTGCACTTTGATGATCTGATCAAAGCTATGGAACATTTTCCCAGAAAAATGCATGTATGCATACATCCAAAAATGTGAAGACAGTTTCGGGGATGTGGAGGTGCATTTCCTCCAACACATCTGAAGCCTATTCACGAATCGCAGGTTAGGCATTACTGCTGTATTAAGAACATGCTTGTGAGTCAATTCTATTTCTCCTTTGTTGGCTATCATAACTCAGCCTTCTAACAGAGTTCTGGCTTGCTCCCTCAACCAATTAACTACATCAAATCTGCTCTCTTGCCTTCTTTCTTTGTCTCTGATAATGATCTGAGCATTGAGCTGAGGGTATCCTCCTTTAGCTTTAAATCCGCAGTTCCTCACAGGCCTCACAGATAGTCATTTCATTTTGTAAAGTTTTATTCAATGCTCCTTGTATCTCTTACAACATTACTAGTTCAAAACGGTCTCAATCCTGAGAAACTCAGGTATACTGTCCGTAATCTATTACTGAAATGGTACCTGGTCTGGGAAGCTTTTGATTAATTCTCCATAGCATGGAGCATTTATCTCTCTTCTGCGCTCGGATAGCTTTCTAAGCATGTCTCTATCAGATGAGTTCACACTATATTATAATGATCCAGTTAAATGTTTTGCTCCTTCAAGAAGTTGTGAGCTCCTAGGTGACAGAAGCCATATCAATTCATCACTAGGGAATGGCTAGCTCAAGGCATGTAAAACAAATTAAGAGTGAAATTATTCTAAACATTCAATTTAATGAAATACTTAAAATAGTAAAACAAAACAACCTGTAAATACTTGCCACATACAACTGCATCATCCTTGGAGGTCAGTTAGATAGGAATTGTTTTAAATGCTTCCTTCTATTGGTCTTCCAGATACTAGAAGGAGATACATATATTTTGGTTAAATGTTATTAAAGCTTCTCCAGTTCTATTAACTATCTTCCTGAAGACTTATTTTAAAGCCTTGTCTGATTAAAATGTTTAGTCTCAATGACTAGCCAAGAGGAGTGATTATTTCTTTACCTGAATTGCTCAGCTGTTTTCTTTTGGGTTAAACAGCAAAGGCAGAAATGTTGTCTCTAGAAGGCATTTGCTGAAAAGAACAGGTGTTACCTTGATAAAAAGCAATAAACCCTGAGCTGAGTTAGTCTTTCCACCACTGCTGGAGCCCATCTATATAGTCCCTGAATAAGGAGTTGGACGCTGAACAAATGGATAATTAGGCAAGAAATTCTTTTGAGAGATATTTTGGAAAAAGTAGGAGCACAATGTACTACATGGGAGTCCAGAACCAAAGATGCAGGTGAGGAAATGTGGTTAGGCAGGAGATTGCTGCTAAATGAAAAAAGTACAGAAACTTTTGTTATGAAAACCTTGCCAAAATGAACAGCTTTGACCGTTTGTTCTTTGTGCATCCCCAAAGTCTGTTTAATGATAAAAAAGGGATCATTGTGGTCTTTGAATGAGAAGGTTGTCTTTTGTAGATTAATGTGAATTTTACTTAAATCAGAAACCATTTTGCCTAGAGTATAACCGCAGTCAAACCACAGTGTTTGACTTCCATAAAGTAACTGAAATTGGACGTGCCTTCCTACCAAAAACACTAGAAAATTATACAGAAATGAATTAAACAACTGTCTTCAGACTTTGGACAACAGGTAGTACAAGGCTGTGATCCTCAAAAGAAGATAAATCAGTAATGTGGACCCTAAAATGATCTCAGCTTTCTGTACTTTATGGACAGCACATAGCAGGAGAACCCAAGCAGAACTCAGTGGTCTTGTTGTGTTGAAGACATAGAAACTGCAGATTGGAGAGGCCGAGGTAGCTGTAGTTTGTAGAGCAAGGAACTGGAGGGTAGGGAGCCATGCAGATAAAGGGCACCAGAAATTTGCATATAGATCACTTGAGTCTGTTGCTGAAAACTAAGCAATGCATGCTGAGGATAAGCAAGGAACCACGAGAGTGCTGCAAAATAAGCCATTTCCAGAGATCCTACATGACCGAAAGTTACTTGAGTTCCAACCAAAAGTGATGAGACCTCATTAAACATTAAATATAGACCCTGGAAGACTCATACCTTAGTAGTAGGCTCAAGAATTTTTTAAAAATAAAGTTAGTGAGGAAAGAAATAAATATTAAAAACTGAAGCACATGGAACTTCCAGAATGAAAAATCAATATAGAAAGTGAAAATATTGCGGAGGTGATCTAACAAATACTGTAGAATAAAAGGTCAGTGAAATGGAAAATGTAGCAATAGAAACTATACACATGGAAGCAGAGAAAGAAAAAAAAAGTAATAAATGAACAAAGTTTCAGCAGTCTTTGGAACAATTTCAAATGATCTACATTTATGTAATTAAAATCCATGAAGAAAAATGGGGGATATTAGAAATATTAGATCAAATAAAGAAAAAAGAACTTCTGAATTTGATAAAAATCATAAAATTAATATACAGTCATACAAACATCAGACAAATATCCACCAAGGCATATATTAATCAAATTTCTGAAAACCATGATAAATGATAAAGATCCTAGAAACAGCCAGAGGAAAAGATAACTCTATACTATGTAAAGGGGAACAAAGATAAGAATGATATCAGACTTTTTTGGTCCAAAATGATACAAGCCAATACATAATAAGACAACAGAGTTGTTGTGAACTGAAAGAAGAATAAAAAAGATATGTTAATGCAAAATTTTATGTTAAGCAAAGTTTTCCCTCAAGAATGGAGAGGGAAACTATTCAGACAAATGTAGACAGCCCATACTAAGATCACAGATTTAAACCCAACTATATTAATAATTCATAAAATTGAAATGCCTAAAGTCCCTAAATAAAAGTCAAAGATTGTCAGATTGGATTTTTTAAGAAAGCAATACTCAACTTTTTGATACTGCAAGAAAATTAGGTTAAAAGAATGAAAAAACAAAACTCTGAAAACATCTAATTAAAAGAGTGATTGTATTAATATTAAAGTAGACTCAGAACAAAAAATATTATTAGAATAAATAAATACATTATGATTTAAGCTTCTATTTTAAGACAATGCGTATTGTACACTAAAGCAAAAAAAAAAAAGTAAACAGGTGGAAGAGAATAATACAGATAAGAACAGAAAGTAATTAAATAGAAAGTAGAACAGATAAAATTAGTAAAACCACAAGATGATTATTTGAAAAGATTAATGCAATGGATAATCCTCCAGCCAGAGTAATTAAGAAAGAAAAAGATACAAATGAAATGATCAATATCAGGAATAAAAGAGAATTCATCACTAGAGACCCTGAAACATAGAAAGGAAAATAGAAATATCACAAACAATTTTATGTCAAAAATTGATAATTTAGATGAAATAAACATTTCCTGAACAGTATAAATTACCAAAATCCACACAGGTAAAAATAGAATATTTGAATGGTCCTATATTTATTAAAGAAATTATATTAAAAATCAAAAGATTTCCCACAAACCTACAGATTTTCTAGGTTGCTTCACTGGTGAATTTCATCAAATATTTGAGGAATAATATGAGTCCTATACAAACTTATTTGAAAAACACAGTTGCAGACGAAAACTTCTTAACTTGCTTTATGAGGCCAACTGTCTTAGTCTGTTTATGCTTCTATAACAGAATACTTGAGTGTGTAATTTATAAGGAACAGAAATTTATTTCTTACAGTTCTGGAGTCTGGGAAATCCAAGATCAAGGTGCTGAAAGGTTCATCATCTGGTGAGGGTCTGGTTTCTGCTTCAAAGATGATGACTTGAACATTTCATCTCCGAATAAAAAGAATGTTGTGTTCTCACATGGAAGAAGGTGGAAGGACAAAAAGGGATGAATTTTTGATGAACAAGGCTAGGTTTGTCAAGCTCTTTTATAAGAGCACCTAATCAATCATCTCCCACAGGCCATGCCTTCCATTAATGTTGCATTGGCTTTTAAATTTCAACATAAATTTTGACAGGAACAAAAAGTTAAACCATAGCATCAGACTTTTCTGATAACAAAAGCAGACCTGTGAGTGTGTGTGTGTGTGTGTGTGTGTGTGTTGTTGAGTTTCTATTGCACCCAGTCTTTTCCACAAATGACTTTCCATACATTACAGAAAAACTATAGACCTGTGTCCCTCATGAACATTGACACAAAATTACTTTATGAATTACAAGCAAATGAAATCCAGCAGTATATTAAAGAAATGATATAGAATGGAGAAGATTTATCCCAGGAATGCAAAGTTGATTTGCATTAAAAATCTAATTAATGTCATTACCATACACCATATCAATATAATAAAGAAGAAAATCTTTATGAACATCATTAGATGCAGAAAAGGCATTGGACAAAATTCAACACATATTCATGGTAAAATAACTCAGCACACTAGGAATCAAAGGTAACTTTTCAACCTGATATAGGACATATACAAAAAAAAAAATCCAAACACATTGCTAACATCCTACTTAATGATAAAAGACTCAATTTTAAGACTGGGAGTATAACAAGTATGTCTGTTTTTACCACTTCTATTTAACAGTATAAGAGTTGTGGACCATGGTTCTACTTCATGCAAAAACCAAGGCAAAGAAAAAAAGATACACAAATTAGGAAGAAATGAAGCTGTCTGTATTCACATATGATATGATCATGTATCTACAAAACTCTAAGGAATTTAAAAGAAAGCTACTAGAATTAAGTGGATTTATTAAGGTTATAGGATACAAATCAGTAGACAAAAAAGATTGTATGTTTTAGCAATGAATCACTGAAAAATGCTGTAAAAGTGACTCCATTCAGTCTAGCATAAAAGATAAAATAATTAGAGATAAATTTAACAAAAGGTATTAAGAATGTACAGTATAGAACCTCAAAACTATAAAACCTTGCTTGGTAATGAAAAATGACAGATAAATGGTAAATGTATCATGTTTACTGATTGGATGAGTCCATGTTGTTAAGAATGTGAGTTCCCCTGACACGATGTACAGTTTTACCTCAGTCACAGCATGTTTTTTTTTTTTTTAGAAATGTCAGTTGATTCAACAATTTATGTGGAAATGCAAAGAACCTAGAATGACCAAAACAATTTTGAAAAACTAGAACAATACTGGAGGATTTAAACTACCATCTTTTAAAGTTTATAAAAGCTAAAACAATAAACACAATGTAGTATCGATGAAAGGATAGACATATAAATCAATGAACAGAAGATTTTGTGTATGTCTGTGTGTGTGTGTGTGTGTGTGTGTGTGTGCGTGTGTGTAGAATTGCCTCTCGCCCACTGTTTTCCACAAATGATGCTAGAACCACTGGGTTATCCATATATTTAGATACACGCTGTATACAGATATTTGTGTGTGTGCACACGTATATATTTTATGTATATAGTTATGCATTATTTAATGATAGAAATATCCTCTGAGAAACAGAGTATTAGGCCCATCTGTCATTGTGTAACTATCGTAGAGTGTATTTACACAAACCTAGATAGTAGGTTATATGATGGTCTAGCCTGTTGTTGCTGTGAGGCTACAAACCTGTATAGTATGTTGCTAAGCTGAATACTGTAGGCAATTGTAACATAATGGCAAGTATTTGTGTATCTAGACATATCTAAACATAGAAAAAATACAGTAAAAATACAACACAAGAGAGATTAAAAAATAGTACACCAGTATAGCACAGTTTCATTATAATCTTATGACCATAATTGTATGTGCAGTCTATTGTTGGCAGAAACATTGTTATGTGGTGCGTAGCTGTATATAATCTATTTATAGCTCATGACAACCTTGATTATCACTCCTATCTGACAGTTCAGTCATTGAGGCACAGAAAGACTAGCTAGCCTGCCCAAAGTCACACATCTACTAAGAGACAGATCTAAGATTTAAACCTGTAGAGTATGGTGCTTTCCACAGTTCTGCCAGTTGTGCTCTGAAGGTATCAGCACTTCAGAACTACTCCCCTCACAGGTAGAACAAGCGAAGAGTGCCTTCACCTCCCCCTTCAGATTGAGAAATGTAAAAAAGAACCCCATTCTTTATGTATGTACATATGAAAGTGCGTATTTGCTGACAGCAACTGCCTACTATCACTTGTTTGATTTTTCATTTAACAAATATTTGTTAAATGTGTGACTTCCGTGTATCTGATATTATACCAATCCTTAAGGATTCAGAAATAAATACATTGTAATCCCCACTTTCAAAGGACTGGAAATTCTTCCAGGATGACTTTGTGAAAGGCACATAGTGCAGATAAGAGTTTAGAACACTGACCACACTAGCTGTAAGCTGGCTATTTAGGCCGTACAATATCCATATACGTTATCAGGAGGCTGTCTGCACTTGACTCACTGAAGGTCACACCTGGGCGTCCCTGAGGGTCCTCTTATCTTTACCATTAAGCAATGTGAAGTCATAAAATGATTAAGGATGGCAATGCTCTTACAGGATTAATGTTCTAACAAATTGGGTGATTTTACTCAGCTTAGCTATTGAGGATAACAGATTGTGAATTTACTGAGCTCATCTGTGACCAGATTCCTCTGCAGGATAATTGAAAGTGAGTGGAAATGGCTATTTATGTATTCTCAGCCATTAGATGTTGCTTTCATCTCTGATTTCTTTGGCTGATAACTCAAAATATATACTGAGATCATTGCCTGCGGGTGCCACTTTGCATGTTCAATTAACTAAGGCCTGTGCTTAGTACTGGACATTAAAAGACAGATGGAGAAGGGAAGCTGGATCAGACTTCAGAAGTGACCCACCAATCAACTGGGGGTATATTTCTGAATTACATCTTCCTTTAGGGCTTGATGGTCACTAGGTGTGTGTGTTGCTCTTGGCTAAATTCACAGACTTGTGGCAGTGCTGCCCAGCATGTTTGTCTTGATGTTAAAAATAATTAAAAAACCCAGAGGTGCTGCATTGAACAAGGTTGAATGCATTTCTTTAGCGCAGGATTTTTCAGCATCCTAGGTAGCCTTACATGTATTGGTACTCTCTGAGAAAGGAAGGTAATAAAATTATCAAGCTTATGTAAGGGAACCAGCACTTATCGAGCACCTGTATATTATTTATTACATTAAATACTTTATATAGATTGCTTTATATAATCTGCACAACTGTTCTAAGACCTGTCTTTACTTTTGGGAATGATGGCACTGAGGGTTGGAGTGCTTATATAGCTTTGTCAAGATCACAATGAGCAAGTGACTTTGCTGAGATTTGAACCTAAGCATTTTGGTTATAGAACCCATACTCTTGAACACAATGCCCTATTTCTTCTTTTTTTGTTTTTATTTTTTCCTGAGATGATCTTCTTCCAGTGGAGACCCACAGATTACACTTTTGGAAGCAATTCCTAGGATAAAGATATCAAGTTTTGCTGGGATGTGCCCCAGCTCACGTTACACACATGAATGGTATAGTGGAGGCAGGAAACAAAGAGCCAGGGTTAGACATTTTCACCCTCGCCTGATTCTGTTCTCTGAAGTATCCAATAAATTAATGACTCCTGGAGTTTTGGGAGGAGAGCTGATTCTACATTTTTTCAAGCATTGCAGTGAACTTGCCATGATCTAGCTCATTCTTCCCTTTTTCATTCAAGCATCACAAGGACTCTGATAATATCATTTCATTAAAGTCACCCATTTTTGAATGCATATAATGAGCCAGGCCGGCCCTGTGCTAGTGTTGCATTCAAGAGTAGATGCAGGAATCTGAAAGAGATGTAAAACTGGCTTTTTTGGTTAAGGCTGATTAGAGAGCGTGAAAATAATTAAAACAAAACCAAAAAAAAAAAAAGAGGAAGAAGAAGAAATAGGGCATTGTGTTCAAGAGTTTTATAACCCAAGTGCTTAGGTTCAAATCTCAGCAAAGCCAGTTGCTCATTGTGACCTTGGCAAAGCTATGCAAGCACTCCAGGCCTCACTGCCATCATTCCAAAAATGGCATCCTCAATGGGCCACCTAAGACTTTATTACTGGATTAGGCAGACTCATCTACCCACCCACCTCTTCTAGGCCCTAGAAGAGCAGTAGAACCCCTTCACTCTCCAGCCCCCCTCCATACATTTACCCTATGATAGTTGCAGAGAATATGGGTGTTGTGCAGGCAGGCCTGGTCCAAAAGGAGAGGCGGATGTAATGGAGCTGAGTGTGATGGCTTCTTGTTCCACATTTTCCAATGAAGTCGGCCATTGGAGAGGAGTGAGGCAGCGCCTAGAGAGACATCACAAGCTCCTCCCATGCTCTTTTCTCTTCTGAGCAGGAGATTAAAAATTCCTGATCCTGTGTAGCTGGAAACAAGTAGTGGGGAAATAAGTGTTCTCCCACCCCAAATATTAGTGACTGGAGATAAAACTGCTAAACATATCTGACATCTCAAGGATTTCAGAGTCCAGTGGCAGAGACAGGCAGACAAAATGCCAAGCAGCACACTGTGATAGAAAAGGACAATGAAGAGGGGGATAAAGCAGAGGTCCTAAGAGAAATATGGTCCCAATACTACTTTCAACCAATTAAATACAAAATGGATATTGTTCATTCTCTTCCCTCTGTCAGGATTACATTTTCATATACTAATATTTCTCTTCCATTCATTCATCCATCATATGAGTACATGAGTACTATGTATATGTATAGTACTATGTATATATACAAATGTATATGAGTACTAACATGTATTAAGCCCTGGAGATAAAAAGCTAGCTAAGATGAAGCCAGAAACTCCCTTCCCCTGATAGAAATTAAAAAATTTCTCTTGTATTAATTGTGTGTGAATTAATTATGATGAAACACTTTTTTTTTTTTGGTTATATGGAAATTCCTCAAGGTAATGCCACATATGGTGTAAACTGTGAGTATGGAAGACACACAGTGCAGGTCTGGGAACTACTTGAGCACTATCAACTGTAAGCAAAGAGAAAGAAATTCCTGTAATAAAAGAGTTAAGAGCCTGAGAAATGAATTGTGGAGCAGCTCCCACCCCATTTTCACCTGCTTTGCAATTTTTCCCAGAGTCAGTATGTGTTTTATTAAAATAGGATTGTACCCACGGAAGTTCAAATGAGGTCCAGGGAATCAAATGAAAGTCTTAGAATTGAATTGCTAAAACACAGAAAGTGGTTGCACTGTTCTGACGTCAGAGGACATGAACTGGTAATTATTCTATTTGTGAAGGGAAGATGGAAAGATCGAGGACTTGCAGGTAGAAAAGCTAAATTAGCCCTAATGGAATTTAATGTATATAGAAACCAGGCTATCCTAATATGTAGCTCCACACAATCAGATCTGCAAATTAAAAGAGTAAAAATTGCTATGTATAATTTCATTACTTGTTTGAATAGGAAAGAAACAAAGCTATTCCTGCTAGTATGAAATCTTGTTTA
The DNA here is from genome assembly GCA_036589455.1 of Ateles fusciceps. Lineage (NCBI taxonomy): Eukaryota > Metazoa > Chordata > Mammalia > Primates > Atelidae > Ateles > Ateles fusciceps. The sequence goes on from JAZHEH010002496.1 coordinate 6,448,333, forward strand.
GGAAAAGGGCTGTGTGCCTTCGCAGAAATCTAACTCTTTGGTGGGCTGACAGTTGGGAGGACACGAGGAACTTTTTACTTCTCTCACTAATGCCGCCGACTCAGCACTCCTGGAACTGCTCCATGGTTCGTTGTTTTAAGCAATAATACTTATCACTTCCTAGCACCCTGTATCATCTACTTCTTGTCTATGTTTCTTGTTCATCGTCTGTCTCCCTCACTAGAATAAAAACTCCGTGAATACAGAGATCTTCCTCTGTTTCTTGGTGTGCCCAGAGTGCCGGAGGCATTTGAATGAGAAAACTGCAGCAAGAAACTACTTATAAAACTTATCTTTCCCCACCCCTTCTGTCAATTATTTTAAGGCAAAACTGTCCAGGTGATTTTCATTTCTTCTTCTGATTATTTAGTCCACTGTTTCGTAGGAAATCGTTGGTTAGCTTGTTTGAGCGCTTCCTAGACTCAGGTGAAACCCATACATCTGGAATCCTTAGGGCTGTAAAGATGCAGTCATGCAGCTGGGTGCCATAAATGAGTTTGATGGGTCTTCTTTCAGCTGTTGCATTTAAGAAGGCATGGAAAATTCTCTGTGTTTTTCTTTCTCTAATCCCGAAATTGTTTTCTCTTCTCAAGTCTCGGGTAATTATATAGTAGCTATTTTCAGGTTGCTTCTGACTACATAATGTTTGTGTTTGGTATTTCTTCATCCGCTAGAAGGAGGGCTTATTCTTGGGTCCCCCAATATAAAAAGGAAAACTACAAAAGCCAAACGTTTGTGCTGTAGCTCCACCAAATTTTATTCCAATAAATCATCACAGTGGCTTTGTGGAGTGATACCATGACTGTGGTTGTTTTATTTCAAATGACTGGAGGCTCAGAGTCATCAAGTTGTTTGTCCAAAGATACACAGCCAGAAAAGTACTCCAGGTAGTACTTAGACTCATGTCTTAAAACCAAAACCCTGGGCACTCTCTACTGCCCATGAAGTTATCATATCGCTTATGCAACAATGATCTAATTGTTAGTCTTGTCATAACATTGTGCCTAGTAAATTACAGACTTAAGTATATGAACACTTGAATTTAGGAGCACAACCTTTTTTTAGGCTGAATTTTCTTTTTGTTAAAATAACTTTAGGATGTCAAATAGAAGAAAAAGAAACTTTACCTCCCAATTATGTTTACTGGTTTCATGTCTCTAAAAATATGCAAATCATCAAGATTAGTATCAAGATAATATCTGAACTAATACTATTCATCTTTTTTTTTTCTATGCTGCAACTGAAATAGCCAGAAATAACATGGAAACTTCTAACCTCTTTTCTCCACTTCACAACCGCTAATCTCTGTTTCATAGGAGGCCAAGAGAATAGGATTGTGGTGGGATGGAATAAAACAAGACTCCCTTTTCCAAGTTTTGCCTGAGTATTGATCTATTTTAATAATGTTTACCAATAAGTAAATTAATCATTTTTTTCCTTCTTTCTTTCTCTTTCTTTTTCTTTCTCTTTTCTTTCTCTCTCTCTTTCTTTCTTTCTCCTGCCCTCCCTCCCTTCCTTTGTCCCTCCCTCCCTCCTTCCTTCCTTTCTCTGTCTCTCTTTCTTTTTCTTTTTGAACCTAATAGAGCATAAGCCATTAACCCTTCCTGATGCTAATACACGTATTTTGAAATGTTCTGAAATAGCACCATACAGAAAATCATCTACTCTGATGGAAATTTTTTAATGTTTTTCAAATTCTGCTCTGTGTGTTTATTCTAGCCTTGCCCCAGTGCTGATTGCTGCCCTCAGATCTATTCCCTGCTGTTGGCCTGCTTGAAGGGCTGATCCCTGCGGGCTGATTCCCAGGCTCGTGTGTCAGTGGGCTTCGGACTGTGTGTGGACAGTGGGGGAGACCTGCAGGAGACTGAGCGGTGACAGAAATGAAGGTACCAGGGAATTTCTCTTCAATTATACATTTTTGGGGTTATCTCCGGCTAGGTTGTATATTTTCCGTGGCACAACTCCTGTCTGACAGAATTGCCTTGAAACTGGCTTCTGTTGAGTAACCCTGACACTTGGACTCTGGTAACTTTGTCATCTCCCTTTGTCTAGTCAGCAGAGGGAGAGGAGTGGTTCCGTGATGTCGCTAAGGCTTTCCTCTCACAATTTCATTTGGCTTCTCTGCTCCTTTATCATCTGTGGAACCAACTTTCTGTATTATGCATCCTCTGTTGTAAATACTTAAAGTGAATAACATTTTCCCGGCTATACTCTGACCAAAACAGGCACTGATATAATCACTTTAAGATTGCTGAGACAAGCAGCACTGTTAAACTGTAATAAACATTGACTTACTTGATGAGAGAATTGGCTTAAACTCTGAATGAGTTCACATTCACTTTAGTGGACCAGTAGGAAAATGAATGGGCAGTGATTTTTTATTTACATGAATTCACTGTTATCTTTAAGGCAGAGCTATCACAACTCCTTTTTTTTTTAAGTTAATAAACTTATCTTTTTTTTAGAGCAGATGTAGGGTCACAGCAAAACTGAGTGGAAAGAATAGTGAGTTCTCAAATAGCTCCTGCCCCCACGGATGCCCATTACCTCTTTCTAATTTTCTCAAAAGTTGAGGACTTAATAAGTAAATAGCAATCCTAGTTTTGCCATTTTATTCGTGAGGGCTTGTATTAGAGAGCAAAAGAAATGTAGCTTTCTAGAATTTTCTGCCAGATTATGTCGCAAATAATAGCTAATTCTACATAGTAAATGCTTAAAAAAAACATACAAGCCATTAATCTATTTAGCTGGAGGAATTCTGGAAATGGAGCATATGAATGCCTTCAAGGTCTGAGGAAATGGAGGAGGGGTGGGGTTTGGGTTTGAGTGCTACTTATGGGACATGGAAAGAAGCTTGAAACTCCCTTCACAATTGGGTGGTGTGTGTTTGGAGGAGGAGAAAGAGAGACCAGATAGACACATCTAGACACACTAAATCAGGAGCCAAGCAGATTAATTGCTGATGGATGAGATATTTTAGTAACTCTATATCAAAATATAGAGGCTTTTTACACAAGAGAACACCTTGTATGTGCTGAAGAGGAACAGTTTGGAAAGCCCACAGATAGCACACATGGGACAACAGTGAGCACTAAAATTTACTAGCAACAACTGGGTCCTACCTCCGCAGCTGTGGAGACCTGAGGAGTCCCATAGAGCATCTGTGACCTGGCATTCTGAGAGACACCACAGACATTGCCCCCTTGCTTCTCCTTCCTTCTTTCCCTCTCTTCCTCCCTTCCTCCCTTCTTCCCTTCCTTCCTTCCTTCCCTCCCTCTTTACTTCTTTCCTTCCTCCCTTCCTCCCTCCCTTCCTTCCTTCTTCTCCTTTTCTTTCTTTCCTTCTATTTAACAATTATTTATGACTGTCTACTTAAATGTCAGGCACTGTTCTAGGCAGTGTTGACACATTAATAAACAATAGAGATTTTTTTAAAGCCCTTTGTTCATCCTGGTGGGAGAGAAAAATCAATAAATAATAATTTATTATTATATAGCATGATGAAGGGTGAAGGTTGCTACGGGAAAATCTGGAAATAGTGACAGTGCTAGGGTTGAGATGGAGGAAAGAGTTGGATTGCGTAGGGTGGAGCTCATTTAAAAGGTGACTTTTGGCAAAGACAAGGAAGCCAAGGAGTTATCCATGAGATACCTAGAGGAAGAACATTCCAGGTAAGGGGAACAGCAAATGCAAAGGCCAGAAGGCAAAGTTTCTTTATAAAGTTAAACATGCATTTAGCCTATGGCCCAATAATCTCAATCCTTGGTATTTACCCAAGAGAAATGAAAACATATGTGTACACAAAGACTTGTACACTACGTTCATAGCACCTTTGTTCATATTAGCCCCAAATGGAAAACATCCCTAATATTTATCAGGAGAAGAATGTAAAAATGAACTGTAATATATTCATATAATGGAATACTAGTCATTAATTGAAAGAAAAAAAGCTATAAATACATACTATGACATGAATGAATCTCAAGAAGATTATGTTAAGTAAAAAAAAGCTAGACGTAAAACAATATATACCGTTTGATTCCATTTATATTAAGTCTAAAAACAGGCAATGCAAATCTATGGTAACAGAAATGAAAATTGTAGTTGCGTATAAGTATGGACTGGAATTGACTGGAAAAGAACCTGAGGAGACAGAATATTGTTCTCTGTCTTGATATGGATGGTGGTTACATGGGCCTGTAGAACTGTCAAAACTACGAACTTAACACTTAAGATTTGCCCATTTTAGGTAAATTATAACTGAATTATAAACAAACATGTGACTGTAGTGTTTATTGAGGAAATGGGGTACCTGGTGGTACTTGGTGTGGCGTGAGCAAGGAGGGATTTAGCGTATGATGCAACCAAAGATGTAACAGGGAATGAAGTGCATCGTGTAAGGCATGGCGGCTATCACAAGGCATGAATTGGTCTGGTATGTGTTTCAGTAAGATCACTCTGGTTGCTGCGTGGAGAAAGACTGTGGGCAGATCTATTGGAAGACCACTGGAATAATCTGGGCTAGAGCTAGTGATGGTTGACATGAGGGTGACAGCAGTAGAGATAGCAAGAAGAGGATACAGATCTGAATAGAGTTGATGGGATTTGTAGAAAGATGGAACATGGGTTAAGAGAGGAAGAGAGGAATAAAAAGTGACTTTAAATTTTGGTCTAGCATCTAGAAAGATGGAATTGCCATTAGCTGAGAGGGGAAGATGGCAGGTGGAGAAGGCTTTCTAGACGTAGTAAGTTTGAGCAGCCTCTTGGGCATGCAAGTAAAGATGGTGATTAGGCAGTTGGGTGTTGGGAATTTTTAGTATATATATGTTATTAAAGGCCACCAGATTGGGTGAGATCAACAAGGAATTGAGAGTAAATAGAAAACAAGAGGAATTCCACAGATATTTGGATATTAGCCACACTGAAGGGATTGCAGGCCTGCCCATGTTAAGCAAGGAAGGAGAGTACACCAATAGAAAAGAGATGAAAATCTTAGCATGGGCAGGTACAGGTGAGGAGATGTAGGTTCTTCTGCCTTTTCTGCCTCAAGGCTAGAGGAGGATAGGAAGTAGGATGGAGAAGAGTAAAGAAGAAGGAAGACATGACCTTGTTTTCTCTCTTTGCTCTCCTTTCAAGTTTTTAGAGTCATGTGTTTGGCCTGTGCTAGGATGAAAAGAAAGAGGCTTTGGGTCAAATTTGAGATTGCAGCTAAATGAACACCACTGACTTTTAAAGATCCAAAATGTGACTACTTTTACAACTGAAAGTGACTACAAAGTCATGGAGCCAGAACGATACCTTAAGAGATCCTGTTTCTAAGCCTGGAAAACAGTAAAGACTAAAGAATAGTATTGAGGGGCTGTGTGTTCAACAGAGTATAGGGGTACCCGTTATTGGAAAAAAAAACCAAAGTTTTTACTATTTCCCTGTGAGTTGAGTTAGCTCACAAAACTGGGCATGTCAGTATTTGATGCTGTGAGACGTATGAGAGTGATAGCTTTTGGCTTTAAGTTGCTTATATTAAAATAAGTAGGTTGGGCAATATGATAGTCTACGAGATCGTTTCTAAATCTCAAATTCTGTCATTTGATTTGACGCACTTGAGATCAGTGGTGGCACGTTGGTTGGTGCTACGTCAAAATTTTGGTAAAGTTTGATTTTTATTTTCTATGAAACTACATTTGGAAGAACAGGATGGGACCATGTAAGTTGTAGTGAAACTAACGAGCTTTTTAAAGTCAAGTTATTAAAATACTTTTAAGATTCTGCTTTTAAGGAAAGCATTACCAATAATAAGGAGCAATATAATTTCAATCTATATGAAGAACAAGCATATCAATGAAATTTCAGTTTACACAGACTCCTGCTTTGCTGGATTTAATGAGAATCTAAAAATAAGAACTAATGTCCTATGTGGCAATAAACACTCTGACAGATTTGTTTGACACAAAGAGTTCCCAACATTGAGGAACATATCATTCCAACTCATGTTTCAGCCCCTTAAGCTTTCAAACAATCTTTTAGCAAACTTAATGACAGATGTGTTCCAGAAATGATTCCCTATAGTTCTCCCACATTAATGTAGAAATTAGTTAAGGTCACAGAATGTAAATCAGTGATCTTGCCATACAAAATTTATTCTAATTTCCTCTTTGGAAAACTTAGCAGTTGACTTGCACTGGTTTTAAGTAGATTTGGGGCTCATTTATCAATTGCAAATATATCAATATTAAACCTTAAACAGAAACTAATGGTGATATCATCTATGTAACTACTTATGTTACAAAAGAGGAAAAGCCATCAGAAATTGACTCTGGGAATTCTTGCTATTTTGAGCAAACTTGTTTTCAAAATTTAAAACATTAATGCAATTATAAAAAATAGGATTTTTAAGGAAGCTGATTATATAATTCCAATGAAGGAAAAAGCTCTCAATAAAATCTTATCTGATATGTTCAGTACAGTCTATACCCTTGGTGGTTACTAACTGTGCCTTTCATTGGTGTATTAGTTTGTTTTCACACTGCTGTAAAGAACTTCCCCAAGACTGGGTAATGTATAAAGGAAAGAGATTTAACTGATGCACATTTCCATCTGGCTGAGGAGGCCTCAGGAAACTTACAATCATGGCAGGAGGTGAAGGAGAAGCAAGTCACATCTTACATGGCAGCAGACGAGAGGGAAAGAGCAAAAAGCAGGAAGAGCCCCATACTGATCAAACAACCGTATCTCATGAGAATTTACTCAGTATCTCAAGAATGGCATGAGGGAAACCGCCCACAGGATCCAAACACCTCTCACCAGGACCCCTCCCTCAACAGACACCTGGGGGATTACAATTCAAATTACAATTCAAGATGAGATTTGGGTGAGGGCACAGAGCCAAACCATATAGAGTTTTCAAAGGGATGAAAGTGCTGAATATAAAAAAGTTGCATCTCATTCATTTATTCATTTAGAACTGAGGTGAAGCTGTGAACCTTAAGCAGTAATAAAATAGTAGTCTCAGATGCTAATTTCAGTAAAATTTGAAAATGGTTAAAAGTATACATTTAATAGTTCTTATACAGAATATTACAATTTTTGGTGGTTGGCTTGACTGTGTTGCAAATTTTTTTTAACTTTTATTTCTCTATATATAGTTTAAAAATTCTAGAAATGTCATTCTCTTTGGAAACAAAGAAATATGGTACTGTTATATATATATATATATATATATATGTATATATACACATAAAGATGGCTAAAGTTGTAGGGGCATATGTATACACACACACACACACATATATATATACACATAAAGATGGCTAGGTATAGTTGTAGGGGCATATGTACACACACACACATATATACATATATGTCTCCTATGTTGCAGACTTTATAGCTAAGACACTTTCAGTTTGATCTTGGGTCAATCACTTTTCGTTGTATGACTTTAATTCAGACTTTAGTATCTCTGAAATTATTTCATCATCTATAAAGCAGACAATGACATAATTTTATGAAAAGGCATTAAAATAGTCTATAAAATATAAACTATTAATAATAAAAATAGCAAACAAAAGAGCATTGAGAGGTTTGTCCCAGTATCTGTCTCTATGTTTACGTAGAGAGAGAAACAATATATATATATAAATATAAAACATGTCATCTATATCTATATCTAGCTGTATCTATCTGCTATGTACAAGTTCTTTACATGATTCCTCACAGTAAGTTGTGAGATCAGTAATAATCCTAGATGAGAAAATTGAGCTCAAAAATTTAAGAAATGTGTTCAAGCTCACACAGCTAGTTAATTGTAGATAAAGATCTATTAGTGTATTTGGCTTGAAACACATGTTCTTTTCACTCTACTATGTTCTACCATTTTTTGCAGACCTACTATGGAGGCAATACAAATCTACAAAGAAAATTAATGAGACGTGATTATTTCATTTCAAATGAATCTGCTACAGAGTTGTTTTCTTTTTCCCCAAGATCAGTGTTTAAATACCATCTGCCTTTATATACATTTCATTGCAACATATCAACTTTTCAGGAATCTAAGTATTACATAACATGAGACATGTCTTTTAAAATGAATGCCAATCAATGTGTTCTGGGCTTCAAAAGATATTTGTTGCTATCTTCCATATGTTTAACTTCCTGACATCTTGACTAATGTCATGGGTAGAATCCTTAGTGAAAGTAAAAATGACATGGAAGGGATCACATGTTTGTGAGGCATCAGGACTGTCATAGATAGATTTAATTTGAATTCCTGCATTGTGTCAGAAGACATTCAGGAAACAGCAGACAAATGCACAAAACAACCTCCCTACCATTAAGTACCATGACATAGTATAGTAAAGAGGCAATACTCAGAGAGCTCCATGGATAGAGAGATAGAAAGATATTCACATATCTAGTGATATATACGGCATGTTTCCCAAGCCAACAGCATCAGAATGGCAGTACAAATATGGTATTCCTTTGGCTTTGCCTCATTCACACCAGACTCCTTTAAAATCTTTACGGATTACTTCCGAGTTATTCTCAGAGTATTTCACCAGAACATCCCCGCCCCCAAACACTATCATTTTACTTCTTTCCAGCCCAGCTTTGCTGCCTAGGGTAGGGTCTGCTGCCAAATATCCCAGTGCCAAAGAAGCAGATGCTGCTGCCCAGGGCTCTTGCCTTGGCTCCCCTCCTGCCTCCTGCCCCCTGCTTTCCCCAGTATTAAAGCGATCTCAATCGTGCCAAAACCACTGATGTGGGCAGCTTTCTACGGAAATCTCATGTTGTGTTCTTTCCACTGGTGTGTGGAAAATTCCCTCTCTCTTTGTATCACACCGCTGGTATCTGTGTAACCCATGTCCTCAGGCCTCACCAGTCTGTTGGTAGAAATGGAGTCACATTAGCATAATGCCCAAGATTGGCTGGCTCCTTTCCTCTCATTTACAAAGCAGGAGTGATTACCAATTCCCATCCTTGCCCAAGACTCCCCATTTAAGTGGGAATCCTTAGAGAGCATCTCTATGCATTCAGAAACACATCTGTTAGCTGTTTCTACCCACTGAGTCCTCCTTTGAGCTGTTTCTTCTTTCCTCCAGCATCTTCCCTTTTTCTTAGATTCCTGCAAAGAATGCTTAAAAATAGCCTTTAGCATCATGAACCCCAGACATACGATCCTTGTAATACATTTCCATGTTTTGCTTAAGCAGGCTCAAGATAGTGTCTGTTACTTCCAAGGAAAAGAAATCTCAACTGATATAAGTGTAGCAGGAAGGGGTGGTCTATTTGTCTCTGAATATAGTCACTTTTTAATGTTCTGAATCATTTCATTTCTTCCAAATACCCAAGACTATCCCCAAACACTTCATTTCTAGTTCTATTCAACACAATGAAGCTCTTTCAGATTAGTTAATGTTGAGAGCTCTACTCATTGCTCTTATATGATTTGTTGTCCACATTGATTAAGTGAACAGATTGGTAATTTTATTTTCCTCTGATATTTCAAAGTTTAACATTCTCAACCTCATGATTTGTTTTATATTTTATAAATATGTAAATTTAAAAATGTCATTTAGATAAATTACTCTCTTTGCAGTTGTGCTGTTATGTTGCAGATAGCACGAACTTCACAACCAGACCTGCAGTTTGGTCCTGGGTTCATCATTTTTTGCTATATGACTTCAGTTCAGACTCTTAGTGTCTCTGAAATTATATTATCACCTATAAAACAGATAAATGATGTAGTGTTATGAAAAGGCATTGAAAAATATGAAGTCTATAAAATATAGTGTATTAATAGCAAAAATAGTAAACAAAAGGACATTGTGAGTTTTGTCTCAGTTTTTCTATAAGGAGATAGGTTTGCAGCATTTTAAAATTTAAATTCTTTCCATAGTAATTTTGGAAGTACTCTAAGAAAGAATTTTAAATTGAATTTAAGCTAAAATTGATAAAGAAAAAAACGATGATGTAACTGAATGAATAAAAATTTATAGAATAAAAGATGTATTTATACATTTATGAAGGTGATAAAGTGTGTATTTCCATCAGAGTCTTCTTTGTAGTCTTTTTAGCGTTGATACAGATGTTTTTTTTTTTGGATATACTACCATTATAGAAAGCTGATTTCTAGACTCATATTATGGATAAATATCCAAATTTATGAGTGTCAAACCTAGATAAATAGTCCTTAACTCAGCCAAATTTCAGAATGGAGAAAGGAGTGACAGAGATAATGTTTAATTCTTCCTTTGCCAAAGGCTGGGGAAGTTGTTAAAACATCCATTTCTTCAACAGGTGCTAGACAACATCAACTGAATTAGACTAAAATTAAGATTAGACAGGCGATGCTAGCTTCCTGACTACTAAACAGTGTTTGGATTTTGGAGTTAAATATATTTTTATGACTTGCTGATGATTGCTCACACAAGACCATCCTCTTATTTGGAGTTCTAAGCACTGCTTTCTCCTTTCATTTCTATTCTAATGACATTGTTTTTAGCATTATTTTACACATAGTTATTTGTGGCAGGCTTGGTAATACTAATACAATATAACATCATGTATCCAGAGACACTGTGTCTAAATTAGCCAATACATTAAAAAAATCTTAAAAAGTATGCTTTTATATATTAAATATAATTTAACATAGGCTTATTTCTATCAAGTTAATTAATATAATTAGAATATACCACTAAATATATTGCATTGGAGTTGCTAGGTTTTATTTTTATTCAATAGAACCATAGGGAATTCTCTCTGAATTGTCAAAAATTCTGAATTACTGGTGTACAAATTAGGATAGCATCTTGTAGATTTTAAATTTAAATGTTCTCTCTAGTTTTTTCTCTTTCTCCACAGCATATTCCCTGCTTCCAGAAATAAATTGGATGAAACTTCCTTTCACCCTCCACAAGATAAATTGAGTTTCCTTGTGTGAAAGCAAAGCAACTAGAAACGTAATTTTTCCTGTCTTGGGAAGATCTGTTGAGTTATAGCATCATTATACACAAGGCTTTTACTGATAAGGAAGTGAGGTGTGGAGAGACAAGACCTCTTAAGGAGAGAGAGGCATATTTAGGAGGAGAGGGGGAGACCATACAAAACAAACTTATAGTTTGTGATCTTTCTGAGAAAGAGAACACAGCATGTTGGAGTAGAGCATGTTCTGGAATAAATGAAAAGATTCGTGTGAGGTTGCAGCTAAGCCTCTGAATGTGGACATTACATGTGCTTGGCAGTTTGTACAATCATATTTAATCTTCATACCAATTCTGCAGGGTGGTTATTGTTAGCTAAATTTTACTGGTGAAGAAATTGTGACTCAGAGAACTGGTGTGACAAATAGGAGACAGAACATGAATTTATCTTGAGTCTTCCGATTCTAATGTGTTGATTCAGTCTTACGAGCACCACCTTCCACAGTCTCTTTTGTCATCAACAGACAGTGTTTGCTGGCTGAGTTCAAACGCAGCCTGTGCCTCTGAGGCCTAGGGTCACAGATTTGGAATCAGTCTCAGGAAACCACTTCAGCCTTTACAGCTATTAGACTTCATGAACGCCTCAACATGGGTTCAGTCCTTCTGTCTTATTTAGTTGCTCAATGTCACTGCTTCAAATTAGACTATAAGCTCCCCTGAAGGCATGGACCAGGTTTGTTTTACTCATTGCTTTATATGAAGTGCAGCCCAGCATAATGCAAAACCATAACAGCATTTGTTCAATGTAGAAATAATAACTTTTAAAATACACTTTTTATTTTAGAAGTTTTAGATGTATAGAATTATTGTGAAAATAGGTCCATCTTCCCACATACCCCACACTCAATTTCCCCTATTGAAAATATCTTACATTCATATGTCACATTTTTCACAATTCATGAACCAATAATGATACATTATTACTAACTAGACTGGATACTGTATTCAGTCCTTAGTTTTGTTTTTTGTTTTTTTTTACCTTATGTTCTTTTTTTCTTTTGTTCCAGGATCCAATCTAGCGTATCATATTACGTTTAGTAGTCATGTCTTCTCTTAGCTATGACAGTTTCTCAGATTTCCCCTGTTTTGAGGACCCTCATAGTTTTGAGGAGCACTAGTTAGATATTGCTACCATTTAAATGTCCCTTCCAAAACTCATGTTGAAATTTAATTGCCATTGTAGCAGTATTAGGAGGTGGGACCTTTAAGAGGTGATTAGGCCATGAGGGCTCCCTGTCATGGGTGGGATTGGTGCCATTATAAAAGGGTGAGCTTGGCCCCCCTCTTGTCCTCTCTTGACCTTCACTGTTCCACCAGGGGAAGATGTAGCCAGAAGGCCCTGGCCAGATGCCAGCCCCTCTATCTTGGACTTCCTAGCCTCCAGAACTGTGAGCCAATAAATTTCTGTTCATTATAAATTACCTAGTCTCTGTTGAGGCATTCTGTTGCAGCAGCAAAAAACAAATAAGTCAGGTATTTTGCTGAATATCCCACAGTTAAGATTTGTCTGAGTTTTTTTCCCATTGTTATACTGGGTAATGTGTTTTGGAAAGGATAAGCACAGAGGTAAAATGCCATTGTCATTATATCATATCAAGGGTACACGGTATCAATATGATTTATCACTGTTGATGTTAACCTTGATCTGGGTTGGTAGTATTTGTCAGGTTTCTCTACTGGGAAGTTGTTTGTTTATGTCCTTTTCCTTATTGTATTCTTGAGAGAAAGTCACTGTGTGCAGCCCCCATTTAGTAGCTGTGTATTGTGCTCCCCCTCCTTTAGGGTTGAATATCTGAAAATTATTTGGAATTCTTCTACATAGGACATTTATTTATTCTCTTTCATTTATTTATCAGTAATTTATATGAGTGTGTAGTCATAAATATTTATTTTATACTTTCATTTAGAATCGAATCCTACTTTATTAATTTTGTTGCACATATGAGTCCAACTTTGGCCATTGGGAGATATTTCAGTTGCCTCCTGTATTGTTTTGACATATCCGCATCACTGTGGGATTTTGTTTTGCTTTGAGCACTTTTTTACTTTCTATAATTGCAAGGTGTTCCAGGCTCATCTTGCGTATTTTCTGCTAAAGTTCTGGAACCAGCCATTTTACCAGGGCGCCCAAGTTCCTTTTTATTGGAGAATGGTATTAGAAACCAAGATCTGGGAACTAGCTGTGCTTGTTGCAGCTGGGCTGTAATGGCTTCTAGGCCATCTCAGAAGACAAATCAAGGAGAGATATGTGTGTATACTTAATGGCATATATGCACATATCTATAAACATTTCTATATGTAACCATCTGTATCTATATTAATCTAAATATGAGTTTCTGTTGATATTTCCAACTCTAACCTATCACACATGGATCATTCTAGGCTCCTCCCTTTGCTTATCTGTACCCTCTAACTCCAACAGTAAGGAACCTGGCACCTACCATACACCATCCATTTACTTAATTGCTCAATTTCAATATTCATGTATATTAGTTTCAGAATTATTGGCCCACACTCTTGAGGGAAAATACTTTGTTAACTAGAGTACACAGAGTCTCTTTTGTCTTTAGACTTACAGACTATACTCATTTCCAAAGTTACTTAGGTCACACCTAATCCCCCACCCCATTTACTGAGGTTGTTTCATGCATTTAAAATATTACAGACCTTTGTTATATCTGTATTCAATTCTGAGATCCTCTGACTTCCTAAATGATTTTTTAAACATTTGCATAATTTATAGTGACACTTTGAGCTGTAATGGTCTGTAGGCTTTGAGGAATACATGGTGTCATGTACACATCATTACAGTATCATATAAGATAGGTTCATACCCCCAAAATCCCACATACTTCACCTGTTCAACCCTACTCACCCCATCTTCTGCTGGAACATATGGCACCCACTGAACTATTTACCATCTCCATAGTTTTGCCTTTTCCAGAATGTTATATACTTGGGATTATCCATTGTGTAACATTTTTAGACTTGCTGTTTTTACTTAGCAATATACACTTAGGAGTCATGCATGTTTTTGTGGCTTGATAACTCATTCCCTTTATCACTGAATAGTATTCCATTGCATGGATATAGCAAGGCTTGTTTATCCATTCATTTATTGAAGGATATCTTGATTACTTCCAATTTTTGGCAAGTGTTAATATTAATTGACTTGCTATAAACCTTCATGCTCAGGCTTTTGTGTGTACATATGTTTTCAGATCAGTTGGGAAATACCTAAGAGCATAATTACTTTTAAGACTGTATTAGTTGCATAAGAAACTGCCGAACTGTCTTCAAAAGTGGCTATACCATTTTTCATTCCCACCAGCAATGAATGAGAATTTCTGCTGCTCTGAATACTTGATAACAGTTAGTATTAATAGCGTTTTAGATTTTAGTCATTCTAATAGGTGGTAGTGGTCTATGTCTCTGTTGTTAAATGGATGAGTTTTTCACAGACAAAGGTATCATTCACTCATGCTCCCTTTGAAATGTGTACAGCTCATCTTTGGACTAAACCCTTGTTTTACAAGTAAGTAAACTGAGAATCAGAGAAGAACAGTAACTTTGCAAAGTCCCAATAGAGTTTGGTAGAACGAAAATCGCACTGAGGCCATCAGTGTGACAGTTGTTCCTTTTTCTTACCATTGTTATTTTACAATAATGGAGAGAAATTTATTGGGTAGAGTTGGAAAAACTTACATTGGCAAGAGGTGTTTTTAAAAAAGTTATGAGTCTTCGGAACCAAAGGCAGGTACTGTGGGCGTGAGCAGGTCTTTGGAGGTCCAGGCACTGTGGGACTCATGAGCTCAGGTGATACAGGGCCATGTTTATAAGGCTGGGGTGGAAGTCATTCTATGTCCAGCTCTGATAGCTTTGTACTAAAAGCAACCCTACTTCCTGACCATGAGATTACAAGATTACATCTTTTAAGTGCTTACTATAATTAGAGCAAATCTGTGGATCACTGGAAGAGAAAATATACCTTTTTATTTATTACATTTGCTGTTTGCGAAACACAGAGCTAGGAGAAAAACATCCGCTACTCATCTATCCTTTTTGTCTAGATACCAGAGTCTTGACGGCAAAACTTAGTGAAGTTTCATCTCAGTCCAGAAATCTTTTTAAATACCTGGAGGAATTCTCTAACTTTGATTTTAGTAAGAACATAAAAGAATTAATGAATGGTTAGCAAATCTATATTATAAAATGAAAAGTGTATAAACTTTACTATGTAGTTAGCATGAATAAGATCACAATAATATGTAATAAACCTAAAATCCTGTATTCTTGTGTCTATTTTGATTCCTCCATCCAGAGGAACTGGTAAAATCCTCTGCCAGATGTGACCAAGGGAAATATTTCTATTTTGGTTCTTTATGCAGGGCTTGACTTGCCTACTCTGCTGTACCTCACACTGTTTATGTCCCAAACTCACTGTGCAGATAGATTACTTTCTTCATGGGGTTTCATCTAGTTGTATAGAATGTTCTGTATTTCTTCTGCTAGTTCCTAAATTTCAGGTGCAATATTTTGAGTTCAAAGAAATTTATTATCTCTAGCCATCTTTTTTATATATATTTTCAGCTACAATCAAAGCTCTGCAAAATACTGTATTCAGCTTTCTGTATCTCTGTGCACCATGCATGCAGTTATCTATGCTGCAGTGATGGGTAGGGTATAAATTTTTGCCTTGTAGAGGGAAGGGAGTGGTTGCCCACCTAGGTATGACCTAAAAATGTTCCCCAAAGACACAGAATTGGTGGATTTCTAGACTGATAGAGTAGACATTTGTGGTTTGCTGATGTGGCAGTTGAAATGGGTGCTCCCATTGATATCTTTTTTCCTGTCCAGAATTGGCCAAAGGTGGCTCTGGGCCCCAGCCTCCTGTTAAGGGCAACACTGTCAATTTTAGTAGATGTTCTGCTGAAAAGCCCACTGGGCAACATTTTCTAACGGCAAAGTATGCCAGACCTGCTGGATCACATTGGCATCTGTTATTTCTGTGTACTTGTCTGTGTACATGATATAGATCTCAAAAGTTTAGCTACAAGATTTTCTGATTTCATCCTATTCCCTTTCAACAAATGGGTAAATGGGGTGGTAGCAGTCCCAAGAGTGTCTTCTCCAAAGATTTATCTCTGCTTCAGGGTTCTCAGGTCTCTTCTGTTCAGCTCCCCTTTCTACTTTATTCCCCTAAATATCCCTGGGTGTGCAGGTGCAGGTGTTCACAGGTAGTGGATTTATCCAGAAGATCTGCACTGGAACTTTCTTCCTGAACTCTGGGTGTGAGACGGTGGTAGGTTTTCTTTTCCTTTTTTTTTTTTTTTTTTTTTGGCTTGTCTTTATTTTGTGCTGAACGTCATTATTTTATAATAATCTGAAGTAATATTTTCCAAAAGAGAGGCCCATTTTCACACACACACACACACAAAAAAATATTTTGCCTGACAAATATTCCACTGTTACTGTCACTCACCAGCTGTTGCATGAGAACTGTCAGTAAGGTCGGCAGAGTGTGCCATGAACAATACTCCTGGAGCATGAGGAAGCCCTTACCTATAAGGTATGGTTAAAGAGGTTCTAAAAACCTGTTTGACTTTATAACTGAAGTATTCCCTTTTCTGATTCTGCCAAAGTGCTTGGAATTTCCCACAGTTCCTTATCCCTTGGACTTAGGCACTAAGGTCTTATGTAAAGTATAGGTGCTGTTTAAGTACAGAAAACATGAAAATTTTAACTCAGATTAATTCAGTGGTTGAGCTGCAGTAATTTAGCAGAGGAAAAGGATTTTCCTGACAGAGTAAAACATGAGACATATGAGATTTGATATGAGAAGAGGAGTTGTTCTTATCTTTGGTGGTTATAGGCTCCTTAGAGAGTATTCCAAATGCTATAACCTGCTTTTGAGAAAAGTGTATTATAGTAGAGGTGACCTTTTGCAGCTGGACATGTGTGAAAATGAAAACTAGAGAAAAATTTTGTAGGGCCAAAATTTTGCAGAGACAAAAATTTTGCTTAAAAGTCCTTAAATCACTAGTGGGGCTTGGTAGTGCACGCCTGTAATCCCAGCTACTTGGGAGGCTGAGGCATGAGAATTGCTAGAGCCCAGGAGGTGGATGTTTCAGTGAGGTGTGATTACCCACTGTGCTGCAGCCTGGGCGACAGAGTGAGACCTTGTTTCATTAAAAACAAGAAAAGAAAAGCCCTTAAATTACCTTCAAATTATAGTGTAAATGATCTTGTGATATCTGCTGTTCAGTAATTATTAAGCATATTGAAACTTGATTACCATTGATCTAGACCAAAGGTAGAATAAAAAAAAAGTGTATATACTGGTGTCTGGCCCTTTACAGCATTCTGCCTTGCAGTAAGTATTAATTCTCTGGAGGAGAATAGGGAATAGTGTCCATTCTCAAGTTTGCCTGCCAGTTATAATCAGTCTGGTTTTTACCATAGCCTCAATACATGCTAATAGATTTGTTTGTGGTTGAGGATAAAGAAAGTTAGTGGTAAGACTAGGTTCTAAAATCAGAATATGAGTTATATTTGTGCAAAATGAGGCTCTACTTTAAACACAAAACTAACTCTTGGTCTGGAGCATTTGTTGTTTCAGGTGGATGGGAGGATGGGAATTAGAGGAGCTGGGGACGGGTAGGAGCTGAGGGTGATGAAAAGACCGTAGAGAACAGAGAGGGAGATGGAGAGGGTTATGGTAAAGCCCCTCTGCTGGCCTTCAATTTTTTCCTTCGACCAGCCCTGTCCAGAGATCTTTCCTCTTTTTAAAATTCCCTTTGCTCCCATTTCTGTTCTCTCCTTCCCACCATCCTGTCTTTCTCCTATGTGCCCTAGTGCTCCTCCCTGGCCTCTTAGCATTCAGCAAGTGGGGCCTAAAGGAAGTTCCCAGTTGGGTAAAAGGAAAGCATAAAGCAGCCTTATCATCACTTCCCTGATTCCTCTGGGGTTTATTGTTATTAATTTTCTTATGCAGTGTTTCTGTGAGACAGCTGTATTTTCAGCTGGACAAAATTTTGAGAGCTTAAGGACAGAAAAAAAAAAAGGGAGAGAGAGAGAGAGATGCTCTTAAGAAAGAGAGTGGAGAATTTTAAAAGTCAGGATTTCTTTATATAGTATCAACTGTAGCCAGTTCCCATTTTTTCTACAAAATATTCCCTGGGTGAATTAGAAGGTAGATGGCCATTCTCTTTGGTCTAATGATTTCCCATTTCTTTTTTGGCACAAGGTTACGAACAAAATTCCTCAGTATCTGGTGAGATCATTTATTCACTTGTTCTGTCAGCCTATAAATTTGCTAGGGAGTAATTAGTGATTTAGGTGCTCTGACCATTGCAAAATCATAAATCTCTCTATAGATATGTAAAGCTGCATCTCTACCTCTTATCCTATTTCCTCATTTGGTAGATAATAAAAGGGGGGCATATAATGTCCTTTGTTGTTTGTTTATCACAAAGATTTAAAAAGACAATGCATGTGAAAATGCCAGTCATTACTTAGGACACCAAACAGTTCAGTGCATGTTATTTTCACTTTTCTTCTTTAGATGAACACTCCCACACTCCAGATGTTTCATTTCTTATTAGAATCTGGTGCCTATTCCTTCAGAATCCTGAGAGGTGGCAAAAAACAATAGGACATGTGAATTTATGCTAAAGCTATTGGAGAGCTTGTAATGTCAGACAAGAAAGATGGGTATGGAGTGGAACACAGCTAGCTTTCGTATTTATTACAGCAGATTTATGTATCTTTAAGTTGTACTTCAATTAATTTAATTAAGAGGTAAAATTCTTCGGGTTTTATGGGGACAATCCCCCCCCCGATTAAGATAGAATAAAACTTGTGAGATCCTTAGCAATGTTTTTTAACTTTAGTTAATTAACTAATTAATTTATTTATATGAATTTTTTTGAGATGGAGTCTCACTTTGTTGCCCAGGCTAGAGTGCAGTGGCGGATGTCGGCTCACTGCAGCTTCTGCCTCTAGGGTTCAAGCAATTCTCCTGCCTCAGCCTCCCAAGTAGCTGAGATTGCAAGCATGTGCCACCACTCCTGGCTATAATTTGTTTTTTTTTTTTTTTTTTTTTTTTTTTAGTAGAGATGGGGTTTCATTACATGTTGATCAGGCTGGTCTCGAACTCCCGATCTCAGGTAATCTGCCCACCCCGGCCTCCCAAAGTGCTAGGATTACAGGCATGAGCCACTGTGCCTGGCTGTTTTTTAATTTTTAATTTTATTTTTCTTCTACAGACCCAGGAACTTGAGTTATCAGTGTTATGTTATCTGCAAACAAAATGATTTTTGTAGTCAAAGTACTTGGGGTTTTTTCAATTTCTTTTTAAAATACAGTGATGCTAACATGCAAACCCCATGAGGATGGGAATTTTCTTTTTCTTTTCATTATGGCCTCCTGGTCATTTAGAGCAGTGACTGACATGATATAAACCCCAAATTTTGGTTGAATAAATGAAAGAATGAACAATCGTGTTCAAATAGCCTAATGAAGACAATCTACGCTCTGCCTCTCTAGTATATCTGAGAATGTCTTGTAGGTATTCTCAGGAGTGCTGAGAAAAGATGTTTTTGAGAGTTCTGTGTGTCTTGAATTATGTTTGGACTCTTGGGATTTTGCGGTTAACAAGTTAGTCACGCTCCCTGCCATGAAATGAGCATATAGTTTAGTTGGGGAAGAGAAAGATTTAAAAAGTGAATTTAAGATGGTTGGTTTTTATGGGGAAAAAAAGGTACGGAGAGCGGAGCAATGAGAGCACTGTAGGGGACCCAGCATGTGAACAAAGGCAGCATTCTGAAAGCAAGTCTCAGAGAACATGAGAACATCTTAAAAACTAAAACATAAAAAAATAAATTTCAAAAGAAAATTTTTGTGATTAATTCACTGCTCTATCGCTTTCCTGGGATACAAAGTGGGGGAGGACAATTGTCTCAGTAGTTCTGATGTGTGTAGGACCGTGAGATGCAGTTAAGGAATCAAGCCTGAAAAGGTCGGCAAGCCACTTGTTCTAACATTCTTCTTGGAGGAAACATCTGTCTCTTCAGGATGCCAACCATCACACAGGTCTTTCAACATGAGCATGTTTTTCAGCCATCTGCAGTGGTTGCCTCGCTCCCGCACAAGCTTAGTCACTGCACACAAACGTACACCTTTGTCCAAACTACAGTACCAGGCTTTACAACGACAGACTGTGGTATCTCCGTGGAACCACATTTCCCAACAGCGCTGCATAGCTATTTTACTTGCAATGCATTTATCACTTTTTAGCTCATTTGAATTCATGGGAAAACACAGAAGACTGTTGTCATAGGTGGTGGTGTTTTATGGTTGTTATTGTTTTTCCTTAAAGTCATAGGATAGAAGAAAGCTTGAAATGTCATTTGGTTTCACTTCTTACTAGGCAGTTAGGTAGACCCACTCTTAAATAAAACATCTAATTCAATATCCTCTCATTTTCAACCCATCTGTGGTGATAAAATTCTACAGTTTCCCTATGTTAAGTTATTCTTGAGTTTATAAACCTTGTTTTTGGAAATTTCTTTTACTTTTAGCTGAAGTATCTTCCATTGTCTCTAGAAATAAGCATTAACTTTCAGCTGTAGAACTACATCAGCTTATGATGCAGTTAAGAGCAAAGGCCTTGGAATCAGGCAAATGTAAGTTCAAATTTGACCTCTGCTTCTGATGAATTGTGTGATTTGAGGCAATTACACGACATTTTGTATGCCAGTTTCTTTTTCTTCATCTGTAAACTGAAGAAACTAACACTTATATGAAGAGGATAATGTCTGTGACCATGACATTGACCCAGTTTTTCCCAAGAAATGAGTATTTGATATATAGCCATGATCATTATTACAGTGTTTAAAGTATCTAATAATAATCTTGGGAGCAGGAACCATGAATTTTTTGGATTTGTACCTTTCACAGCCCTTAGTGCCATAGATATGGTAGGTACTCAGGATTTATGCATAAATGATTAACAAAAAAGTAAGAGAGTAAGATTAAAGAACAACTTGCTTTTCTATTAACTAGCTTCATGCCAGGGTAAATCATTTACACTTCCTGAATCTTAGTTTCCTCATCTGTAAACCAGCAGTTTTATAAATGACCCTTTGCACTTGGATATTTATGAGGAGTATTTAATTTGTTCTTTTAGGACTCCAGAGAAGGAAGTTCTTTGGGCAAAATTTCTGGGTTTAAGAATTATTTCTTAATGATAATCTGATTTTTCAAAGCTTTCAGGTGTTCTCAGCAAACTAACACAGGAACAGAAAATCAAACACCGTATCTTCTCATTCTTAAGTAGGAGTTGAACAATGAGAACATATAGACACAGGGGAGGGGAACATCACACACTGGGGCCTGACATGAGGTTGGGGGCAAGGGGAGGGGAGAGCACTGAACAAATACCTAATGCCTACAGGGCTTAAAACCTAGATGACAG
Source organism: Ateles fusciceps (assembly GCA_036589455.1). Lineage (NCBI taxonomy): Eukaryota > Metazoa > Chordata > Mammalia > Primates > Atelidae > Ateles > Ateles fusciceps. The sequence continues at coordinate 6,469,825 of JAZHEH010002496.1, forward strand.
GTTGACAGGTGCGGCAAACCACCATGGCACATGTATACCTATAAAACAAACCTGCACATTTTGCACATGTATCCCAGAACTTAAAAAAAAAATCTTCGAGAAGAGATATCAGAAACATTGTCATATTTTCTTGATTAGAGTCAAGATTTAAAAAAGTAAATGTTGAGTTTCTACTCCCTTTGGTGTTATCTTTTAGGACAATTAAGACCAGAATTGAATCCCGAAGACCACAGGGAAAGGAGAGCTGGAAATTGAAGTGAAGGAGCCAAATTCTAGAACAATTCCATTGCATTTGTTATTCCAGTGATTAATGTCTTCAGCTTTCTCCCTGGAGTGTTTCCAAAGCTTTTTACTAGATGTTCACCTTGACTCTGCCCAATATTCTCAACCTTAGCTAAATAAAATTGTAGTTTTCGGTAGCTAAAGAAATGGAACTTATAAAACCTGGGCATAATTCTACTTAAAGAGACAATGATAAGCCCATACTTATATTCACTTAACTGTATTGGTTTTTTTTCTCAGAATTTAAGTGGGTTGAGACAAAAATTTATATAACAGGGAGGAAGGGGAAAATCTTTTGAATGTCTTATATGCTCTTTAGAGTTTCTTTCTATACCTAACTCTTCTCTGGGGTTCTAAAGGTTCCAAAATGAATATAATTATATCGCAAAATTCTAAGAAGATGAATTTTTTTGGTCAGTTTCACCAATGGCCACTTTGGATTCCCAAAGAACACAGTAAACTTTAGTTAGGTGAATAAACCATTAGGTGAAAAAGGAGTATTTCAGTATTAGAATAATCTTGTCATCTGATCCACAAACAAGTGATATGGAATCAACGTACCAATGTTGACTGTGATACATATTAGTCCGAATATATAAATTGAAAGGAGTAAATAAGTCTATATCCCTAGATGTGTAGGTGGACTTACAGAATCCCAGTTATACGGTGGTATTAAACAATGTAATAATGTCACATTTATTTATTTTTTGATGGGCAGGTGGCATTCCTTAGGCATTTGGATAGACTAAATTGTAATGTGGGAAAATTATTTGTCCAACTTCACTAATCGATAGCACCAATGAAAATAAAATCCAGGCTGGTTGGAACAGTTTAACAACTGTTCTATTAATACTGGAATCATATCTTTATACTCAGTAGTTTTACTCTGAGCCAATGACATCAGCAAAAAGTTTACTCTAAAGGAAATTTCTATGTTGAATTAAATAATTGTAAGAATGTTATTTCTTCTGAACTTCCTGAATTTTATGCCAATGATTTCATAGGATATAGAGGAAAGAGTCTTTCCTTTGAGAGCTTTCTTTCCACAAACATTAAAAACATACAGTCCAGGATATCCTTTTAGTACAAACCAGGGGAAAGTGATATAAATAAAAATAAGATGAAATAAAATAAAAACAGTGGGTAGAATCTGACATATTTGTTTGCTAAAATAACATAGATAGCTATGAATGACACAATATTATTCAGATTTTGCTAACATTTAATATCATGATCACATAAATAATCCTATTAAAGTTTAAACTTGGGAATTAGCTCTCACTGTCCCCCCTTTCCTTGAAGACAAGGAAATGTAGCAGAGAGGTTAAACAACTGTCTGAAACAAAGAGCTAGTATGAGTGAGAACCCAAATTCAATTCCAGTTCCATTGGACTGTAGTCCAGTGGTTTTTCCCATTTTGCTGATGGTTCTAAAATTTTTTCCTCACTCAATGCACCTGAGAGTTTGAGTCTATCAATCAGTAGCGCTGTGTCTCTGGAGGGGTGGGAAGGTGGGAGGTTTCCCTTAAGGGCCGATCAGAATCTATGTGTGGGTAGGTGTGTGTAGTTTGGGAGAAACACCAGAGATAATTCCATTTTCCCACCACCCACCTGGATTGACATTCTTTGCATTATCCCACACTCTGTACCATTTTGGTTTGATTTTATTCTGTTGACTTTAGCACAGACCTTCTCCCAGCTTTCCTGTTTAATATCTCTGTGTTATGCATTTTTGCACACATTTATCAAGCAATTAGTTTTGTGGAATATTTCTCAGCACATTTCCTTTGTTCAGAAGTATATATCAGAATATGTGGGGCAAGAAACTCTTACCACAGAGTTATATTAAGCTTTAATTAGGATAAAACATCATTCCAGGGGTTACTATGTGAAGTTGGAAATCTCTCTGTTACATCTCTGTCTTTCTCCTCTAGTGAGAGCCTTTGACCTTGCTTGCCTATAATGGCTAAATATAACAGGCATCATTCTGCTTGAGCTCATTCTGATACCCATGGCTCAACTGCTCCCTAATATGCTTCAGGAGGAGGATTTAATCCCTTTCACCACCTCCTACCCATAGTCTTTTTGTTTTCTGGCCACAGTCATCTATGGTCTCCCGTGAGGGTCTCTACCCAGCCATTTTCAGCATCCACCACAACTCCACCCCCTTGCCTATGATACTCTGGTGTCTCAGCCAAGTGACATTCACACTTAATATTCTGTTGTGCTTTTTACTGCTTGCCTTAGTTTTCCTTCATGGTCCCAAGTCATAACTCATTTTTTCTCATTAGCAAAATGAGCTGGTGAGTTTTGTGATATTGAATTGGGCATGAGAAATACACAATATTAGACTATTAGGACCATGGAGCTTACTGAAGTTGAGTGCCTTTAGCCCTCTGGAAATAATAAGTATGCTGAATTATATACCTTGATGTCCAGTATTTATGGGCCATATTCTGCCAAAAGGGACATTTCTGCTTTCTCTCTGTGTTGGTGGTTTCAGTATCAATATTCTTTCAAAATCATTGGCCAATTTTGATTTTACAGAGAGCACAGGCTTTTCAGGTTTTAGATGAGGAAAAGGAGCTTTTCACAGAAAAACTGCTGTCTGTTGGAAGCCAAACTGTGAGAGGATTTTTTCACAGCTGGCCTTGATTGTTCTAAAACTTTCTTGGAACAGCTGGGAGCCAATGACTCTGCTTCTAACCTCAGAGGTCATGTGAAAGAAGAGAGCTACATATTTTACGTACTCACCTCGATCGTTCTATTTCTTACTGTCTGCTTTGTCTGGGCTCTAACATTCGTGGAGCATGGAGTAAGTGAACCACAAATGATGTAATTTCAGAGACAGATGTAATTTTCAACTTTTTTCAGGATATCTGAAATCTTACCCTGAGAGAGTCATTCTTTGGGGGCTTTCTTTCAATAGTCTCATATAAAAGTGTAAATACCATCGGGAGGTATTGTATTTTAAGCCTTAGACTTTTTTTGCACTTTAAACACCTTAAGGCAATGTCAGTCCACACCTGAGGGATATTCATTGACAACTGGCTGAAAGCAGAATAATAGGGAAAGCAATGAATCTCAGAAACAGTTTGCTAGGGAATGGTGTTAAAAGAAACCAAGGACAAGCTTCAATAAGTTCACACCTTTTTGGTCCTTAATATGTGTGTAATAATCATTCAGTTGCAAGAGGTGTTGGTATATCATGTCTGTAGGATGCGTATTATGGGTTGCCTTCAAGATTTAACAATAGTGAACATTAGTCTCTAACAGTGGACAGGCAAATGTACAAGATTAAAATGTGGAATACTTTATTTTCTAGCAACCAGTAAAAATACGATTACAAAATTGAATATGTATTTATCTCTTAAATCGATGACTGATATTTTTGCTTTTCTCAGCTAGTTAACTCATTTGGATGAGTGTGGCCCATCTCTCTCTCTTGGTGAGATCAGAAGGGCTTCCCCTGGACAGAATGGGAACAACCTTCACCCAGAGTCAGGAGTGTGTGGACCCAGAATATGACTGACTGTTCCACTGGGTCTAGGAGCACAAGTGTCAAACCAGAGGGAGATGTTCCACTGGTTAATCAAAGCAGAAGAGACCAGGAGTGGAAACTGGGGGAACAGTTTAGAGAAAGCAGAAGAGGTGAGAACAGGAAGAGCAGGTTATCGTAAGTGGACAAATGCTGGACATCAAAGACTGAGGCCTAAAGACGAATGTTTACGTATTCCTAACACCCATTGCTTAGTCAGACTAGGTCTGTTTATGGGGTCTGGGATGGGATGGAGCTATTCTTATCTCTTCTATTTTCTTTCAACATGTGTTTATATGTTGAGCCCTTCCTGTGGGCTAGCTCCCTGCTAGGCCTTGTGAATCTAAATGCTACTACTAATTACCCTTACTACTAGGCACTGTGATAAGTGTTTTACACATGTTACTCACTTAATCCTCACAAAAGTCCCATTAGGTGAATGTTATCTTGATTTTGCTGTTGAAGAAACAAGTTCAATAATACCAGGAGGCATGATTAAGGTTACGTGAGATATAAATGGTGGAGTGGAAACTGTACTCTGTTCTCTCTTTCTATAAAATGCATGATCTTAAAATTTTATGTATGTTTTATATCTGGCTATATTCATTAATTTGTTGCTAAACATGAATGAAAACAAGAAATTCAAGAATTTCCATAATATGTCTGGGTAATTGAAGTTAAGCTCAGAGTTATTAATGGTGAAGAACCTCTAGAAATAAATAAGACAATTCTTCATGTGCGTCAGCTCTTCCCACTTTTGCCTATACTCACTCCATCAGGCCAGGCACTGCATAAGGCATGGGAGGATACAGTGGTAAACAATTGGATATGATTCCTGCCCTGAAGGAGCTCACAACGCATTAAGGAGAGAAGCAATAACCAAATTAACAAATAAACAAACATGATAATTTTGGATTGTGATCATTTGTATGAAGGAAGTAAAGAGGGTGATATGGTAGAAAGGAGACATCAAGAAGAGTCTCTTGGGTGAGGTCTTATTTGAGCTATGAGGAGGAACCAGCCATTTGGAGAGCAAACGTCCACTGTTTAGTGAGGCTAAAAGAATACAGGATATGTGATTAGCAACCAAATTCAGAGCTCTCTTATAGAGATAAGTTCCTCTGAGGAATTACGCAAATTGCAATGAAAGAAGTCATGGAGTAGAAATGATCAGATCAAGAGAAAGTCCTATTAGATCCAAGGCCTTGTTCTTGGTGCTGTATGATATGAATACATATCAGCTGTCACTGCTTGCCCTTAGGAGGTTAAAAATCTGCTGGGGATGTTACCCTCAAAGCATGTGACTACTTAGAGAACCAACCAGGAATGAAATAATAAAACTTACAAAATAAATAAATAAATAAATAAATAAGTAAGTAAACTTACAATTAAACAACTAGGTAGTTTAATTGATGAGTTATTGGTATTGACCACGAATGATATGAAGCATTGTGAAGACTTCGAAAGCACGCCAGAAGAGAGAAAAACATTCTTAACTAGTCCCTTAAAAATACATGGGTTCTGGGTAAGTCATGAAGCCAAGCCAATGGAAATGGAATGAGCAAAACTGTGAGAAACAATATAGGAGATGATGAGGAATCCAACTTGGTGCAGACTTTGTACAGAGGATTAGTGGGAGATAAAGCCCAGAAAGTGGAATGGGGTGGAGTGTGCTGGGCTCCAAAAGTCATGGCAAAGAATTTGAATTGCTAGGAATTGTGAAGCCATTGCAGCTTCTTAAAAGAAAAGATACTCTTAAAGGACATTTTAGGAAGATAAAGTAGCGGGCTTGTAATAGGTATTGAAAGAGAGCAGGTAAGAGGAGGAGTGTGCTCTAGTCACATGCTAAGCTCTTCCCCTGCCTATGGCTTTTCATCCTGCAGTTCTCCAGCTGGAACATGCTTCTCCTTGCTCTTCAAAGGGCTGATTCCTTCTCACAGCTCAAATAAGACCTCACCTAAGAGATTCTCCTTGATGCCTCCTTTCTACTGTATCATCTTTATTTCCTTCATATAAATGACCACAATCCAAAATTATCATGTGTATTTATTTGTTGATTTGGTTACTGCTTCTCTCACCTAACACAATGTGAGCTCCTTCAGGGCAGTAATCATATCCAACTGTTTACCACTGGACACTCCCCAACCCCCACGCCCCCAGGTCTTAAGCGTTGCCTGGCTGGTGTTAGACAAGAAAAATAAAATAAAATAAAATAACTTATGAACAAAACTGTAATCTGGACATTATTTTTGATGGCTTTAATATTCTAAGCAGGAGGTAATAAAATCTTAAATGTGATTTATTAGGAACAGAACCAGAATGGAAAAGATAATCGTGCGTTTTCAAAAAGTAGACATGAAAAGGAAAAGAAAGATTGATTCATTCTGTCGTATGTCTAGTTAACTCATTGCTTTTTTTCTCTCTCTGAATAGGACTGTATGTCTCAGTGTCTACCAGAATTAAGAAGGCCTTATTTTTCTGAATAAGACCTTTATAAATTTTTTAAAATAATAAGAACATTAATTATAAGATACTGAAGAACATACATTCATAAAAGTGTTTTACTCTTCTTTATTTCAAATGTCAGTGCCAGGTAGATCCAGTTATTGTATGGTTCCCTGCTCTCTACCTAAGGGTGAAACTTTTCTCCTGTCTGAAGAATCTTGGTTGAAAAGCTGCCGTGGCTTTTTCTGCAACAGCGGGAGGTGGCAGGGTGTTTGCCCATGGAATAGCTCAGTGTCTGAGCCTGAAGAGGCAACTATTCTTAGGGATTGAAAGTACTCCCATCACTCTCACTGACTTGCTCAGCACTGAAATTGTGAAGTCCACCATGATACTCATTCTTATTCTTCTTGCACTTTATTTGAGATATTGCCAAGATGATCTTTAGTAGGGTATTATACACCTAAACAGATAAAATATAACAATAGGTAATATGTATTAAACCCTTGGTGACCAACGTGGTTATATGCACTATTCATGCATCAGTTCATTTAATTATTGCAACAACCTTATAAATACTATTACTATCCTCATTTTATATATGAGTACAACACAGAATATTTAAAAATTTTCCCAAGTTCTCAGTAATGGCAAAGCTGGGCTTTGAAACCTGCATGCAGTTGTGCTCCAGAACTGACACTCTTCACCCTATCCTGCTTGTCATGGTACTTGTTACAGGCTCTCTTCCTTGATGTGCATGTGCAGTCTAATTCTAGTGATGAGTGAACAGACCTCAGTGCTGTTGTATGCTGGAGCCAGCTTGTGTGGACTCACAGAGCTAACTAAGCACAATTTTCCCCGGTTCTGCATTCAGTGATGTCATATTGGTAGCTTATATTTTGCCATGGTGGAAATATTTACACCACAGAAACCAGTAAACACTACAAGTTAGGGCTCCCATATTCCCAACAGGGAGGTGCTTCATCAGCACCTCACCAGCACTCTACTGCCTTAGTGTACTTTGCCTAAAAAATGATGTCATCTGCTTCCCGGGAGAATAAAAAATGTCTATTTTCATATGATTTCAGAATTTTTGTAGGCTGCTTTCCAAAGGATCACTTACAACACTTATATGGTAGTTATGGTTACATGGTAGTTTCACTCTGTCTACACTTACCTTATGCAATGTCGAGTACATGTGCCTATTAAAAGGGAAACCCAGAGACATAATAATTTCAGTAGTGTGAACAGTTCTACCAACTCTTGCAAGTGGGGAATATTTCTCTTGGAGTGCACCTAGACTGACAGGGCTACAAGAGCTCTGGGGCTGTGTAGTATAGGGAAAAACAATGAGCTTTGGGATCCACAGGTTCAAATCCTGTTGCTTACTAGCTTTTTGACTCTGGACAATACTTTAGCCCCTCTCAAATCCATATTTTATTAGGTATATTAAATAAGAAAACCTATGATGGCTCTGTTCCCCCAACACCCTCAATAATTTTTTGTTACCTGCCCCTTTCAAGAATTACTTGGAGGGGCCAGACTTCACAGGGCTTCTCTAGAGGGAGGGAAACCTGTTGATGTCCCAGTCCTGATATGCAGTCTTGGAAAGATGTCAGTGAGGCAGTGTGAGCGGTGACATGGATCCGGAAGCTGAGGACAGACAGCAGCGGAGCTGCCTTGCAACACAACACAAGGTGATGGGGAAAGCAAGCAACAAAACGCCTCAACGATGACATGCAATGAGCAGCGCAAAATCACACAGAAATGAACACTGACAGTGAGCCTCAGCTCCCCTGACACCCAGCCCACAAAAGTGCTTAATTCTGAAAATTGTAGCAAAGGTAAACAAGTGTGCTCAGAAATTTTTAAATGAAACTAGGTACTCATTAGAAACATGGTTTTAAAAAGAGGAGGGAGCGAAAGGAAATAAAGACTCTTCTATTGTTTTCTGCCTAACTCCTTTTCTGTTTTTCTCTCCACTTCTTTTCCTTTTTGATTCTTTCTCTTGGTGTCTCCTTTGCTCTATAACTCTGGCTTGTTCTTTCCTTCCTTCTGGTTGTCTCTTGTTCTTATTTCTATGTGTGACCAGGGGTAAAGAAACTCTGGTGCTAGATTCTTCTGCTCTTAAATCAAGCCATGTCTGATCTTCCTGGAAGGCATCCTAGGACAAGGGATCTGGGTGGTGAGGAGAAATTTGAAATCCTCCTTCCAAACCTCCAACATGATCCTCTTTGCCCAGCTCCAAGGCTGGCTGTTTCTTCCTCTCAATTTATTTCACAGTCCAGGACACACATGTCCAGTTGGTGCTTTATAACTGTGAGTCGGCCTGGGTATTGGCATGCTTGGAGCTGACAAAGAGGAGGAACAGTAGGGGGCGCTCTCTAACCAGGGTGGGGGAGCTGCCAGTGATGCCTGACTAGGCAAGGTCAGACCGCGGCTCTATCCTTAAGTTTGAAATCAGGAGCTTCCCAGCCCATTAAAAGAATTGCCATACCTCAGTTCCTGTATCACTTGCCACTTTCACTTTGTTTAGCTCTTTCATGATGTTTTGAGGAGTGAAGGCTGGGAAATTTAGGTCCTAAATACATTATGTGAGCTTATCTTGGCAAATGAAATTGAAAATTTGATTAAGAGCTCTTGATATTCTGCTCAGATATCAGGTAGATGTTTGTCTTTCAAGCAAAAACACCTGGCATGCCCGATGAAGGTGTATTTTCTTTCCTAGCACTTAGGTTTTGCATAATATTGCTAAATAAATAAATAAATATGGTAACAAACAAATAAATAAATAGAGTACTTTCTTAGAAGTGTGAAGAAAAATCTATTTCTGCTTGAGAGGAACCTTGGGAATATTTAGAAGACTCAGTGTAAGTGGGGCATGAGGTGTTCTCAGTAGTATGTTGCTATGGTAACACGTGCCCAATAGCCTGGTCCTTGGCCCAGTGCAGGGATAGCACCTGGCACAGGGGTTCACACAGAGTAGAAACTCAGGAAGTGTTGGATTGAACAGCAACTCTTTCCTTATTTTATGTTCAAGGGCGTAGGATATTTTATCTTTGTTTACTTTTCCTTTACGCTTTTTCCCCCTGAAGAATGCAGTAAAAATATTCAGGGCTAAATGGAAACATTAGGGTCACCTAGGGCAGCCCTGTGACATTTTGTTTTTCAGAGGCAGCTGTTTCCCTGTTCTTTCCTATCTTCCCATTCCTCTGTGAATTCCGTGATGCTTTCTTGCAATGATGGCCTGAAGTATTCCGTTCCACCTGGATCCACTGCCTTTCCTCCCTCTCCTCTCCATTAGAATAACACTTGTCCATGCCTATGGGAACGTCATATATCAGTTCTTCTGGTACTGTTATGAGTGCAAACATTTTAAAAGTTCATAATTACATTTTTGCTTGTCCAACCACTTGACCCAATTTTAGATTTGTAAAATATGTTCACTATATTCAAGATCCCCCTGGTACCTAATCTGAAGAAATGTTCTCTTCAGTGCTTGAGTAGAAGCCAATGGCTAACTTCTTAATCACCCCCTTTTCCCTCTAATTGCATTTTAACACAATGCTTGCTTTAACAAAGGGAGCGAAGAATTTCAGGCACATGGCAGCCTGATGAAGGAGGTGATTTGAGGGTGGGGGAGGCCATTTAGTTCTGTCAAATCACACCCTCTATGAGGAGAGTTACATATTGCAGCAAAATCTCCTGGGACCCTTCTTCTGCAGCCCAGTGGCTTCTAGTATATAGTATGGCATAGTCACATAGGAATAATCCTGCTAAAGCAACATTCTGGAAGGGCTGTTGCTAGTGTGGTTTGCTTACTCTGATCACCAGAACCTTGGTTGTGATTTTCCACTGGGCAGATCCCGTCCAGATAATTATTCATCAAGATATTTTCTTGGCAGGGGGTTTGGACGAGATGTTACACAAATGAAGGAGAATAATTAAACCCATACCAGGAATGTACTAGGTTCAACGAAATGGTTAACAAGCAAATACAAACACACACACATACACCACCACCCACCTACAAATAATATATAATCAAGCAATTGCAGTATTTCCTCTCTTAAGTTGTTACAGAACTGACAAAAGATTTATCCAGGGATACCTAGAGGAAATGTCTCTGCCTGGCCCATGTATAGATCTTCACTTCCCATCCCCTGTTCATCTAATTCTAGTATGTGATTTTATTATTTTTTATGTGACACTATTCCACGTTCCCCATAGGTCTCTATTGGAATGGTTACTTTTTTTTTTTTGAGACAGTCTTGCTCTGTTGCCAGGCTGTGCAGTGACATGATCTCTGCTCACTGCAACCTCCGACTCCCTTGTTCAAACGATTCTCCTGCCTCAGCCTCCTGAGTAGCTGGGATTACAGGCAAGCACCACCACACCCAGCTAATTTTTGTGCTTTTAGTAGAGAAAGGGTTTCACCATGTTGGCCAGGATGGTCTCGATCGCCTGACCTTGTGATCCACCTGCCTCGGCCTCCCAAAGTGCTGGGATTACAGGCATGAGCCACTGTGCCCGACCCAGAATGGTTATTTCTTGAATCAGAGCTCTTAAATTACTTGAGAAGCCTGAGGCTTTCTGTCTGCAATTGCTTCGAGTTTACACCTTGAGTTTCTATCAGCTCTATCTCTTTAGTTCTAATTACTCTTCTTCTTAAGTACAACTGCCTGGATCTGTGTCATGCTAGAACTTTTAGAGATTTTCTTTTTCTCAGTCAGCTCACAGCACTGGTCACCTAGGAATGACTTCATTCTTTCCTGTGCTTCACTTCATGTTTTTCAGCTCTCATTCCGTGGACGCACGGTGAGTCGTTATAGAAATAACTTCAGCTTTTAATCGAGAAGAGAACACATTCCAAGTCAATACCTAAAAGTCTTTCTGTTGTGAAAATGCTATCAGCTTAGGCATCTTCCTCCATCTCTTTGGTGTGCATAGAATAACCTTTTTTTTTTTCCCTAAAAAATGCAGTTGTGCAGTTATGCAAACCTGGGACAAGATCTTTTCTCATATTAGGGTGGGAATGAGGCCGAGACAGCAGGCAGTGGAGCCCGTGTCGTTCTCTAACTGCTGAATGTTTGTGGCCCTTCTTCTAAAGAGAAACCAATGCAGAGATAACAGGCAGTATTGCTAAAAAAAAACAATCTGAATGGTGCGGTAGGTCACAGGAAACAGAACAGCTTTTGGGGCTCCCCCACCCCCCACAGAAAGAATGCAAGACTTGGGACTATTCTTATAAACCCTTCAGCGCCTTAATGGGTGGCTGCTGCGTACCTTGGGAATATAATCCAGTAAGTTTTCTCACTTATCCCCTCCCCACCAAATAAACAAGTTGCACTGATTTTTCTAAATCTCTCTCTGAAGACTTGGTTGAAATTGAAGTGGTCAGGATTATGTTGGGTCAGAGGTAAAATTCTGGACTAAACTGGGGAACACAGAGACTTAGCAGGATTGAAGACAAGTGATAAAATTTTTGTTAAACTGCAGAATGCATTTAGCATTTAAGCACCATTGCTTAGAAAATGCCATGATTCAAGCTGACATGAAAATGTGTGTGTGTGTGTGTGTGTGTGTGTGTGTGTGTATTCATATGGCTCCTTTCCCATCTCTTAAAGCCTCCCCATGACTCACTGCTTTCTCCCAATAAATAATCATCATCATGAATTGAATTAACTGGAAATGACAGATAGTCTTGTTTTATTTTATTATTACTATAAATCAGTGGTAGCAAAGGGATGTTGGCTTGGTAGGTCTGGACTCTTTAGTATTTGAGTTTCCTGAAGGTCAGAGGTTTTAAAAATCAGAAGGATATTAAGTGTGGGTTCTGAGGTTCTCTTTCTGTTTGCAAGAGAGATAGACTAGAGATAATACTTCCAAAATACTTCTTTTTTTCTTTTGGAGACGGAGTCTCACTCTGTCTCCCAGGCTGGAGTGCAGTAGTGCAGTGCCGGCTCACTGCAACCTCTGCCTCCCGGGTTCGAGCGATTTTCCTGCCTCAGCCTCCCCAGTAGCTGGGATTATAGGCTCACGTCACCGCACTCAGCTAATTTTGTATTTGTAGTAAAGATGGGGTTTTGCCATATTAGCCAGGCTGGTCTCAAACTCCTGACCTCAGGTGATCCATCCGCCTCGGCCTCCCAAACTTCTGGGATTACAGGCGTGAGCCACCGTGCCCAGCCTAAAAGACTTCTTATAATCCAGGAGAATTTAAAACTTTTTTTTTTTTTTGAGTAAAGGACTTCTTATAAAAAGTGGTTTTTTTCAGTAGAGCCATCGTTTCACGTTGGTCACATTGGCCTCAAACTCCTGACCTCAGGTGATCCACACACCTCGTGGTGGTGGGCACCTGTAATTCCAGCTACTTGGGAGGCTGAGACATGAGAATAGCTTGAACCCAGGAGGCGGAGGTTGCAGTGAGCTGAGATTGCACCGTTGCACTCCAGCCTGGGCGACAGAGCAAGATTCCATCTCAAAAAAAAAAAAAAAAAAAAAAAGTTTCTTTTGGTTACTTTCAGAATGAATGGCTTGAGCATTTAGGTTCTTTTTGACAGGGAAAGTTTTCTTTATTGCAGTGAATGAAGTTAAGATGCTTCAATAACTGAGGCTGCTTTATGTAGCACTTAACACAGTAGTAAGAAAGTACTCAGATGCATTTGTTGATTAAATGATTGAAAAGTCAGCTGCTCGACTCCTTTCTCTATTAATAAAAACAAAGGTAATCCTGGCATGCAAACTGTAATCTGAAAATGGGTTTTAGAAATCCACTCTATTAAATAAATGGGCCATTAGAGCCCATTTATTATTGGGGTTAAGAAGGTACATTAGACTAGATGGAGGTGGGAGTGAGGAGGGGGAGGTATGCTGAACTATTTCTAAATATTGATAGAGAAGAAATTTTGGCTCCCAAGTTTGCATCTTCCTAATATTCCTACTAACAGTCTAAAAAATCATAATGTCTGGAAATTATCAGGAACTGTGAAGGGTTGAGATTTTATCCTGCTTGTAAGTTAATACATTAACCTGCTACAGTTTCATAGATGCTGACATAAGACTCCTGAGTTGGAAACAAAGAATTTTATTACTCAGAGTGACAGCAATAGGCAGAGTATCGATTTTCTTATGGCAGTTCCCTGAGCCCCAATTTCCACAGGGTGATGTGAAGAAGGCCAGGTGACACGTGCACATGGGCCAGATGACAAGAGAGGAACTCTGAAACCAGGGAACTCAAATCCATTACAATGCGATGAGCAGTAAGCACCCCTGCCCTTTGTGCTGGAGATAAATTCTGTATCTTGTAAGTCTACTTTCTATGCAGAATCCTTGAAAAGATATTCCAGCACAAAAGAATTCAGTGCCTCAAAGGAGGTACATTCTATATTTCAAGGCTACTTTCTATGTAGAATTCTTGAAAACATATTCTAGAACAAAAGAAGTCAGTGTCTCTGATTATAAGATTTTCAGAAAGTGAGGGTCCTACAGAGAAACTGTCTTCCAACAAAGTTCTTGGAAGAATGTGCTATCTATGGCCAAAGCATGCTGTTTCTTTTTCACTGCTTTCGTGAAGCCACCATCTTAAATGTAGTAGTTTTCTGTGTCTTCAGTTTCTGCTTTCAAATCTGGTTTAAAATTACCCGGGGTATCTATTTTTCTTGAGTCTTCCCCCTTAACGATTCCCAGGAATCTTTGCAATCAAGGAAGGTGGCAGCTCAGCTAGGTCTTAGGAAGGAGGAAGTACCTTTTTCTGGGGCCAATAGTGACACTTGATTGAACTAGGGAAGAATAAACAGGAGGGGAACAAATGCAGTGTGGATTAGAATGGGCAAATAAAGGAGAAGAGAGAAAGGGGGAGGGACCAAATACGACTCCTCCTTCTCCCAATAAAAAGGCTATATAGTACACTGTGGGGGGAAGAGAAATGAAGAGAACAGAGTTATGTGACAGGGCTTGACAACCACTGTTTATGACAAGCAGGTTGGTGAGCAGAAAACAGAAAAGAAAGAGAAGGAGGGAAAAAAGGAGACATGAGAAATTGATGGAGATTTGCACAGTTCAAATCTAACTGCATTAGTTAAAATTTTTCCTTGAATATTTTTATCTGCCATTTCCAGTAGAATCAGGGATGGTATTTAGCATCTATTTATGAAAAGTAACACAGTGAGTCATAGAATACTGGTAAGGCTAAAGCCCCAGAGGAAACTGTGTGGGTAGCAGAGAAATCAAGCTTTCATACATTGAAGTAGCTGCAAAAGATAAAGATTCCTTTTTCTTTTTTTTAAAGTCCCTCTATTTAGTATAGTGAACAATTTAAAGGAAACTTGAAGAAAACATGTTATGTAAGTAAAAAGTGAATGTTTGATTTCTACAACTTACAGAGAAAGTTAAATGGATGCAGACTTTTCCATAGGTGTTAAGTGGAACTCCACTGCACCACCAGACTTTGTGAATGGTGTCTGTGTCCAGAAGGCACCATCTTGCAATCAAGCTTTTTAATCTTCTCAACGTCCATAAAGACTTCGCTAAATCTCTTTAACAGCAAAGCAAACAACTGGCCCATCAATGGGACAGAAACATGAACCAGATTGCCTCACTGAAAGCCCAGATTTGGACCCACAGTGTTAAACTATAATGGAAATTAATAATGTGGAAAATCAAGAGAGAGAAAACTTGCCATTTCTTCCTCTCTCTGTTTGATCAAAGTTGACCCTCCTCTCTAAGATAGTGGGAGGTGATATGACAGGTAATTCTTTTCACATTGACTCACAGAACTGCTCTGTGTAAGAAACAACTCCCTCTTTGTGAAATCCAGGAACATTATGGCTGAGACAAACAAATGTGTGAGTCAAGGGATGTGCTCTTCAAATGGGCAGAGATGAGCAGCCTACCGTGTGATCTTTCATACAGAAGGACTTCTGTTTGTGAAAGGCAGGAAAGGAGAGCTTGCTGAAGAAGCTGCCCTCAACAACAATATTTTTGGATTCTTACATGCCGATCTTTTAAAAAGTAGCTGAATTTCTTCATGAAACACTGTTGTTTCTCATCTTCAAGTGACTCAATCTGGTGTGCTGAAAATTTCAGTTTGTGGCCCCGCTTTCCTGCAGAATAGCTGCATGGTCTTGCACAAGGTTTGCAATCCAAGGAGAAGATAAGATAATGGGTATAAAGTGCTAAGTCCTAGATGAATGAAAGTAATAATTACCATGTAAGGAGTTTCCCAAATCCATTTTCCTTCATAAGGAGATGACTTAAATTAGTCCTGTCCAAAAAAGAAATTCTTGCTAATTTTCTTCTTATCGCCAACCACCCATATCCTGACCACAGGTCTTAACCTAGCATAGTCCTTCCTCTTTCTTTGTTTCTTCCCGTAGGGTGTGAATACTACTTTTAATCTTATGTAGGTATTATTCAATGATTATTATTCTACTCTTTCTGTTCTCTGTGTATTGATCCTGCAAATACTGGCTGTTTCAGAGTGGAAATCTCTCAAGGGCATGGAATCTGTGTCTACAAAAGTGACAAACACGTTGACTAATACTTTGTATTAACTTGAAGACGAGGTCGTAGATGATAATGATGATCTTCTTCACAGCTTACTAAAAGTAAGGGAAGTGGTAAATTTATTTCCAAAAATCCCTCAGAGAAAGAGCCTAAGGTGTATGCAAAAATCATGGAGAGAGAAGAAAAATAATGAAAAAAAGAAAGAATGACCTAGTCTTTCCCTTTTAAATGTATAGAGAGCATTTCCACTTCTACAATTCATCATTATGTGAAATTCAACATGTCTTAAACCAAACTCTCTCTTTGCTCCCTCAAAGCAGCTCTCCTGATTAGCATCCCCATTTCAGATTTATTCTCATAGCTTCCTAAGCTCAAAACCCCTGAGTCATTTATTACTGCTGCCTCTTCCATGCACTCATATCCAATCAGTAATCAAGTTCGTTGTTTCTGCCTTCAAAATAATTTTCACATTTTTCCCCTTCAGTTGCCATGGATACCACAAAATTTTCCTTTTTGCCTCATGCCTGGACAACTGTGGTAACTCCCCCGAGTCTCTCAGCTCCAATCCGCCTTGCATACAGCTGCTGCTGGAATAATTTCTTTCGCCATGTCATACCCCTGCCCAGAACCCTGCAGTGGCTCCTCACTGTTCTTACTTCAAATCCAAATCCTTTAAAGTAACTTGCATGGCCTTCCATAATCTGACCATATTTAAAGGATCCCTGCTAATTTACATTATGCCTTTGTGCAAAATTGAGAAGGCACCCCCCTCCAGGCATAGGAAACTTTGTGATTTAAGGCTCAGCTAAAGAATCAAGCCTTTTTGCCTTCTAAGGGGTGGTCTCATCCTTAGGGTGTACCCTGTTCTGCTGTAGAGTACACAGGGCCCTTAGAGAGCAGGGCAAAGGCTGTTTTTCAGCCTCCATAGGCAGGCCCTGCAGCCTTCTTGTTCAACTGATTTCTGTCTGCATAGAAACTCAGTCCTTCTCTCAGACAACTTTGCTTTCCCTGGACAAGCTGTACCTAAGTTTACCAGTGTCCCTTGACTCATGTTTTTTGCATTTCTTGAAATACACTTCTGCTGCTTCATAGCTGGATAATTCCTGCTTGCCCTTCAAAATTCACCTCCGATGTTACTCCTGTGGGAAGCCTTTTCTAACTCCGTAGTCTGAAAAAAACTGACCTTGTTAGTTCCTGTAGCAGTGTGCATACTCAGTTGTAGTACAGAGGGGTCAAATTTGATAACCTCTGATGCAGATGAGCCAGAGTATGTACTTTTCCATTTTTGGGTGGCTGATTTTATGTGGCTCTGCAATTTCTGGCAATGTTGAAAACCGTAAGCGTGTGCATTTTAAGGTAACTCTGTCTCTTTTGGATAAATAATCAGACACTGCAAATGTTCTAACTCCCCCACTCTAAGGAGTAGATGGAGTCTGGAAGAAAGGGAAGGTTTGTGTGAATTAATGCTATCCAGGAAGCAGGGGAGAGGTGGGCATTTTACGTGCTGTCCTTCTTTGCTTGCTTCGGAGGTTCTAGTTAAGCTCATCTCCACCTGGTCTTTGGGAATCAGCCTCTATTCACATTAAAGCTGCTACTGAGAAGTGTCTGGCTGTTGTAACATGAGTCAGGTTGCATTCCTCCAGGATGGGTGAGGCATGATGATGGCTCCTGTGATATGATCACACACACACACACACACACACACACACACACACACTCACACACACACACACAGGTTTTCATCCATGGTTCCTAGATCACAGGCCTCATAATCCTTGTTACAGTCTTTTGTCACAATGTTGGGGTGCTTCAGGCCTCAGGAGCAGGCCTCAGAAAATGGAATTCTCTCTCTCTGACCTTCTTCTGTCCTTTTTCACCTGCCCAAGGCTGGACTCTCATCTGATTGTGGGTCATAAGAACCTCATTCCAGAGGGGGTTCAACCCCATACTCTGCAGGAAGGAATGCTGCACAGAGAGATCCAGAAGACCCTGAGAAGGCAGGCCTTGCTGGGTTTATCAGGTCATATCCTTTCTGTACAGTCACATTTCGACACAGTTGTCCATGCTTCCGGACCTTCCCTATGCTTCGCTTCATTTGGCTCTTTATTTGTATCTTTTAAAATATCTTTCGTAAAATACCAGTAAATGTATTTCTCTGAGTTCTGTGAGCTACTGTAACAAATTAATCAAACTCAAAAATAGGGTCATGGGGACCCCAACTTGAAGCTGATCGGTCAGAAGTTCTGGAGGCCTGGACTTGAGGCTGGTGGGAAAAGGGGGCAGTCTTGTGGGACTGAGCCCTCAATCTGTGGTATTTGGTACTATTTCCAGGTACATAATGTCAGAACTGATTAGAGGACACCCAGCTGGTGTCCCCTGCTTGGCATGTGGGGAAACCCCCCACACTCTGGTCACAGAAGTCTTCTTCTGTGTTGATGATTTCTGCTGTGGTGTGAGAGCAGAGGAAAACATGGTTCGCGAGTTTCTCTGAAACAGCTCCTAAAGTGTTTGGCCATCATCTCCTGTTGATCAGGCTCCACACTGACTCTTGCAGTACTTCCGATTCCCAGTGACTCCATTCCATCCCCCGCTTGTCCCATCATTGCCTTGAGTAAGTTGACCAGCCAGCACTCACGGTCCACGTTCCCTGAGGCATCCAGGAGCTTTTGGACTCCTTCCGCATCATATAAGTACCACAAGAGTTAATTGTCCCGCAGCAGGCCTGTCTCTGTGGACACCTCCCTTTGTTGTTCTGCCACTCCCAGGCCAGCTTGGATACCCTGGGAAAGCAGGGTGCTAGCATGGAAAAAATGCTTGTGGCTTCTGTCTCAATGTGCCTGGGGTTTTGTGGCAGTTTCTGTTGCTGTAAAACCCTCCATTCTCTATCTGCTTGGCCCTGTGCTGGGCATAAACTCAGGGACCTATGATTAGCTTCTCCCTTGTCCAGTCTTTTTTGTTCTCCTTGTCTGATTTCTATCACTCAAGTCAAAAATCCTTACCACTTTATTTTTACTCTTTGGATAGATGGCAACTTCCCTTAAATCAGAATTCTTAAATTTCTCTAAAGAAAACTTTTACTATCTAAGCTTTACTTGAAACTCAGACAATTAGGAGTTTTATGTTTCCTATCTAAGATTTACGTAGAGAGTAAAGACAAAAGCTTTACAATATGGTAATATAATACAATACAATATAGTACAAGCTTTACTATCTAAAGCTTTTAGTAAAATTACAGGTTTCAGATTTCAAGCTCTGCTCCTGATATGGAAAGGGAAGCTGTTACCCTTTAGAAATATCTTGATTTCTGGGCAAACCCTGGCTTTCTTGACCACAGCTTTGCCATGAACTTCATGATTCTCTGATGCAACTCAAATGCTGAATGGCGACCTTTTCTTCTAGTTATAACAAAATCTTCCAAGAGGTAACAGTGTATCTGGTTTAGAAGAGGACAGCCTTGTGCAAGGAAGACTGAAAAAAATCATTAATAAACTTTAAAAAATTATTCACTGCCATACCAACTCAAACTTTTGTTGTGACCACAGGTTCACTGTACTGTCATTCCTTCTTAACTGAAAGTCTCCCGGGGGGCTATGTCTTACTCAACTTTGTGTCCTAATGTAAGAAAAACAAAAGCAAGGTTTAGGGCCACTTTCTTTCCTCCTTTGGCTCAATGGAGAAGACAAGGGAGGATCCCAAAGAAAAATAAAGTATTTACACCCCTAGGCAGGGAATAACACATACAAAGTAGAGAGGATGGATGAGCACCATTCTGGAAGTTTCTGAGTTCCTAAACAATTGAGTTCTACAGTGATTGATGAGGCCAGAGTGTCCAGTCTTGCAAGTGGATCTCCATAAAGGCAAGGACTAGATGTATGCTGTGTTGCTTTAGGCTGCTAAGAAGAGAAAACCATACAGCTCTTATTTTTATGGAGCTGGCTAGGAATAGTGCTGGCCCTATGGATAATATCCATTCATTCAAGGACTGGAATGTCCATGCGTAAGTAATAATAATAGTACAGCAACTATCAATTACTGAGCTCAACACTATATGCCAAGTGCTCTTCAGAAAGCTTCACATATATTAACTTATTTAATCTTACAACAGCACTATAAAATAGCGCCTGATATTAACCTCATTTTACAGATATGGAACTAGAGGTACACAGAAGGGAACTGATTTTTCTAAGGTCATAGAACTAGGAAGTAGCAGAGCTAGGATGTAAACACAGGGAGTACAGCTTTCGAGCCACTATTCTGTAGCTCCAACCCATCTAACAATCCTTTTGAGGCAATTCAAACGTATTAGTTGTGCCTAAATTCAAAGTGTTGCATTTTAATAAAATTATCAAGCTATTTTCTGTTTCAGGCTTATGGTCCTCAACGAGTCTCAGAAAGAATCTGGTGACCAAAAGAACAACTTGTTTCAAGTAACAGATGCACAAGGAGGGTTCACAAGGAAATTTCTCAAAAGGACAATAGTTCATACAAGGATCATAGAAAATTCACTTTTATAATCTAAATAGATTTTGAACTTTATTTAAAGTAAAACTTTTTTTTTCCCAAATAACATATTCCAAGGCAGTAAGATAGATCAAAGTGGCGCTGCAAAGCTCGAAATGGGGGATGAGAGCTCAGTCTTAAATGCTCATCCAGCTGCACCCCCATGAAGCATTTGATAAATTCACTGTACTTCTTCTAGTGCCCTTTTTATGTATCATTCTGAGACCAATTTTAAAATTTATGATTAAAAGAAAGAGCCGCTTTTCAAAATAGAGTCTGAAACTAGCTTTATGGTACTTCATTTGAACATTCACATGTGTAAGCGTCAGACTTGCTGGGAAGATAACTGCTTGCTTCCTTGACAAGGTATGCACATCAATTCTTAGAAGAAAGAGAAAAAAACATTGATTTAATTTTTTAAAAAAATTTCAACTTTTATTTTAGACACAAGAGGGTACATGTGTAGGTTTGTTACATGGAAATATTGCATGATGATGAAGTTTGGAGTATAGATCCCATCATCCAAGGTAGTGAGCATAGTACTCAATAGGTCGTTTTTGAACTCCCCCCTTCTAACAGTTCCCAGTGTCTTTTGTTCATCTATTGTTTCCATATTAATGTTTATGTGTGCTCAGTGTTTAGCTCCCACTTATAAGTAAAAATATACAGTATTTGGTTTTCTGTTCCTGCATTAATTCTCTTAGTATTAAGACTTCTAACTGCATCCATGTTTTTGTACAGGACATGATTTTTTCTTTTTATGGCTGCATAGTATTCCATGGTGTATAAATGCCACATTTTCTTTATCCAGTCTACCACTGATGGACACCTAGGTTGATTTCATGTCTTTTCCATTGTGAATAGTGCAACAGTAAACATATGAGTGAATGTGTCTTTTTGGTAGAATGATTTATTTTCCTTTGAGTAGATACCCAGCGGTGGGGTTGTTGAGTCAATAGTAGCTCTGTTTTAAGTTCTTTGAGAAATCTCCAGACTGCCTTCCACAGTGACTGGACTAATTTGCATTCCCACCAACAGTGTTCCCTTTCCTCTGCAGCCTCACTAGCATTTGTTGTTTTTTGACTTTTTAATAATAGCTGTGTTGACTGGTGTGAGATGGTATCTCATTGCGGTTTTGATTTGCATTTCTCTAATGATTAGTGATGCTGAGCGTTTTTTCATGTTTGCTGGCCACTTGTGTATATCTTCTTTGAGACTGTGTGTTCATGTCCTTTGCCTATTTTTTTTTACGTAGAGATGGGGTTTCACCATATTGGCCAGGCTGGTTTCAAACTCCCGACTTCAAGTGATCCACCTGCTTCAGCCTTCCAAAGTGCAGAGATTATAGGCGTGGGCCACTGTGACCAGACCCTTTGCCTATTTTTAATTGAGTTATTTGTTTTTTGCTTGTGGAATTGTTTAAGTAGAATATTTCAAGAGAGTAATAACTAAGCTAAAATTTGAAGAATGAGTTGCTAATTATGGACAAGTGAAACATGTCCAAAGGAATGGAGATAAGAAACTCTAATTTGGTAAGAATTTAGTATGTTCCAAGTAGGTACATAGACAGAGGGATAGTTTGTGAATTAGACAAGTGCCATATCTTGTAAGGCGTTAGATACTAAGAAAAAGAATTTGAGCTTTATCCTGAACAAATGCAGAGCTAACAAGGAATTTAATGAAGAAAATTGCATTTTAGAAAGATTGCTCCAGGGTGGAGAAGGAATTGCAGTGGGGCAAACTGAAAATATGGTGACAATTTAGGAAATAAGGATACAGGAAGTAATTGCCATAATCAAGTGTGAAGTGATTAGATCATGAACTAAGAAAGTAACAGTAGATATAGAAGGGTGGAATGGGGATAAATTCAAGAGACAGTTTGGAGGTAGAATCTATCAGAATTGTGTAAGTGGATTGTGGCAGAGGTTTTGGGGGGCAAAGAGGAGTACAGACAACACCTCTTTCTTCTAGTTTTAGTGATTAAGTTTGAAGATTGATATTCATCAAGATGGCAAAATGCAAGAAAAGGTGCAGCTTTGGTAAGGAAAGAATGATTTAGACATATTAATTTTAAGATCTTCGGAGTTTCCAGGTGAAGATGCTCCATACATAGTTGGATATACAGATCTAGAGTTTAGCTGAGAGGTACAAGCCAGAGAAATATGTTTGGAGTCAATAATAACATACATAGGCAAGAGTTGAAGTTGTGAATGAGGATAAAATTCTCCAGGAAGAGTACATGAAGGAGAGAAGCTAGGGTAGATAAAAGAGCCCTGGAGGACAAAAATTTGAAACTTAGAGACAGTAGAATGTACAAAGGAGACTGGGAGGAAACAGCAAAAGAGGTTAGAGAAACCAGAAGAATGAGTTACAGAATCCAAAGGAGAAAATGTTTAATAAAGGACACATTAGGAGCATCAAGTATCGCAAAGGTCAAGTAATAGAAAATGTTTAGAATGCCCATTGGAACTGGGAACTAAAGAAAGTCGCTGATATTTTGGGGGAAGTATAGTCAATGAAAGAGATGAAGTTGACATCAAATGTCAAATAGTATGTCCGTAAAGGAGAAATGAGATGGTAGCTCATGGAAGGGGGTGGCTTGAGGTTAAAACAAGGGATCTTTGGCCAGGCGTGGTGGCTCACGCCTGTAATCCCAGCACTGTGGGAGGCCAAGGTGGGCGAATCACGAGGTCAGGAGTTCAAGACCAGCCTGGTCAATGTGATGAAACTCCATCTCTACTAAAAATCCAAAAAATCAGCTAGGTGTAGTGGCGGGCACCTGTCATCCCAGTTCCTTGAGAGGCTGAGGTAGGAGAATTGCTTGAACCTGGGAGGTGGAGGTTGCAGTGAGCTGAGATAGAACCACTGTACTCCAGCCCTGGGTACAGAGTGAGACTCTGTTTCAAGACAACAACAACAACAACAACAAGGAATCCTTTTTTTTCGTGGTGTAAAATGTCCATTTACTTTCTCACAGATTTGCATATTACTCAACTGTGTTTTCTGCAGGGGGGGGTCTCTGAAGGCTGAAATTAGGGTGTCAGGCTGGCTCTCATATGCAGGATCTGGGGAGGACTACATTTCCAAGTTCTTTGAGGTTGTCACAATTCAGTTCCTTATAGTTTTTCATGTTTAT
This sequence comes from Ateles fusciceps, assembly GCA_036589455.1. NCBI lineage: Eukaryota > Metazoa > Chordata > Mammalia > Primates > Atelidae > Ateles > Ateles fusciceps. The sequence goes on from JAZHEH010002496.1 coordinate 6,493,229, forward strand.
AGGACTGAGGTTCCTGTTTGCTGGTTGAACCCATCCTATAGAGGCCACGTGATTTCTTCATTCTGCAGACTCCTCCATCCTCAAGGCTGGAGTGTGTTGAATCCCTTTTATGCTTCACTTCTCCCTGACTTGCTCTTTTAGCTTTAATAATTAAAAACATTCTAAATTGTGATCTCACATATTTGCCATCTGAACCACTTTTGAGTGTACAGTTTGGAAGTGTTAATTATATATACATTCTTGTGCAACCAATCTCCAGAACTTTCTCATGTTGCAAAACTGAAACTCTATTATGTTAAATGACAATTCCTCATTTCTCTCTCCTCCCAGCCCCTGACAACCATCATTCTACTTTCTGTTTCTAGGAGTTTGACTACTCTAGGTATCTCATCTAAGTGGAATCATATAACATTTGTCTTTTTGTGATTTGTTTATTTCACTTAATATGATCTTCTTCTGGTTCATCCATGTAGGATATGTCACAGTTTCCTGGGGAAGGGAATTTTTAAGATGGAAAATATGAAAAAACAATGGCCAGAGCAGGCCACAGGAAAGGAACTAGCCCATGTGTTGAGGTTAGAGAGCTCCTACTTAAAATTCTACCAGCTGAGAGTCATTTATTTGATCTTCAATATATTTTGCCTCTTCAATCTCTCAGGTGAAAAGCAAATATTCCTAGAGATGAGTAAACTTTTAAACATCCAAGGGTTGACTGACTAGGGGCGGCCGTTGGTTGAAATCAAGATAGATAGGTTCCTCAGAAAGGAAAATATAGAGTGCCAGTGGGGGATGAAGAAGAGGTGCAGACTGGTGAGAGTCAGTAGGTCAGACTGTTGTTGGAAACCATCCTTCTTAAGAATTCTGTGGACGTCCTCTAGCTTGTCTTAGAATGCAAGTTATGATCTCCCTTAAGCGCATTGCAACTTCATTCAGTCTGGTGCAGGTGCCTACTCTGTTTGCATTTAAGAAGACACTGGCAACAAAGGAAGACAGCTTATAAAAACTCCATTTAGAGGGAAATGAGATGGAAACTAAGTACTTTCATGGATAATTAATACTAAGAGTAGATCAGTTAAACCCCAGATTTCAAACACAGTCTTTTCCAGTTTCCCATTGGGAAACTGGAATGGTAAATTGGGAAAGACTGTGTTTGAAATCTGGGGTTGAGCTTTGCAAGGAGTGTGCCCTCAGGGATCTTATGAGATACTCTCCATATCTTCAGCTATGAACCCCTTTTTTGACCTCTTGTACATTCAGCTTCTTGACATCTCTGTTGAGATAACTAATAGGAATCTCCAAGTCAACATTTCCACTACTTCACCCGATTTCCCATCTCTCTCCCAAATCTGGTCTCCCCTTGTCTTCCTGAGTTCAGAAAATGTCTCTAGCATAACAATCCAATTCCATTTTTTCTCGTGCAATTTATGAGCACATTCTGGTTGTTCTGTCATGAAAGACATTTACTTCCTCCCATCTCCGTGGACTACCTAGTCCAGGCATTGTAATTTCTCACCTGAACTACTGCAGTTGCCCCAACTGGTCTTTCTGCTCCATTTTTGCCCACCTGTAATCAACTCTCCAAACAGCAGCCTCAGAATTCTTCAATGTCTTTTCAGTGCAGTTGGGATAAAGTTAAAATTCTCTACAACAGATGCTGGGCCCTAGTAGCATCTCTGAGCTCATCAACTGTTTTCTCTTCCCTTACCTCTTTCCAGCTGCGTCTGCCTCCTTTCCGTTTGTCATCCCCACTCCCACCCCACCAATTTTGATCTCATCTTAAGGCTCTTCTGGCATTTTCTTCCTCCAAATCCTGTCATTGCTGTCTCATTACCATTCTAGTCTCATCTCAAATGTTTCCTCCTTAGAAAGCTGTCCCTCACTACCCCATCTAAAGAAATCTCTCACCTGACTCACTCTATGCTATGTCACCCTTTTAAATTTTTCTTCATGAGTCTTTTCCCTATCTAGAATGATTTTTTTATTTGTATGTTTATCATTATATCCCTCTCATTAAAGTGAAAACTCCAAGGAGAAAATATTGCATCTGTCTCATTTCTGTATTCTCAGAATATAAGATCGTGTCTGGTACAAAGTAGATGCTCAATAAATGTGTTGCCTGCATAAGTGAATTCTTTCCAGACAGGTTGGTTGAAAGTTGCTGGTGAATGAAGCAGATGGTAAGCAGGGAGCCCTATTCTGAGAATGGATTTCTATTCTTGTGAAAAGATGAAACATGAACACATTATTCAACGAATTAACAAAAACAGTTCTGGACTCTTCCGGTTACAGGGCAAGTGTGTTTGAAGGTGAAAACAATGTGGTCTTGATCTCTTTTCCTGGCTTTGCAAAGAACAAGGAAGATGAAATCAGTGATTTCAAAATGAGTCACTGGAAACAAGTGTTTTTCAAAGAACACACCTTTAAGTTTAAACCAGGTGACAATGAAAGAGGAAGAAAAACATGATGGTATTTTAGACCTTGTAAACTTTTCGGCAGTTCAGAGGAGGTTTGTCATTTAAAATAGGTACACTAAATCATGGGCTATGGCACCCTCAAGGAATGAGTGATTCTAGGTACCTGTGGATGACTGTTTTCCTGATAACTCATGGTTATCTTGTAATTGCTGTAACCGATTTTTTTTAAAATGGAAAACATTCTACAATTTTTCCCTTGATTAAGGGAGACAGTGGAATAAACATGGGCTTTAGGGCAGGATAGACCTGGGCTATGTCCAAGTTCTGCAACTAAAAAATTCTATGACGTTGGCACTTACTCACGCTGAGATGCCGGTTCTTTATCTGTAAGATGGGACTAATGATAGCTCATTGAAGGGCTGTGTGATGAAATAAAACAGTGATTGTAAAAATGTCATTATACAAAACAGAAATTTTGGACATGGTAAATATTATTGAAGCTACTAGAAAAGTATGCTCTTTAAAGATATTGATCAACATATATCTTTTTTCTAATGCCTCATTGTCAACTTTATGAACAGATAAATTCTGCAATGTCTTGTTAAAATAGCTGTAGATCCATGTGATATAAAACATGAGCTCAAATATGTGCCAATACCACTAGCAGCATTAAAATTGTGCTTTTCTGAAAACATTTCTGATGTCAGATTGTTTTCATCCATTTGCGTTTCTCTCATGACCATTAAGTGAGACATGGTGAAATTCATGACTTCCAGGTCAGCTTTACATGGCCACTTGCATGCAAAATCAGTTAGTCAGTTAAAGACTGTTCTTTCAGAAGTAGATTTCTGATCCCCCCCAAAAGCCTCTCTTGTCTGTGTTGATGCACTCTTTGACAGGATTGTGTTTTCTAAGTTTCTTCCATGGACCCAAGAGATATTCCAGTGGAAAAGGATTCTGTGATAAAATACTCTTGGGAGTTAGATTCACAGTGTACAGTGACAACTTCAAGACTCTGAAATGTCATAAAGCAAGACAAAACATTTAATTTAGAACTAATATTTCTTAAACAATGACACTACAGTTTTTCTTTAACGTAACACCTGATAACAGGAAATTCACTTGCTGCAGAACACATCTGAAGTGACACTGCTGTAAGAAAATGTTCCGTTTCTTAAGAAAACAAAACCAAGCACTTTAAGGTTGTCTATGGAAGGAGAAGCTCTTGTAGAAAGGAAGAGACGTCGTTCTGATCCTGAAGTTTTATCACTTCCCAGGGTAGGAAAGTGCCGTATCATGTAGGGCATTGCATACTGTACATTCCCTGGGGAACATGTTGAAAATGTGGAAGCACTTTCACCTTCCAGCATGATCATACCTGAACATTTACTTATCAAAGAGCATTATCACCAACTATTTTCCTTTTATTTTTCTTTGATAATATAGTTTAATACTTACATTGATTTCTTCATATGTGCAGATAGGTTATATTATCTTTGAATTTTATTTTAGTATAGCAAAGGGAGGATCACAAACTATTTGTTCTGAGAAAGTGTTGTTCCTGTAGTGGGGGTGGGAATCACTCATTTAGGGATTTCTTGTTTTTTTCTACAGTCACCTTCACGCAGGTATGCAAGTGTCAGGAGGCTCTTGTCCTTCTTTTAATTTTGTCCCTAGCAAAACAAAACAAAATTTTGCTAACTGCTCAAGGAGAAAAGCAGGGAAATAAATATGGAGAGTTGGAAGAAATCACAGGAGGAAGAATGTAAACAGTCTGGCCCACAAGATGTGACTTGCTGCAGCATCTTACAGACTCTGTCCCAGCCCCTGTGTGTTCCAGAGATAAAGAAATGACTTATTTGAATCTCTAACTTTCTAGTACTTGGCTTATTTCCATGCGTTGATTATTAATTTTTAAATATATCATCCAAAAAAACTTTGTTAGATATTGCCATCCTCCAAAGCCCAGGTCAGGAACATGAGAGAGTTTTACTTTTCCCCTTGTATTTATTATAATTGGGTTCAGTGTCTTGTGGAAGAAAACCCAAATATGGCAGCTTAAGTCAGAACGTTTTGTTGTCTCATGTAAAAACTGGAGGTTACCATCCAGGAGTGGTATGAAGAAAATTCCTCCAGTTTTCTTCTCTGCCATCCCTTGGGGGCGTTGTGTATGGTCCAAGAGGTTTGTTGAAGCTCCAGTTGTTGCCCATATCAGCTAAAAGAAGGAAGAAAAGAAAGGAGAAGATCGCGCCTTCCCCTTTTTGGACACTTTCCAAAGATGTACACACCACTTCTTTGACCAGAACTTGGTCGTATGGTTGCACCTATCTGCAAAGATGACTAGGAGATGTAATCTTCATTTTAGGAGCCCACAAACCCAGCTGACACTAGTGGGTTCCATAATACTTGGGATATAATGTCACCCCCCATTTTCCAAAGTAACCTCATCTATTCTGGATTTCATATTTCCAGATTTGCCTTTTACTTATACAACTGACTTTAGAATTGACTTCAGACACTTCAGGTGTGACCAGTCTGTTTATAGGTGTAAAAGTTATGCAATAACTTATTTTAATATAATAGGAGCATTTATATGATAGAAAATGTTTCTGTACTTTAATGGTTTATGAAATGTATTCTCATGTGAGTACAACTTACTCTTCTTCTGATTTCTCCGCTATTGATGGTGAAAACATCTTCCAAATATTCATCTTCTACTTGCAGCCTTTCTTATGAGATGTGAATTAATAATTCTTTTTCCAACTGTATTTAGCCTTTAATGCCATACCTTTGTATGAAACATCAAAATTAGCCCTGATAAAAATGTACATGATTCAGTCAGCTTCAATTATTCATAAAACATTATAATTTTCATTGAGCATTGAACCAGAAATGGAATAATTATGATGTTATATGGCTGAAAACATAAAAAAGTAGTGTTAATTTTTGTTTGTGGAAGATGTATCTTTACTCTATCTCTGTGTGCTCAGAAAAACTGTTGTAGCTTTCTCTTCTGGACATCAGTGTCATAGAGGGTAGATAAGCAATACTGTCTGGATTGACTTGCATTTGTCAGTGTCCCTCTGGCTTCTTAGTGTCAACTTTATGTCCTCAAGTTTTCCACCCTTTAAGGTCACACTTAATATGAATAATAATCCTAATGATAATAATAATAATGTGGGAATCCTTTCCACATGCACAGAAAATGTAGTATCTTCTCATAACTCATCCCCCACACTTTCCTGAGAATCCCCAAGGAATGGTGTCTCCCTTCAACTGGTCATTTTGTTCCAGATGGCTCCTCTGTGCCTGGGAAGCCTGTGCTGTTTTGTAACCAACTTCTCATGGCTTCTGCTGATTTCCTTGCACTGATTTGTCTCATCACGGAAACAGGCCCCTCTCTTAATTCCCAGAAGGCGTTGGCTGGGCTGGAATGGTTAACAGAAATGATCAATGACTTGGGAAATACAAAGAAAAGAGAGAGAGGGAAAGCTTAAGCTTTTCCACATGTATTGCTACTCCTGGAGCCCCTAGCTTGTTGCCTGCCAGAAGGAAATGCCCTCCCCCTCACTTTCTCAGCAGGCCTTTGGGAGATCCTTCTTTCTCACAACAGTGCCTTTGCCCATGCTCCCCTCTACTCTGCCCCTCCCCCAGGACAAACCAACAAGCAAAAATACAGCAGTCAAATTCAAGATAGAGCAACTGGGTACATATAATCTGTTTTCTCTTTAAAAATTTTTAAATACATTTTAGATTTTGACACTTTGGCTTCCATTTAAAAAATGCAATTTAAGTCAAGGAGTGGCTTCACAAAGATGCCAAGCTTTTTTTTTTTTTTTTTTTTTTCCAGTATGGTACCAGCAAAGTTACTGTTATGGCTCAGTTTTATCATTCAGTTTTGACTTGATGTGAACAGGGAACAGCTCCACAGACTGCTAAGTTGTGTACCAGGTGCGGCTTTGATGAGACCCCATGGATGTTTCAAGGAGAGTGGAGTATAGGCATCTCCTTTTTTCCCACCACATGTGGGCACACATCTGCTGTGTCCTGCTGGCGCTCTCCTTGGGCTCCCATGGCCTTGGCCCCATTTCCTAGCTCTTTCCCTTGGCAAGCCTTTTACACAGTGTGGGGGATGTCTGCTGCTCACCACGCTGGCACCACATCCAAACTCCGTCTTTACCACTGCCTCCACGTTTACTCACATTTGTCATTCCCTCTCTCTTTTTTTCTACTTTCTGTCTTTCCAGCCTCACATTTTCTGTCATTTCACTCATGTTTCTTGGATAATGAAATGTATAGGTATTGCCATCCAATGAGAGTTTTTCTTCCATTTCATAGCCACAGGACGAGTTAGATCCTAAGCATTTCTCTTTCATTTGATGTTGGCTGTTCTCAGAAATTGCTTCTCTACAACTGAGAGATTTTTGTTTTGTTTTGTTCAAATAGTTCAGTCATTTTTGAACCTGGAGCTGTTCCAGAAGTCTAATGGATCCAGAGGGCCCCACTTAACCAGGGTTTTGCTGTTTATCAATTATTATAATGGTGCTTGGTATTCAACACGTGCTGCCTACCAGAATGTACAGACCTGAATTAGGCGTGATGTTTTCCAGGAAGGTCTAATTCAGTCACAGGAAAAGTATGTCTTTGGGTTGTTAATTCTCCAGAAGAATGCATTTCTGTTTCTCCATTATAAATTGGCAGGGGTGGTGAGAGGGATTCTGAATTGGTTAAAAGTGATTTAGGATTTAAAATTAGCATGAAGAAAATATAAAATTGTTATGAAACATTCTAGGTATAAAAGGTGAAAACAGTGAGGACTGGGAGAAAGCTGGCATTTGTTGGGGTTTTTTTTTAATTGTAAGTAACAAAAATACAAGTAAAATTGACTGAAGGAAATAGGAGATTATTTGCTTCATGCAACTAGAAAGAGTGAAATGTGGCTGGCCTCACAGTTAGCTGGGGACCAGGATTCTCTATGCATCTCTCCTGTCCCTGCTCCCCTTTGCCTGATGGTGCTTTTCTGCTGTGGCAGATAGATTTTCTCTATGCAATATGGCCAGGGTAGCTCATGTGACTTATTCATTGTTTCATACTCCTGACTTAATAAAAATCTTCCCAGCTCAGTGACCATGGAGAAATAAGTGGTGAACTTTTCTCCTCCTGTTTCAATCCATACAAATTGCAGCGAAAGGTTCTGTTGGCACACCTAAGGTCCTGAGCCTGTCACAGGCTATATCCAGGTTATACCTGCCCTGGCCCTGGTCACTGGTCCAGCCCTGTGGTAGGTGGTGTGAGAATCTATGCATGTGTGTGTATGTGGGGGGGTGGGGGTGGGTTCGGGTGAGTGGGTCACCATAACTGGCAGTTTCCACAGAATTGGGTTTTCTTTTGAGTGGGTAGAAGCAGTTACCTGGAAAAGGAAAAGAGATTTTAGGCAGACCAAACAACTACATTTACTGCAAGGATGAAGAAAGTAACTAAATTGTTAAACTTTGGAAAGAACGTAAATAGAAAGTAAGATAATGATACAAAAATATAGGAGGAAAAGAACAAATTTGTGGGAGGATATGAAATAATGATTATGCCAATGATAAAATATTTCAAGATTCTCCTGAATGTTTGAAGTTTTTAGGCATTGTAGAATATGGTTAATATTAAGATGTATTATTTAAAAGTAGGATGAGCTTGGCATGGTGGTGCACACTTATAGTCCCAGCTACTTGGGAGGCTGAAGTAGGAGGATCCTTTGAGCCCAGGAATTTGAGGTTATAGTGAGCAAGCTATGACTGTACCATTACACTCCAGCCTGAGTGACAAAGTGAGGCCCTATCTTTAAAAAGAAAACTAAGATAAACTAAAGTAAAAATGGTTCGTGGACTAAAATAATGTGTATTGATAAAAACATAAATTGTCTCAAATACTTGATTTAAATTTTATCTACTCACTGGCTTAGAATGACATTAGGTGGATATCCTGGAAGACTCAATCTTCTATGTGGATTTTCAGTGGATTTTTAGTAGAAGGGTATTCCATGAGAAATAAAGAAGAATCAGAGATGGGAGTTTGATCTGATAAGATATGGCGTCTAAAAGCTGGCAAGCATGATGGTGAACTAAATCATAATGACTATCTGTGATCCACATAGCCAACTACAGGCAGCCTGAGCACCAAAGGAAATTTCCAGAGAAGACACAAAACAGCCTCATTTGGACTGAGGTTTATGCTAATGTCAGGAATTATACAAGCAACACAATACAGGGAAGTGTGGCCTACATTTGGCACTGTAAGGTCCAAAAGTTCACGGATTATTCTTTCCTGAGGAAATAAACAGTAGGAAATCAAATGAGGTAAAAGGAAAGTTACTCAGTGAGAGCAAAGCTTAACTTCTTTAGGGTTCCTCGTTAAGTAAATCCATATATATAACCTCTGGAGATGGTAAGACTGTTACAAATATCCACTCCATCCCACCCTCTCAACTGATATAAGATGCTAACATCAGTTCTCATCTTGAATCAGGATCTTCCCCTACCTTCATGATACAGTAAAACACCACCACCTGTCTGTGCTGATGAATTAGTGTACTAAAATGGAAACAGAGTGGGCTCCAAATCCTAGCATTACCACTTGGACATGACACAGTCATTTAAATGCCCGAGCTTGGTTTTCCCACTTGGAGAATGGGGGAAACCTAGGATTAAGAACCTAGATCTTCTATTTTTAATCCAGTGCACTTTCCCCTGAATAACAGTATTTTTCTCTCAGCATGATAGTTGTGCACACTGAATGAGGCATACACAAAAGTGCTGCATAAAGTATAGACAGAAAGGGGCTGGCATTTATTGAGCAGCTACTATGATGCAGGCATTTGAGGTGCGAGAATGACTAAGACATGGTCCTGCCCCTGAGGGTTATGTTAGACAGACTGACAGCCTTCTCCACCGTGAAATGTCCACACCCTAATCTCCCAAACCTGTGAATATGTTAACTTACATACAAAAGGAACTTTGTAGGTATAGTTAAGTTAGGATTTTGAGACTGGAAAATTATTTTGGATTAAATCTTGATGGGTTCAGTGTCGTCACAAGGGTCCATATGAGGGAAGGAGAGAGTCAGGAGAAGCGGAGGCACAGAGAAGGAGGTGTGACAATGAAACAGAGGTCAGAGTGAAGTAAGAGACCAAGAACCAAGCAATGTAGGCAGCCTATAGGAGCTAGAAAAGGCAAGGAAATGGATTTTCTTCTAGAGCCTCCAGAAAGAATGCAATCTTGTCAACACCTTGATCTTAGCTATTAGACCCATTTTGGACTCTATCCCCATACCCCCAAATAGTAAGATTAATTTTTGTTGTTTTAAGCCACTAGGTTTGTGGTAATTTGTAACAGCAGCAATGGGAAGCTCATAGAGTGGCTTGCAATGTACAGGATGAAGGGATCCATAAACAGGGAATCTCAATTCAGTATTGTAGATGCTATGACAGGGGTGTACACAGGGTGTTATGGGAGAATAGGGGTAGTGCTCCTCACCCACCCTGTGTGTGTGTTAGAGTTCAAGGGAGGCTTTCAGACTTAGATGAGCTTGGTCATGAAGATATTTTTCTCTTGCCTGTGCCTTCAGTATCTCCCTCACCATTGTTTTTTCCTATCAACCTATCAATAGGATCCCAAATATATAATCTTTGATTCTAAAAAGTCTTTATCTACCTTGGCTCTCCTTTTAGCTGTCTCTGTAAGGAGTTATAAGTAAGGAGGTGGGAGGTAGTTAGGCCTTACATGCTATGATAATGTGCTTGGTTTTTTTAGATAAGCAATGGGGAGCCATCAAAGGGTTTTGAGTAAAGGATAGACATTTAGTTTTAGAAATATCACTCTGACAGTATGTGGAGGAGGATATTTGAAAGCAATACTGAGTCTGGGAAGCCTGCTAGAAGCATTCCTCACCTGTAAAAGATGCATGATAAATATTGCTGTCTCTCAGGATTGTGTGAATTAAGCAGAAATTGGAAGAAATACCTTCAAACACTACATATACAGGACTGTACAAATATGGTTTCTTTTGTTTTACCAAGAAGTGCTTTGTTACTGCTTAGGAAATATTACCTATTTCTATGCACTCTCTCATGGAGAGTCATAGAATATTTGAGCTGGGAAGAATGTGAGCTGGAAAGAATCTGAGAGCTCTTAGATGATACAATCATTTTATTTACACATGGAACTTGGAGGCAAAAGAATTAAAAGCAACCTGCCAAGAGCATAGATAATAGTCAGTGGCAGCGTGGAGCTGCAACTTAGAACTCCTGGTGTGTAGTCTAGGACTTTTCTTAGTACACCAATGCTTCTCAAGCTGTTTTTCTCATCCCATGAGATGATCCTGGAGTGGAGGGAGAATCTATTATTAAAGAATTTTGAGGTAATAGGAAAAGAGAATGAAAAATCTCAGAAAATGCAAATGGTTGCATCTTTTACTTCACCACATATATTAACATCTTAAAGTTTCTAAGAACACCTGTGCTAAAGAAACTTGTTTAACTTACATTTCTCCATTTCTCAAACTTAGTTGACTATAGAAATCCCCCTTTTTGTTTTCGTTTTTGCATACGGCCTATTGGGAGCTGCAGGTGCCACTCTTCAGGGAACCCCTTCCTTCCCTCCCTGCATAATTTCTATCATTCTCCCTTTCATTTTCTTTCCTTCTTTTTCACTGTTTGTTCACAAAATTCCCAGCAGCAGTTGAGGCAGCTTATATAATTTGTTTTTCAAAAGACTTAAGTGAGGGGGATAAGCATTTATTTACAGTGTTTACTAATCTCATTTTATTAATGCAAATTCTGACTTTCCTTTTATTAAAAAAAATCAGTGTTTACTATTTTCCCTCCGTCCTCTCTATGCACATGTACAATTCTCTACATTCATCACTTAGCTAGAGAAACATTGACCCCAGTTAGAAATTAGTATGCTTTAACTCAATCTGATAAATAGAATGTATTTTTGGTGGGGGAATATTTACTAATTGTATATGTTTACAAATTATAGTAAATATAATAAGGCATACCTTATTGCCACTGCTTAATCATAACATTTATACAGTATTTCCACATTTTTTTCATGCTCCTAGTGCCAATCTCCTAAAATCTGCAGAATAGCTACTTTATATGCTCATGTTACAAATGGGAGTCTGTGACTCAGAAGGATTAATGACTAGTGCTGGTGCCCAGAGTGTGGCAGACGGGGAGAAGATGTGTCTTGTCCATACTGATCCAATGGTATTGATTTAAATGCCTACAAAATGATTCATAAATGAGTTTAAAAATTTAACTTCCTAAAGAATTGGCTCACACAAATGTGGAGACCGGGAAGTCCAAAATCTGCAGGGTAGGCCCTCCAGCTGGTGACCCAGGGAAGAGCTGATGTTGCAGCTCAAGTCTGAAGGCCATCTAGGGCAGAACGCCCTCTTCCTTTGGGGATCTCTGTCTGTTTATTCTTAAGGCCATCAACTGATTGGATCAGGCCCACTCATGTTATGGAGGGTAATCTGTCTTATTCAAAGTTTACTGATTTAAATGCTTAATTGACTTAAATCTCATAAAAAAGTACCCTACCAAAAAGCATTTAGACTTGTGTTTGACCGAATGTCTGAGTACAATGGCCTAGGCAAGTTGACAGGTAAAATTAACCATCACATCAAGTAACAGATGTTCATAAGTGACATAACTCCCTCAAACTAGACTGAGTGAGTGTTGTGTCTCTTGAGGGCCAAAGTCCTCTTTGCTGTTTCACAGTCAAGAACCAAGAATGGTGAAGAAATAATGCCAACAGTGAACAGGATAGAGAGAGGCTTATCATTCTAAAAGCTTGGATCAGAGTGGTCAAGAATGAGATATTTTATTTTAAGGAGGCCAGATCTTTTCTAGTAAGATTGATGGTTACTACTCAGCTTCAAAAACTATCAGAGCTGGGGTGGACCCTAGACTTTTCTAGTTCAGCCCTTTCAACAGAAAGATGAAGTGAAGGGACGGAGGCCTGAGCCAAAGTCTTTCTTTAAAGAAAAGATTGAGAGAAGTCAAGTCCTTGAGTCCTTGTCCAGTGACACTGATTTTAAAATACTGAATTCCATGGGACTCTTAAATGGCATTCTGGGGCTGGGCATTTGCTGGTGATACATCACAGTCAGGCAGATCTTAATGGAAAGGAAGTCATTAGAGGATTTGGCTAATTGAGTATTTGAATGAACAATGTCTTCAGTTGGAAAACTAATGAGAAACAAGGGGTATTGGAAAAGGGTCTGGCTGAGCTTTATTTTGGGTACAGACTAAAATATGGTGTTCCCTAAATGACTATTTTCTTTACCAGAATCACTGTTCACATGGCAATTTAAAAGCCCCTAAATATTAGCTAAACTAATATGTTAAAAGTTGAGAAATTAGAAAAAGTGTGATAAAAGCCTATGTATAATTTTCAGGGCTGAGAAAAGTCTCTAAACAGCACTATAAGCAAGTGTTTCTAAGTCTGTATCTGAGATTACTGAGTTCTTCAACTCTATTTCACGCCAGTTAGCAACGCTGGTCTTTTTTTCCCCATAGGTTTATTGATCATTTATGTTTCTTTCATGTGAATTTCTTACTTACAGCTTTTTAAAAAAACTGAGAAGTAAAAAGTGTATATTTTCATGGCATACAATGTGATGTGTGCGTGGGTGTATACACACACCTCCACACACATTGTGGAAAGATTAAATCAGCTATTTATCATATGCATGATACCTTATGTACTTATCTTTTTTGTGTGGTAAGAGCACTCAAAATCTGTACTAGCAATGTTCAAGTATACTATATATTGCTGCTAAGTACAGTCATCATGATGTGCAATATATCTCTTGAACTTATTCTTCCAAACTGAAATTTTGTGTTCTTTGACCAACATCTCCCCAACTTCCCACCGTATGGCCTCTGGTAACCACAATTTTCTCTCTGTTTCCAAGAGAGTGACTTTTTAAGATTCCACATATAAGTGAGATCATGCAGTATTTTTGTCTTTTTGTGTCTGATTCATTTCACTTTATAATGTCCACCAGGTTCATCCATGTTGTCATAAATGACAGAATTTCATTCCTTTTTAAGGCTATTATTCCATTGTGTACATATACCACATTTTCTTTATCCAGTCATCTGTTGATGGACACTTAGGTTGATTCCATATCTTGGCTATTGTGAATAGTGCTGCAGTAAACATGGGAGTACAGCTAGGACTTCAAGACATTGATTTCATATCCTTTGAATATATACCCAGAAGTGGGATTGCTGGATCATATGGTAGTTCTATGTTTAATTTTTTGAGGAATCTCCATATTGTTTTCTATAATAGTTGTACTGATTTACATTCCCACCAACAGTGTACAAGGGGTTCTTTTTCTCTACATCCTTGTCAACATTTGTTATCTTTTGCCTTTTTGACAATAGTCATTATAATATGTATGAAATAATATATCTCTGTGGTTTTAATTTGCATTTCCCTGATGGTTAGTGATGTTAAACGTTTTTTCACATACCTGTTGGCCATTTGCATGTCTTCTTTTGAGAAATGTCTATTCAGATCCTTTGCCCATTTTTAACTGAGCTTTTTTTTTCTTTTTTCTTTTTTTTTTTTTTACTATTTTTTGGGTTGTGAGATATATTTCTTATATATTTTGAATATTAACCCCTTATCAGATGTATGGTTTGCAAATAAATTTTTCTATTTTGTTGATTGTATCTTCATTGTATTGAGCAGAAGTTTTTAGTTTGATGCAGTACCTCTTCCTAATTTTGCTTTTGTTGCCTGGGCTTTTGGGGTGAAATCCAAAAAAATCATTGCCCAGACCAAGATCATGGCGATTTTCTTCTATGTTTCCTTCTAGTAGTTTTACACCTTCAGGTCTTACATGTAAGTCTTTAATTCACTTTGAGTTGCTTTTTGTAGATAGCGTGAGGTAAGAGTCTAATTTTATTCTTCAGCATGTGAACATTCACTTTTCTCTGCACCATTTATTGAAGAGACTGTCCTTTCCCTATGGTGTGTTTTTGGCATCTTTGTTGAAAATATTCCATTTCTTGAGTGCATTAAACTCTCTCCTATCTCAGGGCCTCTGTAAATTCTTCCTTCATTGCCTAGAATCCACTCTGTCTCCTTCTCATTCTCTGGGACTTGAGTTAAATACCGTCTCCATCCTATCCTATCTAAATCAGACCCCCAAGTTGTTATTCTCTTTCATGCCACCTGTTTTGTTTCCTTTATGGATCTTATCACAACTTGTAATTAATGTCTGTTGATTGTCTGTCCCCGTGCACCCAACAATAAGTTCCCTGAGAACAGCAACTTCATTAGACAGGGAAAAGATGGCACGTGATCGAAGGACACTTTGAGCAAGGCTTAATCTTAGGGAAAGTTACACTGGTAGGGGCAATATATGAGAAACACTACAGGCGATGATTCAGTTCCACAGAACTAGTAAGAGTGAGGCCATTGCCACCCTAGGTCTCTAGGGGTAAGTAAGAGAAGGCAGCAGTCACTGGATCTGGAGGGAGAAATTCATATGCAGAGGAGCATCCTGAGCAGAGCAGCCCCTTTTGAGAGATGTGTCAGAGCTGGCTAGCAGAATTGGCTGTAGAGTCAGTCAACCAAGCTGACTCCACAGAGAGGGGGCCAGGTTCACAGATAGCCCAACTGCATTTTCCTTTCTCCCTCCCAGTTTCAACTGGGAACCTGAGGGCAAGGAAACCCACTGATATCATCTGGCAGAGATAAGGCAGAAAAAGGTGGAGGGTGGACATGAAAGATGTCCAATATAAGAATGACACCTGCTTAATTCACCTTTACCCCCAGTGTTGAGCACAGGGCACTGTTTATCATACTTTATCTGCATTTATTCATAAATGCAAACAGATAAATAAAACAAATTTGTTTCCTAGTGTGTGTTTTATTACAAGTTCCTTCTCCAATTCTCATTATTTTTAAGAAGATGCTGCTGCCATTGGCCTGATTCAAGTTAATTTGAACACTTTTAAGTAGATGGGCCTTCAAGGCCCGTCTTTGTTTGAGGAAGGAGAACTTAATGGAATAGAAGGCAGCAACCACACATTAGGGAGCCAGCCAGAGGCTGCCAAAGCTAGAAATATTCTTCAAGACTGCCAAGGCTAGAAATATCCTCGCCCTTTAGAGAACAATAGCTGGCTTTTAAATATTCTGGTATTATACTAGGAAACGAACACACGGCTGGATATGGAGTCAGGATGCACATGCTTTGCATGGGAAGGAGGAAAGAGAATGACAGTTATTGCTTTCGCTCACATTTCCCCAGTCCCTTTCCTCCATCCGAATGGCAAGGATATGATGCAAACTGAAGCAATTGCTTGGGACCCAGATATGTACCCTTGTGTTCAGGACGGCAGACTGATTACCTCTGGACTGTCCCATAACAGAAATAAACTTTATCTTAGGCCATTATTTTGTCTCTTTGTGACAGCAGCTCAATAGACATCCTAACTAAAGTAGAGAGATTCCAGAGGATTAAGATAGTCAGGCTCCCAGCAGGGTTTGTTTTGAGTGAGTTTGAGAGTCTTTCTTGAAGAGGAATTCAAAATAGAAGAGAGCCTGAAATAGAAGTGGTGTCACTGGGAGTTTTAGTGTGAAGATAAAAGGATGTCAGTTACCATTGCTTTGTGGTCTAAAATGGACATGAAGGAAGCGATTCCTAGTGAAGGTGGCATGTATCCACTCTATGTGATGGCATTGGCACCCAGCTACCATTGGAGCAGCTGGGGGTATAATGTTGGTGTCAGGAGTCAGGTGGGAAGTAAGAAAAGGGGTAGATGGTGGCATATCTGGAGATAGTTCATTTTGAGTAGAAGGGCATGGTTTGAAAGGTCATGGAGCAGATTCTGAGTAAAAAAAATACCTTAATCCTTACCTAGTTTCTTACTCCATTGTACCCTAGAGTAGTGACCCTGGAAAATTCCTGTCACTTTGCTTACTTATGATAGAAAAAGTTTAGACTGAATGAAGATCATTGTGCTTTGGCTAGAGAAGGCTGAACTCAGATGTCAATGACAGAGGAGAAAACCTTGTTGCCCTGAGAGGCCTGCTGGTCGGTGGGGAGGCGCAGAGCTGCGTTTCACTAGGAACTTAATTTGCTTATTGCCTCAGACTTGACCAGTTCTCTCTGGGGCTTAATCAAGATAAAAGAACTCACAGGAGATGAATATGTTAATCAGAATTTGAATTATTCTTTTGTAAAGTAGCTATTTCTTTCCAGTGACTGAATTTTATATAATTATCATCCATGCCCCCTGTTTCTGTTATTAAAGTACATAGGAAACTGAGTTGCTGTATTTCTATGATTTTAAAATGTTACTAATAATTAGATTACACCATGGGTTAATTGCTATTTTTTGGAAAACAAAACTAATACCATATTAAATGTGCTCCTTGGAAGATGCTTACAAATGTTATAAATGTAAAAACGTGAAAATATATATGTCACTTTTTAGAAATGACAAAATGCTATAATAATACAGCTGTTCCTTCATGAGCAGAGGTTCAGAGGAAATCAGGTACACTATCCAGTCTGTGGACCCCAGACCAAAAGACCTTGGGAGGCATTGGAAAAAGCAGTGCCAGGCTTGCTTTCCTGGGAGAGCAAGTGTGCTCCAGTGGAGAGAAGTAGGATGTATGATATGGACAAAGCATATTCAATTTGGAATAATTTGAATTCCATTTTTGTAACATAGGACATATCATTTTGTTTTAGTTTCAAATTAACATAAAGAAGAACTAAATTTTAATGTTTAAAAAAATAGAATATTCTTTAATTCAAAAAATATTTTCCTGCATACCTGTCTCATGCCAGGCACCATGTTAGATGCTGGGGACACCATGATGAGCTAGACAGTCTCTTCCTGTATGGAGGTGAGAGTTCAGTGATAAAAGTTGAGATGCCCTAGGGCAGGCACTGAGGCATCTCAATGAACAGTGATGCCACCTCATCAGAGAATATTCTAGTGGCTACATTAAGTTCCTCTACTTGGGACAATGGTGAACCAACATTGACAAGTTTTTGCTCTCTGGTCCTCTTCCTAGGCTCCATGTGCATTGAATTCTTCTGTCTACACATTCATTCTGTTTTGAAAATAAATCAGTTAAGATAATTGATTAGGTTCCAGGGTTTTTTTCATAAATGCAATAATTTGTTTTCCTGTCTCTGATCTTCTGTTTTCAGAACATAATGTTTTATAAAGTGTTTTTTGGAGATAACAGATCATATCCATTCAGAACTGATTTACTAGTTTAACCTTCAAAGAGACATCTTATTTTTAAACTCTGATGGGCATCTCAATGTCATCTCAACTTCAATGGTAGAATATGTCACTCACCATCAACAATATTTATTAAGACTTAAAATGTGCTCAGCACTGTGCTAGACACACAGGGTATGGTACAAAGATCAAAGGAAGATGTTCTTGATCTCAAATAGCTTAAGGCTGAGTGTACATGTATAAAATGATAACTAGCCCAATGAGCCAGCTTATGCCAAATCAGGGCCATCGACAGGAAGTACTCTGTGGATGAGAATCATGTGGGCTGCCAAGATTTTGGCAAAGATAACTCCTTAATATTATTCCCATTACCTACAACTGAATAGTCCATCTGGTCTTACCTTACTGCTATAGGAATAATTCTTTTAGTTTGGATTAAATTTAGGTTTTACCCAAATTGGCTCTCAGGGAAGTAAAAAGTGTCTTTTGAAGACACTGTGATAGGTACAACATGAGAATACTGAAATATAAGACATCTTTTATATTTTCTGAGCAGCTTCCAGTCTGATTAAGGAGATAAAAATGCTAAAGTTAAGATATGGAATAACAAACATCTAAAGTTAAATGCCAAACTGTAGAATGCAATTAGGGAAACTACCAACCGTGTTATTGGAAAATTTTAATTTAGCTGTCAAAAGCAAAATATTTCTACTCCAATGGAATAAAAGGCAGTTTACAAGTACAATATGGCTCTGTACAAAGTGAGCCTGGACAACGAAAGGGTTGGTTTGGCCATTTTTGGTGATAAGTTATGGCAGCCGAGGAACAGAAAGTAGTCGTGTCAGGACTCAGGCTATGCTGGGGGAGGGGGTTGCTCTCTTGATGTTCAAACAACCTAGACCTCTAAAGTGGGAAAGTGCTCTGCAAAAGCCATATCATATGAGTGCCCCATGTCATGTACTTTGAGCTCAGCTCTGCTGTCTACTTAGGTCAGTTAAGGTGGAGGGAAAACTGAAACCAAAGAAAGTGAAATAAAGAGTACCATGCATTGAACATATACTACATTCCAAATGTAGTATATAATAATTACTTTACTTGTATGTTATCTTGTTTTCATAAAAGTTTTATATGATATATGTTATCATTTCCCCCTTTATACATGAGAAAAGTGAAGCTCATGGAGTTTGAGTGACTTGTCTCAGGTCAAATGCCTCGGTACTGGCATAGCTGGGATTCAAACTCATATCTCTGTCTCCTAAGCCTGTGCTTCTCCTACACCTTACTCAGGGGGGGACACTGAGGGGACAAGTGTCTGTCCAGCAGCAACATCGTATAGACCATGCCTGCTCTGTAGGGCAGTAGCCCTGCCTTCTGCAGTGCAGAAAGGAGAAGGAAGAAAAGCAGGTTTCAGATTGCTTCCCTACTTTCCTGTAGTCTGGCTCATGTTTTCTTTTTAAGCTATAGGTTTCTGCCAACAGAGAATACCTCCCATATCACCCATATGCACCCTATTTATAATTGGAAAGTACTATTTAACTCCAGTGGGGCCAGTGAAGCAGCAGAATACAACATCCCCTTGTACATTGCAGGCATACAATAAACATTGAGCAGAAAAAAAAATCTCAGCATACCCAGAAGATGAAACAGCTGGTGTTCATCAGGGCATTCCAGTGGAAAATTCATGAAACTGCAAAAAATTCTGTTTAATTCTCACTGTCACCTCTTGCCCCTTGGCAGAAACTCTTGAAGCATAATGACATGAAAGATATATTCAGTTTAGAGTTTTCCTCACTCTTTACCAACACTCCCCAAATTAACAGTTTTCCTGCTCTTCTTCTTCCTTCTGATGCACGGCAGAAACAGAACTGTGTAGTAAAACAAAGCATTGATAGAGTTAGGGAAGTCAGGATTTTACTTCTAGCTTGTTGGTAATAATTATATAATTTTGGGCAAGTAAATTTTGATTTTCTGGTCTCCATTATCTCACCAATGAGAGTATTGTTCTGTTGGGACCAGTATTCACTTATACACTGCTGGTGGGGAATGTAAATTAGTTCAGCCACTGTGGAAAGCAGTCAGGAGAGTTCTCAAAGAACTACCATCTGACCCAGCAATCCCAATACTGGGTATATACCCAGAGGAATATAAATCATTTTACTATAAAGACACATGCACTCGTATGTTTGTCCCAGCATTATCTGCAATAGCAAAGACATGAAATCAACCTAGATGCCCATCGATGGTGGACTAGATAGAGAAAATGTGGTGCGTATATACCATAAAACATTGTTCAGTCATGAAAAAGAACACAATCATATCATTTGCAGCAATATGGCTGGAGCTGGAGGCCGTTATCCAAAGTAAATTAATGCAGGAACAGAAAACAAAAATACCACATGTTCTCACTTATTAGTGGGGAGCTAAACACTGAGTACACATGGAGACAAAGAAGGGAACAGTAGACACCAGGCCTTGCTTAACAGTGAAGGGTGGGAAAAAGGTGAGGACTGAAAAACTACCTATCAGGTATTATGCTGATTACCGAGGTGACAAAATTATATGTACACCCAAAAGAGACACTTAGTTTACCCACATAAAAAACCTGCACATGTACCTCTTGAATCTAAAATAAATGGAAAGGAAAACAATAAAAAATAGTAATAATATGGTCTTCTGTTTCATGACACAAAATGTCTTTTTATTTATTTAAGTCAACTTTGATTTCTTAAAGCAATGTTGAAGTATTTTACCTCTTTTGTTACATCTATGGCCAATTAATATAATAAGAATGGCAAGAGCATTCAATGGGGGTGAATGATCTCTTTAACAAATAATACTGAGATAACTTTATATCTATAGGCAAAGAGTAATGTTGGACCTCTACCTCATGCCATGTACAAAAATCAACTTAAAATGAATTGATGATGTAAATATAAAATGCAAAAGTATAAAATTCATTAGCAAGAACATAAATCTTTATGACTCTGGGTTTGGCAATGGCTTATATGATATGATACTAAAAGCACCAAAAGAAAGAAAAATAGCTGAATTGGACCTCATCAAAATAAAAAGCTTGTGAATCCAAGAATATTATCAAGAAGGCAAAAAGACAACCCAGAGAATGGAAAAGTATTTGCAAATAATATGTCTGATAAGGACTTAACATCTAGGATATACAAAGAACTCTTATAATTCAACAACAAAAAGATAATACAATTTTAAAATGGACAAAGAACATGAATAGACATTTATCCAAAAAAGTTATACAAATGACTAACAAAAACATGAAAAGATGCTCAACCTTATGGAAAATGTAAATCCATTATGGACAATGACTTACCACTTTATACCCACTTGGAGAGCTATGAAAAATAAAAAATGAAAAGTAACAAATGTTGGTGAGGATGTGAGGAAATTGGAATCCATGTACATTGCTAATGGGAATGTAATATGATTCAGCAACTGTGATAAACACTTCCACACAGAATTATTATATGAGCCAACTATTTACTTCTAAGTATATACGCACTAGAATTGAAATCACATATTCAAAAAATTACCTGTACATAGCAGCACTATTCACAATAGCAAAAGGTTAAAAGCAACCCTAATGCCCATCAATGGATGAATGGATAAACAAATGGATAAATACGTATTGTGGGGTATCAATATGATGAAATATTACTCAGCCACAAAAAAGTATAAAGTACCACAAAGAATGCACCTCAAAAACACGCTGAGTGAAAGAAGCCTGACCTAAAAGGTTACATATAGTATGATGCCACTTATGTGAATTATCCCGAATAAGTAAATACATAGAAATAGATAGATTGGCAGGTGCCAAGGGTTGCAGAATAGGGGAATTGGGGAATAGCAGCTTAATGTATACAGGGCTTCACTTTGGGGTGATAAAAGTGTTTTGAAAGAAGATAGAAGTAGTGTTTGTACAACATTGTGGATGTACTGAATGCCACTGAATTTTCACTTTAAAATTATAAATTTTATATTATGTAAATTTTACTTTAAGACAGGCAAGAAATAAATAGGTCTTCAGTTATGTAGTTTTTTTAATTACAGGAAATATATTTTGGTTTAATTGTATCTTCTTTAAAATCCTTGTCAGATAGAATTTCATGGTTACAACTCTTAAATTCAAAGTTAACACTCTCACGTATATATGAAAGAATCCCAAGGTATATCAGGAACATGCTGATTCTTTGACGTGTATATACCTGCTCATCCTGTACATCTACTATTTATAATACCTATTTCAGTCTTGAAGCCTGCAACTTTTCAATTTTATCACTCCCAGCTGTCTGACCTGAGGTGTCTTTTATTTCTCCATTTTTCTTTTTCCTTTAGGATTGTGTTTATTTTTCTTTTTCTGTGGAAAACTGTAGTCTATATGACTTCTGGGGGGAAAAAAGACCTCTGATCATGAGCTACCAAAATGACCAGGGTGGCAAAGACTGAGTGTAAAAAAAGGAATTGGAGTTGGAAAGCCCCTGGAAGAGTGTCCAATACTTGACATTGTAGAAGACCACAGCTCATGTGGTCCTGAGCACATATAAGGCTCTGCTAAGCACCATCTACTCTGATTTATTTAGTCTCAGTTTATTTTTATTAATCATATAATAAATTTCCAACAAGACTGAAAAATTCAGTAGATAGATTCTACTATGCCACCAAAAATTGGGCTATTCTCAACTTGGGAACAGTCTGTCCAAAGAGCAGCTAGCTTGGTCACACACTCTTTATTCCCTCACTCTGGCCTGTTGGTGTGTTTAAACTGTAAAGTCATTTTTCTCTGTGAAGCTTTCAATGACCACACCAATTGACCTCCAGCAGTGTGCAATGTTTAGAAATGTTTTTTTCAAGTCAAGTTTCCATTTTCTTATTAAGTGCAATAAACTTACCCAGAAAATGCTTCTATCAAACCCTAACTTTTATTCTCTGGGGCTTCAGTGTAGCACATTGTGTTGCTCATGACATCATAGTCTCCATGGCAACTCCTCAGTGAGACATCTCATGGTCAAAAGAAAAATAAATGCAAACAAAGTTCTGTTCAATCTTAATAGCATTGGTTATTTATTATTGAGAAAGGAGGGAGTGGGAAGAATTGAATTGTATTATTTGAGGATAACCACAGAAATTTCCAGCCAAACTTTTAAGAGTCTCAATCAGTAATTTCTATTCTTTCAATTTCTTCTTAATAAAAACTGAACCTTTTGAGGCTTACTTGGACAGGTATTCTGGGCACTGAGAAGTGAGAGGAAACTTGACTGAGCATGTGAAAGAGGGCCCAGCTGCCACGATTAATACCGCTGCCATAATAAACAGATGTCGGGCTAACTGTGTGATCTTCAGAAAGTCAGACAAATTCTCTGTACCAATTATCTCAGGTGTTGAAAGGAAGAAAGTAATTGTTCTGGCACTTTTAGAGGGTATATTGTGAAGATAAAATACCTGATTTTTGTATATTTGAGACTATGTATATTTTTGGAACCAACTGGCAAGAATTATAGTTCTCTTTGATAATCAATTGTATAACACATTTCAATTATGGTGGCTGCCACACCCATAATCCTTTCTAAGAAAATATGCCTCTTACTGAAAAAGGGATCTAGACAGCCATATTTACTGCCATGTTGACCTACCCTCTGCTATAGCCATTGACTAAGGTGAACACCTGAAACATCCATAATATGTCCTGGTGTGAAGAAAGAGGTAAAGAAACCAGATTCTCTCTATTTGGAATTTGCACTGGAAAACTGTGAGAAGCAGAATACAAAACTGAGAGTACAGATAGAAAGTAGTCACGAAGAAGTATCAGGGACATGAGGGTACACTTGTAAGGAAAATAAAGAGAAGTATCAGGATAGATAACAGCTAAGTAGATGTTATAAAACAGCAGATACTATGAATTCAGTAAAACTATAGCGAGAGGATAAAAACAATAAGTCAGCCAGTAGCCAAAGACAGTGATTGTTGCAGAGAGAATTAGAAACACCAAGAGAAACTATTTATTCAGCAAACATTTATTGAGTGCCTATTGTACAATGTGGGGCTTAGAGATTCAATAACAAGACAGACATGGAGCAAAAACGGAACAGATTATTAATCGTTAGAGCGTTTTAAGTGCTCTGATAGAAAATATATAGTGTACTGCAGGAGTACATAGCAGGCACAGCTAACTTAGTCTGAACAGTTCAAGAAAGACTTCCCATTGGAACTGGTCATTTAGGCTCAGACCTAATTAATAAGTAGGAGTAATTCTGGTAAGAAGAGTGTTTCAAGCTATTGCAAAGAAAACATGGAAAGACTTGGTAATGAGATGTCAGCAGCTTGCCGGCACCAGGATACATGTAATTCTGCAATTAATTCCATTGTTTTAAGATATTCTAAGCAAAGCTATCTTTCTTCTGACCTATATGGTCTAACTAAAGTAAATGCCTAAAAGATTTAAGACAGCTCACATGAAGACAATAGGTTTATAGAGGAATATGAGACAGAGTCATGCTCTCAAGAAGCTCAGAACATCAATGAGCAGGTGGGCTATCAACAACAAAGAAATAAGAAAACTAATAATTAAACATTCTATTTTTTTAAAGTGCCAAGTTATAAGGCAAATCATAATTTTCAAATGATTAAACATGAACTTCTTTTCCAAAGAGATATTTTTCTTTGTGGTTAATGGAAGTTTTACATATAATAACTTATAGATGTAACAATTTATTTTATGCTGATACCAACTTAACTTCAATTGCATACAACTCTGTACTTTTATTTTTCTCACACCACACTTTTTAAATTGATGTTACAGTTTGCATATTTTATTAATATATTGTTTATCCATTAACATATTTTTTTTTTTCTTTTTGGAGACAGAGTGTCGCTCTGTCACCAGGCGCCAGGCTGGAGTGCAGTGGCGCGATCCTGGCTCACTGCAACCTCCGCCTCCCAAGTTCAAGCAATTCTCCTGCCTCGGCCTCCCGAGTAGCTGGGACTACAGGCACACACCACCACGCCCAGCTAATTTTTGTATTTTTTTAGTGGAGACAGGGTTTCGCCATGTTGGCCAGGATGGTCTCAGTCTCTTGACCTTATGCTCCGTCCGCCTCGGCCTCCCAAAGTGCTGGGATTACAGGCGTGAGCCACAGTGCCCAGCCCCATTAACATTTTTATAGTTATGATTATTTTTAATACTTTTGTATTTTAGCTTTTATACTAGAATTAAAAGTGATATATGTTCCATAGTTACAGAATTACAGTATTCTGTATTTGTCTACATATTTGCTTTTACTCTTTTGTATGTTTTCATCTTGCTGTTTAGCATTCTTCCATTTCAACTTGAATAACTGCCTTTAGCATTCCTTGTAAAGTAGGTCTAGTGGTGGTAAAATCCCTTAGTTTTGTTTTTCTGGGAGACTTTTTATTTTTCTTTTATTTCTAAAGGATATTTGGCTGGGCACAGTACTCTTGCTTGGCAAGTTTTCTTTTTTTGTTTCAGCACTTTGAATATATCATCTTACTCTCTTCTGGCCGGAAGGAGTGTCTGCTGAGAAATCTCCTGTTAGTCTTATAAAAGATCCCCTATATGTAAAAAGTTGCTTTTCTCTTGCTGTATTCAAAATTTGCCCTTTATATTTGATGATTTACAGTTCAATTATAATGTGTCTCAGTGTGGATTTCTTTGGGATTATTTTATTTGGGATAATTTGTTATTCCTATACAAGGATGTCAGTTTTCTTCTCAGATTGGAAAATTTTGGTGACTATGTCTTCAAATAAGATTTTTGGCCCTTTCTCTTATTTTTCTGGGATCTCCATAATGCACCAATGTCCACTTGATGGTGTCTAATAAATCCCTTAATATTTTTTCATTACTTTTCATTATTTTTTCATTTTGCTCCTCCAACTGAGTAATTTGAAATAGTTTACTAATTCTTTCTTCTGCTTGACCTACTCTACTGTTGAAACCTTCTGATAAATTTTACAGTTCAGTTTTTATATACTTCAGCTCCAGGATTTCAATTTTTTTCTTTTAAAGTATTTTATATCTCTTTGTTAAAATTCTTAATTTGTTTATGATGAGTTTGTGAATCCTCTTTATAATTGTTATTTTAAATTTAGTGTCCAGGGATTCATACATCTCCATAACATGAGGGTTGGTTTCTGAAGCTTCCTCTTATTTCTTGTTTGGATTATGTTTTTCTACTCTTTTATTTTCCTTGACTCTTTGTGTTGGTATCTTAGCATTAGGAAAAAAACTCCATCTCTCCCAGTGTAGAACACACAAAATAAAAAGATGAAGAAATTAAAGCATGTCATTACAAAAATCAATGAAAAAATAAAGACAGAAAAAGAAGAAAAGAAGGGCAAAAGAGCTACAAGACAGAAAACAAAATTTAAAAAAATGGAAGTAACAAATTCTTTCCTATGAATAATCACTTTAAATGTAAATAAATTAAACACTCCAATCAAAAACAGAGTGGATGAATGGATGAGAATAAAATTCAACCATATGCTGCCTATGAGAGACCTGCTTTATTTTCAAAGACACACGTAGGCAGAAAAGTAACAAGATATAAAAAAGATACTTCATGCAAATGGTAACCAAAAGAGAGAAAGGATGACTACACCTATAACAGAAAAAAATAGACTTTGAGTAGAAAATTGAAAAATGAGACAAAGAAGTATTTATATAATAATGAAGTGCTCAATTCATCAAGATTATGTAAATATATATGCACCAACTGTCAAAACACCTAAATATATAAGCAGTCATTGACAGAGCTAAAGGGAGAAATAAATAGTAATACAGTAATACAAGGGGATTTCAATACTCAAATTTCAACAATGGATGGAACACCCAGAGAGAAAGTCAATAAGAAAACAGTGGAACTAAACAGTATAAATCAAGTGAACTTAACAGATCTATACAGAACATTCTACCCAACAGCAGCAGAATACATTCTAGAGCACACAGAACAATCTCCAGGATACATCATGTGTTTGGACACAAAACAAGTGTTAACAAATTTCAAGATTGAAATTATCTCAAGTATCTTTTCTGACCAAACTAGAAGTCAAAAGAAGAAAAAATTGGAAAATTCACAGTTATATGGAAATTAACACACTCTTGAATGACCAATGGGTCAAAGAAGAAATATAAACCAGGGAATATCTCAAGATAAACAAACAAAACACCATATTTAAACTTACTTAATGTAGCAAAAGCAGTATTATGAGGGAAATTTATAGCTTAAATACCTACATTTTTTAAAAAGAAAGATCTCAAATAAATAACTTAATTGTACACCTGAAGGAACTAGAAAGGAAAAACAAACTAAGCTGAAAGTTAACAGAAGGGGAAAATAATAAATATTAGGGCAGAGATAAATAAAACAGAGAATATAAAAGAAAGATAATAGACAAAAAATCAATTAAACTAAGAGTTGGTGTTTTAAAAAGAATATTAAAATTGGCAAACTTTTAGCTAGATTCACTAGAACAAAAAAAGAGAAGACACAAATAAATAAAATCAGAAATGAAACAGAAGACATTACAACTGATGCTACAGAAATAAAAATGATCGTTAAGAGACTAGTATGAACAATTAGATATCAACAAATTGAGTGACTTAGAAGAAACTGATAAATTTTTAACACATACAACCCACCAGGACTAAGTCTTAAAGAAACAGAAAACCTAAACAGACCCATTATTAGTAGTGATATTGACTCAGTAAAAAAACACCTGTCAACAAAGAAAAATCCAGGACCTAATGGCTTCACTACTGGATTCTACCAAACATTTAAAGTAATATTAACACCACTGTATCTCAAACTCTTCCAAAAAGTTGGAGAGTAGGAAACAATTTTAAACTCATTTTATGAGGCTTGTGTTACACTATATTAACTTAGACAAAGATACTTGAAGAAAGAATATCCCTGATGAACAAAGATGCAAAATTTATCAATAAAATACTGGCAACTGAATACAACAGTACATTGAAATGGTCATATAGTATGATCAAATGGGATTCATCCTTGGAATGTGAGAAAAATTTAACACATGAAAATAAATTAATGTGATACATCATACTAAGAGAATGAAGATTGAAACTTATATAGTCATCTCAGTAGACAAAGGTCAACATTTGAAAATTCAACATTCTCTCATAATAAAAATGTAACAAACTAGGAATAGAAGGAAATTACCTCAACATAATTTAAGCCATATATGATAAGCCCACAGTTAACAACATACTCAATAGTAAAAAAATTGAAAGCTCTTCTTCTAAGATCAGGAACAGGGCAGGGGGGCCTACTCTCACCACTTTGATTCCGTATAGTACTGGAAGCCAGAGCAATTAGGTGAGGAAAAGAAACAAAAGGCATCCAAATAGAAAAGGAAGGAGCATAATGTTCTCTCTTTGCAGGTGACATTATCTTATATGTAGAAAATCCTTCACACTCTACAAAGAACTTTATTGGAATAAATTATGTAAAGTTATAGGATACAAAATCACCATACCAAAACCAGTTGCATTTCTATGTAGTAATGACAAACTATGTTAAAATAAATCAAGAAAACAATTCTAATTACAATTGCATGAAAAAGAATAAAATATTTAGGAATAAACTTAAGGAGGTAAAAGACTTGTACATTGAAAACTGTAAAACATTGATTAAAGGAATTAAAGAAGACACAAGTAAGTGAATAGCCATCCTATGTTCATAAGTTTGGAAGACAATATTGTTAAAATGTGCATACCACCCACAGAGGTCTACAGATTCAATACAATTTCTATCAAAACCCCACTGATATTATTTACAGAAACAGAAAAATTAAAGCCAATATATGTGGAGCGACAAAGGACTCCAAATAGCCCAAACAATTGAGCAAAAAAGAACAAAGCTGGAGGCATCATACTTCCTGATTTCTGAATATATTACAAAGTTAAAATATGTAACACCATATGGTATTGGTATAAATATAGACACATAGACCAATGAAACAGAATAGAGAGCCCAGAAATAAACCCAAGTATGGATGGTCAACTGGTGTTTGACAAAGGTGACAGGAATGCACAATATGGAAAGGATAGTCTTTGACAACTGGTGTTGGAAAACCTGGATATCTATATGCAAAATAACAGAAATGGACTAATATCTTACATCACACCCCAAAATTAATTCAAGGTGTATTAAAGGGTTAAAGACAAGAAACTGTAAAATATTCCTAGAAGAAAACATAGAAAAAGCTTCATAACATTAGTCTTGGCAGTGATTTCTTAGATATGATAACAAAAGCACACATGCAAACAAATGCTAAGATAGGTAGGTGGAATTGCATCAGACTAAGAAGCTTCTGCACAGGAAGCAAAGTAAAAAAGCAATAGAAGAAAATACATGCAAATCATATATCTGATAAAACATTAATGTCCAAAATATATAAGGAACTCCTACAATTCAATAGCAGAAAACCAAATAACACAATTTAAAAAAATGTACGAAAGACCTGAATACTAAAATTGGTATTTCTTTAAATGAGACATACAAATGGCCAAGTAGATGAATAGATGTTAACATTACTAATCATCAGGGGAATACAAATCAAAACCACAAAGATGTATCACCTCACCTATTAGAATGGGTTTTTGTTTTTAATATGTATATATATTTTATTGCACTTTAGGTTCTGGGGT
Source organism: Ateles fusciceps (assembly GCA_036589455.1). Classification (NCBI taxonomy): domain Eukaryota; kingdom Metazoa; phylum Chordata; class Mammalia; order Primates; family Atelidae; genus Ateles; species Ateles fusciceps. The sequence continues at coordinate 6,522,638 of JAZHEH010002496.1, forward strand.
ACATGTGCAGAACATGCAGGATTGCTGCATAGGTACACACATGGCAATGTGGTTTGCTGCCTCCATCCCACCGTCACCTATATTTGGCATTTCTTTCCATGTTATCCCTCCCCAACTTCCCTACCCTGCACTGTCCCTCCCCTGTTCTCCCCCAACAGACTCCAGTGTGTGATGCTCCCCCCTCCCCTGTGTCCATGTGTTCTCATTGTTCAGCACCCACCTGTGAGTGAGAACATGCAGTGTTTGACTTTCTGTTCTTCTGTCAGTTTGCTGAGAATAATGGTTTCCAGATTCATCCATGTCCCTACGAAGGACACAAACTCATCGTTTTTTATGGCTGCATAGTATTCCATGGTGTATATGTGCCACATTTTCCCTGTCCAGTCTATCGTTGATGGGCATTTGGGTTGGTTCCAGGTCTTTGCTATTGTAAACAGTGCCACAGTGAACATACGTGTGCATGTGTCTTTATAATGGAAATATTTATAATCCTTTGGATAGATACCCAGTAATGGGATTGCTGGGTCAGATGGAATTTCTATTTCTAGGTCCTTGAGGAATTGCCACACTGTCTTCCACAATGGTTGAACTAATTTACACTCCCACCAACAGTGTAAAAGTGTTCCTATTTCTCCACATCCTCTCCAGCATCTGTTGTCTCCAGATTTTTTAATGATTGCCATTCTAACTGGCATGAGATCGTATCTCAATGTGGTTTTGATTTGCATTTGGGTATTATTTTTAAAAAGTTGTTGGCAAGAATGTGACGATACTGGAATCCTTGTACACTGTTGGTGAAAATGTAAATTGGTATAACATTTATAAAAACAATATGGAGGTTCCTTGAAAAATTAAAAATAGAACTGCCATATGATCCAGCAATCCCTCTTCTGGGTATTTATCAAAAAGACTAGAAATCAGGATCTTGAAGAAGTATTTGCTCTCTCTTGTTCATTACAGTATTATTCACAATACCCAAAATGTAGAAACAACATAAATATCCATCTATTAATGAATGTATACAAAACGTGTGGTGTATGTGTGTGTGTGTGTGTGTGTATATATATATATATATATACACGTAATATACATATAATGAAATATTTTTAAGCCTTATAAAAAAAGGAAATCTTGTCATATGTAACAATATGGATAAACCTTGAGAATATTATGCTAAGTAAAATAAACTAGTCACAAAGGGACAAACATTGTATGATTCCACTTATTTGAGATATCTAAAATAGTCAAACTCATAGAAGTAGAAAGTAGAATGGTGGTTTTTGTAGCCAGTGGTAGGAGGAAGTGGAAAGTTGCTGTTTGACAGGTGTAAAATTTCAGCTATGCAAGATGAATACATTCTAGAGATCTACTAAACAATATTTTGCCTATAGTTAGTAACACTAATGTATGCTTAAAAAGTTGTTTACAGGGTAGTACTTATGTTGTGTCTTACCACAGTTTTAAAAAGGAGATATTTGATATGTGTCAGAATTTTATTTAAGTGATTAAAAGGCCTTTAGTATGGCAAAACTACTTCAGTGAGAATATGAGAAATTAGGATTTACATAGTCAGAAGAAATAAGAATGCTGAAATAACATTACTAAGTTAGGTAAAAGAACATCTGGGCTCTAAAAAATTGTTAGTGAAAATTACATTTCTCGAGAGATTCAGATGGCTCTCAGATGCACCAGAAAAATGATACTAGCAAGACATTAAAAGATTACGTAGTCTTTTTTTTTTGCCTTATTTTCAAGTTCTAGATAAACTATCCTGAACATTGCCTGTACCATCACAAAAGGCTGAATATTATTCTTGATAATGAATGTATGCACATGTAGTTACACACACATAAAAAGATGATTTCATATATTTTGTACTAAGAGCATTCATCTAACTTGTTAATTGCTTTCTACAGTTTTTATAGAAAAATGAAGTTAGACATAGGCTTAATATGTTGCCTACATATAGAGCCATGACTCCAATACTAATGGTACAGTAATTTATATTATTATACCAAATTCAGTGGTAATTACTGTATGTAGTACATTGTATAGGTTCTGTTCTGTTTGGCCTGATTTATTTACATGTGGATAGCAAGAACTGTTGAATCATAAACACTTTTATTGTATTTTCAGCAAAACTAGAGAGAAATTCACCTAATTAATTTCTGTCTGGAGGTTCTGTAAAGAATCTAAGGATCTAGGGTTGCATTTTCACTTTATTATTTCAGTTTTGTTTCTGCTATGATTAGCTTATCTTTCCTGAGGCTAACAGTACCTGTAACTGTAATAAACTTTGCCTCTGCAACGTCCCCCAGGTTCAGTGAGATTCCTGGCCTGCCAGGAAGTGACCTTCTTTACTGACAGCTGCAAGCCATAGACCTCCTCAGAGGGCTTTGTAGGTATTGATTCCACATAGAAAGCACAACCCTTGCTCCTTAGTGGTAGGCCCTTCATACCTGATTAAATGGGATTTATTCTCCACCATGGCATTACAAGCATGGCTTTGTTTTCCAATTTATCTGTCCATTTATATACTGGCAAAAGGACTGATTCCTAAAAATCCTGTATAAATAATTACATTGCCATTAAAGATAAGGAGGCTCAATTCATGTTGTTGTAATAATATCTATTTCCTTTTTAAATACTTATGTAGACAAGGCAATTAGTATTTTATATGTTGTCTGTAAGATCATATAGATTATTAGAGAGATAACATCTGTCAGTGTAGTTTGTTTCTTTATAGATGAATTAAAACTTGGAAATTGTAAAATCTGATTTAAGTAGGATCTTATCTCTTTCTTTTTGTCAAAGGTCAGTTATGATTTCTCTAAGCTTAACCTAACATGAAATCACTTTTGTAAATTCTAGGAACCAGAGTCATTATCATCTTTAAGTTTCCCCAATGATTCGTTAGTTTAAAATATATATTACAAATTCTTGTAGGATATTTTTACTAATTTTAGGGGCCAGTGGGAATAAGCAAACATTCAAAGAGTGTTTCCTTTCAGTTTGCACTAATATAGCCCGCTAAACCGAGCATGAGAAATAGATCAAAAAGAAAGAAAAAAGGAAACCTTGTCTGCTTATCAGAAAAAAACATTAAAAACACTACTAATAATATTTTAAAACAAATAACCACACATAGATTTTACTGATTAATTTTATTCAGCCCTAATTAGTTGAATTACATTTTGTTGATACTCAGTGAACTACTGTTTACTTTCATGAAGTCTCTCCTTCTAGATTAAAGTAGTCCTATAAATCCTGACCCAGGCACGTGGTAAGATTAGATAGGTGCTGCTCATGGTGTTGATGTCAGCTCACCCTGAAAAGTTTATACTCATGGGTCTTTTCTTTGCAGCTTTGGTTATTAGGAGTACTTGTTATAGTTCTGCTCTCTGAAACTAAGATGATCCTCCTTTGCTATTTCTTCTAGAAGGTCCAATTTCTGACCTATTGCTAGAAAAAAGAAAAAAAAAAGTGGAGGTTTTCATGCAAGATGAGAGAAGAAAGCGCCTGTTGATAAAAAAAAGTGAAAAATTGGGCTAATTTTTTTTGAAGAAAGAAATCAGGAAAATTATGAGAAAACAAGCGAGTAAGCTATGTCAACCGAGATGTGTAATAGAGTCCTAAAAAAATAAAATAATGAAGACTTTAAGGAATAAGAAAAATATTGAAGCCTCAAATATGAAATTAGTCAGGAGATTTACTGGCTAATAAGTGAAAGGTGAAGGTAAAGGAAGGAAAGTAAATGACATCGAGGCCACTTAGAAGAAATAAGGTTATGGTTTGTGAAAACAGTTTCAGATTTGTTGAAAAATGAATTATAAATATGTCAGCCAAGGAAGACTTTATATTCTTAGAGATAATCTGTGAGCATTAAGCAAGATTAAAAAATATTTTGAAAGCAGGCTATTCTAAAGGAGATGTCAAGCAGACAATATTTCTGTTGACTGTAGCTCTAACAAGCCCAAAATGTGGTTTATTCATTGTACTGGTATTGACTTCGAAATTTCCATGAAAAATGAGCAAAAGGGGGAAAAAGCCATGTCAAAAATTACTGTTAAATAAAGCCATGTGACCTGCTTACTCATTTTAAGGAAACTCATTAGAACCCAAGGCGTGTTTTCTAGTTATTTTAAAATATTTTCCCTAATCTACTGTCCATTTGGCTGCTAAGCTATGACTAGAAATCTGGGTAAGTACTCAATTATTTTTTAGTGAAAAGCAATAGGCTTCTAGTCAGTTTTAGTTTTCTAAACTAAAACAAATTTAGGAAAAAAAAAATCTCAAGATGAAAGACACCTTTATCCTTCTTTCCAAGATAATACACAGGAGGCGCATCAGCTGTGTGATAAGAGAGCCAAGAATAAAACCAGTACTTGCCTTTTCTGTTGTAGAAAATTCCACTGTGTGGGTATCCTAGCACCTGTCCATGCCAGCCTCCGGAGTCTGCTTGTTCTCATGTTGGTGCCTTTGTTCTTCTTCTAGGAGTCCTCACCTCACTCTCTGTGTTCACCCTAAATGCCATCTAACTGACAAGATTCAACTCCAATCCCACTGCCTCTGTGAAGTCAGTTCTCCTCGTCTGGCTTTTATTAATCTCTGCTTTATGGTCCAAACACAGTTTTCAAAGGTCATACCATAGTACCCAGCACTTCTGAGTCAAATGATGCACTTATACGCTGCTAAAAAAAAAGTCATAAACCCTCCCATAATAGTGGTTATAGCCTTGTGTGATGGAAATAAAACTTCATAGAATGAGTATTCCTTGCCTTTTATCTCTTTCTGACCACTCAAATGGCTTATAATTTTGTCTTTTTGGTCACGTTTTCTTTTCAACACTCCAAGTTTCGCGGTGATTTCTTTTGAACTTTTTTGTGGAAAATTAACAGAAATAGGGGGAAAGGAAGAAATAAAGGCACTTGATCTAAGTCTTGAAGGAGTGCTATCTGGAGGGAGTAACAATAGTGGATGTGAGGACAAAAACATGTTAAAGAAATAAAGCTTCAGACTATACATTTTATTCATGATATTCAAGAAATTCTAATAACGGTTTTAAATAATTTTGAAATTGCCTTCTTGCTTATGTTCTTTTGACTATGACAATAAAAAGGTGAGGATTTCCTAATTTCTCCATTTGGTATCAATTTATCAAGAAAATACGTGCTAACCAAAATCAAGAACACTCTCTTGGAGTGAGGAGAGACAATATAGCATAGACTTTTGAGGCAGACTGATGGAGGTTTGAATTCCAGTTCTGTAATTTACTTCTTGTGCGAGCTTTGGCCAGTTATCTAAATAATCTGAGCCTTGAATACCACCTTTGTAAAAGGGGAATTATAGTACTAATAATAACAGTGATGATAATGATACATAACTCACAGGTGAGGTTAGTTGTGAGGGTTAAATAATGAGTCTAAAGAATCTAACAAGTTGTCAGACACTAAGTAAATACTCATTAATATGAACAACTATTATTGCAACCCATATGTAAGTAGTCCCTTTGGAAAGAAAAGTGATGAGAAAGGGATTAATTAATTTAGCTAAGGTGGTTCAAGCAAGGTTCTTCACAGGATTACATCTCATAGTATTAAATTTTTATTCATTTATACTTTCAAAAAACACATAAAATATGCACATTCACTGCAAAAAGATCATAAAATGTAAGAAAAAGAAAAAGTCATCTGAAACACCACATCTCTAAAAATAGTTACTGTTATACTGTTATTTTTTGCATACCTTTTCATACAGATTGTTTTCTGTATGTCTTATGGTTGATTTTTGTTTTAAACAGAAATAGGATACCATTATATATAATGTTTTGCAAACTACACTTATGTTGTGAATACTCTTTCATGTAAATATCTATATCTATACTTCCATTTTAAATTTCTGTGTAGTATTCCTTTGTTTCATAATTTATTTAATTCTGAAGATACAGTTTTGAGTTGATTTCCAAATGGTGAGAACAGGCTGTCACATGAAACTAATGTCAGGGAAAGCAGCACGTCTCAAGGCTCTGATACGGAAATAGGCTTTGTCAAGGGCTAGAAGAGGGCCAGCGTGATACCTAGGTAAGAAGAAATATTGGAGGATTTTGGGCAAAAGAACGGCATAATCTGTTTATTATTATTCTTTTAATCAATCCAGCAGCTCTTTGAGGACTGAAATAAAGTTGGGGGCTGTGAAGAATGGTAGCAGAAAAACCAGTTAGGGGGGCTGTTGCAGTTTTCCAAAAGGAAATGACAGTAACTTAAACCACAATAGAAAGTCTGCCGTTGCCATCTTGAAATGTTTAATAATTTACCTTTAAATTTGAGTTATATAAGGGAAAGTTTGATGGCACAATGAACCACGCACATGAGCAAATGAGATACATGCCATATGTGTGTCTATCATTTCTTGCCATCTCATTTGCATACAGAATTTTCAGTACCCCATGAGCACAAATTCTAGTGGACCTGCAGTGCAAAACATGGAAGTTCAGCAAGACTCACAGCAATATTTTTTTTTGTCTGCTTTTAAGATTTTTTGTTTATGACTAGTTTTAAGCAATTTGATTGTGATATGCTTGGATGTGTTTTTCTTCATGGTTCTTGTGCTAAGGGTCTGTTGAGTGTCTCAGATTTACAGTTTTCATGAAATCTGGAAAATTCCTGATCATTATTTCTGAAACTAGTTTTTCTGCCTTTACTCTCCTCTTTGAAGGCCCTAATTATCTACACTTTAGGCCATTTGGAGTTTCAAGCTACTTGTTAAGAATTTGATCTTTTTAGGCTTTGCTTTTATGATTTGTTAGGTGGATCTGAACTAGGGCTCAGTTGAAAGCTAATTATTTCCTACTACTGAGGAAAGACCTTCCTGAGTACTTTCCAAGTGGTCCATAAATTATGAGTTTTTCCAGCCTGGCTGGTGAGAACACAGTTCCTGGGCACTGTTCCATTTAATCCTTTTGAATGGTTCTTTCTCCAACATTAAATAGCTTCCCTCACATGGATGTACTGATAAGTACCCTGCTGAATAGTGGAAACGGATGCTCTGAAGTTTTCCTGAGTTCTTGCTCCGCGTAAATTTTTCTCCTCAACTTTGCTCTGTTTCAAGAGCTGTAACTATGTTGTCTTCCTGAGACCCTTAGCTTTATCTCTTTAACTTAAGGAGGACACTGATCTCTACCTGGTTTTCCCTTCTTGGCTCCACAACCTGGAATGATTCTCCAGAAAGTCAGCTTAGGAAATTGTAAATTTTACTTCATTTGTTTCCTGTGTCTTAGAGATCACTGTGTTTTGTTACCTGATGTCAAATGCTTGAATGCCTTCTTAAAAAAAAAATTACATATATACATATATACACACATACACACACACACCATGCTGTATATGAACATCATATATCTGTATCTCTCTCTACCTATCTATTGAGAGAGAGAGTCAAGATTATTCTCTGTTATTCCATGTTTACTGGAAATGGAAATCTTTCTTTCATCTTAATACACGGATTTTTCACAAAATTTCCAAGATTTTGACTTACTCCATGCCCATCCATTTCACCCAAATCTTCCACACTCATTTCTTTGTTTTCTTATACCCACCTCTGATGGGGATCACTCTCAGAGAGCATTTACCTTTTATTGAACAGTTTTTAAATATATCAATCTGATTGTTTTATTAAGTATGTGAATGTTCTCCTGATTCTGCCTGTGTCACTGGTGCTTCATTGTAGAACCATGGACTCTTGGCTTTGGGAAGCTCCTCATAATTTATCTCATCATGCAGATATCTTGTCTACATTACCCCTAAGAAGTAACCACTGATTTCTAAATTTCTAGAGTTAGGAAATGTGTCTGTTTATCTCAGAGAACTGTGTATTTAACCTATGAGTACATTCTGTTGATGATGATGATGATGATGATGATGATTCATAGAGAACACGTAGGTTTTACTGATTGGCTTAAGTGATGGAATACTAAATAAATGTTGCTTTGAAGAATTTGAGGGAGGATCCAAGATGGCCGAATAGGAACAGCTCCGGAGTGCATTTCTCAGCAAGAACAACACAGAGGGTGAGTGCCCATCGCATTTCCAAACAAATTTTCACTGCCCACAGACCAGGAGATTCCCCAGCCGAAAGCGCGACGAGTTTTCAGCACGGGGGGTTTCAGCTGGTACCGGGTTTGGCGCATAGAAACTCACACAAATCTGGGTGGCTGTTTCAACTGGTGCCTGGAACTGCCTGGGAGACAGAGCCGCTCATTCAATTGAAAGAGAGGGAACAAAGACAGGGAGCCAGGCGATCTGGCTTGGTGGGTACCACCTCCACAAAACAAGCAGTCTGAAACCCGTTTCACAGCAAGCACAGCTGGACCCAGGACGGTCCAGCTCAGTGGAGGGAAGGGCGTCCGCCACTACCGAGGCAGTTCACACAGCAGTTGAGCAGAGCCTGCGGCAGCTCAGCAACAGCCTCTGCTGACAGACTGACTAGACTACTCCGTGTGGGGCAGGGCATCTATGAAAAAAGGCAGCAGCACGACAGGAACCTATGCAACAATTCTGCATGATCTGCACATGTACCCCAGAACCTCAAGTACAATTAAAAAAAAAGAATTACCTTTGCTCTATGGCTAGTTTAAAAACCATTCAGTATGCATGTGTGAGTTGACATACATGCACACATGCACATATGCACACAAATTCAAGTTCTCCAGTCAACAAATTCCTTGCTTTATCTACCAGTTATTCTTCATAGCAGTTCGACGTGGGAGTTACTTTAACATACTGCGCTCTTATGTCCAAGCCTTTACACAGGCTGTGCCCATGCATGAAATGACACCTTCATATCTATTTAGTTAACTCTTCATCCTTCAGTTATTAGTTTAACTCTTATTTCCTCAGTAAACCTTCTCTTGATTCCTAGAACTCGTTTTGAACTCCTTCCTCTGTGTTGTCAAAACTCTTTTCTTCATACATAAGTTTTAATTTCTTACTTAGAGTTTGTTTCTTCCACTAGACCATAAACTCTATGAGAGGAGGGACACTGACTCTTTTTTTTTTTTTTTTCCTGCAATGATGTATAATCTGTGCCTAGAACAGCATCTGGCTTATGGTAGGTGACCAATGAAAACACATCATACCGATTTATATTCCCTTAAGATTTGTTAAGTTAATGAACCACAGAGGCAAGATTTCTCAGCACTTATTTCAAAATACCCTAATGATTTGTGCAGGTTCTAAAGGGTGAGATGGAAAGTACACCCTGATGGGCTTTGACATTGGACAATGGTTTACATTGTCACCAACTACTAGCTGAGTAATATGAGGCAAATTTTTTTTTGCATTCACAGATTCTCAAATGTAAAAATATATATATTGAGACAATAAGAGCCTCTTTTTGAAATTGTTATGAAAATTAAATGAAAGTACCTAAGTGCAAGTTCCTAGCACAAAGCTTAAAATATGGTGGAAATCCATAAATGTTGGCTTTTCTTTCCCATCCATTTATCACTCCACTTTCCTTCTCGTTCCCCTTTCTTCTTCTTTATTTCCGTGTTGTTTCCTCCTGAGGAGAATCCTAAGTGAATTGTTAATACTAACTGCAGTATAGGGATGACGTAGCAGAAAGCATTTTCTTCTCTAGGTCATTAGCAGGAATGTAGATAACATAGATGTAGTACAAAATCAAGAAGTCAGAACTGGAGATTTGTGAACTTAAAATTCTCCTTTAGGTAAAGGCATTGAATCCCAAAGAGGAAACGTAACTTGGCCAGGGTCCTAGCAAAGACCAGTGCAGTGCTACTGAAAATAACATGCCTCGGTATTTCAGGGAATGAATTCATAGGTTTGTTGGTTCTGGATTAATTACTATCAATTAATAGTATTCTTCTTTTTTTTTTTTTTTTTTTTTTTTGAGACAGATTCTCACTCTGTTGCCCAGTCTGGATGCAGTGGTGCCATTTCAGCTCACTGCAACCTCTGCTTCCTGGGTTCAAGTGATGTTCCCTGCCTCAGCCTCCCAAGTAGCCGGGATTACAGGCACCCACCACCACGCCCAGCTAATTTTTAGTAGAGATGGGGTTTTGCCATGTTGACCAGGCTGGTCTCGAACTCCTGACCTCAGGTGATCTGCCTGCCTCAGCCTCCCAAAGTGCTAGGATGACAGGAGTGAACCACTGTGCCTGGCTTAATACTCTTAGGCATATATTGAGTACTCCCAGGTGGTATTCATGGAGCTCAAACTGGCAAACAAAATGCAGATAGATGTTGAGATGAATTCTATCCTTTTCCTTATTTCTAAAACAAATCTAAGACTTCTTGTATAAAGAAGATAAGGCAGGCGTTGCTTTCAGATGGAATTCTTGCCATGTATTTACTGTTCATAGTCGTCCATCTGTTTAATAATTACCATTAACTGTACCTACTTCTATGGTGTAAAACTCATATTGCAGGCAAGTGGGTAGCATATCTACAAAGGTTGTGTCCATATGTTGTACTGTTGGGGTGTGCGGGTGGTGGTCAGGAAGGGAATGTTGAACTTTAGTGTCAGATAGCCCTGATAGAAATCAGGCCGTTGATATCTTATGACTGTGTGTTGTTCCTTTGAGTTGATCTCTGGGACCAGTGCCAGAAAAATAAATGAGAACCAGAGACCAAATTAAATGTTGCCTGATCATTATGTCAAAGACAAAAGCAGGAAGATAAAAATCTCAAAGCCAAATAGATCCAGGACAAAGAGGAAATAATGGCAGCTGTAGCCACAGTTTGGAACTAAGAAGTGGAACAAATGAGGCTGAACTTGCTGACCATCTGTTCAGAAGCAGAGAGAGCCTCAGAAAATACACGGGGCTGGGGGAGCTGGTGATGAGGTTCCACTTTCTTGTTCAGTTTCTTATTGGTGGGGTGACTTGGAAACAATTCTCTCTGAATTTCAGTCTCCTCCTCTGTTAAACGGAGATGATACCCCCATCATACAAAATCAGCATGTTAGTTCTCTAAAAGCTTTACCCTTTCTACCAACTACCTCCCATCATGAACACCCAACTTCCACCTTCAGTGACTTTCCAGAACCTCCTGGCATTGCTAGATTCCTGCCCATTGTAGGCATTGCTGTGGTACTTTAGCAGAAACATACGATGCAATAACAAGAATATAGAATTCATATTAAATTATACCAGAGTTCTAATTCTTCCTCTGCTCAAGGATGATCTTGAAAAATTACTTATTTTCTTTAGGCCTCAGGTTACCCAAACTCATAGGTCATTGTGAGGATTAAATGGGATGCTGCTCACAAAGTACTTAGTACAATGTCTGGCATATAATAAGATACTGCTAAATATGTGTTATTAGTGTTGATAATATTGTTAAAGTATTCATTTTAAAGACTTAAAAACATATTTAAATATCTATTGAGCATGTGTCAAAGATTTAAGCATCAGAGAGAAAAGCAACAGGATTGGTAAAGGAGACTCTGAAAGAAAGAAGTATATATAGTTTGTGAAAGAATAAATGCTCAAATAAGGTTGGTAAATTACATACAAAACTGTACACATCCTAGTGGGCCAATAAAATGGTGGCCTCTGAGGTTATTTTTTTCACTGGGCAATCATTATTTTTATCCCCCACTGGACAAAAATATCTCACAACTGATCAATCTCTACAAGTTAACACTTAACTATACACAGAATATGAGACCTAATTAATAACAAATATTAAGTCAAACTAAATGACAGCCCTAGAGAATCAGATAACTTGCAGCAGCATTGTTAGAAAATTCTCTAATAGATGATGAGAGATCTTGCAGTGCTCATCTTATTTTTAAGTTTCGGATAATTAGTTTTGCTTTGAGTGTGGTCAATGGGTGACTGGCCAGTCTGAGATGTTGGCCTTCTGGGATCTAGGCTTTGGAGGTCAAGTTAAAATTTCCTACCCTACAAGTCTTTGTAACCAAATTAAATCACCATAAATATTGGATTTGAAACTTGTATAGGCATTGGGAAATGAGGAAGGGAAAGATATAGGAGCCCAGTAATTGAACAAGTTTAACTTTCATTTTTTTGCATGAGGTGTGACCTTTTTTCTTGAGCTTTTAGAAATGGGACCTGTTTCACATCTGCATATAGCGTAATGTTTCTATCTGGCCAACATATTACTTAAACCTCAGCTGTTATCCTTCCTTCTCTGTCCTCTTTAGATAATTTCCTGTTTGCTTTTTAAATCCTTTCATTTCCCTTTATTCTTTATCTCCCTAGTTCATCTTTCCCTCCTCCTGTCCTATCCTTCCCAGGTCTTTTTATTATTTACTTCAGCGGCTTCTCCTTTTGTTTTATGACCCTTACCTCTTAGAGTGGTTGAAAGCAGAAAAGAACTGTTTTCTTTTCACTCTCTTCTCTGATTCCTTCCTTCAGTTTGCTTTTATGTTATCTAACCCCAGCTGTTTCTTTAGTAGTCACTCCAGGCCCTTTGTTCCTCAATTCCTTCCTTTTGACCATTTCACACATTCTTAGGCCATTGAAGGTGGACAAAAGGGGAAATGAAACTCTTAAAATAAATCAACATATATGGTAGAAGTGAATCTTTGATTATTCTTTAATCCAGGATGCCACATTTAATACATTAAATAAATAAAACTATTTTATTACTTTTGAAATCTGTAAAGACAGTGATTCCAGCATAGATTTTTAAATAAATGCTTTCCCATAAGATTGCCTCATTAATGTAAGTATTTTCATTTCTGTATGCTTTTTTGCATAATTGTATATGTCACATACCTACATATAAAAAATCTATTTAAGCTTGTGGCATATCTTGTAGATGTAGTAAAGAGTAGCCTATGGGCCTGAAGACCTTTTGGTATGAGAGGCAAAGACCAGCAAGCAGAGAAAGCTGAGTCTAATCTCACGGAGGGTGTCGCAGTGTTTGAATTTCCTTGCTCTGCACTCACGGTCAGGATACAGGTCTGCCTTCCACAAGTGTGGCAATCAGCAATGGACTTGCTTTCTATTTGTTTAGAGCAGAAGGTCAAGCTAGTTAATAAAAGGCATTCTAATACACGAAAAAAGAAGCTCCATTGCTTGAATAAAAAGTGGCACGTATTATATAGTGGTGAGAGTCTGAGTTCTGGAGTGAGATCAGAGTTGAAGTCCTGCCACTTGCTAGTTGGGTAATTTTGAGTAAGATAATCACTCAAGGTTCTCCAGGCTTTGATTTCTTTTTCTGTAGAATGGAGATAGTAATGGAGATACCAATTACTATTTGTGAGGATAAATTAAAGATACTATTTGTTATATATACTTTGTGACAAGATGCAGGTTAGCGTAAATGTTCAGGAAATGTTGTAAATCTTACATAACCACTTGCTTTTCTGTTCATTGATGTTTGCAAAGAGCAAAACATTTTTCAAGATATGTTACTGATCTGCATTATCATTTTCTTTTTTTTCACAGTCCCTTCCAACTGTTAAGTGGATACCTGCTGGGCAAATGGGAGTAAGAAAACCAATAATTAATTTAAAAAACATGTTACTGATACAGAAATAGACTGATAGCTTAGTGAGGCAGCATGAAGTTCAGGAATAAACCCATGTTTGTGGAGAAGTTTAGTATGTGATGAAGATGACCATTTCAAATCAGTGGGCATTTGGTTGAAAGCACACCCTTGTGTGACATATGAAATCCCCACGTTGGCCAAAATTTAAAGAAAAGCCCTAAATTTTGTCTTTAAAAATTAATAATTTATTACAGGATGGTAAACTGACTCTTCTTCCTAAATCCTCAGTATAATCAGAGAAAAGATACTTTGAAATCAATACATTCACAACAATGCTGAAAATTGAGAAAGGGTAATATAAGGAATAGAAACTGAAAAGAATTTCTGGAGAATTGAAAGAAAATGGAGATCAGATTAATGAAAATATTAAGAATATACAGATATTTGAGGAAAAGCAACAATAAAAATATAAAGAACTTAGCGGTAGAGGAAAAAATCAGAACCAGAGACCCAGGAAACAGAGAAATTTAAGAACATCTAACGTTACTGTTAGAGAGAGTTAAGAGAAGATTGCCACCTCAAAACAAAAACAGGCTGCAATGAAGGAGGCAGAATAAAGAACAGCTCTTATAAATAAAAATCATCATTGCTAATTTTTTAAACATAAGACCTGAAGACCGAAGTATAAATCTCAAAGAAGAAGACGATAACATTTCCAAAAATGTAAAGAGCAAAGGGGAAAAAAAGGTTATGAAAGAAAAATTAGAAAGCAAGGAGATAATATCTAGAAGTTCATGTCTATTCCTAGTATTTAAAATGATTAAATGCTCCTGGGAATAGACTGATAGATTAGTGTGGCAGCATGGAGCTCAGCATCTGATCTGCATTTATATGGAAATTTATATATGAGAAAGGTGGCGCTTTCAATCAGTGAGGATTGAGGAAATAGGGCTCTTTGGTCTTGGAACATTGTTAGTGCCTTACTCCACTCCCAAGTTATTTGATCAGATGCGAAACTGATGCAGATATGCCAGAAGATCTTGTAACCAACACTTCCAGTTTGTAACATTTTAATGCTTATTTCCTTCCATCCTAAAAGTAGACTTCACATTCCAAGGGAAGGGGAAAATGGAATAGAATGCAAAGGGAGGTTTAAGTTCTGCTCTAGCAGGCATGAGCAGGGAAAAATAAACAGTTGGGGAATTTTTCCAGTCCTGCCTGCTGTTCTGCTCCATTAATAATAGGCTGTTGCTCTTTTACAAAACCGAAGAATGGGCACTAGGACACAAATCTCATTCTCTTCCAGTTTTTAGCTTTCCTTGAGAAGATGGATCCATGAATATCCCCAGATGACTTACAAAACCTTGCTCAAATAGAAGCACAGAATTGCAGAGTTCAGAATGAAAGAAAAAGACATAAGGTTGCCTCAACCATTTTGTGAACTGAGAGCAGAAAGGAAACATTGATTTTATGTCTTACATATTTCATGTATATTACAAGGAGGGAGGGAGTGCAAGCCTGATATGATGGTCAATAAAGGGACTAGATTTACTATTTACTCAGACTAGCATGTGTAGGTTCTTCACAGTAATAGAAATTAAATTTGTGTTTAACTTTTAGCACATTAATCCAAACACATTCTAAGTCATCAAATGCCTACCTTAGAACTGCCACATAATTTCTGTGTTGGAGTATGCTTTTGTGTTTACAACTTTATTGGCCTCAAGTGGGAAGGAAAAGATCAGAGAAAAAAATAATATATTAGAGAAGGCCAATGGCATCATGATGCAAGCTATGAGTAAAGGTTTCATAGTAACTTAAATACAGAACTGTGATGGGAACATTAAGTTCTCTCAAATCACGCGGTAGCATAGCCTGCCAAACCAAAAAGATTCCTGCTCTAACATTCAGGGCCATAGTCACAGAGAACGGAGTGATCTTATTTCGGCAAGTAGCATCCTCAGTCACATTAAATTAATAGAGGTAATGTGAATTATATTGGTTCTGTAAGTTCATAGTTGTGTGAGCATAAGAAATTTATACCCAGATTTATGTTTGCACATATATTTAAATAGCATTATGATAAAAATAATTTAATTAAAAGTAAACACTGGTGTCATGAGTACTAGTATTTTTATTAGCCAGGACACACATCAAATTAGATCATCACAGACCTTAGTAGTTCTAGCAGGCTAGAAAGGTGGTTACACGTGGCTGAGCTGGAATAGAGACTAAGGCTCAGGTACTTTGGCCTCCTTATTTCTTCATTTGGCAAGCGCTCCCTAAGCTGTTCTGTTTAATTTCCATTCTTTTTCATGTTTTAGTTTTCTATTCATGAGTAAGTCTCTCTTTCCAGTGTTTACTTAGTAGTATGTGCTTCTTAGCAGATGGGAGAATGGGGTTTTTGAAAGAGCAGGGCTTGGGGTTTCTGCTGAGAAAAAATGGGAGCTAGCTCAAAACAAAGTAGCCCTAGTGGTACATAAACACTAACCAAGACAGTTCCAAAGCCTCTGAAATAATCCCAGCCATTTTGTGGGCAAGACAAGTGCTCTGGTGAGAATTATGACCACTCCCAGAGAATTAACACTTGGTAAAAATCCTTCCCTGTAAGACAAAGAACCCATGGCTCTTGGAGCTCTATGGGATGAGTGTTAATCAGATGGAAAGAAGGTGCATAGTTATTAAATTAGAATAACAATCAGTGAATTCACAATGAGAATATAATTATATTAAGCAGATAAAGTGCTCCTGGTTGCTGATCAGTGCATTCCCTCCCTATAGTCAATTATGATAAAAATGTTGTTTGGTGAACATACAATCAGAATCAGGGGAAGTTAGATAAATTGCCCATCTAGTTAGATCAGAACATGATGGACTGAGGCAGCCATCTCTTTTCAGGGGTGCACACCTGGCACACAGACTTTGCACTCTTCACAAATCAAGGGGCCCTCTCTTCTAGACAGGGGTTGAGTAAACTCAACCAAATTTGCTTCTGTGTTCTTTTTAAAAATACTTTCTTTTATGAACAGTCCCTTTCTGATTGGTATATGTTTCTCTGAATATGCTTACACTCTAAATCTGCTTACAACCAGGGCTTTGCCAGCCTGTGTCTTAGTTTTAAAGGCAAACATATAAACCAGCTTTGAGACAGTGTGTCCATTTTATTTTTCTGTCAAGTAATTGCCTTTGTCCATTTTTGCTGCTATAACAGAATACCTGGGACTGGCTGATTTATAATGAATTGCTTACAATTCCAGAGGCTGGAAAGTCCAAGATCAAGTTGCCAGCATCTTGTGAGGAGCTTCTTGCTATATTATCCCATGGTAAGAGGCAGATGGGCTGAGAGAGAGAAGAGAGAGAGAGAGCCAAAGAAAGCAAAAGGGATTCAAACTCTCCCTTTTATAATGAACCGACCCCTGCAATAACAGCATTAATCTGTTCACTGTGCCCTCATGGCCCAGTGAATTCTCAACTCTCATTAGGCCCCACCTTCCAGCACTGTTGAATTGGGAATTAAGTTTCCAACACATGCTTTTGGGGGACACATTCAAACCATAGGAATAATCTTGTTAATTTTGTTTCCAAGTTCTTGGCATCCTACTGTTGCTTCAGTTTACCACTTCTTTCTTTCTTTCTCTGGAGAGCCATGGCACCACAAGAATTCCATTTAGGAAGTGCTTGGGGGCTATGATCTAGTGGGAATGGCGGATGGACAGAGTACTCCTCTGAAGTTGCTTTTGGGGAAAGGTACACTGCTTTATGTAGAAAGTATTTATTTGGCAGTAGCTTGAAGCTGTGTTTACATCGTAATCATGTTTTTACTTGGGTTAGATGTTTATTTGGAGTTGATTTGGGCTATGAGGCTGTGTGAAGATTGTAGGTATTTCTGCCTTCCTAAGCCACCCCTTTGTTGTTAGTGTGTGATTTTGCTTTTTAACCTGGATCATAGATTGGCTTTGCAATATTCCTGGAGATGGAATTAATTAATTGGCTCTCTCCCAGCCATCTCAAATTACTTGTTTCACTTTTTTGGTTTACAGATATTTGTTTGCACCTGTGTGTATTTTGTGCCCTAGTTTTGCAAATCTGCAAATTACTAACTTTGTCAGCAAATGGACAACTTTCTTCTGAAGCTATCTCCTTTGCCAGAGAGTAAACATGCTTTTCTCTCTCCATTTGCACAATTTGACTTTAATCCCAGGAAATGTAGATAAAACCTGTGTCGGCATTCTGTTATCTCTCAATTAACTCTTGGTAACTGCAACCAATCCCTTGTGGCCCAGGTTTATCCTTGAATTCTGGTAGTAAGATCAAATTAGAAGAGGAATGCCATGAGCAGAAATGTAAGAGACTAAAATTTACAAGGGTGTGTATGAAATGTGTAGTTTTGGATGTATGTGTGTTCCCTTTAATTATACTCAAAAGTCAAAATAAATTACATTACTAGTTGAGTGACTCATGACCTATCTTCAATGCATCAATATAGTGCATAAGTTCCTATTGCTGTTGTGACAAATTACTACAAATTTAGTGGCTTAAAATAACATATTTATTATCTAATAGTTCTGAAGGTCAGAAATCCAAAATAGGTCTCATTAGGCTAAAAGCAAGATATTAGCAAGACTGTGTTCCTTTTGGAGGCTCCAAGGGGCGAATCAATTTTCTTGTCCTTTCTGTCTTCTAGAGGCTTCCCATAGTCCGTGACTCATGACCCTCTTTCTCCATCTTCAAAACCAGCAATGTTGGGCTAAATACTTCTAATGCTGCTGTCTCTCTGGTTCTTTTCTATTTTTCTCTTCTCCTTTTAAGGGCTCTTGTGATTACACTGAGTTTACTTATATAATCCAGGATAATGGCACTATTTTAAAGTCAGCTGATTAGCAACCTTAATTCCTTCTGCAACTTTTAATTACCCCTTTCCTTCTAGCCCTACATACGCACATGTTCCAGAAATGATAACACAGATATCGGCCATCTTTTGAAGGTAGGGTGTACTATTGTGTCTACCATACATGAAATGTCAAAACAATCTCTGAACATTTCAGTGTGAGTACCCCTGCTTCCACATTCTTTAACCTAAATGTAGATCAATGTCTTTGTATGTTTGAAGATCCCATCAATGTATGATATATGTTCATAAATACTCTCATTGAAATTCTTTCCTGCTGTAGTAAGCGCCATGGTAATGTGATTTCTCATCAAAGGCAACCCTTTTCAGTATTTGATTTGGGTGTCACTGAAAAATCTCCTTCCCCTTTTTTATATTTCTCCCTTGTGGGCCTGCCACAAGTGTATCAAATTTCTAGCGTTACTTCTTTGGGTTAGAAAACTGTTTTATCAATTGACCCTTTCAAAATTAAATTATGAAACTTGGTAGCATATAAGTCTACTGCCGCAATTGGTATTTATGTATCAGAAAATTTAGATGGCTATCTAATAGGATACAAGGCATTCGCGGGGTAAATTTGGAGCTTGAGAAGTTGGAGAGGCATAGATGTGCAAGGCTATTGCATGACAGAATGATGTGTATGGTTGGTAGGGCCTCGGGGAGAACTGTTCATTCATAAATTCAACAAAGAGTGCTTACTCTATGTAGTAACTGTGCAACACATTGGAGTTTTGAAAGAATTAAATATCCAGTAGCTTCCCTCTCAGATGCTAATTTACGGGCACTCATTGGGATACAGTGAAAATACATTTATTTTTTCTGGGTTTAAGCCTTTGTTCCTTCACTAACTATGAGGCTTTTCCATAGCTGCGTAAAATGTTTCATGTAGTAGTTATAGGCTTACCACATATTGTCATGGACTGCTGACTTGTGTAGCATGAGTGAACACAGTATAACTGCACCTCGGCTTTTATCAGGGACATCTTACATTAGTGTTGTCTAAGCTCTCCACACTATTATTCTATTGCTATTTTATTTTGCACACTTACTTTTATTGATGTATAGATAATCCTTTGTCATAGGAGGTCGTGTGTTTGTGCCATGTATTATAGGATGGTCTCTGTCTACTAGATGCCAGTATACCCTCTAGTTGTAACATCCAAAACTGTCTCCAGAAATAGCCAAATGTCCTCTGGGAGACAAAATCAAGCCTAGCTGAGAAACAGCAATGTGTCGCAAATAGAATTATGCATAAATCACAAGTGTACAGCTTGGCTAATTTTTATGAATTCATGTCACATTCAGTTAAAGAAAAAGAACATGACTAGCACCAAAGCTCCTCTCCTTTTAACTCCTGTATCTTATTTCCTAACCAAGGATTACCACTATTTAGACTTCTAATACCATAGTTTTGCCTGTTTTTCAGCTTTAAGTGAATGCTAACATGTGGTACAGACTCTTTTGGTTCTGCGAGGGTCATCTCTCGTGCTGTATGTTACAATGGTTTGTTCTTTTTCATTCCTTTCTA
Organism: Ateles fusciceps; assembly: GCA_036589455.1. Taxonomy (NCBI): domain Eukaryota; kingdom Metazoa; phylum Chordata; class Mammalia; order Primates; family Atelidae; genus Ateles; species Ateles fusciceps. The sequence goes on from JAZHEH010002496.1 coordinate 6,542,535, forward strand.
CTATTCTACCACAGTCATACCACTATATATTTATCCCTCCTAGTTTTGAGAAATATTTGAATTGTTTTCACATTTTGGCAGTTATGAATAATGCTGCTATGAAGATTCATGTACATGTTTTTTGGTTCATATCTGTTGCATCAAAGTGAAGTTGCTGAGATTTGAGTCCATGTATGTCCAGCTTTAGTAGATACTGTAAAAGTTTTCCAAAGTTGTCCTAATAATTTTATTTCCAGGAGCAGTGTTTGAGTTCACCGATCCATCATTGCCACATTACCAACTACTTGGTGTTTCTTTTTTTTTGTTGTTTTCAAAAATTTGGCCCTTCGGGTACATACATAGTCTTACTGCATTGTGGGTGTTTGTATTTCTCAGATGATAATTGAGATTCAGCATGTTTTCATACAATTTTGTCCATTTTCATGTTTTCCTTGTGAAAGGGTATATTCTTTTGTCCATTTTTGTGATTGGGTAGAAAAATGATACCATCGGCTCATGTGATTATCAATCTCCTTGGCATTATTATCTCTAAGCTTAATCTAATTTTTAAAATAGGCTGATTTTGTTCATCTCTCTCGTGAGCTTCAGCAGTACAAGTCCATTCACCAGTCAGAGCTCTCCTGGATGAACTGATGGAATGGAAGCCATAAACTAGCCAAACTAAGGACAGGCCTATGGGCCTGGCAGTCCTGCCAAGGAAGGTCTCGGCTGAGACAAAGTTGTAGTGCTTCCTCCTACTTCTCTTCCTTTTAGCTACAAAATCAACAGAAAAATAACCATTTCTAGAATTTTCTATCCTGGTACCATAGCTTAATACGTGTTGGCTATTGGCATAAATGTTTTCCAAGATGTTTATCAGATTACGAACTAATTTGCTGCTTGAAATGACTACCTAGTGAAGTAAGAGTTTAATTTTAGGGAGTCTCACAGATAATGGATAACGGCATAGTCTTCTGTTCTTTTCCTTCATCCAATGGTAAGAGCTGTAAGACCAGTATTTTCCTTCCCCAGGGGTTTTTGGCCACCTTTGCTGGTGCAACATCACATTCAACATAAAGCCTCAATCACCTGCCTTATTCTGAGGCTTCCTCACAAAACGAGAGCCTACTCGTGGGGGTGCTTCCTCTTTACTTTCATGAACCACCTCTTCCTCTTGCCATTATTACATAACTGTTGAGAGTCCTGTGTACTCCTTCCACCTCAGCCTATGTCATCACCTCAAGCCTTGGATGCTCTCCATGTTTGGATGGGCAGGCTCCAAGGTGCATTTCATCTGCCCATGCTGTGCTTAGTGCTGCCGAAGGTAGGGCCCCTGCCAGTGATGCATACTTAGGCTAATGGTCTATGGGCTTCTGGGAAACAAAAGGGCAGGTAATGGAGGGCAGCCATCAGAAATTGGCAGGAAACAAGGTTCTTTTTGAGCAAAACCATTAAGAAGAACATGAATCAAACAGAAAGAATCTCAGAGGCTCTGGAACTATGATTGTGTTCTCATTTATATCTCTCGTGTAGAAAGAAATGGAAAGAGATGGCTGGGATCCCAAATTTCCAAGTCCTTGACCTCCATTGTCACAGCAACAGGAGGAACAGATAACAGCAGGGACACACAGGGCAAATGCGCTCTGTCACCCTTTACAAAACTTTAGTTTCAAATCTTATGATGTTCTCAAACAATAAAGAATAAACAAAATTTTCCTTCTACATAGCAATGCTTTTGATTTCATGTTGGTGATTATGACTTCCTTGAGTTGTCTAATGAACATTTGAGAGTTGAGTTGGGAATAAATTCAGAGGTTCTTTGACCAGTCAATTAATCAGTGAAATGTATGCAGCATGTATTAATAGTAAATTCCTCACATTATGTGCTTCAGGGCAGAAAGAATATGACAGCCAACACTTGTATATTTTGTGCCAAGCACTGTTCTAAAGGCTTAATCCTCACAACAACCCTTTGCTGCATGCACTGTTATGATCCCATTATACAGAAGAGAAAGATGAGGCTCAGAGAGGGTAAGTAGCAAGACCCAAGGTTATATGCTAAGGGAGTCACAGAGCTAGGATCCATACCCAGGCATTCTGGTTCCCTAGACTATGTTCTTAGCCAGTAAACTAATGCTGCCTACCTAAAAAGAAGTAATAGATTTCTTCCTTGAGAATATTACAAATGAGATAATATTAACTCTACATAATGCATGTAGCCATGTCCTAAGAGAGAGAATGGTCTGGGCTAAAATGGATAAAGGAGATGAAATGTCAAGGAGCCAAGCCTCAGAAATTATGCAGGATTTCAATAGGTGCAGAGGAAGGTGAAGGTTGTAGGGTATTTGTGGACATCTAGCATCCCTGCCTCCAGTAATTGTCTGTAGTAATCATCAAGTTTTGTGACTACCAAAAGCTGCTTTACATGTTTACAAAAGCTGAGCTTCCGGTATAGTGGTTGGAACAGTGGTACTCATGTGCATCAGAATCACCTGGAGCTTTCGTTAAAATTTGGACTGCTGGGCCTCACTTCCAGATTTTCTGATTTAGTAGGTCTAGGATGATGTCCAAGAATTTATGTTTCTGACAAATTTCTAGGTGATGCTGACGTTGTGGGACCTCAGCAAGGCCTGAGAGAAAGAAAAATGTGGGCTGACAGCAGTAGAAGAAAAAATGATTCTTAGAATCATTATCTAATATTAGCATGATTATCTAATAGCAATAGCCAACTTCGGTGATAATTTATTCTGAGCCAGTGCTGTATAAAACACTTGATATACATGATACTTTTAAATCCTTAAACAGATTTTAAATGCTATTATTATTTCCATTTTGCAGGTGAGAAGAGTAAGGATTAAAAATACATTATGAACTCTTCCAGGTCATGTATGTGTAAAACTAAACCCACATCCAGCCAACTCTGGGGTCCAGCCGCTAATCAGTACTGCGGTTTCATAGCTCTGAGAGGTGTTTTGATGTGATGTGTTCGGCAGTCCATCATCTTTGAAAGTATCTAATCAGCCATGCAACAAGACAAAAGTAATCATTAGGGTAAGTTATTCCGGTAGCACTGTGTGGAGCTTAAAGCCTGAGGGGCTAGCTATGGCTCTATCATAACAATACAGGCATGGTCAAAATTTCAGTAAGATAGCTTTTCTTCCTATCCAATGTTCAAAGTGAATAACATGTCCAGTGCTGCGATCAGGAATTTCATTAAGACTGCATTTCATTTTGTTTGCATACCTGACATTTAAAAACACAGATTTTGGAATCTTCAGTCTGTTGCTTATAGTTCATTCATTGATTCAAAAAATTTGCTAAAATCTACTAAAAGTCTGGGCACGGTGGCTCACACCTGTAATCCCAGCACTTTGGGAGGCTAAGGCGGGCTCATCATGAGGTCAGGAGTTTGAGATGAGCCTGGCCAACATGATGAAACCCTGTTTCTACTAAAAATACAAAAATTAGCTGAGTGTGGTGGCGGGCATCTGTAATCCCAGCTACTCAGGAGGCTAAGGCAGGAGAATTATTTGAACCCGGGAGGTGGGGTTGTGATGCCTGAGATTGTGCCACTGCACTCCAGCCTAGGCAACAAGAGCGAAACTCTGTCTCAAAAAATAAAAAAATAATTTAAAAAATTTACTAAAAATAAATTTTTTGGGGGAAAACTTTGATTTACTTTCAGTTTGTTTTGAAGTGACAAACCAAGCTCAAGTTAAACTTCTCTTACTGGCTGCTTTTAAAACCTCACCTTTGTCTTCAGTGCCCTAAAATTTTATGATTATATGCCTAAGCGCAGATTTATTGTTGTTTATACTGTTTGGGTCTGAGTGCGTGTCTTTCTGGAAAATTCTTAATTATTATCTCTTCAAATATTGTTTCTTCCTCATTCTTACTGTTATTTCCTTCTGGAATTCTGTTTAGAGTATGTTGGACCTTCTCATTCTGCCCTCTAATTTTATTAATCTTTCTTTCATATTTCCAATATGTATCTTTCAGAAACATTCTGGGTAATTTCTTTCATCCTATCATCCTTTCATGAAGTCTCTCTTCACCTCTTTCTAATCTGCTATTTAATTCATTTAATGTTTAATTTCATTTACTTTGTTGTCACTTTAACTTTCAAGTTATTTCTCTTCAGATCCTTTTTACAATCTTGTTTCTTGCTTATATTTTTAAACTTCTCTCTTCAAGCATATCAGACATTCTTAGTTTATGTTTAGCATCTGATAATTCCAGTACTTAGATTTTTTTTGTTTATCTGATTCTGCAATGTTATTTCTGCTGGTTCTTATTCATGGTTCTCTGTTTACCTGTGTATTTGTAATTATTGGCTATTGGCTCATGTCCCTTGGATTGTTATCTGCCAGAATTCTTTTAGCTCCTGTTGAAATTGAATGTTTTTATGAGAAGATTTTAACTTACTTCTTATCACTTGGGGGGTTAGGCACTAAAATCCAGGACCATTTTATATTTTATATTAAAATTCCCATTGGAATATTTTTTTGACCACATAGAAAGTTTGAACTCGGGCCAACAACCTGTGTGAAGTCAAAATTATAGTTCCAAATTCCTTAAAGAGATTTTTCTTTCTCCTCTACCCAATGCAAAAGTGAAAAGAGAAGTCTCCTTTCTCTCCACTTCTGAGAGGAAATTATATCCCTGGGGGCCTCAGCCTTAGATGGGGGACTACCCTTAGACTTTCTACTTTGCATGTTCTGTAAGTTTTGTCTACTTTCTTATGTGCCATATGTAACCTTCCATATGCTCAAGTTTGCCAGGGTTCAGTGGATTCCCTCAGGGTCAAAGCTGTCTTCTGCACTTGCTTGCCTCTCATCTTCCAGTAGCACTTTGTTTTGGCTTTGACATATCACATGCTTTTTTTGCCAGATTAGTGATGTACCTAAAACATTCTAAATACACAAATACAGGCCAGGCTCACGCCTGTAACCGCAGCACTTTGGGAGGCAAAATTGGGCTGAGGGCTTTAGCCTGGGAGGTCGAGACCAGCCTGGGCAACATGGCAAAACCCTGTCTCTAGAAAAAAAAAATACAAAAATTAGCTGGCCTAGTTGACACCCATCTGTAATCCCAACTACTGGGAGGTTGAGGTGGAAGGATCGCTTGAACCCAGGAGGTGGAGGCTTCGGTGAGCTGAGATCGCACCACTGCACTCCAGCCTGGGTGACAGAGTGAGACACTATCTAAAACACACACACACACACACACACACACACACACACACATGCATGTTTTAGCTATTTGCATCAGAAAGTTTGTTCAGAGCATCAGATTAGTCTAATATATTGCAGAGAATGCAAATCCCAAGTTAAACTGAAAATATGTTACAAATTATATTAAAAAGACAAAGAGAAAAGCCGAGATTTGTATTTAAAGTAACCATTAAATGGCAACTGAAATCGCTGAGGACAGGAACAACACATTTTTTACTCGTTTCTTTAGAGCTTCATACTATGCCTAACACGTAAGAGCCCAAAAATAATAAGTGAATAAAATAATGCAAGCATTTAGATAGCTTTGGAAGCTTCAAATGGATTGATCAGTAGAACTCATTATAAAATGTGTTTGGATATATGCTTGATGGTTTCCCAAAAATACCTGAATATTTATAGATATTTTAACATCCGTTATCCAAAAATATGAAATCTGAAATGCTCCAAACTCTGAGACTTTTTGAGGGCTGACATGGTGTTGCAAGTGGAAAATTCCATACGTGACTTCATGTGATAGGTCACAGGCAAAACACAGGTGTACAATACACAGTTTACACCGTTTTCTCAGCATCCCCAAAGGAAAAAAGACCCTCTCAGCCCCTTCAGCTGTGATGTATTTTTCTATGCCCTCCCAGATTCCCCTACACCAGTACACTACTAAGAATAATAAAATGGCACATTTGCAGGCTGGATGCACCAACACTAGGTTTCCTAAGATGCCCCACATGGGTCTAAGACCTATGTTCTTTACTCACTGTGTTTTTTGCTTATTCTCTGTTCTGTAGTATAATGATAATGTTTAAAATGTTGAAATAAGCCTGTACATACCCCTATGGGTAACAGTGGTAAGAAAACGAGGAAGCATTTATGCTTACCTGTAGCACAGAAAGTCTAGCTTTTGGAGAAAGCAGAAAATAATATAAATGTGAAACAGAAGAGTGTAGTGTTGAAATGACCACCATATGTCACCTGAAGAAACAAAAAGATAAACTCTTGAGGGTTTACGCTGGAAGGGATTAGCAGAAGTTAATTAAAAGTAGAAAAACACTGCATACGGCTTAAAAATGAAGATTTTAATTGTGTGTTAAAAGAGTGGCTCCCTCAGTGTCACGATGAACATATGCCACTTGAGGGTATACTGATCATAAGACAAGCAAAGAATCTGTCACAACAAACTGAACATTGAAGGGAACTATAAATATTCAACAGGCTGGTTGCAGAAATTTTTTAAAAGACACAGAATTAAATGTTTTAAGATATGTGGTGATAAAACATCTGCAGGTTATGAAACAGTGAAGAAATTCATCGATGAGTTTGCCAAGGTCATCACTAATGAAATTCTGAAGACAGAATAAGTCTGTAATGCTAATGAAGCATCAATATTTTGGTGTTATTGACCCACAAAGATACTAACTATACTTGAAGAGACAATCGCTATAGGAATTAAGGATGCAAAAGACAGAACAACTGAGCTGGAATGTACTAAAACTTATGGTGATAGGTAAAGGCTTAAGTCCTTGCTGTTTTCAAGGTACAACTTTTTTTTTTTTTAACCAGTACATTATTATGCTAAAAGGCATGGATCACCAGGGACATCTTTTCTAATTGGTTTCACAAACAATTTGTACCAGCGGGTTGTGCTTACTGCAGGGAAGCTGGATTGGGTAACAACTGCAAGATTTTGGTATACTTTGACAATTGTCCTGCTCATCCACCAGCTGGAATTATCGCAAAAAATAATGTTTATGCCATGTACTTTCCCCCAAATGTGACTTCATTAATTTAGCCACGTGACTAGGGTATCCTTAGATGATACAAAAACACTTTCTTGAATAGCATGCCAGCAACTGTGAACAGAGGTGTTGTTGTGGAAGGTTTTCAAAAGGAGTTTAACACGAAAGATGCTGTATATTCTGTTGCCAATGTTTGGAACACAGGGACTGAAGGCACAGTGTGCATCCCTGGCACAACCCTGGCTTGCGACTATGCTCAGTGATCATGAAGAACAAGAGTGTGACTTTGGAGGATTACATGTGTCAAGTGAGAAAAAATGTCTGCCCTCCTTACATATCCAAAAATATATACTTTTAGAGTCCATCAGCAAGCTGGAAGAAGTAGATATCAAAGAAATTATTAACATTGATAGTGATGCTCAATTGTTTACTCATTGACTCATGGTGAAATAATTGCAGCGGTTCTGAATCAAGGTGATTCTGATAGTGGTGACGATGAAGACGTTGTTAATGCTGCAGAAAAAATGCCTGTAGATGACATGGTGAAAATGTGTGATGGGCTTGTTGAAAAACCAGAACAGCATACATTTGTAACGGAACAAAAAATCATGTCAGTTTATAAAATCCAGAGAAATCCCTAAAACAAAAACCATTAATGAGACAGATGACTCCAGAGGAAACATTTTAAAAAGTATCCAGGGAATTATTTCTCATTCCTAGAGGACACATTTCCTGGTTGCTCAACTGCTTCTGATGTTTCTTTTCATTGACAAAAATAAAATGCAATTTATAGTAACCTTTGAATCCACATACAGTAGGTGGTGATTGCAAGCTTGGTGTTGTTTGTGGTTAGACAGCTAATACAGGTATTCTGGCGATGCTACCATGCGGCTTAGTTACCCTGAACATACTATTTTTTCACTATATTAAAAATATGCCATATTTTTTACTGTTAAGTACTTAAGCGTGAATAGTGTAAAGAATGTTTGCTATTGGTAGCATGTAAATTCAGTGAGAATGACGGTGAAGCCAGACAATCACAGGTTGTCCACATGAGTGGGTGAGATAGTGACACCTGTACTTTCTGATGCTTCAGTGCACACAAACTTTGTTTTATGCACAACATTATTTAAAATGTTATACAAAATTACCTTAAGTGTATAAAGTATATATAAAACATAAATAAATTTCATATTTAGTCTTGGGTCCTATCCCCAATATATCTCATTATATATATGCAAATATTCCAAAATATAAAAAAATCCAAAATCTAAAACACTTCTGGTCCCAAGCATTTTTGAAAAGAAAGAGTCAACATATACATATATGTATATTTTTTCTTATATATGTATATGTTGAGTATATATGTATGAGTATAAATGTATATATTATATATGTGTCTATGTGTATAAATATAAATAAAATGGCCATTAACTAAGTAGTTCTAGTATTATAACTTAGTCACAGTTATTTCTAAGCCCAGCACATTTCTGTTAATCCTGTCAGGCAGCTCCTATTAACAGACATGAGCTTCCTTTAGCATCCTTATTGAGAGCTAACCCATTTTTGATTTTGAATTCCAACCTTGTCCTTCTAGCCTAAAATGGTGAATCACTTACTTGCATAAGTTTTATCCGTGGAACTTCCCCTTGGGTCTACTTCTGTGAGCTGAGGGGAGGGTATGGGTTGAACATAAAATCACTGAATGCAGGAGAACTGAGGACAGGATGGTCCCTACCGACGACATTCCCCTTACAACTGAGGAGCTCTTCCAAACTTGGTAGAAAAGGGTGATATGGAAACCACAAGAATATCAAAATTCTGCCAAGTTCTGAGGTATATTGCTAATTCTGACTGCCTGGAAATCTAGTGGGTAGCTAATTATACTAAAAAGAAACAAACAAAAACACATCGCTTTGAGATTAGGAACTGCTTTCTCTCTTATAGAAGGCATTTAGAATAATGTTTAGAGTAGACCCTGGAATTAAACAAAACTAATTTCCAATCCTGGCTTTGTCACTTAGTATATTTTTGTCTCTATGCAAGCTACTAACCCTTTTAAGTCTCTATTTTTTCATCTGGGAAATGTGAATAACACCTACTCAAAATATTGTATTAAAATTAATAAAATATTATACACATAAAACCATTAGCACAGCGACTCATATGTGTAAATGCATAATAAATTAGCAATAGTGATTGCTATTGTGTTTGTCCTTCTCTACGAAGCATAGTGCAGTGTGCTTGTTTCACGTTAGGACACCTAATAAATGACTGCAAATGAACTAATAAAGCCGGGCATCTTTACTTGTTTCAGTGACTGCACACATTTCCTCCCTGCCTTGGCCTTCACCACTGGAAGAAACAAGAACCAGGATGATTCTCTGTTCACTGAAAAGAAAACCATGAAGAGACCTATTCACTTCAACTACTAATGGACTTGTTAAGTAGTTATGCAAAGAAGGAGGCAAGAGCTGCTTTCTTGCCCCATCAAGGGATAGAAAAAATTCCCAGCACCTATTCCAGCTTTGTCCTGGAAGCAGCAGCTTCCATTCTGTCTGCTTTGCCTTGGCAAAGCTTGTGTACTTCCATTGAATCAATATGCTGACACGCAGCTCTGCCGCCAGTGCAGCCACCACCCACATACGCTCTCTTAAGAAGCTCTATTTATTCTTGCCGATCTCCAAAAAGAGGTTAGAAATAAAGACCAATCTTCTGGAGGGCCTGCTTTGTGACTGCAGTAAGGATCTTTCCAACTATTTCATTTGTTTGTTTGAGAAACTCCCACCTTGCCTCTAACAATTCGGCTTGTTATCAGAAAGAACTCTGGAGTCCATAGTGAAAATCTCAGTAGACTGCCTGATTCAAGGATGTACAAAACAGGCACTCACTATGAAATAGCAAGCAGGGGAATATTTCTATGGCTACATTAAAGAGGAAAAGAGGGTTCATAGTCAGAACACTAAACCATAAATGAAATTATAGCATTTCTTTCAAAACCCACCATCTCCTCCTCCCTCTTATTTTTTATTTGATTTGTGACATTAAGCTAATTAATTAGACATTCTAGATTTCAAGGCTGTCCTCTGCTAATTGAAAGCAAGATACTTTTACAGAGGTATTTTTGTTTTCCTGCAATACCATGTACATTGCTTATCGTATGAATTTTTGCTTCACACAATTTTAGAAGCTTCTCCAAAACCTTAATATTCAGGTAGTAGGTATAAAGTGAGCTGCTTAATCAGAGGGGATCTTTAATAGTATTACACAGAGTATAATGTGGAATCTATGATTCTGACCAACAGGTAAAACTCTTGAACCCCAAAAATGAACTGATGCAAAAATCCTCAATATCCATGTTGCAGCAAATTGTAGAATTTCTTTCGTTTTTTATTTTGTTTAAAGCTGAATAGTATTCTGGTGTGTGTGTGTGTGTGTGTGTGTGTGTGTATGAGTGTGTGAGTGTATGTGTGTGTGATATGTATACACCCATATACACTGTATTTTCTTTATACAGACACCCATTTAAAGGTCTTACATTTAAGTCTTTAATCCATTTGGAGTTGATTTTTGCATATGGTATGAGATTATGGACTAATTTCATTCTTTTCCTGATAGATATCCAGTTTCCCTAACACCATTTATTGAAGACAGTGTCATTTCCCCATTGTGTGTTCTCGACAGCTTTGTTAAAGAGCAATTGATTGTAAATGAACGGATTTATTCTGGGCTCTCTATTCTCTTCCATTGGTCTATATGTCTGTTTTTATTCCAGTACCATGCTGTTTTGATTACTATAGCTCTGTAGTATAATTTGAAATTAGGAAATACAATGCCTCTAGTTTTGTTCTTTTTGCTCAAGATTGCTTTGACTGTTTGGAGACATTTGTGGTTCCAGATGAATTTCAGTATTTTTTTTTCTTTCTTTCTCTCTCTCTTTTTTTTTTTTTTTTTTTTTTTTTTTTGAGACAGAGTCTTGTTCTGTAGCCCAGGTGGATTGCAGTTGTGTGATCTCAGCTCACTGCAACCTCTGCCTCCTGGATCCTGGTTCAAACAATGATCCTGTCTCTGCCTCCTGAGTATCTGGGATTACAGGTGCATGCCACCATGCTCAGCTAATTTTTGTATTTTTATTAGAGTTGGGGTTTCACCATGTTGGCCAGGCTGGTCTTGAACTCCTGACCTTGTGATCTACTTGCCTAAGCCTCTCAAAGTTCTGGGATTACAGGCGTGAGCCACTGGGCTCTGCCAGGATTTTTTTTCTATGAAAAAATATTTCAGGATTTTATTTTCTATAAAAAATGTTATTGGAATTTAAATGTGTTGAATAGAAATGACAAGAGAAGGCATCCTATTCCTGATCTTAGAGGAAAAGCTTTCAACTTTTCACCCTTTGAGTATGGTTTTTAGCTTGGGCTTGTCATACATGGCCTTTATTTTGTTGAGGTACATTCCTTATATACCTAATCTGTTAAGAGATTTTATGATGAAATAATGTTTGTCCCTTATTCTCTTAATGTGCTATATCACATTTATTAATTTGTGTATGTTGAACTATCCTTGCAACCAAGGGAGAAATCCTGCTTGATCATAGTGAATTTTTTTTTAATATGCTGTTGAATCTTATTTGCTAGTACTTTGGTGAGGATTTTTACATCTAGTTCATCAAGAATATTGGCCTTTAATTTTCTTTTATTGTAGTGTCCTTGTCTGGCATTAGTATAAGGATAAAGTTGACCTTGAAAAATGAGTTTGGAAGTGTTTCCTTTTCAAGTTTTTGGAAGAGTTTAGGAAGGATTGTAATTACTTTCTCTTTAAATGTTTGGTAGAATTTACTAGGTTGTAGGCTTTTCTTTCATGGAACACTTGATTACTAGTTCAATCTTCTTACTCATTACTGTTCTTTTCAGGTTTTCTGTTTCTTCATGATTCAGTTTTTGTGGATAGTATGCATCTAGGAATTTCTCTATTTCTTCTAGGTTTTCCAATTTGTTGGCATATAGTTGTTCATAGCCTTTTATGATCTTTTGCATTTCTGTAGTATTAGTATATTGTTTTCTCTTTCATTTATAATATTATGTATTTGAATTGCCTGGCTTAGACTAGCTAAAGATACAGCAATATTACTTATATTTTTACAAACCCAAACTTTAGTTTCTTTGAATTTTCCTCTTTTCTGTTTCATTTGTTTCTGCTCTGATCTTTGTTATTAATACTTATCTTCTACTGACTTTGGGCTTAGTTTGTATTTCTTTTTCTACTTCTTTGACGTGTAAAGCTAGGTTGTTTATTGGAGATTTTTTTTTTCACGTAAGCATTTATCACTATAAACTTCCCTATAAACTGCTTTTACTGCATTGTATAAGTTTTGGTATGTTGTATTTTCATTCTCATTTGTCATCTTTCTCATCAGATGATGATATCAATGTCATTAAGATATTTTTTTGATTTGATATTTTTATTGACCCCTTAGTTGTTCAGGAGTGTGTTTCATTTTCACATATTTGTGAATTTTCTATATGTGTTTCAGAAGAATGTGCATTCTGCTGCAGTTAGAAGAAATGTTTCGTATATGTCTATTAGATCTATAGTGACATTCAACACTGCATCCTTATCAATTTTCTATGTGGATGATCTACTCAGTGTTGAACGTGAGGCATTGAAGTCTCCTGCTATCATTGAATTGCTGTCTTTCTATTCATTTCTGTAATGTTGGCTTTATATATTTAAGTGCTTTGATATTGAGGAGGTATATATTTATAGTTATATCCTTTTCATAAATTGATCCTTAATCATTATATAATAACCTTTGTCTTGTTTTGCAGTTTTTTGACTTAAAAGTCTATTTAATGCAATTATGGCCATCCTTGCTCTCTTTGGTTACCATTTGCATGGAATATCTTTATCCTTCTGTTCATTTTCAGTTTATTTGTGTCCTTAAAGCTAAAGTGATCTTTTTTAGGCAGCATATAGTTGGATCTTGTTTTTTAATCCATTCATATACTGTATACCTTTGGATAGAAGAATTCAGTTCATTCATATTTAAAGTAATATTGATAGGTAAAGATTTACTACTGCCGTTTTGTTTATTTTCTGACTGTTTTTTGTAGTTTCCTCATTTCATTTTTCCTCCCTAGGTGTCTTACTTTGTGATTTGATAATTTTTTTTTTTTTTTTTTGAGATGGAGTTTCACTCTCGTTGCCCAGGCTGGAGTGCAATGGCATGATCTTGACTCACTGCAACCTCTGCCTCCCTGGTTCAAGCGATTCTCCTGCCTCAGCCTCCTGAGTAGCTGGGATTACAGGCATGTGCCACAATGCCTGGCTAATTTTGTATTTTTAGTACAGATGAGGTTTCTCCATGTTGGTCAGGCTGGTCTTGAACTCCCGATCTTAGGTGATCCAGCCGCCTCAGCCTCCCAAAATGCTGGGATTACAGGCATGAGCCACTGCTCCTGGCCCTGTGATTTGATAAATTTTATGCTTTCATTAATGATATGCTTTATTCTCTTTATCTTTTATGCATTTACTGCTGGTTTTCTCTTCGTGGTTTCCAAGGGGCTTACATAAAACATCTTATAACAGTTAATTTTAAGCTAGTAACAAATTTAATGGCATACAAAATGCTACACTTTAACGTCTCCTCCCACATTTTATGTTAGATGTCATAATTTCTATTTTTATATATTATGTATTAATTAAAAATTACTGTAGTTACAGTTATTTTTAATATGTTTGTCTTTTAACTTTTATACTAGAGTTAAAAGTGATTTTTGCACCACCCTTACAGTGTTGGAGTATTCAGGATTTGACTATATTTTTACCTTTATAATGAGTTTTATACTTCATATATTTTCATGTTGTTAGAGTCCTTTTATTTCAAGTTGAAGAACTCCCATTAGGATTTCTTGTAAAGGGGTTCTTCAGACTTCATGGATCTGGGTGTTCATTTCTCTCTCCAGATTTTAGAAGTTTTAGTCATTATTTCTTTACAAAAGACCTCTGCCCTCTTTTCTTTCTCTGTTCCTTCTGGAACTTCCATAATGTGTTTGTTGGTTTGCTTGATATTGTCCCTTAAGTCCCATAAGCTTTTTTTTTTTTTACTGTTTTTCATTCTGTTTTCTTTTTGTTTCTCCAATGGATTAATTTCAAATATCCTGTCTTTTGCTTAAGATTATCTTTTCTGCTTAATTGAGTCTGTGATTAAGATTCTTTATGAAATTTTTAAATTCAGTTATTGTGTTCTTTAGCTTCAGAATTTCTTTTTGATTTATTTTATATGGTTTTTATCTTTATTAAATTTTTAATTTATTCATTTTTTAAAGATTTGTTTGGTTGACTACCTGTGTTATTTTGTAGCTCACTAAGCTACTTTAAAAGGATTATTTTTATTGGTGTCAGGAAGTGCATAGATTTTCATTTCTTTAGGGTCAGTGTTGGGTGCATGTATGTTTAGCATTGTTATATCCTCTTGCTGAATTGATCCCCTTATCATTATATTATGATCTTCTTTGTTTCTTTGTATGGTTTTTAGCTTAAAGTCTGCTATATCTGCTATAAGTATAGTTACTACTGCTTGATTTTTGTTTCTATTTGCATGGAACATCTTCCCCATCCCTTTACTTTCAGTCTATATGTGGCCTTCATATGAGATGAGTGTCCCAGTGGGTCATATATATTTTTTTATCCATTCAGTAAGCCTGTGTCTTTTGAGTGGAAAATTTAATCCATTTCTATTTAAGGATATTATTGATATGTGAGGGCTTATTCCTGTCATTTTGTTGATTGGTATCTGATTGTTTTGTATATACTGTGTTTCTTTCTTTCTCTCCTTTTGTTTATCATTGTGGTTTGGTGGTTTTCTGTAGTGTTATCATTTGAGCCTTTTCTTTTTATTTTTCTCTACCAATGGGTTTTATATTGTTGTGTGTTTTTATGATGGTAGATATATTCTTCTTTCACTTCCAGGCATAGGACTCTCTTTGGCATTTCTTGTAGGACTGGTCTAATGGTGATGAATTCCCTTAACTTTTACTTGTCTGAGAAAGTCTTTATTTCTCCTGTATTTATGAAGGATAATTTTGCTGAGTTTAGTATCCTTGACTAACAATTTTTTTCCTTTTGGTACTTTGACTATATTAGCCTATTCTCTCCTCTCATGTAAGGATTCTGCTAGAAATTTGCTGTTAGTCTGATGGGGATTCATTTACAGGTTAATAGATATTTTTCTCTTGCTGTGTTTCAGAATTCTGTTTGTCTTTGACTTTTGACATTTCGATTGCAATGTGCTGTTGAGAAGACCTTTTGAACAGTATATATTTGAGGATCTCTGGGCTTCCTCAATCTGGGTGTCTACATCTTTTGCTAGACTTGGGAAGTTTTAAACTGTGATCTTGTTAAATAGTTTTCTAACCCTTTAGTTTTCTCTTTGCCTTCTGAGATCCCCAAAATTTGAATACTTGGTCACTTTATTGTGTCTCATATGTCATGCAGGCTTTGCTCATCCTTTTTTACTCTTCATTTAAAATTGTTTTCTGGATAGGCCATTTTAAGAGACCTGTCTTCAACTTATGAGATTCTTCTGCTTGGTTTTTTAGTATTTTCTTGGACCTCCCAGAGCTTCTTCAAGATTAATATTTTGAATTATTTTTCTAGGAATTTATAAATTTCTTCTGGATTGAGATCTGTTGCCTAGAATTATTGTGATCTTTTGGCAGCATCATATTTTCTTGCTTTTTCATATTTCTCTTGTCCTTATATTGATATTTGTGCATCTCATGTAACAATTGCTTTTTTTAATTGTTGAATTAACTTTCATAGAGGAAGACTTTTTCCTGAAGACATATTTATGTTGATGGTTGGTAAGAGTACTTTAGCTTTGATTCAGAGTGCATGCAATAGTTTAGACTCTGGATGATTTCTTCAGCTATGAATAGCATCGGAGGGATCTGTGATTTCCTCAGTGGCTTGGCTGAGGTTGTTAGTAGAAGCTGTAGTGAGGCTCTGCTGGGGGATGGGTATGCCAAGTGGGCCAGCTCTCAGGCCCTACTCTATCAGTGGCAGGCAGAATGTGCTTGACCTTGGGCCACTCAGTGACATATACAGGCACTGGTTTTACTGGGTCCAGGTGGGCCAATTCTTGGGCCTCCAAAAATCTTGCTTATGTACAGGCAGTTGTAGCAGTGTGCTAGATGTGTGAGTGGGTCCTGAGGTCCCTGGACATCATCCTCAACATAGGTGATGGGGGTAGCAGTGCCTTAGGTTCCCAAGTGGCACTTACTGATGTTAGCAGTGGCAGTGATGGGCTGAGCAAGCCAGTCTCCAGGTTCCTGGGTGGCACATGTAAATGGGTGTAAGTGACGGTGTTGGCAACAGAGTGAGTGGGCCTATCTCCAGGTCCTGGGAATGAGTAATTTTTATCATTTTCAAGTGCACTTATGATTTCTTAGTTAATCTCTGTTTCATTTATTTGTTTGTTTACTTATTTTATTTTAGTGCTTTCTGTAGGGTTTACAAATAGTGTATTTGCATTGCTAGAGGCTACCTTTAAATAATGTTATAACATTTCATGTTATAATGGTCTGAGAACCTTACAACAGTGTACTTTTATTTTCTCCCTCTCATTTTTTATGCTGTTTTTAATCATACATTTTACTCTACATATGTTATAAATTCAACAATATATTATTATCCTTCATATTTACACGGTCAATTTTCTTTCATAGAAATTTAAAAATGTAAAAACTCCTATATGTTTACTCACATATCTATCATTTCCAGTGCTTTTTGTTCTTTTCAATTAGCATTGACTATCATTACTTCTTGCTTGAAGAACTTCTTTTAATGTTTCTTGCATTACATGTCTATTGGTGGTGAATTATCTTAGATTTTGGTTATCTAATAAACTATTTTGCCTTCGTTTTTGAAAGGTTTTTTTCTTGGAATAGATATCTAAGTTAGTAGTTTATTTCTTTCAGTACTTTAAATGTGTTGGTCATTTGTCTACTGGCTTGCATAAGTGGCTATGAAAAGTTTGCATTCATTATTCTTTTTGTTCTTGTCTATGTAACTGTTTTTTGAAGGGAAGTTCTGAAGTTCTGAGTGCTTTTAAGATTTTTTAAAAATCACTAGTTTTCAACATATTGATTATGATGTGCTTTGGTATGGTTTCGTTTATTTTTACTCTGGGGCTCTTGGATCTATGCATTTATAATTTTTATCAAATTTGGAATAGCTTTGAGTACTATTAATTCAAATCTGTTTTCTAATTTTATGTATGTTAACTGCTTGATATTGCTTCACAAGTTGCTAATATTCATTTTGGATAGCTTTTTGCTATGTGTCAAGTTTGCTGATCATTTCTTTTTTAGGGTCTAATTTTGTGTTAATGCCTCCCAACATATCTTTCATTGTAGCCATCGCTAAAAGTTTTACTTGGATCATTTTTTAATACCTTCCATTTATTTCTTCATTATGTTCACATTTTCTTCTACTTGAACATGTAGAGTTTATTTATAATGTCTGTTTTTATGTCCTTGTGTGCTAATTTTACCACCTCTGTCTTTTTTGTATCTGTTTTTATTGGGTGATCCTTCTGGTTATATGTCAGACATTTCTATCTTTTTTACATTTCCAGTATATTTTTATTGGGTGCTAGACATTATGAATTGTACTTGTTTGATGTGATTTTTTGTCTCATTCTTTTAAATACCCTGAGACTTTATTTTGAAAACCGGTTAGGGTATTGAAATCAATTTTATTCTTTTGAGACTGGATTTAAGCTTTTAAAATTGCCACTTCAGAGTAACCTGTAATCTGGGGATAATTTTGCTCTTATACAAAGATGATGTCCTGAGAATTCTATTCAATGACCAAGGTATTATAAAATCTTTCCATTCTGGCTAGTAAGAACACCAGCTATTCTCAGCTTTTTATGAGGAGTTTTCAACCCCCTGCTTCCTGGTGATTCCCTAGTCTTCGTGGCTTCTTTCTGAGGTCTTCAGATTATCACTCAACTAAAGATTCAAGGATACCTTTATGCAGAGGTCCAGAGCTCTTCGATTCCTCTTTTCAACTAAGTGAGTCTCCTAGGGTCGGGATTCTTCCCTCTGAACCATAGTCTACAAAGTGAAAATCTGCGAAATTGTAGGGCTTACCTCACTTGTTTTACTGCCTATTGTCCAATGTCTAAAAATCATTGTTTCAAATATTTTTTCCATGTGGTTCACTGCCTATGGCTTATGAATATCTGTTTTGCATTTCCTACATTTGGACCTGTTCAGAGTTATTTTATCCTGAGTGTCCCAAATGGACCTCTATTATTCATTCATTCATGGTTTAGACATAATTGACATGCCATGTGCTGGAAAGTTCATGAGGCACTAGGGAAACAGAGTGAGTGAGACATAGTGACTGCCTTGGAGAGCTACCTGTGTGTGGGAAACAAACTTTTAAAATGATAATTGGGCTATGTGGCTACAATGTCTGCTATTATGAGAGAATAAATAATGTGTCATGGGAAACTAGAGGAGGAAAGAATTAATTGTAACTGGGTTGGGCTAGGTTCAGGGAAGAGTGGTTAAAGATGATTTCACATATGAGGTGACTTAACTGTGGTACAACTCAATAGTCTATGTCTCACAAAAAACTAATAAGCAATGAAACAATTTTTTGGCATAAGGGTTATAGCTGTTGGAATTCCTAGTAAACAAACGTGAACACTTAAAATTATATAATAATAATATAAGGGTTTAACCTTATTACATGCTTAAATATGGGAGAACAAAATAGTGAGATGCGAAGTACTATTGCAAATTTTAAAACCACAGTTCAATAGCACTAAATAATTTTTGTTTGCTTATCCCTTTGAATGATCATTCCATTTAATATTCACAACAGCTGTAGGAGACAGTGTCTTTATCATCAGCTATCCTTTGCAGATAAACTGAAGTATCGACAGGTTAAGTAAATTGCCATAAGCCCTGCAAATGCTATGTGGCAGAGTTTGGATTCAGGGTGAGGAGGTTGTAGGGCACCAGAATTGTAGTCTTAACTGTTGTTAAAGCAAACTAAATATGGCCTGAGAAGGACTACGTACTATTATATTTGAGTCCTTGTGGATGAACTGTAACCTAACTTAATAGTCAGACAACATTGAAAACCTAACTTAATAGTATGCACCTTTAACAACAGCTGAGCGTTTGCCAATCCCAGCAGCCATACTTTAACCACTCATAGACTGCTGAATGTTCAAACTGCATTCAAACAGGGCAAATGCTGAGCTGTAACCAATCTCACCATTTCTGTACCTCACTTCCGATTCCTGTACATCACTTTACTTTTTTTGCCTATGAATTTGTTCTGACTACGAGGCACCCCTGGAGTCTCTGTGGATCTGTTGTGATTCTGGAGGCTGCCCGATTGACCAGTGGCTCATTGTTCAATTAAACTCTTTTTAATTTAATTCAGCTGAAGTTTTTCTTTTATCAGTTGGTGTGAGAAGCGGGATCCGAAGTGAAGCTTCTAGCAACCCCAGGAACGCCGAGCGAACACGCCAAGCGAACACGCCAAGCGAACACGCAAGGTACCTGCAGGACCCACTTGTGTCCATTGGTCTCTCAGAGCAGTTGGGGATCCTAGGTAAGCTCTCTCTCAGATTTTTAAGTTCTACGGATTCGTGTTTTGAGCTCTCCTAGTTCCTTTGAGCAAATTTCTGATCCATACTGGGTTTGGAGAAACTGGACTGGGTTCAGGAATGGATTTAATCTGGGAATTAACTGGCTTGGATCCAGTTAGAGGCCTCTAATATCTGACTGGGTCAGAAAGGAACTGGTAGTAAGCAGTAATACTGCAGGGGTTATAAAATTTGGCTTTTGAAAATTCATAGACTTTTTGTGTTATACCCACTTTGTTTTATTTTTCTTGCATGCTAAGGTAGGAAAAATCACTGGCTAAGTTAATCAACAGAACCTGAGTGTAAAGCCAGTATTTTAGGTAAAACTAGGATCCTTAATTTCCGGAAAACTGAGTTCCTTCTGGCTTATACTTTAGGCCTGGGAGGCAGCAAAGTCTTAAAGAAACAGCAAAATCTTACTAATGATAACTTACAGTGGAAGTGAACAGTGCATTAAAGTACATTTAAAAAATGAGGGCTGTCGGTAAAGTCCCTTTTGACTAAGAATGTTGGCACTGCAGCATGTCAACTGCTATTCTCTTTGTGATAATCTGCCTTGCATTCTTTTGCTGATGGCTGTGGATGTTAGGATTAGGCGTGTACAGGATCATGGGATATGGGGGAGCTCTTTCCTTCCTAAAAGGGAAAACTTAAGAGATAATGGGACTGCTGGAAAAGATCCCTTTGCTACCCCAGAGGCAGCCACCTGAACTTTTCAGTGTCACTGCAATGGGTGAATCTTCTCTGGCCTCTCTGATCATTTTGACTTCCCCACCCTGTCACAGGCAATGCTTTTCTCTTTCTCCTTTCCCTTTCTTATCTTTTCTATTACTCAGGGCGATCATGTTGCCCATAGACCACAGGTTGAAACTCCTGGTCGGAGGTTGGATTAACAAAGATGGGGCCCAAGCAGGGGCAAGTTTGAGCCTTATCAGTTTGATATTGGGTGCTAATCAGAGTGGCTAATGTCTGTGTTTTGTCACACATATTTTACTCTGGCCAGAACACAGAAATTTTGCTTTACGATGTGGCTTGGCCCCAGTGTGATGGTGTGGCAAGTTGAGTCACTAGGGGAGCTCAGGGAAAGGGAACCCAGAAGCCCGGCATGCCAGCAAAAGGGTATGAATTTCTTACTAGTCAGGTTTCTAGGTTCTCTCTCTGAGCATATGGTCGAATGAATGGTAAAAATCACTGTTTATCTCCATCTGGTTTTATGTCCTTGGGAGCTTGACCTTGCAACCATGTGGCAGTACTTCCTTTTGGTTTCCGCCTTCCAGGGAACAGGAATTTTAGGATTTATAACATATTTAGCTCTAAAAATTATCTTGAGTAGTTAAAAGCCTTTGCAAGTTCAAAATTAACTACTCTGGATTTCCTCTGAAAATTATAATAGAGACTGCTCTGTGCTATAGCTCAGTAGGTAAGGTTTTTTGCCCTTTTATGCTGGTGGTCCAGGTTCAATTCCCTGCTTAGGAAGTAAGTCCTTTTTGGGTTAATATCTGCATTACTTCGTCTAGTGTCTTCTCCATGTACTATCTTAAGTTTTCCTTTCTCTGAGCACCTGGGAGGTTACCTTTGGTTCAATAGGCAGAAATATTGGCCGTTTAGCCTAGCTAAAATTGGGTAATCAAAAATTTTTAAAGGATGTTATTAAGAGTGCTAGGGTTAAAAGTCAACTAATTAAAAGTGGATATTTAAGCTCTAACAGCCTGGTCTCCTTGGGAAAGACAGGAGGCACCAGAAACCCTTTTCCTGGCCCTGTTCTTCCAAGGGCTTCACCCTAAAGCCAATAACCAATTAAGAAACTTAAAAACTGGCAAATGAAAAATCTTACAACCACTGTAGGAGTATTCTCTGTCTGTGTAATTTTATATGTTGTGTTTATATGTTTATATAAATGAGTTCTAATTTGCTTAAACAAGAATGAGTGCTTAAACATTTTGAAAGTAAAATAAAAACAGCTTTAAAGATTATGGATAAAATAAAGACATTTTGTCTAAATTACACAGTTCAGATATTAGGTTTGCTGAATGCTTTAAGTCATAAACTGCTTTGACTTTTGAAAATTGTTCAATTTCTTTTGGAGACATTAAATTCTAAATAAGACCTGGGGATATATAGAATTCGCCCGTGCCCCATTGCTATGCAAAGAAGTTTATAAAGAAGAGATTTTATATAAAAAAGGATGCTGTATGGCAAACTCTTATCCTAAAGTAAAATGACTGGTTGTTTAAAAAGAGAGATGTTTAGGGCATGTCAGAAAGTCTAAACATATCGTATATGGTCTGTTTAAATTATGAAAGAATTTATGTAAATTTATGGCAGAAATGTTGTACAATTTAAAGGTGATTAGGCCTCCTAAATGCTTCATAAAATGCTGCTATGACTCTTAATTATACAGCTTGCCTGTTTTACAGCTAGGTAAGGCCTGGGACACGTGAAGTTAGATACTAGAAAGAGTCAGACCTTATCTGTATTTTTGTCTGGGTCCTAGGTTCTACATCTAATACATAATTAAAATCCCTCAGTTATCAAGATTTTCACCAAAAGTAAAAGTCACTAAGCGTTAACACTGTAATATGTAATGAGACTACTGAAAAAATAACTTTACATACAAGGTGTGTAAGGAGAATAAAATGTGTTTTTGTAAGATATTATAAGAAGGTATGGGAATGTGAATTTTTGCCTAGGTTAGAGGGTTAAAGAATTGTATTAAATTAAATAAAGGTCAATCCCAGGGACCATACTTCAACCACTCATAGACTGCTGAATGTTCAAACTGCGTTCAAGTAGGGCAAATGCCAAGTTGTAACCAATCTCCCTATTTCTGTACCTCACTTCTGATTCCTGTATGTTACTTTAGCTTTTTTTGTCTATAAATTTGTTCTGACCACAAGGCATCCCTGGAGTCTCTGTGAATCTGCTGTGATTCTGAGGGCTGCCCAATTCACATATTGTTCATTGCTCAGTTAAACTGTTTTAAATTTAATTTGGCTGAAGTTTTTCTTTTATCACTGTTGTATTAGCTGTTTTTGCTCTCCAAGTTCAATAATGGCTCATATCTTCTTTCACAAACATCTGTTAAAAAGCCTTTAAAATGACCCAAACACACACATTTTAAATAACTAGCTACATAAATAAAAACTTAAAAAAAACATATAAAATAGCCGATTAATATAAAACTCAATGGAAAAACTCAATAACACATAAAACCATAATCTATTATTCATTTATGCTTCATGGAGTGGATTTCCTTTTAGAATTATCCTTGGGAAAACAGTTACATATAGGGTGCATGAGTAATCAAAGAAATTCAAATAGGATAAATGTGGTATATTATTTTCTATTTTTTGATCTTTCAAACTGGTAAAGATCTGGACAATATTAATAACTAATGTTAAAAGTGTATGAGAAGAGATACTCTTTTATATATTCATCATGACATTGAAAATTGATAACATTTGGAAGCTAACTTGGAAATATATAATAAAAGTCTTAAAATTTCATTTCTTTTGACACTATATCTCCAAGGAATATATTCTAAAGAAATTATTATACATGCACACAAAGACTTATAAATTAGAAAGTTCATAATAGTGTTATTTAAAAGTGATGAGTCATAAATTAAACAAGATTAAAACTATAGAATTAGGCCGGGCGTGGTGGCTCACGCCTGTAATCCCAGCACTTTGGGAGGCCGAGGTGAGTGGATCACAAGGTCAAGAGATGGAGACCATCCTGGCCAACATGGTGAAACCCCATCTCTACTAAAAAATACAAAAATTAGCTGGGCGTGGTGGTGTGCGCCGGTAGTCCCAGCTAGCTGGGAGGCTGAGGCAGGAGAATTGCTTGAACCTGGGAGGGGGGAGGTTGCAGTGAGCCGAGATCTCGCCACTGCACTCCAGCCTGGTGCCTGGCGACAGAGCGAGACTGTCTCAAAAACTGAAACCAAAACCTGTAGAATTGGTTAAATTAATTATTGTATAATACTTCTACTTGATGAATATTTATAGAGTAAAAAAATTTATATGCCAATACAACAAATAGGGCATAATTTCAGCTTCATACAGATGTACACACACAAGTGGCCCTTAAGGCTTGTACTAATCACATGTACTTATTTCTTCTCTTTTGTATTTTCTAAAACTACAACCATGAATGTGAATTCTTTTTACAATCAGAATCACACACACACACACACACACAAATAAAGAAATGCAGTATCTAAGAACAGATTTGAAAATTTTTGAACTTAGAAAGGCATATTCAAGAAAAAGCAAGGAGGGTATTACACAATATTCTGCTACATTTGTCAATCTCAAGATGTCATGGTTAATTCAGAAATAGAAATTATTAGAAATTTTCTTTGATAACTTGGCCAACTTTTTTATGTTTCTGTGAATGTAGCTATGTAGATGGTTAATGATCTTGATTTAAAAGATAAGCAGTTCCATCAGTCACATGGAAGCTTCATTCACACAATTTTAAACATTCAGGTATTTGGAAATCTGTTGATATTAAATGATGAGGTTTTCTTCTAATGATTCCTTTTGTCCTCCCTGCCCATCCTGATTGGGAAATCCCTATTTCAGGCATTTGTGGAAAGAGGGCTGTGGCAGAACTCCAGAGAACAAAGGAGTCAATTCTCAGCTTTTGAATTCAAAATAGAGTTTTGTTGAGGAGATTGAAAGAAAGGGCTTATGTGTATGCCACAAACAATAGTTTGGGGAAGAATGTTGTGCAATCTGAGAGCCAGTTTTCCTGCTTTTGACTTGCAGTAGGATTCCCTAGGCTGAGAGAGAAGGTGTAGGAAAGAAAGCGCTACAGTGAGGTATGAGGAAAGATGGCAGTGACAATAGTAAACCTCAGTTCAGAATGAATACTGGAAAGCAGAGGAGACTGGACTTCCCAAAGGATATGTAGCAGCCCCTCAGAGACTATAGCAAGACTAGACGGGGTGGGAGGAGTAGAAGGCCCAGGACGAACTGGGATATACACCCACATAGCCCATAGCACCAGAATGGCAGGAGAAATCATCTGAAGGGGGCAGGGGCAGATCTAGGTCTTACGAAGCCTGAAGCTTATAGAATTTGGGATATCCTTTTTAGGAAAAAAGAGAATATAAATACAGATTTAGAAATGGATGTGAATATTTATTAAACGTTGAAAATAGATCACAACAAATTATTAACTTTAAAAAGCTGACAAATACCATCAATGTCAGAAAATCTTAAAAAGTAACATAGTGTTTTTGTTAATAAGCTGTTTGACTTGTCCTTTATAATAATTTATTTTTACAGTTCTTGGCTTCATGGACATTGATTACCTCTTCCTATGATAACATCTTTTAATGTTATTTCTATGGCTTTCTATATAAAGATATATATCTCTATACAAAGATAATTTAGTCTCTCTTCTACACACTTGTTAAAAAAATATTTAAAATTTAAAAATAAAAAAATTTTAAATAATTTTTTTTAAACCTTGGGGTTTTGTTCAGTCAGCTGAGGAACTTAGAATTTTATTTTTGGTTTACATTAGCAATTTTTTTAAATTTAGAATTAAATTCTAATTGAAATTAGAATGCTACTTTGGCAAGGAGAAACCTGAATAATGAGTTCTGGCCGTAGACTGGAAGGGAGGTTGGACATACCTCATTAGGCTCCCTTTCTTTGGAGTTTGGGCACAGCAAACAGCATTAACATGAAAATAGAGATTGTAAGACTGACAAAACAGACTCTTTGTAGCAATAAGATACCAAATTCCAACCTGACTCTGGTATGGCATCACGTGACAGATAGCAGGCCCCCAAAAAATACTAAGATATTTTACCCCAAAATATATTTCTTTGACATATTTTGAAATGGCCCTGCAAAGCCAAGTCTCGTAGTGAAAATTCACATTCTTTAGAGAATCTTCTTCCTTTTCTAGGTCTTTTCCTGATCTAGGAGAGATTTAACTAAGAGTCTGATACCTTTTAAGTTCCAAAAAAAGTCATTTCTCATTCATCATCTATTATCTCTGAAGTCTCTTGCTTAGAAGCTGTATCTGCCTAAAGAGAACTTTGGCTTCCACAGTCCCCCTTATTTTAACTCAAGCATTTCTTTTTGCTGACTTCAACTCTTTAGGCAAAGCTTAACTCTTTTAACAAATTGCTTATCAGAAAACCACTGAATACACCTATGATCTGTAAGCCCGCTGCTTTGAGATGTGTTGCCTTTCCAGTCTGAACCAATGTAGGTATACTTTATATGTATTGATTTATTTTTGCCTGTAACTTCTGTGATATGGTTTGGCTCTGTGTTCCCACTTAAATCTCATCTCATAGCTCCCATAATTCCCAAGTGTTATGGGAGGGACTCTGTGGGAGATGATTGAATCATGGGGGCAGGTCTTTCCCCTACTGTTCTCCTGATAGTGAATGGGTCTCATGAGATCTGATGGTTTTAAAAACAGGACTTTCTCTGCACAAGCTCGCTCTTTCCTGCTGCCATCCATATAAGATGTGACTTGCTCCTCCTTGGCTTCTACCATGATTGTGAGGCCTCACCAGCCATATAGAACTGTAAGTCCAATAAACCTTTCTCTTTTGTAAATTGCCCAGTCTCAGGTATGTCTTTAGCAGCAGCGTAAAAATGAACTAATAATTCTATCTCCCTAAAATATATAAAACCAAGCTGTAACCTGACCACCTTGGGCACATGTTCTCAGGACCTCTTGAGACTGTATTCCAGACTGTCATTGCTCGTATTTGGCTCAAAATAAACCTTTAAATATTTTACAGAGTTTTTCATCAACACTAATGTGATAATGTTACAAGTAGATATATTTGCTCTTATAATACTGCTATAGATTTATGTTCTACAAGGAATTCTGATAATCATAAGAATTCCAATTAGTTTTATTTTCTCAAGTTCTATCAGAATGAAAATAAGTAAGGTGTATTAATATTTTCATATGCTGCTGCATTACTGTCTATATTCCTGCCTTTGACCAGGTATTGATGAGAATCAGACTTTCTGCTTATGATTTTTCATATCTGATTACTGGAAGAATTTTCCACAGACTAGATTCTGTTTCACATATTTAAAACCATTTCTCCTACACTCTACACATATTTTTAATGCCAGGCACTGCAGGATGTATTTTATATTGCACCTTTGTGTCATGATAGATGAGCAGGTTTTAGGAGAATTGTTAGAAGGCAACTTGGGACAGCCAGAAATAACTGTACGTGGAAGTAACTGTGAATTTCGTAAATACTGATGTAAATATATGTCTGACTCAGCTTCCTCTTTTCTGGATATTAAAAATGCCATCGGCTACTCTAATGCTTCTTAATGATAGCGAAAGTGTAGAAGAGCATACAGGGCATTGATAAGAGGTAATGGTTTTAGTCAATTTTGACTAAACGATTTTAGCTTTGCAAATTTTACAAAACAAATACTATCAGAACACATTGCTGGAGCTCCTCTCAGCATCTTGAATGGGACCTACACAAGTGTGTGGAACATGAAGGCTGAGATTTTCTAGCTTTGTGGTAAACCTGTCTCTGACTGGTAGACGGATGACCCAAGATTCTGGTACATTATGAAGAGACTATACAGGGACCACACACTTCCTCTGAGTTACTATGCAAACCTCTGTGAATATAGATACCACAGCAGAGAAAAAAATGTTCTCTAATAACGTAGGTGGGAATGTGTAATTTGCTGGGGTTAATTAGCAAAGTAACTTTATGAGAAAGACCTTAAAATAGAATAATTTTGCAAAGTAGAGAAGAGAAAATCTAGCTTAGTGAACCAGTCATTGTCTGTGAATTTCACCATAGTATCTAAATATTTTGGAAGCTTAGAAATAAAGTCTTCTACTTCATTGCAAATATTGGTTTTAGCGAATAAAGGCTATCATTTATACTGTATTTTATTCTGAAAGGAAAATTCTCTTTGCCACATTCATGTGTAGAAATATTGCTTGGACATATATGAGATTCTGTCACTGGACAACCTCCAGGGCTGCCAGTGGCTCTGCAAAAGCATGCCTGGAGAAATGTGTGATGTTTTCTCCACATTAAATTGATCCTTTTTAGGGTTAATTGAGAATTTAAGGGCCAGCCATTTCCTTTAAGCCTAAAGGGATTTATGTATCCTTCAGAATTTCTAGGCAGACCATGCACACCAAAGGAACACTGCAAATTTTCCCAACAGTCTTGCCTTTTGGAGCAAAGCTTCTACATTTTAAGATTATTTTTAAACCCAAAACATATCTGTCTGTCATCAGTGAGCTATTTTTACTGGATGACATATAAAAGTAGAGGCAAGTGGGAAGCCCCTCAGAGCAACAGCAAGTCAAAGTAAGGAGAAACAGACTCCAAAGTAGAGGCATGCAAGAAAAAAATGACCAAATCAAAACATGAGAGTTAAAATATCGGAGAGATAATACAGAAAAATTGTGGTGGTGTGAGAAACATGGGCAGCATGTTAGACTTCTCGTTAGTTGTTAGGATTTAGTAATAATTGTGACTTGCTTTACTGTGTGCGACAAGCTGAGTGTTTTCGGAGAACATTATCAATATTCAAAAAGAATTAGCTATTATTTTTCAGTGCCTGATGTGGGTGAAGAAACTAATATACATTAGTTCTAAATCTCCTGCTAATCTTGAAGTTGAAAATCCTTTTCTTTATGTAGTAATCTAGGAAACAGAAACTTAAAAAATGTAAGTAACAAGTAAGTCATGAGGGCTCATCTTAAGCATACATGACTTGTGCTGTAATGGATTTTGTGAAATTACTGATACTTTCATATGTCACTTCTCAACAAACATCATATTCTCTATCTGATTTCACTGGTCCTTCAATTATCCAGTCCATAGTTTTCCAAGGACAGCCAAAAGTTGAGACAAAAAGTATGTATGTTTTAGCTTCCATTCTCAAAGTTCTATGTATTTTTAAAATACGTAGAATCCCAAAGAGTTGTTTAAAAATGAAGGCTTGACAACATGCATTTATGTTTGCTACCCTCTAAAATCTTAGCAAAATGGTAATAAATAAATAAAACAAGGATTAATGTACAAGGACAAAGAGAATGGTAGATGAAATAACTGCAGGCAAGAAATTTCAATGATCTTCTTTAAAACAAAAAGGAGAAACAGGCCTGGCCTGTGATAATGAGAATGCAGCTGGTCTGATTGTACCTTCCATAACTAACAGTTGTAAAATTGAAGCTACACACACACACACACACACACACACACACACACACACACTCTCTCTCTCTCTCTCTCTCTCTCTCTCTTTCTCTCTCTCTCTCCCCTCCCTCTCTCTCTCCGCCTCTCTCTCTCTCTCCACACACACACACACACACACACACACACACACTCACTATTAGAATGCTTTATAGAGCAGCAAACTTAGGCAGAAATTGGGGAGCAGTCCACTCTTGAAAGATGGAAACTGTACTAGGTGACATTTGTGAGTTGGTGGCTTTTTTCCTGAAGTCAATCCCCAGTTAACACAACTTGGATTGGAAGAAAGCAGCTGTCTTATTGGCTTGAGGTGTCAGGAGGTTTAGGGCTGGCAGAATGACAACACTGTGGAAAAGAGGGACCACAGAAGGGTTAACAATGGGGAAAATTAAGAAAGCCAAAAAATAAGGTTTTAAAAAAATACATGATATAATTAATAATTACTTAAGAGAACTAACAAAAAATTTAAAAATGTATTAAGAGCAGAAATGAATGAAAGTATATTACTACAGATCATTCACACATTCAGAGGAAAATTAAGCACTATTCTGAAGTGCTTCAGGCTAATAAATTTGGCCCGGTGTGGTGGCTCATGCCTGTAATCCCAACACTTTGGGAGGCTGAGGCGGGTGGATCACGAGGTCAGGATATCGAGACCATCCTGGCTAACACAGTGAAACCCCATCTCTACTAAAAATATAGAAAATTAGCTAGGCATGGTAGTGGGTACCTGTAATCCCAGCTACTTGGGAGGTTGAGTCTCCTCCCTCAACCTGGGCAAGAAGGGAATAGCTTGAACCTGGCAGGCAGAGGTTGCAGTGAGCCAAGATCATACCACTGCACTCTAGCCTAGGCAACAGAGTGAGATTCCGTCTCAAAAAAAAAAAAAAAAAAAAAAAAAGAAATAAATAATAATAAAATAAATTTGACAACCTAGATGAAATGGGCATATTAATTGCATAACAAAACCTACTAAATTGACATAGAACAGAAAAAATAAATATCCCTGTTTTCATTAAACAAATTGAATTGATTTTCAAAAATATCTACAAAGAAAACCCCAGGCCTAGATAGTTTTACCACTGAATTTTATCAAACATTTAAGGAAGAAATAATACCAACTCTATTAAAATTCTTTTAGAAAACACAGGAGAAAAAAAATCCTTAATGGACTCCTTCCTACTTATGTTGAAAGGCAAGCATGACACTGAAATAAAATATGACAGACAGTTATAAGAAAAGAAAATTATAAATATTCCTCATGTGTATAGATACAAACTCCTTAAAAATTAGTAGCAAATTGAATCCAGAAATACATAAGGAGCATAATATATCATGACTAATTTCTATTTTTTTTTTAGAAATATAAGATGGTTTTAATATGTGAAAATCAGGGAAATTCACCATATCTGAAATAAGGGAGAAGAACTATATGATCCTTTCAATAGAAGCATACAAACCATTTGAGAAAGATAAAACCCATTTATGGTAACAATTCTTACAGAATTGAGTTTAGAAGGCAATTTCTTCAACCTAAGAAAGGGCATCAGTGAAAATATACAAACAATTTCATACTTCATGGTGGAAAACTGAATAGCTTCCCATAAGATTGGGAATAAAAAAGGAGACAAAGTGTTTTTACACATTTATTCAACATCGTATTGGAAGCACTAGTTGGCACAATAAATAATTAAAAAAAAAAGAAAAAAGGAATGGAAAGAAGGAAGAAAGAAAAAAATAATAAAATTGTCCCTATGCACAGCAAATATTATTGTTTACATAGAAATTCCTATGTTCAAAAAAGAAATAAAACAATAAAAGTTCAAATAAATGTGTTTAAAAACTTGAATATAAAGGTGAAAAAATAAAATTGATAAAAATTTCCCAGAAACAAATATAAAAGTTAAAGACATGGCAATTAAAAGAGAAAAGAAAAATTAAGAAATTTTCAGTTTTTAAGTTTAGGAGGCCTTTTAACTATCAGTAGCTTCAGAAAGAACAAAGAAGATAAGAAGAATATTATCAAAAAAATAAGAAAATTTCTAAGAACTGATGTCTCCAGAAAGAAAGGGCCTACTAAGTACCTCATACAGTGAATTAAAAAAAAAAAAGACCCAACAAACACATTTTCTAGAATTGTCAGAACCCCAGATATAAAAATATCTTAAAAGTCTAGAATAAAATGTCATATATAATGATATAGTAATCAAAATAACATCAGTCTTCTCAATTGCAATATTATCCTAATAATGGAGGAAGCATCAAAAGTCTGAGTCAAAATGATTTTCCACTTAGAATTCTATACCCAGCAGCCAGGCTCAGTGTGCATGCCTGTCAACCCAGGACTTTGTGAGGCCAAGGCAGGCAGATCACTTAGGCTCA
The DNA here is from genome assembly GCA_036589455.1 of Ateles fusciceps. Taxonomy (NCBI): domain Eukaryota; kingdom Metazoa; phylum Chordata; class Mammalia; order Primates; family Atelidae; genus Ateles; species Ateles fusciceps. Next base: position 6,573,780 of record JAZHEH010002496.1, read on the forward strand.
GGAAGTTCGAGACCAGCCTGAGCAACATGGAGAAACCCATCTCTACAAAAAAACACAAAAAATTATCTAGACGTGGTGGCCTGGCTTGTAGTCCAAGCTGCTTGGGGGGCTGAGGTGGGAGGATTGCTTGAGCCCAGGAACTTGAGGCTGCATTGTGCAGTCAGCTGCGATCCATGCCACTGCACTCCAGCCTAGGCAATGAAGTGAGACCATGTGTCAGAAAAATAAAAAAAAAAAAAGTCAAAATTGTAAAGTTAATATATGGCAGAATCAAAATGTAGACTTTTAAAAGAAAGAAATGACAAGTTTACATTGAAAACATTTTTACATGAAAACATAAACAGTTAAAGAAATCACTGTAATTTATGTCACAAAGTGATAGTTTCCTAATGTGTAAATTTCTCTTAAGGAAGGCTAAAAATCCTCAAAGAATCAAATCTATGAAGAAATACTTCATAGAAAAGTAACTATAAATGACTTCTAAGCATATGAAAGTATGCTAAACCTTTCAGATAATAGAAGAAATACAAATTAAATCCAAGATAACATTTTGACAATTGACCATTATCAAAAATGTGATAAAAATCTGTAGATAAGATTGTAGAGAAAAGAGCATTCTAATATTTCTAATGGAACTGTAATTGATATGACCTCAATGGACGGCAATTTGACAGTTATTAAATATAAAATGCACATAATATTTGACACAAATTCTACTTTGAAAAATATATCCTACTGATATATTTGAATATATGCACAGTGATATATATACATAAGAATATTGATTGCAGTGTGTTTTTGTGAGAGCAAAAGCTGGAAATGAACTAGTCGTATAGTTGATTTAACTAGCCGAACTAGACTAAATGTCTAGTTTGTTTCCAATCTTCTGCTCCAGATTTTGTACATCTGCATTTATTTTCTATTAGAAATAATATATATTTTTTTTTATGAGGCTGGGTATGGTGGCTCTCGCCTGTAATCCCAGCACTTTGGGAGGCCGAGGCGGGTGGATCACCTGAGGTCAGGAGTTCAAAACCAGCCTGGGCAACACGGTGAAACCCTGTCTCTACGGAAAATACAAAATTAGCTGGGTGTGGTAGTGCATACCTGTGATCCCAGCTACTTGGGAGGCTGAGGCAGGAGAATCACTTGAACCTGGGAGGCAGAGATTACAGTGAGCCGAGATTGTGCCACTGCACTCCAGCCTGGGCAACAAGAGCAACACTCCACCTCAAAAAAATAAAAATAAAAATAAAAAATAGAAATATATAGTTTTTTTTTAAAAGAATTTGGTGGAAGTAAAAACACAGCCATTCAAGCATATTACTTAGAAATATGAATGTCAATACCAGGTTTTTAAAAAGCTGGAAAAAGTGAAAATGATTGCCTCTTGAGGGTGAAGAGGGCTAGAGCTCTTTTTTATGATGTTTTATTATGTTTATTGTATTTACTATGTATTAGTTTATTATTATGCTGTCTTTTATTATGTCTTAGAGGCTTTTAAAAATTTTGCCTTTATGGGCAGATATTAGTTTGATAAAAATACCAATTAATTTGAGAGAATTCACAAAGTCAAAATGCTATAACATCCCTACTGTCTTCCTTCCTAGCCCCACCTCATACTTCTCTCTAGTGTATATGCTTATTCCCTTCCCACCCTTCCAAGAAAGGCAACTGATTTTTGTGATTTGATTTTATCAGTCCCTCTTTATTCTTTATAAAGTGTGATTTATTTGTTCAGAATATGAATGCTTTTATCAGTGTTTACAAAATCAATATGGAACACCCTCAAGCTTAAACTCACCTTTTAGAAGCTGCACTGTCATCAGAATAGTGTTATTCTTAGCAAAGATCCATCTTTTCCTAAAAGAGACCTCAGAGATTATCTGATTATCTGAACATAACTTGTATCTTATTACCAAATCCGCTTCCCCAGATATAAAAATGTTGTTCCTATAAGAATATCATTTCCAAAATAAGGTTTATCTTGTAAAGAAGTCCTTCTTTCCTCCATTGAATATTCATTGAGAAGGTAATGTGAGGACCTCATCCTCTAAATCTCCCTGAAGAAGGAAAATATTTGTTGTTATTGTTGACTAGAAACTGTAGGACAATTTGCATTGTTCAGAAGCTGTTTTGATCCTTAAAAATGTAGTGGGGATCCATAATAATGATGCAATGAAAATAATATTTTATTATTTGTTTGAACTCTACAAACATTCAATAAGTTATTTGCCGAGTGTTGATATGGTCTGAATGTTTATGTCCCACCAAAAGTTATACGTTGAAATCCTAACCCCCAAGGTAGTGGTATTAGGAGGTGGGAACTTTGGGAGGTTATTAGGTCATGGAGGCAAATTCCTCATGAATGGCATGAGTGTCTTTATAAAAGAGCCAGAATGAGACCCTTCACTACCTCCACCATGTGAGGACACAGCAAGAAGTAGGTAGTCAAATCTGGAAGATGGCCCTCATCAGAACCCAACCTTTTTGGCACCCTGATTTCTGACTTCCAGCTTCCAGAACTGTGAGAAATAAATTTCTGTTGTTAAGCCACACAGTTTATGATATTTTGTTAAATGGACCAAGACAGGTGCCCTCTCTGTGCCATGTAAACTGGGATATAATTTGAATAAGGGATATAATCCCTTAATCAATATTTAGTGAATAATTATGCTAAGAGGAATAGAAAGCAAGGAAAGAAGAAAAAACGAAACGAAAGAAGGAAGGAAAACATATGAATTGATTGCCTACTATGTATAGGAAACTTGTGTGCTTGTCTGCATTATCTCCCTAATGCTCCCGCAATAAGCCTGGAAAGTCTATTATAAAGTTTAATATATAAACAGATATGCTAGAGGAACACACACACACACCATGCACACACGCAGACACACACACCCCACACACATATACATACACTCTTCCAAGTTAATTGAAAAAAGTATACAAAAGCAAATATATCTATATATCTGTGTCTTCACACACATTCACATATACACACATACATATATTTTACAAGTTAATGGAAAGAGCATATGTGTATATATATAAACATTAACATACATTAACTTGAAAGAGTGTGTGTGTGTATTAAAATGTAGTATTTAGTATACAATGAATAGGGCAGACAGAAATTCAGGAGAAAGCTCATTAAAAGAATAGAATAGAGATAACATACTAATGTTTTTGAGTGGCAGAAACTTAACATATATTATCTTTTTCTACCTTCTCAATAACTCTGTGAGGTAGGTATTATTATTCTCATTCAGAAAAATTCAAACACAGGTAGTTAATGATCACCTAGGAATTTAAATTCAGATCTGTGTGATTCTAAAACACTTTTTCATCCTACTTTAGTAAATGTCAAGACTTAAGAGTGCCCTTAAGGATGGTTAAATGTAAGTACTATTTAATATTTTCAGATATTACTTAGCCTAACTTAGGAAGTTTAATATATAAAAGGAAAATTGGAATTTTTTTCATCATCCATTCATTTAACAAATATTTATTGAATTCCTACTTTAGGCCAGGCACAGAGTAGATAGGATTTAACTCTGCACCAGACATAGTCCTTGCACTAGGTACTTACAGTGTTGGGGATTGGGGAAAGAGAACATAGACTGTGAAAGTACAGTGTGGTAAGTACTGTGATGGGAGAGTACTGTGTGCAGAGATGTACATGGATGGGTCTGTATCCACGTGTCAGAATTCCTGAAGGCCTCCAGGACAGCTTGCTGGGACAGGAGAAATGAGTACATGTTGGCCAGGAGCAGAGGCTGTGGTGGTGAAGGTGGTGGGGATGGTGGGTTTGGTAGGAGATGGAAATGCTCTAGGCAGGGGGCTCTAGTTGTATGGAGATGACTGATGTCACAGGAGCCTCAAATGGCCTGACACGTTGTCTAATACTTGTTGGAACATGGGTGAATAGGCGGAGAGGCAGTTATTGGATAGGAGAATAATTGGGGAACATAATCCAGTAATTACTGTAGGAGCATGAGATGAGAGTTATTGACCCAGAAATTCTCTGTAAAGGGTTTTCTCTGTCCTTTCAATTCCCAGAGACAGATTGCGCTGATGGAGGGAAAATGTGTGCTTTATCCTTCATATCTAAGTAGGTCAGTATTTGCTAACACTCAAGGAGTCTGCATTATTTCCCAGTCAGCTAGAACATTGTGCTAATGAGGAGCAGGTCATAGATTTAATCCCCTTATGGGCCTCTTACCTTCACTGTGTTCTGTAGCCCCAGACAGCACCCCTAACCCTGGGCTGCACTTTCTCAAATGCCAGTTTCTGATGAGAGAAACCTAGGGAGATCTTTTGGACAGATTAGAGAAAGCTCATCACCACTCAGTCCCTCACAGGGGTATGACTTCCAGTGAATGTTCCACTGACAATGTGTAATCAATGTAATTGTGGTTTTCTAAGAAAGCTTGTAACATTTAGTGTTACTCCCACTAAACCTCTAACCTCAGCTCCTGTGGGAAATTTGCAGCTAAGTGGCTACAATGGACTAGTATTCTCTTCTTATTCCTCTTCAGAGGAAACTAAAAAATACCATTAAGCATCTAGTGAATTTGTAGGGGTGCTGTTGGGAGTCCTACTAGTTGCTGTAGCAAGAGAGCCAGAGACACAATCCCTTGTGCATTGACGTTTAAGTTTAAATACCATATATTTATTAAGCATTAATTTTACAGCACGATCTATAAACCCGGTTTTGTGCTAGGCATCTGGAAAAAAAATCTGCACTAATTAACATTTATTGAGTATGGCCTGAGTGTCAAGCACACAACTAAGCACTTTACGAGGATTATTACATTTAATGCTCAAAATAGCATGCCAAAACTCAAGCTAGCCAAGCCCCTTCACCCCCCACATCACAGCCCATCGCCTTCCTCTTTCCTGGGATAGGAGGTTAGAAAGTACAATATATGTAGCCATAGGAAAGGCACTATTGTCAGAAGTTCTCCCAGGTGAAATCTCCAGGCAAGGAGGTCTGCATAATTACAGTAACTATAACCAACTTACTATGGGACAGGCATTTTCTGGGCACTTTGTATTATTCAAACTCTAAATTTAGTCCTTCACTGAATCCTAAGAAGCAGGTTCTATTAATATCAATATTTGTGAGGAAATTGAGGCATAGGAGGGCAAATAGTCAAACCTGTCCAAGATCACATCGGAAGTAAGTGACTGGGTCAGGACTGAAACCCAGGTCTGACCTTAGTTATACTAAGCATTGTTTTACTGTGTAGATTTGTTGTTCATGTATTTTCTTTGGGTGTCTATGCAAATCTTTTGCCTTTTTTTCAGATCAGATAGTCTGTACTAATTACTGAATTGTAGAGGGTTTTTATTTACTTTTATTATTGCAGTGGCTAAGATCAGCAAGACGAAATTGAATAGAAATTGTGAAAGCATAGATCTTTGCCTTATTCACAAGTATAGGTGGAAAGTATTCAGTGGAAAGTATTCAGTCATTATATATGATGTCAGCTATTTTGTAGATATCTTTGTCAGTTTGAGGAAATTTCTTGCTATTCTGTTAGGTAAGTTTTATTATTATTTTATATTAAACTTTTATCAATGGCTTGTTTAGAAACTATTGACAAGATTGCATGAGTTTTGTCTTCTGTTACTATAGTGAATTCCATTGAATAAATTATCTTTCAATATTAAACTAGCCTTGCTTTATTAAAGTAAACTTGGTCATGATAGATTGACTTTCTTATAAATTGTTGGATTTGATTTTCTAATATTTTGTTAAGAATTTTTTTTGTTCATATTCGTGAGGAATTTTGATTTTAAATTTCCTTATTTGGGGTAATATATTTGTCAGTTTTTAATATTAGGATTATACTGGCCTCATCAAATAGTTTGAGTGATGTTTCCTTATCCTTCATTTCCTGAAAAAGTTTGAGTAGTATTGGTGTTATTTATTTCTTATGTTTTAATTTACTAATGAAACTATCTGGGACTAGAAATTTTATTTTGGAATATTTTTGATGAATTCAATTTCTTTAATAGCTATATCACTATTCAGATTTTTTTGTTGTCAGTTTAGATAAATTGTGTTTTCAAAGAAATTTATCTGTTTTATCTAAATTGCCATCTTTTTGGCCTAATATTGTTTATAGTATTCTCTTATTATTCTTCTAATATCTATCAGACCTGTAATGATAATTCCATAAGTCAGCCTGCCTGCCTTCCTTCCTTCCTTCCTTCCTTACTTCCTCGCTGTCTCTTTCTTTCTCTTCTTTCTGTCTACCTAGGTGTTTGACAGTTTTATTGATTTTTTAAAAGAACAGCTTTTGACTTTGTTAATTTTCTATAATGTTTGTTTTCTATTCTTATCTTTAATATTTATTTTCTTCTATTTATTTGCTCTTCTTTTTCTAACTTCCTAAGGCAAAAATTTAGTTTATTGATTTTAAATATTCTAGTTAAGCGCTTAAAGCTGTAAATTTTCTTTTGTGTTGTACTTGAACTGCATAGTTCATCAGCACTGTGTCTGAGGAAGTCTGTTAAAACAGAAGACGAAAAAAAAGATTCAGAGTCTCATGACATAGCACCCAAAAGGTCTAGATTTTAATTGAAAAAAATCCCTATAACAAGAACAAGAGAAACGACACCTTGAATAAAAAAAGATAATCAACATATGCAAACACCAAAAAGACACAGATGTGGAATTATTTGACAGGATTTTAAAACAACTACTATAAAAGTCTTGAAAGACCAATTACAAACACACATAAACAATGAAAAAGAAGTAAAAGCAATTATATAAAAGATATAAGGAAGAATCAAGTAGAAATTTTAGAACTAAAAAGTTTTAAAACTGAAAAAACCCCTCAGTCAATGGGTTTAGCATTAGAATTAAAAGGACAGAAAGATGAATCAGTGAATTTCAGGATAGAACAATGGAATTAATTAATTAATTAATTCCATGATTAATTAATTAATTTCCCTATATAACAGGGAAAATAAATTACACAAAAACAAATAGAGCCCCAGGGACATGAAGGCTATAACAGAATATCTAACATTGATATCCTTGAAGTCTCAGAAGAAGAGAGAAAGAATGTAAGGCTGAAAAAATTGTCGAAGACATAATGACTGAAATTTTCTCAAATTTGGCAAAAACACATTTCTAATCCTACAGATTCAAGAAGCTGAGTGAAATTCCAACAAGATAAACCCAAAGGTATCCATGCCAAGACACATCAGAGTCAAACTTCTGAAAACTAAATACAAGGAAAACATCTTGAAAGCAACCAGAGAAAAATGATACACTGCCTACAGGGGAAAAGCAATTAAAATTCCAGAGACTTTCTCTTCAGAAATCATGAAGTTGAGAAGAAAGTGACACAACTTTTTTTAAGTGCCAAAAGAAAAATTTTAAAACAGAATTCTACATCTAGGGAAAACATCCTTCAGAAATGAAGAAGAAATCAAGGCATTCTCAGATGAAGGAAAACTAATAGAATTTATCACAAGCAGACATACCCTAACAGAATAACTAAAGAAAATTATGTGCACATAATAGAAATGATAAAATAAGGAATCCTGGAACATCAGGAAAGATGAGAGAATGACAAGACATGATGGTCTGTGTATCTCTTCACAGAGCCTTCTCTATGGCTGCAGAGCTCACTTTGTTTTCCCTGTGTATACAGTGTACATTAGTGAGTTCTGTGGTGGAGATCGGTTTCTTTTATTTTTATTTATTTTTTGTTCTTTGAGCTACAAGTTAACAGTTACCCTAGGCAGCCATTTTGAAAATTCATTCAGGGTTCAATTTTTTTGTTTAATACCAACTCTATACAGTGTTTTGCTATAGACTCTGTAGTAGGGCTACAGAGTTACATAACATAAAATAACTGCCTGAAAAGAATTCACAGTCTTGTGGGAAAGGCAAAATATAACTTAAACATAACATAGTAACAGGCATAAGCCACAATGTATGGGAGAGTCAAGGAGGAGTGCCTTACCCAACTGGGAAAGCAATAAAAGGCAGTACTCTGAAGTAGTCCCAGGGAGGGTAAGTTCTGAAACACTGAATACAAGCTCAGCTGGATTCTGAAAGATCATTACAAGCTCATCACCGGTGGAAGTAATGGCAGGGAGGGAGGGTCATGCAGAGGGAGGGGAAGCATTTGTGAAGCCCTGGAGGTATGGGAGTGTGGTGCCTCCTGGATCTGTAATTTGTTTTGACTGGAGTTCAGGGGAGATAAGGCGGGACTGGCAGGCATGGTTCGCACAATGAAGAGGCTATTAGGCCTCTTGGTCACAAGGAAGTCTGAATTCGAGAATGTGGGTGAAGAGGTATTAATTTATATCCACACTAGAAAAACAACTCAAAGTACAAGTCTGGCTGCTGACAAATCAGTTGCCTAAGATATGTGTCTGATCTCACATCGGGGATGATGCAGAAATAGCAATGACTGACTGGGCCTGAGCTCTTAGACAGAGAGGAAATCTGCTGAGTGGAAGCCTTTAGAGTCTGACTATGGGACAAACAGAGCTCTGCCCTCTGGGCAAACAGTGGGTTATTTCTGGGGGGAGGTAACTCAGCTGGAAGTGGTTGGAGTTGGCTCCCAAGGCAGAAATAGCACTGCCTGCGCTTGTGCACGTTCTTGAGTTCTCAGGCAGACCTCAGGAAGCTGACAGACCCAAAGAGGCATGAACATAGTAGAAAGAGCATTCGCAAAGGCCAAGGAAATGTTTAAAGCCAGGCAAGTGAATAAGGAGAGGCATATCCTATGTTAATAACAACCTTAGTGCAGGGCCTAGTACTTGATACTGCCTTCTCAGCTCCATAATTTTACTAGCAGGTGCCAGGCTTCAAGCTAAGCAATTTCTGTGCATATTTAATAACAATAACAGACACAGCCTGTCTCACATGCTGTTCCAGATAACATTCCATGTTGTTAACTCATTTAATTCTTATGTCTTCCTACAAGAGAGTTAAAATACTATTTTCATGTTACAGATGAAAAAGCAGTCTCAAAAGTAAGCTCTGCCTAATACTACACAGGTAGGAACTCTAACCACTGGATCTGGGATTTGAACCCAGGTAGTGGAACTTCACAAGCCCGTGGTCCTTCTCATTATAACTCCATAAACATCATTTCCCCCCGATTTACAGATTGAAAAAGTGAGGCTCAGAGTTGTTAAGTAGTGAAAAGGCAATGGACCTCTGTCTCTGACTACAGTGCTAATTGCCTCAGATACTGTATTCCACAACTCACGATGGTGACATGTTCAGAACTAGTTTCTGCCTCTATGGGACTCTTCCCCCGATTAGAACAATGCATAGACCTGAATTGTGTGAGAAAACTGGGCTGTGGGGAGACCTACCAGACCCTTTAAGGAGTACATACTTGTACCCTCCAAAGGGGCAAGCGTAAATGTTTGTGCCACACAGAGGATGCCAGCCACATGGTCAGTGTTAGTGAAATAATTCATCCATCAGGTAGGAACTACCACCAGGGGCTCCGTTTCCCTTGCTCTCACAAGCAGCCTCAAACACCATAGACCTTAGGTCTTGAAAAGAGAACTAGGAAAGGTGTCCTGGAACCAGATATTGACCCTCCTTCCCCCAATCTGCAAGGAGATAGAGTAGGAAAAACAGGAATGAGCAGGCTTGCTTTTCACTCTGATTCCTCAAGCCTACCTCATGCAGGAGATGTGAGGAAGAGACAGCAAGGAAATTGGTTATGATTTTCAACTGGACTAGATAAGTCTTTTTGTTTTTTTTTTAAAAAGTAACCTAGGAAGCTTTGGAATCACTCAAGGAATCATTAAGGAAAGAGAAAGAGAGAATCCAGAGAGCACAGACAATGACAGAAAAATAGAAAACTGTTTTATGAAACATTCAGTAGACCAGATACTTTGGTCATCTACTAACTTAGGCATTCCATCACGGTCTCTTCCTGTTGCCTGCTGCTCTTTATTCTACCTCTCTTGTCCTCAAAAGAACTCCATGTCCAGTCCTGATGCTTGCTCACAGCAGAGCCCTTTCAGCTCACGGTTGAAAGCTGACAGTTGTTATTTTGCTAGAATTTATACTATGTTCTCCCATCCAGATTTTTCAACAACCTGAGGTTAAGGCACAGTGCTTCTGCAAAGGTTAGGTAAGTTTGAGTAGATAATCATGAGCAAGGCTCTAAGTACCTCAAAGGGGTGGATTCTAAAACCTTGTTAAGTAGGATTCCTGAGCCATTTCTTGTTAATCACGGATGGACACTGCAGGAACTGTGTCAAGAGCCCCAGGCCTGTTAAACAGTTAGGGAAAATGGTCTGCATTTCCTTCTAGCAAGATCTTATAGGGTGAGGGCAGAGGTGGGTAGCCGAGGCCTTGTGCTTCTTCCTGAAAGGCATGGCCCTGGGCCAGAGATAGAGTCAGCCACGCATCTCCCTGCCTCAGTGGATAAAATGGAAACTAGGATAGACACTTGGGAAGACCATGAGACTATGAAAGGGAAGCTCCAGGCTTTTCGACTGAGATGTTAATTGGAAACTTAATTCTTCTGAAAGTTTGACTCCCACCAGACCTCAGATATCTCCCCTAAGAACAGAAAACTGGGTATGTTAAGTCAGGCCAATGCTTGGAGCTGTGTAGAGACTCTTAAAACGACACCAAAAGAGAATGTGTGAGATGGCAGTTACTCTATGTTACTCCCCATACCATGGACGCACTTCCACGTTGCTTCATGGTCTAGAATTGATCTATCATCTAAGAATGGGTACTTCTATGTTTATCTTTATATTATTTTTTATTCTATCTCAGGGAGAGCAAACTTTGTATGACTGTAGGTAGTCATTATCTTAAACTGTCCAAGATGATCAATTCATGCATTCATACATTGATTTGTCCAACCGTCATTTATGGAGTACCTCTTATATGCCAGGTACCCAAACGTAAATTATCAGGTTCTTATATTTCCAGGCCTCTCAGGAGATGTCTCGGAAAACAAAGATATTTACTCAAGCTGTAGAAAGGTGGCTGTGAGAAGCATGAGAAACAAAGTCACAAATTTTAGGACAACCAAAGGCTTTCTGGAGAAAGGAATATGAAAAAAGATGTGACTTTCACTTTATGTTCCCATTTTTCTGAGTATTTAAATCACAGCAGCATGTCAACTTTCAGTATGGAGACTGCAGTGTGAAGCAGGTAGTATAACCTACTCCTTTCTATCCTGCTTGGGAATTAGCACACCTGAATGGGGCTTTTTACATGTTCAGGGAGATCAAAGTGTTTACTGCAGATTATTTGTATGTTGCATAGTAGTGGTTTTTAGCTTCTATCTGGATAAGAAATGTGTCATTTTTATGTTTCAGACAAGATGGAGGTGGATTTTATCATTTACATTCTTCATGTTCATTGGACAGTTCTGTCATGTTTCCATCACTGAAAATATTTTTTCATCTGAAGTGTTTCGAGAATGGCATGGAAATTCCTATCCTATGCCTTTGGATGAGGAGAAAGGGTGTGGGGTAGAGAAGCAATTATAGCTTTGAAGAAAGACTGGCTCAGCCTCACACTCTCGTAGCCTATTTAGTGAAGTGATTTGGATTGCATTTTGCTTTTAGCCGCAGTCTTGTGTAGGTAAAGAAATTACAGCATGAGCTCACCCTTGGCCCCCAGCCCCGGGCTATCATGCCAGTAAAGTCAGCACACCAAATGTCTGTACCTTTAATCTCAAAATGAACTGGACTCAGAAAAAAAATGTTCCATATTATTTTTATTCTTAACCTTCAAGCCTGTGGGTTTCTTCTGAGACATTTCTTTGTCAGGTAGGAGAAGACAAAGGAGGAAAAGAAAAAGGTGAATAAGGGACGAAATGATCTTCTCTAGCATGCTCAGGCTAAACTTTCCCTTTTTACATGGGGTAGGAGGAAGAAAGAACCCATGCACCGTTGTGGATGGCATTGTATGGATGTGCGTGGACCTTTGCAAGCGTGTTTTAAAAATTATAGCTGTAAGGGAACACAGCAAGTATTTGCTATGGTTTGAGCAAAACACATACCAGAGCTCTTTTAATGATGCTCCCTGGGCTTCAGGACCCTCTACAAAGCCTCTGGCCTGTTTTACTTACTTGAAACAAGCAAGCGATTTGGTGGTTTATCCTGCAAAACAGCCCTACAACCCTTACCCTTGTTGTCCCTTAAGTGAATGTGCCAGACAGCATGTTTGCCTTGCCCACGGCCTCCCCCACGGGACAGCAGCTTCAGTTCTTTATTCAGGCCTCTTAAATGAAACTTGAGCACTCAGCAGAGCTCCACAGAATAGCACAAGAAGAATCTGGATGGGATCCTAACCCTGGCCCCTCCCCTTGTCTCCCACTGTAACCCTTCCCCCACAACCCTGACACTCTCCCCTAGTTGGTAGCTGCAAGGAGAGCTCTGAACCTTCCTTTATCCACAGTTCCAGGTTGGAGGCAAATTGCAGATACCAGTGACACCTCTCCTGAGGGAAGCACTTGGTAGAGCAGCTGGATGAGGCACCGTTACGTGTCCTTTAAAAAGTCAGGATGGTAAGAGATCACTTTTGATTGGGGGAGATGGGATCTGAGAGGGGCATTAAAAGTGAGGGACAGTTAAGATGGCTGGAGAAGACAAGACAGAGATACTTGTGTCTGAGGGGGGATGGAGACTCAGGTCAGAAAAAATCTTCTGTGATAATCCAAATGGCCAGGGCACCGTCATTAGGACTCTCACCAAAGCACATATCCTCAGGACTGTAACCTTTTGCTTAGTTTTTAGACAGCTGGACAAGATGGTGGCCTCAGCAGGGCATCAACTGTATCAATGGATTCAACTCCGTATGGCCATACCTAGCCCAGGCACGTCATGGAACAAGTACTTAATGTGCTTGTTGACCTGAGCTGAAATGACAACTGCATGAGCCAAGCTCAGCAGGTGCAGGAGAGAATAAAAAGGCAGGGGAAAGTTGGGAATAAAGCTGGAAGGGAAAAGGGTGTTTTCTCTTCCTGTGAGTCATGTAGCTGAAACTCTTTTGGATAGTCAACAAGACTTCTGAGAGCTTTTGCATAGGCACCACTTTCAATGCAAGAGGTAAGACGGCAACTGTGATCTCCACAATTCCTTCCTCCCTCGTAGCCCTGCTTAGCTCCTAAGAGAATGGAAGCCAGCAAGCCTTTCTCGTCTACTCACCACCAGCTGACAACCTTGCCTGCATTCAGTCGTATTCTGGCCATCTTTCTGTTGGATGCAAAAACAGTTGCTGCTGCCAGGGGCCAGGCTCTCTCCCCCATGAACTGGCTCCAGTCCTCTTTCATCTTCTCCAGGACTTTGCTCCTGTAGCTGTCCTGAAGTTATTCCCTGTCTCTCCTGCACAGATAATTTCCCCTTCTCTGCAGAATCATTCTCAATCACAGACAACTCGCTTCAGTAACTCCCATTTTAGCTATTGACTTTCTCTGCTTCTGTTTATATCAAAGCTCTCCAAAGAGTATATAATATGGTATTACATAATATAATTATATATTTATATAATGATAATATGGTATTATATACTATATATTTATATATGATATATAATATATATTACATATATAATATGGTATATTTGTCTCTAATTCCTACCCTTCCATATTTCCTTTAACTGATACCAGTCACATTTATGTCCCCAAACTCTGTTGGAAATGCTCTGGCAAGGTCATCAGTGATTTCCATCTTGCCAAAACTAACTGTTTGATCACAGCTCCCACTTTGCCCAGGTTCACTAACTCTGTTCATTCTTGCTGTTCTTCAAAGCACCAAACTCTTCCCCCCCCCATGCACTTGCTCCTTCCTTTTCTGCAACATGCTCCCTTCAGACCTTCTCCATATTTTCTTCCTCACTTCATTCAAATCTGTATGCACAGAAGCCACCCTGGCATCCTTGCTGCTGCTGAAATTATCCCTTATCCTCCTCTGCGTCATCCCCCTGCTCCCTTATCTTTCTCTGCCTTCCTTCTTACCACTTATTATTGCTGAAATTATGTATTTATTTGCAAACTAGTTAATATATAATTTTCCAGTAAAATATAAACTCTGACAACTTAGAGACTTTGCTAGTTTTGTCCCTTCCATGTGTCCAGCACCCAGAACAGAACTGATACACGGCCAGCTCTCAGTAGACAGTTGTTGAATGATGAATGAATGAGGGCATGCCCTGACCCTAAGGAGCTCATAGTCTAACTGGGGCCACTGGTGAGGATGAGAATGAGGGTGATGAGAAGACATAATGCTAAGTGTCATATATACACACATATACTCATTAACTACTCCCGATACCTATATGAAGTTATGAAGTAGTGAGTGTTATGTCTACTTTATAGATACAGAGACTGAGGCTTTAGAAGAATTATATAGCTTGTATAGGGTTATACAGCAGTCAGCAGGAAAAGCAGCAACTCAAACACAGGTTCTTCTGATGCCAGAGACATGCTCTTCAACCTTGAGGTCTTTGGCCTCACAGTCTGACAGCATGTTAAAAGGTCACCCCATCTGTTCAGGTTGTCTCAATGTGAATATAGCAGTTCCACCTACTTGTGAATGGTGAACACCCATTTATGCTTGCTTAGTAGAAAAGAGTGCTGACTTTACTCATTTTGCTGTAAAAGCAGTCTCTATGCCAGAAGCCAAAATACACAGGATTGGTAAATATTTTGTACTTGGTTACAGGCAAGGACACAAATCCAATTAATGTTGTCTCCGTGTGACACGGTTGTTCACTAGTTTTAGGAAATATGTAGGCAGGTTCAATTCCAATTTGAAGGCATTTCTTGGTCATATTTCAGCTGAGTATTTTAAGGAATTAAAGCCTTTTGATCTCTTTGGGCTTGTTCTGAGTTCAGCACAGTTTGTTCCCCGTCATGGTTTATAGTCAGGTTTGGTATAAGGCCCAGGCTACCGGGTTTCGGTGGTCTGGGTTTCCTGTAGGCCCATAACCTGCCCCAGGGAGTTTGGAGAAGCCTAAGAAAAGCTCTGTCTCAAGACTGTGCGTATGGGAAGTGATCTTAACCTGGGGCAAGTCAGGAATAATGGTCTCCATTCTGGTCAGCCACATATATAATTTTAAAGTTTCTAGCAACCACATTGAACAAATAAAAAGAAACAAGTGCAACTAATTTTAATAGCATATTTTTTTAACTCAAATACATTCCAAATATTATTTCAACATGTAATCTATATAAAGAATTATTAATCTGGTCTGTAGTTTACATAGACAGCATAGCTCACATTAGATCAGGTATATTTCAAGTGCTCAACAGCACTTGTGGCTTGTGGCTACTGTAGTGGACAGTTTCTCTCCACAGAGTAAGAATGGGTTTCAATCTTTGTTGTTTTTGGTGATAATAATAATGATATTGTTATTTTCTCTGAATATAGCAAATATACATGATATACATTATATATTTGGTATATTCAGAGAAAATATTTTTTAAAATAATACAAATATATAATGTATATTTGTCTGATATATTCAGAGAAAATAATAATGATATTGTAATAATAATGATATTATAATTATTATTTTCTCTGAAATATACCAGCATGTTTGATTGGGAAGAATACTTAGAGGCTGTATAGTCTAATTATTCATGTGATGCTAGCATCTTTTGTAAACTATCACCTAAGATGCTAAGATATTATTGAATCTTAGCATAGGAAGACCATTATCCTATACGTTAGTACTGAATCTTGCCGTAGGTCATCCATTATTACTGCTTACTCAGTAATAGAGAACTTACCCCTTATAAGTAACTTATTCTATCTCTGGCCAGCTTTCATTATTATAAAGTGATCCTTTTTACTGAGCTGAATTTTTTTTTCGTAAGTGTTTCTCTTGTGGTTCTCAGTGACACTTCACAGCCACAGAGAGTAAATCTGCTTCTTTTCATATGACTGTTGTTTTTCTATTTGAAGACAGCTATACCGTCTTGCTGTGTTCATCTCCTCCAAATAAGCTGCCCTATTGCTTCCAACATTACTCCTGAGACTATCACTTCTTCTCTACATTCTGATGGTGAACAGGTTCCAGATTCTCAGCCCTCTTAAAGTGTGATACCCACAGCTGAATACAATATCCATGGGTAGTGTGGCCACCCCAAAACAGAGTGAGACCGGGAACTCTCACTCTTATATATTACCTTTCTATTGCACCGTTATTGCAAGCCACTGTTGTTTTATACTGAGCTTCCTGGCCACAAAACGCCTAAAATATGGCCCCATACCACATTTTCCTTATGTTTTTATGTGTGCAGTTGTATCTGGCCACAAAGCAATGGCGTAAAATGGGCATGGCCCATGCATCATCTATCTCTGGGCAGTTGGAAGCAGCAAAAGTAAGGAAAATGACTCAGGATGATAAGAAACTTAAAAAAAATGTGGCATATTTTTTCTTTTAGAGTCTGAAATACCAAGACATCTTCAGATACATTATTCATTGTATTCATAGGCATTTTCCACTACCCATTATTAGCAAATTTTGACGAATAAACTTTTTGCATCTTTATATGTCATCCATTAAAATTTTGAGTATGTTATAACCTAACACAAAGATTTGTAACATTAGGGCTTTACTAAGTAGTACAGTTTGGGTAAATGTGTTCAACCCCTTTAAACTACTTAATTTTCATTAAATTAATTTCTATATTTCTCCGTTGTTATTTGTAGGTCTTATAACATATTTTTTTTCAGTTCTCCTGGGACTGTCTTGTCCCGATCTTTGCCTGGAAAAGTTCTGCCCATACTCTGTGTTTTATTTTAGATATCACCACTTCTTCCAGATTAATTCTCATTCTTACGTGTTTCTACAGTGCTCCCTTGCCACCATCATAGCAATTGCTACATTCTTGTAATTTTCTTTGCATCTGCCTATGTCTCCTACTAGACTGTAAACTGTGTTAGGATAGGGGTTGACACCATCACATCCTAAGTGTCTAGCATAGTACAAAGTAGCTGTTCAGTACATACTTTTTAATTAAATGAATAAATCTTCAGGACCACATGCTGAGGTACTCAGCATCATCTCCATCTTACAGATGAAGCAGCTAAAGTTCAGATACCTTAGTAAGCTACAGAAGCAGTGGCCCGAGGCTCAGAATTCTGAATCTGGCTCTATTGCTGTCATTATAAAACCAGTTATACACACCTTCCATATACTTAGCAATGTCTGAAGTTTCTTAAGAAATGATAGAGCCCTCATGATCTTACTGGAGATAAGACTTAAAACGCAAATACCAGAAATAGAGAAAGCACAATAGTTTCACTTCTGGTAACACTAGGGCATTAAATACTAATGCCAGACATTCTTCTAGAAATAGGTCCTGACTTGAAGAGAAAGTGAGCCTTCTGTTCTTGCCATACAAATGTATACAAATCATTTTTTGTCAGTGTCTCAGTTTCCCATAGTAAATTCTTGCTGATTATTTGATTTACTTGGTTTCCAAGCAGTTAGACAAGAATAGTCCCCCATACTCTGTTCTTTTTCATGTGAACCACCATAATCAGAAATGATTGATTTATTTTACATAGTATTATTTTTCTACTTAAAAAAATTAAACAGGCTTCCTGTTGAACATTTGAAAAAATAATTTTAAAATCAAGTAGAAAAAAAAGCCCTTACCACATATTCCTTTTTCTTTCCTTTTGCAAACAATTACACATTTTCTATAATTTGGGGTTAGTCACTACATGTTCTTATGTTGAGAATTTTCCTATATTGTTAAATATTCAATATTACATGATTTTAAATGATTGCATAAATTCATTCTAGGTATGTTCCACGCATATATCTAATCAATTACATATTGTGGATATTTAGGATTGTTTCCTGTTTTAGAGTCTATAAATAATATCATAGTACTTATCCTTGGACATTAATCTTTGCACACATGACGGATTAAGAGAGATTTTTTTTTCTCATCTAATTGATTGTATGCTGTTCTGGGCCTTATTAGGATAAGAACTCCCCATAACTGGGCCTCACCTTAAAGTACTTAGACAATTTTGAACCTCAGCAGCAATCAGATTGAATCAAGGATTAGAATTCCTGACTCCTGAGTACCGAGATTAGATTTGGCTCTTTGAGACTCTTATTGCTCTCCCCATTTTCCCATGGTATCGGGAGAGCTGAGCTACAGGCTGGGGCTGGAGGACTCTCTGTTTTCAAGCTGGACTCACCTCTGCCTGCAGCACTGCCCCTGGGCCCCAGTGTCAAACTAAGAAAATTTAGTATTGAGAATGAGGGAGGCTTAGGTCATCCCTGTCCCAAAGGCAGGAGAGAAAGAGAAAAAGATAGAGACAGCATAAGTGAGCAAAGAAGCAAGATGCACAGATACCTTCTTCTGGGTCTTTTTTTTTTGAAACCCAGAGAAGGACAGAAGCAACTGCCTAAGTTAATCCTGCCCTGGGGGCAGCCTGAATGGGCATGACTTGAACGAAGTGACTTGTCACCCTGCTGCCATTATGACCCTTGCAGGGTCCAAAAAAATGCATAGATGAACTCACTGAGTTGAACAACATACTCAGTGTCTTGAGAACAAATGGACTTTTCTTTGGTGTTAGTTACAAACATCTTTTCTTTCCACTTACTCAGTTATCCAAGAAGCAAAAGCTAATCTCCTGTGAAAGTTCAGGAGAAAGGCATGTGATGTGGCTCCACGCTGCCTTAGCCACGTGCCCAGGAAAGACCGTGGAAGGGCTTGGAAGGGCTCTGCTTCTATGCTTGCCTCCCGTGTCCTCTGTCTGGAGGAGTAAGGCAATTAGTAAACTACGCTAATTTACAGTCCTTTTATTAGATAGGTTCATTCATCTGTCTATTATCTCTATCTATGTATCTATCTATCTCATCTATTATCTATCATCTATTATCTATCATCTATCATCTCTATCTAATCTCTCTCTATCATCCATCTCTATCATCTATTATCTATCCATCTATCGATCTATCTACCTATAGTCATGTGTCCCTTAACAACAGGGACACGTTCTGAGAAATGCATTTTTAAGTGATTTCATCATTGTATGAACATCATAGAGGGTGCTTCCACAAACCTAGATGGTACAGCCTACTACACACCTAGACTACATAGTATAGCCTATTACCCCTAGGCTACAAACCTGTACAGCATGTTACTGTGCTGAGTACTACAGGCAGTTGTAACACAATGGTAAGTATTTGTGTATCTAAACATACTTAAATGTAGAAAAGGTTCAGTAACAATACAGTATAAAATATTGAAAAGTGGTACATTTATATAGGGTACTTCTCATGAATGGAGTTTGCAGGACTGGAAGTTGCCGTGAGTGAGTCAGGCAGTAAGTCGTGAGTGAATGTGAAGATCTGGGACATTACTGTACACTCCTGCAGACTTTGTAAACACTAGGCATTTAGGCTATACTAAATTAATTTTTAAATTTGCTTTTTTAACTTTTATTTTAGGGTCAGGGCTACCTGTGCAGATTTGTTTTACAGGTAAACTCATGTCATAGGTTTGGTTTCTTTGGTACAGATTATTTTGTCAGCCAGGTACTAAGCCTAGTACCCCATACTTATTTTCTCTGCTCCTCTTCCTCCTCCCACCCTCCAGTCTCAGGTAGGTCCCAGTGTCTATTGTTCCTCTCTTCATGTCTGTCTGTTCTCATCATTTAACTCTCACTTATAAGAGACAACATGTGGTATGTGGTTTATTCTTCCTGCATTAGTTTGCTAAGGATACCGGCCTTCAGCTCCATCCATGTTCCTGCAAAGGATTTGATCTTGTTCTTTTTTATGGCTGCACTGTATTCCATGGTGTATATGTACCACATTTTAAAATTTCTTTTTTCAATAATAAATTAAGCTTAGATTACTGTGACGTTTTTGCTTTATACACTTTAAATTAAAAAAAAATTTTGACTCCTTGGTAATAACACTTAAAGCATAAATATTATATTTACTTTATATATATATTTATATATAAATATATAGCTGTACAAAAATTTTCTTTTGTATATCCTTTTTCTATAGGCTTTTTTCTATTTTTTTAACTTTTAAAAGATTTTGTTACAAACTAAGAGACAAACACACATTAGCATAGGCCTGCACAGGATCAGGATCAAAAAAATCACTGCCTTCCACCTCCACGTCTTGTTCCATTGGGAGGTCTCTACGGTCACTAACATGGATGGAGCTGTCATTTCCCCACGACAACAGTGCCTTCTTCAAGAATATCTCCTGAAGTACTTGCCTGAGGCTGTTTTACAGTTAACTTTTAAAAAAAAATCTTTTTGTAAGTAGAAGGAGTGTACTCTAAAATAATAATTAAGGTTACAGTATAGCAAATACATAAACCAGTAACCTAGTTGTTTATTATCCTTATCAAGTGTTCGATACTATATATAACTGTATGTGTTCTGCTTTTATGTGACTAGCAACACAGTAAGTTTGTTACACCAGCACCATGACAAACGTGTGAGTAATGCCTTATGCTATGATCTTACTGCAGCTACAGTGTCACTAGGTGCTGGGAATGTTGCAACTCTGTTATAATGTCATGGGGCCACCATCATTTATGCAGTCAGTCTCTAACCAAAATGTTATGATTCTCAAGATTGTAGACAGACACACAAACGGACACACACACACGGGCGCGCATGCAAGAAGAAGGTATGTGGTGATTAATGTTCCTAGTTACTTTAATATTGCCAATAACTCTTAAAATGAAATAAAAATTTTTCAAAGAACCATACTTTCTCTCGAATATTGCATTATTCTTTTCCTTTCTTCTTTTGAAGACGGGGTCTTGCTCTGTCACCCAGGCAGGAGTGCAGTTGCGCCTCACTTACTGCAGCCTTGAACTCTTGGGCTCAAACACTCTTGCTGTCTCAGCCTTTCTAGTAGCTTGGACTACAGGTGTGAACCATCATACCCAGTAAACATTTATTTTTATTTGTGTAGAGAGGGGTCTCACTACATTGCCCAGGCTAGTCTTAAACTCCTGGCCTCAGGTAATTCTTCCATCTTGACCTCCCAAAATGTTGGGATTACAGGCGTGAGCCACCGAGCCCAGCCTGCATTATTTCTAATTCAGTAATTTATCTCCTTGAGAAAAGCATTCGGAACAGTAACTCCTAGAGGAGACTTGGTCTTTGAGCTTCAAATTCTGTATCACCTGTTAGTAATGTGCTCTTTGCAGCCTGGGAGAGCAAGAAATGAGCAACCTTATTTTAAAAACCATTTATGCTGGATACAGCTAAACATGATACATGAATTTAGACACACACAGGGACTGTTAAACAGTTTCTAAGCATCTGTGAGTCTTGTTCCATCATTCAGTCTCTCTTTGTTGTATCTTCTAGCTCTAACTCCCATCTGATTCTAATACATTTACAAATATGCTCTACTGTCTCCATCTAACATTGATGTTTCCTTGAATCTCCAAATTATATTCTAATCTCCTCCCTACCTTACTCATTCCATGTTCCAAATTGTAGCTACCCATCAGCTCATTGTCATCCAGCTTGCACCCTCAGTGTAAAAACTTGATGGCTACTTTTTCCCCCACACACCACACTCAATAAATCCCCTAGCCCAGCCTGTTTACTCCTAACACCTTCTTAATCTGCAGCTCCTCCTTGTCCTCCCCCTGTGCTACAGTCCTAGTTCAGATTCTCATCATTTCTTGCCTGGACAACTATAAGAGTTTCTAGTGTGTCTCCCAATTATGTGGTTTGATAGTGTTGAGATAGAATCAGAGTCTTGTGTATTTCATCAAAAATCATAAAACCCTGGTGTCCTGGTTAAGGTAATAGTAACCCTATTTATCCTGTGACTATAAAGTAATGAGGCAGGTTCTTTAAGATAGTCATGTTAATTCATATTTAATTCATCCAGCAAATAATTATTAAGCACCTATTATGGGTCACATACTGACTTAGGGCTGGAAATACAGTGGTGAATAAAACAGATGGTCCTGGGATTTCATGAATAGGATAGATGGTCATGGGGTTTCATGAAGCTGCATGAGAGGCATGGGCAGAAGCAAGGACTCTGTAGTCAGATGATGATGTGTTCAAATCTTGCCTCCATACCTTATGAATTTCTCAAGAGCATTCATCCATTCATTCGTTCATTCATTTATCCAGTCATTAATGGATGCTAAATACCTACTGATTGTCTATTATGTGTCAGGTGGTGTTTCAGTTCCTGAAGAGATAGGCAAAGTCCTGCCCTCAAGGAGCTTATTTTCTTGTGGGGGAAAAAAAAAAGGCTAACAATAAATACATCATACATCATAAGCAAGGTTATTTCGGATACTGTAGTAGCTATGAAGAAAGTAAAATAAGGTAATAGGATGGAGTGTGATTTACTCTGACTCTTGTTTAGAAGGATCTGTTTTATATTGAGTGGCCTGGGAAGATCTTTCTGGAAAGGTGACATTTGAGCCAAGATGTAAAAATGGCCAGGGAAAGCAAAGAGCTGAAGGAAAAAGCAGAGGAAATAAAACGAGTGCCAAAACAGTGAGACAGGCATTGGTTTAAAAGAAATAGGGTAAGTGTAGCTGCAATGGAGTGAATGAGAGTGAATGTTGCATAGGTGATGTAGGAGAGGCCAGATCATGTTGGGTTTTGTGGACCATGTAGATGTTCAGCTTTTATTCCAAGTTATTTAATCTCTCCAAGACTTAGTTTTCTCGACCTAATAAACAAATCTCATAAGGTTGTTGTGAGAATTACAAATTATAATCCTTTCATGCATTAATCAGTTAATTCAACAAATCTTTTTCAAATGGCTACCATATGCCAGTTTTAGGCATTGAGAATAATGTGGTGAGGAAGTAATGGCTTATTCTCAAGGAGGTCATAGTTGTTATGGGAGATGGACCCACAGGAAAAAATCATAACATAGTCTGACAAACACAACAGTAGATGTGTGTGTTTCCTTCTAATTCTGTTCATCCTAATATCCACAGCTGAGTTAGGACACCAACACCTCTTACCTTGGGTTGCTTCTAGAGCCTTCTAACTAGTCTTTTCATTTCTAATCCTGTTCTTCTCAAAAACATTCCCCACCCTGCACCAGAGTGATCTTTCTAAAATTCAAATGACAGTTCATTCACTCAAAAATATTGACGATGTGTCTGCAATGTGCCAGGCTCCCTTCTAGGTTCTTATGAAATATCAGTAAACCAATAACACTTGTTTGATGAAAATCTTTTAATATTCTACATTGCCCTCAAGATACAATATAAACTACTTAGTTTGGTGTAAACAATCTTCAGGCCTCCATAATAGTACAAATGGAGCCCAAATGCCATATGTCAGGTTATAAATCAAGCTATCAAACTGTTCTTAAAATATGTTCTACCTGAATGCCTTGATAAATATAACTGTATAAGGGCTTAGAAGGCCTGGTTCAACTTTAGAAGTCTTGAGCTCCTCAGAGTTCCAGGCCAGAACACTGTGATACTGGGAGACCTGGAGCTCTTGCCTTGTCTCCTATCTCTTTACCTAACATTGCAGAGGGCCTTGTACATCAGCAGGAGGACACCCCAGCTGTCATGTCCAACTCCTATCTACTGTCCCCTAAAATAGGTGCCTCAGGCATGAGCCACTGCACCCAGGCTTATTTCTGAGACTCTTAAGGGCTTTGTCTCACAGTAGCTCAAGAAACCCAAAGTTGAGAAGCACTTATGAATTAAGATATTTGTGACTGTGGCTCTTCGTTTACTTAAACAAATTTTATAAGTTGATACATAAGAAACTATGGTTTGACTGTGTTCCCCCAGATTCATATGTTGAAACTTAGTGGCCAATGTCACAGTATTAAGAGGTAGGGCTTTTGGGGGTGATTAAATAATGAGGGTGAAGTCTTCATGGATGGGATTAAAACACTTACAGAAGAGCTTGAGGGAGTGAGTTGGTTTTCTTCTGCTCTCTCACCATGTGAGGGCACAACATTCATCCCTTTTTGTCCTTCTGTCCCTCGCCATGTGAGGATGCAGCAACAAGATGCCATCTTGAAGCAGAGAGAGCAGCCCTCCCCAGACATCAAACCTGCTGCGACTTGATCTTATACTTTCCAACCTCTGGGATTGTAAGAAATAAATTTTTATTGTTTACAAATTGTCCACTCTCAGATATTTTGTTATAGAAGTACAAACTGGAAGAACCCACCAACTTTTTGAAGGAATTAAAACTGTAAACTGAAAGATTCAGAAGCAGTACAAAAAAGACAAAGATTTGAATCTCTACGCTTCTGTAATCAAGAAACACACTGAGAAAATTACTCAGCTGAAAACATAGGCTATAATAACTCAGAGGGGTGGACCCAGGAGCCCAGAGAATGAACCAGTGAGTCAGAGAGCATGAGTAAGTCTTAGTTAAGGAACAGTCACATTCCTGACTGAATTTCAGAATTGCCATGAACCAGGGACTGACATATGTCTTCTATTGTGCCCTGCCTCTTTTTAATATCTTGCATATTTGTGGTATTTGTGAGAATGACAGAAAAGTATACCTTTAGTTTATAGGTATTCAGATTGAGAAGACCCCATATCAAAGGAACTGAACCTGTGGAGACTTACTTTCTTCTGGATCTAATTCGGATGATGAGATTCTGAATCTCAGACCTGAATCTGATGGTCTTCTGAAGGAAGTTAGAGGTGAATATATTTACAGACATGAGACATTAAAAGAAAATTATGGTAGTAGATATGACTGTGACAATTTAGAAACATAGTTACAAATTCTTTAATAGTCCTTCTACTGAGAGGTGGGGTCTAAGTACCCTCCTCTTGAACTTGGGAAGACTTGTGACTCCTTTGACCAATATAATTCAGTTATCCCCCAACAAGGAAACAGACACATTACTGAAGCCATCTGGATCTTACAGATGTCCCCTAGCTGCATATTGCCCAGTGATCTTTATCAACACCATGTGAAAGAAAAGAATCACCTAGCTGACCCCCTGCCAAAATTCTTGACCCACGAACCAACAGATATAAATAAATGGCTGTTGTTTCAAGCCACTACATTTTGGAGGTAGTTTGTTACACAGCAATATGTAACTGGAACACCGTCAAGACTGGCTTTAAATGCCCTGTCTCTTTGCTCTGATGGAACCCTGTCTTTTTAACCACACTGTAGTGAAATGACCTATTCACTGGTCTTTATCATCTCCCTAGTGAAAATTCCCTGAGGGTGAGGATGGTATCAAGAGCAGTGGCTTTCATAGTAAGCACTCAATATGCGATTTTTTTTCCTTCTCCCACGCAATGACTTGCTCTAATTAGCAGCATAGCCCAGGCCATAGTAGATGGAGATTCTTAAACATGTTTAGCTTTGTTTTTCTGTTCTTGCTAGGCTGAGTTTGGTTCCTCTGACTTCCACAATTCCTGTAAGCCTGCTCTGTCTGTGAATATTTATGTGAGGGGCACCCACTAAAATAAAGAAACAGGTCCAGGGTTGTTAGTTCCTCTAGAAATACACATGGATCTGAAACCAAAGTGGATAATTATTGTGCAGAAACATGTTTTGAGTTTTGCCTCTCCCAGAACCTTTGAAAAATAGAACATAATGTGTAGCCAAACCCCAAACACCCCCCGGGTTTGCACATCTCTAGTAATCCTATCCAGACACATTTACATTCACATAATGGATTTCTGGTTCCAAGATTTTTCCTGTTCGAAAAACAACTCCTAGGGAGAATCACTCTTCTGTGAGCAGTAGCCTTCTGTGAGCAGTAGCCTGTCTGATATTCCCACAGCTACATGATCACCCCAGAAATTTTAGGCCTGACCCTCAGCCTTCCCTGTATGAAAAATACTCTGTTTAAATATATAATGATTCTGCCTACTGAGAAATCCTGGGATCAACCAGGCTTGGATCCTGGCTCTGTCACTTATCAGTCATGTGACAGCACATTACTTAATCTCTCTGAGTCTGTTTTCATGTAAGGAGAGAATAATGGTGTCTGCATGTAGGATTCTTGCAAGCATTAGATGAGCTAATGCATGTAGAACGCTCAGCTATGTACTGGCACATATAATCTCTCAATAAACTAATGAATGCTAGTTGTTGCTATTACTGACACTTCCTTACCTGTTCTGCCCTCTCAATAGTGAATTATCAAACTAGATGGAGCTGAAATCTCCTGAAAATTGCCTGACTTGATTCAAAGACGTGGGATTGGTCACAGTGACCCTGAAAACCCATTACCTTGCTTTTTAGAGGAAAAGTGCCAAACCAGCACTTGTTATTAAGTGTAAGGAGAGTGATAATATAGAGGAAAAAAATCCCAGTTTATTTTTCTGTGGTTCATGACCTGTCCCCCATTTTCCTGTGATCTCTACTTTTACCCAGTCAAATACAAACTTCTGTAGTGACTATGACCATATTTTCTGAACTGCAGATAAAAAGATCCGTGGTCTCACAAATACAACTGTTCTTAAGGGGGCAACATGACTCAATATTTTAAACTGTGACTGCTCTAGAAAAATGTGGGCCATATGGTGACCATACCCATAGTTCTCAAAGCCAGATGCTGACTGGCTCCAAGAGAAGAAAACCAAAACAATCAGAAATCTCTTCTGTTTGCCAAAACAAATCTTGTGTCTCTCCCAATGTTATTCCTGTAGCTATCTTTGTTTGAATTGGGCCTGTTCACCAGTTCCATTTCTGCTACTATCTCAGGGGATGAAGGAAAGAAAATAGCTTCATGTTCACTCATGTTAACAAGGAATTCTTTTTTTGGGTGAATTTTAAGAGTAAAGGAAATTT
The DNA here is from genome assembly GCA_036589455.1 of Ateles fusciceps. NCBI lineage: Eukaryota > Metazoa > Chordata > Mammalia > Primates > Atelidae > Ateles > Ateles fusciceps. Next base: position 6,600,558 of record JAZHEH010002496.1, read on the forward strand.
GAAAATCTTTTCTATTTTGTTTCTTTTTTTCTTTCTTTTTTTTCATTTAGAGAGTCTTCAACTATAGTTTTCCTTCGGGTCCCTCAATAATAACAGTAATAAAGTTGCTATTATTATTAAGTGCATTCTATGTAATGGGCATTCATTGTGCATTTGCTTCCAAATACACTAAATCATTACAATGGGCTCCCAGTTTATAGATTGAGAACTTAATATGGTGAGAGGCTAAGAAACTTATCCAAGTTCACATAATTAATAAATGATAGACTAGGAGTTTGAACCCAGAAATCTCTGGCTCATATATTTGCTATATTCTGTGTTGTTGCCTCTCATAGATTGCTATGCAGAAATCAGACTTAGATTCAATTAACATATATTGAACATCCTCCAGGTGATGTGCTAAAATATTTAATAAATCATTTAATTAATGATCTGGGTAACATTATCATTTTTGATAATGAAATATCATGCCAAGAGATTAAGAAATGTTTCTAGGTCATCTAATTTGTAGTTAGTGGAGCCAGGAATCAAATCCATTTCTTAAATTGCAGGTTTAAAACTTTTTCTAAATCCCAGTAGAGCATAGCATAGCAGAAGTGCAAAATAGGCTGTGTTTAGAAACTTGAGAATCAGGAGGATATTGAATGAGGAAAGGAGGCATTGCTGTGGGATCAAATACCTGCACAGAGTCTTACCCCTCAGTGAGAATGAGTTTATCATTGGTAAGTGGAGGGGAACACAGCTGGTGAGTGAAGAAAGGAATAGAAAGAGGCAGGAAATTGGAGAAAGGAACACCAGAAGTCAGCTCTGTCTTACATTAAGCCTTAGCACTGTGTAGGGCCCTCCTTTGTCATTTTTAATTATCTCCATTCTAGTAAAGAGTATTAACTAGAAAATATATCAAGTGGCTGTTTTGATTTTTGGAGAAAGTAGAATCAGAGTAGAACCGAAAGGCAGAAAACATTAGTATCAGAAGGGTAAATGTCAGAGGGCAAAATCAGTTTGATTTTGGTCTGGGAAACCGAGTACCTATTTTAAAGTGATCCTGCTCTAACTGAGAGAAAGAGTAAAATGTGGAAAATTAAAATCTTAATTTCCAGTTAAGATGTCGAGCTATTTCACCCTTTCGGTTTACCTCCTCCAACATCTTGGCTGCTCAGATACATTCGACTTGGTGTGGACAGATTGGGGGAAACAGTACACTCTCTTCATTAATTTTAACCTGTGGTCCTTAATTCTTATTTTCTAAACAAACTTTCACCAACCCCCACGTATAGAAGTAATATATGTTCAACAGAGTAATGTGGAGTATACAGAAAAGTTAGGAGATCAGAATTAAAATCTCCCGCAATCCCGTTGTCCTGACATTGTTAACATCTTGACATATTTCTAATTTGCTTTCTTATCTTCTTTTCTATAATAGAGATCATAAAAGTATGCCATTTTTACTCACAGTATATCATAAGGATTTTCCTATGTCATTAGTGTTTGAAGACACAGATTTTAATCAATGTCTAAACTTGCATCTGCATTATGTATTTAAGTAATCCTCTGTTGTTTGATATTTAAATTTATTTCAGATTTTCACCATTATAAATGTGATATTATCTTTGTATATAATCATTCCATGGCCCAGGCCTCTTCTGGCACACCCTTTGTTCAGAATTTCTCACCTTCTTTTTTTCTCTAACATATGATTAATGATATTCGCATATGAAACTTTTCCTAGAGTTATATATTAGACTTACCTAGGGTTATATCCAATTTCTTGTGTTATAATGAAATGTAATATCTTTACATTTTTCTTCCCTTCAAAAAAATCATAGAAGAGTGAAGAGTAAAAGTGATATGAGATGTTTCTAGTCCTCTATATTTTATAAAACAATTTATAAATTTCAGTTCTTTATTATTAGTAATGAGTTTTAAACATATAATTGATCGTGCCATTTAATTGGCAAACCATTGTTTAGCTGGCCTTGGCAAGCACCCTTGTGCCCTGAGTGGATTTAGCATTCATTTCTCATTGCAGACCATTTCTAGCTAGGATTTTTGTCTTTAGGAATAAATAGACTGGTAGTAGGAAATTGTAAACTCTAGACGGAATTAGGTTTTCATTTTGAGAAGGTGGTAACATAAACATTGAGAAGGGACAAATAAATGCAAATGAGTATTTCTTAAGTGTACACCTCTTATCCCTCCTCTGTCCAGAGATTCCAATACAGTTTTCCTGGAGATGCCCTTGCCCTAAGCCATCTGGCTCTGAATTACTGTTTTGGAAGGTATTACCAAGCCGTTTTGTTCTTTGACTGACATTTACGATTAAAATTCTAGTTAATTCAGCTGCCTACTTCGAACGAGGCCAAGACAGATTTTTTCCTTAGGTTAGGTGATGTGTGACCATTTAGAGAAAGGAGGAGTAGACGAGAGGAGGTACATGGGTGTAACTTGATATAATCTCCTCCAGGAAAAGTGTCCTGCTTGAAGCATGTATAGAATGGAGTCTTCTCAAGGATGAGAAGGGCACTGTCATCTATGTGTGGTACTGGCAAATCTGCCCATCCTGATGGGTCCAAATGTTGCATTGTAGAAAAATCTAATCATAGATAAAAGACATTTTCCTACTGGAAGAATTTTAATGTTGTATTAGTTGGCCCTTTTGGCTGCAATGACACTATTAAAACTTGAATTAATATTTAAAGGGAATTAATTTTGTTCATTAAATCAAAGAGATTATTTAACAACCAAATTACAGGAAGAACAAGGATGTCAATAGTCACTAGACAAGAAAATGAGTAGAACCAGAGATATATGATGTCAGAGCTCTCTCTTTTTTCTCTCTACTCTTGTCTGGGCTTCTCATGGGAATTTCATTCTGTTTTGTTCACAACACTAAAAACATGGGGTTAGGGTTAGGGTTAGGGTTTAGGCATGATATTTCCAAGTTTTATATCTTACAGTATCTACCTCTTGGGAGGATTGCCAGACTTCTCTATCATCCTAATTCCAAAACTACAGGAAAAGGACTCATTGGCTGGTTAGGGTCAGGTGTTCAGACAAGGACTGATAAATTGTGGAAAAAGAAATGTCATAAGAAAGATGTTGGAGAAATGGAGAAAGAAAATTTATTCCAGAAGTGTTTATTCCATCAGCCTGCACAGAAGTCTTTTTATATTTCAGATGATTTATTGAAGATTGGGGGGGGAAAAAAAGGAACATAAAAAGAGTATTATATCTATAAATATGTGAGTAACTCACCTTTCTTGGTGGTCATGAATCTCTTCCTCCCCAACTCTGTAACTAAAGCTTGCAAAGAGAGGCCAGAGGTCATCTTTTCTGGCCTAGGGAAGCAGGAGATGGGTGTGTTTTGCAGGGTATCAAGCTTTCCCTGGCCAGTTCCCACTGCAAAACAACAGCACTGTTTATTCTTTTCCCACATCCTGGCATTCAGCAGACTGCTACCTTTCACTGTAGCAACTGGAAATCACGCACTAATAGGAAACATATATATGAGCAGTCAAACCAGTATTTTAATCAAATGATCACAGCAGCACTGGTTGGTATTCATTTAAATAGTTTACTGGAGTTGTCTGTGGACTATGTGTGCATATTCAGGGTTTTCTATGTATATCATGTTTTTACAGAATTCCCAGCTTGCCACACAATTTTGTTTACGACAGAATCCAGACAGGTTTCTGCTGAACTTTGGGTTGAAGGGTTGATGTGATACTCAGCCCTTCACAGTCAACCCAATGGAGCATGTGGTTGTTAAGAAGAATGAATCCTAAAACAAATTCATATATTTTCATATATGACATATATGACAAGGTTCAAACATCATGTAACTGAATAGGAATCGCCGTGGAAAGTATTGCATGCACTGACAGGAGTTCCCCAGAAAAGCTGCAATGTAAAAGTCAACAGCATTGAAACAGGCAAGTGGGAGACAAATATCTACTGGTCAGCACCATTTCTTCCTAGGCTTCAGTATGAGAAGTAGTGGTTGACATATGCAGTCTTTCCTCAAGGAGCGTCTGGCCCACGTTCCTGCCATGGAGAACAGGTGTGACCTAAGTGCAGAGCCCTGAGCAGCTGACTTCTGGTTTGAATGCTAAATTAATGTTATTTATTTGTTTTTACTGTTACCTTTGGCAGAGATGAGAAAGTCCAAAGGCTACAGATGTGAGGCAAATGACAAAAACATGATGTAGACAGGATGAAGGAAAACCCCACCTAGAGCAGAGAGCTTCTACTCATCTCCAGTAGGTTATTTGCTGTGGGGTTATTTAGCTCCAAACTTCTCTCTCCTTTCTTGTGAAAGAACCTGTAAATTCAACCTTTACAAACACTGATTACATATTCCACCCCTCACCCCTGCCCCGCATATGCATACATGGATGGTTTCAGGTTCCTTTACCTTGTATTCCTCAAACTTCCAGCTGTCTGTGCCTCTATTTAGAATTATAGGCTTTATATTCCATTTGGCATTGTATGCTTCTATTCTTTCTTTGGTGGACAGAGAAGTTACTTTGTTTTTGAGCAAGGATATGCCTCTAACTTTCATGCCGTATTTTATCTTTCTTTGCCGTATTTGAACAGGGAAGGGAACTCACAACACCATTTTGACAAGAAACCCTGGTTCATATTCTTTCAACTAAATAATATACTCTTAGCTGAGATGCCTTTCTCTGCTATAATTTTGTCCATTCTTCTCTATCTCATCTGCAAGGAATGAATTTGTTAAATTCCCTGCCGAAATTCGCATAGCGTATGTCTACAGCAGTCCTCTCCTCTCTTAGTCTCTAGCAGCACCAGGAAGGAAAAAAATTAGATTAGTTTGGCATATTTTTTCTTAGTGGGCTTATGCTGTTTTCAGGCAATCAGTACTTTCTTTGCTTAGGCTATCAAAACATCTATTTAATAATTCATTTTAGAATTTTGCCAGAAATTAGTAGCAATCTCATTGGCCTACCTCTCCTGAGATCCTTGTACTACTTTTTAGGGTTAAGATAACATATGCCTGTAAATTTTGGAAACCTTTCCTACTCTCATATTTATTAAAACTATAGCTTGTATCAATGGCACAAAATTGGAGGAAAAGCTAAAATATATATACAGGAACAGCATTCAGATCAAAATGATCTTGACAAGCTAATGAACTCAACTTCGTGTAATTTTATATATTTTAAAAAGTATATTTTCTAAATGTATAATAAATGTATATATTATATATTTCTAAATATATATTAAATGTATACATTATATATTTATAGAGTATGTTATATAATATACTCCTAGATTTAAGCAAAAAAGAAATGAAAAAATTATGAAAAACATAAAAAATGCTGCTTGATGACCAGCTCAGTAGGAAAATTGTAAGTGCAACGTGTCTGACAAAAGCAGAGAGAAACAAAAAACCCCAAACAGAAAACAAACAAAACCAAACAAACCACACACAACCTGAGGAATGGTACAAGGTTCATTAAAAGGGAAACTGACAAAAACGTAGGGCTTAGTAGAATAGTACAATATATTTGTTGATAGAATTAGGGTTGCCATAGGTGGAATGACAGGATTTACAATTATTATGGGGGAAAAAAATCGAGGATTCTACACTTGCAGTTCCTGCAAACTTCCAAACTTGTACATTAAAAATGAACTCACCACAGGATGAAGAACATTGAGGAAATACTAAGTTCTGTAGCAGCTACCTTTCTCCCCCAGTGTTCATTCTGCAGTGTTCTCTCTCTCTCAGTGAAGGCACCACCGACACTGAGGTGTCCCGGCCCCATACATGGTGACATCCTTTACCCCCTACTTCATTTATGCCCAGTGCTCTGTCACCAGGGCCAGTCACCTTCTTACCTCCAGTGTCTGGGATTGTTGCACTGCCAGGTGTTTCTGTTAAGCCTGTGTAGACCCTCATCTTAATGCTGTCACACATCTGTGACATTCCTTGTTTCCTTGTTTCCCTCCCATGTGTCCCTACCCTTAATGGTCTGTAAGCATTTCACGGCCAGAGGGTCTGTTTTCTTCATTACTGTGTCCTCAATGCCTGTCACATTGCTCAGCACATAGTACTTAATAAATATCTGTAGGGACATATACCTAGTTTAACCTAGAGAAGTCATGAAAAACCTAAAAGACGTCTTCAAATATTCCTAAGAAAACATATCAAAGAGGAGTCGACCATGTGACAAATCTGAGAACTGAGAAGCAGGATAGTGTGGTAATGAAAGCTACAGACGCTGGAGCCCACTACCTGGGTTCTGATCCTATTTCCTCTGCTTTATGCCTGCATGGCCTTGGGAATGTTATTTATCCTTCTTGTCCCACATAGCTACAATAGCACCTATCTCACTGACTTGTGATGACCAAATGAGTCAAAACATATAGCGAACTCCAGACATTCCCGATAGGAGTACAGCTTCATTTCAAGTTAGCCACCATGCCATGCTAACCATGATTCCAACAGACACACTCTCTATTTGTGTCTCATTCCATAATAGTCATGTTCAGTCCACATCACCCTAAAAGCTGGGTTGCAAACAGGGTTCATCATGCAGGTGACTTGTTCTGAGAAGTGATCTTACAGAAAAAGAGTAAAGATATGAGAAGAGTAAACAGGGGAGGAGAAAATCTTCTGTCCTACTAAAAACCCTGTGGGGAGCTGTGTAGAAGGTGCCTTGAAATTGTCTACCAAGGGAAGGGATTTATCCACTGGCTCATGGCTCCTGTCTCCGGTCGGGGTTGCCCATGGAGTGTGAAGTCTCTTTTCTGTCCAGTTTGCACACGCATCAGAGTAGCTGAGCAGGTTTCAGGCATCCCACCAGGTGGGGAAGAAAGGTTTTGGGAAGGAAAGCCACAGATATATAATACAACTGAGGCTAAGTGTGGTCATTTTATACCTGTGTGCTGCAGATGTCTAAACAGTTAGGATGTCGGAGGCTGGGTACAAGAGGCCCTGTCCCCGTACTAGTGGTGAAAATGATTGCTCCTTTCTCCTTCCTGCACACCAGGACCAGACACATGACCCAGTCTAACCAGCGTCCTCCACCTAATACAGGGAGAGATTCAGTGATGGATATGTAACTGAGCCCACCAAAGTTCTCCCTGTGACATTTTGTTACTAAAACAGGACCTTTCCGTCCATGCTGAGAAATCCAAGGTATCTGAGAGTCATATAATCATACCATTAACAGGACTGAAAATATGAATTCTCTACCTCAAATAGATTTTGGTAGGAGCCAGGCAGAGAGTTGGGAAAATAGCAGGATATAAGACTGGAACCCAGGAGGATCCAGAGAAATACACAAAGACCGCCTGATGTATATTTTACTCAAATTACTTGTGCCTTACCTTGTCTGGTATGTTGTTTTGAGTTGCTCTGAGGCAGGGACAAAATGGAAGCAGTTCTTTGAGAGCTAGAAGGATAGTAAAGAGCAAGGTTTATTTCTAAGACACACAAACCGTAAGAACAGGGTACATATTCAAAGACCATGGCTCAATCAATAAGATCTTTGGCACTGTTTATTAGCAAATTGGCCACTTAGTGATTGAGTTTTTAAGGAAGTTGTACCACCACAAAAACCCCAAGCCTGTAACTTCTCAATCTAAAAAGCCCCTAATGCTCCAAGTCTGTACCCATAGCAGGTGAATTGTTAGATCTGCTAAAGGAGAGTGGTTCCACAATCATCCAACACTCTTCTTGGACATGGCCAAGACAACAAGGAAGAAGCAGAACCGGGAATGCTGGGTCAGCTGTCTGAGTCCACTGCAGGTGGGGATTCCTCACTAATTCTGTCCCCGCACATGAGATACGATGTAGACCTCTGCCTTAACTTCTTTTTCCAACTGGGAGTTTGAATTAGTAATATTATATTTCCCCTTTAAATTGAACACACTTTTCCTGTGGGGGGAATGCTTTAATAAATCATCACTTAGTAATGGGTTAAGGTCCATAGGAGCCGCATCTGGTTCTGCACTAAAAGAATGCTTGTCATTTGGAGAGCCTCAATGTACAGCTAGATGCAGGAAACACGGCCAGCCAAGTAGCTCCTTTGGTAGAAGAGGCATGTCCTTTCTCTCCTGTCATAGATGGGAGGAATAGGCATCATGTGGTAGAGGGGGAGGGCATATATGGGGCAATTGAAACATTTTTTTGCTATCCAGTGTCCTTTTTCTTGGGATAGTCTTATTTCATAGTAATTCTATTTAGCCCTGTGGTTAAGGGGAGCTGATTCCTTTCACCCCACCTACTTAGTCCCTAGGAAAGAGTGTTTGACCAAGAACTGGTGGGTCAGAATCCCCTATGCTCCTAGCTATAGTGATTGGTTGACAAATGTATGTGTGACACACATCAGGTCAGGTAGTCTTCCCCAGGGTCATTGAATTGCTGGATTCAGCTGTGGGTAAACATCTCTGGTGGACTTTTCAATTACTCCATTCTTAAAAATAATGAAAATTTGAGTTGAAGAGCTGTGACTTGTAACTGAAAGTTTCATGACTAATACTCAGCTGCTTATAATGAAAATATTTCCTAACATTCAGAGCTTACCAGGAATGGAGTGGTCTATTTTGAGTTCCCTTTCCCTGGAGATTATCCAGTAACCGGATGACTATATCTCTACATGAAATGCATTTATTTGCTACTTAAAGGGAGACATCTCAACATTTCATTCAGTATTGTACCCAGCTCTAGGTCCATTGCTCTAGGTGTTTTGCCCTAGGTGTATTCAACGGAAAGGGTGGTTCTTTCCATCAAGTCTGACATGACTTTACATGGTGCTGAGGGATAGATTCCCAAGGGTTCCTGAATGAGAAAGAATGGATGGAGGTGGTCTTAAGTAAACCATCAATAATATGTGCCATACCACTAAGCAGAGATTTTTTTCTTTCTTTTTAATTTATTTTTAAAATTTTAAGATCTGGGGTACAAGTGCAGGATGTGTAGGTTTGTTAACATAGGTAAATGTGTTCTATGGTGATCTGCTGTACCTGTCAACCTATCACCTAGGTATTAAGCCAACATGCATCAGGTATTTTTCCTAATGCTCTCTCCCAACCCCAGAGATTTTCATAGAGAGTATTTTATGTATTCTTTAAGTTCCATTCAAACCTTGTATGTCCTCACTCTATGAAATAGAAATTAAATTGAGCCAGGCGCAGTGACTCACACCTGTAATCCCAGCACTTTAGGAAGCCGAGGCAGGAGGACTGCTTGAGTCCAGGGGTTTAAGACCAGCCTGTGCAAATAGTGAGAATTTGTCTACACACACACACACACACACACACACACACACACACACACAGACACACAGAGCCAGGCATGGTGGCACATGCCTGTAGTCCCAGTTGCTCAGGAGGCTGAGGTGGGAGGATCGCTTGAGCCCAGCCAGGAAGTCGAGGCTGCAGTGAGCTATGATTGTGCCTCTGTATTCCAGCCTAGGTGACAGAGCGACATAGTGAAACCCAGTCTCAAAAAAATAAAATAAGTAAAGAAAAATTAAAATTAAACAAAATCAACTTAAAAATTGTTTTTTGTAGTCTGTTTTGTTTAAATGATATCTTCTTGCCTATTCCATCTCTAGGGTTAGTAGGTAGTTGCTCTAACCCCCTTTTCCATTGGGCATTAATCTATCTTCATTTCATAAATAGGAAGTGGGTATTGGAATTTCTCGTTTTATGTAAATTGAAATGGTTTGAGTTTACCTAGCTTTAGTGGAGATTACTGCCATGGAGTACAGATTTTTGTTATGAGGCATCCCTATAAAGACATTTTAATTCCTGGAGCAACTTAGATTGCAAAAGGTTGAACATTTCCTTCTGTTACTCTTTTAAAAAAATAATAGTCCTAGTGGCTGTGGCTTGTGAAGTTTTATGAGAAGCCATGAAGAGAAGCTGTAGTATGAAAGGATGCTTATTAAAACCTGCATACATTATGTATGAATCTGCACTTTTTTTGACCTCCTCTCCTGGAATTGTCCCAATCCAGATTACACAGGGCTGAGCTGCGAAACTCAGAGAAAACTACAAACCTTTTTAATTGGGGCATTAGGAAGCTTCAAAATACCAGTTCAAGAAAGCCTCTCAAGGCTTTAAGTTTCTCAAAATATATAAGCCAAGTTCTTGAGCAAATGCCATGTTTCACCCTGAGAAAGATAGCTGCAGTCAATATTGAGCATGTCAGGCTGGCAGCCTCTCAAAAACAGGGATAGAAAGCCTGATTTTATAGTCTTTATGAAATCGGCAAAATGAGAAAAATAATAAAAGCATAGGCTGGGGTTCTTCTTTGGGTTTATAAACTATAGATTCTCCATTTATCAGCCTTAGTGGACATAAATGAATAGTTGGTTAGTATAAAGGGAAGATAAAAGTATCATGGAAAGAACAGATGCTTTTTTAGGCACATTTAAAATTCTCAGAACCAGCTGGTTTGGAATTCTGGAAGGAGCCTTAATCTTTTAATCTGGTGAAAAGCATCTTTGCAGCTTGAAAGGTACAGAGACAAAAGGGGTTGCATGTCTTCTCTAATAGCTGAAAGCTCCCATTTGGTAAGAAGGGGATGGTTTAAATCAAGCATGCAAAAATAAATTACTGAACCACCCACCTCTTCTCCTACTCAACTGCCTGAGCCAGGAGTTCAGGCTGGCAGGCACCCTTATCCTCAGAGAACAACTCGAAGAAGATGTAACTATGGTGGGTTGTTGGTAGTGGTGGTAGAGACAGGGCAGTGAGGGGTCAAGGCATTTTGCACATAAACATGTCCCCACCCTTGGGTAATAGGAAACTTTTCTTGGAGATCTAAGTACATACGAGTCAAAGATAAGCATCAAATCTCTGAAAACACAATTTAGAAAACTGCATCTTGGCCTTTCTGCACATCCCAAAGCATATTTGACCCAATTCCTAACATCATTTTCTGCTCTGTAATCATTATCTGTCTGAACTTTTATATATACAGCTTACATTCTGTTCTAGATATTAGCTTGGCAAAAAGACTCTTGGATAAATTGATTCCATCTTTCTTTTTTCAATAAGAATTACTGAAAATGCTAGGCACTGCACAGAGTGGTCAGGGCAGAAATTAATCAACCCAGTTCTGCCCTGAAGGAATTAAAAGTTTAGTGGAAAAACATAAGCAGAAAATTAATTAAGGATTCTGGTTAAAAGTTACTGATGGATACCACTAGTTTATCTCCTCTCCTTCCTCAAATCCTGCTAAAATTATATAATAATAAAGGAATAGAAACAGGTATTAATCCACAGGGGGAAAAAGAAATAGGAGAAGAGACAATAGTAAATGCAGAAATTCTTGAAATAAAGAAATCAGATAGAAGATAAGTAGCAGATTTAGAGGAACAGAAGATGTTACCACCCAAAGGCCTGCTAAGGCTGAAAGGAAGGGAGAGATTTGCCCATTCATTGTTACAGATACATACTGGGGATTGGGAGTGGGGGCAATGGACATGACTACTCACTACACTTTAAATTTATGACCACCAACCACTACATTGTACTTTTTATAATAGTACTATGAGCCTTGGATGATGGCTAATCACATACCAGATGGATTTCACCCATTCTAGGTAGAATGGAGCAGAGATGGAGGGAAGCTGGTGAGAAAGCTTTTTCATTGGTTCGCCTGGCAGAAAGCACCCCGGCTTCATTTGTGCCTAAACTGAAAGTGAGCTGATTTGGCTTTCTCACCAAGAGTCCCAAGGTTGCAGTAAACCTCCAAAAAAAAAAAAGCAACTGTGGAGAAACATGCTCTCTTGTTAGCATAAAATAATTAGCTAAGTACAAAGTGGAAGCAAACCAAATGGTGAAGGAGTTCCTGTTGTTTACCTCCTTTCCGATTCTGGATGATAGTTTCCAAAAGCAACAGGAAGGCAGTTTTGTCCCCCAAGAATTTGCAAACCACATAAACCATTCCAAATTCCCTTTGATATGCCCCAGCTACCCAGCATTTTCCAAGAACGCAGCTCAGCTTGCTTTGCTTCTAGAAGTTACCAAGCACGGTAGCTTTAAATGGAAAGGTACATTCTCACCCCATGAGCCTGTGGAAGGTTCTGACAAAGTAAGATAAAGGACTCATAGTTTTGCTTTGGCTTTTCTCTCGTGACCCCAACTATGAAATGTGAGAATGTTGAGTGGTACAACTAGGGCAGGTCAGTGGGTGGTGTTTCCATTCCTGCTTTTTTTTTTTCCTTTTTGGACAATTCAGTGAGAAACAGATTAAATATTCATGGCTCTGTCCCCCACTCTTTTTTTGCAGAAGCCAAAAGCTGTCAGGCTGTCTGTAGAGACAAATGCAATTTTGCCAAATGTCTGTGGTAAGTTTTCCAGAGGTGTGGAGGTGATATGAGCACTAAATCCAAATTAACATTAAAATATTTATTGTTATTAATGGAGATATTTTTCTGATTACACATTCATTGCCAGCAATTTGGGAAATTTAGAAAAATATAAAGAAGGTTGAATTGATGGTTGTATGATGATTAATAGAATGTATGTGATGAGGAGAAAGAGAAGATTGAGTGCAGGCTTCTAACTAGAACAACGTGGTGGAGAGTAGAATCACTGAGATAGTAAATACTCCAAGAGGAATATATTGGGGTGAAAGATAAATTATTTAGGATATTTGGTTTGTGGTGTGAAAAGAACATCCAAATGATTAGATCCAGTAAGGAGTGGAAGAGATTGGTTAGAGCTTAGAAGAGATGAACTGGAGACACAGATTTGGAAACGCTCTGCAAGAATATGGTAATGAAAACCATGGGAGTGGATGTGATATCCCAGAGGTAACTTGAAGGGTAGGAAGTAAGGCAGAGATGAGCAAGTGAAAAGGAATTCACAATGAAGACTAAATGGAACACCCAGAGAACTAAGGTGAAAACTCAATGGGAAATGAGAAAACTAAGCCAGTCAATGTAGACAGTATTTTCAAGAAACTTAGGTGCAAAGAGGAGCAGCAGGGTGGTAGGACACTTATGTGAAATTGACTCGAGATAAGATCCGAAATTCAGTCCCCTTTCATAATACAGACTAACTGAAACACTATAGGTAATTCTATAGCATCAGGCTTGGCTTCTAATTCACACCCACTTGGAAAAAACACAGTTTTGTTTAAATCCGACACCCTACTTTCTACACACCAGCACTCGCGCAGCTCCATGTTGCTAGAGAAAAACAGAATCATAGTGATAAACTTGACTTTAGTCTCGGGAATATTAACTTCAAGCAGGTTTTAGTTCTGTCCCCACCCCATTGCATGCCCTACTTCATTTACCCTCCCTTTCTCTTACATGACTATGCCATACCTTCTTGTCCCTCAAAAAACCACCAGCTTCTCCTACTCCATCCTCATTCTCAGCTGGAGACCAGGCTTCATATTTCACTGTGGAAAGAGAAGCAATTAGAAGAGTTTCCATGAGCTCCAGACCACATCTCCCTATGGGTGTATAGCCTCTGCATTCTTTCTGGTTACTCTAGATGAATTGTCTAGGATCCTGTCCAACTCCTTCCCTTCATCTCAGGATCCCATTCCATCTAATCCAGCTCCACCGCCAAGCGCCCCAGACTTCTCCCAAAACCAAGCCTCTAAAAAGGTAATAACACTTGTCACCATTGGGTGTCTCTTGGACTAGTGTCTGTTCTGAAGCCTGGTGCCCACACTGCATCTCCTGTCAATGATTTCCCATATAACCCCTGAATATGACCCAGACTTATTTTTCTAGCTCCATCTTGTTTCACTTTCATCTGTGTATTTTATGCTCTGCGATGTAAGACTAATTATAATCTCTACCCAAGCTATCTGGTTTCTTTACTGTGTGTCTTTGCTTCTGCAGTGTCCTTTACCTGGAATAATAATATCTGTGCTCCACTCCCTGAGCCCACTTTCCCAAGCTTTCCTTATTTCTCTGGATAATTTGTCACCAACATTAACACTGAGAGCACATTCATTCATGCATTCATTCAACTATCCTGCAAATGCTTGCCAAACATATTAGGAATCAGGCATTAGTCTAGGTATTTGTGAAATAATAGTGAGTAAGATAAACACAGTTTCAATTCTCCAATAAGATGGAAATCTCCAAATAAGATGGACCTTTCAGACAAGGTTCAGTTTTCTTTGAGGTCCCTGAATTATCCTCACTATATTTTATCCTTCATCTCTCTTTATGTAACATAATTATCTGTTTATGTTTTGATCTTTCTCATTCAGTAGATTTTGAGCTCTTGGAGGCTGAGAACTGTGCGTTATTCATCTTTGTTGGAAAAAATGAGCATAACAATTTTAACCATCAACAGGACAGAGCTTCTAATTTCTCTGTTATTGCAGTTGCCACATTTCCTGAATTTTCTATGGCCATTTTTTTTTTTTTTTTAAGATAGCGTTTCACTCTTGTTGTCCAGGCTGGAGTGCAGTGGTGTGATTTTGGCTCACTGCAAACTCCGCCTCCCGGGTTCAAGCGATTCTCCTGTCTCAGCCTCCCGCATGCTGGGATTACAGGCATGCGCTACCATACCTGGCTAATTTTGTATTTTCAGTAGAGACGGGGTTTCACCATGTTGGTCAAGCTGGTCTTGAACCCCTGACCTCAAATGATCCACCCACCTTGGCCTCCCAAAGTGCTGGAATTACAGGCGTGAGCCACCACGCCTGGCCTCGGCGGCAGTTCTGATTTATTCTTTTCTCTTTCATTATCAGAATATGGAACTTATCGAGTAAACTGAATTTCATTTCTGAAAACATAGAGTTGTCTTATATATCACAGTTTTTCCTGAGGGGCTTTTTTAAGTACTGCCATCTCTTCTTAACTTCTTCATTAGTTCTTCTGGAGTATATTTTATACTAATAAGGTTTGTAAATTCTCTGACCTTCAGTGTCTTAACCTGTAAAAATGGGGTATCACCTCAAAGTTCTATAGTATGTATTAAATTAGATAATGTATGTAAAGAAGCTAGCACACAGCTGTTGGTAAATAAATGTTAGTTTCTTCCTCCTTACTCAGCAGCTAAATTATTTGGCCAAAACTTATGAAACCAATCAATAAGTTATTTGTGCATATATAATCTGGCTGGTACTGTGAAAGCTATGGATACAAAGGGCACATTAAGATCCTTACAGCCTTGGTGAAAAGCCTTAGGATAGACAGAGGACAAATAAATGCTAAACTGTGTGGAATGCCGAATAGTCTTGAGGGATAACATGGGGGAGAAATGCCAGATATAGTATGCACCAAAAGTAAAATAAATTAAAAATAAATAAATAAAAACAGAAAATAAAAAAAAAGTATTCTAAAAGAAGAATTATGTATTAGCCCATTTTCTGTTACTTAAAACAACATACCTGGAACTGGGTAATTTATAAGAAATGAGATTTATTTATTACAGTTACGGAGGCTGTGAAGGTCAAGGTTGACAGTGTGCATCTGGTGAGGGCCTTCTTGCTGGTGGGGACTCTACAGAGTCCCAGAGTGGTACAGGGTATCACATGGTGAGGGGGTTGAGGGTGCTCACATGCTACGTCAAGTCCCTCTTCCTCCTGTAAAGGCATCAGTTCTCCTCTCATGATAACCCATCAATCCATCAATTTATGAATGGATTAATTCATTTATGAAGGCAGAGGCCTTATGATCCAAACACCACTTAAAGCCCCACCTCTCAATACTGCCACACTGGGATGCAACATGAAGCTCCAGTAGCAAGTTTCAGCACGACTTTTGGAAGGGATATTCAAACCACTGAGAATGGGTTTCATTTCACATGCCTCCTGAAGTGTTTGGCTGTGATGAGAAGGATGATGACCCCCAGCTCAGGTCCCGGGAGAAGGAATGTCCTGATGGATTGTCAGTGCCTGCTGTGACTATGGAGTGGGCTTCCACAGGAACGAGGCAGCAGGCTATTTGCTAAGCCTGCACGCAGAGTATCACGGAATGGTGAAGGAAAGTTATTTTTAGCTGTCCTTCTCAGAGGCTTTCCCTTATGTTTTGACTTTTGGTTCCCTCATACTCTGGCTTATAAATCCCCTCACTCTCTGACAGGCTGGTTGGGCAGGACTTGCTGCATTCTGGGAGCTTGGCAAACTCACTGTCAGTTCTTGTAAGTTACAAAAGGTGAGAGTTCTGGCCACTGAAGAGGTAGGGCTTGTGAGGGTGTCAGTGGCTTTATAAAGTAGCATTATAAAGTGTCTGACTATTCCTGTTTTAAATATGCCACATTGTAAAAAATCATGGCAAAAACATTAATCCCAAGAAGGCTTGCCTATGGTCTTCTGTATGGAATAAGCTGGCTCACCTAACAGTGGCTATTGACTTTCATACTGACAAGCCTGGGACCTGGAATATTCTACTGTCTTTTAAAGCCTGTTGTATTGGTCTCTGGAATTACAATATCTGATTAGGCAGCTTTTGTGATGAGGATCAAGTCACTTCAAATGCAGCTAGAAGGGAATGCAAAGGGTTACTTAGCACTTACCCATAGCAGTAAAAAAAGAATCTAAAGTAATCTTGTTAAAAAGTTCTAGAAGATTTTAATTTTTGATATCTCTATAAAAGACATTTATGCTCCATGAAAAATACAGAGTTGGGCCTCTGAGAAAACTAAGCAGAAAATCAGGTCACAGACCTTGCTATAGGACTTTATGAAGGGTTGATATGAATTCTCACATGTATACGTGTCTTATGGGAAAGGGCTGCATTTTTCTTGTCCCCTCACAGATGGCATCAGAAAACACTTTTTTCAATATGCTGTTAGAATCTATCAAGGTGGCCTACTGTTCCCAAAGCAAACCCACAAAAAGTAATGGTCACTCAAAGAAGAAGAAGGAGGAGGAGGAAAGAAAAAAAAAGAAAGCTAAATTGCTATGGGAGCAGAGAGAAAAGAATGTCTGATGTTCTGCTGGGAGATATGTTTCTGGATGTGAAAGTACAAATATACCAGGTGGATATTGGGGTGGGTGGGGTGGGTCTGCATTCCAGAGAGAGGAGCAACTGGTGCAAAGGCCTGCATGCGTGATGGAGCCCAGTGTGTTTGGCAAGATTGGAGCAAAGGGTGTAGCAGGGAAGTTGTGAGAGACAGGACTAGAGAAGATATTCTGAGACTCAGGCCTACCATAGAAAATAGGAAATCCAGGAGCCATTCCTGTTCTGTCATACAGGTAGCTGACTCCCTTTTTTCCTATTCTTCTTGATCTTTCTCTACTCTTCATATCAACAGTGCCTTCAACATTATCATGACGTCATGACAGCTGACCAATAACCATTGTTCTTTTAGTAACAGTGACCCAGTTTCCCGGAGAGAACCATCCATGTCTCAGTCTCTTACCATGGAGTTTGGATGCAGCTGTGGTCATCTCCTAACTCTGGGGGTAGGCTTGTGACCCAGAAGTGGCTACTTGGTTTAGGAATAAGCATGTGACTTTAGTTGGGTCCTGAACCTAGTGTTGGGAATCTTGCTGCCTTTTTAGAAGAAGGAATATTCCATAAATCACACTACCATCATGTCTTTGGGGTAGGTGGACTGAAAGATGTCAGCCTGAAGCTGCTCTTCATCATATTTGTCACCATTTGAAGAACTGGCTTGAGAATAAACCAATATTAAGGACAGTAGAGCTGAGATATGAAGAAAGACAAATTACATTTGTGTTTTGAGTACCTCGATCTAGCTCTGCTTGAAACCACTTCAGCTCCTTGTTTTTCAGTAACATGAAACAATACTGTTTACAATCAGAAATGTGTTACTTGCAAACACAGTGGCCTCTAAGGCCCTAGCTCTCTATCATTCAGTGACTCAGTGCCTCAGAGCATTTGATAACTAGATTCAACTCAAGAACCTCAGTCTTAGAAATCATAAGTGCTCCAGAGACAACAGTTACTCAAATGGGAAATGTATGGTCTTTGTGGCTCCAAGTTCCCTCAACTACACTAACTCCTTACCCTGCATCTGGTTTTTAATAAATGCTTGCCAGGGACATTCATATGGAACAACTGTCCAACCGAGGCTAAGTGATGAGGTTCCTTCTGAGGATGAATCCAGAGCACGCCAGCTCTAGGGGTCTTGCTACTTTCACCGTGCCTGTGGTCACCTTAGGTCTAGGCAGCTGCTCTTTAGTTTACTCATCCTAATTTCGTCATCCTGCTTGAAAACATAATTGTTCTTCTGGAATATCACCCACTGGCTGACAGCAGTTACCACTCAAGCCTGTTTAACCACCTAAGCTAGAAAGGTTAAGAGGAGTTGGATTCCAACAGACTTTAGTTCAAATCTGGTTTAACCAAATAATTCATTATTTGACTTTGGGCAACTTCTTACCCTCTATGAGCTTTAGTTTCCTTCTCTGTAGAATGGGGCTTATAATCAATACCCGATGCAAGTAATTGTTGTCAGGACTAAATAAAATCTAAACAATAATAACGGTACACCAAGCCTGTCACTCCAGTTCATCATCATGTGAATTCTACCTAATTTTCCCATCTTTCTCCATTCCTTCCCCATTCTTATGGAAACTCAGTTCCAGCTTCACAGATGCAGTCACCAATCCAAATGTGAACGCACAGCTTCATCACCGTGACTTTGACCCTGTAGTTCGTTTCACCTGAAATGTCCTACTATCCCTCTTCAAAATCCAGCTCAATTTTACCTCTTCTATGAATTGTTCTTTTTACCAGGTCAGTTCCTAACTCTTTCATCTCCTGGAGAACTTATGGCTGAAAGCTATCCATTTATCATTCTATTTTGGACATTTGCTTTCTTTAATATTTTGTATCCCCAACTACATTACACCCTCCCTGACCCAATGTCTTACACATAGATGGCACTCAACAAATATTTGCTAAATGCTTTATTTTCCTTTTATGTCATTGGGTAACACTGAAATTCTAATAAATAAATGTAAAAAGACAACCTACCTCCCCAGCATCATAACCCCCACAAAAGGCTGTACAGCTTAAGTTAAGCCTGTCTTCTGCTTTTGAATTTGCAATTGGAAACATATGGTGATTTGGAACACAGCCATTTTTTTCCTTTTTTTCTCTAAAGAAATCTTTAAAGCCTCACTAAATATGTCAAGAAACAGCAATGAAAATGTCAAGATATTGTAATATTGCTTATTGCACACACACACACACACACACACACACACACACACACACACCACTGCTGATGTGTTCATAAAGTTCCAAGCTGAAAAAACAAGGGCTAATTTTAGATTCTGGTTTTTTCCTTCAAGTCATAATAAGAAAAAATACAAACATCAACTGAAACCCCAGTGCACAAAACCTCTTAGTCATACCCACTAGGCACTTTCAAAAACCAATTTTCTAGAGAAAGGATTCTAATTCGTAGCTCACTGAATCATGAATCCTGCTGCCCTGATGAATAGAAGGGATTGAAAGCACCATCACTGGAGTCCTGTGGCCCAGTCTTGGATGCAGACATCAAAAATGGGAGCCATGCCTTGTATGTTGTTTTCTCATACATTTTCCACCTCATTGAAACCCTGCTGTGCTTCCGTTGGCTTTGAAGACCCCAACCCAAGAGAAAATGAGCAATCCCAGTTCTCAGTGACAGCAATGCCAATTTTTGACATCCTGATAATCATCAGAGCAATGAGTGGGGAATCAGGTATTGAAATTTAGACATGACTGAGGAAATTCCCAACCAGTGCAGATGAGTCCTTATTAACAAGGCTCTGACTTTCTAAACACACTGATATTTATAACTCAGTTCTCAACACAGAAGACAGAGTAGGGAGGCAGGGTGATTGTTTTTGATGATCCCGCTTTCTCCAGGAGGAATTCCTGACTCCTGGGCTACTGGTGTCCCAGAAACAATGCCGTCTTCTCCAGAACCATCTCAGAAGACTGACATCATCATACCCTTACTCTTTGTTCTCACTTTTCCCTGCTTTCTTATAAACATCAGTAAATATATTAAAGCCAAGGCAAACAGAACCTTCAAAAAGATGTCTGTGTGTCATTAAATCCTTTATGTCTTTACTAGAACTGACTTTTTTTTTTTTAACTGTAATCACTGGGGCTTCAGTGATAAGAGACCTTCATCACTAGCCAAAACATTACTCAAGAGCCAGTGCAAATCTCAGATTCTTTATAAGCCGTTTTTTGGTCTTCTGGGAACCTTCTCTCCTCTCAGCCTTAGAAAATGTATTGATTATACCTTCATTTATTATTCACTATGAACTTATTTTTTTGTGTGGGCAAGATTTTTCTTCCCAAACCAGTAGTGTCTTTTCTTATTTTATCATAATGTTTAACAGAACGCTGAAGCCAGGCAATCTGTGTTCCACCGTGGCTTTGACGCTTCCTGGGTGTGTGAGCAACTTACCTAACTTCTTTTGACATCCTGATAACTTCTTGACATCTTTGACATCCTTACCTAACTTCTCTGTACTTCACTTTCTTTATCTGTAAAATGAAGCTAGTAATAATATCTACCTCATAGAAGTGTAATGACTATGAAGGCAGTTAATCAATGTGAAGTGCATGGAACAGGCCTAGGAGATAGTAAGCATTAAATAATGCTACATATTAATTCCCTCAATACCTCTCATAGCAGTCCATTACCACAGCTGATTGATTCATTTAACAAATACATATTGAGTGCCTACCGTATTTCAGGGACCACTTTATGTGTTAGTAATGCAGTGGTGAACAAAGTTGACGAAGCTATCGCTCATGGAATCTGCTGTCCAGAAAGAGAGACATACAATAAAGAAATAACATGGTAGAACATAATATAATACAACATAATAGGATATAGTTTCAGATAATGATGTGAGTTTTGGAGAAGGAGCATAGGGGATAAAGTGCAGTGGAGGAGCAGTCTACCAGGGTGGGGACACGTTTTAAGTATTCACTAAGCATGTAATTGCCAAATCTGGAGAAAGAGGCTCACTGGCAATCCATTGGAAAGCTCGAAGCTGTGCATGACATGTCCATTTATGAATGTGCAATTAGAAAGAAGACTGTTAAGAAGGAAGTAAAATGGTAAAGTAGGCTAAATGTGTCCCGGGTAGCACATCTCCTGACTTGACATTATGTGCCCCTTTGTCTAATTCTGCTTCTAAAAGCATTTTTGCTAATTATAGCTGCCCAGAGATGTTCGGTGAAATTTCATCAACGATTTAAATCTTCAGAATTTTCCTTTCATTTCCTAATCAAAATTGACCAGTAATCCTAAGTCCTCTTTCCTGAGGCCTCTGATTCTCTGTGTTTCAGGATTAGACCGATTTATTTCTTAAACTATTTCAGGAATGTTTTCTAGTCATGATTGTGTGTAAAGGATGAAAAAGCCTTGTTGCTCTCAGGCTATATTTCTGCTTCAGTGATGGCTATCTAATAATACAGTCCCAAATCAAGTAATTTGTGTAATAATATGAATTTTTAAAAAAGCAAGACTGAGAAAAGGTATCTCATGGGCAGTTGAAACCCTGTGATACCTGAAAACAAAATCTCATAATATAGGCTGCATTCTTGTTCTAGAAAGTATAATTTTATGGAGTCATACAGACCTGGGTACAAATTGTGGCCCTGTCAGTTACTTGCTGTGTGATTTCTAAAAAGCAACTGTTTCTCAGCTTCCTCGTCTATAGCATGGGAGACTAACGCTACTTCTCTTCTGGAGTTTTTAATGAGAATTAAATGAGTTCATGCAAGTAGCACATTTGGTACAGTATCTGATGCATTTCAAGTGGACAGTTATATCTTCTAAAAGTCTGATGGGAGAGTAATTTACACAGCTACTCTTCAGAATGGAGCTTTTGATAGCAAATGTGAATATGGTTCCTTTCTTGGCCTAACCCTAGGCAAGAAACAGTTTCCTTAGGTTGGGCACAATATAATTGTGGTAAATCTGTGTAACCTTATTCATGACATGTCGTGTTTTGTTTGATGATTTACAAATATTCAAAAGAGTCTAACCCATCAAGGAAGCTAGAGGTTGCCAGTTAGAGAAAATAGTCCCTGAGAAACATTTATATGAATAGCTTAAAAGAAAGAGAACACCAAGAATTCCTTCACACCTCCATTAAAGGAAAGGCTCAAGTCATCCGGGAAAGATGGCAGCGGGGTTCATGGTGACTTTGGAGATAAATTGGGAAGAGTTTATGTTCTGGGTAACATGATGTGAATGGGGTGGGGTGGAGAGAAAAGATCTTTCCCTAGAGTGTATCTGGGAATGGACTCCACCTGGAACTGCGAAAAGGCTTGTAACTTTACTGATGAGAGAATCATCATTGCCATTTGCTACATAAAACAAAATCAGTGTTGGCAGCAGTTGAGTGAAGATGCAGACATTTCATTGACACTGAGATGTTTGTATTTCCTTTGACAGGGCCACCTCTTATACCAGGCTAGCAGCACCATTTGCAGGGGAGAGAATACAACACGAACGGAACCTCTGGAGCATGACTCCATTGTGTTTTTGTGAATGGAGTCCCTAGGAATTGTGAAAGGCAATAAAGCCTTGTCTTTAAGCTATTGCTTAAATTACATTATTTTTATTGCTTATAGAATCCATCACTGGAAGTGTTATTTTATTCGTAAAATAGTGTTTGCCAGCCCATGAAATAAATTAGTGATTCTCAAAGTTTGGTCTCTGGGCTACCTACCTCAGAAATCATCTGGGGTGTTTTCTTTTTCTTTTTCTTTTTTTTTTTTTTGAGATGCAGTCCCACTCTGTCACCCAGGCTGGAGTGCACTGGCTTGATCTCGGCTCACTGCAACCTCTGCCTCTCAGGTTCAAGCGATTATTCTGCCTTAGCCTCCTGAGCAGCTGGGACTATAGGCGCATGCAATCATGCCCGGCTAATTTTTGTATTTTTAGTAGACACGTGGTTTCACCATATTGGCTAGGATGGTTTGGAACTCCTGATCTCGTGATCTGCTCACCTCAGCCTCTCAAAGTGCTGGGATTACAGGCGTCTGGACTTGGGGTGTTTCCTAAAATGCAGATTCCTGGGTTCGGCTTGGATCTTCTGACTCTATGGGGAATGGGGTCCAATAATCTGTTTTCCAAAGCATGCCAGCTTATTTTAAAACACATTACACTTTGAGGTCCAAAGAAATATAAATTTTGTGTCAGAGATATAAGAGTGAATTTAAGAAAAAGAGCAGAGCAAATAACATGAGTAAGGCAGGTTGGTATAATTACTTCCTTTTTCGAGAACTTTAGAAGTATATTCATCATAGATTTTCTCAGGGCAACTCCTGTAACTAGTTTGGTCATTACTGAGTTTAGAGAAAGTATTCCTTTTAGATACACTCTTTTGGGTCCTAGAGAACCTGAAGTAACCAAGCTTAGTATGGATGGAAGAGAGTTACTTTAATGAGAAGACTCAATTTTAAAGGCATGGATTTAGATTGAAAATAGCTTGGCTACAGACTAAAAATACTTTCTGTGTCCTAAAGGGAAAACAAACTAAAATAAACAAAAACAAAAACAAAAAGCAAAACAGGAACAAAGCCTTTCTTTTTAAAAGCTGTTGTTGGAAGTTTGTACCCTTTGACCCAAATATCTCCATTTTCCCTATCATCCAGCCCTTTCAGTTTTTTTTTTTTTTTAATTGTACTTTAAGTTCTGGGGTACATGAGCAGATCTTGCATAGGTATAAACATGCCATGGTGGTTCGCTGCCTCCATCTCCCCATCACCTACATCAGGTGTTTCTCCCTATGTTATCCCTCCCCTAAACCCCCACCCCACAACAGACCCCAGTGTGTGATGCTCCCCCTCCCCTGTGCCCATGTGTTCTCATTGTTCATCACCCGACTGTGAGTGAGAACATGTGGTATTTGGTTTTCTGTTCTTGTGTCAGTTTGCTGACAATGATGGTTTCCAGATTCATCCATGTCCCTGCAAAGGACACGAACTCATCATTTTTTATGGCTGCATAGTATTCCATGGTGTATATTTGACACATTTTCTTCACCGAGTCTATCACTGATGGGCATTTGGGTTGGTTCCAGGTCTTTGCTATTGTAAACAGTGCGGCAATGAACATATGTGTGCATGTGTCTTTATAATAGAATGATTTATAATCTTTTGGGTATATTCCCAGTAATGGGATTGCGGGGTCAAATGGAATTTCTATTTCTAGATCCTTGAGGAATCACCACACTCTCTTGCACAATGGTTGAACTAATTTGTACTCCCACCAACATGTAAAAGTGTTCCTATTTCTCCACATCCTCTCCAGTATCTGTTGTCTCAAGATTTTTTAATGATCGCCATTCTAACTGGCGTGAGATGGTATCTCAATGTGGCTTTGATTTGTATTTCTCTAATGACCAGTAATGTTGAGCATTTTATCATATGTTTTCTGGCCTCATAAATGTCTTCTTTTGAAAAGTGCCTGTTCATATTTTTCATGGACTTTTGAATGGGTTTGTTTGTTTTTTGCTTGTAAATCTGCTTCAGTTCTTTGTAAATTCTGGATATAAGTCCTTTGTCATATTGGTAGATTGCAAAAATTTTTTCCCATTCTGTTGGTTGCTGGTTCACTCTAATGATTGTTTCTTTTGCTGTACAGAAGCTCTGGAGTTTAATTAGATCCCATTTGTCTATTTTGGCTTTTGTTGCCATTGCTTTGGTGTTTAGTCATGAAGTCCTTGCCTACGCCTACGTCCTGAAGGGTATTGCCTAGGTTTTCTTCTAGGGTTTTTATGGTGTTAGGTCTTATGTTTAAGTCTTTAATCCATCTGGAGTTAATTTTACTGTAAGGTGTCAGGAAGGGGTCCAGTTTCTGCTTTCTGTACACTGCTAGCCAGTTTTCCCAACACCATTTATTAAACAGGGAATCCTTTCCCCCATTGCTTGTTTTTGTCAGGTTTGTCAAAGATCAGATGGTTGTAGATGTGTGGCATTACTTCTGACACCTCTGTTCTGTTCCATTGGTCTATATCTCTGTTTTGGTACCAGTACCATGCTGTTTTGATTACTGTAGCCTAGTAGTATAGTTTGAAGTCAGGTAGCATGATGCCTCCAGCTTTGTTCTTTTTGCTTAGGATTGTCTTGGCTATGCGGGCTCTCTTTTGGTTCCATAGGAAGTTTGAAGTAGTTTTTTCCAGTTCTGTGAAGAGGTCCAACGGTAGCTTGATAGGGATAGCATTGAATCTATAAATTATTTTGGGGGAGTATGGCCATTTTCATGATATTGATTCTTCCTAACTATGAGCATGGAATGTTTTTCCATCTGTTTGTGTCCTCTCTTATTTCCTTGAGCAGTGGTTTGTAGTTCTCCTTGAAGAGGTCCTTTACATCCTTTGTTAGTTGTATTCCTAGGTATTTTATTCTCTTTGTGGCAACTGTGAATGGGAGTTCACTCATGATTTGGCTCTCTGTTAGTCTGTTATTGGTGTATAGGAATGCTTGTGATTTCTGCACATTGATTTTGTATCCTGAGAGTTTGCTGAAGTTGCTTATCAACTTAAGGAGATTCTGGGCTGAGATGATGGGGTCTTCTAAATACACAATCATGTCGTCTACAAATAGAGACAATTAAACTTCCTCTTTTCCTATTTGAATACCCTTTATTTTTTTTCTTGCCTGACTGCTCTGGCTTGAACCTCCAATAGTATATTGAACAGGAATGGTGAGAAAGACATACAAAGAGGAGCTGGTACCATTCCTTCTGAAACTATTCCAAACAATACAAAAGAGGGAATCCTCCCTAACTCATTTTATGAGACCAACATCATCCTGATACCAAAACCTGACAGAGACACAACTAAAAAAGAAAATTTCAGGCCAATATGCATGATGAACATCGATGCAAAAATCTTCAATAAAATACTGGCAAACCGACTGCAACAGCACATCAAAAAGCTTTCCATCATGATCAAGTAGGCTTCATCCTGGGGATGCAAGGCTGGTTCAACACAGATAAATCTATAAGTGTAATCCGTCACATAAACTGAACTGAAGACAAAAATCCCATGATCATCTCAATATATGCAGAGAAGGCTTTTGACAAAATTCAACAGCCTTTATGCTAAAAACTCTTAGTAAATGAGGTATTGATGGAATATATCTCAAAATAATAAAAGCTATTTATGACAAACCCACAGCCAACATCATATTGAATGAGCAAAAACTGGAAGCATTCCCTTTGAAAACTGGCATTAGACAAGGATGCTCTTTCAGTTTTAAGATGAATATGCTCTGGAGACCTCATATATATCATGGTAACTATAGTTTAGAAATGGTATTTTGTATATTTGAAATTTGCTAAGAGAAGAGATCTTAGGTGTGTGTTCCTACCACACACACCAACGTGCACACACAGTAACAATGTGAGGTGGTGGATATGTTAATTAGCTTCACTGTGATGCACACATCAAAACATGTTGTACATTTTAAATTTGTACAATTTTTATTTGTCAATCTCAACAAAGCTTGAGGAATGATTCTTATAAAAATGAAAGGTAAGAAAAATTCCATGTATATTCTTAAAGAAAAACAAAAGTAAAAAAAAAAAGCAGCTACTAAATGACATATTTTAGGATGTCCCCAGAGTGCCATGTGTCTTTGTAATGTTGATTCAAAGCAGAGAGCAGAAATTCTTCATTCCTTCTGTGCCTGGTGAGAGAAGATTAAGTTCAGTCCTTTCTGGGCTTTGGGTCTCTGATGGACATTGAGATACATCACCTAGATTCTCCCATGGGGATGGGATCCTCCCATCTGCTGGGAATGCTGCTGGCTGAGATGCCCAGCATCCCTTATGGGGATGATCTCTGCTCAAGAGAATGATTTGTCCCAAAGTTGTGCCCCTTTCCAGAGCAGCTTGCATGACTGCTCCAAGTAGAAATAGAAAAACTTGACCTCCTTTTCCCATATCTCAGAACAACCCTGAGTGGTCATTCCAGCTTCAAAACTCCCTTTAGGGTTGGCTGAGTTCTCCAGTGAAACTGAATCACAGTTCAACTTCTCCTTCCACACAGTTCTTTCTTCCCTTCTACAAGTGTTGATTCCAATAGCACTCCATAATAAACCTCCCTCATACATATCCCAGTCTATTACGGCTGCTATAGAAACATACCTTAAACTAGATGGATAATAAACAACAAGAACTTAATTCTCATAGTTCTGGGAGCTGGGAAGTCCAAGATCAAGACACTGGCACATTGTCTGGTGAGGGCTGCTTTCTGGTTCAAAGATGGTGCCTTCAGGCTATGTCCCTGCTTGATGGAAGAGGCCAGGCAGCTCTCTGGGGCGTTTTTTGTAAGACTTTCTAATCCCATTCATGAGTGCTCTACCCTTATGGCCTAATCACCTCCCAGAGTCCCCCATTTCCTAAACATAATCACATGGGTAATTAGGCTTCAACATTTGAATTTTTGGTGGACACAAACATTTAGATCATGGTGATGCCCAATGCTATCTCAGAGTCTGCTTCCTAGGGAATCTATCCATATCTCCTCTTCTGTAGAGTCAGGTTAGGGCAAGGGTCAAGGGGAAGATAAGGATGCATTGGTATCATTTTTTTCTATCACAGGTTCTCATCCTGGAGGTACATAAGCATGTTCCTGTTAGTCCATGAAAGGTTCTATCCTGTCATAGGAGTCTGACTGAAATTTCATTCTTTCCTTCAAATTATCTGAATGACTTCATCTGTCACTAAAATTTTACCCCTAAAGACTTGTCCCAGAAATATCACTTTGCTACTCTGATCACCATGTTAGACCTACTAAATTAAGGATGACAGGGTTTTATTTTTTTGTCAGATAATTAAAAACAGAGTTCCAGTTGATTGATTGATTGATTGATTGATTCATACATCCATTCAACAAATGTGTTTCGGGTGCCTATTATGTCTCAAGCACTGATCCAGGCTGCTTTGGGACTAAAAACTTGGCCTCTTGGAATCCACTTTCTAGACAGAAAAATAGAGGACAGACAGAAAATAAATAAGATAATTTCAGTTAGTGGCAAGGGTTATAGAGATAATAAAAGAGGATAAATGATATAAAATTATTCTGGACAAGTGTATCAATAAAGTCTTGGGCAAAGAAGCAGTATTTGAATATGTTTCTAGATGAGAAGATCTGGGCAGAGGCAGATAGAAAGTGCAAAGGCTCTGAAATTGGGAAAAACTTGGGGAAAAAATCCTGTGTGTCTGGAATATGGCAAAAATGAGGGCAGAAGATGAATTCAGCAAGTAGGGCAGAGGTGAGGTTTTCC
This sequence comes from Ateles fusciceps, assembly GCA_036589455.1. NCBI lineage: Eukaryota > Metazoa > Chordata > Mammalia > Primates > Atelidae > Ateles > Ateles fusciceps. The sequence continues at coordinate 6,628,757 of JAZHEH010002496.1, forward strand.
AGAGCACTGTAAACCAGAGTGAGAACTAAGGATATTATTTGAAAGGCATCAGGTTCTTAAGCAGAGGAGTGACTTGATCCATTTTACATTTCAAAAAGATAACCAGTGGAAGATGAGAAAATTGTATCCTAAGGGAGCAAGAAAGAATCGGAGTAACCAACAGGAAGGTAGTTCTAGCAGACTGGTAAGAAACCATAGTGGTTGTATCATGGTGAGAGCTGCAGAGGCAAAGAGAAGGGCTTGGGTTCAGGGTGATTTCAGAGATACAGAAGACAGGACATGCTTGGGTTTGGATATGGCAAATGAGGGAGAAAAAACGAAAAGAATCGTGACTCCTAGATTTTCAGATTAAGTAATTGGGTAGGTTCTGGTGCCATTTTCTGAGATGAGAAGACTACATCTGAGTCTCTCTATGAATGATTAATGTGTTTTGCCTTGAGCAGCCACTGTCTTTTCCTGACAGAAAGACTGACAAAGACACTGCCGGATTTTTCATCCTTCTAACAGCCTCACCTGCCACCCCCAGGGTATTGTATATACCACAGAGAGCCAATCTGTACTCCTGCCAGAATTTCTCCTGAAATTTGTTATGCTTCAGTGTTTCAGGACACTTTATTATAAATGAGTAGCTAAAGGCAAAGTGCAATTAGGGACAAAGGTAGTGGGACATGCAGAGTTGGCACAACTATGAGCTCAGCATCCCTGTACAGGTGCCAGTTCTGTAGAACGCTGGCATTGCTGTTCTGCCAAGATGGAACCCTCCCACCACTCATACCAGTGGGTAGCGGGAGAGGTGGACCAGCCAAGTATGACACTTTCAAGATTCCAAACCAGGTAATACTTATTTTATGGACCCATCTTTTATCAGGTACCAAAAAAGAAACAGATGAATAATTGGCTCAACCAAGTTCAGGTGTTTTTTTTCCTAAGGACAGTAGTAGAAAGTAGCGCTTTAGCTGAGACTTCATTAGCAAGACTGACTAATAGCAACTTTGAGAGTGCTCTATACTTACTTAACATCAAGGCCTTTTATCAAGTGGGATTTGCTATCTTAACTGTGAAAAGTTTTTTAGAGGTTTTTGTGACTTTTTTTGTTCAGAAATGCACTTCTTCTCTAGGCTGTCTTTATTGAGAATCTCTTCTCTATTTTCCCCTCACATTTTGTGCTGCCCTGGGTTTGATTAAATTTTCCTTTTTTCTATTGCTGTTCATGCTGGTGGATAAGTCTTAGAAACATATATTTCACAGATTCACTTTGCAGCTGGCTTTATTCTCTTTTTTCTATTTTTCTCATCATTTTGGATATATATATACACAGACACACACACACACGTACGTCTTTGGAAACTTCCTTGAACAAACCAGAGTTTATATCCTGCATACATTTATATTCATATGTGCATTCATGTATCTACTGGCAAGAATTCACTTTCTCTTTCGGACCCCAGAGAAAAGGTCTTTGGGCAGGGGAATCTTTCCAACACAAAACCACAGTTCTAAAGCTGGGGTATGCATTAGTGTTTGAGGGAAAACATGAAGTCTTAGGGAAACAAAGCGTATTTTCCACCATATCAATTTTAATTGGTGATCTTTTGGATATTTTTCCTATTAAAATAAAAGACCTTCAAGAATTTTAAGGATTAAATATGAAGTTTATAAGAACTTGTGAAAAATAACCATTTATTTCACATACTTCCAAGCTACATCTTAGCTAGATTTTTAAATTCACAATAAAGTTGAAGTTTCATGATCTCCAGAGCTACAGACCACCTGATTTTTAACAAAGGTAGGATTTATTTGGAAGTTGAAATGGTTTGAATGGCTGAGCAGACATAGTTCCTTTGTCTTTGAAGGAGTTCAGAAGGGTTTCCCACAACCTGCAGACGAGGCCATGGGTGTGGCAAGGCCGTGGTTTTAAAGAGTAAAGGGGTTGTGTCTCTGTTTGAACTTGCTAGAAGGCAGAAGATGATTTAAAAATGTCACCTTAAGTGACATCAAATAATAACTTATTATAACTCTAAAAGAAGCACAAAGAAGAAAGATTCTCTAAAATAAAAAAGATTTTAGCGAATAACCATTTGCAGAAATTACTTGTTCTCTTTAAGTAGCTATCTTCAAAGAGAGATTGTCTTAGTCTGGGTTTCTCTAAAGGCTGCCTCTGAGACAAGCATTTGGGTGCTAGTATTTTATTTGAAAGGAGGTCCTGGGAAACACGTAAGACAGTTGGAAAGTTAAGCAGTGGAGCTAGAAATGCTAATAAAGTGTGTGTTAATAATCAAGTCACCATTAGGGCAAGTGAGACAAACCTATCAGGGTTCCTCTGAGAGACCGTGTGTTGGCTGGGTCCTGCAAGAGGCAGGCTCCAAGACAGCATCAGATGTGCAAGAGATTTGGTGGAACAAATGCCTTTGAGGGCAAAAAGGGAGGTAGTGGAGGAGGTGAGGAGAGCTTTCAGATCACAATGGAGGTGTCACCCCTGTGGAGGACAAAGAGAAGGAAAGAGGGTCACACAGGATGACTCTCAGCTTACAATGCAGTTCTAAGAAAAGTTCATCCCAGCCAATAAGAAGCCTGGGGCCAAAGCCATCTGCCAGAGGAGATCCAGGTCTTTCAGAAGCAAGCTTTGCCTTAGTGTTCCAGCTGCTCTTAGTCATTGGCTAGGAGCTAATGTGTGTGAATTTTGACTTCAGTGTGAATGCGGTCTTTTCCCTCAGGGGCATTGCCCATAACAAATCTCTTACAACTATAATCCCATATTATAGTACTTCCTAAACAATCTAAATGAACACAGTGGTACTGAGAATTTTCCAAGAAGACAGTAAAATGGGGCCTTGGGACTGGCATGCTCATACTCACTGGACAAGAGGATGCCATTCTGAGTGGTGACGGGGGCCTGGGTAGTCCCGTGCACAAGATGGCAGCTCGTTTGTAACAATGTCACCAATGGTGACATGGAAAAATATCCTAGTGGAAAAGATCACCACTGTGGGTGCAACCATTCAGGTATTTGAAAGATCTGGGGGAAAATGCCTGCAAAGACAGCAGAGTTGGCTGGAGACTGCTAAAATGTACTGATACCTCAAAGAGCATGAAAAACAGAAGGTTATTGACAAGTAGTAAAAAGCTAAATGTGAGAGCCACAAAGCCCTTTTGGTAGCTTACAAAGAAGCACTCATCTTTAGCAGTGGAAAGCACACCCAGCTGAACAGGAGACTGAAGATCTGATAGAGTTACAGGGATCAAAGGACATCTGAATGCTAAGTTAAGGAAGGTCTGTTGTTTTAAAGTTAGGACCCTCGTTAGGAGAACCTTGGGACTCTGAAACATGGGATAGGGACATCTGGATGAAGGTTTTTGAGGGAATGGGTTCTGCAGACCTCTGTACATCCTCAGAGCCTGCAGAGGTGGTTCATTCATTCATCCCTAGCAAGAGCTAGCATTTCAATGCACTGGAAGATGCTGCAGAGGCCTCTTTCTTGCAAGGCAACAGATGCCCTCCTCAAGACCTTCCCCAGTCTCCTACGCTGGCTGTCAGAGGGATAACCAAGATTAAATCCTAGCATCACCCAATAGGGAATATGCTGAGCCTGAAATGGATGGACAGAAACTCTCTACCTTAGAATTTTCATGAATTAGCTAGCATTTGTTAGCAGGACAAATGCAATACCATTGAGACTGAATTTGGAGAGAACTTGATCAAGAGAGCTGAAATATAAAACTGGACAAACAAGAATTCATTCATATGGGGGCATTTTCTTTGGACATAGGATTTAACAACCCAAAAGCTGCTAGGGTGGCTCTTAGAAGCTCAGAAAACGTGATAGCTAATGTTGAATGAAGCAGAAGTGCCTACGTTTCCTTGATAGAGCATAGAGGAAGAAACAGAGAGTTTGAGAAGTAGAATCCTGACATGGATATATTCTGTGAGACCAGAAGAAACACTAGAAGAGTATGCTTCATGGGAGGGTCCCGAGGACATACCTTGCATGAAGACTCTCAGGCATGCACAGGTATGAGACCACCAACATCACTGAGAGGTTCAGTGGTGGTTATCCTTTGCAGGCTGATGGTAGGAGAGGCAGTCGCCGAGTTTTAATAGCCATGGGAATGATACAGTGCCCAGATAATAAAGACCAGGTACAGCACTCAAACACCAGAAGCCAGGAGCCCACAATTACCATAACGACAGGAAGGGAGGCTGACACATAAGTTGTGGAGATGGTTAAAAGAGCTTAGCATCCACATGAGCAAAATAGAACAGCCAACAAAGATGTTGCTAAACATCTACAGCCAAAAGAAAAAGAAAGAACAAATGAGTGGAGGAGCAGGACACTGACTGAATGAAGGTGGTCAGCCTGTAAATGCCATGATCCTGGACCTGAGCCAGTTTTCAGATCAGAAGCCCATTTGCTGAAGAGGAGATCAGCTCTCTAGGAGGCAGGGATCTGTGATGCCACAGCAAATATAAATGATGATGATTCTTTGAGTTTCCTTCTAAAGAGACTTATCATTAGATGCTATACATTATGGAAATGAAAATACCCGGATTTTATTTTTTAGGACTATTGGAGACAGGGTCTGATTCAACATAGGTAGCTGGAAATCTAAAGCACATTATGGCCCCTCTGTTAGAAAGCAAGCTTAGGGGAGCCAGATAATATGGAGTCCTGGCTAAAATATGGCTCCCAATGGACTCAATAGGTTCAGGAACCTACCTAATGGCTGTTTCCCCAGTCCTAGTGTGTATAATTAAAATTGATATACTGGGCAGTTGGAATAACCCTGACATTGGGTCATTTGCTTATAGGATAAGAGCTATTACAGTGAGGAAGCATAAGTAGCTACCTGTGAAACGGCCCATGATCCTGGCCTAGCTAGTAAATCAAAAGCAGTATTACATCCTCTGTGGCACGGAGAGGTTAGGGCCACCATTAAAAAGCTACAGGATGCAGGAGTGGTGGTAATAATCATGTCTCCATTTAATATGCTAGTCTGGCTCCTGCAGAAACCAGATGGATCATGGAGAGTGAATGACTTCACTGGCATAACAAATTCACTGAAGGTATAACCTAGTAGTAGCCCCAATTGCAGCTGCTTTGCCAGACATATGTTGTAGATAGAAAAGATTAATAAGCCTTTAAATCCATGGTATGTAGCCATTAATTTGATATATGTGCTATTTTGTATTCCAATTAGAATAGAGGATTAGAAAGACTTTGTATTCATGTAGAACAGACAACAACAGTTCAACCATTGTGGAAGACAATGTGACGATTCCTCAAGGATCTAAAACTAGAAATATCATTTGACCCAGCAATCCCATTACTGGGTATATACCCAAAGGATTATACATCATTATATTATAAAGACACATGCACATGTATGTTTATTGTGGCACTGTTTACAATAGCAAAGACCCGGAACTAACCCAAATGCCCATCAATGATAGACTGGATAAAGAAAATGTGGCACATATACACCATGGAATACTATGCAGCCATATAAAAGGATGAGTTCATGTTCTTTACAGGGATGTGGATGAAACTGGAAACCATCAGTCTCAGCAAACTGATAGAAGAACAGAAAAGCAAACACCACATGTTCTCACTCATAAGTGGGTGTTGAACAATAAAAACACATGGACACAGGGAGGAGAACATCACACACTGGGGCTTTTTGGGGGTGTGGGGGCTACAGGAGGGATAGCAGGTGGTGGGGGGGGATTGGGGGAGGGCTAACATTAGGAGAAATACCTAATGTAGATGGTGGGGGATATATACAGTAAACCACCATGGCACGTGTATACCTATGTAATAAACCTGCACGTTCTGCATATGTACCCCAGAACTTAAAGTATAATAATAATTAAAAAACAGAATAAAAGGGCTGAAAACTAAGGACAAAGAGTTCTGAGGCAGAGGCATGTGGGTGGATGTACAGTGGGCATGAAATGTAAAGATTTTGCTTTATATATAAACACCTGCCAGAAAGCATCCACCATGAAAGACGTGTAGAATAACCAAGTAGACAAAATGACTCAGCTAGTTGATGTTAGCCAGCCTTTTTTATCAGTCACTCCATAACTCGCACTTTGTACACATGAATGGAGTGGCCAGTGGCACAGACAAAGTTACATGTGGGCCCAACAAGTGCACACACACACAACCAAACCACGAGCTCCTGCTGCCTCGCATGTCCAACCTACTAGTAACAGTGAGCAAGGCAGAGCCTCTGATATATCCCTACTGCTCCAAGAGACCATCTCAGTGTCAAGACAAGCACACTGGGGCCTTCTATTCTGAAAAGGCCCGTACTCTGCCTTCACAGGGACAGATATATATTCGGGGTATGGATTTGCCTTTGCAGCCCACAGAGCCTCAGGAAGCACCACTAGCCAAGGGTTGTGGACTATCTGACCGATAGGCATAAGCTCCGCACAGCAGAGCAGCCATCCGGGAAACCCTGTCACTGCAAAGGAGATGCAGGGGTGGAGATCTGAGGGCTGTATTTTCATAGCAGCCACAAGAACATAAGTTAGAATTGTCCGACTGAGGGGAGAGAGAGCTGGGTTATTATCCACAAACACCAGCTCCTTGCTGGCTCAGGGTTGCTCCTCAGGCACCAGCTCTCAGCCTGCCCCTGCCTTACTCAGACTGAGCATGATTTCATGGCTGTTTGAAGGCCATCAAGCAAAGAGACACAGGAAGATATCCACAGGCCTGGAAACTGTCTGCCTGTGACCTCCAGAGTAGGTTGAGGGGGTATAAACAAGGCAGCAAGGGTATTTTCTACATGTTCACAAAATCTGGGAGTCATTTGTGTTGCATGGTGGCAAAAGTCAACCACACCCCAAACTAGATGTGAGGGGGAAACATTTTTATTTTACCTGTAACTAATCTAGCCTTTTCCTGATCCTACTCAAGGTGAATGGAAAACATTATTAGCTAGATGTTTAATCTGGCTTAAGCCTGTTCTGATTCCATAATTTTAATACTTTAAAGCAGAACGTTCAGGTAGTATTAAGTCTGTGATATAAGTAGTCTCTCCATTACCTGCTCAAGCATGCTTACAATCGTGGAGAACAGTTGACATCTCATGCCTCATGGCCTCTCCTCCTCTGGTGTCTGAGGTGATATCCCTTGTCCACCTAAACTCTGATGGCATTTGAGTCTAGAGTCTGAGGCTGGGGTAACTTCTAGTCTGATGCGTTCCTAGTCATAACTCCAAGGCTATTTGACTGCTCCATTGCTCCTGGAAGTACCACAGATCTATCTGGTGATTCTCTGTGTCTATCACTCAAACTCCAACCATAGCAAACCCTTCGATCAAAGTTGTCAGCTATTGTCTTGTCAAGGCTTCTCCAACGAAAGCCATGGATGGCCCAGAAACATTGACCCCTAAGGCTTCTCTCTGCCTCCCCATTCTGTACCACCCGGTTTACTTTGATGGAGCTGCAGGCCAGACTGGCGATGGGCAGCTTTGTTCTCAGTATTGTCCTCAAAGCACTGCCCCTCCTTCATCTTCCATCCGCAGGATATATATGGATGTCATTGGATCCTTACCTTCTCCCTCCTTCCTATCATCACTCTAGGATGAAAGGGTGATTTTCCCCCAAAGTTGTGTTTTATTCCAACTCTGGTCAAACCTTAGGTGGAAATCTGGCTGAGAAAACTCTATGCACTGATACCTCCAGGCTTGGGCTTTGACAGGCTAAAGTTCAAGCTAAAGGAATTTTGGAAGTCTTTTCTCAATAGCCTGCTTGCAAGTCTCCCCCAGTCTTGCAGCACAATCCCTTTTTTCTAATGTCAGAAATGGCATTTTAATTCAATGTTTATCTTTTTATGCCTACTCCAGCAAATCTTAACCTTCCCCCAAGTAGATAGATGTTGGAGAGTGGACCAAGGCAAAAGAGAAAATAACATTTTTAATATTAAAATTATTACTCCTCTTATAATTACTCAGGAACAATGGCTACAGGCTATTAACCTCAATTCTTCTTATGAGAAAGAGATAAAAATACATCATTACTCAATGATGTTGGAGGGTCCCAGAATTTTCCCAATGGTCTTTCATAAGAGACTGACTTCAAAGGAATTTAGGGCTTCGAGCTAGCTGCTTTGGGCTACAGTCCCAGAACCCCTCAGATACATGGTTGCTATCCCTTTGAGGTCAGAGAAAGAGAGAGAAGATGCTGTACTACAGATTAAAACTCAGACTATCTTTCACTAGAATCAGTGACCCTATTGGACACCTCTTTACCTTCATGCTGGCTGCCATGGTAACTCCTGGCTACACATTTCCCTGTTGTAACCAGCCTGATGGACACTATGCAGACAACTTAGTACATTTTTGTTAAATTTCAACTTTTATTTTAGATATAAGGGGTACATGTGCAGGTTTATTACATGGGTATACTGCACCCAGATCGTGGGCATGGTACCCAACAGGCAGTTTTTCAAGTCACGCCCCACTCCCCCACTCTCTCCTCTAGCAGTCCTCAGTGTTTATTTTTCTCATGTTTATATCATGCCTGCTTAATGTTTAGCTCTCACTTATAAGTGAGATCATGTGGTATTTGGTTTTCTGTTCCTGCATTAATTCCCTTAGAATTATGGCCTCCAGCTCCAACCATGTTGCTGCAAAGACATGATTTCATTCCTTTTTATGGCTGTGTAGTACTCCTTGGTGTATATGTACCACATTTTCTTATCCAATCCACTGTTGATGGACATTGAGGTTGATTCTATGTCTTTGCTGTTGTGAATAGTGTGGTGATGAACGTATGGGTGTATATGTCTTTTTGGTAGAATGATCTGTTTTCCTTTGGGTGTATATCCAATGATGAGGTTGCTGTGTCAAATGGTAGCACTATTTTAAGTTCTTTGAGAAATCTCCAAACTGTTCACAGTGGCTCATGCCTGCAATCCCAGCACACCAGGAGGACAAGGCAGGAGAATAGCTTGAAGCCAGGAGTTCAAGTGTAGGTAACTTACGTTTCTGACAGAGGCAGACCCCAAGTTTATAGATCTGAAAGATTATACAACTTGCAGGGTCCTCTTTATTAAAAGAAATAGACAATTACAAGTATAAAATTAGGTACAGTTGTAAATATCTATTTAGAATAAGAAAAGATTACAACAAATAGGAAGTTAAAAAAAAAAAAGCCTGACAAATACCATAAGTATCACATTTCAAAACCATACTAGTTTTATTAATTATATTCTGAATACACCCTCCATCATAATTTTTTCTACATTATTCCTTGCATACTCTGTAACGGACTCTTCATGAGATAACACTTGCGTAACATTATTCTTTATAGAAAGAACAGAAAAATAGTTCAGTTTTTCCTATAGTAGAGTTTGTTTAGGAGAGTTTGGAGGAGGGGGAACATACAAGTGGGAGGACTCAAGGTCATATGGCTAGAAAACGTGTTTTTTGGCATGGAAGTAGAAGAGATACAAGGAAGGCACTGTAAATAAATATTTATCCCACTCAATGCAAATTAAAAGTATTCCCAACTCAGCTTCTACAAAATGCCTGTGGCCACTCCAGCACCCCTGACTGAAGAGGATGGGTGATGGAGGGAATGTCAGAGTGGAAAGTGAAAAGATTCTTAATCTGTTGCAACTATGATACCTTACTTTTGCAAATTTTGGAAAATCGTGACCATGGGAACATATTTCAGGGTCTTGGAAAGGACCTGTGTAAGTGAAAGGCATTGGCTTTGAGCTTCCTCTTCTTCCTTTACACCCATTGCTCTCTGAAAATATATTTGCTGCATCCAATCTGTGCTCAGTTTCCTGATTCCTAATTCAGGACCCACTTCGGGGTGTTACTCCTTTAGGAAGTCTTTCCTGATCCTCAAAACGTGGGTGGGTTTCATCATGGAGGCTTTGAGCAGGATCCTTTCCAAGGTCAGCAATGTACTGAAATTGACCCTTATCACACCTAAGTTTTACTCCATTCCTACTCCTCCAGGGATCAAAATCTTTGAGGGCAGGGACCACATTTTATTCATCATTGTATTCTCTCATTTAACACACAGTCTGGCATACTGGAGATGCTAAAAAGCATCTCATAAATTAATAAAAGGAACAATGATTTGGGAGAAAAGACATCTACTCCAGTAATTCCTAAGGAAGAACTCACTTCTTGACAAAGGGTCACCCAAAAGGAACAAATATTCTTGAAATATAAAAATCCCTTCTCTGTGATGGTTCTCCATCTCCTTCTTCCAGACCTCCTTTTATAACTATGTCTGATAGGGATCAAAGTATTCCTATAAAGTGACCACTATATAAAACTCACAGTTGTCCTAGCAGGAGTCTTTTAAATCTGTAGAACTTTTAACCATGTAACCTCTTCCTGTCTACCACTGTGAATCACAGAGAGAAACAAATCGTAGCGTTGGAATGAAAAATTTGTATTCTATCTTTAAATATCTATATTAGATCCTAACCTGTTACTTTCACCTTTTAATTCATAATTCTTAGAAGATAACCTTCACCTGCCATTGTGTTAATATATTTTTGAAGACTAAATATAATTAGGGGAGATGTAATAGCATATTAATGGTGCAAATCTCTGGAATCAGAGATTTAGATTAAAAACAAAAGCCGGCTTCATTTTATATTATCTGGGAGAAGAGACTGGGAGGCTGGGGAGTAGAAGACTAGAGTCAGCCCTTCTTATCGATGAAACTTCTCACCACATGTCGTAGTAGGCAAAGATTAGTACCCTCTGTGCTGACAACACTCGAAGACATTCTCAAATGTCTCTGGACTGATTGTGAAAGAGTCCTTTTGTTCTTGATATATTTTCATGGTTAATGACAGCTTATGGGAAGATGTCCATGGCCAACTTTGACTTTTAATAACAAACAAAAGCACAAAAGGGAAGGAGGTTTTGTAAACAAAGCATGAAAGGGAGAAATTGTAAAGTGTAGTGATTTGGCATCAGAGGACCTGAGTTTGGATCTTGACTGTGTCACCGAAAGCCAATTTCTGAGCTCTAATTTCCCGATCTATAAAATTATGATAATAAAAATACCTCATGAGGTTGTGAAAAATTATCAGATGATGAAGGTGAAGGATGATTTGTAAAGTGTAAAGTGCAAAAAAAAATTGGCTCTGATTTATGATGTAATATTTTGTGCTAGGTATTACATGTCCAGAAAAGCTATGTAAAGGTTTCTTTGAAAGTTCTTATTATTTAGAAAATGGAATCGTTTTGTGAGATGAAAGAAGTCTGATAAGTCCTGAACTGATTAAGACCAAGTATACCCAAGAAGGGTGCCTCCAATTAATTAACAAAAAGAAGGTCTTTAAGAGATGCAAATGATTGAATTTATATGAAAAACTCACCAAACGCCCTTAAAGTAAAAATGGGCATACATTTTTAGAAGTCTGTCAGAAACAAATTGAGGGATAAATGAGATCTGTTTAACTTTATCAGAAATCTATGCAAAGTGGATAGATTAAATAAACGAGTTACATGTTTCTTGTTGGCCATCAACATGTTATTTGTTGTTGATACAATAACATAGTAAACTTAATGTGGCTTATTTGTCTAAAGGGAACAGCTTATCTTTTGTTTGGAACATAGAAGCAAGCTGAGTCCTGATCTGTGTTATTTCAGTGTCTGGTTGATTTGTACTTGAGGTTTCCGGAGCAAAAGCTTTGTTACTAAATACCTGGCAGGATCTGACTGCCATGGCTAGTGATCAAAAGGTCGAGTAAAATCTCCTGTTTGGCATTGAGAAGATTAATTCAGAATTGCCTTTGCTCTCACGATACATAATTCAGTTCAAGAAATATTTATTGAGACCTACTATATGCCAGGCATTGTTCTAGGTTCTGAGAGTATAAAGATGACTAATTTTGCTATTAATTTTGTTCTCTTGTAATTTTATTCTGCCCCTGTGGCCCTCCCTTCTTTTATTCAACTTTGCAGTCTTCCTTCATTACTTCATGAAGGGAAGGCCAGAGCTGAAAAATAGGGAGAAAAAAGTTAGCCCTTAAATTTTAGAAAACAAGATCTCAGAGGAATGGTAGGGGACTGGGAACCAGCAACAGAAAAGCCTAGACTGGAAGCTCTGTCCATCCTTCACCTGTTAGATTCGTTGTTTTTTCCTATTAATGTTTTGTGAAAACTACATTAATAGAAAAAATTAATGTAGTTTCACAAAACATTAATAGAAAATGTTAGTTATCCATACCAGTAAGTCAGTAAAGATAGAGACTGGGTTCTGTCTTTACTGACTTACTGGTATAGATAACTTTTTGAACATGCCAGGACACAGATAAACTTCTGAGTTGGAAGCAAGGACTCTCTAGGGAAATAGTGGCTATCTAGAAAATATGGAAAAATTACTCTCTCCTCAGTACCTAATGTCTCTTTTCTTCTTACACTCATGATAGCCCAACTACAGAGGTAGAGACTGCGTTTTATCAATTGCTTTATAGCCAGGTAAATCCATGTGTTAGGAGGTGAGTAGCTGTGCCAGTTGGGAGCTTTGATATGGACTTGGAACACTGGACATGTGTTTCTTCATTCACCTTTCCCTTTCCCACAGGCTGTAATCCCGACTTGGCAAGACCCAGATAGATGATGGAAGAGCAATAGGAAGGAGGAAACCTGGGTCCTTGGAGCAGAGCATCTCCTCCGATTGCATAACTCACTGCTGGACTTAGCTTCTCTTTTATTCAAGTCATTGTAATTTCTGGCCTTATTTTCTTTTTTATGGAGTAAACTAGCTTTTACCCAAAAACAGAAAGAAAAGCCCACTGCACCAATATATGGGTAGGAATGAATGGAAGCAGCGTGAGGTCTTGCCTTAGAAGTACTGATAGTTTATTAGGGGAAAGACACATGGGAACAGAAGAGAGAGCCATCTGTCATGGCTAAAAAGTGAGAAGACAGGTAACATGACAGATCCAGAGGGCACAGGGTCAGAGTAGGGTTGGTTAACTGAGACCCAGTGTCTCTCTCTCTCGTACAATTCTGGACAGACATTGACAAATTCATGCTGCTTGGACATTCTTTTTATTACATGGGCCTTTCATTAGCACTATTTCTTCAGGCAAGACTGTAATTGATTAGATATGAATGCAATTTATGCATGCCCCATTGCCACACAAGATTATATGATTACTCATGGATGTTCTCAAACAATTTTAGCCACAGAGTTGAGCCCATTTTTTTTCCTTCTCAGAAGGTTAATCGAATTTCCATGTTCTTGCAGTGGAAAAACTAGCTTTGTAAAGTGCTGATGGTTTTATCATCCAAAACTAAATCTCAGAGCTGAATATTGTTGTTGGCAGAGCATGAGAACATTCTCAGTCATAAGAAAATGGAGCATTTCTTGTGTGAAAAATGTGTCACACTCTTAATCCCCCTTTTCACCCTCTCCCTACCCCGGCATTGAATAGCTGTGATGATACATTTGGCCGGTGGTTAAATATTTGTGCATGATGATGTTCTGAGATCTGATGCAGCCAAATTCCAAATGTGCCCAATGGCCTCTGAGAGATTTTTATTATTTTTATTGTACTTTAGGTTCTGGGATACATGTGCAGATCATGCAGGATTGTTGCATAGGTACAAACATGGCAATGTCGTTTGCTGCCTCCATCCCCTAGTCACCTACATCTGGCATTTCTCCCCATGTTATCCCTCCCCAGCCTCCCCACCCTACTGCTGTTGCTCCCTAGGCCCCCCGCCCCACAGACCCCAGTGTGTGATGCTCCCCTCCCTGTGTCCATGTGTTCTCATTATTCAACACCTGCCTATGAGTGAGAACATGTGGTGTTTGATTTTCTGTTCTTGTGTCAGTTTGCTGAGAATGATGGTTTCCAGATTCATCCATGTCCCTGCAAAGGACATGAACTCATCCTTTTATATGGCTGCATAGTATTCCATGGTGTATATGTGCCACGTTTTCCTTGTCCAGTCTATTGTCGATGGGCATTTGGGTTGGTTCCAGGTCTTTGCTATTGTAAACAGTGCTGCTATGAACATAGCTGTACATGTGTCTTTATGATACAATGATTGATAATCTTTTGGGTATATACCCAGTAATGGGATTGCTAGGTCAGATGGAATTTCTGTTTCTAGGTCCTTGAGGAAATGCCACACTGTCTTGCACAATGGTTGAACTAGTTTACACTCCCACCAACAGTATAAAAGTGTTCCTATTTCTCCACATCCTCTCCAGTATCTGTTGTCTCAAGATTTTTTAATGATCGCCATTCTAACTGGTGTAGATGGTATCTCAGTGTGGTTTTGATTTGCATTTCTCTAATAATCAGTGATGATGAGCATTTTTTCATATGTTTATTGGCCTCATGTGTCTTTTTTTGAAAAGTGTCTGTTCATATCCTTCTCCCACTTTTGGATGGGTTTATTTTTTTCTTGTAAATCTGTTTTTAGTTCTTTGTAGATTCTGGATATTAGGCCTTTGTCAGATGGGTAGATTGCAAAAATATTTTCCCATTCTGTTGGTTGCTGGTTCACTGTAATGATTGTTTCTTTTGCTGTACAGAAGCTCTGGAGTTTAATTAGGTCCCATTTGTCTATTTTGACTTTTGTTGCCCGTGCTTTTGGTGTTTTAGTGATGGAGTCCTTGCCTATGCCTATGTCCTGAATGGTTTTGCTTGGGTTTTCTTCTAGGGTTTTTATGGTGTTAGGTCTTATGTTTAAGTCGTTAATCCATCTAGAGTTAATTTTAGTGTAAGGTATCAGGAAGGGGTCCAGTTTCTGCTTTCTGCACACTGTTAGCCAGTTTTCCCAACACCATTTATTAAACAGGAAATCCTTTCCCCATTGCTTGTTTATGTCAGGTTTGTCAAAGATCGGATGGTTGTAGATGTGTGGCATTGCCTCCAAGGCCTCTGTTCTGTTCCGTTGGTCTATATCTCTGTTTTGGTACCAGTACCATGCTGTTTTGATTACTGTAGCTTTGTAGTATAGTTTGAAATCAGGTAGCATGATGCCTCCAGTTTTGTTCTTTTTGCTTAGGATTGTCTTGGCTATGTGGGCTCTCTTTTGGTTCCATATGAAGTTTAAGGTGTGTTTTTTCAGTACTGTGAAGAAGGTCATTGGTAGCTTGATGGGGATAGCTTTGAATCTCTAGATTACTTTGGGCACTATGGCCATATTCATGATATTGATTCTTCCTAACCATGAGCATGGAATGCTTCTCCATTTGTTTATGTCCTCTCTTATTTCCTTGAGCAGTGGTTTTTAGTTCTCCTTGAAGAGGTCCTTTACATCCTTTGTTAGCTGTATTCCTAGGTATTTTATTCTCTTTGTAGCAATTGTGAATGGGAGTTCTCTCATGATTTGGCTCTCTGTTAGTCTGTTATTGGTGTATAGGAATGTTTGTGATTTCTGCACATTGATTTTGTATCCTGAGACTTTGCTGAAGTTGCTTATCAGTTTAAGGAGATTTTGGGCTGAGATGATAGGGTCTTCAATATAAAATAATGCCGTCTGCAAATAGAGACAATTTGACTTCCTTTTTTCCTAATAGAATATGCTTTTTTTTTTTTCTTGCCTAATTGCTCTGGCTAGAACTTCCAATACTATATTGAATAGGAATGGTGAGAGAGGGCATCCTTGTCTAGTGCTGGATTTCAAGGGAATGCTTCCTGTTTTTGCCCATTCAGTATGATATTGGCTGTAGGTTTGTCATAAATAGCTTTTATTGTTTTGAGATATGTTCCTTCGATACCGAGTTTATTGAGAGTTTTTAGCATAAAGCGCTGCTGAATTTTGTCGAAGGTCTTCTCTGCATCCATTGAGATAATCATGTGGTTTTTGAATTTGATTCTGTTTATGTGGTGGATTATGTTTATAGACTTGTGTATGTTCAACATATGAAATTTTTATTTTTTTAGTACAAGCAACTTCAAGTGCTTAGCAGTCAAGGGAGGGCAATAAATCCCCCATTCTCTATGCAAGTTCTTAAAAATAAACTCAAATCTAAAGGGAATTATAATTGTTCAAGGTTTCACTCAATCCTTACTTATCACTGACTTTTAAGCCAGTGTGCGACACAAGTGCCCTTACTTGCTGCTATTTTCTGTACTAACTTTAAAAACAAACAAACTTTTTTACTTTCAAATAATTATAGTTTCACAGTAAATTGCAAAGATAGTACAGAGAGGTCCCTTGTCTAACTTCACCCATTTCCTTCTACTGGCTATATTTTACATAATGATACTATAGTATCAAAGCCAAAAAGTTGACACTGGTATGTGTGTGTAGTTCTGTGCTATTTTATCACATGTGTAGATACATGTGACCACCACTGAGATCAAGATACATACAACATCAACACAGAAGCCTCCTGGGCTACCCTTTTATAAGCTATCCTTCTGTATTTCCATCCACTCACCTCCTCCCACCTTTTTTAAACCTTGACAGTCACTTATTGTTCTCCATCTCTTTAATTATTCATTTCAAGAATGTTATATAAATGGAATCATAAGCCTTTTACATTTATTGCAATTATTGATATGTTAAGGCTTAAGACAGCCATTTTATTTCTTTTTATCTCTGTTCTTTCTGTTTCTTATTTCTCTATCTCTTTCTCCTGCCTTCCTATGGGTTACTTGAACAGGTTTTAGACTTCTATTTTTATTTATCTGTAGCATTTTTGATGTATCTTTTGAGATAGATTTTTTGGTGGTTACTGTAAGCTTGGTATTATACACATGTAACTTATCAAAGTCAACTGATGTCAACACCTTGCCAGTTTGAATGAAGCATGGAACTCTTACGTGCTTTTAACTACCTTTTACCCTCTCCTGTTTACAGTGTAATTGCCTTAAATATTTTCTCTACCTACACTGAGAAACATATCAAAAATTGTTATAATTTTTGCTTTAATCTTCAAGCACAATTTAGAAAACTCAGAGAGAGGGATACTGTTGAATTTATTCCTATTTTTAGATCTTTTTGTTTTTCCTTCCAGATGTTTGAAGATTCTTTTAAAGTCCTTTCCTTTCTGTTTCAATAACTTCCTTTAGCCATTCTTTTGAAAGGGGTCTGTGGTGGCAAATCCTTCTAGTTTTCATTTCTCTGGGAAAGTTTTATTTCCTTTTCATGTGGGAGTATATTTTCACTAGATATAAAATTCTGTGCTGACAATTCTTTTATCTCAGCACTTGAAAAATGTGCTAATTCCTTCTGTCTCCCATAGTTTCTGATGAGAAATCCATTGTCATGGGAATTACTCTTGTCCTGTAGATCACATGTCAGTTCTCTCCGAGTGCTTTCAATATTCCCTTTTTGTCTTTGGTTTTCAGAAGTTTAACTGTGATGTGTCTTGGTGGATTTCTTTGAACTTATCATGTGTGAAATTTCTTCACCTTCTTGAGTCTGTACGTTCAAGTCTTTCCCCATATTTGGGAAATTTTCAGCCATTATTTCTTTGAATACTTTTTTATTCCTACTATCTTCCTCCTTTTCCTGTGTCCAATGGCAAATATTAGGTCTTTTGTTATAGACCCACAGGTCTCCGAGGGTCTGTTTATTTTTCTCTCTTTATTTTCTCTCTGTTGTTCAGATTGGGTAATTTCTGTTGTCCCACCTTCAAGCTCATTGACTCTTTCCTTTGTCCTCTCAAGTATTCTGTTGAACCTATCCACTGAGTTTTTATCTTGGTTATCATATTTTTTAGTTCTAAAATTTCAGTTTGGCTCTACTTCGTATCCTCTATTTCTTTACTGAGACTTTTGATTTTTTTCCAGTTGTTGCAAGCATGTTCATAATTGCTCACTGAAGCATTTTCATTGCGGCTGCTTTAGAATTCCTTTCAGATAAGTCCAATAACTGTGTCATCTCACTGTTGGTGCATGTTGTTTTATTTTTCTCATTCAAATTAAGATTTTCTTGGTATTTTGTATAATGTGTGGTTTTTAAATTGAAATATGGACATTTTTAGTATTTTGTCATGAACTTCTATATTTTAGTTAACTCATTTTTTTTCAGCAGGCTTCTTTTGACATTGCTCAGGGAGGGAAAGTGGTGGGGTGAGCATGGGGGAGTACTTCCTTATCATTATCACATGGGAGTAAAATTCTAAGTTCTTCCTCTTATGCTGTCCCAGATGGGAGAGGTAGAAATGCCTTTTTATTGCCAGATGTGGTCTCTATGTGGCCTTCACTAAGGCTGTGGTGGGGTGTGGGGGAAGGTGTCTCATTATTGTGGGATGCAAATGAAAGTCTGAGGTCCCTACTCTGTCTCCTCTGATACTACAGGGTGGGAGGTGGTGTAAGAGTGCCATGTTACAGTCAAGCAAGGGTGGAAATATTGGCTACCCCTCCTCCGCCTTTACTGATGAGGGTGAGACTGTGGGTTTTGTCTGCAGTGTTTGAGTAGGAGAGAATGGATTTTGTCTAAAGTTTTCTGTCTAGTTAGGCTGTTCATTTAGCTAAAGATAGCATGCTTTTCTTGGGGTTTTGTTGGTGCTCCCATTGGCATTTCCAGGTTGCTGGCTTCCTGGTTTCATGTCCAGGATATATGAAACAAAAAGAAAACCCAAGAAACTTGTCACGTTAGATCTCCAGTTTCAGGTCCCTAGTCTGCTATCTGTGCCCCACCTTTGAGCCTTCTCATGTTTATTTTACATATAATTTCCACAGTTTTTGCTTGTATTTAGCAGGAGGAATATAGAGAAGTACGTATAACCACTCACTCGGTTTTATCCTTAGTATTTTCAGAGCTAATAATGACTGCTATGTTTTTAGTGCTGTTTATGTGAACAGCATCATGCTAATTTATTTAATTATGATAATCTTATGAGGAACATACAAAAATTACTGGTGCCATTTGATACATGAATAAACTGAAACTGAGAAATAATTCATGTAAACATTTAGAACAGTGCCTAGCACATATACTCATAAAGGCTAGAGAATATTATTGTTGTTATATTTTTAGCATTGTTAACTTGTTTAAAGGACCTAACTAATAACAAGAGAGAACTCCAACCCAGGACGGTCTAAACTTCTGCTTATAAACCTTAGGTGTAATTTCTCTCAATTTGACAGCAACCATCGGGATTAAGCAATTTCGACTGCATCTCACATTATATCTTTATACACCTCACTTATTTAACTGCCGCTGTTTTCTTTTCATTTTGTTTGTTTGTTTATAATGGGGTCTTGCTCTGTTGCCCAGGTTGGAGTGCAACCTCCGTCTCCCAGGTTCAAGTAATTCTCCTGCCTTAGCCTCCTGAGTAGCTGGGATGCACCACCACACCCGGCTGATGTATTTTTAGTAGAGATGGGATTTCACCATGTTGGCCAAGCTGATCTGGAACTCCCGACCTCAGGTGATCTGCCCGCCTTGGCCTCTCAAAGTTCTGGGATTACATGCATGAGCTATGGTGCCCAGCTCTTTTATCTATAGCTATAGTTTTCAAATTTCCATCCCTTTATATCCTAATAATAAAATAACTAAAGTTTATGTAATATATATGTGAAGGACAAAGTACTCTTACATTAATTACATTTAATATTTATTTTAAACTTCATTATGACTTCAGAGGCAGGTATTATTAATTATGACACTACTTTAAAACTGAAATTCAGGGACAGGCCAAAAGTCACATGGTTAGGAAGGGGTTGAGGTATGACTCGAGCCCAGTGCTATTCCATCATCCTGTGGTTCATCTGTAGCCCATATCTAACTTCCATATCTTCCCTGTAGCTCTCTGTGCTCATAGCTTACCTCTTTTTGGACTTCCTGGAAGAACATAAAGAACTTGAGGGAGAGAAGGCAGTGAGGAAAGATCCGGCAGATAAAATGATGCCTCTGGAATTACCGATCCCTTCTAAGGGCTGTTGATCCATTAAAGATGTGTTGGAAATTCTGCTATATAATAGCACATTGCCTTAGTCCATCTGTGTTGCTATAAAAGAATATTTAAGAATAGGTAATTTATAAGGGGAAAAAAGGTTTGTTTGGCTTATGGTTCTGCAGGTTGTACAAGAAACATGACACCAGCATCTGTTTCTGATGAGAGTTTCAGGCTGCTTCCACTCATGGTGGAAGGCAAAATGGAGCCAGTGTGTGCAGAGATCACATTGCCAAAGAGGAAGCAAGAGAGAGGAGGTGGTGCCAGGCTCTTTTTAACAACTAGCTCTTGGGAGAATAGAGAATTCACTTCTCTCTCCCTTTGGTGGGGTATATTAATCTGTTCATGAGGTATGTACTCCCATGACCCAAAAACCTCCTCTTAAGCCCCATCTTCAACACTGAGGATCAAATTTTAACATGAGATTTAGAAGGTCAAATATCCAAACCATAGCACACACCTTTCTCCTTTTGCTTGTGTCTTCCATGGAGTCATGTGTTGAGGTCTATTGTAGAATGGAATGGATGGGAGCATGGAGAAAAGATAGGTGACTTAGAAACAAATTAGACATGTAGGGGATTGTTGCAACAGATTCCATTCGAGAGAGAAACTACAAAGGCAGAGAGAGCTGAGATCAAGAACAGGGGATTAGAAGGATCTTTAGAAGACATATTAGACCTAACAAACAGTGGTGTGTGTGTGTGTGTGTGTGTGTTTGAAAGAGAAAGGTAGAGGAGTCATTAATAACAGTGATGCTGCCAGGTTTCTGATTTGAAAAACTGGATAGGTCATTTTGTTTACAATCAAGATTAAGGAAGAAAAGAGTTTGAAGGAGGATGGAGTCGAATGCTAAAGAAGAGCAGACAAAAAAATAGATTGTATCAATGTAATTGGATTTGAAAATTAGAAGGTAATTAGACTTTGGAAAAATACTCTCATAGATAGAGAGGTGAGCAGAATAGTGGAGTGGGATGGCGAAGCTGATAAATCATTTGGAAATGAGAAGTAGAGAGACCATTTATGCAGCAAAGCTGTGGAAAACTCATGGAATGTGGAATTTGAAGAACCAATTCCAAAACCTGGTATTGCTTACTTGCTGTGCAGCCTTTGGCAAATCACTTTACTCATTTAAGTCTGTTTCATAGAAGATAAACAGTTTGCTCTGTCCCTCTTCCTGTGATTTATTTCCTCATTGTATGTCAGTGGGTAAAAAATGGCATAAATTGATGCTTTTTTTTTCTTTTTAAAATTGATTCCCCCTGGTCACTCATCCCCCACTCAAATAATGGCATCTTCCAGTCTAAATCAACTGAGATTTATTTGAGATTTGGTAGAATGATGGCTAAATGTAAAAATATATAAAACTATAAGGGTTAGGCCGGGTGCAGTGGCTCACGCCTGTAATCCCAGCACTTTGGGAGGCCAAGGTGGGCGGATCACGAGGTCAAGAGATTGAGACCATCCTGGCCAACATGGTGAAACCCCGTCTCTACTAAAAATACAAAAAACTTAGCTGGGCGTGGTGGCACGTGCTTGTAGTCCCAGCTACTTGGGAGGCTGAGGCAGGAGAATTGTTTGAACCCAGGAGGCGGAGGTTGCAGTGAGCCGTGGTCGTGCCACTGCACTCCAGCCTGGCACCTGGTGACGGAGTGAGACTCTGTCTCAAAAAAAAAAAAAAAAAAAAAAACACAAAAACTATAAGGGTTATACATAGAGAGACTGCACATCAATAAAACATTATTTCTTTTTTCTTTGTTTTTTATATATATTTTATTGCACTTTAGGTTCTAGGGTACATGTGCAGGTCATGCAGGATTGTTGCATAGGTACCTAGATGGCAATGTGGTTTGCTGGCTTCGTCCCTGCGTCACATATATTTGGCATTTCTCCTGATGTTATCCCTCCCCAACCTCCTCACCCCCTGCTGTCCCTCCCCTAGTCCCCCCAACAGACCCCAGTGTGTGATGCTCCCCTTTCTGTGTCCATGTGTTTTCACTGTCCCGTCACCTGCCTATGAGTGAGAACATGCAGTGTTTGGTTTTCTGTTCTTGTGTCAGTTTGCTGGGAAATATGGTTTCCAGATTCATCCATGTCCTTACAAAGGACATGAACTCATCGTTTTTTTATGGCTGCATAATATTCCATGGTGTATATGTGCCACATGTTCCTTGTCCAATCTATCTTTGATGGGCATTTGGACTGGGTCCAGGTCTTTGCTATTGTAAACAGTGCCGCTATGAACATACGTGCGCATGTGTCTTTATAATAGAATGATTTGTAATCCTTTGGATATATACCCAGAATGGGATTGCTGGGTCAAATGGAATTTCTATTTCTAGGTCCTTGAGGAATCGCCACACTGTCTTGCACAATGGTTGAACTAATTTACACTCCCACCAACAGTGTAAAAGTGTTCCTATTTCTTTACATTCTCTCCAGCATCTGTTGTCTACAGATTTTTTTAATGATTGTCATTCTAACTGGCATGAGATGGTATCTCAGTGTGGCTTTGATTTGCATTTCTCTAATGACCAGTGATGTTGAGCATTTTTTCATATGTTTTTTGGCACCATAAATGTCTTCTTTTGAAAAGTGTCTGTTCATATTCTTAACCCACTTTTGAATGGGTTTTTTCTTGTAAATCTGCTTTAGTTCTTGTAGAATACGGATATTAGCCCTGTGTCAGATGGATAGTTTGCAAAAATTTTTTCCCATCCTGTTGGTTGCCAGTTCCCCTCTAATGATTGTTTCTTTTGCTGTACAGAAGCTCTGGAGTTTAATTAGGTCCCATTTGTCTATTTTGGCATTTGGTGCCAATGCTTTTGGTGTTTTAGTCATGGGGTCCTTGCCTATGCCTATGTCCTGAATGGTTTTGCCTAGGTTTTCTTCTAGGGTTTTTATGGTGTTAGGTTTTATGTTTAAATCTTTAATCCATCTGGAATTAATTTTAGTGTAAGGTGTCAGGAGGGGGGTCCAGTTTCTGCTTTCTGTACAGGGCTAGCCAGTTTTCCCAACACCATCTATAAAACAGGGAATCCTTTCCCCACTGGTTGTTTTTGTCAGGTTTGTCAAAGATCAGATGGTTGTAGATGTGTGGCATTACTTCTGAGGCCTCTGCTCTGTTCTGTTGGTCTGTATCTCTGTTTAGGTACCAGTACCATGCTGTTTTGATTACTGTAGCCTTGTAGTATAGTTTGAAGTCAGGTAGCGTGATGCCTCCAGCTTTGTTCTTTTTGCTTAGGATTGTCTTGGCTATGCGGGCTCTCTTTTGGTTCCAAATGAAGTTTAAGGTAGTTTTTTCCAGTTTTGTGAAGAGTGTCATAGGTAGCTTGAAGGGGGATAGCATTGAATCTATAAATTAATTTGGGCAGTATGGCCATTTTCACAATACTGATTCTTCCTAACCATGAGCATGGAATGTTTTTCAATCTGTTTGTGTCCTCTCTGTTTTCCTTTAGCAGTGGTTTGTAGTTCTCTTTGAGAGGTCCTTCACATCCTTTTTTAGTTTTATTCCTAGGTATTTTATTCTCTTTGTAGCAATTGTGAATGGCAGTTCACTCTTGATTTGGTTCTCTTTTAATCTGTTATTGGTGTAGAGGAATGCTTGTGATTTCTGCACATTGATTTTGTATCCTGAGACTTTGCTGAAGTTGCTTATCAGTTAAGAGGATTTTGGGCTGAGACAATGGGGTCTTCTAAGTAGACAATCATGTTGTCTGCAAATAGAGATAATTTGACTTCCTCCTTTCCTTATTGAATACCTTTCATTTCTATTTCTTGCCTGATTACTCTGGCTAGAACTTCCAATACTATATTGAATAGGAGTGGTAAGAGAAGTCATCCTTGTCTAGTGCCAGGTTTCAATGGCAATGCTTCCAGTTTTTGTGCATTCAGTATGATATTGGCTGTCTGTTAGTCATAAACAGCTTTTATTGTTTTGAGATAGGTTCCATCGATACCTAGTTTATTGACAGTTTTTAACACAAAGTGCTGCTGAATTTTGTCAAAGGCCTTCTCTGCATCTATTGAGATAATCATGTGGTTTTTGAATTTGGTTCTATTTATGTGGTGGATTACATTTACAGAGTTGTGTATGTTGAACCAGCCTTGCATCCCCGGAATGAAGCCTACTTGATTGTGATGGATATGCTTTTTGATGTGCTCTTGCAATCAGTTTGCCAGTATTTTATTGAAGGTTTTTGTGTCTATGTTCATCATGGATACTGGCCTGAAGTTGTCTTTTTTTGTTGAGTCTCTGCCGGGTTTTGGTATCAGGATGATGTTGGTCTCATAAAATGATTTGGGAAGGATTCCCTGTTTTTGGATTGTTTGGAAGAGTTTCAGAAGGAGTGGTACCAGCTCCTCTTGGTGTGTCTGGTAGAATTCAGCTGTGAACCCATCCAGACCTGGGCTTTTTCTTGTTGGTAGGCTATTAATTGCTGCCTCAACTTCAGCCCTTCTTATTGGTCTATTCAGGGTTTCAACTTCCTGGTTTAGTCTTGGGAGGGTGCAAGTGTCCAGGAATTTATCCATTTCTTCCAGGTTTACTGGTTTATGTGCATAGAGTTGTTTGTAGTAATATCTGATGGTAGTTTGTATTTCTGTGGAATTGGTGGTGATATCCCCTTTGTCGTTTTTTATTGCACCTATTTGCCGCTTCTCTTTTCTTTTTTATAATCTGGCTACCACTCTGTTTTGTTGATTTTTGCAAAAAACCAGCTCCTGGATTTATTGATTTTTTAAAATTGTACTTTAGGTTCTGCCATTCATGTGCAGATCATGCAGGATTGTTGCATAGGTACACACATCGTAATGTGGTTTGCTGCCTCCATCCCCCAGTCACCTACATCTGGCATTTCTCCCCATGTTATCCCTACCCAACCTCCCAACCTCCCATTCCCCCGATCTCCCTCCCTTGGTCCCCTGCAACAGACCCCAGTGTGTGATGCTCCCCTCCCTGTGTCCATGTGTTCTCATTGTTCAACACCTACCTATGAGTGAGAACATGCAGTGTTTAATTTTCTGTTCTTGTGTCAGTTTGCTGAGAATGATGGTTTCCAGATACATCCATGTCCCTACAAAGGACATGAACTCATCGATTTTTATGGCTGCATAGTATTCCATGGTGTATATGTGCCACATTTTCCTTGTCCAGTCTATCGTCGATGGGCATTTGCGTTGGGTCAAGGTCTTTGCTATTGTAAACAGTGCCACTATGAACATATGTGTGCATGTGTCTTTATAACAGAATGATTTATAATCCTTTGGGTATATACCCAGTAATGGGATTGCTGGGTCAAAGGGAATTTCTATTTCTAGGTCCTTGAGGAAGTGCCAGACTGTCTGCCACAGTGGTTGAACTAGTTTACACTCGCACCAACAGTGTAAAAGTATTCCTATTTCTCCACATCCTCTCCAGCATCTGTTGTCTCAAGATTTTTAAATGATTGCCATTCTAACTGATGTGAGGTGGTATCTCAATATGGTTTTTATTTGCATTTCTCTAATAATCGGTGATGATGAGCATTTTTTCATATGTTTATTGGCCTTATATATGTCTTCTTTTGAAAAATGTCTGTTCATATCTCTTCTCCCACTTTTGGATGGGTTTGCTTTTTTCTTGTAAATCTGTTTTAGTTCTTTGTAGATTCTGGATATTAGCCCTGTGTCAGATGGGTAGATTCCAAAAGTTTTTTCCCATTCTGTTGGTTGCTGGTTCGCTCTAATGATTGTCCCTTTTGCTGCACAGAAGCTCTGGAGTTTAATTAGGTCCCATTTGTCCATTTTGGCATTTGGTGCCAATGCTTTTGGTGTTTTAGTCATGAAGTCCTTGCCTATGCCTATGTCCTGAATGGTTTTGCCTAGGTTTTCTTCTAGGGTTTTTATGGTGTTAGGTTTTATGTTTAAGTCTTAAATCCATCTGGAATTAATTTTAGTCTAAGGTATCAGGAAGGGGTCCAGTTTCTGCTTTCTGCACACTGTTAGCCAGTTTTCCCAACACCATTTATTAAACAGGGGAATCCTTTCCCCATGGCTTGTTTTTGTCAGGTTTTTCAAAGATCCGATGGTTGTAGATGTGTGTCGTTGCTCCAGAGGCCTCTGTTCGTTTACATTGGTCTATATCTCTGTTTTGGTACCAGTAGCATGCTGTTTTGATTACTGTAGCTTTGTAGTATAGTTTGAAATCAGGTAGTGTGATGCCTCTGGCTCTGTTCTTTTTGCTTAGGATTGTGTTGGCTATTCAGTCTCTCTTTTGGTTCCATATGAAGTTTAAGGTGATTTCTTCCAGTTCTGTGAAGAAGGTCATTGGTAGCTTGATGGAGATAGCATTGAATCTATAAATTAATTTGGGGGAGTATGGCCATTTTCATGATATTGATTCTTCCTAACCATGAGCATGGAATGTTTTTCTCCATCTGTTTGTGTCCTCTCTTATTTCCTTGAGCAGTGGTTTGTAGTTCTCCTTGAAGAGGTCCTTTACATCCTTTGTTAGTTGTATTCCTAGGTATTTTATTCTCTTTGTAGCAATTGTGAATGGGAGTTCTCTCATGATTTGGCTCTCTGTTAGTCTGTAATTGGTGTATAGAAATGCTTGTGATTTCTGCACATTGATTTTGTATCCTGAGACTTTGCTGAAGTTGCTTATCAGTTTAAGAGGATTTTGGGCTGAGATGATAGGGTCTTCTGAATACACAATCACATCATCTGCACATAGGGACAATTTGACTTCTTCTTTTCCTAATTGAATACGCTTTATTTTTTTTTTTTTTCTTGCCTAATTGCTTTGGCTAGAACTTCCAATACTACATTGAATAGGAGTGGTGGCAGGGTGCATCCTTGTCTAGTGCTGGATTTCAAAGGGAATGCTTCCAGTTGTTGCCCATGCAGTATGATATTGGCTGTAAGTTTGCTGTAAACAGCTTATATTGTTTTAAGTTATGTTCCTTTGATACCTAGTTTATTGAGAGTTTTTAGCATAAAGGCCTGTTGAATTTTGTTGAAAGCATTCTCTGCATTTATTCAGATAATGATGTGGTTTTTGTCCTTGGTTCTGTTATGTGGTAGATTATGTTTATAGACTTGTGTATGTTGAACCAGCCTTGCATCCCGGGAATGAAGCCTACTTGATCGTGATGCATAAGCTTTTTGATGTGCTCTTGCAATCAGTTTGCCATTATTTTATTGAAAATTTTTGCATCTATGTTCATCATGGATATTGGCCTGAAGTTGTCTTTTTTTGTTGGGTCTCTGCCGGGTTTTGGTATCAGGATGATGTTGGTCTCATAAAATGATTTGGGAAGGATTCCCTCTTTTGGATTGTTTGGAAGAGTTTCAGAAAGAGTGGTACCAGCTCCTTTTGATACGTCTGGTAGAATTCGGCCGTGACCCCATCTGGACCTGGACTTTTTTGGGTTAGTAGGCTGTTAATTGCTGCCTCAACTTCAGCCCATGTTATTGGTCTGTTTAAGGTTTCAACTTCTTCCTGGTTTAGGCTTGGGAGGGTGCAAGTGTCCAGGAATTTATCAATTTCTTTCAGGTATACTGGTTTATGTGCATAGAGTTGTTTGTAGTAACCTCTCATTGTAATTTGTATTTCTGTGGAGTCTGTGGTGATATCCCCCTTTATCGTTTTTTTTTTTGCATCTATTTGATTCTTCTCTCTTTTTTTATTAATCTGGCTAGCGGTCTATTTCGTTGATCTTTTCAAAAAACCAGCTCCTGGATTTTTTGATTTTTTGAAGGATTTTTTTGTGTCTCTGTCCATCAGTTCTGCCCTGGTCGTAGTTATTTCTTGTGTCTGCTAGCTTTTGAGTTTTTTTGATCTTGCTCCTCTAGCTCTTTCAATTTTGATGATAGGGTGTCAATTTTAGATATTTCCTCGCTTCTCATGTGGGCATTTATTGCTATAAATTTCCTTCTAGACACTGCTTTAAATGTGTCCCAGAGATTCTGGTACATTGTGTCTTCATTCTCATTGGTTTCAAATAACATCTTTATTTCTGCCTTCATTTCATTGTTTATCCAGTTGACATTCAGGAGCCAGTTGTTCAGTTTAATGATGCTGTGTGGTTCTTAGTTAGTTTCTTAATTCCAAGTTCTCATTTGATTTCACTGTGATCTGAGAGACTATTATGATTTCCATTCTTTTGCATTTGCTGAGGAGTGATTTACTTCCAATTATATGGTCAATTTTAGAGTAAGTATGATGTGGTGCTGAGAAGAATGTATATTCTGTGGATTTGGGGTAGAGAGTTCTGTAGATGTCTATTAGGTCTGCTTGGTCCAGATCTGAGTTCAAGTCCTGGATATCCTTGTTAATTTTCTGTCTCATTGATTCAATATTGACAGTGGAGTGTTAAAAATCTCCCACTATTATTGTGTGGGAGTCTAAGTCTCTTTGTAGGTCAATAAGAACTTGCTTTATGTACCTGGGTGCTCCTGTATTGGGTGCATATATATTTATGATTGTTGGCTCTTCTTGATGCATTGATCCTTTTACCATTATGTAATGCCCTTCTTTGTCTCTTTTGGTCTTTGTTAGTGTAAAGTCCATTTTATCAGAGACTAGGATTGCAACTCCTGCTTTGTTTTGCTCTCCATTTGCCTGATAAATCTTCCTCCATCCCTTTATTTTTAGCCTATGTGTGCCCTTGCATGACAGATTGGTTTCCTGAATACAACACACCAATGGGTTTTGACTCTTTATCCAATTTTCCAGTCTGTGACTTTTGAATGGGGTATTTAGGCCAATTACATTTAAGGTTAATGTTGTTATGTGTGAATTTGATCCTGCCATTTTGATGCTAGCTGGATGTTTTGCCCATTAGTTGACACATTTTTTTCATTGTGTTGATGGTGTTTATCGTTTGGTATGTGTTTGGAGAGGCTGGTACTGGTTGTTCCTTTCCTTGTTTAGTGCCTCTTTTAGGAGCTCTTGTAAGGCAGGCCTGGTGTTGACGAAATCTGTCAGCAATTGCTTGTCCATAAAGGATTTTATTTTTCCTTCACTTATGAAACTTAGTTTGGCTGGATATGAAATTCTGGGTTGAAAGTTCTTTTCTTTAAGGATGTTGAATATTGGCCCCCACTCTCTTCTGGCTTGTAGGGTTTCTGCTGAGAAATCTGCTGTGAGTCTGATGGGCTTCTCTTTCTGTGTAACCTGACCTTTCTCTCTGGCTGCCCTTAGCATTTTTTTCCTTCATTTCAACCCTGGTGAATCTGACAATTATGTGCCTTGGGGTTGCTCTTCTTGGGGAATATCTCTGTGGTGTTCTCTGTATTTCCTGGACTTGAATGGTGGCCTGGCTTACTAGGTTGGGGAAATTCTCCTGGGTAATATCCCGAAGAGTGTTTTCCAGCTTTGATTCATTCTCTCCATCACATTCAGGTACACCTATCAAATGTAGATTAGGTCTTTTCACATAATCCCATATTTCTTGGAGGCTTTGTTCATTTCTTTTCACTCTTTTTTCTCTAATCTTGCCTTCTTTTTATTTCATTGAGTGGATCCTCAATCTGTTATCCTTTCTTCTGCTTGGTCCATTTGGCTATTGAAATCAAGTTGTTTATATTCTTCTCTAAGCTGTTTATTCTTGTTAGCATTTTGTCAAACCTTTTTCAAGGTTCTTAGTTTCTTTGCATTGGGATAGAACATGTTCTTTTAGCTCTGAGACGTTTGTTATTACCCACCTTCTGAAGCCTGTTTCTGTCAATTCATCAGACTCATTCTCCATCCAGCCTTGTTCCCTAGCTGGTGAGGAGTTGTGATCCCTTGAATGAGGAGAGGCATTTTGGGTGTTTTCATTCTTTTTGCGCTGGTTTCTTCCCATCTTTGTGGCTTTATCTACCTGTGGTATTTGTAGTCGGTGACTTTCGGATGGGATCTCTTAGTGGACATCCTTTTTTGTTGATTTTGAAGTTATTTCTTTTTGTTTTTTAGTTTTCCCTCTAACAGTCAGGCCCCTCTGCTGTAAGACTGCTGAGGTCCACTACAGACCCTGCTTGCCTGGGGGATTCCCTGCAGCAGCTGCAGAACAATAAGGGTTGCTGCCAGTTTCTTCTTCTGTTGTCTTAATTACAGAAGGATACCCGCCAGATGTCAGCCTGAACTCTCCTTTATGGGGTATCTCTTTGTATAAACAGTGGTCAGAGAGCTGCTTGAGGAGATAGAGAGTCTGTCCCTTATAGGAGCTCAAGCTGAGCTGTGAGCTCCATTGTTCTGTTTAGAGCTGCTGGGCAGGTACATTTAAGTCTGCTGCAGCAGAACTCATAACTGCCTTTTTCCCCAGGTGCTCTGTCCTGGGAAGGTGGGGCTTTACTTATAAATTCCTGATGTGCTGCTGCCTTTTTTCAGAGATGCCCTGTCCAGCAAGGAGGTAGCCTAGTCAAAGTCTGCCTGTAAATGTGTTGCTGAGCTGCCGTGGGCTCTGCCCAGCTGCTGTGTGAACTTCCTTGTGGTTTTGTTTACAGAGGTATAGTTAGAACAGCTTCGGTAATGGCGGACACCCCTTCCCCCAACAGAGCTATACCATCCCGGGTCTAGCTGCGCTTGCTGCAAGACTCCCAATCCAGAGTGTTTCAGATTGCTGTTCTTTGTGGGGGTGGGAACCGCCAAGCCAGATCACCTGGCTCCCTGTTTCAGTTGAATGGGCAGCTCTGTCTCCCAGGCATTCCAGGCACCAGTTGAAATGGCCATCCAGTTTTGTGTGAGACTTTTTGCAGAGACCTGCTGCACCAGCTGTGCTGGAAACTGGTGGCACTTTCAACCCAGGAATCTACTGGTCTGTGGGCAGTAAAAACTCATTTGGAAATGCAGTGATCACTCACCATCTACATTGTTCTTGCTGGGAACTGCACTCCAGAGCTGTTCCTATTTGGCCATCTTGGATCTGCCCAAGAAAATCTTATTTCTAATCATCACAAGCTTGACAGATTAAACTTGTCATTCAAAAAGTTAATGC
The DNA here is from genome assembly GCA_036589455.1 of Ateles fusciceps. Taxonomy (NCBI): domain Eukaryota; kingdom Metazoa; phylum Chordata; class Mammalia; order Primates; family Atelidae; genus Ateles; species Ateles fusciceps. The sequence goes on from JAZHEH010002496.1 coordinate 6,659,588, forward strand.
GGAGGATCCAAGATGGCCGAATAGGAACAGCTCCGGAGTGCAGTTCCCAGCAAGAACAATGCAGTGGGTGAGTGCCCACTGCATTTTCAAACAAATTTTCACTGCCCACAGACCAGGAGATTCCCGGGCTGAAAAGTGCCATGAGGTTTCAGCCAGTGCCAGGTTGGCACAAGGAAACACACAAATCTGGGTGGCCCATTTCAACTGGTGCCTGGGGACGCCTGGGGAGACAGAGCCGCCCATTCAACTGAAAAGGAGGGGGGCTGGGACAGGGAGCCAGGTGACCTGGCTCGGCGGGTACTACCCCCTACAAAGCAAGAAATCTTAAACACTCTGGATTGAGAGTTTTGCAGCAAGTGCAGCTGGACCCAGGACAGTCCAGCTCAGTGCGGGGAAGGGTGATCACCACTACCGAGGCAGTCTGCCACTACCAAGACAGTTCACACAGCAGCTGGGCAGAGCCTGCGGCAGCTCAGCAACACCCCCTACTGGCAGACTGTGACTAGACTACTCCGTGTGGGGCAGGGCATCTATGAAAAACCTCAGGAGCATGACAGGAACTTATAAATAAAGCTGACCATCCTAGGACAGAGCACCTGGGAAAAGAGGTGGTTATGAGTTTTGCTGCAGCAGACTTAAAAGTACCTGCCCAGCAGCTCTGCACAGAAGAGCGGAGCTCCAAGCACAGCACTTGAGCTCCTCTAAGTGACAGATTGTCTCCTCAAGCAACTCTCTGACCCCCCATATACCCAAAGAGACACCTCATAAAGGAGAGCTCAGGCTGACATCTGGAAGGTACCCTTCTGGGACAAAGATAGCAGAGGAAGAAACCGGCGGCAACCCTTGCTGTTCTGCAGCCCCCCGTGGGCGACCCCCAGGCAAGCAGGGTCTGGTGTGGACCTGAGTCCTGCAACAGAGGGGCCTGACTGTAAGAAGGGAAAACTAAGAAGCACAAAGAAATAGCTTCAACATCAACACAAAGGACATCCACTCAGAGACCCCATCTGAAAGTCATCAACTACAAATACCACAGATAAAACCACTAAGATGGGAAGAAACCAGTGCAAAAAGGATGAAAACACCCAAAACCAGAACGCCTCTCCTCCTCCAAGGGATCACAACTCCTCACCAGCTAGGGATCAAAGACGGATGGAGAAAGAAGCTGATAAATTGACAGAAACAGGCTTCAAAAGGTGGGTACTAACAAACTTCTCAGAGCTAAAAGAAGATATGCTAACCCAATGCAAAGAAACTAAGAACTAGAAAAAAGGTTAGATGAGATGCTAACTAGAATAAACAGCTTAGAGAAGATTATAAACAACTTGATGGAACTGAAAAACACAGCACGAGAACTTCACAAAGCAAACACAAGTTTTAATAGCTGAATCAACCAAGTAGAAGAAAGGATATCAGAGATTGAGGATCAACTCAATGAAATAAAACAAGAAGGCAGGAATAAAGAAAAAAAGAGTGAAAAGAAATGAACAAAGCCTCCAAGAAACATGGGATTATGTGAAAAAACCTAATCTACGTTTGATAGGTGTAGCTGAATGTGATGGAGAGAATGAATCAAAGCTGGAAAACACTCTTCAGGATATTATCCAGGAGAACTACCCCAACCTAGCAAGCCAGGCCACCAGTCAAGTTCAGGAAATACAGAGAACACCACAAAGATACTCCCCCAAGAAGAGCAACCCCAAGGCACATAATTGTCAGATTCACCAGGGTTGAAATGAAGGAAAAAAATGCTAAGGGCAGCCAGAGAGAAAGGTCAGGTTACACACAAGGGAAGCCCATCAGTCTCACAGCAGATCTCTCAGCAGAAACCCTACAAGCCAGAAGAGAGTGGGGGCCAATATTCAACATCCTTAAAGAAAAGAACTTGCAACCTAAAATTTCATATCCAGCCAAACTAAGCTTCATAAGCGAAGGAGAAGTAAAATCCTTTATGAACAAGCAATTGCTGAGAGATTTCGTCAACACCAGGCCTGCCTTACAAGAGCTCCTGAAAGAAGCACTAAACAAGGAAAGGAACAACCAGTACCAGCCACTCCAAAAACATACCAAATGGTAAAGAGCATCGATACAATGAAGAAACTGCATCAACTAATGGGCAAAACAACCAGTTAGCATCAAAATGACAGGATCAAATTCACACATAACAATATTAACCTTAAATTTAAATGAGCTAAATGCCCCAGTCAAAAGACACAGACTGGAAAATTGGATAAAAAGTCAAGACCCATCAGTGTGCTGTATTCAGGATACCCATTTCATGTGCAAGGACACACATAGGTCCAAAATAAAGGGATGGAGGAAGATTTATCAAGCCAATGGAGAGCAAAAAAAAGCAAGAGTTGCAATCCTAGTCTCTGATAAAATGGACTTTAAACCAACAAAGACCAAAAAAGACAAAGAAGGGCATTACATAATGGTAAAAGGATCAATGCATCAAGAAGAGCTAACAAGCATAAATATATATGCACCCAATACAGGAGCACCCAGGTACATAAAGCAAGTTCTTATTGACCTACAAAGAGACTTAGACTCCCACACAATGATAGTGGGAGACTTTAACACTCCACTGTCAATATTGAATCAATGAGACAGAAAATTAACAAGGATATCCAGGACTTGAACTCAGATCTGGACCAAGCAAACCTAATAGACATCTACAGAACTCTCTACCCCAAATCCACAGAATATACATTCTTCTCAGCACCACATCATACTTACTCTAAAATTGACCATATAATTGGAAGTAAATCACTCCTCAGCAAATGCAGAAGAATGGAAATCATAGCAAAGAGTCTCTCAGAACACAGTGCAATCAAATTAGAACTCAGGATTAAGAAACTAACTAAGAACCACACAGCATCATTGAAACTGAACAACTGGCTCCTGAATGTCAACTGGATAAACAATGAAATGAAGGCAGAAATAAAGATGTTATTTGAAACCAATGAGAATGAAGACACAATGTACCAGAATCTCTGGGACATATTTAAAGCAGTGTCTAGAGGGAAATTTATAGCAATAAATGCCCGTGTGAGAAGCAAGGAAATATCTAAAATCGACACCCTATCATCAAAATTGAAAGAGCTAGAGGAGCACGATCAAAAAACTCAAAAGCTAGCAGACACGAGAAATAACTACGACCAGAGCAGAACTGATGGACAGAGACACAAAAAATCCTTCAAAAAATCAAAAAATCCAGGAGCTGGTTTTTTGAAAAGATCAATGAAATAGACCGCTAGCCAGACTAATAAAAAAAAAGAGAGAGAAGAATCAAATAGATTCAATAAAAAACGATAAAGGGGATATCACTACAGACTCCACAGAAATACAAATTACAATGAGAGATCACTACAAACAATTCTCTGCACATAAACAAGGAAACCTGAAAGAAATTGATAAATTCCTGGACACTTCTACCTTCCCAAGCCTAAACCAGGAAGAAGTTGAAACCTTAAACAGACCAATAACATAGGCTGAAGTTGAGGCAGCAATTAATAGTCTACCAACCCAAAAAAGTCCAGGTCCAGATGAGGTCACAGCCAAATTCTACCAGACATACAAATAGGAGCTGATACCACTCCTTCTGAAACTCTTCCAAACAATCCAAAAAGAGGGAATCCTTCCCAAATCATTTTATGAGACCAACATCATCCTGATACCAAAACCTGGCAGAGACTGAACAATTTTTAGACAGCTTCAGGCCAATATCCATGATGAACATAGATGCAAAAATCTTCAATAAAATACTGGCAACTGATTAGAAGAGCACATCAAAAAGCTTATCCATCAAGATCAAGTAGGCTTCATTCCGGGGATGCAAGGCTGGTCCAACATATGCAAGTCTATAAATGTACTCCACTACGTAAACAGAACCAAATTAAAAAATCACATGATTATCTCAATAGATGCAGAGAAGGCCTTCAACAAAATTCAACAGCACTTTATGCTAAAAACTCTCAATAAACTAGGTATTGAAGGAACATATCTCAAAACAATAAAAGCTATTTATGACAACCCTACAGCCAATATCATACTGAATGGGCAAAAACTGGAAGCATTCCCTTTGAAATACAGTACTAGACAAGGATGCCTTCTGCCCCCACTCCTATTCAATATAGTATTGGAAGTACTAGCCAGAACAATTAGGCAAGAAATAAAATAAAGGTTATTCAGTTAGGAAAGGAGGAAGTCAAATTGTCTTTATTTGCAGACAACATGATTTTATATTTAGAAGACCCCATCCTCTCAGCCCAAAATCTCCTTAAACTGATAAGCAACTTCAGCAAAGTCTCAGGATACAAAATCAATGTGCAGAAATCACAAGCATTTCTACACACCAATAACAGACTAACAGAGAGCCAAATCATGAGAGAACTCCCCATTCACAGTGGCTACAAAGAGAATAAAATACCTAGGAATACAACTAACAAAGGATGTAAAGGACCTCTTCAAGGAGAACTACAAACCACTGCTCAAGGATATAAGAGAGGACACAAGCAGTTGGAGAAACATTCCATGCTCAGGGTTAGGAAGAATCAATATTGTGAAAATGGCTATACTGCCCAAAATTTATAGATTCAACGCTATCCCCATCAAGCTACCAATGACCTTTTTCACAGAACTTGAAAAAACTACCTTAAACTTCATATGGAACCAAAGAGAGCCTACATAGCTCTCTAAGACAATCCTAAGCATAAAGAACAAAGCCACAGGCATCACACTACCTGATTTCAAACTATACTACAAAACAGCATGGTACTGGTACCAAAACAGAGATATAGACCAACGGAACAGAACAGAGGCCTCGGAGGCAATGCCACACATCTACAACCATCTGATCTTTGACAAACCCGACAAAAACAAGCAATGGGGAAAGGATTCCCTGTTTAATAAATGGTGTTGGGAAAACTGGCTAGCAGTGCGCAGAAAGCAGAAACTCTACCCCCCTCCTGGCACCCTACACTAAACTCCAGATGGACTAAAGACATAAACATAAGACCTAACACCATAAAAACCCTAGAAGAAAACCTAGGCAAAACCATTCAGGACATAGGCATAGGCAAGGACTTCATGACTAAAACACCAAATGCATTGGCACCAAATGCCAAAATAGACAAATGGGACCTAATTAAACTCCAGAGCTTCTGTACAGCAAAAGAAACAATCATTAGAGTGAACTGGCAACCAACAAAATGGGAAAAAACTTTTCAAAGCTACCCATCTGACACAGGGTTAATATCCAGAATCTACAAAGAAATAAAACAGATTTGCAAGAAAAAAACAAACAAACTCATCCAAAAGTGGGAGAAGGATATAGGAACACTTTTCAAAAGAAGACATATATGAGGCCAACAAACATATGAAAAAATGCTCATCATCACTGATTATTAGAGAAATGCAAATCAAAACCACATTGAGATACCACCTCTTGCCATTAGAATGGCGATCATTAAAAATCTGGAGACAGATGCTGGAAAGGATGTGGAGAAATAGGAACACTTTTACACTGTTGGTGGGAGTGTAAACTAGTTTAACCACTGTGGAAGATAGTGTGGCGCTTCCTCAAGGACCTAGAAATAGAAATTCCATTTGACGCAGCAATCCTATTACTGGGTATATACCTAAAGGATTATAAATCATTCTATTATAAAGACACATGCACATATATGTTTATAGCAGCACTGTTTACAATAGCAAGACCTGGAACCAACCCAAATACCCATTGATGATAGACTGGACAAGAAAAATGTGGCACATATACACCATGGAATACTATGCAGCCATAAAAAATGATGAGTTTGTGTCCTTTGCAGGCACATGGGTGAATCTGGAAACCATCATTCTCAGCAAACTGACACAAGAACAGAAAATCACCACATATTCTCACCCATAGGCGGGTGATGAACAATGAGAACACATGGACACAGGGAGGGGGAGCATCACACACTGGGGTCCATTGTGGGGGGGTGGGCCAAGGGAGGGACAGTGGTGGGGTGGGGAAGTCGGGTATGGATAACATGGGGAGAAATGCCAGATGTCGGTGACTGGGGGATGGTGGCAGCAAACCACATTGCCACGTGTGTACCTATGCAACAATCCTGCATGATTTGCACATGTACCCCAGAACCTAAAGTACAATTTTAAAAAAAGCTAATACATATAATTAGTAGATATATATATAAAACTGTAATGTATTTTCTTCTTTGGCATCTATTAAAATGTTTTTAAGAAGCATTTGTGATTCCTTCAAAAGATATTAAATGAATATAATGCCGTTTTTCTTGTATTTTCTTAAATACTAAACTTTAGTGAGTATTAAAATGTGAATATTATACATCTATTTATTTTATATAAACAACATGTACAGAAATACAGGATTAGCTCCCATTTAATTTTGGGTGAAGACACTAAGAAGGGACTACATTTGGTATTTCTTCTATATCCCTTTTCAATTTAATTCAATAATAAAAATTACCACAATTTATTTTTAATATTCACCAAAACCTTGGGAATAGATTTAATTGTCTTCATTTTAACAGGCAAAAAAATCAAGCTTTTAGAAATGGCAAAACAAATTTAAATGTCCACTGCATGGAAACACATCCCATGGTCAGGGATGGGTTGAATCAACATTGTAAAAATGACCATACTACCAAAAGCAATCTACATATTCAGTGCAATTTCCATCAAAATACCACCATCATTCTTCACAGAGCTAGGAAAAGAATCCTAAAATTCATACGGAACCTAAAACAGCCTGCAAGCCAAAGCAAGACTAAGCAAAAAGAACAAATCTGAAGGCATCACATTGCCTAACGTCAAACCATACTATAAAGTAATAGTCACCAAAACAGCATAATACTAGTATAAAAATAGGCACATAGAACAATGGAACAGAATAAAGAACCCAGAAATAAAGCCAAATACTTACAGCCAACTAATCTTTGACAAAGCAAACAAAAACATAAAGTGGGGAAAGGACACCCTGTTCAACAAATAGTGCTGGAACAATTGGCAAACCATATGTAGGAGAATGAAAATGGATCCTCTCTCACTTTATAAAAAAAATCAACTCAAAATGGATCAAAGATTTAAATCTAAGACCTGAAACTATATAAATTCTAGCAGATAACATTAAAAAAACCCTTTAGACATTGGCTTAAACAAAGACTTCATGATTAAGACCCCAAGAGCAAATGCAACAGAAACAAAGATAAATCAGTAGGACTTCATAAAACTAAAGCATTTCTGCCTAAGAAAAGAAACAGCAGAGTAAACAGACAACCCACAGAGTGGGAGAAAATTCCGCAATCATACATCTGACAAAGGACTAATATCCGGCATGTACCAGGAACTAAAACAAATTAACAAGAGAAAAAACAATCCCATCAAAAAGTGGGCTAAGGACATGAACAGACAATTCTCAAAAGAAGATATACAGATGGCCACAAACATATGAAAAGTGCTCAACTTCACTAATGATCAGGGAAATGCAAATAAAACTACAATGTGACACCACCTTACTCCTGTGAGAATGGCTATAATCAAATAATTTTAAAAAACAATTTTGGTAGGGATGCAGCGAAAAGGGAACACTGCTGGTAGAAATGTAAACTGGTACAACCACTATGGAAAACAGTGTGGAGATTCCTTAAAGAACTGAAAGTAGAACTACCATTGGATCTAGCCATCCCCGCTTCTGGGTATCTACCCAGAGGAAAGTAAGTCATTATATGAAAAAGATACTTGCACATTGCATGTTTATAGCAGCATAATTTGCAATTGGAAAAATATGAAACCAGCCCACATGCCCATCAGTCAATGAGTGAATAAAGAAATTGTGGCATATATATATATACACACACACACATACATGCACACACACACACACACATATACACACACACACACATATATATGATGGAATATGTATGATGGAAAATATATATGTGATATGTGAATACTACTAAGCCATTAAAAGAACAAATTAATGGCATTTGTAGCTGAATGGAACTGGAGACTATTATTCTAAGTGAAGTAACTCAGGAATGAAAAACTAAACATCTTATGTTCTCACTCATAAGTGGGAACTAAGCTATAAGAATGCAAAGGCATAAGAATGATACAATGGACTTTGGGGACTTAGGGGAAAGGGTGTGAGGAAGGTGAGGGATAAAAGACTACTAATTGGGTTCAGTGTATACTGCTCAGGTGACGGCTGCACTAAAATATCACAAATCACCACTAAAGAACTTACTCATGTAACAAAATACCACTTGTTCCTCAAAAACCTATGGAAATAAAAATTCTTTAAAAAAATTTACATGTCTGTTGCACAGCTGAGTAGAGTAGGTGCTGATTAAAAATGTGATCATTACTATCCTATAACAGCATTTTCTCTATTTTAAGATTAGTATGTGAGTGTGCTGTCATTGCCGGCATTCAAACTAGCACAGGCTGATAGCCATGCCAAAGGAGGTTCCTGGAATGTCCTACATCTCTGTCATATTTTTTCCCATTTGTTCACTTATTTTCCATGTATTTATTCCCCAAAGAGAATAGTCACTGTATTGCTTGCTATTTCTGTTCTTCTACATGTACTATGACAATATATGTATATTCTGGCAGTGCTGGTAGGGCTCTGGCTTCTGGTTGCCAACACACAACTGTAAACAATAACAGGAGAACCTAACAGAGCTGAGGTGGCAGTGGGCTCTGGGCCTGAGGTGTCCTAGAACTCTTCTAATGACTTGGGTAGTAGAACAAAATCCTTGTAGAGCTGAGGTGGCAGTGGGCTCTGGGCCTGAGGTGTCCTAGAACTCTTCTAATGACTTGGGTAGTAAAACAAAATCCTTGTCACCAATCAAGTCTTAGTCTATCAAGTCTTCAAACAGCTAGTTGAAGACTTAGACTTGACTCCTAAGAGTTGAGCATATTGAACAAAGAATGACCCCCAAGCTGGGCTTTGTTTCCTATGCAAACTATCTGGTGAAGGCCAGTCCAAGAACACATTGGAATCTTGCCATTTTCTGTGCTAATGTGGACCAAGTCATTCTTCAATCCTTTGAGAAGGGTGCAGTGGGAACCAGGGTAAGGCTAGAGAGGCACTAGCTTTGGGCACAAAATTAAAAGGGGCACCTTAAATCAAAATCTAAATTAATATTCTATGATGAACATAAATAAAGATATGATCAGTACTACAGATGTTTTCTTTTGCCTCACATTCCAGTGGCATGGCACGGCACTGCAGAGGGGTGAACATATGGTGGCACCCTGATGAGCAGCTGGTAAAGAGAGGAAGCTGAGTCCTCCCCAGCAGAGATCCTGAGGAAATAAATTCAGATAATAAATGTTGGCTTCTAAAGGCTGACTAGAGGCAGATCTGCCCACAGATGTCATCCTCTTCCCAAACCTTCACCCCTCTGTAGTGTTCACATCAGAAGCAACATTCAGACATATTGGAATGTCTACCTGGAACCTCCAAGTCCCATTACATTCTTCCAGCCTCCCCTAGAAGTGACCCAGTGTCTTCTAGGTCTGAGCGCACGCTTGAGCATGTGTAGCCCTTTGATCCTGGGTTCCATTTTCCTCTTGAAGCTAAAAAAAAAAAAAATCCAGAATTCTGAAAGAAGGATCTTCTTGCAAGCTTTAACGGATTCCAGAAAACAGGACTGAAGCTGGCTTGGAGACTATTCATCAGAGTTAATAAATGGAAGGAAGAGTCTAGATTTTATATCCAGTGCTTGGTGTTTTACACTAATGGGAGGGAGAGGGGTGGGAATGGGAAAAGCAGTTCCACAGAGATTCCAAACTTCCCAACTGTGCCAGAAAACTTTCTTTTTTAAAATTTCTCTTCTTTTTTGTCCAACTTTTCTGTTGGATTTGATGACGACAGGTAGCAAAAGAACCCTGGTTGATTAGCATTTGCCCTCCCCGGTGTCAAGAACCCTTTTTGACCTCTGGATATCTCAATCTCTCATTCTCAAGTCTCAACACAAAAGCTGAATCCTTTATGAAGTCTGCTTGATTAACCCCAATTTGAATTATTTCCCCCTTTCTTGGTGCTCACATAACACATTTCTTGAATATGCTAAAACATCTATTTATCTCCACTTTGGATTATGGTTATGCTTGACGGCTTTTTAATGGCTCAACTTGGGCAATTTGCTTAATCTCTCCTGCCTCTGTTTTCTTATTTGTAAATGGGAATAACAGTTGCTTTGCCAGGTTACTATAAAAGACCTTGACTTAAATTGCAAATTCACCAGTTTCCAATTCTGCTTTGGAGATGTTATTTAATTTCTGTTATTTAATCCATTTTATGTATCTGTGAAATGAAAATAAAAGTTGTACCTACCACAGAGGTTCTTATGAAAACTGAGACATATTCCACAAAAAGTAAAAAACAATAGCTCATCATTTTATTCTTGTTACTTTTGTTTTCTTGATCAGACTATAAAATCTTAAAGGGGAAAAATCTTATTTACCTCCTTATCGTAGATAATCTTAGCTGATGGCCAGTAAATCTGTATGTAAGATGTGAATATTTTCTGCACTTCTATTTCAATTAGTTTATATAATTTGTAAGGCCTTTATCATGTTCAGCTTTGTATTAGAGTTTATTAATGTATTTTATCTTTCCTTCTCCTTTGCAATGTGCTTTTTCAAAAACTACTCAAAAAATACCACATAAGTAAGTGGAATAATACCAACAAAATCAGAGCTGCTTCATAGCATAGAGCCAGGAGATCTCTCTTGATAAGTGACTAAAATGTTCCATTTAAGATTGACAAATTCAATTCTCCCTCTTGAGAAGTGATCCTTTAAAAAAAAATTGAAATCACCAAAGGAGCAAATTATGAGCAGAAGCCCTTTTCTTGCGTTACATGACATCCGTCCTTATGTTGCACTGACCAGGCCATGTCCAAGCCACGTCTTGTGACTGCCATAGTCCCTGTCCTCTCCATCTAAAGGAACAAAGCAGGCAGTGAGAAACAGGTTTCTGTTTTGTTTCAAATGATGTCATTCAAGTCCAGCACCAGGGATCTGCTGTCTGTTCTCATTTTTTCTGTGCTGAGCAGCTCTCTTGGCTCTCTCTTGACATTGGCACAACAGAGGCTGAGAGCTGGGAGGGGAGATTGAAAGGGCTGATATAGCACCAGCTCTAAAAACACATGACAGCAGCAAGCCAGGCTATTACTAATGCTGATCAGCTCGGAGGCAATGCAATCAAAACCTTCAATTACACCTGGGTGATTTAATCAACTCCCTGTCAAACTCAGGCTGGAACTCCTCTGGTACTGTACAAATACAGTAATTACCATGCCAGCTTGCAATAAGATATCATTTCAGAGGATTAGAAAACACATTCTGTTGTCAATTACCAACAGCCAATTTATAGGCCCTGAAACAAGCAATATTTTTTAATTGCTGCCTTTGTGTCATTATCACAAAATTACTTCTGTTATGAGGCATTAAATCATCTCAGCAATGTTGGGAGTGGGGGGTAGGGGGGAGATTAAAAAGTTTCACTCTGTTCTTTCCTGATAAAATGGAAATAGAAGCATAAAACTTGTATCCCACTGTGTTGAATTTTTGTAATGAAAAACAATCAAAAAACCCCAGAGATTCTCAACTACGCAAACAATCATAAACAAATCCTGAAGCTACATGAGCAGATCAGAGAGTAGGAAGCCAGGAGTCAGGTTTATTTTGACTTGTGCTTTTTCTATATCCCTGGCCTCATTTTTCCATTTGCCTGTCTTCCACGCTTTATTTTTTAGAGGTATTTATTCCTTTTGAAAGTGTGTTTCAGTTGACCCCAGATGTGGCAACTGTCGCTGCAGATGTGCAGATTTGAATTCTTCCTACTTTACCCACCCCCCTCCCAAGCCCAAGTATTCAGACCAAAGAATAACAGTGACTGGGCCTTGCCAGCTCCACTCAGCTCCTTCACAGTGTTCCTAGGATTCACCTTTTCCTGATGCAAAGGGAACATCTGACCCACCTCTGCTGATTCCCTTAACCTACCCCATTGTAGCCCAAATATGTCTTGCCTGATTAGTTTAAAATGGAAGCAGTTTTATTTTACTAGGCAGCAGAATGTAGAAAAAATGTTATTAGTATTATTAGTATTATTGCTATTATTTACTACTACTAATACTAAACACTCTACAGCACATACAGTGTCCCATTGTTCTAAATGCTTTATAAATAACAACCCTATAAAGCACATATTATTATATTCTCATTTCACAAATGAGGAGCAATGCACTGAATGGCTGAAGCTTTTTGGCTGCAGTGATGTGGTGGAAAGGACACTGGATGTGTCTCAGGAAGAACTGGACTTGAATCTCAACACTGCCACTTAGTAGCTGTGTCACAGTCAGCCAATTATATATCCACTCAGCTTTATTTTCCTTATCCTTGAAAAGAAGAAAACCATAATGATAATGTTTATTAGAAATGCCATGCATACTTTTACATGTTTTACACACACTACATCATTTAATCATCACAATGACTCTATTGGGTAAAAACTACGGTTATTTTACAGATGATGAAGCTGAGGTGTAGAGAAGTAAAGTAACTTGGTCAAAGTTATGCAGCAGGAAAGTGCTGGAGTTCCTAAGGTCCCTCTCTGAACCATTAGCCTACATTGCCTCTTCAGTGACCCCCCTCCTCTGCTATTGACTACCTATTGTAAGTCCTCTTTTTTAACATCCGGATCTAGATCCCCCAATTTCCTACTATGCATCACCACTTGGACAGCGTCCCAGCCATCTCAAAGTCCACATGTCCTAACCTGAAGCTATTATTATCTCATCCTCAATCCTGCTCAGTCTTCATTACTTTCCCTTTCCTGGAATGAATACCTCCATCTTCCTGGTTGTCCAAGCCAAAGACTTAAACATACTCCTTGGCCAATACCTCTCACTTGGATAATTGCTATGGTTGACGATTGGTACCTCTGATTCTAATCATGCCACTTTCAATTACACACAGATACTTCACCAGCCACTCTCTGCTCCTGGTTTATCAGTGAATATGTCACTTCTCTACCTTCAGAGGTTAGAAATTATCATCAAGAAAAATTCTATTGTCTAAAGTCCTTGCAGACCACTTTACTTACAAGCCATGGCTTTACCTTTTCTTCAAGCTGCCGCATTCCCCTTTCTGGTTTGGTGTCACAAACCGAGACTGTACACTTTGGTTCCCCCCAGGATTGTATACTTCTCCTCAGGGGCTGCTTTGCTCCCTTACAGTTAAGAGGCATTCAAAGGAGAAAAAAAAAATGTCTGTGATCCACTGTATGCTGCCTTGGCATACATTCTGACTTACTTAGCCATTATCTAATTAGGGGTTGAAAGCATTAAAAAGGTAGGAAATGTCAAAGATTTGCATCAGAATGAATGAACCACAGTATTTCAAACCTGGAAAAGATCATGTAACTCATCCAGTCAAACCCACTCATCCTTCCGAAGAGGAAAAGTGACACTAAGGTTAGGCTGGAGTGAATGTGACAGGTGAAGTTGGTGAGATATCAAAGTTCCTCAAAACCTCATGCACAAGTACATAGCAAGGAAGCTAAGTCCTAACTCCCTGCAGTTTATAGTCCAGGGCTCTGCTTTGAGACACATCTCTCATTAAAGGCATAGATCTCAGTACTCTGCCTGACTATTGTATCCTGGTCCTTTCTAAGAGGAGAGTTATTTCCCAAATGGTATTCCTTGAGATATCCTATGGAAACAAACAAAATATCTCCTGTGCTTTTGTTAAATTGCCTATAACATCCCCTTCTGAGAAAGACATATTGAACATTGGCATGTTAAAAATTATGCAATATAGAACAATGTTAATTTTTTTACACACAATTTCTCAAACTTACGGACCAGAGATTTCCCATTCTGTTTTGGGATTTAGCATTAATCAAAATCTCATGAAATTACAATGAAAGAGACTGTGATGATTTAGTCACCAGTCACATTTCACGTGACACGTGGTTGGTGACCCCTCTGCTGGACAATACAGACTTAGATAATTAAGCCAATTAAACTAATAGTTAAATGATAAAAATAATAGCACTATTTTGCTACTATTTCCATATAGCGATTTTGCCTTTTCATAGTTCCTTCAATGCCAGGCTCCAAAGAAGAAATTATCATGGAAGATAATTCAGGAACCGTACCATGCTGGAAATATTTTGGATAGAGCCTGTGGGTGAATCTTAAAACTGTAACAGGTAGATTCCCAACAAACACATGGATCCTTCATGGCATATTTATGTTTAAAAGGAGTGTCTTGGTTGCACACCCCTAATTCCTAGAATCTGCCCTGGTTACTGGGTGTACAAATAGCTGACTCCTTCCGTCATGTTAATGCCATACCAGGGAGTTGGCAAGAGCAAAACATGCTACTCCTTGCCTCAGGATGATCGAGTTAGATTTGCCACTGTGGCATTTGGCCAATTCTGTGAAAGATGCCCTTGAAAGTACTCCTCCCTGCAGAGAAGGAATGAAAGAGAATAAAAACAAACAGCACTAGGTGGACTCATAAAACTTGTCAAAATCTCTCAAGCATGGCATATTTGATGATTCGTGGGGTTTGCAAAGCATTACCAGATTAAAACAAGAAACGTCATGCAGAGCCATCGTTCTACAGCTTCAGAACCCTGCATGGCAACATAATCCGAATACTGGAAGTGCTGGTTAGGGGACCTGTGTGTACCTTCCTCACCACCCACACTATTCTAAGGCAGCACAATGCTCGTCAGCAGAACAGGGATAGGTACTGATCCTCCTTTATTCTTTATCCAGAGATAAAGACTCCACACGTTCCCTCTGGAAATTTGTTGAGAAATAATTTGTTCAAATTTCTCTCCCTGAAGATTGAATCCATTTCCTCTCATGCAGTCGTCAGCGGGGAAAGGAGAATTACAGATTCATCAGCCCACTTATTCTAACCCTTCACAATTTCAGAGACAGTTGTGATAAAGCAATTTTCCTAGGGCTGTCTCTTTTCTGTAATTTAATTGTTAGCCCCCTTTATTCACACACACTTAAAATACACTGCATTTCCACTCTCTGCACATTCTCACTCAATATGATACCTTCACCTTTCTGATGTGTGACCAGAGCCATGGCACTTAATTAACCAACGGAAAACAATAGGGCCTTTTCACACCCAAGTGCTGGACTGAGATGATTCCTGGAGAGACTGATTAATCAGCCCATGAATTCAGCCTAATCAGCTGCTAGAGAAAGAGTTTTCACTCTGATGATTCCATGACTGCCACATGGAGAGTTTATTATTAATTTACAACTGCATGCCTGACTATGAAGTCACTGGATGAAGCCTCTTCTGTGATTACAGTGCCTACAGCCAAACCCCTCACCCACAACCATTTTTAAGAATGTTATTTTAAAAAGAGTTTCTATTTTCCTTTCCTTTTAACAAGTATTTACTGCATATCTACGATATGCCGGCACTGTAGTAGGCACTGGAGAGAAAATGATGAACAAAACAGAGTCTCTGCCATTGATTATAGCCTAATGAAGGACACAGAGAGTAACCAAAGATCACAAATCTATTACGCATGTATAGTAGGGGATTAGACCTAGTAAGGACTAGTGGTAGAGGAGAGTTTGGGAAAAGCTTCCTCAAAGAAATAATGACTCGGCTGAGATCTGAAGGAGAAGAAGTTAATTAAGTAAAAGGGAAAAGATTCCCTGAAAGATGAAACAGACTGTGCCAAGGCCCTGTGGTAGGCAGTGGCATGGTGTGATAATACAAGATCAGTAAGCACAGAGCAAGGAAAGGGAGACGTTGCAAGGCCTTTGAGGATTTTGGTCTTAAACTCATGAGTAATGAGAAGCCATTGAAATTTTTTAGGCAATAGAGGCCATTGGAATGCTTTTTGCTAAAATAGAAATTGATTATGCCCTTTTTCAACTCCAAACCCTTAATGACTTATTATAGCCCACATAACGAACTTTAAACTTATTACTGCAGTATTAAAATTACTTGTGTTCTGTCCCTAGACTTTTTCCCTGCCTTATATTCCTTGGTACTTTGCTACATGCCTTCATACACAGTGGGCCCTAGGTCTTAGTCATGTTGTGCACTGAACTTGCCACATACCTCTGGAACTCTGTGCCTTTGCTTACATTGTATCTTCAGCCCAAGATGCATGTACTGCATACTCTTTGAAGGCAGGAATGATGTCCTATTTATACATATACTTGGTGCCTAGAACAGAGCCAGACACATAATAGAATATTAATAAATATTGGTAGAATGGCTGAATTAATGAATGCCTTTACTGCTCATTCACCTGTTGATATTCTGCTTCTATTTAAAAGGCCTAACTCCAAATTTACTTCCTCCATAAAATCTTACCTTATTCTCTAAGTTAGAATAAATTGGTCCTATCTTGCTGCTACTGTAGGTCATTATTTCTATTGGTTATATCACTATTTTAACAATTATGTCCATGTGAAAGAACAGATGCAGGAAAACACAATCTGCATACCCATCTCAAGAACTCTGCAAAGATGTATACTTGGAATGAGAGAAAGCAATGTGGCTAGAGACTTTGAAACTGTCAGACAGGTCCTTTGATACTAGTGAGATTCTGTCTAATCTTACTAGTCTTCTTAACCTCGACCTAAATTGTGTCTGGTGAGATTAAGACATCTCAAAGTATATCTGGCAGGTTGGATGGATGACTCTGCCAACAATTTATTTGCATGAGAGACTATGAGAGAACTTAGCCCAAGGGAAAAGTCAGACTGACAAATGGACTCTAAGGCACCAGAGGTAGAGAACAGGGATAATTCTAAGAAGAAGGTGATATTTCTTATAGGATGTATCTCCTGGCCCAGTCCTCATGGCTCCTTTCTGAGTTCTATGGGGTGAGGGTTGTGAGGGAGTGTCAGACATACGTATAATTAGGGGGAGATGTCTCATGGATGCTTTGCAAGGCACAGGGGTATGGAGGTTTGCTGTGTGAAAGCACCGAGAGCTGTGGAGGTCTATATGCCTGAGGTCACTCCTCTCTCATGATTGTCCTGATCACCAACAAAAACAGTCTAGCTCCAGACATGCTGAGGTTGAGGAAGCTTCTGAAGTTGAAGTACAGGCAACAAAAGATATGGGACGGCACCTAAATCTCTTTGATTATTGTCCTGGGCCTGGTAGGAGCCTTAATGTCTCCCATGACCGATGTTTTGTTATAACGTTGAGGAGAGAAAAATCAGTCCCGGTGGCGCTACTGTCTGTGTGGAGTTTACAGGTTCCCACATTCTCCCCATGTCTGCCTGAACTTTCTCTGAGTACTTCAGTTTCCTCCTACATCCCAAAGCTGTGCACATCAGGTTCACTAGTGTGTCTGAATGGTCCCAGTGTGAATGAGTGTGAGCGCAGGTGTGAGTGTGCCCTGTGATGAAATGGCATCCTGTCTGAATTGGTTCCCATCTTGCACCCTGAGCTGCTGGAGAAGCTCTAGTTACCTGCTGTCCTAAACTGGAAAAATTGGGTAGTTAATTGTCTCACTTGCTTTTATCAATCTTTCTTAAATGTATACATAATTCATATTTTTTCAGTGTTTAATATTAGAAGTATTTTGGTCTTTACTTAGAAGTCTAGTGATGTTTTGTGACCAAAACTTTGTCATAGGAATTAACTTTTGCTTTTATCAATTAGCCTGTGATACAGTGGGTTTTGTTACATGTCGTCTTACTTAAAGTTACAGTTTCCAAGAACCTGTGGATGACACGAAGTGAGGACTTACTGTAGCTGAGAGTCCCTAAAGGGGCTTCCTGCAATTTTCCTTGTAAAAATCTGTCAGCTATAGTCACCAAGTGGCGTCAGCTCAGTCCTCTCTTTGGCTCCAGTTCCCTTCTGTCCACTCCCCCCCCATTGGCTGTTTGCAAAGCAGGAGGCAAAAGACTTTCCACACCCATGGCCCATCCTGAGAATGCTAATGTCCACATCTAACTACTCCTTTAAACTCTCCCAAACCTCCCCAATCCTCAGGTGCTAGAATGTTTCTAGAATTCACTGTACTTGGGGCCCTTGGTAGTGACATAGGGGTGTGGATGGAGCATGCTATTCTTTGTCACAGTGTGCTACCAGGCCCAGCAACAGTTGTTCTTGAATTCAGTTGCATGATGAAATTTCTCTTGAACAGTTAAATCAGCTGTTTCTTCTGACTCCTTTCCACCTGAGGTTCAAAACCTCCAAAGTGAGCCAGAGAAAGATCCTTTTCGAGAAGGTTGCTATGCTGAGCCTGTGAACAATTACTCCTTACTTAATATTTTTCTAGACTTTTTTTTTTTTTGAGACAGAGTCTTGCTCTGTCGCCAGGCTGGAGTACAGTGGTATGATCTTGGCTGACTGAAACCTCTGCTTCCCAGGTTCAAATGATTCTCCTGCCTCAGCCTCCTGAGTAGGTGGGACTACAGGTGTGTGTTACCATCCCCAGCTAATTTTTGTATTTTTAGTAGAGATGAGGTTTCATTATGTTGGCCAGGATGGTCTCGATCTCTTGACCTTGTGATCCACCCTCCTTGGCCTCCCAAAGTGCTGGGATTATAGGCGTGAGCCACCGTGCCTGGCCTGTAGAGTGTTTTAACAATAGAACTATGGACTGTTCTTTACTGCTACATAGCATAAGAATCAAAGGAAAAGGCTCTGTGAGATTTCTTTCCCTAGAAAGGAGGTTTTTGGTCAAGCCATTATTAGGGTGTAATAGCTGAGTCCAACACGTGCTTTTAAGCTGACCGATGTTGTCTACCCTTATTCATATATTGAAAGCACATGTACATGCATGTAAACACACACACACACACGCGCGCACACACACACAGTCTGGCTCTGCCTTATACAGAGGAAGAATAGTCACAATTCTAGCCCCTTCATACTCGGCTTTCCTTCCCCTGCCATCCCCCCACACAGCCATAAATATTAAAGTTCCTTTCTCTCTCAGGTATACAAGAGTGGCTATTTTTGCACGTGTCTAAATAGAGACAAGTGGAAACTAGGGTAAGTATCCGTTGGGTAGCGCTGCTTTTAAGTTCCTACTGATCCATACCAGATGCTCTGCACATAGTTGTGTTTATGTGCATGTGTAAGGGGTAGGAGTGTCTATAGATGTTTGCTGAATTATGCATTATGGTTAGGAAATTGGTCAGGATGACTAAGAGTTGGGCAGATGTAGCTCAGTACAAAAGGCAATCTTTCCCATCCTTCAGAGTGTTTTTGGAGTTATAAAAGATATACTCCATAGGCAAAATCCCGGAACATTATGTGACATAAAGCAGGTGGTCAATAAACATTATTTTTCTTTCCTTTTCTCCTTTTAAAGTTTCTCTTACTTCAAGGATCTTGGAGTTTCTTTTCCTAACAACAACAAAAAAAATAGCTCTCAAGAAAGAGATCTGATATTAATTCACATCTTTGTATGAATATGCACTGCCCAGGCTCCTCCACTCTTGGATTGAATTTTAAGTCCTATATCAAATTGCAGACTAGAGGACTTTATCTGGTGTTAAAGGAATTGTAGGAGTCAGAACAAAACTGGAGAGGTTATTTGGGAACAGAAGGGCTCTTCCTCCATGTTTCTAAATTATGCCAACGTAAGTGTCCGCCTCTCCCCCCATGCATACAAAAAGGGATTCTTCTGATGTGTGATGAATATGAATGTTTATGTATGCATTCCATGTGGGAACAAGACCTAGACACCGGTGGACGGCAGCATGCAGCTTAAAAGCATGTGGTATGCATCTTCCTTTTGAGGCTAATAAATAACTTGGCTATAATCCTTCTCACTATGGAAAGAAATTTCACAGAGCCTTTTCTGTCCATCCTGGTGCCAAGTAGAAAGAAGAACAGTTCAGTGTTATTTTATTTAAATGGTTTGGAAAGCCAAAATAAGAATTTTTCATATTGCCTGTAGATTCAACATATCAGTCCTTGAAAGACTGAGCTTTCCACAAATTAATTTAAGATTGGAGTCACTTTTCAGTGAACTATCATACCTTTCCAAACATATTTGTAAAGGTTTCAAAACAATTATTATCTTAGTGGCTTTCTCCAGTATTTTTCTTTGGGAAGGAACTGCTTTTATATAGGAAAATACCTTAATAAATCCCTGGGGTTGAGAGGTTGAAAGTGTGGTACCTTGTGAACACAGACTAGCAGGAGACAATCAAAAGGAGAAGAAACAAAGAAAAAGAAAGAAAGAACACACAGTAAATCATCCACAGAAACAGCTAAAGCAGGAGAGGGGAGACGGGAGGGTCTAGCAGCATGGTGGGAAGAGAGTGTCCAAGTTGAAGGGTATCTAAAATAGTTTTTTTAAGGACAGATACAGCTTATAAGGAAATTTCAGTTGCTTATGCTGCTTTCTATTTTTGTACCTTCACAAACCTTCAAAAAGGCCCATGTGAGTGGATTTTTCTTAAAAATCAGAGAAAGAAGTTACGTCGCATACATGGTTCAGAGTGAGGTCAGCTTAGGATTCATGAATTGAACTGAAATTTAGTGTAAATTGTTCAGCTCAAAGGTGATCATGAGTGTGTAAGTCCCCTAGGGATTTGCACAAATTGTGGAAAGGCATTGAACTTTCCACAGAACACAGAATGGGGGAATCAACTCAGTCATATCTAAATTACCTGAATCATATCTTAAGTCATCATCTGAGTTAGAGATCATTTGTGCCAAGTCAGGACCACATTGGTGTTCTGAGTTCCCTAACCCTTAATTTGCCTTGCTAGACTGACTCTCAGTGGTCTTCCAGTAAATCTCAAGGAGGCTCTTGGAAGAACAATTGTGATTTTTAAAAAATAGTTCATCTTATACATACTAGAAAGATGTGCCTTTGAATGAATTTCTCAGATTGAAATATATTTTCCAAGTCTCCTGAGGTCAGCAAATGGTTCCCTTTGTTTCTGGCTCCTTTCAACTTTACACACCGCAAACAAATCAAGATCCGTCTCATTCGCTCCACAGATCCTTAAATGAAGATTTTGAAAAAAATGGGGGGAGGAAAGGCAGTGAAAAAGGAAGTCTATCTCGACTTATTCCTGCTTGATTTCAGGATAAAGAGACTGTTCATCCCTGAAATTTCCACAGGGAATCAGAGGGAGGGAGAGAAACAAGTCCTTGTTTGTCCAGAACTGTTCACAAATGTTACATCAGGGGGTCAGATTCACATACTGGGTAAACCTTGAAGAAAAAATTCCCAAGGGATTCCATAGTATGTGAAAGCAGGCCAAAAACTTTGTGACTTATCTTTTTATCCCGTGAGACCTACACGTCAACAGTTTTAAAACAGAAGAGGAGGACAGTTAGTACCTCTTGAAGAGCCACTCCAGATGTCTAGGTCCAACTAAATTTATCAACAAATCTCTATGGTTATTTATAGCTTCTTTTTCATAGCTTTAGGATCTTCAGTAAGGCTGAGACTTATGGGAGGTGTTTCAGATCCAGGAGACATCACACAAATGTGCACATGTTCTTACTAGTCTGATCCCATCCCCAAAGCCAAATAGGGTGGTGCAGTTTGTGTAGCTTATTTTTCATAGCTCTAGGAAAGACAAGTGAAGATTCAGGATCAAACAGAACTGGGTCTGGCTAGTCTAGTAACAATTATTTAAATTACCTAAGTCATAGATAAACTAGTAAAAAAAATAATTTCTGCTCACAGATCATACCTACCAGGACCAGATATTAATGATGATGATGATGATGTCTATTTTTGTGTATTTACTACCAGGCACTACTCAAAAGACTTGACATACATTGTTTTATTAAATTCTCACAATAATCCTACAGAGCAGCTCTTGCTATTCCTGTTGTAAAGATGAAGAAAGAGAGGTTCAGTAAGTTCAATTAATTTGTTCAAGGTGTTATAGCTAGTAGAGAAGCCTGGAATGTGAAACCAGGAGGGTCTGACTTGACCATTGTCCTACAGTGCCTCTGTATTAGTAACTCAAATCATGCCTCCTAGTTGAAGTGGAAAGTAAGGCTGCAGATAGAAATGAGGGTGACTCTTAATAAAATGATGCATTATGTAAGGGAATAGCCAGCATCTCTTCATTTCATGAAAGTTTCTTCCCACAGTGAAGCAAGGATGGTCTTGTTTCTTCCATCTTACCCCTCTCATCAAAACTGGCTGTCAAGTAAGAATTTAATATGTTCATTCAAAGCAGGCAAACTAATAAGAATGGTTGACTGGCTCATGGTAAGATTTGGAATCTCCACAGGGAGCAAAATCTTTAGACCAACAAATGAATCCACAGCAGCAGATTTTCAGATTTGCAGAGTTAAGTGAGTAAAAGAGACATGTTTAAAACTTGGGATATGGGGAGTGAGTAGGGGGTGCTTTTTAACTCCTCAAATAAACTCAGTGGGTGAGGTCTTCATGCAACTGAAAGTGCATTGTGAAAAAACCTCTAAAATGTATCGGCATACCCATTCTGAACTTCCAGTAGACTGACTTTAGAAACTGCCCAACTTCTTTGCCAAGAAGGTGAAAAATGATTTGGATATGCCTGAGTACTGTTCTGCCCAACAGCCTCTTCAAAATAGTCTTTGAAATCTATGAGAAAGCGTCAAAAAATGTCCTTAGGGGTACTAGACCTGTTTATCTTGAAAAGTTTCTCTCAGACATCCTGGCAGGGGATGGGAAAATTGTTCAGCCACCCACAGTTCTTATGCCCTTGGAATTCTAGCATTTTGTATTTGTTTGGGTCTGTTCTTCTCTGGACGTCTTCCCTAACTAGGCTTAAAGACCCTTTCTCACAAACCTGCTATCCTTTTTTCTCCTTCTTCTAGTTTTTATAATGATTTGTTTGTCATTAGCCAGAGAAGGGATAAATTCCCTGTAAATTAAATATGCAGAGAACACTTTCTTTCCTCATCTCCTCAACCTCAAGAAAAAATCTTCAATCTTAAAAAGGAAAAAGAAATAAAGAAAGAGAAGAACAGAGCTACTATTTCTATGGAATCAAAGAAAAATAATTATGATTTCCTAATGCCTTAAACAAAACTTTGGGTCCTATGTATTTGTTCAGAAATTAAAACTCAAAGATCATTGATTGTATAATGCCTCTGTTTGTAAATAGCCTTAATCCACTTTACAATTCTCCCGTTCTAAATTTGTGCTCCTATCTTCCAAGGCCCATCATTTTCATGAGTCACCAGTCGTGAGGAGTGCAAGTTTTTAAAGGCTGAGATCCAGCCAAACAGTGCCTGGGCTCCTCAGTGTTTACACAGACAGTCCTGGCTAGTCTAGTAGTCATTGTCTTGTTTCCTTATAGGAAAAGCTAGAAAGGTACAGGGTAAACAGGGCAGCAACTAATCTATACTGAGAATCTACTATGTGCTAAGCACACTGTTACGCATTTTAAAATTCAATCTTTGCCACAGTCCTATGTGGTAAATATTATTTCTCACTTTTTTTCACATGAAGAAACCAAGGTTTAAAGAGCTGAGGTAATTCACCTAAGGAAACAAAAGCTAAGGGTAAGGTTAAGGTCACATTTCTAAGCTTTGATCATCGTAACCCATCACACGGCTTCCCCACACTGCAGAGCCTTAGCCAAAGATGGCTTAGGGAATGAATGAATCATTCGAAAGGCCTCTGCCTGGCCATGATCCTCATATTTCTGCAAGACCTAACCGGCTAATGATGCCCAGAGCATGTGTCAACTAAGCCCTGGGTCGGGGTAATGTTTCTGGGCTTAGTTACAGTATGGAGTTCATTCTTGATTCATGAGCTGATGCTGAGCACTGTGTCCTCCAGCCTGGAGTGACCTCTGGCACCACAGGATCACTGCTCCTTCTTTCATCACTTGGACTCCATGGTTACTAACTCCTCCTAAATGAAGCAGTTGATTGAAGTCTATTAAAATAAATTTCTAAAACCAGTGATTGCAAAATCCATTAGCTACACAAAATTTGGAGAGAGAGTTTCCTTCTGCTACCTAACTGGAGTTAAAGTGGTAAAGCCAAAATAACAGTAGTAATAATCATCATAAAGCAGAAGAAAGAAATTACAATAACTGAAACCCATCGAGTGAGCTATTTTCTTTAGTCTACAGCTAACAATAACCAAAAAGATATCAGCAAGCCCAACATTCAAATCTCTAGAAGAGTGCCCTGTAAGAATCTATACAAAGTGCATGTGAGATCTTCAGCTGCTACTAGAAGTGGGGGGTGAGATCATATAAAAGACTTCAATTTAAAAGACGACAGAGTAATTTCTGCCAGCACTCATACTTAGCAGGTGACAAGGGAGAGGAGCAAGAACTAATATCAATTTAGTTCCTTCTTTGATCTAGGTATTATGCTAGGCAAGTTCATACATTTATGTTATCCTTGAATTCTCATAACAATCATCTAAGGCAGCTATTATGACCTGTATTTATAAAGGACATGCATGATCATGAAAATTTTTTAAAGTAACCTATTCTAGGATGAGTCCAATCACTCCAGGCTTCGTTGATATCATACACCTCTGAGTGAAAGAACTTTGCAGTCATTAACCTCATCTAGACGTACAAGAGAAACTGGAGATCTATGTGATTCACATGCTGGATTGTTCAATGAACCCATGTGTCTATTGCCTCTATTTTGCAGAGACCCTACTAAAAGGATATATTTTCAAAAAGCAAAACAGCCTCACACAATAAAATGAATATGAGAGAGCCATGATAAATTGTAATAAATGTGTAGAATTCAGAAGACGGAAGGAATAATGCAAGTGACGAAGTAGAGAGGAGAAAGACACAACCTTGAAAAGTGGGGACTTCAAGCTTGAATGTGTGCAGGATGCTGCAGCACAGGAAGTAGCCGACCTACCTGGCAAAATCAAGAAGGGCTCTGGATTCAAAAAGGTGGGTGGAGAAAGGTAAGCTGAAGTCAGTCCAAGATTTATATATAGAAACAGTTGGCCCTAGCTATACCTTTCTCTCGCCTCCACATGCTATATAAATCCAGGTCCTGGCCCATAAGCAAAATAATTGGAGAGTTCTCTAATGGAATAGAATGTTCTGCTTGGGGGAGGAACTAGGGTAGCCAGCATGGGTGTTGGTGACCTAGCATAGGCCCTCCTTGTTCATTCCCTGGGGCTCCCTGCCATCATGGGAGGTCTCATAGCACTCAGCTTAGAGAAGACCTACCAGTGGACACACCTACAGGCACACACAGAGCTCCTGGGCAGTCTGCTGATTACTCATTTTGATGTCTGAAGAGACAACCAAAAATCGCCAGACATTTGAGGAAAGCCCACAACAAGAAAGAGAAACACCAAGATAAACACAACAGCTCTTCCCTAGAGGAAAAGGAGAACTTGGGAAATAGAAGAGGACTTACAGAACAAAACTAATTTAGTGTACTCAGAAGTACTGAAGAACCTGTGGCATGGAAAAAACAAGAAGAGAATGTTTTATTTTTTAAAAAAAAGTATAATTGAAGAACAAAAAGAATTTTTTTAGAAATTAAAAGTATCCTGACAAAATTGAATATTCAGAGTAGATGGAGCATAAAACCAAGTTGAGGAAAGCTTCTAGAAAATAAAACAAGGAGGAGTTAGGAAGAAAACATAAACAAGAAAATAAGAGGCATTAAAGATCAATCCTAGGAGACTGGACATTTCATTAACTATAATTTTAGAGAAAACAGAGATAACAGAAGGTGGGGAAATGATCAAATACAAAGTAAAAAAGAATTTCCCAGAGATGATGGGACGGTATCTTTAAATATAAAGAGGTTATACTGGTGCCCAGCATAATAAACAAAGTATTATTCACACCGTATGGTAAAATTTCAGAACGCCAAAGATTAAGAGAATACCTTACACCTTGTCAGAGACAGAGAGATGGAGGAAAACAGGAGCTAGGTCCTCACAGGTCATAGTGTGAAGCTATTAGCCAAAACTCTAAAGTCTACAACAATTGAAACAACAATATAGGCATATTATTTAGGATAACCAACAGAGGACATAAAAACAGGGACCATTAAAATTAATTATCTCTGAGGAGCAGGATTTACAGAGGTCAGTGGGCCATAGGATGGGACTGTGAATTTTTATTGTCAGTGTGCAAGCATTACTTTGGATACATATCTATATCATCTATATCTATATCCATACATATAAAATAAATAAAATAATGTATATCAATACATACTAGAGTCAATGTATCATATAACCTAAATATTACCTAAAATACCATATGTAGTTATTATATATATTACATATTATCTGTGTATGTGTCTTTAAAAGTAGTATTGGCAGGCCTATGTTTATTACCCATTGAGAATAAACCCATTAAGCAATGTTTCTTACATCAAACACCTAAACAAGGTTTAGTCTTGCCAATCCATATTGCAGTACACTCATAGTTATTGATGAATTTAATACAGTGTTACAAAATCATATCCTGAAAAGGTCTCCTAGCAATACAGCTTCAAATAATCAGTGGTTCCTAGCACTTTGGGAAGCTGAGGCGGGTGGATTGCCTGAGCTCAGGAATTCAAGACTGTCCTGGACAACACTGTGAAACCCTGCCTTTACTAAAATACAAAAAATCAGCCGGGTGTGGCAATGTGTACCTGCAGTGTCAGCTACTTGGGAGGCTGAGACACGAGAATTGCTTGAACCTAGGAGGTGGAGTTGCAGTGACCCGAGATTACACCACTGCACTCCAGCCTGGGAGACAGAGCAAGACTCCATCTCCAAAAATATGTATATATGTAGTCAGTGGCTTAGACTGAGCCAACAGACTTTAAAAACGGTTGAAAAGTGGGAACGTAAGCTGAAAACACTCGTGACTTTCTGATCTTGGCTGGAATATTTTTTAAAACCTTGACTTCAGCAAACCTGTTTGTGTACACAGGGAGTGAACCATAGGCACTGTGGAACATTTGACTCTTCCTGCTGCTAAACACGCTGGGGAGAAAGAAGCTTCTGGAAGCTGGTGGAATTATTTTAAGCCATGACGAATCCCTTTACAAGAGGAAAGCGAAATCGTTTTCTAGTTGGTCCCTTTGCAGCATGAAGGATCGGTCTAATGTGGGAGATGCCACCAGGTAATGAATCAGAGTCCTTGCTTCCTGGAAAATTCTGATCTATGGGATCGAAAACATTTGGCCATAACTAAAGACTATGATAAAGTGGAAAGAAGAGAGTTAAATGCATGAGAGAAAAAAAAGCAGGAGTAAAAAAGATTAGATTCCTGCTCAGTGTGTGAGAAATGCAGACACGCTATACAATTCCAGCGAGCGCCATATTCATCAGGCTGCACCAGCAGCTGTTTGGGGCTTAAGTTGCCATTGGTGGTGTTTTTCTAAGCCTGCTACCTTTTCATTGACTATGTGAAAAGCATTCCTCCAAGTTAAGGCACGGTGCAGACTATGCTAAATTACAGAGGATAATTTCCCCTAGAGGCAGATGAGCTGCAGAAAGATAAACCCAGGGACTCCCAAGAAAAAGTATTAATGGGGAAATGAAGAGTGCAAGGAGATGGAGTAGGCGGCGCTGGCCAGTAATATAATAATTCAAAGACTGCAGGTGAAAAACAGCCTCCCGGGATGGGCCAGTTCGTCATGTACTCAGTCAAGAAAGGAAAACAAGATGCCAAATACTGTGGTGAAATTGTTTTTCTGGGAGAGGAGCTGCTATAAATACAGATGCTTTGGGATAGAAGGAACAAGAGGCAGGAGAGCAAGTCTAGATTCAGCATGAGATGCAGATTCCAGCTCAGAGTATTACTCCCAGGTATTGAAGGGAAAACCACCAAGGGGATGGAAGATTCTGATATCAATGCCTTCATGTTATAAGATGATTAATTCAAGCTTATATATCAGGCAAAATTATAGATTCAGTAATAACACTGTCTTTTGGGTTTGAAGATTTTCCCTAATGTAGAGGATGATAATGTAATTAAGGGGAGAACATTAGGGGAAGCCACCCCAGGCACAATTCTGAAGGTGAACTGACCTTATGACCTAATTCCTGCCCCCTGGTGTTCACACCATGTATAATCCTCTTCACTTAAATGTAGGTGGAACACACTGCCACCTGTGACTTGCTTCTAGGCAATGGACTCTGGGAAAGTTGGTGGTGCCACTCCCAGGATTACTTTAGGTTATTTATAGAAGACTTCATCTTAGCAGACTGGAGCAAGAGGTCTCCTTTCTGGCTTGTTGAAGTAAACCATTGGCTTGCTGAAGGAACTATGGGTGATCTCTAGGAAATGTAGGGAAATTCTAGGACCTGAGGTCATACAGCCACAAGAAAATAAGTTTTGCCAGCAACGGGAATGAGTTTGGACATGGAGTCCCCAGTTAAACTACAGATGACAGCGCAGACTGGTTGAACCCCTTTTCTGCAGCTTTGTGAGAGCCTGAAGCAGAGGACTCACCTAAGCCATACCCAAACACTTGATGCACAGAAACTGTGAGATACTAAATGTGTGCTGGTTTAAGTCACTAAATGTGTAGTCCTTTGTTACGCAGCAATAGGAAACTAATACATAGGGGAGAAGCAGGTGAAAAAGAATGGGGTATGGTGTCAGATAACCTCTAAACCACAAAATAGGAAAGTGGTCATGATGCCAGGTGTCACTATTAAATTACATTAAGACTTTCCTGATGTTCACGGTCCAAAGCCTACCTAATGTTAAGTTCCTGTCACCTCTGAATGTTCCTACTTTCCTTGAGATAGAATCCATTTGTTGTACTACTGACCAAAGGATGACAAAATGTATTCTTCCCAGTTTTTCAATATGAAAAGTTGCCCTCTGCAAAGTTGTGAAGTGGGAAAATTTGTTTTCCTACTCTTTTGATAATTTCTGTTCTCATGCAGAACCTTTCACCCAAAGGACATAAATAGCCTCTTCCTACCCTCTACCTGCCTTACCCTATGCTCTGTACCCTTTTGAATTACCTTCTTTGAATCTTGCCGGTTTCTGTATCCTATTCCTCAGATCCTGCCTGGTATCTAAGAATCCATGCTTACAGTAACCATGAGACACCAGCTTAATGAATCGTCTCACCCTGACAGCATCTGTATTTTTTCACAGATGTCTTCAAAACCTTAACCATCAAGGAACTCAAGAAACTGAGGAGCAGATACATGGTCTAGGCAAGTCTTCCAGGGCTCCACAAACCACATCACTCAGGGACAGTAGGAAACAGAGCTTTCTGTTCTCTTAGAGAAATCTGCTTTGCATTTCCTTCCCACTGGAGGCCTCTTGTTGGTTGCAGCCGATGCTAAGTGGCCATTGTGTGTATTCCAGAAGCAGTAACAGCAGCATCTGTGTAGTGCCTCCCAGGTATCAGACTTCCCCCATGTGGAAAGGGCATTGGACAACTTGCCTTATCACAATACATTACTCACATCTGAGTTCTTTTTAGAATTCACCAATAATGTATAAAATTTCTGAGCTGCAGTGAAATGTGCCTTCCTTATGGAAGCAATGGGAGAGAAGCCAGGCAGTAGTCCCCCCCTTACCCATGGGGGATACATTTCAAGACCCCCAACAGATGTTTGAAACAGATGGTAGTACCGAACCCTTATATATACTGTTTTTTCCTATACACACATACCTATGATGAAGTTCAATTTATAAATTAAGCACAGCACTCTTGTGCTTTGGGGCCATGATTAAGTAAAATAAGGGTGACTTGAACACAAGCACTGCTATAGTGCACAATCAGTCTGATAACTAAAATGGCTGCTAAGTGGCTAATGGGCAGGTAGGGTATATAGTGTGGATATGCTGGACAAAGGGATGATTCGTGTCCAGAGAGGATGAAGCAGGATGGAGTGAGATTTCATCACACTACTCAGAATGGCATGCAATTTAAAACTTATGAATTATTCATTTCTGGAATTTTCCATTTCATATTTTTGGACCGCAGTTGACTTTGGGTAATTGAAACCACAGAAAATGAAACCACAGATAAGGCGGGGACTACTGCACATGGAGCCCAGCCACAGACTTGCCGGGCTTCCAGGAGGAAGTGGAATCTCCATACCAGGGAAGGCCCCCTGCATCCTTCTCCAGGGAAGACTCAGAGAAGCTTTTTGTCACACAAGAAGATTCAGTTTTCCACATAGACAATATTCTCTTGGTCTCCAAGCCCTGTGCAACCCACTCCATCTGCCTGAAATGTTTCCTTCGTCCCTTTCAATCCAGATTCAGTTTAGGTGCATGTACACCTGGACCCCTTCCTTGACTGGCTCCAGGCTGGTTAGGGTGCCTACACTGAACACTCATGGAAGTTACAATAATGATATTTAATACCCTGTCTGGGAAGGATCTGAATTGCCTTCCTTTTCTACCAAACAGCAAGATTCTTGAAGATATGATCCATGTCACATTATTTTTTGTTTTGTTTTGAGATAGGGCCTTGCTCTATTGCCCAGGCTGGAGTGCAGTGGCAACATCCTAGCTTACTGTAACCTAGAACTCCTGGGCTCAAGTGATCCTCCTGCCTCAGCCTCCCAAAGTGCTGGGATTGCAGGTGTGAGTTACCATGCTCAGCTTATTGTTTTATCTGCAGAGCCTAGCATGGGTCTGGCAGTAAATAAACGGTCTATAGATAGGAGAATGAATGAATGGCCAGATAGGAAGTGAGGACCTGATCTCATCAGACTCTGAAAATAAGGAGAAAAGAAGAAAGAAGATGATGAGTCCACATTTTTTTTCCAGAGCTGAAAAAGAGGTAGTTTTATTAGGTGTTCTACATTAAGATCAGCCCTCAACTCATCTATTCTATCCTGTCCCACACAATTATTGGGCAACAAAGGCATTTTTATGACATTTTCCAAAAAGGAGTGGGGGGAACCACTCAGCTGAGGGCAAGAGGCCAGGATTTTATTAACAGAAATGTGGGTGAGAGTAAGTTTTATTAAATAGTAGTATAAGTGGGTTTCACCTTCATGGCAGTTTTTGATTTTTTTTTTTTTTACAGTTAAAGTATGTTATAAATATTTATCTGTCATATGCTTATACTTTGATGTTGGTAAGACCTACCCCTCTATTTCACTTCCTGTAATATGTTATCATTTATGGCTATTAAAAATGATGTTATGTGATTAATTTTGTGTGTCTTAAGCTACATATATTCAGCAAATGTTAAAGTTGTATTAAAATACAAGTAACTAGTGAGTTTTTCACTTATTTAAAAACAAAAAGAAATTTCCTTTCTCCCTCCTAGTTGCTTTTCCTTCACTGCACTACTGGAATGAGTGCATGGGAAAGGGCAGCCCTCAGCCCACCCCCCGGTGAGTACGACCAGGAGGTAGGGGGTGGGTGCCCTTCCGAAGATGGCTCTGCACAGCACTCTCCTCCCTTCTCGCCTGCATCCCCCTCACACCCCTCCAAAGGACCACGGCCCCTGTCCTCACTAAAGTGCATACCCTACCCTTTCTCCCCAAGAAGTTCCTCCTGTTTGGCAAATATTTTTCTTACTCACAGGGACCGACATGCCTCAAAGGACACCAGCCTTTACGTGGAAGACCATCTCATCTCCCCTGGACACCAACTCACTTTTCCTAGGTCTCCAATCCTCCTACAGTGGATTAAAGTCTAGAGTCTAAACTTTAAAATCCCTGCCCCCGATCTCCAGTCTTCCAGTTTTTTCTGCAGAATTTTGAAATTTAACTTGTGCTCAAACCATGCATCTAAACCATTCTGTTTAAGGTTCCCAATGAGCTCCTTCTCATTAAAGGCAGTGGCCAAACTTTCCCCATTCCTTATCCCCCTCAATATCTGTCATGTTGGAGTCTAGATACCAGGGATCTGGGCCCCACATGCTCTCTGGGAAGACTGAGGCAGAGTTATAAAGGTGCGGCTATCTTAGGAATTGTCTTTTGGTCCAAGCTCCCACTGCTTCTAGATGTGGAGCCCCTTCCTATCACTTCCAAGCACACTTCTACCTCAGGGCCTTTGCACCAGCTGTTTCTTCTGTCTGGAATGCCCTTCCTTTACATATCTGCGTAGTTGATTGTCTCACTTCTTTCAAGTTTTTGCTGGCCGCATTTTCCATGGCAATGCTCTGTACTTGGCTGTTGCTCACATGGGCTGGGCTTCAGTTTCCTGCTCTAATCCAACTCATTGCTATCCATCTTTCAGAAAGTGCTCACTGTTTCTGTTGTACTGAGAGTTCTCCTTCCATTCTGAGTCAGAATCTTGCTCTGTCACCCAGGCTGGAGTGCAGTGGCACCATCTTGGCTCACCGCAACCTCCACCTCCTGGGTTCAAGTGATTCTCCGTCCTCAGCTTCATGAGTAGCTGGGATTACAGGTGCCTGCCACCATACCAGGCAGTAATTTTTGTATTTTTAGTAGAGACAGGGTTTCGTCATGTTGGCCAAGCTGGTCTCGAACTCCTGACCTCAAGTGATCCATCCACCTCGGCCTCCCAAAGTGCTGGGATTACAGGTGTGAGCCATTGCGCCCAGTACCCTTCTATTTTTGAGAGCAATGATACACATTTTTATTAATTAAAAAGTACCTCTACTATAATTTCTGTGGACTTAGTGTGAGAAAGAGTTTGTTATCTTGAAAATTGAGAAAAACTTGAAGGAGAGGAGAGAGTTAACTATGTGGCTACCTAAAGAAAAACATTCCAGACAGAAGAAACAGCTGGTGCAAAGGCCCTGAGGTAGAACTGTGCTAGACAGGAATAGGCAGGGGCCCATGTTTGGAACACAGTCACCAAGGGAGGAAGATGAGCTCACAGAGGGAAGGCAGCAGCCAGCTCCGAGGAGGGCTACAGCATGTGGAGTCTTGAGGCCTGTGTGTGTGTGTGTGTGTGTGTGTGTGTGTGTGTGTGTGTGTGTACTTTGGCTTTTACTCTGAGGAAGACCAGAAGGTATTGGAGGGTTTCTAGAAGAGAAATAAGATGATCTAACTTAATATTTTAAGATAATAATTCTCACTGCTATGCTGAGAATAGACTCAAAGGAGAAGAATGGAGTTGCTAGTTCAGAAATCCAGGTGTGAGATCTTGGTGGCTCAGACCACAATGGGGGGCAACAGCCGAGGTAGGAAGTAGTTGGATTGTGGATTTACTTTGATGGTGAAAGCAATAGGATTTCCTGCCTGCTGGGATCAGGAGGGGGGAGAGAAAGAAAGGAGGCCAGGATGATTCCAAGGCTTTTAGTGTGAACACTGGGTCAATGAATTGCAGGTAAATTAGAAGTCACTCTTGACTATAAGGGAAAACATTGGATACAATGTTGGCCTAGCATATGATGCAAGTGCTTTAAAAATTATACACTCCTGACAGGCGCGGGTGGCTCATGCCTGTAATCCCAGCACTTTGGGAGACCGAGGTGGGTGGATCACAAGGTCAAGAGATCCAGACCATCCTGGCCAACATGGTAAAACCCCGTCTCTACTAAAAATACAAAAATTAGCTGGGTGTGGTGGCACATGCCTGTAGTCATGGCTACTTGGGAGGCTGAGGCAGGAGAATTGCTTGAACCTGGGAGGCGGAGGTTGCAGTGAGCTGAGATTGTACCACGGCCCTGCAGCCTGGTGACAGAGCAAGACTCCATCTAAAAAAAAATTATACACTCCATATCTGTCCTTCACAATCCCAACACAATACCAAACAATCTATAAGGAAAACTCCCATGGGTCTTTCTAGTTGTTTTGAAAAGAAGGTTACTATTGGCTCCTTTAAAGTGAATGAAAATCAATTAGGTTTGTTTGCAGGGGTGGAGAAATTGCTTGCACTCTGTGATTATGCTAGGACCTGGCACCTTCTGTAACTCAAATAAAGAAAGGTCTTCCTAGGAAGGATTCCAGACTAGCTGGCTGCAGGTTCTGTCTTTTCTCCCCAGACTCACTCTGTGCTGCAGGCAAGTTGCTTAATTGATGCCTACATTTTCCCACCTGCAAATTGAGGGCAGGAGAATGATACTAAAGCTTTGAGGTCTTTTTAGGAAGGTGTTCTGTAATGTCAAGGTCTTATTAGAGACCTTAGAAGAAGGTAGCTTCCTTCTCCTAATTTCTGGGAAGCTAGCTGCAAATGACCGGGATTTAATGAGTTAGCAAAGACAGTGTGTTATTTAAAAAGCAATGGAGATCAGTGCTTCCACATCAATAAATGTGTGTGACTGCCCCAGGAGAGATGTGCCTGCCTACATTCATCAGCCCACAAAGGTGACTATGTAGGCATGGGGCTTGGACTTAGGTCTTCTGATTTGTGACCCTGCTGTCAGAGCTCCGCAGACTGTCTCCTGGCTGCCTGACCTTGGGGCAGGTGAGATGAGCTGGAGTTGCTTCACCACCCCAGATCCTCCTTCCAGGGCCCATGAATTTCCCGTGGGGTAGTGAGGTAATGCTTAGATCAGCACACCAGGCTTCCTGACATGACCCCAGGCAGTAGGGTTATTCTGTACATAGAGGGCAGACAGCTCACTCTGTTAAAAAGCCCTCTGCCTACTGACTGATGACTGGTGAGCAGGATGGATTTAATTCCTTGCCTCACACTGTCCACAGCTACTCCAGCCAAGCTCTTAGGGCTTTGGAGGGGAAAGGGGGGTCAACTGAGCTAATTATTTTTTAAGAACTGTCTCCAGTCTCCCTGCTCAGTGAATTTCAAAGCTCAAGGCACAAGCTCTCTAAGTTCCAGTGTGACTTGAATCAGATTCTTGAAAGGGGAGCTACTGCAAGAGAAAACAAGGCAAATAGGATCAATCAGCTCTGATCCGACAGGAATTCCAACACTCTCATCAAAATGTGGATGGACCTGGCCAACATGGTGAATCCCTGTCTCTACTAAAAATACAAACATTAGCTGGGTATGGTGGTGGGCACCTGTAATCCCAGCTACTTGGGAGCCTGAGGCAGGAGAATCGCCTGAACCCAGGAGGCAGAGGCTGCAGTAAGCCAAGATCACACCACTGCACTCCAGCCTGGGGGACAGAGTGAGACTCTGTCTCAAACACACACACACACACACACACACACACACACACACAAACTCACACAAAATATTGACGGAGTAGAGGAATCCTTGTAAGCAAAATCTCATTGTTAACAAAAGTTCCACACACAGTTCTTCAGCATATTCACCCTCATTACAGCAGGAATATAAGTTGCTGGGGTGCAGTGGTGCAATCTCGGCTCACTGCAGCCTCCACCTCCCGGGTTCAAATGATTCTCCCACCTCAGCCTCCCTAGTAGCTGGGATTACAACACCCGCCACCACACCCAGATAACTTTTGTATTTTTCTAATACTTGGTGTCTAAATGTAAAACAAAACAAAACAAAACAAAAGGTGTGGTTTAAGCTCTCAAGAAAATTACAGTGAGTGTCATGGAAAGATTATAAGCTGGATGTCCTGTGAGATAATTCTAACTTTGTCACTTAATTAGTTATGCTGGGCAAGTTATTTAACCACTACGAGCCCTGGTTTCTTTATCTGCAAAATGCAAAACAATAGTGTGTGACCTGGTATCTATAGTTTTCCAGTAGACCCCCTACTGAAGGTCTTCATACATAAAATCAGAACTAAATGGGCTTGCTAATTATCCTACTTATGTCTTTCCTTCTCTTGCACTCTCTCTCTCTGTGGTAAGAATATAAGTTTCATGAGGGTACTAAATTATATAAGCAGTACACCATTAGCTTGAGGCTATCTCTGTACTTTGAGCTCCTACATAATGAACTGCAATCTAACTTGGTACATAAACAAACCAAAAGCTAACTTAAGACTATAAAAAACAGCCAAGGTTCATCCAGTCACTGGCAGCTAACTCATCACATCATGGCCAAATAAGGTGGATGCCAGCTGCAGACAATCAGGTGATGTCTCTGCTGTGTTTCTGTGTCCAGCCTGTGAAAGCTCATCACTCAGACTGCTGGGTGGAGCTTTCTGAACCTCTCCTGGTTCTGAGCGTTGCCCAATTCATGAATTGTTCTCTGCAGAAATACACCCTGCTAAATTTAATTTATCTGAAGTTCGTCTTTTAACAAGGGCAAGGACTTGGCTCGATTCACCTTTTTACCCTCAGCAACCAGAAGATTAATACCTCCTCTTATTTTACTATTTAAAAATAACTTTAGAAATATTTTTTCTTAATCAGAAAGAAAACCAAGGTATGAATGTTTATTAGTTATTTGTCTATCACTATAAATTACACAATAAAATAATTTGACACTTAGCAGAAGTTAGCCAGTAGGGATATAGATATGTTGAGGGAGTGGAAGGAGGGAGAAACTTTTGAACATGGATCAATTAAAGAGGAAGGGTAGGACTTTGACCTGTAAAGGGCAACATCAGCTTAGATGACAAAAGAGAGGACGACTCAGGACACAGGATATGGGCACTGAAAGAGATGGATGGAGCCCAAAGATCAACCTTCCCTCCTTTACTGAAGGTCCTGAAAAGGGTACATGGATGCCAACCAAATCATCCCATGTATGCTTCCTTCAAAAGTGTGGCTCCTCCTTTATCATTCTTAGGTGTGTGATAGCTATTTATTAAATTATTTGCAGTTGGAGGGGAAAAGCTAACTGGAGCATCAGCACTTATAGGCCACATGCTCAAGATCAGATTGCATGTGGGGGAAAAATCCATTAATTCAGTAAGTATGTTTAGAGCACCTACTCTGTTACAAACAATGTGCTCGACATAAGGCATGAGTAAATAAAGCCCAGTCCCAGCTAGCTTTTAAGGAACTCAGAGTCTGGAGAGGGAAAAATGACAGATAAAATAAGTCATTGCAATGGTAGTACACACTCCTCTTCAACACCTTGATCTTGGGCAGATTTATTACATCCTCTAAACCTCCTACTCAACATTCCAATGCAAGGCAAGCTCTTTAACAAAGGCATCCAGGAAGGTAAGAAATCCAGATATTTGTTCTTAGTGGTTAAGGAATTAGGCGTCACAGACAGAGAATGGCTTCAAATCCCAGCTCTGCTCCTTGCCAATCATGTGATCTTGGGCAAGTCACCACTTCTTACAACCTATGTTGTGATCTGTAATAATATGTATGTTCTTGTGAGGTGCAAATGAAATAGCGTAGAGAAATGAGGATAGGGACCGATAGGTCCCAGAAGTGTCTAGTACTGCTGTCCTGTGTTCCTCAGCTCTGATGAGCTAATCAATATGGGAAACATGCTGATACCCTCCAAGAGAGCCAAAGCCATCCCCCTTTCAGCAGGTAGCCAGGGAGTTTGAGGGAACAATGGGAGGAGGGCAGTGGGCAGAGCATGCTGATCTGGGATCTGAAGAATGCAGCACAGCTGGGGGCAGTGGGATCTCAGGCATCAGGAGTGCAGATTGACAAGCAGCTTCTAGAGGCAGGGACAATACATCCTGAAACCATGTGGACAACCTGGAGGCCAGGGGCTGAGCTTCAATAGCAATCAACATGGGTTAGGTGCTGCCAATAGAAAGGGGAAGAGGACCCTGCCCAAGTTCACCAGCTCCCTCGTTCACTGGGAATGATGAGCACATATACAGTTTTGTTTACATAATATGTTAAGTGTAATGACATAGTGTACACAAGTTTACTCATTTTTTTAATGCCTGCAGAATGAGTAATGATAATACCACTTACCCTAGAGGGTTGTTGTGAGAACTAAATGGGAGATATAATGCATACAAATATGTATGCATAATATATATGCACACAAATATGTATGCATAATACATATGCACATACATATACACATAAATATGCAATTCATAAATTATGTACTGCTGAAGAAATACTAGTTTATTAATAATTAATCATTCATTTTTGTGTAGGCTCTGAGGAAAATCATGGGACTTACATTTCTCTCTATCCTTGAATAGTGCTGAGCTCAGCTTTAAACATATAGTGGGACCCCAATAAATATTTGTTAAAATAAATATAATCAAAGTCCAGACTCTCAAGCCATTAAAAGTTTCCTTTTTTTAATCTATGGCCATACCATCCTGAATGCACCTGATCTCATCTGATCTTGGAAGATAAGTAGGGTTGGGCCTGGTTAGTACTTGGATGGGAGATGGCCTGGAATACTGGGTGTTGTAGGTATTATAAAAAAAAATAAAGTTTCCCTTTTTTTCTGTTAATTCCAGTTTGTGCAACTCTTTCCTCTTGAGAGCTATTCTTTGCAAAATATAT
Organism: Ateles fusciceps; assembly: GCA_036589455.1. Classification (NCBI taxonomy): domain Eukaryota; kingdom Metazoa; phylum Chordata; class Mammalia; order Primates; family Atelidae; genus Ateles; species Ateles fusciceps. The sequence goes on from JAZHEH010002496.1 coordinate 6,697,758, forward strand.
CTTCTGGTTTCCTATGCGCATGAATAGGTACCTTTGCTACTGGCTTTAGCAAAAGCAGCAAGTCCCTCCAAAGACAGAATTTGGCCTGGGGCAATTGCAGTGGGCCAAGTTCTCTGCTCCAAAGATCAACTGTGACCAGAGGATTACCTGGGGGATTAATAATTGGCTGTGAGAAGTTGACAGCCAGACCCAGCCTAAGAAATGCAGGGCGCTGCACTTTTCATTGTATCCTGAAAACAAAAAACAAAAAACACATCTAAAATGGCAATATGTTTTCCCCACTAAGTGATTATATGAGGAATCAGAACACATGCATAGAAACAATCCATATGACTGGCTCAGGTTTCTGGAAATACATTAGAAGAATTTCTTTAAAATAAGCTCTGCTTTCTATACAGTCTGCCTGTGGGCATAAACAGTTTTTCAATCAGTTTGTTTTGACTACAGATTTAATAGTACTACAGAGAGAAAAGTGCTCTCACTTAGAACTAATCGTTATAATTATATTACAATCAGGTTCTGATGATCTGCTCCAAGATTTTTAAAGGTATGTACAATGAGATTATTTTGTGGATGCTGAGACCCTATTTTCCATCTGTGGCTCTGTGGCTACTTTCATTAATTGTGTAATTCAAAGCTTTTTTCCGACCCAATCAATTTGCCTGAAGTCATGGGAATTTTTCTGTAAGGATACAGCTGCATGGGCACTAAGAAAAGATGACAACTTAGTTTCAGGAAGAATAGGTACACTTAATTCAGTTGGGCTCACGGACCAAGAACAGAGAAGCCATCCATACCTTAGAGATTTTTTGAGACTGACCTTTCCATCTCTCTTCATGATATTTCTAATCTCTCTTTCTTCAACGTGATTATCATGGAGCTGTCTGTAATTCATCATATCATGCTCAGTTTCAAACATCCCTAACCCACCTCCTTGTTCTTCTGAAAGAATCTGATCAAGTGGGCTTGTTTTGTATCACATAGGACACTGGCTAGTTTATCGGTTGGCAGCCTTTGGGTGTGGTGCTTGTCCCCGAAAACAGAGATATAGCGGTCGAAATATGGTAAGCAAACAGAGTTACATGGTCAGAGGCTCCCTTTTCAGGAAGGACTATATACAGGCTTCTCAGAAAGTTTCAGTGGGACTGAGCCCCATATGCCCCAAGAAGCAATGTACTCATTTACTCACCCTGTAGTGACTTCTTTCCTTTCTCTGTTTTACTTTCCCCTTGTCCTCATTTATGCTTCCTGAGGTTACCTCCCAAATAAACAATCTAGATTCGAGTCTTTGTCTCAGAATCGGCTTTTTGAGGAACGCAAACTAAAATAAAAACACTGTAAATATGAGAGACAATCTGCCTAAACTAGCTTGTCTTCAGAGTCACCATAGAGCTTCAGAAAAGTACAGACTCCTGGCCTGCACATGAGTCACAATCTTTGAATCTCAGAAATCTCCATTCGTAAAAGCATTTAAGGGAATTCTGATAGTAAGTCAGCCTGGGAACTACAGTAATACATAATCATATCCCAAAGTTTTTAAAACAATTTCCATTATTTTATGTCGGTCAATTAGCCATCATTTATACACATCAAAGCCTAGAGGTGCCTTTTGAAAAAAGTAAGTTGGTGGTGGTGGTGGTTGGTTGGTATACCTGAATATTTTTCTTGCCTTTGTAGCAACTCATTACCCAAAAATAAAAGATAAGGAATTAAAATAATGTTACTTAGAAAAGCAAGTTATAAGAAAATCTTGGACATTCACCCTATGTGAGGTTCTTCTGAATCCTGCTTAAATATATCCTGCTTAAATTTTAAGAAATAACTTGATGGTCATTTTCTACCATCTCTACCCTGTGGGCCAAAATGAAATTTTCCTTCCTTAATGCTCCCAGAGCACTCTGACTGGATATTCATTTACAGCCTTTCCACTGAGTTTTTTTAGTTATTTGTTATAGTCGGTAAGACTAATATGCTTGATTATGAACTATTTGAGGACACTGTTTTCGCTATTTTAAAATTTATCTTGGAAACCTGAGCTCTTGGCATACAGCGGAAGCCCAGTAAATATTAAACTTGTGATTTAAAAAATTATAAATCCAGGCCAATCAATCCTCTGCTTAAACCCTTCTTTGGCTTACTGTTGCATTTTGGATAAAATACAAACTCTTTAACATGACTTAAAAGTTCTACATGTGAGGGCTTCTGGCTTCCATGTAGCAAGTAGAAATTGGAGAGTCACTCCTACACTTACCAGAAGAAAAGACCATATAATCTACAGAACCATAAACCCTCTTGAACTTGTCAAAGAACTGAACCCATCAAAGTAGCAGGGCAACGAACTATCCTGAAACCTAAGGCAGGTGCCTCCATGGACAGATGAGATGGGAGCTCTGGCTTACCACACAAGTTAGTCAGAAAAACTTGGTTAAGTTGAAAATTTTAACAAATTATAAAAGGCGAAGCTTGAGCTAACATTATTACTTTTATTTTTAACAACAACCTCTAGTCCAGATGAGCTAACATTAGATTACAGATCTCCTAGTAGCTGTAGACACAAGCAGAATTTGCAACCATTTGCAGCTTCCCCCCACAGCTCTCACTGAGCGTTCATGTGAGAGTGACGTCAAGGCAAAAGACTGGAGAAAACTTCCCTGGTGAAGGTTTAGGGAAGAAACACAGTAGACACTGCAAGAAAAGCATAAGACCGCTCCTGGATGGTTCTTCTTCCCTGTCTCCTCTATGGTACAAAAAACCCTTAAGCTTCTGGTGGAAGCATAACAAACTCTGTCACCCTCAGGGCACAGATGAAGACCCTTTGCAGCTGGGGTAAAAACAGAAAAAAATTTACCTCTCAAGTAAGGGTAGGAAAAGTCCTGGGTTCAGAAAAGGGCCTTAGAGATCCTTTACCGATGAGGAGGGGGCAGGATAACCAAGAAGCACCTACCACTGAGACCCAGGAACACAGTGTCTGCCTAAGACTGAGGCTAAACTAGGACAAGAGAAAACACCTACATTGTAGCCCTTAAATAAGACTAGAAAGCACTAAAAAACAAATAACAGCAGCCTACTGCTGGGTGTGATGCCAGAGCATGGAGAAAAGCTTTCTCTTCAAGACATAGGGTCACAGGGAAAATCTAACGCTATAGATAGAAGAGGAGCATTGAGAAAAACCCTCCAGAAACTAATCCCTGACCCTAAACACAAAATAATGCTAGATGAATTTGAAGCCTCTGCTACACCGAGGGTAAACACATCAGCAACAAAGCCAACTTAACTCCTGATTAAATTACTTCAACCCTCCACACTTAATACTTAGCAAAAGATGAGTTATGCCTATTTCCAAGGATAAACAGGATTTGCCACACTCTCTACTGTCCTACATAAAATGTCAGGCTTTCACCCCAAATCATGATTCACATAAAGAAGCAAGAAAAATACACTGTCAAGAGACAGAGTTATCAATAGAACTAGACTCAGATATGATTCAGATACCTGAATTATCAGACAGGGGTAACAAAACTAAATATGACTAATATGAAAAAAACTGTAGTATAAAAGATAGATAACATGCATGAACAGATAGGTAATATCAACCAAGAGACAGAAATTATAAGAATAAATGAAATAGAAATGCTAAAAATAGTAAACGTGGTAACATGTATGAAGAAAGCCTTTGATAGTCTCATCAGTTGCCTGGAAAAAACAGGAAAAGAATGAGTGAACTTGGAGACAGATCATTAGAAATTACTCAAATGAAATACAAATGAAAAAAATATTTTTTAAAAATAGAGTGTTCAAGAGCTATGGTACAATATCAGTCCATGTAACTGGATCCTAGAAGGAAGGAAAAAAAGAAGCAATATTTGAAGACATATTGAGAATTTTCAAACATTAATAAAAGATACCAATCCACAAATCCAAGAAGTTCAGAGAACACCAAGCAAGATACATTAAACACACACACACACATACACACAAGCATGCATGCACACATGTACACACGCACACACAGCTCCAGACATATTAAAATTTCTAAAAAACAAAGAAAAAGGGTTAGGCTTGAAATCGTCCAGAAAATACACATGTATGCATGTGTGTATGCACCCCTCCCCCCCCCTACACACACACATTAACACATACAAGGAACAACTAAAAAAAAATTGCAGTAGATTTCTTGTTAAATCTATTCAAGCCAGAGGACAGTGGAATGGTATCTTTAAAGTGTGTTTAAAAATTTACAACCTGGACAATTTTTTACACAGCAAAAATATCTTTCAAAAATGAAGGAGTAGTAAAGATATTTTCCCAACAAAAATTGAGACATTTGTTGCAAGAAGACCTGCACCAAAAGAAATGCTAAAAGTTCTTAAGGAAGAAGAAATACGATACAGACAGAAACTTGGGATCTACACAAAGAAAAACAGTAATGTAAGTGGCATTAATGGAACTAAATATAAAATTATTTTAATTGCTCTGAAAAATTTCTGACTCTTCAAAGTAAAAATAATGGTAACAATTGTGTATTTATAGTACAGTTGGCCCTCTGTATCCATGGATTCCATATCCATAGATTTAACTAATTATGGATTGAAATATTTAAAACATGCAACAATAAAAATTAATGGAAATAGAAAACAATATAGTATAACAACAATTTACATAGCATTTACATTGTATGAAGTATTGAAAGTAATCTAAGAGATAATTTAAAGTATATGAGAAGACTCTCCAAGATGGCTGAATAGACACAACTCTGGCCCACAACACCCAGCGAGAGAGATGCAGAAATCCAGAGATCTAGCTCCAACCGAGGTACCAGGTGCATTTTAATGGGTATGGTCTGATGGTGAGCAAAGCCCATGCAGGGCAGACCGAGACGTGGAGAGGTGCTGCTTCACCTAGAAAGTGCATCTGACTGGTGAGTCAAAGGCTCCCCCTCTGGCACTTGAGTCCAGATACAGCACTTCCCCCAAAGGCTCAGCAATACACAGAACAGGGGATCTTTGCCAGTCAAGCACCAGGAATTACAAGCGCAGGGTTGAATAATAATCCAGGATGGCATCCTGGATTGCCGCACATACCTAAACAGATGCATAAGCCCAAAAGGTGGCCGGGAGAGCCTGCGGACGGAGCTACTGCCCCCTCCCACCACCTGGAGAGACAGGGGAGCTGTAAGCGGGAGCAGGTGGGTGGCCCCTACCCCATGACTGGGAGAGAGAGGAAGCTGAAAATGAGAGACAGCCGGGTGCGGCTGGGTGGGTACCTACCCTCCCCCACAAACCCCAGAGGGCTGAAGCTCTGATGCTAGTGGGTTGTGCAGCCAGTGCCACAGTCTGAGTTGAACCCTGAATGATCCAGCCTAGTGGAGGAAGGGCACAACCCACCATTAGAAGGGTGGGACTAGGCTACATGTTTTAACAAAAAACACAGGAAGCCTATGTAGCAATGGGACTGCATTCTTGACCACTGAGCAGCACCACTAGGTCAGCGGAAGAGGCAGGCCTAAACCCCCAGTGTAAATAAAGAGACACAGGAAACTTCCCTAGTAAACTGAAGAAGTCCCTAGAAACCCAGTAGCTTCTCAACAGGCAGACAAGTGACCTCATCAAGCAGCTCCCTGAGACCACAGCCAGGTAAATTCACAAAGATGGGAAAAAAACAGTGAAAAAAGATGAAACCATCAAAGATCAGAACACCTCTTCTCCTTCAAGGGATCACAACTCCTCAACAACACGGGGAACACAACATGACTGAGAAGGAGTACGACGAATTGACAGAAACAGGCTTCAGAAGGTGGATAATAACAAACTTTTCTGAGCTAAAGGAACACATTCTAACTCAATGCAAAGAAACCAAAAACCCTGAAAAAAGGTTAGATGAAATGCTAACTAGAATAACCAGCTTAGAGAAGAACATAAACGACTTGATGGAGTTGAAAAACACAGCACAAAAACTACATGAAGCAAACAGATTTTAATAGCTGAATCAATCAAGCAGAAGAAAGGATATCAGAGATTGAAGATCAACTAAATGAAATAAAAAAGAGAAGGCAAGACAAGAGAAAAAGAGAGAAAAGAAATGAACAAAGCCTCCAAATATGGGATTATGTGAAAAGACCTAATCTACGCTTGATCGGTGCACCTGAATATGATGGGGAGAATGAATCCAAGCTGGAAAACACGCTCCAAGATATTATCCAGGAGAACTTCCCAAGCCTAGCAAGGCAGTCCAAATTTCAAATTCAAGAAATACAGAGAACTCCACAAAGATATTCCTCAAGAAGAGCAACCCCAAAGCACATAATCGTCAGATTCACCAGGGTCAAAATGAAGGAAAAAATGCTAAGGGCAGCCAGAGAGAAAGGTCAGGTCACCCACAGAGGGAAGCCAATCAGACTCACAGCAGATCTCTCATTAGAAACCCTACAAGCCAGAAGAGAGTGGGGGCCAATATTCAATATCCTTTGAAATACCCTACCTTGAGCTTGGCTATAATGAATACATTTTAAACAATCCTGCCAACTCCATTTTGCCCACCCTGAGTTATGTAGGGCATTCTGTTCAAAAAGCTTGTGGTCTGAGACACCTGGCATCTTTGTAACCAATCTTCTGAGAAACAGGGCCCACGAGCCCTGTACATCCTGTATCTGTAACCGTGTAACTGCTGCCCCACACTGCTACCCCACATCCTGAGTAAAAAAAACAATTTAAAGTAGAACTTTTGTCAGACCCCCCTTCTCCCCTAACCTGCTCATTCTGCTTCTGTAATAATCTGCTTACTGCCCCCTGACCCTAAACTGGTATAAAAATGTGAACTGCCCTTTGTTCTTGGCTGAGAGGTTTGAGCTCTAGCTGACTCTCGGACGCCAGCATAAAGATGGGCTCTCAACAAACTCAGTGCATGGTGCTTCTGTTTAAACTCGCTGGGGTATAACACCTTAAAGAAAAGAACTTTCAACCCAGAATCTCATATCCAGCCAAACTAAGCTTCATAAGCAAAGGAGAAATAAAATTCTTTACAGACAGGAAATTACCAAGAGATTTTGTCACCACCAGACCTGCCCTACAAGAGCTCCTAAAAGAAACACTAAGCATGGAAAGGAACAAGTACCAGTTACTGCAAAAGCAAACCAGTTGGCAAAGACCAAAAATGCAATGAAGAAAATGAGTCAACTAACGGGAAAGAAAACCAGCCAGTAACAAAATGGCAGGATCAAATTCACACATAACAATATTAACATTGAATGTAAATGGTCTAAACACCCCAGTAGAAAGACACAGACTGGCAAAGTGGATAAAAAGTCAAGACCCATCGGTGTGCTGTATTCAGGAAACCCATCTCACATACAAAGACACACATAGACTCAAAATAAAGGGATGGAAGAAGATTTACCAAGCAAATGGAGAACAAAAAAAAAGCAGGGGTTGCAATCCTAATCTCTGATAAAATGGACTTCAAACCAACAAAGATCAAAAGAGACGAAGAGGACACTACATAATGGTAAAAGGATCAATCCAACAAGAAGCGCTAACTACCCTAAATACATATGCCCCCAACACAGGAGCACCCAGATACATAAAGCAAGTTCTTAACAACCTAAAACGAGATTTAGACTCCCCACACAATAATAGTGGTAGACTTCAACACTCCACGGTCAACATTAGGCAGATCAACGAGACAGAAATTCACAAGGACATCCAGGACTTGCATGCAGAGCTGGACCAAGCGGACCTAATAGACATATACAGAACGCTCCACCCTAAATCCACAGAATATAAATTTTTCTCAGCACCACATTGCACTTACTCTAAAATTGACCACATCATTAGAAGCAAATCATTCCTCAGCAAATGCAAAAGAATGGAAATCATAACAAACAGTCTGTCAGACCACAGTGCAGTCAGACTAGAACTCAAGATTAAGAAACACACTCCAACCCCCACAACCACTTGGAAACTGAACAACTTGCTTCTGAGTGTCGACTGGATAAACAATGAAATGAAGGCAGATATAAAGATATACTTCAAAACTAATCAGAAAGAAGACACAACAGAATCTCTGGGACACCTTTTAAGCAGTGTCAAGAGGGAAATTTATAGCAATAAATGCCCACATGAGAAACAAGGAAAGATCTAAAATTGACACCCTATCATCAAAATTTAAAGAGCTAGAGGAGGAAGACCAAAAATCTCAAAAGCTAGCAGAAGACAAGAAATAACTAAGATCAGAGCCAAACTGAAGGAGATAGAGACACAAAAAACCCTTCAAAAAAATCAATAAATCCAGGAGCTGGCTTTTTGAAAAGATCAACAAAATAGACAGACCACTAGCCAGATTAATAAAAAAGAAAAGGGAGAAGAATCAAATAGATGCAATAAAAAACCATAAAAGGGGACATCACCACAGATTCCACAGAAATACAAACCACCATCAGAGATTACTACAAACAGCTCTATGCACATAAACAAGTAAACCAGGAAGAAATGGATCAATTCCTAGACACTCGTACTCTACCAAGACTAAACCAGGAGGAAACTTGAAATCCTGGACAGACCAATAACAAGGACTGAAGTAGAGGCAGCAATCAATAGCCTACCAACCAAAAAAAGTCCAGGTGCAGACAGGTTCACAGCCGAATTCTACCGGATACAAAGAAGAGCTGGTTCCATTCCTTCTGAAACTGTATCAAGCAATACAAAAGGAGAGAATCCTCCCTAACTCATTTTATGAGACCAACATCATCCTGATACCAAAACCAGGGCAGAGACTCAACTGAAGAAGAAAACTCCAGGCCAATATCCATGATGAACATCGATGCACAAATCTTCAATAAAATACTGGCAAACAGATAGCAACAGCACATCAAGAAGCTTATCCACCACAATCAAGTAGGCTTCATCCCGAGGGATGCAAGTATGGTTCAACATACTCAAATCCGTAAATGTAATCCATCACACGAATGGAACCAAAGACAAAAACCACATGATTATCTCAATAGAGGCAGAGAAGGCCTTCGACAAAATTCAACAGCCCTTCATGTTAAAAACTCTCAATAAACTAGGTATCGATGGAACATACCATAAAATTATAAAAGCTATAGAGGACAAGCCTACAGCCAATATCATACTAAACGGGCAAAAGCTGGAAGAATTCCCTTTGAAATCAGGCACTAGACAAGGATGCCCTCTCTCACCACTCCTACTCAATATAGCATTAAAAGTTCTAGCCAGAGCAATCAGGCAAAAAAAAGAAATAAAGGGTATTCAATTAGGAAAGGAGGAAGTCAAATTGTCTCTATTTGCAGATGACATGATTGTATATCTAGAAGACCCCACTGTCTCAGCCCAAAATCTTCTCAAACTGATAAGCAACTTCAGCAAAGTCTCAGGATACAAAATCAATGTGCAGAAATCACAAGCATTCCTATATACCAATAACAGACAGAGAGCCAAATCAAGAGTGAACTCCCATTCACTACTGCTACAAAGAGAATAAAATACCTGGGAATACAACTAACAAAGGAGGTAAAGGACCTGTTCAAGGAGAACTACAAACCACTGCTCAATGAAATAAGAGAGGACACAAACAGATGGAAAAACATTCCATGCTCATAGTTAGGGAGAATTAATATTGTGAAAATAGCCATACTGCCCAAAGTAATCTATAGATTCAATGCTATCCCCATCAAGCTACCAATGACCTTCTTCACAGAACTGGAAAAAACCACTTCTAACTTCATATGGAATCACAAGAGAGCCCACATAGCCAAGACAATCCTAAGCAAAAAGAACAAAGCTGGAGGCATCACACTGCCAGACTTCAAACTATACTGCAAGGCTACAGTAATCAAAACAGCATGATACTGGCACCAAAACAGAGACATAGACCAATGGAACAGAACAGAGGCCCTAGAAGAGACATCACACATCTACAACCATCTGATCTTTGACAAACCCAACAAAAACAACCAATGGGGAAAGGACTCCATGTTTAATAAATGGTTTTGGGAAAACTGGCTAGCAATGTGCAGAAAGCAGAAACTTGGACCCCCATCTGTCACCTTACACTAAAATTGACTCCACATGGATTAAAGATTTAACCATAAAACCTAACACCATAAATTCACTAGAAGAAAACGTAGGCAAAACCATCCAGGACATAGGCATAGGCAAGGACTTCATGACTAAAACACCAAAAGCAATGGCAATAAAAGCCAAGATAGACAAATGGGATCTAGTTAACTCCAGAGCTTCTGTACAGCAAAAGAAAACCATCATTAGAGCAAACTGGCAACCAACAGAATGCGAAAAAATTTTTGCAATCTACCTATCTAACAAAAGGGCTAATATCCAGAATCTACAAAGAAGTAAAACAGATTTTCAAGAAAAAAATAAAACAAACAACCCCATTCAAAAGTGGGCAAAGGATATGATCAGACACTTTTCAAAAAGAAGACATATATAAGGCCAACAAACATATTGAAAAAATGCTCATCATCACTTGTCATTAGAGAAATGCAAATCAAAACCATACTGAGATATCATCTCACGCCAATTAGAATGGCGATCATTAAAAAATCTGGAGACAACAGATGCTGGAGAGGATGTGGAGTAATAGGAACACTCTTACAGAGTTGGTGGGAGTGTAAATTAGTTCAACCATTGTGGAAGACAGTGTGGCGATTTTCAAGGATCTAGAAATAGAAATTCCATTTGACCCAGCAATCCCATTACTGGGTATATACCCAAAGAACTACAAATTGTTCTACTATAAAGACACTTGCACACATATGTTCATTGCAGCCCTGTGTACAATAGCAAAGACCTGGAACCAACCCAAATGCTCATCAATGACAGACTGGACAAAGAAAATGTGGTACATATACACCATGGAATACTATGCAGCCATAAAAAATGATGAGTTCATGTCTTTTGTAGGGACTTGGATGAATCTGGAAACCATCATTCTCAGCAATCTGACACAAGAACAGAAAGCCAAGCACCACATGTTCTCACTCATAGGTGGCTGTTGAACAATGAGAACATGTGGACTCAGGGGAGAGGAGCATCACACACTGGGGGCATTTAGGGGGAGTAGGGAGGGACAGAGGGGGGGTGGGGAGGGGTGGGGGAGGGGTAACATGGGGAGAAATGCCAGATATAGTATGCACCTAAAGTAAATTAAAAAATAAAATAAAAATGAAGTATATGAGAGGATGCAAGTAGGTTATATACAAATTCTACACCATTTTGTGTAAAGGAACTTGAGCATCCATGGATTTTGATATCCATGGGAGGTGTGGAAACCAATCATGGCTACCAAATAACAACTGTTGTACACACTTAAAATATATTATAGTATATATAAAGTAGCACAAAGGATGGGAAGGGAAAATTAGAAGTATATGACTGTAACATTCAAATATTATACTTGAAGTGGTAAAGTATTAGGTAGACTGTGACTAATTAAATTTGTATATCGTAAACCCTATGGCAATCTCTAAAAAGATTATTAAAATGTATAAGCCAATAGTGGAAATAAAATTATAACAATATTCAATTCAAAGGAAGACATTATAAGAGAAATAATTTTTAAAAATAGAAACAAGTTGTCCATTTTGTTACAAACATATTAATAATTGCATTAAATATAAAATGATCTAAACACACTAATTAAAAGAGATTGTCAAATTGGATTAAAAAGCAAGACCCAAAACTATACAGTGTCTATAAGAAACTGTCTTTAAATTAAATGATATGTTAAATATAAAAGATGAAAATACATACACATATAATATATAACATAAAAATGTCTAGCCAAAAGAAAGTTGAAGTGACCACATTAATATCCAACAAAGTAGACTTCAAAGGATTTTAGGAGAGATAAAGAAGATGATTATATGATGTTAAAAAGGCTCACTTCAACAAAAAGACATAATGATTCTATATGTGTATGTGCCTAACAAGGAGTTTCAAATGACATGAAGTAAAAACTTACAAAATGAGGAGAAATAGACAAATTCACAATTTTAGTTGGAGACTTTAAGATTGTTTTCACATAATTGATAGAATAAGTGGTAAGGAAATTATTAGTAAGAATACAGAAGACCTGAACAACACTATCAAATAAGTACCTGAAAAGATGCTCAACATAGGAAAATGGAGATTCAAAGTACAAGGAGATACCACTACACACCTATTTCAATGGATACAGGTTTTGTTTGTTGTTTGTTTTTTGTTTGTTTGTTTTACAATAACTGGCCAGGCATGGTGGCTCATGCCTGTAATTCCAGCACTTTGGGATGCTAAGGCAGGCAGATTGCTTGAGCCTAGGAGTTCAAGACCAGCCTGGGCAACCAGGCAAAACCCCATCTCTACAAAAAGTACAAAAATTATCTGGGCATGGTGGTGGATGCCTGCAGTCCCAGCTACTCAAGAGACTGAGGTGAGAGGCTCACCTGAGCCCGGGAGCTTGCAGTGAGCCAAGATTGCACCACTATGCTCCAGCCTGGGTTACAGAGTGAAACTCTGTCACAAAAACAAACAAGCAAGAAAAAGCACTTTTATCAGTTGCTGGTGGGAGTGCAAAATGTACAGCCACTTTCGGAAATTGTTGCCAAATATATATATTTACCACATGGTCCAGAAATTCCATTCCTAGGTATTTACCCAAGTGAAATGAACATTTAGGTTCACACATAAATCTGAATTTGAATGTTTATAGTGGATGTATTCATAATTACTCTAAACTAGAAATAATCCAAATGTCCTTTGCCTGCTGCATGAATAAATAAACTGAGGTACATTCACACGACAGAATACTACTCAGCAATAAAAAGCAACAAGCTTCTGAGACACACAGCATGAATTTCAAATGCGTTAGGATGCTTGCTCTCGCCATTCCTATTCAACATACTACTGGAAGTGCTAGCCAGAACCAACAGGCAAAAATAGGAAAAGAAGTCAAACTATCTTCTTTTTGCTGAAGATATTATTTTACACAAAGGAAACTATAAAGATTTCACCAAACATCTCCTGGAACTGATAAACAACTTCAGTAAAGTTTCAAGATACAAATATAAAAAATGTACAAAAATCAGTGACATTTTTATACACCAATGACATTCTAGCTGAGAGCCTATCAAGAATACAATTCCATTTATAGTAGCCAAACATACAAGAAAAGAAATACCTAGGAATATATCTAAGTATAGGTGTATTCCAAGGAGATGTATAACCAAGGAGGTGAAAATCTTTTCAAGAACTATAAAACGTTGCTGAAATAAATGAGAAAAAACAAAAACAAATGGAAAAATATTTCATGCTTATGGATTGGAAGAATCAATATTGTTAAAATGGCTATATTGCCCAAAGCAATTTACAGATTCAATGCTATCTCTATCAAAATACCAACATCATTTTTCACAGAATTAGAAAAAAACTATTCTAAAATTCATATAGAAGTAAAAAAAGAATCCAAATAGCCAAAGCAATTCTAAGCAAAAAGAACAAAGCTGGAGGCATCACATTACCTGACTTCAAATTGCAACAAGAACAAAAATTGACAAGTGGGACCTAATTAAACTAAAGAGCTTCTGCACAGCAACCTAAATTACCAACAGCATACAAAGACAGCCTACAGAATGGGGGAAAATATTTACAAACTGTGCATCCAACAAAGGTCTAGTAACAAGAATCTACAAGGAACTTAAACAAATCAACAAGCAAAAACCAAATAATCCAGCTTAAAAATGGGCAAAGGACATGAACAGACACTTCTCAAAGAAGATATACAAATGGCCAACAAACATATGAATAAATGCTCAACATCACTAATCGTCAGAGAAATGCAAATCAAAACCACAATGAGATATCGTCTCACATCAGTCAGAATGGCCGAAGAATCAAAAAACAACAGATGCAGCAAGGCTGCAGAAGAAAAGCAATGCTTATACATTGCTGGTATGAATGGAAATTAGTTCAGCCACCATGGATAGCAGTTTGGAGATTTCTCAAAGAACTTAGAATTACCATTTGACCCAGCAATCCCATTATTGGGTGTATACCTAAGGAAAAATAAATCGTTCTACCAAAAGGACATATGCATTTGTATGGCACATTACGATGTTATTCACAGTAGCAAAGACATGGAATCAACCTATGTGTCCATCAACAGTGGTTTGATAAAGAGAATGTGGTGTTTATACACTAAGGAGTACTACTCAGCCATAAAAAAGAATGAAGAAATCATGTCCTTTGCAGCAACACAGAAGCAACTGGTGGCCATTATCCTAAGCAAATTAACATAGAAACAGAAAACCAAATACCACATGTTCTCATTTATAAGTGGAAGCTAAATATTGAATATACAAGGACATAAATATAAGAGCAATAGATAACTACTAGTGTGGGGGAGGGAAAGCAGCATTGAAAACTTACCTATTTGGTACTATGCTCACTATCAGGGTGATGGGACCATCCATACCTCAAACCTCAGCATCACGCAATTTAGCCATGTAACAAATCTGCACATATACCGCCTAAATCCAAGAAACAAACAAAAGAAAAAAATGCATTGTACCAAGTGAAAGAAGGCAAACTCAAAAGGCTACACATTATATATCCCTTTTCTATAACATTTTTGTAAGGGTCAAATCATAGGGTCAGAAGAAACCTAAGAGGATGTGAAGGGGAGTTTTGTTAACAAAGGGGCACTAAAGGATTGTTTTGAGGTTCTCAAACTCTTTTATATCTTAATTGTAGTGGTGGTTACATGGCTATATGGGTATATAGAAGCTCACAAAGCTATACACTAAAAATGCGACTGACTCTATATAAATCATAATTTTTAAAGGAAAAAAAGTTATGTAATCTGGCCTCAGTTTACCTCTTGTCCTGTGATTGTCCTCTCGGTCACTACAATCACTGGCCTTCTTCACCTCTTAAAATGCCCCATGCTATCACTGCCTCCTTCACACATGCTGTTCTCTGTGTTTGAAAAACTAACTACACACTCTTCATCTAGTTCTATTTTACTCATTCTTAAGCCTCAAATACTGGGTTCAAATCTAGGATCTACCATTTACTGGTTGTATGACTTGGGCTTGTTAATTAACATCTTTGTAGGTTTCCTAATCTGTAAAATGGAGATATGAATAGTGTGTATGTTATAAGGTTTCCTTGAGGATTACATGAGTAAATATGTATGCCTAGTTCATAGCAACATTATATAAGGTAGCATAATAATTAATCAGGGAGATCAACCCTAACTTCCTTCCTATGCTGTCTCCTGTTATTTTCCTTAATAAGCATCATAAAATTTGTATGAATATATTTATCTGTGTGTTTAACATCCAGCTCCATGGAAAGTAAAGTATATGCTTTGTATACTATGTCCATGTACTGTATACTGTTTTGGCATGTTTGGGCTACTACAGCAAAAACACCACGGGCCGGTGACTCATAAAAAAAGAAATATATTTCTCATAGTGCTGGAGGCTAGGGAAGTCCAAGATCAAGGTGCCAGCAGATTCAGTGTCTAGTGAGAACTTGCTTCATGGTGCAGGGATGGCTGTCTTTTTGCTGTTCCCTTACATGGCAGAAGGCGAACAAGTGAGTTCTCTGGGGTCTCTTTGATAAGAGTTTTGGTCCTATTACCTAATCCTATGCAGAGCTCTCATGACCTAATTACCTCCCAAAATCCCAGCTCCAAATACAGTCACATTAGAGAATTATATTTCAACATATTTATTGGGGGTTTAGTGGGAGAGAAGGGGGATAAAAACATTCAGTCCATAGCATCTATCTATCTATATATACTCTATATATTCACACTATATATGTTCCTGACACAATGTAGGCACTTAATAAATACTAAGTGAATGAATGAATGGTTAGAAGAATGGCATCCTAGATAAGCATGTTTCTCATAACTTAATCTCTTGCTGGGATACAAATGCCATTGTCATCCTGACTACATTCACAAAGTGAATGGATGATGAATACTGGTGCAACTTGGTAGCACTTTTGAGTCAAAGCTCAGACTCAGCTGCCGTTGCCTCACTCATCTGCTTCCGCCAAGCCATGCCTCACTGCCCTCCTAGTTTCACCTATGACTGGGTAGAGAAGTCAGGCGACCTCTAACTTGCAGGCTCAGTCATCTTCAGTTCGACAAGCAGAAAGTGAGAAGCAACATACTGGCCTCAGAGTCTGGTTCAATTCTCCACTTTCTCCACTCCACCTTTACCAGAAGGCCATGCATTCTGAAAGTTACTGAACAAGCTTCACTCAGCAAAGCCCATCCTTTGATCGCCTCAACACTCAAGTGTTGGGGCAGTTGTTCGAATACTGTATGAGGCTATGCTCTGTGAAGGAGAAGACTTGCTAGCTAGAAGAGAAACTTGTCAGCCAGAGCCCCACATGTCTCTGCTCTGGGAATGTTTCCTAGAGAGAGAGAGGAACACGAGAAAGAGAAGTCGGTTCTCTCACGGGTGGGGAAAAAAAAAACAAAAAATCACCAGAAACCCAGATGGAAACAGCCCAGAGGTAGGTGGCTCAGAGGAAGCTGGCGACTGCATGGACCATGGTGCATTGGGACAAGGAAGCAGGACTGGGCAGGCACAAGTGAACAATAGAGAATAGCAACACCAGGGTTTGCGGGGGTGGGGGTGGGTGGCGGCAGTTTCCCAGAGCAGAAGGTCTTGAACAAATGCTACAAGCGGTGGTTCTGCTTCAAGATGAGGCAGGCCACTCCTCCTCCCATAAAGGCTCTTGAGGAATGAGTGAACATTCCCAGGACTATATACTTTGGGGGACTAAGGATTTTCCAGCTACTCATATAAATCCCATTAAAAACCTCAGAAATATCTGAAGCTGGGCACCTCTGAAATGAACTGGACTACCCATGTGAACATGTTGGGGGCAGGGGGCCAGAGCCGTGGAAACGTAGGAAACATTATCGTAAATGTGAATACTTCTTCTCACCCACCAGCTGGCGAAGCTGGACGGATGTCAGTTATGCCCGCTGATTGACTGAGCTGCGATCCCCTCATCGTGGCCACTGCGCGGCTCCATCTGGCATTTAGTCTCTGTGATTGGGATAGTTTGGGAAAGTGGCCAAAATGATCATATCCTGCTCTCCACAGTCTGCTTCAGCAGCTGCATGTATACCCAGCCTATGCCCCAAAATATATTAATCTAGACAAAGTAAGTTTTACTTGGATTTGATTTAGAAGAGATAATATCAAAGATGAGAACATTTTCCTTGAATAAGTGAACATAATCAGTGTGCTAAATTATAAAATTCAATGTATGCTATTTAGTAGAGAACTGTTTCAAGTTATGGAAATTCTACATGGGATATCTCATGATTATCATACAAAAATATAAAACCGAATTTCAGTTCACACTAATAAATGCTAGGTTAGGTAAAGACACTCCAAGGTCATAAAATTTAGCAATATGTAAGATTTGCCAAGACTAAGATGAGATGGTGGACTTCTTTTTGTTTCTTGTGAAGAAAAAATAACTTTTATAGACCATGTCACCAAAGGAGCAATTAATAAGAAAGAACACATCATTAAACTCTGCTCTCAGGTAATGTATATGCTACAGCGTTCAGTGTTCATAACCCAGGCTCTTCTTAGTGAATCGTAACATTGCCTTCATTATCACTACCATTCTCGGGTAATTGGTTTCCTTCCGTCTTACCCAGGAATGGGTTTTAAACCAAATTTTTGAACTCTTTTGCAAAGCATGTACCTTAGATTTCACATGGATTGTCATTTTAGGAGCAAATTAACTGAAGTTTTCCCTTACAATGTGCTTAGGTCATACAGTCCCAAAAGCCTGGAACAAGGGAAAAAAATGACTTCTTCTACCACAATTACCACAAATTCTTCAGACACTCAGCAATCCACAGCTTTTTGTTCTGGGTTTTGTAAAGAAGTAATTCAAAGCTTAATATTTCTGGAATCCTTGGAGACACAGAGTCTCATGAATATGATCTATTCTGGAATTGTCTCCTTAGGCAAATAAGCTACAACCAGTTGATGCGAGTCTGACTTCATGCTGGGTTGACCTTACAGTGGGAGAAGGCATGGCGGGCATGGAATCGTCATCTGGTCTTGTCTTAAAGAAAGATGCTGGTTGTTGCTATTCACACACCTACTGTGAATGATGTGCTTTATTTTGAAATGTAGACTTTTACTTAAAAGAGTCTTTTTGTACAACTATGATACAAGATAATTGGCTTGCCTGAATTGTACACTTTTCAACCAGTTGTTTTGATATCATGTAAACTCGGTCCGGTCAGAGAAAGAAATGAATACATTTTGCATTAGCTAATCTTTCCTCAAAGCTGTGAGATTATCTCAGACAATGAGTTAACTAGTGCTTTTATACCAAATGGTTATATTTGAAAGGTATCTGAACAGAGAAGATGAATACAGCATAGAACAGTGCTTCCCAGACCTTAATGTGTATACGAATTGCCTGGGAGCTGGTTAAAATGCAAATTCTGATTCAGTGGATGTGGGCTGGGGCCTGGGATGCTTCATTTCCCAGGTGGTGATGATGCTGCCAAACCAAGGCCCTAGACGTGGGCCCAGTCATCCATGTAAACTAGAATTCCACATGACCTTGACACAGGTGAGAAATGCTGAAGAGTGGTTTGGAGCGCAGGTTTATAGCTGGAAATACCTGAGTTTAATCCCAACTCAGCTGCTCAATGACTGGACTAACTTAAAATACTTAAACCCTTAGAGCCTCATCTGTAACATGGGGCTAATTATACCTCCCACCCAGAGGGCTACTGTTGTACAAATGAAATGTATAAATGATTTCACATGTTGCTTTTCATAATTTTCAGACGCTAAAAAGTTCATGCAGGCACAAAATAACTGAACTTCGGGGTATATTATATTGATATATATGTGCTTCCATAAATATATTTTTAGAAATTATGAGTTACAACAATTTCTATGTATCTTTCTATGAATATCTTCATGCCCAAAAGAGCGCAGTGCATTTGGAGCACAGCATTTTTGGAGGCCTGTGTCTCATATACGTAGCTGAACACATGAGCCCTCATTCTTGCCCCCAGACGCAGGTGTCCCACTCTGTGCACTGAGGTCTCCTCTACTGCTTTTCAGAAGTACCCTGCTGGTGCTACTGCTGATCCTCCACATCTGTTGAACCCCCATATTTTTGCTGGACTTCCCACCCAATGCTCTGAGCTTATAGTGCCAGGACTGTATTGTGGGTACGTGAGGAAAGACAGGGAGGGGGACATGGGATGGATTGCTTGGAAAAGAAAGAATGCCTTTAGTCTTCTTGCACCACAGTCTGCTGAAGGTGACCTCAAGCAGCATGCTCATCTCCAAATGAGTTACAGAATTTAGTGAAAAACAATTTCTGCTTTTTAATATGCCCTTTGTTGTAGGATTCAGATATTGACTAGGAAAACAGAATGAAACAAAACTGTGATCTACGTTTACTGTAACAACCTTCCCCTAGACGATAAACTCCGTGCCTGCAGGTGTCTCAGCATCAGACGGCTGTTGTCCAAGCCTTCAAGCACCTTGGACATGCTCAGTGGTGTCCGATCCCATCGGCACAGAGCTCGGCTTCTCAGGAGGCTCCTCAGAGTTGTATAAATAGGGTTGCTGATACCTGGTCTCACCAGCTTACAGACATATCTGAATCTCCTTTCACTCAGGGCACACTTACGTTCACTCTTCCCTTTGAACGTTTGTTAGTTAAAACAAAAAAATGTTTGAGGTTCTCAGAATTTCTAATGAGGAAAATCAGGGGAAAGGACAGAGAGGAAAATGGTATGCATTAATACGTGAAGCCACATTGCTCTTTACCTATAAATTTTATCTAAACAACAATCTATTGGACGCGTTTGGTTTCATAGATGAAGAAGTTGAACTTTAGAGGCATCAAGTAACCTGACCAAAGATGCCAACTTATCAAGTGTCCAAACTGTGATATCAGCCCATGTCTGGCCTCTCAAAAACATGCTATTTCTACTACCCTACAAAGCATTGTAAATTAAGAACAGAAGTGCTCACAGAAGGACAGTCTACTAATGTGTTGAATGCTAATGAACATTAGTCAGTTGATGGACATTAGCTGTGTCACATTTTCCGGGAATATGACCCTTTTTTTGTAAGGAGTGCTTGCTATTTCTGGAGCATTTGAAAATTGCTTCATTGAATTCTGGCCACAGGATGTATTAATCACATTTTGATATGACATTTCTAGTCACTAAATTCTAATGTTATAATATACCGTATCTGTATAATGCCACACAACTGGTTAGAACATGAAATAATGAAGACATTTAAAGCATTGTTTGTCCTTATGTGAGAGTTAAAAGGTTTAAGATGACTAAATTTTTTACAGAATTGATTGTTTTTTAAACTAAATAGATTAAACCAACTGGCTGATTTAGCTTTTGAAATTCCAAGAACCCAAGCTCTTCTCAGTTTGTATGAAGCATAAAAAAGACTAAAATCTACTACTAAAATCAGTGGTTGCCACTTATGAAAGAATGAGGATTTCTTAAAATTTTGTTTCTTAAAAATCAAAATCATACAAGTACACGGTGTTTTAAGAAAATCAATGGAGGCTGGGAGAAAATGGGAAGATGTAGTTCAAGGATACAAGGTAGCAGATATGCAGAATGAACAAGTCTAGAGATCTAATATACAACATGAGGATTATAGTTAATAATCCAATATTATTAACTATATTGGATTTTTGCCAAATGAGATTTTAGCTGTGTTTGCCATAAAAAAGATAACTATGTGAGATGATGAATATGTTAATTTGCTGTAGTATAGTAAATATTACCATCTCATAACATTGTGTTGTATACCTCAAATATATACAATAGAATTTATTTTTAAAAAGTTGATGGGAGAAGTTTATAATGAGAACCAGTAGTCTCCCATCTCACTTTTTACAGTTAGCATACATTTGGCTTTAATTCTAAGACACACAGTTAAAACCGGCTTAAACAATAAAGAAATATGTTATTAAACATACCGAAGTCCACACGCAGGGCAGCCTCCAGGTGTGTGTCTCACGACTGACTCCAGTGCTCCAGAGCCCTGGGTCTTCCCACAGTCACAAGATGGCTGCAAGCGCTATCTGTTGAGAACATGGCGAGAAAGAGATGGTTTTCCCACTTATAGAACAGATGCCCTTCCTTCAGTTTATTAGGTTATCTTAGATCATGGCCCTCTCCCCCACCATGACTAACAGTAACCAATGAAATGCCAGGCATGGATTGACCAAATCAGTGATTCTCTATCAAATCCAATGCCCCACAACATTTTGTTTTGTTGAGATGGAGTCTTGCTCTGTCGCCCTGGAGTGCAATGGTACATCTCAGCTCAATGCAACCTTTGCCACCTGCCCGTGCTCCTTTTGTAAACAAGTTTTTCATAGTCTCCTCTGTCCTAGCCTGATAACATGTGATGGGCGCCATAATCCATTTACACATTACAATTTCAGGAAGAACTCACATTTACAAAGTTGCCCAGACAAGCTCAGTTACGTCTAGACCTTTGGAAAAATATGAATAAAATATGCTTCTTCCCAAACCCAGATCCATGTGTAATAGATAAGTTTGTGAACTGAATATCTTAACTATTTGTCTCAACTTTTACTTGGCTTTCTGTATTTTGGACAATACTGGGAGGTCTGTGTTGCTATCCTTGTTCACTGTTGCTGTCTAAGCTTAGGGGAAGGGATATCCTTTTGGAAGAATGATCTTGAGCTAATAACCCTCTCTTCTTTTCTGTAAGACTTGCTAGTACTAACTGATTCTTAGCCATTTAAATTCAGGCCATTGGGATGGTTCAAAAAATTGCTATTCAAGTGAATGGAAGATCTCCAGCATCTCAGGCCCAGGAAAGGAAATACAATATAGACGAATGTAGAGGAAGGTCAACATTGTTTCCCATATGAAGTTACTTCTCAGAGCCCTTCTTAGAGATTCTATAGCTTTGGATTTTCTAAATTGAACCTTTCCCTGGGGCACATTTCTAATTCTTGCTAAAGAGAGAAAGGGGAAGAACGTTAGCACTGATTAAACTTCTACTGTGTGTTAGGACTATTTCCATGTGATATACCACTTAATGCTCACTGGAACATTCTAGAGTATCCGTGACTGCACTGTTTTATAGATAGAGAAGAGAATGAATCCCAGAGAGTGTAGAAAACTCTGAGGTCCCTCAGCAAGTGAGTGCAGAGCTGCAATTTGAGCTGAGATCTGTGTGGGTACAAAAACCAGCCTCTTTCTGAACATCAGCAAAGTCGTTCTCATCTCATCTTGCCACTTAGTTTTTTGTTTTTTTGTTTTTGGAGATGGAGTCTTATTCTGTCTCTCAGGCTGGAGTGCAGGGGCGCGATCTCAGCTCACTGCAACCTCCTTCTCCCAGTTCAAGCAATTCTCCTGGCTCAGACTCCCAAGTAGCTGGGATTACAGGCACCTGCCACCACGCCCAGCTAATTTTTGTATTTTTAGTAGAGACGGGGTTTCACCATGTTGGCCAGGCTGATCTCAAACTCCTGACCTCAGGTGATCCATGTGCCTCGGCCTCCCAAAGTTCTGGGATTACAGGTGTGAGCCACCATGTCTGGCCTAGTTTTTATTCTTATTTTAAACTACAGAGTTCTCGAGTTCTCCTGGTTTCAGAAAAATACAGACTACTATAATCTCCAACTCTCCAAGTCTAACCTCCATATCTGTTGCTTACATTCCTTTCCCAGTGGTCACCTGACTCTGCTTGGACAATTTCAGCACTGGGAAATTCTCTGCTCCTGAGGCAGCCAGCTCACCTTCAGATGCAGTGATTGTTAGAAAGCTCTTTCAGATAATGTGCCAAACTTTGCCTCCCTGCAGCTTGGTGTACTGGTGCCAGTTCCGCTCTCTGAAGCCACCTTAGAAAAGTCTGATTGCCATTTCACATAGTGACCTACAAATATTTGAGCCAAAGTCCATTGGACTGCTTTTAGGTATAATGAATGGGTCTACTTCAGGTCAATTCATGAACGCTTAAGGTATTACCTTATTCCTTGGTGCTCAAGTCTCTCCACTTTCTTTCCTAACTGTACTAGCTTTGGCCCACATACTCCTTTGCAAATGGTTTCTATTTTCTAGCTTCCTGTGACCTACTTCATCCCTATCCTGGCCTCTAATTACTTCTTGTATATGTAGGTATTATTTTTCTTCCAATTAGTATTAAATTCTGCACTGGCTCTTGTCCATTTACACATTTCCATTTATCAACAGGAACATTTCACTGAATACACAAGAAGGGAGACCTGACAGCAGCAGAAAAATATTCACAAAAACCAGTTTGATTCTCTTTTCCTGCCCTCAAGTTTATTTAGTAGAGATAATAGACAACCATGGACATTCTGCATCCAAGGCATCTTTTCTAGATACTTCTCTATTTAAGCCTTACATGATGCCCTGTGGCCTGGGTATTGTTTCCCAAGTTGTGACAAACAATGAATTTCAGAGCATGGGAATACTGGGGCGTGTTAGCAGCCCCAGTTCTGAGAATCTTGTCCAGCAGAGCAGTTCTGGCTAATTTCACCCAGCAGCACGCACAGAAGACTCACTGGGCTGAGAGCTGAACACGCTGGAAGACAAGGCAGGCTCCTCTCATGTGTTGGCCCCCTTCCCAGGGCATCAGGACTACTGCCTGAGTGATAGCACTAAAAATGGGGCAGGATAACCCCACCTGTCTGTAAATACATCGCTCACTGGACTTATCTCTTTATAACTCATTACTCAAATGAGATAATGACATAATGCATGCAATATCCATGACATAATTTATATAAAATTTTAGCAGCGTCTGGCACATAGTGAGAAGTCAATAAATTTAACTCTTAGGAATACTATGGATAGTTGCTTATATGAGGTAAGGCATTGAAACTACTTCAAACAAGGAGCAACATATTGAGCCATAAACATTACTTCCTCTTTAGATTCAATATTAAGCCTGGATAGGACCCCTAAGAATAGGTCATGGAGGAAACGGGAGGGGGTCGATTTGAAAGATGAAGGGGGTTGATAAGTGCTGGAAAGATCAGTAGGGCATTGTGATAAGGATATCAAGGTCCTGTTGGATAAATATCTAAAAGTAAAAGCAAAAGATGAAAACCACACAGGGCAATAGAAAGATTCCTGCTTAAAGAATCAAGAAACATAGTCCTCATCCAATCTCAGGCTTTAGCTGTGTGGCTTTCACAAGTCACTCACCCTCTCCAGGTATTTATTCAATATAAAGTGATAGATTGGGATTAGATTACCCCTTAGGGCCCTTCCAGGAGTGTTAAAGGCAAATGTTTCCTAACTTTCCTTAAACCAGCCTCTACATGTAATAAGTTTATAACACAAAGGCAAACTTTGAAAAGTTCTATAAATATAAACATCATCAGAGCTGCATAAGGTGACTTGCAAAGAAGTCAAGATCAAAATCTATATTTTATAAACCCATGCACAGTGTCTGCTATCCCAAGGCACCAGTAAATCATCCCTATACTCTGCATTATTTTGTGGTTCAAAACCAGGAAAGATACCTTGCACATGATTCTTTAAAATCCGTGTGTTTCAACTAGTAGGAAAGGGGCATGTCAGAATCTTCGTGAGTATTCAGAGTTTAAAAATATATATGTTTTTCAACCATTGTATGGTTTGTTTTATTCACAGCATATAATTTATTTTAAAATTTTGAATCATGTTAAGGAACAGCATGAAATTTTGTTTATCAAAATAAGGTGAGTTAACAAAAATAAAGAAAAGAACTGGATGTTTAATGTATGTTTTATTTTTCTCTTATTATTTTCTAAGGAAATTAAAAACCTTCTATCAATCTCCCTGCTTCAGTAAAATAGTAATCTTAAAGCTGAACGCTTTAGATTGTTAATACACACACAAAAAAAGACACAAAGAGGAATTTGGAAGTTCTCCCAAGCTCAACCTAGTAATTTACATAGATAGATACACAGAGGGCAAAATGAAATATGATACAGAATTATGAGGACCCTAACTAGATTCTTGAGCCATTACCAAAAAGTTGGGATGGAAAAAATGAACAGCTGATGAAAAACTTGTATAAATGAGTACTCTCAGAATTCATCTGAGCTTCAAAAAAATATATGCAGGTTAAGTATCCCTAATGTGAAAATCTGAAATCTGAGATGCTCCAGAATTTAAAACATTTTGATCACACACATGACAGCACACGTGGAAAATAAGATCTGACCTTATGTGATGGGTTGCAGTCAAAATGCAGGCATGCCGCACATCATTTATTTGGCATCTCTGAGGGAAAAAAGAATCTTCAAGCCCCCATCTTTTCTGATGATGCCCAGATTCCCCCATGCAATCATGCCCACAAAGGACAATGAAATGGCATTGTGACAATCAGGCACACCAAGGGTAGGTTTCCCGCAATGCCCCACGTGGGGCTAAGACCAATATGCATTACTCACTGTGTGTTTTTGCCTATTCTCTGATATGTATTGTAAAATATTGTTGAAAATGTCAAAAAGGCCAGTAGATACCCCTATGGGTAACAGTAATTTTAAAAAGAAGAATGATTTATATTTATCTATAGCACTGAAAGTTAAACTGGGGAGAAACTGGACAGTGATATATGTGTGAAATATCTTATAGAAGAGTATGGTGTTGAAATGATCACCACATATGACCTGAAGAAACAGAAGGATAAACTGTTGAAGTTCACACAGAAAGTGATAAACAGAAGTTAATGAAAAATAGAAAAACACTGTAAAAAGCTAAAAAAGTAAGATTTCAATCGTGTTTTAAAAGAGTAGATCCATCAGTGCTGCAAGGAACACATGCCATTTAAGGATGCACTGATCATGAAACAAGCAACGATCTGTCATGATGAACTGCAAATGGAAGGGAACTGCGAATATTCAACAGGCTGGTTGCAGATATTTTTTAAACATAGTATTACATGTTTAAAGATATGTAATAGTAAAGCATGTGCTGATCATGAAGCAGTAAAGAAATTCATTAACAAATTTGCCAAGGTCATCACTGATGATGACCTTTGTCATTACTGATGAAAATCTTATGCCAGAACAAGTCTATAATGCTGATGAAGCATCACTATTTTGGCATTATTGCCCTGAAACTACACTGACTACAACTGATGATACAGTTCCTAAGGAAATTAAGGATGCCAAAGGCAGAATAACTGAGCTGGGATGTGCTAATGCAGCAGGCATACATAAGTGTAAATATACTGTGATAGGCAGCAGCTTGCATCTTCACTGTTCTTAAGGAGTGAATTTCTTAACAGTCCATTATTATGCTAACAAAAGGCATGGATCACCAGGAACATCTCTCTGATTGCTTTCACAAACATTTTGTACCAGCCACCCACGCTTACTGCAGGGAAACTGGACTGAAAGATGATTGAAAGATTTTGTTATTCCCTGGCAACTTTCTGCTCATTCTTCAGCTGGAATTCTCATTAAAAATAATGTTTATGCCATATATTTTCCCCCAAATATGACTTCATTAGCTTAGCCATGTGATCAGAGTGTCCTTCAATCAATGAAAAGTAAATATAAAAACACTTTTTGAAAAGCATGCTAGCAGCACTGAACAGAGGTATGAATGTAGAAGGTTTTCAAATGGAGTTTAGCTTGAAGGATGTCATGTATACTATTGCCAATGCTTGGTGCACAGAGACTAAAGACACAGTTGTGCATGCCTGGCATAACCTCCAGCCTATGACTGTGTTCAGTGATGATGAAGAAGATGGTGACTCTGAAAAACTTTATGTGTCAAGTGAGAAAAAAATAAAACCCGACCTCCTTTACTTTGGCAAAAAATATACCTTCAGAGTCTATCAGCAAGCTGGAAGAAGTGGATATCAAAGAAATTATTCATATCAATAGTGAGGCTCAAGTTGTTCATTCATTGACTAATGGTAAAACAGCCAAAGTGTAATAAGGTGGTGATGTGTGGCTGACACCGCAGAAAAAGTGTCTGTAGACAACACAGTGAAAACGTGTGATTGGATTAACGAAGGACGAGAGCAGTGTGCGTCACAACAGAACAAGAAATCATGTCAGTTTATAAAATCAAAGAGAGACTTCTAAGGCAAAGACCATTTTTAATGAGGTAAATGACTCTGGAGAAAACAACTTAAAAAGCCATCTATCAAAATACCTCCTCTTCCTTAGAGGATGCACTTCCTGGTCCCTCAATTTCTTCTGGTGTTTTTTCTTACCTTAGAAATAAAATTCAATGTACATGAAACCTTTTAATGAAAACACATCATAGGTGGAGACTGAAAGCCTGCTGTTTGCTGTTGTTGCTGTTAAACAGCAGATACATGTATTCTGGTGATGCTGCTGTGCTGCTGAGTTACCCTGAACATATTTTCACTGTACTAATGGTATGTCATTTTTTTTTACTGTTAAGTACTTATGTGTGAATAATTGGAAGAAAGTGATTGCTTATTGGTAGCATATAAATTCAGAGTTAGGAATGATGCTGATGCCAAACAACCACAGATCATCCATATGGGTGGCTGAGATAGTGATACCTTTGCTTTCCAATGATTCACGGTAACCAGCTTTGTTTCATGCACAAAAATTATTTTTAAAAGTGTATAAAATTACATCTAGGCTATGTGTATAAGGTGTATCTGAAACATAAATAAATCTTGTGTTTAGACTTAGGTCCCCCCCCAAGATATCTCATTATGTATATGCAACTATTCCTAAATTCTACGAACATCTCAAGTTTGAAATGCTTCTGGTCCTAAGCATTTTAGATAAGGGATATTAACCTGTAGTCCCTCGTACACATATACTTCACCACTACCAAATTATGTGTAAAGGAGCTTTGGCACTGAGTGCAATTTAATAGGAGTGTTCAACCAATCTTCACAGATGAGGAGGACTCTACTGTGCTTCCATTCCTAGAGTATATGCTTTGAGTTGCTTTGCCATTGTAAGTGACGGATGTGTTTGCAATCATCTGTCTACATTCTTTGGCCCAAGAGCTAACACACTTGACTATGAGCACAAATGTATAGGCAGCTACTAGAGGTCAGAACTATGATCTATGGTTATGCCTCAGGGTAAGGCTCATGTGTCCTCATGGGATGGATCTGATCAATATATCAGTGAGCAATTCTTCTGCTCATTTTTTTCTGAAATACCTCTTTGATCATTTCATTGCACTAGTCAAAACTCTTTCATGGTCACAGGATAACAGATCAATATACAGCAGTAAAATGTATTCAAAATTGAACTACAGAGTCAATGCAATTCCAGTAAAAATTTAGAGTTGAGGCTGGTCTGAAAATAGTGAGTTATCTCAACTCATTGTTCACAGTCAGTCACAGATCGAATTCCTTGTTCCCCTTCTACTAATATACTTGACTACTCTGAAAAATAAAAAGAAATATTAGAGTTGATTCCAGAGTTTATATAAAAGTGTGATATAAATACACTTCGTAAATGTTTGGATGTGAATAGCCAAAAGAATTTTGAAAATTACTGACAAGTTTTGGGACTCACGTTACCTGAATCCAAGATAAATTACAGTGCTATAAAAATCAAGCCAGTTGGAAGTGATGTAAAGCTAGACAAAATGTATTAGGAGGATAGAATTAAGAGTGCAGAGATAGATCCAAACATATACAGTCAATTGACTTTCAACAAAATATGTAAGTGATTCAATGGGGAAGGGTAAGTCTTTTCAACAAATAATGCTAGAACGACTGGATAACCCCATGGAAGAAGAAATTAACAACAAACAAGAACTTCTACCCCTACCCTATACCACATAAAAAGTTAATTCTAGGTGAATCACAAATGTAAACATAAAGCTAAAACTATAAAACTTCCAGAAGAAAATTTAGGAGAACATCACTGGACTTTGGGGTAGGTAAAGATTACACAGGATCCAAAAATCTATACCCTTATAAAAGTCATAATGCACTTCATCAAAATTAAAACTTCTGTTTACCCAAAGTCACCATTATAGAAATAAAGAGGCAAACCACAAACTGGTTAATACTATTTGCTTTATATATATCTGATAAAGAATTTGAAACCAGAATATATAAAGAATTCCTAAAACTCAATTGGAAAAGAGAAATAACCCAATAAAAATGACACATCTTAGACACTTAACAACAACAACAAATTCTATGAGAATGACTAATAAGCCCATGAAAAGATACACATTGCCATTAATCTTGAGGGTAATGAAAACTAAAAGCATGATGAGATACCACTTCACACCCACTAAAGGGACTAAAATTAAAAAGACTGACAACACCAAATGTTAGCAAGGATGTGAAGCAATATGAACTCTTCTACTGCTGTTGGGAGTGTAAAGGAGTTCAATCACTTCGGGAAAAAAAATGCAGTTTCTTTACAAATTGCACCTAATCGTTGATCAGTAATTTCACTTTCGACTTATTTATCCAAGAGAAATAAAAGCATATGTTCACAGAAAGATGATACAAGAATGTTTATGCCAGTTTTATAATTAACAGCACCAAACTAGAAACAACTTAAATGTTCATCAACATCAGAGAGGATAAATAAATCATGGTACAGTCTTACAATGAAATACTAGTCAGCAATTAAAAAAACAAACTACTGGCACATGCAAACATGGATGACCATCAAAAGAATCATGCTGAATGAAAAAAAAGTTGACATAAAAGAATATTTACTGTATGCTTCCATTTATATGAAGTTCCATCACTGACAAAATTTATTTATGGTGATGGAAACCACAGTACTGGTTATCTGTTGGGAGGTGGTGATTCACTGGAAGAGATAGGAGGTGATAGAAAAATGCTCTCTGTTTTGTTTGGTGAGCTGGTTACATGGGTATATACTTTTGTCAGAACTCAGAATTATATACTTCAAATGTGTGCTTTTGACTGTTCACAAATTTTGCCTCCAGTTAAAAGCATAGTCTTTGAAATCAGACAGACCTCAGTTTAAATCTTTAATTTGTCACTGACTAGCTGTGTGATCTTGAACAAATTTCTTAACCCCTCTAAGTATTAGTTTCCTCAGCTGTAAAATGGAAATAATTTCAATTTCACGGGAAAGATATAAGTATAAAAATGGGAGTATATTTTAAAGAGATGAGCACAGTGTGCACATGCAATAAATTCTATCTATAGCTATTTTTACACACAATAAAAATCAACTTTTCAGTCTTGCATTTATGAGCTTCATCAATATGGCCTCCATCCATCTTTCCACTCTTTCTCCCACTATTATACTAACTTAATTGTATTTAGCTACTTTGTATTAGTCTTAATTTTGTTGTTGTTGTACTTTAAGTTCTGGGGTACATGTGCAAAACATTCAGGATTGTTGCATAGGTATACATGTGCCATGGTGGTTGGTTGCATCCATCACCCCATCTACATTAGGTATTTCTCCTAATGCTGTCCCTCCCCCTAGTCACCACCCCCTGACAGGCCCCGGTGTGTGATGTTCCCTCCCCTGTGTCCATGTGTTCTCATTGTTCGACTTCCACTTATGAGTGAGAACATGCGATGTTCGGTTTTCTGTTCTTGTATTAGTTTGCTGAGAATGATGGTTTCCAGCTTCATCCATGTCCCTGCAGAGGACATGAACTTATCCTTTTTTATGGCTGCATAGTATTTCATGGCACATATGTGCCACATTTTCTTTCTCCAGTCTATCATTGATGGGCATTTGGGCTGGTTCCAAGTTTTTGCTATTGTGAACAGTGCCACAATAAACATACATGTGCATGTGTCTTTATAATAGAATGATTTATAATCTTTGGGCATTTACCCAATAATGCCATTGCTGGGTCAAATTGTATTTCTAGTTCTACCTCCTTGAGGAATCCCCACACTGTCTTCCACAATGGTTGAACTAATTTACATTCCCACCAACAGTGTAAAAGTGTTCCTATTTCTCCACATCCTCTCCAGCATCTGTTGTCTCCTGACTTTTTAGTGATCACCATTCTAACCGGCATGAGATGGTATCTCATTGTGGTTTTGATTTGCATTTCTCTAATGACTAGTAATGATGAGCTTTAAAAATATGTTTGTTGGCTGCATAAATGTCTCCTTTTGAGAAGTGTCTGTTCATATCATTTGCCCACTTTTTGATGAGGTTGCTTTTTCTTGTAAATTTGTTTAAGTTCTTTGTAGATTCTGGATATTAGCCCTTTCTCAGATGGGTAGACTGCAAAAATTTTCTCCCATTCTATAGGTTGGCTGTTCACTCTGATGATAGGTTTTTTTTTGCTGTGCAGTAGCTCTTTAGTTTAATTAAATCCCATTTGTCTATTTTGGCTTTTGTTGCCATTGCTTTTGGTGTTTTAGTCATGAAGTCTTGCCCATGCCTATGGGCATGTCCTGAATGGTACTGCCTAGGTTTTCTTCTAGGGCTTCATGGTGTTAGGTCTTACATTTAAATCTTCAATCCATTTGGAGTTAATATGTGTATAAGGTGTAAGGAAGGGATGCAGTTTCAGCTTTCTGCACATGGCTAGCCAGTTTTCCTAACACCATTTATTAAATAGGCAATCCTTTCCCCATTGCTTGTTTTTGTCCAGTTTGTCAAAGATCAGATGGTTGTAGGTGTGTGGTGTTATTTCTGAGGCCTCTGTTCTGTTTCATTGGTCTATATATCTGTTTTGGTACCAGTACCATGCTGTTTTGATTGCTGTAGCCTTGTAGAATAGTGTGAAGTCAGGTAGCATGATGCCTCCAGCTTTATTTTTGTTGCTTAGTATTGCCTTGGCTATATGGGATCTTTTTTGGTTCCATATGGAATTTAAGATTCTTTTCCAATTCTGTGAAGATAGTCAATGGTAGCTTGATGGAGATAGCAATGAATCTATAGATTACTTTGGGCAGTATGGCCATTTTCATGATATTGATTAGTCTTTAATTTTTTTGCCCAACAAAACTACAAGGTAGTAGAGGATAGAATATGTCCGCCTAACTCCTTCAGTGCTTCTCTTATTAATTCTATAAAAAATAATTTAAACTCTCTGAATCTCAGTTCTCACTTTTAAATTAGGGTCATAGTTCCAACCCCATAGAATTGTTATGGGGGTTAAATGAGAATATATATATATATATGTGTGTGTGTGTATATATATATTATATATATACTATATATAATATATAATATATATACATATATAATATATTATATATATTATATATATATTATATTATATAATTTATAAAATATATAAATTATATATTACATAATATTATATATATTATATATAATATATATATACACATACACACACACACACACATATACAGACTTCATGCAGGTATCTAGGAATCTAATTAAAAGCTTAATACATTAATGTACATGTGCCTGTATGTGACATATCCAATAAAATGCATATGTCACTTGGGCCAAGTTGAGAGATAATTTTATCAATAAAATAATCAACTTTCTGTTTGAAAATATGAAGCAGGCTTGTCTAGGTACTTCAACATTGTAGTAACTAGTATACTAATGGAACAAAAATAAAATATTCTTCGTTAACACAAGAATCACCCAAATGATATATGCGCTTTATTGGGTGTGTGAAGTTTACATATAGTGATATATACTTTATATATATATATGTTTGTTTAAAACAAGCAAGAGTATTTTAGCTTGTCCTGGAGGTGATAACTCTGGTAAAAAGAACACTGGTGGGAAGTTAAAAAACCTTTTTCAGTGTTCTGGCCCTGCTACTAACTAGTAATAGTAACTTAAGCCCCTCACTCTCCCTGGACATCAGTTTCTTTAGGGATTGCATAAATTGGTCTTCCACCTTTAACATTTTCATGACAGAACTTCCACTCTGCTGATAATGAGTAAATGTTAAAGGATTGATATAATTTAGATCAAGATTTTTTTTAATCATAGCACAATTAAGTAAGAAATTATAACAAATTACTAGAAAAAGACTATACATTTGGAAATTAAGTAATACATAAACCAAAGAAGAAATAAAGAGGTAAAACTTTAAAATATTTAGAATAAGACAATAAGAAAAATATTATTTTTAAGCATAATGAGATGTAGATAACGTGATTTGGGGAGAAATTTATAGCATTAAACTTATTCATTATAAAGCAAAATAGTCAAAAATTAGTAAGCTAAGCATTGAAATTAAGAATTAGAAAAACAAAATCAATGAAGACAAAGAAAACAGAAGAAAGAAAATTGTAAAGAGCAGAAATGAAGAGAGAATCTACAAAGCAAAAATTTAGTACTTGAAACGGCTAACAAAATCAACAAATCATCAGCAAGACTGATCAATAAAAAAGGAGAGAAAGTACAAAGGGGCCAAAGCACTTATCTGATAGACATTGAAAAGATAAGAAGATATGAAGAACGTTTTGCATCAAAACTTTGACAGCTTAGATAAAATGGACAAATCCCCAGAAAAATGTAATTTACCAAAATGTACTTAAGAGAAATAAAAATCCTGAGCCAATAACCACAAAACTATCTTTAAAAACAATCTTCCCATGCAGATAAAGCAAGCTGAAAAAGTTCTGCTAAACACTAAAAGAAAAAATAATTAGAAACATATGCAAACTAGTTGAGAGCACAGAAAAGAGGAAATGCTCCCTAACTCAGTTTATGAGACTAGCATAATCTTGAGAGTTAACTGATGACAATATGAGAAAAATAAAAGTATGGATGAGTCTCATTCATGCAATTAGTTCCAAGAAATCTTAAGTAAAGCACTGGAAATACTGGCAAACTAAATTTAGCCATGTATAACAATGCTAAAAAAGATGATACATTAAGATCAAATCTGGTTTTTCCTATTTATTGGATAGGGTCAGCTGACTGCTGCACTAAATTCTAAAATGTATATTGACTCACATGATAAAAGGTTACTTGTAGCTCATGTCCAAAGTGGGTGAGACATGGAGAGAGACTGAGAAACCCATGTCCCTCTCATCTTCTGGCTTTGTTACCTTCAGTAAGTAGCATTCAAGTCCTGTGCTCACGCATATCCGCTGTGGAAGAACAGGAGCAAGGAGAGCACATAGGAGGTAGTTAGACCAGGCCTGGAAGTGGAGCACATTGCTCACAGTCCCCTGATTCGAACTCAGGTGCATGTGCCACTTGACTGCAAGAGCAGCCAGGAAGTACAGTTTGCTGTGTGCCCAGGGGAAAAAAGAATGGGTTGGGAGAACAGCTAGCCAGTATATGTAGCATCCCAATAACAGGGTGTAATTTCTCACATTAGCTTGTGAAAGGAGAGGATGCATCAATCATCTCAACAGATACAGAAAACAATCATGCAAGATTTATCACATACTCATGAAGAAAATTTATCAAACTGGGAAGAAAACTGTCTTGACCTGATATAGAGTGACAGCAACAAAACTAATTGCAAACATAATACTTAATGGTAAAACACGAACATTTTCCCTTTAAGACCAGGAGGACCAAGATCAAGATAAGAATTATCATTATTGGCCAGGCACAGTGACTCACACCTGAAATCCCAGCACTTTGGGAGGCCGAGGCAGGCAGGTTAAGAGATCAGGAGTTCAAGATCAGCCTGGTCAATATGGTGAAACCCCATCCCTACTAAAGATACAAAAATCAGCTGGGCATGGTGGCACACGCCTGTAGTCCCAGCTACTCAGGAGGCCGAGACAGAAAAATTGCTTGAACCCGGGAGGCAGAGGTTGCAGTGAGCTGAGATCACACCACTGAACTCCAGCCTGGGAGACAGAGTGAGACCCTGTCTCAAAAAAAAAAAAAAAAAGATTATCATTATTATTATTTACATTCAATGCTGTACTGGAGGTCATAGTTGATATACAAATAACACAAAAATAAATAAATGTAAAACATGTGAAAGATTAGAAAGATTACAAATCATTTTTTTACATTTGATACAACTGGCCATATAAAAAACCCAAGGGAAACTAGAGAAAAACATTATAATTAATGAGAAAATTTAGCAGGCTTTGTAGATTAAAAAAACTCACATAAAAAAATCAATTGTATTTTATATACCTGCCTATACAGATCAAAATACACAACTTAAAATGCCTTTTATAAAATTTTCAAATGTAAAAAATACCTAGGGATAAATGTTATGAATGATGTAAGAACTTCATGGAAAAAATCATAAACCTTATTAAAAACTACATAATTAGATTAGGAAGACTCACTGTGGCAATGATGTCATTTCTCCTTAGTGCATCTGTGTAGATTTAATGCAATTCCAATTAAAATCCCAATAGGATTTTCATGGACCTTGAGAACATGATTGTAAAATTTAAATGGAAAAACAAAAGGCCGAGAAGTTCCAAAATGTCTTATGGAAGAAGAAGAATGTGGTGTCAAAAGGGATTGCCCTGCCCTATAAAGGTATAAATTTTATAAATGTATGAAATTTAAGGCAAGTGGTATTGACCAAGTAAGAGACAAACAGTTCAACAGAGAGGGCCCACAAGCAGCCCTCCTTACGTATAACAGAGGGGTCACTGCAAACCAGTAAGGAAAGGAGAGACTGGTCAGTAAATGGTGCAGAGAGAGTGAATTATACTTACAGAAAAGAATGCGACTGAATTACTACCTAACCTAATCAATTCTGAACTGATTAATGCATGAAGGTAAATGGTACACACATTTCAGGGTAAACTGATTAATGCATGAATGTAAAAGGCAAAACATAAAATTTTAGAGTAATATCTAAGAGAATATACCTTCAGTTTAGAGAAGGACTTCCTATATTACATATCAACTATAAAAGAAGATTGATAAATTAAATTATATTAATGTTAAGAATTTTGTTCCTTAATGAAAAGAATGTTTTTTCTGTTCATGAAAAGATAACACAAAGGGAATAAAATAAAATCCAGAAGCTGGAGTATTTGCATCATACCACCAATGAAGGATTATTATTCACAAAATATATAAGGAATTGCTAAATTTCTTGCATCAGAATAAAACAGATTATGCAATGAAATCGGGAAAAAAATGATAAACAGGCATGCAAATATTTTCATCCTCCTCAGTAAAGCCACAATGAGATATCATTTTATTCCTACCAGTTTGGAAAATATTAAGAAGGCTGACAATACACAATTGTTAAGATCAAGGAACAATGGCAACCCCTATACACTGTTGTAGGAGTTTAAATTGACACTGTCATCCTGGAACCTACCTGGCACTATCTAGGAAAGTCGAGCATGTCTTACTGAAGCCTGACAGTGTCACCACCAGGACTAAGACAACCTAGAAAAACTCCTGCTCATATGCATCAGAAGACATG
Source organism: Ateles fusciceps (assembly GCA_036589455.1). NCBI lineage: Eukaryota > Metazoa > Chordata > Mammalia > Primates > Atelidae > Ateles > Ateles fusciceps. The sequence goes on from JAZHEH010002496.1 coordinate 6,734,127, forward strand.
AAAAAGAATGTTCAAAGCAGCACTGTTTATAACAGAAAATACAGAAAACAACCCAAAGCTTTACCAACAGAAGGACAGTAACCAAACTGTGGTCATACAATGTGAGGCTATGCAGAACTAAAAATGTCTGGAGTGAGATGATGTGCAGCCATATACATAAATCTCACAAATGTAAAACTGGACCAAACAAGCAGGTTGCAGAATAACACACTCAGCATCAGCCCACTTATAACAAGTCAAATAATATTACCATATGTGGTTTTAAAAAAAAGTCCTGGCAAAGACAAACACAGTATTCACCAGAGAGGTTAACTCTGGGGAGGGGAGAGGAATCCATCAGGGAGGGCTTAATGATCTATTGCTAAATATTTCATTCTTACACTGTGGTGGTGTGTGCAGGTGTTCATTTTTGTCTTTTTAAAAATACTTTACTTGCATACTATTAATATTCTTTTGTATGTGTAAATATTTAATTTAAATATTTTTAAAATTCTCTACTTCTCTATGCTTATTAAGTGATGGAGATGTAAAGAGGTCACATAGCTCCTGCTCCACACTTTTATAATAAAAAAGAATACTGCTCTCGGCCTATCTCTCTGATAATTAAATTTCTTTTCCTTTTCCTTCTTGCTTTGACAAGGGATAAAATAAAAGTCCTTTAGGGAAAACAAAAAATCATTCTGAATATCACCTCTATATTTTGAGACATATTTGCTCTTTATTTAAATAACAAATCAGCTGTAACTATTGGGCCTTTCTTTGATCTAAAAGAAAGTAGATTGCGAAAGATCAAGTTCCAGCCCTGAAGACAAAAGACCAGCTATAAAATATCTCTTACTTTTGCAAGAGCTTTTACCCTATTAAGACAACTGTTATTATGCACATTTTACCAATGAGGTTTATGAGAGACAGGGAAAAGAAATGACTTCGACAGAATTAACAGACATTTACGAGAGCATCAAGGTGAGGATTTGATTTTCTGATTGCCAGTAATGCATCCAGGGTATTTGTTTTTTCATTACCACATTAATTTGTACATGAAGGATAAATTCTCCAATGTTAAACAATTTTGGGCAGCTGACAGGCCAATGAGAGATATTTTTGGATGAGGGATATTTGCCAAGAGCACCCATATGTAATCATTCTCATTATCTCCCTCCCTCTTTCTCTTCCTTCTACACACCCACTCCACCTGTTTTCTCTCTCTCTCAATCTCTCTCTCTCTCTCTCACACACACACACACACACACACACACACACACACACGAAGTATCTCTCTGTTCACACATCATTTTGGCATAGAAAAATTAAACTTTAACTAGACATAGGAGGCTGTTTTAATGTCCAGAACTAAACGGTTGGCATAGCATGGCCCATGAAGATCCTTGTGATTGGGCCCCCGCTTATGTCTCCCATAAGAAGAGGTCAGATCCCCCCTTATCACAGCAGACCTTTCCAACACAGGCTCATAATCTTTTACTCTAGTCTTCCCTCCCGGCTAATGCTTTTCTCCTCTGCTTCCCTGGAAAAGTAATTTGGTATAAGCCTCAATTTCATCTTCTTAAAAATAAAAACACTAACTACTAATATCAAAATTTTGTTAAAAATGTTGAAGGACATTGAGTGTCTCCATAGGAGCAACTGGAGACCATAGACAAAAACAACTGAAAAGAGAGTTTGGGATGAGGTACAAGGGAAAAATCAAGGGTGATGAAAATGTCCGTATCTTGAGAGTGGTGTTAGCTACACATTCACATAAATTTTCAAATGCACACTGAAATACACACTCAAAGTGGATTCATTGGATTGCATATAAATTGCACCCAAATGAAGCTCAAAGAGACTAAAAAGAGTGTACCTCTCATAACTGGAGTAACCCATCACCCTTTCTCCCCTGACTCCCAACTTTCTAAAGGGAAGCAGAACTGGCATAGGAAAATCCAACCATTAGCATTGCATCTCATTATCCCCTTTGGTCTATGCAAAGAGGATGGGGGAAAAGGAAGAGAAAGGAGAGGGAGAGTCAAGTCTGTGGCCTCCTGTGCAATCAGTGGTTACGAACAGGGAAGGGTAGAGAGGCGTACTTCCCCCACAGTCAAGGGAATTATTGATGTTGTAAGAGAATCACTCATGGTTATGAGAGTACCTGCAAAAAGAGGAAGCTCGTATCTTACCACCTTGCTAAATTCTTGCTGAAATGCAAAATCTGCAAGTCCACCTGGTATTGCCACAAGACTAAGCAGAGCACAATGAGGAAGTTCTTGGAAGCATTTGCCATATATACCCTGAAGGGTTGAGTTGAGATCTAAATCGACATAGAGACTGGTACTACTTCTTTCTGGAGATTTCTGAAGGAGGTAAGCTTGCTGAGAGCCTGCCTCAGCAAGGTAAGAAGGGATCCTGGTTTACTACACCTGGAAAGAAGATGGAGGAAGCTTTCCATCTATCCTGTTTGACCACTGGAGCATGGGAATGATGACCTCTGTGGTTCTCCAGACCTACTAGAAGGAGTCCATGGCTTAGAGGAGAACATCAGAATCCTATGGTGGCCAACTAAGGCAAAGCCCTACATGGAAAAAGGGTTGGGAATGTGAACATATGGGAAGGGCAGACAGGAAACATGGGTCCCCTTTCTGAAGGGTCCTTGATCATAAAGAGTCAAGGTAAAGTGTTTACACTGGCCCTTCCCACCCTCATATTGCTACTCTGCAGCAGAGTACACAGAGGAGCACACAGAGCCAGAAAAAAACCACCACAGGGCCTGCGACACTTGGCCACAACCCCATGGCTAGTTACAGAAGATCACATCTCAATTTCTCTCATCATCTGCCCCCATTCCTACCAGAAGACCTAGCCCTTGAAAAGGAGGTGGTGAGGAAGCATCTCAGAGCTGGGCTATACCCTGTCTGCCCACCTTATCCCCAAGTAGCCTATGTAGAGGAAAAGGAGAAAGTGAGCTTCGAACTGAGTTTGAGGTTTGAAATTAGACAGCATTTAATAACAAAGAGCAACCCAAAAATATACCTTGTGCCCAAAATATCCTCAAGGAATTGGAAGAAATGGCCAACAAAGCCCTGTTGGAAACAGTGGTTTTAAAATAATAATAAATTCATGTCATGTTTATAGCCTACTGAGATGAGATGCATTTATTACAACAGGAGAAGAGATATTGCTTGGCAAGTCCTTAACTGACCACCTGGCACGTCGGTAATAACCAGCATTTACCCAGGAACAGAGGAGTCATCAGAAATGATTATTTATTAATTTTTTATTAAATAGTTGCTAAAATGTTTTCATCTTTTTCTTATCTTGTTCATGAATTTAAGACCCATTTATTCTTCCATTTATCCAGCAACTATTTAGTGAGCACCCACTGGCTTCTGGGACAATAAGATGATGTGGTCCCTTCCTCTGGGAGCGGGCTGTGTCTCTGACCCCATGAGGACTCATGCTGACAGTTTTCAGCAGCATCATTTGCACCCTTGTGACACCTCTCAGACCCTTGCCCTCCTTCTTCCTATCCCACCCCTGGGATTCCTTCTAACCCACCTTCCTTTGCCCAGTAAAAGTCTCAGCCTTCTTAGTAAGACAATTCCCCTCTCATTTTATTTTATTTTATTTTTATTTCTTTTGTAGAGACAGAGTCTCGCTATGTTGCCCAGGCTAGCCTCAAACTTTTGGCGTCAAGCAATCCTACTGCCTTCTCCTCCCAGAGTGCTGGGATTACAGGCATGAACCACTGCGCTCAGCCCCTCATTTTAAACAGTGCTTTGGGAGCGTTAAGTCTTCCCCCATGTATTGGGAAGGGTACAAGATTTCAAGTCACACTGGGGTCTGAGCCGGGACTCTGAGTTCTTGCCCCAGCTCCACCTCTTCCCAGCTGGTGACTTGGCTGTGGGTAGGCACCTCTGCTCAGAACCTCGTGTTCCTGGGGAAAAGAACATCTCCACCTCATGGGGAGCTGTGAACATTAAATGGGATAATGTATATAGAGCACTTAAGCACTCCATAAATGATACTTATTATTATAATACAGGTAAATTTGAGCAAATCACTTAATGTCACTGAACCCTAGTGCCTTTGCTTTTAAAACAAAGTTATTAATAACAGACTTGTCTACCTCATAAAGTTGGTGTCAGATCCATTGAGATAACAGATGTAAAAAACATTTTATATATTACAAAGCACTATTCAACAGTAAGCTATTGTTAGTATTTTCAGTGATACACTGAGCTGAAAGCATCTTTTAAAAAAGACTCAAAAGAAAAATGAAAAGAAGAGGGATTACAGCCATGTTGTTGCCTCTGCCTTTCTATGACATTTACAGGCAATCTGGAAACTATCCAACTCCATGAGTTAATTTGATTCTGCTTTGAATCACACAACTGCAGGTTGGCACATTCTGCCTTGCCCTTCTCTTCTCAATCCTTACTTGACATGCCCAGAATTCATCAAGAAGGCGTCAGGTTTGCAGGAGGCTTAAGCCCCTCCATTTGTGCCCTGCAGCAGGACCTGTGTCAGCTTTCTTTGGACTTCACCCTAGAAAGTTCCATCTCCTTCCAAGAATTTCGAACTCTCTCATGAGGGGAAACATCAGCTCTCATGAAATGAGGCCAGTGTGTAAGTATTGTTCTACTGGATGCGGGAAGTGCTCCTACAACAGCAGCCTCGTGCTCTCAGCCTGGAAATTGTCATGTGGTTGATTGCTTGAGAGAGAAGTGATTATCTGCTATGGGAAAACACTCTTCCCGGCTGGGCCTCCTGTCTACTGGAAACATGTTTTTCAGGAGGTGGCAGGAGGTGCTCAGCCTGTGTTGCATTCCTGAAGGAATGGGAAATGAGGCTCCTGTTGCTTCTTTACCCAGGCAGTGCCAAGGTCTAAACTTGTTGATTTCCATAGTAACAGACCAATCCTTCAGCCTCTGTGGTTCCAGCATGAGTGGAGGTAATATTTGCCCTGTGGGTTACAAGGCATCAATGTAAAAAGATATGTCAAGTGCTTAGGACAATGTCTGATGCACTGTAGTTAGGAGGATCACATAATGTATCATCTATTATAATTTATTTTGAGACAGTCTCACTCTATAGCCCAGGCTGGAGTGCAGTGGTACAGTCATGGCTTACTGCAGCCTCAAGCCCTCCTGCCTCAGCCTCCCAGTAGTTCAACTACAGGCACATGCCACCATGCCTGTAGTTGCATGCCTAATTTTATTTTCTGGTAGATAGATAGAGGGTCTCACTAGTTGCTCAGACTGGTCTTAAACTTCTGGCTTCAAGCAGTCCCCCCGCCTCAGTCTCCCAAAGTGCTGGAATTACAGGTGTGAGCCACTGAACCCAGCCACATCTTCTATAACTTAATGGAAAACTTTTTAAAGTGAGAGAGGCACTGCCAAGATGAATGGCACTGTAAGGACATGATATTAGCTAATACTGGTCAGCAGTGGATATGCAGACACCAGTGACAGGGCATCTATTGCTGTTGGTGTGCCTGGGACTGGTTGGTTCCCTGTGTTACCTGAGTCACTGAGCACTGCCTGAGGTATGGGTGGAGGTGGGTCTCTGCTGAGCCTCCTCGCCCCATAGGGACAATGGAAAGAAAAGTTGGAAGTGTGGTTGTAGGGGAGTGATCATGTAGCATGAGCTCCATCACAGGCGTCACTAATGACTGAAGCTTAGAGAACCTCAGTATCAGAGAGTATCTCTTCCCCCCACTGATACTCCACAAGGACAGGCCAGAGAAAATATTCTCTTCTGCCTAGCCCATTTGTCAACTGGTTGGGGTGAGCATGAGAAATAAATACACCCTGATCCAGGTATGGCATCTTCTCCTGCTCATTATATTCTACCAAACTGGGAAGCTGATGTGGGAAGCAGGTGAGAAGGCCACCTTCTATGCCCCCAAGCCACTCTCCATGACACTCACAGCCTTGAAAGGGCACTAAAGCATTTGTCATGGACACTTCCTCTTGCAATCTACTGGCCTCCCGCCCACCATGTTCATTCATTCCTTCAGCAAGTAAGTATTTAACAACTTCTGAATGCCAGCATCTGTTCCAGGCACTGGGGATATAGTAGTGAATAAGATTTTTTTTAAGTTCTTACTGTATGGAACTTACAATCTGGAGTGCTGTCCAGTATATGCTGTCCAGTATGATAGCTACTAGCTAATGTAGCTATTTAAATTTCAAGTACTTAAAATGAAATAAAATTAAAAGTCCAGTTTTCTCAGGTGCCATAGCCACATCCTAGGTGATTAATAGTCACATGTGGACATGGTTACCCTATTGGGCAGCTCAGAAATACAACATTTCCATCATTACAGACACTTTCTTTGGAGAGCAGTCTTCTAGAAAGAGGAGAAGTATAGAAAAGTACTGAGCAAGTAAACAGAAAAATATATTACAAATTGGATAGCAATAAAAAGTGCTTTAGAGAAATATTAAGTAGAATAAGAGACCCAGAGAGTACCCTGGGATAAAGGGATGAGGCCAGGGTGATGGGGAGACATCACCCTGATGATCAGAACTGATCACCACACTTGCTGTTGAAATATTAAAATATCTCCTTACCAATTGTTAGACAAGTATGGCCTGAAGCCCCTCTACTGCTGCCCTCTCCACCACGTTGGCTGTCCTGGCTCCTGTTTTGGAGTACTTCCCCCCAGCTCAGCCATGAAAAGACAAATTCCTGGCTCAACAGCCAAGTCCCTGATCCTGCTCTGTAGCCTTGACTGTTGTGATTGGTCAGTCCTCATGCCAAAATGTTTAAAAGATACTGCAAATATCACTCTTCTTAGCATGTCATTTAAGCAGGTCTCCAAGGAAGTGAGGCCAGTAGCCATGGGGTAGGTGGAGCAAAGTATTCCAGGCAGAGGAAACTGCAAATGCAATGGGCCAGAGGCTGGAGCATGCTTGGCATAGTCCAGGAAGAGCAAGAGGCCGGTGTGGCTCCAACATGGTCACCAAGCCTTCCAGAAAGTAGCAGATGAAGTCAGAGTTGTAAGGGGAGTTGTGGATCACATAAGGCCTTGTAGGCCATTTATATCAGTTATTTCTTGCCACAATAATTCTGTATTAAAACACACACACACACACACACACACAAAACCAAGCGGCTTAAATCAATAAGCATCTTCTACTGCTCATGAGTCTATCTATGGTTCATCTGAGCTCTGATGATCCTGACAAGGCTAAGCTTACCTCAGCTGGGCTCGCACATTGAGGATCAGGTCTTGGCTTTGCTCAAAGCTGGCTAGTCTGGGGTGGCCTCATTCCCATATCTGACTGTTGACCAGCTGCCAGCTAGGGCAAGGGCATGACTAAACCACATCTCTCATCATCCTGAAGACTAGTCCAGGCTTGTGTACATGGGGACAGCAGGGTTCCAAGAGGCCCAGACTCAGAGGTGGCACATGGTCATTTAAGCTGCATTCTGCAGGTCAAAGGAAATCACAGGGCCTGCCCGGATTCAAGAGGTGAGGAATAGACACCACCTCTCGCTGGGAGGGGTTGTACAGTTGCTTTGCAAGGGAGGCAGATACAGGAAGGGGTGGATAATTGCAGCCATTTATGCAATCAATTTACTATTGTAAAGGCTTTGATGTTTATCCCAAGTATTAAAGGATGCCATTAAAATTTGAAGGAAAAGTGGGTTGTCATTTATATGTAAAGTGATTCCTCTGGCAATTGTGTTGAGCATAGATTAAAGGGGGTGGGGACAGAGGCAGGGACACAGGTTAGGAAGTGTTGTGACAGACTAGGAGAGAGAATGGTGACCTGGGAAGGGATGCTAGTGGTGGGGTTGATAAGGCACGGCCAATTTTGGATTAGGTTACAGTTGAGCCAATGACTTATGTATGAATTAGAGAGAAAGAGGCGTCAAGGGTGGCTCCAGGAGCTTTCATTTCAGCCTGAGCAGCTAGTAAAGCAGAGTGGCCATCTGCTGAAATGGAGAAAGTGATGGGCAAAGTAGGCTTGTGAGGAAAACTCAGAGCTTCTGTTGGACATTGGAAACTTGATGTATCTATTAAACATCAAAGTGGCAATGTCCGTTACATAGTTAGACATGCTAGCCTGGAATTGGGATGGAGAAATAAGTGTGGGAGTTGTTGGCATGTGGGTGGTGTTTAAAGGCCTGAGAGCAAACGCATCACTGAAGGAGAGAGGGTTGTTAGGGAAGAAAAAAGACACGGACTGAGCCCTGGAGCCCTCCAATGTGAAGAGGAGAAAGATTCAAAGCCCGAGACGCAGCAACCAATGAGACTGCGGGAAAAGCAAGAGGTGGTGATGCGGAAGCCATGTGTGGAAGGCACACGAAAGAGGAGTAGCTGCGTCGCCACCACAGTCAGCTTCCAGCTGAGGAATTCTTGGAAGGCAGAGGGCTCTGAGTGCTTCTCTGGAGTGAAGATACATCTTTCCTCAATCTTAAGTATATTAATAGAAAAATACATGGTCTTAGTTTTTGCCTGAGGATGTCCATGAAAAACAGGGAGGTTGACCTGCTGGAGAGGAGGGGGCCTTTCACCTCCTGTTGCTAGAATTCTCCATGAGGCTGTCTCTGGCTCCCAGGATGGGGACCTCAGCCCCACAGCTGTGCAGCAGCCCGTGCTTCTCCACAGAGTCAAGGAAAGAGAATCACCACTGCTTGGAATGTTGTAGACACCAGGAAATGTTGGGTAAAGAGCGAGGGAATGAATGAAGTAATGAGTGAGTAAATGAAGAGTAACTGTGATCAGAAGCTATGGTTGATGAAGAGAAAACGAAAGTAAACAGGCAAATATTGGAGCCCCAGAAAGAAAAATACGTGGCTGGCTTGAAGTAAGAAGCTTTCTGTATGATTTGCATGGTTCACCACCCAGGCCTCTACCGCTCAGATCTTCTCACCCTCTACCCCACCCTCAGAGACCCAGCTCCCCATTCCCTGTCTTCACCCTGCAAAAGTTCCTGGTTCTTCTTGAGAGGTAGATGATCACTAAACATGGGGGGAACAACCTAGATTTAAAGTGCAGAAATTAACTGGATTATAATCTGAGTTTCATGAGATTGTTGTGAAGGTTTTTCTACAATGAGGTTTATGAAAGCATCTTGTAAACTGTAAAGTGCTATCCAAATGGAAGGACATGTATTTGTTTTCCAGAAGCTAGCATGGAAAATACTCGCTGTCAAATAGTGTCAGACGGGAAAGAGAGTTAAGAGCTTCACACCGAAGGAAATGCAAGAACGTGGAGGTGTAGACTTAGGAGAAAGATAGCAAAGTAGAAAGAGAAGAGCTAGTTGCAAGATTGCAGCCAGAAACTGTGTTGGGATAAGGCCTTTACTCCCAACTCTTTAGTGAACTCACTGCATTGGTGAGATTTGTGGCTCAAGTGGATTTTATTTACCCCCAAGTAAATCAGCGGCTTTGAGGTAGATGACATGCAATTGGGGGAGGCCACACAGTCTCAGTAGTGGAAGCCCCAAGAATCCTTAGGAAGTGAGGTTGGGAGACACAGAGTACAGCAAAGAGCTTTTGATGGGCATTCACTGTGGAGTAAAATTCAGGCCCAAAGAGTAGAAGAACCTCTGAGGGGAAAGCAAGCCTAGAGCAGTATTTAAGTCACACACCTGTCTACAGCATGTGGTGAACGATTAGGTGTATATAATAGATGCTGTACACTTTGGGAGGTCAAGAGATTGAGACCACCCTGGCCAACACGGTGAAACCCCTTCTCTACTAAAATACAAAAATTAGCTGGACGTGATGGCGTGCACCTGCAGTCCCAGCTACTCGGGAGGCTGAGGCAGGAGAATTGCTTGAACCCGGGAGGCAGAGGTTGCAGTGAGCCGAGATCGCACCACTGCACTCCAGCCTGGCACCTGACAATAGAGCAAGACTATGTCTCAAAAAAAAAAAAAACAAAAAAAAAAATGCTCAAATGATACGACTGGAGTAATACCTAGAAGGGACTTGTTGAAGAAACACTTTCCCGTTTTCTACCTTCTCTCCTACACCCCTGAATCTGTTACCGTCTTTGTTTCCCTGCTGTCATCTCTCTTTTCCTTTTGCCCTGCCTGTGCCTGAAGGTGTCTACGGTTTTAAAGATTGAGTCTAAACAGTGGTCTCACCCATGCTCTCCCTGGGTCGCTCCCCTCCTTTGCCAGGGCAGCACTGGCACTGCTGGTAAAAGACCCTGCACGATGTGAGGCAGACTGAGTGGATTAGTGCCTGACCCTCTCCCCACCCCATTCCCATGCCATACTATTCACCCTGTCAGACAAAAAGAAAAAATGCTGGCACCATGCAGATGACCCAGAACAATGTACACAGTTTCCAATATAAACTGTGTAGCTCACGGCTCCCACCCTGCTGAGCATCCAATAACATTTGCTGAGCCATCCAAGCCCAAGGGAAAACAACTTACTGTGAAAGAACAAAGGCAGCCTTAGCTTAGGCCTGTCCCCACCAGTCAGGAGAGGCAGGCGACAGCACCTCTGGGCCAGCGCGATCCCTGGAGGGCAGCCAAAGAGTCTGTTCTGAGCATGACAAGGCAAGGGAGGGGCCCAACAGGCCCCAGTCAATGAGAAACAGATCTGTCTGAAAAATAATAATGAATGAAAAGGCACAGTGACAAAGCCTTGCCTCCGAGCTGGTTTGGCACACCCTGAGATCTAATGATATGTTCAGAAGGAAAAAATCCACGAGCAGGATTTGGAATCCTTTAAGCCAACTAGTCATCCGCAGACAGGCCCAATGAACTTGGTTTTACCAGCATGCGTTCCAAGAAAGGCCTCTTGAGCCGACAGCTGTCCTTCTTCAACAGGCTCAGCACTTGTCAGTGCTGGAATGTGAAGTAGCCTGTTTGGGAGCAGAGAGATGGACTAGATGAACATACAAGCTCACATAGTTCCAGGTCAAATAGGCAGTGAGAATGAGACCTGTGACTGCAAAAATCGTACTGGTGAGGGAATGGAAGCAAAGATCAGAAGGAGTGGGCAGGAGGAACAGGATCTTTTTCAGTTCTCAAATATTTGCTGAGCTTTCCTTGAGACTTGAGAGCTGAGCACAGTGAGGTTAGGGCACAAATAATAGATGCCACCCCACCCTCAGAGTGCTTATCAGATTATCTATCTAAAGTGCCTTAACAAATGTTTTAGGGGGTGAGAGATTATTGTTGTTGTTACCAAAGATGCCTGGAGATCATCTGACTCTGGAGCAAGTCTGACAGCTTGGTAGAGCTGCCTGGAAGTGTGTGTTGAGAGAGTTTGTGAAGGCTTATGTGGGTTCAGGCTCAGCAAAATGAATGCCTCGATTCATTAGTGCAGTTTGTAATGGATGGAAGGAAATGCTATACGTCCAACGATCTGAGTTCCAATCTAATCTGGCCGATTTTACGAATAAAACAGCTGAGTTCCGGGAAGAGGAGGAGGCAAAGTTGAACGGAATGGGCACTAGATTGTCACAGCAGAGCCCTCACTCACCCTTCCCTGGGAGAGCAGGACAGATGAGCGCACTCCAAGAGGCGCTAGCGATGCCACACAATCCTGGGGAGGAAGAGAGAAAGGAAGGGAGGGGCTGGGAAGGCTTCTAGAGGCCACAGAGCAGCACCATGTAAACACATACGTGGTTTTCAATGAAACAACAGCATAACCCACATAACCCTCCTTCTCTTTCCTGACCATGGAAAGTTGAGGTTAGGTTGCCAGGAAAGTGGCAAAACTTTCCCGTAGATCCTACCCTGGGTTGAACTCTGAAAGAGTATTATAGATTTCTTAAGAAGTGAGTATTATAGGCCACAGCTTATGATGATTAGGTAAGAGTTGAAGCACACATTTCATTCTACATAATAGAGCTAGTTGTATTCCAGTCTCTCTTTGTGAAACTGAAGATTTCATGAAGATACTATCTCTGCATTACCTAGCACCTAATTAAACTATATAAAGAGTAGGCATGCAGGGAATATTTATGAATGAGACAAATAAATGAAGACATTATTAATTTCTTTTTTAGAAAATCCAAAGATTAGGAGTCAATATTCCAGCCAGGAGAGAGAGAACAAAAATGCACTTGTAGTATTAAGTTTATTAAAGTACGATAGGATTGGCACTGCTCACTCAGCCATTCCAGCCAGGGAGTAAATAATCATAATCATAATTGCCAATATTTATTGGAGAATTACCATGTGCTTTATGAAAATAAATACATCAGGACAGATTAACTGTTTTAACAAACAATTCTAAAATATCAGTAGTTAAACCATAATCCAATAAAGGTTGAGAGGGGCAGAGTGGGGAGTGCTATGCTCCAGTCATTCAAGGACCCAGGCTCCTCCCATACAGCGACTATGCCTTCTCTGAACCCTAGAGTTCTCTTCTGGATCCTCTGAATCTACTAGTAGATGAGGAAAGAGAGGGTATAGAGGATTATAAGGAAGGTTTTGGGAATAAGGCTTAGATAACGTAGCCTGTATCTCTCTATCCACATTCCATTGATCAGGCCTTAGTCACAACGCTTCACTTAGATGCAAGGAAGCTGGAAAATGTAGTCTATTGGTGACTCATGAGGAAAAAAGAAAAGGTTTGTTGGGTATCTAGCAAGTCTCAGCCACAAAGCGTTATCTCATTTAATGCTCAGGACAGCCTGATAAGGCAGATCTTATTTTTATTCCCATTTTGCAGATGAGAAAGCTGAGGCTCAGAAATTAAAGAAATTCCCAATATCACACATCTAGTCAATGACAGAATTGAGAGTTGGTCCTAGTTCTGACTCTAAAGCATACATTCTAGACCCACTAAGTTATGTACCTTCATAACTGAGGTTTTTCTCTTTTCCTTCCTATTTTTCTCTTTTCCTTTCTCACTATACAGACCCTCACAATGTTGGTTTTGGCTCTCCTGGATCTAAACTGCTGATAATACTTAGCTATTTGGCATCAGAATATACATTCTCTTATCTATTTTCCATTGCACTTCCATGTGGTAGGTATTATTAGCTCCATTTTACCAGAGAGGAAGCTGACATTAGATGGGTTACGTAACTTGGCCAAGATCAAACAGCTAATGAGAGGCACATTTGAACACAGTTGAATGCCATACTGTGTCTTGCTCTTTGGACTGGAACTTTGGAAGGCTTTTCCCTAAAACAAATTTTTAATAACAAAAAATAAAATTGAATCCTAAAAAATGCAACAATTCACTTTCCCACAGAGCATCCCAGAGTGGTTGGCATCTACAAGGTCGGAGACCTCAACACTGAGGTCAAACAAGCTCCTTATTCTTCAGGTCTGAATCCATCTACAAGGTGGGAATAGCAAACACATTTTGTAGCTTCTGACCTTGTTAACAGTAGACTGGCCTATCAATGCTTAAAGAAGTTCTTCCCTGCCGAAACCATCCAGGAAATGAAGAATCAGATAAACAACAAGGCTGACGCAAGGCTAGGGAAACACTCCAGACTCAACTAGGGGGTGGTCTCTCTAAGCCAACAGCATTATTCACGGTTGGGTCACTGGGTGCTGACGTGGAAGCAACAGCTAGAGGCAGATTTGTCTGCTGGGCTCTCTTCTTCCTCTCCCATCCTCACCCCTATCCTGACCTGGCTACACTCCGCTCTCCTTGAACTATCCAGTCACAGAGTTTGTTTCTTTATCACACCCTCCCCCAGGCATTTAGGAGCCATCAGACATCATGTACTGGTCCCTGAGAGGGGGAAAACAGGAAATGAATCTAATTAAAACTGCAGCGCTGTAAAGCAGGAATTAATGATAAGAATAATAATGCAATCTAAGGACTTGGGCAAACTGGGCAGATAAAAGAAAAAAAAAGCAACAACAGTAGATTGAGTCTTTGAGGCAGCTGACTTTTCAATGTCTTTAACTCTGCAAGCTGCACTGGTCGTAGCAGTACACTGCAGAGTTCCAGAGCCTTGGAACACCAGCTCCCTGCCTTCCCAGTACCATTTCAGGTGGAATTTTTCTCTTGACTACAGCCTCAAATTTTTCTTCCTAAGGATCTTGAACCCTACTATTTACTCTCAGGCCAGTCTTCATGAGATTGACTGTCACCAGCAGTGACAATCTATGAAGATGTAATAATCCTCCCTGTTGGAACCTTTGAGATCATCTACTCCCATACACAGGGAGGCAACCAGAGCCAGACAGTTTAAATCACTGGCCCAAAGGCAAACTGCTGGTTAGGAAGGAAGCCAGGACCTTCAAGCTTGGAGAATCCCTCTGCTAGACCACACTTAGTTGTGCAACTCCAGGTGCTTGAAATGGTAACCAGTTCTACTCTATTGTTCATTTAAAAAAAATCCTACCAAGATGCCTGGGTCAAAATTTTCCTTTAGTGCTTTTTGCTGGATGCCCAAGAAGCTGGTGGTATCTTTTTCTATATCAGGTGAACGATAAACCTGTTCTTCCCTTTCAAGCTCTTCCAAGAACCTGGGTTTTGTAATTTCCCATTTCTCCCTGTCTAAACTGAGCTTATTTGCCACCTACCTAAAGAGTCTGCCTTCTGACCCGATTCCCACAGTAATGCAGTCATTTTACCTCCCTCTGTATCTTTCTCGTGCCCTGCCAAGGTCCATGGTCCTTAAATCTCCTGGCCTTCCACGGCCTTTCCCCATTTTAAATTCTCCTAATGGAGACAGAAAATTGTCCTTTATCCACACATTTAAAAGTTTTCAGAATAAAAACAGAGTCATAGGTGATTTCCGAGGTCCTCCACTGCCAACCTCTTTCTTCCCCACTGTCCCGTGCTGTTCCTACCACGCTGGCCTCTGTTTATATTTTAGAAAACACCAAGTTGTCTCCAGCCTTATCATCTTGAGGATGCCCTGTCCTCTGGCAGAATCTCACCACAGAGCCCATTCTCCCACTTCCACTCCCATTCCTCCCTCCTGGCAAGCTCCTTCCTGTCCTTCAACACTCACCTTCTGTATTATTTGCTCTAGGTAATCATCTCTGACTCCTCTACTTAGGTTAGGTCCTCTCCACTAACTGCTCTCAGATAATCCCGTATTTACTTTTATATCCCTTATCATAAACGGGTTTATACAAT
Organism: Ateles fusciceps; assembly: GCA_036589455.1. Taxonomy (NCBI): domain Eukaryota; kingdom Metazoa; phylum Chordata; class Mammalia; order Primates; family Atelidae; genus Ateles; species Ateles fusciceps. The sequence continues at coordinate 6,749,162 of JAZHEH010002496.1, forward strand.
TGTTTTTATGATTGCAACTTACTGTCAGTGTCCTCCAATAGACTGTAACTTGCATGAGTAAATGGCCAGAAGGGATTGACATGTTGTACACATACATTCTAAATACAATCATCCCTCAGCATCCAAGGATGATTGGTTCCAGGACCTCTCACAAATTCCAGAATTTATGGATGCTCATGTCCCTGGTATAACACGGTATAGAATTTGCATATAAGCTACAGACGTCTTCCCACATGCTTTAAATCATCTCTAGATTACTTGTAACACCTAATACAATGTAACTGCTATGTAAATAGTTGTTTTACCGTATTGTTTGGGAAATAATGACAGAAAAAAGTCTATACCTAACCAGTACAGATCTGCCTTTTTAAAAAATATGTTCTACCTGAGTGGTCAAATCCCAATGCGGAACCCTCTGATACAGAGGGCTAATGGTACTGTTCTCAGGACACTAAAGCTGACACCGCTTTATCTGTAATTATTTGCTTATATGTGGAAGCACCCACCAGGAGTATAAATCCCATTGTAGCAGAAACGCCTACACTGATGGACATACAATAAACGTTCATTGAATGAATGCAGGGATTGAGTTAATGAAGCTCCTGTAACACTTAAGGGTTGAGGGAGTGGTGTTAGTTTGCTAGTGAAATATTGACAAAAGACATAAAAGATCGTCACTGTGCAAGTGTAAAGCTATCTGTTATTTCTCTTTGTCACGCCTCCATTTGCGTTTCTCCTTCTTTCCAGGAGTCTCTGTATTAGTACATCCTACTCCCGCCTACGGAAACCTATGTTAGTTTCCTATTGTTGTGTAATAATTTGCAACAAATTTAGCAGCTTATAACAATACACATTTATTATCTCACAGTTTTTGTGGGCCAGGAATGTGAGCACAGCTTAGCTGGGTCCCTAGCTGGGCCAGGAATGTGACCATCCAGGTGTCACCCAGGGCTGGGTTTTCATCAGAGGCTCAAATAGGGAAGGATCTATTTCCTATTTAGATTCCTTGGATTGTTGGCCGAATTTATTTCCTTGCAGCTATAGTTTTCATGGCCACTTACTTCTTCAAAGGCAGCAACTGAGAGAGAGAGAGTGTGTGAGAGGCCCTAGCAAGATGGGTGCTATGGGGTTGGGTCATGCAATCCCGTGCACATAATCACGTGCATCTCTTTACCTTTGCCACATTCCATTCATTGAGGCAAACACAGGTAACACCGAAGGGGAGGGGGTTATACAAAGATATGAATATCAGAAGTCAGGTATCATGGGCTACCTTAGAGTTTATCCACTGCAACCTTCTAAGACAAAGGGACATGGATATGAATATGGATATGGATATGGATATATCTCCATCCATCCATGAAGGGGATCATTTCTTGGTACTGTAGCTTTTCCACGCAGGTTTATAGGCTAGCATCACTCTGTAAAACCAAACTGAAAACCAAGAGTCATTTGGTAAGAAGAAGCACATATACATATGCGTATTTATTTGTGTGCATTTGTGTTTTGAGGGGGGCTAGTAAGGGACAGGCGATGGGAAGGAAGAGAATCATTTAGATCAAAGGGAAGAAAAGAGCCAGCGATATTGCAGAGAGGGGGAGATGGCTTTCATTGGAAGGAAAAAGAAGAGGCAGTTTCCAGCAGAGAGAAGAGGCAGCTCCCACCAAGACAGAACTCTTTACACAGTAGGGTTCCCATCCCACAAACTTCCCTGGTACTGTTTCCTTATGCCCCTTATCTCTGATGTTCCACCCATCCCACAAGAAGCTTAGAATGAGTGCTTCCCCTGAACTGACCTTAAAAGTACTCATCTAGCCTGATTTGTACCCCCTGCACCTGTCCTCTGTCCCTAAGGCTGCCTTAGGGTCCCATCCATACCTTGACCCAAGCAAGTAAAGTACGAGCCCACGTAGCCAACTCAGGCCCAAGTCTTCACTCCCACAAAGCACATCCTATGTACTACTGATGGCAGCGGCGGCCCATGAGAACAGCTGCTGCCATGACACTGGCTGCAGTGGGGAAGGTGTGACCCAGTCTGTGTGCTCCACAGAGCTGGTGGGGGCCAGAAGCAGGCAGGAGCTGCACCTTCCTGAGCAGAGCTGCAGCTGGCCAAGCCACAGTGGTGGACCTGGCATCTCTGCACTCTCAGGGGCTTGGGAAGGCCCCCCTGCCCCTGCAGGCTCAGAGGCGTCTGCTCCCACCGCCTGGCCTCTCCCTGCTCCTGGCACCTGCTCCACATATAGAGCAGGGTTGGGGCTAAGCATGGGCCCTGTTACAGCCCAGCCGGGTATGTGCCAGCCCCCTGCCGCCTTGGTCCCCCTGGACTTTGGGTGCCAATAAGCATGGAAGGGAGGCCAAGGCGGGAGCTGAGGGCAACTTGGTTCTGGCCTGCAGGCACCCCTCAGCATGAACAGTCTGGGCACCACGAATGGTGGCAGCAGGCACATAGGCTTCTGGGTGGAAAGGAGACAGGTCCCCGTTGAAGTACCACCTTCATGCTGGGGAGGGCCTGAAGCCTGGGGACCACAGTTGGGGAGGTGTGGCCTGGCTGCACATTCCACAGAGCCTGGGGACTCCCAAAGACCAGAGTGGGAACTTGTGCTACTTTTTCTGGGCTTACCCATAGCCACCTACGGACCAATCAGTGCACACTTCCTCTCCTCTGAGACCTGTAAAAGCCCTGGACTCAACCAGACTTGAGGAGACGATGGGCCAACCAGCTGTGGAGAGGACATACCCACTCCAGGATCTCCTCTTTGCTGAAAAGTGAGACACTCGTCGGGACACCCTGCTTGTGGAGAGAAGCCACCCAATGTGGGTCTCCTCTGAGCTGCTGTATTGATCAATAAAGCTCCTCTTCACCTTCCTCACCCTCCACTTGTCTGTACCTCATTCTTCCTGGAATCAGGACAGGAACTTGGGGCCTGCCAAACGGCAGAGCTAAAAGAGCTATAACACAAACGGGGCTAAAACACGCCCCTGGCTCCCCACGTTGCAGGTGCCAAGAAGGAGAGACAAAAGAAGGAGAGAAGAACTGTGGCCCTTTGGGAAGCCAGACCTAGGAGCTCCCTGAGCCAGGGCTGAGAGACACACACCCCCTTTGGGGCTCTGAAGTTCCTGGCACTGCAAAGCTTCCAGGTAACACTGCATTCCCTGGTGTCAGCTATGGAAACTGCCTGCAGTACGCCTGGTCCAGCTGTAGCCTTGCAGGGAGTGAGCACCTGCGCCGGCACCTGAAGCTGCCTTCCCTGCCATAGCCAGCATGCCTGGCTGTGCACAGTGGCTGGACCCTACCCTTGCTCACACAACCCTTGCCGCTCTGCGCCTGGCTCACCCTTGGCAGACATGGGGTCCAAGCCAGTAGTGTGAGCCAAACACAGCCTACCAGGCCAAGTGGGCAGAACAAGCCTAGTGGGCCTAAGCAAAACTTGGACAAAGGTGCCACAGGCCACAAAGGTTTCCAGCTGGTGAAGCGACACTCCAGGAATCCCATGGCACTGGGGGCTCTCTCTTCTTGACTAGGAAGGCCAGATTCCAACCCCCTCCAGAGCTACCTGCTGTGGCTTTAAGAGAATGACTCTGAGTTAAACAGTGAAAACAGGACATTCAGCAAGAAGCATCCCAGAATCCTTCTCAGGCCTGAGAAGGCCATATCTATTGTGAAGGGATGAGGTCTCTGGGTACTTAATTTAGGAAACTTGCTGCAAGCCAGATGGATATTGCCAAAGGCCAGATGTAGCCTCAACCAGAGCTCCCTCAGCACTGCCTTTATTCATTTGTGGTAGTTTTTATACTTCAAAACCTCACTCTTTTAAAACTGTCAAAATTGGTGACCATTTCCAAGGACAGACCTTGAATTACTACTATTGCCGATATTATGTCTTCATTATATTTTCCTTATGTATTTTGATATATAAGAATTGGTAAGTGTACATGTCTAAATTTCTATACTAGATGGTACACTTTTGAGGACAGGATTCCCTTTTTTAATTAATTCATCTTTCTTCCCAAACTCCCAAAATACAGTGAAATATACAGAGAGAAAACTCACTTGTTAATCAAATAATCTTTATCTCAATGAATTGTGTGAAATTGAGTAAGACAATAAAACTTTATAACCCTTCAGTTTCCTCATTATCTTCCAAATGATTTTTAAGCTCACTTTCTACTCTAGACCTTAAACACGAAGAGGTTTTGGTAAGCAAATTAAGAGGGCAAACAAAAAAGAGGAATGTTTTTAACCTATTTTAAGAGAACAAAATGCTTTCAAGTGCTTTGGAGGTATCTATTTTTACACATACGGGATCATTACAATATCAGGGGCGCCAGCTGCCATCAGACAAGTGCTTTGGATGTTCTCATTGCAAACCCTTCTGACCCACTGTACTTAGAAAGCCCCTTCTCTGGTGAACAGAGCTTCCCTTGAAGTAGGTAACTTCAAAGAGGCAACATGGTACACTGGCAAGCCCTCAGATCTCTTATCTGAAAATCCAGTAAATGAATCCAATGATAGGAAGTGTAATATAATAGTAGAAGCAGCTCCCACTCAATCAGGCCTTTGCTATTCTGGTAGGTCCCTAAAGAACATTTCAGTCCTATACCTGGTGTGATGGGGAGCGCCAGGATCAAGAGCCACAGGTCTGGGTTTAAGTGTTCCTTTCCTCTGTCACTCACTGGCTGTGTGACATGGAGCAATTAACTTGCTCTCTCTGACCTTCAGTTTCTGTCTAGATTTGTCCTTCCATCCTGAAAAGCATATTGTAAAGATCAAATGAGGAAATGAAGTAATGAGTAGGTAAGCTTTTTGTGAACTGTAAAGAGATACAGATGTTAGCTCTATATTTTAAAATAATCCACCAATCTTATTGTGATTTAATTAGCATAGGCCATTTCCCACAAGCTAGTACAAGTCATAGGAATTTGACAGTATTGTGTTAGCATGTTACTGGATTCTTTTGCAGACACACTGTGAAGTAATCTGGTACACTAGTTAATAGTATGCCATCCAAGGCAACCAGAAATGGATTTGAATAACAATTTTGTAATTTACTAGCTAGTACTTTTGGAAAGATACTTCACCTCTCCTAGCCTCAGTTTCCAATTCTGCAAAGCAGCATTAAAGTTGAAAAATAATAATACCTGTGTTATGGACTGAATGTCTGTATCCCTGCCGAATTCATGTAGCGAGATGTGACCCCCAGTATAATGATATTTGAAGATGGCATTTTGGGAGGTAATTGGGGTTAGAGGAAGTCTTGAGGGTGGGGCACTCATGATAGGATTAGTGCCCTCATAAGAAGAGACCTAGAGAGTTTGTTCATTCTATTTCTTCACCTTGTGAGGACAGAGCAAGAAGGGGGACATCTGCAAGTTAGGAAGAGACCCCTTTCCAGAACCCAACCATGCGGGCACCCTGATCCTGGGATTCCAGCCACCAGTACTGTGAAAATAAGTTTCTAGTGTTTAAGCCTTCAGTCTGTGGTATTTTGCTTTGGCGGCCCAAGCAGACTAAGACAATCTACTAGAGTAAAAAATAACCAGAAAGATAATAATCACTGAATATTAAAACCAGAGGAACCGTAAACCAAAACATTAAGTACCCAAGTGCTAGAAGAGCTGAAAACTCAGCAAGGGCCAGTGAGGCCACTCAGAGATCAAGAGCAAGCCGCTGCTGCTACCCCAAGACTGCAAGGACAAAAGGAGGCAGTGGGGTTACGAGAGCCCAGGGTCCAGGTCACCTGTTGGAAACTGAAACCACAGTGGGGCTGTCTGGGGGAATCAAGGGGGGATTCAGAGGAGGTGTAGCTGCTGATGCAAGGAGGTGAGAGAGATGCCCTTAATTCTCCCTTCCTCCCACCCTCAGACTCCTCCCAGTGCTTCTCATTGGCTATAGAAACAAAGCTCAAGTGACATCAGAACCTGAGATGCACCGACCCTGATGAGGATACCCTGTACATAGCAGAACAGGGAGGGGCAGACTGGCTTCAGTAGCAAATAGACCAAGGACCAGCACACTCACCTTCTTGGGATTCATATTAGTTAACTGAAGATTAATATTAATTGTATGAGAGGTTCTGTCTATTCAATTAAGTATTTAATTAAAAAACTCAATACTGAGTTATACCATGGTTCCGCTGGTGCCAGATCTTTCTCCTATTGTACTGGACATCCTGAGTGTCAATAGGCTGTTTCACATGTTTCAGGTACTTTCACATATGTAATCTCACTTAATTCCAAAGAATTTATGCTTTTCTCCATTTTCCTTCCTATCTGCTAAGTGGCCTTAACCTAGCAACTGAGGGATGCCAGGATGTGAGATTAAAAAGTTGGCCCTCCTCAATGTAGCTCCAACCTAGCTGTCCAGGGAAACGCTCTGCCATCTCTTCCCCATAACCTCTATGCTGCAATCAACTTGGAGAACCGCCTACCAGTTCCCAGAATGCTCACTCTTTCCTGCTTCCTAGGGATCACTCATACTCTCCTCCAAACAGCCTTCTTTTCAGGACCAGCTATTGTCACCTCCTCTGTGAAACCTAGAAACTCAGCTCACTGGTAGAATGTAGCACTTCCTCCTCCATATCCCTCCCGTGCCCTGGGCTTCTGAGGGTATTGTAGGAATTATCTGGTTGTAGGGGTAGCATCCTCTTCTGCTAGATCACGAGATTCTGGTTGGCAGCTCAGAGAATCTGGAGGCTGAACACTGGAGGAAAAGGCGACACCCACGGTGGCACAAGGATTTAGAGACCAAAAAACCTAAGTCTGAGCTCTCTGTTTATGTCTGATCCCAGGAGACCCGTTCTGATCTCTACCAATTCCTAGCTGGGAATTTAGACAAGTGAATTAATCATTGAGCCAGTTTTCCCTCTGGCTAAAATGGAGATGACAAGTGCAAACCATCACTTAGGGTTAAAGAATTAACTTAGATAATCCATGTCAATAATCCCTGTTAAATAGTGGTAGCAGTAGGAGATTTTTACCAAAAGCTGGGCTCCTTCCCTTTCCTTCTCACCTGCAGTTAACCTCAGGGTAGTGAGGCCCAGGAGTCATGCCTGGCCTGGTGCAGGAAAAAAAGGACCAGAGAGTAAATATTTTAGGCTTTGTGGGACACATTCAGCCCCTCTCACATATTCTTCATTTTATTTATGATTTTTTTACAATTCTTGAAAAATGTAAAAACCATTGTGCAATCCAAAAACGGGTCATCAGGGTGGATTTGACTCACTGGCAGCAGTTTGCTGAGCTGTGTTTTGCTACATGGCTCAGCAATCTGCTTAGCCTTAGCCTGAAGCTTCCCTTTACTGTTTCCTTTCTTCTTTTCCATGTCTTCTTTTTGATTTCCTTTCACTGTACCCATGTTCTTTTAATGAAGGAGTTAAAAACCCAAGTGTGAAGTCAGCCAGGCCTGGGTGCAAATCTCAACCTCAATGCCAAATGTCAAATAACTGCAGACAAGTTACTTAACATCTCGTAGCCTCTGTTCCGGCACCTTTAACATGATCCTATAAAAACCTCCTCCTAAAACCGTTGGGAAGTTTGAAAGAGAGGATGTGCCTGCAGTGAAATACTGGAGATAGCTCCAAAGGCATCTGAGAGCTTATTGTTAAATTCTCAAGAAATTTACAAGCCAGCTTTTAGGCTGTTGGTAGTTTGAAATCAGCCATGGTGCACATACTTACACCACAGAAATTGGCAAACACCACAAATCAGTCTTCCTCCCCACTCCCCAGCCAGTTGTTAAATGTTTACAGCACACCACTGTATTCTAAGCACTTTTTCCCCTCACTTTTCTTACCTCCTTAGATCTCCCTGTTTCCAGTTTCACACTGCAAGGAATTAATGATATACCAGAAGGAATCTTGAGAGAGGAAAACATGCAAGCCTCCCAAGAAACTCTAAACAATAACATCTTTGTAATTTACACATCCTTTTAGCCACTGTTGTGTTTTTCAGGCTGCAGAGTGCTACCCACTCAGTTAACACCCATTATGTTGAAAAGCATTTGGTTTTCACAAGGAGGCATGTAGACTTTCCTATAAGTGCCAATAGAGAAAAATGTTGATTGCTCCATGATTTCTCAAATTCTAAGTGCAGCGAGACTGAGAGCTTGTAGAGTTTCTGAAGATGCCTTGTAAAATTGATAGATTCTGTTAATAAACCCAGGAGGAAGAAAGAATTTGTGAAAGGAAAACACTTAACTAAAATGAATGGGCATTTTAAACCAGAAAATCTTCTGGGAGATATTCTTCTTCTTGAGTGGGGCATTAAGTTTTAATTCTTTTTTTATGGTAGAATAAAAGATTCTTCTTTTTCTTGACTTACAATCTTTTGGGTTCACTATTTCACCCAAAAGATGAAGATACAAGATTTAAATTCTTTTCAGATAATCCTTTTTTTTTTTTCATTCAATTTAACAAACTATGGAATACTCTACCAGCTAGGAATTGTGCTTGGCTTCTAGCCACAGAGACCAGAAAGGACAATGGTTTCAAGGAGATAAAACTTTGTTTCACTGAAACGTGAAAGAAGTCTAGAGTTATGCAATCTAAGGCTGACATGACGTATCTTTCTATTTTTGTTTTCCTTTAACTATAGCACCAGGCATTCATCCTTAATGTTCCCTCATGGTCCAAGATGGCTACCAAAGCTGTATTTATCATATCCACATGCTTGGCAAAAAGATGGGAGAAGGTGGGAGAAGAGCTATCTATGTTTTGCTCCAGAGATTTTCCAGAACTTCCCCCCATCAGCTTCTGCTTGGTCTTATGGACCATTCCTAGCTGCAAGGAAAACTGAAAAATAGCCTTCAAGCTAAGCACATCACCACCCCAAATAAAGTCAGAGCTCAGTCACTAAACTAAAAGGGAGAAGGGTTTTTGTGGGGTAACCAGCAATATGCATTTGCTGTAAGTGTTCTTTGCTCAAACATTTGTTTGTGATGGAGAGAGAGAATGGGGGGGTTGAATTTGGGGGAAAAATTAAAAAGTAAAAATACAGTTTTAAAAAGAGTTGAAGACATTTCGTGATGTCAGAGAATGTGTGGTTTGGTCACAAAAACTTGCAGTCATATACACACAAATACTCAGGTACACGTGCACAGGCACAAACACATGCATAACAGCCTTTGTAGATGAAGTAAGTAAATGAATTTAGAAAGAACAAAGAGCCATGGAAACACTATGTTAACTCACACTGCCAGTGTTCTAGAGTATATGATGCCTAAACTCTTTGCTCACTTTCTCCGTATTTGGTCTAGAGTTGAGTGAGTCTGTGTGTGTATCTGTGAAGGTACTCATCCTTTTTTGTAAAGATGAAAGTGGACAGAAAATGAAATGGAGAATTGTTTCCCAATTTATTTCTACTTCTCTCCTTCAACCTCTATGTTGAACTAAGAAAAAAGCATGGTAATGCCATCACATATGTATATATGTATTATTCCTGTGTCTTCTTTTAAAAAATATTTGAGATCTATAGGTAGAGGCATAAAAACAATTTTTAAAAATCAGGAAATGAGATTTGACATCATCAAAAAAAATCGGAATGAAAATCATCAAAAAAAAAAAAAAGAAAGGTAATGTAGAAAGTAGTTAACAGCTAAGATTCCAGGACTTTGTTTCAACCTGGCTCCCTTAGCTACACAACTTTGGGCAAATAATTTTGTGCATAAAACAAAGTTTGTGTTAAGTACTTATTTGTGGCATTTTCCACTTGTGGCATCATGTCAACATTCAGTATGTTTCAGATTTTGGAGCATTTTGAATTTTGGATTTTCAGATGGGGATGCTCAACTTGTAGTTGTGTGAAGTAGGTAATGTTACTATCACCATTTTGCAAACAAAAATACTGGGGCTCAGAGAGGCCAAGTCTCCTGCCAAGTTTCATGGCTAGCTAAATGCTAGAATGAAGATTTGAACCCAGGATAGGATGTATTTCGCTGGCTGATGCCGGAATGCCATAATTGACAGGTCTTCTCTGAGTGGACAGAATGTGTATCGGGGGACTTGTTAGCTTGGCGTAGACTTAGTTTTCAGAGGAAAGAAGTGAAGTGTGGTTCAGAGCCCAGGGCATCCCTGAGTGAGGCTGATCTGGATGGCAGCTGGGAGGAAGGCAATGGCGTAGACAAGGAGGTGCAAGCATTCATTCATTTTTGCAATTTGTAAATGTTACCTACAAATTTCCTAGGTGCTGGGAATAGTAGTGAGAATGAAAGAAAGAAATGGTCTCTGCCCTTGTAAAGTTTACAGTCAAATGTTCAGAAATACTGTTTATAGACTACTACAAGTAACTGTAGAATTACAACTGTGATAAGTGAGTGCTTCAAAGAGGTTGAACATGGTGACATAAGATCCAGATCAAGGACTTTGGATTCTGGGTAGTATGTCACAGCAATTCAAGCTCTCTGAGTTCCCACCCCATTTGCAAAGATTTCCAAAGAGGGCACATAGCATTTACTAGGACTTGTTGGTAATTCAAAAAACTCTAGGAAAGCTAGACCAGTCCACCACTTCTGGAAAGAAAGGAGAGACACTCTCCACACAGGGTCATAGACTACATAAGTTCTTCTCATGAATGCAGGCTCAGGGTGAAGTCATATGGAAATAGGCATCGTAACAGAAGAAATGTTCAAACCAACACTGGGGGACAACCATGCCCCCATGAGCAGCTGGGCATAATTCCAAGTTACCTGACCTTTTGTTACATGCTTCTGAAGGCAAGCTGAACAACAACAATGATGAGAAATCACACAAATTTGCCCGACCTTGCCTGTTCTGGGGAGATTTGACTCCAAAACACCTGCACTTAAATTATTTCAGGCTGCTGCTGACTGAAAATAGAGCTCTGGAGATAAATTATCTTCAATCCTGTGATTTAAAATCTTATCAAAAAGAGGCCTGGGAAAATTACACTGAGCAGCACAGATGACTTAAGGATCTAGGTCAATCTGTGAATGAAGTATTGAGGAAGCACAGGAAGCTTGAGCCCCCCGGGGCACCCATAATCCCCTGGGTGCTCATCTCCTGGCATCTTTGCATATCCATGGATCTGACCTTCTCACCCCTTCTGGGCCTCCTCTGGAACTCATGCTGTGTTATCAGAAAAATGCCCCAGCATTTATTAACTACTCTGAATTTCTCCTTTCCACTATGGATGTGTTGCATAACTTGGGAAGGTATGACTTATGTCATCTTCTATGCAGATCGTATCTGATCAATGCCGGCAACACTGCCTCTACCTGTTGCCCTCCTAAATCCTGACTCTCCTAGGTGCAGGCTATTTTTTTATTCTTTCTCACACCTCATCCTTGCTTCCAAGTTTAACTTCAAAATAGTTTTCCTCGTGCCTTCAAAATCCCCCGGTCCTTCAGTCACCCAGTAGCCCTTTGTTATGGTTAACCACAAACCCCAGAGAGCCCCCTTCTCCAGTGACTTTAGCACCAGACTCTCTGTCATTGTACTACTACTCCCATCATTCTTGGACACTCCAATATTCATGTGTATCATCCATCCATCATTCTGGCCACCCTGTTCCTCAATCTCCTCACTTTCAACGATCTATTCCTTCATCCCACCTCATTTATCTAACCCTATAATCATGTCCTTAACCTTATAATCTTCTCAAAAATCTCAATTTTGAGTGCCCTGTTTTTTGGGGGTTGTTTGTTTGTTTTTTAATCAGCAGCTCTTGTACTTCTGGCTTGCGTCCTCTAAATATTTTCACTCCAAAAATTCCTTAATCTCCTCAAGATGACCATCCATTGGAGCCACATTCAGGGAACCAACTCCGCTTTCCTTCTTCCTTGCCCAGTGAAGAGTTTGTGGCCATTATAATCATTTCCTTATAAACACTCTTAAATCACCAGCTTCCATTCCTTCTGCACAGCCAACCAGGCTAAGCCCAAACCTGATTCAACCTTACTATCTCCTACTCTAAACCGGCAGTTCACAAAGCTAAATGTTTCTAGATGGAAACACAACACATGATTGCAAATCTCAAATAGGCACTAATGTAGACATCTACCATTTTTCACTCTTCAAAACTGTTTCCTAGTTTTTCTCTCTTCTCAGATTTCATGGACCTGTGCCCTTCCACTCATGACCCTGTCTTGTATTTCACTAAAAAAAAAAAGCAAACACTAAACAAAGAACTTCTTCCCACCTCCAAACTCCCACCCTTCCTGCACTGGAGATGCTCAGTTTCCCCTCATGTTGGTTTGAATGAAGCGTCCCTGCTCCTGGCAGAGGTGATCCCCATGCTTTTGCCCTGGACCTCAATTTCTCACCTTTTCCTAGAATCTGCTCCTGTAATTATCCTTTCTTTCTTTTGCATTATGGATCTTTCCCGCTCTACTAATTTATTCTGATAAGCACACAAGAATGCTGTAGTAATCCTATCTTAAAATGAATAACACAAGAGCTCAAGTCCACATTTCTTCCAGCCTCTGCTTCATGCCCAGGTTTCTTCTATCACAAACTTCCTCCAATACAGTAACCACTAGCCACATACTTGCACTGCGTATTGAGATGTGCTGTGCAAATACACATACCAGATTTTAGAGCCTTTGTAAAACAAAAACGCAAAGTATTGTCAGGCATGGTGGCCCATGCCTGTAGTCCCAGATACTCCAGAGGCTGAGGTGGGAGGATCACTTGAGCCCAGGATTTCTAAGCTGCTGCGAGCCATGATCATGCCATTGCACTTCAGTGTGGGTGACAGAGACCCTGTCTCTAAAACAACAACAACAAAAAAAGTATCTCATTTTTATATTGATTAAATATTAAAATTATAATATTTTATTAAAATTAATTTCCCCTGCTTCATTTTACTTTGTTAGTGTGCTTAATATGGCTACTTATTATATAGCTACTAGAAAATTTAAAGTTACATACGTGGCTCACATATGTCACTTGCATTATATTTCTATTGAGCTGGACCTATCTACACAGCCTCCTCTGGGACCATTAGTCCCACAGCTCTAAATATACTAAATATCCTCTATAGGAAGATAGATGTCCCTTGACTCTCAATATTTTCAGCTCTGGTCTTTCGTCAGAACTCCACATTGCTGTGCCCCATTATCTATTCAATAGTTCTACATGGATGTCTAAAAGATATCTAAAAATTATCGAGGCCAAAATAGAACTACTGCCTATTCTCTACCCTAAATGTCTTATGTCTAATTGTCTAATATGTCCAATTCTCCTTATCTTAGTAGATAGCACTACTGATAGTGCTAACTAAAAATATAGGTGTTATTTTTTATTCTGTCAATTTCTTCTCTCCTTTCTCCAAAGCCACCAGCAAATTTTATTGACTCTCCCTCAAAAACACATCCTGGCCTGGGCGCGGTGGCTCACACCAGTAATCCCAGCACTTTCGGAGGCCAACGTGCATGGATCATGAGGTCAGGAGTTCGAGACCAGCGTAGCCAACATGGTGAAACCTTGTCTCTACTAAAATTACAAAAATTAGCTGGGCGTGGTGGCAGGTGCCTCTAATCCTAGCTACTCAGGAGGCTGAGGCAGGAGAATCACTTGAACCAGGGAGGCGGAGGTTGCAGTGAGCCGAAATGGCACCACTGCACTCCAGCCTCAGTGACAGAGTAAGACTCCTTCTCAAAACAAAACCAAAAACAAAAAAACACATCCTGAATCCATCCATGTTTCTCCTTCTCCACTACTGCTAATCTAACACAAGCCCCACTTCATCTCTCCCTAGTGAGCTTGGAACTCATAACCCTGCTTCTACTTTCACACACTTCCATTTGCACACATTACTGAGAGTGGCATTTCACAAACATAAGTCATATAATGTGCCTCCCTGGTTAAAGCACTCCAGCAGCTTTTGATTACCCTCAGAAACTAACACCATTCACCGGGACTTCCAAAGCCCTGGGTGATCTGAACTCTACCAACCTCTCTGGCTTCATTTAATTCCTTCCTTCCTTTCACCCACCACATTTCAACTGATTGACCTTTCAGCTCCTCTAACTGGCCAAGTTTGTTCCTCTGTCAAGACTCTGTCTTCCCTACCCCCACTCCCATTTGCATGAATGGTTACCCTTATTCAGTTTAAATGCCAGTTCCTTAGGGAAGTCTTCCTTGACCATTCAAACTAAAATATTCCCTGTATTATCGCTCTACTTCTCTAAATAGCAGTTATTACTCAGACATTTCCCTTGTAAATTCATTTATTTCCATATCCTTGACTTATGATTGAGTTATGAGTGGGGTTACATCCCAATAAACCCATTAAGTTGAAAATATCACAAGTTGAAAATGTATTTAATACCCCTAAACTAGCAAACATTGTAGCTTAGCCTAGCGTACTACCATAGTAATAGATGTTAGAAAAATATTTGTCTAAAGTTGTTTTAAGTTTTAAAATTGTGGGGGATTGTGTTCTAAGGAATCTGCAACTACTCCCAAGGTAGTAAAAATATTTTTCTAGAAACTTCATAGTTTTCTTTTAAATTTAGATCTATGATCCACTTCAAATCAATTTTTTTGTGATTCGAGTGAGGTAGGGGTTAAACTTCGTTTCACCCTATACATACTTTCAGTTGTTGCAATAATATTTGTTTAAGAAAGACCTTCTCTTTTCTCATTGAATTGTCTTGACAACCTTGCCACTGGTATTTAGTTGTGAAGCACTAAAAACTGGATATGAAGTCTTCTGTGCATTAGAATGGTTTTTTAACAAACAGGCTTCACTGCAGAGCCACTGAGTAGCAAGTCAGCTTTTTTACTAGCGCGTGTCCTAAATGTTAAATCCAGAGGTCTTGATTCTGAGATCTTCCGGGTTCTCCAGGGAAAGAATTTTCAAATTTTCTTGCTTAATAGTACAAGACATCCTGGACGCTGGACTGGAGAAGCGAGGTTGAGGATTCACCATTCAATATGAAGTTTGTGTTCAGTACAGTCTTTCTCCTTCTTTGTGCCTGGTAAGTCGGGTCTATTTTGGTTTCATTTCACAAAAGTATAAACTTCCCTTCTTTCTTGGGGTTGGAAGAAAGATTAACATCTAACCACGAGTTGGAAAGTATTGTTTTAACTTTTCTCGAGCAGGTTTCGGACCTAAGGACCACAGGGCTTGCTTATTTCGGTGTTTCCCTTTACCATCAAGGCTTCTTCCACTCTGCAAAGTTCTTGCCATTCTACTTTGTCTTTGGACATTATGTAGTTGTGTTACAGAAGTCTCTTAATTTTATTAAAGTTTCTGTTATAATTTCTTACTGTCTTTGTTATTTTTGTGTGATGTCTGTGAGGGAAGAAAAATGGTCCCACCACTTAAAAGTGTTAAGTCATGATTTCACACTTACAGAGGTTAGAGGCTTAGAGGGTGATGAATAGGAGGATCCTATTGTGACTCAGGTGAGTTTGAATACATTAAACACAACCAATATGTTGATTCGTATAAGATGTTCCACTCACTTTAGGTATTGTTAGTTTGTTTGTTTTAAGAGATGGTCAGTCACTCTCTGTCACCCAGGCTGGTATGTAGTGGCACGATTTTGGCTCACTGCAACCTCCACCTCCTGAGTTCAAGTGATTCTCCTGCCTCAGTCTCCCGAGTAGCTGGGACTACAGGCACACATCACCACACTCAGATAATTTTTGTATTTTTAGTAGAGACGGGGTTTCACCATGTTGGCCGGGATGGTCTCAATCTTTTGACCTCATAATCCACCCACCTCAGCCTCCCAAAGTGCTGAGATTACAGGCAAGAGCCACCATGCCTGGCCAAATATGCCTTGCCTAAAACAACATAACACTGTTCCTGTTGGGTCAATCTTACTGATTCCCTGCATAACTTTGCTGATCTTTTGCCCTTACCATCTTTAAGTAATTCTCCTTTATCTTTCTTTCAACTAGCATTTTTGAGCACATATGATGTATTAGTAACTGTACTAGAAAATGGGACATAATGATGAATATGATAAACACATTTCCGGCATTCAACGGATTATATTCTAGTGACAGACAAGAATACCACCAAGGCAATTATTATATGAGAAGTTAAGTGCTGTCATAAAGGCACATCAGACCATTATATGAGCGGCTGGAAGATATACTCAACGCCAGACTTGAGGGCTTGAGTTTCAAGAATACCACCCAGAGAAAGTTAATCTATGAGACCTGAAGGGAGAGGGGTAGTTAGCCAAGCTGGGGAGCAAAGTGGAGGTACAGAACTGGTAAGGAGAAGAATGATTCAGCGTGAGACAACCACCTGGGAAAAGATCCAGAGATGAGAACATTATCATTCAAAAGAATGCATTGAGAGCAAATTCTTAGGCTTCAGTGCTTGATTTGCTATAAAGCACTTCTCTAAAAGTGGTCTGCAGAACCTGCTTTAGAATCATCTGAGACCACTAATTAAAATGTAAATTCCTGGGTTCCATTCTAGATGTACTAAATTCTAATCTCTGAGGATAAAGCCTGAGAATCTAAATTTTTGATCAACTTTCCAGGTGATTCTTTCGTATATAAAAATTTGAGCATTTGTGAGATTTGGGGCTGGAAACTGGTAAACAAGGTCTAGATAAAAGAGTGTTGTAAGCCACATTAGGGAGTTTAGAAATTATCCTAAGAGTATAGTCATTGGAAGTATCTTCTGATCCGTTGCTAGATGAGTGACCACTGCATATTTAAAAAAAAAAAACTTGCCAAGAAAAAAGAAAAAAAGAAACCAAGGTTTGAAAAAAGGAGGAAGGGAGCAAAACAGAGAGGAGAGAGAGAAAATAGTCGTTAATAGAAAGCCTAGCTATCCTATTTTTCTATCCGTTTACCCTATCCCTTTACCCTAGTGAAAATCATTGCCTTGAATCACAGTTGATCTCTTCCCAGAAACACTTTTCACTGAAATGGAGCATCTGTAGTAGAGATTGCTAGTGCTTTCCCATTTTGTCTTCCTCTCCTCCAGGGCAGAGTGGACATTTCTGTTTTTCCACAAACGATCCTGTCCTTGCAGTTGGACAAGACCATATGACTACTTCTGGCCAATGGATTGTGGGAAGGGGCATTTAGTTACCAGTATCAGACTGTATCTCAGCTTGGCACGGTGTCCTGCACCCATGACAGTAGTCTCAGCTACTTGGGAGGCTGGTTGAGAGTAGTCTCAGCTACTTGGGAGGCTGGTTGAGAGTAGTCTCAGCTACTTGGGAGGCTGAGGCAGGAGGATTATTTGAGCCCAGGTATTCAAAGCTCCAGTGAGCTATCATGGTATCAGTGCGCTCCAGACTGAGCAAAAGAGGGAGACTCTGTCTCAAAAGAAGAAGAACTAAAAAACAGATTATATTTCATTCTCTTCCTTTGCTGTGTTGATCATGCATGAAGGAATTCTCACTAAAAAAGTTGGTGAAACTATAAGATCAAAGCAGCCGAGACTGCTGAGTCCACATGTGACAGCTTTCTTAGAGAGTATCCTGAAACCTTAATGGATTTGTGTGTGAGAAATGTTTGTTGTTTCATGAAACAGAGTTGAGGACATTTGTCACCACAGCATAACCTGGCACATTCTGCCTAGTGTAACATCTATTCTTTATTATGTACCTCTGTTAACAACAGTTCTATTTCAATTATGATTCTCCTCTCTCCACCCGGTCTCAACTAAAATTCAATGGTGATTAGTGGAGTTAGGGAGTCATTCAACTTCCATTTGCCCAATATTTCCTAATTGCTCTCTAAACTTCCCCAAGGCAACAATACCATGAGACCAACAATTTAATTTCAGTGAAATGGCTAGTCAATTGTATCAGAGTCATTTGAAAAGAAGTATGAAATAGAGAACTGTTATGTGATAGCAAATGTTAAATACGTTTGGAAGAGAGGAAATGAAAGTGTAAATACAAGCACAGACAACCTGAAGTCCTAGAGAAACAAAAGCATATATATTCAATCAGCTACTCTGTGTTGCATTCATCCAAAGTCCTATTGCCCTTTCTTTAGGATGGCAATTTTCACATTTCAGAATCACCTGGAGAGCTCATTGAAAACTTAAGATTCCTAGGTTCCATCCCTGGAAGTTAAAATTCAGTACATCTAGGTCGGGCCCAGGAATTCACATTTTAATAAGTGGCCTCAGATGATTCTAAAGCACAGGTCTACAGAAAAGTGCTCTGTGGAGTTTGAAGCACTGAAGCCTAAGTATTTGCTACCAATGAAATATTATTGCAGCAAACCCAAATGGGCTCAATATTTTCATTGAGTTTAACTCTTAAGGAGCTGCAAAGCTCAGCTAAACAAAATAACTTAATCCTAGAGGGTTTCCTTGAGGGTCAAAATGACCCTCCCTTGAGAGTTCCAGAGAAATAGTATTTGTGTAATTGCTAAATGGTGTGGTCTCAATCCTATGTGTCATAGAAGTTCAGAAAAGAGAGATTAAAATCTGGCTGGGGCTGGAACTAATTAAAGAAGAAGTTACTATGAAAATTCTAGGATATGAAATATCTGTGATAGTTTTTAAAAATAAGGGAATTTTTATGGATACGTGGTAGAAAATTGAGTGGGCGGAGAGTCCATTTGGATAAGCCAGTGATTTTGGCCAGGACATGAAAAGTAATCAAAAGAGAAATACAGGATAGCAACTACTAATGAAAAGGAATAAGTGTCTGTTTTCACAGCTAATCTCCTCTTCCTGACTCACAAACTATTTACCTGCTGCATGGTCCTTAGAGTCCTTAGATAAGGAGTAGACTATAACTCAGGCTGCTGGCTTCCCAGAAGATGCTAAATAAAAGGGTATCAGTCCAATGCAACCCAGGTATCAGATCCAGCCCCAGCAGAAAAAAAATGCTTCCATTGAAGACTGGAGGAAAGAGAATGTCAAGAGTCAACTCATACCATAGATTCTCAAGTATTCTGGGATACTCAATCTAGAAGAAAGTATATTCCAAGACATCATTTGAATGCCCATTTGCTTTAAGCAATAATCAATGGTTACAGGTGAAGTTATTACAACAATGGTTTCTGGTGACAAGGACCTCCTAGAAATTCTCATGTATAAAGTGTTCCCACTTAATATTTGACATTGATAAACTTCTAAATGTAACTTTGACAGAAAAATATATGTGCAGTGTCCCAGCTATTCCCAGGAAAGTTCAGTACTGAAGAAATTCTTTAATGTCTGAAGCATCCATTGGTGAAGAGAACCTACTTTAATGATCGATTTATTAATTATATAAAATAATGTATATATACACACACATACATATATGTGGGTATGTGTGTGTGTGTATAAAATACATGAAGAAAACATTTTTTCTTAAAACATTGTGAAAGTTGATCATACGAATTGGGCCATTTTGCCATACCAAATTAAAACAAAGTTGGGAAGCCAGAGGGAAAAAGCACTCAGCACACGTAGATAGCACTGCTTCAAAAATGCAATTCTCTACAAGCTTGGCTGCTGAAACTGCCTGCTGTAACCTGAAACCAGTTTTATCTAATCACTACTGAAACAATCAGCTACAACTCTAAGGCAAGTTTTGCCCACCATGTCACTTACCAATCAGAACTTGCCAGTTCCCAAAACTTTACTAGTGCCAATGAACTTTCTCAAAGAGGGATACGTAACATTTCTCTTTTTAAAATAAAATCTCTAACCTTCTCCCACTTTTGCAGACATATTGAAGTCTATCCAGTCTGTATGTATGCCCTGAATTGCAATTCTTTCTTTCTAAGTAGAATATTTTAATTTAGAGACTTGTCTCCATATTTCATTTGAGCTTTACATTAGCAATAATTACAAACTTAATTCCTTTAAAGTGTTTCAGCAACAGAAGTAAATTTAATATAATCAATTTATTTAACACTTCAAATCCCATAAGCAGCAAAATAAACTATATATAAATATAATTATCACAGAACAAAGAGCACTAATATTTAATCCTGCTCTAAAGTATCAATACTTAGGGTTTCATCAATTTCTTCCTTATTTCTGTACTTACATATTTCCTTCCTAGGTTATAGTTCTATTTATTTGGCTGCTTTTCTAGCATGTCAGTAACATATTTTAACACCTCCCCAAGGTTGCAGAAATCTTTCTATATACAAAGGAAAAAAAACCTTTTCAGGCGACCCAAGGTTATAGGATCTGGCTTATTTCCTGAATCTCAGGATTTTGTTGTTTCTCCCAAACCGATTCAAACCCAAGCCACTGTTCAACAAACTGAGTTTCCTTTTTTCTTGTTAAATTTAACTTGTTGGCCAGGCGTGGCAGCTTATGCCTGTAATCCCAGCACTTTGAGAGGCTGAGGTGGGTGGATCACGAGGTCAGGAGTTTGAGACCAGCCTGACCAATATAGTGAAACCCCGTCGCTACTAAAAATACAAAAATTAGCCAGGCGTGGTCGTGCACACCTGTAATCCTAGCTACTCAAGAGGCTGAGGCAGGAGAATCGCTTGAACCCGGGAGGTGGAGGTTGCAGTGAGCCAAGATGGCACCACTGTATTCCAGCCTGGGCAACAGAGTGAGACTCCTTCTAAAAAAAAAAAAAAAAAAAAAAAAGAAAGAAAGAAAAAATGTAACTTGTTACATTAGTAAGACTTTTGAGGTCCACACTTTGACATAGGTTATATTGTTTTTTAACTTATGCCTTGCCATGAAACAATACAATAAGTCTTACTTGGCCAGTGTTATCAAATCAATTGTTCCATCATCACAATATATAGTTTTCTTAACATTATAAAAATGTTTAAACTCTTTATTAATATTTTCTTCTAATGTAATGGAGTCTATCAAGCATTTTTATCTTCTATGAGATGAGAGCTAACATACTTTTCTTCTGAGGTTATTTGGTTAATTCATCTTCTTGGAACACAATGTTGAACCTGTTTTATATTTCATTATGGTATGTGGCCACTGGCACTATTTACCTGTTCAATCCCCTTTCTGCTTGGAAGGATCCTATAAGGATAAGAAGTAAATTGTTCTAATTGTGAAAACACAAAGTCAAAAAATAATGTAGATGATAACCAAGACGAAATTCCCTTTTGTCTCATATCCCAGGAACTTATTCCACAAGCCCAGTATTCAACTCTCTAAGTTAGTGAATGGCCAACATGAAAAGCCCTCAAAGATGGTGAACCTAATGGCTAAGTTTCCAGTCAATAGAACTCACTAGGTATTCTTAAGAAAGGAAATACCACATCTATTTTGTTCCATGTACCCAGGCTGGACTACCTGAGAGAGTTGTTTGGCTTCTAATTTCTGTTTTTATTGTGGTCGCGCTCCAGAACCTATGACAATGCAGCCCCAGAAAGAGCATCAACTGACTTTGCCAGATAATTACAACAAAGCAGGTCTCAGCATTCTCTGACTCCTTCCCATTTCATTTAGTGTGGAAGCCAGCATCTTCAAGATGTCCTCCATGGTCTATCATGCTCTAGGCCTGTGTTACCCTTCTGACTCTTAGGTCTTAGTTCTCTCCTCCTTGATCACTGGACTCTAGTCATTTCAGCCTCTTTACTAAGAGTTAAGTGCTCCAGGATCCCAGCTTAGGGTCTTGGCACTGCTATTTGCTCTTCCTGAAATGCTTTTCTCCAGAAATTCACAACCTTTGAGTCTTTGTACAAATGTCATCTTGTTAATCAGTCCATTTTGACCACCCAATTTAAAACTGCAACAAGCCTTCCACCTCTTTGCACTGCTGATCTCCTTTGCCCTGCTGTAGCAGACACGGTTGATATCCTGCCCATAATCCCTCAGCCCACCCTTGGCTGTCACCTGTGGCTGTGGTGAACAGTTCCCCGCAAGTTGACAGCTTTCCTCACTAAGGCATCTCACATTTCTGTTTCACTTTCTGAGGATTTTCTCTACCACTGAAGATTGCAAGGCCTGCTAGGGACAGTTTTGAAGGGGAAAGTATTTAATGTCCTTTGAGGTTACCCCTTAGCTAATGAGGGATGGAGTTGGTGGATAAATAACCTACATTTTTACACTATTTTAAATTATTTTTACATGATTTTTCGGTGAGTCTGCAGCAGGATTGAGCTCCCTGCTCATTAATAAACAATTAACTGGCTTCTCTCCCTTTCCTACCTCTATTTCCCTTCTTCCTTATGCATGCTTTCTGGGACCATCTCCTAATAAGCTAACTGCACCAAAGCCCTTGTCTCAGGATCTTCTATGAGGTGAACCCAATCTGAGACACTGCTCTACATTTTTATTTTTTCACGGCACTTACCATCCTCTAACATAATATATAATTTACTCATCCACTTATTTATTGTCTATCTCTTCACCACTAGAATATAAGCCCCATTGTGATATTGTAATACAATAGTGATATTGTAACATAATAAGAAATAAGTATTTGGACTTCATTCTGGGTTCCTGACATAAGCTTCTAAGACCCTTTGAATCTCCACAGATTACTCCTATTAAGAAGCATCTTTTTGCTTATGAGATGGCCAAGAGTCCCTAGATAGCCTTAGGATGGGAGCTGGCTGCCAGAAAGATCAAAGCAGGATTAGAGGGTTAGAACTTTCAACCCCACCCTCTGACCTCCTGGGAGTTGAGAGGAGCTGGAGGTTGAATCAGTCACCAATGGTCAATGACTTAATCAATCATGCCTATATAATGGAACTGCCATAAAAACTCTAAATGATAGCAGTCAGAGAGCTTCAATATCTTCTCATTCCTGCACACCAAATAACTTCCTGATTCCTGACTCAGCTCCCAGGATCTCTCACCACTGTAGGGGTCACTAGCATTCTGCTCACTGGAGAGTTAAACAAATGAGCCATGTGTCTTACTCAGCAGTCTCTTGTGAGTTCTGTAATTCTTGTTTTCCACCAAAAGTCTAGTCATCTCTGAGGATACTAATTGCTCCAATTTTGGATTCTGTAAGGATAGATAAATTGTGTAGTAATTAAACACACCAGCTTTGGAGTGAAAAAAACATTTGTTTGAATCCCAGCTCTACCAGGTATTAGCTATGGATTTTGAAGCAAGTTGCCTGACTTTCTGAGTCTCATGTAAGTTGGAGCTAATAATACTCACTTTACAGGTTTGCAGTCAGTTTTAAATAAAATACTGTGTGAAAGTGCCTGGCATGTGGGGTAGAAGATGCTGAATGAATAGATGCTCTTCTGATCAAGGATGAGAACCAGAACCTTAGCCCTTTATCAAGTCACTGTCCTTCCAGGCCATGCTAGTCAGACAGTCAATCAACCTTCCCCTGGCAGTTCTCCTACCCCATCACATAGACCCTTTTAACTAACTTCCGCATGTTGATGAAATAGTCTGTTTAAAGATCATCGGGCCAATGGAGTGTGTTATTGCTCCAACATCAAATTTGTCTTGGCAACTGACTGCATATCACAGCAGCAGGTTCTGTCCCTGATTTCACACAAATACATTTGCAAGCACAGTACCCTATTGCCCAAAGAGATAATCCACGCAACCTCCAGGTGGACAAAGACCTACTCGGCACCAACGTAAGGGATGGACCCTTGACAGCAAACAAAAGAAACTGACTGCATGTACCTGGCTGACCTCAGCACCTTGTTGCTGCTTTGCCAATTCTGAATAAGGGGGTAGTTGCCCCACAAACCTATGCTGGCTGTCTCCGGCATTTAAAGAAAGAAAAAAAAAATCACGATTCTGCAGTATCTTATTATATGATACCGAACAAGTGACAGTTCCTCTGAGATTTTCAGACAACCTGATAAAGTGTGCGCAGTTCTCAAAAAACAGCCTCCCACGGTCCCCACCCTTCATTGCTGACAGGTGGCAGAAGGAGAGAAGGAGGCAGGAGGAAATAGAAAGGCCATAGGATTTCTCCCTTCTATTTCTCTGGGCTCAGGCTCAAGTGCCTACAATTTTGCCAGTTTGGAGTTGTCAGATCCACTGTTTCTATAATGTTATAACCAAGAAATTCTTTCCAAAAATCACCTTTGTGACAATCTTCTGAGTAAAAATTAAATATAGGAGGACCCCAAGTAGCAGTAATTCTGTTCTTGCCTCCTTCTCACCACGCAGATAATCTCCACCCTCCTCCTAACTGCTCCTTCTGTTCCTTCTTCCGTTGTGTCCAATCTGTCCTCTAGTTCTTAAACTGATAGGATTCTTTTTATCAGAACTATACTTTCTGACCTCCATTTAAACCTGGGCTTAGAGAACCCTAGAATCTTTGATTGGAAAGACCCTCATTCTGACTGGACCTTCTAGCTCTCAGGGCAGATCCAGTAGAGCATGGCCGGCAGGACAGTGGATGGAGAGAAGGATGCCAGGGCCCAGGGATGCCTCAGGCAACCTGAGTCAAAACCGAGGTAAGACCAGAAGCTTTGCTGAGAGGAGCCATGCTTATAGCCCAAAGCAGAGTCAGGGCCCAAATGTGAAGATTAAGGTGAGACTAAGAATGAGGAATAAGAAAATAACAGTGAGTTGGAGCATGCAGAAGGCAAACAGAATTAGGATGAGAAATGGGCTGATGTAGCCCACCAGGGTACTCGACCACCTTTATAATGTGCATTTGGCCAGAGGGGCCTGGACAGTTTGAAGGAGCTAGGTAAGACGGAACCAACTCACGTGAGTGGAACCACTTCTTCAACCCCTGATAAATTAGACCTTACATTTTAACAACACTTGCCTATATTTTCCTCCCCTGGGTAACAGGGGCCCAATACCTGCCCTATATGAAGTTCCCTGCAATGAGAGACTGATGAAGCGTATGTGTTCTTGGAAACTGGAAAGTGGTGAAGACACCCAAAATTTAGGTTTGCAAATCCTAGAGACATGCAAGATCTGAGCCCAATATACCTGAAAATGGAGTCTGGACAGTTTTCCAAATTAAAAGTCCAGAAGTAACTATTAGAAACCCAGGAGCAATAGCCTGCCAAAGGAGGAAATAACAGAGTGTGGTACTGGAAAATTATTTTAATTACCTGGGCAGGTAAGGAACGAGGTCTCCAGGGGTTATAACAAGCCAGGGGGAGCTCAAAGTGTAGAGGGTCTGTGCCAGCAAAAGGGCCAGGTAATAGATCACTTTTCCTTGCCCTCTCTATAGCTTGGTTTAGAGAAAAAGAACCAGGTTTAGGGAGTTTAAAGTAATTTCTAGGTCATTGGGATTGTGAAGAGAAGCCAGATGATCCTTAACCAGTAGCTACAGCTTGAGTACTATGAATATGGCAATGTCTTTCCCCTGAAACTAATGAAATCCCTATTTGATTGTATTAAAAATAATGATAATAACCATGAAAATATTAACATTGAGCCTCAAGTTTTAGGCAGGTGGTGTCATTCAGGTAGTAAAAGTCATTGTGAGTTGTTTCCATAGAGGGGTATGAGGAGTAGAATTTGGCTGCGTTTCTCCCTGGCAGCTCCAAGGGTCCTGTTTTGTTCCATAAGGTTGCTGGGAGTGGACAGTCAGGGTGGTTGTAATGAACAAAGAACAGCAATACTGAGTGCTGAGAATGCTGGGCCTGTGCACAGCCCACAACTGAGCTCTCTAAATAAGCCATTCTTTCACTTGAGTATTTACTAAGAACCTAAGAGGAACAGGAAGAGTGTTAAATAGTGAAGTGTAAGTCTCTGCCTCCAAGGTGTTGTCACACACACAGGTAAAACAGTGGGAAGCCTTCAGTTCTACCATTAGGAAGTGACTATATATACAATTGTTCAATGAAGGCAGAAATAGTATGGGCTAGTACAGTCCCTGTCCCCATCCCCTTCCCCTTCCTACCCTTTCCCTTTCCCTTTCCCCTTCCCTTCCCCTTCCCCTTCCCTTCCCTCCCCTCCTCTATGGAGAGCCGTGCCAGGCACTGGATATTCAGTGAACAAGGCAGATAGGGCTCTGCCCCAGTGAAACTTAACAATCTTGGCTGGAAAGCCTATAGCCTTGAAGAGTGGATAAGGCTTAGAGTGCCTAAATGGAGGAGGGAGAGCATTCTGGCAGGGTCAACTATAGGAACACAGGCAAGATTGGAAACGATGGTGGAGGAAGAAAGGGAATCACTGTATACCCTGGCAACATCATTTTTGGACACTGGACCACTTTTACAAGAAGCGTGAGTCAAAGAAGCAACTGAACTTTGCTCATCCACTTATCATTTTTCGGTCATTTCTACCTTCCCCAAGAGAGTGGTTTCTTTCTCATAGATATGAATTCCCAGCTTGGTTTATACTTTTCTTACGCTATCTGATTTACAGTCATTGCTTACAGTAAAACATTGTCGTTAGGATGCAGCTAGACATAGTGGAAAGAGCCCAGCCTGAGAACTGGTTGACCTGGATAAATGTCAGTGACTGTGGAAATATGGAAATGCAGGAAGGGGGGAGACACCCAGACACTATAACCCAAACCTGGTAGTGCAGCAGTTAGGCACCTCCTCATTCGCAGAGAGTTGCCAATGATGACTCAGCCCCATCAAACTACATTAATTAATGTACACTATGTACTGTCCTGCCAGACCCCTATTGACTCCAATAGGGATAGCACCATGTCCAAGAGGCTGAAGAAGAGACCAGGAGCCAATGAACAAGACAGGGTTTATTGTGGCCTTAGATATGGGGCCGTTCAGTGGCTGTGGACTGGACAGGAGAACCACTACCACTTGTAAAAAGCATGCAGTTTGTTCAGTATTTTCACTTAGCTCCCCTCTACCTAGCAACCTTCACCTAGCAACCCTCATTTAACTCAAAACAAAGGGCCTTGATCCCCAGTACGGCCTGTGTTCCAAGGAATGGGTCAGGGGTTTGAATGTCCTTCATAGATAAGGAGTGAATCTCTAGGTTGGCTACTCCCAGATTCCTTGCCTTGTAACTCTGAACACACATTCTGCTTAGATCACAGGGTTATTTTTCAGGGTATGCAGCTACTGCTATCAGGTGCATCTGCCATACATGTACCAGGTGCACTGCCAGGCTAGTTAGGAGAGAATCACTGTAGCCTGGTTCCATTCTCCATCTTTGCAAAACATAAGCACCTGCAAAAAGGTGATTAGAATAATAATAACAAAAATGTTTTAAAATCTGAAGGTCCTTTGCGGGAATAGAGACAGGGAAGGCTTGTCCACTTTAATCAACTCAAAGAAGGCTTAGAAGGAGGAAGGAGACTAAAGGTCTAGGCCAGACTGGTCTTTGGACTGGACTGGAATCTGTAGCCATTCTTTGGGCACACCTTGCATCCTGGCAGCACTTAAGCTAGGCCACCTCCTAGGCACAACTAGTATGTATTCTATGCTGGGTGCCTTACGTGTGTAACCCAAATGTCAGTTAGGATCATCTAACCATTTAAAACCCACACAAAATTTATTAGAATGACTACTGCATGTCTTGTAGAAGTTCAAAGCCTTCTAAAATATTTCTGCCAATTCTTGGGGGATTTATGTTGCCTCCAAAGTACTCTCTTTGTTTCAAGCTAGAGAAATCCAGAAACAAACCTCATGCCCTTCCTTTAATTACAAGACAAAAGCAAAATAAAATAAATTCCTTAAACACTGAAACATTTGTGCATACCATAATTATGATTCTAATATCCCAACTAAAGAGCCAACAGAAACAACTTTAAGTTGAACATTAGTCATCTCCCTTCTTAAATTACTCTTTAGCCTCTGAACTCTGGGGAATTTGCCCATGATACTCTGCCATAATCCACTGCTTTCTCTCAATATTGACTGCTTGCTCTTAGGCTCTCTCTCTTCCTTCTCTCTCTCTCTGTCTCACACACACACACATACACACTTGCTCTAGTTCTTGCTCCCTCTGTTCCATGTTTTCTTCTGACCCCCTTTATCTGATTCTCCAAGGAACTCTAAATTCTTTTTTCTTTCCCTCCTCCTCCTCCTCTTCTTCTTTCCTCCTTCCCTCTCTCTCTCCTCTGTCTCTCATATGTCCAGAGAAATTTACTTTTGAAAGTCCTGGCTATTGATAGGGACAGATTGTCAAAAGAGTGTCCTGGGATGAGGGTGAGAGTGGCTCTTGAATAACCTCTAAAATGTTGACTTCCGATTGCTGCGTCCTGGCATCTAGCCTTTTTACCAGGCTTAGGTTGAGTGTTTGAAACAAAAGACAACTTTATTGGATAGTAACCCAAAATATATTTATGCTTTTACTTCTTCCTTCTTCCAAACCAAAATTTTGTCATCTTGGATCCCACTTTCTTCTTTCTTTTTCCTGATAATGAGTGAATAGGCCAAGAAGTCAATCAGACACAGAATCACAAAATGTAAAGGTGGAAGAGGGAAAGGAGAAGCAAAGAGCAAGCAACCCTCTTGAAGCACCTGCTGTGTGCCAGGCACTTTATTAAGTTACTTTTAAGGGATCTTGCATGTACTCTCCAAGCTTTTAATTTGAGAGTTGAGAACATAGATTGTCCAAAGTGAAAGTCATCCAACATTTGGTTGCAGTTAGTTGGTGTCAAAGCAAACACAAGTAACTTTTTTTTTTTACTCAGCCTAGTGTTCCAATAGGATTCATTCTCAAGAAAAATCTCTAAGAAGGACACTGAGGGTATGACTTGCAGATGATATAATTGGGTGGCTAAAATAATTTAGGAAAGGGGAGAGGGAATTTTCTTATAATGTTTAAAATCATACTATATAGGTGATTGTCTATCTACCCATGGTGTCATCCCTGGTAGCATGAAAATAGTAAACACCCATTGACAATGATGTGGTGTGGTGGTGGTGTTGAGAACAGACAAGATATAGCCCACAGCTATAAGAAAATTCTAGAAGGTTACTGTGCCTGTGATGCATTGGGTTGTGCAGGAGCATGGAGGCATTTGGCTATTTACGACATTTCTCTTCTGTCTAGTGTTAATATTGCCACATTTGACTTTTGGCTCAAGGGAACACAGCTCATCTCCCCAGAGTAAGCAGTCAATGAAATTAGGTCTCTCCAAAATAATTGTGTAATAGACTTGGATGGACTACTCAAGTCTACAGCCTCCTCCAAATTAGTAGTCTTTGTATGACAAAATCTCCTTAAGGCCAGTGCCCTGACTTAAATTTGGAGAATCAGGTGAGGTTTCACAGGATCTCAGGAAGCTGATTTCTCCTTCAGGAGTTTCAGCTCTCCAAGAGAACATGTAATTCACTAGGCAGAAAAGACTCACTGAGATGACCACTGATTTTGGCCAACCAGCAACAGCAAAAGGAAAAGCACTTGACCAGACCTGGCCAATTAGAGACCAACATTCCTGTAGTTAGAAGAATTGGCTCAATGACAACCATATGACCCATGCTGGACTGACCCAGAAGCTCTTTCTTCAAGTAGAGGTAATGCTCTACTATATGCAATGCCTGGCTGAAGCTACTTTGAGTCAATTCCTGTCACTTTCACTAAGAGCCCTGAAAAGTAGATGTCCTAGTTTAAAACGTAGACAATGACGAGAGGTTAGCTGAGCTTTATTTCCATTTGTCCTGAACCACACATTCTTCTGCCATCCCATATATGCTAGGTGTAGTAGTAGTAAAAAGAAAGGTGTTGAAATTTGGAGTTTTCCCCTTGGTTATTGGTGTAGTTTTGCCTCACAAAACCTGCTGGCCCCAAAAGTAAATGGAGAACCAAATTCAAATTAAATTTAAGTGGCAAAATGTCCTGGGTCACTTTACTCAGCTCTGGTATTCTTGTTTATAATTATTAGTAATATCTAGTATTAAATATATATAATGAACTCTTTGAAAGCAGGGATTACTCATTTCTGTAGTCTTCACAATGCCTAGGATAACAAAAGCATCATTCATCCAATGTCTACTAAGCACTATACTAGATGACTTTCATACATTAAGCTATAGTTTTAACACAATAATCCTAAAAGATGAAAGTTATGTAGGAAACAGTGATTCTAGAAGTTTCTTTAAAATCATGCAACTAGTAAATAGCAGTGTCAGAATTTGAAACTCAGTCTAATTCTAAACTTATGCTTATGATATTAGACTGTACTGTATGTACAATACTTAGCAAAACATAGGTACGCAATAAAGCCTTGTTAAATTGAGTTGAAATAAGAGCAGTTTGTGAACAGGCAGAAAATTTCAATCATAAAACCAAATAGCTTCTAAAACTACATAAATTAGGTTCCAATTATTTCTGGTATGTACCTTGTTTCCTTAACCAAATCAAAAATATTAGGACACTAAATTCCTGATTTTTATAATATAGTGTTTTCACAAGAGTGTTATGATGCAAACACAGTAGATATTCTGGAAATTTTCATTTAGTTGAAGGACTCTGAATGCAATTAGAACCCCCAATGTTTAACGATATCAGTTCTTTAGCAATGGATAACCAGCAGTCACATGCTAGAGCACCATCAGTAGCTAAACTCAACAAAAAGAATACAATGAATTGTCTAGCTGCCTCCCCCTCCGCCCCATCCACACCCCCCTGCTTACAATTAATGGAGTTTTCAACACATCCTTAAGCATATAACAAACCTTCTCTGTCACATGCCTGCCAAGGCCTGTATTACAACCTGGAGGCTATTGTTTCACTTACTGCATTTGCCATAAACATTGCTGACCTCATCAGCTGTTGAGAACCTGGGCTCAGGTCTCAACAGGTAGGAAGACTTTGAACTTCCCATCTGTAGCACCGCAGACTACAATTTTCAGGCATTTCGACTTTCTGGCTACAGGGGCTTAATTATTGATTCAAGTAGTTGAGGGCAAGGGGGTTGGGGCTGGAGGTGCGGCAAGCCCTGGCAAAAGCAGAACATGGAAGGAGCAAGGAAAGGCTCTGCCCAAACTGTTGAAATGGTGGAAAGTTCCAGCTGTTTGGGAGGAGTAAAGCTTACCATTTTGCCATTAACCAATAGTCAGCCTCTAACTTCCCAATGCCCTCTTAATGACACTCTATATATTGGATGGCAAAAATGACAAGAGGAGAAAGAGTCAGGTAAAGGAAGAAGAAAAGTAATTGCAGGATGAATTGATGCCCATGCTACCTCTGTAATAAAAGTCAAAAGAAGGAGAAGGAAGAGGAGGAGACAGAATAAAAGGAAGAAAAGGAGGAGAGGGAGAT
Organism: Ateles fusciceps; assembly: GCA_036589455.1. Classification (NCBI taxonomy): domain Eukaryota; kingdom Metazoa; phylum Chordata; class Mammalia; order Primates; family Atelidae; genus Ateles; species Ateles fusciceps. The sequence continues at coordinate 6,780,128 of JAZHEH010002496.1, forward strand.
TAAATAAAGCAAAAATTATTTGAATCTAAATTTTGTGTCAGTGATCTCCTGGTAACAGATTATAAGGAAACAGGAGACCTAGATCCTGCTTAGATATTAAGTAGCCAGCTTGGGTAGTCTCTTTACCTCTTCGGGCCTTGGTCTTCATCTACTACACGAAAAAAGGGCCAAACCAGCTCTCAGCAAACTCTGTTTTTAAGTTTGGAGAAATGTGTTTTGTGAAGCAGCACAAATAAATTAAGTAAATAAAAGCTGAACTACTTTTGCTGAAGTATGGATGAAGGGCCTACATTGCCCTGAATTTCAAATACTCATTTAACCTTCCAATCACAGGGGCTCCTGAAGGGTTCCAAAGAGGAGTTGAAGTCTTCTAGTTTAATGATTGATTTATAATGGCCCTCCCAGGGATAATATTCTATGACTAGTGATCCATGTCTGGGATCTCATAATTCTTTGAGGAGGTATAGTCTGGTTGTTAGTGTTTGGAAAAGCCTGCATTCCCAGCTTTGACCTAGTGTAGAAACTACCCTGGCTGAGAAGTAGGTGGGAAAATGGACCAGAAAACACCCTCATTACAAATACTGGAGTAAGTAGTTCTATTCTTGCTCTGCAGATCCAACACAGATTATACACACAGCCCAGTTTGTTTCTCATTGAGTGTGCCCAGTGGCATCATTCAGGGCCTGGGTTATGAGTATCTTTGAAAACATAAATAAACTACAACGAATTAATCCCCAAAGGCTGTGCACATTTGCCAGCTGGGCTCACTCTGTGACCAGTGAGGAGACACTTTGCTATGTGCAGTGACTTGACTTACTATGTAAGTGTGTGCATGTGTATGTGTTTGTCTGTAGACATAGTCCCTATTTCATGCCATAAGCAATCTTCTCAATTACCTCTCTTCTACCTTATAATTCTCTGAATAAATTCCAGCAAATTCTCTATATATCTAAAAAATTCCCAAAATACATCCTTTAAGAGCAGCTATCTCCCACGAAGCCTCCTTTAGACATTAGATTCTCTCCTATAAACCTAGCAGCTGCCACAATCATTCTATGCCTAATCTCTCCAGCAATGTAATCTTGCACTGTTGTTTAATTTTCCATCAAAGTCAACTTCATCCCCCACAAGCAAAATTAAACCTTCATGAAGTCAAGGAAATAATGTATTTTCAAAAATTCATAGTGCTATGCACAGAGTAGATACTGTAATATAATGGACAGAACAGTTTTCTGAATCTAAAAGACCTGGCCCTGCCATTTTCTAGCTGTGTGATTTTGACTTAAATTATTCTGACTTGCCCTGAATTAAAAATTAGCTATTAATGTCCATTTTACAAGAATCAGGTAAAAGCAAAAAGATAATGCACATAAAGTGACTAGAACAGTGCCTGGTATATAGCAGCTGTTATTATTTTTGAGTCAATTATTTATGCATTTATGGTAATATTTAAGTAATGCCATGAGGACCCAAAGAAAAAATACTGAACAGATGTTAAGCTTTGTGAAAGGAATTTTTCATTTCTTCTTTGTGAAAAGAGGGCTTCCAGGTGTGACATAAAGGTGAAGATGGACATAATGTGATTAGTCAGAGGCCCCTGGAAAGGTATATCTTAGACAGAACTGGAAAAGAGAGCCAATCTGAAGGCTTTTCTAGAGGAATCAAGGTGTAGCTGGGATATACCCTGAGGAGAAAGGATAGTCTTGAAATATTTCAGTACAAATTGACAGTTCTTTAATCCCAGGGACTTACTGCAGATCTGGAAGATGATGGAGGAAACAGCATGGCTATGAGTAGCTCAAGACAGAACAGGTTTATCTAATATTAAATCAGAAAAGGTCTTAAGAGTCATTGACTCCAATCTTCCTTTCCTTGTTCCAGGACCCCAGCACCTTCTTTCATCTTAGTGAGTGTAGCTACAGCTTTTGAGGCTAAGTAGATGCGGATTTCTAGAAGTTTCTTACAAGCTAAAGTCATACTGTCATAGATTCAGGATTGATGATATTCAGGGTTCTTCCCTGTAAATCACTTTAACCACTGGGCCAGAAAACCATCAAAATTCTAAATGATTTGACATGACAAGACTTAGGTTTGAATTGGATTTTTGATGATAACAGAAGTTGTGTAGTTACAAGCTCTATTAACTCAGAAGGCTGGAGATTTGCTACACTGCTGATTTTCAGATATTCAAGAGGCCCATCACTTGAGGCAAACAGAGAAACTTTGCTTCCTTGTAGCCTCCTTAAGTTGGTTTCAAGAGTTTGTACCATGATAGTGATCCACACATTCATTTAGAAGGGCAATGTCACCAGTGTTTAGAGTGAAGGCATAGGACTTAGTTCTAAAGATCTCAAGAAATTAGGAAATCCATGAAGACTGTATGTGTGTGGCTGAGGGAGATGAGCCATCAGTTAGAGAAGAGACCGCAAGTTGTTACAAAGGAGGTTTGTGCCTTGGAGTTATCTGTTCAGCACGTTATCTGGGTGGAAATGGGGAAATCAGCCAACAAACATGTAAAGAGCTGCTAAGCTTCAGTCATAACTAAAGAAATGCTAATTAAAATAACAATGAGATGCCAATTTTTTAACCTATCAGATTGGCAAAAATCTCAAGTTTGAGATATACGTCGCTGGCAGGGATATGGGACAAAAGTCATTTTCATATGCTTTCCATGAAGTGTAAGTTGATGCAAGCTTCTAGAAGATAATTTAGTATTATCTATCATAATTAAGCACGTACATAGCTAGTACCTTTCTTGCTGATCATTACCCTATGATATGGTTGTATTTGCAAGAGTTTGTCAATATACATATATTCGGATAGTCTTAGGTATAATTAATAAGACAACAACAGTAAAAGAAGCAACCCAAACATCTAACAACAGGAAGAAGATTAAGCAGATTACACTGCATCTATAATATTTGATACTTGAGTTGAATAGATGGAGCTGAGAGTCTGAGGAGAGACCAAGGTGGCCACAGTTCATAGCATAGAGTGTAGGAGCCGTAAGAGTTTTGCAGAAAGCAAGCTCTGAAAATCAGCAGCAGTTTCCCCTCAAGTAATCAGGAGAGTACTGATCAATACATGTGGGCAAGGATACAACCCAGGCTGTGAAAAGAACCATTCAAAAGGATTAGAGAAAATAACAATAGCATTCACACAAGGTTTGGAATAGTGCCACGAACTAGACTGAAAAATCTCACAACTCATTTTAGGTAGATTTTTTGGAAAGAGCTTGCAGTAGTGGGGAGTATTTAGCTCTACACTAAATATAGGTCTCATCCCACCTAACATTCTTTACAGGAAGGCCCAAATGGATCAAACAATTTCTAAGAAACTCAACAGTGCCCCAGAATAAAACTCAAAAGTATTTACATAAACAAAATATTCAGCACCCATCAAGGTGAAATTTACAATGTCCGAAATTTAATCAAAGGTTACCAGGCACACAAAGATGCAGGGAAATACAACCTATAATAAAGAAAAAAATCAGTCAATTGCAGCAGAACTGAAAATGTGAGGAGTAGTGACAAGAACGTTAAAATCGTTATTATAATTGCATTCTATATGTTCAAAATATAAAAGACATTGAAGATATAAAAAGGAACCAATAAAACTTTTAGAGACATAAACAGGATATAGAGCAACTGGGACTCTCATATGCTACTAATGAAAATGTAAACTGGTATGCTACTTTGGAAACCAGTTTGGCAATTCCTTAAAAAGTTAAACACATATTTATCATATAGTTTAGCTATTCTGCTTCTAGAGATTTACCCAAGAAAAAAGAAAGATATGTCTATACAAAAGTTTGTACACAAATGCTTCTAGGAGCTTTATTTGTAACAGAAAAAAATTTGAAGCAATCCTAGTGTCTATCAAAGGGTGAATGGATTAACAAACTGATATATTCATACAATGATATACTGTCAGCAACGAGAAACAATGAATTATTGATATACTTTGATGAATCTCAAAATAATTATTCTAGGTAAAAGATTCAAAGAGAAAAGATCACATACTACATGATTCCATTTACATAAAACTCTAGACAGAAGTGTGGTGCCAGAAAAATCAGTGGTTGCCTATGAATGAGGGGAAGAAATGAAGAGGAAGGAAAGGGCAAGATTACAAAGAAACATGAAGAAACTTTGGGGAGTGATGGAAATATTCATTAACTTGATTGAAGTAATGGATTCATGGATGTGTACCTATATCAAAACTGATTAGAGAAAATGGCAGATAGGAGGCAGGACTAACTTGCAGCTCCCACTCAGATAGACAGAGCAGCACATGGAGACTCACACTGTGAATTTTTGCTGCAAGAACTACTGTAGGAACATATCAGGAAGGCTGAGAGAATCCACAGACCCTTTGAAGGAAGCAGATTGCTGCTGCAGGCTCTAGGAGACAGCTGAAAAACTGTAAGTGTCCAAAATGTGAAAATGTGAAAAGGGGATTGTCCGCCCCTGAACACATATCCTCACTGGGGAACTTGAAGGTCCAGATCACAGGAGAAGGGTTAGACCTTACCTGGAGCTGAGATGAACTTAGAGAGCTCTGTGAAATACAAGTGTAGAGGAAGCAATGGAAGAACTCCGTGGGCACTCTCAGTCACCAGGGAAGAGCAGATTTCTCAGCAGAAACCCTACAAGCTAAAGGGATTGGGGTCCTATCTTTAACCTCCTTAAACAAAACAATTATCAGCTAAGAATTTTGTATCTAGTGAAACTAAGCTTCATAAATGAAGAAAAGACAGTCTTTTTCAGACAAACAAATGCTGAGAGAATTTGCCACCACAAAGCCAGCACTACAAAAATTGCTAAGAGCAGCTCTAAATCTTGAAACAAATCCTCAAAATACACCAAAATAGAACCTCCTTAAAGCATAAATCTCATAGACCTATTAAAAATAACAATGAAAAAAAAGTAACAAGGTATTCAGGCAACAAATAGCATTATGAATAGAATAGTACCTCACATCACAATACTAACACTGAATGTTAGTAAATTTTCCACTTAAAATATACAGAATGGCAGAATGGATAAGAATTCACCAATTAAATATCTGCTATCTTCAAGAGCTGAGATGAACTTAGAGAGCTCTGTGAAACACAAGTGTAGAGGAAGCAATGGAAGACTCCCTGGGCACTCTTAGTCCCCAGGGAAGCCGCCTCTGACTTTGTCTTACAAGGGTCCTTGGGGAGGGCTGCCAGTGAAATTGGGGAAAGACCACAGGGAGAGGAAACCTCCAGCTGAATTTTGTAACAATTTTGACTGAACAGGAAGTTTCCTAGACAGAATCTGGGGGAGAGGTGAACCAGGAGTGCAGACACAGCACCGAAGTTATGGCAGGTGGACAGGTGCGAAACCTGAAAGCCCTGCTTGCTTTCCCAGTGGGGATGCATGGTGCCTGGGGAAAGTCCTCAGTCCTGCTCAGGCAGTCATAATTCTCCTGGGAACATAACTCACTGGCCTGAGAAGCACATCCCCATTCCCTACAGCAGCTGCAGCAAGCTCTGCCCAACAAGAGTCAGAGCTCAGACATGCCTAACCTTGCCCCCACCTGATGGTCTTTTTCTGCTTGCCCTGGTAGATGAAAACAAAGGACATAATCTTTTCCAAGCTCTGTGGCCCCACCTACTGAATAGGAAACGTATCCAGGCCCCTCTAGGGCAAGCTTGCATCCTCCCTATACTACCATAGCTAATCCTCCCTGGAAAGTGGCACCTCCTGGCTGGAGGCCAACCAACACAAAACTATCAATACAATAACCAAAAATACAACTCCCTTGCTACCTTCACTGGAGCAGGTGCTATTATCCTGAGCTAAGTGATCTGAAGATGGATCATATCACAAGATCCTTTGCAGACACTTCCCACTGCCAGCCCAGAGCCTGGTAGCTCCACTGGGTAGCTGGATCCAGAAGAGAAATAGCAATCACTACAGTTTGGCTCTCAGGAAGCCACATCCCTGAGCACTCACATCTAGGGAGCACCCTGTGGGATGAAAGAATCTGAACAGCAGCCCTTGAGCCCCAGATCTTCCCTCTGACATAGTCTACCCAAATGAGAAGGAACCAGAAAAACAATTCTGGTAATATGACAAAACAAGGTTATTTAACACCCCCAAAAGATCACAACAGCAATGGATCAAAACCAAGAAGAAATCTCTGAATTGCCAGAAAAAGAATTCAGAAGGTTGATTATTATGTTACTCAAGGAAGCACCAAAGAAAAGTGAATACCACCTCAAAGAAATTTTTAAAAATGTTACATGATATGGATGGAAAAATCTCCAGACAAATAGATAGCATAAGTAAATAATAATCACAATTTTTGGAAATGGAGGACACACTTAGAAAAACGCAAAATACACTGGAAAGTCTCAGCAATAGAATTGAACAAATAGAAGAACTTCAGAGCTCAAAGACAAGGCTTTTTGAAATAACCTAATCCAACAAAGACAAAGAAAAAAGAATTTTTTAAAAACGAACAAAGCCTCCAAGAAGTTTGGGATTATGTTAAATGACGAAACCTAAGAATAATTGGTATTCCTGAAGAAGAGAAATCTAAAAGTTTGGAAAACATAATTAAGGAAAACTTCACTGGCCTTGCTAGACATCTAGACATCCAAACACAAGAAGCTGAAAGAACACCTGGGAAATTTAACACAAGAAGATCATTTCCTAGGCAGATAGTCATCAAGTTATCTAAAGTCAAAATGAAGTAAAGAATTTTAAGAACTGTGAAGCAAAAGTATCATGTAATCTGTAAAGGAAAACCTATCAGGTTAAGAGCAGATTTCTCAGCAGAAACCCTACAAGCTAAAGGGATTGGGGTCCTATCTTTAACCTCCTTAAACAAAACAATTATCAGCTAAAAATTTTGTATCTAGTGAAACTAAGCTTCATAAATGAAGAAAAGACAGTCTTTTTCAGACAAATAAATGCTGAGAGAATTTGCCACCACAAAGCCAGCACTACAAAAATTGCTAAGAGCAGCTCTAAATCTTGAAACAAATCCTCAAAATACACCAAAATAGAACCTCCTTAGAGCATAAATCTCATAGACCTATTAAAAATAACAATGAAAAAAAAAAGTAACAAGGTATTCAGGCAACAGATAGCATTATGAATAGAATAGTACCTCACATCACAATACTAACACTGAATGTTAGTAAATTTTCCACTTAAAAGATACAGAATGGCAGAATGGATAAGAATTCACCAACTAAATATCTGCTGTCTTCAAGAGACTCACCTAATACATAAAAACTCACATAAACTTAAGGTAAAGGGGTGAAAAAAGATATTCCATGTGAATGGACACCAAAAGTGAGCAGGAGTAGCTATTCTTATATCAGACAAAACAAACTTTAAAGCAATAGCAGTTTTTTAAAAAAAAGAGGGACATTATATAATAATAAAAGAACTTGTCCAACAGGAAAATATCACAATACTAAATATATATGCACCTAACACTGTAGCTCCCAAATGTATAAAACAATTACTACTAGGTTTAAGAAATGAGATAGACAGAGACATAATAGTGGAGGACTTCAATACTCCACTGACAGCACTAGACAGGTCATCAAAATAGAAAGTCAACAAAGAAACAATGGACTTAAACTATACCCTACAACAAATGGACTTAACAGACATTTACAGAACATCCTACCCAACAATTGAAGAATATACATTCTATTCATCAACACATGGAACATTTTCCAAAATAGACCATATGATAGGCCACAAAACAAGTTTCAACAAATTTAAGAAAATGTAAATCAAATATCAAGTACTCTCTCAGACCACAGTGGAATAAAATTGGAAATCAACTCCAAAAGAAACCCTCAAAACCATGCAAATACATGGAAATTAAATAACTTGCTCCTGAATGATCACTGGGTCAACAATGAAATCAAGATGGAAATTTAAAAATTCTTTGAACTGAACGATAATAGTGACACAACCTATCAAAACCTCTGGGATACGGCAAAGGTGGTTCTAAGAGGAAAGTTCATAGCCTCAAATGTCTACTTCAAAAAGTCTGAAAGATCACAAATAGACAATCTCAGGTCACACCTCAAGGAAGTAGAAAAATAAGAACAAACCAAACCCAAACCCAGCAGAGGAAAAGAAAGAACAAAGGTGGAGCAGAGCTAAACAAAATTGAAACAAACAAACATTACAAAAGATAAATGAAACAAAAAACTGGTTCTTTGAAAAGCTTAATAAAATTGATAGACCATTATGAGATCAACCAAGAAAAGAAGAGAGTATCCAAATAAGCTGAATTAGAAATGAAATGAGATACTACAACCAATACCACAGAAATGCAAAAGACCATTCAAGGCTACTATGAACACCCTTATGTGCATAAACTAGAAAACACAGAAGAGCTGGATAAATTCTTGGAAATATACAGTCCTTCTAGATTAAACCAAGAAGAAATGGAAACTCTGAACAGACCAGTAACAAGCAGCGAGATCGAAATGGTAATTTTAAAAATTGCCAACAGAAAACGTCCAGGACCAGATGGATTCACAGCTGAATTCTATCAGATGTTCAAAAAGAATTGATATCAATCCTATTGACACTGTTCCACAAGAGAAAGAGGGAATGCTACCTAAATCATTTTGTGAAGCCAGTATCACCCTAATACCAAAACCAGAAAAGGATATAACAACAACAACTACAGACCAATATCCCTGGATCCCTGGTGCAAGAATCCTCAACAAAATACTAGCTAACCAAATCCAACAGCATGTCAAAAAGATAATCCACCATGATCAAGTGAGTTTCACATTAGTGATACAGGAATGGTTTAACATATGCAAGTCAATAAATGTGATACACCACATAAACAGAATTTAAAACAAAAATTGCACATCATCTCAATACATGCAGAAAAAGCATTTGACAAAATAATCTAGCATCCGTCTATGATTAAAACCCTCAGCAAAATTGATATAGAAGGGACATACCTTAAGGTGATAAAAACCATCTATGACAAACCCACACCCAACATTATACTGAGTGGGGAAAAGATGAAAGCATTCCCCTTGAGAACTGGAACAAGACAAGAATGCCCACTTTCACCATTTTTATTCAACATAGTACTAGAAGTCCTAGCTTGAGCAATCAGACAAAAGGAAGAAATAAAGGGCATCCAAATTAGTAAAGAGGAAGTCAAACTGTTGCTGTTTGATGATGATATAATCATATACCTAGGAAACCCTAAATGCTCATCCAAAAAGCTCCTAGAACTGATAAATGAATTCAACAGTTTCAGGATACAAAATTAATGTACACAAATCAGTAGCTCTCCTATACACCAACAGTGATCAAGCTGCGCATCAAATCAAGAACTCAACCCCTCTCACCATAGTTCCATAAAAAATGAAAAAACAAAGAAAAATACTTAGGAATATACCTAACCAAGGATGTGAAAGATATCTACAAGGAAAACTACAAAATGCTACTGAAAGAAATCATATTTGACACAAACAAATGGAAACACATCCCATGCTTATGGATGGGTAGCATCAATATTGTGAAAATGACCATACTACCAAAAGCAATCTACAAGTTCAATGCAATTCCTGTGAAAATACCACCATCATTCTTCACAGAACTAAAGAAAAAACCTTAAAATTCATATGGAACCAAAAATGAGCCTGCATAGTCAAAGCAAGACTAAGTAAAAAGAACAAATCTGGAGCCATCATATTACCCGATTTCCAACTACACTAGAAGGCCAGAGTAACCAAAAGAGCATGGCATAAAAATAGGCAAACAGACCACTGGAAAAGAATAGAGAACCCAGAAATAAAGCCAAATACTTATAGCCAACTGATCTTCAAAAAAGCAAACAAAAGTGGGGAAAGGATATCCTACTCAACAAATGGTGCTTGGATAACTGGGCAAGCCACATATACAAGAATAAAACTGGATCCTCATCTCTCACCTTATACGAAAATAAACTCAAAATGGATCAAAGGCTTAAATCTCAAACCTGAAACCTTAAAAACTCTAGAAGATAACATTGGAAAAACCCTTCTAGACATTGGCTTAGGCAAAGACTTCATGACCAAGAACCCAAAAGCAAATGCAACAAAATAAAGATAAATAGATGGGACTTAACTAAACTCAAAAGCTTCTGCACAGCAAAAGAAATAATCAGCAGAGTAAACACACAATCCACAGAGCTGGAGAAAATCTTCATAATCTATACATCTGACAAAGGACTAATATCCAGAATCTACAAAGAACTCAAACAAATCAGCAAAATAAAAACAAATAATCCTATCAAAAAGTGAACTAAGAACAGGAATAGACAATTCTCAAAAGAAAATATACAAATGGCCAACAAACATATGAAAAAATGCTCAGCATCACTAATAATCAGGGAAATGCAAATCAAAACCACAATGCCATACCACCTTATTCCTGCAAGAATGGCCATAATTGAAAAATTAAAAAAAATTGATGTTGGTGGGATGCTGTGAAACACTTCTACACTGCTGATGGGAATGTATACCTATTACAACCACTATGAAAAACAGTGTGGAGATTCCTTAAAGGACTAAAGCTAGATCTACCATTTGATCCAGCTATCCCCTCTACTGGGTATCTACCCAGAGAAAAAGAAGTCATGATATGAAAAAATACTTGCACACACATGTTTATAGCAGCACAATTCCCAATTACAAAAATATGGAACCAACCCAAATGCCCATCAATGAGTGGATAAAGAAAATGTCACACACACATACGCACACACACTTGTGCGTGTGTGTATATATATGTATATATACCACATTTACATGTATATATTACTTTATATATATATATACACATACACACACACACTACTATTACATTACTTCACATATATATACACATACACACACACATACCATGGAATATTACTTTATATATACAGAGAGTATTTCATGGTGTGTGTGTGTACACACACACACACACACACACACACACCCCATAGAATACTACTCAGATGACTACTCAAAGGAACAAAATAATGACATTCACAGCAACCTGGATGGAATTGGAGACCGTTATTCTAAGTGAAGTAACTCATGTGTGGAAAACCAAACATTGTATATTCTCACTCATAAGTGGGAGCTAAGCTATGAGGGTGCAAGGCTTAAGAATTATACAATGAACTTTGGGGACTCTGGGGAAATGGTGAGAAGGGGTGAGGGATAAAAGAGTAGACACTGGGTAAGGTGTACTCTGCTCAGGTGATGGGGGCACTAAAATCTCAGAAATAACAACTATAAAACTTACCTACGTAACCAAATACCACCTGTTCCCCCAAAAACCTATTGAAAGAAAAAACTCTTAAAAAACAACTTATCAAATTTTATACTTTAAATATGTTCAGCTTATTACATATCAATTATACACCAATAAAGCTATTAAAAATCAAAGAAAGAGGTAGAGCTATAAGTGCTGATATGGGAAAATCTCAAAAATATATTATTAACTGAAAATAATGCAAAGCAATGTGTATGGTATCATTTAGCCAATATCTAAAATATATAATTGGATATGCATAAAATGTTTTTGAAAGATAAAAAAAAAATTAACAGTGGTTATCTTAGGGTAATAGCCTAGGGATAGAAAGAAGTCTCTTATTTAAAGAAAAAAACAAACAACCCCATCAATAAGTGGGCAAAGAAAGGATATGACCAGATACTTCTCAAAAGAAGACACTTACGCAGCCAACAAACATGAAAAAAAGCTCAACATCACTGGTCATTAAAGAAATGCAAATCAAAACTACAATGAGATACCATCTCATGCCAGTCAGAAGGGCGATTATTAAAGTCAGGAAACAACAGATTGCTGGTGAGCCTGTGGAGAACTAGGAACACTTTTACACTGTTGGTGGGAGTGTAAATTAGATCAACCATTGTGGAAGACAGTGTGGCCATTCCTCAGTAATCTAGAACCAGAAATACCATTTGACCCAGCAATCCCAATACTGGATATATACCCAAATGATTATAAATCATTCTACTATAAAGAAACATGTACACGTATGTTTGTTGCAGCACTATTCACAATAGCAAAGATTTGCAACCAACCCAAATGCCCATCAGTGATAGATTGGATAAAGAAAATGTAGCATATATACACCACGGAATACTAGGTAGCCATAAAAAGAATGAGATCGAGTCCTTTGCAGGGACATGGGTGAACGTGGAAACCATCATTCTCAGAAAACTAACATGGGAACAGAAAATCAAACACCACATGTTCTCACTCATAAGTGGGAGTTGAACAATGACAACACAGGGACACAGGGAGGGGAACAACACAGGAAGTGCAGGGCAAGGGGAAGGAGACCCTTAGGACAAATATCTAATGCATGTGGGGCTTAAAACCAAGACAATGGCTGATAGGTGCAGCAAACCACTATGGCACATGCATACCTATGTAACAAAGCTGCACATATTGCGCATGTATCCTGGAAGTTAAAATAAAATTTAAAAATATATTTTAAAAAATGAAAAAAATCTCTTGTTTAAAAATCCTTTTTGAACTATTTAAATTGTCTTACAATATTCATGCATTTTGTTTAAAATAAATGTTAGGGTTTCATAAGCAGTAGAATTAGAAAATATTTTTTATTTTGTTTTATTTTTCTGTATTGAAATATTTAAAATTTATTTTAAAAAATAGAGGTACCGACTCTTTTGAAAATAGTTTGGTAGTTTATTAAAAAGTTAACATATGCTTACAAAGCTATCAATTTCACTCCTGTAAATCTACCTAAGAGAAATTAAAATGCATATCCACACAAAAGCGTGCATTGAATGTTCATAGCAGTATTATTCTTAATAGTTGAAAATATGTATCAGCGAATGAATGTATAAACAAAATATGGAATGGAATGGAATATGTGTGCACAGTTGAAAGGGACAAACTATTAATACATGCTATAACACAGATGAAACTCAAAAACACAAGTAAAGAAAGCTGACACAAAAAACTATGTATTACATTCACATGAAATTCCACAAAAGGCCCAAATGGATCAAAAGGCAAATTTATAGAGACAGAATGTACATCAGTGGTTTCCCAAGACAGGAATTGAGAACAGGGAATAACAATAAACAGGCATGATCAAAATATGAAGCTTGCTTGGGGTGATGGAACTGTTCTAAAACTGGTAGCAACTGTACAGCTCTATAAAGTCACTAAAATCACTGAACTATAGACTTACAATGGCTGGATTTAGTGGTATGTAAATTATACTTTGATAAAGGTGTTAAAATCAAAAACGAACTGCTCTGAAACCAGGAATAAAGGCAATACTTGCAGAAAATGCTTGCTTTTCCTATTCAAGCAGATGGAATTATATCTACATGCTAAGATGCAGAAGTCCTTCGTGGTTGCTCTTGGGGCTAAAGTCAGTGGCTTTTGGATTTCAACACACTAACAGGGCTGCTCCAGCTGCAAGGTGGGTACAGACAGTTGGACATTGTCTTCTTTGGGTGGATTGTTCTTTCATTTTCATTTCAAATGTTGTTGTTGCACAGAAAGGACTGGCATATGTCCAGGATAAGCACAATGGCCCAGAGTGGTAACATACAGTAGTTAAGAAAGCAGGCTCTGGATTCAGAAAGATCTGGCTGCAAGCCCAGCTTTGTCAGTCACTACCTCATAGGGTTCTTGAGAGCCTGAAATGAGATGATGTATATGGCACATAGCAAAACTAAAAGATCTTTCATCTGTATATCGTTAAGCAACAGGGATTGGCTTGTGCTGACTCATCCACACTCTTTAGCTGGGTCCTGCTATTACCAGATCACTAGCAAGTTGGTGGGAGCTAAGGCACTAAGGCAGCAAGTAGACAGACATCCACTCTGATTTAAAACAGGTCTCTTTCCCCAAGATCACTGTTTAATGTACTTTAGGTCAGGAACTCTAAGATGTCCGGATTTCATCTGGATAAATGCTTAAAATAATTTGGCGGACTAAAAATATTGTCAACATTTTACTTTTTAATTAAGTTTCTACTTTGACATAGTTATAGATTCACATGCAGTTGTAAGAAAAAATACAGAGAAATTCTGTGCACCTCCTATCCAGTTTATCTCAATGAGAACATCTTGCAAACTATGGTATGTTTTATATTAAGTCCATGATCTCTTTTGAGTTAATTTTGTGTACATTATTAGTACGTAGAAATGTGATTGATGCTTGCTTGTTGAGCTTCTATACTACAACCTTGCTGAGCTCACTTATTGGTTCTAAAGTTCCTTGGATTTTCTATGTAGACCATTATGCCATTTGTAAAGAAGCGTAATTTTATTTCTTCCTTTCCAATCTGAATGCCTTTATTTATTTTTCTTGCCTTAGTGCACTAGCTAGAACTTCCAGTACTATGTTTAATAGGAGAGGTGAAGGCATCATTGCTTCGTTTTTGGTCTTAGGGAGAAAACATTCAGTCTTTCACCATTGAATATGGTGAAAATCTTCCTTTAGATTACCTGTAGGCTTTCTTCTGTGGATGCTCTTTACTAAGTTGAGGTAGTTCCTTCTATTCCTAACCTGGTTAGCTTTTATCATGAATAGATGTTGTATTTTGTCAAATGCTTTTTCTATGTAAATTGATATGATCATAGCATTCTTCTTCTTCGTCCTCTTTAGCCTGTTGATATGGTATATTAGATAGATTGATTCTTAATGCTGAGCCAGTCTTGCATACTTAGAAAAAAATCCCACTTACTCATTATATATATATATATATATATATATATATATATATATATATATATATATATATAAAGCCCTTTTCATGTGTTAATGTAAAATTAGCCCTAATTTGCTAACATTATTTTGAAGATTCCTGCATCTAAGTTCAGGAGAGAGATTGGTCCATAGTTTCCTTTCTGTGTATGCTTTGTTTAACTTTAGTATCAAGGTAACTCTGGTCTCATAAAATAAGTTGAGAAGTATTGCCTCATCTTCTATTTTCTGGAAGAGATTGTTAAAATTGATGTTAATTCTTTTTTAAATGCTTGATAAAATTCTCTAGTGATGCCATTTGGGCCTAAGGATATCCTTTTCAAGACTTTTTAAATTAAAATTTTAATTTCTTTAATGGCTATAAAACTAATCAGGTTATTTATTTTATCTTGGTTGAGTGCTGGTAGTTTGCGGGTTTGGGGGAATTTGTGCATTTCTTCTAAGTTGGCAAACTAACGAGCATGAATTTGTTCTTAATATGCTCTTATTATCCTTTCAATGGCTGTATAATCTATAGTGATAGCCCCTCTTTAATTTCTGATATTAGTGTGTGTCTCTATTTTTTTTTAAAGTTTATCAGTTGATCAGTTTTATTGATTTTTTTTTTTAAAGAATCAAGTTTTGGCTTCACTGATTTTTTTTTCTTACTTTATTCTTGTTTACCATTTTGTTGATTTTTGCTTATTAGTTTATTATTAGTATGTCTTTCCTTATGCCTGCTCTAAATTTATTTTACTCTTTTCTTCTAGTTTTTTAGGCATGAACTTACGTTATTGGTTTCAGATCTTTCTTATTTTGTAATGTAAGCATTCAGTGCTAGAAATCTCCCTCCCTGCACTGCTTTAGCTGCATCCCACAAATGACGACATGTTGCATTTTCATTTTCATTCAGTTTTAAGCGCTTCTTTACTTCTTTTGAGACGTCTTCTTTGACTCTGGATTGTTTAGAAGTGTATTAATTTCCAAGTGTTTGAAGATGTTCCTGTTGTCTTTTTTTATTATTGATTTCTAGTTCGATTTCATTGTGGTGACTTAAAGAAATTCTATATGGTTTCAATTATTTTAAGTTTGTAGGTTTGTTTTATAATTTATAACATGGTCTACCTTGGTGAATGTTTCATGGGCACTTGAAAAAAAAGTGTATTCAGCTGTTGTTTGGTACAGTGTTCTATAAATGTCAGTTAAATTCTATTGGTTGATGATGTTGTCAATTTTTTATATATATTTGCTAATTTTCTGTCTAGTAGTTATGTCAATGGCTGAGAGTGGGTTGCCAAAGTTCCCAAATATAATTGTGGATTTGTTTATTTCTGTTTTCAGCTTTATCTATTTTTGCTTCATGTATTTTGAAGCTCTCTTATTTCGTGTATACACATTTAGGATTATTATACCTTCTTGGTGGATTGAGCCCTTTATCAATATATAATGTCCCTCTTTGTCTCTAGCAATTTTTTTGGCTCTGAAGTATGCTTTATCTGATATTATTACAGCCACTTTTTTTTTAAATTAATGTTAGCAAGGCATGTCTTGTTCTATTCTTTCACTCTTAACCTACCTATATCATTGCATTGGAAATAAACTTCTTATAGAAAGAGTTGGATTTTTAAAAATTCCTTATGCTATTATCTGTCTTCTTATTGGTATTTAGACCATTTATATTTAAAGTAATTATTTAATTTTTGATATGTTAAGGCTTAAAGCTGATGTTTTATTATTTATTTTTTGCCTTTTCTCTGTTTCTCATTCTTCTTTTTTCTTTCCTTCCTTTAGATTACTTTTGATAGGATTGTATAATATTTTATTTATATTATTTTTGAATATACTGCTTTAATTTTCTTAGTAGTTATCACAGGCATTACTACTACTATTTCTCAGTAGTTATCACAGACATTACTATCACAGATATTACTTATCACAGTTTACGAGTATCTATATTTTATCACTTTCAATAAAACATTAAAACTTTATTTCCATTTAAAACTTTTACCATCTCCACATTTTAAATATAATGTCTCAACTATTTCCTTACACATACTGAGCACCACAACAGGTGCTGTTGTAACTTTTATTTCAATCATCATATATGATTTAAGAAATGCACGAGGATAGAATAGTCCATTATACAGATCCCTATTTTTACCCATTTCATTATTCTTTTTTTCCCACAGGCTTAATCCTTCTTCTGCTATCATTTCCTTTATGTTGTAAAAACTTCCTTTAGCCATTTTTTAAATGTAGAACTGCTAATGACAAACTCTCTTAGTTTTCTTTTGTCTGAGAATATCTGTATTTCCCCTTCATGCCTGAAGGATAGTTGTACCAATTACAGAGGTTGCAGCTGACAGTTCTTTTTTGCAGTACTTGAAAAATGTGCTACTTTTAACAATTTTTATTTTATGAGACAGAGTCTTGCTTTGTCACCCAGGCTGCAGTGCAGTGGCTGGATCTTGGTTTGCTGCAACCTCCACCTACCAGCTTCAAGTGATTTTCCTGCCTCAGCCTCCTGAGTAGCTAGGACTACAGGCACACACCACCACACCCAGCTAATTTTTGTATGTTTAGTGGAGATGGGGTTTCCCCATGTTGGCCAGACTGGTCTTGAACTCCTGATCTCACATGATCCACCCACCTCAGCCTCCCAAAATGCTGGGATTACAGGCATAAGTTGCTGCGCCTGGCCTGTGCTACTTTTTTTTCTGAATAAGAAATCAAAATTCTGATTGTTATACCCATATAAACAATGCATGATTCAATTCTGTTTAGTTGTTTTAAGATTTTTTTCTCCCCTTCATGGAAGCCATCTTTCTATCTCCTGGATTTCCCCTCTGGAGTCCCCTTCCACAAACACTCCCTTCGTGGAAGCCTGTCTTCCCCCTCCTAAACTCCATCTCTCTCTGTTCCCTTCCACTCATTGTGGAAGCTGCTTTCTCTCCTGGATTCCATCTTTTGGGATTCTCTCCCTCAGTGTGAGAGTTAGCTGTTTCTTTCTCTCTCTTTCTCCTGTTTATCTCCCTCCCTCTCTAAATAAATCACTTTCTACAAACACTTTTGAGTCCGGCATTTACTACGCACTACACTGTGGTCCCCTCTCTCATTCTTGAGAGGGCAGGAGGCCAAGAACCTGGAGAAACGTCCTCTCAGGAGAGCTAAGGGCACCCTGAACCCCAATATTACATTTTGGCGAGCCAGCCAGGGGAGGGGTACACCAGAAGAGGGGTACAGCCAGAGAAGACGACTTCAAAATCATGAGTAAAACCGGCCCCATTCTATCCTGTCTCTTTAAGAACACCTAAAGCAGCGGCAGCCAGGCAGGACTGCAAGGAACCTGAGCAGCGGCGCCTCGAAGGCATGACCCAGCCCCTCTTAAGCAGGGCAGTCCAGCAAGAATTAAAAGTGCAGTTTATTTACCTTCAAGCTCTCTCTCTGCTTTCCATCTCCTTCTCTATCCTTCGGATATTATCTCTGGGACCAAAACCTGAGGGAGCGTGTGGGGCAGAGCAGGTGAACACAGCCCCCAGGCCTTTCACTCCTTGCCGGCTGGGAAGAGCCCAGCCCCAGGGGTGGAACCAAGCACACAGCCGTGGGCTGGAGAAACAGCCAGGAGGGATTAGGTACTTGGTGGGGGGGGCAGGTCGGGGACCAGGGAGCACGACAACCTGGTGCAAGGCCCTGGCAGGCCTCTCCAGCCTTCCCCAGTCCCAGGCAGCAGGGTAAAAAGGCTGGGAGCTTTAAAAATATCCTCAGGCCTCACCCAGACCTCTTAAACCAATAAAAAGGTTCCCATCCCACCCCTAACCCCCAGCCTTAGGATGGTCTTAAATTTTCCCAGGTGATTCCAATATGATTGTAAATTAGGAAGGCTAGATCTTCATCAGATTCTCATTGATCATTCTCTGAAGAAATTAAGCCCCTGCCTTGACAGCCACTGTAGGAAATTAGTGATGCCTCCTTAAATCAATAGTTCTCAAAATTCAATTTTCTTCTAATACAAAAATTGTATTAATGCTAATTGTATTAATACTAATTCAAACTGAATTTTGAGAACTATTGATTTAAGGAGACATCACTAATTTCCTGCAGTGGCTGTCAAAAATGCGGATTCCTGTGAGTCACATTCAGTAGGTCTGGGATAGGGCTCCCATATACATTTTAACCACCATCCCAGGTGATGCTGATCAGAGGAAGGGAGGTGTCTATGAAACTCACGCTGAAAAAGTAAAAAGCCAGAGAACTCACCATGGTGTCTTTCTTCAGGTCCTAAGATCTCTATCAAGTTCACTTTCTTTTTTTTTCTTTTTTTTCTTTCTTTTTTTTTTTTTGTGAGATAGAGTCTTGCTCTGTTGCCCAGGCTGGAGTGTAATGGCATGATCTAGGCTCACTGCAACTTCTGTCTGTCTCCTGGGTTAAAGTGATTCTCCTGCCTTAGCCTCCTGGGATTAAAGGCATGTGCCACCACACCAGGGTAATTTTTGTATTTTTAGTAGAGATGGGGTTTCACCATGTTGGTCAGGCTGGTCTTGAACTCCTGATGTCGTCATCCACCCACTTCAGCTTCCCAAAGTGGTGGGATTACAGGCATGAGCCACTGCACCCAATCATAAGTTCACTTTCCTAACACCTTTCAGAAACCTTTTATGGTTCTATGTTGAACTATTTACAGGGTACTCATTTGTATTTAAAGGAGAAGAGCAGGGAAATTTGAATCTATGGCATCTTGTCTAACATTTTATTTGTGAAAAAAAGAGTATAGTTTTAAAATAGGACAAAAAAGCCTCCTATTTTATATCACCATTTTGCAAAATAAGGTACATTTAACACCTAAAAATGTTGAAAGAGTGGCCAAGTGCAGGGGCTCACACCTGTAATCTCAGCACTTTGGGAGGCCAAGGAGGGCAAATCGTGAGGTCAGGAGTTCAAGACCAGCCTGGCCAACATGGTGAAACCCCATCTCTATGAAAAATTTGAAAAAAAAATTAACTGGCCTTAGTGGCAGGTGCCTGTAATGCCAGCTATTCAGAAGGCTGAAGCAGGAGAATTGCTTGAACCTGGGAGGCAGAGCCGAGATTGGGCCACTGCACTCCAGCCCAGGCAACAGAGTGAGACTCTGCCTCAAAAAACAAAAAAAAAAAAAAAAAAGATTGAAAGAGCATAATCTCAGAATAAAAATGAATCTTTTAAATTGAATGAATTCATTTTTCTTTTCTCCTTGGACCTGAAAAAATTGCATTACTTTCTCAGGTTAGACATTAGCACAGTGTTTAGGAAACTATATCACAGTCGTCTTTCTTGAGTTGGAAGCAGCAGTGCAGTAGAGAAGAATGAGCCTAGCTTGGAATCCAAGGTCATAGGTTCAAACACTGAATTCTCTACCTACCAGGTGGGTCACCTCAGCGTAAGTCGTTGGTGGAGAAATGAAAAGAGTTGGGCTTTGATGTCAGCAAACCTAAGTAGACATCCTCACTCTGTTACTTAATAGCTGTGTAACCTTAAACAAGTTATTAAACTTCTCAGTGGCTGTTATCTCATCAGTAACATGGGAAGAGTGAAAAGGCTAATGAGGAATAAATGGGAGAATGCACATAAAACGCTTAGTACCGTGCTTTACATGGGACAGTGAAAACAAGAGTTGGTAGCTCGCTCTCTCCAGGGATGCAGGCACACATGCAGATATTAATCCTTAACTTCATAGGGGTTTGTGAGGATTTAGTAAGATGATATATAAAAGCACTTCACAGTGTCTGGTACAGAATAACCATATGAATAACACTGAGTTCTTTTTCCCCCACAGCTTACCTCAGTTTCCAGATACAGTAAGGCCTACTTCACAGAGTAGATACAAGGATTGGCTGTAACAATATACATAAAAGTGCTTTGGAGTCTGAGGCACGCTGTCCAAATGCCAGTTACTCTTACATTGATGGGCCCTGCCCATGTTTGTATGGTTGCACAGGCCTCTCAGTGTATGTGATGAATTGTTCTAATGATAAATAGTCACCTCATCAAGAAAATTAATGCAGGCCTGGGGCTAAAGCTGAAGGCAGAAATAAATAGGTCTGGGAACCAGAAAACAAAATTAATAAATATTTAAATGCAACCCACAGTAGTTGGCCTACGTCTTTTCTGCCCTAGATCCCCATGCATTGTCTCATTGTGAGAAAAGTTTGTGGGAAATGTTTGTGGGAAGCCACAGATCTTTGCAGGCTGATAGGGGTAAAAACAAAAACAAAAACAGAAGAAAAAAAAAGGAAACAGCATTTACAAAATCAAAACTCAGCAGCACTCTATTGTCACTGTTACTCTTCTGTGTCTTCTCTGAAATAGACACTCCTTACCCAACAAAGCCAGAGTTTGGCCCACACTCTCTGGAAACTACACTAATTCTTTGGGATATGTTAGGACAGCTGTCTTGGTTAAAAAGACCTGGAATGTGACTTCCCAAAAGCTTGATTAGGCCAGATCTTGTCCTCCACAAAGTAGCCTTTTAGAAGCCATAAGAAGGGTGGAGGAAAAGAAGCAAAGAATAAAAGTCACCAAAGAGAAAGGGAAGAGCATCAGAAGCAAACAGTAAGATCATCAGAGCTGCGTATTTGGAAGATATCCAGTAGTGCTGGGAGAGCTCTGTGAACAGAGGCTGCTCTTAAGTATTAAGTAGTTACTGTGGCAATTCGGGGAGACACTTCTGGCTTCAGGGTTCAGAACAGGACTGTCATTTTCTACTGACTCTGGCCTTGAGCATTAGCTAGTTAGATGTTTGACCACGACACCTTTGAAAGTATTCCTTTTTGGTTCTCTATAAGTCACGAACTTACTTTGATTGAGTACCTACAATGCACCTGGTTTTTATGATAGACACAGTTGGAGGAAGGGAATTAGGGAGAAATTCATGTTCTTAGCTTCAAACATTTACCAAGTCTCAGGGGAAATGGTCTTACCTGTAAAAAAGGCAGCCGACTTTTTCAGTGGTCTTTGCTCAGTGCAAATGTGCAAGTACAGAGAGGTACCAAGGAAAGGTAAGAACACTTCCAACTGGTGACTAGGGGGTGAGTTCTTGGTAAGAGAGGACACAGAAGAGTATTCTGAGAGAAGATGGCCCAGTCAGAGGCCATGAGGCAGGAATGCTCCTGGTATGCTCTGAAGGTGGCAGGTAGATCAGTCTGCATGGAATGGAGGTTTCATGTTGAAAAGAATCATGAGACAAGAGAGAAGGGGTGGGTT
The DNA here is from genome assembly GCA_036589455.1 of Ateles fusciceps. Classification (NCBI taxonomy): domain Eukaryota; kingdom Metazoa; phylum Chordata; class Mammalia; order Primates; family Atelidae; genus Ateles; species Ateles fusciceps. The sequence continues at coordinate 6,802,129 of JAZHEH010002496.1, forward strand.
GGAGACTCACTGCAAAAGCTCTTAAATATCAAACTAGGGATTTGGGATTGTTTGCCATCAGCAGGGAAGAGCACTGAAGGGTTTCAAGCAGGGGAGTGGTAATTTCAGAACACAATTTTAGGAAAATCCTTCTACAGTATGAATTACAAAGATGGAGACTGAAGAAAGGAAGATTACATAAGCAATTACTGTAGTTATTTTGAGAGAAGAGTCTGAGCCAGCAGGGTGTCCACAAGGATAGGTTGGATACAAGGGAAATGTAGTGAAAAAAGAAACACCGGGACCTGGCAATTGGACGAGGATAAAAGGTTTTAATAAAAGGAGGACCTAACAGGTTTTAATACTGGATGACCAGTCATCGGATGGAGGTCACTGGGCAGAAATAGTAAAATCAACTGGGTAGACTAGGGGAAGAGGGTAGAAAGGATTTGAAGCTCAAACACCAAATCTGCCCCTTTCTACTAGTGGGATAATTGTTTCATATAAGAACAGAGATTCAGGAAGAATCTCTATTTGCTCTTACATGAAACAAAGGTCAGAGTACACACCTCAAAGAGAGGTTACGAGGATTAAATGAGATAATGAATATAAACTATCTGGCGGAGTGGCGGGTCCATTGTAGAAGCTCAGTAACTAGGAGTTCCCTCACCCTCCTTCTGTTCATTCTGCTGCAAGAAGGCGCATGCACCATATCCTGACCTGTAATATCTCCCCCTTCCTATTAGAGTTCCAAGCAGTGAAAGAAGGCTTGGTAATTCTGGCAACTTGAACTCTGTGGAATGAACTAGAAAGCTGGAAAAAAGAAAAGTTAGGCAATCACAATTCAGGTCAGAGTCTAAGTGAAATGATATTTTGTTCATCTGCCTGTTGTTATAAAATGGTCTTCAACTGAAAAAAAATCTTATAACACCTGTTTCATCAGTGGGGCTTAAGCCCCTGGGGCTTATAGATTCCTGAGCCCTCTAATATCAGAAGCTATCAGAAAGTTAGTTCTTGTAAATTGGTTACTAAAAAGTTTTTTAAAGTAATAAAAAGTGCTGTTGAAAGTCTTCCAGGCCTCACAGATTGTTAGGAGATATCGACAAATGTGAACTTGAAACCCAAGGCTGCCAGGCAGGTGTGGGCTAGGCAAACTTCAAATAGCAAGAGAGGAAAAAAGAAGTAAAACCAATACAGGCCCCAGGGTCCACTTGTGCAGGTGAGGATAACCTGATCCTTTCTTCTGGGAAGGGCAGCGTGACCAGGTCAGTAAGAGACTGGCTGAACATAAGCCGGAGCAGCCTTGTCATCGCTTTCAGGTTCTAACAGGGGGAGTGAGTGCTACATTTGCTTGGCTACTTCCTATATGGAAAGGACTTGGTGCAAGAACTGATAATGCCCAGAAAGACAGAGACTCCCAGCCTGAGGACCAGAGCAGCTTTTCTCTCTACACTGCCAGCTGATAGCAGGTTGGAGGTGCCATCCCTGTGGTATCATTAAGCCACTGATGGCAAGTTCTCTTGGGCATGCATTGCTGCTCCCTGACTCCTGGAAAATGAACAGAGGTTAGTTTGGCAGATCAGGCTCTCTGTAAACTGGCCAACCCACATCTCCAGACCCAGAGCTACCCTCAATCCCAACAAACTTTGTGCTGTAACAAGTAATGTGCTTGGGCACTGTGTGCCTCTGCTTTTCTAAGTGGTCTATAGAAATATTATGGGATTTTATCACTACAGCTGCCTATGAGGTAGGTACTACATTCCTCCGCCATTGTCAGCGAGAACACTGGGGCACAGAGAGGTAATGAGGTTGCCCAAGGGCACAGAACTAGAGAGTAGAGAGGTCTGGATTCAAATCCATGCAGCATCTGGACTCTTTACCACCACACTGGATGGCCCCTGAGGAATCTCTCCCTGAGCCCTGCTCCCTGTCACCCAACACGGGGCTGGAAACCGCTGCCTCTGTACTTCGTGGGACTTATTACACTAAGCTGTGACTGCTTAACTGTCCCCCACTAGACTATATGCTCCCTGAAGCGGGTACTGTATCTTTCTTGCTCACTCTTGTGTCCCCAGGGCTTATAACAGAGTTGTGTTTACCATGAAAATATAACATGCACCTCTAGCAATCCTACTATGAATATATAATTGACAGGTGTCCTCCAGTCCCCCAGTGTCCACATCCACCACTCTGTATACATCAAGCCCCCACACTTCCCATGGGCTTCACTTCCTACAGGTTGCCCCCAACCAATACCAATAATTGTAGCAGGAATATTAAGACAGCCATCCCTGAGAGTTTCAGGATTTTCTGTCAACCTTGACAACATTTTCTGACTACTTCCTCCTGCCTCTCCCTTATCATTCACAGAGATTAGACCTGCATCATAGTCTCAGGGCTCCCCCAGCCTCCTCCAGTCTATCCTCATTTTCCCTCACAGGTATTTTCTGTAACAAATGTCTTTCATAGCTAATTCAGGCTTGATGTCTGCTTCTGGGAGGACCTGGACTAAGGCAAGTGGTGGTACCAGAGTGGGGCACTATTCTTCAGATGCAGTCTATGCATTAAGTCTAAAATCTCTACATGATGCTGTATTCCTAGTAGGAAGAAACATGGACCTGGGAATCAAGGAGTGAAATCAAAAGTGATTCACCTATAATTCCCTCTAATCCACTTGGAAATTTTATTTTTTGCATTCCTATAACTCTGGGATCTGTAGGGTTGAAGATCCTGGGTCCCAAAGCGAGCACACTCTTACAAGCAGATACAAGTGTCTCACTGAATACAAACTTCATCATCAGGATATTTTTGAACTCCATGTGTTCAGGAACCAGTAGGGGTCCCCATACTGGCAAGGCAAATGGACTCTGATCAGCAATAGAAGAAAGACTGATTTACATAATGAGGAGAGGGAGAAATACATGTGTTACCCATGTCATTCACTTGTGGCCTAAGGGATAACATGGGCAGAGATTGTGGGAAAAGATGAGGATGAGAGGAGCAATCTATCATCAGTCTTCGCCACCACGTTAGCACTATTGGTTGATTCCTTCCTGGAAGGACAGGCTGACCCAAGTCAGTGAGAGACTGGCTGCATGTAAACTAGGGCAGCTTCGTCATTGCTTTCAAGCTGTAACAGGGGAGTGAGTGCTACATGTGCTTGGACACCTCCCGGGTTCAGCAGTTCCTTAAGCAGAATCTGTTCTTAAAGAATAGTGTGTCTTACATACAGTGCCTGGCATATATGTAATCAATAAATATTGGATGAATGAATGACTGACTCAATGAATCTTTCTTTGTTTACAACCATTTTATAAATCATTCAACAAACCAGATATCTATTTTCATGGAAAGGAAAAAAATCCTTATTTTTCCAAATCTTATACCTCTGCACTGAACAAGACTAACTTATTTGCTTCGAAGTAAAATTATATTCTTCCTTTTTAAATGCTACCAAACACATTCAGAACCATCTGAGTTTCAGAAAAGGTGATAATGTTTACCAACATCCAGCTATCTAAGATTTATAGTTTCTTGATGAGTGTGGGTTTGAGTTAATTACTGTTAGGTACTGAAGTCCCTCACCTTGCATTAGGGGAAGAGTGGGATCTTAGGTTGAACAGAGGAAGGCTGGACTTGCTTTTCTTTTTTTTTTTTGGAATGCACCATTTACTCTTTACCTTTTGATGCAGACAACAGGAATTTTTCTGTTAAAAGCAATTATAAAATATCTAGACCTTGATTTGGAAGATGTGAATTGGTATCCCAGCTCCTTCAAGTCCTAGCTGTGTGACTCTGAAAAAGTCACTGTACAATATAAGTCTCCCTATTTCCATTTATAAAATGGCAATAATGATCATTGTCATCATCGTCATCTTCTCATGTTGGAATATTGTTATGAGGATTAAATCAAATGACATCTAAATGTATATAGCAATACTAATAGCCAATATTTGTAAAGTGCTTATACTGTCCCAAGCACTATTCTAAGTGCTTTGAATAGCTCATTTAACTCTCATAATATTATCTCTATTTTACTAATGAGAACATTGAGGAACAGAGAGTTTAAGTTACTTGCCCAAGGTCAAACAGCTAGTAAATAGCAGAGCTGAGATTCCAACTCAGAGCCCATGTTCTCAACTATTCTACTCTGTTGCCCGTCAATGAATGCAGAAAGTTTAGGGTGTTGGAATTACGGCATAAATATTTAATAACACATTATACATGTTGGAATCAACAAGAAATATACTACAGAGCAGGAATTAAAAATATAAACACCAACCTGCTTTTACTTAACTTCAGCTATTACTGGTATTGCGTCATACTGCAGCCCCACGCAGAGCTCTCCTGAGTTTCTTCCTGGAGTTGGAAACCTGCTGAACTACCTACTTAGGTTGTGTTCTTGAGTCTTCTAATGAGTGTCCCAGCTCCCTGGAATAACTCAGTGCTTCATCACAACCCACTTGTTTCATGTGCACTGTTTGGAATCTAAAGCTTTTAGTTGATTTTAATTTATCTTTTTAATAATGTCCTTTGTTTATCAGAGTCTAAGTCCCTCTTTATACCAAGAACAGAACCCCATCAATTTAAGTGAATTTCTCACACACTTGTGAAGATATTAGAGCATTCTTGTTAAAAGCCTGGGCTTTGAACCCAGAAAGCCTGATTTGAGAGGCTCGCACAGAGAAAACCCCCCTTGACTTTTTGCTTTCTGGTTCCAGCTGTTCTCTGCGGCCAGCAGCCCCCCTAATCCGGGGTTCTGTGTAGTATTCCTGGCTCTTTACAATTAGAAGGGCAAGACTGGCAAGCAGAAATGAAGGTGAGGGACCATCCCCAAACAGGGAACTGAATCTACAAAGACTTAGTGGTATAAGGGAAGAGATCATGCTGAGAAAATGGCATAAATCATGATTTAAACACAGGCAAACAAAAGTGTTTCAAGACCAGTGTGCAGGTGAAAGTCAGACTACAGAGTGTTTTGGCTGTTAAGCTAAAGAGTTTCAAGTTTTCTTCTTCAGGCATTGAGAAGCCAAATTACTCCTCAGTAGCAAAGGACTAAAGTCAGATAGGCAGTCCAGAAAGCTCTCTTTGAGGCAGAGTGGTTGATGGAGCAGAAGCAGGCAGAACAGAACGGCTTCTGCAAAATCTAGGCAGTAGAGAACATGTAAACTTAAGGCAATGGAAATGGAAAATTAAGAGCTAGTTCAAGAGATAATCATTAATAGAATTCAGCAGCCTGTAGCTTGGAGGTAGTGATGTCATTGACTAAGATATGGAACGGCTGTGTGAAAACACTTGGTTAAATCTTCTGAAACGCATGTAACAGGGTATTGTCACTATTGTTCTTATGTTCATTCTCTTTCCAGAACCGTTTTTAAAAGGTCAGGTGATTTCTACCCCTAGCATTTTTGTTTTGTTTTGTTTTCCTTTTCATTTCTTTGAGCAGAGAGGAGAGAACTGTACCTCTGTCTTTCACCTATCAAAGAATCCATGATTGTCCATTATCTAATAAAAATATTATTATGCTTTTATTATACACTTCAAATAATTTATGCCCATTTCTTTGCATTTTATTCTCCAAGTTATCTTTTGCATTAAATTAGTTATGATTGGTTCTTTTTGCATGATATTTATTATATATTTATTTCCTCCCCTACCAGGCTATAATGCCTTAATGGAAGGTATTCTTTTTTGCCCTTCCCTATAAACTTTGCTGTGCCAAGCACACTGCTGGCTCATGGGAACGACTAAATAAATACTCAATTAACTGACAATTTCGCTCTGCCAAAAGTCCCTAGCAGAAGTGTATTTACTCTATTCCCTTTTGGCCTTTGGAAAGTATTCACCTAAATATTAATGCCCTGAACATAAATATGCATTGGGCAAATAATCTCTCAGAAAACAATAGGCAATAAACAGGTAGAAAGGACAGTGAATGAGACTGTCTAAGATAAAATGAGAAAAGAAAGCACAAAAGGAGGCAAAGAATGATTTGGAAACAGTAGGAATTAACCTCTGAAAACGTGAGAACCAGAATAAAATCATGGAATCTCATAGGATCATAGAATAGCACAGCTGAAAGGAACCTTAGAGATCATCTCATCCAACCCTTCTTTTTACAGGTAAGAAACTGGTCCAACTAGAGTTTGCCCAATATTCTCTCCTTTAAAAAAAAAAAAACTTGCATGACATGGTACATGCTATTTGTTCTATCTGGAATGCCCTTTCTATTTTGTTGATCTGATGAACACCAACTCATTTTTTGAGACTTTGCTCAGGTATCGCCTTTTACTAGAAACCTTCCTGGGCCCCTCGAGACAGAGTGAAATACTTCCTCTTCTGTGTTTTCTGGGCATCTTGTTCATACCTCTATTTTACCATTTAACCACATTACTACAGTTGTAATTTCCTTTTAATCTATCTTTCTGTCTAAACTGAGAGCCACTGTCAGCAGAGACTATTTTTATTGTCAGAATCCTTTTTAACGAGCACAGGTTCTAGGAAACAGTGCTTAATCAAACCACGTGGAAAAAATAAGTAAATCCTTGGGGAGACAGAGGCATCACAAGAACCTCTCCAGATACCGCTACCCAAATTATTCTCTCTCATCCCTGAATTACTATAAACTCTTATAATCTCTGTCACAAAATGTACTCATGACAATCCAATATTTTCTAGTTGTTTGTCAAATTACCTAAGCTGTCGAGGCACTTGTGATCATAGCCTCTTCTTGGTTCTCTCCCTCCCAAGAGTAGAATGCGATTGGCACTAAGGTAAGAAACTCAGTAAGCAGCTTGATTTGCCTGGACTAACTCCCACCAGAAGACAGCAACAGAACCAGAGGAAATTAAACTGGTTTCACCTAGTCCTGTGGAGAAAGCTGTCAGGCAGCCTTGCTCCGGACCTGCCACCTGGGCACTGGCAGTTGTTGCAAGTGTCTGTGGCTATATCCATCAAGACGATGAGAGGGTAGACTCCCAGCCACGGGAAATCCATTAGTCACTTCACTAAATCTGGTATGAAATATAGTCTTCTCATGTCAGCAGCAGCAGTTTAAATATAGGGTCCTTACTTTGTTAAAATTCAATAAGAAAGGCTCAAATTGAGCTTCTGAATATAGTATAGTCCTCAACTCTGCATGCAATAAATAAAACACTGAGCACAATATTTATGCTTGTACGATATTCATCATTATAATTAACAGAAATATTTATCATATGCTTCTGAACTGGGCAACTGAATTTTGCCAGCAACCAGATGCAAGCACTTAACAAACATTGACTGAAGCAATACTCAAAGCAAAACTCTGTGCGAGGATCTAGGGAGAATGTTACTAAGTGAATCAGCTTGAATTTTAAAGCTTAGCTGCTTTTCAAGATATTACATCTCCAGCGTCAATCTGTTTATTGCCTAAGCAACCTACATGCCACTGTGACAAGATAAACAGCTGGCTTTATTATCACTCAATGTAATCATCTCTTTTGGCCATTGCCTACTCATTTCTCATAACATTCTAAGATAACCTCTGAGATTTGGATTTGTATGTTATGTGGGCTGGTCTGCTGAAGTGTGTGTAAATGTTCTAACTCTTGATAAATGGTCCAGATTGTGAAAATCTCTGGTTAGACCTGCCTGATAATAATAATGCTTGTTACCATTTACTAAACACTGACCCTGCGCCAGACACCAACACATTGAAGATGTGATCTCATTTAATCCTGACTTAGGTTTGAGGTATAATTCTACTGCTTAGTAGCTAGACCACATTGAGCAATTATTAAACTTCTCTGAGTCTCCATTTCCTCAACTATAAAATGGGAATAAAAATTCCACTCATAGGGTTGTCATGCAGATTAAAAGAAATAATGAAAGTTGTCAGCACAGACTTGGGAGACACTGTAAATTTCCTTATTAACTGTTATATCAGATTAAATGGAAGGGTTTTGGATTGGGTTCCCTGGGAAACAGACTGTGAGGCAGAAATTTACATGCAGGAGCCTCAACAGCGTCTTTAAGGAAGGAAGCGCAGCAGGAACAGGTAGAGGGAGAAGTTGAACTGCAAGTCAGTTGCAGCAAAAGCTTCCGCTTTACCCTCAGAGTGCTTTAGAGCAGGGATGACCCTTCAGAGTGATTGAATTGAGCCCAGCCGGCAGTCCTTTGTACCCCCACATCAACTGGCCATTGGGTGCAATCCGCCCACAGGGAGAGTGCATAACTTTGCGCATCTAGGTGAGCCGTCTTCATTGCATTAAGGGTAATTCCTCACTCAGCTGTGAGTAGTCAGCAGGCAGCACTCCTGACAGCTGAGGAGACAGTGCCATCCTGGAGGAGGATGCTTGGCGACTCCATAGCATCCACTACAATAGAGCTTGGTAGAAACCTGAAGTAGAAGGAACATTAAATTTTATGGTTTAAAAATTATGATAAATGTTTACTAATCATGTTGGTAAAATCCTTATGGTGAAGGTTAAACTCTCTTCAGTACGTTAAAGTCATTGATTTTATTTACTGCTCGTTTCACATGTTTTTAGAAATAACATTTTTTACATAAGATGCCTTCAGGCTGGAGGGAACTGAACTTTCAGTTCCATTGGGCGATTCTGTTTGTCCTATTTTCTTCTATTCTGTTGCTTGGTGTCCCAGAAATTCCGCCTTAGGAAGTATTTATCCCTTTCTTTACAAACTGCCAAGCTGTCCTGTGAGGTGTCCTCTCGAATTTTGGAAATAGATGTATTTAAGAATTTCATGAGGCTGGGCCTTGAGCAGGAAATGTACCCTGGCCTCGATCTGAGGCCCTACCACACAGCCCCCAGGGGGGTCACATTTCTCATCTGAGTGGTGACATTTAAGGGATTTTCCCTCTGGCTTATCAAGGTGGCCGATGAATTACCAACTTACCAGGAAAGCAAGTTTTATAATGAGAGCTTCTTTTTTTTTCTTTCTGAGACAGAGTCTTACTCTGTTGCCCAGGCTGGAGTGCAATAGCACAATCTTTGCTCACTACAACCTCCGCCTCCTGGGTTCAAGCAATTCTCCCCGCCTCAGCCTCCTGAGTAGCTGGGATTACAGGTGCCCGCTACCACGCCCAGCTAATTTTTGTATTTTTAGTGGAGACAGAGTTTTGTCATGTTGGCCACGCTGGTCTCGAACTCCTGACATCAGGTGATCTGCCCACCTCAGCTTCCCAAAGTGCTGGGATTTCAGGCATGAGCCACCACGCCCAGCTGAGAGCTTCTTTTTCTAAATAGGATTTGGAATGTGATTTGAGAAATCAGAGTGTAGGGGTCTTTTGCTGTACTGAAAACAATAACTGCATTTCACTGGCTTTAAAACTTGAATGTTGTGTGTCAAACGCCTCAATGAAAATACAATTAGGTTGTTGGTAGAAAGGGAGTAGTGGTCACATGTGTTGAGGGTATAGATAATTTTAGAAAGAGAGGATTTTATCAGGCAGAGATGGAAGAGAAGGGCAATTTATCTCTTCACACGTTACACACACATCCTTCTCATATCCTTTCATATACCTCACATGAAGAAATATTCCAATCCTAATTCTATACCATGCAATCAAAGAAAATCACAAGTAGAGAGGGGGAAAGAAGAAAGGGAGAAGGAGGAGAAAGGGGCAGGGAAAAATGGCAAAGTGTGTGGTTTATGGTGGCAAACAGGATGTAATAAAAAAGGGAGAATCATTGCCTTTACTCTACTCTCTCGCAGCTTTGTCTGCATTGATATGTGACATTTCAGACACAGCAAGCATCTTTGGGACATGAAGAGTTAGAACACTAATAATACTGAACATTTTTGAGTGCCTTTTGTTTATCAAGTGCTGTAAGTGCTTTTCATGCTTTAACTGGCTCTTCATAATGACCCTGTGTGGTAAACATTGGTGGTTTTCTCATTTTATAAATAAGGAAAGTAGGTTGCAGAAAGCTTAAGATTACACAGCTAAGAGGCAGAACTGAGACTCTTCTCTAGGTTATTACTTTTAGAACCCAAATGCTTATAATCATTTACTATATTACATCACAGAAAAGAGCCAAATATCAGTTGTAGCAAATTAAAAAAAAAAAAAAGCAAAGAGAGAGAGAAAGGAGAAGGAAGGAAGGAAGGAAGGAAGGAAGGAAGGAAGGAAGGAGACTCTTATCCCTGGATTAGCTCAGAGATTAATTAATTAAAAGGGAAGCCTTCTGACCTACCCCATTCTTTAACCAGGAGCAAATGCCTGGGGATTCCACAGAATCTCAAGCGGCCCAACCCCAGGATAAGACTTCAGGTACCAAAGATCTGGCAACATCAAAGAAAACATTCTTGAAACATGATAAATTGTGGCCTGTGAACCCCCGTGGTTTGGTAGGAAAATTCTAGTCATCCAGTCTCTGGAGAGCTTGGCCCAGAAGAAAGTAAACAAAATGTCAATGAATCGAGAATTTACATAATTCGTCCCAGTGGCAGCAAATCCATAATTTTAGTGGCTTATAGGTGGCTGATGAAAGGAAAACAGCAGCACTTCTCTGGCCAAATAGATCCATAAATTCTTTCCCCTCTATAAAGCAAGTCACCAGAATGGTAGGTAGCTTCTTAGCAATACCTCCTGATTTTCAAGCTTTTGTATAATCCCTTCCTCTTGGATTTACTGACTCACTTCTAATAAAGAAAATACAGAAGAAGTAAATGGGATTATGGCAAAATAGTGACTTCCAAGATTAGTTTATATGGAGGCTGTGACTTCTGTCTTAAGTGCTCCTGCTTCCCTTGCTCACTCTGGGGAAAGCCAGCTACCATGCTGAGGCAGCCTGTGGAAAGGTCCATGTACATGAACTTGGAAGCAAATCTCCTGAGGCTGCCAACAAACAGATGCATACACTTTGAAGCAAATGCTTCTCCAGTTGAGATCATAGCCCCAGACAAGAGGTTGACAGCAACCTCTGCAGGACCTTGAGACAGAGGTGCTCAGCTAAGCCACAACTGGATTCCTACCCCATAGAAACTAAGATAATAGATGTTTGTTGTTTTAAGCTACTAAATTTTGGGATGATTTTTTATGCAGCAACTGATAACTAATACAGTTTTCAAGTTGGGAGAAATCTTGGGTTAAGAATAAAACTTTCCATTACAGTGGGTGTATCATTCAACAAAACTCCCCTTGGCACTTCTAAGAATTCACGACAACAGGTTGCGCATCAGTAGTCATACTCCTGGGGTTGCCTAGTACCAACAAACAGTCCTAACTTTGTGGCCAGATGTTACTGAGTTAACATAATTTGAGCTTCAGAATTAAATAAGCCTGATATAGACACAGGTTCTTATCCCTTTGTATTCATTTAAGCAACAACGGCCCAGTTAAATGAAGCAAATCATCTAAAATCACAGCTAGACAGCAGCAGATATTAGTCATAAATATTTACTGAAAACCTACCCATTTTTTTTTACTTGGGGTCAGAATCCACTTCCCATTGTTCCATGTTCCTTCTGGAGATGATGTGAGCCCATCCTAAGTCTATGCGCACCCAATATAGGAGCACCCAGATACATAGGGCAACTTCTTGGTGACTTACAAAGAGACTTGGACTCCCACACAATAATAGTGGGGAGACTTTAACATTACATTGTCAATATTGGACAGATCAATGAGACAGAAGGTTAATAAGGATACCCGGGACTTGAACTTAGACCTCGAACAAGTAAACTTAATAAACATTTACAGAACTCTCTACTCCAAATCCACAAAACATACATTTTCTTCAGTAACACATCACATCTATTCTAAAAGTGACCACATGGTTGGGAGTAAATCACTCCCCAGCAATTGCATAGCATTTCATAGGTTTAAATGAAATATTGGCTGGCTGTTTGTTTGTTATTTTCCTCCCTTATTCCTTCCTGTCAGCATTGTATAACACAATTATTAGTATAAAAGAGCTTTTCAATACCCATTTTTAGACTGCATTCTAGCCTGGGCAATAGAGCAAGATTCCCGTTCTCTCTCCCGCTTTTCTTCTTTTTCCCTTTCTTTCATTCTCTTTTTTCCTTCTCTCTCTCTTTTTCTTTTCTTTCAAAATAAAAATAAAATAAAATAAAATAAAAAAAGCTCACGCAAAAAAAAAAAAAAAAAGAACTTGATTGCCCTCTGTGTCATTGACTGATGACATCCACTTAAACATGCACCCAGAAACTGAGGAGTCCTTCACACCCCCCTTTTCCTCACAGCTCCATCACAAATTTATAGCCAAGGACTGTTGAATTACTTCGAAAAGATCTCTCAGTCAAATCCACCAACTTCTCTGTCTCCACCATCTACAACCTATATCACCCAAAAGGGTCTAGTCTATGGTTTAGTAACAAGCAAGCCCCAAATCACAGTGTCTTAACAAAAGCTTATTTCTCTATTTCTCTCTCATCAGGACTCAATACACATCAAGCATCCCTCCTCCATCTTGGAGCTCTGCCCTCTGGGAGTCAGGATCCCCAGCGTCGCTACAGCAAGGGAAGAGAGAGACAGAACCAGCTCACCTATTGCCTCTACCCAGAGGTGACCCACATCAATTCTGCTCCTATGCCACGGGCTAGAACTAGTCACATGAACCAATTTAATTCCAAGGTACACTGGGAAATGCATAGGAACAACTGGATATTTGGTGAGTACCAAATGTCTCTACTTTATCACGCTAAACAGAGCTACCATCATGTCTGGCTTGGACCTCTGCAATACCCTCTTTACTGGTATGGCAGCTTCCATTCTAACCCATCACTTAGCTATTCTTTCTAGAGCATTTTGACTGAAGATCTGAAAGATCATCATTGGCTTGCCATTGTTCTTCAGATGTAAACACAATTGCTTAACATAGCATGCAAAGCCCATTTGGTCTGGCTCCTGTGGGTATATCTGGACTGGTCTTGCTTCACACTCCCTCTCAAACCCCACTGCTTTGCCCATCACAGCCACACTGGCCATCCAGTCCCTCCAACTGATTGTGCTCTCTCCTGTGCCAGCCTGGCCAATAAAGGTAGGCCTGGGTTTGAAATACGTGATGAATGAGTCTTGTGTTTTTTTTTGTTGATGGTAGTTAAACATCAGTTTACTACTGGTTCAGCAAGTAACAGTGTGAAGGGTATATACAAGATAAACCCAGAAGAGGATGGACACTGTTACCCATTTGCCTCCTGTTTCCACCTAGGAGGCATAGAGGTTGTGTTGTTAATTTAGCCACTCTGAGGAACACGTTAGGTCAGAGGGGCTCAGAGTGAGGCTCCCTGCATACTATACTGCTCTTCTTGGAGAGGACCACATTAGCACACGGCATCTGATCTGTTATTATATAATGAAATTTTTGCTGCCCACGAATTACAACAGTTCATTTCTGTTTTGCCAGGCCTTGCACAGCTTTCATCACAGGATCTTTGCATACCTTCTTTTTCTTTCCAGAAGATTCTTCCCTTCTCTCTTCAGTCAGATTCAACTGCTCATTGCTGACCTCTCCAGCCCCCATCATACCTTCTTATAGCGCCAGTTACCACCCTTCCATAGCATTGCCACATTTGCAATTCTGCAATTATTTGTCAGTTATTTAATTATTCACAGTCTTTTCCATCACACTGTAAACTCTTGAAGGCAGGAATTGGTTCTGATTTTGTTGGTGTTACAGGCCTAACCCCTGTATAGTGCCCACACATGGCAGCTCTCAAACAAGATTTCTTGAATAAATGCATCGAGAAGATACAGCTTTCCCTGTATCTAATGCCTTTTTTATTAATCCAACAGACATGGATCTATTATTTAAAATAATCTTTTAAAACTAAAATCTCATTATGTCACTTTTTTGCTGAAAAGTTCTCAATGATTCCCCATCACTCAATGAGAAGTCTAAGCTATGACACATGGCCTATAAATAGGGTGGCCATATGTCCAGGTTTACATGTTTGAACCTGTGGTTATGGTATAAAGTGTCCTCTTTTAATTCTCAAAAGCATCCCAGTTTGGATGATACATTTTATGGTCACTCTATACAAGTGACTTCCAATATCTGGCCCCTTATTGACTTCTTAAATCATTTTGCTTTACAGTTTATGCACACGCAACACTGAACTGCTCACAGAATTCTCTGCCAACCACCATGCTGTTTTTCACCTCCAGGCCTTTGCTGGCACAATTCCCTTGGGTCAGAATTCCCTCCCCTTCCCACTGACCATTTTGTATAATTTAGCTTATTTTGCAATCCCTCGAGAAAGCCTTCTCTGATTCTTACCTCTCAGGCCAAGTCAGGAACCTCTTTCCTTAAATCTTCCCAATCCCCTAATCCTCTATACATTATGCCTTCATTGCATTTTCACATTGAATTATAAATGCTGGCATGTGTCTCTCATCAACCTCTACCCCAATGCACATGCAACACCTGCCCTTGAGGAGGAACAATATGTAACTCATCTTAGTGTACACATGGCCTGGCACATAGCTGATGCACAATAATTACTGATGGAACGAATACATGTTTTTTGAAGATTTTATTTGTTCAACAAATGAGATTTTTGTGGATAGTCTATTTATTTTTCTAAATTTATTAATCTAAATCATTTAGAACTTTTCATCTGAATTTCTACTCAACATGAGCAGGGATACCCCCACTGAGTTAATATAATTACAGTCAAAACAAAGAAGCCTGATGTTTTAACTACCCCCACGTATCCTTATGATGAACTTTTAAAAATAATGAAAATAGCTCTCATACTTCTAGAATTGTCAACTTGATCTAGTGCAACTACAGCTACTACTAGTTCGACTTCTTGTTCTTCCTCTTCTTCCTGCTCCTCCCATCCCCTCTCCCCCGTCCCCTCTCTGCTCTCCGGCCTCCTCCTCTTCCTCTCCTTCTCCCTCTTTTCCTGATAAGAATACTTGGACTCTAATTCTAACTGTTGCCTCACCCTTTCCTGCCCTCCTCCTTCACATCCTCCTGTCTGCTTCCCCCAACCCCGCAATCTCTTAAGTTTCATCTGCAAAGCACATGGGGGCACCCTATCACTCAAATGACTTACATATTTTTTTAAACTTTATAGTAAATACACTTTAAATGCTGCCTGCTTTTTCAGCCTTGTTGAACTAGATTTCTCAGGGGGGATTATTTTTTAAATCCTCAAATTTGAACATTATTGTTCTACGAAGAGACATAATAAATAACATTTCTGCTGGAAGTGTGAAATAGTGTCTCATTGCTAAAATGAAGAAGTTTCCGGGAAAGAGCCTTAGATTTTGACTCAGACCCTGATTTGTGTCTGGCCTTGTCACTGTCTGCATCTGCTCTAATGGGCTGTCCACATACCTGCTTGAGCCCATGTTTCTTAGTCTATAAACTGAAACGAGAAAATATGCCTCACAGAGCTGTAGGGAGGATCCAGTGAGAAGCTGTGTATCAGTATTTCTCTAAATAATGTACTTACAAAGGGAAATATTTTCAGGGAATCTGCAATGTTGATGTAAATTATTTTTATTATAGTGTTACATATGAACAAAAAGAACACTGGATATAAAATTTTAAGCCTATAGCTCTTATAAAACTAGAAATCAAAATCAATTTGTAAATTTTATATATAAACCAAAGAAATTAACAAGAAAACATTTACACATTAAATATAAGTCAAACTACAACAAATGAAATGATCGAGGATAATTTGCTGAGATAGCTGATTGCTTACCAACTCTAAACTTTCATTCCTAACAAAAATTTTATAATCTATACCTCAATACCCTTCACCCTTTAATTTGTAAAGTCTCTGAGCTTTCATGTATTAAACTGTAACACAGAAACAAACTACATATCAAAGGACCTGATAATAATACCATGTAACAAAGACTCAGAAGTCAGTTGACTTATCTGATAAAAAGGGGAAATGGAAGGCCCTGAGCTTTACCACAGGAATTGTTCCAGCCTCTGCATCAAGACTCCAGGGGGGAAGTTGTTGGACTGGCACTCAGATGAACCGTTTGTGCTAGGATCCTCCCTGTTCCCTAAGAATATATTACCACAGGTAAGAGCTCAGACTATGGAGTACCACCTAGGTTTGAATTAGATCACTGCCACTGTTAGCTGTACAATTGACTTCACCCTTCTCAACCTCAGTTTCTTTATTAGTAAGATGGGGAAAAATTAAAATTAATTCCATTGTATAGGATTGTTATGAAGACTGAATCCAATAATATATATTCAATAAATTGCATTATTATCATGTGTAATGAAAAAGCCTCAGTGGTGCCTAAACAGACATGGAAGTAAGTGAACCTCCCTCTGCCACATAGTTGGCTGGAGTCCCTGTCGTAGCTGGAGAGAAAGCTGGAAGGAAGCTGAAGCCCACGCTACCCTGGATATAAGTTCCTGGGAAAAATGTGGACCTATGAATTTTGAAACCTTGCTGAAGAGGAAAGAGGGAGAGAAACCTACATTTCTAAAGATTCCAGCGTTTTCAGTGTTGTAATAGGTGGAGATTAAACCTCCAAAAGAGTTCTTTCTCTGATTGGGAAAACTCAATCAGGTTTTGGGTTGCTATCTAAATAAGCAAAATAACTTTCTGCTCTAATGAAGCTCTTTAGTAATCCTGAGACTTTCAAGAGTTAAAAACACAGATTTTAACTCTTGGGACAGGGAAAGTTACACTTTGGAGAAACTACATTACTCTAATTTGGGGATAGTAGGGATGGGTTTGAGCTGAGAAGTAAGAAAAAGCTGTTCTGGCTTCTGTGCCCTACACAGCAGGGAAGGTTTGGAGAGGCTCTGAGGGAGGGGGCAGGAACAAAAGCTGTTCCTCTGAGGAGGGGCAGGAACTGTGGGAGCACGACTTTGGAAGGTTCTGAGAACAAGTAGAGCCATTTGAACTAGGAGATGAGATGTGGCCTGGAATTAGGGAAAAGGTCATTCTCTCATGAGACCCAGAACCACTTGGGCCCCCTGAAAATGTACAACTTTAGAAGTCCCTGGAGATGAGGATCTGGCAATGGTGTTATGCTTATGATGGTGCCTCTGCCATGGCAACCGGGCTTCACAAGTGGCAGGGAACAGCAAAAGAGAGTCAGAGCTGGAGAGCACACACCTGCCAGTAAATGCAAGAACAGACCAGGCAGGAAGCACAAAAGTGGGTGTCTGTGAGTAACTGGGGAACACTTTGAGAAGGGTTGGAGTGGTGACACCATTTAGGGGGAGAGATCAAGCCATTAAAAGTTAGGCATTAGAAGTCAGCTTGACAAACAATCCATTCACAATATCAATACAAATGAAACACAATCAATTTCTCGAATCAATTTAGCAAGAAAGGTATAGGGTCAATGATAAAGAAGGCTATGAAATCTTATTGATGGATGTGAAAAATTTCTGAGCAAATGAAAAAGAGATACCATTTTCTCAATAGAAATTATTTATCTTTACTACAGCAGTTCTTCCAGAATTAATCCAATCTCAAACAGAATCCCAATTTTTGGCAACTGCATAAAAATAAGTTTAAATCTCTAATGGAAACATAAATATCTGAGACTAGACAAAAAAAAAAAAAAAAAAACAGAACAAAGGATCATGAGGGGTAGATTTGCCTTATTCAATATCAGATGTTTCATAAAGCCATTACAATAAAAATATAATGACATTCGCTCAGACTAGTAAAATAGAATAAAGAGTTCAGAACATAAATCCAAGTATATGTGGAAACTTAATATATGACAAAGGGAATATGTTGATGAGAAAAAAGAGTGTTTATTTTATTAATGCTGCTGACATAGTTGGCTATCCAGGAGAAAACAGAAAGAAATTCTTAACTCTCACCATACACACAAAAAAAGATTCCAAATAAATTAAAGAGTTAGTGAAAAAAATATACATTAGAACAAAATTCAGGATAATACTTATATAATGTTGAAGTAGGAAGACCTTCCTATGTAAGATAAGATATCCAGAATCCATAAAGGAAACACCAACATATAGTGTTTGACTACATTTTGTTATTGTTAAAAGATTAAATAGACAAAGTCAAAATACCAATGATGTCCAGGGGGAAAAGTTTGTCACAGATATGATAGACATAAAGTTAATCTCCCTAATGCACAGAGCTCTTTTAATTTGTAAGAAAAGACAACCTCAATTCAGTACAAAAATAGGCAAAGGATAAGAGAATTGAAGTGAAAGAAATAATAAAGTCCATGAAAAGATGAGTAACCTCACTTGTAATCAAGAAAGCATAAGGCAAGTTTAAAGACATCATTTTTGGCCTATCACATGGGCAAAAAGAAAAGAAAAGAAAACCCAGAATTGGTAAAAACTGGGGGAGATTTTCACTGTCCTATATTCTGGGAAGGCTTGAATTGCTACAACCTTTTGGAAAAATAAACTAGAAATGTCTACTAAATTAAAAAATACACAAACCCAGTAATCCAATTCTGAAAATTCATCCTATAAAAACAAAATTGCCAGCACATATTTATGTTAAGAATGCTTGTTGCTATTTTTGTTTATTTTTAGATGAATATTGATTGAGAAATAGTTCATTAAATTATGGTATATCTTTAATAGGAAATATTATGCAGCTATTAAAAAATAAATTGATGAATATCTATTAACCCAGAGAGAATCCCATGATGTCTTGTTAAGTAAAGCAGACTACAGAAAAATAAATATGGTTCTATTTTTATAAAAACAAGTACCAATCATCCCCCCTCATATATGTATGTGCACATTTTCATAAACAAAAAAGTGTGGAAGGTGAAACCTCAGGGGATAGAAAATGAAGGAGATGGCGGGGGCAGAAATCATTAAACTCTGAGGTATTTTTTATTTTTTGTTGCGTTGAATGTTGATGTGGTCCTTCTCTATTAAACATATTAATAAAGAAGATAATGTTTTCAAAGAAAACGTGACCTCAGAAGCTAATGGGATCCGGGCTTATGAGTCAGATTCATTTTCTCTCAACTCCTTACAGAGGAGTTGAGAGGAATAAGAAGTTGAGAGGAAATGAATCTGACAGGAAAGAAGGGAAAGAAACAAGGGGGCGACTTCCCACTCCTATGCCACATGCTTCCATTTCTCCCTCGAGGAAACCCTTCTAGGGATGCTGTGCTTGCTCTGCTGGTGGGCTGGCTTCACGGACTGCTGCCTCTCATTATCCAATTCCTTTCTTATAATTTCTAGGTTGCACACTGCCTACTTAGGTGGTCTAATTTAGGCCATGTGCACACACTTGGGGATGTGTCTGTTGCCGGTATATAACATTTTCACATTTAGATCCTTTTAATAATCTTCATTTGAATAGTAGTTCAGGCAAAGGAAAAAGAGACTATGTTTGCGTTGATGTCGTTCAGCCAAACTCTACCACCCAGGAGCTAGCCAGTGTCTGAGGAAATTGGCCAGCCTGGACTCTGGCAATGAGACAGCCATTTATCCTAGGCCAGAGACAAACCTTTCCAGGCCTGAGGTACATTTACATAGAAATAAAATTTAAATGAAGAAAATACTACTGGGGTGATGCTTTAAATTATTTACATTTGTTCATCTCCAACAGTAAAACAAAGCCTCTGGGATGCAGACCCAGAGACAGTATCTTTCCACTGAAATACAGAAGAAACATTTTTATTTTACGACAATTCCCAAATTTTCTAGAAACCTAGCCAGGCATTAGAGACAATGGAAAACTATTCTTGCTTTTGAAAATATAGTTAATTTGGCTGCTGTTAGATTGTGTAACTCTTGAATATTTAGAAAGGCAGGTGTGGGGACCAGGGAACATGACCAAGAAGAAATTTCACTTGTCCCTTCTCAAGATCTAAGAAAAGAAGCACATCCTTCTTAATGCCCTGTTTCTTAGAGTCACCACCTATCTGTTCAGATGATTGTTTCTAGGGAGCCAACTGTTCCTGCTGTGATTTAAGTCTGTCTTCTCCATTCCGGCAATGGGAGGTAGGGAGAGTTAATTAACCGATCTGGTTTGAATCTGTGTGCTTACCAAATCTCATGTTGAAATGTAATTCCCAGTGTTGGAGGTGGGGTCTGGTGGAAAATGTTTGGATCATGGTGGCCGATCCCTTAGTGGGGATCGCTTAGTGCTATCCCCTTGGTAATGAGTGAGTTCAAGCGATATCTGGTTGTTTAAAAGTGTCGCACCTCCTACTCTCTGTTTTTTGCTCTCACTCTCATTATATGATACATTGGCTCCCCTTTTGCCTTTCGTTATGATTATAAGCTTCCTGAGACCTCATCAGAAGCCAAGTAGATGTGTGGCACCATGCTCCCTATACAGCCTTCAGAATCCTGAGTCAATGTTTTGTTTATAAATTACCCAGCCTAAGGTATTTCTTTATAGCAAGAATGGCCTAATACACTAGCCTTATTACTTTTGCCTCACCTGAAGCATGAGCTGAGTAAGGAATCCTTGACTGTCAATGAATCTATAGAACTCTGTTCACAGAGAAGTACATTTGAGAATCAAGAAAGAATCATTTTTTCAATGCAGGGGATCCAAATTGTTGAAACTTGCCCAGAGACAGCAGATAATCAATGGCAAAACCAGACCCCAAACTCCTGGCATCCTGAGTTAGTTGCTTCTTCTTGCTGCTTAGAATCCTTACCTGACTTTTCTGGGTGAATGGGGATGAGCATTCTGAACAGAAAGAACATTGTATGCCTAGAAAAAAGTCTGAAACAGCATAAATAGGGAGCTTTGGAAATTTAATACAAGTAAGGCAGAGGCATAAGGACTGTGATGGAGCCATTGGAGAGTAGGCTAGAAATCAGCCTTGTAAGCAGGATATGGAGTTTGGAGTTGGTATTTGTTGTGACGCTTCCAATTATAAGCTAAAGAAACCCAAGACCAAACTCAGCTAAGTGATGGTAATAACAATAACGGTTAACAATTGGCAGTGTTCTAAGTTCTCTGTATGCATTAACTCATTTGAAACCCCTTACAACCCTGTGAGGTGGATGTTATTATTATGCCCATTTTAGAGATGAGGACATTGGTATTCAGAAAGGTTAAATAATTTGTCCAAAGTTACATAGCCATTAAGTGGCAGCAATGGATTCTAACATGGAAAATATATTGACCCCTATGATGGGTAAAGTCCACGAGTAAAGCCCACTTCACGTGCAACTAAATCATCCTAGAGCTTGAACAATTTCCTGAGGCTCTGTCTTGACCAGGTCAGCTTCTTTTCATGCACTGCATTCACATTTGGAGAGATTCCCCCCATGCAGAGAAAAAGAAACAATTCAGATTTCAGAGCAAGAATGAGACTATTTCCCTCCCAACACTTATACATGAAAGTTCTTCTTGGCTTCTCTCGCCCATTCTGAAACTCATCACTGTGGCCAGGAGCATGGAGTGCATAAGAAGGTGGTTGGAGCTGGGCCAACCACATGAAATGGGCTCTCATGAAAACAAGATCCATTACCCCAAGACAGGGGAAGTCACCAGATAGATGCCCCACCGGAGGATATAAAGAGGGAAAGCACAGTCGAGTTTGCACTTTAGAAAAAAATGGTGTCACAAATGGATTAGAGGCATGCAGAACTGGAGACAGGGAGGCCAGCTAGAAAGCCGACCAGGTTTTTCAGGTGGGAAATGAACCCAAGGCTATGGTAATGGCAAGAACGGAACAGAGTCAAGAGGTATGTAAAAGATAGACTTGGATATAGGCCTGGAGGAAGAAGAAGGCATTAACGGCAACTCCGAGGTTGTGGTATTAACTGAAATTGAGAAAACAGGAAGTTGAGTAAGTATTCAGGGGAGAGGGTAGACAGTATTTAAGTTCATGTGGGGGATGTCTTTGCATTCAGTCTGCCTTTTCTACTAGACAGTAACTTCTACGAGTCAGAGACCCCATCTGCCCGGTTGATCATAATATTTGCAATAACCGTGTAGCACCTGACACATATTAGCCACTCCCCCTATTAAATGCACAAAGAAAGGTGTCTACCTGATATCCAAGTGCATGTACCAATTAGGTCGTTGGAAAGTCAGAAGAGATGTCTGGCCCCACAGTGTGAATTTGGAGGTCACCAGGAATATGGACAATAGAGAAAAGTGGGGCATTAAAGAGATAGTCCAGAGTGAGTGTGGAAAGAGAGAGTGAGCATAGAATGCCTGCATGTAAGGGGCTAGCAGAGGAAGATGAGCCTGGGAGCTGTTGGAAAGTGAATTATGAGAAGAGGTAAAAGCAGCCTAGGGTGTAACAGGGAAACTTGGTGTGGAAAGGCAGAGTTGACAGTGAGAAGAATGCCTACTCTTCTACTTGCCAGCTGTGTGAACTTGAGCCAGCTATTTCACTTCTGCATGCCCCCCGTTTAAATAATACTGCCTATCTTAGGTATATTTGTGAAAAAAATTTAAAATAAGTTATTTTTTTAACTTGTAAAGACACAGTACTTGTGAGTGAGTAATGCCTCATACTGAATACCACAGAGGGCCCAAGCAAGACGAAGACTATAATGTGCCGGCTACATTTGGCAAGTTGGACAGAGTTGGGTCCATACAAATGAACAACCTGCAAAGCGAGGAATAAAAGCCAGATTGGATAAGTTGAGAGTGTGAGGTAAATAAGTAAATACATTATCCACCGTATTTTTTTTCTCCTTGGCAAATAGCAAGAGATATATCTTCAGAGGATGTCTGGGGAGGGAGCTAATATGCTTTGCTTACCCATCTTATTTATTGTTTGTCTCCCCAGCTAGAAGGTAAGCTTTATGAGGACTGCGACTGTATCTGTCCCATGTGCCTAAGACCATGTGGGCACATAGTCTATGTTCAACAGAATCTGCTGAATGACAGGACGGATGGATATGGTAGAGTGGAGGGACAGGAACTAAGATTATGTATCATAGCATCCCCTTCCCCCAGTAGGTTCTCACCTAGGGCTACATATCAAGATTGCCTGTAAAGTAGTAATTTTTAGCACAGATTCCCCAGGTCTCCCTCCCCAGACACCCTCTGAAGATACATCTCTGGTTGGGGGTGGGAGTCAGGCCCAGGGGGTGGTTTTTTAAAGCTTCCCTAGTCATTAGGATACACATTTGGCATCTCAACTACTACCCTGTACCATAGTTTGTGATGCATGACTTAATGGAAAGAAAAAGAAAAAAAAAATCATTCAAGCCTCAGTCATCACTTCTCCTCTCAGGATCTGAATCAAATTCGTATTTTTTTCAAATATGTTTATATTTGACAACTGAACAACTTAATAAAAAATTCCAAGGTTAGCAACTCAGTGAAACTCTCTTACAAGAAAGTCTGGGTAGAAGGAATGGATTGGGCCTTAAGAAGAAAAGAAAATGACCAGAGCCTTTTTTCTCTGTGGCCATGTAAGCCAGCCATCAATCACACTCACACCTGCCCTTCCACTCTGCACAAAGAGACCAATTGAGATGCGTCTGCGCCCCCCCTATGGGAGGCATGGGAGCCTGGACAACGGGGGCTTGGAAAGGCAGGAAAGCATGACAGATGTGACAGAGAATTATATCAAGTTGTCTAAATGGCTAACAGGGAATTCTCAGAAACTTTGAGCTAGTGTTGAATTCTAAGAACATACAGAAATACATGTTCAAAGAACGAATAAAGTGGAATTTCTCAGGGAAACGAAAAAAAATCCTGCCAGTGAAAATCATGGAATCTGGTCACTAAAAATAGAATATTTGGGAATAAAATGAAGAGGATCTGTTTCATTAGGACTTTATCTTACACACATCTTTATGATCTATAAAGGTGAGTCTATAACTGATCACTCCTTCTGGCTTCATCTCCTATGATGTGCCCTGGCCCCACCTGGTCACAGAGAGCCTACCCTCTGATTGCACTGACTTTCCCACCTTTCTCACAACAAGCAGCACATACTGTTTCTTGTTTCTGTGCTTGAAAAACTTTTCCCCTTCTCCATCCAACAAAAGCTTACTCATCCTTCCATGCCTACCTCTGAAGTAGCCTCCTTAGGGAGACTTCCCTGTTGGCTCAGGCAGAGGGAGTTAGCCCCTTGCTCTTTTCTGCACTTCTGCGCTTTTGCTCAATGTCAATTTTGTGCAATATCAAAATCTCATGTTGTAATTTTGTTTATTCCATCCTTCATTAGGATGTTGCTTTTCACGAATGGGAATCGTGTGTTAAACAAATGGGTACTGCCTATGTGCTAGATGATAATATTTATTTCTTTTCCATACAATAATCCTGCAAAGCATGAGATTTCCGTTTTACAAATGAGAATACTGATTCTCTGAGTGTTCAGATAAATTTCCCGAGGTTAAGTAGTTGATAAGCAGTAAGCTGTATGACTCCGAAATCAGGACTTTTTTTACTATGACACACCGTCTTTCTTTAGCTTCTTTGTATGGTCTGGCACATGTCTGATACCAAACAAATGAACGAATGTTATTTATACAAATTTTTATAGGAACTAGAAGTACCTTGAGAGCAAGACCATGTCTTTTACTTTCAATCCATCCCTGGGACTAGTTCAAGGTATAGACACTCAAAGCTCTCCATAAATATTTTGAATGAGTTGGCTCAAAACGTGTACAAACAGATTCCATGCTACCAAGCCTATATTATTAGTATGTGATTGTTGGAAGCAAGTGGGTATATTAGCCAGTTGCTAATATAAAAAGAGCAACTCTGCATCAAATACATCAAAAGGAAATCCCTTCCCAATATTAGAATGCATAGTCATCAATAACTGTATCCAACAGGGAAGCCATTTTGTACTTGTAAGTACGTCTTTCAAGGATCAAGTTCTAGCCGGCTTGCTAGGATATGGCTTTACTTCACATCAGATATTCCACAGGCCTTACAGAGACTCTGGTAGAGAAGAAACAGTACTTAACAATCTTTCACCTGCACATCATCTTTCTCAGTTGTCCCGTGTAGAACTCTGTTGTCATGCCCAATTGCATGTGGGAGAGCCTGGTAAGAGTTCACATTCTTTTGAGGAAAATACTGATTCTTACACTACCTCGTAACCTTTGCAATGATTCCACGTGCTGATGTTGGTTTGTTTTTAACGCAGCAGACACTTATCTAACTTGTCCTTCTTCCTCTCTTGGAAGAGACTATAAATCTAACTCAGCGTTTCAAAACAATATGACAGCTTAGCTCCCATTTACCTGCATGTACTTTAGATATGGGACTTTTATGCCAGGCAGGCAGCTGGCCCATTCACCCTAGAGTTACCATGGTCATTTTTAAAAATATAATTCAATCATTTTAATTACGTGTGGTTTGGCCCTGGCTTAATGCTCCGTTAAGTAATCAATGTGAGAGCTCAGAGAAATGGTTTGACAAATGTAGGGTTCATTCTGATTTTTCAGATGCTATTTCTATATTAAGTTAGATGATAAGAAAGCAAAATTCCTGGGCCATATTATGATCTGAATTCATTCCTGAATTCAACAGACATTTACTGTGCATCTCCAAGGAGCAGCAGACCGCAGGGGTCAGGAGGTCAGGCTCTGGAACCAAACTGTGAGTTTACCTTCCAGTTTCTTTATCTGCTAGCTCTGTGATCGTGGGGCAATTTGCCTAGACTCAGAGCTCCACCTCTGTCCCTTTCCTATGAAAGGAGGATGACAATAGTACCCGCTCTAAAGGGCTATTTGAGACTCCAATCATTAGATAAAAAACACTTAGAAGAATTCCTACTGTTCGATATATTTTAGTTATTATAATTATTATCCTATTATCATTATTATTACCAAAAGTCAGACATGGTACAGACTTGGTATGAGGTGCTGGGGATACAGAACTGAGAAAAGTACACCAGTTCCTTGCCTCAGGGAGCTTATGTCTGGTGGGGAAGATAGACACCAAATAATGACACCAGTGAGTGAGTAAACGTAAACTATGGTAGGTAACTATGACTTTGTAGTGAGTATGGTAGTTTACATCCAGTAACCTACCATACTCACTCACTAGTGTCATTATTTAGAGTACAAGGTGCTCTGAAACCCTGTAACAAGGGGGCCTGTCCCAATCTGAGTGGGAGATGATGGCTCTTTTGATAGAACAGAAACTGAAAGGAGGAGTAGAGTTAACTGGATGAAGGTGAGTGGACTCCTGGGAGGACCATTCAGGCAGAGGGAACATGGTAGCAAGTGAAAGGCCAGTATGGCTGCAGGCTCAAGGGGTTGCTGGAAGTAAGTGTTAATATGCACAGACTTCTCTTGAGGTTGTTAACAGAATAACTATAGCATCTTTCTAAGCTAAATAGCTCTAAAAAATGGTTTAGTTCTACAAATCATTTTGTACCTTACTTTTCTTTTTCCAAGTTGACACAGCAATGAGAGCTATGTAAGCAGCATGTGCTCCCTTTTAGTCTTACCACAATAAAGTCAGGATTTAGTTTACTGCCTAGCTGCAAGAATTAGGTCAACTCAGGTGCCTTGTAACATCTATTCCCTCACTCATTTTATAAGGTTCTATTTTTATCCCTTATTTCCTCATTTTATTTTGAAAAGTTAAAGGACTCTTAAGTCCTTTTGGAAGTTGGCAGGATATAAATCCTCAAATACATAAAATAAAATATATTGATTATGAACAGCTTAATTGACTGGAGCCTGGTTCAGGAGAAAGAAGATAGTTACAAGTATGCGGGGCCCACAAGAGGAAAAACCTTGAAAGTGTACTCATGACCTTTCATTGGGATTGCTTCTTATTTGAAATTGCCAATGTCATGATTCAAGGGGGAGGGAGTTGCTGAAGAGGAGGCATCCAACATAACTCACTCACATTGGCTTTCTACATTTGAATGTCACCAGATTTAAATGTAAATGGTGTATTAGCACTTTGGAGCTTCTAGAAGAGAAAAATGTGTATGCTGAGCCTCTCAGATTTGTTTGGTTTGTCAGTTGTTTTCTGGGCTTGCTTTTTCAAATAGCTGATGCATTTGTCTGCAAGACAAAGAAATGAAAACAACAGGGAGTTTTGTTTATGGTCCTATGAATCTGGCCTCATCAATTACAGCTTCCAGAGCAGTCTAACATTAACCTGTCTGAAAACAGCAGAAAGAATAGCAAAATTCCTTGGCCACACTTCATGCTTTTCCATCAGCTCTCTGTATCTAGCCCTTCTTCCTGCTACCAACTTAACACAATCACTCGTTCAGTAAGTATTTACACAGCACCTCTCAGGATGCCAAGTACTTCACTAAGGTCTCGGGATGGTGTGGAATCAAACTTCCTCCCTCTCATCTCTCCCTTGCCTTCTTTCCACATCCTCCCAAATGAACCCTTAAAAACTTACATCTTCTCTACTACTTCCTCCTGAAGGACAACAGAGACAAGAGCAGGCTTCCCCAGCTTGAAGAGGATTGTGTGAAAGGGCCCATCATGAAGAAAGCCCCAGAATACACAATTGCAAGAAGGAAGTATGGAGTAGTGAACGAGGAGCCCGTGCATATGTCTGCCTTTCTTTTCTTTGGTAATCTTCTACTCCCAGTAGAGGAGAAAATGGAGGCCTTGTGTGGACTTGGAAAAGTCTAAGCTGGGAGGCCTGATTTGGAAATAATGAGACTATGCTGATAATCAGAATGAATATCTATATGATGATTTAAAATCCACATAGGGCTTTTGTTGAAAAAATGCACGCTTTGAATGAAGAGACCTTCCAAACAGGCTTTGTGTGAGCAACATGGCTGCTTATTCACCTGGGTGCATGTGGGCTAAGGCCAAAAAGGACACTAGCAAAGGGCAGTGGAATGGGAGTTGGTTTTATAGGCTTGGGTAGTTATTTGCGGGGTGGGGGTGTTGCAGAGTAAGTTAGTTACAGTGGGGGGGGGTAGGGGCAAGGAGTATACAAGTTCAGTTACAATGGCAGGGTTCGGTGGAGAGGTATTTACATTATCATAAGAACAGTTAAGATGGCAGGGTTGGGTGAGGGGCTTGTGGGAAGCTCTGCTAGGTGATTGGGGACAACGGTGAACACAGGCAGTGGGTGGGAGACTTCAGCCAAGGCAAGCAGGACTTTAGACTTTCAGGCTCCAGGCTTGCATATGGAGACCTGACATACCTGTCTTTTTATATAGAGAGAGAAAGAATTAGAGAAGAGGGGGTGATAACAGGTTTTAGGGGGTGGGGGCAAAGTTTCTCAAGGCTTCTTCGAGCGGGATTGGGGGTGGGGTGGAAACCTAAAAATGGGAAAGAATTTAGACTGCTGGGAGATTTTCGGGAAAGGGGTAATATTGCGGGGGTTGTTAGAAGGAGCATTTGTCATATTGACTAGTTATTGCTTGTATATGATTTTGTAGGAATTGAGAGTTTAATTGGAAAAACACAGGGTTTAAATAAGAGAAGGAGAAAGATAGTATTAGAGAAGGTTAACTGTGTGGAGGGAGAGCTTTTGTTTTTATGGTGTGTGAGGAAGCGTGTGGTATCTGTAAGCAACCACTTACTTTTATCAACAAGACTGGGTTTGAGCAGAGAACAGGAGCCAGATTAAGAGTGAAATATTAGCTGTAATTGCCTGGAGGAAACGTGTAAACCAGCAACTTAAACAAAAGCAGGGTATGTAAAAGTAAATGAGTACAGTGAATTTGAACACAGTCAGACAGAAAATAATAGAAACAGACTTTTTGAGGTGTGGTTTAAGTAGTAGGGGTGACTGCATAAAGGTGGAGAAGACGAGGGGCTGAAAGTAATTGTGTGAGGTGTAAAGAGAAAACTTTGGAGGTTGTGAGAGCTAGAGGGTAAATGGGGCATAGCCTGTGATTTTGAGGGATTTTAAGAGTATTAGGGCAGCAGCTGCTGCTGTGCGTTGTCATGAGGGCCAGCCCAGGACTGTTAGGTTAAGTTGTTTGGATAAAAAGGCTACAGGCCATGGGCCTGGCTCCTATGTGAGAATTCCAACCGCACAGCCCTGGATTTTAGCAATATATAATGAAAAAGTGTTGAGACAGGTTGGGGGAGAGCTAGGGAGGGAGCAGTTTTTAGAGCTGTGTATTAAGAAGCTAAAGAGGAGTGAAGAAAGGATTTAGGATTAATAGGGTTGGGTAAGTTTTCTTAAGTGAGTTTATACAATGGCTTAGTTAGAATAGCAAAACCTGGTATCCAGAGGTGAAAGTAGCAACCACACCCAGGAAGGAGAGAAGTTGTTGTTTGGTGGATGGGGTTGGGGTTTGGGAAATTAACTGGATACGGCTGGCAGGTAGAGCCCGTGTATGCTGGTGAAAGATTGTAACAGATGGAGAAGAAATTTGGGCTTTGGAAGGGGGATACACGATACCCCTTTGAGTACAGATGCTGAAGAAGCAGGAGGGTGAATTAAAAGGCCATGTTGCAATAGATGGGTGGTAACAGGCTTTACTTTTAAAGCCTGTGTTGGATGGGGTACTGGGGCTGGGCAGGGTAAGGGTGGTTAGGTTTTAAGGGGATGATGAGGGATGAGTGACTTGTAGCAATGGATGGGAATGTGGTGTTTTACACCCTAGGGTTAAGGTTGGGGAACATAAGGGGAGCTACTGAGGGAGGTACGGGTTTGGGGAGGAGGGTGGCAGTGAGGTGTGGCTGTAGCCCAGGAATAGTTAATGAGGAGACAATTTTGCTAGGATAGCTCCGCCTAACAGAGGAACTGAACAAGTGGAGATGATTAGGAAAGAACGTGGAAAGGAGTGCTGGCCTAATTGACACCAGACCTGGGGAGTTTTGAGAGGCCTGGAGGTCTTGCCGTCAATTCCCACAACAGTTATGGAGGCCAGGGAGACAGGTCCTTGAAAAAAATGCAGCGTGGAGTGGGCGGGTCCGTGCTGATTAAGAAAGGGATGGACTTACCCTTCATGGTAAGAGTTACCCGAAGTTTGGCGTCCGTGATGGTCCAGGGGGCTTCCGAGATGCTAGGGCAGCGTTAGTCTTTAGCCACCAAGCTGAGGATTGCAGCTTCAGGAGCTCTGGGAGCAGCAACGTGAGTCAGACTGTTGACTTTCTGTGGGGGCCCCCGCACAGATGGGGCAGGGCTTAGGAGAAATCCTGGGCTGTGGGCATTTCTTGGCCCATTGGCCACATTTCCGACACTTGAAGCAAGGTCCAGGAGGGGCAGCTGGATGCGCGGCAGTTTGGGTGCTCTGAAGTGTCTATGAGCTGGTGGTGTGGCTGGGGTTTGTCTTACAGAAGAGGCAAGCATTTGTACTTCTGAGATGTGCTGCCACTGGGTAGATTTTTCCCTATTACTGAACACCCTGAAGGCGAGTTTGCTTAATTCCTGTTGTGGGGTTTGAGGGCCAGATTTTAATGTTTGTACCTTTTTGTAATGTTGGGGTTGATTGGGTAATAAAATGCATGTCAAGCATTTTTAGGGGGTGAGAGTAGAAGTAAGGATGACATTTAAGTTACTCCAGGTGAGATGATAGGACTGGGTTAAGTAGTGGAGGATTTGATGAAAAGGAGCCTAACCAGTGGCCAATTTGGAAAGGTTGGATAAAGGAAAAGGAATGTGCACCCCAACTATGCCTTTGGCTCCAGCCACCTCTGGAAGGGGAATTGTTGGGGAGGGCAGAGGAGGTAGCCGTGGGACCAAATTGTAAGCTGGGAGTAGAGATTAGGGAGGGATTGGTGTGTTAAAAAATGCCTGGATATAGGGAATTTCAGACCATTTGCCCGTGTTGCGACAAAAATTGTCTAAATTTTGTAAAATAGAGAGGTTGAAAGTGCTATTTTTTGGCCAGTTGGAGCCGTTGTTTAATTTGTATTGTGGCCATGCAGTGTTATAGAAGAAGATGAAACATTTGGGTTTTAGGTCAGGAGACAGTTGAAGAGGCATGAGGTTCTTTAGAACACAGGCCAGCAGAAAGGAAGGAGGGATAGAGGACGGATGATTGCCCATGGTGCTGGAAAGGTAGCAGAGACAAGGAAAATGGGCATGCAACCCAACCGCTCAAAAGGCATTCCTAGTTGAGCCTGGGTTGAACCTCGTCTTTGGTGGGTGGTCAAGAGAGCATCCTCTATGTTGACCTGCCACCAATATCAGCCATGAGCCTGGTGGGCGAGTGACTAGGGTGAACGTCTCCACAACAGTCAAACCCCTGAGGAAACTGGGTCCCTGGATCCGTGACCTATGTAGGCTTTTCCAGTTATGAACCTCACGGAAGAACCTGGTTTACCTGATTTTCCTTGTCTTTGCAGTGGAAAAGGACGAAATTGAAAGGGGGAGAAAGTGGAAAGGAAAAGACAAAAGGATGGGAAAGCAAAGAATAGAGACTGCTTACCAAAATAGCCGGTGGTGTGTGTCTGTGGGCTGGTCTGATGACCCCAGGTTGGTGGGTAGATCTCTTCATGGAGGGAGCACAAGAACAGGGATGGGGGTTTGGTCTCCCATAGGAGTTCCCCTGTCCCGGGTTTCGGCACCGAATGTTGAAAAAATGCGCACTTTGAATGAAGAGACCTTCCAAACAGGCTTTGTGTGAGCAACATGGCTGTTTATTCACCTGGGTGCAGGTGGGCTAAGGCCGAAAAGGGCATTAGCAAAGGGCAGTGGGATCGGAATTGGTTTTATAGGTTTGGGTAGTTTTTTCGGGGGGGCAGGGGTGTTGCAGAGTAAGTTTAGTTACAGTGGTAGGGGGTAGGGGCAAGGAGTATACAAGTTCAGTTACAATGGCAGGGTTGGGTGAGAGGTATTTACATTATCATAAGAACAGTTAAGATGGCAGGGTTGGGTGAGGGGCTTGTGGGAAGCTCCGCTGGGTGATTAAGACAATGGCAAACGCAGGCAGGATGTGGGAGACTTCAGCTGAGGCTAGCAGGACTTCAGACTCTCAGGCTCCAGGCTTGCATGTGGAGACCTGACAGCTTTTATATGCAGGATCGCAGTGAATACTCAGATCACCCCTAGGACAGGTGTTAGGATGGCCTTTTCCTGAGACAGGGAAGGGGCTCAGGGGAGAGTTGACTTTACTGCTGGAAATTAATCCACTGGAGGCTTTAACTTCTCCCTCCTAGAACTTTGCTTATCTCTCAAATCCAGGGCTTAGAGCAAGCACAGTGCTGCCACAATAGGGAAGAGTTTCCCTTGTACAAACTTGCACGTAATATCTTAACTCGGTCTTTTTCCATCACAGACGGCCTTCAGCTTTATGTAAAGGAAGGAAAATCCTATGAAGAGGAATCATGAGCCTCATCAACAGAGAAGGAAATGGAGGTTGGGAAAAGTTAAGCAAGTTGCCTCAGGTCATGTAGCAAGAAGCAGTGGAGTGGAATTTGATCCCCAGTCAGTCAGACGCCAAAGTGTAGAAGCAGGAAAGGCCCTGCTGCCCTGGCAGTGAAGGTAGAATGAAGCCTGCATCTGTCACCACGCAACAGACGAAAATACTGTGCTTAAGCCAAGAATATTGGGTTGGAATTTCAGCTATGTCACCTTCTAGCTGGGTTACCTTGGCCAAGTCACGTAACCTCTCTGATCCTTTATAAGATAAGGAGAGAGAGAGTTGTAGTATGGATTAAATATAATAATGTGTCTGCATCTAGTGTACGTCCTCTAAAACTCTACACAGGGCATGGAGGTTCCTAGAAGATGATGAGCTATACCCCATAGACAAAGAGAGAATACAGCAAAAATACAGATACTTGTGGACAAGTGCCCTTTGGAATACGCAAATGTTGACTAAAATAAATCAGATACTTTAATCCTGGGTCTCCCCCAAACTATCTAAGGCTTTATAAAGCAATGGGTGCTTTCAGGGCTAAAAGTTAGCTGCAAAGCCCCAGGCCGACACTGATTACTAAAACAGGTGCTTAGTGCTGTGGCAAGGGAGTGGCCTTTCTTCTTCCCCTGGGAAATCAATATAGCTGTTCTGGCTGCATTTCCCAACAGCTGCTGAAACTTTCCAAGCACTGACGTTTTACCCAGTCCCTTATAACATACTTATATAACTTTTCTGATCTATTTATTTTGCTTACATTTCCACCTAAAGCTTCTGATCTTTTAAAATTTATTAGATGCATCAGGATTGCACTCATCCCCTCAGGAAAAGATCAATTGAGTCCCTACTATGTCCCACAGCAATTTAGAAAAGAGTAACTGGTGCATGGCATAACTTTAAAAACCACCAAAGACTTACATTTTGTAAAGTGGTAGAACACAAAGTGAACGCTGTGCAACGCTGTTTTCTGGGTCATTTCTTTACAAAAGCACACACAATTCTTCCCTTGTGTTTGCATAGTTTACATCTGGGATCAGCTTGATTCTTTTGCCTCATCTTTCTATAGTTATCAACATTCTCAACTTTCCTGAAGTGTAAATTAAGTCCTGTTCAAAGACAGTTTTATTGTCCTACTTCATTTTAGGGAAGAAAATGCTAGAAGGCTCTCAGATTACTGGTGTATTGTGTGTTTTTGTTTTCCTAAAATATAGTAACATGGAGTACCTTTTTAGTATCCACATAAATACAACTAAATCACACTGATTCAGTTTTAACAAAGTGCATCCTGTCATTCAGGTAACTTTGCTCTTGCAGTCTTCCACTTCTTTGGTTAAATTCAAAAACACAAACTCAAAATTCAGCTAAGGGCTTTCATCATGAAAAGAGCTTCTAAGTACTCATGACATTCAAACTGTACAGGATGCAGCTTTTGGGAGTGGTGTACTGTGTTTTTAGCAGCAGCAAGATTTGTTCCTTCAGAACATCTTGTACCATGTTCACTAAGCCGTCTAAGTAAACCAAAAAGGAGGAGGGGAAAAGAAATTAATGACGACAGAAACCCGGAACAGAACCAGGTAAGGTCAAACATTCCAAAACAACCAAGTCTCCCTCAGCATTTCCACAGAGGCTCATTTCCACAGACGCTGTGCCTGGACTCCAGCTCCAGCACTCCCTGAATGTGAACAAGTGGTTTCCCACAGGTCTAGCTCAGATCATTCATTATGGCCACCCTCCCAGGCACCTGAATGAACACATTGTCTTATCCTCATCCTAAGAGTCATTTAAATGTTTGAATCTCTTTTTCAAGAACTTTTCTCATCAAAAACCTTCAAGGTTCAACTCTTTCAATATGATTCTAACCATCTTTTCTATCTCCCATTTCTTTCCCATTGTTACCCAAAATTTTGGTCCAGCTAAACTATTCAGTGTTTCTTGACCATGGCCCAAAGTTCACTGCTGCTTATTCTTATCCTTGCTTCTCCCTCTGTCTGGAACATCCCTCCCCCATTCCTCTGACCATTGAGCCTATAAAATCCTATCCATCCTTCAAAGGCCATCTCAGTGCTACATTCTGAACAAAATCGTTTGAAATCCTTTCAACTTGATGTGATTTCTTCATTTTTATCACTTCACTCCACCCCTATAGCATTTTGCCTTCTCATGTCACATTTCTAATTCTGCCTCTGATATTGTAATTCCCTTGAGAGACAAAGCCATATCTTATTATAATTCCCTTGAGAGACAAAGCCATATCTTATCCAAGTTTTTAAGCTTCTAATACATAGCTGGTGATCCTGGCACAGGAGAGAGTTGCAGTTTTGTGAAATTACATTGTACTATCGCACACCTTGAGAAAAGAAGCCGTATCTTATCCAAGTTTTTGACCTTCTAATACATGGCCTGTGATCCTAGCCCAGGATAGAGTCCCAGTTCTGTGAAATTAGATTATGCTACAGTATACCTTTCCTACTAGAACATGTACAAATACAATCTTTTTCTGTTCTCTGGAATCATGGAGAGAATAAAGACTTGAGTAGGACATAGAGGAGCTAATTAGATAGCCTTGGATAAGTCAGACTGGGGGAAGTGAGGGTATAGGAAGCCTGTTATAGCCTTGGGGCAAACTGTTGGCTCTGCAGATGTGCCTCTAAAAGTTGCTGAGGCAGATGGCACTGCTTGTGCCCAGTGGATAAAACACTTTAAAAATGGCTACATCCAGGTCTCTTGGCCAGGCTAGAAATCTGGAGTCAGTGTAGTTTTCAGGCATTCTGATCAGGAACAGAATTGTCAGAAGTGATTTTATAACATGCTTTGCTGAAAAATGCTACCAAAAATATTGTCCAGGAACATATATATATATATACATATATATATATGTATGTATATGTATATATATATATATATGTGTATTATATATATATATGTATATGTATATATATATATATATACACATATATGACACTAAAACAGTCATAATCTTAAAACTAAACCAGGAAAACTGCCTAGACTAATTAAAAGAGAAGAAAAGATGGCTTCACCTCATTCTGCCTACATACAGCTTTTTATTTTTTTAACAATATCTCCAAATTCCCAAATATACTTAGGTACAGAGGATGGTGATCTGAACTGGGCTATAGAAGTCTGAGTTCTAACTTGAGATCCTCCATTAAATAGTTAGGTTACTTTGGGAAAATGACTTTACCTATCCAAGTCCTATGTTCTCATCTCTAAATTCTAATAAACTGACATAAAATTTAGAAATGCTACAATTCGTCTCAGCTCTACTCCTAAATCATATGGGGCTTGGTGTAGTCTCAGTCACTCATTCCTAAAGTGTTTTCCTCCTTTGGCTTTTTTTCTTATTAATTATTTAATACCAGAGTTGCTCCTCTCAACTATTTTTTTTTTTTAACCACACTAAAACCCTCTGGCACTATGACTGCCCACCCACTAAATTCTGTTCCTAGTTACAATTCCACAGGGAACTCTCACCCTTTCTCAGACTCTTCCAATCAACACACCATATGATGAAACTGTTTCCTGTGTTTCAAACAAACAAGAAGAAGAGAAAGGATTCCATATGTTGAGGAATATCACGTATGTGGGAAACCATAGTCCAGGTCCCACCACCCCTTTCTCTTAATAACAAAATGCAGGGAAGCCCAGTACTTGAAGAATGCTCAATCTTCACGGGTATTTGACATGATTAGAGGATAGTTCTCACTGATACCTAAAATGCTATTATTAAGTGAAATAGGTTTTCAAAATCTAAGGACATGGATGGTAGTGTATTTGCAAAAGATCTACTTTTGTATATTGCATGATGGTGACAGATTTAACTTTTAAATGAAACCAATGCTCTTTAGGTGTCAATAACTAACTAAAAGAAGGCATAAAAGAGAAAATACATGAATTTGGGGCTCGCAAAAGTGAGATTTTTAAAAGAAGCAATTACTTTATTATGGCATTCAAACATTATAAAAAACTGATGAGTGCTAACATTTTTTGAATGTCTAGTTACATGAACAATCTTGTGATAATTGTTTTCAATATGTTATGGCATTAAATAGCCACAAGAACCATATTTCAGCCCCATTTTGAATTTGGGGAACCTAAAACAAACAACCAAACCCATACCATCTGACTTCAGGATCTCTATTGTTTTTTAACACTATAAGTCCAGAATGTGGCCTCAAGAAGTCTTAGATTTCAAGCAGCCCTCCTTCTTCCCTCATGTTCATCCCTGTTCCACGCATGACTGTTTGTATATCATCATTGAGCTAGGTCTGTCCTGTTCTTAGAATCCCACACTTAAGACTTTCCATTACATTTGTTGAT
The DNA here is from genome assembly GCA_036589455.1 of Ateles fusciceps. Taxonomy (NCBI): domain Eukaryota; kingdom Metazoa; phylum Chordata; class Mammalia; order Primates; family Atelidae; genus Ateles; species Ateles fusciceps. The sequence goes on from JAZHEH010002496.1 coordinate 6,838,568, forward strand.
AACCCACTTCAAGGGCTAAAAGCCTTTATGATGAACTGGCATTTCCATAAGTACCTAAATCCCTTTTGGTGCTATTCAACTTAGCATTTTTACTCCGGGGTGTGATTCATTTATCCATTCATTTATACCTGACCCAAGCATACTTTTCAAACTTAAATCTTACTGCTCCCTTTCATGGATGTTTCAACATTTTTTGTTTAAAAATAACACAAGAAGCCAGGCACAGTGGCTCACGCCTGTAATCCCAGTATTTTGGGAAGCCAAGGCAGGTGGATTACTTGAGGTAAGGAGTTTGAGACCAGCCTGACCAACATGGTGAAACCCTTCTCTACGAAAATATAACATTAAAAAGGCGTGGTGGTGTGTGCCTGTAATCCCAGCTACTTGGGAGGCTGAGGCAAGATAATTGTTTGGGCTGGGAGGCAGAGGTTGCCGTGAGCTGAGATTGTGCTGCTGCATTCCAGTCTGGGTGACAAAGCGAGCCTGTCTCAAAACAACAACAATGACAAAAACCAAAAATAGAACTACCATATTATCTAGCAATCCCATACTGGTCATTTATTCAAAGGAAAGGAAATCAATATATCAAAGAAACATCTGTGTTTCAATATTTATTGTAGCACTATTCACAACAGCTGAGATATGGAATCAACCTGTCTATCAACTAATGAATGGACAAAGAAAATGTGGTATATATACATAATAGAATACTATCTACCAATGAAGAAGAATTAAATACCATCATTCATGGCAACATGAATGAAACTGGAGGACATGTTAAGAGAAATAAGCCAGAAAAAGAAACCTAAACACTGCACGTTCTCATCCATATGCAGATGCTAAAAAAGTTGATGTCATAGAAGGAAAAAGTAGAACAGAGGATACTAGAGGCTGGGAAGCATGAGAGAAGGGGTCATAGGGAGAGATTTGTTAGAAGATACACAGTTACAGCTAGATAGGAGGAATAAGTTAGAGTATTCTACACCACTGTAAGATGATTATAGTTAGCAATATTATACAGTTTCAAATAGCCAGAAAGAGGAAACTGAATGTTCCCAATATAAAGCAATGATGAATATTTGAGATGATAGGTATGCTAATTACCCTGATCTGATCACTATACAGGATATGCATGAAAATATCATTATGTACTCAATAAATATGTACAATTATTATATGCAAATTTTAAAAATAAAATTTAATTTTAAAAAAGGAAAAAAATAAAATCCTAACAATTCTCAAAAGCCAGCTCAAATAACTGCAACCTTTGCAACCTTGTCATTTTTCCTATGCCTGTTTCCTCTTCCCTCCCAGTCTGGAGGTTCTGTGAGAACTGAATTCATGTCTGGTTCATCTTTGAATGCCCAGAAAATGCAGTAACATGTTTCATAAATGGTAGAGAAAATAATTTCTCAAAAGAGATGATTTTTCTTCTGCTAAAAACTTTAAGATACTTTTAAAATTTTACTTTGAGGCTTATTTACTTTCTCTTTTCAAAGATAAACTATTCACACATCCTTTAACAATCCCTCTTGAGCTCAATTTTAAAATAGGTGGTGCTTTTCTGTGAAATTGAAGAGGCCCAAAATCTGTCAGAATAGTAAAACTGGGGAAAAAATGAAAATAGAATCACCGGATGACAGAGTGAGAAGAAACAAGGTAGGTCTACAGAGAGGAGAGAAGAAATTGACCCCCAGGCAGGTGGACGAACCTGTGTGGAATCACAAAGCTGGTAGTTTTCAGGGCTTGAGCCTGGGCATCCTGACCCTCAAATAACCCCAAGACTCATATTTGACATGAAGGTTGCATGCGTCACTGCAAATATACAGTAAGAGGCATGTCTGTTGCTCTTAATCTCTGGTAATTTTAGCACAAAATTCCAACTTGGCAAAGTAGTAGCCAGACTGGTAGAATAAGGCTATTCGAATCCTAAAAACTTATGTGAATTCAATCCCAAAATGACGTATTTTCATCTTTCCTCCTTGACCTATGTTAGAGGAGCTGGATCATCTATGTGACCATGTCTACTTGGAGGGTGTATAAGTCAAGAAGTGGGGAGAGCCCGCTTGCACTCCCCTATCCGATCTGTATTCTGTCCTGGGAGGCTGACCCATGTAGACTTCATCACCATGCTTACTGTGTCCCCTGCCTTCCTGTTTGGTTTGGTTAGTGGTATGTTTTGGCAAGTGATCAGAGGGAGGGAGAAAAGCAAGTTTGGGGTATTTATTCTCTTGCTTCCTCCCCCTTGGGTTGCTGCACACTGTCCTTACCTTCTGAGGGCTTCTGTTAAGTGGCTCTCAGTATGCAGCTACCTTCTCTGGGTTCTGGTGACAGCTCCCTCTCTTTGTGCCCTAAGGGTGTAGGGTAGTAAAGGCTCTTTAATAAGGCAAGCCCAGGGATACAGCACCATCCTTTGTTGGTTTCCTTAAACTATGCCCACAATCTTATGAGTAGATTCTTCATTAAAGTCTCCTTCCAGTTTGAATATGTCATTTTTTCCACCAGTCACTACTCTGAAAGATATAGGGATTCAATTTCACAGAAAAGAACCACATATTTTCAATTGAGCTCAACAGGAATAGTTAAAAGGAACATGAAGAGCTTATCTCCTCATATATTCTGGTTATTAATCCCTTTTCTGATGCGTAGTTTGCAAAAATTTTCTCCCATTCTTCGGGTTGTTTCTTCACTTTGTTGATTGTAACCTTTGCTGTGCAGAATCTTTTAACTTGATGTGATCCCATTTGTCCATTTTTGCTTTGGTTACCTGTATCTCTGGGGTATTGCTCAAGACCCAGACCAATGTCCCAGAGAGTTTCCCCCAATGTTTTCTCATAATAGTTTCGTAGTTTGAGGTTTTAGATTTAAGTCTTTAAACCATTTTGATTTGATTTTTGTATATGGCAAGAGATACAGGTCTAGTTTCTTTCTTTAATATGTGGATATCCAGTTTTCCCAACACTGTTTATTAAAGATACTGTCTTTTCCTCATTGTCTGTTATGGGCACTTTTGTCAAAAATGAGTTCACTCTGGATGTGTGGATTTGTTTCCAGGTTCTCTATTCTGTTCAATTGGTCTATGTGTCTGTTTTTATGCCAGTACCATGTTGTTTTGGTTATTGTAGCTCTGCAGTATAATTTGAAGAGAGGTAACGTGGTTCCTCCAGTTTTATTCTTTTTGCTCAGGATAACTTTGGTTATTCTGAGTCTTTTGTGGCTCCACATACATTTTAGGGTTGTTTTTCCTATACCTGTGAAGAATGTCATTGGTATTTTGATAGGGGTTGCATTGAATCTGCAGATTGCTTTGGAAAGTATGGATATTTTAACAATATTGACTCTCCGACCCATGAACACAGAACATTTTTCCATTTTTTGGTATCCTCTTCAATTTCTTTCATCAGTGTTTTATAGTTTTCATTAGAAGACCCTTCTTTTTTTGGTTCAGTTAATTCCTAGGTATTTAATATCATTTGTGGCTATTTTAAATGGGATTAGTTTTTAAATTTCTTTTTCTCATTGTTCACTATTGGTATAGAGAAATGCTACTGATTTTTGTATGTTGATTTTGTATCCTGCAACTTTACTGAATATGCTAATCAGTTCTAATAGTTTTCTTGTGGAATCTTTAGGTTTTCCCAAATATAAGATTCTATCATCTACAAACAAGGATAACTTGAATTCTTCCTTTCTAATTTGGATGCCCTTTATATTTTTCTCTTGTCTAATTGCTCTAGCTATGAATTCCAGTACTATGTTGAATAACAGTGGTGACAGTGGGCATCCGTGTCATGTTCTAGATCATAGAGGAAAGACATTCAGGTTTTTCTCATTCAGCACAATACTAACTGGGGTCTGTCATATACGGCTTTTGTTATGTTAAGGTATGTTCCTTCTATCCCCGGGTTTTGGAGTTTTTTATGATGAAGGGATGTTGAATTTTGTCAAGTGCTTTTTCAGCACTGATTGACATGATCTTAAGATTTTCATCTTTCATTCTATTGATATGATATATCACATTAATTGACTTGCATATGTTGAACCATCCTTGCATCCCAGGAATAAATACCACCTGGTCATGATGAATGATATTTCTAATCTATTATTGAATTCAGTTTGCAAGTATTTTATTGAGAATTTTTGTATCAGTATTTATCTGAGCTATTGGCCTGTAGTTTTCTTTTCTTTTCTTTTTTCTTTTTCTCCAATGTGTCTTTGCTTTTGGTATCAGAGTTATACTGGCCTTGTGGAATGAGTTTGGAAGTATTTCCTCCTCTATTTTTAGGAATAGATTGAGTAGGATTGATGTCAGTTCTTCTTTAAATGTTTGGTAAAATTCAGCAGTAAAGCTATCTGTTCCTGGGCTTTTCTTTACTGGGGAGACTTTTATTACAGCTTTGATCTCTACTTGTTATTGGTGTGTTCAGATTTTGGATTTCTTCCTGGTTCAATCTTGGTAGGTAGTTTTCTTTGGGTTAAATCTGTTTGGTGTTCTATAACCTTCTTGTTCTTGGATATAGATATCTTTCACTAGGTTTGGGAAGTTCTCTGTTATAATCCCTTTGAATAAACTTTCTACGCCTATCTCTTTCTCAACCTCCTCTTTAACTCTTAGATTCGCCTTTTTGGGGCTCTTTACTAGATCCTGTAGGGATGCTTCATTCTTTGTATTCTTTTCTGTTCTGTCTCCTCTGATTGTGTATTTTCATATAGCCTGTCTTCAGGCTCACTAATTTCTTCTTCTGCTTGATCAATTCTGCTATTAAAGGACTCTGATGCATTATTCAGTATGTCATTTGAATTTTACAGCTCCAAAATTTCTGATTAATTCTTTTGAATTATTTCATTCTCTTTGTTAAATTTATCTGAAATTCTGAATTCCTTTTGTGTGTTATCTTGCATTTCTCTGAGCTTCCTCAAAATAGCTATCTTGAACTTTCTATCACATGTCTCTATTTCCCAGGATTGGTCCCTTGTGCCTTCTTTAGTTCATTTGGCAAGGTCATGTTTTTCTGGATGGCGTTGATGCTGCTGGATGTTCTTCAGTGTCTGGGCCTTGAAGTGTTAGGTATTTATTATAGTCTTTGTGTCTGGGCTTCCTTGTACCTATCCTTCTTGGGAAGATTTTTCAGATATTTTAAAGGACTTGGGTATTATGATTTAAGTTGCATCTGCTTTAGGGAGCATGCCAAGCCCAGTAACACTCTGGTTATTATAGACTCAGAGGTACTACTTTGATAGTGTTGGACAAGATCCAGGAGAATTCTCTGGATTACCAAGCAGGGACTCTCTGTTCTTTTCCCTTACTTTCTCTCAAACATACAGGGCTTCTTTCTCTGTTCTGAGCCACGTAAAGCTGGGGGTGCAGTGACACAAGCATCCCTGTGTCCACCAATGCTAAGACTGCATTGGGTCAGACCTGAAGCCAACACAGTACTGGGCCTCACCCAAGGCCTGCTATAACCAGGCCCTGGCTACTGTCCATGTTTCCTCAAGGCCCTGGGGCTCTATAATCAGCAAGTAGAAAAGCCAGCTAGGCCTGTGTCCTTCCCTTCAGGGTGGCAAGGTCCCCTAATCCCCATCTGGGTCCAGAAGTTCTGTCCAGGAGTTGGGGAACAGAGTAAAAACCTCACAAGTCTACCTGCTGTTCTATTATATTGCAGCTGAGCTGGCCTTCAAACCACATGATACAGCCCTTCCCACTGTTCTCTCCTTTACTCAAAGGTAGAGGAGCCTCACTCCACAGCCACCGCCACCCCAGGCCATGAGGAGTACTGCCAGACTATCACTAATATTCTCTTATAACCCAAGGTCTCTAAAGGCAGCTTGTCGTGAATGCTGCCTGGCCTGGGACTCACCCTTCAGGGCAGTGGGCTCCTTGATGGCCCAGGGCAGGTCCAAAAATGCTTTCAAAGGATCGAGTCCTAGAATTGGGGACTACAAGAGCTCTCTTGGTGCTCTACCCCTCTGTGGCCATGCTGGTACCTAAGGTACAAGTCCCCTTTGCTTTTTGCTCTGCTTTCTGAAGCAGAAGGAGTGTCTCCCCATAGCCATCACAGCTGGTAATATGCTGAGTCTCATCTGAAGCCAGCAAGTCTCAGAGGTTCACCCAAGGCCCTCGATGTAGTACCTCGGTATGGCTACTGGTTATTCAGGGCCCAAGGGCTCTTCAGTTAACAGGTGCTGAATGCTGCCAGCACTGGGCCCTTTTTTTCAAGGTGGCAGTTTCCCTTCTGGCCCAGGGTGTGTCTAGAAATGTCATCTGGAAGCGAGGGCCTCACAACTCTGACCAGTGCCCTATCTTACTGTGGCTGAACTGGTATCTAAGATGCAAGACAAAGTCCTCCTCATCCTTCCCTCTCCTCTTCTCAAGAAAAAGGAAGAAGTCTCTTGGTGTCTTTTGGAGCCACCAGCTGTGCAGCCTGGGATTAGGGGAGGGTTGAGACCAGAGCTCCCTTGGCTTCCCCAGCTGGTGTTTCATTATGTCACAAGGTCCCTTAGTCCACTGTGTCTGGGCCTAGTTCAGCCCCAGGCCTCGCCTAAGAGAGCCTGTCCTTATGGCCTAGACTGCCTTTCAAGTTTACTTGGAGACACAGAGTGCTGTAGCCCTTGGTGGCAAGGTTTGTAAGCACTCAAGTTCAGTCTGCTGGGACTGGCGATCCCCCCTCTGGCTAGGGCTGGTTTAAATGCTCCTTCCGCAGGTGGGCATCAGTTGAGTTTGGTCTGTTTTTTCTTTTTGCTCTAACAGACCAGCATGGAGTTCAGTGACTCACAGCAGCTGTGTTCTTCCTCCCGTAGCACCCGAGAGGCTCTCCATACCAGGCCACCACTGCCAGAGTTTGGGGAGAGGTGGCATCAGTGATTCACGACTGTTTTCTCTATCTTCTCAGTGCCTCTTTCAGCGATACGAAGTTAAAACCAGATCTATGAGTGCTCACCTGAGTTTTGCTTTTTATGAAGGTGTTTTTACTGTGTAGACAGTTGTACAACTTGGTGTCTTGGGGGAGGAGAATTGGTGGAGCTTTCTATTTTGCCATCCTGCTTCACCCTCCTGGATTCAATTTCTTTATTTGATTTAAAAAAAATTTTTTTAGTTTGATTCCTAAAATTTCAGAATAAGCACCAAAGAAGAAAATAAATAAGGCAAAGAGAACAGAAAGTAATGGATTCACAACCATGTGCCAATTTTTATAGGTCTGTTTTCACTTTTAATCTTCACGGCAACCTTTTGAGATAGATTTTGCTATAGCCCCATTTTACCAAAAGGAAACTGAGACTTAGAGAAAGTGACTTGCCCAACGCTAGCACTGAAACCACAACTGAAACCCTGCTCTTGCTGAATGTAATGCCACACTTTTTCATCACTTCATACATGTGTTCCATGTGGATGTCCTGGAATTAATGCTTTATTTTTTAACCTTGTCCTGCCTGTCAGGACTTCCCAATAACCTTTAAAAACCTGCATCAGCTCCAAACCTGCTGCCTGCTCCTCTCTCCAGCCCTGCCTGCACTATGTTCATTATCTGCATAATAAAAAGACCACATGAGTTGCTGGGCCTGGGCACAGCCCTCGACATCTCGAAATGATTTTACTGGCTTTTAAAAGGCATCTCCTCAAATTAACCCTTTGGGCAGTAACTCAGCATTTGGATCCCCAGGGTAAAGACTAGAAAATGAAAGAAAGCTTGGCAAGGTTGTAACTTGCCCTTTAGTCAGATGTGAGCCGGTGGCAAAGCCTCCTGTCAGCTGCATCTCCCTCCCCCCTCTTCCTTGTCTCAACAGGTTGAAATACGCCCAACACTCAGGTGGAAATATGGCTTGGGTGGGAGGACAAACTAAGGAAAAGAGACGAATGAGTGGAGCAGCCAAGTACAGGAGATATTGTTAGAGAGGGCTGGATGATTATTGGAAAGAAAATATCGAAGAGCAGAGACCAACAGAGCCTTTCAATAAAAATTGCTAGAAGAAATCATCTGACAGCAACATGGCAGAAGTAGCTCTGTTGCCCTGGTCAATCACTCACTCCGACTTCAGAGTGCAGAGTGAGGTCAACAGCAAGTCTGGATCCTAACGATGTAAGGGTTGGGATGGTTCAAAGCACAAGGCTCGGATCTCAAACATGTATAGATTGAAACACTCCCCACTCATCATTATCACTTGGCCTGGCATATACATATGTAACCAAAGTATCTTCTGCTTTGATCATGCCCGTCTGCATGACAGTGGTATTCCACTCCACACACACATATTATTTATGGGTATCTCTATTAGGATGCCTCACATGTCTACGAACTAGCCTGTCGACCTCAGTGTCTTCAGTGGTCTTCCTCTCTTGCTAATGCTTCCTCTTGTTCATGCTACTGTCCACAAAGCCCCTAAGCACTTAGCTCTACCTCTGCCTATCTAGAGAGCATCAGGGTCCATGCCACGACATTGTGTGTGGAGACTCCCAAAGCCTGTAGCCTTCTAGGCACCAGACTAAGCCTCCTCACCAATATTATGCTGTACATTCTCACCCAAGCCCCATATTTTAAAGGCTACCCTTAGGAATGCAAAAGTTAGAACAATATATTTTAATTTTTTTCTCTATCTCCACATATCTAATAGCTGTCCCCAAACATGTGTACATATAGTATCAGTTCACTATGGGTACTGTAATTCTTAACTGAAGAAATGGTCCCTGCAAGAGAAAGGGGAAAAAGTATTCTAATTTGAAGATGTCTCCCAGGCAATTCCAATGGAAGGAATACCCTTCTCCACCCTGACAGCCTCCTCCCACTGTCATAATATTGAGAATGACAGTGTTTCCCAAAATCAAAAGACCTTTTTCAATGAGCATCATTAAGCTCATTCATAAGTGGAAAATAATGTAAAACCAATGAAAATGGGGCTATGGGCAACACACATAGCTCTGCTTTGTTATTGCTTTCTTCATGAAAAACATTTAAGAAAACTCAGCCCTCTTTCAGAGAAAGCAGGGGATTCCAGAGCGTATGTGAACACCTCAGCTAAGCCCTCCGTGGTGCATGGCAGCACATCTAGGTCCTCGCTAAGAGATATGGTGGAAAGAGCAAAAGAGGCAATCGTGCTGTGGCACAGATTACCTCTCCTGCTCACAGGGCCATTTTAGATGGCTCAGTATTTCAGAGATGCTGACTGTGGCCATTATTTTCCTGTACTCTGAGATGATCCAATAGAGATTGTCAGTAGTTGGCATGGTTTATGTGGAGTAGCATTTCACCTTCTCATACCACAACGTAAAGCTTATGTAGAGTAATCAGAAGTGAGGATGATTGCACCACCTTTATCAATTGAATAGGGCTTAGCCTGAGTGATTACACAGAAAATCATACCACGGAAAAGGGGAAAACACAATCTCCTTTTGGTATCTGACCTTATAAATCATGACATCATGAAACAAGTGTCGCCTGTGCAGGAACTTTACCACTGAAAGGTAGACCACTATAGGTCTTCAATTTTTTAAAGACATAGTAGCATTTTAATTTCCCTTAAATTCTTAAATATCTGGCAGGTTGCCTTTGCTACTGTACCAATAGTGTGCTTATGGGAAGTCAATTATAGAGAAGAGTGGGAAGCAATTCTATCAGCCCACTCAGAAAATTGAAAGATGTCAGCGGAAAGAAAGCAGGCTTTGGAGTTAGGGAGATGTGCATTCAAATCTTAACTAGGCCACTCTTTAGCTGATGATTTTTAATAATTCGTTATCTTCTCTGTGACTGCGTTATCAATATCTACTTTACAAGGCTGTAGAGGCTAAATAGAAATAATGTATGTAAATTTGCTGGGTAAAGTCTGGGCGCAGTGGCTCACGCCTGTAATCCCAACACTTTGGGAGGCCAAGGGAGGAGGATCGCTTGGGCCCAGGAGATCAAGGCCAGCCTGGGCAACATACTGGGACCTCGTCTCTACAAAAAATAAAGAAAAATTATCTAAGCATGGTGGTGGAGGCCTGTGGTCCCAGCTACTCAGGAGGCTGAGGTGAGAGGATTGCTTGAGCCCAGGAGGTCAAGGCTGCAATGAGCCACGATTACACCACTGCACTCCAGCCTAAGCAACAGAATGAGATCCTGCCTCAAACAAACAAACAAACAAAAAAAAAGAAAAAGAAAAAAAGGTGCTGGAAACATTGATTGGCACACAGCAAGGACTCAATATATTATAGTAGTTAGAGGACAAAGGGGAGGAGGAGGAGTAATAGAGAGTCAGCAAGCAGTTGCTTGTAATAGCAGTGCTAGTTACCATTATTATTAACCTTAGAGGAAAGGTAAAGTCTAGGCAGAACTGAGATTCAGATGGCAAGAAGGCCAAGTACCCATGCCTTTCTCATGCCACATCTCGGCCTAGGAAGGAAATAATTCACTCAGGATTATATAGCCAGAGTAGCCATCTGAGTTGAGATTTGAATTCAGGACTGTCTAACTCCAGAGCAAGAAAAGAAGCTGCCAAGAAGGTGTGGAACTAAAGGCACAGTGGAAAAAGATAGTATAGTATTGTAATGAGACTAGCTCTGGGGTCAGACAGACCTGAGTTCAAATCCTCACTCTGCCATTTTCTATTTGTATAACCTTAGAAAAACTACTCAGTGTCTGAGCTTTGGTTTTTCTCATTCCTAAGATCAGTTTACTGATAAATCACTCTAAGAGCTTTTAAGATAGTCAAACAAGATCACATAAAGTTTTTTTTTTCTGACCATGCTTGGCACACAGGAAGTTTACAATCAAGGGTATATATTTACGCTGATCATTTCATAAGAAATAAAGTGCCCAATCTGGTGCCCAGAAAAGTGATTGTGCCATTGGGCATAACAGAGCCAATGCAGAGAGGTGAGGGAGGACGAGCACCGTAATGACCAAGGGAACAGCCTGAAGGAGACCGGACGAGGGAGGGGTCGCCACAGCACTGGAGGAACCAAACGGGCTGAAGGGCTCATCCCATTTAACTTAGGCTGGTTGACCATATTGTCGCCAGAGGGAGAGTACCAATTGTGGCCCATGAAAGGAGCCAAAGGTCAAAGCTGAAGGCCTTTGTGGGAGCCTAAGTGGGAAAACAGGACAAGGAGACAGATGGCAGGAAGATGAGGAATGAGTCAGGGAGCAACATCTGAGGCAGATTGGGGTGAGCCGTAAGCTATTCAACCCAGAGGCTGCGACCCATGTGGGTGTGTCAGGGCTCCATTTCCATGTGTGCCAGCTGTGCGGTGTGGGAAAGGGCTGACAGCTTGAAGGCAGCGCGCAGGACAGGGCAGGGAACCATCCGCTCAGCAATTGTGCCGATGGGAGCGCCGGTGTCAGCATGTCAAGGCAACAATTCCTAGCCCACATCGTCAGGAATGAGCTGTGGAAGCCAGAAAGGAAGGGCATTGGGGATTGGCACCAGCTGCTCAGACCATAAAACTGAGCATTCAAGGATAGATAACGTGAGATGCTCCGGGGTCCAGCCGGGGAAAGAGATGAAGAGAAAAGAGGGGTTTGGGAGAAGCTGAGCTGTTAGTTTTCGACCCGCTTCCTATTGATATCTCCCTCCAGGCTTCTGTAAACAGGCAAGGGGGATTCATCTACTTGGCCATTTAATAAATCTTCATCGAATAATTACTCTGTGCTGGACACTTCTAAGCAGTAGGGATACCACAGTAAAAGACAGACATGGTCCTTTTCTTCAAATAGTTTTTTTGGGGGAAGGGGAGAGAAGTTATAGACAATAAATAAGCAAACAGGTAAAATCATTTCAGATGGGGGAAAAGTGCTATAAAGACAATTAAGAAAGGTGATGTGGGAAATTAAGAAAGGAACGGTAATGGCTGGTGGGAAAGCTTCTTTAGACGAGGTAGTCAGGAAAGGTCCTCTGAGAAGGCAATAGTTAAAATGGAAACGAAATGACAAGAAGTATACAGCTCTGTGCAGACCTGGAGGAGACACATTCCTGCATGTACCCTCCCTCCCCATCGTTCCCTGCATATGGTTCCCTTCCCCCTAGTTCCCTAAAGTCAGTGTCAGAAGATGAAGCAGAAAGCAGCACCTCTATGGTATTTCTTTTCTTCTTAGATTTTCTCCCAGCCTGAAAATTGATCTGGAAACTATTTATCCATTTGTTTCTTTGTTCATTCAACATGTTTTGGGTGTCTAGCACATACAAGGTACTTTGATGGACACAAGGAATGTGATGTAATACAGGTACTGGCATCTGACCACAGACCAAGGACCTAAGAACAGGATTCAGTACTTAATGTGTATTTCATTTAGATCAAAATTAAACTAGGGATTATTTACAGTAGCCAAGATATGGAATCAACCCAAATGGCCATCAACAGATGAATGGGTAAGAAGATGTGATATATACATGCAATGGAGTATTTTTTCTGCTGTACAACATAGTACCTATAGTTAACAATACAGTGTTGTGGACCTAAAAATTCATTAACAGGGTAGATCTCATTTATGTGAAGTGATGTTACCACCAAGACAGTGGGAGAGGGGGACACAAATAAACCTTTGGAGGTGTTGGATATGTCTATTACCTTTATTTTGGTGATGGTATCATTGGTGTTCGCATATGTCCAAACTCATCAAATTGTACATATTAATATATATATTTTATCAATTATGCCTCAATAAAACTGATTTTAAAAAACTAAACTGGGGAGAAGTAAGTCTGTGTGTGTATTTGTGCATGTGTGTGCTATAAGTATGTTTATCTGGATAAACACATGAGTTCACAAACAAAAAACAAAATCTCAACATATATTTCGCTGAAGCAGGCATAAAGGAATCTTGCTGCACAGTGAAAGTTACTTCACACACTCAGCCAAAACAAGGCTTGCTAAACTCTGAAAAGCAAAGACTAGATAGGAGATAGTCATCCTGCTACAAGTTTCATAAAGAGCTAAAAATACAGAAGAGAAAAACAATGATCTCAGCAAGGTAATTGCCGATAGGTGAACAAATAAAGCAGACAGAATCTGAACAGTAATTTGGCAGTCCTGTGGGGAGGGGATGAGTTTGCGGGACTAATGTCAGTGTGGCATACCACCAGTAGTTACAGTCCAGCAAAACAGATTGAGACTAGTCATGCAACTACTCCTGACACTGCACTCCTCACTGCCTTAATACACGCTTGGGGAATGGGGGAACAATAGGAGAAAGGTGACAGGCTGACAGGAAGGAGAATACGGGGTGTCTTTTTTCCAAACCTTCAAACATTCCAATTGATCTTTCTTAACTAACATTTTTCCTGTGTGGATTTTATGCACCAATGGTAAGCAATGTCCCTTGGACATTCCTTCCCAGGCAGGAAACTTTGTTTTTGTTTGGGCTCGGCCAGGATCTCTGGGCTGAAGGCATGTTGTTTTATTTTAAGAAAGTGGCTGTATTTTAGCTAGAGAGCATGTTTTGAGCAGAGGTTTTAAAGCACCATCTTCCAGAATGACTTAGTCCAGACTGAAAACAGGGAGGAAGCTGGATAAAATTAAAGACCTCGAGGGGTCTTTCCAAGAGCTCTGATTTGGTGAAAATCATTTAGTGATTAGTCCCTTCAGCATCTTTAGATCCTCATCGACCCAATGCGGAGGTTAATACCTGCAACCTCCACAGTTTGCCGAGATTCTGAATCGATCAGGTTACAATGAAACCACACAGGTACAGAGCTGCTGGCTTGCAAAGGATTCCTCCCTCAGAAAGTTCTTGGCTCCAGCCAGGAAAGAACACTACCACATTTTTCTTGGCTTTTTATAGGGTGTTGATCCAAGGATCTGTTTTTACATTTGAATGTGGCAGTCAACTGTAGCATAATAGATTGCAGCCCTTTGTGAAAAATCACTGTGAAGGCTTCAGTAGAGAACTGTGGGCTGGCTGCAGAGAACTGCACTGTCAGCAGGTTAGAAACTGGGCGTTTGTCCATGTTTTCCTTATTTTTAAAGGAGTCATTGACCTTCCACAGGCCTGTATCAAAATGGGGGAACAAAATGCTGCCAGACAGGGCGGAATTGGAGGAGGCCTCTTTCAGGGGCTGGAAAGGGCTTCATTTAGTCTATTTACTGTCATGGAAATTCTGAGTGTGACTTAGAGGCCTCCCTGGCTCTGAGCCAGGTGGAAAGGTTTGGAATTAAAAAAAAACAGAAACCCAACTGGGGAGTGAGTTGGGTGGGAAAGCAGCTGCCCTGGCACAGCCCCCAGAGGGATGTGAAGAGCCCTAGTGGGTATTGTGCAAAGGCAGATTCAGAAGTCCCTGCAAGTTTGGACACAGGTGACAGCCAATGTCACTGTTCCAGAACAGCCGAGTTTGATAAACATGCTGGGAAGTTGTTAGAATTTGCTCTTGATGAAGGAGGCTTCATCCAACATGCCATTCATTCCTACATTTGTTCTTCAAACAGTCCTTAAGGGCCTACTGTGTTTGAGACACACCATGCTCAGCACTGAGAATACCGTCATGACAAACACAATCTTTGCCTACTATTCTGTAGGAAGATAGTCTAGTTAAAAAAAAAAAAAAAACTACTATACTGCAATAGTTAGGCAGACCAGAGCCCCCACGGGAGTATTAGGAGAATAGTTTCAGATCTATCCTGTGAGTGCTCTCTTCAGGGTACTTCAATTCATTTTATCAATCATCGCTGGAATTCCTTTTAACATTGTGCTAAGAGCTTAGTCCCTCCATATTATGGGCCCACAGGATCCAAGTGAGTTGATATTCTCCCAGGTTCAGAAATTTGTCCCATCTAGTGCAAAGGATATATGAGCTACAACTTGTCCCCCTCTCCCAGGGAGATTTGCATTTTAAAGAGGATTATCACCTCTGCTAAAGGCAAGGTTCTCCCAGTGCAGGCTTTTAGGCCAAAGCAGGAAGAGTAGAGAGTGTCTTAGAGAAGCAGAAGACTGCCTTCCTAGAAACACAGATGTCACTCCGGGGAGGCAGCCTGCCCGCCCTGGGCTTTAGGCCGTTCTGGAACTGAAAGGGGGTTGGAAACCATCTGGCAGGGTAGGAAACAGAAAGCTGTGGCGAGCAGCCACCGAAGCCTTGGTTTCCTGGGCTGGCCTTCCTAAGCTCCCCCACAAGCATGGACTTGTTTTCTGCTAAGCTCTCTGGGAGTCTAAGGGGTTTAGGTGAGTGTGTGCATGTGTGTGTGTGTGTTTGTGTGTGTATGTGTGTGTGTGTGCGTGTTCTACAGCCTAAGGAGAAACTGCACATGGGGGAAGCATGTGAGATAAAGAGGTCAGAGAAAAGATGCAAAGAGAACAAGCAAGAGAGCCAGTTTGGAGCAGGTCTCCAGAGCCGCTATTATTTTTTTTCTGGTTGATTATCACAGTGCTTGAAAATGAAGAATAACTTCAGAGCTTGGTGGGGGAGGAGGGGCCTAGCTTCTTGGAAGCCTTATTAACACCAGGCAAACAAGACTGTAATTAATCATCGGGGTGAACTTGAGCCACTGGGATAAACGTGAAACCGCATTCCGGCTCTGCCTGGTATTTTTATTTCAGCAAGTTCTGAAACCTTAAGGATATTCTTCTGAACACGATTCCCACCACCACTGCCCTCTGTAACTCAAATGAAGCTTCCGGAGTGAAGCTTTGCGACTGTATTGTCATGTTTTCAACTTTATAATTTTATTCCAGTGACTTCTGGATTTTAACTCTGACTTATCCACCCTGGTAAAGACAAATTGAAATAATTCGAAACATCAGACAACTTAGATTATGATTTTTATGTAGATCAGTATAAACATTTTTTTCTTCCTACTGCTATACGTTTCTTCTTATTGGGTTAGAGTTAATAGAAACAATTCTTATGAAAAGGAAATCTATTATTTTAAAATATACACTATTCCAGACATTGTCTGAGATGAAGGTTAGCTTCATGCTATCTGTGAAGAAAAGTTTGCTAAGTAAATGAGGACAATAAACAAAATCTCAGCCCAATTGTTTTAGCCTACTTGAAGAAACTTACTATAAGAACCATAGCAGTGTCCACTTACATGTAAACATTTTTATTCTACTTAAAAATTATTGTCATCTTTCCTTAAAAGCTGATCCTCAAAGAACCTCTAGTTGGTAACACCCTTTCAGCTTCATTTTCATTACCCTACACATTGGAAATTCATAAAAATGCTTTTCTTTGCAAATATTCCCCCAAAGCTAATTTGAATTAATGACATTGGTGTAGAGTTTGTTTATAGTCTGGTACTGCTAAATACATGAGTGAATATGTTACCAGAAAAAAAAACGGGGTTCATTTGCCTGGCAAGTAACAGCTCTCCACAAGAACACAGGTTTTGCTCAATAAGCGTTTTACTATTTGTCACAGGTAAAAGAGCACTGGCATGTTCTCCAAGGCAGTGTCTCCCTGAGGGAAAGTGACAGGAGGGTTTAACAGGGCAATGGAGAGGGGGAGAGGAAGTGTCAGTGCGTGTAGAGGAAGGGTCCCAGTGGTGGAGATGTAGTGAGTCATCACACCAGCACATAGGTCACATGTTATGGTAATGAGGCTATAGCTCCTCCAGGGGCGGGGACTCTAGCATGTTAATGAGGAAAGTTCACTCAGGTTCATGTATAATTTGCCAGGGTCTGTCAGGACCTGGTGCCAACCAACTGGGTGACCACATTCCACACAGGGTTTGGGACAAAACAGGCTTCAAGACAAGAGGCTGTAAAACAGGCTGATTGCTCAAGTTGACTAAGTTCCTATAGTCCCTGGAGACCCTCCCTGTCTGCTTACAGATAGATGAATGGGTGAATCTTGAATGGAGTCCACCAGACTTCTGTCTTTATTTCCCTCAGACATGGGCCTCTGGGTCTCTGGGGACTCCCTGCGAAGGAAAAAGGATGTCCATTCCTCTCAAGAAGTCTTCACTGGCAGGGCATGGTGGCTCATGCCTGTAATTCCAGCACTTTGGGAGGCCCGGGGGGGTAAATTACTCGAGGCCAAGAATTTGAGACCAGGCCGGTCAACATGGTGAAACCCAGTCTCTACTAAAAATACAAACATTAGCCAGGTATGGTGGCATGCATCTCTTGTCCCAGCTACTTGGGAGGCTGAGGCAGGAGAATTGCTTGAATCCAAGAGGCAGAGGTTGCAGAGAGAGCCAAGATTATGCCACTGCACTCCAGCCTGGGCGACAGAGCAAGACTCCATCTCAAAAAAAAAAAAAAAAAAGTCTTCACTGTCCAAGCCACACTTCCACCTATGACTGAAGACCGTAGTTCACCAGCTCCAGCCTGCTCCAGGGTCCTGAGCCACCTCCTCTTCATGCTGTCACTTGTGCCTACCTTGGCTGTTTGGCCACTTCGCCACCTAGACTTGATTCTGCTTTGAGCCCATCTCCCCCAGGATTTTACTGCCAGGATCTGAAATGAGCAAATCGGCCTGCAGGCAGATTCATTATTTCAACTCAGTTTTGAGTCTTAACAAACCTCACTTGGTTTAGCAGCTTGACCTTTTTCCACAGCTCTTGGTAAGCAGCGCTCCTTACTTGCTCCCCCACAGCCGAGACCTATTTCCTCTCGCCTCCCCAAAGCCAGATTGCCAGGGAGAGAGAGCAAGATTGGACAGCCTGCTCACAAGCTCTCTTGGGGACACCTCATTCCATGTAGGTAAACTCCTACTAGCTGCTGGCCTCAACTCTAGATAGGTGCGGACCCAAAAAATGCTATCAAAGGGGGACACAGTGCTCTGCTGCTTGTCTGTGAAATTTTCTGCTCCGAAGTGAAAGGATTGATGATTTCCATACTAAAAATCTTCCCATGTTCCCCATCCCATCTTTTCCCTTCAAAATATTAACATTTTTTGAATTTAGTCAACAAGTTCTATTTGTTCCTGCGACTTTTTAATGGACCCAAATATTTTCCATTAATCTAATTCTGCCTTTAATCAAATACCTCCCCATATTTTCCAGTTTCTTTTTAAAGCATTTTTATATATTATTCACAAAATCAGAACATAAAAAATAAGTATCCATAATGCAATCACTGTTTTGTATATAAAACATGAAGTACAACAAAAATGATATTTGGGGGGTTTAAAATATGAAGGGAAGCCCCTGCCCTCACCATGACTCCAGGTGACTTCTTGGATCAGCCCCAATAAAAGTTTAGTGCCTTTCCTTCCAGATGGTTTATGGGCTTAGACAAACATGTACAATGTTTTCAAGCCAATTATCAAGTTGTCTTTGATTTTTTCTTTCCCTCTTACCACATGTTACGGGCTGAATCATATCCCCCTTGAAATTCATATGTTGAAGTCCTAAACTCCAGTTACCCCAGCATATTATGACATTTGGCAATAAAGTCTTTAAAGAGGTACTTAAGTTACAATGAGGTAATTAGATTGGGCCATAATCTAATATGATATGTGGCCTTATAAGGACAAGAAAGAGGAAATCCGAACACAGACATGCACACTCACAGCAGGAAGACCATGCAAAGACTCCAGAGTAAGATGGCCACCTAGAAGCCAAGGAGAGAGGCCTTAGAAGGGGCCAACCCTGCCAACACCTTGATCTTAGACTTCTAGCTGCCAGAAATGTGATAAAATAAATTTCTGTTGTTCAAGCCAACCCATCTGTGGTACTTTGTTAAGGCAGCCCTAGCTGACTAATACACAAACCACTAGGAAATTCTAGTGCCTATTCCTCCAACACCATCTTAAATTCATTCCATTTACTTCTTTCCATCTTTACCACCATACTCAGTCTAAGCCACCATCATTTCTCACTGGTTGACTATGAAAGCCCCCCACAAAGCAGTCCCTTCACTCTCAATTGTAAGCAAACAATAGATACCAACTCAGTGAAGGTAAGCAGAAAAAGGATTATTGGAACTCCACTGAGAAGTTCACAGAATTGATGAGAAAGTGCTAAAACTAGCCTCAGAGATAGGCAAGTAGAACAGGTTATTCCTGTTTTTAAATCTTCCAATGGTTTCCCACCACGCTTAGAATCTAGTTCTAACCACATGCCCTTGTATACCAGATCCCCTGTGGCAGAGCTCCAGAGATGGAAACCCATCACCAGAGAGTCAAACAGCATCAGTATAAAGGTTAAGCTCATCATGTATTCATTGTCATCAATGCCGACAAGCCCAAGAACTGAAATGCCCTTCACACATGCCTCTTCATGTGCGTGGAGGTTCACATGTCTGCATCTAGGCCCTGCTGCTTCTGAATGACTTCGTTAAAAGCATTTTAAAACTCCAATTTAATTAGCTAATTTAAATCCTGTTCAGTTTATCGTCTGTGTACAATGATCTCTGCACAGGTCCAGAAACTAATGACCATCTTCAATATAATCACTAACATTTGCATAGTGGTTCACAGTTTACAAAGTGCTTTCATGTACTTTAAAAACCCTCTGATTCTCAAAATGCTCCTGTGAATAGGTAGGATAGGCATTATTACCTCATTTTGAAAGGTAAGAAAACTCAGATTCAGAGGTCAATTGCACTTTTCAAGCACACCGGGGATAAGAAAGTGGAAAGCTTGGATTAAACCCACCGCTCTAAATGTCACTTCTAATCACCTAATTCACCAGGCATTTTAAATAATCAAGATTCTGTTGGTGGATGTGAGGGGGTGAAACAAACAAAGGCCACGGGATCCTAATTCAGAAGCAGGTAGGGGCAAAATGAAGACAGCTGGGTTTTGCCATAGACATGGGAATGTCCAGCTCCTGGGTATATGTCCCAGCAGGTTCTAGGGTCCAGAGCAAACTATACACTGGGCACCCCGCCCCCACCAATGCTACTAATAGCCAGTCATACATACCGCCATGGAAATGGTGAGAGAAGTAAATGAAAATGGACATCAGGGACCACCTAAAAGAGGAAAATTAAGAGAAAAGAAGGCCCGCCCACAAGGTGGGGCAAGAGGCACTGCTAATTGTTTAAGAGCGGATGTTTATGAAACTTCTGTCCGTCCGGCTGGAACCTCACATAAGTATCTCTCTAGCCTCCGCCTAGAGACAGTCACTGCAAGTGGGCAGGGAGATTAGAAGGAGAAATTAAGAAGAGCAAGAGCAAGAAATTAGGCAGACTTGGGGCTATCCCCCTTGATTACCAAGACTCCAGGGAGTTGTTGCACTAGGTCCAATCTTACAGCTTGGAGCACTTTTTTTTTTCAGAAACAAGAGAAGTCACAGCTCCTGTACCCTTTAGCCTATCAGAAAGTAAATCTCCTGGCTGAGGCACTTTCTCTTCAGTGTTGGCTCTCTCCCAACGTGACACCCCATTGACCCTTGCTTCAGGGGCATGGCCTAGGGTACCCCATCTGCTCTCCTGACCTTACCCTACATGCTCCCACTGCATGTGCCAAGTCTGGTCTCAAACAAGAATACAAAGTGGCTCATGACCAAATGCAAATCACCAAGTATAATAC
Source organism: Ateles fusciceps (assembly GCA_036589455.1). Classification (NCBI taxonomy): domain Eukaryota; kingdom Metazoa; phylum Chordata; class Mammalia; order Primates; family Atelidae; genus Ateles; species Ateles fusciceps. The sequence goes on from JAZHEH010002496.1 coordinate 6,858,947, forward strand.
TTCTTTGTAGTTTGTTCACACCTTTCATCCCAGAGTTTCAAAGCACAGTGCAAATGTTAACTTGTCCTCAGACACCCCAGGAGAGGCAGGTAGGTGGTATATGCTATTATCATCTCTTGTTTACAGAAACAAACCAGGCTTCAAGCCATGAACTGTCTTGCTTAAGGCCTCATGGTGAATAATTGCTTGTCCTGGTGACCTATATCTAGTCATTAACTATATAATGTTACTGTTGCAATACCAGAAATATCAGCCCTCTGCTAACCATTTTCTTACCTTACTTTCTTTCTTCCTTCATTTGGAATCTAAAGTCTCATAGCTTTATAAGGTGATCCCACAAATTGCCACAACCAAAACCCATCTTCAGTTGCCCTTCTCTTAAAAGAAGCCAGAAGATAAATTAAATCAGCCCTTTTGCTACATGCTTGCCATAAATGATCACTTGCCTAGGGAAATAGTTTTGGCTAGGTCGGTGTGTTATTTAGAGTGGAAAGTCATTCAGAGGTATCTATCCTCCCTAATGTCCCTTCCTAAGGGACTCATCATTTTTGGCTGAGAAGAGTAGCCTCTAGCTGTGACTTAAATGATGTGCACATCTTTTGTACCACGTGACCACACCCTTACCCAAGCTACACCCAAATGAACATAGGACCCAGATGTAACTAGTCCGGAGACTGGTCTGTGGATTTTTAAGAGGGCCTACCTCCAAACTACTATTCATACAATGGAATTTGATGGGAGAAAAAAAAGGGTGAGTTTCAATCAGATGGTCAAAAGAGAAGTGGATGGGCTGGAGAGTAGTGAATAACGTTATTGGCAGAGAATGAGAGTCCAAACTTCTGTTGTGAGAGCAACAGTTTAAACAAGTCCTTGGAACTACTGTAGATTCTGAATGACCTTGAGGTTCTGGTGTCTGTGAGTTTTGGCCGCACCTTGGTCTTATCCGTCATACATTCCTACATGCTTTATTGCTAGCCTTTATAACATGCCCTCATTTTTAGCCTGAGATCAGAAATACCCAACTAAGTATTTCATTTATGGTCTGTGACTTACATGCACGAACCAATATAATGTTGTGTAAGTCACTTGCTCTTTATGCTTCAAAGCTTTCATCAGCAAAATAGGGATAATTATTTCTTAGGCCATGCCTTCAGAGTTGATTGGACTTCATGAATATATAGTTGATTCGAAATGGGGGATTTTCTAGCCCTGATAACTTCCAACTACCAAGCAATCGCTCAATGTCCACCTGATTTAACTGTTTAGATATTTGAAGTAATGACATTTTTAAAGGCCCTGTCGCACAGTTCTCTTAAGAATAGGGGTAATGTCAGCTCTGCTGATCAACCCCTAAGTGTCATACTAGTAAATTTTTTCTGATCCTGATGGGCCTATTACCCCAGGCCTTTTGAAATTCTGGGTTGTGACTTGTGAGATAGATTATAGAAGACATCAATTATGTTGCCCAAATGGTACAAATGTATCTCATCTAAGAGAGAGAGAAATTCAAATAGACACTGTGTGCTTAAGAGAAAAAAATACAGCACACACAAAACATTTTTGAGAAATGAGATGGTTGACATTTTGATCAATCAACCATAACTATGAAATACCATCATCTCTGCCAAGTTAATTACCTGCAAATGAAGAGCCAGCCCTGGCCAGGAGCAGTTCTGCAGGCATGCAGCTCTGCAGTCACATTACGGAAGGGGAAAGGCAGAAACTAGAGAAGACCAGGGCAAAGCCCAAAGAAACAAAAATTGTGAAGTGTGCTGAGTAGCATTTTCCTAAAGGATGATTTCCGTCTCAGCAGTTCCAGCACCCCTGCTGCCTGAGGGAAAGCTGCCGGCAAGGGAGGGGCCCAGCTGTCCAATGAGCTTGTCACCTTGCTCTCTCCATACCCAGCCTGTGTCAGCGCATCCCTCACACAGCAGCTGGGTGAAGTGGCAGCTCCTCCCGAACTTCCTTTGGCTCCGGTGTTACCCGTCCTGGGCTCTGGCTCCATGCTTAGTTCAGGAATAACTGCCAGGGACCAACCAGCTATGGTAAGACTCTGAAGCTGCCATTCACAGGCAAGGAGAGTGATGTCCATTCCATGTAGTTGGACAAAGACAGGGCAAGAGGAGGAACCACTGCCTTGTATGCGGGGTATGGTAGCTGAGGCATTTTACTTAAGCAAGACTTGGAGAAAGCAAGCCCAGGTGAGCCTTGCTTCGGAAGTGTATAAAGGAGAGGGGGAAAGTCTTTTGTCCCATTTGAGTCACATCCAAGCATTTTCCTTAGAAGCAAGGCAGATCCAGGTTTTGAATAGCCTGGATTTTATATCACTTGGGGGAGGGTCCCTCTTTGACAAAAGCATACAAAATTAAGTACAGGGCTTCAAAAAAATAGCTCTGAAAGCTTAAGCTTTATTGCCTTGTGGAAAATCTGCCTTTACTCAGAAGTAGGTTTATTTTCTGTTGCTCTGCCTCTCTCTCATCTCATCTCTCTACCTCTGTCTCTCTTGCCATGATTTTGGGTTCATTCGTCCTAGGAGGACCTGAAACAGTGCAGGTTATATAAATATTTGTCTGTGTCTTCTGGAGTGTTCTCAGCATCTGTCCCTCTGAAGTGCTCCAGTAGCACAATAAAGTCTTACTGGCATTAGGGGATGGGCTTAAGGCAGAGGCCCAGACTTCACTGAAAATTGCCTGTTATTCCTGCCAGCCTGGGTTTAGAACTCTGGGTCCTTACTCCACTCAGCCAGCAATTCTCAGGGTCACTGTTATAAGTGGCACTGTGTTCCTCTAAAATGCATGTGTTAAATATTCTAGCTCATGGTACCTAACATTATGATTTTATTTGAAGATAGGGTTTTTACAGACCTATTTACAGTCAAATGAGGTCCTTAGGTTGGGCTCTAATTCAGTATGACTAGTGTCTTTATCAGATGCAAAACTTGGAGACCTGCAGAGCGAACATTATGTGAACATAAAGGCAGAGATCAGGGTAATGCTTCTGCAAGCCAAGGAATGCCAAAGACTGACAGCAGACCACCACAAGCCAAGGGGGAGGCATGTACAGAACTTCCTCACAGCCGTCAGAAACAGCCAGCCCTACTGATGCTTTGATCTTGGCCTTCTAGTCTCCAAAACTGTGAGACAACACATTTCTATTGTTCAAACGGCCCATTTTGTAGTTGCTATAGCACCCCAGTAAGTGAATACAATCACCTTGGATATATCTCCCCCTCCACATCATTTGCCATAAAACGAAGATCAAAATAATGTCCTTCGTAATACAAGCTGTAAAAGAGCAGCCAAAGCAGGAATGTCAAAGTGCTTCTCTCTGTACTATCTATAAGGAATAACTCATAACCAGAGAGGTTCTCTAAGCACTTCTGCTCCAAGAATGTTTCACTTGCCTTGATTGTGGTACTAATGATTTTGTTCAAGTCATAGCATGAGAAACTTTCAAGAGAAGATGTCAGCAAAAGTTCCTTTCTTTTTCTTTTTTTGAGACAGAGTTTTGCTCTTGTTGCTCAGGCTGAAGTGCAATGGCATGATCTCGGCTCACTGAAACCTCCGTCTCCCGGGTTCAAGTGATTCTCCTGCCTCAGCCTCCCCAGTAACTGGGATTACAGGTACTCACCACTATGCCCAGCTACCCTTTTTTTTTTTTTTTTTTTAGTAGAAACAGGGTTTCACCATGTAGGCCAAGCTGGTGTCAAACTCCTCAGGTGATCCACCCGCCTCAGCCTCCCAAAGTGCTGGGATTATAGGCATGAATCACCAGGCCGGCCAACAGAATTTTTTAAATGCACTTATTCTTCCAGTCTCTGGCCTTCATCCCAGGAGATGACACCTTTATTCATGGAAATTCAGCATTTACTGAGCATTTACTATTGTGCGGATTTTGGGTAAGGAGCTAGAAGACAAAAATTTAAAGAACATAGGCAAGCTTCTAAGGAACTGTATTCTGGTAAGAAAACAGCAATGGCTAAGACACAGTTTGACAAGTGCTGCAAAATGATGTTTATGAAATACTGTGCAAGCTCAGATGAAGGAGAATCCGCGGAGGTATTCTCAGAGGAGGTAACATTTGAGTTCAGCTTTAATTTTTTAACTTTTATTTTATTTTATTTTTTTGAGATAGAGTCTTGCTTTGTTGCCCAGGCTGGAGTGCAGTGGCATGATGTCGGCTTACTACAGCCTCCACCTGCTGGGTTCAAGTGAGCATACCCAGCTAATTTTTTTTTTTTTTTTTATTTTTAGTAGAGAAATGGTTTCACCATGTTGGCCAGGCTGGTCTTGAACTCCTGACCTCAAGAGATCCACCCCCCCTCAGCCTCCCAAAGTGCTGGGATTACAGGTGTGAGCCACTGCACCTGGCCATGAATTGGGCTTTGAAGGATGAATCAGAGTTTGCCAGGCTGAGAAACAACAACAAAAAAAAGTAGAGGGGGCCAACATGGCCAGTTTGAGGCATGTTGAACAAATTTACATAGCTGTAGTACCGAGGTCAGATGAGAGAGAGGCATATTAAAGGAAGGGCAGGCCAGGAGCATGCAGCAGGACGAGGGAGTAGGAGGGCAAGAGGTGAGGACAGAAACTCGAATGTCAGATTCTCCCTTCTTGATCTCTCCTGTGTTACGATGTTGATGTACATCTCTAGAAAGTCTGCCTTAGGTAAAGTCAGAACCCAGGAAAGGTCCTTGACAAAGTTCTGCTGTTTTCCTTAGTTTGGACTGATCTATAATGGAAAGACATTTGAGCAAGTAGTGAGAAGAGGGAAAAGAGTGGAGGAAGGCAGAGGACATGGCTATTTGTTGTTCCTTTTGCATCTGGCCCCTGCTAAGTTTGATTTTCACTCTGTAACTTGTTCCAGCCGATTCTCTTTTACTCTGCTTCATATCTCTGGTTATCATATCCTCAGATAACCAGAGACATTTACACTGGATCCAAGGTACCTGCAGAGATCGCTCCCTGCTTTCACCCCTTAACCTGGTCAAATTAATGCAGCCATTTATTCAGTAAACACTCCAGGCACTGGTCTAGGCACTCAGTGCACAACCAAAGCATCCAGAGGCAAATGTCCCTTTTCCTCCCAAGGCCAGTGGGAGGTTGTGGCCCAGTAGGCAAGAAACACAGAACCACCAGCCAGGAGCACTGGTTTTGAGGCCTGGCTCTGCAACTTATAAGCTGTGTGAACTTAAGCCCATCGCTCGACATCTCCAATCTTTGGTTTCCTCGTGTTTAAAATTAGGTTTGACACATTCCTCTGTTATAAGGGTAGAATGAAACAATGAACATGAAAATACTTTCTCATCTGGGAAACCCTCGACAAATCTTATTTGTTACTGCGACCAGACCAGTTAGGTGAGTAGAAGCCAATTTGTATTCATCAGAACTCTCTCTGTGGCAAGTAATAGGAAGCCAAGCCAAGCTGGCCAAAGGAACAAAGACATTTATTGATTCCTTTACCTGGGAAGAGCCTGGAGAAGCTCAGTCAAAGGAAAGCGATGGGATCTAAGGCTTTAGGGAGCTAGGACCTGGCGCTCCCTTCAACTGCCTTTTGTGTCTTCTTGCCTTTGCTTCTCCTTGCATCGTGGCCTCCTTCTCTTGGCCCAAGAACCCCTTTTTCTTTGTGGCGGGGAGCATGGGCTCTGGCAACTCAAGTCTGGTGGGCCCCTGTGAGAGTATAGGGTGGGGAGGACAGTCTGTTACCAGCAGAAGTGGGAGAAGCTCATGGGCAGATGAGCAACAGAGCTTCGATCATGGTTTTACAGCAACAAATGAGACAGACACGGATGAGCCCCCTTCTCTTCTGTCATGGAGGGGGAGAGAAAAATAAGCAATGAAAACAAGCCAGCAACAACACAATGACTATCAACTAATAAAAAAAGTATGAAAGATTTGGCAGGTCCATGCAAATGGAACAGTATTTGGCAATAAAAAGAAATGAGTACTGATTTATGCTACAACATTATGAACATCAAAAATTTGCTAAGGGACGGTAGCCAGTCACAGAAGACCACATACTATGTAGTTGTATGTTTACAAAAGATCTAGAATAAGAAAATCAATAGAGGCAGAAAGTAGATTAGCAGTTTCCAGTGGCTAGAAGGTAAAGCAAGGAGTGAAGGAAGGGGAAATGGGACATTCTCCTTCTGCTAATGGGTATAAGGTTTCTTTTTGGGTGATGAAAATGTTCTAAAATTATGAAAATTTGATGGTTATACAATTCTATAAATATACCATAACCCATTGACTCTCATAATGTATTCTATTTTATTATTCTTATTTTTTGGGGACAGGGTCTCACTCTGTCACCCAGGCTGAAGTACAGTGGTACAATCATGTCTCATTGGAGCCTCAACTTCCCAGGCTCTAGCAATCCTCCCATCTCAGCCTCCAAAGTATCTGGGACTACAGGCATGTGCCATTATGCCCAACTAATTTTTAAAATATGTGTAGAGATGCAGTCTCCCTATGTTGCCTGGATTGGTCTCAAACTCCCGGCCTCAAGCAATTCTGCCTTGGCCTCCCAAAGTGCTGGGATTATAGGCATGAGAGACCCTGCCTGGGCCAACTTTCATAGTTTAAATACATGAATCTTGTGGTATGTAAAGTTTATCTCAATAAGGCTGTTTTAAGAAAAACAAACAGAAGTGCTGTGTAAAATGTAAATAGAGTGATGAAATGAAATGGGGAGTAACTTAATAGTCACCCTAGACTAGATGGAAAAGTTACCAAGACCACTCTAAAAAGGTGACATAAAAACTGAGGGTTAATAGTCACCCTAGACTAGATGGAAAAGTTACAAAGACCGCTCTAAAAAGGTGACATAAAAACTGAGGGGCTGTGTGACACGAATGAGCCCGTCCTGCAGGAATCTGAAAACATATTATTCTAGGGAGAGGAGACAGATAGTCAAAGGCTCTAAAGCAGAAGCAAGATAAGTATATTCAAGGAATCTCTAGATAGGTTGATGACGCAGGTAGGGGAAGATGATTTGACTTTGTAAACACCAGTGGGAGGGGTAGATTTTATTCCAAGTGCAAAAGAAAGTCACTGGAGGATTTTAGCAGGGAAGCATCATGATCTCAATTATGTTTTCAAAAGATCATTCTGGCTGCTATGGGAAGAACGAATTGTAGGAGGCTGGTATTAAATTTTCTTTGGCTGATTAAGGGCAAAGTATTGAAAAGAAGAAAAAGTAAAGAGGATTGAATCTCTGCCTTAAAAGAACTAACAGAGTGGTGAAGGAAATGGTACACATAGGAACACACAAATCTCAGAAGAAATGGATTGTAGAAATCACACAGAGAGAGGGTGGGGAAGGTCTATGGGGACTCAAGACACAATGTTAACTGGCTAGGGAAGAAGCTTGTCAGTAAAGAAAATGTTTAAGTGGAGTGTGAAAGATGAGCAGAAAAAGAAAGAGGGATGGTCTTCTCACAGCCAAAATCACATCTCACAGTATGGCAGTGATAAGGTGCAGACAGTATTAAGAAACAATATGCTATTCAGTTAATCTACAGAGTAGAAGGCAAAATAAGAAAGTGATGAGGGACAATGCTAATAATAGTCAACATTTACTAAGAACTTACTAGGTGCCAGGCACTGTTTTACCACAAAGCCATAAGTGAAAACATTTAATTCTCAAAACAGGACTGTCAGGTAGCTGCTATTATCATTCTGTCCTCTACCAGTCAAGGCCCCAGTAGGAAGAAATGGTGCATTCACTTTAAAACAATTCAAGGGATGTTTATTTTAAAAGGATTATTTACAATGTGTGGGCAGAAAGTTAGGGAACCGCAATGGAAATGCAGGAACCCACGGCTTGCAACCACAGAGCACTCAATAAACGATGGTATGGTTCATATAGGTCGGCCTCTGTATTACGTTCCCTAGAGGGACAGAACTAATAGGATAGAGAGAGATATATAAATGGGAGTTTATTAAGTATTAACTTACATGATCACAAGGTCCCACAATGGGCTGTCTGCAAGCTTGAGGAGCAAGGAGAGCCAGTCGGAATCTCAGAACTGAAGAACTCGGGGTCTAATGTTTGAGGGCTGGAAGTCTGGGATGGTAGGCCATCTCGCCTTTTCACGTTTCTCTGCCTGTTTATATTCTCTGACAGCTGATTAGATTGTACCCTCCAGATTAAGGGTGGGTCTGCCTTCCCAGCCCACTGACTCAAATGTTGATCTCCTTTGGCAACACCCTCACAGACACACTCAAGATCAAGACTTTGCATCCTCAGTCCAATCAAGTTGACACTAGGTATTAACTATCACCGCCTCCAAGGACGGAAAGCCGAAGATAAGAATGAAAAGGTAGATACTTAGTTACTGTCTCAGTCTATTTGTGCTACTATAACAAAATGCCTCATTCTGGGCAATTTATAAAGAACAGAAATTTATTTTCTCACAGTTCCGGAGGGAAATCCAAGCTCAAGATGCCACCAGGTTCAGTGTCTGCTGAGAACTCTAAACTATTTTTCTGAGACGGTGCCTTGAATGTGGTGTTCTCACATGGTGGGAGGAACAGAAGGGCAAAAGGAATGGAAGGCTGTGTCCTCACATGGCAGAAGAGCAAGCCCTTTTATAAGGACCCTAATTCTATCCATAAGGGTTCCACCCTCATGACTTAATCACCTCCTAAAGGCCCCACTTCTTACTACTAGATAACTGGCTATTAGACTTCAACACACATTTTGGGGGACGCATTCAGACCATAAGAGGTAAACTGCCAAAGAAGACATGAAAATTCAGGTGAGAAATACGATATTAATTCAGTGCATAATGAACAAGCTTTGAAGATCTTTGATGGATTGGAGGAGAAAATAACCAGAAGTGGGAAAATCAGTAAGAAAGCTTTTATTGTCTCATTAAGAGGCAGTGAGCCTGAGGTGATAGGAAGAACAGAAAGAAATGACATATTTAAGAGCATTTTTTTTCCTCAGGAACAATATGAAAAATAGACTCCATTGGACATGATAGATAATGGGATATAATGGAGAGGAGTGAAGTAAGGAAAATGCCAAAGATAATATGGGAGTTTTCGGCGTGAATACTGAGAAAGAGAGTTCTTATTACTAACGGAAATAGAAATGGAATGAAGAGGGTATATCTGGGCTTGGGGGTGTTATACCCAAGCTCTTTCATTTGAAGCCCCACTTACATTAACTTAAGTAGAAAGGAATAATTTATTATAAAAATATATGATTATTTCCCAAAACTTAACTGCAGAAAGTATAGCTGAACCTCACGAAGGAACCAGAATCAGTAATTGGCAGAATCAGAAAGTAGTCACATCCCTCCTTGGTGATGCTGAGTCATCCCAAGTCTCACAATCTCACATCCTGACCTCTATTTGCTGCATTCATGCTTCTTTCCATGAACAAGCTTTCTCTGCATCTCCATGCTCATAATTGAAGACGGCCATCTCACAGTGGCAGCATCACCTCTGAGTTTATATCACTTCGCAGTTAAACCACAATGAACTACTGCTTGCCACAGTTCCATATCCTTGGGAGACCAGATCCAGCCAGCTACAGCCAAGCGTGTAGGATTATATAGTTAACACCCATCTGGGGTGGAGAAAGTTCTCAGAGGAGGTCCATGTGCTGGGGGGGAAATGCCTAGAGGTGAGGAAAAGATGAGCTCAGTTTTGGACATTGTGAGTGGGAGGTGCATGTGAAATATCTTAGCTGGATATCTAGCAAGCTACAACAATTTCAATCCAAAATGGGACAGCAAATTGGCAGGAGGGGGAATCAAGGCTAGTGAAACAGAGGTGACAAAGGTAAATCTTGAAAGATGGGGTATATAATAAAGAAAGAGACCAAGGACTCAACCTTGGTAAATGCTTCCAATTCCAGAACAAAATAAGAAATATCAGTAAAGGACACCAGTACAGAGTACAGAAAAAGATCTGTCTAAGGATGCAAGAAAAGAAAGAGGAGAATGCAGAGTCATGGCATCAGGAAGAGAGGGGGAAGAGCTGATCCACAAGACCACCTGATTATTTTATCCTCCAATCCACTGAAGACCTTCAAAGTGTGTTCTTTGACTACAGAGACTGATCTCCTGGAGGGCAGGGGTTGAGTCTGTCTCTCTAAGAGGGGGCTCTGTGCCCAGTGGGGAGCAAGGGGCTCAATATATATCTGTTGAATTGAATAAAGATGGTGAAGAAAGAGAAGGATGTAAGATTTAGCTAGAATGAGAGACCCTTAGTAACTTTAAAGAAAGCAATGACATTGGAGTGTAGAGGAAAAAGTCAAGATAAAAGGAAGGAGTGGGGGTGGTCTAGTCATTGAGCCATTTTGGTGATAGAAGGAAGAGAGAAATGACTTGAGGAGGAAGTAGAGTTACATGAATAGTTTATTACATTATTATTATTATTATTGCTTTTGTGTTTTATTTTTAGGATGAGAGAGACTTGAACATATGTGGAAAAATAGTCAAGATACATGCATTAAACATTTTCTCAAGAAATGAGCAATTAATAGGTCAACTTTAAGGAAGAAGGTAAGAGATAAGAGGAACTTTAGAAATCAGACAGAACTCTTCTCAGAGAAGAAAAAAGCTCAAGATACAAAGAAAATTTGAAATAGAAAAAAGCAAAGTTGAGGGAGCATCCCCCACATGCCTTCACTTCCCAGAGAAGGAAGAATCCTCTTGCTGGCCTGCCTGGGGCAGGGTTGGAGGCTGAGGATAATGGAGCAGGTTTGGAACTGTGCCTGAGCAAAATGCTGCATGCAGTTATCAAGACATAGGCTATGGTATTACCCAACAGTAAGAGCCCAGCTAAAGTTGGTGTGAATTTGTTAGCAGCCTCAGTTTGCACAACTGCAAGATTTGCTTCAGTAAAGCTTAGCAATTTGGGAGCTGAAGCAGAGTCCAGCGGAGATCTCCAGGAGTAGAGGGATAAAAGATCCCAGCCTGGTGGCAAATACTGTGTTGAAAGAGCTAAGCCAAGGGTCAGACTGTGTAGGCAGCAAATGAGGAAGAGGCTGATGACTAGAGAATCTGGGGCACTGGTGATGAGAGTGTGATAAAAGCACAAAGGGAGGAAAAATGGGAAGCTGTCTCAGAGGAGGAAGTATCTGCTCTCAAACTCTAACAGGACAACGTCTTGGTGAGGTCGAGATACCAATGTGCCAAGGGGTGGCTCCAGCTCTGAAAAAGCAGTTCAAAGTCACTCACAAATGAAGAAGCGTTTGGCTCCAACTCGCCACGCAAGAGAGGCCACGACTCCCAAAGGGCTGTTGCTACATAAGCTTCTAATCGCCAGGGCAGTTGGTTCCCACAAAATCCAGTAGTAGGAAAGTAGACATTAAAGTTCATCCTAGCACGAGATGAAAAGTGAAAAGGAAATCCTTAAACAAGTCATATATACAGTGTGATTACAACTATCAGGAAAATACCTCATAGGATGAAAGAATGAAATTGGGAATTGGGAAAAATCACCACATAACTAATGATTTTGGTTTTCAGGGGAATGCAACAATAGATGAATGGATGATTTGATGGTTTTCCTTCCTTCCTTTTTTTTCTTTTTACATTTCTGTGGCAAGTTCACTGTGGTTTCAAGGAAAGCTCAAAGGTTTTGGAGTCAGGCAGACCATTTATAATCACTACCAGTTACGGACCACCCACCAAGAGCCAGGCATTGAGCTTGGTGCTTTACACATATTACTTCTAATCTTTACAGAAATCCTTGTAGTAACTATTATTCTCGTTTTGGATGTGAAAGTGAAACTCAAAATAAGAAGGAACTTTGCGAAGCCCAAAACCCATCTGTATTCTGTCCACTTTAGTTGACAGCTACTTTGATTATATCTCTGACTCTTTCTTAATAAATGTTGTGCCTTGAGTGAAATAACCTCCCTGAGGCTCAGTTTCTTCAACTGCAAACTGGAGATCTTAAAAATAAACATAAAAATAAATAAGTAAACCATAGGGAAATAAATTTGCCATCATCTCCAAATCTGTATTAGAATCACCAAGGTAAGAGAAGATTAAATCAGTTCCTAAGAGTGAACTGTAGAGAAAGGAGCTTTTCAGAACCCTAGAAAATAAGATTTGTTCTATAGCCTTGGCTATGCTGTTTGGCTCACAGACCAAGTGAGTTTTCTACAATGGTGTTGTAATCCTGAGCCCAAGTATAAAAGAGCAACAGTGAGGCATGAACTGAGATGTTTTCCCAGCTCTGACGGCATAGGACACCTTACCGATGTGGAGAGCATCACTGGCAGCTGAGCAGCCCACAAGGAACTTCAGGGCAAAGGAAAAGCCCACCAAAGTGGGCTGCACTGCTCTGCCCTGCTTCGCTGTGGGCGTGCAGTTTCCTATTCGTGGCGAATAAATCAGATGCTGTGGTGGAACTGTGCACAGTGAAATGATGGTGTTGGGAAGGCATGTCCTCTCACCAATCTACAATTTACTTGAAATATTACCAATGTCTCCTTCAAAGAGTTGTGTAGATTAAAAAGAGTATCTTTAAAATGCCTGGTAGTGGACCCTGCATAAAATATGACCTAATTAAGTGGTAATTTTTATTGCTGTTTTTCAGTTTTTTAATGCTGAGCTTGCGTTATCTTTTATGGGTAACACAATGAATTTTCCAATTCTCCATTTCAGCTGGAGTAATGAATGGCAACAGAGTAGACTTGAGATGGAGTAGTTACATTAAAGGAAAGATACTCGCCTTTTACTTTATACAGAGAGCACGTATGAATTGTTTGGGGTCATTCTTTTCTAAATGAATTATTTCTTGAAAAATTTCACTAGCAAGATCATCCTTAGGAGGATGAGATGTCTCTTGGGCATTCTCTTCCTAGGACGTTCCCTAGAGAAATCTGGTTAAAGTGAAACACAGATAACAGAATTAGAAACCCAAGCATAAGCTGCAACAGTAGGTAAAATTGATGCCAAGACACAATAGCCAAGAGGCAGAAGGACAGATGAAGGGATAAAATGTGGTCCATACACACAATCGGACATGAGTGAGCCTTAAAAAGAAAGAAAATCCTGTCACATGTTGGATTGAAGACATTATGCTAAGTGAAAGATGCCAGTCACAAAAAGGCAAATACTCTATAATTCTACTTACATAAGATATCTAAAGTCATTAAATACATGGAAACAAAAAGAATATTCTGGTTATCAGGGACAGGGGCGGGGAGGGGGGGAAGGAGACTTGTTGTTTAATAGGTATAGAATTTCAATTTTGCAAGATGTATTAGTAGGGTTCTCCAGAGAAGCAGAGCCAACAGGATATATATATATATGTACACATACATGACGCAGAATTAGCTCACGCCATTATGGAGGATGAGGAGTCCCATCATCTGGCATCTACAAGCTGGAGACCCAGGAAAGCCAGGAATGTAATTCTAGTCTAAGTTCAAAGGCCTGAGAACCAGGGGAGCTGATGGTGTAAATCCCAGGCCAAGGTCAGGAGAAGACTGATGTGCCAGCTCAAACAAGCAAGCAGAAGTGAGACAAATCCTCCCCTCCCTCCACCTTTAGCCCTATTCAGGCTCTCAGTAGATTGGATGATGCCCATCCACACTGGTGAAGGAAATCCACTTTACTAAATCCACAGATTGGAATTCTGATCTCATCTGAAAACACCCTCAAAGACACTCCCAGAAATAAGGTTTAATCTGGGTATCTCGTGGTCCACCATGGCCTAGTCAAGTTGACAGATAAAATTAACTATCACATTAGATAAAAACGTTCTGGAGATCTGTTTCACAACCATGTGAATATGCTTAAAACTACTGAACTATACTCTTGAAAGGGGTTAAAAAGGTTTAAGAAAATTAATGGACAGAATTACTAATAAATCATGTCAACAGGCCTGTACATAAAAATGAGACATTTCATTTATATAAATATAAATTTGAACTGTTAAAAATAAAATGATGCCAAGGGAAAGAAGCCACAAAACACTTAAAGGGACATTACTGAAGGCAAAGGGAGGGGGAAGTGGGGAGACAGCTGTTAAAGCAGCAAACGTTCTGCCACACCACCAGGTGACTATAGAAGTGAGGAGGGGGACTGAGTACATGAAAACCTTGTAGGGGAGTTTAGGCCTTTTTCAGAATAGTTGGCCTAACAAGTGCTTCTTCTCTTCCTGTGCCCTGCCTGACTCCTGAGTTCCAGCTGCCTGGCTGGTGTCTTCAGCAGGCCCATGTTCAGTCCTTCAAGCACTGCATTAACCAGTCCCACTAGATCGTCAGCCCACAACCATCTTCATTTGCCTAAACCAGACGAGTCTTGAACTGCCTTTGTGCGTCACTAATGTACCACCTGCTGCCTCAGACACCTGCATCCAGGACAACTTTACCTCCACTTTGAAAATCTAAGTTATGTGCCTTCATCAAGGAAATGACTAAATTGCCAGGAGGATTAAAGAGGAAAGATTAAAATAGGAAAGTTTATTAGCCAAGATGCTTCTAACTCCAAATAACAGAAAGGCCTGCTTGGAAATAGTTAAAATATAGGGAAACGTATTGTTACATAACAAGAAGTCAAAGTTAAGTCAATAGCTAGGACAGCCTCCAGTTTGTGGTTAATCAGAAGCTCAATATTGTCATCAAAGACTTGGGTATTGGGTAGCTTCAGGCTCTGCTCTGTCATCTAGGTATTGGTTTTATCCTCAAGTTGTTGGCAAGATGGCTCTACAGTTCCAGCCATCACATTTAGGAGAATATCTAGAGGAAGAAGAGAAACTACCTCTTCCCTTTTTTTTTCTTAGAGCATGAAGCTTTCCCCATAAGCCCTTAGCATATTTCCTCTTTCACCCCATTGGCCAGAAGATGGGGCCACATGGCCACTGCTACCCCATTTACTGCAAGAAGACTATTTCTCCTGCAAATGACTGAATCTACTTATTAGGGGAGACCATGGGTCCGCTAAAGAATGTAAATAGGCTCATAAAACAAACACAGCTATTATATGAAAAGCTAGCGCCTATATTTTTAAAGCAGATCTATGATGCTTCTTCTGACCTATTATTGCCCCTACCCTCAATCTCAACTCAGTTACAGTGCTATAAGTTCTCAGTGTTAAAATCACTCACCTGGGAAAGATGGAGGGAAAAAGATTTTATAGTCAAGTATGACAGGGCAAACATCCACTTCCCATCTGTCTCAGAGGTTCATGGTAATCACTAATAACAGTTATTGAAAGCTCCGCAAAATCCTACAGACTGCTTACCCCACCTTTCCCCAAATGTATCTATCTACACTTTCTTTTAAAAAATGATTCAAATTAACATTCTATAAAATTCATGCTCCTCAAACTTTGAGAAATCACAGGTAAGATATGTCTTGCTTGGAAACAGACAATATTTCACTCCTCCCTGTCCCTTCAATCTCAGTCTTAACAGCAGGTCTTCCAGGAAGCCCTGCACCCAGCAGAGGGGGATCAAAGCACTTACTCCACTGCACTGTAATTGCCTAGTTTTTGAGTTTCTGCCCCACAATCTGTGAGCTCTTTGAGGTTAGGAACTGTCTCTTGTTCTGGACTATATGTCCAATGCCCAGCACGACGGCCAGCATAGGGGAAGGGACCAAATATTTCTTGAAAGAATCCCTTTGATTTTCCCCCTAAAGGCAAGGGAATGAACTAGAATGAGCCAAGATAGACAAATACTCATTTTCAGCCTTTCTAATCCACTCTGCTTCTATGTAATCACTGAGCACTTCTCCAAGATTGTTGGAGAGCTAACTTTTTCCAGAAACTCCAGTCAGCACAAAGGAAGCCTTTGTTAACAGACCACACCTCTATACCCAGAGCCGTCCTCATGGATGGAGTCTTAGTCCTTCCAGCCTGTCACTCCCATTAGAAAACCCAGAGCAGGATGTGCTCTGCTTCCAGATTGGGCCTTTGGGGCTGCCTCGTGACCCTCACACCACCTCCATAAATGGAAGATAATAATTCTTAGAGCAGAGGTCATCAAGTCTATAAAAGTGCCTGGAGCTTGTTGGAAGAAAGGCCTTTCCTAAGTACAAAGTAAGATTATAACTAGCATTAAAAACAGAGCAAAATAAGAAAACACAAGCCTCCAGCTGGCAAAATCCAAATGCATCAGATGTTGGGGCCTCAGGGTAGGGCCGAGTGAGGGAAGACACAAGGGTGAGTTGCTTCCCCTCTCTGGAGGCACTGAACCAGTAAGAGCCACATGGCTAGCTGTTGAGGAAAACATTCCCTGGTTTCCTATCCAAGATCTATTGCCCACTTGTCTTCTTTCACCTGAATAGAAATGCGATTTGGTTCAGGTATCCACCCTCCTTCACACAGACATGGGCCTCAAAGGAAGCTGATGTCAATTCCACCTCCAGATGCTGATTCTGGTGTGCCTACAAGTCAGCCATAGCAGACCCTTTCCTTTGGCAAGGCTTTGTTTAGAAATGGGCATGTGATCTAATTCTGACTGATCCAACATGAGGGTGAAATCTGGTAGGAGGCTTCTGGGAGAGTCTCCTTGTATCTAAAATAGAAAAGGAAAATCTTTCTTCTTCCTCTGGCCATGACTGGCCCAGCAGTGATGGCTGGAAGTAGAGCAGCTCTTTTATCATCAGGCTGAGGATGAAGCCAACGTCATGGTGGCAGGTTGGAAGGTAGGAAGCAACCTAGGTCTTTCAAGATGGTGTTAAGCCTCGGTCATACCAGAACCATATACCACTCCAGACTGCTTACTGTATGAGCAAACACTTGTATCATTGTTGCAGTTGTGGTTTTACATGAACTGTAAAAAAGTTCATGACTAATTTAAATGTACCAGAGTCCAAGGCCAGGTCTCATGCATTCTGTGTACAATCAGTTTGGCTTTTCCTCCCCAGTGCTGGGCCGTAAATGCCACTGACCAGTGTGAACTCACATGACTCTAGAAGAAGCTAGTTGGACTGTTTCATGTCACAGATGAAATCCTCAGACCACAGGCCCCTGAGGCCTGCATAACACAAAGCAGTCATTCCTCTTGCCCAAGAGGAAAGCAAGATAAAATACGCTCTTCTGTCCCTGTTCATCTTGAGAAAAAACAAAGCTTCCAACCAAATGTGCAAAAAGCAGGCCTGTCCTTTCTCAGCCTTTTTAAGGGAGGAATGTGATCAGTGGTAGCCATGAGGCCACTGCCCCTGGTCAGTGTGAACCACTGACAACCTTAAATCGGTAAGCAAGGACAGCCTATGGAGTCCAGAATAGAGTCGAGGATGGGCAAGAATGATGGGCTTAATTATAGCTGAGATTACTTTGGTTTACTCTCAGGGCGGCTAACAAATAGTGTCAAATATCTAAACTACGTAAAATTAAAGGCGGATCAACATAGCTCTCCACTAACCCCCTTATTTCTTGTGGACTCTTAACTGATATTTGGGGTCTTGGCAATTAATCAGGAATAAGACACATGACTCATTAGAGTTGCACAGAACTGTGAGTACGCTGCCCATGTATCTCTGCTTATGGAAGCACCCAGGAAAACACATGAACTCCAGATAATTCAGTAATTCTGTCAATCAGGAAGCCAGAAGACCTGTCCTCACTTCTAGCCTCTGGGGTTTTAGAGTCCTTACGTGCCAGCACTGGGCAAGCTTTCCTCTTTGTGCCTGCCTTGCAAGGGAATTTCCCATTTGTGTCCACGTGGGTGCTCAAGTGGGCCTGACCACAGCTAACCACAGCAAGTACACTGCTGCCCTCGTCTTGTCCAGCACGCACTAGCCGGGTGGATATGCCGGTACCACATCTCACTAAGCCCTAGTTTCCTCATTTTAGTTTCCCCACTGAAAGGTAAGTTCCACAATGGCAGGGACTTATTCCCCCCCATTTTATTCACTGATATACCCGCAATGCCCAAAACAGTAACTGGCACATATAGTAATCACCTAATAAATATGTGATGAATGAAATCATCTCTAAGGTGGGAACAAAAGTAGTATCTACCTCATGGGACTGCTTGAATACTGAATGAGATAGTGTGTAAAATATTGGCTCAGTGCCTAAACACACAGTAAGTGCTAAGTAAATGGTAGCTATTATTATTATTATGCAAACCTTTGTCTTTGCCCTACTAAACAGGTGGCTTGCTCCGCCTCAACAAGCAACTGGCAATTCAAGGTCATAAAGAAGATAACAACATAAAAAAGATATGTTGAGTGACTCCTGCATACCCACCTGGAGTCGTGAACAAAAGGGGGTTTCAGAAACCAGTCTGAATGCCTGATCTGACCCTCCTTCTCTTCACATCTTATCTAAGTCAAAGACATCATCTTCCCTCTCACCCATATAATTTCTCTCTTGCCTTCACCCACTGCATATTGGTTGTCACCAAGTCCCAGATCTCCTTGAGTGATGTCTTCTCATGCCCACCCTCTCCTCTGCATCCTCACTAAATTTAGCTCAATTTACCTCTCATCTGAATAGGTGCAGCCTCCTGTCCTCTGTGCTCACTGCCTTGCTTTTCCATTCAGATCTCCAATACTCCCGCCAGGTTCTTCTGTCACTCTCCTCCCAAACCTCCTGCTGTCCAAATTACCTGCAAAATCAAGACCAATTTATTAGCAAGATTTTCAACACAGCCCTAAATTGTCTTTCCAGACCCTTCTCTTCCTATGTCCCTCTCCTGACTACATCCTATGGCCACCATTCTCTAACCAGGCAGAGTCACACCACCGAACCTTCATTCAAAAGGCTCCTTTTGCCAGAAGCACGTCTCCTCTCACCTTCAGCTATGCTGACGAAGGTCAAAGGGGATATTTGGCAATGTCTGGAGACATTTTTGATTGTCACAGGTTGGGGTAGAGTGTGCCACTGCAGGTAGTGGATAAGGATGCTGCTGCACATCTTACAACACGTAGGACAGCCCCTACAACAAAGAACTCCCTGCCCCAAATGTCAACAGTGTCAAAGTTGAGAAGTCCTTGTCATGCAAATACTCCTTACCCTCAGGACCTAACTGAATGCCACACCGTTTCTCTGTAAAGGTGTAAAATGGGAGCATGGAGCCCTCCCCTCTAATTTCATTCCAGCTTTGGCAACCCCATCAGTCCTCTCCTGGCTTTCCAAAATTACAGGCCCATTCTCTGACTTTCAGTGTTTCTCTTCTTGCCTGGTGGAAAGATCCCAAATTTACTCACATCAAATCACAACCAGACAAAACAGTCTTTATTGTAATGGGTCAGAATTCACTCTAACCCCAATTTCCCTCCCCCAAACCCATTATTTCCATTTATTTGATTCTGCTTCATGCTAGCAGCTAACAAGTTTGTTTCTACACAAGAAAAGGACTGTCCATCCCTCACGCCACACACCAAGCACAGTGCTTGCCCAAAGGGAGGCATTTGATGGATGTGTAGTGAATATTAATTGTCCTTGAAAAAATCTTGACTGTGTGGTCTGATTGCAGCTTCTGCAGATGTTCTGACTGAGTAGCTTTTGTTCATATCTTTTCTTTTGTCTAATCAACCTGTCAGTTATATTCTAACATGGAAAGGATTGAATAATTTCTTGGGCATCCTTATTTTTTATTTCAAAGAAATGAATATAGGACAATCCAGCCAGTTTCACTCCTCTTTCAGGTGAGTCGTACTTTAGAATTAACATACCCACTTCCTTGACTCTCTACTTTTGCTAGGCCAAATGGACAGGATACCATTCTGAGAAACACCCCAAGTTTTAAAGAGCAGAATGTTTCCACAGAGCCACTTACCTTTAAACTGATCAAAGTCATAACCTCTAATTTTCGGTGAAGTCCAGCTAACAAACTTGAAGTTAAAACCTGACATCCCAATAATGTCCCCTAGATGACACTGAACAAGATTACCCTTACCAAGGCAACTTTGGACTTTGGGGACCAAATCACTGATCAGGCCATGAGCCTCAACTCCCCCTCCTGACTGCGGGTACAATCTGCTTCTCTTTTTGGAGGTGCTGTGTTGGCACTGTAGCTTGACACCCTCCCCTCCCAGCTTCTCATTCTTCTGTGAATCTGTAGACAGAATGCACTCAGGAAGCCATTAAGACAAAATCTACTTGACCTCAACATGCCACATTTCAGAGTTCATGATGTTTAGTGATAAGTAAATTATAAATATTTTCCCCAGGTTAGTCACCGATTCCCACCTGGCACAGTTCCACTCAGCAGACTAGCTCCTGACCCAGCCGGCTTCACTACTGGCTGGCTGGTTACTTGATAGATGCAATGTGCCTTGGCTTAGCTGCCTGGCTTGGCTTTCTGAGCTTCAGGTTCTTTCTGACAGGGTTCCAAATGCAAACCTCCTTTTCAGACCCAAGCTACAGACTCCATCACAGTTCCTTGCTTTTCTGGATTCCATTCCATCTTTCTCTTAACAAGTCCCAATTCCGATCCCTCGCTGACAGGCTGAGTTTAATCAATAATTCCTTAAGTCCTCTTTTGTCTTACCTCTTGGAAAAGGGCACTTTCCCAGGGCTTCAGGTTAGGAAAACAGTGGTGTGTGCATACGAAGTTATTTAGATAGACAGGCCTTGCTTTCATTCCATTCTCAGAACCACTCTCGGCTTTAGATCTCCCCTTCTGGGAGGAGATCTATCCACTCCTGCTTTTTACCATGCAATGTGTCTCCAGTCGTTGCTTTTAGGCAGCCTTCTCTCCAAAGCCCTTTTTTTTAAACTGTATGAGACCTTTGAGTCCAGCACACTCCTCCCCACCTTGCCCTACCCTGCCCTGTCCTCATCCACTTATTATCTGACCCTAACAACCCACTTCCCGTTTATTACAAAATCATCATCCCTCAACTACATTTACATAGCACATCCATAAAGCAACTTTTGTCTTCAGTAGGAAGGGACATAATTGTACTGCACATAATTAGGGCAAAAGACTCTTCATTACAATCCTACATTACTACAGAAAAGTAGAGGCAAATTTTCGTTAGTTTCCTACTATAGACAATGGATCCAGATAATTCAGAATAGCAAAGGACTGATGTTCTTTATTTTCAGATTGACTTTCCAATATCCATCAAGGTGACTTAGAAAGAGTGCTGCATTTAGGATCAGAAGACTTAGTTTCAAATCCAGGCTCTGCCACTTACTAGCTGTCTGACACTGGGAAGGAGATTTAAATGCTCCACAGTTCAATTGACTCATTTATAAAATGGAGATAATAACATCTGCTTCACTCAGTTACAGGGAGGATTGAATGACCTGCAAGTACCAGCTCTGTGCTTATTCAGTGATGAGTTTAACCTTAGCCTGGTTAGTCTCTGTGAGCAGACTGGAGTAAGACAGAAACACTGGCTTTGAAGATTTCCCTTTGCCCCTTCGTATTAACAGTTGTATAATTGTGGGCAATTAATTACCACCATCTCTCAGAGATTTGATTTCTTCATCTATAAAATGAAGATAATGTCTCTTTCCTGGCTTACATCATATAGAACATTTTAATCTGAATTTGCTTTGTAAACTAAAGCACATTGTATAGTTTTATGATGGTGCATCTCCTTCCCAGGGAAGACTGAACCGGAAATTTTAACCAAATTCTCCTGGTTCCCTATCTCCCCCAGACGCTCAACACTTCCTGCTACCTCCCCCAGGTCTTCCCCCTACCCCCTACCTTTCTGTGGCTAGTGTACTTCCCCAGAAGATCAAACAAGGAGATCTTTACTGGCTCTTCTCTGGAAAAGTAGGGCAGATTCTATTAGCCTGGAGGGAGTTGGGCCTGAAATTAAACCCGGAGGCACTCCTAGACTTGGAGATGCTAAATCATCAACCTTCCATTGGTTGGCCTGAGTGACAACCAAGCTCCTTAAAGTCCCCTAGAGAAATTCAACAAGAATAAAGATTATTCATACTACTATTTTCATCCAGTACTTGTGAAAAATTGATGTGCTTAACAGTATGGTTTTTATTCAATGGCGTATTTAACCCTAGCTTATCCAGGCAAGTGTTTTCCATTAGTGCATGTATTCTTGGTCGATCACACCCCCTTAGATCCTGGAGTCTCTGAGGAACCATGTTTCACCCAAAAAGCTGAGGATGATCACAATGGATGTCAGCTGTGTTCCCAGGAGACAAGCAGCTGGGGGATAAATAACCAGGCATAATAATTGCCTTTAGGAATGCTTTCTTCCGAGGAGGGAAAAAAAAAAAAGCACAAAACCTGTAGCTCTCCAGGACTCCTCCCAGGCCCTAGACTCTGACCCAGCTCTGCAAATGTCCACTTCTCAAAAGGTTCTGGAACGGTCTATCAGCATGTTCTTTGAGGCAAACAACCTGACTTCCACCCTCCCGTTATGGGGCCCAAATTGTCAAAGCCTTAGATGTCACAGGAAAGTGCATCACAAGAGGTGGGAGGAGAAAAGGATCACGTTTTTGTTTTCTGATAACCATGAATTTTCGTTGTTTCATCTGGCTTTCAGCTTTCATCAAAACAAGTTGTTTACCGAGATTAATGTTGGGTATAATAAAGGCCCCAGACAGTTCTACCTGTGGGTACTGAGACTCAATAATGCAGTGCTCAAATTACACTCTCCGCTTCCATGGAGCAGCCTCAGTGTGTTATTGTGAGCTGCCTTCTGTTGATTTAAAGTGAGATGACATGGAAACAGATTAGTGAAAACCACAGACATTATAAATTGCAATTTGGCCTCAAAAGATGAATGAAGAAGAAATGCTTTGATCTGTGATTCAGAGCTGAGCTGCAGTATTTACAGAAAAACATGTCTGCAGGGAAAGAGAGAAAGAGAAAGGAAGAGAGGCACAGAAAGGAGCCTTTGGGTATGAAAAGGACATTTTCTCAAATTATAGATGACCTAAATAAATATGAGGGCTCAAGTGAGAGTACAGGGTTTTTTTGTTTTTTTTTTTTGCAATTTCATTAAGCCTGTAAGGGTTGATATTGAGGGGATTTACAGGATAGGACATCTGCTCTGATATAACATTGCAGCACCTAATCTAATTCATACTTGGCAATCCTGTAATTCAGGGCTGCAGAGAGACAAATAGCTGCAGGGTCCCCCACAATACTTCTTTATACTTGCCCTGTTCCCCCAGTAGATGTTTCATGGCCACGGGGTGACCAGAACAGAGGCCCACTGGGACAAACATCCCTCTGCCCTTCTCCCAGTGCAGGATATACAGCCATTCTGAGTACTCTCTGGAACTCTGAGACTGAAGACCGCAACCCTGGCAGCTCCCTGACCTGACAAGCAACTAGGATGTCCCCAGCCAGTGCCCACCTCTCCCTCCACTCCCACCTCAGGCCTTGACTGATTGAGACTTAGTGACATCATGAAAATGTTAGATGAGAATGGCTATTAGGAATCAGAAAAACAATCCTTCCAAACTTATAAATGGGTGACCTAAGGCTCAGAGAGGGGCACTTTACTTCCCCAGGGATACACAGTTGGCTGTTGTGCATCCCCTTGGGGAACACAAAACTTCATAACAGAATAAACATAGTGAAGCCCTAATGAAAAAAAAATGCTTAATAAATGTGTAATGTTCTTCCCTCCAACTTCCTATGTCTGCCACCTATAGAAAAAAGGGGTGCTCAGAGACCCTTTTGGCATTCCCCTTTCTTGGGGTCAAGGGCACAGAAAAACATGGAATCTGTGTTTCAAATGTCAAATTAGATTTTATATGTAACTATTATTGCTGATATTTATTGAGCATTTACCCTGTACCAGGCACTGCTTATGTATTTTAACTCATTGATTTCTCACAACCACACTAAGAGGTAGATACATCTATTCCCATGATACATATAAGGAAACTGAGATTAAGAGATATGATGCAACTTCCCCAAGGTCATACATAAGGAAGGCAACACAGGCCTTTACCCCAGGCAGCTTGATGTGAGCCCAGAGTCTGAGTTCTTTAACCACTACCAGAAGATTTCAAACCCTGGTGTATCTCTGAACCACCTGGGTAGTTGTGATCAACACAGGCAGCTGGGCCTCAGCCCTGGACTCCTCCCAGCACCTCCTGGTTCAGTGCTCCTACCTTCCAGTTCTCTCTCTCCCCATCCTTCTCTCATCCTGAAAACATTCCCTTGCCATTTGCATAGTTTATCCGACAGCTGATCACTCTCCCCTCAAACCTAACTGTGCCCTCTTGACTCCTCATTTCCTTTGTGATCTCCTTTTTAAGGCTGCTCTAGCTCTCTTTTCATCAGGGTCTTCTACTTCCCCTTGCCCTGAATTCCCACATCTGGGCCTCCCAGGCTCCAGCATCCCTCTTCCCATCTCTTTCCTCCCACCCGCCCTAACAAATCTCACTTCATCCTTAGATATGGTTATATTTCCTGGTCTCCTCCTGCGTATTTTTGCTAACATAGAGAGTGATGCTTTGTAAACATTAGTTTACACTGACATTTGTGCTAGCAGTATTCTTACTCTATTTGGGGGTGAGAAGCTGGGATAAGGGGTATTTGTGGCAAAGTATATCTCCTTTTGATGTCTCCTGATCACCTAGCGAATATTCGTGGAGCAATTTCTGTCTGCTGAGCACCTTGCTGCTGCTCATATAGAGGTGAATAAAACATAGCTCCCAGCCTCAAGAGCTTACAGTCCAGCTCTTCTACCTAAAAATAAGAATACCACCTTTCTTCACAGAACTATCCTTCATTCATTTACTCACTTAGCAGATGAGTATTAAGCATCTTCCGCTGTGCCAAGCAACTTTTAGCAATTAGTAAGAGGGTCTTTGGTCCCTGGGACTTACAGGGGGAGAGGTTCTGCAGGGGATTATACCTCAACGTCACTGTGGGAACCAGAGGAATACTTCCCCACCTGCCAAAATGAGCCAGAAATATGCTCCCTAAGGCATCTAGGAGCTAAATCTCAAAGGACTAAATGGCTAGACAAGGAAAGGAGAAAGGAAGGACACGCAAGGAATGACAAGGGCAAAGGCAGAGAGAAATATTAGAAGTAGATTGTGTTCAAAGAATGCATATTGACTTCTGGGGCTCTAGGTGGGGCAGCAGAAGGGGAGAACAGGAAATGAAAGTGGGAGGGTTGTCTGGGGCCAAAAATAGGAAGGCCCTCCCTTTCTGCTCTGCCTGCTTCTTGGCCTTCCTTCACTAATCTTGGATTCTAATGTTGCTTCTCATAGGTTCACGGGAGTGCGAGGCTTTCTCTCCACTTATCACCTGCCCTGTGTATCACTCACCCATCTCTTTGACCACATCCATGGACATCCCTCAAGGATTCTTCTGTTTAGACAGTGACCTTGGCACCACTCCGCCCAGGAACTCTGAGTCATTAGCTCGCCACACAGACCGCCAACGCTTTTGAGGTCAAAGCTAGTTTATTACAGCGGGAAGAAATCTCAGAGCCCAAATGCTACACAAGTATTTAATTATGGGTGCACAGTTTAATTACTTAGTCCAGCTTTATATGACTTAATTTATAAATATAATTTACAGTTCCCTTGTTTCTTTCTCAAGCCATTTAGCTCATTAATAGTGCTGACTATAAGAGCTCTTCAGTCCTTTCCTGCTGGGCTACAGGCCAGTAGTTACCAAGGTAAGGGGAAGTGGGGGCAGGGATGATGGGAGAAGTCCGCTCCTGTAAGAAACATTTTATCACTGGTGTTACTAGGAATTTCCAGTGCGTGGTGATAACAAAAAGCAGACTGACTTTTATTTGGTTTTATTTTGTTTTCAGAACTGTAAAGGCCAACACCGCTCCTACCCCCCACCATGGCCTGCCCCCAAGATAGACCACTTGCCCCTCTGCCAACCCCACGCCTCTTCTCCAGGAACAACCTTTAGTTCCTCATTGAAGCCATTTCTCAGCAACAACCTTCTGGGGCTTCCTCTTGGGCCTCCCTAAGAAACACTTGTTCATTCAACCAGTGTTTACTCAGTACCTACTATGTGCAAGACATCGTTACCAATGAACTGAAAACCCAGGGTAAAACATAACACAACAATCTGGAGTAGGAGATTATGATATCGTCCAAGTTGAGTATTTTTAATGCAAATGCAAATCTAGACATGGTCACAGTGGCCTTCAAACCCAGGGTAAAATATAACACAATTAACACTCACTCTGCACCAGGCACTGGGCCAAGCTTTTGTAAACATTGTATTTAATATTTAGAAAAACGCTGGCAACAAAGCTCAGATTGTTTAAAACAGTGGCTCTTGACCCTGGCTGCATATTGGAGTCACCTGGGGAGCTCTGACGCTGGCACCAACCCTCTAGAGTTTTTATTTAATTGGTCTGGGTATTTCCTGGTCATCCTGATATTAAGGAACAAAACAAAACACCTTTTCAGGCAATTCTAATGTGCAGCCATGTTTAGGAGCCACTGATATAAGTCATTTTCCTAAGATTCCACAAATAGAGCAGGAAAGATAGACAGGAGACAGGGTGCCTAGCTGGCCCCCTGAGCCTTGCTACATGCCAGACTCAGCAGCACTAGGTCCTTTTACTACTAAGGATGTAACAGAAGACATGTGCCATAAAAAAGATAAGACACTATTAAAGTTCAAGGGACAATGAACTTGGGGAATTCTTCACGAAAGACCTAATTTATGGGTTATTATTTTAAAGAATTTGAAAGCAATGCCGAAGTCGTCAAATGGTAAGGCAGGAGTTCCAGGCAGAGAAAACCATATGAGCAAAGGCGTGGAAGTTGAAAAACATGGACAACGCACAACAACCAGCGAGCAGACACCATGGGCACTGGGGCAGCTGAGGGCAATTCGGCAGGAAAAGTCAGTCAGGGAAAGGTCATAAAAAACAGTTCTTCCCAAACCACTTCAGATTAAGGCAGGCGCAGAATAATGATCATGTGTGTAGTGTACATCAGGGGAAAAGGACAAGGCTGCTGAGGTGGATCAGCATCTCAGCATATCTGGCACACCCACTGGGAAGCTTTGGTATAAAGCCTTGGATAGAATCCAAGAAGTGTGAGCTTCATTCTGTGGGTAACAGGGAGCCGATGAAGATTTTATATTGGAGTGGGAGATTATGACAGGATCCAAGTTGGGTATTTTTAGTGCAAATCTAGGCATGGTCACAACGGCCTTCAAAAGACAGACTTGACTTTGGTAGGTTTCTGCCAAGCATGACTAATAGAATACTTTCATAACATGTTATGATTTTCTATACAGGCAGTGTCTTTCCTGCTAGACTCTGAACTCTTTAACAAGAGAGACTGTTTCATTCCTTCAAAAAAAATTTCAGTGTGTAGCACAGGGCTTGGCACACAGGAGGTATACAATTAGGAACTGACGGAACCACTCAATAAATTCCATTCAGCAAGTGGCCATCTATTTCAGAGTCAGGGAACAAAAGATGATGCAAATGCATGTATATTAAAAAGAGAATAGAGATTAGAAGGCCCTGGGCAGACAGAACTGGTTTTCTTCCCTTTCCTCAAGCCTCTGCTCCTCTTCTGTAACAGGGACAATAAAAACTACTCAGCAGGAATGTACTGAAATAACACACAAGGGGTGCATGGCCAAAGCTTGGCACCCAGCTGGCCCCCAGAAAGGGACATTTAATAATTAATTTTCAAATGCTTCAAGTCAAACAATGAGGATCATATTAATGGTTCTGAGTCGTATGAGTTACATTTTCCTTTGTGAATGTCTGTTCTGTTAGATGTGTGTGTGGCAGGGTTGCTGAGTTTATAAGCCTGAGGCTCTGACTGTTGCCCTTAGTTAGCCTTCCACACAGTCACCAGGTGTGAATAATCACATCGACTGCGTATTGAGAATTCACTGTTTTAGGTCCAATGTAATGGACCAATACATAACATATATAGATAAAACATTAAGTCCAATGTTACATACGTTACTTCGCTTACTCATCTAACCCTACACAGGGGATGCCAAATATGGCCCTGGGCCTGCTTTGCATGACCCTCAAGCTAATTGTGTATTTTTTTAAGGTTTGTAGAAACAAAAAGAATTTGATACAAAGATGGTCTGTTTTGTAAAGCTGAAAATATTTACCCTCTGGCCCTTTTCAGAAAAAGCTTGCCAATCCCTGCCCTATAAGACAGGTAATAAAAGTATGCCCACTTTGCAAATGAGTAAACAGTTTTAGAAAGGTAAAGTAATACCCAAGGCCAGACAGATAAATGGCAAGTCTTGGTTCTAAATCTAATTTCATACCCATGACCTTAAATACAGCTTTATTGCCTTAAATTACAATAAAATGTTTCCTTTACCTTTAATGTAAACCCAAACTTGACGTGTCCATAGCTTGTTCCTAAAGAGTTTGTGGCATGCCTTCTCTGTTGCCGACATCCCTGAACATGCTGCATCTCACATCTCCTTATATTAAAAACAAAAAAACAGGCCCCAACTCAATATTGGTTTCCTCTCCCATACTCCCCAGTTTCCAAAGCAGCAGAGGGTCAAGGGCTTCCAGGAGAGTTACAATCCACAGGAGAGCCTGCTGAGAAAGAAACAAAGTTCATTGTCTTCAGGGAGTCCGGATCTAGCTGCGAGGGAAGGAAAAGAACTAAGCTTTTCCTTCCAAAGGAAAGCATGGCCAGGGGCTTCCAGTAAGCACAACTCCGAGCCACCTCCTTGTCACTCTGTCTGGGTTTGGAAGGAAAAGACACCTGAAAACCACACTGGTTCAAGCTCCAGCAGCTCACCAGCTGAGAAGAGCAGCTGCGCCCCTTTCATCTGTTTCATATTCAGCAGGAGGATTAGCTTCATGTTCTGACCCCAAAGAATGATAGAATGATGCCTACACTAAGTGCTGTGTTATCCTGTCCAGCTGGAGAGTGAGGTGCCCTGTTTTATCAAATACGCTGTTTCATGGAGAGCTGCCACACATACCATCAGCGGGCAACCAGGATGCAAGGACACAGCATTCATAAAATACTCTTTGTACCTAAACTATCCAGAAGGTAATTCCATTTTTTTTTTAATGTTTCAGCAGTCATGGTGCTTCAGGGCACTGTCCTGGAAGGAAGAAGGTGCATAAAATGGAAATCACATTTATCAAGTTCTATGCTGCTTCTAATGTGGAACAGGGTACCTTAAATAAATACGCCTTTTAACACTGACAATCCCCAATGCTTGTTATATCTACTTTATAGAAGAAAAAAACTGAGGTTCGAGGTGGGTTCATTCATTCATATGATATTTAAGTGCCTCCTGGGGACCTCAGCACTGGGGACACCAAAATGAACAATAAAGGTCCTGTCCTTGCCTCACAGAGCTTGCATCCTTGTAGGAGTGTGTCAATTTAACAACCACACAAGTAATTAATTAATTATGGCAGGGAGGAGAACCACAAAGGGCAAGTGAAAGTGCTGTGAAAACAGGTAGCAGAGGGAGCCAAGCCAATCTGGAGATCCAAGAAGACCTCCCTGAGGAAGTGAGATTGAAGTGGAGACCCAAGGAATTTCTTAGGAGAGGGGCAAATGAGCACTCCCCACACCAGCACCGTGAAGCCCCAACCGTGAAGGAAACATGGCCCTTCAAAGAAGGGAAAACATGCCAGGACAGGAAGAGCAGAGGCCAGAGGTGGAACCGTCATAAGGTAAAGCTGGTGAGATTAGTACAGCCTCAGCCACCAGCAGCAGCCTTGCAGACCAAGCAGGGATGTTGGACTTTATTCCAGGAAGTGGCAGAGAAACACAGCAGTCCTTCAGGAGGTCAAACCCTTTCCAGTAAGAAGCAAGTGATCAAATCCAGGTTAGACTCTAAAGTCCATGCTTTTTCCATTATACCCGGCACATTTATGTGATTTAAAAAAAAAAAAAAAAGCCTTCGTGTATGATTGATTGACAGGATCTTCTAGAGCACAGAAAGAGTCTGGAGAAGAGGGAAAGCCCTGGAGTAAGAGTCAGAAATCTTGGGTTCTAGTTCCGCCTCTGCCCGTTCCTAAGCCGGCAGCTTGCCTAGTCTTTTAACTTCCATAGACCTCAATTTCCTTACCTCTAAAAGAAAGGGTTGGACTAAATCCACGCATACCCCATAGTAAATACTAAGTAAATCTTAGCAGCTACTTTTATCAGCCTCTTAGCTCTCTAATATTCTCTGACTCTCAGTATAAATTCTGTGACTATGATTATACTTTCTCAGACTCTCACTTCCCAGGCATGGTAATCAACCTTAGTTATCTCTAGAGTAAGATGATATAATTATTCTTTTGACATAATCCTAGAATTCTCAAATAACATTTAGGAGCTCTCATCTCCAGAAGGAACCCTGAATTTTATGGCTCACTTAAATGTTCACATAATTGATTTGCCCCCTCTTACAGGATTTATCCATATATCCCACAGGCAGAAATTTAATTATGGCTCTGAAGGGACTTACTGTTATAATATTGGCAGAGTTTTCACAGGTTAAGTGATAATTACAGTTTAAATTTCACGGAGGTCAATCAGCTTTTAAATGTGCTTCCCCCACCACTAAGTTATAACAAAGGTAATTTGGTTATTGAAATGCAAGATAATCTTAAACAAGAAGTTATTTTCTGCACTATATGTAAAGTTGTGCTTGCTTTTATTTAGTTCCTGGATTTAGCAATAATACATTTTCCTGTGTGTGTATGTGTATTTGTGTGCTACAGGATATTTATGTGATTTGGGAAGAGCTGGGAAGGGTTATATTTTATTACTATAGCAAATATTCAGTCCTAGACCACTTCCTCTATGACTACCCGTACCCCAACGCTCACCAAGTTTTTGGACCCTCTCTTTTCTTTGCCCAGCTGGTGTGTGCTTTCTCTGGGAATGTAAGCTCATTTTAGTATTAGCTTAAGCAAGGCATAATTAGGAACACAAATCTGCTACTGCAAGAAAACAAAGCAATTTATTCAAAAGCCAAGATTCAGTGACTTTTGGATTATCTGTTGTTAGGCTTTCTTTTTTTTTTTTTACATTCTCATCTCTCTCCCTTCCAGTAATTGAAAGCTGTCTGCATATTTAAGTATGCAGCTGTAATTGTTCCACTAATATACTCTTCCCAGGCAAGCTCTGTTGTTTTGCAAGAAGAAATAGGATAGCTCACCTCCCTTTTGCAATCTTAGTAGAAGAGGAGAATGAGGTCCTACCTAGATTCCCCCTGTGACAGACAAAAGAATACAACTCACTATACGCTGGAGCTGAGTCACACATCAAGGGTACTTTTTATACTGGGTATTATTTCTTATCTTCCATAATAACCTTTTCTTGAGCTTTGTCTTCGTCATTAATCATTTTCCCTCTCCTTCAACAGATTCATTTTGTCTTAAGACCTGATGGCTTTACTCTTTGTCGACATCACAAAGTAATCATTCACCCCTGAACTGTCCACTTTTTGTCACCAGAAGATTTCATATTGGCACAAAAGGGATCATATCAAGTGCTCTTTTATATAACTTTGTATGTATATTTGTGTGGGTGTGTGTAAATGTGTATGTTAGCAAAACCTAAAATCAAAAATAAATTTATAACACATCAAGGTCAGAGAGTGTCACCATAATTGAGCATTATGCAGGCAGAGGACCTGTATTACATAACACCAGCAGGGTAACAAAATCCTGCATGATTTCACTTCTGTGTTTTCAGCTTCATCTCCTGGCATTCCCACACTGCCTTCTCTTTGCTCCTGCCATACTGACAGAATCGAGCCCTTGAAATCCCTGCTCTCTGCCTCCTGTAGGCCTCCACAGATATTCTTGGTCTATCTGAAATCCTCTTGTGCCCCATCACAAGCTATTTACTCCTTATTCTTCAGGTCTCAAGTCCATTACCACTTCCTGTGAAACTTGGCCATGGACCTGGATCCGCATACAGTTGCACAGGCTTTCAACCACAGCAAACGTGTTAAAACTCTTTCTTCAGGCAAGTCTGCATGCTAGGCACTGGAAGTAGAGGGAGCAGAGAAAAAGGGCTTCAGGGGATCATCCAAAGGCCTCTGGTATGCCCATCTATGGTATTTCCAGACAAACTGACCCCTAAGACTCTATAAACTGCTAATGTCTTTGTATTATGAACCATCTAATTTGCTGAGTCTTTACGCCATTTTGTACAGAACTCTACTAATTTTTACATCCTAAGTTCTTTATAGAAAGAATCTACCTACAAAGCTTAGCACTGATATGAATGCATAAGAAATACCTGACAAACATCATTGACTAATTTTCTATTGACATGCCATTGGGGTGACTTCCACATGAGTCACTTAGCAACCTGGTGAAATGCCCAGGAGATTGCAAACTACATAAAGACAGAGACCTTGTCTACCATGTTCCACATTTTTCTAAGGACTGATGCAATGTCTGGCACACCATAGGCACCCCTAAATTCATTCATCAATTAAATTCAGCAAATGGATGAATGAATGAATAATACAAAGCCAATGGTAAACACAAGTTCTGCCCTAAGGGAACTTCTAGACAATAGAAAGAGACATAATCTCCTCTCTCCTCCCTCTCTCCTCCGTAAGAGAAAAATCTGCAATTTGTCAGCTGGCGGCAGTGGCTCCTGCCTGTAATCCCAACATTTTGGGAGACTGAAGCAGGTGGATCACAAGGTCAGGAGTTCAAGACCATCCTGGCCAACATGTTGAAACCCCATCTCTACTGAAAAATACAAAAATTAGCCAGGCATGGTGGCACACGCCTGTAATCCCAGCTACTCAGGAGGCTGAGGTAGAGAATTGCTTGAACCCGGGAGGCAGAGGTTGCAGTGAGCCAAGATCGCACCACTGCACTCCAGCCTGGGCGACAAAGTGAGACTCTGTCTCAAAAAAAAATAAATAAATAAGAAAAAGAAAAGAAAAAAGAAAAATCTGCAATTCAACATAATCCAACAAGTATTAACTCTGCATTGGGTATTTGAAATTTAAAAAGTGAAAAGATAAGTAAGACTGGAGTGCAGTGAATGAGAGAGAATGTCAACAACAATCATATAATGCGGTAATTGCTATGCTAAAGGGATGGACAGAGTGCTCAGAGAATAATGAAGATGCTGCAATTAATTCTGTCTCAGAGCATGGGGAGAACTTCACAAAGAAATTGACCATGGAGCTAGACCTTCAAAATGGTATGATTTTGCAAGTAGACGAGATTAGATGGGCCTTTGAAACAGAGACGGCAGCATGAAGGCATCAAATTCTAGGAGTCACCCCCCAGATGATTGACACTGTAACCAAGATAGAGGTTCCCTGTTAAGAAATTTTAACACTAAAGAGTTTTTTTAAAAATTTTACGTGAAAATAGTTGTAGCTTTAGCATCTACCAATTGAGCACACACATGACAGCAAAATTTACATGTTCAGTAATGTTTTTGAACAAATGTGTGTTTTATTAATCACTCTAACACGTACATACGGTAAAAGAAAAATGTGGTATATATTTCCTTCCTTTAAATGTTTCATTGAAGCAAAACTGAATAATGGTTGTCTAAGAAAAATAATTGATCTTCCTGGAAAATTCACCTTGTGAGAGTGTCAGAAAAGAAAACTAGGGCTTTAGGTAGTTCCTGAACCCCCCTACACAGATTTACAATAGTGTGTTTAGGGGGAAGGGGAGGGACAAGTTGAGAAATTACAAGGAAAGGCAACTCTGTCCTTAAGCAAAATACTGTCTTCTTAAGTTCTCTGCCACCAAAATAAAGTTATCCTCCTTTGCAAGTGTAGGTAGGAATTCCCAAATTGCCTTCTGGAGGAAAACCTACTTATAAAGAGCCTAGAAGTAGCTCTTTAATCCAAGAATCTATACAGGTGCAGAGAAAGTATAGCCAATGGCATAACCCTCACTCATAAATATAAACTGAAAATTATCAACAGATATTGGAAGAAAACCACCAGCATGTAAAGAAAAAGACCAAAATCACAAAGGAAACAGAGATAATCCAGGGAAGAGAAAGAACCTTTTCAAAAATTTTAATTAAAATCCTCAGATATTCACGATGATGTATCAATTAAACAAGAACAGAATGCTATATAAAAAGGAACAGCCAGTACAAAATAGGAAATTAAAAGATCTAAGAAGTTTAATAAGTGGATAGGAATATGCTGAATACAGTGGACCCCCAAAAATAGCTCAAAATAATTTAGACACCCCAAAAAAATTAAGCAAAAAAAAGCTCCCAACATTTGGATCAAAAGATTGTTTTGAAAAGTAAAATATGAAAGAAAAAACAGGAGACAAGGAAAAAGAGGAATCTGAGAGGGCAGTGATGTAGTGTTACTTCCTGATCTTTCAGTCAATAATTCTCTCCAGCTGATGATAACAAGAAACAGAAGGGCAACTGTATTTTCTAAAGTTGAGTGATTACCAGTAAAACTAAAAACACAGCCTGTCAATAGTGACAGTTTTCAGAATATGAAACTGGGAAATGTCTTTGGGATGAAAGAGTTCCTTCTGTGGACTCGTATTCTCTTTGGGAAAAAAACAATACCACATAAGAATACATTAATTTTACTGTTTTTAATAAAGTTATCATTAGAAATTATAACCCACTGACAGAATTGAGACGCCATTGCCACATCCTCCAAATCCTCACCACCCATGAGAATTACTTAAGGAAGGCAAAAATCAATCTATTCTTTGCCAGTCAAGAGGTATTTTGTAACAAAAGAAATCCCAGAAAGAAGAGCATGTCCTGCTGTGTGTCAGGGGCTTTTCCAGATGCTCTGGATAAAACAGTTAATAAACAACAAAAATCCTGCCCCTCATAGAGCTTACCTTCTTCCCTTAGCACAATAAAGCCAGAGTTATTACTTTGCAATTAAGAGGCTCAATGTCATTTTAACTGAGGAATGTTTCTCAGGTAAGAATACACCATATGATCCTCAGAAGAAAAAACTTAAGTATTTCACAATTGTGAAATTATAATTTAATGTTAGGTAAATGCAGGTGGAACTCATCACCTCCCCACCCTCTTCCCTAAACACTCCATGCCACGAAGAGATCTTGCCAAGATATTTTCCTTTTCCCAAGGAGAGGTTGGGGTGGATCACCTCATATGGAGGATTTTAAAAAGGAAGTTTCAGGAAAGAGACAACATAGAGGGGGATCAAGGCAGAGAATGAGATTGCTGCCATGAGTGACTAGAAATAGAAGCACCTTTGTTTGGTGAGGAGGAACAGGTTAGCAAAACCACCACTACCACCACAACTCCCAATTATCAGGCTGCGTACTCTTTAGGGCTAATTAACCGAACCCTTGAGTAAAAGAACTGCTTGCCTTTCCTGAAGAGTTTGCTGAGCGATGATCCTGGGGCAGGTTGACATGGAGACACTCAAGAGCAGACAGGCTCTCTGATCACAGGGCATCTTGCAGGTTCACACATCATGGATAGTTTGAAGGATGCTTATTTGGAGGAGGTGAGAAATCAGACCAGAGAGGTATATTGGGAAGATTTTGAAAACTACCTCTTATGTTATATCAGAACTTCAAACGTAATTCAAGGAACATACAAAGGTACAAAATGTACAAATAAGAAAAGGAGTAAGGGAGGAGAAGCATTTTAATAACGAAAGAGAATAATCAGATCTGAATTTCAGAAACATGATCCTGGTAGTATATTCATGGTAGGCTTGAAGGAAAAGAGATTCACAGACAGGTATCTCAGTTAGGAGGTTACTGTAATTATTCAGGCAAGAGATGCCCTAACCTAGGGTAGTGACAGTGGGGGAAAAAGTTACATACCTCTTTTGTGCTATTTCAAATCCTTCCTTAGCCTTTACTCTGACCACTGTGGCCATCACATTTCTGCACAGACTTCAACTAGCTCTGGACAGGTGCAAACAGAGCATACGCCCCTAGCCAAGGCCAGGTACTCCATGTTTCTTGACCTGATGGTACTGCATGGAATGCCCCAAGAACCCACTCTGCAGTGTCACATGCACAAGCCAGAAATATGTGCTAACGCCCATGGGGCCATGGTTGAGTGATGGTAGGGAGAAGTTCTCTCCGCATGGACAATTCTGATGCATTTCACAAAAACATCCCACAGCATCAAAGATTTGCAGCAGGGTACAATTCAGTAATGCAACCTTGATTTGGCTTTCTGCTCCTTGTCTGTTCATTCTGCTATACCTTTCCCTGCTCCCTAGGTCCACTCTCATATTAAACCACTGTACGTAGGACTTGTCTCAGGTTTTGTTTTGGTGGAACGTAGGCTAAGGCAGATAATCACAGAACCTGGTGACTTATACCATGTTGGGGGAAAGGAAAGAAGAAACTTCTAAGATGGCTGAGTTTCCACTGTGGGTGATGGAACTGGCATGTGCTGGGGCTATCTGATATGACTGTGCCTGTCTCTGACATACGCATACATGCACAGACATGCACACATACCTACAGTCCCCTTTTGATTTGTATATGGCTAGAATCTGGCTTCTGGCTTATGAGTAGCCAACTTCATTGCAGTTCTGACTTCCTTAAAGCTGTTTGCTTTTTTGTTTAAATTATGTTGTTCTTACCCCACTCCTTCTCTTCCTCTGTTCTTTCTTTTCCCTTCATGTCTTTCTTTTTTACTCGTATTACAAAATGTAGTTTTGTGATATGAAGCTCTATGGTAAAATCCTAACTAAGCCAAATTTACATAGTGAGAGAGAAAGCAAATAAATAAACTTTTATTAAAGACAGGAGGGCAAGCGTAAAGGTAATCCATCACTTTTCAGAGTAATTTGTTCTCATCTTCTGGTTGTTTGGGGTCTACTAGGGACCACCTAGGTTTCTGTGTTATGCAGTCATCACTTCATTTGTTTTACCACCCACCAGCTGTGAAGGTGGCCCCTGTACAGGTAGGATATGCAAGCAGCCTGAATTCTCCCTCATCAGAGGCTTTGTCAGCCTGTAGCATTGTGTTGAGGTGGGTGGTGCAACAGTGTATAATTTTGTTTGTAAGTGAGTCATATTACAATAAGACTCACATTACATAGTCACAGTGACAAAAATGCAAGCCTGGAAATGTGAGCCTTTGTCTCAGTCCAATTTGTGGGACAATAACAAAATACCACAGACTAGGTCATTTATAAAGAAATGAGAATTATTTTGTACCGTTCTGGAGGCTGGGAAGTCCAAGATCAAGGGGCTGCCATCTTGTGAGGGCCTCTGTTTATATCATCCTGTGGTAGGAAGTGAGAGGGCCAGAGAGCACATGCGAGAAGAACAAGAGGGCCAAGCTCATCCTTTTGTCAGGAACCCATTCCCAAAATAACTAACCCACTCCTGTTTTAATCCATTCATGAAGGTAGAGCCTCGTGACCTTCTTAAAGTTCCCACCTTTCAACACTGTTGCACTGAGGATTAAGTTTCCAACACATGAACTTTGGGGTACTCATTCAAACCAATGCAACATTCAATTCAGCAAATATTTCTTGAGCAATGCTTTCTTACTCTGCCTAATCAGACTCATTGGTACAAAATCCTAGGCATTTTTAATTACACAGAGAATGCATTTCTTTATAACTCATACCCCAGAACTTGAAGTAAAGCAAATCAAAGTAGAGGTTAGTATCCTCCATGTGTAAGTCCCCATTGCCTTACAAAAATGGTCACAAAATTCCACCACTGCTTCATTCCAGCCCCTCTGTCACATATTCTTCCCCTTAGTTTCTCTTGTCCAAGTTACAGAAATACAGTTCCTTTCTTATCATCTAAAGAGTACAGTTGCTGGGTGCAGTGGCTCATGCCTGTAATCCCAGCACTTTGGGATACCTGAGGTCAGGAGGTCAAGACCGGCCTGGCCAACATAATGAAACGCCATCTCTACTAAAAATACAAAAAATTAGCTGGGCGTGGTGGCTGGCGCCTATAAACCCAGCTACTAGGGAGGCTGAGGTAGGAGAATCGCTTGAACCTGGGAGGCAGAGGTTGCAGTGAGCAGAGATCACACCACTGCACTCCAGCCTAGGCAATAAGAGTGAAATTCCATCTCAAAAAAGAAAAAGAGTACAGTAGTTTCCCTTTATCTGTGGGTTCAGTTACCTGTAGTCAACTTCATTCAGAAAATATTAAACAAAAAATTTCAGAAAGGAAATGATTTACAAGTTTTAAATTGCAGGCCCTTCTGAGCAGCATGATGAAATCTCACACCTTTCTATCTGGGACATGATCATCCCTTTGTCCAGCATACGCATACTGTGCACACTACTCACTTCCTGGGTACTCAGTAGTCTCAGTTATCAGAGTGACTGACCTAGTATATATAGGATTCAGTACCGTCTGCAGTTTGAAACATCCACTGGGGGTCCTGGACTTATCCCTCACAGACGGGGGGCCCTGTACACACCAGAAGCAATTGTTACAAGCACCTTAGTTTTTTTAAAAAATTCTGTCTTTGTAGCAAGCTCTCAGTTTTCATTTCCTTCGAAGTCAGACCCCATCTCTGAGATCTGCCCCTTTTCATTGATGTCAGCAGGAGCTAACCTCATGTCCAGCTGTCCTGAATCCCTTACTGTCAGTCCACCTTTGACTAGAAATATGTATATAACCAAACAGGGAATTGGCACATTTATTCTCTTTAAAAAAATTCCATGTTCTATATTCAAGGCCAGTTTCCCAAAGATCCACTCAGAGAGTGGGGGTGGTAGTACTGGGACAACTTGCCAGTGGAGCTGGGTAGAAAGTGGCCTGATGAGATGCCATTTTTCACATGCAAACGGAGGCAAAGAGATTTGTTTACGCCTTGTCATGACTAGACAACCCAAATACCACCACGCCTGCATCATCGGTTGAGTCTGGGTTTTGTCATTGTTAGTCCCTCTGGCATTCAGAAGAGATGCTGGCTCAGGAGGACCAGCAGAGTTTCATTTCCGAATGCATCTGAAATCTTTTAAGCTCTTTGTTAGAGCCATTGCAAAATCGTAGTGGGTATAAGCCTTTTTTGTTCCCCCTTCAGTGGTTGCATCACAGTCACTAAGACAAGCACAACTGGCTCTTTCTCCAGAGAAACGTAGGTATCCGTGGTCCAAAGGTTAAGTACGCTGGGACCTGACTTGTTAAATTGCATTTCATCAGAGAGCCCAAGTGAGCACATGCTGAGCTCAGCGGCCTCGCTGGGGAGCGGGGAGCAATTGCTTGCTGTTCTTTCTCCAGGGAAAGGAAGCAGCATATGGTGCTCCGCCTGTGACACAAACGGTTAATTTCCACTAGCTTTTCTGTAGTTTCAGCAACTCTGGGATTAGAAAGGACAGGTTCTTTACAACTCCCTCCAATATCTCTCAAAGTTACTTTCCAAGTCTCTGCTTTTGTTCTGCTGATTCTCTTTCAGCAGCTTTGTTTTGCTAAGGAGTAAACACTTGGTTTGGGGTTCAGGGGATTTAACTGCTTTGATTTTTCACTGCCCTTGCCCAGGGTCTCTGGAACAGTTATTTTGAATCTTGAGATAGTCTTAGATGTTTCTGCCTTATATGCATACACAAACACTTCTCTCTTTCTCTCTCTCTCCACCTGTCCTGAAATGTTTATTAATCACTTGTGGTCCATATGGAATAAAACTCAGCTGAAGCAAAGACAAAGTATTTAATAGATTTAGTAGTGGTGATGCGTGGATATTTGAGAGAAAGAGAGAGACCACTACTACTACTAACTCTTTATTGAGAATTTTCTATGCACCAGGCACCACAAGCTAAGTACTATACATGCAGTCTTTAGGTAAATTCTCTCCAAGCTTTAAAGGCAAGTGTTGTTACTAACCCCATTTTACAGAGTACAAAATTGAGGCCTAACTTGCTAGAGACACAATTTTGAAACAAAATTTACTCTTAATTATGATGTTACAATGCCTATTAGTAGCCTACTCCCATCTTTCTCATAATTTTCTTTTATAAAAAAATTATATCACTTTTTTTTAATGGTATGAAAGGCTGACACCAACAAGGATAATGGCAATATAAATATTGGAACTTTACCTTTAGACACTGTGCTTTGCTTGGAAATTTAGATACACGATCTCACACAAATTTGCATGTATATAAATAATAATACATATTATGTCCACTTTACAAATGAGAAAACAAGCTAAGATGTTTTAAGTAGCTTGCCCCAGCTCATTCCAACTGACCAGTAAATGGCAAGTTGGAATTCAAATACAAAGCTGATTTCGACGGCAAAAATCTCAGAGCCCGTCCCATTTTTTCCTGATTGTTTCCTTAGGGAAACAGCCGGGGCACACGACCATTGTTTGGCAATTTTCTAATTTATCGGTGTGTGGGCGCCAGCGCTTCATTCCTAACGTACGTACAGATTCACGCATTTGACATACAGTTTGGGCGCTGCGGCACCTCTTCCCTTCGGCTCGGTTGTTGCCCTGCGCAGGAGCCGCAGGGCCGTAGGCAGCCATGGCGCCCAGCCGGAACGGCATGGTCTTGAAGCCCCACTTCCACAAGCACTGGCAGCTGCGCGTGGCCGCGCGGTTCAACCAGCCCGCCCGGAAGATCCGTAGACGCAAGGCCGGGCAAGCCAAGGCGCGCCGCATAGCCTCGCGCCCTGCGTCGAGGCCCATCCGGCCACCGTGCGCTGCCCCACGGTTCGGTACCACGCAAAGGTGGGCGCCGGCCGCGGCTTCGGCATGGAGGAGCCCAGGGTGGCCGGCATTCACAAGCAGGTGGCCCGGACCACTGGCACTTCTGTGGATCCGAGGAGGCGGAGTAAGTCCACCGAGTCCCTGCAGGCCAACGCGCGGCGGCTGAAGGAGTGCCGCTCCAAACTCATCCTGTTCCCCGGGAAGCCCTCGGCCCCCTAGAAGGGCGACGGTTCTGCCGAAGAACTGAAGCTTGCCACCCAGCTGACGGGACCGGTCATGCGCATCCGCAGTGTCTATAAGGAGAAAGCACGAGTCATCACTGAGGACGAGAAGAATCGCAAAGCCTTTGCTAGTCTCCGCATGGCCCGTGCCAACGCCCGGCTCTTCGCATTCGAGCAAAAAGAGCCAAGGAAGCTGCAGAACAGGACGTTGAAAAGAAACAATAAAGCCCTCTGGGGGACTTGCAATAAAAAAAAAAAAACAAAAACAAAAACATACAGTTAAAGTACATTGGGAGGGACACACTCCTCAGAAAAACAGAAACAAGCATGTATTGTTGTTGTGTTATATGCCAGGCACTATGTTAGGCTCTGAGATGTGATCCCTGCTTTTAAAGAACCCTCAGTCTCACAGGGAGATAAATTCTTAAGACAAGTACTTTCAACAGAAGGTAGTGAGTTTAGTGAGGGGCCGTCATATACACTCCCAGACCAGGGGCATCTAATGTAATTGCGACTCTGAGAGACCTTGGTGCCATCTACTCGTTGTTTTCAGATGTTCAAGTTTGCACAGTTAACACAATTCTAGAGGGAACCAATGTTTCTAGCAGTTCATAAAACTGAGAAAGCAAAAATAGCAAAAAGTAATACTGCTAATAATAAATGAACTGGAAACTCCTACTCAGAAAGTTTCCTAGGCTCTCCACTTCCTCCTGAAGAATGGAGCTACTCAGCCAGGCCATCTGCATGACAAGTCCCCCAGCCTGCCTGCCCTGCCAGAATTCCCCTGCAAAGGCACCCAGCCCAGAATCTGCTGAGTGGGCAGCAAGATCCCGATGCCTGCCTTCCACTGCCAGGTGACTCGGCTCAGGTATCTCCCAAAAACTTTCTACCACAAGACCTGGAAATGATTGCCTTTGTTCATCGCCAGACATTAGAAACAAGTGTCTGTATCAGAAAAATAAGTAAATACAGGAAACCAGTATGGGAAACAGAAGGGTGCAGCAGACAAATTAAGGAGAAGTGAAGACAAGAACTAGAGACAAAACATCTCACAGGAGATGCAAAGAGAGCCCTTGAAACTTCCTAATTTCCTGCAAGTTTTAAAGAGCCTAATTGTACTTTCCCCATCTTGAATTTTGTGCAATCTCCCTATTTTCTTTTACTAAATCCTTTTAAGTGTGTTAACTCAAGTGGGTTTCTGTTTCTTCCTACCAAAAAAATCTTTGACTAGAACACCTTTGACTAAAATTCTTCTCTTTTGAGTCATACATTTATCTTTTTAA
This sequence comes from Ateles fusciceps, assembly GCA_036589455.1. Taxonomy (NCBI): domain Eukaryota; kingdom Metazoa; phylum Chordata; class Mammalia; order Primates; family Atelidae; genus Ateles; species Ateles fusciceps. The sequence continues at coordinate 6,900,886 of JAZHEH010002496.1, forward strand.
CTCACTATTTTGCCTCAGGAGTGAGACCCAGTCAGAGCTATTCATTATTCTGCAAATGCATTTAGCCTTTTGTTGCCTCTGTTTCTTGGTTATATGTTCCTTCTGCTCCAAAAGCCTGTTACCTGCCTGTCCAAGTATCTGCATGTCAGCCAGGCTTTGAGCCCCAGGGGAAATCTCCTCCATTTGGCTTCTCTGAACCTTGCTGGCCACAAGTAATCTCTCACTCTTCCATATGGCTTCACATGTAGGTCTCTGGATTCCAGTGCTTTCTTCCTTATGGTAGAGCTATTAGTATACCCTACTTATCTTTCCTAGTATATTATACACTCCTGGAGGCAGAGATTTTTGTCCTACCCTTTACAAACTTTATCAGTCTTTCGAATATAGTAGGCACTAAATTTTGCTTATAAAATTAGTGAACAAGTGAATGAATTCAAAATGCCAGAAAGCATAATGAACTAAAAACTATCAAAACTCCAATTTTGGAGGAAATAAAAACAAATCGAGAAATTAGATTCTATCAAACCTATAGGCAAAAACAAAATTAAAGTATATATTGAGATCAGTGCAAATTCAAGCAAACCTTGATCTCTAAGGTTTCTTCCACTACAAAGTAAAATAAAATAAAATAAAATAAAAATCCATGCCTATCTTATTCTATACAATAAATATCTACAATACTCCGAAGGGAGACCAGAGTTTAGAAATCAAGTCTCGAGATGGTGCACATTTTTAATGATGAAAAGACAATCCTTTTATCCATTTACCATAGTACTTATCATCATATGATATATGTAATTATTTATATACCTATTTGCTTATGATTTCTCTCCTACTGAACCTCCTGAAATGTGAGCTCCATGTGGAAGTGATCTTCATTTCATTCACTGATGTAGCCCATGTGCCTAAAGAGTGACTGGAATAGAGGTGGCTCACAATAAATAATTGCTGAAAGAATGATTGAATAATGAATGAGTAGGAAATATAAAAACACATGAGCTACAGCCTCTGTCCTCCTCATTAAACATCCAGTTGTCTTTAGTATAGAAGACACTGCCCTGCCCCTATCCTTCACCAGACCAATGCCCTCATCCCCCAGCCGCTGTAAGTATTGTCGGCTAACAGCTCAGAGCTGCCCACTACTCCTGAGAATTGCCCTCTGTGGCTGGAAACATCTTTTCCAGAAAGGCATGGGAGGTTGCACATTATCTCCAGAGGTGGCCAGTAGCCAGTGACTTGCTGATGAAGGGCTCCAAAATATTGCCTCCACACCACTCGCCCACAGCACCTCTCAGTGAGGGAAGGTTTTGCGATGTCGTACACCATTTAGAGTTCCTCAAGGGATCAAAGCAAGTGCAAATCTTCATCTGTTCCCTCCTTATTCCTCTTCTCTCATTCCCTCCCTGACAAGTTTTACCTGAGAGCACTCTCTCAATAAATCACTGGCATAAAAATCTCTGTCTCAGGCTCTGTGTCTTAAGAACCCAACCTAAGACATTTGGAGTTATCTATTATCTATTACGTGCCATGCACCATTTTTAAGGCTTTATAGTCAGTTGGCAATTTAATTTACTTTAACCTTCATAACCAGTTTGCATGACAATTATCACCCTGATTTACTCAAGCTCACAGAGGCTAAATCAATTGCTTAATACATTCTACATGGTCAAGGTGGGATCTGAACGTCAATCTACTTAACTCCAGAATCTCAATGTCTCACATTATTCTTCATTATTGCAAAAGTCCATTATCTCAGAAACATTTTGAATGACAAGAAAAGAAGTAAAAGAGGTTTTGTGGCTGATCCTCAGTCAAGCAGAATATGCAATTAATCACAACTGCCCTATCCCTAAAATTCAAGGTAATCAAATAGTCTCACCTTTCCCAAACTGGCTCTCTCCCTTCACATTCTCATGAAAGTCTGACTTAGGAGTTCATGTATTAGGTAGTCTTTTAGTACTTCTCACTGCCATCAGACCTTTAAGTAAATTCTCAGCACTGTGGAGAAGCAGCTATCTGTTGACCTTTTCTGTTGATTAATGAAGACATCCAGACATTGAGTGATATTCCCCAAGGCCACATAGCACATCTCCATCAGACACAACCATTTCAAATTCCTTCCCCATGCTTTAGACTTTGGAATTGTTATCTTGTTCCAAATCCACAGCTTTCACTCTCATGGAGAGCAATGAGCTGATGGAAAAGTGTTTTGACTCCTGTCTCTTACTAGCTTTGTCTGATTCTACTGGTCAAGAATATGGTAGAAACACGTATATGTGAAGAGGGATCAGCTTTCCAGAATAGCCTTTGCAGCCTCGTAGACCAGATGAACATGGAATTTGGAATAACGAATATATTGAATTAAAATGTAAAAGAATTTAATATCAAGAGAAATGGATAATTTGGATACTACTTTTCTCCTTGGGATACTTGGACTACTTTGCTTCTGTGGCCTGTGTCTTTTGGAAATATATTGTGTTTTCATAAAGGAGATTTTGAACATGTAAACACTTTCACAATTTCTTGCCTAGCCCAAGTAAGCAAGTATAAATAGTAGGTAGATGTATTATAGACCAAATGTGGGTTAGAATAATAAAACACAAACATAATGTTTATAGAATGGGAAATTATAGTGCGATTGTGGCTCATAGATGCCTCTGGAATGGAATTAATAGAAAGAAACGGAATTAATAGAAAGAAACACATGTTAGATTATGAATTTCTATGTTTTTTCTATCATTGGTATTTTTTGTTTGTATCAAAGCAATGCTCCAGATTGTCAGGCCCTATCTAGATTTGATTTCCATTTGGCAACACATCACAAAATAAAATACAAAATACTTTGCATCACAAAATAAAATACAAAAAGGGGGATTTCAGATAGGTCTCTAATATAAAAAAGGAGAGTTGCAAGGTGATCTTCAATATATAAAAGATAAAATTTATAACTACATTCTGTAGAGGGATATACTTTTTTCTTATTTTGAACAACTCCATGCTCTAAAGCTAAATCTCCCAAACCAAAGATTTCCAAACATATGTTTACACTGTAAAAATGAATACTTGGGTATCAACATCTTCAGTAATGATTATAATGTGAAACTCAAAGACAACACCACGAAGTGGACAGGCCAGTGCCCTGGGCCTGGGGGCCTGGCTTCTAGCACAATGCAAGTTAATTTTGTAATATTGGACATTTGGCTTATTATTTCTTGGCTTCAGTTTCCTCAAAATTGTGTATTAAGAGAATAAAAGTAGACAGCTAGGGTTTCTTCCAGCTCTGTATTTGTGTGAATTCACATTTATGAAATGAAAGTTCTGTGGTGAAGAATCTCAGAACCTCCATAATAGCTTTTTCAAATTAAGTAAATTTTATTTCTCAAAATATTTCTTTCTGGAGTATGGTGATATGATGGAAACTAGTGTACTCTCCAGAAACGTATGTCATGTGGAGACCTGCATATATAAAATATACTGGTATTATTATTAAAAGCATGTTGAGGACAGATATATGCTCAAGGAAAATACAACAGATGAAGTGAAATGAAATTATACAGAAGAAAAAACTGAGTAGTGACTCTTGAGAAATATTCAAGACTAAAAACGTTGGACAGACAACATAAATCTAAAATAATCAGAAGTCAGGTCCAAACAAATCAGTCCGTGCAGGAAGGGTGGAGCAAGAGAGTCCAGAGTCTGGGATTAGGGAATAGATAATAATAGCACTGAAGGACAGAAAGCAACACAGAGAGATCAGATTTGAGGGCATAGCTTATTTTCCTCTCTATGCCGTTAATATTTCCCTCTTGGTACAGGTAGCTGTGCCCATAAAGCTCATTTTAGTCCGAAGAATATAAGAAGTAATACGGATGAAGTAAGATACTGCCTCAAATATTAAGTAAGATACTGGCAAAGATTTTTGAGGGTTGCATTCCATCACAAAGCGTTGGAAGAAGATGACTTTTGAGTTATCAGAGGCAGGAGTTGAGATAAGAAAGAAGAAAGCCATACGTCCTTGTGTTACTTCATGACTTATTTTGCCCTTGCCCTGTTTGGAGGGGAAAACAAGCCACTCCTTTCTTCCCTTATATTCTCATATCAAGCTGAACCAGCGGAGCTAGCATAGGGAATGTGATCTAGGTAATGAAAGCAAGGCCACAATCCTCATCCATATGAAAGACTCCACACAATAGCTGACATACCTTTGCCTCTCTCACAGCAACCCCTCATGTGCTCTCCACAAGACAACAGTGTAGAAGGCCACCCTCCATAAGGACTCCTGCTTTTCCACTTCCATCTGGTTCTGTGTGAAGATGCTCTGACCCATTCCTGTCATAGGAATACATGGCAACACAGAAGGTACTGTGGACACAATAGAAGTTTCCCTCCCAAAGGAGAATTCTTATGTATCAAATGACTAGCTGGAGAGAGATGTTTTGCTTTATGTTTTCAATAAATTTTCTAGTTGCGCTATGGAAAATGTACTTCAGGGAGGCCAGTGTGGAAGCAGAAAAACTAGTTAAGATGTTTTAGGATCCAGGTGAGAGGTGGTAGTGAACTGGAAATCTAACATTCACCTAGGTCTGTTTTCCTCACCTTCCAAGCACATAGAAGAATTCTTTTATATTCCATTTATAATTAAGTGGTGCCATGTAACTGGGTCTGGCCAATGGGTTGGAAGCAGAAATGATGCGTATAATTTCCAGACTAAAGGACCTGATTGCTAGGTGAAATTTCCCAGTGCTTACTTACTCCTGCAACTGTCACTGGGGACATTCCAGATTGTGGAGTCTTTCCAGTGAGGGGGCCTAGAGTAAGAAAGAAGTGGAGCACAGCTGCCTCTTGATATGCAGTGGACATGCAGCCTGAGTGATAAGGAAACATTTGCCATTTAAACTGCAGAGATGTGGGGTTTTGTTCCCACTGATTAACCTAGCACACCCTAGCAGATGTAGAAATTGTGAAAATTAATCAGAATCAGGATATAGTTCAGAACTTTAACTGATTGGACTTTGAGACAGATTGGAGATAAATATCAAAAGGAAGAGAAATCAAGGATGAACACAGAACAACGAGGCCAGTGATTAGCAGCAGCTGGCACTGTTAATCAATTATAGCACTTGCTCCCATTGAGCTCAACACAGCCTCACAATCCTTGTTAACTCAATGCTATAAAAATGAACTAGAGTGAGAAGGAGAGATTAGCAATATGACCTGCCATTCCTGGGATTGTATGGTTGTATTAGTATATTTTCATACTGCTATAAAGAATTGCCTGAGACTGGGTAATTTACAAAAGAAAGAGGTTTAATTGACTCACAGTTCGGCATGGCTGTGGAGGCCTCAGGAAATTTGCAATCATGGCAGAAGGAGAAGGAAGGCACCTTCTTCACAAGGCAGCAGGAAGAAGCACTGAGTGAGGGAGGAAGAGCGGTTAATAAAACCATCAGAGCTCATTAGAACACTCACTATCACTCGAATAACGTGGGAGAAACTGCCGCCTTCATTCAGTTATCTCCACCTGGTCTCTCCCTTGACACATGAAGATTACAGGGATTACAATTCAAGATGCGACTTGGGTGGGGACAGAAAGCCCAACCATATCAATGGTCGCTTGCATCTTCTAGCTTTAACAGTCTGACTCCATAATGGGCCCAATGAGGACCGAATGGTTGGAGATTTTTTTAAATCATTAAATTAATTAATGGATTGGGATGAAATGAACACGACTAAATTCATTTCAATCTCCCCAAAAGGTAAAATTGAGAACATTTCTACATCTTCACTAACGACAGAGAAAGCCAGGAAATAATAAAAGCATTAAAAGAAGTCCACTTCAATAAATGTTTTGCAATAACCAGAAATAAGAAAGAAATAATTATTCTTGGATAATAGCTGTTGATAGATTTAGGTGTTCAAAATACATTACCCTAAAACTAGTATTTCACTGAACTAGATTTAAAAGGAAATTTTAAAAGCCGTTTGTTGAAAAATTACTGCCTTTCAAACAGCATGGTTGCTCTGTTGCTGAGTGACTTTGCACAAGCCACGCTAGCCTCTCTGAGTCTTAGTTTAGTCATTTGTAAATCAGGAGTGATTATGAGGGTTGTCTGGAGAATTAAATGTAGTATAAAACTCTTGGCAACCTACACAGTGCTTGTCTAATATATGGAATTATTTATATTTTTAAAGAATGAACTACAACTATAGGGCTTCCCTTTTATTTTTGAGCCCATGTATAATCCTGATGAGGCTGCAGAGTAAACATGAGAAGTCTACATTACTATAAATTCAAATCATGACACAACAGCATTTTCAATATATCACTGGTCCTCTGATCCTACATATCAACTCGTGAGGGAGAAAATTAAATCACCATTCACTGTGAGCATTATTAGAACTAATGAAATCAACAGAGCATGCTCTCATTAATTCAAGTATTTGTTAAGCAGTTTATGGTAATAATCACATAGACTAAGCTGCCTTCTCCCCACCCCCCAAAGAAACCCAACCTCTAAGAAGCTGATAGAAAAAAATGTCTCTGAACCTAGCTCCCAACATCAATTTCTCAATTCCCTAGATTTTCACAATGGAATAAGAGCATGACAGTTGATCATCAAAAATACAAAGGTAGTGAAGGAAGTAGGGGAGACCATCAAAAAGAATCTCTGAGTGACCTTTCAGTTTAATGCCACAGCAACGGCACAGCAGCATTTTACTTATAAGGTTAGACAAACGTGCTACAACTCTATTACACGTCTGCCATAGAAAACAGAATAAGCTAGTATTGGCAATAATTTGAGAGTGTAATTAAATTCAGTAATGAGTTTGATACAATTTTAAAGAGTTTCTTTAATGAGGTTCTAAACAAATCTGGCCAAATCTTGATTATTTTTCTTTGGGATACTCAGTAACTTAGATAAGATGTGTCATGTCTTTTCTCTAAGTCATTAGTTTTAGTTAACAGCTAATTAAGTCCTAATTTTTGATATCAAGTTTCCTCTTTGTATCTATATCCAGGTCTACACAGCACAAGGCAATTAAGCAGAACAATTATACAGTAAATCTGGGAAAGCTGACCAATAGGGCACATCGGACTATAAATCCACCTGGGGTAGGCTAATTCGAAATTATCTGATGGCCTGTTTGTGGAGTATGAATTCACAGGATGTGTTCTGGTTCTCCACCATGACGACAGTTTTAGGAAATATTTATTGAGTACTTATAATATGCTGGTACTTATGTTCAGCACTAGGAGCACAAAAATTATTTAAATTTCTCAGGCCTTAAGATGCTTACAGTCTACAGACAGGAAAACAAACCACACTGACACAATATGGTAAGTGTTTAAAGAGATTCACAGGTGATGTGGAACTTTTAGCACATCTTGGCTTCCTTAAAGAGGTGACAGCTGAGATGAATTGTAAAGATTTGTGAGAGTTAGCCAGGTGAATAAAGGCACAAAAGGGCATTTTAGATGCAGGTAACAGCTTGGTCAAGAAACATAGGTACTGTGTGTTTGGAGACAAGGATGAGCTCAGTTTGAGATGTGTTGTGGGATAATGAAATAAACCTAGCAGGCATTTTCATATTTAAAAAAAAAACAAAGCTCAGGGAAGAATTAAGGGATGGGGATATAGTTTTGGCATCATCAGCTGTTGAAGAAAAGATGAAGCCAGCAAAACAGATCAAGGGAAAAGATCAGAGGGTAAGATTGAGACCCTGGGGAACACCCAGGCTTAAAGAGCATGAAAAAGATAAAGAATTCATGAAGGAGCAGCAGAGAAATGATCAGAATGGTAGAAGAAGAACCAAGAAAGAAATCCAGAACGTTAAAAGTTTCAAGAAGATGGCCAACAATAACAGGGAAACACAAAAATGCAACTAATATAGGCCTAAAATAATACGCATTCCATTTAGCAACATGAAGAGCATTTGTAACCTTTTAGGAAGAAATGTTAATGGCATGGGGGTCACAGGAGGAAGGAAGAAAAGCTATTGCTTGGATTGCACTTCTTGACTAAGAGCAGGAGTTGAAGAAAATCGAAGTTGAGAGAGGACAGTTTTAAGCGGAAAGAAATTAGAGAGCATTATAAGAGGAATGAAAAGAACCACTAGAAAGTAATACATTAAATATGTAAAGAATACAAAGATAGTCAAAGGGAATTCTGTTGAAATGTGATAGGTGGAGAGAATGAGCTTAAATAGAATGGTGCTCTTAATAATTTTGGCCATATTCCACTGTAAGGAGAATATCTCACTAAACACCCAGTATATTCCCAAAGATATACACATCTTCATTTACCTAAAACAAAGTTTGCAAGATAATATTTGCCCTTTCTACATATTATGTACCCTGATATTTCCTTTTCTGTTCTATTTTATTTCATTAAAGCATGCTAGTCACGACCCCACTGAATTGATTTCATGCTCCACTAACCAATTAAGGCTTACAGTTTTAAAGAACACTAGAATGAGAGAAAGACTCTTCAATCTCTAAAACAGAGCAGAAGAAATTAAGTTGGGTAGAGATGAGGCTAAATATACACTTATAGGGAGAAAATTGAGGCATTTAGGCCTCATACCTCACATTCTTAAGCAGGACTTGAGGTCATGTGTCGAATATCAGTAGAATGGAGTCAAGGTGGAGGGTCAAATGAAAATGGTGATGAATTGGAAAGGTCACTGAGGAAGTTGAAGAGGACACTGAACAAAGACAAGCAAAAGGCTGCACTGCACTGAGGCTAGCAGCACTGAGGACCCACTGAAGCCCGAAATGAATTATTTATTATAGCACTAGCCCAGACGGTTCTGCAGATCAGACTCCCAGTTCCCCCAGGTTTGTCAGACTTGTTTGATACTCTTATACCAGACAATCTAGTAAATTCTCAATACCTAGTTACTAAATGAATGTTGAATCCAAGATATTCCATCCCTATGAGCTGGTTCACTGCCTGAATTTGAAAATATACCACTGTCATCTCAATTACTCTCTTTCTCTCCCTCATGTGGGAAAGGCACAGGGCACTTTCCTTAGACTTTCTCCCTGCCCTTCCCCCCTCCCACACCATTAAGACTTTCCTTTGGAGAATTTGAACTCAGAGAACTGTTCAGCTGTCAAGTTGACAGCACCAAGCACGGTACTTGGCATCCTATAGGTACAAGTCATTGATTGACTGACATCTAGTTTGCAATGTATTGTAGAAGTATGCTATGTAACCAGCCTTTGTGTTTATACAGTTTGTCCAACAGAACCATATTATGCGATGAAACTGTGACTGTTTGAAGCAATCTGGCTCCAGTCATTCATTCAACAAATATTGATTGAGCACTGACTACATGCCAGGTACGATTCTAGGTGTGGAGACAGAGTGTGAACGAGAACGACATGGTGCCTGCACTCACATTGCTAACATCCTCTTTCAGGGAGGAATAGAGATGATTTTGTTTTGTTTTGTTTTTTTGGTGGGGTGAAGAGAGGGGAACAATAAACATGCAGGAAGGCAGAAAAGCATGTGCAGACTTGAGGATGGGGTACAACATGAAGCTTGGTGCTGGCATGTCCCAGAAGCTGAGAGAAAGCCAATGTGGCTATAGCCCAGTGATGGAGAGGACAGGGTCCAGATTGTACAGGGCCTTGTGTCGCGTTAACGACATTCATTTCTCTTCTAAGAGCAAAGGGAAGCCATTTAGACAGGAGAATGATGAACAGATTGCCATTCCTGGATGTACCTCGGAGTCTGAATACTTAGCCAATTGTTTATCCTACTGAGGCATCTCTCAGCTGGCAGATTACTCGAAGATCTGGTTTCCGTTTGGCTTTGTTTGCTCCTGCCCCAAACACAAATATTACCGAGCAGGGTCTGCATTTTGAGCCACTTCCCTTCCACCTTCCCAATTCACTTTTATTGTCTGGGGCCCTTTCTGCTTCTACCCCACTCCAAACTTCAAGCCAAATGGTAACAGAAATATAAAATCCATACTGTAAGAGCTTGGGGTTGACAGAATTAAAGTCACTACCACTCAGAACAGGCTTAAGAGAGCTTAAATTTCAATATCAAAACATAAAACCGTACGACAACATTTCTCTTTGTTAGAATAGAGGGGTTTTGCCACTATTCTACTCCACTCTGCTGACTTAGTTCCAAACTGGAAATCTTGCAACTGCTAATTCTATTTTGCCTTCTTAGTTTCCTTCTTGATTGCCTATTACTTGGAAGCCTCAGAATCCCCCAAGACCACATCCCTTCTTTTCCCTGCACTCCGGAAGTAGCTGCAGATCTGGGCTGGTAGGCAGAGCTGACTCCATGAAGTGCATCACGCTGGGTGTGACAGGAGAAGCATAAGCTCCTTACATTATGCATGTGTCTGGCAACTTTGTGTATTAGGCCATTCTTGCATTGCTATAAATAAATACTTGAGACTGGGTAATTTATAAAGAAAAGAAGTTTAATTGGCTCGCAGTTCTGCAGGCTTTACAGGAAGCATGGTGCCAGCATCTGCTCAGCTTCTGGTAAAGCCTCAGGGAGCTTTCAGTCACAGTGGAGCGTGAAGGGGGAGCAGGCATATCACGTGGTGAAAACAGGAGCAGGAGAGAGAGTGATAGAAAGAGAGAGAGAGGATGTGTTGGGGGGTGCCCCACACTTTTAAATGACCAGATCTCAAAGAACTCATCGTCATAAAGACAGCATCAAGCCATGAGGGATCCCCCTCCATGTTCCAAACACCTCCCACAAGGACCCATCTCCAGTATGGGGGATTACAATTCAACATGAGATTTGAGCGTACAAATATCCAAACTACATCACTTAGCTTGTGTCTGGGAAGTGTGAATCCCCAGGCTGAATGACGAATTAGAATGACAATAGAGGCCTACTCAAGGTGGATGTCCGGGATTCAAGTTGGGCTGTATCAAAGGCACGGGGATGCCTGGTAGATGTCCCCTTGTGGCATGGACTGTAGAGCTGTATCGCAGGCACGGGGATGCCCGGTAGACTTGCCCTTGTGGCACTATGTGGATTTTATCGAAAATATCTGCCCTTTACTAGAAAGACAATAAACCAGTCTGAAATTCCCACCCCTACCTGACAATGGGGTGGGAAGCTGTTTTTGCCTTGTAAGAAAAAGGAGGAGCTTGTTACTTTTGTAATTATCTCTACTCCATTTGCTGACCTTTGACTTGTACTCCTTATTCAGTCTGAGCCTCCTCATTTCACCCCATTAAATCAGCTCCAGTTTTAGGAAGTTTTGCATTGCCCCTCAGTTCTTTGTTTCTAACAAATACAATCTTATTTAATTTTTTCAAATCTCTGTGATTGCAATGCAATGCGATTAGCTCATCAAATAAACCTGGCTTTGAGTCCGAGCTGTGTTTTACTTCTTAAGCAGTCTAATCTCACAGAACCTTATTTTCTCAATTATACAATAGTGGGACGCCACCTCATTGGCACTGGGAAAGTGGGAAAGTTAAATGAGATAATGCACAGTGTCTGGTACATTGTGTCTGTTCACTAAAATTTACCTGTTATTATTGTTCTCACTAACCCAGGCAGGAGGAAATGACGTGGGGATTGATCTTGTCATATAGAAATCTTAGACACTTGAAGACAATCCGAAGTTTCTCCACTGCAGCTCATTTGAGTATTATTTGAAGGTGCAGAATTTAGACTGTGTTTTGCTCTAACCACCAAGATTAGGAGACTGGATGTCACCTGCTAGACACAGCTCTGTGTTATACAGATGTTCTTTAGAACTGCATCCTCTTATAAACAAATGAATTCTGTAATAGAAGCATCAATATTTTTTATTTAGCGTCAAGATGCAGAGACAGGCGAGTCTCAAGCGAATAAACCCAGGGTTCCAAAGTTCTAATTTCCTAGAATGTGGTGAAATCCTCCCAGAGGCTGCTGGTGGGTGGGTTTGGAAACAACGTGATAATCAGCACCATGCTTCATCTCTTGTCTGTAGCGATCCCCATGCCTGAGACCTTTCTTTTCTGTGGCTAAGCAAGATCCCCATGCCTGAGACCTTTCTTTTCTGTGGCTAAGCAATCTTCTCCCTAGCTTCTGGATGCTTGTTTCAAGAGCACTCCATTTCAGTGACTCACAGCTAATTTACTGAAACTTGGATGAGGTTCTGGGCTCTGTACAAAGTGTTCTGGAAACACAGTTCTTGTCCTTAAGTTCCCTTCAGTATTCTATTTATTAGTAAAATTGTAATTCTCCTTGTCTCCAAACATACCTGCTTCTTTCCTGCAAATATACTTTTGCTCGTAATATTTACTTCCAGGAATACCATTTCCATTCCCTACCCTCCCTCCCTACCCACATCGTCTCTACTTGTCAATATTCTTCTTATCTATTTAAGCTCAATTCAAATACCTCCCTGTAGCTTTTCTCCTGCTTTCCCATATCCCTCTTTCTCCTCCAAAGTCTCACCTTAGAGTCCTTATCTTATTTAAACTGTCATTTTGGAGTGTCATTTTCTGTTTACACATTTATCCTCCCTAATTCAGGATAATATACTAAAGAGAGAAATTTGTTATTCCCCTTTGTGTCTCCCACAACATTTACAGAACTTTGCAGTGGATATGAAAGGTTGAGTGACTGATTGAATGAATTTATTCATTCAACGTATGCAGTGGCTACCTATCCACTATGGACCAAGCACTCTTCTGGGTGCAGGAGACATACAGATGATTAGCTAAAGTTCCTGGCCCTGGGGAGCTCACATTCTATGTGAGTTGATTCCAAAAATCATTCTAATAGTGGACATGCAGGATGTTAAAATGAAAAAAAACTTATGTTACCACAAAACAAGAAAGTATGACAAATATTTAACATCTTTCTTATTCCTATGCTGATTTTTCCCACCAACTAATACTTAATCAAAATTACTACCATGTATCTCCTTCTGTTTGTTGAGACAGGGTCTCATTCTGTCACCCAGGCTGGAGTGCAGTGGCATAACCTTGGCTCACTGCAGTCTCCACTTCCCAGGCTCAAGTGATCCTCCCACCTCAGCCTCCCAAGTAGCTGGAGTGGCTGGGACTACAAGTATGCACTGCCACCCTTGGCCAAATTTATATATATATATATATATATATATGTATATATATATGTATATATGTATGTATATATATGTATATGTGTGTATATATATATGTATGTATATATATGTATATGTGTATATGTATATATGTATGTATATATATGTATGTGTATATGTATGTATATATATGTATATGTGTATATGTATATATGTATGTATATATATGTATATGTGTATATATATATATTTTTGTAAAGATGAGGTATTATGATGTTAACCAGGCTGGTCTCGAACCCCTGGGCTTAGGTCATCCACCCTCCTTGGCCTCCCAAAGTGCTGGGATTACAGGCATGAGACAATGCACTCAGCTGTATACGTTGTTTACTATTTGCTGAGAGCTAGCCAACTTTAACAGAAATCATTTCATTTGATCCTTACAAACAAAGGAAGAAGTAGGAGCTACTATTACAGTTGAGGAAACAGCTCTTGCAGGCTAAATAACACATCCAAGCATGAGCGTGTAAATGAATGAGAAGGCTGAGATTTGAATCCCACTCTGTGTAACTCCAAAGAGGCTATCAACAACTGTGTCATACCACCATAGACTTTGGGACAAGAGCCTCAGTGCCAACAGAGGAAGTAGTGTGACCCACAGCATGCATTGGCTTTCCCTTCGGCACAGTTTTCCTGTACCAGCCTTCATTGCTTAAACTTTACACACCGCTTTTGATACACATTATCAGTTGAAAACATTTTCTCCATAAATTTTAACAAATTCAATTTCTACATTTAGAAAAATGTGTTGCCGGCAGTTTCTTTGTCCAGAGAGTGTATGCTAGGAGAGTATTCATCATTAATTTGGGTTTTGCCATGTCACATGTAGTGACAGCCCAACTTCTTCAAGTGACAGCCCATCTGCCACACCCCACACACCTAATAGGTCCAACCCACTCATGTTTCTATACCCCACACACTCAAGCAATAACTAACTTGTAAATCACCTTCTAAAAACAATTTCAACATATGATGGCCCTGGTGACTTGTGATTTTTGTCCAAGGTCATCCTTGAGGAAACTACGTTTGAATGGAATCAGTTGACCTTAGAGGCAAAGTCACACAGTCCTTAATATAGGGAAGGCACTACAGAGTGAGCTTCCTTAGAGGAAAACTGTCTTTGAGCTGTATCTCCTCTATCTCTAGGACACACTCCTCATTCAATAGGTGTTTATTAAATAAAATGAATACACAAATGATTTCTTTTTTAACATCACTCTGAAAATAATTTATCATTATTATCATCATACCACTGTACTCCAGCCTTGGTGACAGAACAAAATCCTGTCTCAATTAATAATATAGTTATTAATTATTAACGGATCACTGCATACTGGGACCTCTCATGCTCAAATGATCCTCCCGCCTCAGCCTCCCAGGTAGCTGGGATCACAGATAACTGCCAACATCCCAATCATCACAGCTGGTTTTTTTTTTTTTCTTCTTCTTCTTTTTTTCTAGAGACAGGGTTTTGCCCTGTTGCCTAGGCTGATCCGGAGCCCCTGGACTCAAGTAATCTATCACTTCCACCTCCCAAAGTACTGGGATTACAGGCATTAGCCATCACACGTGCCTGAAAATAATTTAAAATGAGATGTAGAGTGCGACCAAAAAAATATTGACCTTGCAGTTAAAAAAAAAAAAATGATTCCTAGCTCCAGTACTTGAGATTTATGCACGGCATGATACAAATAAGTAAACTGCATTAAAGTTTTTTCATCTGTAAAATGACCATAATGTTGTTTGACACCTGACTGCTGTGAAGAAAAAATGGGATAACAATGGAGGGCCCTACAGTGGCAGCACACAGTAGGTCCTCACAGATGTTTCTTTCCTCTGGAAAGCAAATTTGCTTGGTTGTTTTATACTTTTTTGTAAGACATAGATCAAAAGAGTCAGATTAGGCCTGGAGTGCACCCTTATTATTCTCATTTGAAAAGTCTTGTTATTTAGGGACAGGGGTTGTCCATAATTTTTAAAAAAAACCATTGATAAACCAGTGGGAGATCCTGAGTTAGTGTCCTTGCCAGCAGTTGGCAGAGGTACAGTAGCACACATGGGACATTAAAGTGCCACTTAAAGTATCTCCCACAATATTCACAGGAAGGCTACACATCCATTTAGCCCTTTAGTCTGAGAGTTTCATAATGAAAGGAGTTTCAAGGGACCAGAAGTTCCAATTCTCCCAAACAGGTGAATGCTTCTCTTATTTCTCAGAGGTTTTTTGTCCAGTGATCTGATCTGCTATCTCCAGATATCTTGGTGGTTGAGTTTTGAACGAAAGAGAGTAAAGTGACCAAGATCTTCAGAAAGCACTCAAGAGTACTTGAAGCATGAGAAGGTTATGTCAGCTCATTTGATTTTTTTTCACCCATTTCCATAGGCTACACCACCAGAAGTAACTTCAAAAGCTATAGGTAAAGCTGTTGGCATATAGCAAACTATCAACAAATGCCAATTCCTCCCCTCCTAGAAGAAATCCTCACATCACAGCCACAGTATTTAGGCAAAACCTCAAAGGTGATCCAAAGCAAACTAAGAAAATGTAGTGCAGTGGCTTTAGCAGTTACCAGGCAATGTGGCCTTGAATAAGGCTTTTCACTAGTGTTATCAAGTGACAACCACTTGAATCAATTATTTCTTTCTATCTTATTATCAGTTCTGTGAGACAGATATTGTTATCCTCATTCTAAGAAATAAGGACAATGTCAAAAGTGTTAGAAAGCTTCCCAAGGTCTCACAGCCTGTGAGTGGTTAAAACCCTAGATCCCTTTGACTGCAAATTAGTTTTCGCTGTACTTCTATATCTTCAGCTTTGAAATGTCATCTAGAAAAAGTTTCCCCAGATCTAAAAATCTACATTTTTATTATGTGATTTAATAAAAAAATTGAAGTTCTACTACTCAGGTTTTCCTATGCTAGGGGTAGTTAGGTGATGTCAGGAAGAATAAAATATGAAATTTATATTGACACACACACACAATAATAATCATAATACAAGATAGAAGTGGCAACCATCATCAAGAAGCACTAGAAAAAGGGCTCAGGGACTTCAGAAAGGAGAGGAATTGGGTCTTGCAATTGAGCAGGTGCAAGGAGACTTCTGGGAGGAGGAAGAAGAATATGATCTAGATCTCTCAAATGTCCCCTCAGTGTTCAAAGAAAGATACTTTTATTTCACAGGCACCAAGACTTCTGTGCTTTTTCTGCTTCTCCATTTGGGTTGAGAGAACCCCTTTATGAACTGAGAGCTTGAAATTATTTTGGACAATTTAAAGGCAAGAGAACTCCAAGTGCCCATAATAAAGCACATTTCAAAATGCTTGCTTTGAAAGACTATGACATTTAAGGTTCGCTTTCACTGCATCATTATTGTCATTTCATCTATAAATCACGTACACATGGACATCTAAATAATTCAGAAGCCTTACTGTCAAGCTTCTCCTCTTGGTTCAAGGTGGGCAGGTAGAGGGTTTGGATTTTAAACCTTGGACACTAAACAGAGCTCTGCTTGTTTAGAAAGCATACAATGGCAAGAGAAAACACAGATTGCACTTACCATGTGCCAGGCATGATTCTAAGTGCTTCACATATACTATTCTCATTTAATACATACAGTCATCCTATGAGATAGATACTATTAATATTTCCATTTTACAGATAAAAAAGCTGAGACACGAAGAGGTTAAATAATTTGCCAAAAATCACTCAGTGAGTAATTGTCAGAGCCCAGGTTTAAACTAAGAAAGCCTAGTTCTTGAAAATGTATTCTTCACCACGGTTCCACATGGCCTCCTCCTATGTGTACACGAATTGACTCAGCTGGTTTAAAATCAATAAAACGGGAAAAACTATCATGATTCTAACATTTGGGGAAAACCAAAAGAGGGAGGGAGAGAGAGAGAGAGAGAATATGTGTGTGTATGTGTGTGTGTCTGTGTGTTTTACTGTAAACTTTTGGCTCAATGTATGATTCACAGTTTTAACAGTCTAAATTTTATAGGCTTAGATTTTTTTAATTATTGTTAAAATGCATATATTGTATGTAATGTTGAATTTTTTTGTAATACTGAGGATAAATCAAGATTATTGCAGAAAAATGATATACACATTATAGTATAAAGAAGACAACAAAATCACTTATGGCACTTCTGCTTGCATTTTGGAGGATTTCCTTGTAAATTTTTTTTCTATGTATAGCTATGTATTTGCCTATGTGTCTTGGGGACCATGACATACCCAGTTTAACACATTAATCTTTGTCCATGTTGTCCCATCTTATTAAAAAATTTTTTCAGTCCTCATTTTCAGGACAAAAAATATTCCACCAAATGAACATTCTATATATAATATATTTAATAAAACTTCTATTTTAGGCATTCAGGTTGTTTACATTTTTCTTGTTAAAATAAGTGTTTCAATAAACATCGCTGTACACATTTATAACTGATTATTACTTTCTTAAGCTTGTTAGGTTTATATCCAATTGAATTAATTCCATAAATATATATTAAATATCTATAAAGGACCAGCTGCAGTTGAGGGGCTAAGGACACTATGGTTTCACTGAGTCAAAAGGGATGAATATATTTAAGAATCTTGACGCATATGACTAACTACTTCACTTGAAATGTTGTTCCAGTAATTTATCCCACATAAGCTGTTTGAGATTTTGCATCTCACTAAATCCTATATGCATTAAGCATTATATTCCCCAGTTTGAAAGGTGAAAAATTATATCTCATCATTACCTTTACACTTCTCTTATTTCTTGTGATATTATACCTTTTTTGTATATTTATTATTCATAAATGTTTAATTTTTAAACTCTTGTTCAGGGCCTAGTCTAATTGAAAAAAAAAATCCCATTCCATATTTCTTTATAGCTTGAGAAAATGCATATCAAAAATACTCCCTGAAAGCCTTAATATTGCCTTTTAGTACCCATAAAAGTCAAGGTCAGGCTTTTAATACTTCTAGCTCTCAGAAATCTGGGTTATTGGAGAACATCAAAATGGGCTCACTGTCTGCATTGAGAGCTTAGAATGACCTGGGCAGGGACATTAAACCAAATTAGGTAGAAGATATAAAATCTGTTGGTCTCAGCTCAAGAAAGTTTAGCAGGCATATCAATAGTTAGAGGAGTTCTTCCTACAAAATATTTTAAAAGACCCAAGTTAGTCTCTAAGGCAAATTGTTATTTAATGTAACTTAAAATAATGTAGTAATGTTACTGAATGTAACATGTGCATCTCACTGAATCCTATATGCAAAAAGCATTTCAAAATACTTTACAAAGTCTCTTTGTAACCTATTCTTAGAAAGAGCATCCTTTCATCTTTGCGGTATTCTATTCATTAGAAGTGAGTTACTAAGTCCATTCACATCAAGTCATTATAAAAGGGCATGAATACAAGGAGGCAAAGATTATTGGGGGATGATTTCAGAAACTGCCAATTACACTTTCTATCCTTTACCATATTTTATTTTCTTCATAGGACTTAGTATTCACTAAAATTATTTGTTTGTGTGTGTGTATATATATATATATATATTTTGTTTGTTTGTTTGTTTGTTTTTTGAGACAGAGTAAGTCTCCGACACTAAGTCTCGCTCTGTCACCCAGGCTGGAGTGCAATGGCAGGCTCTCTGCTCACCACAACCTCCACCTCCCGTGTTCAAGCGATTCTCCTGCCTCAGCCTTCCAAATAACTGGGATTACAGGTGCACTCCACCACGCCCAGCTAATTTTTGTATTTTTAAGTAGAGACGGGGTTTTACCGTGTTGGTCAGGCTGATCTCAAACCCCTGACCTTGTGATCCTCCCACCTCAGCCTCCCAAAGTGCTGGGATTACAGGTGTGAACCACCACGCCCAGCTTGTTTGCATATATTTTTATCATCTATTTCCCTTCTCTAGAATGTAAGCTCCATGAGAGCAGGGACTTTATCTGACTTGTTTGCCACATTATCCCCAGAACCTCAACTGTACCTGGAATATAGCAGGTATTAAATAAATATTATTTAGTTGATTAATCAGTTGATACATCTGATAGAATACAATGGACTGAGAGAGCATGTTTACTAGTCAAGAGCAAGGTCTGTTGAGTCAAACAGACTTGAGTTACATTCCTGTATTTGCCTCTCACAAGCTGTGTCACCTTCAGCACATCACCTAACAATTTTCTATCTTAATTCCCGTATTGCAGTTAGATGACTTGCAGATTTAAGTTGACCTTGACATAAATCAGAGACAAAGAGAGAGAACTTGGCACATAGTAACTGTCCAATACATAGTCATTATCTTTATAATTCAAACAATGGTTCTGATCTGTATGTAAGACTAAGCCCAGTAGCTCAGCCTTGTGCTGGGACCAATTTCCAATGAAGATATCTGCTGGGAGAGGAGTATATGCATCACTTCCCAGGAGGCTTCACTTCTTCCTAACAAGTGTGGCCTTGTTTGGCCAAACTTACCCATGGAGAAGGAGAAAGAGGGGGATTACCAAAGCAGAGATCCACATTGCCAGGAACCCATTTCCAGTCACTACCCAGCTCCTGGCCACTGCCCTCAGGCTGCACTGCTGACCCCTCTGCACTCTTTTACTCTGTCCCCCTTGAAACGGAAGGGGAGGCCTTGACCTTCAGAGTTTCCCAGTACCATCTGATGCCGAGGCGATAACTAACCCCAAACAGGAGCGTAACTGAGAAAACCAACCTTCTGCACACAGTCTGACTGATTGAACTAAACCACTATCAGACCACAATCTGATTAAACAAGTCAAATTGGTTGAGTAGGGGCTAAATTTTTTCACTTACCTCAGATGAGTTGAAGATTTTCACAGTAAACAACAGTACATACGAACATTTATAGTAGTTAGAACTTGTTTATTATTTATTTGTCCATCTACCACCACATTTATTTAGTTTAGTGCAAAGCACCATGCATGGATCTGGCGAGATTCACAGATGGAAGAACTGATTTAAGAAAATTGTGACAGAGTACAGTGGGATCTGGGAGGGAATGCCTAACTCAGGTATTCGTTTACAAAAAATCTTTGAAATGCGTCTTGAAGAACAATTGAATCCTTTCTTCAGCTCATATTTATCAAGTTTTTACTATATGTTGAGGAAAGTATTAGGGAATAGAGAAAAAGCAGTGAGTTGAGGTCAGGTGCAGTAGCTCATGCCTGCAATCCCAGCTCTTTGAGAGGCTGAGGTGGGAGAATTGCTTGAGCCCAGGAGTTCAAGATCAACCTGGGCAACATGGCAAGACACCATCTCTAAAAAAAACAAAAAATTAACCAGGTGTGGTGGCCCATACCTGTAATCCCAGCTACATGGGAGACTGAGGTGAGAGGATCACTTGAACCCAGGAAGTTGAGGCTGCAGTGAGCCATGTTCATGCCACTGCACACCATCCTGGACAACAGAGTAAGACTGTCTCAAAACAATAAACACAGGCCAAGCACAGTGGCTCATGCCTGTAATCCCAGCACATTAGGAGACCAAGGTGAGTAGATCACTTGAGCCCAGTTCGAGACTAACCTGGGCAACATGGCAAAACCCAGTTTCTACAAAAAATGGTGGTATACACCTGGGCATGGTGGTATACACCTGGGCATGGTGGTGGGCATGGTGGTGTGGGCCTGAATCCCAGCTGCTTGGGAGGCTGAAGTGGGAGGATAGCTTGAGCCTGGAAAATTGAGGCTGCAGTGAGTTGTGATTGCGCCACTGCACTCCAGCCTGGATGACAGAGGAGACCCTGTTTCAAAACAAAAACAAAAACAGTGAAAGAAACAGTTTCTTTCCTCAAATTGCTCCCCTGTTTTGTGGAAAATAAAAGGGTAGGTGGGAAGTCTCTAAGAGCAGGCGGGTGCAGGATTTAAGAAAAGAGAAGTTCATGACTTAATATTTTAGTATGGCTAGAACGCATGAAATGTGGACATGAAGGGAACTGGGAGGGAGTTCGTGGAAGACAAACCTGAAGAGAGGTGTTTGGTCCAGATGTGAAGAGCCAGGTGTCAAGCTAAAGAGTTTCAACAGGATTCTGTAAGCAGCATCAGCTGTCGAGGGGGTGTGTAGGGGAATTATATTATCAGATCTCTGTCTACAAAGATTCCACAGGCACTTATGTTGTACAGTGAGAGAGTGAAAGCAAGAAACGTTCTGCAGTTTTCCAGGCAAGAAATAACTGGGCCCTGAACCAATACATAGGCAAGTAGAAACAGAGACATGGGAAGAAGTCAAGGCGTAGATCAGAAGGAAAACTAAAAAACATTGGGAGATACTACCTGCTCTCAAAAGAGTGTAGAGTCCTTTTAAGTCACCTACTCCACTCCTATTTCAGAGGTAAGAAAACCCTCTTCCAGAGGGGTCAAGTTATTTGTTCAAAATCACACACAGCTGGCAGCTTTTCCCAGTCTGGTCATTTTGGTTGTTGTCATATCTCTTAGTTTGCTAGGGTTGCTGCAACAAAGTTCCACAAATTGGGTGGCTTAAAACCGTAGAAATTCATTCTTCTCCTACCTCTGGAGAAGTCCAAAATCAAGGCATCGGCATGGCCAAACTCCCTCTGAAACCTCTAGGGAACCCTGCCTTGCCTCTTCCTGGCTTCTGGCAGTTTTCCAATAATCTTTGGGGTTTCTTGGGTTATAGATGCACCAGTCCAGTCCTCTGTGTTCACGCAGCTTTCTTCCTGTGTGCACCTGCCTTCACACTGTCATCTTCTTTTTTTTTTTTTTTTTTTTTTTTTTTGAGACCAAGTTTCGCTCTTGTTGCCCAGACTGGAGTGCAATGGCTCGGTCTCAGTTCACCGCAACCTCCACCTCCCAGGTTCAAGTGATCCTCCTGCCTCAGCCTCCCGAGTAACTGGGATTTCAGGCATGTGCCACCACGCCCAGCTAATTTTGTATTTTCAGTAGAGATGGGGCTTCTCCGTGTTGGTCAGGCTGGTCTCGAACTCCTGACCTCATATGATCTGCCTGCCTTGGCCTCCCAAAGTGCTGGGATTACAGGCGTGAGCCACCACTCCTGGCTGTCATCTTCTCATAAGGACACCTGTCATGTTGAATAAGGAGCCCACCCTACTTCTGTATAACTCATCTTAGCTAATTATATTTCCAAATAATGTGACCTTTCCAAGTAAGAAATTTATTTAACCCATGATACCATATCAAATTGTTCTGACAAAAAGAAAAATGACACTCTCTTGGAATGAATTGGTTTTCTTTTGCCTAAATATAGGTAAGATCTCTTAGAGCCCATATACAGAGATTCAATTACTCAAAAATAGGCAGGTCTTGCGCTCTTGGTTAAAGGTACTCATTTTTAACTTCTCCATTTGGACGTGAAGTGATTAGAAGAATGGAGGTACTGTCTGGAGATCTCAACTTTCTGTTTCATTGTTTCCACATTCAGAATCTCCAACCTGATGTTCTAATGTGATCTTTCACAAGTCCCTGAGCTTACCCAGAGGCTGTCAGTTTATCTCTCTGTACAGTGGGACGAAAGAGACCTTCTCTGTGTTGCAGTAAGCTAAGCCTTAAGTGGACAGCAAATCTACGAAGTTATATCTCGGTCAGCAAATGCATTTCTCAGGAGAAAGGAATAGTGGCAATAGCAGAATGTTGCCATTTCTGTAGTCTTCTTGACTACTGACTAATGAGGAACCAAAGAGTCCAAAATAGCTCATTTGCCCTCACCCAGGAAATGCATCCCCTACCCCAACTTCCTCCAGAAGTCTCTGGGTTCTACAGCTGCTATAACCTCATACCTTCCTGGGGCTTTCACCTCTGCACAGATGCCTAGTAT
This sequence comes from Ateles fusciceps, assembly GCA_036589455.1. Classification (NCBI taxonomy): domain Eukaryota; kingdom Metazoa; phylum Chordata; class Mammalia; order Primates; family Atelidae; genus Ateles; species Ateles fusciceps. The sequence goes on from JAZHEH010002496.1 coordinate 6,923,802, forward strand.
GCTCTGCTCTGTCCAGAGCTTTTCTAAACTTCTCTAGGCACCAGAAGCACCCCTTGAGGGATGTTCAGATGAGGAAGGGGAATGGAGATAACAGCATCGGTTCAGATACTTCATGTTTACATCTTTCTTGTAAAGAGTACCAGGGCCTTATAGAATCACTCGTGGGCCCATTGCATTAATCCCAAGGCTCCCAAACAAGACAAAGTTAGATCACACTAAAGCCACCTTCATTTAGAGTTTGTGGTCAATCAAACAGAGCCTAAACTGAAATTTAATTTTGCCCTAGCAGTGAGAATTTGCTAAGCAAATTAATGTTAGAGGGCAAACAAGGCTTCTTGAGTCTGCCTGAGAGCCTTTAAAGGACAACATGCTTTCAAGGCCTGGAAGCAGTCTTTTTACATACTAATTACAAATCCTACAGTATTTGTGAAAGCAGGTTCCTCTGGGATTTCTATTAGCCAACAAGTTGTTTATTTCCAGTTTAAAGGGGGTGGAGGGTCTATGAATTATTGAGTAGCTACTATGTGTTTTGCCTGTGCTTGGTGTTGAGAGATTGTTTATCTTCACAACTGTCCTTGGAGCTAAGCATTGCCCCAGTTTGCACCTATGGGAAACAGCAGTGGCTGGCAGCACAGAGCTTGGTAAGGGATGGAGCAGGGATTCAAACGCTGGAAGCTGTGCACTCTCCTCCAGCCTATTCCCAACCTTTGAATGTAATGTCTGCTTTTCTTAAAGGAATATTCTCAAATTCAGCCTTCTTAATATTTCAGAATAGCCCGTCCCTAATTAGTTCAAATTAGTTAGCTTTGCAAACCCTTTTTCACTTCAGTAATGAGGAAAATGAGGCATGCAGCCAAGAAGCAAACTGTGGAAGGATAGGTTGCAGTAGGTCTGGGCTAAGAAATGACAGTCCATGGTGCTTCCTGAGAACTACCAAGGGCTTTGAAAGAACACAAGATGAAAACTCACTCCCTCTCTTAGATATATAGTTTCTTTTGGAAAGATGTGTTTTCACCACTCACCGGAAAGACTGCTTTCTAGCCTTAGCACAGAAATTGTGCTCAGATGATACCAGTGAGAAACGCCCTGAGAGGTCTAATCAACCTGGGATGTGTAAAAGGTGATGTCAGGTAGGTAGGTTTAACCCTTTGATTGCACCCTTTTCCAATACAGCTGTCACTGCCTACTAAGATCAGAAAAACTGACAAAATATTGGGAAATAGCTTCATGTTTTCAGAAATGCTACAAAGCCCCTTCCCCACCCCCACCCATGAGACAATATCTACAATTCACATCATATCTTTCCAGCTTAGACTTATTTTTAAAGCACACACAAAACACATTTTAGTGTAATTGGAGAATTAGTGCTTTTGCCCCAGAAATGAAACGGCTGTTGATTTCCAGGCTGCTTGTCATTAAAGAGAAGACTTGAAACATCAGAGGCAAGTTCAAACTCTCTAAGCTGCAGTATTGAAGTTTACTTGTAGCTGATGTGCCAAGAGCTGCCCAGCAGCACAATGCATGAAACAAAACAGGTTTCAAGCAATTATAAGGCGCAACATAGAAATCAAGACTTCAGAATATTTATTAATGCTGAATTTTTTTATTGCAAAAAAAATACTTTCAGAAAAACAAATACGACTCTTATGACTTATGAGACTGGCTGCCTGGATGCAGATCATCTTAACTGCTTGCACATTCCTTGGTATCTTTTCAGCTAAAGAGCCATTCAGGCTCAGCTTCAAGTGCAGAGGAAGTGCAAATAACCCCTGCACTTCAGAGCACAGCTTGCTTTGCTAAGAGACAGTTGAGCAAAATCCCAGCACGCTCTGATTCATTCTGCCTGCTGATTGGTCGTTCTCCCTGGCCGCTGACATCATCCTGTTGCTGGGTGGAAAACTTATGCAGCACAGCCCTCATACAGACTTCAGATTCTTGTGAAGGGGATGTTGTTGTACTCAACCCCGAAATCAGATTGTAGCTCAAATGGAATTGGAAGATATCTTTTTTGTGTGGTCACTTCAGTCATCTTATGCCTCTTACATTACAGCGCCCTCCCAACCCCCATGCCGCAATCTAGCAAATGCTTTTGTGTGGCAATTTCTCTTCCAAGCCACCCAACCCCCAACAGCCTCTAGAATACAAGAGAATAAGAAAAAAAAAACCTTATCGTTTGCCTTTGACTGTAGATGGAAGATGTCTTACACGTCTCCTAGATGGGGCTGGCTTTCTGATTAGTTCATTTGCCTTTACCATCAGAATTAAACTATGTCTTCACTTGCTACAAGGAATTGTGAAGTCACATTTAGGACTTCCTATAAAAAATGCCTTTTTACTCTCATTTATTTTCCCAGCATTCTGTAAGCCTTAGGTAAACTGGGGAAGTGATGGCAAAGGCCAACCTGTCTGTTGCCCTTTACAGTGTGCAAATAACTTTTTTATATACAATGCCTCATATGTTCTTCACAGCAGTCCTATGAATTAGCTGCTATTACTTTCCCCACTCTATAGATAAGAAAACAAACCCCCAAATAGTAAATCCTTTGCCAGCCACATAGCTCTCACATGACAAAGCTGGGACTCAAACCCATGCTTTTTAATGCTAGTTTCTGAACTCCTTTCACGCAGACATAGGATCTTTCAACCTTGGGAGGCTGAGCGATTTGTAAGAACCAGTCCAAATTAAGTAGTTAAACCAGGGCCAGAACTCAGAAATTCTTGTTCTTCGCATGAGACCTTTTCTTCCAAACCTCTTGGTAGCTCTCAAAACAACATTGGAGATGCGCTTAGATACACATTTATTTTAGAAATCTTTAGGCTTTCACAAGCTTTTACTGATTAAGTGCAGCTTGGAGGGGAACAAAATAGAAGCCTAATAATTCAGATGCACATTTGCATTTATTACATAAGGCTTCTGTGAGGGATAAGATTATCCAGTTGCAGGCTTATTTTAAGTTTTAATGGAATGACTTTGACAGAGCAGAAATAGCAGGCTTAGTAACCAGCTCAGTAACTTAGATGTCAGAGACATTTCCATGGTGGATAGCGGGGGCTCCTCAGCTCTCGGGAGACACTGGATTTCTCTTGTGAATCTCTGGCTTGGATGATTAACCACCCTTTGCTTGGCTTTCATCTTTCCTGACACAGCTTTGTCTTTCATCTCTTTCATTGCTCCAAAACCTTCTTCTCTTTAACTTTTAATACACACACAGAATATTTCAGCTTCCCCAAGTTATTTTTACATAAACAGAGCAGGAAAACATGGATATACTTCACGGAGCCTGCCACATCTGGTTTGCTCAGGTGGAAACCATACTCCCTTACCCATCTTTATTTTTAAATGAGACAACAAATCCTTCAAAAAAAGCTTAAGAGACTAAAATGTTGGAGGAAAGGAATGAAAGAGTGGGGGAGAAAGATTACTCAGACATAGAGGTGAATATTTTTATTTTCTATCTTGATCTTTATGACTGCAGCCCCAAAACACATAGTGTTGTGACTTATATTCCACCATGTGCATAGCTGATTCCATGCACTTTGCATTCTTCTCTCATTTTCCAGTTGCCGTTTTGGGTGGTAGGGGGACATTGTGGGGCTGTGTGTCCCTTGGACAGGTCTCCTGCTTTCTGTGTATGACTTAGGCATATATAGCTCACTCTCAATTTCAGCAAAACGTTTTCTCTAAAAGTGACTTCATTTCACACCACTCAGATCTTCACATTTTCACTGCCTGTGGAAATACAAACTTACCGATTTTTGTCTTTCTGTGTTATTTGAAGGTAACAAACAGTTTGTTGTGCAGAAAAACAGAATCTTAGCTTCATAGACTCCCCAGAGTGAACCTGGCCAGTTCCCACATCCAGCTCTCTCCCTCCCTGTTCAGTGGATGTACCACACCTTTGTTCCTGCTATCTTTTTTGCCTAAAGTGTGCGTCTTAAAATATGGCACAGTAAATGCTGAACAAAAACAACAATAAAATCCTATGGTCACATTGTTAGTGGCAGTTAATACTGAAATTAGACCCCAACCTCGCATGATTATTAAACGAACATTTTAATGATGAAGAAAGACATTAATGAGGTTTAAAAAAAAAATGTGTGCACCATCCAATTCCAAAACTCCAGACAGGCACAGTGGCTCATACCTATAAGCCTAGCACTTTGGGAGGCCAAGGTGGGCAGATCACTTGAGGTCAGGAGTTCAAGACCAGCCTGGCCAACATGGTGAAACCCTGTCTCTACTAAAAATATAAAGAAATTAGCCAGGAGTGGTGGAAGGAGCCTGTACTTCCAGCTACTTAGGAGACTGAGACTGGAATTCTCGAGGCTTGAACTCCGGGAGGTGAAGGTTGTGGTGAGCCAAGATGGCACCACTGCACTCCAGCCTGGGCGATAGAGCAAGACTCTGACTCAAAAACAAACAAATAAACAAAAAAGCCAAAATTCCGGACATGAAAGTCTGTCCTAGGAGTTTGGGACTTGGAATCAACCCACTCAGCCCACCTCCCACTTCATCCATTTCCCTTACCTGTTTTTTACTCTGGGAGATTCATTTTGCCCAAAAAGTAAGAGCAAATCAGGTCCACAACTGGACATTATGTTCTAAGCTAGATGATATCTAAGGACACTGCCAGCATGGCACTCTATGTTTTTGAGTCCTTTGCACAATTGTGTACTGGTTTAAGAGTTCAGCCTCTGGAATCAGGTCCCATTCAAGCCTCAGCTCTGCAACACACCAGCAGACTACAGGGAGAGACAGAAACCAAGATAAGAGTGGGGATGATTTAACCTCCCTCTGTCTACTGTCTGTTTCTTTTATTTTTCCTTCTTTCTTTTTTCTTTTCTTTTTTTTTTAAATAAATCAAGCAGAGTAACGTACCTGCGTCTTATAGAAGAGAATTAAATAGGATAATATCTATGAAATCCCTAACACAGAACTGGATGTGGGATGTTCAAAAATCCCAGTAAATGTTGCCAAGTATTTTTGCCAAACTGATAGAAACTCAGATACCTTAAAAAAAAAAAAAGATGGAGAGGAATTAATGAAAGCAAATTTCAAAAATGAGTATCTGTGGTACTCACAGTTTAGGTAATCAAAGAAGAAGGCAAAACACGTAGAGACAGAATGAAAAACTATAAATATCTCAAGATGGTTTACATCAAAAGAAGATTTTTTTTCTTATTTCTTTCAATGAGCTTTCCCAAATTAAATTGTAGTTTTTATTATATTTAGTATAACTGTTAACCAGAGTTCTATTCTCAAATTTCAGGCTGTACATGTCCTGCCCATGAAACTGGAGATCAGTGATAAGGGGGTTATGCATCCCTTCTCTCCTGATTTCACTGCATCATATGCAGAATCTCTGAGACGATCTGAAGACACTGATAACTCCTATGACATATCAGAAAGTGCTCCAAAGACCAAAGTGTATGATTCTGTGGAGCCAACACCAACGCAAAAATGTGGGACCCAGTTCCTAACCACACAGAGCTAAACTGGCCGCAGACCTGGGAACTGTCAGAAGGGCTAAATTTTATATTTTAACCCTCAAAATTTATCAAATAGCCTGGGTGTTTGGAAAGTCCATAGAAATCATGCAGGTTAGGTCACCGAATATTGTTTATTGAGTGTCAGTCACATGCAATACGCTGTGCTCAGTGTTGAGACTATGGTGATGAATAAAACGGCAACCCCATACTGACAGATACATAACAACATTAAAATGTAATGTCACAAGTAGTGTGGCACAGGTGTTCACAGGTGCTGTGGGTGCCCATAAATAGGGCACTTATTTCTAGATAGAAAATAGAGAGAGGCTTCCCAGGTAAAAACATTGTATGGTACCCTACAGGTACTGACCAATCAATTAAGAGCCACCTGGAAAGAAATCTCTACTGGTGCCATGCTAAAGGGCTTAAGGACCCTCTGAGACCTGTCACCAATTTCTTTTTTTTTTTGAGACAGTCTCACTTTGGTGCCCAGGCTTGTGTGTAGTGGCACGATCTTGGCTCACTGCAACCTCCACCTCCTGAGTTCAAGCGATTCTCCTGCTCCCACCTCCTGAGTAGCTGGGATTACAGGCATGCACCACCACGCCCAGCTAATTTTTGTGTTTTTAGTAGAGACGGAGTTTCACCATGTTGGCCAGGCTGGTCTTGGATCCTGACCTCAAGTGATCTGCCTGTCTCGGCCTCCCAAAGTGCTGGATCCATTTTTTAAATAAGATCTTGAGTTAATAAAAAGAAGACATGTTCATCAGATCTGCATGTAGCATAAAGTTGGAAGAGAGAGCTAGTAGCAAGATGCAAAAAGATACAGCAGGCAGGAGGATGGCCTGAAACCAAGAAAAATGTAAGAATTTGTATTTAAAAAAATCAAGTGTATAAGAACAGGAGGTGAAAAAACTGGTTCAGAAGCACTCCATGTGAGAAGACACAGGGAATGGTTAACTGGAATGGTTAACTGGAAGTTCTTGGTTTGACTATTAGCTTCTTAATGAAGCAAGATGTCATTGCTAAACTGTCATATCCTTAAGGGCAGGGGTCACATCTTAGATATTTTAATATCTCTTCTTTGTCTAGCATATGTCCTAAAACAGAGTATATGCTCAATATATCTTTCTGAAAGAGAGTCAAAACTAAGACTGTCCAAAGGAACAGGCTCCACTAATGAATGGGCTGTGGTCAGTACCACCAGAGAAGGCTGTTTCAGTTTTTCTCTCACGTACCATCGTAGACACTGTTCTGGGCTTTCTCCTCCCATTTCCTTCTTAAGATAAAAATCAAAATGTTTTGCATGATTTAGAAGGTGGGACCTCTTCCCCATTTGACCTCAAGCCCCACTTTCCACTGCTCTCTTCCTGGCTCATCCACTGCTCCCACTCTCAATTCCTTCCAGTCTGCACAAGTGCCAGTCTCTTTTCATGGAGCACTCCTCGCAGCCTCTCACGCTCACACACATGCACATGCACTTTCCACCTGTTTAACCTGCTTCACTGCTGCTTGTGTTTTTAACCTCCCCCTGAACCCACAGCCCAGGCTGAGACCCTCTACTACATGCTCTCCCACTTCCCCAGCACTAATCACAGTCATTATTCAATGCAAGCCATTATTCAGGGTTAATTATTGTTTCAAACCTGCCTTCCTGCTGGAGTGTAACCTCCAGAAGGCAGGAACTTCAGCTGTCTTGTGTCTTCACCGTTGTATGCCAAGCACCTGGGTCAGTGTTTCTCAGACTTTAATGTACCTGTGAATGATCTGGGGATCTTTCTAACCTGATTCAGTATGTCTGGGGTGGACCCTGAGGACCTGCATTTCTTGTGAGCTTCCAGGTGCTTCGGATGCTACTGGTCACCTGACCCACTTTGAGCAGCAAAGGCCTGTTGCACAGCCTGGCCTCTCTTCATAGCCTTTAAACCATCCCCCGGCTTTCCATCCTCACAGCTACGGCCATAGTCGCATTTCTTGGTACCTCTCATCCAGATAATCTAGTCTTCCAGCTGGATTTTCTGCTTCAGTTTCCTAGAGGTCCAGCTCATGGGTCGCATACTTTCAATTCTAAAATATAAACTTGATCATGTTGCCCCCCTTCTTTAAAAACTTTAGACGCGCCCTGTCAACCTGTAGAAAAAAAAAATCCAAGGGTCATCAAGGCATTGGCATGGCATTCAAGGCTCTATCATGAGCTTATCCCCAAATATCCAATTCTACCTCTTTTATTCCCTTATCTCACTTCTCATATTTCTGCCTTATCAAAGCCTTTGCAATTCCTTGGGCTCACTAGGCTAATCCATTCCTCCGATCTCTGTTCAGGCCACTCACTCTCCCTGGAATTCTTTCTCCCACTTCCATCCACCTGTCAAAGGTCTACATTCCTCTCCTGACTTCCCTCCCTTGTGTAAGAAGCTTTTTAGAGATTCCCCCTCTCCAAGAAGAGTTGGCTGCTTTTCTCATTTAGGTTCTGTTATAGCTGCCTGTGCTTGACTGGCCTATTTACATGGCAGCCTCTTCCTTCTGGGTAGTGAGTCCTTCGATCACAAAACTGTATCTTGTTCATCCTTGCTATCTTCATGCCTCACACATGGTTAGGACTTAAGAAATGTGTAACACAAATGAATTAATGCTATCATGCTCTGTTCCATATTTTTAAAAAGGATGATTTGACACAGGGGGAGTCCTTCTAAGGAAAGAGCAGCAGTATTGGTCCAGAATATCTGTGACATGAGAAATGGTTTAAAGAATGGTCTAAACATACAGCCTGGGGAAGAAAATGTGTCTACACATAGTAGGCACTCAGTAAATATTTATTAAATGATAGAATGAGTAAAATGAGACCTGAGTTCTCTCTTCACGTGGAGTTGTCAGATGGAAGAGAGATTACACGAATTTGAGTTTTCTGTAGCTTCAGAAGCTGGAACATTAAATCTAGGTCAGCAGATTTTAGTCCAATAATACAACACATTTCCTGATAACACCAAGACCTACTAAACTTCACTTCCACTAAGAGCCATCTAGATGAGCTCTTTATTTTAAAAATATAAAAACTAATAACATAGTCTCTGTACTAGTGTTTTTTTGTGGCAAATGACAGAAAAAATAAAGTTGTGGGTGATTTAAAGCCTCTAATGGTGTCATCAGGATGCTCTGTCTCTTTCTCTTTCTCCCCACTCCCACCTTTCCCTGTGTGGCTTCAGTGTAGGAGCCCCACAGGTCCAGCACATTTCTCCCCGAAGCAAAGGACAGCCTCCCACTCAGGGGCTGCTCTGACAAGACCAGCTGAGTGTATGGATGAACAATGCCTCATGACTACAGCGGGGGCTGTTCCCTGGAGGAACAGAGGATCACCTGCTAATGCTAGACCCGCTGCATCTGGGAGAGGAGACTCCTAGAACAAGGACAGGGCTGAGTGCAAAGGAGGGGGGCAATTTCGCAGACCCAAGCTGGCTAAGAGTTACCCAAAGAATGACAAAAGTAGCAGTTACCTACTGCAGCCTGAACACTAATTCCTATTCTGAAACTTACAACTATATTCAACATTACATTTACACATAATACATGATAAAAATTCAGTTTACAACCACTGGTTATTAAAAACTCTTTTTTATTTCTATTTTTTATTTTGAGACGGAGTTTCACTCTTGTTACCCAGGCTGGAGTGCAATGGCGTGATCTCGGCTCACCACAACCTCTGCCTCCTGGGTTCAAGCAATTCTCCTGCCTCAGCCTCCCGAGTAGCTGGGGCTACAGGCGCGCGCCACTATGCCCAGCTAATTTTTTGTATTTTTAATAGAGACGAGGTTTCACCATGTTGACCAGGATGGTCTCGATTTCTTGACGTTGTGATTCACCCACCTCGGCCTCCCAAAGTGCGGGGATTACAGGCATGAGCCACCACGCCCAGCCCATAAAAACTCTTGAGTAACGCAACTCATATTTGATTAACCTGAAAAGAATTCACTATTCCTGTGACATAGACCAGATGACTTTTTTGCATAGACTTTCTTTATTCATTTTCTTTCAAAACATTATTGTATTGAGGATATGATAATGAGAAAAACTGTCCTCATGAAGCATATCATCTCGTGGAGAAGGCAGCCAAGCAAAAAAACAATTGCAAAGAAGGTGAGAAGTATTGCAAGAAAATAACCTGTATCCATATTATTGTATCAAGATGTGAAATGATAAAGGGAAACAGTTTAATCAAGCTCCTTCATGACTAAATATCAGTTTTCCATGTTAACTTGATGAAGATGGCAGAAAGGTTATTTTTGCTGAAGTAATTTCAGGGTTTTTTTTTCTGGCATATCTGAAGAAAGGTATCTACTTGCTTGGAGTATCCAGTTTCAAACTCAGCAAAGACACCACTGTAACACGCAGACACTGCAATCGGCACCTTCAGAGGCACAGGAAACAGATTAGTTCAGGTGAAACAAGTGGCTTCTGTCAGTGGTTGGGGTTGTAAAGAACAAAAAGGGAGAAAAGTGAGGATATTGCCAATGTCGCGAATCCCACACCCCCTCAATCCCTTATGTCATCCATAGTTCTGATGTGGGTCCTGAGTTTCACTTATTTTTCTCAGATTGATGCTTTCAGCTTTTTCTCCCAGGATGTATGACCTCTCAGGTGTCACCTGTGCTGTGGATATTCTTTTTTCTATCTGCAGTGACATGGCGTATGACTCAACCTTCAGAATTTGAAGTTAATGAAAAGGTTTGGATGATCCTCACTCTTTTCCTGGGCAGAGAATAGCAATGCTTTATCTGACTTGCCACTCCAGCCTCCATCATATATTTCAAGTTATTTTGCTCCTGAATAATGGCAGTGGTAGCTGAATTACAAAGTTCACTGGAATTCTGATCTCAGCTTTTCACCTATTTTTAAAAATGTTTCCTGTTGCTTGTCAAATCTTAGTTGCGATTGTTAAGTAGCACACTGTATTTACAGTGAGTTAAGGAACATCAAGAAAACTGCTCTGGATTGCTTTGTCAACTCTTTTACAGAAAGCACAGATGTACTTCCCTCAGGTGACCTAGGAGGCAATGGGTTCCATTGTCATTTTTGGCCCACATCGTGTACCCAGCTGGACTGACATTTTAATTTCTGCCTCTTTTGTGCCTTCCATTATCCTGGGGACCAAGGTATAAACGTGTCTGGAATCACAATTCGTGTAACGTTAGTAAAATTTTGAAATAGGGCCAGGACCATTCAGTGCTTGGGATGGATTTCTTGGAGTCTCTCCAAATGTATGGGTTGTCCATTTGTGCCATGTGGCCAGACTTGAGTCTAGAATAGACAGTTAAGACAAAATTATGCTTATTGCAAGCTAGTTTTACAATGGAAAAAAAATGAGGGGACCAGTCTGGAAAGGGTTGCCTCTGTGCTTTAGAAGGCCTGTTCCATGGGGGGAATGCCGCTTGAACATAGTAAGGCTTTAGGATCCTTAGGAGGCCACTACTATATAAAGGATGATTTAAATGGAAAATGATGGCTAAGACTGAAAAGCCTCTGGTTCTTGGCAAATGTTCTGTCTACTCAAAAGGAAGATAGTTCTATGTAATATATAAAAGTAGGGCATTTTGATTCAGCCTGAGTTGGTATCCCAGCACCACCATGTATCAGCTGTATGAATTTGAGAATGTTAACTTACTTCTTAGAAAAGCAATGGTATTATGAAGTTAGGGTTAAATGAGTTATGACATATAAATGTTTAGCATGAAACCTGACACATTCAAAGTGATCTGCCGAATCTTATAGACAACTTAAAAGATTATACTCTAAGGTTTTTGGGGTCCCCTTTGGGAATTTGATGAAAGCTGCAGATTCTTACTCCTCAGGAAAAATATATACACAAAATTTTTGCACAGTTTTAGGAAATTCAAAGATCCAAAGCAGTACAGTGTTTTAGATTCAGATCCTTTGTTCTAGGCTTAGACCCATTCCCAAAAGAAAGAATAAAGTTCTCAGTTTAATTTGTATTTTATATATTTTTGATCATTTATAATCATAATCTCCCTTTTAAATTTAGAAGGATCTTATCTAGTCTAAATCCCTTATTTTATTTATTTTACTTTATTGAGGAATAATGGTGCCAATGTCCTGAAAAAAATACTCAGTATTTCAGTTAGGCAGAGAATTCTTTATCAATTTTGCATCTCTATAATAAAAAAATAATGCATTTTATCTTTATCTGCTACCTTTCATGTTTGAGATCTTCCTTAAATTTCAGTTATTTCTACTTTGTTCCTAATCCTGTTCTCTGAGATACATTTACAGCCCTTATAAATTAATGTTTATTCAAAGGCCCATGATGGATATAATGATCTTTTCATTTCTGTATATTTAAATTATCACATTAAACTCTACCCTGCCATATCCAGTTGACATTTTGCTATTTAATGGAAAAGAACTTCATGCTGTGCTAGAGTAATAACTTCATCAGGTACGAAATTAAATTAACAAAGACTTACTCAACACCTACAACGGGTGAAGCTTCATTCTATGTCACCTCAAATACATGAGTGAACAGAATCCAGACATAGCGTGTGCCCTCATGAAGCTTAGAGTCTAGCAATGAAAATGGTCTTTCTTTCAGAAGAACATTCTGGGGTTGGAATTCAATTCATGGGTGGGGCCAGAGATGAGCTGCAAGTTTCCAGCCATGTGAATGCCACCAATGTCTCCATTACCACTCCACAAGGACACTTGCTTTCATTTGCTTAAACAATAGCTGATTACGATGGGTAGCATGAAACACAGAATGACCAAAGTATGTCTAGGCAAAATCCCAGCCATAATTTCCCTCTGGCAGGAACATGAACCATGGGTGGCAACCAGGACATATTTAGGTAAGTCATCTCTAGGCTTTTTACTGCAAAAATATTTTTAAACCCTTCTACTTTGCTACCAGGATAATTTGGGTGACTTTTGAGGAGAGTTTAACAATAGAGCAAAGATCCTAGGGTTTAGCAGTTTGCTCTAGTTAGAAGGTGGCAGGAAGTAGGGCAGATGATATAGAAAGAAGCAGATTAATAAAAGGGTTGGGAGACTGGGACATGAAAAATTGGAAGTAGATCAGATATATGTGACAGGGCCAAAAGCAAGAGACATGGAAAGGCCTTGAAATCATGTAACATTGTTGAAACTGTTTATTCCTCAGAGCCCATGGGTCCCAATGACATGTTAGCTCTTCTGACTTTGAGTCACCAGTGGTGATCCATGGGCTCTGACAGTCTCCTAATCTTACTCCAGAATGCGGTCAAATGATGTTTCTGGAGCCCTGAAGGCAAAAGGCAAAGAGAACAAAACGATGAGCTGGCTCAGAGCTGGTAGGGTGTGGCTCCAGCCTCTACTCACCCTGGGTTGTTGCCTTATCTAGGGGAACGGACTGCGGGTCTTCATTTCAAAGCTACTATGGGAAGCACCAGGGCTATGGAAACTGTGATAGCAACACATAAAGGCATGTACTTTTCCTTTGCTTTTTCCACTCAGAAAAATGTTACCCCTCTCAGTTACCCTCCATATCTAGAAACTTATTCTTGTGTGGCTAAATATACCCCCTAGTTCTTTGAAAAAGGGAGAAACTCTTCTCAATATTCTTAGGAGGACTGAACTCAGACGTTGCTTCAGCCCCTCTTGCCTGAGATGTCACTGCACAATGAGCTAAGGACTATAGGTGAAAGGCAGAAATTAGTTTTATGACATCTGAGGAAGGTGAAATCAACCTAAACGAGTTGCATCATTAACTCAAGAGAACAAAATCATTCACTTCTGACCTGGTAAAGCAGGACTTTTTCATGTGCTCTCGTAATTCATAGACCACAATATTTTTAGTGGAGGGATTGTTTTTCTCTTCTTCCAGTGAATGCTTTGATAGACAAGAGTATAAATATCCTGTAAGATGGGTCTATGGTTTTGTAAACAACCGGAAATAAATAAGGCATTTTGCTTGATGACTAAGCCAGACTTACAAAAAGGCTTCTACAGACAGAAGGCAATCGTAAAAGGCAAGGAAGACCTTTTAGAAGAAAAACTGTGGTGCTCGGAACACGCTTAAATACTCTTACCTATTTACCACCAAGGGGATTCTCTCAGCCTGGCCCCATATTAATAAAAACCAGACTTATTTATAATATGTGTGGATTATTCCTTGAGTCATACAGAATATATTGGTCATATTATCTTTTACATTTTGTTCATATCACAAAAGGTAATTGCTTCCTGCAGAGTAAAAGTAGAAATCATTAGCTAAGCTAGTAGACAAAGCTCTTGAAGTATTCCAAAGAACTCTATCTCAGAGTTCCAGCTCTTCAATGGGAATAATATTTCCTTTTCATTAACTGGCAAACTGTTATTTTTCAGTTAAAAACTTAAAGGATGGTCTTTAGCTTAGAAAAAAAAAGAATTTGTTGAAAGCAGGACACATAAAAGTATATATACGTGTGTGTGTGTGTGTGTGTGTGTGTGTGTATGTACACATACACTCACCTGCATACATACGTAAAGCCACATTTTAGAGATCATCTTTCTTCATTTAGAGAGAGGTTAGAATGAAGAATATATTCGGGTCATTTAATTTCTCCATGACCCTAGCTTCTTCATTTTCAACAGTATCACTGCCGCTAAGTTTTCTTAGAATGTGACTGGACAGACTAACAGAAGATAAAAATGTACTTTGCAAACACAAGTGCAATAAAGATGTTTAATGATAAACCCTGAGTGCTATCAAGCACTTGAGGCCCTTTTAAATCAAAACAAACTGTCTTGTTAAATCGTACTAGGGAACCCAAAACATTAAAATTCAAGTAAATTTTGATTGCTATTTAAAAAATATATTTTTGTATGCAATTTTTAAAAAATAATACAAATAGCTAACATTTACTGAATACTCATGATAGGAGAGAACTGTTCTGAGTGCTTTACATATGTCTTTTAATTTACTCCTCACCAAAAAAACAAACAAACAAACAAAAACCCTATAAAGTGATGAAAAGTGAAGTTCGAAGAGTTTTTGAACAGTGACTAGATTATACAATATTGAGGTAAAAAAAAAAAATAACAGAAAATTTTCAATTTTACCCTTAGAGAAGTCTTAGGCAATACATTTTAGGTCACAGCTAAAGTTACACTTGCATAATGAGAATGTTTCCATTTGCTTCCATTCCTGGACATTCTAGTTCCCCATAGACAAGTGGAATGCCTAGATGTTCATGTCCTCACTGAGAATAGAAAATGCAAAGTGACAGGTCTGGTATATACAGAAATAACAGTAGTGCTATCTCAACAAGAGCAAGGCCAGCACAACCACAACCCATCTAGTACTGCCCAGGGAGGACATTTTCTTTTCTTCACCATACCTGAAAGACGGCAGAGTGAAGTATCTCCTTTATTTTCCAAAGGTTTAGTTAATCCTAAGAACTATTTCATATATCAGATAGAAAATGAGTTCAAGGGTTGCTGAGCTCAGCATGAGTCCAGGATAAACTAGGGAGAGATAGAGAGGCAGAGAGAGAGCAAGGGCAAGAGCGAGAGCGAGAGCGAGAGAGAGAGAGAGATTGATTTAGAAAGGAAAGGAAGGAGCAGTGGCTCCCGCAGAGATGAGAAATATGATGCAAAGGAATGGAAAACCAGAACAGTCCAGCTCTACTATGGTTAGCTGAGTCTCCTCTAAAGTTAGCAATTGACCCTAAAGAAACATATCAGTTAGTTGTCCAGGGACATTCTACCTCTGGCAAGTTGAGTGAAATTAAAACATTTACATGTTTACATTTCCAAAACTAAATGACCTCCTAGCATACACCTGGTCCCCTTTACAACCACCCCACAGAGCCTACCACAGTGATACTTAATTTGCCTCCTGACATAAAGTGCCCTCATTCCCTTTATTTTTGTCCTGACAACTTCCTTCTTAAAGGCTTTTGAGGAAATGTAACTTTGATTTTTGTTTTTATTGCTTTGTTTTCCTTTTTCGTTCATAAACTCTGGGAAGCCATTAAACCAGACCTGGAGGCCTTAAGTCTGAATGAAGGATAATGTGTGGAAAGGGAGAAAGCCTTTGTCTCTCAGTTTTCTGTGTAGGCAGTTGATAGCATAGACATATTAGCGTCACTTTAACCTGAAACCTGGAGAGGAGAAGCACTCTGGGTAATAGATTACTGATTGTCATTCTCTAACTTGAAACAAAAAGGTTCTAAAAAGTTTGAGGTTTTTGCACAGCAGACATTCTTAGTGAAACACAGACTGTAAGAATTTTTCTGTGTAAAAACTGAAACGGGGGTTTTCTGGCTCAGTAAGTTCTAGTTCTTTCTTTTGGAATGTCCTGACTTTCACATCCATTTACTAATGAGAACTAAGGGTAATATTTCATATGTATAAGTGCTTGACATTGAAATGAAGGAAGATTATTTCCATCAGTCTCTTTCGGTTGAAAGAAACAGAATTAAGTTACTTCACAAAATCAGCAGTGGGAGGAGATTAGATCAGTGAAGGAAATTATTACAAAGATACACAAGGACTGGAAGTGGAAAGGCACCAGGATTTAAAAAACTCTAAATACCAGTGTCTCAAGCTTCTTTGCTTGCTTTCTGTGTCTTGCCCCATCCTCCTTCCCCTCCCAGCTTCCTCACCCTTTATTTCCTATCCGTTCTGTTCCTTCTTCGTTTTAGTTTGCATATGGTTCATGACATCCTCTTACAATCTGACTTTGCTGCCAACTGGCTTAGTATCATAGTTTCCTGATGCCAAATTTCCAAGAAAGGAATCTGATTGGCTCAGATTATCATCTTGAGCTAGTCCATACAGATGGATGGCTAGGTTACAGAATGACTGTATTTGAGTCAAGTGTCTATTCCTTGGTTGACTCACATAGTACAGAGCATGATTATTTAGAATAATGCCACCAGCAGAAAGATTTATTTGGAGGAGGCTGTGGATAGGACAGGTTGATATGAACATCTTGAATTGCTGGCAGGTTATGTGGAAACAAGTTTATTCATCTTATTTCTAATCCCAGCTCATTGCATTAGACCTGTACTTGCCTTGATATATCATGTAAAAGTACCAACAGCACCTCCTTCTTCTACCCTTGTTAATTTTATCAACTTTATCTACATTATGTCCATCACCTTATCTCCATGACTAGCCAAGTGCTTAGGAATCTTCAGACTTATATCTCAGAACATTTGGAATTTTGACTTGAGTGCCAACAAAAGTATTTTTCTTATCCAAAGATCACCCAAAATTTTTTTAGCATAATATGCCAGTAGGTAATAAAATACTAGAATAGAGAATAATGGATATGTTTTGTCTATTCTCATAGCATTTATTTCAATAGGTGTCCAGTGAGCTATATTTAGTGGGCGTACGAGAGATTTATTCTAGTGGACCTTATAGTTTTACAACCTAACAGAGCTAATTAGTTCAAAGAATATTTCTAAAAATGACTAACTGAATAATGCCAAAGCATGACTTTATAACACTGTAAATGCTGGTGGCATCGAGCAGATCTGGGTTCAAATCAGAGCTCTACCCTCTGACTAAACTTTCAATTCCTATAAATCACATGTAAAATGAAGATAATAATAATTATTTCATAGATGTATTATAAATATTAGGCAAAATAATGTATGTAGGTTATTGAATAATTATTGGCACATACTAAGTACTCAGCAAATGATAGTGGTTGCTTCTATTGCTATATCTATGATGATTATCACTACCATGAGGATGGTGGAGATTACAGAATATAGATTAGAAATGTGATGGTTATCAGTAAGTACTTTACAGACTTAGGACAGATAATATAGATGTACTTGTCAGAAGGTGCACACATATCACTTGCACACACAAATGGAACTCAGCAGAGTGGGGGCTAAGTGTGAAATGCTAAATGTTAGATAAAGAAGTGATATTATTTCATTTGGAAAAAGATATTAAAATTTTGGTGAATTTTTAATAGGGATAGTGCCCCTTAGAAAAGAAAGGAAGATTTGCACTCCTCATGAAAGTTTGCTTACTGCAATGTAAAAAGCCAGGATTCACAAAAGTTTTGCAATTGGAACATGAACTATATTAAAATGGGGAACTGGAACACTTGGGAAAGGACCTACTAGATAGAGTGTCTGGGAGTTACTGTTGGAAACCAGGAGACAGTCCATTTCTTGGGTTAACATTTCACTTCCTCAGGGAGGCTTAGAGCAGGTTTGATCGCCTGGTCTTTGTGTTCCCTTCCTGTGTTTTCCCCTACTATGACACTTGTTACATACTGGCATTATTTGTTTAAAGTCCATCTTCTCTGCTAGGTTACAAATTCTGACTCACGTTCATCACTTGTCACCATGACTAGTCAAGTGGCTGGCACATAGTAAGCACTTCACAAACATGGAGTGCTTGAATGCATGAATGAGTGAAGTAATGAACATGGAATTAGGAGATGATTTCATTATATACTGCTTTGTATTGTTCTCTGGTATTTATAGGAGTTAAGCCTATCTTCCTGTTGACATTGTAAATTGCATTTAAACATAGCAAGAGTTTTGCATCATATGTCTTCGACACTACCACTGAGATGTACCCAGTTACAGGCATAAATGCACAAAAGATCTTTCAGGACTCTGCTGATAACCCTTTATATATTCTATTTTCTATTTCTCTTCTGTACCAATGCAGAGATTATACTTCAGTCTCACTGTTAGATTATAAGCCTGTCCTTTGTTACTTTTATCACCAGGACTTACTACTTGGTAAGGGTTCAACAAATAAATGACTAAATAAGGATTATCTGGACAGTATATATTTCAAAGCATAATTTTCCAATTTTGCAGCTTTACAGAATCTCAAAAGTTGCTGCTGTGATTCCAAGCTTGCAGTTCATGTGAGAATGCATCATCTCAAGACATTTCATCTTTGAAATTGCTGTCTTTGTTGCCATGATTCACGTACATTTTGTGAAATGTGTCTTCTTGCTCATAAAGCAAATTTCACCTTTGTATAAAAATATATTTACAATTTTAAGACATTTGGGAATTGTTTGGTTAAAATAATCTATTCACTTGGTTTCTAGTTAACAAACTCTAATATATCCAATCATTTCATTCAGTGAGTTTTTTGAGCACTTCTTAGATTCCATCTTTGTCCCTAAAGATGCTCAAAGTCTGGATGTGCCACAGTCACATCCAGAAGATCTGAAAGTGGAAGTATAAATTATTCCCTTTCAAAGGGCTCCTTCAATCCCACCTATGTCCTGTGTCAATTTCCTGTAAATTCCTTACAATAGAATACTACTTTATCTAAGACTTCTAAGTCAACAAATTATAACTCCTTTGTACTTTCATTAACTGTACTTTCCTACTCCCAAACTGCCTTATGCCTGTGTGAATTTTTCTATTCTATTAATCTATTCCCCCTTTTTTAACACTTGGTCAGCCAGTATATTTTACAGTAATGTTATATATAGATATATATATATATTTCTGTCTCAATTTCCTCATTTCTGAAGAAGGATTGAATATTTGGGACAGTGGATTTGGAAGATCAGGAAGACTGTGGCTAACAGAAAAATAATCCCTGAGAGAACAAATGAAAACCAATACAACTCTAGTGATATCTGAGAATAGAGCTGCTTTTACTTTTTCTCCACCTACTTGAAAAAATTTTCCTACTTCTCCTATACACTGTTTCTACTAGATTCTCATTGAAATATACTAAGACAAAACAAATTCACAAAATTATGGAGTTTAAAGAGGTCTTTGAAATTCTCTACTTAGACATAAATTAATCGTGAATTTAATAAAGTTTAAACTTTAGGGCCTTTCACTAGCATTGGCCCCTTCTGAGACCCTGGGAGAGGTCCAAGCAATTTATTCACATGGTCATACTTTTAAATACATTCCAAAAGTAAGCTATTATAACCATTATTGGTAAAGACCACAGTTTCTTTGTATTCTAATTTCCATCCTTCACAGTCTCCCTCATGCTGGAGGCATTGGAGAAGCTGTGGGTATCACTGTTGATCTGGCTAAGGGGAAGTTGAGATGGATATACCTTTAGCTTGAGTTTAATGAATTAAATTTATGGTTATCACAGTCATTTCAGGTACAGTTGTTATTTCCAGTGGTGCCAATAAAAGAATGGGTTCTAGGAATACTCCCACTGCTCACTGGGCCAATTCACCAGGCATAATATGACAAAGATGTAAGATTACAGACTATTTCATGACACACATATGTCCTAGGACGCTCAGCACTGGGAATGTGTGCTAGTGGAAAGACTGAATTTCTTTTCCGTTCCCTCTAAAAAAGATAGTATTACAAAAATCATTAATAGGCCAGGCATGGTAGCTCACGCCTGTAATCCCAACACTTTGGGAGGCTGAGGCGGGTGGTTCACCTGAGTTCAGGAGTTCAAGACCAGCCAGGCCAATATGATGAAATCCTATCTGTACTAAAACAATACAAAAATTAGCCGGGTGTGGTGACATGTACTTGTAGCCTTAGCTACTCGGGAGGCTGAGGCAGGAGAATTGCTTGATCCCAGGAGGCATAGGTTGCAGTGAGCCAAGGTTGCATCACTGCACTTCAGCCTGGGTGGCAAAGCAAGACCTCGTCCAGAAAAGTAAAGAAAAGAAAAGAAAAAAGTCATTAACATATGAAGAGGAAATTGGAATATACAGCCCAAAAGATGTAGGGAAAAAGTAATATAGGGTTGAGTCAGTCAGTTAATAAAAATTTATTATTTATCTGGATTCTGTGATTTTATAGTATTTTTCAACTTTTAAAAATGTATTGTGATTTTATTTCTAATTTTAAGTGAGTATTCGGTTTCATAACTATTAATAATTTTGCATCCAAGATTTTACATTCCTTTTTTAAAGAAGGTTCCTATAGCATCTAAGTTTGGGTCCCCACAAAACCTGATCTGCTTTGACACAATGTAATCACCCTTCCACATTTAAAAGATAAGGAAGATGGGGTCTAATATCATATAGTTCACAGCATTACTGAACTAAACCCTAGGTCTCTTGACTTTCTGTACAGTGCTGTTTCTACTACCCTATATTATCTTACTTTTGAGACAAGTATCCCAAAATCAAAGATCTTCACTGGGCAAATAAAAAAAAATTTCCTGGGCCAGGAGCGGTGGCTCATACCTATAATCCCAGTACTTTGGGAGGCCAAGGCGGGAGGTTTACCTGAGGTCAGGAGTTTGAGACCAGTCTGACCAACATGGAGAAAGCACATCTCTACTAAAAATACAAAATTAGCCAGGCGTGGTGGTGCATGCCTGTAATCCCAGCTACTTGGGAGGCTGAGGCAGGAGAATCGCTTGAAGCTAAAAGGTGAAGGTTGCGGTAAGCTGAGATTGCGCCATTGCACTTCAGCCTGGGCAACAAGAGTGAAACTATGTCTCAAAAAATAAAAAATAACAAAAAAGACTCCTGACAATGGTATATAATAATATAACTTACATGGCATTTATTATAAGCTATGCATTGTTTTAAAGTGCTTTGTGTAGAATTCATTTAATCTTCAAAAAGCTGTATGGCAAAGCTTATCTTAGTATCTTCATTTATACAGATGACAAACATTGAGATGCAGTAAAGTTCAGTAACTAGACCAAGGTCACACAGTATGTGGAGAGTATAACATCCTTTATATCGTGTCAGATCATAGCAAGCATTTATTTAGGGCTTACAATGTTTCGGTCACTTTGCTGAGCACAATAATGCATTATTTCACTCCATCTTTACTATTACCCTTTGAGTTAGGTAGCATTGTTACTCCATCTTACAGATGAGGAGATTGAAAACGTAGAAAAATTTAGTAATTTGCCCAAGGTCATACATTTAGTAAGAGGCAAAGTCAATACTCAAATTTATGTCTAACTCCAGAGCCAGGGCTGCTAGCCTCTATGTGATTGCCCATCAAATAAAACACTCTCAATGCATCAGGCCTGGCTTCCTTGCTCTTTCAATATTACCACATTTCCTGTGGCCCCTTTATTCTAAAGCAACAATTAGAATAGGGAGTTGAGCAGAATAAGGATAAAACGTGGAGTTAGCAACATAAAGGACATAGTAGTTCCTTCTTAGATAATTTTCCTCCCCATTGTGAATATATATATATATATATAGTGTATATATGTGTGTGTATATATATTATTAGTTCATTTTCACACTGCTGATAAAGACATACCCAAAACTGGGAACAAAAAGGTTTAATTGGACTTACAGTTCTACATGGCTAGGGAGGCCTCAGAATCATGGCAGGAGGCAAAAGTCACTTCTTACACAGTGGAAGCAAGAGAAACATGGAGAAAAAGCAAAAGTGGAAACCCCTGATAAACACATCAGATCTCATGAGACTTATTCACTATCTCAAGAATAGTATAGGGAAGACTGGCTATCATGATCCAGTTACTACCCGCTGGGTCCCTACCACAACACATGGGATCTCTGGGAGATATAATTCATGTTGAGATTTGGGTGGGGACATAGCCAAACCATATCAATATACATATATATTTTTTTTCAGGGTACCTGACATCATCATACATCACAATATTGCTTGCATATTTCCTTAGCTTTTGTTATAGTAAAGAGATGACAATTTTATTTTTAATTAATGTTCTCTGATAAAGTTAACAGTGATAACTAACAGATCAGTAATTTAGATACTGGAGAAGGTTTTTATGGAGGTTGCATATTCAAATCCCTACAAAGGGTGAGAAGATAATAGAAATAAAGTGGGAAAAATTTAACCCCTAGGGAGTGGCAGGGATTTTAGTCCAAACCAAATAGCAGGTACGGAGCTTGACAGATGGTTGCCATGTGGGAATATAAGCCCAGTGTGACCAGATTTGATAATTTTTCTAAAGAAACTGGAAATCTAGATTTTTAGTGTAAAAAAAGTCCTAAACTGTGAATATTTGAAAGCAATTCAAAAAATTTTAAGAAGCATCATGGTGGCTGACATTGTATAAGCCAAACAAATCAACCACACCCTTCACATCTATAGGCCTTTTGTAGTCTGGTTTATACGGAGGTTAAATACAGAAAACTCTGATCTGAAAGGTTAGAAGAGAAAGCTGACAGGAATTTGGGTCCTGGTGGAATATTTGTTTTTTTAAAAAATGAGCTTTGATAAGAACAATCTTAGTGGAGGTGGGTGATTGAAGAGGTGAAATAAGATGGGAACTAAAGTAGTAGCCTTTTTGGGAACAGATCCTCTTATTTTTCCTTTGGAGTAGTATTGGTCTTGGGCCTTATGAAAAAAAAAGCAGGAATCTAATTAACAGCTCTAAGGAAGTAATCAATTTACAATTGTGTGAAGTGTAAATTCCTTTGTGCAAGAAACAAATTACAGTATTTGCAAATGTGTAAATAATGCAGCACTTTCCAAGCAATCCAAATGCTTTGTGTGTCCCCATGAGAAAGAAAAAGAAGCCAGAATAGGCAAAATGTTAGAAAATGACTTATTGTCCCAAGAAATGGAATTTAAAAAATATCTTTAGTAATTGATTTTTCTCAAGTCTTTATCTAGAAAGTACAGACGATCTCAGTTCTTCGGTCAATAGAGTGAGAATATCTAAAGTAGTAAAAACCATTTCAAGTCCAAAAGTCACAGCATATTATTAACAGGGTAACTTCTTTCAAAAGTGCTGAACACAGAAGTTTTCCTTCATCCCTCCTACACCTCTGGTTTGTAGACAACTTTCATTTTATAAAGAGAGAATGATGCCCAACCCGTAATAGTTAATATGCTCAATGTCAGAGAAGAATTGGTGAGAGATAAGAAGATGAACCTAAACTCTCTGCCTCAAAGTAGCGGATTTTTGTGAACAATTCAATTCACACTTATTGGGGCACTTAAAGAGTGAAACTCATAAATTTCTCCAATATTTTTTTGAGGACTTCCCTATGGAGTGAGCTAGGAGCCAAGGATACAAAGTAAATGTTACTTTATCCTGCCTTCAAAGGGTTTGAAGTCTAATGAGAAAACAGGATTTAAATCTATCATTTCCATAGTGAGCTTTTTGGTAAAGAAGAGGTATAGAGGGGCACTACAGGTGCTTAGACAAGTGCTTCATTCAGGAAATGTTTCAACAGGTGAAGATATTCACCAGGCAGAAGGAAGAAAAGAAAGGGATTAAAGGTAGGGGTATGTGGAATACTGATGGGCCTTATGCAGAATTATAGCTTTCAAGTGATTGCTGTCACCTGTGTTCTTATTCAAATCTTTCCACAAAATATTTTAGCAAGTTGCACCAGGAGCCTTAAGACATATATATATCCCTTTACTCAGAAATCCCAGGCCTAGGAATCAGAGATGCTGCCAGGAACTTACGTAAGAGGAAATTTATTTCATTATTTACAACCATGAAAAACCTGAAACAACCTACACATTCAACAGTAGCATAAGAATTAAGTTGGAGAGAGATCTAAGATGGCCAATTAGCAGCAGCTCAGGATTGTAGCGCCCACTGAAAGCACAGAGAGTGAGTGGACGCCACATTTTCAGACGAATTTTTATTGCCCACGGACCAGGAGATTCCTGGCGGAGGAGCCCCACGGGTCACCACAGTGACTCTTTGGCCGGCGCGGCCGTTTTGCAGGCGCCCCAGCGCGGCGGTTCTCAGTCTGGAGTATATGGGACTGAGTGCCCTTTTAGTTGGCATTTGGAGCTCTGGGAAGGCAGAGTCTCCCATTCAGTTGATTGAAAAGCGGATTGAACCAGAGCAGGAGATTCCCGGGCACAAAAGCACCACGAATCTTAATGCCGCTGTTTCAGCCCGCGTGGTGGGTCGCCGCAGGGGAAGGCTGGTCCCCCTCCCACAACAAAAAAAAAAAACACAGCAATTGGAACTGCTGAGGATTGAGAGTTTCACAGCAAGTACAGCTGAACCCAGGAAGGTCCAGCTCTGTGGGGGAGGGGCATCCGCTGAAGGAAAACTAAGAAACAGAAAAATTTTACCACCAACAAGCTGGACGTCCACTCAGAGACCTAATCTGAAAGTCAGCAATTACACAGACGACAGGTGGATAAATCCACAAAGATGGGAACAAACCAGCGCAAAAAGGCTGAAAACACCCGAAATCAGAATGCCTCTCCTCCTACAGAGGATTGCAGTTCCTCATTACCAACTGAACAAGGCCTGATCGAGAATGAATGTGAGGAATCAATAGAATCAGCCTTCAGAAGGTGGATAATGAGAAACTTCTGTGAGCTAAAAGAACATGTTCTAGCCCAATGCAAGGAAACTAAGAACCTTGAAAAAGGTTTGACGAAATGTTAATGAGAATGGACAATTTAAAGAGGAATATAAGTGAATTAATGGAGCTGAAAAACACAATACGAGAATTTTGCGAAGTATGCACAAGTTTTAACAGTCGAATTGATCAAGCAGAAGAAAGGATTTCAGAGGTCGAAGACCAACTTAACGAAATAAAATGAGAAGACAAGATTAGAGAAAAAAGGGTAAAAGGAATGAGCAAAGTCTCCAAGAAATATGGGACTATGTGAAAAGACCTAATCTACATTTGATAGGTGTACCTGAATGTGACAAAGAGAATGAATCCAAGCTGGAAAATATTCTTCAGGATATTATCCAGGAAAACTTTCCTAACCTAGCAAGCCAGGACAATACTCAACTCCAGGTAATACAGAGAACACCACAAAGATATTCCTCAAAAAGAGCAACCCCCAAGGCACATAATCATTAGATTCAGCAGGGTTGAAATGAAGGCGAAAATACTAAGGGCAGCCAGAGAGAAAGGTCAGGTTACCCTCAAGGGGAAGCCTATCAGACTCACAGCAGATCTCTCAGCAGAAACCCCTACAAGCCAGAAGAGAGTGGGGGCCAATATTCAACATTCTTAAAGAAAAGAACTTTCAACCCAGAATTTCACATCCAGCCAAACTAAGTTTCATAAGTGAAGGAAAAATAAATTTTTTTCCGAACAAGCAAATACTCAGAGATTTCATCACCACCAGGCCTGCTTTACAAGAGCTTCTGAAAGAAGCACTATATACAGAAAGAACAACCAGTATCAGCCATTCCAAAAAACCCGTCGGTAAGCTGCATCCAGACCCATCTCACATGTAAGGATATACAGAGACTCAAAACAAAGGGATGGAGGAAGATTTGCCAACCAAATGAAGAGGAAAAAAAAAAAAAAAAAAAAGCAGGAGTTGCAATTCTCGTCTCTGATAAAATAGACTTTAAAGTAATAGAAACCAAAAGAAATAAGAAGGACATTGTATAATGGTAGAGGGATCAATGTAATGGGAAGAGTTAACGATCCTCAGTCTATGCACACCCAATATAGGAGCACCCAGATACATAGGGCAAGTTCTTGGTGACTTACAAAGAGACTTGGACTCCCACACAATAATAGTGGGAGACTTTAACACTACATTGTCAATATTGGACAGATCAATGAGACAGAATGTTAACAAGGATACCCGGGACTTGAACTTAGACCTTGAACAAGTAAACTTAATAAACATTTACAGAACTCTCTACTCCAAACCCACAAAACATACATTTTCTTCAGTAACACATCACATCTATCCTAAAAGTGACCACATGGTTGGGAGTAGATCACTCCCCCAGCAATTGCATAGCATTTCATAGGTTTGAATGAAATATTGGTTGGCTGTTTGTTTGTTATTTTCCTCCCTTATTCCTTCCTGTCTCCATTGTATAACACAGTTATTAGTATAGGGGAGCTTTTCAATACCCATTTTTAGACTGCATTCTAGCCTGGGCAATAGAGCAATATTCCCATTCTCTCTCCCTCTTTTTCTTCTTCTTTTTCCCTTTCTTTTATTCTCCTTTTTTCCTTCTTTCTCCCTTTCTCTTTTTTTCTTTTCTTTCTTTTTCTTTCTAAAAAAAGAAAAAACAAAACAAAACAGTGTGTCTGCAGAAAAAAAAAAAGAAGTAAGTTATGGTACATCCAAGCTATGTGATTTTATGGATTCCTTGTTTTAAAAAAATCATATTTTAAAAGAATATTTCAAAGTAAGCAAAATGATTTAATGAAATCAATGATATGCAAAATGATATGCAATGTTTAATGAAGTATCATCCTAATTTTGTAATAAAAAAGTTAAAAAGTAGTCTGGTGGCAGGGTCTGGGGAAGGGGTGGCAGGTGCCATCTCTGGCCAGGAAGGTGGCAAGAAGAATCCCTTGAAAAGGCCCAAGAAGCAGGCCAAGGAGATGGATGAGGAAGATCAGGCTTTCAAGCAGAAACAAAAGAAGAGCAGAAGAAACTTGAGGAGCTAAAAGCAAAGGCCGAGGCGCAGGGGCCCCTGGCCACAGGTGGAATTAAGAAATCTGGCAAAAAGTAAGCTGTTCCTTGTCCCTGAGGAGATGGTGGTCCTTTATTTCATCCGTATTTAAACATCTGTATTCCCTGCCATAACATCTTTTGCCACCGATAGCTGGAATTAAGTGTTGTCTTGGAGGTGTTGTACATTTAAGAATAAACTTTTGTTAAAAAAAATTAAAAAGTAGTTCTCAAAATTGGTTGTAATTTTCACTCATATCCTACTTTTCTAAAGTTCTTTCTTGTTTGAGACATACCAGACAACAAAAGGGTGGAGTTTCTCCTTGTTCTAAGTAAAATAAAAAGAACTGGCTTTTGTTTCTTTCCCTCCTGGGTTTGCGAATCACATTCTCTTTATGGCATTTAGGCTGGTTAGGAAAGGAAGAAAAGCCAGGTGAAGAATGGAAGAGAAGGAGATGTCCAAAATTGGACATTTCCATGGGAGAGGAGAACAAGTATGATGGGAGCGAGTGTGTGAGGACAGACCAGAAAGGGTGGCTGCTGTGTTAAGAATAAGGAACTGGCATTGAGTAGTTGAGGGCAGTACATAAATACATATATGATGGTTCAGTATAAGAAATGTCACAATGCAATACATGATTAACTGCCAAATAAATAGCACTATAGACAGTACATATTATAATAGTTTGGAAGAATTTGGTGGAGAGAGCCATCATATGGTCAGATACATGTATGTAACCATATGTTATTGAAGATATTCATCCTCTAAAATCTCCTGTTAGCAATCTTTGTTAGAGGGTGTTATTGTATAGGGCTAGATTCTCTTGGCTTTACTTTCTGGGGGATTTAGTTACTAAAGAACTTAAAGGATTTCATTTCGAAAGGATTTTTAGCTGTCAAGTGAAAAAAGAAAAGGTTATAAGAAGAATGTGCTAGAAAACAATATGAATTTAAAATACTATTTGAGAAAATTCAATCTGCACAAAAATTCACTTATCCTTCAATTTCTCCTTTCCTTTAAAATGTACTCACATAAAATCTGCTTTAAAAGACAGAACCAGCCAAGAATATAGCCCAAGAAATTTACCACTAAATGGGGACACATATGTGTTTCTTAGAAAAACTGTGCCTTGCTGACTTTCTCCTTAGATTTCTTGGTTCTCTGCATCGAAGGGCATGTGGTAATTCCTTCCTTTTCTGAATTCGGTTGCTTTTACAGTTTCTTCTAACTGAATCTTAAACACCTTCCCCACACCATTGCTATTTAGGTTGTATATGTCTACACAGCATCAAGCGACCTTTAGCCAACACTGGCTAAATGGATCAACACCTTTACCCAACTACATAACTTAGACTCTTTTGGGGTTTTCTAGTCTATTTTAATCTATTTAAACCTGACACCAGCAGATTTCCATTTCCTTTGTTCCTTGTGTAGACTTGGTTTATATATGTTGGTCTCTAAAAAGGGACAGAGAGGAGACAGCTGTTGAGAAATGAGATTGGCAGTTTTAACCACACAATTTGGTCTAATAGCTTTGATATGCTAAACTTGCTAGCTCCTGCAAGTGTACCTTTCCCATTTTGCATACCACCACCCTGAATCCCTAAGGAAACAAGGTTTTTTTTGTTTTTTGTTTTTAATTAAAAAGAAGAGAAAGAAATGCAAATCAGTGAAATTGTTCTTTTAAATCATCTTCACACAGATTTCATTCTACGAACTGCTTCACAAATCCTGGTACGCTAGAGACCTTTAAAAAAGGAGAAGCCAAGAATGCTGATTAGGTTCTAAAAATCGAAAACAGGTGATGTCATAATGCATAGTCCTGTGGCCACGGCCATGGCCGAGTGGGGAGCTGGGCTCCAGTGAGCACAGCGCTCCGTGCCAATAGGCGATGCAAGTTATCTCTGAGGCCCGGAGCACACGAGTGAGAACCCGGCACCAATCAGGTTTTCGCTCTGCGCTTGCCTTTGTTCTCACTCAGGAGCAGGTTGCGGGCGTCCAGCATCGGGAATCCGCATTCGACTCGCACGCGCATTGCTAGCCCCTTCGGGAGACCTGGCTCCACTGTCCGTCTGTCCCCCTAACACTCGGTCAGCCTGCGCTCTCCCCAGTCACATCTGCCTTCTCTCCGCATAACGTGGACGCTAAAACCCTGACTCACAATTTTTAGCTTTGGAAGAGGCAGGTTTGGTCTAATAGTTTTTAAAGGCAATTTGTTCTCTAAACCTTTCTGAGCGGGGCTCTGTTCTGCATGTATCCGAACAGCTGCCTCAGGAAGGACTTTTGGGCGAGAAACAAGACCCTTTGGCCTTTTCGTGCTGGACAAGTAAAGAAACTTTCATCTCTTAAGATAACTGCGAGAAGGTGCTTCTATACATAGAGGAGGAAACCGCTAAACCAGGTTTTGTGTTTCTCCCCCTCAAACTCGATTACTTGCATAAATATACATATAACTCAGACATTTATCCCCATCCGCCTCCCAAGCCTCAAGTAACTGAAGTCTTTGCAAAACAAGGTTCACAATAAATGATGCATAAAGTTCTTTGAGATCCCTGGATACAAAGTGCTACATAACTGCAGTCTTTTTCACAGCTAAAGTTAGATTTTGATGGAGAGAAAGCCTAACCACTGCCCTGAAGGAACATTTAAACCTCCCACCCCCCTCCCCCTTTCTCGAGAGATCAGGAAATATTTAGCTCAATCTTAGACTCTCTAGCGAGCTCTAGCTCCCAACTATTTATCTCATTCTCACCATTTCTGCCGGGACCTAGAGAAGGGGGCGTGATTTGTCTTGGGGGTGGGACTTGGAGGGCGGTATATTTGCATATGACACACCCTCGTCCTCTTATTGGCAGAGGAGAGCAAACTGTTCCTTGCTACCCTACTACTTAGCTAACCGCCATCTCCCTGCAGTTCGGAGCCTCGGAGATAAACTTAACTTGCCCGGAGATTCAAGGCGTCCTCGGCCCCTGCGATTGGCCGGCGCGACTCCCAGTCCGGCTCTCGTTGCTCATTGGCTGCGGGCTAGCGCCCTGGGGGCGTAGCCGGAGCTGTCCGATTGGCGGGAGGGGCGGTACCGGAGCGTGGAGGTGGTGAAGGTGGTGGGGCGGCGGAGGCGGGGCTGCACTGAGGCGCTGCGGCGGCGGCGGTGGCGGTGGCAGCGGTGGTAGCGGTGGTGGCTGCTCGTCCTAGCCTGGCGGGGGCGGGGTCTGGAGGATGGGGGCGGGTGGAACAACGGGCCGGTGAGGTGCAGCCGCCGCCGTCTCCGCCGTCGCTGGGGCAGCTGCCGCGGTGGTCGCCTCAGGCATTGCCGCTCGCTTTCGGGCCGTCGCCTCTCCTCCCGACATCCCGCCCTGAGGAGGCTGAGGCGGAATAGCGGCTGGCGGCGGGGGGACGGACCGGCCCCGCAGTGGCCGCAGTGACAGCCCGGCCCCGGCCCTCCGCCCGCTCTCGCTTCGGAGCCCGCAGCCACGATGAACCGGGGCGGCAGCAGCCCGTCGGCCGCCGCCAACTACCTGCTCTGTACCAACTGCCGGAAAGTGCTGCGGAAGGTATGGGCTCGGCTCTGGGTCCTGCCGGCGAGGGTCGCTTCCTGTCGGCCGGGGCTCGGGCAGCTCGGCCCCGCGCGCGCACTGGGGGAGGCCCAGAGGGATCCCCGGGCACCGTCCCTCCGCAGGGACTGAGAAAGGGGGCGTGGGTTGAGGGCGGGAGGGTTTGGACTGCTGCTGCTTTTTATCTCTGCTGGGACAGACCCAAGTCCGGAGGGGTTGGGATATTTTTTCTTTCCTTCTTTTTCCTTCGTGCCTTTGGTCTCCTTTCCGGCTCGTTTCCCTACCTTGCTATGCTGGGCCGGCTCCTTGGGCAGAGGGAGAGAGGGACCAGTTCAATCCTCCTCCCTGTGCAGTTTGGCTGTTGATGGAGGTCGGTGTGAAATCAGAGCAGCCGGGTCGGATCCGGGGGAACCTGGCCCCGCTTTGCGAGTGTTGTTTTTGTTTATTCGGTTGCTTCTGCCTTGCCCAGCACCCCCGTTTTCTAACTGTTTGGATGGTCGTCCTGTGCCTGTAGTTCAGTCTCGAAAGGAACCAGTAAAGCATCTTGAACTTTATGCCCATGGGAAATGCAATTCGACCTGGCCAGTTTCTGAGGCTGGAGTTGGGGGGAGGAGGAGACTGAGGTGGATGTGGGTTATTCCTTCTTAGCACCCTCCTCCCCCCGGTGTTGATCCAGAAAAATCAGACACACCTGATTTCAGTTTATTGCTGCTGCCTACAGTGACTGATAGAAAGTTTACTCCAGTATTGTTTAGCTTACTTGGCTTAATCACCCCGTGGCGAAGGGGGAGAGGGGATGGGGAAGGGAATGAAAAAAAAGGTCTCTAGAGTTTTTGATCACATTTTAACAGCTGCCCCAAAGTAATATTATAGTTTATTCGTATTCGAACTCTATTTTTGCATTTTATTAAGTGGAAACGTTAGGTGAGATGCTTCTGTTTGTTCACTACAAATGAATTAAAATTGCTGAGCTATGCAAATGCATCGGGACTGAAAGCGGAGATGAATATGGTATCGTTTTTAGTCAGTTTCTCTAAATACAGTTCACTTCGGGATTGTTCTTTCTACATTTTTTTAAAGGAAGAAAGAAAAAAAGCACATAAGTAAGCAAGCTCAAATATTTGCGCTCTTTGTCCAAAAACTGTTTTTCTTCCTCTGTGGGTCAGGCCAAGTGCCAATCAAAGTTGTTTTTCAAGCCTCTTTTCCCTGCAGTAGGGCTGCTGCTTTTTTTTTCTTCCTATTTTATTTGAGAGCGTGAGAGCAAAGGAATTGCAGATTTGAGGTTAATTGAACAGTTAAATGTGCCTTAAATTGTGTTTATTGAATATATTTCTCTTGAAACAGATTTTTATTAAATGTGCATGTTGAGTATGTGCAGTTATTTTCCATAAACTCTAGGATCAAATTACAGTTGATACTTGCTCAGCTCATTGTAGGGCAGCTTGTGAGAAATGTAATGCATCAGAAGTGCAGATCAGCTTAGTTGAATGTTAACTCTTTCACTGCAGGGCCAGATGTCATCTGAACTTAGCTTTCAAAAAATTTTATTTCTTAATTTTAAAATTGGTGTTATGTCTTTGACATGAAAAAATGTGTGTTTAAGACACGTTTGATTCAAGTGCAGCCTGGATAAAATGAGAGCAAGGTTTTTAATTGAAT
This sequence comes from Ateles fusciceps, assembly GCA_036589455.1. Taxonomy (NCBI): domain Eukaryota; kingdom Metazoa; phylum Chordata; class Mammalia; order Primates; family Atelidae; genus Ateles; species Ateles fusciceps. The sequence goes on from JAZHEH010002496.1 coordinate 6,955,796, forward strand.
AAGGAAAAAGAGCACTGAATTGACTTGGATAAAATTTTTTAAATGCCTCTGGCAATTTGTTAGGCTAATAAAATGTTTGGAGGTATTATTAGGCTTCAAAATGTATTTCACTTTTTTTTTTTGAGAGAGCTGTGGCTATGGATCCATGACACTTGGCTGGCATTTAAGATATTACATCTTTCCTTTAGCTTTTAATAAACTATTTCTGTTTACCTAGAAAGATCATCCTCATTTCTAGCCATTATTAAAAGAAACGTGGAAAAGGAGTATTCACATTTTCATATTTTATAATTGCTGTGCACATCTCTTCCAGTATTCATTCCAGTTTTTAGTAACTCCAAGGTATTTAATATTGATTCATGCAGTGGCATGAAATAACTTAATGGAAATAGGATTCTTTGAGCCAGTTGTAACATGACTTGGCAACATTTGCAGCTTTTTAAGAGTGCCATTTTTAAGTGCTCTTAAGAGAATGAGTATGTAGCATTTTAAATGTTTCATCATTCTTAAAATAGCAATGAAGAGTTTATTTCTAATAAAGACATGTCTTCCTTGTTGATAAAACTTAAAAGTCGTCTATAACTCATAAAATGTGGTTCTTTGAATTTATCTTGTTTTCTGTTTAATAAAGTATTCAGTAGTATAGCCAGGTGAGTTATAGCATTTTGAATGTTCAGTGTAATTCATAATGGAAGAATGAAACTCATGCTGATCCAGTATGAATTACTTTTACTTTTATATTTCTGTATAATGATGGAAGAAGTGTCACCTTTATTATGTAGCAGAAAGTGTTTTTCTCTCATTAAGTGGCTTAATTTGTTGCAGTGTGTTGAATTTTAGGGGAACTTTAAGAGGAACAGAATTCATCTTCAAATGAAATAATTTGGGTTAACACAATGCCTGAATATTGAATTGTGTATCTTATGAGAATCACCTTTATTCTTAGAAGTGCCTTTACAGTTTTGATTTAGTGTCCTCCAAAATAAAGAGACTTACTAAAATATTGAAAGTACCTAATTTGGTAACCTGAGGTCAGTAAAAAGAATGGAGAGGTAAACCATATCCAGAAATAAATGAACCATCAAAACTATCCTAAAATCTATAACTCTTATTAAGTCTAACATGCCCCATTGTCAGTGAGATAGTTCTGTAAAGTTTTTAATGAAAGAGGAGATGCTCCTATTTATTTTGTAAAGTTAATGAGTTTTTAAGTTTAATATTTTACTTGAAGAAATTCTAGTGATAACTAGAACATAATCCTTTAATTTGAAAAGTGATATGTCATACTGCATTGAGGAAGGAAGGTAATTAGCAGTCCACTCATCTTCCAGTAAATAAAAAAGTGGCATATTACAAGGTACTTTGAGTATTGAGCAGTTAGTGCTACTTGAATGAATAGTTTTGTGCTCTACGTTTATGGATCTAAGATTTAAACTTTCTTAATGTTAAGATAGTTATAGTGCTATATCTTTGTATTGTTATTATACTTCTCACTGCTTATATGATCATGTACTTTGACAACTTTTTGATGGTTTTATAAACAAAGATACTGTCAAAATGAAAAATACTAGATTGAACCATATGAGCCTCATTTTTATAGTCAAAATTAAGTAATAGCAACTTTATATGATTTAGCCAATAGATTGTATTCAATCTGTGGACCACTAGTTACATTATGCCTTGATTAATCAGTTTTCTTGTGTTACATATTTTTTATTGTCAAAGGCAGTTTTCAACTTGATTATCTGAAGTATCCTAAGCAGACATCAAGTAGTAAATTCTTGATGACAAAACTTTATGCAATGGTATTCAAACTGTTTCATATAGACTCCTAAGATTCTTTGGGGTTTTAAAATGATGGAGTCGTCTAAAAATTTTTTAAGTATGTTTTAATTTATTTTAAAACTGTAATTTAAAAATATGGCTACCCCCAAATATGTGTACATAATCTTAACACACTAGTGTCTACCACCATTATCTTTTGTTACAAAATTATTCTTGTGCAGGACTTGAATTACAATTTGTTCCGCTATTTTTGTACAGATACTTGAATTTTTTTGTTACTGTGTCATGAATGAGAATCATTGTCATTGATTATGAGGGCCTTTTCAAAAGAATTCCTTCCATATTTATTTAGTTAAATGTTTACACGTGAGAACAAAAATTTATTGTTATTAATAGTTGTTACTTTATTACAGAAATATTAAAGTTGCTTGGTATATTTAAATGCTTTATAGTTCAGGTTCAATAGAAGATTTAATTTGTAAAAAGAGTACTGCTGCTTCCCCCAATTCCCCACCACTTAATAAATACAAAACATATCTACCAATGTAGTGATACTGGAAGCCATAGATGTTCTTGCAGTTAGGTCTTTTACAGATGTTTTGATTTCGAAGCAGCGTTTTCCCTGTAAAATGTTGATAATTTTTACTTGCCTTACAGGTTGCTGTATAATTGGAGAGAGATGTGTGTTAAGAACTTTATAAACCATGAAGTACAACTGTAAGAAAGAAAAGGACAAGTCTATATATTTTTCCATTTTCCCAGAGTATCTTAGTTCTTTCTGTGTTATGGGACTGTATTTCAATACATACTGAGTAATTTGGTTAATACTCACTTTTCTATCCTGTTTAATTATTGCCTGTAAATGAGAGGTAAAAATTACGCTTTTAGTCAGAATGACCTCTCTAAACATTTTTGATTTCCATGTTTATATCTGTATTTCCCGCCCCTTTCCCACCCCTGCACTTAAATAGTAATTCAAGGCATTGGCTTTTGATTCTCAAATAATTAAATTGCCTCCTTGACACATCAGCAGATAAGGGGAATTGGTATTTAGTTTGAAAAGACTAAGAGTTAAGGATAATCGTGGTTAATAAAAGTGGGGGTAAATCTAGTAAAGCAAAAAAATTTTAATTATTTTAGTTTAAGAGAAGAGTTATGGAAGTAAAAGTCTCTTAATCTTTTCTCCCATCTCTTCATCTTTTTAATTTTCTTAATTGAAAGAATTTGATTATAATAACAAGTTTGTATTGACCTTCACAGTTTTTTGGGGGGTACTTTCACATTATCTCAGTTGATTCTCACAAACTGAGAAGATTTAAGTGGCCTGGTCTCTGTCATACAACTAATAAACAAAAGAATCCATTTAATTCTTAATACTGCCTTTGTAATAAGCTGTTTCAAATTGTCCTCTGCAATTAGAATATCCCTACTCTTAATTGCCCTCTAATAGGGATTATCCCTACTCCCAGCTTCAGCATCTGTGGACCCAAAGGTACCTAGAATTCTCTAGGTAATATTGGTTGGAAACATGAAAGTTAGCCAATCTTTGACATACTATTGTAGATTAACTGAACGAGTAGAAGAGTAAGCTGGCTACTTTTATCTAACAGTTGTTTGACTAATTCCTTAGTAAGATAAAGCAGCAATTCTCAAAGTGTGGTCCTTGGATCCCTGTCAGTCCAAAACCCTTTCAGAAGGCCTGAGAGGTCAAAACTGTTTTCATAATTATACAAAGACTTTATTTACCTTCTTCACTGAGTGCAAAAGCAGTGGGGGTAAAACTATGCTAGCCCTTAGTGTAAATCAGGATAGTGGCACCAGACAGTTACCACTGAATTCTTTACCACCGCACATTCAACAATGCAGGAAAAATTTCAGTATCGCTTAAAGTCCTTGAAGAAGCAGTAAAATTTTAAATTTTTTAAAATCTTGACCCTTTTGTGTCCATCTTTTTAATATCTTGTGTGACAAAATGGCAAGTGTATAAAGTGCATCCATTGCATAGCAAACTGTCTGGCTCAAGGGGAAAACCTGTGCAGTTGTTTTAGTTGCAAGCTGAACTAGCCACTTTTTTCATGTAGCTCCATTTTTACTTGAAACAGCACTTGTCAGACAAACTTTGGTTACTGAGACCTGGGTATTTGATAAACATTATCTTATAAATGAGTAATGTGATCCTGAAAATTCAAGGATCTAATTGACAATATTTGCTGCCAGTGAGAAAATTCAAGCTTTCAAGGAAAAATTAGAATTTTTGAAGTTATGTATCTGCCACCAGTAGCCTTAAAGCATCCCAGCTTTTAAAAGCTGTCCCCTTGAGATCCAGTATGATATTAGTGAATGTAATTTTTTGATAATGTATAAAAAAATTGTCAATATTTGAAAGATCTACATAACTCATTGAACCAGTATTTTTCAAATGACCAACACAGATATACATTATTAATCGGGGTCTTTCTTTCCTTTTCAGTCAAAAGCAGCCAATAAGAGCGTAATGGCCAAGGTAATCTTTAGATCTGACCATTCTTTTTTATCCCTGGCAATGAATATTGTCAGTTGTTTTCCTCTAGTTTTCAGGATCACTTTGCTCGTTTCTGAGGAAATGTTTATCAAAATCATGTATGGGTAAAATCTATTCAAACTATAAAATGTACAAATAGATTTTAATGTGATATAAACAGTTGAGATCATGGATATGATTTCAGATACCACATTGCAATTTACCTTTAAGAAGCTATACTTGTTGAATTTTAGTGTGGTGTCAAAGAAAATACACTTATCTTCTTTTTCCAACTAAATAGCTGTGTCAGGTTGGATTTTTCTCACATAGTTCAATCAAAACATATCACAACAGATCAAATGGGGAAAATTCAGCTGTCTTGTATTAAATAGGCATTAAAAAGATTTGCAAAAAAAAAATGTAAATATCACTCTTCTCACTTTTTTTGTTTTGGAAAATACAATTATATTCATAAAAATCTGTGATTTATGTTAACATGTAATAGATTTTATTACTATTGTAAATGAATTAAACATTTAAAAGTTTTCTCAGGTTTAATTTCTAATACAATAAATATGGCAGTTATAACCCACACATAAAGGCTCTTTGGGGTCCTCAATAATTTTTAAGAGTGTGAAGGGGTTCCAGGACCAAGACATTTATGAACTGTTGAGCCAGAGTTACTACTGATGCCAGTATATGGCATATATAAATGTAATTCTATGGGGAAAATAAAAAGCTTAATACCACTGACAGAAAATATTGATAAAGCCAACTTAGTTACCCCTGTTTGGTGTGTGTTATCACTTGCAGATGCTGCCTGCCACCTTTTCAGTGACATCCTAGAAGCTTCTCTACTACCACAGTAACTGGCTAACTGAAAATGGTCTTTCCCTAATTTTCATGAGCATCTTTGTATCTGATAGAAACCAGGGAGGGGAAAAAAAACAAAGTTCATTCACTTCGAAGGAATATTCTCCTTTAGTACTGTGCAACAGCTGAAGAAGGGTCAAATCCAAAGATTATAACTTATTGATTGGTTCTTGGCTGCAAGGGAAGGAAAGGCCCTGAGTAGCAAGGTTAGCCTGGTTGGCTTGAAAGCTGAGAAGTGTGGGAGACGCACCAGCAGCAGCAGAAGGAATAAGAAAAAATCAGAGAGAAGAGAGAACTATTAATGCAGGGTCCTGATAACAAGCGTTGTTAAGACAGGAAAACAAAAACACTGCTGTAAACAGGAGATAGGATAGCTCTGAATGTGGGAGTTCCTTAATAAATCCACAAAGGTATAGTGGACTTTCTATTGTGTGTGTGGTGGGTTTGAGAGGGTGGGGTGGAGGGGGTGTGATACACTATACACAAAAGCTATGACAGCCAACAACTACCTGCATTCAGTGTCGTCTTTAAGGCATAAGCATAAGTGTCTATTTACTCTATCTGATTAGCTCTGGTGAGACCTACAAGTGACTACCTGTTTCTAACTTGTCCCTTAGACATCACTGTGATAGGAGTACTGATGGTGGGGAAGGAAGGGGAATTCACTATATAAAGTAAATGCATTACCAAGCCAAAACGTTTAGTCATATGTCCCTATAACAGTTACCTTAAACCTGTGTGATATAAACTATTTAAAAATATATATTGCATATAATTTAAACCTGTAGTTACCATATAGGATTCCTATTTGTCTTTCAAAGATGTTCTTCAAAAGTCTGATGACAGTTCCAAAGAGCCTTTTCTAATCTTCCAACTCTCTTCCTTCTCCCTCTGTCCTCTGAGCTGCCATGCTATTCAATTGCACTGCATTTATTACACTTAGCATATTGAATTATAATTAACAATTACATAAACCTTTCTCCTACTAGGTTGCCTCTTACTTTGGATCTAGTTAATCGAGAGTTTATTAGCAAAACAGGATTTTGATTTAAAGACATTTGTCTTGAAAATATCAGTAGTATATTTGCATTATATGCAGTACAATATAACAAATAATAAGAAAACTTATTTTCCAAAATATGTCTGTTCTTTATGGTTTTATTTTCTTCTCTATAAGAAACACTTTCAGAAGTGCAATAGCAAAAATTATTTGAGAAAATACACTGAGTGCATTGGTGCCTGGACTTCTTTGTTTCTTTGTTTTTGCTTTCAAGCATTTCATCATCCTTGTGGCCATGAAAATGTTTCAGTTGAATGTCATATCACTTTTGAAGGAAATTATGAAAGGGAGCAAGAATGTCCCACCAAGAGACAGGGTCAGAGACACCAACCTTAGCTGCTGATCCTTCTCCGAAATGTGAAGTGGCCATTGCTTTTAAATGGACACATGCTCCACCTCTTGGAATCTGCTAGTATTTTATAAGGGATGGCTGTGTTAGAGTAATTAAGGATATACTTTCAAACTTCCAAGATTCTAGGTGAGCCTAGGATTCCAGTTTGACTATAGAATTCTAGCCTAGCCTTTCAGTCTCCTACTTCCTCACAAGCCCTTTACTTTGAAAGTCTCCCAAACCAGCTGTGATCCCCTTGGCCACCAGCCACTCCCTTAGTAAGTGTAAAATAAAATTGTTCATAAGCCCAGAGTACCCCGTAACTAGCCTTTACTTTTTAGATCCACCCAGAAGTGAGTCATTTATTTTATAGGCCAGTATATTGGCTGCCCCTTGAGGGACACATGAATATTATGAGACGTTTTATTCCTATTTAGGCAGGTTGAAATATCTTGCATTATACTGCTCAAAACTTCTAATAAGGTATGATAGGCATTTAACCTTATGTTTTACAAAGAATGTATTGAAAATATTATATGTGAATAGATATGACCAAAAATAAAAATAGCAGATTTAGGGCCGTATTATTTCTTGCACCACCAGAGACTTCTTTGCAAGTATAAACTATGTATTTTAGTAAGACTTATTTTCTTTTTTATTCTCTGCTAATTTATAGCTACTTGTAGTGGAAGGATATGTTCTTCTTTCTAGATACATATTTTATTTTTACATCTTCCTATACTGAAAAGATGGAACTAGTCAGTTGAAGAAATGAAATTTATCTTTTCAATTATCAATATACTGAATATTTAGAAAAATCACATTTACCTCTTGGGTAACTAAAGCTGGGTTTTGTAGAAGATCATTGTAATTATCTGAGACTGTGACTCTTTCTTTCTTCTTTTGAGATGAAATCTTGCTCTGTCACTCAGACTGGAGTGCAGTGGCAGGATTTCTGCTGTAACCTCCCCCTCCCAGGTTCAAGCGATTTTCTGCCTCAGCCTTCTGAGTAGCTGGGATTACAGGTGCCTGGCACCACGCCCAACTAATTTTTTGTATTTTTAATGGAGACGGGGTTTCACCATGTTGGCCAGGCTGGGGTTGAACTTCTGACCTCAAATAATCTGCCCACCTTAGCCCCCAAAGTGCTGGGATTACAGGCATGAGCCACCGGGCCCGGCTGTGACTCTTACTTTCAAAACCCATTTTATAATATCTATAATGACAATATCTTTTACTGAATACTGTTTATATGCTATAGTCTGTGCTAAGCATTTAAGCTCCACATATGTTATCACATTCAAGCATCACAATTAACCTGGATAAAGAAACTAGGGCTCACACAGCATCATTCACTTCTTAAAGGTTATCATACCAATAAGTAACAGACTCAGGATTTGCAGTCAGGTCGAACTCAAAAGCCTAGCTTATTAGACAGGTATGAGCACCGCCTTGTCTTATATTTCACATGTTTTTCTTTGTGTGAAAGGCTATTATATAATGTAAAACTAATGAAACTTAACAGGACCTGATTATTCAAGAGTTTATAGGAGTGATTTCAAATTCATATGTATTATATCTTATTTTTACATTAGAAATTCAAAAAATCCTTTTATAAGGTTAAGTCAATTGAGAAACACATTAAAGTTCCTATGAACAGTTTTAAGCTATATAATTATCTCTTTATCTGTATAAATCCCAATTATGTGAACATTCTTTCTTAACCTCAGGATTTTTTTCCCTAACTTACCAGCATACTTTGCCCTCCTCCTCCTGCCGACCAGTCATTAATTAGTTCAATAACATTGAATTATTTAATACCGCTCTATTGTCTGTGACAAACAATATTATCTGGAAACATTTTGAGTTTAAGTATGCGTCTCTTGAATTGGACCCCTAAGAAACAGTCTCACTTTTGATAATTTTTTTTTTTCAGTAAAACAATTTTCTGAAGGTAAATAACATGAATCTCATTTCCACCACTCATTTGGCTTTCATTATATGTTGAGACAAAAATTTTGTTAAAAGGAAGCAAAGAAACCTATAGTCTACAGAATCTACATCTCTAGAAGAGTTTCCAGTCTTACAAAAGGTTTGTGCTAGGGAGAGGGATTTATGGGGAGATGTGGTTCTGCTATTTATTTTTAAGTTAGAACTCTGACTCTCAGGTTTTCCATAGAAACACAGTAAGATATGTGGTTAAGTTCCAGAGTACTATTAATATTACAGGTATGTTCAGGCATTTGCTAATTAGCCTAGAAACCTAACCACTAGGTATAATATTGTTTCCAAAGGAACATACATCCTGAAATTCAAGTAATTGCTTCACTGGAGACTATCTTTCCTAACTTGTTTACTCAACATTAAAAAGGTAATGATTTTGGCAAAAAAAACTATTTTTCAATATGTTTACTCCAAGGATGTGTTTGCCAATTGATTGCTGTGTCTAATAGGAAAACTGTGTTAATGAACTTCCATCCAATATTTAGATAGGAGTTGAAATGAAGAAAGAGATAAAGTTGGGTAATAAGCAAGATGTTGGGACAGCTGATGGCCACTATCAAGCTGGCTTATCCTTGTTCACATGGTACTGACCAAGGCTTGGGCCCAGCATGGTGAATTTTAAGTTGGGTGGCATATTTGTTACTACTTATTTTTGTCTGTAAAGTAACACAAATGAAAAATCATATTTCACCTACCAAGAAAGTTCCTCTTTGATATAAAATGAGACATTTAATATGTATTTCTTAATTTTTTGGTGTAAATTAGTAAAGTAAAACAAGTCAGTCCAGCAAATATGCTCCAGTAAAGAAAAAAACTTAAAACTAATAAAAATAAATGGCATTTAAGCTAAAGTAAGATACCTTAGCACTAAATCCCATATACTGTTCAAATTTTTTTATTAAAACTGTTTTGTATGTTACTTGAAATTAGTGAATCCTTAGTAGGGATGTGGAATACCTATTTGTATTGTGGTTTTATTGTTTTAATAGAGTATGACTTGTATAGTTAATAATCTTATGAGATCAGGTTTTATATTGCATAGCTATTAAAAATAAGCTCTAGTTCTAATATTCTTTAGGCAAAGTGCATTATTGAACACTCAAAATTTGCATAAACTAGTAAGTATTTTGCTTATACAAGAAACCTATGTAGTATTTGGTGCTCTTAAAAATGAGGGCAAATACATGTTTAGGTAGATAGGAATGTAGAAAGTTTTCTTTCTTCATAAAATTAAACAGATTGCCATTTTGTGCTTATCAGAATTCTATGTCAAGTGGTATTACCTTTTACTGGCCTTCAGATTCTTAGGCAAAAAATGTTAAGGCTGTTAACATTCATAAATCACTGAGTACTATATGAATATCCTTAATTTATTCATTAGCAAACATTAAGTGCTCCCCCCCTGTTAATCACTGAACAAACTTAGAATGAAAACATCAGGGTGTTTACCTATGTAGCATGATAACTTCCAACATACGTCTTGGTCTCATAGAGATCTTCAGGGTTGTGCCTTTCACTTGACAGGACAGTCAAGAGCAGGATTTGGTAAACTTTCTGTAATGGGCTGGGTAATAATATTTTGGGCTTACAGGCCATATACATAAGCATAGTAGTTTTTCTATAGCAAATAATTGTAAAACTTTGAACTAATCATCTTACTGTGTTAAAATCCTAATTTCCTACCTGCCTTCCCAACCAACATTAACATAGTGTGGTGCTCGAGAAATGTGTCTTGTAAGAAATGAACCATATACTTACCCCAGAGGGGACAAAGTGGTACCTGGTGGAGGAACATGTGAGTGTTGGTGTTGGGAAGTGTTGTAAAAGGAAGGTAATTCAGCAGAAACAAACCCTTCCTCTGATGAGCAGAAGTGGTAGATGTCAGTAATTAAAAAATGGAAAATCAAGTCATTCAGAATACTTTTTTTTTTTTTTTTTTTTTTTTTTTGAGACAGAGTCTCACTCTGTTGCCTAGGCTGGAGTACAGTGGCACGATCTCGGCTCACTGCAACCTCCGCTGCCTGGATTCAAGCAATTCTCCTGCCTCAGCCTCTGAGTAGCTGGGACTATAGGCGCCTGCCACCATGCCCGGCTAATTTTTGTATTTTTAGTAGAGACAGGGTTTTACCATATTGGCCAGGCTGGTCTTGAACCCCTGATCTCGTGATCCATTCGCCTCAGCCTCCCAAAGTGCTGGGATTACAGGTGTGAGCCACCACGCCTGGCAGAAGAGTACTGAGTACAGTGGCACAATCTCGGCTCACTGCAATCTCTGCCTCCCGGGTTCAAGTGATTCTCCTGCCTCAGCCTCTCGAGTAGCTGAGATTACAGGCATGCGCCACCACACTCAGCTAATTTTTGCATTTTTAGGAGAGACAGGGTTTCACCATGTTGGCCAGGATGGTCTCGATCTCCTGATCTCATGATCTGCCCGCCTTGGCCTCCCAAAGTGCTAGAATTACAGGCATGAGCCACCATGCCCGGCCCAGAATACTTTTTATGGGGATAAGCTTTTTAAAATTGCACACTGAACATTTAATCAGTGTAATTAATATGGCCCCATTATCGAGGTTGCACATTTGTGAAAGCATCAGTGTAGTCTTCCATGGTTGAGAGCTAATGATACCCAGTGCAATGTGTAAGATTCAAGCCCTAGTCAGAATTCTTCCTTTGAAATAAGAATTGACAATTAAGCTTTTTTTTTTTTTTTTTTTTGAGATGGAGTCTTGCTCTTGTCGCCCAGGCTAGAGTGCAGTGACACCATCTTATCTCACTGCAACCTCCGTCTCCCAGGTTCAAGCAATTCTCCTGCCTTAGCCTTCGAAGAAGCTAGGATCATAGGCGCCCACCACCATGCCCGGCTAATTTTTGTAGTTCTAGTAGAGACGGGGTTTCACCATCTTTGCCAGGCTTGTCTGGAACTCCTGACTTTAAGTGATCTGCCCGCTTGGCCTCCCAAAGTGCTGGGATTACTGGCTTGAGCCACCGCGTCTGGCCGACAGTTAAGCATTTTAATAAAGTATGCATATCCTTCAAATTGGATTTGGTAGGGAGTCAGTCCCTTGACGAACTTGTTATTTTTATGTAGTTTATGATTAAATATGGGAGAATTAAATGCACAAAATGCATGCTTGATATGGGTGATCTTTCTTATTCTCTTTTATCTTGTGAAGTAATCACTAATCTAAATGAATGTGGTTTTAGAAAACAAATTCCCCGTGACATATAAGCATATAGTGGTGGAAAATATTTCACTCTTAATTGATGTTAAACTGTTTTTTTGTTTGTTTTTGAGACAGAGGTTTTGCTCCTGTTGCCCAGGCTGGAGCGTAGTGGCGCGATCTCTGTTCACTACAGCCTCCACCTTCTGAGTTCAACCAATTCTCTGCCTCAGCTTCCCAAGTAGCTGGCATTACAGGCACCTGCTACCACGCCTGGCTAAATTATTGTATTTTTAGTAGAGACAGGGTTTCCACCATGTTGGCCAGGCTTGTCGCGAACTCCTGACCTCAGGTGCCTCGGCCTCCCAAAGTGTTGGTATTACAGGTGTGAGCCACCACACTGGGCCTGATGTTAAATGTTTAAACTACAAGATATCTGTGTGTTTTTTATCTTTCCTCCTTTACTAATTATTGGTAACATCTGTGTGATTTTTGTCTTCCTTTACTAATTATTAGATTTTTATTAGAGCTATTGTGGAGAACATATTTGTTACAATGGAAAATGGAAAGAATTGATAATAAGTACCTCAGTGATAACTCCATTTAGAGTTACATAGATATTTATAGAAACAATTGGATTTCTAAAAAACACTGAATAAGAAATTACCTAGGATGCTGCCATCAATGTGCTTCAGCATTTCATTTTTCGTTTTAGATGCTACAAAAATTTGAACTCATTGTGACAGTGTATATTTAGTAAATTTTGTGTTTAAGAAACCACTGTGTTATTCATTAAAAGTACCCTGATGTCACAAAAATGAAGTAATATATCCTTTAGCATGCCTAACCTGTCCATTGCCTTTTCAGGGATAGGTATACATTACATGACTGTAAAAAGTTCATTGTTACTATAAAAGGCTATTTCTTTTTATATAACCTTTGTAGTCTTCTTAACACATTTTAGTGTTTATGGATCATCAACTATTTGACAGAAAGTGTAGAGCACTTAGGAACTAAAATGCAGTGTGCTGTCTGTTGTATATCAATCAATTTAAGATAAAGGATTTCTAAAATGAAGACTTAAGTCAGTGGAAAAGCTAGATCGAATTCACAGAAACTTGATACATACCTTTTCTAGAACATCTGTAACACAAAATTGGTTTACAGTTATTTCTAGGAAAAATTTACATTCGAATACTAAGTTCCTCTTCATTATTTTATAATAGATATTTGTTTGTTAAGGCCAGTTGAATTAACAGGGGACACAGACCATTTACTACATGTCAGCTGTTAATTTTCCTGAATATCATTGTAATTCAGCAGTTCACCAAACTAGATAACAATTTTTAAGAATTAACTTGGTCTGCATTGAATTAATATCCTTCCCAAATTGCTACAATTTACTGTTCCTACCTCTCCTTTCCCAGAACGAAGCTATTGTTTTATTTAAAATGGTTCATTTTGAGAAAGGTTGAAGTATTTACCAGCAAGGCATAACAGTTCCGTAGGAGAATCAGTCTGTTGAATGTCTAGGGCAGTGGTTTTGCAGGGTGGTTCTAGAACCGGCAGCATCAGTATCAAATGGGAGTTTGTTAGATTACTGCCCCACCCCCACCCCTAGACCTACTGAATCTTATGAAATTCTTGGGATGGGACCCAACCATCTGTAGTGTAACAAGCCTTGCAGGTGATTCTGATACTCTTAAGAATTTAGAACCACCGGTATAGTATTATTAACCAAATGCTTTCACAAATGAAAATTGTTTTTAGTTTCAACATCTATTATCAGTTGTTTGAGATAGATGATACTGGCAGTACCAGTGCTAGAATCAGGAAGATTCCTTTTGCTTGCTTTAAAAAATATAGATTTGAGACCTTCGGATATAATATGCTTTAACTGTAAGAAAAATAGGTCTCACTGCCCAGGGGCAGTGTCTCACGCCTGTAATCCCAGCACTTTGGGAGGCTGAGGCAGGAGGATCACCTGAGGTCAGGAGTGCAAGACCAGCCTGGTCAACATGGCAAAACCCCATCTATACTAAAAATACAAAAATTAGTTGGGCGCAGTGGTGTGCACCTGTAGTCCCACCTACTTGGGAGGCTGAGGCAGGAGAATCACTTGAACCTAGGAGGTGGAGGTTGCAGTGAGCCAAGATCACAGTCACTGCCCTCCAGTGTGGAGGACTGAGCAATACTTTGACTCAAAAGAAGAAAAATAAGCCTTATTTTATTGTACATTCTGAACTTTAGAGGAAAATGGAATCGGGTTTTGAAAGCTTGTTTACGACTGAAATCAAGTGAAAATAACTCTTGGAAGTGCTTGCTTACATAAAAATAAGTGTTTTGGCACTAACAGTAGACTCTCATAGGTCTTTCCATCTTAGATTATTTTTATTTCAAGTAAGATTGATATTTTAAGCTTTCATAAAGAAAAGAACATTTTTTTAATCAAAGAAGAAATGATAACATTTGTCCTGATGACAGATTTGGGATTGATACATTGTTTTCTTAAAAATTCTTTTGAATCTCTTGGACAATATTAAATATATATATATGATCTCTTTCACTTATAGTAACTTACTCTTCAATTAAAAATGGGGAGTGAGTGTCAGAAAGACTCCATTTGGAGACAGGAGGCCTACAAATGAAAACAAAAGAAACCCATGGCATGTGTATTATACATGGACCATAGATAAATAGAAGATTGCTCTTTGAAAAGCAAAGATTGTTTCAGTTAGTTGCAGTTCTATTTAGGACAGTAACTATAAGCAATTTTATTTGTTCTTCGGTTGCATCTAATTTTGAAGTAATGGGTATTTTCCTCACATTGCCTCTAAGTATTGGTGTTACTTATGTGAATAGCGGGCTGTATTAAATTCCCCAACTCCAATTCCAAATTTCCTTATGCATGGGCTGCCCCAGAAGCATATGTAGTTACTGAATTCTAAACCATGGTAAGTGATGCTTTTCTATTGACCATTTTTCTATCCTTCTGTGAGGAAAGGGCTAATATACTACCTTAAATAGAATTGTCTCCATGGCAATGGAGAGTAAGCTTTTGACTTTGAGTCTCATGAAAAAGGAAAATTTAAAAAGCATTTTCATGGTCTGAAATAGCAGGATGGCAAAAGTACGGGACGAGAATATTTCCTCTCAGTTATTGCATGACTGATTAAGGTAGCAGAACTTAATCTTTTTTTTCTTTTACATAGGATTTTTTATTTGAGTATTTTGAAATGTTATAGAATTCCTTCTTTGAATTAATAAATGGTAATTATTATCTTTCTATGCAATTGATAGAAAACTTGAGAAGCTTAGATATAAATTTAGGATGGGGTCCATGCCTGAAAAAAGGGTTGCCTAGCTCTGTTTGTAATTTTACTCTCATAAAGAATAAAAATACACTAAATTATGGGTCAATTCATAATTACATTTAAAACAGAACTATCTCTGGAACATGAAGCAATAACAAGATTAAAAATAAAAGCTTAACAAATTATGCTAGTTTTTTCCTAGGCGACTCTACGATTTGGGGTCTACAAATTACTTATTTTAAAGACTCCACTGGTGATCTGCCTCCCTTGTTTACTCTTGCATCCATACTTAAGAGGCAGAGCCCTTTGATTCTAGCTGCTTGTTCACCTAGCTTTCAGTAAAGGTCAGTGACAGTGCTGTATATTAGAGGCTAAGAATAAGACCACTTTGTCATCTGTAATCTAACTTTGTCTTTTTCCTTTCTATAGTTGTTTCCTTCTTGACTAAATCTTATGTCTGTATATGGCTCATTTCCAGTTGAATAAGCTCTCATCTTTAAAGTATCATCAGTAAATGCTTAATACTCTGAGGTTGCTGTTAATAAGGGAATTGGTTAAACAAATTATGTGACATAAATACAGTATAATATTGGGCAACTCATGGGATATAGATCTATGTATAAAAGTGGATGGGTATAATAGGTTATTGAGTGGAAAAGACAGTTTTTTTGTTTTTTCAGAATATGAAGATTTTTGTTTTCATTTTTAAAAAGATAAATACAGAAGGAAGGTATCAAAAAATAACAGTATTAATTTCTGGGTGGTGGGGTTACAGTAGATTATTTTTACCATTTACTTCTCTTCATTGTGCTTTGTTTTTAACAATAAATATATATTTTATAAAAATTTAAAAAGCTATTACCATTTTGAAATAATAGAGAACAAATAATTTAAGTGATGGATGGTACAGAGAGCAGATTCAAATGACGTGGCAAATTAAAGATGCATTGAGATAAAGACAAATGTTCACAGGTTTAATAGATATCCAAAGTATTCTATGGGTAAGTCACCAAGGGAATAATAATGTGTGTGTAGGAGGCTAATGAGGACTCAGACGTGTAGACATAGATAAATACAATCTGGAAATGAATGAAGGTTCTGTGTCTATCTATAGCATATTTCTGTATGTTGTCATATCAATCATTCTCTTTAGGAATCTGATGGGCTTATTAATATTTCATCAGAATATTAGTTCTCCTTAATTATGAATTCAAAAGATAGCTGCAGATGAGATCAACAGTGGTTTATTAGTCACATACACTCACAGCCCAGGGGAAAAGGACACTCCACACCATGCAGTGCACTTGGAAGTTGTACTCTGGAACAGAATGAATA
The DNA here is from genome assembly GCA_036589455.1 of Ateles fusciceps. Taxonomy (NCBI): domain Eukaryota; kingdom Metazoa; phylum Chordata; class Mammalia; order Primates; family Atelidae; genus Ateles; species Ateles fusciceps. Next base: position 6,972,159 of record JAZHEH010002496.1, read on the forward strand.
ACCAGTGACAGTGAGAAACAGGCTTTGTAGAATAAAGAGGGTGAGATGCTCCAACTTTCTACATGAAGCTATGATTGGGTTGTTTACATAATTGCATGAACTGGCAGTGAACTGAACCTGCCACCTAGGAATAAGTAGAAATTACACCTGGTTCATTTGATAAGGTGAGCTGTTTGGCCAAGTAACCTTATCCCCCATGAGCAAGGTTGGGGGAGGTGAGGGGAGCTTACAATTAGCATTTAAGATCCTCCCAATTTTATCAGATGTCAAGGGATCATATAATATTGAACCTCAATTTTAGGCCTTATACCACACTTACCCTATGAGGTATGTGCTATTACCCTCATTTCATAGATGAGATTATTAGATACATAAGGCAACTTGCTTAAAACTATAGCAACAATTCCCTGGATTGTTTTCTTCTATGTTTGCTTTCTTTCAACCAACATACTATAGAAATTCTTGGCCGGGCGCAGTGGCTCACGCCTACAATCCCAGCACTTTGGGAGGCTGAGGTGGGCTGATCACCTGAGGTCAGGAGTTTGAGGCCAGTCTGACCAACATGGAGAAACCCCATCTCTACTAAAAATACAAAATTAGCCAGGTGTGGTGGTGCATTCCTGTAATCCCATCTACTTGGGAGGCTGAGGCAGGAGAATCACTTGAACCCAGGAGATAGAGGTTGCGGTGAGGCGATATTGCGCCATTGCCCTCCAGCCTGGGCAACAAGAGTGAAGCTTGGTCTCAAAAAAAAAAAAATTTCTCAATGTCCAGAAATAAAAGGAAAGCATATAGATATGTGATGTTTTACCCCATTTCCAACTCAGAAATGAACTGCCTTTTTAAAGAAATGAACTATTTTTACTAATTGCCAAAGTTTTTAATCCAAGTCCTCTGATGATTATATTTTCATTTATTAGTCTACAAACTCTGATATAGGTAAATACATTTGCATTTTGTGATTGAGAGCAGATAGACATAGTCTTTATAGAGAGAGGTAAGGGATTTGGTTTCCTCTTTAAGAACCTTTAAAAGCAGAATGAATGTTAAGATAATTTGGATTTTACTACTGTTTGGAAGGAATGGTCTACTGATCATCATTTCTAAAGACCAGTTTTTCTGTGAATAATTTTAACTATCTGTGTTTCTTAAAAATGTATAAAAACCGTTTTGTCAGTAGAAATTTTGCTGGTTTACTTGATTACAACTTTAGAGTTTCCAAACTTGGTTTGTCATTCTTGTTTTCACACATATTTTTCTATGTACCAGGAAGTAATTAATGATTATCTGAGATATTTATTATTATTTTCCTATTTAGGAATAGCTAATATATAATAAGTAGATATTTATTATTCTCCTCTGTAGGCCTTGCAGTAACTACTATTATTGTGTCAGAGCATCTTTTCATTTCTCTTGATAAAACTGGGTATCTTTCTCTGAATTTGTTTTCATATAATGCAAGTATAATGCATTTCACATAATGCAAATGTAAACTGGCTGCTTTTGTTTTTTCCTTTCAGTGTGGCCAAATCTTTGATATAAAGAAGAATATTTATTTATAGAGTATTATTTATAATGAACTCTGTGTCCTAATTAAAAGCAGATTTACCAAGTTTGGGTTTCTCTCATTCCCTTTATCTTGCCTGTGAACTTTGTCAAATTAACTTTTTAAAAATACAAACAATTTAACCTGTTTATTAAAGAGTCTTGAATCTAGTATATTGGGATAATAAGTTCCTTTAGTCTTCTTTTTTGTTTTAATAGGAGCTATGCTTAAGTGATGTAGTGGTAGAATGCAAAATGTTCACAGTTCTGGTATAACACTTACGCAGATTTGTTTCAATGGATGTATTAGGGAATAATTTGAGCATAACAGTGAATTTTGTGTATTAGGATACATACTTCAAACATCTACCCTCTATCTTAGTTCGTCAGTATGTTACGAGCTCCATCCATTCATATCTGGTGTTACATTGTTCCATCTTATTTCAGATCATCCTTCTGCTGATTCATAACTTACAGGCTATAGGCCTTGCAGTAACCACCTCCATAAGCAATTTTCTTTTTCAAGGTAGGGTGCCATATATTATTGTACTATTTGTGTATTTCTTAACCATTTAACCTGTGTAAAACTGTGGTACCATATTTTATTAGATTTCTTTTTTTTAATGTATAACTCATGCAGGATTTTTTAGTGTTTTGCCCTTAATCTCATTTTTCCCCATAATTGCTGTGATTTTTATTGTATGATTTTGCATAGTAGGGGAACATATGTTGTGTTATAATCGAATTACTGTAATTGAAAATTAGGATAATTTCTATTTTTAGTATTGGATTTAGTTAATTGTTGTAATAGTATGATTAGTAAGTGTGCTAATTATAGATGTGATAAATTTGGTATAGAAATTCAGTGGTTTTATTTCTTTCTAAAAATATAATTAGATAATTATAGGTCATAAATGTCTTTGAAGTATGCCATCTGTGAAGGCACTATAGAGAGCTGTCATGAACTTGTCACCTAAATTCATAATTAAAAGTACTATTAATTATTGTGAAGTTGTTAAAATTTAGGATTTGGAGGAAATTATGGAGGAAAAGAAAATTATAAAATAGTATAGAATTCCCATTTCTATTTAGTAATTTTATGTTTTTTACTTCCACCTATTTAGTTTTTAAAATGGAGTTGCACTCTCTTGCTCAGACTGGAGTGAAGTGGCAGAATCTCAGTTCATTGCCACCTCTGCCTCCTAGGTTCAAATAATTCTCCTGCTTCAGGCTTCTGAGCAGCTGGGATTACAGGTGCTTGCCACTACAGCCAGCTATATTTTTTGTATTTTTAGTAGAGATGGGGTTTCACCATGTTAACCAGGCTGGTCTTGAACTCCCAACCTCAAGTGACCCTCCCACCTTGGCATCCCAAAGTGCTGGGATTGCAGGCACGAGCCACTGTGCCCGGCCATATTTAGCATGGCCTGGCCATATGTAGTAATTTTAAATTTATGCATAAAATTTTATGCATAATTTTTAATTTTATGCATAATTTTTATTTATACATATACATTTAAAATTACTGTGCCTGGTCATATTTTATAATTTTAAATTTATGCATATATGTATGTATGCTTAGAAAAACATTTTAGAAAGATAGAAACCACCATGTTAATAATGGTTATTTTTGTATGGTATAATGAACTTTTGTTTGCTTGTTTTTACTTTATTTTCCACCTTGAGGAAATATTACTTTTATAACCAGAAAAGAAAAAACCTACAGAGGCAGAAGGAAAGTGCCCACAAATGTTTCTTGGGGAGGGTGTAGTACTACTAATAATTTATTTCTCAATGAAGCTCTTGGGGAAAGCATAATCTAGAATAGAGGTAAATTAGTAAATCTTGCCAGAAATGGTTCTAGTGAAACTTTGAGTATAGGGCTATTTTTCATTTCATGTTCACTGTGTTCTTGATATAATAGGTTTTTTCCTTCGTATCTTATCTCATTTAGTCCTCAACAATCTTATGAAGTTGAGATCCCATCTTCACTTTATGAAAGAGTAAATTAAAGTTTGAAAGATTAAATATTTACCTGCTGGTTAGATACTGCACTATTATTATTACAACATATTACTTTTTATTTTCTTTGGAAAAATATGTATTTTTTTGAACATTTTCATTTTTTAATTTGTAATATGAAAAATACTATCTTTTTCTCTATGTTAGAAAAAGCATATATTTTCTGGGGGGAAAAAAATTGTCAACTTTTATGGAAAAGGACCCAGTTGCCTTATAATCTTGAAGAATATTATCTCTCAAGACTTATGAATCTATATTTCATGTTATGGCACACAAGACTAAATGTTATTTCAGTACCTATTAATGAAATTAAGCTGATGCCTGTGTTTCATACAGCCTTCTTATTTGGTACTTTCATGTTTTTCTCTAAGAAATGAAATAGAGTAACAAAAGAATTTTGTATTTATATGAGTTATCTTAAATGCGCATCTGTTGGTTTGTTAAAACTATTTAAAAACATTTGTCAACTAAATTCTGCAGATTAAGCAGTTATATATAGCTATCCAATCATACTAAAAATATTTTTATTCACATTATGGGTAAGAGTAACCTAACTTTGCTTTGATAATTTTACTTCTACTCTTGACCATAAAGTAAAATCACCATTTAATTATTTTTAAAATCCTCTGAAAACTATCATTGGACTAGTTTTACTAATTTGGAAATGTACTTTGTCATGTGAACCTTAATTCTTAGGTCTTCTTACCACTCATGTAACTACTGAAAAAAATACAAGAGTTGTTCCTGCTATAATATAAATAAATGATTGGGTTACAACCAGGCAAACTAAACTTTGCTTTTGAAAGTAAAAGTAGCTTTTGAAAACCTAACAATAAAAACTCATGGGGAGGATCTGCAGCCTTACTCTTTGCCCATTTGGATGTTTCCTTTTGGACCCAAGCTACCATATTTGGAGGTGGCAAAAGCAGCTCACTTGAAGGAAAAGCAAAGAACTCCAGCCAACACCAGCACCAATGGCCAGCCATTTAAGTGAGGCATTACTACCTACCAGCCAACCCATAAGCTCTGATACTTATAAACACATTTGGCACACTAATGATCATGTAGCTCTTCTTAAAAATGTATTTTTTGGCAATTACATTCTTGGAACAGCTGTATTTGAAGTCCTGTTATGATTATATGAACTCTCTACAAAACAGTTATGTAAAAGTTAAAACTCACTAATATACACGGGCCCAGTAATACTTCATGCTGAAGCTAAAATTACTTTAATACGCTTTTAAAATAAATACATGTAAGGACTTTGAAAAGTCATTCATATACTACTAGATTATAAAGGTTATTAATCATGTAAAGATTATTTAAAAGACTACTCTCATCATTTACATAAAATACCATAGCATAATCCCTTGATTTATTAAAAAACTAGGAAAAGAAGAAAATCATTGAATACCATAAATCCTGATAATAAATAGATTATTATTATTATTTCTTTTTTTTAGAGTATGGTATGCTTTCTTAACTGGATCATTTATAAAGAACATAAAGTGGCTGGGCACGGTGGATCACGCCATTAGTCCCAGCACCCAAGGCGGGCAGATCACTTGAACTCTCAAGTTCGAGAACAGCCTGGGCAACATGGTAAAACTCTGTCTCTACAAAAAAAAAAAAAAAAAATGGGTGGGGAGAGAGAGAACATAGTGTAGAACATTGAAAAGAATTTTAGATATATTTAAAATTACAGTTCTTCTGCTATGAAATTATGTAAATTATGTGATATATATCTACAATAGAGCTTTTTTCTAATCTTGGTTTTATAACATTTTGCCAAAAATCAGAACCTATCAGTTTATTAATAGGCTAAGTAAAATTATTTTTAAAATAACATTTTTTAAACTAGCAAAATAATGGGAAAGTAATTTTAAAGCATTTAGCTTATTTTCTTTCTGAAAACTTTCTACTGGCATTTAGCATCTCTCACAGCATTCTGTATAACCATGGAATGTTAATGCCAAAAGGCCTCATGGAATGTCTCTCTCTCTCATTTTTCAAATGTGAAAATTGATTCCTTGTAAAATGATCGAAGCACTGATCCTTTCAGTGCTAAGAAGGGAAAATAACTCAGGTTTTAGTACCCTTTTCATTATATCACCTTATCTCTAGCATTCAGTTATATATTATTTTATTACTCTTTGGGTGTCTGTCTCTAATATTACCAACTAGTTTGTAAACCCCTTTAGGCAGTTTTTACACTTTCTGTTCTTAAAAGAGCTATTACATGAGCTGTGTAACAATGAATTTAGTTCGTATGTACTGATTGGTTGGTTGATTTCTTTGATTTGAAAGTGTTTTAAACTTAAAATGCTTAGTGCAGTTCTCTGGTCTTCACTGATGTCCTTTCAATGCTTAAAAAGTAGTAATGTTTACGTCATATGAGTGATTCTGTTTATTTTGAGCTAACTGAAAAACTGTTGATTTAGTACACTACCACTGAAACCTTAAGTACAGACAAAGGGTAACAAATCCTGTTATCCCTAGTTAAGTTACTAAAAAAGAATGATAAAGAAGAGAAAAGGGCCTGAATAGCATCTATATGCAAAGTAATCTGGAAAATGGGAGGAGATATTAGGAGAATGACAAATTAAAGGAAGTCTTTGTGATTATTAGAAGATAATTACTTTCACAGATCTTAATTATAGCATAATTATAGCTTTTTCTTTCTATCAGAAACTGCACTCTGAGAATTTTCTTGCCAAAACAAGATAGGATGTTGTGAAGTAATTCTATTAAATTGTGTGTGTGTGTGTGTGTGTGTGTTTATTTTAGGACTGGCATAAATCCAGGATGCCAAAAAACATTTTAAGGTGGTTATTGTTCAAAATAGTTTCTGATATTATTAAATGTGTGATAGACTGAGTAATATATAGAAATAGTATGTTATCAATCAAAATTTATTGAGCACCTGATTTGAATTAGTCACTAAGATGGAATACTTCTTTTATAATCAAATTAGTGAAAGAGAAGATAAACACCTTTATAAAAGGTATATAAAGAGGTTTATCTTCTCTTTCACAACATGATACCAGGGGTCATATAAAAGGAAATTCAGAAGATGAGAAAACTCACTGTGGGTTTGAATGAGTCAATATACAGAATTTAGGAACTGTGTTGAGGCTTATGTGATGACTTGGAAACGCAGTAAATTGTGAAGAAGAGTTGCGGCATTCAACATAGAGGCTCAAGAACAAAGGAACTAAGTAAGATGTAGGAATAGTAAGTAAAAGAATGTTTGGAGAGTCAGCAGACCACTGTAGCTGAAGTAAAGTGTTCATATAGGGGAACACTTGGAAAACAAAAGTTGAAAAGTTAGATTAAGAGCCAGAATGTTGGAGATCTTGCCTTTCTGCCTCTACTGTCCTCCTCCCCCACTCCACCCCCTCAGTAGCTAGGCATAAAATAATAGGCTAACCTGGGGTAGTAGTGTTAGAAGTAGAAAGCAAATTAGAGTCACTGAGAAAAAGTTTGTGAACAGGTGGTGAGATAACCTAGTATAAAGTGGTTATTAAATATTAGAGTGTAATGCATAATAAAAGTTTGGGTCTTTAAATGCGAAAATAATGAAACACCTGATTCTTGACGCTTTAATCTCCCTGAAACCCATATCCTTCCATATGGCTGTCTTATAAACATGTATCCCTGGATTGTGAGAATCAAACTAAATCTAAGCTGCCTTATTGTGTTGATTTTATATCCGTTGGCATCACCATTATTCATTCATCCAGTCATCTAATTCAGAATTCTGTGAGACATCCTAGACTCTCTCACAATTTACCCTGATATCCCATTAGTCATTCAATTCTATTTAGTCTTGTAAGTAGCTGTCAATATAATTATTTTTCTTTAATCCATACTGCTTAATTAACCCAAATCTTCTCTTTCCTAGATAATATAGTAGCCTACTAATAGCTCATATTTCCTCCAGCCTCCCCTTCCCCACTCCACTTTCTAATGGATGTCAGAAATATTTTCTTAAAAGACAAATACAATTATTTTACTATTGTCCATTGTTTATATAACATCAAAGCTCTTTAGTATGATATTCATGATATGACTCTTGCTAATGTCTCTAGTCTTATTCCCTAAGAAAGTTTCAGGAATCATGTAGAACAACATAGTTCCCTCAATGTGTCACGTCTTTGTATTTTATATTTCTTTTCTTTTTTTTTTTTTTTTGGTGGTGTTGTATCCGCATAGAACTAACTATCCTTTTCTAGGTATCCTGAACAAATTTCTACTGCTTCCCAAGATTTATCTCATCTGGAAGGCTGTTTTAGTCCATACTCTTGGAGGCAGAGTGAGGCATTCCTATTTTGGTTACTCCCATTATAGCTCCTAACATATATTGTAATTGTGCATCCATACTTATTTACCTGGCATTTCCTTGAGGCCAGCACTTATGCTTGATTTATCTTTGTATTTTTAAGTACTTAGTTCAAGGTCTTGCAGGAAATGAGCTTGTCTTAGTCCATGAATGCTGCTATAACAAAAACCGAAGATTAGGTGGCAGAAACAATGAGCATTTATTTCTCACAGTTCTCAAGCTGTGAAGTCCTAAATCAGGGTGCCAGCACACTGTGTCTAATGAGTGTCTACTTCCTAGTTCATAGACAGCTATCTTTGTACTGTACCCTCAACAGGGCAGAAGAGTGCCAGGGAGCTCTTGTGGTCTTTTTTTTTAAAGGGCACTAATCCCGTTCATGAAGACTCTACTCTTATGACCTAATTACCTTCCAAAGGCCCTACTTCCTAATTCCATCACATTGGGGGTTAGGATTTCAACATATGAATTTTGAGGGAGGGAGAACACAAACATTCTGTTCATAACAGAGCTTTTAAAAAAATTCAAATGAATAATTCTTTTTTATAAAAGTTACAGTGTTTAATTTCAGTGTTAGTAAGGTTTATTAATAATTATTTTTCATTAACTTGTGTTATAAATTATAAAACTGTTTTAATAATTATTATTCATTTAAATACCTATTTATCTCAAGTACCTTGCTAGTCACTTAAAAAAAGTACCAAGAAAAATTTCAAGCAACACAAAAGCAGAAAAAATCGTGTAATGAAGCTTCGTAAACCCATGACCAAATTTAATCTTGGAAAGATTTTGTCAGTCTTCATCAATCCTGTGTTGCTGTTATTGCTCCTGAAATAATTAAATCTCAAAATTCATTTTCTTCTACCCACTGTATAATTTAGTATGTATTTTTAAAATATAAGGACACATATAACTGCAATACCTCCTAACTTTTTGAATTTGCCGCAACAGGGTCAGCTGCCAGCAGGATCCAGTCATACTGGATAAGGATGTCTTTGATCTGCTTCTTGGAAGCCTCATTCACATATTTCTGGTAATAGGCCACCAGAGATTTGGAGACATACTGCTGGATAACACAAATCTGAGCCATATGACCACCACCCTTCACATGGACATAGATGTCCACACCAGCAAACCACTCCTTGCCCAGAAGCAGAGGGTTCAATAATTCTTAAGACTATATAGAGGTCCTGATATTAAGATGTTTGTGAACTGTTTACTTAAATGAGCATAAGAATGGTTTTAATTCTGATTACAATAGGTTTTAAGTTTACCTGTGCACATTAAAACACAATCTTGTAGTTTTTTGCTTCTAGACTTGGGGATTGACAAAAGAGAGAAGAAATGAAGTCTTTGTGCATTTACTGTACAGATCAGATCGTTCATTCTATTCCAGGCAAAAATGAAAACATGACTGCTTCTTTTAAAACTAGGTATAAAGACTTCTGTTCTTTTAAGTTTCATTAAAGCTGAAGCTTAATATAATTCAAAGTAAAATAAAAAATACTTGAATTTACATAATTGTTATCCTGGGAGGCTGTGTGAAAGCGAGAACATGAGTTCTTGTTATTTATGACTCAGTGTGTAAAGAAGTGTTGGTTTTCATATGGCTAAATGTTTATTGTTTGTTTTGTAAATCTCTAGAAATCAAGTGCATTTAATGCATTTTCCCTGATTCCTCTAAGCTGAGCAAGTGACTTATATTTTGTTTATCATTGTGTTTTGAAAAATCCGAAAACCATCCTGTCATTCTGTGTTCCATTGGAATAACCTAAAGCCCTTTGATTTTATAATCTTATGGTCAAGCTGGTAGATGCTGAATATGGAAGCTTGATTTAAAACTCTGCTTTCCCTCATACACCAGGTAACTACATTCAGCATATTTTTGTTTCTCCAAGGTACTAGTAACTATCAACCATCTACTGAGTAATATTAGAATGTTATATAACTATAATTGTCTCTAATGGGAATTTTACTTTCTAAAACCTCCAATTTTAATTTCTTTTCATCTAGTTGAGACATTATTTTAATAGGTAAAGCTTTCTAAAATTCAAGGTGAAGTTTTATTATTACACAATACAGAAACTTTTTAAAAATTGTTCATATAGAAGTAAAGTCCTTCTTAATACTTTTTTGGGACCAGATCTTACAATTAATGGTAGAAAAGTGTATTGTCTTTATGTTAATAAGGAACCACTGAATTAGGTGCTTATGATGGACATGCATTATCTCAGCTACAAAGATTTATAGTTACCTCCTCATTTTCTTGGGCTTTAGCTAAAAATTTTACTAGCATATTCAACAACTGTCATGTTTTAGCTCTGTAGCTCTTTAAAAAGTGTTCAACACTTAAAAGCTTATATATGAGGCTTTGTTGCCCCAAGATTAGTGTCACAGCACGCAGTATTACTGATTTCTAAGAAAGTGGTACAAATTGTGAGAAATTACAGATAATATTTGTTTTAATAACTTAGAAAATAAATAGGCAGAGGGTACATGGAAGATAGTAAGTAGACTGACGTTTAGGACTGTGTCTTATATATTGGTCTAACTTACTGGTGTTTCTAATAAGAGTACAGAGAACATTAATTTCCTTAAATCCACAGGATGTGCTTGTTCTGTTCAAAAAGGAGAAATGAATGAAAGAGCCTGTAGCCAGACTCCTATCGCCTTAATTCCATTCAAAAAATATATGAGAATCCATTATTTTCACTTTGCTGAGCTATATTGCTACAGATACTGTGTTAGAAATTGATCCTACTCTTTAAGGAGCTTATAGTCTGAAAGGAGTGATAAAATAATGATACATGTTAATAGCTATAAGAGAGAGAAACAATATAACTGAATCTTAAGAAAAATAAATTTAAATTCATAGAAAAGCTTGGGAGTTGGCAGGAGTGAAGGAAGACCAAAGGAGTTGGTATATGAGACAAGCCTTAAAGGAAGTATAGATAGCATTTCAATAGAGATGAAAATGGAAGGCAGATCCTCAGGAATACACTGGTTCAAATATAGCTAAATTCCACAGAGCACAGAAAAGACACGTCATTTTAAAACTACCAATTACCTTTTAAATTTACAGGTGACTCTAGGTTTGATTTATGTCACTCGGTGGCATTACATGGAAAATAGAAAAAGTATGTTCTTTACCACTTGTCTCTGAGTGACACTGGACATGAATGTGGTTTTAGATTTATTTCCAGTTTAAAGGACTAACTAGTAGTATAATGTTAATGGTGTAGTTTAAAGATACTCTTACAGCATTTGTTCTTAATTATTTCCATTTTTGTAGATTTGTACAATGAGGGGGTCGTACAGGGTTCTAGGGCTACCTTGAAGTGGTCTTTTTGTTTTTAGAAGCTTGCCACTCTAGAGTCAGTGTATAAATATAAAAACTTGCTTGCACTTTGAACAAGTTCACTATGGGTTCTAATGAGTAAAAATTAAGGGATTTTGTTACTAACCAAGCAAAAGCTTGTTTAGAAACTCAGCTATACTGCAATCCAAATTAAACTCATTAGCTGCCCTTTGCTCTATGGATATGCATGTTTAATTCTGTATACATTTTAATTCTTTTAGTACTCAGATGAATCTGTTCATCTTTGAATACTTAACTGCTTCTATTACAATGAGTACTACTGCCAGTTTCCACTGATAATAGCAGTACTCATGGCTACCATTTCCAGAGTACTCACTAGGTGAGCTTGTGTAGCTTTGGGCTCACACTTAGTAAAACAAGTAAAATTATGTAATGGTTCTTACTAAATGGCACACCAAGATTTTTTTTTTAATGAGAGTTGCTTAATCATAATATTTTATATTATTTCTTAGAAATAATTCTTTTGGAAAAGTGAAATAGAAAAAACAAAACACTGCTATGCAAATGTCCATTATTACATAAAGCTGTAAAAACTAGACCAGAAGTTTGCCTCACATGTACACCATTCTAAGGTTGAAGTAGTCAAAGATGAACAAAGTACTGTACAGCCGGCCTGCAAGGAACTGATGACTTAGTAGAGACAGAGGAGTTAAAGAAATTGCTATAATACAGTTGATACCTACAGTACTTTTGAGTGGAAATGTTGTGAGAGTTCAAGTTAAAAACTGAATTTCTTATACATTGTTGAAGAAGGCTAGATTTCACGCTATTAGTAATAAGATCTTTTCAGTGTTCCTCAAATGACTACCCAGAGGTAAAACTGCTGCAGGAAGGACTTGATAGCCTTGTTTCTAATAGCTCAGTTAAAAGGAGTTCACTCTTAAAGTCTCAGGCCTCTAGGATGATATGAGATTCCCCATTATGAAGGAGAATTTTGAGTGCTCTTTGGAGTGTCAGTGAATTTCTGACACCCCCTGAAGTATCTGCTGGGCTTCTGATGCTTGGTGGTTGCTTGAACCACTCTAGCTTCAAGTAAGAGAGAGATGTTGGTGTAATTTAAAATATTCTCACCCTTAGTGCCATTGTCATTTTCTGCTTTCAGATCTTTTCTTATGGAATGGCCTTGGATCTCAGTTATTGTAATCTCATAAACATCAATACATATGTTAATATTGAATAGAAGTCACAATTTTTTAAATCATCTTTTGGATTTTTCTTTTAGAAATAGTGGGAACAGAATTTATGTTCCAGTCAATGACTGTCTTTAAAGTTAAGTTTACTATAAAATTACCAATCCATTATAATTCATTTAAAACCTGTTGTTTTCTCACTTGGGGTTACATCAGCATTATTTCATAGCATAGAGCTGCCTGTCCATACCTACTTTTTTTTGGTTACAGTGTTTCTGCCAAAATGGAATATCTATAACAAAAAAAAAGAGAGTCAAAAACTGAAATTTGCTGTTTATATATACCATTACAATTGTCTTTCTTATATTCACACTTAAAAATTTTGTTTGGGGCACGTGTTTTGTATTTAAGATATTTTGTCATTGTAGTACATTTAAAAAAGAATGTTGACACTATTAAATTACCTTCTAAGGATATCTTTAAAAATTGTGGCATACTCTATGGAGTCAAATTTTACTTAGCTGGTATATTTTATATGTTGAACAGATTTTCTTTAAAAAAAAGATCCTTAAGTGTTTCTATGTAAATTAATTACACATTTTGCTCTTAATATTTTTCTTCTCTACAGAGATAAATTACAAGCAACCTTTACATCTTAATGGATAGAAATGTATGTTTTTGCTTTTCCATTTTTAATGAAATATATTGAAAAAGATAAGTGAATATTAATTTTAATAATTTACTATAAAGCATTTAGTAACTTAAAGTGCAGCAATTAATTTTATTTGGAAGTCAGTCTTTTAGGGGCAAGTAATTTGCTCATTGCTTCTAAAGACTTAAAATTTTAAGAGTTTCTAACTTCCAAATACAAGTATCTTAAAAATCTATTGGGATCAATTTATATAAAGAGATCTAATAAGTTGCTTAGCTTGTTAAGTGTCAAAATAAGTAATTTTCTAAATATAATTCATCCTTTCAGTGTTTTGTTTTTCAGCAGATAATTAGTTAATAAGCATAATCTCAACTGATGAATTTCAAACATAACTTTTTTCAGCTATAATGAGGTATCTGTAAAAATAAATTTTCCTAATCCTAGCATTCTTGAGATTATAAACCTTGTAAAATAATCTCTTAGAGCACATACAAGTGACACATAGGAGGTGTGAGTTCCTATTATATAACTAGTTTTTTCTTGATTAAATTTATGGGATTTTTATGGAAAAAAGTAAATTTTGAAAATAAATCACGATTAAAGTTATTACTGTTTAAAATTTCTTAAATTTACATTTTTTTAACACAAGTCAACATTGTAGAGAATTTTTTTCATTCTTTTTTAGTGATTTCAAAGTTGTCATCAAATTAAGACTCTTAAGAATGGTATCTCTCAACTTTTCTGTTATTAAGGTTAATTGGTTGGTTTTATTAGGTTTTTCAGTTTTAACATCCAGATAAATTTTTTATTTCTATGAAAGTACTTCAGTACATGTTTATTATGCTATGCTTTTTCCTGATTTTGTAGCCATTTTACATCTTTGCATTATCCTAGCAGCTGAGCAATATTATGAAGCAACACTATACCATAGAACCTTTGGCAGTGTCCAGAATGGTACCCAGTAGCCACATGTGGCTATTAAACACTTGACATATGGCTAGTGCAGTTGAACTCTAAATTCTTAACTTTATTTAATGTTAATCAGCTTAAATTTAAATAGGCACATGTGGCTAGTGACAGCGAAGAAACTCTAGGACTTGCTTTGGGTCTTCACAGAAACTGAACTAGATTTATTATTTAAAAGTCATTGTAAGATTCACTAGATCTTTGACTAAATAATCAAACTTGTTTATTCCCCCAAATAAGATAGTAGCTTTAGCTTAAATATTTAGAGAAAAATGTGGCAATATTATTCCTCAAAATTAGTGCAGCCACTGCTTATTTTCATTCATAGCATAGAGCAACCCTTGCATTTTTCTAATCAGGTAGCATCTGTTGAGAAATATATTATAGCTGTTTTAGTTTTTGGGGTCATTTTTGACATTGAGGAAAAAAAGCAGAAGAAAAAAATATTTTATATTATGCTTTGTGTGGTTTACATTTTTATGTGGTGTCTTCTCAGAGCTTCCAAACAATGGGGGAAAAGCTACAGCCTAGAATTGACATTATTCTCAGTTGTGAGGGGAAAAGGTATCTTGGCATAAGAGAAATCTTAAAACTGAGAAGTGGCTGTGGAAAGGATGACTTAAAGATTTAGTTGGTAAAAGACAGAGGATTTGGCAACTGTTTGAATGCAGGCCCCTAGGATAAAGGGTCGAAGATAACTGTGAATCTGAGCCAGGGTTGCTGGTATGTGTGGTGATTTTATAATCTACAGAGGAAAGTAAGGAGGAACAGCTCGTTTGAGATAGAAGATTGGTTTTAAACGTGTTGATTTTAAGATGCTAATATTGCATCTAGGTGATGTCACAGAATACCCAAAGCCAGACTGGAGGGCAGAGAAGAGCTAGCTAGTTCTTAGATATAAAAGATTCAGGAGGCAGTTGGATGGGTTGCTCATTTTCATATCATATGCCCTTATTTTTTTCTTCATCTGCTCCATTGTCTTCCCTACAATATAGTGACCATAACAAATGTGAGTAGAATTTTGTTTTATGTAAAGAATATGGAAGCCATGGAAGAGAACATTGACTTGAAAGAATCAATATTTATAAGGAAGGAGATGCAAGGAACATCTAGGAAACATATAAAGTAAATGATCAAAGAAGTTAGTGGGTTGTGTGATAAAGTGATATGGAAGCTCAGCAATGAGAGAATTGCCTAGAAGGAGGTAAATCTGATTTGTGCAAAGAGGTAAGAAAGCTGGGGATTACATAGGGAGAATCTCACCTGTGATCTGAAGACCATGTTTACATAAAAAGCAAAAAGCAATATGGTGGTTCCTAGAAATGGGGATATGGAGAAATGGGAGTTGCTGTTCAATGGCAATAAAATTTCAGTTATGCAAGACGAAAAAGTCCTAGACCTCTTCTGTAAAACATTATGCACATAGTTAATACTGGAATTGTACACTTAATTTAAGAGGGTAAATCTTGGGTGTTTTGTATGTATGTAGGTATGTATTACCACAAAGGGAGAAAGAAGGAAGGAAAGTGATGAATGTGCCCTTGATACTTTCTGGAGACTGTAATGTAAGCAGAAATTGAGACAAGGGTCCTTGAAACTGGCTGATAATTTTTTTCTTCCTTATTTCCCCCTATTTGGGCAAATTAGGTTGATTGGTTGAGAGCATTTCTGCAATTACACTAAAATGCTTGGTCCTGGGATTGATTAGGTGTGACCATCAAACCAGTAACTCTGCAGAGCTGTCATTTAACATTTCAAAAAGGTATAAAAATGTCTGAAAATGCAGTTTTAAAAAAGCAAAACCAAATGAATTCAGAGCAGCACTGTCCAGTAGAACTCTGCAGTGGAAGATGGAAATATCTGCACTGTCCTGTAGAGTACCCATGGCCCTATGTGGCTACCAAGCACCTGAAATGTGGTTAATGTGGCTGAGAAACTGTTTTTAACTTTAATTCATTTAAATTTAGCCATATGTGGCTGATGCTTACCATGTTGGACAATATAGGTCAAGAGACTTCAGAAAAGTTAGAGTATGAGTCATGTAGGAACTTGGTCCTTGGACATTTGGGATTTGAAAGAAAGGTGGGGGTAAAGACATTATAATTTGACCAGAACTCTAGGTTATGGTCTTATCTTTAAAAAATCAATATTTTTGATATAGTCCTCTCCTATTTCTTTTGTATTTGATCTTACTTTAAAAGCATACAGCGACAGAAACGTGGGTGGAAACAAATTTTCAGAATGAAATGTGTTTAAAGTAGAATTGAAACACATTTGATCAGAATTAAAACACATTTGAACAGCTTTGATCATTTTTAAAATTGTTTTTCACCTTCCTGTGAATATACAGAGCAGCCAACTGACAGAATATAGTAGTAGAGTCCTTACCAGAAAAGGTTCTCCTCATGGAGAAGCAGAAACTGAGCTGATCGTTTGAAAAGTGGCAACATTGAAAATATAATTGAGGAAGAATATGTGATGGTAACACTTAAAAACTGTGTCACTTTTCCTTTATGTTCGGTATACAAACAAATGTTTCAGGTCAGGCCATATTTTCTCTCTCCTGGACGATTACCAGAGCTTCCCAGCTGGGAATTTTCCTCTCAGGCCCAGGGCTATGTCACCCTCAACACTATTAAAAACACATATCTGATCCACGTCTCTGCTTAAGAACTTTTAACTACAAATAAGCATACAATAAAATGCTTCAAACACATTTTTGGATGCTGCATTTTTCTTTTGAAATTAGTGAGTTAAGTGGACATTTTCTCAGCTGATGAAAATAAAATTGTTAAGACATTTTTGTTAGCATATTGGCAGTAAGCAACAAGAAGTTTAAAGATATTTATAACCCAAACCACAGTAAGTCCACTTCTGGGAATCTTCCAAAAGAAACTATTGTAAACACCACAAAATATGTCCCAAGTATTTTTATATGAAGGTGCTCATCACAGGATTACTTATAATAGTGAAAACTGTATATAGCTAAAATCTTGAACAGTAGGAAAATGAGTAAATGATAATTGCTAAAATGATGTCTTCTTTTGTCACTTTTTGTATGCATCTGCTGTGGTGTATGTCATATGCCATAATTAGTTGTATGCATTTCTTCCAGTCTAATTCTTAGTTGTGTCCTAACTATGCCTAGTACATTGTAAATGCTCAATTAATGTTTGCTAAATAAATAAAGAAATCAGTGTTGACACAAACGAAATTAAGTTGCTTCTTTTCAACTGCTAAACACCAAGGGATGTTATATTCATTTAAGTGCAGTACCTTTCAGTTCCATTTATAATGAAAATGTTTTTTCAGATTTAAATCTTTTCTGTTCCAGAAAATATTCAAAATAATAATATCAAACATTTAAAGGTAAATTTAGTTGCTAACGGTATCACATTGTGGTTTTTATAAACAAACTTAATAAATCATTCTTTGTTTCCAAAATCCCATTGTGCATCTTAAGGTAAAAGAGTTTATGTTTTGCTCCCCCTACGTATTCTCTAAGTTTTATGTATTTTTTATTATTTAAAGATTTCAATCTCAAACCTATAATTTTTCCTCATAATGTTTTTCCAGCTGTTTGGTTCATTTGAAATGAATACTTGTCCAGAAAATGGCTTTTCATTTACTACTTCATTAAGTTTTTTGTTGTGGTTGTTTAGTGAGATGAGGTCTCACTCTGTCACCCGGGCTGGAGTACAGTGGTACGATCCTAGCTTACTAGAATCTTGTAGTTAATTCAGTTATACAAATAGTGTTCGAATTTTTTTTTCTGTATCTTATGGAGGCTAGCAAAAGGAAGAAACCTGTTATTTTCCTTTAAATTATCTCTCTGGGTAAATCTAGATTTGGTTGACATAGACAAGAAATACCAATATACGAATTCTGACTTTGTCCTCTTAACATGCAGTCCTCCAGTGTAGTTGACCAGGAGATTGAGGCCTTTGTCATCATTTTGTGAATATAACCTAGATGCCTAGTTATTTCTGACACTTTACCAGGTTAAGAGTATTACTGTTTAATATATTTATTTCAACAGAACCTTGAAAATTGATGAAGATTGTGTGCTAAGCTCATGAGGACAGAGAGCCTATCTGTTTGCCTCACCCTGTATCCTCAGAGTCTATCACAGTATCTGTTAGGCTCTGAAAGAAAATCATGTTGAATGCCTGACTGTCTACTTTCACCAATTTGTTTCGTAACTGCTTCCTAATGAAGTAAAGGATTTAAGAAATTTAAATAACTATTTTGTGTTTGGTAGGCTGATTGTAAGGACCAAAAAAGACTCAGATTGCCTAGTAAGGTGGGGAGAATGGAAGGGAGAGAAGAAGGACCCTATTGTCCAATTAGAATTTTTATGGCTTATATCACACTTAAGTGAGGATACTAAAATATTTTTCAATTTTAAAAAGTTAACAGCATTTTTAAAAACTTAAATCAGCACCCAGACATACCATTGGCAATCTATCAGTTGTTAATACCACCAATAGAATAGCAAATAGAACAATTAAAATTACTATATTCTCCATTCTTTATATTGAACTAACCTCTCCTCTAATTTTTACATTTTTCTTAAAGTTTCAAAACTTCATATTAGATACGCTTATTGCTTTTTTAGGAAAAAAACCACAGGTAATTGCTTTGGAGAGTTATGTAATTCTCTTTGAATTTAATCTTTAGTTTTCAAATTGATGTCTAACAGAGTACTACTATAAGACACAATTTTATTATGGAGGTTAATGGTTTTCAGGCATATCAAATACGGGTTTAAAGTCTATAGTATAGACTGTGACTAAAGGTTATGACATTTTGAGGAGGCTGTGCTGTACTTAGCACTATGGTAGGCATTTGCCCCATTATCTCATCCACACAGTGGCCCTATGGGTTTTCTTTGATCTGAGACCCAACACTTATTCTGGCTACATATAATTTTATTTAATTATTTATTGTATTTATTTTAGTACCTTAGCAATAAATGTGTACAAATTTAACGTTTCTTAGAAATTCATAATTAATAGATAAAACTTTTCTTTAAAAATAGGATAAAAGAATCAGAGTATCTCAACCCTTGACAAGAGGACCAAGTGCCTTTATTCCAGAGAAGGAAGTAAGTTTATCTGTCTTAAAATATACAAAATATGATTTAAAAATAATTTTATTGTATCAAAGAATATCTGTTTTTAATATGGAAGTAAGAATATATTTTGCTCTTGAGTTTCTTATTCACATATCAGAAAACCATGGAGATATTTTTTTTTCAGCTTCACAGATATTTATAGAGCACCGATTATGTGCCAAGCATTGTCTTAAAAGAACGGACTAGTAGAAATAGAATAATACCAGATCATTGCCAGAGTCAACAGTTTTTTCATTATCAAATCACTTTTTTAGTGACTTTACCACTTAAGTGCAAATCCAAAGTGATTTTGGGAGCTTAGTAACAACAGTTAATCTGGGTGAGGACCATGCACTGGAGAAACTGCCCTGCTTATGCCTATTTTTCTCAGATAGCTTGGGGCTGCTCTAAACTGCCTAATACATGTAAAGACTTCCTGAAGCACAGACGTTTTTTCACAGTATATATTTGAAGATAATCTGGTTTTTAGGATCTATTGCATCATATGAATCTATTAATGTATCTTAAGCATCCAGTTAGAAGAAACTTCTGCTGGGGGAAAGCAAAACAAAAATAACAAATATTCTATTCCTAATTATATGTCTTTCATCTGGATCCCATTATATTTTTAACTGTCTTAGTCCCTGTAGTTGACAAAATGGTGGGGAAGTGAGCAAATCAAAAAATACTTGGCTCCATAATGAGTTACACTGTTATAATTAATATTTTCTCACAATTTATACTTTTCAAACATTATATTTCCTGTGGGATTAAATTTCCCTGAGTCAATAGTGCGTTTATATAATTTGTACTTGTTTTTCAAAAAAGACCGTGAAGCCAGCTCTGAAGAGTAAACAGTTTCTTAATAGCAGTGTGGATGTTTGGAAAGACCATTAGTCTGAACTTTAGTCAATCTGGATTCTAGACCAGGCTCTGTTATTAATAAGGTGCATGAGCTTGAATTTAATCTCTTATCTGTTTCCTTATCTCTAAAATAAGTCTAGACCTCTAATTCTGAAATACCAATAAACAATGAACCACTCCTAGAATTATGCATTTCATGTCCATTAACTCCCACAGGCTTGGGTCTTTCTACAAGGTGCTAATAACCTGTTAACACCTTCAGAGCCAGTTCTTGGTGTGATGCCCCAAACTGTCATTGTGTATGAAGCTACATATAAATAATCAATTTTTGAGAGAACTCTTTAGATTTCGTAGGATGGAGAATGTCCATTTTAATAACTTGCCTTGTTTTTAGTAATTAATATTGTTAGGCTCAAGATAGAAATAACAGTATTCTGGTGTCCTCATTAATTTTTCAATTAACACTTTTCTACAAATTATCATAGATTCCTTTGTCCCTAAAAGACTTGAGAAAGCTCTTTTTATGTTGAATCACAAAAGCAATCAAAGGATTAGACTGAAAATATTTGTCTAAAAATGATGTGCCTATCTTCATAGGCTTATGAGATGAAATTGTAAATGTACGTAATCAGATGCTGCTGCTTGTACTTTACCACACATTGGTGTGACAATGGACAGGCAAATGGGCCCTGAAAAATCTGGCAAAACAGATGGAAGCAGCTTGTCTTCACTTTCATAGCTGTGTGTATAATGTTTGATAATTTAACATTTGTTGTTTAATAAATTGTGGTACCAGAGCCAAAAATGAATGGTGCTTTTTTTAAATTTCTGTTTCCAGTATGAGCAACTGCATAATTTCAGTGTCTGTTAATATCAAATGAATATTCATTTGCTTCAATAGTGGCATAATTTATGTAAACCAAGGGTGTGTTTATGTCTCAATAGTCACTTTATTTTGTGTTTGGTTATAAGGTTGTCCAAGCAAACACAGTGGTTGAACGTACTAACTTTCTTGTGGAAGAATACTCTACATCTGGTCGTCTGGACAACATCACCCAGGTCATGAGTTTACACACTCAGTATCTGGAGTCTTCTTGCGGAGCCAGTTTTACATGTTGCGCATGGATGGTCCCCTTCCTCTACCATACAGGCACTATATTGCAATAATGGTAGGTGCTTATTTTCCTGTATTCAGATAACATCTTCCTCACTTGTTCTTTCTCCCTTCCAAAATATGTGTATGTGCGCATGTGTGTATAAAGTGAAATATAATTTAGGAATTGAAGAAGCCTATGGCCTTTTGGATACCAAGTTTCTTGGATACATTTGTAATATGTTAAGCCACTTAATGCACTCAGTGTTTCTCATTTAATTTTCAATAAAATCTTTTTCATATTTAATCTCTTACAATTAAAGATGCTTACAGCATGCAAAATAATATCCCACAAGTTTTGTCTTTTTTCTTGATACTTTGTTTTTATAAAAACCCAAGTTGTTCATGACATTTTTTCTTAGTAATTTTATACATAAAGAATATCACTAATTTGGCCAAATAAGAGGAAATTATCAGTCAGCATTAATGGAGAATCTGAATGAGAGAAGAATTCTTGAATGAATTGTTAACACTTCTAAGTATAGTTCTTACTACAAACTGGTTAACTAGTTATTGGCAGGCAGTAGAGATCAGGAAGGAGAATTATAAAGTTTTCTGTGTGTTGGACTTAAATGGAGAAAAAGAAGAACAAGAACATGTTGCAAGTGCTATATATCTGGAGAAGCTGGGGGAAGAAACTGGATTGACAGGGCTGGCATAACTAGCCAGGAGTTAGCAGATTAAGTTTGACCATGTTTGATTTGGTTGTCTTTTTTATAGTCTCACTGAAGTTTTACACAACAACGACAAAAACCAACATTCCATGTTTTATTGAATGATGAACTTGACTGAGCTAAAATTATAGCTTAAGGTTTTGATGACAGTAAGGCTGAAAGCAGACTTAGAATGCTCACAAAACGCAACAGAAATAAGATGCAGAGAATAGAAAGAATCAAATAGTACTGTTTTACTGAGAAGCAGCCCTGAGGACAAAAGAGGTCAATTGAGGGCTGATTCTGACTGCACAGGAAGAAAAGGGTCAGTGAGCTTCCATGTCATCTGAGTAGGAGGATGTGTGCAAATATGACTGAAGTCACATTTATCTTAAAGAGGATAAAAGAAGTAGTCAAATTAGGATGAATCCTGAGTTCTTAGAATATAAGTTAATGAGATTTTTTTTATGTTTTAAGTAGAATATAGTAGATGTATTTATCATATTGAAATGGAAGTGTATTTCCTATTCATAGCTGGAAAGTGGGCTCTGGCTTAATCTATACCAACTTCCAGACAAGGAAATAATTGGCTTCAGATGGCAATTATTTGCTTATACAAGTATCAGCTTCATGTATCAAATCGATTACATCATTATGATGGATGTTTTAGAAAAAAGATTCTGTAAGAAAAGAGGTACTGGCTATAAAAATCATTAACTCCATCTGAATTATTTGTTTAGAAATAGTGGAGTGAAACTCTACTGTGATACTTTTATCAATGAATTCTTTTCTTTGTGCTTTAGGCTGCAGCTAGACATCAGTGTTCTTACTTAATAAACATGCATGTGGATGAATTTTTAAAGACTGGAGGTATTGCTGAGTGGTTGAATGGTTTGGAGTATGTGCCACAAAGACTGAAAAATCTTAATGAAATTAATAAGCTGCTAGCACACCGACCTTGGCTGATCACAAAAGAGCACATTCAGGTACTGAGTGTTTCTTTGAAATGAAAAGGAATTTTTTTAAGACTTAATTTTAAATACTTGTATATTAGGAGCTTGAAATATAAATAATAGTGTCTTAATAATTGTAGAAAAGATAAATTTAGAAAGTCAGTGGGTTTAATTAAGCGTAAATGAATACTTTAATCATGAATTAGCTTATATAAGTACTTTGGTGAATGGCTATGAGAAAATTTGGTTTCTATTTTTAAGTAGTAGGTAGAACAAAGAAAATACACTAGCATAATAGGATGCCTGGGATCTAGTCTGTATTCTGTTACAAGTTTGTGTCCTTTTAGTAGATTAACTTCTATGGGCTTCAGTTCTCCCCCTCTACAGAATGAGGGGAGCTAGATTAAATGAGCTTTAAAATCTTTTATAGTTCTAACATTTCATAATTTTTAGATTCTCAAAAAGTGATTTTGCAAATAAAAAAGTGATTTGCCAGCTGGTGTGTGAATGCTTAAATGCCTTTTAAAACTCAAGCTTAGATGAGAAATAGAGTTGTCGTGATTGACTGAGAGCACTTGTACTTCTGATGGTGCTTCCATCAAAGCCCTACAGGATGAGGTCATTATTCAGTATGCTTAGCAGTATTCTTGGCACATGGCAATTATTCAATAGATGGGAGCTATCATTTAAATTATCAGTAGAAACTTTTTTAAATCTCTGTTCCTAATGCATAGAAATGACCTTGGTTTTTTTAATCCTCTCGTTAGACTATTTTGTTATTTGCCCTTTCAACCAAACATAGTGTTTATCAGTCTGTATGCTCTCAGATTTGATGATCTGCCTGGGAATCTGAAGCACGATGCTGTCTTTAGATTTATGTTCTGATTTGATAATATGTTAGCTAGATAGAGGAATTAATCTTATTTATTTGAGACAGAGTCTCACTCTGTCACCCAGGCTGGAGTGCAGTGGTGCAATCTCGGCTCGCTGCAGCCTCCATCCCTCAGGTTTAAGTGATTCTCTTGCCTCAGCCTCCTGAGAAGCTGGGATTACAGGCACCTGCCACCATGCCTGGCTAATTTTTTTTGTATTTTTCGTAGAGACAGGGTTTCATCATCTTGGCCAGGCTGGTCTTGTACTCCTGACCTTGTGATCCACCCGCCTCCGCCTCCTAAAGTGCTGAAATTACAAGCGTGAGCCACCACGCCCAGCCTAATCATTATTTTTAATGTCATATCTTAATTACTCTGTGCCAGATACTTTGGTGGGGGAAAGATAAAGACCCTGCCTATGGATTTGCTTGGAGTCTAGGGAAGAAGAAGAAAAGGGTAATGACAATAATCACTGCACAACAATGTATGA
The DNA here is from genome assembly GCA_036589455.1 of Ateles fusciceps. Taxonomy (NCBI): domain Eukaryota; kingdom Metazoa; phylum Chordata; class Mammalia; order Primates; family Atelidae; genus Ateles; species Ateles fusciceps. The sequence goes on from JAZHEH010002496.1 coordinate 6,996,293, forward strand.
ATGTATGAACAAAGAGAATGGGACCAGAAAGTTTCTTTTCTGAAAGATGTAACATTTGAGCTAGGTCTTAAACAAGTGGGAGTTTTCAAGTAGAGCAGGGCATTTCAGAGAAAGAATAGAGTATTTAATATTATGGTATATTGGAAGAAGAGCCAACAGTTTCAGATGATTGAAGTGTAGGGATGTTTATGTAAGGTGGGAACTGGGAAGAATTGAGATCATATTGTATGACCCAATGAATACTATATTAAAGAATTTGTATTTTATTTCAGAAAGTTATGGTCGTCAGGGTTGTTATGGTACTCAGGGTATACACAAGAAAATTCTCCAAAATATTACAAAATATTTGTGTAGATTCTCCTAAATTTTTGTATTTGTGCATTTTATGTTATTACAGTGCACATATGGAAACATTCTATATAAAATATATTTTATGTGTATAAATTTACAAATAAATACACATAATATCCAGGGTTATTATGGATATTAATATTATGGACCCCCCACCACCACCAATTGTTACTTTTGGAAGTACATTTGATCACAAGACCATGGAGATCAATATGACAGAGAATTGAGAATCATTAAATGTTTTTGTGCCAAGTTATAATATAAATACATTAGGTGATATAGAAGATAAATTATAGATTGTACAGACTAGAAGCAGTGAGACCAGTCACAGTACTATACCTGAGAGGTGATTTTTTTTTTAAAGGCATGGGAGATACATAGAAGGGATAAGATTATAGTAATTATTCTGCATGAGAATAAGCAGGACTTTGGTAACTGGTAGGATGTGAGGATGGAGAAAATAGGTAGGACAAGAGAATGACTAAGGTGTCCTTCTTCATGAAACGAGCATACACAGGCTGACAGCAACAAGTGATGACATCCACAAAGTGATGTCCAGTTACTAAAGGAAATACAGGTCTTTAATTCAAGATAAAATGTGACTTAAAAGTAAAATTGGATAGTTGTTTACAGATAAGCAAAGGTCAGCTTGAAGGAATGAATGGCCCATCCAAAAAGATACTACACAAGGAAGGTAGATTGTGGATGAAATACAGCAATAGAGAAAGGTCTATCTCAGGGTGGAAAGTGTACTCCCTCCCCAAAATGTGGAATTGTTGAAGTCAAGAGAGATTAATGTCAAGAAGGGAGAAAGTAAACAATGTAAATTCTGTGGAGATCAAATAAAATAAGGACTAAAAAGAAATAGTCAGATTTGACCATTTGGGAGGTCATGTGTAATCTTAGTAAATGTAGCTTCAGGAGTTTGCTTGAAATAGAAATCAGATTGTAATGAATTTTTTAAAGCAGAAATGAATGTGAGGCAAGAAATTAGAGATGATGAGTGTTGGCTGTCCTTTCAGGTTTAATGATAATCCTGCAAAGATTGGTGAAGGCATTGTAAATCCTACCGATCCTTTTGGAAAGCTCTTTGGCAGTACTATCAGAAGTCATACAAATATTAATACTCTTTGTTCTAAAAATCCTATTAGGAAATGTTTCTAAAATAAGAACAAAACTATAGCATGAAGATGCTATTTATAGAAGCAAATAAAACAAAACTAGAATGTGAATAATGTTACAGGAAAGGAGAAGTAGTTATGTACATCCATTGATACATAGTATAGGCCTTGCTTAAAAATTAATGACAGTGTGGCCTTATGAAAAATGAACACGTCAAAATGTCAAATTTGAAAATCAGAAAAATAGAGATATATGTGGTTATAACTGTATAATTAAAATAGAGAAAAGAAGATACATAAAAGAGTGGTAGAATTTTTTTGAGTCAGTATTGGAACCATTTAATATATTTTGTGGCTACAAGGTTAGGTGCATGCAGATGTAAAGCAAGTATATTTTTCTGGTGTATATTCTTTTATTAAATAATGACCTTTATTTACATTATTACAGATTACAATAACGATATTTTTTTCTTAATGTTTCTTTTTAAATTTTATTTTTTAATTGACAAATACTTATACATATCCATGGGGTACATAGTGATATTTTGATATATATAATGTATAGAGATCAGATTTATTAGGATACCCATCATCTCAAACATTTATTATTTCTTTGTATTGGGAATGTTCAATATCCTCCTTCTAGCTATTTGAAACTGTATGTTACTGTTAACTATTAATCATCCTACAGTGGTATAGAACACTAGAATTTATTCCTTCTATCTAGCTGTAATTTTGTTATTTAACAAATCTTTCCCTATCTCCCCCGCCATAGGGCGATAGAATTTGACTGATTTTCTTTTCTTTTCCCTGAGCTTTTGGTAATATATTAAATATATGTGTGTGAAGTTAAATAATGGGGAGTAAAGCAAAAGAAAGCAGTTTTATTTTGTTGTTTCATTTTGTTTTAGCCATTAAGTAAGCCAAATGAAAGTTTTAGATTTGGAAAGAGGGGGAAAGAGAGGGATGAGATTCCCGCCTCACGCATCCCCCCCGACACACACACACACACACACACACACACGCACGCACACACGCACACACCGTGAGAGAGAGAAAGGGAGAAGAAATGAACACCAATTGGTGGAATTCAGTCTTGGACAAAGTGGGTGGAAGAATTACTGTTTTTATTGGCTTCATTTGTGATCACATCATTCAGCTGGAGGGTCAAGTGAAATACAGAATATGAAAAAGTGCTTTGAAATTTTTTAAATTCTTATTCAAATGTGAGGTAGTATTCTACATTTTCTGTCATCTGCTGCAGGGTCTTTCTCTATTAGAAGACAGCTGGAGGATAACTGAAATTTGTCTTGCTGAATTGGGGTTTTTCGTGATTTTGTGGGATGAAGTTTCCAATAAACCTTAAAGTGAATGGTTTTGTTCGATAATCTTTTAAGTCCTATCTAGCTTCAGTGTTTTTTGATTCTCTGAACGTATTTCATTAAAATAGCGTAATATATAAAAAATGCTTTGGAAGCAGAAGATCTATTGGATAATCAGAGATTTAGAAGAAGCTACGATATAATTGTATTGTTAGGCATGGTAGTTTTAATGGAGCATTGGCCAAAATCATATCTTTAACATGTGAAACATTTTTTAAAGAGAGTTTTAAGTTGCGTTACTATAAATGGACATAGGAAAATTGGTAGAATTTCATTGAAATTGCTTTGTAGCATTCTAGAATTTTGATATTTGCTCTGATTTGCTTTCTCATTTCAGAAACTTGTCAAAACTGGAGAAAATAATTGGTCTTTGCCTGAACTGGTACATGCTGTGGTCCTGCTGGCACATTATCATGCTTTGGCAAGCTTTGTTTTTGGTAGTGGTATCAATCCAGAGAGAGATCCAGAAATCTCCAATGGATTCAGGCTAATATCAGTCAACAATTTCTGCGTTTGTGATCTTGCTAATGACAACAACATAGAGAATGCATCCCTTTCAGGCAGCAACTTTGGGGTTAGTTTTCTTAGCCATTTTTCTTTACTATTTTTGCTTTAAACTTCTAATATTAAAAATAGCTAGAGAGAATTGTTCTCCAATTAGATATTATATACTTAAAATATTTTTGCATAATTTTTATTACTGTAAAAATTTCTGATTTAAAGAGACTTTTAAAGCAAATACAAATTACTGCAAATCATAAAGACTAAACAGTGATGCATTCTAGTGATCATATGCTTTTAATGTTAGATCCTTTGGATAGTAGATCACAAAACAATATACTTGTATTTATAAGATGCTGGAACAACCAATGGAAAACATATCTTCTGAGAGCAAAAAGTTAAAAAATTGTGCTGTCTCATTTTTAAACTATACTATTTAATACATACCAAATGCTAGAATTCTAGATTTTATATACATATACATATATACTTATAAGCTTTTATATTTATAACTAAAAAAAAAAATCATACTTTTGAAAATGATGGAATCTGTCATGATTCCCTTTGAAATTGGTGAAAAACTCAAGAAGTTAATAACTGTGCCTGTGCCACTGCACATAGTTTGGTGACATTGGGAGGTGGACACATTTACTGGAACACTTTTAATATTAATAGCACCCAACATTATCTTATCTGGCTCCAGATTGTTGATTCTCTCAGTGAGCTAGAGGCCTTAATGGAAAGGATGAAAAGACTTCAAGAAGAAAGGGAAGATGAAGAGGCGTCTCAGGAAGAAATGAGTACTCGTTTTGAGAAGGAGAAGAAAGAAAGTCTTTTTGTGGTCTCTGGAGATACGTTTCATTCATTTCCTCATTCAGGTACTTTTTTGTGCTCTTTTCCTTTTAGTTGTTCTTAGAACCCTGACAGAGCAACTTCAATGTTTTCCATATGGATATGTAAAAATGATTCTGCCACCATCTTCCTCTTATTTAGTTCTCCTCTTCTACCTTACCCTCACGTTATTGCTTTCCCTCAGGCTGGTTCATCCTTGAATGTATTTCAGATTGAGTTGAGAGAAACTTTCAGCTTTGTAGTTCATACCCTATCCTGGATAAAATGTTATTTAAAGTAGATAAGTTGCTTATAAAGGTAGATGGGCATATTTAATTTTTCCTACTTTTGTGATTTTTTTAAATGATAAGTGAAATATTATAATTTTTTTTTTAATCTTTGCCTTTTTTTGTGGGTGGGGTGTGTGTGGGAAGATTATTCTCACACTGCTGCTTTTCCAGATTAGTTCTAAAATTACACTGCACTTGCATTTACATTTCTTTGGAATTCTATAAAAATGTATCATTTAGGTCATTTTCTTAGATTGAATTTGGAGGAATTCATTTTGTGTTAAAAGCTGAGATTCTTTGCTGTATTCTTGAAAACAGTTTTTCTAACACTCGAAGAGACTGAAATAGGGAGGAAACTTTTCAATTACAACTAAGAAAGATATTGAACACCACATAGTGATATTAAAATAACACAGACTCAATACAAAGCTTAAACCCTTTAAAAGTAATCCATCTACATAATTTTTTTTTTTTTTTGAGGAGTCTCACTTTGTCGCTCAGACTGTAGTTCAGTGGCGCGATCTTGGCTCACTGGAACCTCCACCTCCTGGGTTCAAGCAATTCTCTTGCCTTAGCCTCCCGAGTAGCTGGGATCACACATAACATTTTTTTAAAAAAATAGAGTTCTGTTGATTTAAAAGAGGTCTTCAAAACTACTGCCTGTCTTAAAACTCATTAATTTCATAAATTTTGAGAATTGTTTCAGCCATAACTTAATCAGTAGTTCCCAGTTTTACCAGAAAGAACAAGAACGCTTTTTATCATTATTCCCGATGATCTTTTTTATGAAAAATGTTACCTACCAAATTGAGTAATCATTTTAATCCTTTTAATTAATTTAATCCATTGAAGATTACTGTCACTAAAATCAGAGCCTCTAGTCAGCAGGCAATTGCAAACAAAGAAACTTAGTGTTTTGGTTATTGCTTTAATATTCACTCTGCAAACACTTATTGAATACCTCATATAGTTTCAGCATGGTGTTAGGTACTAAGGTTTTAAGGCTAAATAAGGCATGATTCCTGCCCTCAGGGCACTCTCATTCTAGTAGCAAATAAAATAATAATTGTAACACATAGCAGAATGTGGAAGATGTAAGAGCCTAGAAGGGGGCACTGAATTCAGTCTTGATAGGCGAAGGGTGTAGGCAGAAGAGGAACCTAGAGGAAGAATGCCCAGAGCCCTTGGCTCTAAGATAAGTCTTAATACAGTTGAGTGTGGGGCAGGTAATGGCTGAGGGGCACTGGAGGACATGGTAAACAGCATCCAGGCCCAAGCAAAAGCACAATAGTAAGGGAACAGGATGCTGGGTCCAAGAACAAGTGTTTGTTGTTAGGATGTACATCATCAAACAGGTAGTGTAAAGAGAAATCTGGTTAGGTAGGTAGAGGCCCTACCATAAGGATCTTGCTGACCTTAAGAAATATGTAACCTACCATATTTTGGACGTTTCAAGTAGAGATGTCTATAAAACAGGCAGTCTGGAAATGTCTTGCACAGTGCTTCTCAAACTTCAGTGTTCATATGAGTCACTTGGGGAATCTTGTTGAGATGCAGAAATTGAGTCAGTCTAGGGTAAGGCCTGAGAGGCCACATTTCTATCAAGCCTCTAAGTAATGCCAGTGCTGCTAGTGTGTAAACCACTCTTGGAATACAAAGGGTAGAAGAGATAGGAAATCAGGAGAGGGCTTCAAGTTCAAGGTAGAATTTTAGAAATTACCAGCATATAACTGGGAACAGAAATTAAAAGTTGATTATAAAAATCAGAGAGAACAGGAGAGGGTGAAGGAAAATAATCTATGATGAACCTTCTAGGTAAACAAATGTTTAAAAATGTAAACATTTTTATCACAGTAATATCTGTGTGTTTTCAGAAATTTCTAAGGGCGTCATTAAGATCACTAAAACTTGAAAAATATCAATGTTTTATTTCTCTTAGGTCTTTTGAAATATTAAAAATATATTTTAGATTTCAGTCTTGACCTTCTTAAAACTTTAAGCAGAGATTACTGCCTTCAAAAGTGAATTTTGACTAGCAAGTCTTGAACCTTAGCCAAAAATTATGTCATACTTTTAATAGAAGAGGCTATTTCAAGGAAATAATGTCAGTATACATACACAAACAACCTCACACACACACACACACAACATATTATATATATATATATATTTCACTCTTAATCATTGTTAGTACCAAATTTGCTGGCTGCACAAAGAAAATACAGAAAAAAGACTCAGTACAATAGCTAGTTGAGTCATCTGTATAGACTTACCATGTTTTAAAATAGAAATAAAAAAGGTGTTTTTTTTTGTTTAAAAAAAGTCTTGGTTTGACCAGTGTTATAAAGTATTCCAGATTCTCTGTAAAGCTTCTAAGAATAGTTTTTCAAGTCTTTTGAAGAAAATAAATGTTTTAAGTATTCTACAGGGGTCATATTCTGTAGCTTGGTAACAGGGTTAACTAGCTTTTACTGTTTGTTTTTCCAGTTAGGCATTCCATTACTGCAACAGAATGTTCCTGTATTATGTCAGTAACTACTTAAGGGCAGAATAATGCAGATAATGAACAAAATGCTATATCTTTTGAGTACAGACTTTGAAATATTTGTGTAGATAGAATTAAAACTAGAGTTTTAGGTTTAATAATCAGAATGCTAATTTTAACTTCTTAAGATAAATTTAGGAAAAAAAGTATTTGTGGATTGAAGGACCTTTGTACATTTCTTTCTGTGAATAAAAAATTGTCTAGGAAACAGGTGTTAATTGACTCCTAAAAATTAGTGCATAGTGATTTTTCCTAGGATCATTTCTCTTATTTGGCTGACTACTTACTTTTTACTGTTTATTTTAAAATGTTTAGAAGTCATACAACTTGAAAATGTGTATGAGCAAAACAAAAACTGAAGAACCAACTATGTAATAGTCAACTCCAGTATCAGTATTTGCCAAATAAAACCACTTGGTTGTGCAGTGTCAAAGGAAAAACCACTTCTAGAGAGACACTGTTTTAGAGTTTAGTTATTATTTACTGTTTTTGATTTGATTTTACTTTGCAACCCATAACTTTGCAACCCATAAAACTCCTTTTCATAGCAGCCTCAGTGATTGCTACTACATTTTATAATTTTTGCTTCAGTTCTATTATTATGTAATGAACTGAATTAAGGAAAGTATAAGCTGGTTTGTAAATGTTAAGAGCTAATGCATTGAAAATGCCATTTTAAAAGTGTTTCTGTTGACCTAATTAGAGTGCTGGAGCATAAGGAGAAAATAAAGTGGTTATGGGATCGGGCCGAGGATAAGCCTGAAAATTCTCTTCACAGGACTGAAAAATCACTTAAAAGCTTCAGATCAATTTAAGCATTTAATGTTTAGACGTTTTTCATATCATCTGATACATCTACACGTTGTACTTCTTATTGACACAGTTATAGTACTGACAGTGGTATTAGTAAGTTACAGTTAATTTATTTCTTAAATGGATATTTCTTTCTGTAGTAATGAAACAAAAAATAGATACTAAGTGTGTAGTATAGTACTTTGTATATCATAAGTACTCAATAAATGCCACTCTCTTTTCTTTATATGTAATAAAGAAGTTTGTTAAGAACTTAGATTCATCCAAAATTGGGTAGCCAGAGTACTTAAGTCTTTCCTGCTGTGATTATCAGGCACCCAGTTAAGTCCACAGCAGCGACCTAAAGACAGCTGAAAACTTGTGAGAAAAGAATACTTACTGTTAGGATTTTCATGCAATAGCAAAGATTAAAGATAATGAAGTATTACTACTAGGTCTTTCTTTTGGAAGAATTAACATAATTACATTTGTTTTTTAAGCCTCTCAAAATTTTCCCAGTTAAGAATTACAGTGTTTTTTATTATACCATAATACTGTTTTTATTATTTATGAAATGTGACATTTAATACTAAAATATTTACAATGAAAATATTATTCCTTTCAGGGAAAGAGCTAGTTTTTTATTTTGAGAAATACATGTTCATTTTCTAGACTAGAAGCTAGTAAATGAAGCTTGTTCATTCCCTTTTAATGGTTAAAATCAGAAAAAAAATGTAATTATAAAGACAAACCAACCTAAAATAAAAAGTGAGATAGAACTATCTTTACATAAATTAATATACATTGGACATTTAAACGTTTTCAGTGGTAAATTGTTAATGTCATCAAGTATGCAGAAATCAGTTTTCTTAAAATATTATTATTGCCTTGCTATCTTCTTGAATGTCATTTGGTAATATTCTAATCATAGTCTGATTAGTCCATATGTTGTGTACTTTTTATTTTCATATGCATGGAAAAGTGCATATATCTTAGGCATAAAACTAAGTAAATACAAACTGAGCCTCCCCCTATTTAGCACTCAAGTGAATTAAAATAATGATAAGAGCATCCAAAAGTCTGCTCTCCTCCCCATTGAGTGTCCTTCCTGGTCCTCCCTATGTCCTTCTTTCTAAGCTAAAAATAAACTATATTGAACGAATTTTTACTGTGAATGCATCCAGATAAAACACCATGTAATTTTAACAAAATTTATCTTAAACTCAGAGTGGTCTTTCACTTTCATCTCTTCTTCCTCTCATCCCACTTCATCCTCTGGAGAGACAAAAGCAAAACAAAAAAATGGTTAAGCTTTATACTCACAGGCCTATACTGTCTTTCATTTCTAAATTAGTAAAACTAGCATATGGATCCTTCGCTACTACTGTTTAGATATTTCAGTTTAGTCAGTTTACCTGGAAAACTAGCACATGGTAAGATTGCCACAGTATTTGGTAATGAAATTATATTTAAAAATTTAGCAGTATATATTTTATATAAATTTAAGTCAAGAAGTCAATGTTTTCACTTTAGTAATCCATGGAAAAGCTAACAAGTGGAAGAAATTGGAGTTCCGTTTTATTGTCTTAACCATGTACAGTATCCTTAACACTCGATTGTTTATTATTGTCCTTAGAGTTTGAAGATGACATGATTGTAACATCTGATGTCTCTCGATATATTGAAGACCCTGGGTTTGGGTATGAAGACTTTGCCAGACGAGGAGAAGAGCATTTGCCAACATTCCGAGCTCAGGTATATTATGTCTTTAGTTCAGAGAAACTAGAAAATACTGTCATTTTAACTGTCAGGTGTTGAAATGTAAAAAATTGGCATCTAAAGAATTTTTGATAGGATCTAGAAATCTTTTTATTTCACCTAGTTTCAGCCTAATCTAATTGGAGATCCCAAGAGATGGATAATTATTTCAACATTTTTGTCCCTAAGAAGACAAAAGGAAACAGTCTGCTTTATTCAGTTACTTCTGTTATTACCTGGTATTTGCATAATGTTTATACCATTTTTTGGAGGGGAACAGGGAGGAAAACAAGTGACATCACTTTTTCTTGGAATAAAATCATACACTAGCAGTCATGGGCTTAAGGGTTACTCTAATCTTCACCCCTAGGAAATAGCCACCACAGTGATATGACTCCTAAGAGAGTATATGATTGAATTATGACAAATTCCTTCTTGGTTATTTTAGATGATCTGCTAATTGTCCATGTCACTGGGTAGGTTTGTCCACATAGGAATATTCCAAGATTTCCTGGAGCCCTTCAGATAAGGGCATAATGTGCATAGTACCTGACTATAGGAGGTGACCAGGGTTCATTGCTAATATGGCAAATCCCATACCCTATGAAGAAACATCCTGACACTCTGATCTAACTGATATGAAGGGTTCTTGGTAAAACCTTAGTAAAGCTGCAAACCTAGAACTCAATTAGAAATATCCTCATATACTTGCTTCATTAGTTGTATTTAGTAAAGACATAGAATTTACATGGAAAATACCCACTTTGTAATTAAATACATTTTATTCTTTTAGGACTATACCTGGGAAAATCATGGGTTCTCCCTGGTAAACAGACTTTATTCTGACATTGGGCATCTTCTTGATGAAAAGTTTCGGATGGTCTACAATCTCACATATAACACTATGGCCACCCATGAGGATGTTGACACAACCATGCTGCGCAGAGCTTTATTTAACTATGTTCACTGTATGTTTGGAATCAGGTACGTTCATTGTAGAGTCAGTTTTATACATTTCTAAGTGAAAGTTCAAGCATGAGTTTTATTTTTGTCCTGTTTAGAAGTATATGACTCTGGGAAGAAAATATTACATGTAGACTTCTAATTTTAAAAATTTCACTTTATGGAGAAGCATTTTTCTTAAGTGTTATGAATCTTAACATTGATGCACATACAAATTTACTATGGAGGGAAAAAAGTATCAGTAGTCACTGGGAATAGGATAAGAATTAGATCAAATTTGAGAATCTTTCCTGGAAGAATAGATGAGTTTTAAAAAAAAAAACGTGTAGTGTCCCTTTATATCACTATAATAAATTGTGGTTTGTATAGTTAGTTTTTTAAAAATTATTTTTTAAGGAATGGTAATTAGGGTATAAACAAAACTAGAACAGATTGTACCTTCATAAGCTTACATAAGGTCATATAACACTGAAATGAAACATATCAGCCCATATAAATTAATGACCTCTAAATTTAGAACATTAGCATTGAGAGGACACTGAGTAAATGAGATTGAATAGTCTAATCAAGAAAGCACTTTTTGGCGAATGTGCCTTTTTGAGTTGTGGTTTTGAGGCTTTTATGGAGATAGATTAGCAGACAGAAAAGGATTACCGTTACAAATATATTCAACTTGACCATAGATCAGAAAGACTTTATGAGAATTCGAATACAATGTGTTAAGTATTTTTTATAATTTTAGCTAAAGAACTCCAAAATTTACTGATAAATCAACTAACAACACAATATTTCATGTAAAAGGTTATGGTTGTATGTAATAACCAAGCTATTTGTCCATTTACCATGCTAGACAATGTTATCAAAGAGTCAATACATTTTAAAACACATATACGGAGAGAGATCCAAGATGGCCGATTAGCAGCAGCTCAGGATTGTAGCTCCCACTGAAAGCGCAGGGAGTGAGTGGACACCACATTTTCAGACGAATTTTTATTGCCCACGGATCAGGAGATTCCCGGCGGAGGAGCCCCGCGGGTTGCCAGCACCACTCTTTTGGCCAGTGCGGCCCTTTGCAGGCGCCCTGGCGCGGTGGTTCTCAGTCCAGAGTATATGGGACTGAGTGCCCTTTTAGTTGGCGTTTGGAGCTCCGGGAAGGCAGAGTCTCCCATTCAGCTAATTGAAAAGTGGACTGAAGTGGGGGAACCAGACCGGGAGATTCCTGGGCAGAAAAGCACCACGAATCTTAACGCTGCTGTTTCAGCAGGCATACTGGGTTGCCACAGGGGAAGGCTGGTCCCCCCCCCACCCCCCCCAAAAAAAACCCAGCAATTGGAACTGCTGAGGATTGAGAGTTTCACAGCAAGTACAGCTGAACCCAGGAAGGTCTAGCTTTGTTGCGGTGGTGGGGGGGGGGGGGGGGCGTCGTGCCAAAGGAAAACTAAGAAACAGAAAAAACTTTACCACCAACAAGCTGGACGTCCACTCAGAGACCTAATCTGAAAGTCAGCAATTACACAGACGACAGGTGGATAAATCCACAAAGATGGGAAGAAACCAGCACAAAAAGGCTGAAAACACCCAAAATCAGAATGCCTCTCCTCCTACAGAGGATTGCAGTTCCTTATCAACAATTGAACAAGGCCTGATGGAGAATGAATGTGAAGAATTGATAGAATCACGCTTCAGAAGGTGGATAATAAAAAACTTCTGTGAGCTACAAGAACATGTTCTAACCCAATGCAAAGAAACTAAGAACCTTGAAAAAAGGTTTGATGAAATGCTAACGAGAATAGACAATTTAAAGAGGAATATAAGTGAATTAATGGAGCTGAAAAACACAATATGAGAACTTTGCGAAGTATGCACAAGTTTTAACAGTCAAACTGATCAAGCAGAAGAAAGGATTTCAGAGGTCGAAGACCAACTTAACGAAATAAAACGAGAAGACAAGATTAGAGAAAAAGGGTAAAAAGCAATGAGCAAAGTCTCCAAGAAATATGGGACTATGTGAAAAGACCTAATCTACATTTGATAGGTGTACCTGAACGTGACGAAGAGAATGAATCCAAGCTGGAAAATATTCTTCAGGATATTATCCAGGAAAACTTTCCTAACCTAGCAAGGCAGGACATACTCAACTTCAGGTAATACAGAGAACACCACAAAGATATTCCTCAAAAAGAGCAACCCCAAGGCACATAATCATTAGATTCAGCAGGGTTGAAATGAAGGCGAAAATACTAAGGGCAGCCAGAGAGAAAGGTCAGGTTACCCTCAAGGGGAAGCCTATCAGACTCACAGCTGATCTCTCAGCAGAAACCTATAAGCCAGAAGAGAGTGGGGGCCAATATTCAACATTCTTAAAGAAAAGAACTTTCAACCCAGAATTTCATATCCAGCCAAACTAAGTTTCATAAGTGAAGGAAAAATACAATTTTTTACGAACAAGCAAGTACTCAGAGATTTCATTACCACCAGGCCTGCTTTATAAGAGCTTCTGAAAGAGGCACTATATACAGAAAGGAACAACCAGTATCAGCCATTCCAAAAAACCCATTGGTAAGCTGAATCCAGACCCATCTCACATGCAAGGATATACAGAGACTCAAAACAAAGGGATGGAGGAAGATTAGCCAATCAAATGGAGAACAAAAAAAAAAAAGCAGGAGTTGCAATTCTCATCTCTGATAAAATAGACTTTAAAGTAATAGAAACCAAAAGAGATAAGAAGGACATTGTATAATGGTAGAGGGATCAATGTAACGGGAAGAGCTAACGATCCTAAGTCTATGCGTACCCAATATAGGAGCACCCAGATACACAGGGCAACTTCTTGGTGACTTACAAAGAGACTTGCACTCCCACACAATAATAGTGGGAGACTTTAGCATTACATTGTCAATATTGGATAGATTAATGAGACAGAAGGTTAACAAGGATACCTGGGACTTGAACTTAGACCTCGAACAAGTAAACTTAATAAACATTTACAGAACTCTCTACTCCAAATCCACAAAACATACATTTTTTTTCAGTAATACATCACATTTATTCTAAAAGTGACCACATGGTTGGGAGTAAATCACTCCCCAGCAATTGCATAGCATTTATAGGTTTAAATGAAATATTGGTTGGCTGTTTGTTATTTTCCTCCCTTATTCCTTCCTGTCTCCATTGTATAACACAATTATTAGTATAAAAGAGCTTTTTAATATCCATTTCTAGACTGCATTCTAGCCTGGGCAATAGAGCAAGATTCCCGTTCTCTCTCCCTCTTTTTCTTTTTCTTTCTTTCATTCACTTTTTCTTCCTTCTTTCTCTCTAAAATAAATAAATAAATAAATAAATAAATAAAAAACAGTATCTTTTGCCGTTGTAGAAGCTGTGGGCTGGCACTTCTGGGAGCTCTAGGTGGTGGTGTTTCCTGATATGTAGGGTATGCCTTATGCTCAGAGAATGAATGAAAGTGATGGGACACACAGAGAAGCAGAGGCAAGTAGTGGGGAAGGCAGCAGAGCCTTATTCCAAAAAAAAAGAAACACTATATACAGAAAGGAACAACCCGTATCAGCCACTCCAAAAAACCTATCGGTAAGCTGCATCCAGACCCATCTCACATGTAAGGATATACAGAGACTCAAAACAAAGGGATGGAGGAAGATTTGCCAACCAAATGGAGAGAAAAAAAAGAAAAGCAGGAGTTGCAATTCTCATCTCTGATAAAATAGACTTTAAAGTAACAGAAACCAAAAGAGATAAGAAGGACATTGTATAATAGCAGAGGGATCAATGTAACGGGAAGAGCTAACGATCCTAAGTCTATGTGTACCCAATATAGGAGCACCCAGATACATAGGGCAACCTCCTGGTGACTTACAAAGAGACTTGGACTCCACACAGTAATAGTAGGAGACTTTAACATTACATTGTCAGTATTGAACATATCAGTGAGACAGAAGCTTAACAAGGATACTCAGGATTTGAACTTAGACCTTGAACAAGTAAACTTAATAAACATTTACAGGACTCTCTAATCCAAATCCACAAAACATACATTTTCTTCAGTAACACATCACATCTATCCTAAAAGTGACCACATGGTTGGGAGTAAATCACTCCCCAGCAATTGCATAGCATTTCATAGGTTTAAATGAAATATTGGTTGGCTGTTTGTTTGTTATTTTCCTCCCTTATTCCTTCCTGTCTCCATTGTATAACAAATTATTAGTATAAAAGAGCTTTTCAATACCTATTTTTAGACTGCATTCTAGCCTGGGCAATAGAGCAATATTCCCATTCTCTCTCCCTCTTTTTTCTTTTTCTCTTCTTTCATTCTTTTTTTTTCCTTCTTTTTTTCTTTTTATTTCTTAAAAAAAATAAAACACGTATACATCATGTCTACCTACTTAAGAAAAATAAACACTAGTAGAACTCAATTTAAATGCAATAAATATGTATTGTATACAGGCAACAAATGTTATAGTGGGTATATTTATCTGTTGGATGCTACAAAATGAAGCTTACATAAATTCATCAAGATACTCTTTTTTTTTAAACTAATCATTATATTTGGGTTAAAAATTAACTGAAATGTAACAAATTCCACAAGCTCCCAATACCACATTTACCTACCTGTCTGCAACTGTGCTCACTTACTCTGCTGTCTCTGCTGTTATTACCATGTTCCTATATACTTATGCACAAAATCCCATTTCTCATTTTCTAAAGATCTCAGTTCTAGCAATACTCCCTTCTTTCTCGAGCATAATCAGCTTTATTGTTTTTATTGGATCTTTTCTATCAGCATAGAAACACACTTTTAATTTCTCCCATCTTTAAAGTAAATCTCAGTTTCACCTTTCATTTCCCTCTGGCCCTATGGCCTCATTTTTCTGCTTTCATGCAAAGCAAAATTCTCTGACAAAATTCTGTATCTTTACTGTCACCATTTTTTCATCTCCCATTCTCTCTGAATCTGTTCACAGTATAAGGCTTTTGTCCCTATCGACCAACAAAACTGCTCTTACCAAGGTTGCTAGTGACCTCTGTATAGCTACTTCCAGTGGTCAGTTCCCCGGTTATCTTACTTGAATATTTGGCAGCATGGGGACTCGGTGATTACTCCCTCTTCCCTGAAACACTTTACTCCTGCCTCAATTCCTTAACACTTGCTTCTTTACCACCATCTGGTATTTGTTCAAGTATAAACCTTACAGAGAAGCCTTACTGCTCACCCTATTTAAAATAACAACCCCTCTCCTCCCAGACCAAGTTCCATTTCCTCTCCGTGGCATTTATCACCATCTGACTACAATGTGTTTATCTTTTTAATTGTTTTTCCTTTTTCCTTCAACAAAATTTAAGCTCCATGAAACCAAGAATTTTTGTCTATTTTGTTCACTAATATATCACTATTGCCTGGAAGGGTGCATGGCACATAATGGGCACTCAGTAAACATTTGTTGATTCAATTAATTAATGAGCTTTTAGTATTTAATTACTAAACATTAAATGTCCACAACTTTAGAAATTATTTTGATTTTGTCATTATAAAGCTATTGTTATATTGCTCATAGGTATGATGACTACGATTATGGAGAAGTTAATCAATTACTTGAAAGAAGCTTGAAGGTTTACATTAAGACAGTGACCTGCTATCCTGAGAGAACT
Organism: Ateles fusciceps; assembly: GCA_036589455.1. Taxonomy (NCBI): domain Eukaryota; kingdom Metazoa; phylum Chordata; class Mammalia; order Primates; family Atelidae; genus Ateles; species Ateles fusciceps. The sequence continues at coordinate 7,012,497 of JAZHEH010002496.1, forward strand.
ACAAAGCGCATGTATGATAGTTACTGGCGGCAGTTCAAACACTCAGAAAAAGTAAGTGTTTCAGTGTTAAGCATTATACTATAGACAGTTCTTCAGATAGGAAGTCATGGTTATAAAAAATTACACATGAAAGTATTAATAAATTATTGCCATTGATGTGGAAGTGGCATCATCTGGCTATCTGGGGTTTTGTTTTGTTTTTTGAGACAGTGTCTCACTCTGTCACCCAGGCGGGAGTGCAGTGGTGCAGTCTTGGCTCACTGCAACCTCTGCCTCCCGGGTTCATGCAATTCTCCTGCCTCAGCCTCCCAAGTAGCTGGGATTACAGGCGCTTGCCACCACACTCGGCTAATTTTTTGTATTTTTAGTAGAGACAGGGTTTCACCGTGTTGGCCAGGCTGGTCTCAAACTCCTCACCTCTGGTGATCCGCCCGCCTCAGCCTCCCAAAGTGCTGGGATTACAGGTGCGAGCCATCGTGCCTGGCCACTATCTGGGTTTTTTAAATGTTTTTTAAATTCAGGTTTATTGAATAATAACCCAATTTTGGTTATATGCTTTGTTCAACATAGTGTATAAAGTAAAAGTTTAGCATGAGCCTTTGAAATACTAGATCTAAGTATGGGTATCTTCAAAGTACATTTGAAAACTGTCTACAGTTCTAACTATTAATAAAAATCAGACCTACTGAAATTTTGTGTTAGGTGTAATTATATATTATATTCCATTTAGAGATTCTTTAATCACTAGAGTTAACCTATTAAGAAAATGGTTTCGACTGGTGCAGTAGCTCATGCTTATAATCGCAGCACTTTGGGAGGGCGAGGAGCGTGGATCACTTGAGGTCAGGAGTTCGAGACCAGCTTGGCCAACATATAGTGAAACCCCATTTCTGTTAAAAAATACAAAAATTAGCTGGGCGTGTTTGCGCACGCATGTAGTGCCAGCTACTCGGAAAGCTGAGGCCAGGAGAATCACTTAAACCTGGGAGGCAGAGTTTGCAGTGAGCTGAGATCACTCCACTGCACTCCAGCCTGGGCAACAGAGCAAGACACTGTCTCTCAAAAAAAAAAAAAAAAAAAAAGACAATAGTTTTTTTACCACAACATAGTAATTTAGTATTTTGACAATACAATTGAGGACCTTTGAGCCAAATATACTGTTACATAAAAATATTTATTTGAAAGAAATATATAGAAAACATTAAGTTAAAACCTAATAAATGTTAAGGATCTTTATCAACATCATAGTATAAAAGCTGGCCTTAAGTCCTAGGTCTTTTAACCTTTAAGTTCAAGAATCTCCTTTATACCACAGTTTTGAAGCTTGAGAGTAAGAAAATTTTTTAAGGAAACATTCACCAATAAACTGCATGATCTTAGCAGAGAAAGTTATGGCCTCAGTACCTAACAGATTTTTTGAAGTCTTAGAGCCAGTCACATCAGGTAAATACCCATTTTATATCTAGCATTTCTCCTTGATGGGTCTTTATCCCCTATTTATATGTTTGCTCTAGATTTTCTTCCTTTTCTACATTGTATCTAGAAATTCTCTTTACTCATCAGGAGAATATATCCAACCATATATCCAACTGGTAGAAATATATCAAAATAATATAATATTAAAACATTTTTTGTAGTAAATTTTGAAAGCTTATGAATACTCATTTTAACTTACTGGCTGAGATGTGACTCCAAAAGAAATGTTCCAGGGAAACTATGTATGTGTAACAAGTATCAAACACTAATTAGAAACTTTAAGCATCAGATTTTCAATTTAGTATCTTTCAAGTAAATACTAGGAAAATTGTTTAAAGCTTTTTCAGGATAAGCACAAGCTGTAAAGAAAAAATGAATGGCTGATTTTTAGTTTATAATCCAAAAGATTGACTTTACAAAAATAAAACTTTATTCTATTCTAATTATCAGAACTTTTTAGATTTTATGGATTATTTTTACTGCTCGCAGAGCCATTTTTTACAGACACAGGTTTGAGTGTTGCATCACGAACATGGATAAGTATGCCTAGGCATATGTTTGTATATTGCTTATATACACATAAAAAACCTTTGTGAATGTCTAATATATGTGAAAAGTCTAAAGCTTTTTAGATATTTATAATGGTTACTAAACTGATAACATTTTCCCTTCTAGGTTCATGTCAATCTACTTTTAATGGAGGCACGAATGCAAGCTGAACTTCTTTATGCTCTTCGTGCCATAACTCGGCATTTGACCTGAAGTATCACCCAAGGAAAATGTCATACATGTGTAAAGACCTTTCACATAAGATAAACATCAGAAGCTATTTGTGATATAGCATCAACAATTATTCAGTTATCTAGTGTCAAAGTTTAGCCGTTTGTTTTTTTAGCCGTTTGTTTTTTGTTTTTGTTTTTTGCGGCTGTAATGTGCAATGATGTGTTTTATTTTCCTTGATGCTTAACATTACTAACAATTGCAAAATTAATACTGAGGAGCACTACTTTGCATTGTTTATAGTTGGAGTTTTGGATACCGATCATAAATCACAAATCTGGCTTATTAATGCTTAACTTCAGCGCTTTTGGGTTGTGTGTATGTGTATTTTTTCTCCCCCCAACCCCGCCCTTTTTTTTTTTTTTTTTTAACAATAAGGACAAGCGCTTACAATCTGCTCAAGCAATTGTTTTTCAGATATTGGAATTCAGCAAAGAATGACCTCTCTGGCCATTCTAAAATTTTAATGTTGTGTCCTAAATCTGGTGGAGGAAAAGCATGCGCTGTTGAACCAAGCTGCTCACTGGACACCTATTTGTGTCCCCAGGAGATTATTTGTCAGGCACTGTTTTTTTTGTTTGTTCATTTGTTGTTGTTTTACTGCTATTGGTGATAACATGAAATGTGATACAGCCATTCTCCATAATTTAATGTGAAATTAATCATGATGAATTCTATAGCATGCTACTGAAATGCCAAATTCAGCTATTTTCTTTCTCTTGTGAAACAGACGTTTCAGTTTTCCTATCAGATGTATATATTAAAAGTGGAATTATACACAATCCTATCACTGACAGTAATCCTCAGTCATCTTAAATAATCAGTGCTCACAGTGCTGCTTATAGTTCATTTAGTTGGCACATATAAACCTGTACCCACACAAGACTGACCAAAAATTTTCTTTGCACATTTTTCCCTTCTCATAGTTTTTTGCTATATTTTGTTAAGCAAAGGAAGGTTAATATGCCTATTTTTTTCCTGTTAGGCTTTTAGAAATTATTTTCCATGATTTTTCTTCTTATAATAGGTTAGACAGTTTATTATTCAAAGGTAAAAATTGTGTTTCTATGCATTAATGTGATTGAACAAAAAAACAGAGTGCAATATGTTCAAAAAATACTAAACTAAACTTTCCCCCCTGTCATGTCACTGCAAAAGTGTCCTTTTAAACAGAGCCATAAAGAAATTTTTTCAAATTTCTTTATTGCACAGGCTGTTTTCAGTTTTACCTTACTGGGATTGAACAATGTTCCTTTCATAATGCCAAAGCATTCCCTTCCCTTCCCCAGAAAAATTTCCTTGGACAATTGGTTCAAAAAAGATATCAAGTCATAGGGGAGGAATAAGTGGCCAAAAAGTCACATTTTTGCATTGGTTTACGTTGCTTGATTAGACTATCTTCAGAGAGCACAACATTATGTGTTTATAGCTTTAATTTGTATTATGTCAACAAACCAGTGAAGTGCCTAAAGAGATGCTTACAACTATCCAGTAGGACACAACTGCACTGCTTTTTAAATACTTTTTGGTTAATTAAGGGTGACTTGAATTGTACACATACATGCTAATTTTTGAAAACATATCCATTTTTTTCATAGTAAATAATATAGGTAAAATGTTCTGTTAGAGTTCCTGCAAAGATTTCATTTTAGACTTACTTGTGATACAGGATTTAACTTTCTTTTGTGAAAGAATTGTGAACTAGTGTTTCATTAAATCATTTTCCTCTTCCATTTATCATCCTCTTCTGGTACAATACATTGGGTTGCTTTCTTTTAGATATTGTTCTAGATAGGAAAACAAAGATGACTGTAAACTTATTAACATAAGGTAGTTCTGCATTTTTGGATTCCAGGATCCTATTTGAAATCTTCCATGTGAGGAAAAAGTCACTAATATTTTTAAAGACAGGGTGATTTATTTGACGAGATTATTCAGAGAACTTGTGCCATATCTCTGTTTTAGTACATGTGCCGTATGTTTTATTCAGTATCACATTATGTAGATCTGTAATACAAAGAAAAGAGGAGAATGGCAAAACACAAATGGCAACATAAACGTCCATTTGACTTCCCTAACTTTACAACTTTCCAGCTGAGGATGTCTTTTATTCTTGAATTTGTTTTTTTGCTATGTGCTTTCCATTAATAGCCCTATATTTTTGTGCAGGTAAACTGTATAACAGGATAAAAAATGACTTGTATGTATTGAAAAGAAGGAGAAATTCTCACAGAACATTGTATGAGCTTTAGACCAAAAGGGGGAAACAAGGTTTAAATAACTAAAATGGCCACTTAGGTTTTGTTTATTTTTTTTCCCTGGAAATGTAAATTGTTGGAGTTTAGGCTATGAAAATATTAGTGCCTTTAATAGATCTCTTTCCTTGCAAAGTTTCTTTTTAGCTCAGCATTGATCTATCTCATCAATAGTCAGGAAAATAAATTGACTTGGAACTATAAACAAAAACAAAACACAATATATTTATGAACCTCAGTGAACCAGCCTAGAAGAATTGACTTCTGAAGGTGCTAAAGCACCTCCTAATACGCAGCATGCACAGCATTTCAGGTTGTGAATACCATTTTACAACGAGTTTGCTGTTAACTCTCTTTATCCAATGCAAACTTGAAATCTGATGCGGTTTTCCAGGGTGGTATTTTTTCAGAGTATTGAATTTACTATGTAGTAATTTATAGTATAGCTTTTTATATTAAAATGTGATATTTTTAAAAAGAGATATCTGGTTCAATTGGTATAATGATGTGATTATGCAATATGCTAATCTCCACCTTGCGCTCACATTGTGCCAAACTTAAATGTGCGAGTGTACGTGAGAAAAGCACATGTGAATGTGAATTCTTTAATTCTTTGCTTATTATGTTAAAATTAGTCTAATAGTCCACTGATGTATATGCTTGAATAATGTCTATTTACTTGGAAATTTCAAGATTTCCAGCTTCAATGATAATTTGTAATTTCTAGATCACGTTAAATACTGAAATACTCTCCCATCTGAAAATAATCTGTTATTTAACCCACCTGACTATGGGAGTAGCCAGGCAGGTGCCTCATTGGCTTCTTCAGACGCTTCAGGTGGATGTGTGACCTTTAGGGGGGAAAGAGGCTTTTGAGACAGCTTATTACCTCCTTCACCTTTTTGAACTAAGTACATTGTCTCAGTCCCAGTACAAATTTGTCCCATTTGGGGTAATTTTTAAAATAAAAGATGGCTAACATGGAATCTGGGGCATGGCCTTAGCCTTTAATTATGGTTTTAAGCCCAAATAATGGCAGAGGAACACAGGGCTGTTTTTACAACAGAAAACTCAATACAAGTTTTATATAAGAATCCTATAAAATTTGAACCAGAGCTCCTATTAGTTATAATGTCTCCTGAAGATTTTAAATGTGTCTGAAAGCTAATTATTATTCCAGAGCTTCCTTTTCCTTTTCCCCCTTATAAAGTTTTTTTAAAATCCAAAATCTTAGATTTCTATGCCACAGCAAAATAAAATGATCAACAAAGATCTGTACTTAAAATAGTTCACCATTTTTAGTGAAGGGAGGGTGTATGCCTATATGATGGTAAGATTCTTTTCAACTCTAAGGACAATTCATCATGGAAAAAATAAATTTTAGTGCATGTTATAAAAATGATTTGCACTGTGTTAGCAAAATAAAGTGTTTTAGGTTGTATTTTAAAGACAATTCTAAATCATTTCTCTGGAAAGCAAGACCTTAAATTCTTCTCTTTAATAGGACAGCTTTTATGCAAAGAGGTGGTCTTAACATGGAGTAAAGAGTATGTAACAATAATGCTATGTAAATACTATATGACATTTGCTTAGTTGTACAATTCAACAGCAAACTGAAAGATGTGGCTCCTCTGTTCAGATTGAGTTTTAAGTTACGTAATTTATGTAATCAGAACCTATTCTAGGTGGCCGTCAACGTAAACTGTGTTTCCCTATTATATCCCTCTGGAGACTGAGAATCAAATTAAATAGTCCTTCTTCAAAGCAGTACTGTAACATGAATGTATTTATCTCAGTCAACAGAACTTACATGCCCACTGTATGTGGAGCTTATTTCAATGCTAATTTGGCTTCGTTAACAGACCTAGAATATGCCCAGGTGAGCTCTAGAACAAAAAGAGCTGGAGTGAAATGGATAATAGAGGTAGAGGTATAGGTCAAGGCAGAGCCCTATGAGGACGGAAAAGTTTTCAAAAAATACAAGGAACATAGTGCTAAGAGTGTGGCTGCCCTCAGCATCATACACCTAATCTAGAGAAAATATTTCCCATGTGGGTGCTCCTGCCTGCATTCAGTCCACCCTTTCCTGCCTGCTTCGTCTTCCTCCAAGTGCCTCAAACTCTACATGCTCACTCTCCTCCCCTTCCCTCAGCCCATGTTGGTCTGAACAGCTTTCACAATCCAAACCAAACATCACCAGCCACATGCTGATAGTCACCAGCATTTACTTTTCTGAGTTCCTTTTTCTCCATTCATTGAAAGTATGGATTCACCCCAACTCCTTCTAAATCCCTCAACCATCCAGCTATATTTTGGCTAACCTTTGCCCTAGACACCCTACCAGATGTTACGCAGTATCAAGTGTAAATCATGTCACCCTATTCTGTTCTACCCCTTTCCGAGCTGCCGCAGTATCTTGCTCTCCTCTACCTCATCCCCAAAGAGCCTATAAATTCAGAGTATCCAACCTTTTCATGGATTCACTCACTGTTGTTCAGTAATACAACTTCCATATTTTAAATAAATCATAAAAGATTTTTGCCTTCTATCAAAGTAGGAATCTTTATATTTATACATGATACAGAAATTGAACTACTTCTATTATGCAGAATTAAGCATTTAGCAGGATTTTAAAGTGACTGAATTGCCGTCCTTACTTGGATTTGTATTAGGTTATGAATACTGTTATTAGTCCAAGCTATTTGAATGTAAAGTCAAAATTCTTCAGCAATCCAGAATGACTTGTAACCCTTCAGTGGAATGGGAAATTTCTGGCATACAAATAGGGTGATGTTCCAGACATTTGTTTTATTGGTGGTATTTGGGCCTTGGAACACATTTCTAATAGAAGGACATAAGGCAAAGGGTATTTAGATGGTCCCATGGGATCACAGAAGCCCATTTGATTTATAATATAGACAGAATACCACAAGATTGGGTCCATAACGGTTTGACTAGGCTTTTGTGAGTTAGACTAAGCCTCTAACCTCTGTTACTATCTTGTTCTTACGGGAGGAAAAAAATGTTCTATGGGATGAAAAGAAAATGCATTGAGTTTGTAGTCTTTATTCTCCTAGCCACACATCAGGTATATCCAGAAGGAAGAGGAAATGCAAAGAGGAAGAATATGTAATAGTTCTTCCTCTCCAGCGAGGTGCACTTGAGGTTGTTCATAGATGTAAAATTATGTCAGGTTTCTAACATGGGACACTACAGATGGTTGTCTGACGTGATGAACCATCCCATTTGAAAGTATAGATTATTATTATTTCTTGTGCTATTTGGATGTTCTCCATCTCATTCATGAACAACTCAACCTGATAGTAGTATCCAGTAAATGCCTTTAAGGGCTCAGGAATGAATTGATGTCCTAATTAAGATATGAGACTTAATAATGGAGACTGAATGAGGTGGTTTGTATTAAATCATCTGCCATGAAGTGTTCATTTTAGCTTTAACCTAATTATGACTGTACCACCATGAAGTACAGAATGAAAAAAATATATTTATATATGTATATGGGGGGGAAACAGAGAATGAATATCTGATTCTTTTGAATGCTTGTGGAAATCTTTGAAATAGTGCAGGGCATACCACAAAATAGCCTTTAGAAGAAATACCCAATTTTACAGTTTATAGGACATCAAACATTAGTAAGACTAAATATGAATAGAATTTTCGTTAAGTAAATTTTGCTAAAACAGTCTATTTTCTTGCACCCCTCAAGTTAACCTCTTAAAAAAAAAATGAATGTATAATTTCTACCGAAAAATATCGGAGAGAATCTCTCTGGTCTATAGTGTTAAAATATTGTTCACAAATCCTGATTAGTTAAGTCCATACATTATGAAACAGAATAAAACTTAATATACATCTTTCTTAAATTAATATCGTTGTACATTTTCAACTGGCTCCCCAAGTCTAATAAAGAAGGATCAAAAGGTAGAATAAAAGAAATCTATTAGTTGGGTGGCCAAGAAGTTTCCTGTGTAATGTTGAGAGATATCTGCTTTCTGAATTTCGCTGGTTCTCTAAGGTAAAAGAGTTAAATGGTACCCTTGTTCACCAAGGAAAGTGATCCAAACTATGTATCTAGTGCACATATTTCCTTTGCATTATTTAGTCTTCTCTAGAGAGAAAATACAGTTTCCCCTTCCTCTTTCTGTTCACATTTACTCTTTTCAACCCAAAATAAGAGATATAGAAAGCAAACCACAGCCAGTTTGGCATCTTCTCAGTGCTGCTAGTATAGGCACATACACATGCAGTCTGAGCAAGGTAATAAAGAAACCTGTCAGGTCAACTTGGAACATGGCCTTGCTACTTGGATTAGTTCCTTTAAGCCTGAAAGTAACTTTCCTGGTCATGGAAGAACTGGATGTATCTTTTAACTTATGAAATAGAAGTTGAACTTGAAAACTTTAAAAAAAAAAATCCTGGTTTTGCAGGACAGCTACATAATGAATGTATATATTAAGACTTGGTAGCTGAATTGCACATGAAATCAGATTGCCAACTTCTTGACTTCAACGTTAGACATTTATCCTTAAGTTGTGAGCGATATATGTAGCATGCTGTGAAACGTCTATTATAGTTCTTTAATTCATCAGTATTAATACAGAATTATCTTCTGCGTTCCTTGGTACTTTTTATTCAATGTAATCAGAAGCTGTGATGTTTTTGCCTTTATAGTCCTGTGCTTTGTTACTGTAATTTTTTTTTCTTTTTACGAAGCACGTGACTGGACTAATGTAAGGCAGATGACGTGATCTTTAAGACTGCTCTATATATCAGTCTCTTACTCTATAAGGTTTTAAATTAGAATAAGCTTTTATCAGATAGATAACTGATGCAATTTAGGATTCACACAAGTTTCAGTGTCAAATGGCAGTCTTATATTTATAGTTTCTATTCTGAAAATAGCAAACTTAATAAACAGCCACTTTAAACTTGTTCTGGCAAACCAGACCCTGCTGTAGTTATAGTCTAGGTAGTTAACCATATAAGCCTTTTCAGCTCTTAATGCCCTCCACATGAGTCAGCAGTTAAGAAGGTTGTAGAACCCAAGAAAGCTTTTTGTATGTATTACTAGGTTTTGTTTTTCTTATGTTGCTGATTTTACAGTTCTGACTAAAGCTGACCTAAATGGATCAGTTTATCTGTAATATTCTAGTGCTTTCATGCCTTTTTTTTTTTTGGAGGGGAGGGGTAATATTTGGACAGATGCAGAAGGAACTGTTAGTGAGTCAAGGCACATTTGAAATAAGGAACTGTGTATTAACATGTTAACAATTCATAACTGCACTTTTTATGACATTTTAAAAATCTATTTATAGGTACAGAACAATGGGTTTTGTTAAACTGTATCACATTTATACTTGCAGAAATTTATTTCATTGTTATTAGTAGGAATTTTATTGGTTCAATAAAATTGGCAAAACTGAACACCAATCATTTGCCTACTTTGTTTATTTATATTTGAGTAGCATTCTCGCTTGGTTTATTTCTGCTTGAATACTGAGACATGCATTCTTAAAGATACCAGAATTACAGGAGTCATTATTTTCACTGTATTTTTCCTCACCCATAGTTTCCTGGTGATATTTCTTATCACTCAATATTCCATTGGTGGAATATTGCAATAGTGTAAGGTGTGCAAAATGTATAGTTATTGTTACCTTTTAAAATATCAATTGTGATCTCAGCAAGAGGCAAATTAATTATCTCTTGTTAACCAAAGCAATAATTAGAATGAGGAAAGAGGCATTGAACATAGGGTCGGGGCCTGGATTCCAAAACCTATTTTTTTCATATTCTACTAGCTTTGCAACCTTGAAAGTAAATTAATCTCTATGATCTTTGATTTCTGCACTACATTCTATCAGGAGTAATAGCTACTTGGATGGTTAAGAATTAGGTGATGTGTACTAATGTATTTGAAATATATAGCACAATGAGTTTGGATAAGCCCAGAGAGTAGTGTTACTATTTCATATAAAGTAGAAAGAAAAATTAATGGAGAGAGGAAGATGATACCTGTGTAACATGTAGTGGTGATAAGACTTCTAAGGACTGTAAAATAGGCTTTTGGAAAGCTTTAAGGTATGTGCAGTCTTGTGCAAGGTTTTCTAAAGAAGGACCTAACTTTTCATTTATCTTAGTTCACATATTACCTAAAAATTTATACTAAAGGCAAGATCTCTTCCTTTGCACCATGTGTCTAGCTGTAATGGGAGATCAGTAGAAACCAGCTGCTTGCTGATTAGAGTCTATTTTTTGGTTGGGTGTGGTGGCACACGCCTGTAATCCTAGCATTTTGAGAGGCCGAGGCAGGAGGATCGCTTGCACCCAGGAGTACAAGACCAGCCTGGGCAACATAGTGAGACCCTGTCTCTCTCAAAAAAAAGAAAGAAAGAAAAAGAAAAGTCTTTTTTTTTTTCCAATAATATGCAACCCCAGCGGGAGACCAAGGACAAGGCACATTGGGCCAAACTTAGCTAACAACCCAGTCCTTCTACAAGTCCTCCCCTGATTCAGAATTAGGCTTTTTGACACTAGTTTTCCCATGAATTTATTAACTTTGAGCCTTTTTTTTTTTAATATATTTTTTCTTTTTTTTTTTTTTAAAGATGGGGTTTCACCATGATGGCCAGGCTGGTCTTGAACTCCTGACCTCAGGTGATCCACCCACCTCGGCCTCCCAAAGTGCTAGGATTACAGGCATGAGCCACTGCCCCTGGCTGAGCCATTTTTAAAGTAAAATAATACTTCACGTTTATGTGTGTACTTTGTCCTTTCACATACACAATTTGATTTAATCCTCACAACTTTGTGAAGAACATATCCTCACGATAATTTTGCAGTGATGTCTTCATTTTATAGATGAGAAAATTAAGTCATAGAAAGCTTTACTCGCCTAAAAGTTGTCACAGTTTTTAGAAATGACACAGTGGAGATTCGAACTCTGGCCTTCCTGACGTCTTTTCTATTGAACTTCACTACCTTAATTCAGCTGAAGTTTCTTGTTGAATAATATAAATGACCATGCTATCTACATGACATTTTACTGAAAAGTAAAAGGATAATCCATGTTCCAGACAAGGTTAGATAACTTTCCTTTCTGGTTTATTTGCAGTGATTTTAATTTTTAAAAATGTATTTTTTTCCCTCCAGTCCTAAATGGACTTTTTATTCAAAAGATGGTCCCTGAGGGGGAAGATTCACAGACCAAGAGATAAAATCAGTACCTGTAAATTTAAAGTCTAAAAATTCTAAGAGAACAATAGGGCTGATCCTAAAGAAGACTCAGGAAAACTTAAAGCTGTGTTGCATTTCTATTTCAGGAATGTTCTACTGTATGGTAAGAATTATGAATTCAATGGCCAATATGGTGAAACCTCGTCTCTACTGAAAATACAAAAAAATTAGCCGGGCGTGGTGGCATGCACCCTGTGGTCCCAGCTACTCGGGAGGCTGAGGCAGAAGAATCGCTTGAACCCAGGAGGCGGAGGTTGGAGCGAGCCAAGATTGCTCCACTGCACTTTAGCCTGGTGACAGAGCAAGACTCCGTCTCAAAAAAAAAAAAAAAATTATGAATTAAAGTCATAGTTTTTAATGCATGTAACTTTCTAACACAGGCTTCCCTTTCAGTGGATTTAGAAGAACATCTCAGAAAATATTCCTTCTCTCATAATCTCACCTGCTTGACAAGTTTCAAGACACAAGTGAGCCCAAACCTTCCCATAAAACTCTTTAAAAGGAATTTGAGGGCAAGAATTTTTATTTATTTTGAGATAGAGTCTCACTCTGTCACCCAGGCTGGAGTGCAATAGCCTGATCTTGGCTCATCATGACCTCCAACTCATGGGTTCAAGTGATTCTCCCACCCCAGCCACCCGAGTAGTGGGACTACAGGCACCACCACCATGCCCAAGCACTCAGGCTTCCCTGAGTGCTTTTGGTAGGATGCCAGAGGGTACTGCCTTTCCACTAAGTATGCACAACCAAAATTTTTGTATTTTTAGTAAAGACAGGGTTTCACCATGTCGGCCAGGCTGGTCTTGAACTTCTGACCCCAAGTGATTCACTCGCCTCGGCCTCCCAAAGTGCTGGGATTACAGGCGTGAGCCACTGCAACCAGCCTTGACAAAATTTCTTAATAATCCTTCCTCCACAGGTATGCTCCTAAAATAAATAAATCAGTCATCTTCACATCAAGGTGAAATTCAGGAAAACTCTCCTGGTTACAGTACTTTTCAGCACACATTGACTCTCTCCTTGCTAAGAGGCATGTAGTGCACACCTCCTGTACACCCCTTCACAGTCACCTTGCCCATCTTTAACTTCAGTGCTGGTGTGGTGGCAACCCATTCTGTGCAAGCTTTTGCCCGATTTTCACAGATACTGCTCTTGTGGCCCTGGACTGCTTGCTTCTGGCCTCCTGCCTTGGCGCTTCCCGGAGTGCTTTTGGTAGGATGCCAGAGGGTACTGCCTTTCCACTAAGTATGCACAACCAAAAGTGCAAGACCGTTAACTCTGGTTAACCCATAACCGGTGCTTCCTTTCATTCCCCAAGCCACAGTTTTGAAACTCAGAGGGCTGGATGGGATCGATCACCAGTCCAACTCTATCAGTTGTCCCCTTCCTATTTCACTCCCCGTCCTTCACTCCTGCCCGCTTCCTTCAACCCAGTCTCAAATAAACACTGGTCTCAGGCTTTATTTCCAGGGGGGAAGCCAGGCTAAGACAAGGCAGTACACACAGGGTAGGGGTTTAGAAAGCAGTTCCTAAAATCAAGTCAAATCTCAACTCCAGTATTGCCAACTATCTGGCCTTAAACAAGTTACTTAATCTTGTGGTTCCTCAGTTTCCTCATCTGTAAAATGCAGAGAAAAGTAATCAGAAGGAAGACATAACTCCTGTCCTTAAGAAGAGGGAAGCGCAGGGAGCGACAGTAACACAGGCATTGGTTGGGCATTCATATAGAAAAAAAGGTAATGGCTTGTATATGGGGTCATACAAACAGCCATCATTTATCAAGGACCTTGTAAATGTTAGAAACTTTAAATACAGTATTTTTATTATAATCACCCTGCAGGTGGGTGTTATCCCCATTTTAGAAAGTTAAGAAAAATAGGCGTAGCAAAATTAAGCACCATGTCTCAGTCTAACAGTAAATGAACGGTAGAACTGTTCTCAAATTTGTCTGAGTTTATTTGCTATTTTTTCTGTCTCTTTGAAACATAAAGAGGAAACAAGCACACTTTTGTCTGGGGTTATCCGTGAAGGGTTTTTTAAGCAGAAGGCCATATTTAAGAAGACACTGTAGGATTGTTAAGATTTGGATTTGCAGAGACTGAGGAAACAAAAATCTAGAATGTGGTGTTCAGGCCATATGTGCGGGACTTCATGTTACAAGATGAATTCGGATAGTAGAGTTCGGTCAGACAGTGCAGTGTCTAAAGGCTGTAGGCTAAGGGATTTGTATTTCTTCACTTAGAAAAGGAAGTGAAAGCCAGACTGAGCAGATTTTACACGGAGCCATATTCAATGCACAATGATGTGTCCCACTTCGAAACAACAGCATCTTCTTGGCAATCAGAGACAGTCTAGAATTTCGGAGAAGCATAAAGACAGGATCTTCAAGGTAACCATAATGCATCTGTTGAGTATGTGGGAATTTTCTGAATATCTTGAATAATTTCCTGAATATATTGCATATCCCCCTTGATGTACATCAATGATAAAGTATAAGATACTCAAAGCTAACTATTGACATGCAAGGCCTTACCTTGCCAGGTATGTGCACACAAACTCTTTCGATGCCTGGGAGCAATATGATAACCTTCAGAACTTAATGCCTTATAACTACGCGTTAGGTAAACAGGTAAAGCTTGGGTGATGGATGCAGTCGATTGTTTATATAACTGGTCCCCGTGGATGAAGCTGATTGTTTGCATAAATCCATATTCGCACATTTTGGAATGTGACTTTATAAGTTCTCTCATCAAGAGGTAGAGTCTATTTCTCCACTCTCGGATCTGGCCTCATCCTGTGACTTGAAATGGCCAACAGAACGCAGCAGAAGTGGCACTGTACACGCCACAGACCTAGGCTTTAAGAGACTGCACGCTTCCACTTTCTCTCTCTTTCTGGATCCTGCCATGCCTGGGCTAGGCTGCTGGAGAATGAGCCACCTGAAGCAAGCTCAGTCGTCCCAGATACTCTGGCAAAGGCTAGGGACACATTAGAAAACTCAAAGCCAGTAAAGTCAACTAGCTTACCTAGCACTGACTGCAAACTCATGGAGGTACCCCATCAAACCCAGTTAGACCAGCAAAATCACCCAGTCAATCCACTGACTCATGAGCAAAACTTGGTATTTACTGTTGTGCACCACTGATGTTTTCTGGTTGTATATTACACAGTACAGCATTGTTGTAGCAATAGGTAACTGACAGAATGTGTAAATGCTGGAGGTAGTCAGTGCTTTATCCACAGAAAAGCTGGATTGGAAAATTTCTTCCTTATATCACACTCTATTAAGGATAGCTCTGGATAGTCTTAGGGATTTTTACTCATATCTCTAAACTAGAGTCACTACAGTTGGTAACTTGATAATCAGCCCTTTGCTCATCTCTGCCCTCAGAATGCTCACCTTTGTGTAGCTGAAATGTATCACATTCCTATTAAGCTTGTTCTTTTTTTTTTTTTTCCGAGACAGAGTCTTGCTCTGTCTCCAGGCGGCCAGGCTGGAGTGCAGTGGCAAGATCTCAGCTCACTGCAACCTCCACCTCCCAGGTTCAAGCAATTCTCCTGCCTCAGCCTCCTGAGTAGCTGGGACTACAGGTGCCACCACGCCTGGCTAATTTTTGTATTTTTTAGTAGAGATGGGGTTTCACCATGTTGGCCAGGATGGTCTCAATCTCTTGACCTTGTGATCTGCCCGCTTTGGGCTCCCAAAGTGCTGGGATTACAGGTGTGAGCCACCGCGCCCAGCTAAGCCTGTTCTAAGCCTTCACCCTCAGTGTTTTAGACCCTAAGCATGACTGTATCTGTAAGTGGACTGGTGCAATTAGGACAGAAATACTCAAACATTAGCATATAAGAATCACTGAGTGTGACGGTTGACTTTGTGTGTCAACTTGACTGGGCTAAAGGATACCCAGATAGCTACTAAAGCATTAATTATTCTCAGCACTTCAGTGGCACTGAGTCCACCCCTCTTCTGCTGAAAGGGAAAACCAGGTGCTCTGGCATTTCACTAGAATTACTGGGCTGCCCCAGTTGTGTCTCCAAGGGTGTTTCTGAAGGAGACTGGTGTTTGAGTTGGTGGACTGAGTGGGTAAGGTCTGCCCTCAGCATGGGCAGGTGCCATCCAATCAGCTGGGTGCCTAGATGGAACAAAAAGATGGAGGAAGGGCAAATCTTACTTTCCCTTCTGGAGCTAGGATGCCCTTCTGCTACCTGGAGTTCTTGAATGTCAGAATTCCAGGTTCTCTGTCCTTTGGACTTTGAAATTTGCACTGGTGGCTCCCTGGGGTCTTGGCCTTCCCCTTCAAACTGAGAGTTACGCCATGCCATTGGCTTCTTTGGTTCTGAAGCCTTTGGACGTGGACTGGGCCATGCTAGTGGTTTCCCTCATTCTCCAGCTTGCATATGACCTAATGTGGGACTTCCCAACCTCCATAATCATGTGAACCAATTTCTCTAACGAATCCCTATATATGTATATACATAGATGAGAGAAAGAGAGAGAAAGGTTCTGATCTAGTGAGTACAGTGCAAGGACCAGGAACCTCCATTTTTTTTTTTTTTTTTTAAGTATCCTGGATAACATGGCCATACTCCAAGGGAAAATGCTTAGATTATAAAAGGAGGTTTCCAGGTCTAAATGTAATAAAACTTCAATACAGGTACACACCATAGAAGAATAATGGAAGGCTGTAAGGAAAAAAAAGAATTAAAAAAAAAGCAAACCAAACCACAGGAGGACAAGTGGCCACAGAGGCAATCATGAAATCATGAAAGGAGTAGGGCACAAGGGAAAGGCAGCTTTTTCTCCTGACTTTTCAATGAAAATTCCGGCTACACTTTTTTTTTTTTTTCTTTTTTTTTTGAGATGGAGTCCCGCTCTATCACCCAGGCTGGAGTGCAGTGATGTGATCTCAGCTCACTGCAACCTCCACCTCCCAGGTTCAAGCGATTCTCCTGCCTCAGCCTCCCAAGTAGCTGGGATTACAGATGCCCGCTACCAAGCCTGGCTAATTTTTGTATTTTTAGTAGAGATGGGGTTTCACTATGTTAACCAGGACGGTCTTGATCTCCTGACCTTGTGATCCATTCTCTTCGGTCTCCCAAACTGCTGGGATTACAGGCATGAGCCACCGTGCCTGGCCCTTGCTACATTTATTGCTACCCCAGGTGGAACTTAGGCCAAATTAATAGTTCTCAACCATACTGCACCTAGAATCATCTGAGGACCTGAGAACCAACTCCCACCCTGAGATGTTCATGTAATTGGACTGAGGTGCATCCAGGGCATTCCGTTTTGAAAAGTGTTCCTGGTGATTTCAATGCATGACACATTGAGAACCACTGGCCATAATGGTATTATTAACTCTACCCAATAGATTATCTTTCTAACAGCAAAAATAATTGCAGCTCTGATGTACCAAACTGGCCTACAGGTGGACTGGAAAGACAACAGTTGAATTAGGCAGAAATGAGAAAAAAGAAACGTAGCTTTTTCTAAGACCACCTCTTTAGGATGGGGCCTAAGAAGTGCTGGAAAGGGGAAATAGAAACAGGCGCCCATTGTCACATGACCCCTAGGAAAAAAACAACTGCCTCTGCTTGCTACTGAGCAGAATACGTTGCATACTGAAGTCATTCTAGATTTCTCTGTACCTATATGCAGTGTGTGCACTTAAAAGTGTGGCATATGGGTTACGTAGTATTTTTTGTAATGGCACTCTTCCCTATAACTTGGCAGTGAGAATGCTTGTCTAATATTTCAGATATTTCTTGAATGCATGAATCCCATGTGACATACAATATTCCATGAAAATAAGATCTAATAGAATTTCTTAAAAATGAAATAGACTATGGTAGATTACATTCTAAACTGTGATTATCAGACCTCTATCTGAGCATCAAAATCTACAGGAAACCTTGTTAAAAATAGACATTCCTGGAAACCACCGTGACTTGCTGAATCAGAATGGGAGGTGAGGGGCTCATAAAATTTCCCGTTTTACAAGATCCCCACACAATGTTTATTCACTCAGCACCACACCAGTCTGCTTTTGGAAACCATACGTCTTTTGGGAGCAGCCTCTCTCTTAGACAACATTATTCACAGAGTTACACAGCCTTAAATCCACCTTGACTGCCTACACTCTCTTTCTGTGCTCCATATATAACTGGGAAACTGACAGAATTTCATGAAGTTATTAAAGGAGCAAATCAAATGGAATTCAGAAGACGCGATATCAAAGATGGATTTCCCAAGGTGAAAATAAACTCCCTATTACAAACCTGCCAGAAACTGCTTTTGAAATGGAAGTTACCGAAATGGAATTTCTCAAACGACAAAAACACCCTTAATACTCTTGATATACATTTCTAAATTGCTTTTCAGAAACGTTGTGCCAATTTACAGCAGTGTGCATGAAATGCACCTCCCTGTGGTCATGAGCACTTCTGACAAATTGCATCTCCATGAATTTGTCCAGTGCTGACCTTGGTGAGATGAGAGAGATATACTCTGAATGGACCAACGACTCAGTGAGAGGCAAGGCCCAGACAGCCATGGGACTTCTGAGCAAGAGAAAAGGATCCTTCTTACCACTTGATTGAAGTGGAGATTCTGGGTAATGTTCAAGAGAAGTGTGGCTGTCCAGCCTGGCCAGGGTGCAAGCAGCACTTAGGTCTCCAGCTGTGGCCCAGGGTTGGGGGATGCCTCTTTAGAGTAATCTCTGACACAAGCAGTTCCTCTAGGCTGAGGCCAGGAGACATCGCTGGGGAGGGACCCTAGATGAGGTACAGGGAATGACTGGGACAGTGAGAGATTAAAAAGGGGTGGAGCCTAGGGGATCCAAGATGGCTGAATAGATACAACTCCAGCGCACAACACCCAGCGAGAGAGACACAGAAATCCAGAGATCTCCTAGCTCCAACCAAGGTACCACGTGCATTTCAACAGGTCTGGTCTGATGGGGAGCAAAGCCCACTCAGGGCAGACCAAGGCGGGGAGGGGTGCTGCTTCACCCAGAAAGTGCATCTGACCTGTGAGTCGGAGGCTCCACCTCTGGAGCTCCGGTCCAGATACAGCGCTTCCCCCAAAGCCTCAGCAATACACAGAACAGGGGGATCTTTGCCAGTCAAGCGCCGGGAATTATAAGCATGGAGTTGAATAATAATCCAGGATGGTGTCCTGGATTGGTGCAAAGCCCTAAACAGACGCAAAGCCCAAAAGGCGGTGGGGAGAACCTGCAGACTGAGCTATTGCCCCCTCCCCTGGCCTGGAGAGAGAGGGGAGCTGTAAGCGGGGAGCAGCTGGGCCGGCCCCTACCCCATGACTGGAGAGAGAGAAAGCTGAAAGTGGGAGACAGCTGGGTGCGGTTGTGCGGGTCCCCTACCCTCCCCCACAAACCCCAGAGGGCTGCAGCTCTGACTCTAGTGGGTTGCGTAGCCAGTGCCACAGTCTGAGCTGAACCCTAATGATCCAGCCCAGTGGAGGAAGGGCACAACCCACCGTTAGAGGGGTGACGCTGGGCTACATGTTTTAACAAAAAACTCAGGAAGCCTACATAGCAACAGCATTCTTGACAACCCAGCAGCCCCTACAGGTCAGCGGAAGAGGCGGGCCTAATCTCCCAGTATAAACAAAAAGGACACAGGAAGCTTCCCTAGCAACCTGAAGGAGTCCCTAGAAACCCAGTAGCGCCCCCACAGGCAGACAAGCGACCTCATCAAGCAGCTCTCTGACACCACAGCCAGGTAAATCCACAAAGATGGGAAAAATCCAGCACAAAAAAGATGAAACCATCAAAGCCCAGAACACCTCTTCTCCTTCAAGGGATCACAACTCCTCAGCAACACAGGATCATATCATGACTGAGAAGGAGTACAACGAATTGACAGAAACAGGCTTCAGAAGGTGGATAATAACAAACTTTTCTGAGCTAAAGAAACACGTTCTAACTCAATGCAAAGAAACCAAAAACCCTGAAAACAGGTTAGACGAAATGCTAACTAGAATAACCAACTTAGAGAAGAAGATAAACGACTTGATGGAGTTGAAAAACACAGCACAAGAACTACCTGAAGCAAACACAAGTTTTAATAGCCGAATCAATCAAGCAGAAGAAAGGATATCAAAGATTGAAGATCAACTCAATGAAATAAAAAGAGAAGGCAAGACAAGAGAAAAAAGAGTGAAAAGAAATGAACAAAGCCTCCAAGAAATATGGGATTATGTGGAAAGTCCTAACCTATGCTTGATCGATGTACCTGAATATGATGGGGAGAATGAATCCAAGCTGGAAAACACACTCCAGGATATTATCCAGGAGAACTTCCCAAGCCTAGCAAGGCAGTCCAAATTTCAATTCAAGAAATACAGAGAACTCCACAAATATATTCCTCAAGAAGAGCAACCTCAAGACACATAATTATCAGATTCACCAGGGTTGAAATGAAGGAAAAAATGCTAAGGGCAGCCAGAGGGGAAGGTCAGGTCACCCACAGAGGGAAGCCAATCAGACTCACAGCTGATCTCTCGGCAGAAACTCTACAAGCCAGAAGAGTGTGGGCCAATATTCAACACCCTTGAAGAAAAGAACTTTCAACCCAGAATCTCATATCCAGCCAAACTAAGCTTTGTAAGTGAAGGAGAAATAAAATCCTTTACGGGCAAGCAATTACTGAGAGATTTTGTCACCACCAGACCTGCCCTACAAGAGCTCCTGAAAGAAACACTAAGCATGGAAAGGAACAAGTACCAGTTACTATAAAAGCAAACCAGTTGGCAAAGACCAAAAATGCAATGAAGAAAATGAGTCAACTAATGGGAAAGAGAACCAGCCAGTAACAAAATGGCAGGATCAAATTCAAACACAACAATAGTAACATTGAATGTAAACCGCCTAAATGCCCCAGTCAAAAGACAGACTGGCAAACTGGATAAAAAGTCAAAACCCATCGATGTGCTGTATTCAGGAAACCCATCTCACATACAAAGACACACATAGACTCAAAATAAAGGAGTGGAAGAAGATTTACCAAGCAAATGGAGAACAAAAAAAAAAGCAGGGGTTGCAATCCTAGTCTTGATAAAATGGACTTCAAACCAACAAAGATCAAAAGAGACAATGAAGGGCATTACATAATGGTTAAAGGATCAATTCAACAAGAAGAGCTAACTATCCTAAATATATACACACCCAATACAGGAGCACCTAGATACATAAAGCAAGCTCTTAATGACCTAAAATGAGATTTAGACTCCCACACAATAATAGTGGGAGACTTCAACACTCCACTGTCAATATTAGACAGATCAACAAGACAGGAAATTAACAAGGATATCCAGGACTTGAATGCAGAGCTGGACCAAGCAGATCTAATAGACATATACAGAACGCTCCACCCCAAATCCACAGAATATACATTTTTCTCAGCACCACTTTGCACTTACTCTAAAATTGACCACATCATGGGAAGCAAATCACTCCTCAGCAAAGGCAAAAGAACAGAAATCATAACAAACAGTCTATCAGACTACAGCACAATCAGACTAGAACTCAGGATTAAGAACACACTCCAACACGCACAACCACTTGAAAACTGAACAACTTGCTTCTGAGTGTTGACTGGATAAACAATGAAATGAAGGCAGAAATAAAGACGTTCTTTGAAACCAATCAGAATGAAGACACAACTTACCAGAATCTCTGGGACATCTTTAAAGCAGTGTCGAGAGGGAAATTTATAGCAATAAAAGCCCACATGAGAAACAAGGAAAGATCTAAAATTGACACCCTGTCATCGAAATTGAAAGAACTAGAGGAGGAAGATCAAAAAAACTCAAAAGCTGGCAGAAGACAAGAAATAACTAAGATCAGAGCCAAACTCAAGGAGATAGAGACACAAAAAACCCTTCAAAAAATCAATAAATCCAGGAGCTGGTGTTTTGAAAAGATCAACAGAGTAGACCACTAGCCAGATTAATAAAAAAGAAAAGGGAGAAGAATCAAATAGATGCAATAAAAAAAGATAAAGGAGATATCACCACTGATCCCACAGAAATATAAACTACCATCAGAGATTACTACAAACAGCTCTATGCACATACACCAGTAAACCAGGAAGAAAAGGATAAATTCCTAGACACTTGGACTCTACCAAGACTAAACCAGAAGGAAGTTGAAACCCTGAATAGACCAATAACAAGGGCTGAAGTAGAGGGAGCAATCAATAGCCTACCAACCAAGAAAAGTCCAGGTCCAGACGGGTTCACACACGAATTCTACCAGACGTACAAAGAAGAGCTGGTTCCATTCCTTCTGAAACTGTATCAAACAATACAAAATGAGGGAATTCTCCCTAACTCATTTTATGAGACCAATATCATCCTGATACCAAAACCAGGCTGAGACTCAACTGAAAAAGAAAACTTCAGGCCAATATCCATGATGAACATCGACGCAAAAATCTTCAATAAAATACTAGCAAACAGATTGCAATAGCATATCAAGAAGCTTATCCATCACGATCAAGTAGGCTTCATTCCTGGGATGCAAGGCTGGTTCAACATACACAAATCCGTAAATGTAATCCATCACATAAACGGAACCAAAGACAAAAACCACATGATTATCTCAATAGATGCAGAGAAGGCCTTCGACAAAATTTCAACAGCCCTTCATGCTAAAAACTCTCAATAAACTACGTATTGACGGAACATATCATAAAATGATAAAAGCTATATATGACAAACCTACAGCCAATATCATACTGAAAGGGCAAAAGCTGGGAGAATTCCCTTAGAAATCAGGCACTAGACAAGCATGCCCTCTCTCACTACTCCTATTCAATACAGTATTGGAAGTTCTAGCTAGAGCAATCAGGCAAGAAAAAGAAATAAAGGGTATTCAATTAAAGGAGGAAGTCAAACTGTCTATATTAGCAGATGACATGACTGTATATCTAGAAGACCCCATTGCCTCAGCCCAAAATCTTCTCAAACTGATAAGCAACTTCAGCAAAGTCTCAGGATACAAAATCAATGTGCAGAAATCACAAGCATTCCTATACACCCATAACAGACAGAGAACCAAATCAATAGTGAACTACCATCCACAATTGCTACAAAGAGAATAAAATACCTAGGAATACAACTAACAAAGGATGTAAAGGACCTCTTCAAGGAGAACTACAAACCACTGATCAAGGAAATAAGAGAGGACACAAACAGATGGAAAAACATTCCATGCTCATGATTAGGAAGAATTAATATTGTGAAAATGGCTATACTGCCCAAAGTAATCTATAGATTCAATGCTATCCCCATCAAGCTACCAATGATCTTCTTCACAGAACTGGAAAAAAACACTTCAAACTTCATATGGAATCACAAGAGAGCCCACATAGCCAAGACAATCCTAAGCAAAAAGAGCAAAGCCAGAGGCATCACACTGCCAGACTTCAAACTATACTACAAGGCTACAGTAATCAAAACAGCATGGTACTGGTACCAAAACAGAAACATAGACCAATGGAACAGAACAGAGGCCCCAGAAGCAACACCACACATCTACAACCATCTGTTCTTTGACAAACCTGACAAAACCAATGGGGAAAGGACTCCATGTTTAATAAATGGTGTTGGGACAACTGGCTAGCCACGTGCAGAAAGCAGAAACTGGACCCCTACCTGTCACCTTACACTAAAATTAACTCCAGATGGATTAAAGATTTAAACACAAAACCTAATACCATAAAAATACTAGAAGAAAACGTAGGCAAAACCATCCAGGACATAGGCATAGGCAAGGACTTCATGACTAAAACACCAAAGCAATGGCAATAAAAGCCAAGATAGACAAATGGGATCTAATTAAAATTCAGAGCTTCTGTACAGCAAAGAAACCATAATTAGAGCGAACTGGCAACCAACAGAATGGGAAAAAATTTTTGCAATCTACCCATCTAACAAAGGGCTAATAACCAGAATCTACAAAGAACTAAAACAGATATACAAGGAAAAAAAACCCCATTCAAAAGTGGGCGAAGTATATGAACAGACACTTTTCAAAAGAAGACATATATGAGGCCAACAAACAAAAGAAAAAATGCTCATCATCACTGGTCATTAGAGAAATGCAAATCAAAACCACACTGAGATATCATCTCACGCCAGTTAGAATGGCGATCATTAAAAAATCTGGAGACAACAGATGCTGGAGAGGATGATGAGAAATAGCAACACTCTTAGAGTTGGTGAGAGTGTAAATCAGTTCAACCACTGTGGAAGACAGTTTGGTGACTTCTCAAGGATCTAGAAATAGAAATTCTATTTGACACAGCAATCCCATTACTGGGCATATACCCAAAGAACTATAAATTGTTCTACTAAAAAGACACATGCACACATATGTTCATTGCAGCCCTGTGTACAATAGTAAAGACCTGGAACCAACCCAAATGCCCATCAATGATAGACTGGACAAAGAAAATGTGGTACATATACACCATGGAATACTATGCAGCCATAAAAAACGATGAGTTCGTGTCCTTTGTAGGGACTTGGATGAATCTGGAAACCATCATTCTCAGCAAACTGACACAAGAACAGAAAGCCAAACACCGCATGCAATCACTCATAGGTGGGTGTTGAACAATGAGAACACACGCACTCAGGGAGAGGAGCATCACACACTGGGGACAGTTGGGGGAGGTAGGGGAGAGACAGTGGGGGGGTGGGGAGGGATAACATGGGGAGAAATGCCAGATATAGTATGCACCTTAAGTTAAATAAATAAATTTAAAAGAAAAAATACAAAACTTTCAAAAACAAAAAGGAGGGGGTGGGGTCAAGTTAGGAGTTTCAAAAGACCTTTATTCTAACTTCAGACATCAGGTATATCAGCGAAGGAGCCAGGTTAACCCTGTGCCCTCGCATTCAGCTTCCTGGTGCTGTTATGATGCCTCTAACTGCTCAGGACTGCACCTACCCAGCTTTTCCAAAAGGAACATGCCCCTTCTTGTCTGAAAATGGTAGATTCTAACTGACTTCTTCCATCAAGTGAGCATCTTCTCTCTAAAACAGGATTCTGTAAATAGAACTACTCAGTACTGGCCATGGCCCCAAAAGGATTCATTCAAGAGGTGGCAATGTGTTTCCATACTGCAAAGTGCAATGATGGCACATTACAGATTTGCAAAAGTGGTGATCCCAAATCCACTTTATGAGCCTTACCTCAACCTCACTCCTGGCTACGAAACAGTGGAGGTTGAAGATGCAGGAAGAGAGGTATTTGTTCAGAAAGTGCTATGCCTTGAGCTCCAGCTCCCTTCAAGGAGTTCATTCTACAAGATTTATACAAATCTTTTGGATTTTAAGGAACAATATAGACTGGCATTCAACTCCAATCTAAAAGCAAGCATTCAGGCAGCTTGAGCTTGCCTATATGTCTAGGTAGGCTAGCCCGAGAGAGAGGGCAACCACAAGAACAACTGCCCTTCCAGTATTTGGCAAAGATATGTGAGCTCTCTGTAGGTCAAGAGAAGACCTTGGAAGCTAACAGGCTGGAGCTGTCTTGAAGGGACACTGCCCAAGAGGGTGGCTTGCCAGAGTGAGGTGCCCCAAAACACAAAGGCCAGAGGCTAGGGGATCATAAGAGATCAGCCAAAAAGTGCATCACCGGAGTCAGCTTACTGTATGATATGGGCTACAAAAGCCTTTAAAGCCCACACAGAGGATGTTGGCTTTTTTTTTTTTTTTTTTTTTTGGAGTTTTCCCTCTGTCACCGTGTTGACACCACGTTAACCACGTTGATTCAGGCTGGAGTGCAGTGGTGCAATCTTGGCTCACTGAAACCTCTGCCTCCTGCCTTCAAGCAGTTCTCCTGCCTCAGCCTCCCAAGTAGCTGGGACTACAGGTGCACACCACCACGCCCAGATAATTTTTGTATTTTTAGCAGAGACGGGGTTTCACCATGTTGGCCACGCTGGTCTCAAACTCCTGACCTCAAGTGATCTGCCTGCCTTGGCTTCCCAAAGGGCTGGGATTACAGGCGTGAGCCACTGCACCCAGCTGGATGTTGGCTTTTATTGTAAGAGCAATGGAGGCTCTTGGAGAATTTTACCTTGTGTGTGTGCGAAGTGGGATAATGATAGCAGAATGATCAAATGTGCATTTCAAGGATATTCTAGCTGGAGCATAAAGAAAGGAGGGGGGACCAGAACAGAAGCAGGAAGGCTCATTAATAAACTACTCATGTGAAAAGAGCAGGCAGTGAAGACTACAATACGCACTGCAGAGATGGGGCAAGGTAGGTGGATTTGAGCAACAGGTAAAAATCAACATGTCTAAGTGACTGGCTTGGCGGGAGGGTAAATAATAGGGAGGCGTCAGGATGACTCCTTGGTTCCTGTCTTGCCCATATTGCTGCCTGATGGAGCCATTTACTCAGAGAACACTGGGAAAAGGCCAAGTTCTAGGGAAAAGATCACATGTATTGCCTTGGTAACTTGGGAATCTTAGATGCCTTTAAGATTTACAAAGATTTCAGGTAGACTAATTGATGCTTTATACCTGGGTGAGGGTTTAGGAAAAAGTGAGAGATAAAGGGAACCTAAGAGCCAGTCTTGAGGGGACTCCAACACTTAAAGGCCAGGAAGAGGAGAATGCACTAGTGAGGATGAAGGAAAGAGAAAAGAGAAAAGGAACTGCCAGAGTTGCAAGAAAAAAGACCATGTGCACCCCCCCCCCACCCCTCCCAACCCCACCGTCCTCAATGCTGGCTACAACAGGAAATAATATGGATGTGGCCCCTGCCATATGGAGCTCATAGTCAGAGGAGTGAGAATGTCGACAGTAAGCAAGAAAATCACAAAATGATAGAACTACAAATTGTAGACAGTGTTATAAGGGGAAAAATAGGGAATAAGAGTGAATTGTGGGCTGGGCACTGTGGCTCATGCCTGTAATTCCAGCACTTTGGGAGGCCGAGGTGGGGGATAACTTGAGGTCAGGAGTTCGAGACCAGCCTGACCAATGTGGTGAAACCTCATCTCTACTAAAAATACAAAAATTAGCCGGGCATGGTGGCAGACTCCTGTAATCCCAGCTCAGGAGGCTGAGGCAGGAGAATCTCTGGAACCTGAGAGGCGAAGGTTGCCGTGAGCCAAGATAGTGCCACTGCACTCCAGCCTGGGTGACAGAGCAAGACCCTACCTAACAAAAAACAAAAAAAGAGTGAATTGTGGGGCAGGGGAGAGTCCTTTGCGGATCTGCATGAGGATGCTTATGAGTGGCAGTTGTCCCAGGGTGAATGTCAGGGAATCCTTAAAGTTCCGGCATTGAAGACACAAAGGCACGATAGACAGGGAAGTGTTTGGAGAAGGAGAATTGCCTGACTTTCCCACTGTAGCCCTGTTCTTCTCTCCCCAGGTACTTCCGAGGAGGTGCCAGGGACCTAAGGACTAAGTGTCTTTGAGCAGTGAGTGTCTCTGAAACGAAGGGAGTGAGGAACTTCAGAATGGACCCAGGAAAAAAAAGCCCAGTTGACCATTAATGGGTTGGAAAGATACTATCACAGGGCCTGGTCCCATTGGAAGATGTTTGGGCTTTTCTCCAAGGCCTGGTGACCTCCACCACCTGATCTGAGACACCCCTATAAGAGCAAAGCCCTTGATCAAAGCAAAATGACCCTGAGAGTTTCAGGTATTGCACAGCTCTGCCAGATTCCAGAGAAATGTGAACTGAGGTTACCATGATGATTTTGTGCTAAAGCAACCAGGGTATCAGACGGCCATGCCTTCTTAGGGCCTGAGCCTTGGGGATACTGCCCAAGTTCCCTACCCAGGCTTTCTGAAATACACTCCAGCCTAAGGGCGTATTTATTCACCTAAGGTCCATGTCAGATTCCTTTATTAGGTTCTTTTATTTCTCTAAAAATAAACAGTGCAGTATAATTCATATACAATCCCATTTAACAAGGCAAATGGAAAGTGCTGTTTTAAAGCAGCAACCATAGATATTGTGAGAAAGCATGAAGTCAAGGTGCGGGTCTTAGGCTCTGGAGTCAGACACACCCGAGCTCA
Organism: Ateles fusciceps; assembly: GCA_036589455.1. NCBI lineage: Eukaryota > Metazoa > Chordata > Mammalia > Primates > Atelidae > Ateles > Ateles fusciceps. The sequence goes on from JAZHEH010002496.1 coordinate 7,040,342, forward strand.
ACATCCAGCTCTGCCCCCTGCTGGTTCAGTGATATTGAGACGGAGTCTTGCTTTGTCGCCCAAGCTGGGGTGCAATGGCATGATCTCGGCTCACCGCAACCTCTGCCTCCTGAATTCAAGTGATTCTCATGCCTCAGCCTCCCAAGTGGTTGGGATTACAGGTGCCCACCACCACATCTGGCCAATTTTTATATTTTTAGTCAAGACGGGGTTTCGCCATGTTGGCCAGGCTAGTCTTGAACTCCTGACCTTGAGTGATCCACCTGCCTCGGCCTCCCAAAGTGCTAGGATTACACGTGTGATCCACCACGCCCGGCAAATTATGTATCTTTTTAATGTCTTCCTTCTTCATCTTTATCGGGATAATAGATTTATATGAATGAATTAATGGCATGAAGTTTAAAGCCTTTCCCTGTCTAGCCTGAACTCACCTTTCCAGACCCAGCCTGTAATTTTACTCCCTTCTCCCAAGCCACATGAGAGTCCCAGGCTGCAGCCACACTGGCCTCTCTACTGCTTCTTCCAGCCATCACCTTCTCTCTGTCCCCGACCACGCTCCCCACTGTCTGGGTTCCCTTATGTCACCCTTGTCTACTGAACTCCCACTCATCTTTCAGAGTGCAAAGCAAATGTCACCTCCTCTTTGCAGCATCCCCTGCCTCCTCCAAGCAGTCAGCTGCACCTTGCTATCTATGCCCATATACTTCCTCTACATCTTCTCAACGAGCAATAAACACTCCAAGCGCCAAGCACTGAGCTAAAGTACTTTAACTACTTTAACTCACTAAATCCCCACAGGAACCTACAACAGATTTTACCATTGTTAAGATGCAAAACATAATGCACAGAGAAGTCAAGTAACTTGCCCAATGCAACACAGCCCACAGCAGAGCCAGGGAAGAAGCCAACCCCTGTGATGACAAAGCTGGTGCTTCTAACCACGACACCACACTGTGTACTCCTTACTCCTTGCCCACAGGGTGCGAAGCCCACTTCCTCCATCACGTGGGAGGGCCAGGGACTGCATTTCTTCATTTCTGCAGCCTCAGCTCTTAGCACTGGCCCCTGAGCACTTGAAAGGGGCCTCTCACACACCAAAACTAGACTAGTTTTCTTTCTCTCACACACCAAAACTAGACTAGTTAAGGAAAACCACTAATTCAGTAAAATTCACCCATGTGTCCTGGTCTCCTATTCTTTTTGGCCGTAATTTCTGATTAAAAAATACTGCTCTGTAGTCCTGGCCAAGGGGCCTCATATAGTCTCTTTGAAGTTGACGAGTAACAGTGAACCTCTTCTAGTTCATTCAATTAAAAAAGAGAAGCCATTTTTTCCCATGGAGAAGTTTGGAGCCTAAGGGTAAAGAGAGACATGGAGCTGTCATGATACCTTTTCCCATTGAAATGAAGAGAATCTGTTTATAAAGAAAAAAAGTAAAAACAGAATTCAAAGGGCAACTGGGCTTCCAGAAGGACCTTCCCTGGCTCAGCAGCTCCTGGAGGCAGTTGTGGAATCTGGAGCTGGAGGAAGTCTTGAAGACAGAGCTCTTTGAAGGCACAGCTGGCTGCAAACCAGTCCCAGAGCCGGCAGCCCAGCCCATCTCAGCTCAGCACATCTCAGCCAGAACATAGCTAGGCAGGCCAAGGAATCTTGAGAAGGGATGATATTTTTAAAATCTCTAGCGTTAGCAAAACTGAAGGTTGCCTGGCCAGTGCTTTTCTCTTTTTTTTTCCAAGCTGTGTCTAATTTGTGTATTTCCAGGATTCTGAACCTTTCCCCAGCAGATCAGGTCTGGGTGCAAATGGTCCCCAAGTCACCTATGTTCCTTAGGCTTTTTCCCTCCTTAGGAACAAAAGGTGGAGCTTTGCCAAGATTAAATGGCATTTCATTCAAAGCTCCAAGTCTGGCTCAGTTCAACATGCGCATGAGGAGGCCTTTGAAAGTTCTGTGGATAATTTTCTAATAAGGCACAACTACCCAGCAGGACTTGATACCAAAAAAGAACCCTCTTTCAAATGTAAGTTCTTATCAGCTCTAGGGAAAAAAAATATGCTATTTAAGCCCAAGAACTGGGAGGTGACAGAGGTGTGCAAAGGAAGCGTGGGGGGTGGGGGAAGCAGTGGCTTATGATTTTACTTCCAGTCTGCAGTCATTGAGTTCATGAGTGTGTACACTCTTGGACCTGTTGATAAGAAAGTATATAATGAGCATGGATGTTACAGCAAAGCTCAGTATAGCATTTGGAATCATATGAGACAGGGTTGTTAGCCTTGATTCACCACCTCACTAGGAAAGAGGGGAACAAAAATAAGCAAACATCTGTTTAGAGGACTTGGCATATGGTAGGGGCCTCTCAAAGTCACTTCTGGATTCGCTTTGGGGTGTTGGAGAGGAAAATGATGTGACCACTAAAGGTGTCCCTGGGACAGAGAGGAGTCAAAACTGACCATGGAAAGGGAAAGCTCACTGTGGACTTGAGTGGCCTGTGAGACTGGCATGCTGAGAAGATGGCTGTGGGTCAAGGAGGCCATCCATGATGAGCTGGTGGAGGAGAGATGGGAGGACCCATGGTGGAGTCATGAGAGTGAAGGGCAGAAGGCCCAATCAGAGGCCTTTAATTCCACGTCAAGTGGTTTGGCTTAGCCCAGGTTTCAGATTGGAAGCCAGACTCTCCGATGACCATTGGGGTGGGTGGTGGGTGGGTGGGTGTGTGGTGTGTGTGTGTGTGTGTGTGTGTGTGTGTTTCTTTTTTGCTTTTATTTAAGTTGATAATATATGTTTAAAGTCTGAATCTGAATGTCTGGGGTCACGGAACATTTGTTCTTCAATTGTGAATTTAGCTCCAGCCCCCACTTACCCAACTAGTCACTTAATTCGTATGTTTATGTTACCTACCTATAAAAATTCCAGGCCCCAGTCCTTCAGGTAAAAGGGAACTAATGGATATTTTTGGAATGATGGAAATGGTATTTCATGATTATCGGGGTTGCCAGATAAAATACAGAATGCACAGTTAAATTTGACTTTCAGATAAACAATAATTTTTAATGTAAGTATGTCCCATACAATAAAAATTACTCATTTTTAAAATTCAAATGTAACAATATAACTGAGTATCTTGGCTTTCTGTTTTGTTTTGGTTTTTTTTTTGCTAAATCTAGTAATCTGGCTCATGTGGCTTATATAAAATTAATGGGAGGAAAGAGAATGAGATTACATGAGGAGGTTGTACAATGGTCTCAGAAAGACACAGATAGTGCACTCCTTTAACAGGATGGATGGCTGGATTGGAGGTGAGAGACATTCTCAAACAAGAATGAGCAGAGCATGCAGCTTGGTTAGAGATGGGGAGCCAAAGAAGAAAAGTAATCCCAGTGTTACAGAAACGCAATTCACAAGACAGCTCTGCCACTTAATTACACAAGATACTCCCAGCCTTGGTTTCCCCGTTACCACTTCTAATGTGTCATGAGTCGTAAGGAAAATGCCTTATATGTGCTGCACCAACGTCAGTTGTGGTAATAAATGCCCCAGCCCCATTCTTTTCCACCTGCGATATTACTAAAGCCATGTCTCTTCCATGCTGTCCTTGTTTAATTCTTTTGAACACAAAGGTAAAATGATCCTTTGTTCTATTTCCCTAGTGGCCCACAGGGCTTGAACTTGTACAATTCCCTGTTCTCCACATAGGCACTTGCAAACACTCAGAGCTTCCTGTCCTTGGCAAATTCGCTAATTTTTCCTCTGTTTTTTCAGCAAGCCATTGGTAAAAATTGTGTATTAGGACAGAGCTGGGGACACAATGAGCCAGAAGCTGTGACCCTCCAGGTGGCCATGAGTCTATGCATAAACACCCTCTTGTCCTATCTAATGTACTATACCTGGACTTCGTTTCTCTGTGCCCAAATATCACACAGAGACCCCTTGTGCAGATAACATGAGGTGATGGGCCCGAGACTGACTACTCCTGCTACTTTCCAGCTCAGTGTCTTGGGGCGCATGGTATAGCTTTTCCTGTAAGATATTTTGTTATTTACTGTCCTTTTATTTCAATTGCTTTTTCCTTTCTTCGATGTCAATTTTATGATTAATGCTTACACTAAAACTGTCTAAACCTTCTCGTTCTGGGTGACAAATGATGGATGCATAAAATGCTCCCTCTGGCCTGGCTTTCTTCAAGCCACCTTGCCCCTGCTCTGGGGAAGCTCAGCTTCTTTTTGGTCTCCGGGGCTCTGGCCAGAAGCTTCACCTTTTCTTAGCCTCTGTTGCCACCTGCAGGAGCATTTGGAGGAGGGTTCCAGGACCCTGGATGGCAGAGAGGGAAGCAACAGTCGTGTGAAATCTTGGGTTTCACCAGACAAAATCTCACCTCTCTCCAGCTCAGGCTCCAGTATTTGTTTATGTATATTTATTTGTTTGAGGCAGAGTCTCACTATGCTGGCCAGACTGGCCTCAAACTCTTGAGCTCAAGCAATCACCACCACCTGTCTGCCTACCCTCACCTCAGCTTCCTGAGTAGCTGGGATTATAGGCACGCACAATTATACCCGACAAAGCTCCAATATTTAATCAGCTGAGTGACTTTGGGCAAATTACTCCTTTTAGCCTATTTCCTCTTCTCTAAAAGAGTATTTGATATCCATAAATTTGCTTTGATAGTGATTGTAAATGGGTCATTCATTCATTTACATATTCATGAATCAAACAGCATGTTGGATAAAAAGACAATGAAAACATAAAAACCTTTCAGAGAGAAAAATCACAATTTTACAGGGGCATCAGTCAAACCCATAGGAAATTGTCAGTTTGTTTTGCTAGATCTACGAACAAAGTGTCACATGATATAAGTCACGCCTTTTGTCTGGCGCAAGCAGGGAAAGCTTCACCATAGAGGTGACATATTAACTGGATTTGGAAAACCACATAGGAGTTCACCAGAATTTGGAGGAACACACAGGAGTTCATAAGGCAGAGAGGAAGTGAAAGGACTTTCCAGAAAGGGGGAGCAATAAGACAAAATGTTTTGACCTGCAGATAGTTCCCAAGGAGTGACTAAACTCGTATCCTGCAGCAAGTAGGCTTGGCAGGAGAGAAACGTAAAGAGAGAGGAATGTTACCAACTTCAAGCGAAGGAGTGGTGAGGCTTGGCCCCGGCAGGAATCTAGTAGGAGGATGAAGAAGAGGAGCTATGAGGGTGGGAAAAGAACACTGAATCAGGATGGGGGGGGTCTGCTTCATGACCCAGGCTCTGCCACCCACTTACTATGGGACCTTGGCTAGGTTAACCACCCTCTCTGTGCTTCACTTTCCTCATATGTGCAGGTGAAGATAATAATCCCCACCTCGCTGTGTTGTTGCTAGGTAACAAACACATGCAAAATCATTAACACGGTGCCTGACACAGATGTGCTCAAATAGGTCAGCCACTGGTGTTACTATTAGATACGCACCTTCAGGGACTTCTTTTGTCTCACCGATCCTACTTTCCTCATCAATAACGTGAGAACGAGAGTGTCTGCCTCACATGCATCAGAAACTGTGAAGATACAGTCAAGTAATACAAGCTGTAGAGAATGAGATAATGAAGCCTACACTTTAAAAAGATACCAGGTGTCTGCTAATCACAAGGCAATTTCACTTTTGTTACTGCATTTAACTTTTTCTGACAACAACCTTATGAGGTAGGATTATAATGATGTTTACTTTACATGTGATGAAAGTTGGGTTTCTTCATTTAATAGATGCTCTTCGAGCAGGTTCTGTGAACAAGACCAGACCACGGGAACTGTAGCTGAGAAGAGGAAACAGACTGCATGTACATGTTGGGGGACCCTGGGGCTCAGGGCTTCTCCTGCTCTGTCTCTACTCACCCTCTGATGATCTCTCGGGCCTCATGGTTTTCAGTCCCATGCCTGTATCATGGCAACCCGTATTTCTATCTCCAGTTCAGCCCTCTCCAGACCTGCCTGTCTGCCCAATCAACCTCTCCACCTGTTTTTCTGATAGGCGCGTCAAACCTAAAACATGCAAAATTAAGACCTCTTACCCCCTCTACCCCAACATCTTCCAATCTCAGCCAGCAGCACCTCTGTTCTTCCAGCTGTTTGGAGTCATCCCTGATTCCTGTTTTTTTCTCATGCCCCACAAACAATCAGGAAATCTTTTTTATCCTACTTTCAAAAAACGTATCCAGAGTCTGAGTGCTTCTCTCTTACCTCTAGAGCCACGCCCTGGCCCGAGCTCTCTTTCACCTGGTTCTCAATTGGATCCCGGGCTCCATTTTGCACAGTCACCCCCTGCAGTCTATTCGTCAAACAGCAGCTGGCATAGTCCTTGTGAAAAGCAATGTCCACCCGCTGCTCAAGAACCCATGAATTGCTCCCCCATTTCTTTCCCCCAGTAAGGCCAAAGTCTAAAACACCTACAAAGCCTTATATGATCAGTTCCTATCTGCTTTCCTTATGTTGGAGGCTGTGAAGCTCCTTAAAATATAAACAGTTGGGGGGGGGGGGAGGTGAGCCAAGATGGCCGAGAGAAGCCAGCACCGGAATGAGACTCAGAGGACTAGAGAACTTCACGATTCCAAACGAGATGCCGGGTTTCAGCACTGAATTTAGGCCCAGGGAAGGAGCTGCAGGGCGAGAGCCGCCCAAGGAGGCAAATCAAGTCATGTCCCCACCTGAAACGTGCACCCGGCTTAACCCCCTCGGTGCTCCCTTTTGGACCCTGTGCTTACCTTATCCCTCCTGCAACCCACGGTAGACGAGAGCCCTGCCAGACGGTGGGGTGCTGTGGGTAGTCAATGCAAATGTGAGCAGCAGCTACCGCCAGGCAGTGTCGCAGGGACCTGGGCGGGAGTTTGGACGCCAGCTGGACGGACCATCTCATAGAGGGAGGCAGAGTTGAAAGCAGGGAAACAGACCACAAGGCCTGGCAGGCCCCACCTCCACAGAACTCATACTGAAGCCCTTACAAGAGAGCTTGGCAGCAAACACACTAGCTAGATACCAACCAGGAAGATTGAGCTCTGGGAGAGACGCCGTTGGGAAGGTGGGGCCAATCTCACCTGCAAATAAACTCCAGGGAAGGACCGCCCACCCAACAACCTGATTGAACCCGAGAGAGTCCAGCAACGCCCTCTACAAGCCAAAAAAAGATACAGCTGCAGCCTCAATAGAAAAAAAAATGGCCACTCAGAGACTCCTGAAACCAATAACTTCAAAGATTAAAGGGAGATAAATCCCCGAAGATAGGAAAAACCCAGCACAAAAAGAATGAAACCATCAAAGAACAGAACACCTGTTCTCTTCCCAGGGATCACAACTCCTCACCATCAAGCAAACAAAAAAAGACAGAGACTGGATCTGATGAATTGACAGAAGCAGGCTTCAGAAGGCGGGTAATAACAAACTTCTCTGAGTTAAAAGACCATGTTCTAACCCAATGCAAAGAAATTAAGAATCTTGAAAAAAGGTTAGACGAAATGCTAACTAGAATAACCAGCTTAGAGAAGAACATAAACAACTTGATGGAGCTGAAAAACATAGCACGAGAACTTTGCGAGGCATACACACGTTTCAACAGCCAAATCGATCAAGCAGAAGAAAGGATATCAGAGATAGACGGTTAAATCAATGAAATAAAATGAGAAGGCAAGATCAGAGAAAAAAGAGTGAAAAGAAATGAACAAAGCCTCCAAGAACTATGGGATTATGTGAAAACACCTAATCTATACTTGATTGGCATACCTGAATGTGGTGGGGAGAATGAATCCAAGTTGGAAAACAGTACATCAAAAAGCTTATCCATCACGATCAAGTAGGCTTCATACCGGGGATGCAAGGCTGGTTCAACATATGCAAATCTATAAACGCAATTCACCACATAAACAGAACCAAAAACAAAAACCACATGATTACCTCAATAGATGCAGAGAAGGCCTTTGACAAAATTCAACAGCCCTTTGTGCTAAAAACTCTCAATAAACTAGGTATCAATGGAACGTATCTCAAAACAATAGAAGCTATTTATGACAAACCCACAGCCAACATCATACTGAACGGGAAAAAATTAGAAGCATTCCCTTTAAAAACTGGCACTAAACAAGGATGCCCTCTCTCACCACTCCTATTCAATATAGTATTGGAAGTTCTACCCAGAGCAATTAGGCAAGAAAAAGAAATAAAGGGCATTCAATTAGGAAAAGAAGAAGTCAAATTGTCCCTATTTGCAGACGACATGATCGTATATTTAGAAGACCCCATCGTCTCAGCCCAAAACCTCCTTAAGCTGATAAGCAACTTTGGCAAAGTCTCAGGATAACAAATCGATGTGCAGAAATCACAAGCATTCCTATACACCAATAATAGACAGACAGCCAAATCATGAGCGAACTCCCATTTACAATTGCTGCAAAGAGAATAAAATACCTAGCAATACAACTGACAAAGGAGGTAAAAAGTCTCTTCAAGGAGAACTACAAACCACTGATCAAGGAAATAAGAGAGGACACAAACAGATGGAAAAGCATTCCATGCTCATGGTTAGGAAGAATCAATATCATGAAAATGGCCATACTGCCCAAAGTAATTTATAGATTCAATGCTATCCCCCATCAAGCTATCATTGACCTTCTTCACAGAACTGGAAAAAACCACTTTAAACTTCATATGGAACCAAAGAGAGCCCGCATAGCCAAGACAATCCTAAGCAAAAAGAACAAAGCTGGAGGCATCACGCTACCTGACTTCAAACTATACTACTAGGCTACAGTAATCAAAACAGCATGGTACTGGTACCAAAACAGAGATATAGACCAATGGAACAGAACAGAGGCCTTGGAAGCAACGCCACATATCTATAACCATCTGATCTTTGACAAACCAGACAAAAACAAGCAAAGGGGAAAAGATTCCCTGTTTAATAAATGGTGTTGGGAAAACTGGCTAGCCATATAGAGGAAGCTGAAACTGGACCCCTTCATTACACCTGATGCAAAAATTAACTCCAGATGGATTAAAGATTTAAACATAAGACCTAACACCATAAAAACCCTAGAAGAAAACCTAGGCAAAACCATTCAGCACATAGGCACAGGCAAGGACTTCATGACTAAAACACCAAAAGCAATGACAACAAAAACCAAAATAGACCAATGAGACCTAATTAAACTTAAGAGCTTCTGTACAGCAAAAGAAACAATCACTAGAGTAAACCGGCAACCAACAGAATGGGAAAAAAATTTCGCAATCTATGCATCAGACAAAGGGCTAATATCCAGAATCTACAAAGAACTAAAGCAGATTTACAGAAAAAAACAAGCCCATTCAAAAGTGGGCAAAGGATATGAAGAGACACTTTACAAAAGAAGACATACATGAGGCCAACAAACATATGAAAAAATGCTCATCATCACTGGTCATTAGAGAAATGCAAATCAAAACCACATTGAGATACCATCTCACGCCAGTTAGAATGGCGATCATTAAAAATTCTGGAGACAACAGATGCTGGAGAGGATGTGGAGAAAAAGGAACACTTTACACTGTTGTTGGGAGTGTAAATTAGTTCAACCATTGTAGAAGACAGTGTGGCAATTCCTCAAGGATCTAGAAATAGAAATTCCATTTGACCCCCCCAATCCCATTACTGGGTATATACCCAAAGGATTATAAATCGTTCTATCATAAAGACAACATGCACACGAATGTTCATTGTGGCACTGTTTATGATAGCAAAGACCTAGAACCAACCCAAATGCCCATGGATGATAGACTGGACAGGGAAAATGTGGCACATATACACCATGGAATACTATGCAGCCATAAACAACAGTGAGTTTGTGTCCTTTGTAGAGACATGGATGAACCTAGAAACCATCATTCTCAGCAAACTGACACAAGAACAGAAAACCAAACACCACATGTTTTCACTCATAGGCGGGTGATGAACAAGGAGAACACTTGGGCACGGGGAAGGGAACAACACTCACAGGGCTAGGTTGGGGGGGGGGGGGGCGGGGGGGGGAGTAGGGGGAGGCATGTATATACTTATGCAGCAATCCTGCAGGATACAGGATGTGCACATGTACCCCAGAGCCCAAATACACTTAAAAAAAAAAAAAAAAAAAAAAAGAAGGAATAAAAGGACAGCCACCTCCTCAGCAGAGCCAGTGCACTCTCTGCTAGAGGCAAGACGTGCTGGGACATTCTCCCCTAACCCTTGCTGCGTATGTGAGGGAAGCCAGACCTGCTGGATCAACTGGAAATGCCTAGTGCCTGAGACGGGGAGGAAACGACTGCAAACCTGGAAGACACCAGTTAGGCAGGGAGGGGAGAGAGCGTTAGGGCGCTCAGGAACTTGGAATAAGGTTGCCCTCTGCGGGTGAAACTGTGAAATCATCTCACAGTGCTCAGAGCAGACCGGCGAATCCGTCACCCGACTGGAGGTACCAACGCATCACAGACGGAGGGCGCCCAAGCGCATCCCAGACGCGGGGACAAAGGCCTGGGAGGGCTGTGGGGCTCTCGGAAGTATCTGGTCACCTTGAGAGGAGTCCGCCGGCTATCGGAGCCTGATGTCGCTGCACCTTCGATTCCTCACACGCCCCTGCTCTTACTTAGCGGTCTTCCAGCAACTTCTCCGCTCGGACCTCCCCTAGGCCTTGCCACCTAGGGAGGGGGCGCATTCCATAGGCGGATTCGCACGTGTGGACCCTCGGCAGCAATTTCTCGTGCAAATTAACAAGTGGCCCTCAGCATGGAAGCACCGCCCACCCTTTCCCGGGGAGGTCACCGGGGTGAGGCCGCTCAAGGTCGACAGACCCCGGGCTTTGCCAGGATCTCCCCCCGCGCGCTGGTCGGTGAAGGCCAGGAGCGGGCGAACCCGGCCCCCACCAGCGGCCCTTCCATGGGTGCGCTCTGGCACCACCAAGTGGTCAGCGCGTCTGGGAGCTCCAGAGGGTAGAGCAGAATTGGGTAGATAAGGATGCATTTTTCTGGGAGGAGTCTTAGGCTTGGCTCTGACTACCAAAGGCCAAAAAGCCCGCTCTGGGAGGCAGGACGCGAGGCCGGCAGCGGGAATGAGCCCTGGCTGTCCCTCCTGGCCTAGGTCTACCTGTTTGATCTCACCCTCCTTGTGGCGGCGAGAGTCACCAAAGACGTGAAGGGCCAGCGGGCGTCGGGAGGGAGGTGGGGGTCGGCGGCGGCGGGACCCCAGATTGGAGCCGCCGTCGTCGGACGGGCACACCCTGCTATAAAAGCTCCCGGCCGGCGGCGGGAGGCAGGTGGGGCCCGCCGCGAGTCCTAGGGAAAAACACCTTCCTCTCGATTCTCTCAAAGGAGTCGGAGCCCTGGGAAGGGACGCCAAGGCGCCTTCGGGACCCGGAGACGGCCAACAGGCCCAAAAGAGAGTACTTATCCAAGCGGAGAATCTCTCTCCACCTCCGCCCTCCCGGGACTCAAAGTTTTTTGTCAAAGGAGCCGCCAGGTTTCCTTGTAGATGGGCACGGTATGCACTGTGCGCACACAGCACACGCGCGCGCGCACGTATGTATATACACATTTTCCAGTTGCAACTGTAGGATTGCCCGTGCCAGCTTCCGGAAATGAGCATCCGCTCCCTCTCCCGGGACTGGGCGTGGGGTTCACCGAGAGGAGAGACCTTGCGTTTGCGCTGGGCCTGCTCGGTGCCAGACCATCCCAGGCTTCCGTCTATCCTGGATTCTGGTCTGTGCGTTGTGGGTAGCAGCACTGGCGTGTTGCGCCGCAGGGAACAAGTTGAGCGAGGTTCCAAAAGGTGCGCAATAGCTGGAGAGGATGGGGCGATGCTGTCACCTGGCCCCCTCCCTGAGACTCCATCCAGCCCAGAAAAAAGGAGCTGCTTCTCCGCCACCTACCCGAGGAGAAATAAACGGGCGCTGACATTTTTCCTGCGTTCTTTAATTTTGACCAAACTGTTTTGGGTTGGCTATTGTGGCCCAGGATGGAGGCCTTCTCCTCCCTGGAGCAAACCTGCCACGCCCAGGCGGGCAGTGGAGTCAGCCTTGCCCCAGCCTGCCCTCTCGGGAAACAATGCCCCTTTGTCGCTCGCCCTCCCAGGGCTGATCTGCCCCTCCCCTTAGCTCAGGGCTCCCTCCCGTTAGAACATTCCAAAGATAGCCACAAGTCACACTCTTCTTTGAGGTCTCTGCTTGGGGAAGAAAACAAAGCAGCCTTCCTAATCACACGGAGGGAGTGTGATTTTTCCTGCAAATAGCATGACTATTTGCCAGCCTTGGCTCCTCCCTGAAGCCCTGTCGAGAGAGATTATCAGGTCACTTAGGTTTTGTGCCTCGTGTGAATTCCCACAACCAGTAAATTACAGAGGGGGGTCACAAACCCAGCACCCTCTGACATAGAGAAATTACACATGCATACATACATACATACATACATACAGTCTTTCCACCACCCAGGATTGAAAATTAATGCTGTCTTTGGCATTGTCCCTTATCCACCCAAACCCTCCAAAAGGCTGGCTGGCATTTGCTTGACTCCAGTTCTACCTGCCTCAATAAATAATATATCTTCCCACTCCATCCACCACCCTCCTCCCTCTTTACCTGACTCACTTACTTGGTTGCTTGGTAGCACTAAGGGTCACAGTGAGACTGTTTGGGGGACCTGGCCTCATATGTCCTCTGCCTCCTCGTTCAATTTCAAGAGGACAGTGCCTTCTACTTGGGTGTGCCTCCAGGATGGTCCTCTCCTTTTAGGCTCTGGCTTGTCAATCCTCCCTCAGTGCTCCCACCAGAGTCTCAGTTCCACTGCCAGGACCCAGGAGGACTGTTCCCTCCCGTGTCTTCTGCAGAAGAGCAGAACTTTAGGGGTGTTATGAATAATGGTATTTCTCCTTGTTGAACTATTGGCAGCACCTATACGTGTCCACACAGGCTAGAGCCGGTCCTGGTTTGAGTGTGATCATTAAAGGTGCAGGGCAGTGGATGGTGGCTGTGAGGTCACTAAGGGACCATAGTTCGGGGACTTGGTTTCTCACAGTTTGGGTGTCGATGGAGGGAACATCTGTTTTGGCAGCACGCAGGCTGCTTGGCAACATTTTTTAAAATGTTGTCCCCCTTTCCTGATAAATGTGCCCAATTCCAGTTCCCTCCTTCCCTCCTCCCTTCACTGTTTTTCTTCTCTCTCCTATTTCTTCCCACATCCATGGGATTCCAAGTGGTCCTTTGGCGTCTCAATGTCCTCTTCTGAAAAGCTTGCGATTATAGTAATTCATAGGGTGGTAATAAGAATTAGGTGACATAGCATGTATTTAATAAATTAGTCCCATTTCCTTATGTTTTCTCATTTTTTCCTACTTCTCCATTGACTTTGAATTCTCCCTTCTTTTGCTTCTGCCTGTTCTCCACAGAGATTGGAGATGAGGCTGCATCAGGCAGAGACATATGGGATGGGATCTGGGGAATCTATGGTTCCTTTTATTCATTCCACCCACTTTGGACTTTACCCTTTGAAGATTACTGTCATTATGAATAGCTGTTAATGTCTTGTTAGCTGTCTCCCACCACTGACCTCTAGGAGTGTCTAGCTCCTGAATTATTTACTTTTTGGAACTCATCATTGGGTGTATGGTCACACGATTTGGAATCCTAGAGTAAACAAATTCAATACTGTAAGTTGATTCAATTTGGGGCCAGATCTAAACTCAACGACATTAAAAATGTACCTGCCTACTCTTGAGGATTCCTTCCACAGGTTACACAGAGGGACTTGCAACATTCATCTTAGCGCTTTGGGCTGAGAGACCTGGCTTCACCTTTTGAGGATTTTATAGTAGTGAGGGCCCTGAATATCCTCGTCTTTTGCAGGAAAGATTCTTCTTGTCGAGAGCCTGGACTAGCTGTCCTTTACATGTCTATGCCTTCTCCCCTCTGTGATGCTGCCTCTCTTTGTAGTTCAGTCTTCATCCAACAACCATTTACTATGTTGCTTTCCACGTTGAAAGGGGTGGAAATAAAGGTGCAGACTCCGTGTCCCTGGTAAGACAACTCTCAAGGGCTATCCCAGCTTCAGAGCTCTCTGGGGGCCGGCTGAGTTACTGTTTGCCTCATAGCCCACTGTCTCCTTTGTCCGATCCTCGTTTTCCCCTTCCCCACATGTGTTCCCCCTGGAGCACTCTTCTGTTAACTTTCTGTATGCTGCTTTCATCTCAGACACTGATTCCTGGAGAGCCCAACCTGCAACATGGAGCTAAGTGGAAAGCACATGGAATGCAGCCTGCAACATGACTGTGTTCAAACCCTGGCTCTGTCGCTTGGTGGTTATGCGGTTTGGGGCAAGGCATTTAATCCCTCTAAAGTTCACTTTCATCTGGGGGAAAAAGATAACTGTGAGGATTAAATGAGTTTATATATAGCATATGAGTGCCTGGCCTACTGAAGCAGTGCAACAGATGTTGGCTCCTCCTTCAGTAATATTTATTGAACATGGCATCCCAAGTGTTACTAGAATTTATATTTCTACTTTATAAATTTTACCAGAATTTATGTATTTTCATATTTTTGAAACTAATACTGCATTTTTGAAAGGGGCAACTCCTTCCTTACTAAAGTTTTAGAACACTATCCTAAATGAAGTATAATGGTTACCAAATTAGATGGCATCTGGATCTGGTTGACCTTGAACAAGCAGGTTACTCATATAACTTAGCTAAGTCATTGTGAAATTTCTTCATCTGTAGGAAGAGATATTAATAGTAACTACTTGTCGCAGATGACATTTTCCATAAATGCCTACAAAATACTTTCCGTCTCAGCTGCTCTTCAGAAATGACCTTGCCATTCCTCCATTAATAGATGGAATCTAATTCCCCTTCCTTTGCATCTGAGCTGGCCTCAGGTACTTACCTGGGCATTGGAATGTGGCAAAAGTGTTGGTCTGGGATTTCCAAGGTTAGATCATACAAGCTAAGTCATTCCCTGTGGGTCTTTTGGGATGTTCCCTCTTGGAACCCAGCTGTCATGCTGTGAGAAGCCTGAGCTCTTGGAAAAGCCATGTGTAGGTACTCTGGAACAGTCCCAGCCAACAAGAAGCATCAACTGCCAGCCGAGTGCGCCCTCCCGACATCCAGCACCTTTGGGCCTTCTGATGACTGCAGCACCAGCTCACATCTGGGACCCCAAAAAGAATGGAACTAAACTGAGCCCAGTTAGCATACAAACCAAGACAAATAATAATAAATGCTTGTTTTAAGGCATTAAGTTATGGAGTGGTTTGTCATGCAGCCATAGAACTAAAACTAAAACTAGCTCCTAAGGTTATGTGAAAATCAAGTAAGACAACGCATGCAAACTGATTACTAAAGTGCTTAGTAAATGATTAATGCAGTTGCAGAAAAAAGTAACCTGATTATATGGGGACATAAAACATGGGCACAAATAACTGTAATACTCAGCAGACACCATCTGAATCAATATTTAGTGGACACCTATCCAATGGCAGCCTCTCTATATAATCATAGAATCTCCAAGTAGAACAGAATTTGGGAAATATTCTAGTTCAACCTCCCACTTAGTGAGGACATTTCTTCTTGAATGCTTATTTAATACAACAATTATTTATGAAGCCCCGCTCTGTACCAGAAAGTGTGGTAGATGGCAATGTTAGGAAGTGGGATGGAAGAGAACTAAAACACAGCCCAGAGCCAGAGGCAGACACATGGACAGTTTCTGCCCAGTGTCCTATGTGCAGGGAGAGAGGATACAAAGAAGAGGGATGCATTTCCTCCGCATGGAATGGGGTGAGTCATCTCACTGTCAGGCAGCTCTGCTGATTTAGCTTCCCGGTGCTGTGGATCCTGACGATACATTTTCTGTGCATCAACTTGTGTTCTGAGCGGCAGTTCTCTGGCTCTTTGCCTTCTTGCTGCACATCCTGATGTTGGCTGTTTACACATCCACTTACCCATCTCTGCTTAAAGCTGACCCTTGTCAAGGAAGGAGGGGTTTCCCTGGCTCTTGAACACCAGCCTGTGGGCTCTTTAAGGGCAATGCTCGGATCTTATTCATCATTGAGGCCCCAGCTTCTAGAGCCACCAATATAAAATGAAACGAGAGAGAGAGAGAGAGAGAGAGAAGAAAATGCCATCAAACAAATACATCTCATTTTATGTGGGTTCAGAAAAATGCCAGAGATTCCTTTAATTCAAGTTTATTTCAAAACAACTACATCAGGGCAAATTAGCAGTGTAAGCTGCTTTCTCAAGTTTCATGAGTAGCACTAAGTTTTTAATAGACTGAGGGTTTAATAGGCAGGTAAAACCAGTTTGAAAAAAAAAAAAAAACACTGACGAGTTCACTTTGAGTCCACTACAGCCAAGTAGCTGGCAGCTGCTACAGTTATGAGCTATCACAGTTTCCTACATACAGCCATGTTTTATGACTTCTAAATATTATCTTTAAAAATGTTTCACAAACCATGAGTTTCACACAAATGTAAGGGTTAGAATTTCAATTTTAAATAATAAACGTAAGTTTGGTGTCATATCAGAGGAAACGCTAGTGTTCTCCTTTTGAGAAACAGAGGAGGTAACTCACCAGAGCAGAGCAGAGTCATCTGAATTGGGCCCTTTATTCTCAGCCGAACCTGCTGAGAGGCTCCATCTACCATGCACAAGGTACTGGGAGCGGGGAGAATGTGCATGGATAGACAAAAGTTTGCTTCCTTGCTCGGTTTCCCTTTAATCACTTCTCCTCTTTGTTCTCCTCTTCTTGTTTGAAACTTATTACTTGTTTGTATTAATGTTTCTCTGCAGGGCTGTAATTGTAGTTTATACAAAACTGTAGAGTACAAGGCTCTTTCATTTAGCAGCTTAGTTTTTGTTGTGACAGTGTATTCATGTCATGGGGTGGGGGGCAGAATCTATTTACAACTCTGGGGACAGTGCAGTCCCCTATATAAAATCACCAAAACTTCCCTATGGAGAAAAAGATGGGAAATTAGAAGAAAAAAGAAAGCTTGAGGGGGGGGAAAGGGTAGAGTTTTTCATTTGGAAAAGAGGAGGGATGGGAAATTGAGAATCAGCATATACTTGGGTCAGTGGGTGCATCCTAACAGGCAAGAGTGAACCCAGAAGCTGTTAGACCCCTGAGACGTGGAGACAAAATGCAATGGTTGGTGGGTGAACTTCGAGGCCTGGGTGTGAAAATCAGCAATGAAGGGTAAATACTAGAAATTGGTAGTAGATCCCGGAAGTTGGTGGTGGATTCCTGATACCAGGATTAGAACCAGAGAGCCGCAGACACAACAGAGTAGGAGTAGCTCAGGCTCTGAGGGTGTAGGACCGCATGTGAGGGTGGCGGCAAAAGATGAGGGCAGTGATGGCCAAGGAGGAAAACTATTTCTCAGTAGGAGTGGAGCCTCTTCACGCCAGGAGGTCCAGTGGTAGAGCCACCCTCTTAAAGTGGAAGTGGAGAGAGTTTGTTCCAGTGTGTTTGAAACGTGCCTGGCCAGCCTCTTTGCTTAACACTCTGAAGGCGATGGTCTTGTGAGACTCACTGCAGGTCAGTGGTACTTTTGGCACCTGTCCAGGAACTTTTAATCCTGTTCCTAAGCAGAAATGAACCAGTGGCAGGGCATGATGCCCCTGTCAATCTCTAAACAGTCAGTCTGGAAGAGGAGGCTCTGCCATTCTCCTGCAAATTTCTCTGCTTAGTCATTTTACAGCCTAAAGACATTCTTTTTCATCTCCATCTTGTCTGGCATTGGCTGGGATGTATTCTCTTTGGCTTATCTTGACCAATTTTGTTTGCTTTTTTCCTTGAGTATGTGTTACGCAACTCACCTTCTTGTTATAAACTTGCATTTGTTTGAACCCAAGTTACTGCTCATAAAATGTGGGATCTTGTTGATGTGAGCGGTCTTTACAGCCGGCTGCCAGAGCTACTCTCTGTGCTGCTGATTGCTCTCTAAGGAAGAGAACACTCCCCAGTTCTGGCTTGGCTCTACTGCCTTATTAATGCCAGAAGTACACGCTGGGGGGGGGCTTTGTATTTTTTCTCATAAATACAGATATGTTCAGCTACAGAAAGAAAAGTAAAATAGAGAAAAACTCTAAGTAGAATAAACTCTAGATGTCCTAAAGGGTACTGAAAAATCAATGTTTCCTCTATATTAGAATAGCTGAGGAGTTCAGGGTGCCCCTAATTATAATTTCATGCCCCAAACTCTCCTAGGACAAAAGTTGATGCCCAAGAAGTTGCTGCTGATCTGGTAAGCCCCAATTGTTAGCCACGATGGATGTAGCAGCTGAAGTTCCATCCCCCATGCTCATACCCTTCTTGCTTACACACCTGCAAATTGACTTGGGTCAAACACACTGGATCTGTTCCCTCCATCCTTGTGGTGTCCAAGCCAGATATTGAATTCGTTGGAAGGAGGTGCCAGACCACTGCAGTGAGGCCTCGCTTTCTTATCTCTGATCTCCTTAGGCTTATTCTTCTCAGTCAATTTGGCCATGGGATTCCTCTCTCCTGTCCTCTGAGCAGTCAGTTCAAGTGTTCATTCATAAAGCCGTCCAGGGGCTTCTGCACCTCCACATTCTATTGTTCTGGCTGGCTCTGGACCAGCCCCTTTCCCCCACTGGGGAAGACTCCTCATCTTCTCTGCATTTCTCCTTTGGTCTAAATAATCTGGTTTAAACTTACTAAAATATGGCTTTGACACTTGGGATTCAACTTCAGACTCCATGGTTCCTTTGGCTCACCTAAGTCCCTAAGGTTTTCACTGCATGTCAGTTTGGGCTGCAAGAAAGCAAGTTCTCAGCCTTATTTCCAGGAACTTACCCATGTGGAGCGGGGTCAGATTGGAATCAGAAGAGTTGCTACTCTGTTTCCAGAATCAGAGCTCCAGGGCCAAGTTCTATTCCACAAAGAGATGGATCTGTGTCAGAGGACTTCCTGTGCCTACTCTGGTGGGGGAGAAGAGTCCAGAGTGCAACCTCTAGACAAATAGCTTATCTGAAGTTCGCTATGGCTAGGAAAGAGGCTTAAAAAGCATGGTACTTCTTCCTTTCAGAATGAGATTTTGTTTCCTTTTTTTTATTCGTGGTGGAGAGAGTCTGAATTATATTTCTATCTGTTGTTTTTGGGAGTAAATGAGAGGTTCCTGGGCTCTTCCAATGTGGAAAAGACTTGCCAGAGGCTCTTTTTCATATCTCACTTGTTTTGATTCTGGGTAAAAAGTGATAGATATTGGAAGCCAACCTGGAAAATCATGGAAGGTCCCACTGGATGGAGATGTGTCTGCTGGAGAGTTAAGATAGGACTTCCTGAGGGAGGGAGGTTGGGCAATAGATCTGGGAAGTCATGATTCTCTCTCCGGCAAGAGATGCACCTGGGGAGTGCTGATGTGCTCTCCTACTTTGCACTGCTTCTAAGGAGTCAATGGCCCTCCTAGATTGATGTATCTGGAGGTTTATGATGGACCCTCTTCAGGGCAGACGGGTCTGAGGAGTTTTGCTGATCACTCCTAGGATGAGAAGGATCTTGGAAATCATGACAGCATTCCTAGAGAGCGATGAATCCATGGAGACATGGCAAGAATGCCTGTGGAAGGACAGGCCTTCATTCTTGCTTCCATGTCCTTCGTCCAAAAGGGATCCATCTGTGTCCCCACCTATCTCATATCCACAGGCAAATTTCCATCATCATCTTCATTTTCCAGTTGAGTGGTGAAGACAGACCACACCATGGTTCATGCACACGATAGTTCACAACCTCCATCCTCCTGCTGCCGCTAGCCCTGCCATGCTTGCTACTGAATCTGAAGCGCTCATCAGCGCCAGTGACAAGTGACATGTCAGATGTGTGATGACTGAGAGTGGGAGAATACCCACTGGAGCAACAGCATGTTAGATTCTGTGACTTAGTGGGCAGGGAGGAGAAACCACATCAACAGGTGCACTCTATTTCTCAGGTCCCAGGTCAGTGCTCTGAGGGAAAGGTGGCAGGGAGAGGTCCACTTGGGGCCTTACAACTTTGGGAACCTCCTTATTCAGGTCCTAAGGGGATTCCTTTATTTTTTTTGCAAGCAATTCATGTAATGGAATTAAGTTTAGTCATGTCCACAGTGTTTATGCCCATCCAGCTAAGCCTGACTAGATCTGGGGAAATGCCCACGTGGTTGATTATGCTACTCACTCAAGGGAAAGGGCATTTGTGTGACAAAGGTTAAAGATAAAACAGTTTTCAGGGGTAAGGCCTGCTAAAACAAAATCCAGACAGAGCCTGAGAGCTTCTTCACTGATCAGTTACATTTTCATTATATTCAAAACACCATCTCCCTCAGTGGTGATGGACATAGTTTCCCACTATTTAATAGTTGATTTCTTCTGTGCTCTTTTCACATGATCAACCTAAGCCAAACAAGGAAAAATGCTTTTCCTCTTCCTTGTGAAGAAGGCAATGGCATGTCCTTATATAATGTTAGCATTTGGAGACATCTATACAGCATCCAGTTTCTCAAAGTGAGTAATTTTGAGAGTCCATCCTTCTATAAATGTACTGAAGAGAGATGTGTGTTGGTGATTAGATCACCTTCCCTGTCTTCTTTGTCCAACCATAGCTTGGAGTTGGAGCTCTGAGTGGAGAAGTGTGAAACTCTTCTCCAGGGGAATCACGGCATTGCACATATCTACAATTCATTGTAGATATCCTTATTATCATTATTATAATCTCAAGGGGCTGTGGCATGCGAGCACTCATGACAGTATCAGAAATCTGCAGCTGGCCATCTCACCCTGCCTCGCAGCCTGCCAGCAGAGTTAGGAAGGAGGGTGATGACTGCCAACAACACTGCTGGCATCACAGCAGCTATTACAGAAGCACTTTCCCTATAGCCTCTCCCTTCTCGCCACACAGTGCGGTAGCTGGCACTAAATGAATCATTCTCCAGGGCCACATTGTTCTGGGAATGTAGAAGTAAACAAGCTAGGAGATAAGGACACTTGATAAACTATCAGAGGGACAACTTGATCATGAGTTCCGCAAGGATGGGTTCCTCACCTGACTCAATCTCATCTCCGCTGACCAACGTACTGGAAGATCAATGGATGGTTTCTGGAAAGTTGGTTAAACGACTTTGAGAATGACTGGGGGAAGGGGAGCTGCAGGAGGCAGTTCAGGCTGCCGGTCCAGCCAGAGACCTTGATCCTTCTCAAAGAAACATTGGACATTAACCAGGATCAGCCTGAGTGAGAGTGCAGTTTTCCCATCTGTACCATTTTGCTGTCACACTGGCACGGCTGAGATTCCCCCGGGCGTGCCGCTTAGAGGGGGATCCAGCTGCAGCAGCTTGCGATCAGCATTGCTTGAGCTTCATTTTCCTGAAAGTGACTCTCCACAATCCTTTGAAATCAAACCCCTGAAATGGGGGCTGGAATTACTCAGGGAAGCCAGGAGTTGAGGTCTGCCATAATGGTATTTTAGGCCAAGGAGTGAAAAAGAAAGACACCCCCTCTTCTATAACTTCACCTCTAGTCAGACTGGCTGAATGCATTTGTCAATCTGAATTCTTTCTTAAAGATATGTTTTTTTGTAACAACTTCACATTTTCCCTTCTCAAAATGAGAACTCATATTCTGAAATCCTTTGCCCATGAAATTCTTTTTCAGACAATAAAAATACACGCAAAGAAAATATGTCATATGGGAAAGATTACATTCCTAATCTGCCTTTCTATAAACTCATTCTCTTCAAAAAGATAAACCGTGACTTTATATAACAACAACACAATGGTGACAGCATTCTTCTTACGCATTTTTGTGAGCTGATATACTAAGGACATTAGTTCTTTGTCTATCATATTATTTGCTTATCTTAGTCTTCTCCCAACCTCCCCAGCCACAGTATGTAAGCATTTGGTACAAGCACTGTAAGAGCAGGTACATGACTATGTTTTTGTTCTACCCTTTGTGTCTAATATACAGGCTGGTGGGCATGAAGGTTCAACAAATGAATATTAACCATAAACTCTACAAGGTAGATCACCCTAGGTTCTGCAACCTAGCTGATAACCCCACTCTTATTTCACTAGGTTTGTTTTTAGAAGCTAAGGAAAAACATTTGCATTGAAAACTCAATCATAAACACCTTCTGTCATATTCAGATAGCACAGAAAATTCTAGAACAAAGCACCTGTCTCCTCGCAGAGCTTTGCCTGCTTTGAGATTGAGAGAGAATACCTGCAGAAAGCACCTAAGTCATTTATTAAAATACTAAGCGGAGAGTCATTCCCTTATAGGAGAAGGCTCATCTTGTTACAGCTGCGGGCTCTGGAGCAGGACTTTGGTATGTCAAGACCCAAGTCCAGTTACTGGCTGTGTGACAAGGTAGTTAACCTCTCTAAGCCTCAGTGCCCTCCTCTGTAAGCTTGGAATAAAATAGATGTACAATTTAGTAGTGTCTAGACCTAAGTGTACAATTCATTGTAGATATTCTTATCCTTATCATTACGAGTATGGTTTTACTCAAGTAATGGAAACAGCAAACCCAGTTTCTGGAAACTGCAATGTTGTCATTCCTCACACCCACTCAGACTCCGGGAGGCTCATCCAGTTTCCTACCAAGTGAGTCTATGCCTTTACTGCTCCCTTCTATAAAACACTAGGATAATCATGGTACATAATAATGCCTTTGTGTTTATACGGCATGATCACATCCATTTTCTTATTTGATCCCCACAATAACCTTGTTATGGTAAACAAGGAAGATCATGCTATCTCCATTTTAGAAGTGAGGAAATAAAGGCAAAAAGAGCTTAAGTGACTGGCTTAATTACTAAAAAGTTTTCAAATTTGAAACAAGATTTTTCTCCCTGTGTCTCTGGGTGGAGTAGAGCATTGGACAAAAGCAGCAGCCCCCTAGCTGGAGTTCCCAGCTGCCATTACCCCTGGTCAATGCTATTGATCAAGTTTTGCTGCCATCACTGGGACCATCAGAGTGGCGAGCATTTCTCCTCCACTTTTCAGGATTCTGGATCTGCAGTTTACTGCCTTATAAGCAGCTGATGTCAGCCTCTTATCCTGCCCGAGGTTGTACTGACAGGTGTTACGAGGAGAAGTCTGGCTGGAGCAAGTCACACTATTTCCACACACACACACTGACATCTTTATATAGTTTACATATCATTGACATGCTCACCAGAGGCAGCTTTGAAGGGAAAATGAAGTCTCAAGAGGGCATCAGGTCAGCTGGAGTAGACAGATAGATGGCAGGGATGGAGGGGCTTTTGCTCTGTGAAAGGCCAAGTAGCTCCATCTTCTAGAGGCCAGGCCTGAGCCTTGAGCACCGAGGTGATTGATTGGAGCACTTTGCATGCATGAACAGCAGAGCTCTTGTGTATGATCCCCTTTTGCTTTATTTAAAACATGGAGGAAGTTTCTCCCAAATTACCTGGCCCAGGGAAGTTGTAAGGATCTAAAATCACAGAACCAACCCTGTCTGTATAATAGAATCGTAGGTGATGTTTTCAATACTTACA
Organism: Ateles fusciceps; assembly: GCA_036589455.1. Lineage (NCBI taxonomy): Eukaryota > Metazoa > Chordata > Mammalia > Primates > Atelidae > Ateles > Ateles fusciceps. The sequence continues at coordinate 7,063,876 of JAZHEH010002496.1, forward strand.
GATGCCAAATCCCACCCAAACCAATTAAATCAGAATTTTTGTGACTGAGATCCAGGCATCAGTATTGCTGTTTACAGTCGTACTGAGGTATAATCGATATACAATAAACTACATACTTAACAATCAGTTTGATGCACAGTGACAGATATACATCCTGACTCTTCTCTACATTCAAGATAATGAACATATCAGTATCTTGTAAAGTTTCCTCATGCTCTTTGTAATCTTTTTCTACTTCCCCATCCCATCACCAAGAAAACACTGATCCGGTCTTTGTCACAATAGATTAATTTACATTTCTAGAATTTTATATAAATGAAATGATATCATAAGTTGTCTTTCTTTTGTCTGGCTTCTTTCATTCAGCAGCATTTTTTTGAGATTTATCCATGTGGCTATATATGTCAGTTCCTTTTCATTGATAAATAGCATTCATTGTATGGTGATACCATAGTTCATCTATTTCACTGTTGCTGGACATTTTTTTTTTCTGGTTGTGGATGGTTACAAGTAAAGTTGCTCCGAACATACATATGCAAGTCTTTGTATGGATCTATGTTTTCTTTCGTCTTGGATCAATACCTAGGAGTGGAAAGCCTGAATCATATGGTGGGCATAGATTCATCATTTTAAGAAGCAAACAGCTTTCCAAAGTGGTTGTGCCACTTTACATTTCCACCAACATTAAATGAGAGCTCTGGTGGCTGCATATCCTCACCATTTTCGCCTGGGTCTACTTTATACTATACAGTGAATACAGTTGATCTGATTGTGATTTTAAATTGCATTTCTGTAATGACTAATGAGGTTAAGCATCTTTCCATGTACTTTTTGCTATTTGTATATCTTCTTTGTTGAAGTTTATACTAAAACCATTAAGGATGGGACCCTCACATTAGTGTAAAAACTCAATAAAACCTCCCTGGCGATTCTAACGTGCAATCAGGATTAAGCATCACTGTCTTACTAGAAAATTGAATGCAAACCTCTCATTTTAATCACACGGAAACTGGGAGATTAAGGTTGCTTGTATAGCAAGAAAAACTTCAAGACAATAAAATCATTCCTAAAATAGTTGTGGACTTTACAGAGCGAGTTCTCCACTGCAGACCTAACTATATTATTTCCGTAAGTCAGACAAGTTTTACCATTGTCTCTGGTAAGTCTTAGTGATATAATTCACTGAATTATTTGTTCCAGTCTGATCATTTATCATTTCACTTAGTTATGAGTATTTGTTCTACAATAAATGTTGAAGGAAGTGCATTATCTCAATTAACTTTGAGACAGTATTATAACTATGGTGAAATGGAAGGGAAAATAGCCTCAGGGCTTCCACATATAGTGTTGACTACACAACCCTAGAGGGCTCCCTTCACATAGCAGATATGAAACTTGTGCATAACTGGTACAACCGTGTGCGGGGGACTGAACAGTCTTCATCTCTAAAATCTAGGTTCTGGGTCTCACCTTCTAATTGTATGATCATAGAAAAGTCAGTTGAAGCTCTGAATCTTGGTTTAAAATAAAATGGGAATAATTAGTGTTCACAGAATAGATGTGAATGATGTGAGATCACATTGCGGGTCAGCAAACCCAAAAGCTATAGGAGCCAGATAAGTAAGTTAAATGAGCAAAGTGCGTCAGGTCAGAGAGGCAATAGAGATACGATGGAGACGGTGACAAACGGTAGAATGCTTGCCCTGTCTACTCAGCTCTAGCTTGTTAAGTCCTTGAGGAAATTCTGGCCATGGCTTCTGTTTTTAAGAGAAAAGAGAAACCAAACACATCTGTGGTTCTGATGCAGTGCACTGATAAATGTGAAAGAGCTTTCTAAGTTAAAAGCCACCTAATAAATTTAAAGGGCATCATTACGTGTCTTAAATAAAGCTGTGAGTCAGTCTATGAGGGACTACTGTGGATATCTATCCGGCGCCCTCTCCTCTGTCCTTCCTATGAGAACTACCAACACCATCATAGGGGTCCATAACCCAGTCTGGGTCAATCATCTTACTGCACCCACCCAGCCACAGTGATTGACTCAAGGATTGCATGTACCCAACTAGGAAAAAGAAACCTTCCTGGGGATTCTCCTAGCCATAACTAACACAGGAGCTTTCCTCCTTCTCCAGATGCGAGACCACCAGGGTGAATATTCAGAGCTCCCTGCGCTTCACAGTGTATGAAGCAATATCATTTACTGCAGGTGAGAATGAAGACAACACAGTTATTGATGACAGATAGAGTTCTGTCATTATTGGAATCCCTGATTCAAGAGGCCCCTTCTAAATCCTTGTTACATGATCCAGTAAATTTGGGGCAAGGCTAGTTTGAGAGGGGTTTCTATTGCATCCAAGCAAAGGAATCCTAACAAATGAATTCTGCCATCTTGAAGAATCCTAACTAAGGCATTTGCCATCCAATGGCAGAGGATGAGTTTTTATTGATTTTTCAACACATCCTGTGACATTCAATTCACAGATAGAGACTGCAGAGCTTAGAGGTGAGTCTGAGACAGGAGATGGAAACGTGGCAGAGGTATGTCCGGGAAAGCTAACCAAGGGTATGCAGAATTCTCTCTGCTGATTTGAAATACCACAACCTGAAACATTTTCCAGACTTGAAAGCTCAGATGTGGGCTCTGCTGAGTTTCTGGAAGCAATGAGGCTCTAAGAAAGGGATTCATGGTAGGACACACAAGAGATTGAGGACAACACTACAATGACATTTAATTAATTTACATTAAAAATAGAGCTGATATATAGACCAGAGCACTCCCATTATCATCTTATGTTCTTAAGCTACACAGGAAGCCAAAACATAATCAACAGCTACTTTGTTCAAATTGTTTTAGCATTGCCAAGAGAGTCTGAAAGCTGTATGTTCAGTGTACTTGCTCCGGAGAGGCAAACCAACACAGGAAGCCAGGCCATGAGCAGAAGGTTTGTTTGACTGGAACAGGATGGAAAATGAGGCATTAGATAAGTTGTTGTTTAATGGCACTGAGCTAAAATAACCTTACGAATTTATTTTCCAGAGCTGGGGAATGTAGCCTTTGGATTTTGAAATATTTAAAGTTCAGGTTATCAAGCCCTCCTCTCTTTAATTTCTTTCAGATTATTTGTGTTTTCCTAGCCTACAGGAAGAGTGCCAAGTGGTGAGATTTCTGGCAACACTTCAGGCTACTGAGGGAGTTAAACAGAAGCCAGGGGCATTATTAGCATTTCTTACTCTCAGGTCGGCCACTACATGAGGGCAACCCTGCTAATTAATTCTCTAAGTCTGGGGAGAAGAAATGCTGGTGAGAATAATAAAAATAATGATGTTTTCAGGACTCATCAAGACCTGTCCTTCCTGATAATGTCCCAGGGAATTTCTCTGGCTTTTGGTAACCCTCACATAAGAGAGATAAGTTGATAGAACTCAATCAGAAAGTACTTGTTGAAAAGCAAGGATTTCCTGCCTGCAATTTGAGAAGACCCTAGAGATGGTCCCTCTCGTTGTTTTGCAAATATACCAACGATGACATCCAGAAAATGTACAGTAACTCAGAGGAGGGAAACTCAGGGCTCCTGTGTTCTGGGTACACTCTCTCCTTTCCACAAGCCTGCCACTTCCTCACTTCTGAGACTTCTACTTCCCTGGAAGTTTCCTTCTAGATGCGGTGAACAGAATACTTCTGGATATGCCAAATCAGCAAGCATGCTGGAGAAACACACACTTGGTACGGCCTAAATAAACTAAATCCCAGAAGCTCCTGTCTGATGTTCTCAGCGGCAGATGTCAGTGGCAGGCCTGAGCTGGCCTTCAGTGTGCAGGCTGGCAGGGGCAGTCTGGGCAGCTTCTGCCAGTTCTCAGAGACTCACCATGACTGTTCACTGTCTCACACTTGTTCCTTTTCAGGTTTTACATGACTCATACGGTGTCTTTCATTTCAGTGCCTACTACTCATTTCAGTGACTCAGCTGACCCAGAAAGGAGAAAAGCAAACGGACATGAGGTATATGGAGGAGTCTACTGAAGATGGGATTGATTGGGTTTTAAGCAAGTAGGATTTTAGGATGGATAAGGCAGCATTCTGAGGATCTTACATTTTCAAGGCATAATGTTCAACATTTATTGTCAAACCCGATTTCTAGCTAAGCCATTTGTGCTTTCTGAATAACCACTTTAATTTTCGCATCTACTCACCTTTTAAAAAATGAAGTATGCACCAAACTTTAAACAAATAGCATCAACCTTGGAAACTTACGATTATGAATCTTTGTATTTGTATGATAACTGATCGTTTACAATGCTAGTTTCTCTTGATCTTTACAAAAACCCTATGGGCTGATATTTTTATTACCCACATTTTATAGATAAGGAATTAAATCTCACAAAGCTTTGAAGACTTTCCCAAAAGTGTCTTGGGACAACTACACTAGTGAACCCTGAGACCCTGTACCAGAATGATCACCTGCCTTTCCCCCACCAACCCACACTCATAGACACAGTGTCCAAGAGGCTCTGCCTCTTTCTCACTGCCATCTTTGGGTTGCCGCATCCTACCTGCAATGCTTACCTTCGAAGCAGAGGCTGACGATGAGTTTGGATTTTGGAGGCTTGAGTATGAAATAAAACTCGATAGTGCTGGAAACATGTTGTTTCAGTTTTCTGATTCTCCTCTTTTGAGACTCCAGGTCCAACCTTCATCTGTACCTTCAGAATCATAGATACCACTGATGAGGTTCTGGCTTGCTTCATTTTCATTCATGACTTTGACTCTTAGATTGTACTTTGATCCTGGTCCTTCCAGCTTTGATCTAGACACATCCTGACCTCTAAGGTGCCATCCAACCAATTTTGTCCAGGAAGTGTAAATATCATTGCCCACAGCAGATCCAGCAACAACAACTGACAGTTGCTGAGCACTTAGCATGTGCCAAGCATGGTAAGTGATGAATGCTTTATGCTCACTAACGCATTTAACGCTCACAGCAGCCCTCGGAGGTATGTACTCATAACTGTATAGATGAGAAAGTTAAGGTGAGTAACTTGCCAAAGATCACACAGTTAAGTGGGGAAGCCAGGATTTGTGACTACACCATTTTGACTTTAGAGTGTCGGCCCTTAACCATTAGGAAGTACTGGCCTCCAGAAGTCATCTTACATCCACCCCCCTCACCACAGACAATCAAAGACGACAAGTGATTATGAGCACTTTCTTTGGTGAAATTTAAATTTAAAAATTGATTTGGAGTGTAGTGTTGTTAGACATCAATCATGACCTGGGGGAAAATACCTATAGAGAGAGACAATGGGAAGACTGAGAACCCATTAATGAAAGTCAAACAGTCCACACTATATTGCTTATAGTGTAACATTTGGAAAAACATGTATTTTGTGGTGAGCTTAGGCAAGATGCTGCCCACACCGGGAAGGCAGCCAAGATTTACTGCCATCTCCACCCCAGAGGATCACCCTACTAAAGGTCACAGAGAGGACCAGCCCCTGTCAGAGACTGCTTGTAATTTCTCTCACTGTGGAAGTTCCTAAGGAATAAACAAATAAAAGTGTTTCTATAATTTTCTATGTGATTCAGATTCAGTGAAGCAGTAAGTCTTTGGTGCTTAATTATGAAAAATGTATCAAAAACACTTATTGCCCCAAATAGCTCTTTAGAGTAGTAACAATGAAAAATAGTTCTAAGGCCTGTTTCACCGATCCAGACTTATGTTTTCTCATATATGATGCAAACATTGAAAGAAATGAACAAAAGCCAGATATGACTGCAAGCTGCTTGAATTAATGTGGATCAAGAAGAAATTGGCAAAAATTCACAATCCTCAAGCCTCACTTCAATCATTAGGATTCTTCCCTTTTAGATATTTTACAGAACTGCTCATGAGTTGTCAATAATTACTTTATTGAGCATCTGCAAAGTACACAGCATTGTACATAGCTTGAAAATGTCAAATTGAGTTTGTCACACATTCTGTAAAGGCTTCCCTAATTTCCATGGTTTCATAGTTTTTCTTCCTCTGTTCCAAGGAGCATGCTATTAGTACCTTTCTTACAGCACTTACTTGTCCTTGATGTGTTACAAGTACGATTGTACCATGTGTTCTCTCCACTAGATTTTGAACACCTCAGAGATGGAATCCACGCATTGTTCATCTCTGCAACTGTGACGTCCAAATATGTGTTTGACAGATGAACGCATGATTGAGTAAATCAAGGCTGCTTCACTTTGGTTCGTTCTCCCAACTACCTAGCCTGCATTTAGGTGGAAGTGCTGATGCTGAGTGAGAAGCCAACATCCAAAAGGCACAATGGAAAAGAGGAGTGTCCAAAGTCATAGCTCATCCACAGACGAAAACATCAGCTCCAAAATGAGGAAGAGGCAGCTGACCTCCCCAAGACCTCAGAACATAACAGAGCCACAGCAAGATCTTTAAGCCAGAGTTGGGGTTCATCAGCTCAAAGCCCAATGTAGCTCATCAGGAACAGGCCAGCAGTTCAGCCACCTGCTGCGGCTTCAGATCCAGTGCAGATAGTTCTAGGGACGCAGAGGCACAGCCACACTAGTAGCTCAGGGCAGTGGGTCTCAGCCACCTAAACTTACTGATACTTTTTGCTTTCTTGTCCCTTTTTAGATTTCAAAACAGACCACACAAGAATAAACAGACACTAAACAACTGGATTTGAAAAAGAAGACATTCCCAAATGGTTCTCAAGAAGCTGTTTGGATGCTGCGGTCCTTGCACAGTTGCTAAGGGGCTCAAGCTGCCATGGATGCCCTTTTTGGGCCTTTCAGTATGCAAATATGTGCTAGGAGGGAAATCAGTTTCCATGGGATGCAGTAAGCATAATGCTGTACATGGATGGCTAATTGTTTTCATCACACATGCCAAATTCAGCTGATTAGTCAGGGCCTGGAGTTTGTTTGATGGATGAGGAAATCTTGCCATGGTCCAGGGAGGCAGCTGAATAACAGCAGAAACTTCCCGTGTCTGACATCCCATGTGTGATGGGACATGTGCAAACAACATTGGTTCCTAATATACTCTCAGCTAGCCACGAAACTGAGGGCTAGCCTGTTGCCTCGCTGGGCCTCGAGTTCCTTATCAAATAATAGTTTGGACGGACTGTCCCTCTGGTCACTTCTAAAATTCCTTTTCTTTATCCAGCAGGATTCTTGAACAATAAGTCCCAAGTCAAACCCTCACCTTTCCATTTGCCTTCACACTGCTGAAAGAAAGGGACATTGAAACTTTATGCTACCTAAGACAAGTGTTGATAAAATGATGCTTTCAGTTTCTTAGATAAATCTGGTGCATATCTTCCTAGCATGGTCCCATATGGTACCCATACTCCCTAAGCTTGCTTGTATCACAGATTGATCAGGATGACAGCTTGCTGGCTGCTGTTCTGCTCTGGGTGTGACTCTGCTATTTTTCTGCAAAATGTAACTCTTGCTACACTTGTGTTTCTCATCCACCACCCCCATGCAAATGATTGATGTATCATTCTCTCCTTTTTGGGAACCTGAATTTCTGCATCTAACTTTCTGATTGATCCTGGGCTGCAGCCCCAAGATCAGTATTTCATACTTGGCTGTTACCTATCTCTCAGCAATTCTTTAAAACATTCAGAAAAATCCAGATGTTTCCATCCCAATTGTGGGAAACAAAGTTTGGTCCCTCTTGTTACCATTTTTAGTGCAAGATTTAAAATGACAAGTGCTTGATCAAAAAAACTGAGAATGAGCTCTCATGTTTAACTTGTATTAATGGGGGAGTTATGTCTGTAGCCTCAAACACACTATAAAAATAATTTCCTAATTTTTTTTTCCTAATTACCTAAGAGTTAATTATTCTTAAGTATTTTATATAGATTTTTTTCAGACATGGCCAGAATAATTTTTATCTGTATTTTGTGGCTCTTTATAGTTGTGCCAAAACAATTATTTAGAGACATAAGTCAGAGTGTTTTTACTGTACTAGGTACTTACTCAGTGCATTACTAAGTACTGTACTAGGTACTTACTCAGTGCATTAGAAAAATCTAGTATGTTGCAGAATATGAATTTTCATGTTAGCTTAACATATAGATCTTTCAGTTCAACCTTGTCGGGCAGGGATATATGTCAAGTTAATCCAGGCTGGGCTAAAGATGTCCTTGGATCTGCAGCACCTACTAAGAGCAGGGCTGTCCACCTTCTCTTCTTTTCACCTGAGAGGACCGTATTATACCACTCAAGTGACCCAAAAAAAAAAAAATCTTTGCCCTTCAATTCAAACTCTGTTATGCCACATTTGGCATAAAATGCTTATTATGACCTAAAATGATTTTTTTAAATGCTTATCATTACCTGAAAGAAAAATGTAGCAAATTTCAACTTTGGAGGAAAACGGAAACCATACTGTCCTCGAGAACCATGGAAAGCTAAGAGATATAGAAAATTTGATATCCCCACAATGTTATTTCAACAGAGAGGCATTATCTGCATCCCACCAAGGTCAGCTGAGTTGGGGGAGTAAGAGAAGCAAATGCCAAGAAATTGGCTGCAGAGTTTTAAAAAACCTGTTTTGCCTTAAATTACAAAGAGCAATGGGAAGAACAAGCTCCCTCTCTCCTTTCTCAGAAACCCTTTGGTTTAAAGTTGTTCTCTTTCTAATACTTCCCTCCCCTATAATTTTTAATTATCAGAAATAAATACCAGTGCATTTTAGGGGGTCATCTGTGTCAAAATGCATAACTGAAAGTATTAGTGGCTTGGAAGTTTGCACATATAACTGGAGGTAAACAGCAGATTACTACACCTAATCTCACCCTGAGCATTTCTCCTCTGTCAAGTCTGAATTCTGCCACCTTCCTTTGCAAAAGCAAGCAGACATCCCCATCAAAGGCCAAAATAGAATGATAACTGAGAGTGAACAGAAACCCATTGTAAAGACAAAATATTCCAGCTTTCAAATTCACTGTGACTGGATATTATTAGTTTTTTGAGCTTATAACTCCCCAGATTTTTCAAAAGTAACCTGGGAGCCAATCCGCTTGAAGACACTAAAAACAACCTGAAATAGGCCACCCAGGGTGCCAAAAGCAGTGTCAAAGAGCAGTGAGACAGTGCCACCAAGGCCCACTGCGATGTCCTTGCACACAATTGGAATAGCACCCATGGTATACACAGGGAAAGTGGCCACATCCACAAGGACACGAACAGGGATGCTCAGAACTCGGCAAATGGCCTTCAGCAGGCAACAAAGGATCCGGAGAATGGCCCTGATGACTCTGACCATGACCTTGAGCACCTTCCAGGGAATGCTCACCAACTCTTCCCCAATGGCTATGAAGTATGAGATGGTGGCTGAGCCCAGACGGTAAAGGCAACTTTCTATGCCATTAATCACCTGCTTGGTAACACACCACAGGAGATATACAATGTTCTTCAGGATTGCTACCACAAGGTAATAAATTAATTGAAAAAGCTTGATGAATGGGGTAGCAATGAAGCCCATGAGTTTTCCCAAAAAGCTACTACTTCCCTCGGATGCCTCTGGAGGCAACGGAGCAGACCTCTTGCTCCTGGTGCTGGCGAGGGGGCTAGAACTCTCTTGAGATTGCACCATTCGCTCTTCATCCTGGACTTGGTTAACCACTTCCAGGATTTTTTTCATTTTCTCTGTGTCTTGCTCAGTTTCACCACAGTTGTTCTGAAACAGCTGAGGGTTAAATGGAAGCAGTTTTTGGAGATCTTTTACCATCACATCTTCTATGATGTCACTGTCCCGGGTGTGCTTGACAAAGCCCATGGCCCAGCCTCCTCCAGGGAGAGCACAACAGGCCGCCAGCCAAACAAACTTAGGGACTGCCACTTTGTCTTTAACTTTGAAGTCTGAGGGCACTGTGCCTGTGAGGATATATAGGGCTTCCCCACCGCCACACTGTGGGGTCAGAGCCCGGTCCATTAGGCTGTTAAGATTCATGTACCACCGTTCCTGGAAGGACTGAGTCATTGGGGCTGAATTTGTGAGAGTAAATGTGGCCATCTGGAGATCACTGCTAAGGGAGAACGGGTACAGCTGTCCTCTTTGGTAACCAGAATCAAGGTAATCTGTATTCAAGGCTTGCTTGCTTCCCAGACTGTTCACAGAGGTGATGGCCTCTGCCTCATTAATCACCTCCTCAAGATTGCTGTGGGGGTCATCGATCTGAAATAAGAAAACAAGTAGTGAGATGCATTCCTGCTCACAGCACAGACGCAGCACTTGAATCATCCTGCCCAGACTCTGGAGAAGTCCCCATTGCCCTATTACTTCAAATGCTAGAGTTTGGAAGAACTTGGTTCTCTGGCACATGCACACTTCATTCTAATACACCAAAATCCTGCTGTTTCAAAGCATCTTTCAGATAGACTGTTTCCTAGTTTATTACCTGTGTTTATTCTACCCCGCTCTACAGTAACACCCCTTCGCTCACATACACATCCACCATCGTGATGTTCTTTGTAAAATCTGTTACAGTCTGGGGCCAGGTGCGGTGGCTCATGCCTGTAATCCCAGCACTTTGGCCCAGGCGGGTGGATCACCTGAGATCAGGAGATCAAGACCAGCCTGGCCAACATGGTGAACCCCTGTCTCTACTAAAAATACAAAAATTAGCTGGGCGTGGTGGCGGGTGCCTGTAATTCCAGCTACCTGGGAGGCTGAGGCAGCAGAATCACTTGAACTGGGGAGGCAGAGGTTGCGGTGAGCACAGATTGCACCATTTTACTCCAGCCTCGGAAACAGAGCGAGACTCCGTCTCAAAAAAAAAATAAAAATCTGTTGTCGTTTAATGAACTTCCTAATTCTTTCTTGGAATACTTTTCCATGAGCTTCAAAGTAATTATACAAAAGAAAACAAGGGAAGAGTAGATCTCAGTGGGCCCATAAAGCCAGAACTACAACTCAGATAATCAGCCACCAATGTTGGGTCCAATTGAATGGACATGTTCCCAAAGAATGTTTACACATTTTTAGATTTATGAAAAACAATCAACTCTAATCAGAGCATTTAAACCACATGAGGGAAAATGTATAGTCTTGTGTCAGTTATTAGACATTTATCAGGCAAAACTGAAATTCAAATTAGACCAGTTGCTATTTGAACTTGATCTCCCCCAATATTTGCTTTGATTAACAATTCATTTTCTGTCTTGGTCAATCTAGATATGTGCTATATATCAATTGCAATCAATATATATATATCCTTTCTCGGTTCTGCTTTCTTTTAAAAAGTTCAATATTATTAGGATTAGTTTCATCTTACTAATCTGAAAAGACAAAAGGAAAGTGCTTAGGATGATGTCATTATACCCCAAACTAAATTGTAAATTCCTGACACCAGGGACCATGTATATTCCCCAGGACCCAGCCCGAGGCCTGACACATACTGGAATCTCAAGGCATTCTTGTTAATCTTTACACCCTGGGATGGTCATCATGGCAGTATTTATAATACCAGGAAGTGGAACCAACCCACATTTGCAAAAACAGGGAAAGGTTTTGTAAATAATGCTATGCTATATCCATCAAAGAAATAACTCATTAAAAAACATTATGGCCAGGCATGGTGGTTCACGCCTATAACCCCAGCACTTTGAGAGGCCGAGGTGGGCGGATCAGCTAAACTCAGGCATCTGAGGCCAGCCTGGGCAACATGGCGAAACTCCATTTCTATTTTTTAAAAAATACAAAAAATTAGCTGGGCATGGTGGTAACACCTGTGGTCCCAGCTTCTCAGGAGGCTAAGGTGGCAGAAATGCTTGAGCCTAGGAGGTAGAGGATGCAGTGACTAGAGACTGCGCTACTGCGCTCCAACCTGAGTAACAGAGTGACACCCCCGTCTCAAAAAATCATTAAAAAGCACTTACAATTATAAAGGGGTTCATAATGATGAGAAAATATATGCGATAATGTTGAAAAGAAAGAGCAGGATATAAAATTAAATAGTCACTTTTTAAAAAGCCTTCGAGTATGTAAGAAAAACGTTTGAAAGTAAACACGTCACATGTCAACATGTTTGTTTGAGTTCTCGGGATTCAAGTCACATTTTTTTCCTCTGTTTTCTTGTTTTTCTCCTCACGCCTCACTATGCACATCAACCCACAATATGTGTTACTTTCAAAAGGAAATTTAAAAATACGAACCTAATTAAAATGAGTAAATTCTTGCTAACTGATTCCCTAAAATTGGTGCTACTCACTAAACATAAAATAAACCCTCAAGGAAGTAAGTCAAGGCCATAGGAATTGTGTACCTTTAGTTTGAGGGCAATCCAACTGTGAATCTCTCTGGCTCTGTAATGGCAAATAAAGACACTCTCACGCATGTATGCATAGGGCAATGGATGAGCGACTTCGTATAAAAGCAGGAGTATTTGCTGAAGCCTAATGGAGTAATCTATCGGCTGACCTTACTCATTCATTCCGTGCCTTCCCCCATTCTTTGAAGGAGCAATGAACCTAGGTGCTCTCCACTGCCACCACATCCCTTGTAGGACAGAGAAAAGAAGCTCATTCATTTGGTAAAGCTGCTGTCTCTGTTCTCTTATACCTGAAAGATATATTCCAAAGAAACATCAGCCTCATTTTTGAATCATAAGATGAGGATACAGCAGAGCCAAGATTTATGGAGACTTAGGTGTAAGGTCAGGAATTTCAAGATGCACATTTCTCCATGGTTACTTGGGCATTTTGTCTGCATTTAGCCTGTGCAGTGCCTTCATTCCTTCTAGGGGAAACTAAAGATTGTTTTTGAATTGGTAACCCTGTGGCAGAGCATAGGGGGAGCATGCTGGAGTGTCTTTAGCCCAAGGGCCATCCAAGGGTCAAATGTACCTACAGGTGTTGATGAAAGGCCTAAAAAATAAGCAGAGAAGAGGGACTTGGATGAGGAGGGGAAGGAGGCAAAAGAAAGAGGCAGAAGGAGAACAGGGGAGGATAAAAAATGGAAGCAAATGAAAGAGAAGTAAATGAGAGAGAATGTGTGTGCATGTGTGAGAGACAAAGTGTCCTGTTGTTAAGCAGAAACCAGGACTTACAGTGGATTTATAAAGGACTCTGGGGTTGATTCACTCCCAAACTGCTCTGCATGGTCTTCCAGTGCCGCAATCAGAGACTAAGCTAGATGTGTCTGCATGCTCTTAGACTGCTTGGGTTTTAGGGCTTCAGATTTCAGCCATGGCCTTGCACCTGACAACCAGATAAAGCCTTTTCTGTCCAACTCCACAGGGAACTTTCCCATACACTTACATAGGAAATAAGCCAGGATGGAAGCAAGGTAGCTGGGAAGGCCATGGCCCAGTTCTATACTGGGTCCTGTGCAGCCCCCTGCTCTGGGCCTTCCAAGGCAAAGCAGCAACTAAACTATATGCTCCAGAAATATAGGCAGCTTGGGGGCTCATCTTCCCTTCCCTTCCCCCTGCCTTGTTCAGACGCTTATATCAATGTTTACTATATTTTTATGAACCCTAAACCTGGTTCTATGGTTTGGTGACAAGATAGAGCACAGTGTTTAAAATGAATTGAGAGAATATCTGGCTACTATACCTGTATAGTGATGGGGAGACAGATTGGAGACTAATATTTTTTGAGTTCAATTTAATGCTTTTAATATAACAGATGGAAGATGTTTTTACTTTATTTTACAGATGTGGAAACCAAGACACAGAATAATGAAAAATTTCCATTATTCCAATAATTAGTAACAGGAATGGAACTTTTTCCCTTTCAAAGATTTGTTTTTCTAGCATTTCTATTTTATTTCAAATTCTTCTATTTTTCTCCCACTTGGGAAATCCCTTTTTATCTTTTAATAGTTTAGACACATTGATTTTTAAAGTTCCCTTAAGATTTCTCTATCTGGTTTTTCAGTTTATTTTGTTGCTTCTACTGGTTGACTTCAAAGGGGGTGTATAGTTAAGTACTTTGCAATTTCTGCTGATGAGTTTGTCATTATGAGAGGTCCATGGTATTTTGTTGAAAAAACACAAAACAACCAAAACCCAATAGGATTGCTTTTGAAGTTGACCCTGCCAGACCCCTACAGAATTCAATGAACTGGGATCAGTTTCTGAGTTATCTTCTCAGTTTGGGGTTTTCTCATGGAGAAAGCAGAGCAAATATGAAGCCACACAAAGGAAAGGTGCAGCTGTAGGTCCACTTCTGGAAGGTGGGTGTCTCCACTCATGAGGTGGTGTGGGTAGCTGCTTCCTACAATAGCTTGCAGGTAGAGTTTATGCCCGGTTCACCAGGGCCACAACACTTTCTCAGCTCCCAGCTTTACGCAGCGAGTCTACTTCCAGCTCCATGATACGAGCAGGGTATGTGTGTGGCTTTGGCTCCCATCCCCAGGCATGTGCAGAGTCATAGTCCCTAGATTCCTTGCGGGTTCCCACACAAAGCTTTGGCTCTGGATTGCTTATATAGTTCTGGCACTTGAAAATTTTCCTTTCTTACTTTTTTGCACAAACAGAAATTTATTATTTTTTGAAAAACGATATATATACATATATATATATATATATATATATATTTTTTTTTTTGAGGCAGATCTTGCTCTGTTGCCCAGACTAGAGTGCAGTGGTGCAATCTTGGCTCACTGGAACCTCTGCCGCCCGGGTTCAAGAGATTCTCCTGCCTCACCCTCCCAAGTAGCTGGGATTATAGGCATGTGCCACCATACCTGGCTAATTTTTGTATTTTTAGTAGAGACGGGTTTCAGCATCTTGGCCAGGCTGGTCTTGAAATCCTGACCTCATGAGCCACCCATCTCACCGTCCCAAAGTGCTTGGATTACAGGCGTGAGCCACAGTGCCTGGCCAGAAAATGATATATTTTATCCAATATTCTATGTGTTTGCAGTGTAAGGAAAGGAATTTCACATCTGCTCAGTTGACCAGATGTTTTCTCCAGGCTTAAAAAGTTTATCATAAAACATGACTCATTATAGACATCGTTGCAAAATGTATCTCCTCTGCTTAAATTTTTCTTTTTTTTTTCTTTTTTTTGGTATTATACCACCCCCTGAATCAATGTTTGGTATGAGTAGGACAGTATTTTTCAGCATTTTTACTGATGGTAACAAGGAACGACATAGGCTGAAGCCTCTCACTAACAATAGGCTACAGGGACTCTCAGCCCTTTCCTAAATCACACTGGCCATTTTGTAAACAATCTGATTCTGTTTCTCACTAATTCTTTTGTATTATCTATTACCTATAACTCTTTTGTCTGTTCATGCAGGTATTTCTATCTCCTTGAAATTCATTTCTGTCAATTTTATCTTTTGCAACTTGGAGTTGTCAAAAAAAAACTGGACATTACATTATGAAGTTACTTTAGCATATCATTTATAAAAATATATTAAATCCTAGGACCCTTTATTTTATTTTATTTTTTGAGACAGAGTCTTGCTCTGTCACCCAGGCTGGAGTGCAGTGGCCTGACATTGGCTCACTTCAACCTCCACCTCCTGGGTTCAAGTGATTCTCCTGCCTCAGCCTCCCGAGTAGCTGGGATTACAGGCTCGTGCCACCATGCCCAGCTAATTTTTATATTTTCAGTAGAGAAGGAGTTTCACCATGTTGGCCAGGCTGGTCCTGAGCTCCTGACCTCAAGTTATCTGCTTGCCTCTGCCTCCCAAAGTGCTGGGATTACAGGCGTGAGCCATGGCACCCAGCCCTTAGGACTTTTAATACCAGGCTAACTGATTTCCACTGAGGGAAATGCCCATTAGCCCACCATGCTGTCTTCCTGTTTTAAGACCAGTTTTTAATCTATGACAAAACTTACTTCTGATCCCAAATTGACTCATGGTTTCATAATTTTTGTTGAAGAGTCTTCTGAAAAATCTAAATAAAATCAGTATAACAGCCTGAATCATTACCATAAATTATCAACAACACTGCAGTTTCTGGATTATACCTGCCCACCTGCACACACCACCAATCTTCCTCTTTGGTTTCCCAGTGGAATCTCTAGATACAGGGGAACACACAAAGCTCTCTCTTATCCACCTCCCAGCTCATCATTACCATGACCACTTAACTCTACAAAACAACTAAGTATATCTTGGTAGGCTCTCATTTTCTGAAGGGATGCGAAAGTGTGTGTGTGTGTGTGTGTGTGTGTGTGTGTGTGCACGCTTGTGCATGTATGTGAAACTTAAATACCCACTTCATCTATGGGAAACTGTATTACAATTCATAGGCTGGGCATGGTGGCTCACGCCTGTAAACCCAACACTTTGGGAGGCAGAGGTGGGTGGATCATCTGAGGTCAGGAGTTCAAGACCAGCCTGGCCAACATGGTGAAACCCTGTTTCTACTAAAAATACAAAAAAATTAACCAGGCATGGTGGCATATGCCCGTAGTTCCAGGTACACGGGAGGCTGAGGCAGGAGAATGGCTTGAACTCAGGGAGGCATAGGTTGCAGTGAGCCGAGATCATGCCATTGCACTCCAGCCTGGGTAAAAAGAGCAAGACTCTGTCTCAGAAAAGAAAAAAAAAAGAAAAAGAAAAATAGTAATATTATTTGATTAAAATAGTCTTAGCATATTCTTTGATACACTGTCACTTAAAGGGCAGATGTATTTTTACGTGGTCTCTACAGACATGGTTTAATGATCTGGTTATTGCAATTACAGTAAATTACTGACAACACTGCTCCCTAAAGACAAAAATATACCTATGATGTAACAGGTTATTTCAAATAGCAGTTTCTGGATTAAACCTGCCCATCTGCACACACCACCAATCTTCCTCTTTGGTTTCCCAGTGGAATCTCTAGATACAGGGGAGTACACAAAGCTCTCTCTGTCTTATCCACCTCCCAGCTGACCTAATCCCCCTGGACTGTCAATGTAATTTGACACAGTTCCTGTATTTAATGGAAACATTTCTTTCTAATTTCAACATGTTAAGTAGGTTTTAGAAAAATGAGCTGTCTTCACTCTACTAGCCTCCTGCCCCATAAATACTCTTATAATAAATTCCTTTTGAAATTTTGTACTAAGAAAAAAAATTCTCTCAAAGCATTGGTCTGTTTCCTTATATCAGACAGTAAAACCTATTTAAATCCCTAGGTGTTTTTGTTTTATTTGTTTCAGAATTAAATGAGGAGAAACATTTTTATAATATGCATGTAAGGAAAACAATGAAAAATTGAAAAGAGTATTGGAGGGGAAATATTCATCCATTCAACAATATTTGTTAAGCCCCTATTATGGATGACTAGCACTGCAGGAGGAAGCATGGAAACTGAAAATAACAACCACCACCACCATTTATTAAGCACTGTATGCCAAATACTCTTTATGAGCTCCACGTGTATTGTTAATAAATCAGGAAGGGGCTTAGCTAACTATTCTTTCCTTTAAACTTGCAACAACTATGTATTATTACTACCATGTACAAGAGAGGTGAGGAAACTGAGGCACACTGAGATTCAGTCACTGAAGAAGAAAATGAAGAGGGGAGCACAGCAAGGTGGCAGAATAGAAGGCTCCACTCATCATTCCCCCATAAGGACAGCAGTTTCATAACTATCTACACAGAAACTACCTTCATAAGAACCAAAAATCAGGTGAGCACTCACAGTACCTGGTCTTAATTTCATGTCATTAAAAGAGGTACTAAAGACATAGGAAAAACAATCCTGAATCACCAGCACCACCCCTTCATCCCCCAGCAGCACTGGCATGGTGCAGAGGGCAATTCTATGCACTGGGGAGAGAGGAGAACAGCAATTGTGAAGCATTGAACTCAGTGGTGCCCCCTGTTATAGCAGGAAGCAAAACTAGACCAAATTCAGCTGATCCCTGCCCACGGAGGGAGAGCATTAAACCAGCTCTAGACAGAGAAAAGTTGTCAATCCCAGTGGCTAGAACTTTGCTCTCCACAAGCCTCACCACTGTGGGCTACAGTATTATGGGCCTTAAATAAACTTGAAAGGCAGTCTCCTAGGTGAGTCCAAGTGCTGAACTGGGCCCAGAGCCAGTGATCTAGAGGGCATGTGACCTACTGAGACACCAGCCAAGGCAGCTAAGGGAGTGCTGGCATCACCCCTCCCCTAGCCCCAGGTTGCACAGCTTACAGCTCCAAAAGAGACTTTTTCCTTTCTGCTTGAGAAGAGGAGAGAGAAGAGTGGAGAGAACTTTGTCTTGCATTTTGGATACAGGCTCAGCCACAGCAGGATAGGGCACTGGTCAGAGTTGTGAGACCCCTTTCTAGATCCTAGCTCCTGGATGACATTTCTAGACACACTGGGCCAGAAGAAAACCTGTTGCCTTGAAGGGAAGGACCTAGTCCTGGCAGGATTTATCACCTGCTAACTGAAGAACTTTGGGCCCTTAATAATCAGCAGCAATACCTAGGTAAGTATGTCATGGGCCTTAGAGGAGACTCTGAGACTTACTGGCTTCAGGTGAGATTCAGCGCAATGCCAGCTGTGGTGGCTACAGGGAGAGACTTCTTCTGTCCAAAGAAGAGTGGAGGAAAAAGTAAAGAGGACTCTATCATGCACCCTAGGTACCAGCTCAGCCACAGAGGGCATCAAGTGGGCTCTTGGGGCCCCTGATTCTAGGACTTGGCTCTTGGATGGCATTTCTGGACCTGCCCTGGGTCAGAGAGAAGCCCACTGCCCTCAAAGGTAAGCCCCAGACCAGGCAACATTTACCACAAGCTGACTTAAGAAACCTTGGAACTAAAGGGAACATTGACAGTAGTATCCTGGCAGTACTCTCGGAGAGACTGTGGTGCCAGTGGTCACAGGGTGAGGCTCATCTGCCTTTGGAAAGGGGAGGGAAGAGTGAGAAGGACTGCATTTTGTGGCTTGAATGCCAGCTCAGCTGCAGTAGACTAGAACACCAGGTAGATTTCTAAGGTTTTTGACTCTAGTCTCTGGCTCCCAGATGGCACCTCTAGACATGCCCAAGGCCTGCGGGAACTCACTGCCTTGAATGAAATGACATAGGCCTGGCTGGCTTTGCCGCCTGCTGACTGTGGAGTCCAAGGTCCTTGAGCAAACATAGGCAGTAGCCAGGGAGTGGTTACAGCAGGCTGTGGGTGAATTAAATACTGTGCTGGCTTCAGGTCTGACCCAGCACAGTCCTAGTGGTGGTGGCCACAGGGGTGCTTGTGTCACTCCATCCCCAGCTCCAAGTGGCTCAGAGAAGAGAGAAAGACTATGTCTGTCTGAGAGAAAGTAAGAGAAGAGAACAAAAGACTCTGCCTAGTAACCCAGAGAATTCTTTCTGATCTCTTCCCAAGACCATCAAGGTGGTACCACTATGAGTCTGCAAGAACCACAGTGTTACTGGGCTTGGGACTGCCCCCTAAAGCAAATACGACTTAGATTACAACACCCAAGTCTTTTCACATCTTTGCAGAGCCTTCTAAGAAGGATGGGTACTAGCAAGCCCAGACTGAGAAGACTATAATAAATACCTAACTCTTCAATGCCCACAGACGAACATCTACAAGTATCAAGACCATCCAGGAAAACATGACCTTATCAATGAACTAAATAAAGCACCAGGGACCCATTCTGGAGATACCGAGATATGTGACTTTTCAGAGAGAAAATTCAAAATAGCTATATGGAGGAAACTCGAAGAAATTCACGACAACACAGGGAAGGAATTCAGAATTCTATCAGATAAATTAAACAAAGAGATTGAAATAATTAAAAAGAATCAAGCCAGAAATTCTGGAGCTGAAAAATGCAATCGACATACTGAAGAATGCCTCAGAGTCCTTTTAATAGCAGAACTGATCAAACAGAAGAAAGAATTAGTGAGCTTAAAGACAGGCTATTTGAAAACACATAGTCACAGGAGACAAAAAGAAAAGAAAAAGAAAAAGAAACAATGAAGCATACCTACAAGATCAGAACATAGCCTCAAAAGGGCAACTCTAAGAATTACTGGCCTTAAAGAGGATGTCAAGAAAGAGCTAGAAGTAGAAAGTTTATTCAAAGGGATAGTAACAGAGAACTTCCTAAACCTAGAGGAAGATATCAGTACCCAAGTACAAGAAGGTTACAGAACACCAAGCAGATTTAACCCAAAGAAGACCAAGAGATTTACCCGAACTCCCAAAGGTCGACAATGAAGAAAGTATCCTAAAAGCAACAAGATAAAAGAAACATATAAAATACAATGGAGCTCCAATATGCCTGTCAGCATACTTTTCAATGGAAACCTTAGTAAATATCTGTACGTTGAAAAATGAAAGCACATCCCTATCTCTCACCATATACAAAAGTCAAATCAAAATGAATGAAAGACTTAAATGTAAGACCTCAAACTATAAAACTACAAGAAAACATGGAGGAAATTCTCTAGTACACTGCTCTGGGCAAAAACATCTTGAGTAATACCCCGTAAGTACAGGCAACCATAATAAAAATGGACAAATGGATCACAAGTTAAAAAGCTTCTACACCGGAAAGGAAACAATCAATAAAGAGAAGAGACAACCCACAGAATAGGAGAAAATATTTGCAAACTACCCATCTGACAAGGGATTAATAACCAGCCTTATAAGAAGTTCAAACAACTTCATAGGAAAAAATCTAATAATCCAATTAAAAAATGGGCAATCAGCCTGGGTAACATAGTGAAATCCCATTTCTAAAAAAAAATTATCTGGGTATGGTGGTGTGGACCTGTAGTCTCAGCTACTCAGGAAGCTGAGGTGAGAAGATCACTTGAGCCCCAGGAGGTAGAGGCTGCAGTGGCCAAGACTGTGCAATTACACTCCAGTCTGGGCATCAAAGTGAGACCCTGTCTCAAAATCAATCAATCAATTGATCAAACATAATAAAAAATGAGCAAAAGATCTGAATATATATTTCTCAAAAAGAAGACATACAAATAGCAAACAGGTATATGAAAAGGTACCAACATCATCAACCATCAGGGAAATGCAAATCAAAACTACAAATAACATATCGTCTCACCCTGGTTAAAATGGCTTATATACAAAAGACAGGCAATAACAAATGCTGGTAAAGATGTAGAGAAAAAGTAACCCTCTTACACTGTTGGTGGGAAATAAATTAGTGCAACCACTATGGAGAACAGTTTGAAGGTTCCTTAAATAACTAAAAATAGAGCTATAACATGATGCAGCAATTTCACTTCAGAGTATATATCCCAAAGAAAGAAAATCAATATATCGAAGAGATATCGAGATATCTGCACGTCCATGTTTGTTGCAGCACTGTTCACAATCGCTAAGATTTTGAAGCAACCTAAGTGTCCATCAACAGATAAATAAAGAAAATGTGGTACATATATACAATGAAGTACTATTCAGCCATAAAAAAAGAATCAGTTCCTGTCATTTGCAACAACATAGATGAAACTGGCGGTCATTACATTAAGTGAAATAAGCTAGTCACAGAAATTCAAACGTTGCATTTTCTCACTTATTGGTAGGATCTAAAAATCAAAACAAGTGAACTAATGGAGTTAGAGAGAAGAGGATGGTTACTAGAGACTGGGAGAGATAGTGGGGAGTGTGGGGGAGGTGCAGATGGTTAATGGGCACAAAAAAAATAGAAAAAAAGAAAAATAAGACCAAGTATTTGATAGCACAACAGGCTGACCATAGTCAATAACAATTTAATTGTACATTTAAAAACAACTGTAAGAGTATAATTGGATTGCTGGTAACATAAAGGATAAATGCTTTAGGGTATAGATATCCCATTTTCTATGATGTGATTTTTATACACTGCATACCCGCATCAAAATATCTCATATACCCCATAAATATATATACCTACTATGTACCATTACATGTCTGTATCAAAATCTTATATACGCCATAAATATATATATCTACTATGTACCCACAAAAATGTTAAATTAAAAAAAAAGTTTCAGTAACTTGCCTAGGGTCACACAATTAGTATGTGACAGAACCACGTGCCAACTTAGGAAGTCCAGCCCCATAGCTAGTGTTCTTACTCACTGCTACATATGCCTCAAAACGGGCCTTCCGCATCAAGAAAGTCACCATCTATTTGTGGAAACAAACAGATATATACAAATTTAAACAAAAAATCCAAAGAAAAACAATAGCATAATGCAGTTTATATCAACTGCTAAATAAATGTTAGGAAGAAAAAACCAACGGAATTTCAGAGGAAGCAGGGGCATAATGAGTACAGTCAGGGAAGACTCTTGGAGGAAACAAACCTGAAGTGGAACTTGAAGGGTGTACAAGATGCTCACAGATCTGGTGAAGAGAAAGGTCAGTAAAGCTTTAGCAACATTTCTACACAAAGGCTTAAGGGGCAGAAACAGGCAGCCTGTGCAAACGGGACACTGGGTAAGGAATAGTGACAGGTTACTTCGAAAGGGCAGCAGGAGATCAGACTAAAATTTCGAAAACATTGTTGCATCCCATTTACCCTTCACGTAACCATACAATGGCATCATTACCATCTCTGATGGGAAAACTGAAACTCAGATGAATGTCAGGTACAAAGGCAGTACAAAGTACGTGGAGGAACCCGGGGCTTAAGCCCAGCTTCTCTGATTTCAAAGCTCCTAACTACATGCCAGTAGCAGCCCAAGCCTCAGAATGAGGAAAGGAATGCTGAGAGCCACAGAGCATACACCGTGAGAAACAGAATAAGGGAACAATTAAGAGACACAAATGGTGCTGTAAGGAGAATCGGTTGTCTAGGGTCATGTCAAAAGTCAAGGGAAGAGAAAGCTCTGGCTAGGGGATGATCAATAGTGTGTGCCACCTGCTTTTTTCAACTTCTCTAGGGCCAGAATCATGTCATCTTCATAAGCTGTTTCTCTGAAATAACTCAAAGACACGACAGGGACTAGGGAGTTCAACTCCCTTCGCAGCATCAACCCTGTGCAAGTGTCTTGATGTGACAGGGGATCCCACAGGGCCAGAAGACTAAGAAAGAGGTCAGGTGTCCCAGCTGAGGCCAGTCAGGGGACTACACCATGGGACAATGGAGTGAGAGTAGCCCTGAGAGCAGAAGGGGAGTGACAGAATGTCTCAGAATGCACAGGAGGATGAGGACTCTCTGCAGAGGGCTAGAATGGTGACTGGGGAAGAATGGAAGAGGATAAGGCTTGTAACGTGTTACTAATATTGGCCATTGACTTTAAAAAGTGCACATGTGCACGCACACGCACACACACACACACACGGGGACTTGAAAGTCAGGAGGAAAGAGTTGTCAAAAGAAGGGAACTGAGTGTACCGGGGAGTGGGATCCTATGCATTTGCCCCTAGTATTTTCACAGACTGTGGACTTCTCAAAAGTTGGGATCATCTCTTGTTCTCTTTGTCTGCCTAAGTCATAATGGAGACTACACTTGGCAGGTTCTTGGTAGGTATCTGGTAATTAGTACACTGGTGACGATGTTGGCAGCAATGGAACAAGAGAAAGGGGAGAGAAAGGGGATGATATTGGGAGTCCGTGGAGGAGTCAGCCTTTTCTGAGAACGGAGGGGGAGGATGAAAGGGGGGCAGATGAGGGGCTGGTGTTGGCAATTACTCAGGGAAGTGGTGATCTGCGTCTCTGCCATGGTGGCCAGGGACCAAGAACATAGGGAGAACTGGGAATGTCTTTAGCCTCCTGAGGTCACTGTGCCAGGGAATTTGCAGAAGAGGGGAAAAAGGCTGCTGAAAAGGAAGCCCCCATAGAAGTACAAGCAGGACAAGTGGGGCAGGGCAGCTCTGCTGAAGCCAGTGTTTGAGGTTTTATACTTAGATCCCCAGCAATGATCTGCAGTCCAGAGACAAGAACAGAAACAGAACTGGCCTAAGTGAACGCTGGGAGCCTTGTCCCTGCAAACAGATTGAAGCAACTGAACTTGAGATCCAGGTGGGCATGGGCCCAAGGTTGCAGGTGACAGCTAATGGGACCACTGATGTGAAGAGACTGAGCAGTGCAGGTGCAGGTAAAGAGCAACACAGGCTCAGTGGTGACGGGGGAGCAGGAGAAGGCTGGGTTCTCAAAGGAGCAGCATGGCAGCAGCTTGCAGTGGCGGGCCAGGTGTGGCCCTGCTGCGGACGGGGCAGCTTGTGTGAGTGGAGACAGCGCCCCAGCGTGTGGGACACAAGTGGGCAGTTGAGTTTGGCAGGCTGACCTCCAAGGACAAAGCAGAGGAGTCTGCCACTGCACTGAGATGGTATGTGCATCCATCAGTCTGAACCACTGAATCGAAGGGCCAGGGCCAGTGCCCAGTCTCTCTGTGTTCCCACACCTAGCATGATGGGCCTGCACACCAGGAAGTGACTGGCATCAGTTGAAAGAATGATCTCATTTGAGCCCCACAACAATCTTCTGATGTGCATAGGATTGCCTCCAATTTGCAGATGAGTCTCCACAGAGAACTGGCTCTCCTCTAATTCTGTTCCTCTGTCTGCTGCGAGGAAAAGGTGGTCCAGACAACAGACCACCAAAGTGGTGATTAAACTCTGCAATGACTCACCATGGAGGGTGGAGTTTCCTTCCCCTGGAGAATTTTAGGCTGAGGCTAGATAAGCACATGCAAAGGATGATTCAGACAAGATCCTGTGGTCAGGAGATGACCTAGGGAGCTATCCAACTCCGTGGGACAAAGACGCTATTTCCTTAGAGGTTTGTTTTACTTTTCAACAAGAGTTAACATAATAGACTGAGCTAAACAGTGGGTGTTCCCATTTTGTTTCTGCTGTGTGAACTACAATACGGGCACACACTCACACACACTGGGATGTAAAGTAATGCCACCATCCCTGCTGCCATCATCAGGTGGGTTGAAGAGCCCCTCCTTAGAGGAGATCATGAGTGCAGCTGATAACGGGAAAATCAGATAATCTTATCAGAGCTGCCTACAGGGGCCTAGAAGTCCTCTGCACAGTCACACAGTAGGATGAACTCGATCTGAGCCTGGGGGAGCCCTAGGAGTACCTGCTTGCCATGGAGAATACCCAGCAAGGGAAGGAGCCGCCTTTCAACAATGAAGCGGAGGCTGGTGGGGGCCACAGCCGATTAAGGACATTTGAAGAGAAATAAACCATGAGGCCTTTTCAGCTCTCAGGAAAGAAATCAAGTTCCAACCCACCCATTTCAGGAAAAAAAAAAAATCTTCCGTGCTTGGCATCTAAAATACTCTTTAGCCTCCTGGGAGATAGAAACAGCTTTAGAAGAATTAGGGGAATGCTTGTTTTTCGTTCTTTCTTTCTTTTTGTGTGTGTGTGTGTATGTTTTTAAAAAGAGAAATTCAGAGCTTTTCATTTACTGAAAGGCCTTTTAGCTGAGCATTTCCTTGTCCTCTCCGCCTTCCTCTGGTGAATCACCCTTCCTCTGGGCTCCCAGCACCACTCACACACCTTCCTGGCTGTGGGAAGAAGGAGGCATTTCCAGCTCTGGCCTATGCTGTGCACACCCATAGGTGTTGGCAAACTATGGGGATACAAAGACAAGTGGCTAAAGAGCTCTCTCCTCAATCAGAGGACAGAAGATAGAAGGATTGAAAGGCTGCGTGTTCAACTTGCATTTCAGACTTCTCTTTTTTCTTGAGAAGTTGAAAAAATAAAAGGAGGAATGTTTTAAATTCACCAACTCCAAACTGGCAATAAATGCAGGCAAGAAAGGCCTGTGTGAAGGCTAATGGGTGGCCTGGAGGAAAACAGACTCTCTTCGGGGACTCCTCTGCTGCTCATCAACACAGAGCCTGGAGTTCAGCCTCCTCCTGGGAGCCTAAGAAAGTGTGTGGACTCCGGCCGAGCGCGGCGGCTCATGCCTGTAATCCCAGCACTTTGGGAGGCCGAGGTGGACGGATCACGAAGTCAGAAGATCGAAACCATCCTGGCTAACACAGTCTCTACTAAAAACACAAAAACTTAGTTGGGTGGGCGTGGTGGCACCTGTAGTCCCAGCTACTTAAGAGGCTGAAGCAGGAGAATCGCTTGAACCCGGGAGGCGGAGGTTGCAGTGAGCCGAGATTGCTCCAATGCACTCCAGCCTGGGCAATAGAGCGAGGCTCCATCTCAAACAAAAAAAGTGGGTGGACTCCTTTAAGTCCTTTCCAGACTGCAGTACCTTCTCAGGTTACATCATCCCTGGTCTTCTTTGGTTTCCTTCCTCATTACTCACAGAAGCCTGTTTTCCACTCTGCACGCTGCTTTCCTTTCCAGAGCAATTATTCTTAGCATTGACTGTGTCGTACAGAATTCAGAGGAGTCCCTTACATTGAGAAGCTTCCATTTCTAATTTTTTCCACCTTCTGAGTTCAGACAAGATCAGCGGTTCTTAGGCCTGGCTGCACATCAGAATCACCTGGGGAGCTTTAAAAATATCCTGAGGCCTCACCCAGACCTCTTAAACCAATAAAAGAGTGCCTACCTCACCCCTAACCCCCAGTATGAGGGTGTTTTTAAATTTCCCGAGGTGATTCCAATAGGATTGTAAATTAGGAAGGCTAGCTTCTTCATCAGATTCTCATTGATCATTCTCTGAAGAATTTACGCCCCTGCCTCGACAGCCACTGCAGGAAATTAGTGATGCCTCCTTAAATCAATAGTTCTCAAAATTCAGTTTGCCTCGAATACAAAAATTGTATTAATGCTAATTGTATTAATACTAATTCAAATTGAATTAGTATTAATGAACACATGGACGCAGGGAGGGGAACAACATTCACTGGGGCCAATTGGGAAAGGCAGGCCGGGGGGAGAACATAAAAGAAACAAGCTAATGCATGTGGGGTTTAATACATAGGTGATGGGTTGTTGAGCACACCAAACCACGTGGCACATATTCACCTGTGTAACAAACATGCACATCCTGCACATGTATTCCAGAACTTAAAAAAAAAGAACAATTTAAAAAAATAAAACAAAACAGTATAACAACTATATACATAGCATTTACACTGTATTAGGTATTCTAAGTAATCTAGAGATGATTTCAAGTATACAGGTAGATATATCTAAGTTATTGCAAATACTATGCCATTTTACATAAGGGACTTGAACATCAACGATTTTGGTATCCACAGGGAATCCTGGAACCAACCCCTCTTGGCTACCAAGAAACAACTGTAGTTTCCTCATTACACCCTGTTGGATAGACTATTTTGAGAGTGCCATATGTTTCCAGCCAGGCCCCTTTTGATACGGCCCTAGTGAAATGTTTTCCAAGGCCCAACTCACCCAGCCCTGGGAGATCATATCCACAACCAAGTATTTCTGACACTGTCTCTGAAAGAGCAGCATTTCTTACACATGACCCTCTCCCCACCCACCTCCGTGCCAGTCAAACCAAGGGCCACCCAATCTGGCCAGCAGCCAACCACATGGCTCTCTTGGGTTTTCAGTGTAAGAAATGTAGCAACTGACAACAGCCAGTGAAGTGTGTGAAGCCTCCTAGATGCACTTTGTGGTTGGCAGCCAGGCTGACCCATGGGAAAGCCAAACTGTTTAAAGAGAGAAGATAGAGACAGGGTAGGAAAAAGACCCTGAAGACGCTGTGGGACAGTTTCTAGAAGGTTGCCAAGTCTGGTTCCTTTGGGTTCAGTGTGTATCTCTTTTCCTGTGCCTGTGAATCTACCTGTGGTATCTTTCAACAGTCCTGCCCTTCACTTGAGTAAGCTCGGATAAGTTTTATGATTCATGCATCAATGAGTTTGAAACAGCAGAAATACTATTCTTACGAGAACCCAGTAAGGCCCTTGAGGGGAATAGGGCTAGGAAACTTGCAAGCAATGGAACCTTCTAAACTCCAGGATTAAAACTGGGCAACAAATGAAGAGACAAATCTTTTCTCTTTTCTTTTCTTTTCTTTCTTTCTTTTTTTTTCTTAAAACAGTGTTTCTCACTCCAGTTGCCCAGGCTGGAGCGCGGTGGTACAATCTCGGCTCACTGCAGCCTCCACCTCAGGGATCAGGTGATCCTCCCACTCAACCTCCCGAGGAGCTGGGACTATGGGCGTATGCCACCATGCCCGGCTAATGTTTTGTATTCTTAGTAGAGACGGAGTTTCACCACATCCAGGCTAATCTGAAACTCCTGGATTCAAGCAATCCACCAGCCTCAGCCTCTCAAAGTGCTAGGATTACAGGCATGAAGTACCACGTCCGACTAGGACAAGTTGTCTTGATCTCAGAAGTCTGGGAGTAGATCAGAGGGGTATCCCAGGGGACAAGAGAAGAAATTTCTACCAAATTCTTCTGAACGGAAGAGTGGGCAACAATAGCAGAGGACAGCACAGAGCCACCGAATTCAGACTAAGAGCTGAGGCCAGTCACAGGGCAAGGTGGTGACAGAGCAGGGGTGTGTGAAATGAAGGGCACTGTAGCAATAACACTCCATAGACACAGGAGCATTACACTCATCCCAGCTGTATATAAGTCAGACAGTCTGGGAAGCAAAGGTTACTTATTCATTCAACATGCTTAACATATATGCGCCAAGTGTTTAGGCACAATGCAAGCTGCCTTTTGCACACATCGTCTCCCTGAATCTTCTTAACTCCTCTGTATGATGGGGACAATTTATTAGTCCCATGCCACAGATGGAGAACTGAGCTCTATGAGATTTGGTAGCATTTCCAAGGTCACACAGCTGATAAATGGCAGAGCTGAAACTCCCAATACAAAACACCACTCTGCATGTTTAATCCTTGCCCCTTAGCGGCTAACAATCTAGTGAGAGAGAGGTAAACCAGTTCTTGGTCGTGATCTGCCTTCCCGATTGAGTAATAAGACACCCCAGGGGCAGGGACTGTGTCTTGTGCCAGGACGACGTCTTGGATTCCTATTTATTGATTTAGTCCTAAGATCTCAATAAACGGTTTTGATGCTGATGAAAATGACAACCCTGAAGATATCAGTAGCAGCTGGATGTCTGAGGACTAATCCTTTGCAACTCTATGAGTCTAGAGCTGCTGACCAGGAATGAATAAATAAATAAAAAGATAACCAAGCAAACAAATAAACAAGGTGAGCTTGTTTCTGTTACTGAAGCTCCCTGTAATTCCATGCCTACTTCTTAAACCCCAATTCACTGGTAGAGAAGGGAACAAAGTCATTGTAAATTCTTGTCTTTCATTGGTTGTGACCACATTTATTGTAGAAATGAATGGTTAGAATTACTGAGAGAAAACACACACACACACACACACACATTCTTTTTCTCTCTCTCTCTCTCTCTCTCTCTCTCTCTCTCTCTCTCTCTCTCTCTCCTCTCCCTAGTTCCTTAACTCCTCATTCTTTAACTGTGGGAGGAATTGAAGAGTAGGATGGTACCCAATATTGACAGCAGTGAAAGCAACAGCAGTAGCAAGCCCGGCCAACAAACTATCTGGGCATGGAATTGCAGCCTGAGAGATATCACTGTCAACTCAATTACGAGTCAATCTCACCTGAAAACTTGGAAAGTCCACAGCCTGTCTCTATTATAACCATAATAAATAGCCTTTCTCCAAAGACAACTGACAAAATTCACCCTTCATTTTAAAGATCATTAGAGAAGGGGACTTAACAACCCTTAACCCTTTTCCATAACATAATAACTCTTAACTATCAGAAAATGGCTAATTTGTATCCAACCTAAATCCTCCTCCAGCCTTTAAGCTTACCACTTCTTTTTCTTTTCTTATTTTAAGCAGAAAAGAGCCATCTGCTTCTCAATACTATGTAATAAATATAATCTGAGGTTAATAAAATCTGCCCCTCAGGAAAAATAATTTCCCTTTTTTCTCTCCTGGGCTTTATGAAGGCAGCTCTTCTTCAGGGCCCTCTAAATGTGAGGCCAAATGGCAGTAGGCTTTAGTAAGAGAACGCCAGATTAGAAATGTGGAGGTCTGTCAGCTCCACCGCTTGCTGGCCTTCTGACTTTGGGCAGACCAGTGACTCCCTGGACCTCTGCCTCTTCTTCTTTAAGAGGAAAAAGATAATGCCCTTCTTGTGCAGGAACAAGGAAGGGGAAGGAAGGTCGAATTTTTTCAAGCCACCTGTGAGTTATATATTCTTGAAATAAAAATGCAATTAAGTTTGACAATTGAAAATGTCTGTGGAAGAAAAGAATATAAGAGAATTAAAAAGGAAAATATGATGAAGTAGACTTTATATTTAAAGTCCTGTATTCTTCTATTTCTAAGTTAAAATGCTAAATAAAGTAAATTATTTGCATTTTTGTGCAAACTCACCCACTAAAGGGGTCCCTACACACTTCTACTCCATTGATACGGGGGTTGTTTGAGGGACTTGTTAGATGCAGCCTCAGAGAGCTCAAAGAAATGCCGAAACTTTGAAACTACAATAAAAGGTATGAAATAGTCCATGTGTCTGTAAGTGTAATGGAAATTTCTAAATGTTACATACATACACACAAACTATAAGGACTGGATATCTTTGAGAAATGGGAGCTTTTCTTTATAAAGTTCTGCAATGCTAAAAAAAATTTTTTACCATGAGCATATGTTATTTTTATACTCATAAAAAACTAAATATTGTAAATAAAAACCACTACCACCAAGCCAATAGAAAGGATAGTTGAAAACCGTCTGTACGTCTAGATCTACGCTGCTGTGCCATAATAGGAAGAGGATTGCACAGCTTGTACATCTTCCTGACACTGCTCAATCCACACTTGCCAAGTGCTTACTATTCAACAGCATTTTTTGATCACAAACTAAGTGCTGGAATTATGCTAG
This sequence comes from Ateles fusciceps, assembly GCA_036589455.1. NCBI lineage: Eukaryota > Metazoa > Chordata > Mammalia > Primates > Atelidae > Ateles > Ateles fusciceps. The sequence continues at coordinate 7,094,596 of JAZHEH010002496.1, forward strand.
ACCAGGGTTTGGCCAACCCCAGCTCATGAGCCAGATCCAGCCCACCACCTGTTTTCATAAATTTTCTTGGAACATAGTCATATTCATTCATTTATGTATTGTCTGTGGCTGTCTGTGCTAAAAGCATAGTTGAATAGTTGCAACAGAGACGAGATGGCCCACAAAGCCCAAAATATTTACTATTTAGCCCTTCACAGAACAAGTTTGCTGTCCCTTGTGTTAAGACAATGAGGATTCCATGGTGAACACCAATAGCTGATCCCTGCCTCCAGGGAACCTAGAGTCTACTTGGGTGGCACTCAATTAGTCACACGAATGAATGTATAATTGCAACTTACTAGCAAAGAAAAGTGTGTTTGGTGCTACTAGAGAGTCTCATGGGCAGTGGACCTACTTGGGAATATCATGGAAAGGAAAAAAAAAAAAAAAAAAAAAAAAAAACAGCAGGTAAAGATCTACACTGGGAGAGAACATGATGGACATTTAAAAAAAAAAAAAAAAAGGTAGGCTGGGCATGGTGTCTCACACTTGTAATCCCAGCAATTTGGAAAGCCAGTGCAGGAGGATCACTTGAACTCAGAAATTTGAGACCAACCTGAGCAACATGACAAAACCCCATCTCTACAAAACAAAACAAAAAAGAACCATAAAATTCGCCAGGCATGGTGGTGCATGCCTGTGGTCTACTTGGGATGCTGAGGTGGGAGGATCGCTTGAGCCCAGGAGGCAGAGGCTGCAGTGAGCTGAGAAGATCCCCACTGCACCCAAGCCTGGGAGATAGAGCAAGACCCTGTCTCACAAAAAAAAGTCACCAGAAAGAAGCCAAAGTGGCCAAGTTAAAGACCTGCAAGGTGAGTGAAACCAGATAAGGCTGGAAAGGGAAGGCGACAGACCATACAGACTCTATAGCGCATGATAAGGAGCTGTGTCCTTCTCTGAAGAACAACGGGGGAGTCTTGAAGGGTTTCCAAAGGAGTGAAAAGGAGAACCAGGTGGAATGGGTTAACCAGTCAGGAAGCAGTCTTGCAGAGACTTAGGTAGATGATGGGAACTTGGGCACCAGAGTTCAGGTGAGTCTGTACAGGACTAATATAGGAGGGAAGTCTGTCCACTAAGGTCATCAAGCACCTCATGTCTATGAAAGAGACATACCTGGTAGGATGATGGGTGCTATGGCTGTAGATACAATGGAGAAATCCAAGAATGACAATAAAAGGTTTTTATGGTTTACAAACTTGGTATTCCTTTCCCATGTTTCTGTGTGTCCGGAGACTGTAGTGAACGCCCAGTCTTTCAGAAACGTCAATAGTAGCCATTTCCTTATGGGGATCCTATTTAACTATGCATCCTGGTCCATTTAATCAACGAAGTTGACTTGGATCAACTCCTTTCCATAGTTATAAATACTAAGAAAACTGCAAGCAGATTTCCTGAAACCAATGCTGCTGTCTCACAAACGTACAGGGAAGGCACATTTACAAAGCTGTGACAAAGTCGATATAAGGACAAATGTAAGAATTTGCAAGGGTGAAGGACTTTAGCTTACTAAACAGTCATAAAGGCCGGGTGTGGTGGCTCACGCCTGTAATACCAGCACTTTGGAAGGCCGAGGTGGGCGGATCACAAGGTTGAGATTGAGACCATCCTGGCCAATATGGTGAAACTCCGTCTCTACTAAAAAACACAAAAATTAGCTGGGTGTGGTGGTATGCACCTGTAGTCCCAGCTACTCGGGAGCCTGAAGCAGGAGAATCTCTTGAACCTGGGAGGCAGAGATTGCAGTGAGCCGAGATCATGCCACTGCACTCCAGCTTGGCGACAGGGTGAGAATCCATCTCAAAATAAACAAAACAAAACAAAACAAAAACAGTCATAAAAGAAAAAGGAATTTTGGCACCTTCAAGAAGGTATAGGTTCTGAGTTAGAGCAAAGTCCCTCTTCTTGTCCCAAAGTAGGTCTTATTGCATTGCTGGGTTATTAACTTTAAGCATCTGCTGTGTTCTGCTGGTTTTCCTTCCTGGGAGCCAAGTTGGCTGCAGAGAAGGAGCTCCTGAACAGACTAGGGCTGGATGGTGGATGTGTGGGTCTGCTATTTCCGCTCAAGGGGTGGAGCTCTGCAGGGTGTAGTTGGCCTGCGCACCCGCCTCCCCATCCCCCGGGACAGCTGGCATTGAGACAGGAGCTGGGCTGTCCCTCAGGCCCATGCACCACATCCAATCCAACAGCCTGTCTGGCAGCAATGGCTCCATACCCCCAGATATGCCAGACCCTATCCCCTACCCTCTTATTTCCACCACTCACTGAGATGCAGGGACAATACATGTTGCTCAACAGAGTTAACACAGTTTTGGGATGATCCATTTTTCCCAGCTCCAACCTGGTGCCTTATGGAAAATGTCTGCTTGCATAAGGGCCATAAGAAGAGCTCAAGATGGATCGGAATAGAACAAGATTGCACAAGGGAGAAGCAGCATCCTCAGCCCCAGGCAGTACTTGTAATAACCCCACCCTTCCTACAGCCACAAAGGTACACTTGGAGGTGGTGAGCCTCTGATATTGATGGGCGTGTGACTGCCAGAGCTGGAAACACACCCTCCATAAAATCCTGGTAAATGAACATGTGAACTTTTAAAAGATAAACTTCATTCAAGAGCACTCAATAGGAGCGCACTCAACACATCAACAAGTTTGTAACAGAAGTAGTCCACGTGTGCTCTGGCATCAGACGGCTCAGGGTAAAACCTCAGCCCCACCTCTTCTTAGCTGTGTAAACATGGATTAGTAGTTTAACCTCTCTGGGCTTGTTTCTTCTGTCTAAGAAGGATAAAAATACTGCCTATTTCCAATGGTCCTGAGGATTACATGAAATTACATGTGAAAAGACAAAACACTAATAGAAAAGTGCCTGCTACATGATAAGCATCCAGTGAGCTCTAGACTGTACTTACTTGAAGGTCAACTGAATACCTGAAGGTATCTCACACTCAGAGTGTCCAAAACTGAGTACCTTTTCCTCCTACAGCTGTATTAAAGTATAACTGGTATACAAAGAACCGTATATATTTAATGTGATGAAACAAATGTGCAATAAATATGTGATAACTCATCATGTAATTAATGTGCTGAGTTTGGATGTATGCAAATACCCACGATACCATCACAACAACCAAGGAAAGAGACAGCTCCACCACCTCCTATGCTTTTCTTGTGTCATTTTGTTTTGTGTGTGTGTGTGTGTGTGTGTGTGTGTGTGTGTGTGCCTTTTAAGAAAACTTAGTATGAGATGTACTCTCTTAACAAATTTTGAAGTCCACAACACAGTATCGTCAACTACAGGTATTACATCGTATAGCAGATCTCTAGAACTGATTTATCCCGTGTAACTAAAACTTTCCGCCCATTGAACAACGACTCCTCATCTTCCCCTCCCCTCAGCCCCTGGTAACCACCTCTCAGCCCCTGGTAACCCAAATCTGGAAATCCAAAATCCAGTATGTTCCAAAATCCAAACCTTTTTGAATAGTGACATGACACTCAAAGTAAATGCTCATTAAAGTATTTCAGATTTCAGATTTTCAGATTTAGGATGTTCGAATACTAAATCCAAAATTAAAAAAAAAAAATCCCCAAAGTGAAACGCTTCTGGTCCCAAGCATTTCAGATTAGGGATAGTCAACCCTTACTGTTTTCTTGGCTCCTGTGAACAAACGCGAGTTCTTGAAACAACCCCCACACAGCTCCTCCTTCTGTATTCTTGCCTTATTCATGGCAACTCCACTTTCTGGTCATTCAGGCCTAAACCCCTGGAGTCATCTCTTCCCTTTTTCTCACTCCAAAGACTATAAGCTCTTTCTTCACAATATATCCAGAACATACACTGCTACCGTCTTGATCCAAGATACTACCATCTCGTCAGATCACTGAAACCTCCTAACTGGTTTCTTTGCTTCTGTCCTTAACACCATAACTCTGTTTTCAATGCAACAGCCAAAATGGCCCTATTTAAATGTCAGTCAGATCATGTCAAAGCTCTCTGCTCAGAACCCTGCTCAACTGCTTCCCAATTCACACACAGTAAAACCTCAATATTTTACAAACAGCTCAGAAGGATCTAAATGATCTGCCCTCTGCTTCTCCACTTCTCTGACTTCATCTCTTGCTGCTCTCCTCATTTACCCTTCTCTAGCCACACCAGCCTTAGTTCTTCCTCAGCACACTCATGCCTCCAGGCTTTGCAATTACTAGTCCCTTTACCCAGAACATTTTCTCCCTAGAAACCTGCATAATTGGCTTTCTTACTTCTTTCGTGTCTGTACCCAAAAGTCAACTCCTCGGTGATCTTTTTTCCCTGAATGAAAACCTTTTTTTAAACTTCACCTTTTCCTTGATACCTCATAGCCTCCTTCCTTGCGTTTTCTCCTTAACACTTATCAGTATCTAAAAAGGTTCTTTTTATTATTTATTTATTTATTTGTTTTTTTTTTTTTTTTTTTTTTTTTTTTGAGACAGGGTCTCACTCTGTCACCCAGACTGGAATGCAGTGGCATGATCTCAGCTTACCACAGCCTCTACCTCCTGGGCTTAAATGATCCTCCCACCTCAGCCTCTGTGAGTAGCTGGGACTACAGGTGCATGCCAGTAAACCTGGCTAATTTTTGTATTTTTTGTAGAGATGGGGTTTTGCCATGTTGCCCAGGCTGGTCTCAAACTCTTGGATTCAAATAATCAGACCGCGCTGGCCTCCCAAAGTGTTGGGATTATAGGCATGAGCCACAGCGCTTGGTGCTATGTCTTTTATTTATGTATTTTATAATGTATATTCTCTATTAGATATTAAGCCCTATGAGAGTAGGTATTTTTGTCTGTTTGGTTCACTGCTCTCTTTCCAGGGCTTAGAATAGTGCCTGACACATAGCAGATGCTCAATAAATATTTGTTGACTAAAATGAATTAACTGACAGAGGGCTCAGGGCTTTGTTAAGGCATTAGGTGTCCCTGCCAACTGGAAGTCAATCAAAACTCAAGACCAATCAGCCCTTAAATTATAAGTCAACTGAAACATGTAATTACATTTATATTTTCATATAATACTTCAGCCATATGCTTATTCTGCAAAGTGAAATGTACCCATATTTTCAGCTTTGATTAAAAATATAAAATACCCTCCATTTGAACTTTTGATTGAGCCGCACTTCTGTCCAGCACTAGGTCAATGAAGCATGACTGGAATACTAAATGGTGCTTCTATTCTTGGTTCAGCCTATGAGTCAGTTTCTCTTTTATTTCTCCTTCCTTTCAGTGGCCAAATAGATGTATCGACAGGCAATGAATTACTGCCATGATAGATGTCAAGTGCTATGAAACTGAAAGGGTAAGTAACCACTCAGAAGATATAACATGCATCTTGAAGGAAGAAATTTGAAAAGAAAGCTTTCTTGACTAACAGTAATTCTACAAGTAAGACCCGATCACTGAAAGCAAATGCTACTGGAAAATAAGGACTTACTTTCTCACATTTTCACTTTCAGAGCTGACAGTTTAAAAGGAAAAGAAATTTTATGCCCAAAGTATAAAATCTCAATTCCCCAAGGAAAGCTCCATTCAATCACCATGAATCACCAGTAATGGAGCTAATAGAAATCTGAAGCTGGCATTTTCAGAATGGTATGTTAGTAGTGAAGCCATAAACCATCCAAAGTACCGGATGAAAAATAAAATAACAAGTCTAGTCAGCCAGTTTTGACTCTGAAGAGAAAACACTAACATTTTAGTTGGAAAACAGCGTGATAGAGAAGAGAGTTAACAGCTTTGGATTTGGGCAGTCATAAAACCCAAAAAAAGTGTGGGCTTTGCCATTTAGAAGCTGTGTGACCTCCGATAAGTTACTTGACCACTCTGAATCTCAGTTTCCTAAACTATAAAACACAGGTCATAATACCTGGAGTTGTTATAGAGATCAGAAGAGTTAGACTGTGAAGACCTTTGACATGGCGAGGGATCAACAAATGATCATTCCTTGCCTAGACTGTACAGACTAAAGTCTAAACTGAAAGAATAGTGTAAAGAATTGTCACCACTGGACTGCTTCAGGACAAATGTCCCTGAAATATTCTGCCAACATAGGTAAGTACATAACTTGATCCTGAAAATGGCCTGCAAAACAAAAGAAAACACTAAATCCAAAGATGAAGAAAAGCTAGAGGGGAAAAATTCAACGAAGAATAGCATGGGTGGCTCCTGTTTTGCTGTAGGCACCACAGGAAGAAAGACATTGTGAGTGACTGCTTTTGGAACCACCCCCTGGGTCAGGCGCTTCCCAGCCTTGTCCAGGCTCAGCGCAATAGACTGGAATGCCATTGCTCACTGTTTTGTGACAACACACTTCTTGGTTGCCCAGGACAGAGCGGGTGGAGATGTCTTTGGTACCTGTTTGGTTTCTTTTTGCTTTTAATCACTCAAATCCACCCTCCATCTATTCATTCAATCTTCCATACATTTCATCCCTCATCATGCATTTATGAAGCATCTATTATATGAATGTGGGACATATACCAAGCATTTGAGGAGATACACAGAGAGATATGTGGCATTTTAGGAGAGATGTGTAGAATTGTAGGTGTCACCTAATCCAACATTCCATTTGTGTGTGTGTGTATGTGTGTGCCTAGCACCTACTGAAGTAATACCTTATATACACATTAATATTTACTAAGAGCTTACCATATTCGAGGTACCATGCCACATGCTCTCATATGCTACCTTGTTTATTTGTCACAACCACTCTATAAAGTAAACACTGTTATGACCTTTAATGAACAGATCAAAAAAATAGGGCTGGAAGAATTTAAGCTCATGTAACTTGTAAATGGAAGAGCAAGGATCTCAATTAAGTCTCTTAATTAACGAGTAAGAATCAGGACTGTCCTGTTCACTGCATTCCTTACACAGAGATTTCAGTGTATGACGGTCTTCTACATATCGGTTCTCTGACACAATGAAAAGCAGGCTGAGGTTGGAACAAATTCAACAGTATTTCTGTTTCAGATTGTATAAGCCACGGATGGAAATTAAAGATCAAGGACTTAATCAAAGTTCTAACTTGAGACAGCTGTTCATGTGCACTTAGTAAGATCCAAAATATGACCTCACTGTGCCCTCTAGGAAAATGTTTTTGCAGTTAGCCAGAATATCCCCTTCACTCCAGAGTCACTGACACTTGAGAAATCTTTATGCAGCCAAATAAGTGCTCCCACTTGTCCTATGACAGTCAGGAAGCACAAGTGGAGTAGAAATTAGAATTCTCACATAAAAGATGAGAATTAAAGTCCTAAGACCATTAACACAGTGGATCCATTGTGAGGTCAAAGAATCTCCATGGTGTATAAGAAGAGCAATAAGTAATGAGTTCAAAAATAAGCTGTGTGACCTTCAACACTTCAGTTAACCCCTCTGAGCCAGTTTCCTCATTTCTACAAGAAAATAACATCTACTTCACAGTATTTTTGTAAGGTTGAACAAATACACACTATTACTGAATACACAAATTATATAATATATAATTACATATATTTATAATTTAAATTTATATTCATTTATAAATATAAATTTATATTTTATAAAATCATATATCATATAATTTATAAAAATAAATTTAAATTATATCTTTATAATTTATAATTATATAATATATAATTGTTATATATTATATAATTTACATATTCAGTAATAACAGTGTATATTTGTTATATATTATACATAAGTTATATTATATATGTATATATTATATAATATGTATTATATATTATTTATGTACTATGTAATAAGATATGTTTACATAATGTATAATATTATGTATTACTTAATTTGTATATTTAGTTCCTGCTGTGTTTATAAAATGATAGAGCTTTATATGTTGGCTTCTGGGAGAAATCAGCAATGCACTTTGGAAAGGCATCATTAGTATCTTATCTAAAAATTCTTCCCTTAAGTGGAAAGGAGTCGACAAACTAAAAGATTTGAGGTTTCCTGCACTAAACCAGAATCCAGTTCTCGGGTTTCTGGAGTCTTGACTAGGACCCCTCCAAACCATCTCCTGTAGGCAGAGCAGAGATCATAATCATTTGGGATAGTTTCAAAGGCCAAAGCTAAGGCTGATGGAGTAGCTTCAGAAGAGGATTCCAGCTCTGCATAGGAAGCATGTTTGTAACAGCAGCTGCTGGCCAGCCATGGGGCAAGCTTCTGAAACAGGACGCTCCCACCGACAAAACTCTAGCAGAACATCTCACCCACTGCGGCCCGACTGATTCTCCTAACATCAAATTATTTTATTCAACACTTACTACATGCTTTCTATGAGCTGGGCACTAGGAACAGAATGAGTAAGATGTAGTCATTATTCCTCAAGGGCTCAAATAGAAGAGACAGATATGTAAGCAGATAATTACAAAACAATATGGTAAGTATGAAATAGAAAAATTATAAGCACACTGAAGGGGTGCGCCTAACTAAGGAGGTGGATACAAGTCAGGTGGGAAATTCTTTCAGGAGGAGGTGACACCTCAGTAAAATCTTGAAGGATGGAGTAAGGGCAGGAAGTGAAGGATAAGATGGGGTCAGTGTAGAAAGAGAATTTGGGCAAAGGGAATCAGCGTGAGCTAAGAAATAGACATCACAAACCGTTTGGTTTGAGAGGAACTCCACACAGCTGGATAATGCTAGAACATAAAATACGAGGGTGGGGCGTGGTGAGAAGCTAGATTGGAGCTGGAGACAGGAGCTAGGCTATGGAGGGCCCGTAAACCGTAAACCGCATTTTGCAATGTGATCTTTGTCCTGTAGGGATTAGGCAGGCAACACCTTACAGATTTTAAGCACAGAGTGACTAAGTTTCTGTGATTTTTGACTTAGGAGATTCTTTTCAAAGGGAAACTGCAAAGTGGCTTCAAAAGCTGCTGAACTGGGCTTTGGAAACTCGGTGTCACTGCTGCCCTCCCTGACTTATCACTGGAGGCAAGTGCTGAGTTCCTTTGGTGTCCTGCCTCTTCCTCCCCTGTGCGCTGGGCCTCTTGGTAACACTGACCTCATAAAAAGGTGACGTGGGCACAAGGAGACTCAGCATTATAAACTGCTTGGAAGCAGCCAAAGGTACACATTGAGCCCTGAGCATCTTTCTGCAGCGGGGGATCTTGGCTGGGAGACAGGCCTCAGGGTGCAGGCAGCAGAGGGGCAGGTTTGCTACAGTGTGCTCCAGCCCAGCTGCACCTCACACCTCCTCCTCCCTCCCTCTCTCCCAATACTCTCTGGATCCTGGCTGACTTGACTTGAGGTTGAGGGGGTAGATGTGGGAGGCCACCCACCTTACAGGGCAAAGCATCCTGCGGTGCTCAGCTACAGTGACCATTCTGACCTCTCAGCACAGTGGGAACTCGGGCCCCTTATACTTTTCAGAACCACTGTACATCTTACCTCTCAGTTGCCATTTGTAACTATTTCCACCCACCCTTCCCATCTTCTTTAATCTCCACAGTCCCGTTCCTCATTATCCCACCCAGGGTCTCCATGTTACCTGGTTCCCCTCCACTTCTTTCTGTCAAACTACGCTCCTTTATGACTCACTCCTTCCCTAGATGCATAAATGGCTCTCCCTCCCTAAGCCTTCCTTGGTGCCTCCTCCCTAGCTGATCCCTCCCTTCCATGATTCCTCTTTATTCTGAGCACTTGAACACATTAATCTATTTGTATTAGTTTACTTGTTCCAACTTCTCCATGCACAAATCCCTGCACCTGCCATGCCTTTCTCACTCATGGTGCTCCCTCTGCTTGAAATGTCCTCCTCCTTGTCTCCCTTGTGACCTCTGCCTTATCTTTCCAGGCACAGCACAAATGTCATCCTGACCCTAAGGCTTGCTTCCATCACCTCAAAGACAGATTAAATCTAACAGGACTTCGCTCACCTTTATTAAATTATGGTTTTTTGTTTATGTCATAGCAACAGCTAGTACTCCTGTGTCACACAACTCTCTGAGAACTTTACATATGGTAACTCATTAAATCCTCACACCACTGCTCTGCTATTATCTCCAATTTAACCTGCCCAAGTTCATAGCTAGTCAGTGGAGCAACTGGGATTTGAACCCACAGAGCATAGCTCTAATCAAATACTATGCCACCTCTCCACCCAGCAGACTCCACCCGCAGATCAGGAAGTCTTTGTCCTAGAACTGCACTCAGATCTCTTGGTGTCCCAAATGTCTGGCATACAGCAGGAGATCACTAAATGTGTTCTGAATTTAGCTGAAATTTGTTTGGCATGCATTCCCATGATTTCCTCAGACGTATATTCGGTCTCCCTGAGCTGTCCATGAGATCAAGGGGAAAGGACTAGGTCATTTGTTTTCTTCGTAGGCACACAATCACAAAGCAAGATGAGATGTGGGGGAATACCCTGTGAGCTCTAGGGGCGCAGCTGGAGGAAAACTAATTTTGGATTTAAATGTGTCTTGTGTGTGCAATTGACAAAGTCTTTTTCACATGCCTGAGCTCAACAGGTGTTATCAACAGCTGAGGTAGGTGGAAGGATGTGAGGAAGATAAGAAACTAGGTGCAGATTGAGACCTGGCGGAGACCTCAGAGCTAGAAATAGCTGAATGAAGTTACAACCCACAGGCTCTGAATAAAGGACCTGAAAGCCAGCCTCCTGTCCACGGGTGTGGTCCTGGGCAGCTGTGGCCATCAGGAAAGGAAGAGTGCTGGGTCAGCTCCTCCCCCAGCAGCCTGAGCAGGGGTGGGAAGCTGGTGAGAGGGCAAAGGGGAGCCTGGCAGGGTGTTCTAGAGAGGAGGCCAAGTGAGCAGAGGTGCGCCAGGATGTGTTAAGAGCAGGCCAGCAGGTTTGGCAGCCTCTGAGGGCTTCTCCAGTGTTTGGTTACCTTTACCAGATGGGACACAACACCATGAGAGGTGACATAATTTCCTAGTGGTCTGATAATACAGATATGAAGAGTCAGGAAAAACTGGCTTGTCTTTCCATCAGTTGGAGGTAGTCAATGTTTCCCTATCATGTGTAACTATCCCACTGCGTTTCTAAAAATCTATACCTCTATTTTATTGTTCTAACTCAACACAACCACATATCAAATTTACTCAATGCCATGTGTAGAAGGAAGGATTTTCAGGCTAGGATGAGCTCTGCAAAGAGCAGCTTTCCTTAGTAGAAAGGGCAGTGAATTTCTAGCCAAAAGACCTGCTCCATCTTACTAGCTGGGTGGTCTTCCGCATCTCTTCAACCCCCTGGGTTTTAACCTCCTCTGCTGTAAAATGGGGATGAAAATACCCACCTCTCCACCTCCAAATGAGTGCTATGGCAATGACTTGCACAAAGGCCTGTGAGCGCCCAGCCTAGGCTTTGTGAGGATCTAAGCGGTCTCCAGGGTCTCTGTCTCACGCTACACTATTCAGGAAACGAATGAAACACTGCAGATGTCTGCGCAGAAATGCAGGGAGAACCTCCTCCCACAGGGGACCTCCCGCCCTTGCAGCTCATGAAGTGATGACTCGCGGATCGCCAGGCTCTTATTGAAGCCTCCCCAGGGGGCGAGGCCGGCTAAACTTCGGGGGCGCAACGGGGTGGGTCTGGAACCCGGGTTTCTGGCCCAAGACACGAAAGGCGTGGGGGATTGCTGTCTCAGGCCCGGTCCCTCGCGGTGGCTGCAAAGCGCCCCTGGGGCCAAGTCCGGCGGCACGGCCCCCAGTGCGCGCAGCCCGGCTCGGGAACCGCTTAGCTTACCTGCGGCTCCACCAGCCAACGCTGCTCGGCGCCGCCGGGCGCCGGGCGCGGGGCACGGAACGCGGAGTACACTGGGATGCGGTCCCGGGTGCTGTAGAGGGTGGCGAAGCGCTCAGCGCCCTCCGCGCGCTGACAGATCTTCACGTGGGAATCTGTTGCCAGACCCGCAGGCGGGGTCCCGGCGTAGAAGAACTTGTCACATTCGCCAAAGCCGGCTTCCTCCTCGCCCACCAGCCGGCCTTCCAGCAGCCCGGCCAGGGCGAGGAGGCTGCCCAGCGCGAGCCAGCGCGCGGTGCCCATGGCGGCCTCTGCGAGCGCGGCGGGGCCGAGCGGCGGGGCGGCCGCGGCTGGAGCTCTGCGGACTGGGCGGGGAGCGCGCGACGCGGGCGGGCCGGGTAGGGAAGGGAAGCAGGAACCCAGGCGCGGCGCTCGCCGGAGCCAGGCGGGGCGGCCCGGGCGGTGGGGGGCGGGTCCGCGTCCGGAAGCCGCGCCTCCCCTCCCCGAAGATGGCTGCGGAGGCCCGGGCCGGGTTCTGCGGTGCTGACAACGTCCCTTGGGCTGCGCCCGGGCCTGGAGACGCGGTCACCTGCCGCCGCGCCGCCTGGTCTCAGCAGTCAGCGGGGACATGCGCGGCTACGAATGGAGAATCCGAGTGGGGGCGGGCCTTGTCCGAGGGGCTAGGAAGGGACAGTCGCCTGGACTGGGCGCCAAGAAGCCTGCTGATCGCGCGCACCCCCACGGCCGCCCTGGGGGATGCAGAGGGCGGCGTGAGATGCTCGCGGAGCTGCGGCTGTTCGGAGTGAACGGGCAGAGTTCCCCCTCTGAAATCTCATGAATATCCGTCTCCCTCGCTCCACCGAAGTGCTCAAAGGCCAGCACAGGCATACAATTTTGATGAAGGTTTTTGTTTTGTTTTGTTTTTTTAGTTCACCAGAAACTCGGAGACTCAAGAAATACTGTTCAAGGAAGTCCCTAAACTAGGCAGACAGTACAACCCCGCTGTGGCTTCTAGGTGACAAGGCTTAGAAACCAAACCGATGCCAAGCAAGGAAGGAGGTCAGCCAATGTCATTGGTGGATAGCTTAGCCAATTCTTTCCTTCATTTGTCCCTCTGAATGCCTAGGTGCCAGCCTGAGATAGGCACCGGATTACCACAGGGTAAACAAGAACAGGGCCCCTGCGGTCACAAAGACAGCCTAGTCGGAAAGCTTCTCATTAACCGAGGAAGCGTGCTATTAAAGGGATAACTAAAAACTGAACACAGATCTGTGAGGCCCATGGTTACAGGGGTTCGGGGTGTAATCTGGGAAAGTTTGCCTGGAGAAGTGGCATCTGAGCCGAGACCTGGAGGATGACATTAACTAGGCAAGGAGGAAAACCATGTGCTAAGTGGTCTCCCACAGAAGGGAACATGATGCATTGGAAGAATTTAAGGAAGGCTAGTGTGGGCAAAGGATGGATAACTGCATGGGGCATGACGGGAAGTGGGGCTAAAAGGAGGAGGCAAGGGTCATATTATTCAGGGTAATATAGGCCTGAGGACTTCCAACACTTTTGACAAGGCCCACAGTGAGAAAAGTTTCATGACATAATTCTTATGCTTACAATTGGCATTGCAATTTCACATTTCTGTTCTGCTTTACTTGACTTTTTTTTTAAAGTGCTGGTGGTGACCCACTAAATTGTTTTCTATGATCCACTCATGTCTCATGATCTGCAGTTTGAAGAAAATATTATAAATCATGTTGAGGATTTTGATCTCTTAATGATGGTGATTCAATTCTTTTTGCTATCAGGGGAAGAGTGCTAGATTGAAGTGGCCCAGAATAAATGGATGTGATGGCTCACGCCTGTAATCCCAGCACTTTGGGAGGCTGAGGTGGGCAGATCACCTGAGGTGAGGAATTTTCAGACCAGTCTGGTGTACATGGTGAAACCCATCTTTAGTGAAATCAAAAAATTAGCTGGGTGTGGTGGCTGGCGGCTGTAATCCCAGCTAGTCAGGAGGCTGAGGCAGGAGAATCCCTTGAACCCGGGAGACAGAGGTTACAGTGAGCCAAAATAGTGCCACAGCACTACAGCCTGGGCAACAGAGTCAAACTCTAGAAAGAAAAGGAAAGAAAGAAGGAAGGAAGGAAGGAATGAAGGAAGGATGGAAGGAAGGAAATGGGAGGGAGGCAGGGGAAAAAAAAGAAAGGAAGGTGAAAATGGAAAACACCCTACAATTGCCACAATCCAGACGAGAGATGGTAGCTTGGACTAGGATGGTGGCAGTAGAGATAGGGTCAAGGCAGCTACCTAGGGCCAGGGCCTGCTCTCATCTTATGATGTCACCTGTTTCCCCCAGTGTGCCACTTCAGGGACTGAGGACCACAGCCTATTGATGCTTGCCTAATATGGCACAGCCAGTGAGTCCTGAGCCAGATTTGAAACAGGTCTCTCTGATTCCCAAGTCTGGCCTTTTCTTTTACTCACAACACATCTGTAAGGTGAGCCCATAAAGAAGGAAACTAATTTTCAAGAGATTACACATCGGTACTTAGGAACCAATTTCTTACAGGTTTTAATGCCTGAAAATGTTGACTATGTTTGGTCCCAGAAATGAAACCTAAGTTTGTATCTTAGTTGTTTTAAAAAGGGGGGACACATTTAGTGTGATGGCACAGAAGAGGCTAGGCTTGAAGTCCCCTTTGATCTGGATGATGACCCTGATCATCTGGTGCTGGTATCTCAGTCATCTCATCCCTGTAGGCTTCAATCAAGTCCTCCCCCAGGGACAACGCTGCTCCTGGGATGCTGGGAGGATTATAGGTTTTATAGGATTTTTAAAATATTTACATTATTTTATGAAGTTGAGTATAGGGCTCCCCAGTGTTGACTTATGCTGTCAACCATAATGATATATAAACACTGTTGAACAACTAGAAATCAACCCCTCTGTTCTCTGAGTTCTTTAAACATGTATCTGCTATGGTACTTATCGTGGTAGAGTGTTAATAATCTCTGTGTCTGTCTCCTTTATTAAATCATGTACTCCTAGGGACAAAGGTGGTTGGTGGATCCCAGTGACTACCACAAAGTCTAGAGTGATTAGATGCCAAATATAATTATGTTGTATTTTAACAAATGCGGAAAGTATAATACAATACATCACTGGCCTTTATGAATAAAGTATAAGATTTTAATTCACTTTCTCAAAATTTCTTGATCCCTGCCCTCCACCTTTGATAAGCATAAATATCTCTGCCACCTAGTCCCTGTGGCAAATTCTAGTTTTTCCCCAGCCCTCTGTCAGTGACTGACACACATATACACTGAACATTTGTACATCCCACAGCCAGCATGGTTTGTTTACTTTATTTTCTTTATGGTTCAGAATAAAATTTCCACGTGCTTGCGTTCCACAGATAAAATATTACCTTTGCAAATTACAAATGTTCTCACCCCAAGATTCTGGAACAAACTACAAAGTAGGACTGCCTTGATCTAATTAACACATTTGCTAACTGCTGATTCGAAGGGAAAATTGTCTTCAGCAGCGTCTGTATGTGCAAAACATGTACGTGCATCAATAATTCACTGCTGTCTTCACATCCGGTCACCTCTCAGCCCTTTCTTCTCCACTGACTCTCTTCTTACAGGGAAGGAGTTTGCAAAGCAGATCCTCTTAGGTCTGTGCACTCAGATCCAGCCAATGCTAATATCGTTCCATAGCCTTCAGCAAACGCTTGAGGATAAAAAGTAATGGCTGACGTGGGAATAAAACATTTGACACGCACCTCTGTGATTTGATGGGTTCTGTCCAAAGTTGTTTAAAAATATGAGCCCAACTAGACGCTTCTTTCCCCTGCCTGAATGCTCTGATGCTCTGATGATAATTGCATTCCTACCATCACACCTCTGACCAAGCCGTTCTCATTTCTCATGCCCAGTTTTTATGTCTTATAATCCACTCTCCAGCTGGGATGACTTCCTAACGGAAATCTGATGATGTCACCCTACCCTTACAGCACCTAATCACTCTCCATTTGCCTTGGGATGCAGCTTGACATCCTAGCTGACTTCCATGACCCCAGAGACCTGGCCTTTCCCTCTTAGGCCTCATCTCTCTCCACTCCCACCTTACCCAGAGAGTCAGCTTCTTGCATTTCCGTGAATGTGCAATGCTCTCTCTTTTGTTTGGTTTTTGAGACAGTGTCTCACTCTGTCACCTAGGCTGGAGTGCAATGGTGCAGTCACAGCTCACTGCAGCCTCAACCTCATGGGCTCAATCGATCCTCCCACCTCACCCTCCCTAGTAGGTGCAGCTGCAAGTGTGCGCCACCACGCTGGTTAATTTTGGTATTTTTGTAAAGACAGGGTTTTGCTATATTGCCCAGGCTGGTCTGGAGTCCTGGGCTCAAGCAATCCACCTGCCTTGGCCTTCCAAAGTGCTGACATTACAGATGTGAGCCACTGAACTCAGCCTGATGCTGTCTCTAGTCTTTGAAACTTTGCATCATAAACTACGTCCCTTGTCCTGGAATTCTCACCACCCATTCCCATCCCTTTACTCATTTCATCTAACTTTTTTTTACCTGACAATCTAGCTAACCATCACTTCCTCAATCACTCACCTTCCTGATAAGCATGTCCTCAACTTCACTCCTTCACCGCCTCTATGAGGTTAAGAGCCCCTTCTAATTATGCCTATTAAGCCCAGTATTTTCCCTGTTTCATAACTGCTACCTTTCCCCTTAGTCGTGAACATACTGCCTACTATAGAGTAAGCATCTAATACAGTGAGTGAGTAGATGAATGAAAGAAAAAACCTTCTTTATGAAACTTCATTTGGGTTCTCATTGCTCTCATTCATTCATTCATTCATCCTCAGAATGTTTTTTGAACATCTACCATGAGCCAGCAATGATGCTGGGTATTTAGGGGAAGCAAAGCTTAGCCTAGTTCTTGCACTCCTGGCACTCACACCAGCACCTCTCATTGCCCTGTGGGCATCCAGAAAGAAAACACAAGCTAACTAGTTCTTTGCAAGTGGCTTTGCCTTATACTAGGGCAGAACAAAACAGAGGAACCTTCCTGTAGCCAGTGAGTTCTGTAACATTGATTTCATGTTAGACCCATCTTCATTCCAGTGCAAGACTGACACAGATCTTTGCATCACAGAACTTTAAATATGATAGGAAAGACAGAAAAACAACCAATGACAATACAGCATGAAAATGCTCTGATAAGGGAAGTACTGGGTGTTACATCACAGAGAAGGATAACGTAGGCTAATCCGGGGAGGAGAAGCTCTGGAAAGACAATGGAAATGGTGGAAAATCATACTTAATTATGAGAGATGCTGAAACATGGCTCACAAACTAGAATAACAATTTCTAGGCCCCTAAAGCTACTACTTTGGCTCTCCTCTCTGTCTCTCTAGCATGTATAAGGAATTGGCAAATGATGAGGAAGCTAATCCAGTTTGGATTACCAGGAGAGGTGAGGAAGCTGAGGAGTAGTTCCTATTGGGGTTAGAATGTATGATTTACTTTTCTAATAGTGACCAAATCAAAGACAGCCTGCCTAGCTGAACCCATGAGTGGGTGGCAGCCAGTGTTTTACTGAGTCAAGAGAGTTGCTGATGCATAAGCAGCAGGAGGTTGAGTCATGTTTACCTGAAATGTGGGCAGAGCTGCCTTTCTTCTAGTAAAAACTAAATGTGGATGATGTTTAAAAATAATAGCGGTTGTTGTTTAATGGGTATAGAGATTGAAATTTGCAAGATAGAAAAGTTCTTGAGATCTTTTTCACAACAATGTGAATATACTTAACACTTAAAAATGGTTAGGATGATTAGTTTTATGTTTTGTGTCTTTTAACACATTAAATAGAAAAAAGTAATATCAGACTTCACGTCAATATAGATGTTAGAAATCCATAAAGAGGAGAAACTTATTCCTTCATTCAGCAAATACAGAGTGGACCCCACAGGACAGGCTCAGTGCAGATTGCTGGGGCCACAGAAGGTGTAAAATATGATCTGAGCCATCCTGCAAACAACAATCTCAGCTTACCATCAGGTCATCTCTATTTTCAACACAGAACTTTACACATTGATTTCAGAAATACATCTGCCTACGTAGCCATTTAATTGTAATTACTTATGGGTTAAAACAATTGCTGTTTATTTTTATCGGTAGAAAAAAATTAAGGAAAACATTTTTTCCTACCTCTAAGTCTTTATGTGTCTGTCTTAGTCTACACGTAACAGCATCAGGGAATTATAAAAGACTCCCAAACAAAAAGACACACAAATGGAATAGCCACAAGTCTTGGCATCAGAAGGCTTTGGTTTACATTTGAGCTCTGCCACTTACAAGTTATTGGAGCTCTCTGAGCCTCAAATTCCTCATCTGTAAAACGGGAATAATACCTATTTCATATTATTGACTGAGAATTAAATGAGATAACCAATAGGAAGCACCTAACTGATAGCAAAACTCAATAAATGCTAGTTCTTTCTTTCGTCTCTATAAGTAGGTGGACAGAGTTTCACTTGGGGAAAAAAACAGACTTATGAAAATCTGGAACTTAAAAGACAAGTATTTTAGGGCTCTGGTTTATAATTTCAGAAAAAGTAAATTGAGTTTGTAAACCGGTTAGCTTCAGGATTCAACCAAAGACGATTCAATTCCCAATCAAGACAGGGCTTTTAAAGCACAGAAACCTTTCCAGTACAACCCTCTACGACCAAAATACCCTTGATCCATTGACTTTGATTAAGTCTCAGGCAGTCTTCCAATGCATTAGCAGAGGGATCACTGCATGCAGGGGGAACACTCCTTAAGAAAATGGCTATGTGTAGGAGGCAACAGAGATAGATACACACATTCTCTTCCATGGTATGCAATGTTAAGTTCCGTAAGGTTCGGGCAACTAAAGAAAATTAGAATAAAAAAGCACATTGGTAGATATTAAGAAACATCTTGCAGAAGTGAGATGAGAGCATTCTGAAGACAAAGCAGGAGGGGAACAGAAAATCCTAGTGGTTCATGCTTAGACCCACGGGGTTCTTGGTTTGTAACCATGGAGGTTTACAATTTGTCTAAAAAGGCTTTACTGAGAACAAAGAAAAGGAGCAGAAGGAACCATGACATTGGCTATGTCCATTGACAAATCTATTGAATTCTAAGCTTGCTGCCTGGTTCCCCTGGGTCCAAATTTTGGCCACCAGGGTGACCAGATGACTTGTCATTTTCACCATAGACCTGAATATTATTGCTTGTGTTCCCTTGAAGATGCCTCTTCTTGGTGCTTCCTTCTACCTTCCGCCAAGAGCTCTGCCTACATTTCCAATGGCATCTAGATGGTAGACTCAGTTTCTGGGTCTTTTGCAGGCCTGTCCCCCTCACCTTGCCCAAAGCAGAATGAACCCTTGTCCCTTGCAGCAAGTTTTGCTATTAAAGTCACTGGGCATTTGAGGCCTTTGTCTTTGGATTATTAATCTGCTCTCCATGTACCCAGGACCCAAACAATGAGGGCATCTGTTGCAAATCCAATATTAGCAACAAACTGAAGTCACATCATCTTGTATAAAGAGAACACTGAGGGAGAAACATTTGGTCACTAGCAGAGACATGGCAGCATTGAACAAGGAGCTCTGTCAAATGCTTGGCTGTCTATTATTCAGGGGAGGGAGGAGAGGAGGGGAGGGAGAAACCTGAGGAGTATAAGCTTTTCTTCTTCCCATCTGTTCAGCTGTCCCAGGGCAATATGACATACTCTGAACAACTCCTACAATGTTTGACCCCAGGTCAGACATAAAGATCCACTGTGACCCTAGGACACACAGAGGACTTGGATGGCGCCATTAGAAACAGCCACTCTAGGGCTTGGGCATAGGAGGGCATGCCTTTGACAGAGGATCTGCCCCACTAACAAGCCCAGAACAAATCACCTGAATTAAAAACCTTTGGGCACAGGACTCACAAGCCCCCAGGTGTTTTACCTTTTCTGCTAGTACCAGAAGTAGAGTGAGATTGCTTAAGTTAGTCTCCATGGCCTGGGGCAACTTCCCAACCCAAATGGGTCATTTAGAATGTTACAGAGGTCAATGGGCCAACAGGTCAATTTGGCCAGTAGGGCTTCTGAGTTTTTTGAATTAGCTGCCGACATTGAAAAACCTGAAGACTTTAAAATAAAATTCCAAGTTCCAAGCTTCCCTTGAAAATTAAAAAAATGAGAGCCACATGGCCCTCATCCTCACATAACAACGGTCACCCCCACTCCCCAAGTCCTTGGCCTTATGATGAGGCACGAGCCGTGGTCCTGACAGCAACACTCACTTAGATAACTTTCCAGAGTCTAGTGGGATTTTGGATTTTCCACCAGGGGTCAAGAGTCTCACATGAGAGGGGCTGAGAGGAGATCTCTGGTTGAGTTTTCTCCAACCAAGTGACCTCTGGGTGCTGTGAACAGTGGACAAAAACAGAAAAGCAAGGAGAAGGACCTCATTTCAAGGAAAAACAAGCTTCCACCACAGAAAATCCAGGCCCCATTGGCACAGTGATTTGAGGGAGAGAGACACGGCCAGCCAGCACAGCTTGGATGCTGTGAACTGCATCACAGAGAAACAGAAACACTGGCCAACAAGCCTGTCCCAGCCTTGTCACGTGACCTCTTAGCTGGAATGAAGACTGGGGAAGGGTGGGGCGAGAAGAGAAGAATGTGCCCTCTTCTTGTCCCTTTGTGCTTCCACTTCTTTAGGGCCTGAAAAGAAGGAAAACAAACCAGGACTGTCGCTGGCAATTGCTGAAGAAACTAGACTCCCATCTATGCCTGCAGCCAAACTCCGCATGGACCAAATGCTAGATGGGTGGTTCTCAACCCTGACTGCACATTCGTGTCACTCAGGGAGCTTTTAAACCATCGTACTCCTGCCAATTACAACAGAATTTCTGGGAGGCGAGGGGATGGGGGCCCAGGCATCAGTATGTTTCAAATATGATTCTAATGGGAAGCCAAGGCTGAGAACCAATGTCCCAGAGCAGTGCCTCTCAACCAGAAACTTGCCCTTGACTTACCTGGGAGGATTAGTTAAAAATGCAGATTTGTGCAGGGAGCCGAGATCACGCCACTGCACTCCAGACTGGCACCTGGCAACAGAGCAAGACTCTGTCTCAAAAAAAAAAAAAAAAAAAAAATGCAGATCTGAGTCACAGGTCAGGGCTGCAGTCTGAGCTTCTGCACTTGGAACAAGCTTGCAAGTGATGCCTGTGCTTCTGGATCCCAGCCCACACTTTGGCGACAAGGAGCTGGAGCACCTGTGCTCTGTCATTCTCTCTTCAAATACTTCCAAAGAGAAACAGCAGGTCTATCACCTCTAAGCCTGAAAGTAACAATAGCAATAGCAATAAAAGTAATGATACTACTATTAAAATAATAAAATAATAACTAATAATAAAAACGTCAACAATAGCAAGACTTTGATGTGTGTTTCTTCCTGCCAAACACTGTGCTAAAGCTATACTTTTAAAAAAATATTCAACAAGAAGATGTGAAATAATTGCTCCTTCTTACCTTGAGTTATTTTCTACTCCAAGTGTTTTGCTTATATTATCTTTTTAGTCTTCACAACAACCCTTATTGTCCTGAGTGCTGTTGATATCGTTCCATTTAAGGGAAGACAGAGCCGAAATGCACAGAGATGAAGCTGCTTGCCAAGGCCACCCAGTTTACAAGGGCAGAGCTGGGTTTAGACACAGGGTGTGTACTGCTAATAAGCTGTCTACTCTGTCTTTCCAGGGAGCTGAGGGCTTGGAGTTCTGAGTCATTTGCCCATAGTCAATAGTGGAGCTAATCAATAGTGGAGCTAGGGTTCAAAACTCCATTGGCTTTGCTTTACAGACTGAGCTATTGGGAGTAGAAATGAATGAGGTATAGAAAGTGCTAGACACAGTTCTTGGCACATCATGAATACACATAATTTCTTTCTTTATTCCTTTTTTACCACTCCCCTAGAGCATTCCTTGGGGGCTGTCTTAGTTAGCTCAGGCCTCAATAACAAATTCCCTTAGACTAGATGGCTTAAATAACAAACATTCCTTTCTCACAATGCAAAATCTGGGAAGTCTGAGATAAAGGTGTCAGCATGGTGGGGCTCTTGATGAAGGCCCTCTTCCTGGTTTACAGACAGTCACGTTTTTGCTATGTCCTCACATGGCAGAGAATGAAATCTCTCTTGTGTCTCTCCTTTTCAGGGCATTAATCTGACTCATAAAGGCTTTACCCTCATGACCTAAAAACCTCCGAAAACCCCACCTGCAAATACCATCATTTGGGGATTAGAGTTTCAACATATGAATTTGGTGGGACACGTTCAGTCCATGTCAGGAGGCTGGGTCGTGGGAAGAGAGAATAGAACATAGCAAATGGCATTTAAATGACCCTGCCCCCTAAAGGAGCCAAGTAATGTCAATGACATAGGCAGAGGAAGGGAGAGGGTTGACAGTAGGTCACACCCACTTCCCAGAGTGAGGCAGCCAATGGGATGATCAAAGCCAGCCCCCACACCTCTGCAGGCTCATCCTGTGCCTGGCAGAACTGGCAGGAAAGGAATATAGGAACCTAAGGTAGCCGTTGCTCCCACGAAAGGGGATCTATGTCCATTTGCCAAGCATGATTGGGAGAAAGTAATCAAAGGGCTGCTGTGAGACCAGGAATGGACTGAAGCAGCTCTGAGAGCACATGTAGCTTTGGCACTGAACTTGAGGCTGACTGCTCCCAACAGAAGACACATTTCTCCAGGGGTTCTAAAACTAGCAGCATGCAGGAGAGCCCGGATATTGCTACATTTTCTTAGAAGAAATTGTGACGTGGTGAAAGTGCCTAACTTCTTGTCTGTGTCTCCATCCAAGCTGACTATATCTCCGTCTTACGTTCTATCCTCAGCAACTAGTATAGTGCCTAGCATGGAAAGAGTGCTTAATTAACAATATTAATTGAATGAATGAATGAATGGATGCATGGATGGATGAATGAATGAATGAAAATATTTTATTGAAATATGATAAAGAATTTATTCTCTGGCTCTTCAAGTTATTTCAACCCCCTACTTAGTACTGGCTATCTTATTTTAAAAGATAATTAATGTGAAAGCAATAATGCTTTAATAGAGAACTATTTATTTTACCTATTTCTTATTATGCTAGCCTATTTTTTTTACTTTTATTGATGTTTCAGGTCACTTATTCATTTAAACAACAATATTCATTGAGTTTTCACTGTACAGAAAAAAAAAGGAAAGACAACAGCCAATTGTATTAATCTGATCTAATCAACAATATGAAACTATATGTAAAATAAAGTACTTATGATTTTAGATGGCCATGTGTAAGTATAGCCAAGATGATATCATCATGAGACGCAAGGTTAGGCCACTTGGTGCCTAAGGAGCTTCTCAGGTGGGAGAAACTTACTCAGTAGACACCTGATATTCATAAGGAATGGATTCTGAGATCTTTGCAAATTCCGAGTCCTAGCACTTTTCTAAATAATATCTTTATCTGGAGCCAAGGTTTTCCTGTGCATAGCCTTAATACTCCAGATCTACTGACTGTCTAACTCTCATACCTGATCTCCCACCTAGCAGCTGTTTTTCCAGGAAATTCCTACTGCAGGCTCCGATTTGCAGTTTCTCATAAGCTGCTGAAATGACTGTTGTTAACTTAGTGAATGCCAGGGATCTGCTGTGACTGCTAGAGTCCAATCCAATTTGACTACTAGTATGAAGTGGCTAGTGGGTGTCAGATACATGCCATGTTAGCTGACACAGCAGGGAACCAAAAAATGTAATTCCTGCTCTCATAGGATTTGCATCTGGTAGGAAAGACAGAGCCATTCAGAGAGTTGGTTGTGAATTGTGAGTACTTTCAAAGGCTCTGTGGTCCCCCAAGTTCCTCCACCTCCTGCTTACCTGAAACATCAACCACTCCACCTACTCAGGGGTTTCTGGAGGAGCATGCACTAAGTGAGTTAAAACATTTATGCTTGCCTCATCCCCCTCATTCAGATTCCTGCCTGGGCTCTTACTCCCTCACTCCTACACGCCAGCCTCTTTGCTAATCTGTGAGCACATGTTCCTATCTCAGGGTATTTGCACTTGTCCCTCTGCCCACAATGATGCCCCATGCCCGTGGTCACAGGCTCAGTCAAACATCCCCCAGAGGTTTTTCTAGCCATCCTATCAGATAAAGCAGCCTCTGTTACTCTAACCCCTTACTCTACTTCATTTTTCCTCATAGCCCTTACAATTATTTGACATGTTATTATATATCACTCTTGATAATGAAAATAGATGCTCTGAGAGAGTTGAAACGTCTTTGTCTTTTTCACTGTTGTGTTCCCATTCCAAGAACAGGGTCTGGAACAGTAGGTTCTCAGTAAACATTTATTGAATGAGTAAATGACTAAATGTGTCCTGAAATATGTAGACAGACACAATGTGAATCTTTTAAGAAGAGGCTCTGAGGGATGAGACAAAAAAATAAAAGATTTTGACTGGGTGCAGTAGCTCACACCTGTAATCCCGGCACTTTGGGAAGCCGAGGCAGGTGGATTACGAGGTCAGGAGTTCGAGACCAGCCTGATCAACAGGTGAAACCCTGTCTCTACTAAAAATACAAAAATTAGCTGTGCGTGGTGGCACGCACCTGTAATCCCAGCTACTCGGGAAGCTGAGACAGGAGACTCACTTGAACCCAGGAGGTAGAGGTTGTAGTGAGCCGAGATCATGCCATTGCATTCCAGCCTGGGTGACAGAGCAAGACTCTGACTCTAAATAAATAAATAAATAAATAAATAAATAAAATATTTTGATGAGAACAGGAAAAGATGCTCTCAGAGATCTACAGGCCTGGATGTGGCACTCTTTGGGTGGAGGGCCCTGAACTATCAGGACACAAAGAAACTGGATGCCAGGATACCAGTAGCATAAATATTACATTTTTGTAGGGTGGCCTCCAACAATGACACCCTTTTCCTACACTGCTCAGGTCTGTCCCTCCTTTGTCTACCTGAAACTGCTTATCTCCATAACATCCAGCACTTGCTGCGGATTAGTGAGCAGCGTCTCCAGGTATTACCCTGATGGTTGCTGCAGATCAGTGGCAACAAGGAGCAGCAAGAGAATGTTAGAAATTTCAGCTCGAGAGGCTGGTGAGCAGAGTGGGATCCGCAAGGTAGCTGGAGTGAAGGGCTGTTCCCTAGTCTGGTTCTGTTCAGCTCAGATAGGTTTCCTTCCCACTTATCTCTGCAGCCAATTCCTAGCAACCGTTTGTGGTTTTCTACTTAAAGCAATGTTAGGTAATTAAAACACTGAAACAACAACAACAAAAAAAAACTTCTAATTTCCATGTGGTTACAACTCAGTGAAATAAATGTCAGGGTAACGTTATTTCTAAATATCTGGAAAGGACTGCTTAAACATACACAAAATAGTTAATGTAATGGTTAATCTTTATGAATAATTTAGTGTGGCCAAGTAGTCAGCCAAAACCTACAACTGAAATTTTAAAATAAATCTTAGAGTCAAGACTTCAACACCAACCTCTGCAAGTGTGCATCCAAGTACAGTTTCTAACGCACACCTTACAAATATGGGCATATACGTTATAGTAATAATAGCCAACATTTATTTAGCACGAATTGTGTTTGCTTTGGTCTGAACTTGTTGTGTGCCAACTCTAACACAGGTGCAAATGGCTAAGAGCTCCCTTTGTCCAAATAAGGAAGTGGAGAGCCAGAGGAAAGAGATGTTTTACTGAAAGATTACTCAATACGCTAGTGTAGGAGTTCTGAAAAAAAGGTTGGGTCTTCTGGCTCCTGACTGTTTTTGAAATCTTAACCTTGCCCTGGCAACACTGCAACAAGGCCAAATACAACAAGGAGAGGAATGTGCAAATAAGCATATGTGAGCTTTTGTACAAATATGTGAGTAGATCATGAGAAAAAACAAGTTTCCTGTTAGTGAAAGTAATAGGTAGAAGACAGTTTGGCAGTTTCTTACAAAACTAAACATACTCTCACCATATCATTCCACAAACGAGCTCCTTAGTATTTACCCAAATGAGCTGAATATTTTCCCCCCACACAAAAGCCTGCACAGAAATCTTTACCTCGTTTTTACTGATAATTGTAAAACTTGGAAGCAACCAAGATGTCCTTCAATATATGAATGAATAAATAAACTGTGATACATTCAGACAATGGAATATTATTTGGCAATTTAAAAAAAAGGAGCTTTCAAGCCACAAGACATGGAGGAAATTTAAATATATATTACTAAGTGAAAAAAAGCCAATCTGAAAAGGCTCCATGCTCCATGATTCGAGCTATATGACATTGCAGAAAAGGCAAAACTATGGAGGCAGTAAAAAGAGTAGTGGTTGCCAGGGGTTAAGGAGGGATGAATGGATGGAGAACAGAGGATGTTTTAGGGCAGTGAAACTACTCTGAATGATACTATAAAGGTGGATACTTATCATTACAAGTCATTTGTCCAGACCTAAAGAACATACAACACCAAGATAGAATCCTAATGTAAACTATGAGTTTTGGGTGATAATGGTGTATTCTTCAATTGGATCATCAGTTCTAACAAATTCACCACTCTGGTGGGGGATGTTGATGAGGGAGGCTATGTATGTGTGGGGACAGGGTCTATAGAAGAACTCTAACTTCTACTCAGTTTTGCCATAAACTATTCTAAAAAATAAAATATGTTAATTAAAAAAAAAGTAATGGGTAGGGCTGTGGGAGTGGTGATGAGGAAAATGGTAGAACTGAGCATTGCAGAAATAAAGGATATGAGAGTAGGTCCCTGCCTTTGGGTTTATCCTAGAGGTAGGGGGAGAATGCCTAGATGCACAGAATTCGTGCTGCAATCCATCGAGCACCTCCTACGTGCCCATCACATTTACATTGCACAATATCTTCACAGAAATCCTGCACTGTAATTTTGGCTCAGAGAAAATCAATTATTTTTTGCTGAAAGTCACATGGCCGCAAAGTGGCAAGACCAGGTTCGAATGCTGTTCAGCTGGCTCTACATCTGGTCTTCCTCTGTAAATAACTGCTGGAAAGGTAAAAGCAGTGACTAAGGAACAGGTTTGCTTTACTAAACACATCATGCTTCAGAATCAGCTTCGTATGCATGATACACAGCAGGCCAATGGATGGATTATATTCGAGGCTAGAGGGAAAACATAAAACCACCTCAACAGCATCATCATTTATTTATTTCACCATTAAAAGAAAAATGAGGGGCTGTGAGGGAGGTGACAGGTGACAGAAGGAATAATTAACAGAGAATCATTACTACTACCCTGATACTGCCTTCCTAGAATTTCTCATACTAAGGATGCAAGGTCGTTTGTGATGGACAAACAGAGGCAGACGTTCCTGGGAGTCACCCTCTCTTTGATAGCGAAGGAAGAAAACCCTCTGCAGCTCTGGAGCCATGCCAGGGAAGCTTGCTGCGCAGCCAGGTGCCACTATATGGAGTGGCTTGGGCCCAGGGAAATCGAGCTTGGTTCATCCCAGTCACCATTTTGGCCCAGGCCTCTTGACCTCCCATTTACTGATGGGGGGACTGAAGTGGCAGGAAGATGCAGAAATGCAAAGGAACAGAGAGGAAAGCAGTGGGAGGACTCGGAGCAGAAAGCCACATGCTTTCAGGACTAGGCCTTTAGCTTCATCTCAACACTTCTGTTCTGTGGCAGCCAATCTGAGAATCCAGTTCAGCAGCATGAACTCCTTTCATAGGGCCCTCCACTACAGTTACTTAAACCTTTTTAACTTTTCATCTCAAATGTTGCAAAAGATTTCTGTAACTCCAGTTACAACAGAGTTTTCTCTACTCTTTGAATATCACCTAAGGGACTGATTGTCTTCTTTGGCCAGTGGCAAGACTCCAGCCCCCAGAGATATTGTCTCACCCACTAACCTGAGGCCCATCTTTCAACAGGAGGCCTAACAGGAGGTGGATGGAGATTCTCCCACACGGTGCCCTACCAGTGGACATTTCCCCCGACAACCAGAACCTCACTGTGTAGTTCTGGTTGTGCTGTGAAAAGAGAAATCCCTCTCCGAACATCCTTTCCAGCACCCAATGAGGAATAGCACAGAGCCTTTGTTGTAACTAAGTTCCCCAGACCCCACTAGACCCAAGCAGGCTTCCTCAAGTCTCCTTTCTTCTCTGTAGTACATGGCTGGGACTCGGCCCATCTTCTTCGCCTCTTTCTAGGTTCACCCACCCTATTCTTCAATTTCCATCTTGGTGACAGAGGGAGTTAAAATCTCTCTCCCTGCCTACTTCCTTGCTACTCCAGAGAGAGAACAAAGGCTTCACTCCCTATTGCTGCAGGGAAGCAGAAGTCAGTACACACACATATTCACACACTTACACAGACACACACACAGTTTTAGTACCCTACAAAGCTCTTGTCTGAATGCCATTAGACTAATTTTCCACTCCCATCTCAGATGGTAATTATAGATCCTTGCTATGGTTTGAATATTTTCCCCTCCAAAATTCACGTTGACATGTACTTTTCAAGGTGACAGTATTGAGAGGTGAGGCCTTTAGGAAGTGATTGATTAGTAACAGCTCTGCCCTCATGAATGGATTAGTCTATTGGTAGATTAATGGATGAACGGGTTGATGGATTAGTGAGCTATTATGAGAGTGGGCTGGTGGCTGTGTAAGAAGAAAAAAAAGACCTGAGCTAGTGCGCTCAGCCCCCTCGTCATGTGATTCCCTGCACCGACTCTGCACAGAGTCCCCACCAGCAAGAAGACCCTCACAAGATGCAGTCCCTTAACCTCCTACTTCTCAGTCTGCATAAGTGTAAGAAATAAATTCCTTTTCTTTATAAATTACCCAGTTTCAGGTGTTCTGTAATAAGTGACAGAAAATGAACTAAGATAGTGGACTTAGAAGATGGGCTAGGACAACTCTTTGGACTTGCCCCTCTATTTTTATTCTCCTAAGGTTGCTCACCTAAACTCTTCCTTATTCTGACCCAGACTTTTGTAAAGGCCATGCAGAACCTATATTCCCAGGTGGTCTCTAAATAGGCAATCAAGAGAAACTAATAATGACTATTAATTAAGCCTTCAGTATGTAGTAGGCACTGTTAGAACATGATTTGCATGGATTAGCTTATATGGTCCTTACAGCAATCTGTGAAGTGGGCATATTATTCCCATTTTGGAGATGAGGAATCTGAGGCTCATAGAGAGTAAATTAATTTGCTTAAGTTGCCATAACTTGTAGTGAGTGGCAGAGCAAGGATTTGAACCTACACCTGCTTGATGCCAAACCTAATCCTTTTCACCGCAACACTCTGTTCCTGGAGACTACAGAACAGTTTAAATCTGGGTGGACCTATTTATTTGGTAATGCTTATTTCCCTATATTGATACACAGAGAACAACAAAAACCTCAAAAGGGCAAAAAAATCCCTTAACCATCTAACATCAAGTTTATTTATGACTCTGAGCTACTATCTAGTCAGCTGGGATCTTTACCAACTCATCATCACATAGAATACTGGTTTATTTTATTGATAATATTATTCTGATAGAACCAGGAGAACAGAAAGTAGCAAATATTCTAGGTGACTTGGTAAAACATATCTACCAGAAGATGAAAGAGAAATATGACTGGAATGCAAGTTCTTGCTAACTCAGTGAAGTTCTTTTACACCTAGCGGTGTAGGCTAGATTAGGCTATCACCTTCAAACTGAAGGATAAACCGAGGAACCCTAAACCTTCAAATACTAAGATGGAGACAGAGAGCTTCATGGATCTCTTGGGAATTTGGAGGTAGCACATACCATTTACCAGGGGAACCAAAGGCTGCCTGTTCTGCATAGGGCCCAGAGAGAGAAAAACACTTTCCACCAAGCTAAGACTGTAGGAAAAGCAACTTTGCCACATTTTCCTTAAAACCCAGAAGCCCCAATTATGCCCAAAGCTTCTGACAGATCAGGTTGCACTTGACTGCACAGTGGAATCACCTGATTGATTCCATTGCACTTATAAACTTTATTTATTTGTTTGTGTTTTAGAAATAGGATCTTGCTCTTTTCCTCAGGCTGAAGTGCAGTGGCACAATCATAGCTCACTACAGCCTCAAACTCCTGGACTCCAGGGATCCTCCCACCTCAGCCTCTTGAGTAGCTAGGAATACAGGCATGCACTACCACGCCCACCTTGGGAACTTAAAAATAGTGTTGATACCTACATCCCACTTCCAGAGATACTGATTTAATTGGTTGAGAACCAGCAACCTACAGAGAACAGTGGTTTTCAAACTTTAGTGCACATTAGAATCACCTGGTGGGCTTATTAAACCAGATTGCTGGGTCTAATTTCTAATTCTGTATGTCTGGGAAGTGAGGCCCTAGAATTGGCCTCGCCAATTCTGGAATTTTCTAACACATTCCCAGGTGATACCGATTCTGTTGCAAGGAGCTAACAACACTTTGAAAAACACTGATGTTTCATATCAAGCTGCCACAGGAGAATCACAATGGAGTTTTCTACATCCTTGCTACTTAAAGAATAGCCCATGACCTGCAGCACTGACAATAACAGGGATTTTATTAAACATGCAGAATCTCAGGCCCCAGATCAAACTTACTGAATTGAAATCTGCATTTTAACATGATCCCCCACAGGATTCAAATGTACATTTAGTTTGAAAACCACTGTTCTGGGTTTTTGAAGCAAATCCATGCTGTATTTCATAGATGATTCTCCT
Organism: Ateles fusciceps; assembly: GCA_036589455.1. Classification (NCBI taxonomy): domain Eukaryota; kingdom Metazoa; phylum Chordata; class Mammalia; order Primates; family Atelidae; genus Ateles; species Ateles fusciceps. The sequence continues at coordinate 7,125,190 of JAZHEH010002496.1, forward strand.
CTCTGAGTAAATGACAATTCTTCATTGGAACCTCTTCCCTTGCTTTTGGGCCCTGGCAGAGACCAAAAACATGACCACAGGTGACCATATGACCTGAGCCTCCCATCATGAGCTGGGTGATGACTGACCCAATAAGCCACAAAGTGAGTCCCACCTGCCAGCTCTCTACCATCAAGCAGAAATAAGACTGAAATGACCAAGAGGGAACACGTTCTGAAGACAAAGTAAATCACATAAACAGGTTACTTACACTCCCCAGCAGGCCTGCTCTTGCCACACTGCTATCCTCTTCCAGTCTTCACAAGTAGCCTTGCAGGGAGTTCTCTGGTAAGCAATTGATTGAGGAAGAAAAATTATCAAGCTGAGTTACAAATGGCTGTGCATTAGAGTGGATCATGGTGGCGTTATAGCCTATACAGTATGCCCCTGAACAATTTTGGAGAAGGGATATTTATATAAAATTTATGATATATATTATAGAGAGACAATATACATATCTTTAATATATATATTCTACATATGATATCTACATCTTTATATATGTATATGTGTACATGTATATACACACACATGGTATGTATATGTATACGAACATGTACATGTATATGTATATATCTCAATAAAAATAAATAGTGAATCCAGAAGTAAACTTACCCAGTATGGATACTAGTATATGGTAGAGGTGGCTGATCGGATAGCAAAGGGAGTTTTCAGTAAATAGTGCAGAGAAAACTGATATCCAAGTAGGAAAACAATTATGTTAGATTTCTACCTCACCACATGCACAAAAATCAATTCCAGTTGTATCTTTACTACCTGAGATTAGAGAAAAAGACACATAAAATACTAACCACAAAATGTTTGAAGAATTCGGCTGCATTAAAGTAAAAATAATTCATCAAAACACATCTTAAAGTGAGTTAAAAAGCCACAGAATGGGAAAATATATTTATAGGACATAAAGACAAATAAGATCCAGGTACGTAGAAAGTACCTTTAAATTGTTAAGAAGAGACAAATAACCCAATAGGAAGAAGGACAAATTCTTGAAAAGACACTTCACAAAGAAGGATCTCCAAGTGACTAAAACACTCAAAAAAGGTACTTCTTTGGTAATCAGGGTAAAGAAAATAAAAACCAAATGAAATACCACTATATCCCCATCAGATTTGCAAATATTAAAAGGTCTGACATTAACAAGTGTTAATGAAAATGTGGAGCAACTGGAATTTCATCAATTGATGACAATAGTATATATTGGTAGAACTACTTTGGAAAATAGTTGAAAATTATCTAACAAAATTGAATATGTACTTGACCTATATAACCCAGCAAATGCACTTTTAGGATTGATATCTGAAATGTATATACACATGTACATCAGGGTATATGTATAAAAATATTCATTGCTTCCTTATTCAAAATAACTAAAATGGGAAACAACCCAGATGTCCATCAATAGAAGAGTAAAAACTGAATTATGATTTATTCATTAGTAAAACACTACACAGAATAAAAATAAACTTCAGACACATGCAACAATACCGAGAATCTTAAAGACATAATATCCAGCAATATAATCAGTACACACAAAGTTCCGTTTATACAGAGCTCAGGAACAAAACTAAGCAGGATTTTTAGAAATGCACTTACAGATGATAACTGACCCACTATCAAGGAAAGTAGTTAACATTGCTCTTAAAGTCCTGGAAATTCTTGATTTTTCTTTCTCAATTTCTACAACCCCCATCCCCCCACTCAGTCTTCCCCCAACTCAGTAAACAGCACCCTCATCCATTTAGCATTTCAAGCCAGTAAGAGAGAAATCATCCTTAATTCTGGTTTTTCATTAATTTCCCTGCTTCTAATCTATTACGTGTCTTATTAGATCTAAGACCAATATATTTCCTGAGTATGTCTATTTATGTCCCTTACCAACACTACCACTGAAGTCTAAGCAATTGTCACCTTTCTTTCTGGATTACTTCAACAGCCTCACAGCTTCCACTCTTGACCACATACACTCCATTCTGCACTCAGCCCTCATAGTGATCATCATAAAGGATAAAACGCTGTGGCCAGTTAGCTCAGTTGTTTAGGTCACGGTGCTAATAAAATGTAAAACATGTCGCATCACTCTTCTGCATGGGTCCATGTCCTCTGTATGCCACGTATTCCACATGTAGAGAAGAGGTAGGGTATGTTCACACCTTCAATGACAACTACACATTTCTGCTCCAAGAGGTCCAAAATTGTTCCTAGGTTTCAAAGTTTTTAACATCTCAAGAACTGCTGATTTTAACATCATATTTTGGTCCCATGTTTAAGATGTTCTACAGATATTTTTACTTCAAAGCTTCAAACTCCAGCTATGCCTGGGTCTTATACTACCCCCAGAAATTAACAATGCTCCCCTACCCCTAGGGCTGCCCCCTGTCCCACTCCGTCCCATTTAATAAATATACCTCCCCTCCATTCGCCACCTGCTGGACGTTAGTGGCTACTACGACGCCATGGATGTCCTGACTTTTCATTTCTCAGACAGGCCTGCTCTGTATGTGTCTTTGTATTCTATGTAGATTTATATTTGTAAAATATTACATTTGTCATGACCAGAAGAAATGTCATTATTGTAAAATTTAGATTCTGGATTCTACATATGGAAACAGTATTATGCAAAACATAACTACTGTTATAACACGAAAATGTGGGATGCATATCTGTCACAGACCACTGCCACCTTGTCAGTTCATTAAAGAATCCAATCCTGGATTTAGCAGTTTCTGCACAAAGGGAATGGACTATTTTTATTGATAATTCAGTCAAAAATATTAATGAAGATCTCTATGATTAAAAGAATAAGTTTATTCAATTGACTCCAATATAATCCTATTGTCACCAGATCATAAACACCAAATTGTTATTTTCCCTTTGCTAGTAAAGGTATAAGCAGAAACAATTTGAAAAGAAAACATAACACCTAGTAGGGATAATGATGAAAGCCAAAATGAATTATTTGAAAAGAATTTTAGAAGTAAAAAACCACAGATATGAGGAGAAAAGAAACTACAAATAAACTGCATCGTGATAAAAGAATAAAGCACATAGCTAAAAACCTATGTTTAATTATAATTTTTAAAAAATTATAATTATTTTTTATAATTTTATAAAGAAAATTTATTTTAAAGAAATTTTCTTTTTATAAAGAAAATTATTAGCACCAAGTGGTTCTCGAGTTAATTATAATTTTTTTTAAATTGTAATTAACTCTCGAGAACCACTTGGTGCTAATAATTTTCTCAAAAGTACAAATATCCAAGTTATACAGAAAATAAAACAACCTACTTTCCACCAAAAATTCCTAACTTTATTTTGAGAAAAGGTAACACCAAGAAAACAATTTAAACTGCAGAAATAATGGTTAGTGTAAAAAAAATCATAATCAAAAAGATATACCATGTTATAAGTACTTAACAAACTTATAAACCATTTCTTCCATAAGATTCTCCATATTTTAAGTTCATACACGTTGTTATGATCAGATTTACAATTTTTCAGAAAAGCCGGGAAAAAGGTGTGATTATCATCAGCTAGATGTGCTCACTGCATGCTCCATTATTTATCTGCAAGGCCTGAGTCACTGGAAGTGCAGTTGACAGGCATTTTAATAAACTGGACAGCCATTTGTTCTTCAGGACAAGGCGTGTTTCCCCAGAAGCAATCAGAAGAAAACAGGAAGCAGCTCAGCATTCTGCACTGCAACAGGCCACCTTAATAACTAACCAGCATCACTCAACCGCTAGGCAGCCCGGCCTGGTGCACAAAAACACAGAAGAGATTAGAATTGTGTTTGCTAAAAACCCAGTCCTTTCACATGAAAAAATCTTTATACAGATTTGGGTCATACTACGTTTTAGACTTGGAGATAAAATTATCCACATTAATTTACAACACCTTTTGTAGGGTTTTAACTTTAAGGAATGAAGGCAATGTTGAAGCAATGTGGTAACAGCGTTAGGCTGTGCGTAATGCCTGCACAAGTTTCCTTAAAAGTCAGGAGGCCACAAATTAGGTTACCAATCTGTTCATTTCAAACCTAAACAGTCAGCTCTACAGAAAGAAAAATAAATTTTTGTCTCAAATATCCAAACCCAAAATGTAATCCTAGGTCGTTTACCTCCTAAATTACAAGAAAATGTGAATAACAACAAAACAGCACATAGAATGAATTTTGCCACCTGATGCAAAGCTTCAAACTAGTAAAAAGGTAGAAAAGTACGACACAACCTTTTCAATAGGCAGTCCCTTCTTCCAGGGACTCTGCTTTCAGGGACTGAGTATCTGATCCTTTTTCCCAAGTCCTCCATTACGTGGCTTGCTGTTGCATCATTTTCTTAAGAGGACACCTGTCCTTCCTCTTCAGGAGACTTGGGGCCCCTCTTGGATCGAGACCTGGACTTGGATTTCCTCTTGGATACCCGGGAGGGCTCCCAGTCATAGATGAAGACCTGGACCGTGAGCGAGACCTGGAGGCCGAGGACGACTTGGATCGTCGCGCAGACCTCGATTTGGAGGTTGATGCAGAGCGAGAGCCAGTGGAGGACCCAGACTTCGAGTGAGACCGGCTGCTGTGATATCGGCCGTAGCGAGAGCGGCTGTAGCGAGAGCGGCTGTAACCAGATGAGCTGTAGCGAGATTCCCTGTAGCGAGATCGGCTGTAGCGAGATCGGCTGTGAGGAGATCGGCTGTAGCGAGATCGTCTGTAGGGAGAGCGGCTGTGATGCGACCTGCTGTGAGGAGATCGGCTGTAGGGAGACCGGCTATGGCGAGACCCCTTATGGCGAGATCGGCTGCGGGACCTGGAGCAGCTCGGACCCCGGGAACGGCTGCGGTGTCGCCGCCTCGGGCTGCGGCTCCGCCGTCCGTAGCCGCCGCCCCCGGCCCTGCTGCGTGGCGCTCCATGGCGGCTGCGAGGCAGGTCCCGGCGGCCATAGCGCGCCACCTGCACCCGCAGCTCGCGTCCGTCCAGCTCCGCCCCGTCCATGGCGGCCTCGGCGTCTTCCGCATCGCGCTGGTCGTGGAAGCGGACGAAGGCGAAGCCCCGGGGCGCCTTGGTGTGCGGCTCCCGCGGGATGTACACGTCGCCCACGCGCCCGTATTTCTCGAACACGCGCCTCAGGCTGTCGGGGAGAGGTGCGGTAGGTCAGGTTGTCCACCTTCAGGGTGATCATACCGTCCACGTCGGGAGGGGGGCGACCGCAGCTCATGGCTCCTGGAGCGGCCTGGGCCGGGGAACTGGCGCTGCCCTGGGCGCGGGCGGTGAGACCGGCGTTCCTCTCTAGCGGTTGCGCCCCGCGTGGGGGACGCCGGGAAAAGATCGGCGGAGAGGCGGGCCGCCAAGCTCCGCAGGGAGCGCCCTGGAGCAGCAACTCGCAAATTCCCAGTTCCAGGCCAAATACTCCAGGACCCAGAGGAAGGTTTCCTCTTGGTGGCTGAACTCCAAATGAAGCCGGGGCCCAGAGATCCTGGCTTTATACCTAGGCAACGTCCTAACCTAATCAGAGCCCAGATAATGTGATCACTGGGCTGGGTTTAGATTGGACGTCCCACCCACCCATGCTTCTTCCTTTTATTTTACATTTTAAATCAATCTTTAGATCAAAGCTAAGTGATAAAAGGTCGGTCTATGGAAACAGGCAATCCAGACAAATATTAATGAAACTGAAATCTAACGCTTTTTTATAGTAATTGAAAATTACTGAAAATTCACTAGGAAGACGTTGCAGTGATGAACTTTAAGCACCTAAACACACTACAGCGACACACATAGAGAGCCGAGACAGAGTTATAAGGTAAAACTGAAAAATCTGCACTCAGGATGGAAGTTTTTTTTCCTTGTAACGCCATTGTCTCAGAAATCAATAGTGCAGGGAACAAAACTAGTAATGCAATAATAATTTGCACAACAAACAACACTTTGATCATATAACCTGCAATAACCAAAAATATGTCGAAAACATTTACCAAAATTTCCCAATACAAGACTACAAAATAAATATCAATTAAAATGTCATAGTTCAATAAATTGAGCACATCTTGATCTCAGTGAAATGATATTGAAGGTCAAAGATAAAACACCTGAATCCAGTCATATTTATTTGAAAATTAATAACCACATTTCTAAAACTCTTACTTTTCTATGTTGAAGTCAAGCAATTAGTAAAACAAAACCAAAACAAAAAAGAAAATAAAACATTAAAAGGATAGAATTATAAATAAAAGGGACAATATGTTTTTTTTAAAAAGATGATTAATAAAACTGAAATCTAACACTTTTAAAGAAAGAAAAACCTAGCAATACTGATGAAGAAATAGTTTCTACCTCTGGAAAGGAAATATACAGAAAGGGCCGAGAGCATCTTAGACTGCTGGAAAATAAGGGTATGGTAAATAGAAAGAAAACAAAAGTATTTATGGGCTAATTTTTGAGTGGTACAAAAACCAATAAAACAGCTCCCAATGGCCAAATATTGAATAATTTAAGGAACAAACTAAAGTACTGCTATCTTATATTCTAAAATATAAAATAAATATGAATTGTGCTGTTGTAAATAAATGATTAGGTAAATTAACACATTGGAGAGAAGAGACCAAAGCTCCTCTGCAGGAAAATTCTAAATAAATTAATTAAAATGTTGCTTCTTTGAAAATGTTATGTAACCTCATATAAATAGAATTTAAAAAAATATTTTAATGTATCTTGAGTTTCATTTCCCTCATCTACATCATTCCGTGTAGCTGATACTTGGTCCCGTTGCCTGCTGTAAGGTGTTCGATGGTATAAATGTTTGTATTGCTGATGGGCACTTGTGTTGTTTCCACTTTTGGCCTCTTACAGTGTTGCTCAGAACATGCTTGAACATGTATACTGGAGCTCATGTGTCCCCTTATCTATGAATGGATCCCTTGTCATAGAATACAGGCAGCCCACTGTAACCTCTGGGTTCAGCATCAGTGAATTCTGCCAAATGTGGGGAAGAAATTATTCAGAAGAAAAAAAACAATAAAAATAAATAAAACACATTACAGTAAGCAATTATTCACATATCTTTTTCATCATAATGTAAGTAATCTAGAGATGAATTAAAGTATTTGGGAAGGTATGTATAAGTTACGTGCTCATACCAAGCCATCTTATATATGGACTTGAAAATCCTCAGAATCCTCAGGGGTTACTAAGGACCAAGTTCCCTCCACCTGCAGGATATCAAGGGACAACTGTATGTGAATTCAAACTTTATTATGCCTGATTGTTTTTCAACAGTTTTTTTTTTAACCAATTTACACAAAATAGCTGTGTATAAGGGTGCTTAATGCTCTTCACTTTTGCAAACCTTTGGCGAATATCAGACTTTTTAATTTTTAGCCAGTTAGGTGAGGGCATTAAGATTTGTGTTACTTATGATTGCGTCCCCACACAACAGCCTGGGTAACACAGTGAGACTTAAAACTTGAAAAAAAAATTTTCATTTTCCTAATTACAAATAAGAGTGAGTAATTTTTTCATGTTCCTTGGCCATTTGGATATTCTCACTTATGAAATGCCTATTATGTATTTGATCCATTTCTCTATCGGTCGGTGTTCTCTGCACTAGCTCTTTATGTATACTGGATATCAGCTCTTTACTGGATATGAGTAATACAATGTTGGTTCACATTCCTTGGTTTGTCGTTTCTCTCTATTTTTCATATCTTTTGATGAACAGAAATCCCTCTTTATTTCTGACAGTAAAATATTATTTAAAATAGCTAACATACCTGGTGATTATAAAATGGCAAACACTGTTCAATTTACTCCTCATAGAATAACTTATTTAATTCTCACTATGACCTATAAGAAAAACCATACCTCTGAGTTTCAGATGACAGAACTGAGTCATGGAAACATTAAGTCACTGGTTCAAGGTGGTAGAGCTAGCACTGTTAGAATCTAACACTGTTACAGTCAAATATTTGACAATCTCCAAAATGATTCCTTTAAACAAACAAACAAAAAAATGACCCCTTCCTTATAAACTGTTATATTTGAGTTGAGAACAACAGAACATCTAAGCACAGTATACTGAGACCAGACACAGATGCATGTACAGTTGGCCCTGGAACAATGAGGGGGTTTAGGGTGCCGAAACCCTGTGCAGCTGAAACTTCTTAAATACTTTTGACTCCCCGAAAAACGAAAGTGCTAATTGCCTATCATTCACTGGAAAACTTACAGATATGATAAACGGTTGATTAACACAGATTTTGTATGTTACATGTATACTGTATTCTTACAGTAAAGAAAGCTAGAGAAAAGAAAATGTTTTTAAGAAAATTATAAGGAGAAAATGTAACCGTTTACAAGATGAATAGCCCGTCTGAAAATGGCTGGCAACCTCTCTGCAGACCTCAATGTACACTACACATCAGGCATTTCAACTTTCCTCTGCCTCTTGGGAAGCCCAGGCCAGAACTGTGCTGAACAGGAATCTTATCTGGTTCCTGGGGTTGGCATAAGCAGGAGTTATCACTTGACATTTGGCACCATATTTCATAGCCGTGGGTCCAGAGGACGGATCATGCTTTAGAGGAAAATGTCTCCAAATTCAGTGGCATATCTCTATCTGGCTTCAGCCCCACCAGATGAGTCAGGGGCCTGGGAAATTCTGGAAAATGTAGTTGGGAACAGAACTCTAGAGGCATAAGAGTGGTCCATTGCTACAACCTTGGCCATGTTCAGCACGGTTTTCTGGTCCCCACCCGTGTCCCTGGGCAACTTAATCAAAGGCACAGCGACATTGGGAGGAGTGATGAGGACATCAGGAAGATTACTAACAATGCTGTCAAGGGATGGCAGGCACGGGCCAGGGTGCATCGGTTCATCAGGATCCAGTGGGGGCCCCAAGGGTTGAAGATCAGGGGCACAGCAGCAGCCAGAAGGCTTGGCAAGATGCAGAAGGCCCCTGCTCAAACATGTGGGTTTGTCCATCAAAGTTTCATCAGCGTACTGGAAGTGAGGTTTGCGGCCTTGAACTCTACTCCATATCCCCATTGAGAGGTGCCTCCTCTTGGCTGCAGACTGAACAGTTTTCTCCTCAGTCGCCAGTTCTCGAGGAGGACAACCATGACCTTGACCACGACCATGATCTTGACCATGACTAAGACCACGAAGACCTCTACCAAGACCACGACCTCTACCAAGAGCACGGCCACGGCCACGACCACGGCCATGGCCACGGCCACGACAAGGACCCTGCCTTCCAGTGGAAGCGTGAAAAGCCCAGGCTGACGTCCCTAGGGTTTGGATTTCAGATTCTGGCACAGCATCGGTGTCAAGGCCCTTTGGGTTGTAACTGAGCCCTGGGGGCATAGTCTGTGTGGGACGGCTGGCTATGTGGTTCGGGAGATGCCTCAGGCCCAGAGCAGCTCTCCTAAGTGTTATGTCCTCCCTCCAGGTGCTCTCCTCCTGGCTTTCTGCAGCCTTGGGATCCATGTCATCCACAAGGGCTGAACCTTGCCTGTGTTCCCAGAGCCCATAGCTCTCTGGTTGCAAGATGCGCACGAAGGCATCCATGGAAAAGGTCACCCTCGCCTCCCCACAGCTACACTGTGAAGCCACTTTGCCATAATCAATCCATCGTGGAGTGGCAAAATTGATGGCCTCTGCACAGTTGAAGCCGTGGTTGAAGCCCGCATGGTAGCCATAGGGAAAGGTCACCATGAACTCCCCAGCCTCCTGAGTCATGCAATTGAAGGGGAATCTCGTTCTCTTTGAGAACTGTAGGTGAGATGAGGGCCACCTTATGCCGCAGGAAGGCCTCACAGCCCTGGTAAATGGCTGGGAAAAGCTCTCTAGCCAGGCGCTCCAGGCGCTGGCCATGTTCTGGGGGCACTGCGTACCACGTTTTGGGCTCCCCAAAGTGTAGGTAGTTGATGCTGTAAAGGTCCATGTCCTCCGTGTGCCAAGCAAATGTGGTCTTCCACATGCCAAAGTACAGGTAGGGGGTGTTGACGCCCTGGATGACAACCCCACATTCCTTCTCCAACAGGTCCAGAATTGTTCCCAGGCGTCCTAGGTTCCATTGTGTAGTGTTTTCTTCAAATAAGGAGCCATTAATATCAGCACCATAAATTGGTGAATCACCGGGGTGGCTCTTCCAGTATTGTTGCTCCAGATCTTTGAAATTCCGGTGCGGTGGAGTCTGATATTTCTTACTGTTTGCCAAATGGCGATACTTCCCGACCGTCATGGCTTTCTTCTTTTTATGGTATTGAGTAAACACACCTCCCTGCCCAGAGGTCACCTGCTGCAGGGGGAGTGGCGACTAAGATGTCTTCAATATCATCGTAAGTCTTTCTGGCTTTCCATTCCTTGGGTGGAATCACCTTGGCGAGGCCAGCTTGGTGTGCGCCTTGGGACTCCATGTGAGCAACGTATTTGTTGAAATCTGTAAATTCTTCCATGGTTGGGTAAAAAGTCATGATGGTACAACTCGTGTTCTGGGGAACAGAGTGCACAGACTTCATGGCTGCACACAAGAAACAGCTGACTCACAAGTTATTAGGTGTCCTCTGAGTGCTGGGGAATAATTTCTTTCCCCTCCCTTTCTTTTTCAAAATGCTATGGTTTATTTGTGAGGCTCCACTTGCAGCCCTGTGAGTTTCCTCAGTTGGAGGTATCACTGTGAGGTTTCTCCTGATTTTCAGGCTTGGGTGTACAAGAAGCTGCTAACTCCGCCGTACCTGGGTGTCTCTTCCAGGAAGTTAAAACAATAAACCTGAACAACAACACAAAATACAGAATATTTGAGAATACATTTATAACCAGACAAAAGAAATACTCAGCTAGTATTAAGCTAAACTAAAGGTTATACTGTGTTAACATCAGGATATAAGGTCAAATAATAAAACAGAAAAAGAGCAGCATCTAATCAAACTAAGAGGGAAAATGATCAGGTTTGCAAAGGAATGAATTAAAGACTCCACTCAAGAAACTGGCTGCATTAACATCCAAGGAAACAATGACAGTAAAGACGCCAGCAGCAACCATTGCAAAACGAAACAGAACCCCCAATAGGAATGACGACAAAAACTAAAACTTGACTTTTCAAAAAGATGGTGAGAAGTAAAAAATCATAGGCATGGAGAGAAAAGAAAATACAAATGAAATGTATTGAGATAACTTAGGGGGCATAGCTAAAAATCTGGCGGAGATGTTTTAAAATTTTTAACTGAATCTTACGAACAACTTGTGGGATAATAATTTTCTCAGTAAGACAAATACCAAAAAGTATTCCAACAGAGAAATAAAATGACCTACCTTCCACCAAAATCTCACAATTCCTGATGAAAACACTCCAGGACTCAGAGAGAAGGTTTCCTCTTGGTAGCTGAACTCCAGATGAAGCCCCAGGTTGCAAAGACCCTGGCTTTATACCTGCATGGCATCCTAACCCAATCAGTCCCCAGCCAATGTAATCACGGGGCTGGGTCCAGATTAGGCATCCCACCCATCCGAGTTCCTCCCTTTTATTTTACCTTTAAATCAATCCTAGAACAATGCTAAGTAGTCAAAAGTCAAGCTAGCCGGGCGCAGTGGCTCATGCCTGTAATCATAACACTTTGGGAGGCTGAGGTGGGTGGATCACGAGGTCAGGAGATTGAGACCATCCTGGCCAACATGGTAAAACCCCTTCTGTACCAAAAATACAAAAATTAGCTGGCGGTAGCACGTGCCTGTAATCCCAGCTACTCTGGAGTCTGAGGCAGGAGAATCACTCGAACCTGGGAGGGGGAGGTGGAGGTTTCAGTGAGCCAAGAACACACCACTGCACTCCAGCCTGGCGACAGAGGGAGACTCCATCTCTACTAAGGTATTTTATCATTTATTACCATAAAATATGCACAGCTCTGTTGTGAAAACTTAATCAGCACTTACACACACACAGACAATACATGGTGCCATGTGTGTTGAGATAAATATAAACAGGCTGGGCTCGGTGACTCACGCCTGTAATCCCAGCACTTTGGGAGGTCAAGGCGGGTGGATCACCTGAGGTTGGGAGGTCAAGACTAGCATGACCAACATGGAGAAACCCCGTCTCTACTAAAACAAAAATTAGTCGGGCGTGGAGGCTCATGCCTGTAATCCCAGCTACTCGGGAGGCTGAAGCAGGAGAATCCCTTGAACCTGGGAGGCAGAGGTTGTGGTGAGCCGAGATCACCCCATTGCACTACAGTCTGGGTGACAGAGCCAGACTCTGTCATATATATATATATATAATCTCAACTGCACATGGCACCATGTATGGTTTCTGTTTGTGTAAGTGCTGATTAAGTTTTTACAACAGAGTTGTGTATATTTTATGGTAATAAATAATAAAATACACTAGTATCTACATATTTTTTACATCCATGATGTAACCTCATTTTTCTTTCTTTCTTATATACGTATATATATGACAGAGCCAGGCTGTCTTAAAAATATATACATAAATAAATGTAAATATTCAGTATCAATTCAAAACTATAAAATTGATGATAGTACATATTGCACTATCGTAAGAATTTTGTAGCTCTCCCATGTTGCTATTGCGGTGACCTCAACTGTGCTCCATGTCCACTTAAAACCCTGGGGGGACACTACTCCACATAAGCAAGATTTCTCTTCAGTAAATTGTGAATTGCAGCAAATAGTAATCTTTTCAGGTTCTCGAGTATCTTTCATCGTGTCTAGTGCAATATCATAAAGCTTAAATAACACCATAGAACCCATAAGGAAGTGTCTCTACTGGTGTTAGAAGTATTCCCAAGAAGCAGAGAAATAGTCACGACAGTCCAAAAAAAGCTGAGTTGCTCGATGCGCATTGTAGAACTGCAGCAGCTTGCCGGCCGTTCCAGACAGACTACTCTAGAGAATGCAGGAAGTAAACTTAACGTGTCCATAAATATAGTACAGTATTGAAAGTGTGTTTTCTCTTATTTATGATTGTCTTAAAGACATTTTGTTCTCTCTGGCTTACTTTATTGTAAGAATACCACTATAGAATGTATGCAACAAACGAAACCTATGTTAATCAACTGGTTAAGTTACTGGTAAGGTTTCCAGTCGACGGCAGGCTATTCGTAGTTAAGTTTTGGGTGGAGTCAAAAGTTCCATGAGCAGTTTCAACTGCAGAAGGGTTCAGTGCCCCACTCCCCTTTTTGTCTTTCAAGGGTCAACTGTACATGTATCTGTGTCTGGCCTCTGTATTCTGTACATAGATGTACTGTTCATATCATCTCAAATATCACAGTTTGACAAGGGAGAAGTCATTTGTCTTTTTATTTTTTTAAAGGAATCATTTTGGAGATTCTTGTTTGAATACCTAACACTTTTTAGCTATCACCTTGGTCATATTATTTAATGTGTTCATGACTCAGTTTTGTCATCTAAAAGTAGAGCGAAGATTTCTCCTGTTGGTTATTGTGAAGATTAAATGAGTTATTCTAAACAGAGTAAATTGAGCAGTATTTGTCATTTATAGTCACCATGTATGTTAGCTATCTTGAATAATATTCTTACTGTTAGAGATAAAGAGGGATTTCTGTTTATCAAAAGACACGGAGAAAGAAAAAACAGGGATTGCGGGCGGATATTGTATTATTCATATGCAACAAAGAGCTAATATCCAGTATACTTAAGGAGCTAGTACAGAGACAGCAAACCCAGTAGAGAAAAGGATGAAAGACATAATAACAGTTCATGAATGAGACAATTTGAATGGCCAGTAAATGAATGAAAAAATTGTTCACTCTGATTTGTAATCAGGGAAATGAAAGTCCTTTTTGTGTTTTAAGTTTTAAGTGACAAGGTCTCACTGTGTCATCCAGGCTGTTGTGCGGGGACGTAATCATAGAAAATGTAAATCTTAATAGGACACCACCAGGCCTTCACCTAATTGGCTAAAACTAGAAAGTCTGATATTCATCAAATGCTTGCAAACATAAAGAGCATTTAGCACTCTCATATACGGCTATCCTGTGTGTAAATTGGTAATAACTGTTGAAAAGCAATTAGGCATGATAAAGCTTGAATTCACATACAGTTGTCCCTTAATATCCTTGGGTTGAAGGGGGTTTGATTTTTAGGACCCCCTGAGTATTCTGGGGATTTTCAAGTCCCATAGATAAAGTGGCTTAGTATGTGCATGTAACATGCACATCCTCCCAGATACTTTAAATCATCTGTAAATTTCATACAATATGATGTAAATGCTATGTAAATAGTTGATTGCTGTATTGTTATTTTTATTGTTTCTTTCTGAATATTTTTGACCTACAGTTGGTTGAATTCACTGATGCTGAACCCAGAAGTAAGAGTGGGCTGTCTGTATTCTATGACAAGGGATCCATTCCTAGATAAGAGGACACATGAGCTCCAGCATACATGTCCAAGCATGTTCTGAGCAACACTGCAAGAGGCCAAAGTGGAAACAATCCAAATGCCTATCAACAGCAGAAACATTTATACTATTGGACACCTTACAGCAGGCAACAGGACCGAGGACAGCTACACAGAAAAACATAGACAAGGGAAATGAAACAAACAAACAAAACCATTAAATTGTATAAAGCACAATTCTATTTCTAGAAGCTTACATAACATTTTCAAAATGAGCAACATTTTAGTAAATTTATTTAGAATTCTTCTGCAGAGGGGTTTTATCTCTTCTCTCCATTTGTTAAATCTACTCATTTATTCATAACAGCATGAACTCTCAGGTATTTATTTTGTACTTTGGATTATAACTCGGCAGTACTTTAGTTATTGTGTTGTTCAACTTGATTTGGCCATTGGGAGCTGTTTTCATTGGCTTTTGTGCTCCTCTAATATAACCCCATAAATGCTTCTTAATGCTCCTTCCTTCCTTCCTTCCTTCCTTCCAGGAGTCTCACTCTGTGACCCAGGCTGGAATCCAGTGGTGCAATCTCGGCTCACCGCAACCTCCATCCCCAGGGTTCAAGCGATTCTCTTGCCTCAGCCTCCTGAGTAGCTGGGATTACAGGCGCCTGCAACCACATCTGGCTAATTTTTTGTATTTTTAGTAGAGACGGGGTTTCGCCATGTTGGCCAGGCTGCTCTCAAACTCCCAACCTCAGATAATCCACCACCTAGACCTCCCAAAGTGCTGGGACTACAGGCGTGAGCCACCGCGCCCGGCCAAATTATACAGCATTTCTAACTTTGTTCTCTGCACTACTGGTTTCGGTTAAAATCCTGTTACAAAACATGCAAATAAACATCTCCCATCATGATTGCAGATTTTTCAGTTTTATCTTCTGTGTCTTGCCTCTCTATGTGTCAGTGCCATGTAGTTAGATGCATAAAGTTAATTACTGTAAGACTCTAATATTTTCCTATGAAATTTCTTTTCATTATAAAATGTGCTTCTCTGATCCTATCAATACAGTAAATGTTAATATTGCTACCCTAGGTTTCTTTTGTTTAGTATTCGTCTGGATTGCCTGTTTCCATAAATTGACTTGTAACCACTTAGCGTTGTTCTAAGATTGATTTAAAACGTAAAATAAAAGGAGGAAGCATGGGTGGCTGGGACGTCCAATCTAAACCCACCCCAGTGATCACATTATCTGGGCTCTGATTAGGTTAGGACGTTGCCCAGGTATAAAGCCAGGATCTTTGGGCCCCGGCTTCATTTGGAGTTCAGCCACCAAGAGGAAACCTTCCTCTGAGTCCTGGAGTATTTGGCCTGGAACTGGGAATTTGCGAGGTGCTGCTCCAGGGCGCTCCCTGCGGAGCTTGGCGGCCCGCCTCTCAGCCCAGCCTTTCCTGGCGTCCCCCACGCGGGGCGCAATCGCTGGGGAGGAACGCCGGTCTCGCCGCCCGCGCCCAGGGCAGCGCCAGTTTCCCCGCCCAGCTCTGGGAGCCGTGAGCTGCGGCCGTCCCCATTCCGACGTGGACGGTATGATCACCCTCAAGGTGGACAACCTGACCTATGGCACCTCTCCCCGACAGCCCGAGGCGCGTGGGCGACGTGTAGATCACGCGGGAGCCCCACACCAAGGCGCCCCAGGTCTTTGCCTTCTTCCGCTTCCACGACCAGCGCGATGCGGAAGTTGCCGAGGCCGCCATGGACTGTGCGGGGCTGGACCGTTGTGAGCTGCGGGTGCAGGTAGCTCGCTGTGGCCGCTGGAGGGCGCCACGAAGCTGGTCCCGGGGCGGTGGCTACCGACCGTGGAGCTGCAGACCCAGGAGGCGACACCACAGCCAATCTCCGGGTCCCAGCTGCTCCAGGTCCCTAAGCCAATCTCGCTACAGGAGGTCTTGCTACAGTCGCTCTCCCTACAGCCGATCTCCCTACAGAGGATCTCACTACAGAGGATCTCCTTACAGCCGATCTCCCTCCACACGATCTCCCTACAGCCGATCTCCATACAGCCGATCTCCCTACAGAGGATCTCACTACAGAGGATCTCCTTACAGCCGATCTCCCTCCACACGATCTCCCTACAGCCGATCTCCCTACAGAGGATCTCACTACAGAGGATCTCCTTACAGCCGATCTCCCTCCACACGATCTCCCTACAGCCGATCCCCCCTACAGCCGATCTCCCTACAGAGGATCTCACTACAGAGGATCTCCTTACAGCCGATCTCCCTCCCACACGATCTCCCTACAGCCGATCCCCCTACAGCCGATCTCCCTACAGAGGATCTCACTACAGAGGATCTCCTTACAGCCGATCTCCCTCCACACGATCTCCCTACAGCCGATCTCCATACAGCCGATCTCCCTACAGAGGATCTCACTACAGAGGATCTCCTTAGAGCCGATCTCCCTCCACACGATCTCCCTACAGCCGATCTCCCTACAGAGGATCTCACTACAGAGGATCTCCTTACAGCCGATCTCCCTCCACACGATCTCCCTACAACCGATCCCCCTACAGCCGATCTCCCTACAGAGGATCTCACTACAGAGGATCTCCTTACAGCCGATCTCCCTCCACACAATCTCCCTACAGCCGATCTCCATACAGACGATCTCCATACAGACGATCTCCCTACAGCCGATCTCCCTACAGAGGATCTCACTACAGAGGATCTCCCTCCACCGATCTCCCTCCACACGATCTCCCTACAGCCGATCTCCATAAGCCGATCTCCCTACAGAGGATCTCACTACAGAGGATCTCCTTAAGCCGATCTCCCTCCACACGATCTCCCTACAGCCGATCTCCATACAGACGATCTCCCTACAGAGGATCTCCCTACAGCTGATCTCCCTACAGGAGATTTCATTACAGGAGATCTCACTATAGCTGATCTCCCTCCAGTCGATCTTACAGCCAGCCTCACTGCAGCCGATCTTGCTACAGGGGATCTCGCTACAGGAGGTCTCCCTACAGCTGGTCTTCCTGCAACAGCTGCTCTCACTCGAAGTCTTGGTCTCCCTTTCACTCCCCATCAACCTCCAAATCGAGCTCTCCACGAACATCCAAATCCTCCTGGGTCTCCAGATCTTGCTCTCTGTCCAGGTCTAGATCTATGTCCAAGAGTCTTCCCCCATATCGAAGAGGGAATCCAAGTCCAGGTTGCAATCCAAGAGTCCTCCCAAGTCTCCTGAAGGGGAAGGAGAAGTGTCCTCCTAGGAAAATAATCAACAGCTAACGCGTGATGGAGGACTTGGGGAAAAGGACCGCAAACTCAGTCCATGGAAGCAGAGTCCCTGGCTGGAGTGACTGCCTAATGAAACGGGTGGTGTTACATTTGTCTACCTTTCTGACACTTTGAAGCTTGCATCAGATGGCAGAATTCATTTTATGTGCCATTTTGTTATTATTCACATTTTCTTGTAATTTAGTGAGGTGACGACTTTAGATTGGATTTTGGATATGTGAGGGGAAAATTTATATTTGTCGGTTTTTTGTTTTTTATTTTTGAGATGGAGTCTAGCTCCTGCCCACGCTGGAGTGCAGTGGCCATCTCACGACTTCCACCTCCTGAGTTCAAGCGATTCTCAGGCCTCAGACTCCCCAGTAGCTGGGATAACAGGCGCCAGCCACCACGCTGGGCTAATTTTTGTATTTTTCATAGAGACGAGTTTTGCCATGTTGGCCAACCTTGCCTTGAACTCCTGGTCTCAAGTGATCTGCTCACCTCCACCTCCTAAAGTGCTGCAATTACAGGCATGAGCCCCTTCACCCAGCCTGTATTTGATTCTATAGTGCTGATATTTTTTTTATTTGAAATGACAGATTTATAACCTAATTTATGGCCTCCTGACTCTTAAGGAAATGTGTGCAGCCTTTACACACAGCCCAACGCTGTCACCACATTACGTCAACATTGCCTTCATTCCTTCAGGTTAAAAACCTACAAAAGGCGCTATAAATGTATATGTGTAATGTTATCACCTTTAAATCTAACTCATAGTATGACCCAGATTTGTATAAAGATTTCTCAGGTGAAAAGACTAGGCTTTTAGCAAACACAATTCTAATCTCTTCTGTGTTTTTGTGCCCCAGGCCTGTGCCCCAGGCCTGCCTGCATAGCGGTTGAGTGATGCTGGTTAGCTGTTAATGTGGCCTGTTGCAGAGCAGAGTGCTGAGCTGTTTCCTGTTTTCTTCTGATTGCTCCTGAAGACAGAAGCCTTGTCCTGAAGAGCAAATGGCTGTCCAGTGTATTAAAATACCTGACAACTGCTCTTTCAGTCACACAGGCCTTGAAGATAAATAATAAAGCATGGAGTGAGCACATCTAGCTGATGATAATCACACATTTTCCTCCTCTCTATTCTGATAAATGGCAAATTTGATCATATCAACATACATGAACTTAAAATATGGGGAATGTTATGGAAGAAATGGTTTGGGACTTTGTAAGTAATTATAGCACAGTGTCTGTTTTTGATTATGAATAGTTCTTACTATAGCCATGTTTCTATAGTTGAATTAAATGCTTTCTTGGTGTTACCTTTTCTCAAAATAAAACTAAAAATACTTTGTAGAAAACGGATTGTTTTGTTTTGCTATTAGACTACTTTCTGCCATTTGTACGTTTGGGAAAATTGTTATACCAAATTTCTCATAAGATTCAGTTGTAATTTTTAAAAAAAATACCAACACAGTTTAGCTATGTGCTTTATTGTTTCATCACAATAAAGTTTATTTGCACTTTCTTTTTTCCATCTGTGATTTTTAACTTTTAGAGATCTTTTCAAAAAATCAAGTTTTAATTTTTGTTATTACTCCTACTGGGTGTAATTTTTTTTTGCAATTGTTTCCACTTATACCTTTCTTTTCTTTTTTTTTTTTTAATTTTAATTCATCCAGTTTATTGAACTGAGTACTAAATCCATTCATTCTTGAACTTGCTGATTTTTTCTATCAGTTCAATGAGATACTCCTCTTTATCTATGCTATGATTTGACCTTAAATCCTGATATTAACACACCATACCGATATTCCATAATTGATCCATCCTGGGTGGTGGAACTGATGGTCTCTGTACAGTTGATGCCTGTGTGGCATCACTAAGCTACTAAGATAGCTTAAAGCTCAGTATTTTGTTTGTTACACATTTGTTTTGGACTTAACCACACCAGAAATTTAAAGATTTGTAATGAAAATACTGGAAAAACGTCAGACCCCTGTTTGATGAAAACAGTCAACAATGGAATCCTGGACACGTGGGAACAATTTAGGACTTTCTGGAGCAGGAATGTGAGGTTGTCATAGAACAGGCTGTCAACACACCCTACCTATACTTTGGCATGGGGAACACCACCTTCCCTTGGCACACGGAGGACACGGACCTTAACAACATCAACTACCATCACTTCAGTGAAAGAGCCCCTATCTTGGTATGCCATGTTCCCAAACCATAGTCAGCACCTGGAATGCCTGGCCAGGGAGCTTTTCCCGGACAGTTCCCACAGTTATGAGGCCTTCCTGTAGTACAAGATGGCCCTCATGTTGCCCACAGTGCTCATGCAGAATGGAATTCCTTTCAAGCACATGACTCAGGAGGCTGGAAAGTTCATGGTGACATTTCCTTATGGCTACCACAGAGGCTTCAACTCCACAGACACCCTCAATTTCACCACCCAAGATGGGTAGATGGTGGCACTATGTCCTCTCAGTGTAGCTGTGGGGAGGGCAGCGTGGCCTTTTCCATGGGCACCTTCATGCACATCATGAAACTGGATCATTATGAGCTATCAAAGCTAGCAAGATGGGGCCACTGTGGCTTATAGGGAGCCCAGGGTGCTGGCCACCCAGGAGCCCATTTCCTGGTAGGAGGACAGTGCACCTGGCCTGAGGCTCCTCTTCTCATCCTGGACCTGACCACTTCTACGCCTGTGGTCCTGGATGTTGGGACTCACCACTGAGCCTATATGTACCAGTTGCAGTTTCCCTGGTGCCCCTTGGCAGCCCAGGAAACTGATTCCCATCCCATGGTGACTGCCCCCAGAGGCTCCCAAGAACAAACACATCATGGCCCACCATCTGTCATGGGTCTGTTTACTTTGATTCTCTGCCTGTCACCTGGCAGATGTGGTCACGGTGGTCTTCTTTAGGAACTAGGAGCTCAAGAGGGGGATCCTCCAGTCTCCCACCAAGTGGCACAGCACACAGAGCTCTCAATCCCCCAGGCTTAGCCCCTACTTGGGATGGAGCTTTGATAGACAAGAATGTATCTCTCAGGCCTGAATCTCAGCATCCCATCAAGTCTTCCAGGAGCTGCAGTGTCCCCATCTTCAGCCTTTGGAGACCTTGGATCTGATGCTTTGATGTGTGCTGCCCCATATCTGACATCTCCAGGCAGCATGACACTGAATTACCCTGACTGTGTTCCACTAATTCCTCCCAACATCATTGTGAGGCTGAGAAGATTTTTCAGTGATGCTGTTGGATAGTGCATGGCCCCTTTAACCTGCCTGAGGTTGTGGCAATGGATCACTCTTATACCTCCAGGGTCTTGGCCCCAACAGTGGTTGTCAGAATATGCTGGGCCCCTGACTCATCTCCTGGAGCTAAAACCAGACAGTGCTGCACCTCTGAATTTGGAGCTGTGTGCCTCTGATACATGATCTTAATCCTTTTAACCCATGGCTACTGAATATATTGCCAAATGTGGCTGTTCCTCTGACCATAACCTCCTAACCCTCGGATCCAAAGAAGGCGCCAGCCAGGCACAATTCAGGCCGGTACCTGTCTCAGTCTCTTTAACCTTGAAAAACAGATATATAGCCAAGGCTGCCAGAGGTGGTCTCCTGTTTATTAAATTTATTTTTCCTAGTATGTATCTGCCAAGTAAAGAAACGAATATCCTGAAAGCATATTTTAAATTCACTATTATTAAGGGGTAAACCTAAAACTAAGTGATTCAGAATGATTGAAAAACAAAAGAATGGGCAAAACTCTATCAAGGAAAATGTAAGCAAAGAATAGAGTGGTGGTAGATTTTAATATCAAACAAAGAAATGCAGACCAAAGGGACATAGAAAAACTATAAAGCAAAAGGCTAAATTTCACATTGGAAGAAAAGGAGAAATAGGAACGGTTTTACAGTGTTCCTGGGAGTATAAATTAGTTCAACCATTGTGGAAGACAGTGTGGTGATTCCTCAAGGAGTTAGAAACGGAAATTCCATTTGACCCACCAATCCCATTACCAGGTATATACCAAAAGGATTACAAGTCCTTCTATTATAAAGGCACATGCACATGTATGTTTATTGTGGCACTGTCCACAATATCAAACGCTTGGCAGCAAAACATCTATCACTGATGGGCTGTGTGGAGCCCATCAGTGACAGACTAGATAAAGAAAATGTGGCACATATACACCATGGAATACTATGCAGCCTTAAAAAAGGATGAGTTCGTGTCCTTTGCAGGGACATGGAGGAAGCTGGAAGCCATCATTATGAGCCAACTGACACAAGAACAGAAAACCAAACACCATATATTTCACTCATAAGTGAGTGTTGAACAATGAGAACACATGTACACAGGGGAGAGGAACATCACACGCTGGGGCCTGCTGGGGGGTGGGGGATTAGGGATGGACTTGCAGGTGGTGGGGACTGGGGGGAGGGGATAGCGTTAGGAGAAACACCTAATGTAGGTGATGGGGGGGATGACACGTGTATACCTAGGTAACAAACCTGCACGTTCTGCACATGTACCCCAGAACTTAAAGTTCAATTTAAAAAAACACAAAATTTTAAAAAAGAAAATAGTTCTTATAAATAGCAATGCAACTTTTTCTTTCATTTGTTACTTATCTTTGATGGGATAGAATATACACATATTACCATTTTCATCTTTTTAAGTGTATAGTTTAGTTTCTTTAGGACACCATGTGGTACTCTCAATCTCCAGAACTTTTTTATCATCACAGACTAGGACTCCACCCATTAAATAGTCACAACTCATTATAGCCTGCCCAGCTGCTGCTCATATCCCTTGTTTTATTTCTCTAGTAATTTCACTACTTTAGACACCTCATATAAGTGCAATGATAGAGTATTTGTCCTTTTACTTCTAGTTATTTCACTTAGTATGACTTCCTCAAGGTTCATCTACATTGCAGCATGTGTCAGAATTTCCTTCCTTTTCAAGGCTGAATAATATCCCATCATATGTCTACGCCACATCTTGTTTAATCCAATCATCCATGGATGGACACTTGGGTTGTTTCCTCCTTTTGGCTGTGTGCATGGTGCTGTTATGAACTCTGGTGTAAAAGTATCTGTATGAGTCCCTGGTAAAACCATTTTAATCACCTTGTAGAAGTTCCATATTCTTCCTTGAACATCAGTCATGTGCCTTTGCATCTGCCTTGACTGGAGATCTGATATATATCTGTAGTAAATTAGTTTTTAATATCATCCTAATTTTAAAAATTGTAAGTAGATTGAAGTTAAATTAAATTAAAATGTTAGATTAAAAATTAATTGTGTCACTTCTCATGAATTTGGGGAAACTACTGACAGGAACATACCGTGTACTCCTCTACCAAATATTTGAACACTAACATTTATTACCACTTGGGAGAATTCATGGATCAGTTAGTTCTATCCTAGGTCCCAGGTTTAGGACTCTAGAGTTCCTTTCAATATTCCCTCATCATGGATGTCTTCTTGGCTTTGAAACAGCATTTTCATAATGTTTCAAAGGTCAATGAAAAGTTCCACATCTTTTATTCCTGCGGGTGGTAACTTACTATGGGTACACTGTGGCTCTGTGGGAAGCTGGGCGTGGTGACCAGGTGGCTGTGTGGAGCCAGGAAGCTCTTGTCAAGCGCTAGCGAGCACTGTCCGTGCACTGAAGCACACAGGATCCCTTTACCTGGCACAGGACAGGCAGTGCAAAGCTTATGGCTTCTCTAAGAGTGAGCGTGGCTGGGTTGTGGGGGCTGCTTCTGGAGGACCTCCTCCTGGCCTTCTGCTTTAGTTTCTGCACAGCACACATTGCCGATAAAAACTGTCTTGCTCACTTACTGGGACTTGTTATGGAACTGAGCCGATGAATTAACAATGTCAAATAAACCATAGCTTTGAAAAGCCAATGGAACTTGGCTGTTTTGGCTTGTGTTTTCCTCTTAGCTAAAGTTTGCCCAATAGGGAATGTTCACCTTCCAGGAAAAAGCATCTCTGTCTTTTCTATTTTTAAAATCAATTTCTAATTTTATTGCATTTTTCTTTTGATAAGTTACTGATGTTTTGTTTTCACTGTAAAAGACTGCCAAATTTTATGAATCATTCATTAGCCCTTGAAAAAAAATGAGTCTCTGTATTACCAGGTGCATATAGTGTACCTTATTGTTAAGCTTGTTAGTTTTCTACATCCTCACATGTGTCCGATTTTTTCTGTCTTCAACGCAATAAAGTGACTTAAATTCTCCAGTTTTTAAACATTACTCTAACTTGTTTCTTACAAACTATAATTTTTCCTCAATCAAATTCACATGGCTTCTAGGCTAGATCTCAAGCTCCTGGCCCTAAGCCTGCCCCATGTCCTCATGGAGCTTGTCCTGAGGAGGAAAGAGAAGGGAAATGAGACTTTACCAGAACATTTCTTCTCCACCTCTGTGGTAAAATCCTCTCTGGACCCTGTAGCCCATGCCTGCCCCTACGATTTCCTCTTAGAAATACAAGGCCAGCACAAAAAACTCCCTGGGTAACCGTCTCCCAAGCACTGCCTGAGCTCAGCATGGGGGTCTGGGACACCCACCTCTGGATTCTCTGGGCAAGCGCTCACCCTACGAGGATGCAGTCAGGACTTTGGCAATCTCTGAAAGTAGACGACCAAGAAGATGGACACCCACTTGAAGCAGCTCCCATTACCCAGCCACGCTCACTATTAGAGAAGCCACAAGCTTTGCACTGCCGGTTCTGTGCCGGGTAAAGGGATCCTGTGAGCTTCAACGCATGTGCAATCCTGGCTGTGAGCTTGGCAAGAGCTTCCTGGCTCCACCTGGTCACCACGCCCAGCTTCCCACAGAGCCACAGTGTACCCATAGGGAGCTACCGCCAGCAGGAATAAAAAGATGTGGAATACACGTTTCCCCAAGCTCTACTGTCTATTTGAAGAAGAAAAATGCTGTTTCAAAGCCAAGGAGACATCCATGATGAGGGAATATTGAGAGGAACTCTAGACTCCTAAACCTAGGACCCAGGATAGAACAGAGAGATCCATGAATTCTCCCAAATAGTAATAAATGTTAGTGTTCAAATATTTGGTAGAGGAGTACAAGGTATGTTGCTGTCAGTAGTTTCCCCAAATTCATGAGAAGTGACACAATTAATTTTTAATCTAACATTTTAATTTAATTTAGATTCAATCTAATTACGATTTATAAAATTAAGATGCTATTAAAAACTAATTTACTACAGATGTATATCAAATCTCCATTCAAGGTAGATGCAAAGGCACATGACTGATGTTCAAGAAAGAATATGGAATTTCTACAAGGTGATTAAAATGGTTTTACCAGGGACTCACAAAGATACTTTTATGCCAGTGTTCATAACAGCCTGAGAGATACAGGACTGTCTATCAAAAGCTCCATTCCAAGTAGAGGCTAAGCCTGGATATAGAGAGCTCTGTGTGCTGTGCCACTTGGTGGGAGACTGGAGGATCCCGTGCTGAGCTCCTAGTTTCTAAAGAAGACCACCGTGACCACATCTGCCAGGTGACAGGCAGAGAACCAAAGTAAACAGATCTGTGATAGGTGATGGGCCATGATGTGTTCTTGGGAGTCTCTGGGGGCAGTCACCATTGGATGGGCATCAGTTTCCTGGGCTGCCAAGAGGCACCAGGGAAACTGCAACTGGTACATATAGGCTCAGTGGTGGGTCCCAACATCCCAGGACCACAGGCGTAGAAGTGGTCAGGTCCAGGATGAGAAAGAGGCCGCCCAGGTCCTGGTTGACCGGCACCCTGGGCTCCCTATGAGCCACAGTGGCCCCATCTTGCTAGCTTTGATAGCTCATAATGATCCAGTTTCATGATGTGCATGAAGGCGCCCATGGAAAAGGCCACGCTGCCCTCCCCACAGCTACACTGAGAGGCCATAGTGCCATCATCTACCCATCCTGGGTGGTGAAATTGATGGTGGAGTTGAGGCCTGTGTGGTAGCCATAAGGAAATGTCACCATGAACCCTCCAGCCTCCTGAGTCATGCGCTTGAAAGGAATTCCATTCTGCATGAGCACTGTGGGCAAGATGAGGGCCATCTTGTGCCACAGGAAGGCCTCATAACCGTGGGAACTGTCCGGGAAAAGCTCCCTGGCCAGGCATTCCAGGTGCTGACTATGGTTTGGGGACACTGCATACCAAGATAGGGGCTCCCTGAAGTGATGGTAGTTGATGTTGTTAAGGTCCATGTCCTCTGTGTGCCAAGGGAAGGTGGTGTTCCCCATGCCAAAGTATAGGTAGGGTGTGTTGACAGCCTGTTCTATGACAACCTCACATTCCTGCTCCAGAAAGTCCTAAATTGTTCCCACGTGTCCAGGATTCCATTGTTGACTGTTTTCATCAAACAGGGGTCTGATGTTTTTCCAGTATTTTCATCACATATCTTCAAATTTCTGGTGTGGTCAAGTCCTATATATTTCAGAATATTTGAAAACAAATATGTGGCAAGCAAAATACTAGTTTTAAGCTACCTTAGTAGCTTAGAGATGCCACACAGTCTTCAGCCACAGCTTCAAGTGTATAGAGACCATCAGTTCCACTACCCAGGATGGATTGATTATGACAGATTGGTATGGCGTGTTAATATCAGGATTTAAGGTCAAATCATAACATAGATAAAGAGGAGTATCTCATTGAACTGAAAGGACTTTCTATCAATGATGTACTTATTTTAAAACATAATTTTTTTTTCTCATTGTAAAGGCCTAGGTATACTATGAATGAAGGTGTCATAAAATTCCTCTGTGAATTTATCTAATTCTTGTCATTTGTGAATAGGCAGATCTTCTGCCATCTTTCTGTATTTCATACACAGAAATTTATGTCTTAAATTTTCTGTTTAGTAAGTTAACTTTTCTAACAAAAAATCCGTATCATTCGTGCTTTGTGTTGATTTAGTATATTATTTTACAGTTATTCTAACTCATTAATTCCTGTATATATGTGCATCAATTCCTTCCAACTACTTTCAGTTTATCTTTTCCTAACTTGTACATTAGAAATTAAATCCAGCTAATTCATTCTTTGTATGTGATGGAGAAAATACTTAAGGCTGCAGATTTTCCTCACCACTATTATAAATGAATCTTATATATTCCTTTACATATTTTATTAAGTTTTAATTCCAGATACACTTCAATACTGCTTGTGTCCCAAGCATCGATATTAACAAATTGCATATATTAATTCATAGAACTGTCAATTGAACACATGAGGTAGGTGCTATTTTCATTTTATGTTGAGGAAACCGAGTCGTAAGGTTAAGTAAATTTCAAGGTCACAAATCAGGCTTTCTTGCTGCAGAGTTTAGGCATGTAATATTTATTGTTTTGTGAAAATTTGGCTTTTTGGCACTTGAAGAGAGAAATATTTTTTATCATCTAGTATGTAAATACTACCTTATTGTTAATATAGTTTAAATTTTCCATATCCTTAGATTTCTCCATTTTTTCTGCTTTGAGTGGGTGACTGTTTAATTTGCACATTGCTGTAAAGAAATACCTGAAGCCTGGGTGCAGTGCCTCATTTCTGTAATCCCAGCACTTTGGGATGTCAAGGCAGGTGGATCACCTGAGGTCAGGAGTTTGAGACCAGCCTGGCCAGCATGATGAAACCCCCATCTCCACTAAAAATACAAAAACTAGCTGGGCGTGGTGGCAGGTGCCAGTAATCCCAAGTAATCCCAGCCACTCAGGAGGCTGAGGCAGGTGAATCGGTTGAATCCAGAAGGCAGAAGTTACACTGAGCTAAGATTGAACCATTGCACTCCAGCCTGGGCAAGAGGGAAACTACTTCGAGAAAAAAAAAATCCCGGAGACTGGGTAAATTATAAAGATAAGAGTTTTAATTAGCTCATGGTTCTGCAGGCTGTACAGGAAGCATAAGAGCTTCTGCTTCTGGGGAAGACTTAGGAAATTTACAATCATGGTGAAAGGGGAAGCAGGCACATCATATAAAGCTGGTGCAGGAGGAAGAGAGAAGGGGAAGGTGGTACACACTTTTAAACAACCAGATCCTCCTAGAACTCTATCACAAGAGCAGCACTATGGGGATAGTGCTAAATCATTCATGACAAACCACCCCCGTGATGCAGTCATCTCCCTCTAGGCCCCATCTCCAACATTAGAGATTAAAATTCCACATGAAATTTGGGCAGGAACACATACCCAAACCATACTGGTGACTTAAATGTTCCTATTTTTAATCCTTTGTCTTTTATCTACTATAATTTTTACTTTGTCAAATTTACTTGAATATTCATGACCGCTATAATTTCATTGTGAAATTTAGTGTTTTGCATTGTAAAGATCCATGCTATGTACCTCTGGTCTCAACACAGGATTGCCATATATTAAGATCTACTATTATGTTTGTTCTTTGGTTGGTATAGTTCCCCATTCTTTTAACTCAATCACTTTTCTAAATCACTTTCTTTTTGATATATCTATTTTATTTATTCTAATTTTAGGAACATGTACTAAGAATTTTATTTTCTTTGCAGATATACATTAGAGACAGCAAATTTAACAAACATCAATGCAGTTACAAAATATCTCTGAAGCCATAAGTGGCTAAGTGACTCAGTTGGTCTAAAGGTGCCATTTGTGCATGAGTGGTGGATGGTGGCCTGGGGTAAAGGGCATGTTGCAGTTGAAGAGAAGCCCTGAACCTCACTGGGGCTGTAGCAATGTCCAGTGGAATCCACAGTCAGAGACAATGTCCGGTGGAATCCAGAGTCAGAGACATAGAGGACCAGATGAGGTTAAAGTGAGAGGCTCAGTCGGATTCTCAGCATCATCCAATTGTGGGCCCAAATTACCGAGGGATCTGAACCCATAGCACTGTAAGGGTGGTATCCTAAGAGGAACATCAGAAACAAGTGCTGTCCATGGCATCTGGGCCATAGTGAAGGTCACAGGCACAATGATTAGTAGTAGACTGGGAGTCCCTGAGAGGCACTACAACAACCTGTGGCAACCTTTGGGGAGGGGACTTCAATGGCCTCTGGTAGCCCTGGTTTTCACAGTAGGAGACAGTATCTGGGGGCCTTGGAAATGTCTCAGTAATTGGAGGTAAAGAATCTTCACTGGGGAGAGGCCCAGGCTACAATTGTGCTGAACGGGAGTCTTCTCTGATTCCTGGGGTTGGGATAAGAGAGACACTGACATTTGGCACCATATTTAATAGGCATGGGTCCAGAAGATTGATCATGCATTGGAGAAAACATCCCCAAATTCAGCGATGTATCTCTGTCTGGCTTTAGCCCCAGCAGATGAGTTAGGGGGCCCAGGAAATTCTGGAAAACTTAGTTGGGGCCAGAACCCTAGAGGCATAAAAGCAGTCCATTGCTGCGACCTTGGCCATATGTTCACCAGAGATTTCCAGTCCCCACTAGTGTCCCTGGACAACTTAATCAAAGGCACAATGACACTGGGAGAAGTCATGCAGACAACGTCAGGGAAATTACTAGCAGTGCTGTTGAGGGATAGCAGGCACGGGCCAGGGTGCATGGGTTCATTAGGATCTAGTGGGGGCCCCAGGAGTTGAATATCAGGGACACAGCAACAGCCGGAAGCCTTGACAAGATGCTGAAGGCCCCCGCTCAAAGAGGCACATCTAACTTCAAATCTTCATCAGCAAGCTGGAGCCGAGGCTTGCGGCCTCGAGCTCTGCTCCCTGTACCCACTGAAAGGCACCTCTGGGCTGCAGACTGGACAGTTGTCTCCTCAGCCTCCATTTCTCGAGGACGACGATCACGACCACAAGAACCCCGTCTTCCAGTGGAAGGGAGAAGAACCCGGGCTGATGTCCCCAGGGTAAGTGACTGGGTCTGGGTATGGTATGCAGAGCTTTGGAATGTGGATCCAGGCACAGCATCAGTGCCAGGGCCTTTTGGGTTGTAACGGTGCCCTGGGGACACAGGCTGTGTGGGATACCTGGCCGTGAGGTTTGGCAGAAGCCTCAGGCCCAGAGCAGCTCTCCTAAGTACTACGTCATCTCTCCAGTTGCTCAGCTCTTGGCTTTCTGCAACGTTGGGCGCAGTTTTATCTGCAATGGCCAAGTCTTGCTTGTGTTTCCAGAGCTCGTAGCTCTCTGGTTGCAAGATGCGCACGAAGGCATCCATGGAAAAGGTCACCCTCGCCTCCCCCACAGCTACACTGTGAAGCCACTTTGCCATAATCAATCCATCGTGGAGTGGCAAAATTGATGGCCTCTGCACAGTTGAAGCCGTGGTTGAAGCCCGCATGGTAGCCATAGGGAAAGGTCACCATGAACTCCCCAGCCTCCTGAGTCATGCAATTGAAGGGAATCTCGTTCTCTTTGAGAACTGTAGGTGAGATGAGGGCCACCTTATGCCGCAGGAAGGCCTCACAGCCCTGAGAAATGGCTGGGAAAAGCTCTCTAGCCAGGCGCTCCAGGCGCTGGCCATGTTCTGGGGGCACTGCGTACCACGTTTTGGGCTCCCCCGAAGTGTAGGTAGTTGATGCTGTAAAGGTCCATGTCCTCCGTGTGCCAAGCAAATGTGGTCTTCCACATGCCAAAGTACAGGTAGGGGGTGTTGACGCCCTCGATGACAACCCCACATTCCTTCTCCAGCAGGTCCAGAATTGTTCCCAGGTGTCCTAGGTTCCATTGTGTAGTGTTTTCTTCAAATAAGGAGCCATTAATATCAGCACCATAAATTGGTGAATCACCGGGGGTGGCTCTTCCAGTATTGTTGCTCCAGATCTTTGAAATTCCGGTGCGGTGGAGTCTGATATTTCTTACTGTTTGCCAAATGGCGATACTTCCCGACCGTCATGGCTTTCTTCTTTTTATGGTATTGAGTAAACACACCTCCCTGCCCAGAGGTCACCTGCTGCAGGGGAGTGGCGACTAAGATGTCTTCGATATCATCGTAAGTCTTTCTGGCTTTCCATTCCTTGGGTGGAATCACCTTGGCGAGGCCAGCTTGGTGTGCGCCTTGGGACTCCATGTGAGCAACGTATTTGTTGAAATCTGTAAATTCTTCCATGGTTGGGTAAAAAGTCATGATGGTACAACTCGTGTTGTGGGGGAACAGAGTGCACAGACTTCATGGCTGCACACAAGAAACAGCTGACTCACAAGTTCTTAGGCGTCTTTAGATACCTGAGAGTGCTGGGGGAATGCTTTTTTTTCTCCCCTTTGTTTTTCAAAATGCTTTGGTTTATCTGTGAAGCAGTAACTCAGAATTGAACTTTTGAACAAGTGAGACCTTTCACCAGCTTTCTGACTCACCAGGGGCACTCCACTCTAGTCAGTATATTTTTGTCCAAAGAAGTAGAGTACGTCCCAGCTTCATCTGCAGCCCTGTGAGTTTCCTCAGTTGAGGGTGTCTCTGTGAGACTACTCCTGATTCTCAGGCTTGGGGTGCAGGAGTAGCCTCTCCTCTAGGAAGTCAAAACAATACACCTAAAAAATAACAACAAAAATACAGAATAGTCATTTTTTAAGTATGCGTATGACCAGACAAAAGCAATATTCGGCTAACATTAAGCTAAACTAAAGCATATGCTATGTTAACATCAAGATATAAGGTCAAATCATTAAACAGAAAAAGAGCAGCAGCTAATCAAACTAAGATGAAAAATGATCAACTATGAAAATGAATAAAGTGAGCATTCCACTCAAGAAATTAGATGCATTAACATCAAAAGAAACAATGAAAATAAATCCAAAAGCAGAAACCATTGCAAAAGTAAACAGAACATCCAATAGGAATGATGACAAAAATTGAAAACTGAGTTTTCAAAAAACGTGATGAGAAGTAAAAAGCCATAGGCCTGAAGAGAAAATGAAGGACAAACAAAACACATTGTGGCAAGAAACAAGCAGAATAGCTAAAAATCTGCTGGAGATGATTTAAAATTTTTTACAAAATCTTACGAACAGCTTGGTGATATTAATATTCTCAGTAGGACAAATACCCAAAAGTGCTCCGACAGAAAAATAAAACTACCTACCTTCCACCAAAAACTCACAATTCCATATGAAAATACTCCAGGGCCCAGAGAGAAGCTTTCCTGTTTGTAGCTAAACTCCAAATAAAGCCCCACGTTCCAAAGACCCTGGCTTTATACCTGGGCGACATCCTAACCCAATCAGTGCCCAGCTAATGTAATCGCTGGGCTGGGTCCAGATTAGGTTCCCACCCTTTTGTTTTAGCCCCTCCCTTTTATTTTACACGTTAAAGCAATGAAGCTAAGTGGTTAAAAACCAAGGAATGGAAAAGGCAACTCCAACAAACATTAAACCAAAGAAGCTAAAGCAGCAATATTAATATCCAATTCAGTTACAGAATTAAAAAGGCACATTTTACAGTTATGGAGTAGAAAAATTCACTGGAATAGTACAGTGATGAACTTTATGACCCTAACCACATAGCACTGACACATGGAAAGCCAAGACTGAGAGTTGTTGTAAGGTCAGACAGTAAAATATACAATTTTGATGGGAGTTTTTAATGTTTTTCTTATCACTGTTCTTCCGGAAACCAATAAAGCAGAGTAGAAAATTAATAATGTTATAATATGTACAAGCTTAAGAACTTTGAGGAGTGAAATTGCAACAATTAAAAAGCAAATGGAAAATGCTTTTCAGTACAAGAAACATTTTTAATCGATAAATTTACCAATACAGGACTACAAAGTAAATATCAAATTAAAATTCCATAGAATGCATACACAGAGCACGATCTTGACCAAAATGAAATGAAATCGAAAGTGAACAATACAAAAGCTGAATCCAACCATATTTATTTGAAAATTTATATTCACATTTCTAAAATTTTATTGATCATCAGGTTGAACTCAAACAGGGAGTAAAAACAAAAGTATGCAAAACAAAATGAAATGTAAAAATAATAATGGATAAATAAGCCAAAGGGAATATGTATACTGAAATAAAGATAATTAATAAAACTAAAATCTGATACTTCTAAAGAAAAAACAAATAAGTGGCAGCACTGATAAGCAAAATACTTGCTAGCCTTGGGCAAGTAATACGCAGACAGAGCCTGTAGTGAAAAATAAAAACTCGGTAAATACACACAGTCAAAGATGGGGCTACTTTGAGGGGCACAAGGAAAACAACTTCTGAAGACCAAATCTCCAAGATGAGCAAGAAAATATATAGATTGAATTATGATCCAAGTATGAAATAAATAGTTATGGGTTCGTACTGATATACACTAAAAATTAAATAAATTAACAAATAGCTGAGAAGTGACAAAATTCTTTTTCATAAGAATTCTAAATGAATTAGGCCAGGCGCAATTAGGCCAGGTGCAGTGGCTCATGTCATTAATCCCAGCACTTTGGGAGGCTGATGGGTAGATCATTTGAGGTCAGGAGTTCAAGATCAGCCTGGCCAATACGGCGAAACCTCATCTGTACTGAAAATAGAAAAATTAGCTGGGCATGGTGGCACATGCCTGTAATCCCAGCTACTTAGGAGGCTGAGGCAGGAGAATCACTTGAACCCAGGAGGTGGAGGTTGCCGTGAGCCGAGATTGCACTATTGCACCCCAGCCTGAGTGACCTGGGTGACAGAGCGAGATGCTGTCTCAAAAAAAAAAAAAAAATCTAAATGGATTAAATTAATTAAAACATTGTCTATTTTTAAAATGTTATGACCTTACATGAATAGAATTGTGTTTTATGTATTTTCATGTATTTTTTGCTTGGCATTTCCCTCATCTGTGGTGTTCTGTGTAGCTATACTTTGTCTTGTTTCCTTGCTGTAATTTATTCAATGGTAAATGTTTCTGTTGTTAATGGGTATTTGGTCCCTTGCTACTTTCAGCCTCTTACAGAAAATATTACTCTGAAAATGCGTGAACACAGTTACTGGAACTCACATGTACTCCTGTCTGTGAATGGATATCTTGGTCATAGAAGGCAGTCAGCCCTCCTTATTCTCTGGGTTCAGCATCAGTGGATTCAACCAACCAAGGATCAAATGTGTTCACAAAAGAAAAGAAACAGTGAAAAATAACAGTATAATAAAAACAACAAAAAACACAGTAAACAACTACTCGCACAGCATGCTAACCCTTGATTAAGCTTTCTAGAATTTATGAACATGGTTCTTACGTTTCGAGCTGCCCTTGTCTTGTCTCCTGTTCAGTTTTCTCCAGTTTAAGATACAGGCAATAAAACCCATAGCTCTTAGGTTTCCACTTTAGTGAGTTTTAAAAGTTATATACACCCATGTAATCAACACATGAAAGAGAGGCCGGGCGCGGTGGCTCACGCCTATAATCCCAGCACTTTGGGAGGCCAAGGTGGGTGGATCACAAGGTCAAGAGATAGAGACCATCCTGGTCAACATGGTGAAACCCTGTCTCTACTAAAAATACAAAAATTAGTTGGGCATGGTGGCACATGTCTGTAGTCCCAGCTACTTGGGAGGCTGAGGCAGGAGAATTGCTTGAACCTAGGAGGCGGAGATTGCAGTGAGCCAAGATCGCATCCCACCATGTCTTGTTGCACTCCAGCCTGGGCAACAAGAGCAAAACTCCATCTAAAAAAAAAAAAAAAGATGTAGGACATTAGCACAGCCCCATA
This sequence comes from Ateles fusciceps, assembly GCA_036589455.1. NCBI lineage: Eukaryota > Metazoa > Chordata > Mammalia > Primates > Atelidae > Ateles > Ateles fusciceps. The sequence goes on from JAZHEH010002496.1 coordinate 7,159,532, forward strand.
GCCTTCTCTCATGCCAGGAGCTTTCCAGTCAATCCCCACTCCCCACCAGAGGCAATCATTTTCTAAGTCGGATATTACAGGGGAGTATGGCCTGATTTTGGAATGAATAGGAATGGAATCATACAGTATGTATTCACTTGGATGTTGCTGCTTTTCCCATACCGGATGTTTGTGAGAACATTTATCCTGTTGCATGTACCAGCAGTTCATTCCTTTTGATTGCTGAATAATGTTTTAATAAGCAACAGTTTTTCTACTCATCTGTTCAGAGATAGATGGATTGCATTTCTTGATTCTTATGAATTGGGCAGATGCCTAGAAGAATTGCTAGGAGCGTATGAGTGCTCAAGTTTATAGAAGACTGACACCGTTTTCAAAGGGGCTGTATAATGTCACATTCCCATTAGCAATGCATGTGAGAGCCTATTGCTGTGGACACAAGACTGTTCCACTCAGAGCCAGAATGTGTAAGATCTTTTAGGCTCACTGATGGTGCCATGGACACCATGTTAACCTCTGCGAGCTGCACTGACACTCCAGATGAGCTCCTGGAAAATCTAAAGTAACTGGAAGACCATGAAAGAGGAAGAAATGATCAACCCCTGGGGTGCCTACTTAACTTTGAGATATTCTCTATTGTTCCTTATTCCCACCCTAATTGATAAGGCCATTGGACTTTGTAACCGACCTCCGTCAACCTTGTGACTACACACCCCCTCCCTACAACCCCCTCCCAGCTTGCAAACCTACAACCCCCTCCCAGCTTGCAAAAAACTGCCCTAAACTGTAACTTTCCACTGCCCACCCCAAACCTATAAAACCAACTCCTATCCCACCGCCCTTCGCTGACACCTTTTTCGGCCTCAGCCCACCCACACCCAGGTGAATAAACAGCCAAGTTGCTCACACAAAGCCTGTTTGGGGGTCCCTTCATTCAGCACACGTGTTTTAACAGAATGCATAGTTCCAGTAAATCCGGGCTCCAGTCCTAAACCTGGCACTGATCCATCATGTGAAAGCTAAGATGTTTGCTTCTTGTCCTTGTGATTTCTGGTGTTTGAAGAAACATGTTTTCAATGGAGTCACGACAATAAAGCCACACATAGGAAGCTGAGATTCCCACGTGGCTATTTCAGTCTCCTCACATCAGTGAATAACCATGCAAAGAAGGGTGATAATTTTGGCAGGGGTGATTGATCTTTATTCTCTCAAGGAAATTATGTCTTTGAAACACAAAGAAACCTAAAATACAGTTGCAGATCAGGTTTACTGAAGAGCAGATTTTAAGACTTCAGCACCAAGATCCTTCTTAAAGAGTGTCCTTGGGATCCATATCCGAGAAAGGGAGGAGGAGGAAGCAGGTGTGAGCACAGGGAAATGTTGATCTGTGGGTTAGAACCAAAGACAGGCAGCCAATCCTGCAGGGGAGCTCTAAAGTTCAAATAGCTTTGCAGGGTTGTCCTGGGTTGAGCAGAGATAGCCAAGCTTTATCCTCCAGCACTGAGCAGTCATGGGATGTCAGCCAAACCGGGAAGAGGCATGGCCTTGGGTGAGGCAGCTCTCTGTGGCTGAAGGCTGTTTGCCTACTGCCGTCCAGAGGCAATGAGGCTTTTACCTAACACATTAAAGTCTATTCCTCGGTCATGCAAGATGTGTTGTGGGTCCAGCAGCTCTCGAGGGCTACTCCCTTCCCGGGAATGCAGCCTGCTTTTATCTTGTGCTCCCACCATGTCCGTATTAGCTTTAACCCCATGTCAGTCAGGCATCTTACTCTATCCTGCTATGTGCCTGGAGTCTCTGAGTTCATCTCTCAGGTTGAATTTATCAAAGAATAAACTTCCTTCTCTTATTACATTAAGAAAGACAAAGTTTCCCCAATGAATGGAGAGGCAGAAAGATATGGGTTTTTCCAACGTTTATTGAAAACTTCAGAGAAGCACCAATTTTTGATTACTCCTACTTTAAAATTTAGAGCCCTACTGAAATTCTGACAGGGGAAGAAAGGAAGGGTTTTACTAAGTAGAGTACTTAACAAGCAAGGTGGCTTTCTTCTCTGAATATTTCTTTCTGTATGAAAACTATCATTTTCAATTTCCAAAATACGTTCAGTCCACTTTTGTGCACTTTCTTTTTGTTGTTGTTGTTTTTTTTTGAGCCCCCCCCCCCCCCCCCCCCCCCCCCCCCCCCCCCCCCCCCCCCCCCCGTTGTTTTTAAAGACACAGTCTGGCTTTGTCACCCAGGCTAGACCGCAGTGCTGCCATCATGGCTAAATGCAGCCTTGACCTCCCAGGCTCAAGTGATCCTCCTCTCTCAGCCTCCTGAGTAGCTGGGACTACAGGTGGGTGCCACCACACCAAGTAAATTTTTAACTGTTCCTTTGCAGAAACTAAGTTTCACTATGTTGATGAGGCTGGCTGTGCATTTTCAAAACTAACAAGTCTGAGCAACTGTCACTCTCACTTGTATTATAAATGGTCTAATTGCTTCTCCTACTGGCATATTCTCCACAGAGCCACTAAGCTGATTATTTAAATGTGTCAATCACATCTTCTGCACTGCTGTTTCAAGCTTCTAATGTCTTCTCACTTGAAAGATCACCAAATAAGGCACTTAACATGAGACACAAGGCCCGACATGCTCTGCCCCCATCCTCTCTTTCTTCCCCTCTCTGCCCCAGGCACAAATGAGCTTCTTTTGTATTCCTGGAAAAAAAAATCATAATTTCCATGGTAAGTCTACTGCATTTGCTGTTCCCTACAAGTGGAAAAATCTGCTCTGGACTTTCCGGTAAGTCAAATGGCTCTCAAAAAGGTCTCCTGCTCTGTGAATCCACCTGAGACCCGCAGCTTAGGCAGCCCCTGCCCGTTCTACTCTGTCATCCAATCCTGCTTTAGTTTCTGCACAATACACACTGCTGATTGAAACTGTCTTGCTCACCTGCTGGAGACTTGCTTGTTGGATCGAGTCAATGAATTAACAATGTCAAATAACCCACAGCTTTGAAAAGCCAGTGGAATTGGCAGTTTTGGCTTATGTTTTCCTTTTATGTAAAGCTTGCCCAATAAAGAATGCTTGCCTTTTAGGAAAAACATCTCTACATTTTCTGATTTTTAAAATCAATTTCTAGTTTTATTGCATGGTATTGACTTTTTCTTTTTCTTTTGATAAGTTATTGATGTTTTGTTTTCACCCACTATATTGTCAAATATTGTGAGTCATTCATTGGCACTTGAAAAAAAGTGAGTATGCTCTGTCACCAGGTGCCTAGATTGACCTTACTTTTAAGCTTGTTTATTTTCTATATCCTTATATGTCTCCACTTTTCTCTGTCTTCAACACAATGAAGTCACTTAAATTCTCCAGTTTTGCAAATGCTACTCCAATTTGTTTCTTACAAACTATAATTTTTCCTTAATCAAACTCACATGTGTTCTAGGCTGGATCTCAACCTCCCGGCCCTGAGCTGCACTATGTCCTCATGGAGCTTGTCCTGAGGAGGAAAGAGGAGGGGAAATGGATTTACCAGAACTTTCTTCTCCACCTCTGTGGTAAAATCCTCTCTGGACCCTGGAGCCCATGCCCGCCCCTCCTGATTTCCTCCTAGAAGCACAAGCCCACCATGGAAAACTCCCTAGGTAACTCTCTCCCAAGCACTGCCTGAACCCACCACAGGGGCCTGGGACACCCGCCTCTGGATTCTCTGGGCAAGCAGTCAGCCTATGACTTTGGCAACCTCTGATAGTAGAAGACCAGTAAGCAGAAAGCCCACTATAAGCAGCACCCACTACCCAGCCACAGTCACTCTTACAGAAGCTTGCACGCTTTGCACTACCCATCCTGTGCTGGGTAAAGGGATTCTATGAGCTTCAGTTCATGTATGGTGTTGTCTGTGTGCCTGGCAAGAGCTTTCTGGCTCCACACAGCCACCTGGTCACCATGCCCAGCTTCCCACAGAGCCACGTGGTGCCCATAGTAAATTACCGCCAGCAGAAATAAAAAGATGCAGAGCACAGCTCTCCCCAGCTCTGCTGACTATGTGAAGACTGAAAATGCTGTTTCAAAGCCAAGGCGGCATCCATGACGGGGGAATGTTGAAAGAAATGTGAGACTGCTAAACCTGGGACCTAGGATAGAACTGAGAGATCCACAAATTCTCCAGAATAGTAATAGATGCTGGTGAGCATATATTTGATACAGGAATACAAGGTATGTTGTTCAGAAGATAGAAAGTGGTGATGGGTGAACCACAATTTTGTCCTTAAATAAGCTAAACTATACTCCTAAAATGGTGAAAATGGTTATATACATATGCTATACAGTGTATAACAAGGTTATCTTCTGAACTTTTTTTACTATCACAGATTAGGACTCTACCCATTAAACAGTAACACCTCTTTATATCCTCCCCAGCTGCTCATATTCCTTTTATATTTTTTTAATAGTTTTGCTATTTTAGGTACCTCATATAAGTGCAGTGATACAATATTTGTTCTTTTATTTCTAGTTATTTCACTTAGCATGATGTCCTCACAGTTCATCCATGTTGCAGCATGTATCCGATTTCCTTCTTTTTCAAGGCTGAATAATATTCCACCATATGTATACACTACATTTTGTTTATCCAATTATCCATGGATGGACACTTGGGTTGTTTCCTCCTTTTGGCTATGTGCATGGTGCTGTTATGAAAACTTGTGTAAACATGTCTTTGGGAGTCCCTGGTAAAACTATTTGAATCACCTTTTAGAGATTTCACATTCTTCATTGAACATCATTAATATGCCTTTGCATCTGCCTTGACTGGCAATCTATTTAAACATTTGCTATAAATTAGTTTTTACATTAGTATGCTATATATACTATAGTATAATACATATATATACTAGTATAGTGTATATATATACACATTAGTGTGTATATATAGTATACATATCACATATATACTATATACACTCATATATAGTATATGAGTATATATAGTATACTATGTGTCTATAGATAGTATATACACTATTGTATATAGTATACATAGTACATTATATCCTTATACATATATACTATGTAGTATACTATATCCTTATTTATATACTATATACAATACTATACATACATACACAATACCAAAACAAAAGGAAGTAGCAACTAAAGAAAACGTTGCACGGCTATTTATAAAGGCTGTATTTTCATTGTGAAATTTAGTCTTTAGCATTATAAAGAGTTTTTCCATATCCCTTGGTCTACATTTCTTTGTTTGTTTGATATTAAGATGTATCACCCCTCTTTTCTTTTTTTTGCATTGTCTTCGATATAGTTTTGCCAATTCTTTTACTTTTTAATCATTCAAATCACTTAGTTTTAGATATGTCTCCTTTACTACTGTGATTTTAAAAACATGTTTTCAGGATTTTCCTTTCTTTACTTGGCAGATACACACTAGGAACAATAAATTTAATAAACAGGAGACTGCCTCTGGCCGCCTTGGCTATGTATCTGTTCTTCAAGATAAAAGAGACTGAGACAGGCCTAGGCTCAAATTGTGCTTGGCTGGGGCCTTCTTGGGATCCTAGAGTTAGGAGGTTATGATCAGAGGGACACCCACATTTGGCAATATAATATATTCAGTAGCCATGGGTTAAAAGGATTTAGATCATGTATCAGAGGCACACAGCTCCAAATTCAGAGATGCAGCTCTGTCTGGCTTCAGCCCCAGGAGATGAGTCAGAGGCCCAGCATATTCTGACAACCTTAGCTGGGGCCAGACCCTGAAAGCATAAGAGTGGTCCATTGCTACAACATCAGCCAGGTTCAAGGGTCCATGCACTCTGCAGCAGCATCCCTGGAGAATCTGCTGAGCGGCACAATGATGCTGGGAGGAATCAGTAGAACACAGTCAGGGTGATTCAATGTCATGCTGTCTGGGTATATCAGACTCAGGCCAGGCAGGACAATCAAAGCATCTGATCCCAGGTCTCTCCAAAGGTTGAAGACGGGGGCACTGCAGCTCTTGGAAGCCTTGGTGGGATGCTGAGATGCAGGCCTGAGAGATGCAACTTTGTCTATCAAAGCTTCATTCCAAGTAAGGGCTAAGCCCTGGGATCGAGAGCTCTGTGTGCTGGGCCACTTGGTGGGAGACTGGAGGATCCCCTCCTGAGCTTCCAGTTCCTGAAGAAGACCACCATGACCACGTCTGCCAGGTGACAGGCAGAGAACCAGGGCAACTAGTACCAAGATAGGTTCTGGGCCATGATTTGTTCTTGGGAGGCTCTAGGGGTAGCAACCCTTGGATGGGCATCAGTTTCCTGGGTTGCCAAGGGGCATCAAGGAAACTGCAACTGGTACATATGGGCTCAGTGGTGGGTCCCACCACCCACGACCACAGGCCTAGAAGAGGTCAGGTCCACAGTGAGAAAGAGGAGCTTCAGGCCAGGTGCAATGTCCTCCCACCAGGTAATGAGCTCGTGGCTGGCCAGCACACTGGCCTCCCTTTGAACCACAATGACCCCATCTTGCTAGCTTTTCCATAGCTCATAGTGATCAGGCTGCATGATGTACATGAAGGCATCCAAGGAAAAGGTCACCCTGGCCTTCCCACAGCTACACTGAGAGGCCATGTTGCCATAATCTATCCATCCTGGTTGGTGAAATTTATGGTCTCTGTGCAACTGAAGACAGTTGAAGCCTGTGTGGCAGCCACAGGGAACTGTCACCATGAAGTCTCCAGCCCCCTGAGTCATGTGATTGAAGGAGATCCCATTCTTCTTGAGAACTGTGTGAGAGATGAGGGCCACCTTATGCCACAGGAAGGCCTCACTTCCCTGGGAACTGCCTGGGAAAAGCTCCCAGCCACCTATTCCAGGTGCTGGCCATTGTCTTGGGGCACTGTGTACCAAGGCAGGGTCTCCCTGAAGTGATGGTAGTTGATGCTGTAAAGGTCCATGTTCTCGTTGAGCCAAGGGAAGGTGGTCTTCCACATGCCAAAGTACAAGTAGGGTGTGTTGACAGCTTCTTCGGTGACAGCTTCACATTCCTGCTCTAGAAAGTCCTAAATTGTTCCCACGTGTCCAGGATTCCATTGTTCACTGTCTTTATCAAGATAGGGAGCTGAGGTTCTTCCAGTATTTTCTTTCCAAATCTTCAAACTTCAGGTGTGGTAGACTCTAATATACTTCAGAATATTGGAAAATAAATGTGTGATAAACAAAATACAGAGGTTGCTTTAAGCTACCTTAGTAGCTTCATTATGCTATGCAGGCTTCAATCACAGCTTCAACTGCACAGAGATCATTAGTTCCACCACCTAACATGGACTGATTAATGGCAAATTGCTATGGTGTGTTAATATCAGGATTTAAGGTCAAATCATAACATAGAAAAAAGGAGTATCTAAACAACTGAAAGAAAAAATCAGCAAGTTCGAAAATGAATGAATTTAGCACTCAAATCAATAAACTGGGTAAATTAAAATACAAAAGGAAAGAAAATATAGATATAAGCAGAAACAATTACAAAAGAAAATAAAATACCCAGAGGGGTAATAACAAAAATCAAAAATCTGATTCTTTGAAAAGAGCTTTAGAAGTTAAAAAAAATCACAGATAGAAAGAGAAAAGAGAGATAGTTCAAATAAACTACATTGTGATAAAATAATAAAGCACATAGCTAAAAGCCTTGGGGGGGATTTTTTAAAAATTATAATTGAATCTTACAAAAATCTTGGTATAATAGTTTTCTCAAAAGTAGAGATATCAGAAAGTAGTCCAAGAGCAAAATAAAACAACCTATTTTCCCAAAAAGATTTCTAATTTTATTTTGAGAAAAGGTAACACCAAGAAAACATTTTAATTCAGTGTAGAAACGTGGTCATAGTAAAAAATATTCATACTCAAAAAGAAGTTCCATGTTATAAGTCCTTACAAAGTTAAAACCATTTCTTCCATAACATTCTCCATATTTGAAGTTCTTACATATTAATATGATCAAATTTGCCAACTATTAGAATAGAGAGGGGGGAAATGTGTGATTATCATCAGCTAGATGTGCTCACCGCATGCCCCATTATTTACCTGCAAGGTTGTCAGGCATTTAACTGGACAGCCATTTGTTCTTCAGGACTGGGGGCTTTCCCCAGGAGCACTCAGAAGAAAACAGGAAACAGACCAGTACTCTGCACTGCAACAGGCCACCTTAACAGCTAACCAGAAATCACTCAACTGCTATGTAGCTGGACCCAGGGCACGAACACAGAAGAGATTAGAATTGTGTTTGCCAAAAACCCAGTCTTATTCAAGACAGTTGACATACATGGTGATTATCAAATTACAAACACTGCTCAATTTAATCTGTGTAGAAGAACTCATTTAATCTTCACAGTATCTAATAAGATAAATCTTCACTCTACTTTTCAGATGACAACACTGAGTCATGAGGACATTAAGTAATGGGATCAAGGTGACAGCAAGTGTTGGAGTCAACGAACAAGAATCTCCAAAGTGATTTCTTAAAAATAATAAAAAGACAAATGACGTCTCTCTTGTCAAACCACGATGTTTGAGATGAAATTAACAATACATCTAAGTACAGAATACAGAGGTCAGACACAGATACATGTATAGTTGACCCTTCAACAAAAAGGGGGATTGGGGTGCTGCACCCCTCCACAGTTGAAGATCCTCATATAACTTTTGAATCTACCCAAAACTTAACTAATAGCCTACTGTTGACTAGAAGCCTTACCAATAACATAACCAGTTAACATAGATTTTATGTTACATGTATTATATAATCATATTCTTACAATAAAGTAAGCCAGAGAAAACAAAATGTATTTAAGAAAATCATAAAAAAAGAGAAAATGCATTTACAGTACTGTCCTGTACTTGTGGATACCTTAAGTTTACTTCCCGTGTTCATTAGATAAATTGTCTGGAATGGCAGGCAAGCATGCTACAGATCTCCATCCACAACATGCATCAGTCAACTCAGCTTTTTCTCATCCTGTCATGACAATTTCTCTGCTTCTTGGGGACACTTCTAGCATCAGTAGCGTTACATCCTATGAGTCCTATGGTGTTATTTAAGCTTTATGTTATTGCACTAAACACAATGAAAGATACTCAAGAACCTGGAGAGATCACTATTTACTGCGATACACAACATATTGAAAAGAAAACTTGCTTATGTGGAGATTAGTGTCCCCAGAGTTTTCAGTGGACACTGGCATTAGTTGAGGTCACTGCAATAGCAGCATGAGGTAGCTGCAAAATTCTTAAGATAGTGCAGTATGTACTAACATTAATTTTATGCAGTTATAATTTAATACTGAATCTTTACTTTTTTAATATTTATCTCAACTGGAAATGGCACCGTGTATGGTCTCTGTGTGTATAAATGCTGATTAAGCTTTTACAACAGAGCTGTGTATATTTTATGGTAGTAAATGATAAAATACACTAGTATCTACATATATTTCATGCATTCATGACATAATCTCATTTTTCTTAGTTTTTCAATGTTTCTAAGCTAAAAAATTCATTTGGGAGTTTTTTCAAATGGTTCCAATCTCTGAAAAATTTAACAATATAGTTATGGAAAAAATCCATATATAAGTAGACTTATGTAGTTCAAACTTATGTTGTTCAAGGCTCAACTGTATATGTGGGAATATGTACACAATGAACGTGGCATACCAATCCCATGAAAAGGAATTAACTATTTAATAATGGATATTGATAGTGAAACTCTTGGAAGAAAAAAGTAAAAATAGAGCTGTACTTCACACCAGTTAAGTGTGTAGGTAAACAATTAAAGACTGAGTGTACAAAAGAGAACTTTAAGACTATTTGAGAATATATTAAAGAATGTCTTTATGAATTTAAGGTAGGAAGAAAATGTCTTAAAGAAGAACCAAAAGCACAAACGATGGAAATGTCACTGTTTAACTAATTTCCGTGTAATAATGACATAAACAATTAAGAGACAAGATACAGCACAGAATAGTTTAATCATACCTAAAAAGACAAAGTATCCTGGAAACTTGTACAGATCAATTCAAAAATGAGTGAACCCAAAAGAAGTGGGCCAAACCTTAGAACAGACAACTCAAAAAAAGGATATTCAAATGGCTAATAAATATGAAGAGACGTGCAAGATCATTAGTAACAGAGAAAGTACCATAAGACATTTTTTATCTATTTAGGCAAAGTGAAAATGTCTCAGTATAAACATGGGCCAAAATATGGGGAAATCAGTATTGTCATATGGCTAATGAAGACAGAAATTGTAGAGCAATCTAGCTGTTCCTAGAAAAAATGAAAATGAATGTAGATATAACCAAGGAACTCTAGTTCTATCTACACAGCTGTTCAATAAAGTGTTATTTGAGGTAAGAAAGATGTGGAAATAATCTACTTGTCCGTTAGCAGGGGAATGAATGAATTGAAAAATTACACAGCTCCATTGACCCCGCTGGAGCGACTAGAATCAGTATACATAGCAATGTGTTCAGATCTTGTAACATTGAGTCTTTATTTTTATTTTTTATTTTATTTATTTATTTTTTGAGACAGAGTTTCTCTCTGTCATCCAGGCTGAAGTACAGTGGCACCATTTTGGCTCACTGCAACTTCCACTTTTGGGGTTCAAGTGATTCACCTGCTTCAGCCTCCTGAATAGCTGGGATTACAGGCATCCACCAACGTGAAATTAGCCACACTCAGCTAATTAAGAAAAATTTTTTTTGAGACGAAATCTAGCTCTGTCACCAGGCTGGAGTGCAATGGTGTCATCTCGGTTCACTGCAACCTCCGCCTCCTGGGTTCAAGCAATTCTTCTGCCTCAGCCTCCCGAGTAGCTGGGACCACAGGCACGCACCACCATGCCCAGCTAATTTTTGTATTTTTAGTAGAGATGTGCTTTCACCATGTTGGCCAAGATGGTCTCGATCTCTTGACCTCATGATCTACCTACCTTGGCCTCCCAAAGTGCTGGGATTACAGGTGTGAGCCACCCCACTCAAGCCCTAATTTTTATATTTTTAGTAGAGACTGAAGGTTCACCATGTTGGCCAGGCTGGTATTGAACTCCTGGCCTTAGGTGATCCACCTGTCTTGGCCTCCCAAAGTGCTAGGATTACAGGCGTGAGCCACCACACCCAGCCAATATTGAGTTTTTAAACAGGTGTCAAGGGGAAGAGGATAAATTGATATACTTATCAATATATATTTGTTAAATGATAAACCTGACATATTATCTTGGTTGTGTAGAATTCTCACTCTAAACATGAAGAATACACACTGAACCCGATTGTTATTTATCAGAATTGAGGAGAAGCCTAGCAACAGAGGTCATGAGAGAGAACAAAGATGGCTCTACACTTGCTTTTGGACAATTTGCATCATCAATGCTCCTTGATTTTCCAAAATGGAGTACAGTGTACCAAAAGCCTTTTATTGGATGTGGGCAAACAGCTGGATATGGGCACTTTTTACATAGAAGAGTGTTCCAAACTGACTGTGCCAAGTGAAGTAACATGGAATTCTAATTACAATTGAAGAAGCCTCTCATCACCACATGCTACTCTCTGAACATTCTAAAGACTACTTTAGAAACAAGCTTAGCCAGACCACTGCTTGTTCTGATTTCGCAAGAATATGCAAAATACTGATGAAAGTAGATGAGCAGAAAAAGGAGTGCAGGCCGGGTGTGGTGGCTCACGTCTGTAATTCCAATATTTTGGGAGTCTGAGGCAGTCAGATCACCTGAGGTTAGGGGTTCGAGACCAGCTTGAACAACATGGTAAAACCCTGTCTCTACTAAAAATACAAAATTAGCCAGGCGTGGTGGTGCATGCCTTTAATCTCAGCTATTCAGGAGGCTGAGGCAGGAGAATCACTTGAACCCGGGAGGCAGAGGTTGCAGTGAGCCGAGATTGTGCCATTGCACTCCAGCCTGGGCCACAAAAGCAAGAGTCCATCAAAGAAAGAAAGAAATGGAGAGAGAAAGAAAAAGAAAGGAGAAAGAAAGAAAAAGAAAGAAAGAAAGAAAGAAAGAAAAGAAAAGAAAAGGGAGGGGGGAGGGAGGGAGAAAGAAGAGAAAGAAAAGAAAAAAGACAGAAAAAGGAGTGCAATAGGAGCAATGTTTTCTGCAAATTATTTATGTGCTTATGTTTCTTGTCTTTCACTACCCAAGATTTTTTTTTTTTAATTTTAGATATTCCAGGAGGGTGTTTGTTTGCATGGGAAGAAATTGTGATGTTGCTGAAGATTAGCAAGCAGAAATTCGTTTCTCACATTCTGAATTAGAATATGAGCCAAGCTATCAATCTATAGAGACTTTCAGAATTCCTTTATTTCTCTGCACTTCCATATCCACAATCCAACCTCATCACTGAATTTTAGGAACTGCCAATTCTCTCCTGGAAGGTAAGAGCGAGAAAGTCTCACTGGGGTGGGTAAAAGCAGGCATCCAGATGCAAAACTGATGAAGCTGACCCAAAGAACTAACACTTCTCCAACAGATTTTCAACAAAACTTCTGTATTTAGCCTCACTTTTACTCCCAACTCTAGAGGTACCTGGTGTCACAAAATTTTGACCCATTTTGGGCTTCTACAGTGGGGATTGTGAGGCGCTCCAGATTTTCTCCCTGCCAACCTAACATTTGCCTTTCCAGGGTTTAAGATGATTCCCACTATTTCAGCTGCCCTTGTCTTGTCTCCTATTCAATTTTCTCCAGTTTAAAATACATGCAATATAAACTCATAGGTCTCCATGTTGGTGAGTTGTTTTTAATTTTTAATTTTTCTGCATAAATAATAGGTATAATATTCATAGGTACGTGATATTTTGGATACAAGCATGCAATGCATAATAATCACATCATGTGGAATGGAGTAGCCATTTCCTCAAGCATTTACCCTTTGTATTACAGGCAATCCAGTTAAACTGTTTAAGTTATTTTTAAGTGTGCAATTAATTTATTATTGACTATAGTCACCATGTTGTGCAACTAAATACTAGGTTTTATTCATTCTTTCTCTATTTTTGTACCCATTAACCATTCAACTTCCTCCCCACCCACACTACCCTTCTCTGTATCCATCCTTCTACTATCTCCATAAATTCAGTTGTTTTCCTTTTTAGATCCCACAGATATGTGGGAATATGTGATGCTTTTCTTTCTGTTCGGGGTTTATTTCACTTAACATAATGATCTTCAGGCCCATTTATGTTGCTACAAATGACAGGTTCTCCTTGTTTTTTTTATGGCTGAATAGATATGTACCACCTTTTCTTTATTCGTTCATCTGTTGATAGACATCTAAGTTGGTTCAAAATCTTAGCTAATGTGAGTGCAAATAACATTAGCTATTGTGAGTGCAACAAATGGGAGTGCAGACATGTCTTGGATATACTCACTTTCTTTCTTTTGGGTGTATACGCAGCAGATGGATTGCTGGATCATATGGTAGGTCTATTTTTAGGTTTTTGATGAATCTCCAAACTGCTCTCCTTAGTGATTGTACTAATTTACATTCACAATAGCAATGTACTAGAGGTTCCCTTTCTCCACAGCTTCAGCAGCATTTGTTTCCTGTCTTTTGAATATAAGCCATTTTAATTGGGGTGAGATAATATCTCATTTAGATTTGATTTGCCTGTCTCTGATGATCAGTGATGTTGAGCATCTTTTCATATGCCTGTTTGTCATTTGTATGTCTTCCTCTGAGAAATGTCTATTCAAATCTTTTCCCCATTTTTGAATCAGATGATTAAATTTATTTCTATATTATTATTTGAGCTCCTTTATATATTTTGGTTATTAATTATTTGTCAGAAAGGTAGTTGGCAACTCTTTTCTCCCATTTTGTAGGTTGCCTCTTCACTGTGTTAATTGTTCCCTTTGCTGTACGGAAGCTTTTTAATGTGACGTGATTCTGCCCATTTTTTACTTTGGTCCCCTGTGTTTGTGGGCTGTTGCTCAAGAGATGTTTTCCTACACCAGTGTCCTAGAGAGTTTCCCCCAGTGTTTTCTTGTAGTGCTTTTATAGTTTGAGGTCTTAGATTTATGTCTTTAAACTATTTAGATTTGATTTTTGTATATGGTGAGAGATAGTAGTATAGTTTCATTCTTCTGCATATGGATATCCAGTTTTCCCAGCACCATTTATTGAAGAGACTGTCTTTTCCCCAAGACAGAGGTGTTCTAGGCACCTCTGTGGCAAATGAGTTCACTGTAGGTATGCGGATTTGTTTCTGGGTTCTCTATTCTGTTTCATTGGTTTATATATCTATTTTTATGCCAGTACCTGCTCTTTTGGTTACAATAGCTTTGTTGTATAATTTGAAGTCAGGTAATGTGATTCCTCCAGTATTGCCATTTTGCTTAAGACAAGTTGGCTATCCTGGGTCTCCTTGAGTCCATACAAATTTAAGGAATTTCTTTTCTATTTCTGTGAAGAATGTCACGGGTATTTTGATAGGGATTGCATTGAATCTTTAGATTTCTTGGGATAGTATAGACATTTGAACAAAATGATTTCTTCCAATCCTTCAACTTGGAATATCTTTGTGTGTGTGTGTGTGTGTGTGTGTGTATGTGTGTGTGTGTGTGCCCTCTTCAATTTCTTTCACCAGTATTTTCTGTTTTTGTTATGGAGATCTTTCACTTCTTTGGTTAATTTCTAGGTATTTAATTTTATATGTGGCTATTGTGAACGGGATTACTTTTGTGATTTCTTTTTCAAATTGTTCACTGTTGGCATATGAAAATGCTACTATTTATTTTTATATGTGAATATTGTATCCTGCAACATTACTGAATTTGTTTAATCAGTTTCAACAGTCTTTTGGCGGAGTCTTTAGTTTTATTCAAGTATAAGATTATGTCATCGCAAACCAGGATAATTTGACTTCTTCCTCTCCAGTTTGGATGTCCTGTATTTTTTTCTCCTGCTCTAGCTAGGACTTCCACTACTATATTGCGTAAGAGTTGTGAAAGTGGACATCTTTGTCATGTTTCAGATCTTACAGGAAAGCCATTCAGTTTTTCCCCATTCAGTATGATACTAGCTTAGGGTCTGTCATATGGCTTTCACTATTATGTTCCTTCTATACCCAGATTTTAGAGGGTTTTCATCATGAAGGCATGATGAATTTTATAAAATGCTTTTTCATCATTAGCTGAGATGATCAAAAGGTTTTTATCCTTCATTCTATTGAATGATGTATAACATTGATTGATTTACACATGTTGAAACATCCTTGCATCGCAGGGATAAATCCTACTTGGTCATGATGAATGATCTTTCTAATGGATTCTTGAGTTCTGTTTCCTACTATTTTGTTGGGGATTTTTGCATCAATATTCATCAGAAATATTGGGCTGGAGTTTTCTTTTTTGATGCGTCTTTGTCTGGTTTTGGTATCAAGGTAATACTGTACTCATAGAATGAGTTTGGAAGTAATTCCTCTTCCTCTACTTTTTAGAATAGCTTGAGTAGAATTGATATGAGTTCTTCAAATGTTTGGTGGAATTCAGCAGTGAAGCCATCGCGTCCTCGGCCTTACTTGACTGGGAGACTTTTTATTACAGCTTTGACCTCATTATTTGTTATTGGTCTTTTTGGGTTTTGGATTTCTACCTGGTTCACTCTTGGTAGGTTGTATGTGTCTAATGACATGCATTTCTTCTACCTTTTCCAATGTATTGCCACATAGTTGCTCATAATAGTCACTAATACTTTGAACTTCTGCAGTATCCGTTGCAATGCCTCCATTTTCATTTCTGATTTTATTAATTTGGATCTTCTGTTTTTTTTTCTGAGTCTGGCTAAAGGTTTGTCCATTTTGTTTAACTTTTAAAACCACAACTTTTTGTTTCATTGATCTTTTGCATTGTTTTACTCATTTCAATTTCATTAATTTCTGCTCTGATCTTTATTTCTTTTTTTTTTTTTTTTTTTACTAATTTTCGATTATGTTTGTTTTTGCCTTTCTACTTCTTTAGGATGCATCATTAGGTTGTTCAATTGAAGTTTTTCCTGTTATTTAGGTTCTTATAAATCTAGACTTCCATGTTAGTATTGCTTTTACTGTATCCTATAGGTTTTAGTATATGGTGTTTCCATTATAATTTGTTTCAGAAAATTCTTCAGTTTCTTTGTTAACTTCTTCACTAACCCACTGGACATTCAGGAGCATACTGGTTAATTTCCACGTGTTTCTATCATTTCCAAAATTCCTCTTGTTATTGATTTCTAGTTTTGTTCCACGGTTGGTATTATATGAATTTTTGGTATGTTTTATGATGTATTTTGTGACCTAAAATATAGTCTGTTCTTGAGAATGATCTGTGTACTGAGTAAAAGAATGTGCATTTTACAGCTGTTAGTTGAAATGTCCTATTAATATCTACTTGGTAATAAGGCAGACTAAATCTGATATAGAGCCTTCTGTTATATCATCTTGCTCTGCCAATTCCTCCAGTTTTAACAATTATATTCTGCATCTCATTTAGAGTAATCATCACTCTAAAATGAGATGCAGAACATTCCTATATGCCCTGACATTCTTTTATGCCTGGAACTTTCCAGTGAATTCCCACTCCTACTAGAGCCAACCACCACCTAAGCTTAGTTTGGCCTTTTTTTTTTTTTTTTTTTTGGAGTGAATATAAAATGAATCTTTCCTTTCCTAGTTCATTCATTTTTATAACTGAATAATATTTTAATAAGCTATAGTTTTTCCATTCATCTGCTTAGACATGTGAATTATTCACAGTTCCTGATTTTTATTGATTGGGTAAATACCTAGGAAGAAAATAGCTATGGATAGATGGGTGCTCAAGTTTACAGAACATTGACAGTTTTTCAAAGGAGCTGTACAATGTTACATTCCCACAAGCAATGATGTGAGAGTAATTTGCTCTGAACAAGGTACAGTTCAGCTCAGAGCCAGAGTACATGGTCCTATTGAGTCCAGGAATAAAACGGATTGGTCCCCCCATGCCAATGTCAAGTTATTTGCTTCTTATCCTTGTGACTTCTGGTATTCAAAAAGACATCTTTTCACCAGGGGCCACAACAATAATTCTATAAATTAAAAGCTGAAATTCTCATATGGCCATTTCTATCTCCTCACATCACTGAATAACCATGCAAAGAACTATAATTTTAGTAGGGGTGACCAGACCACTCTTTATTCTCTCAAGGAAATAAGGATTTTGAAACACAATAAAATCTGAAGTAAAGTCATAGGTCAGGTTCGTTATGGAACAGACTCTGAGCATTTCAGTATCAGTATCTTGCTTAAAGAGTGTGCTTGGGATCCATATTTGAGAAAAGGAGAAGAAGGAAGTAGGTTTGAGCACAGGGAAAATTGGAGCTGTGGATTAGGCCAAGATACTTTCAGCGGATCCTGCAGGGAAATCTGGAGCTCAAATGTCCCTTCAGGGATGTGCTAAGTTGAGCAGAGATGGCCAAGCTTTATGCTGCAGTAGTGAGCAGTCATGGGATGTGGGCCAAAGTGAGAAGAGGCATGGCCTTGGGTAAGGCAGCTCTCTGCAGTTGAAGGCTGTCTACCTACTGCAGTCCAGGGACAATGAGACTTTTACCTATCACATAAAAGTTTATTCCTTGTTCATGTAAGATGTACTGAGGGCTCAGCAGTTCTCTAGGGCTACTCCCTTCCAGTGAATGCAGTGCGCTTTCATCTTTGGTTCCACCTTGTCAGTATTAGCTTAAACCCCTTTTCAGCCAGGCATCTCATTTGATTTTTTTCTGTGCCTAGAGACCTTGCATTCAGTCTCTGAGCTTGAATTTTACAACGAATAAACTTCTTGTTACATTAAGAAAGACAAAGTTGCCTGAATGAATGGGAGAGACAGGATGATAAGAGTTTTTCTGCTCTTTATTGAGAATTTTAGACAACTACCAAGTTTTGATTTTTCATGCTTCAAAATTTACAGCCTTCCTAAAATTCTGGACAGGACGGAGGATGCTAAGGAAGATTGGTACTAAGGTGGTGAATGGTTTGCTTCTCTGAATGTTTCCTTTTTCATCAAAACTATCATTTTCAATGTTAATAATATATTCTGAATTTTTCCATTTCCAATACTAACAATTAAGTCTAAGCAACTGTCACTCTCACTTGTATTATAAATGATCTAATTGCTTCTCCTACTCATTCTCCACAAAACAACTAAGCTGATTGTTTAAATGTATCTTTCACATCTTCTCCACTGCTGTTTTAAGCTCTAAGGCCTTCTCATTTCAAGTTGAAGGAACATCACCTAATGCACCTGACAAGAGACACAAGGCCCTCTGTGCTCTACCCCCAGTCTCTCTCCCTTCCACTCTATGTCCCAGACCCAGATAAGCTTCTTTTGTATTCCTGGAAACACAGACTCACCAAGTTCTGTGTTAGGTCTGTTGTACTTGCTGGTCCCTACAAGGGGAGAATTCTGCTCCAGACCTTCCCATTTTGTAATTGGGTCCCCAAAAGGTCTCCTGCTTTGTGAATCCTTCTGAGACCAGATGCTCAGCCAGCCCCAGCCCATTCTGCTCTGTCATCTAATCCCTCTGTAGTTTCTATACAGAACACATTCCTAATTGAAACCTTGTTCACTTATTTGGGGACAATATTGGGCTGAGTGAATGAGTTACCAGTGTGAAATATACACATAGCTTTGAAAAGGCAGTGGAGCCTGGGAGAGAAAATAGATAGTCAGATGATGGCACTTTTATCCTAGGGCTACTCATCTTTCCCAGCAATTTGGGTCCTGCTATTTAGCTGAGCACCAGGCTGGGCCTAAAGCCATCCTCAAAGTATGACTGCAACCCAAGTGCTCCCACCTGGCCAGACAGCCAGAACCCCACAACCATGTCCTGAGCTCACTCATCACCACAAAATGTAACCAGCCCAAAAAATATGTTTTGCCTTAAATGTTTTTGACTAATTATGAGGAAAATGCATGGAGAATCATCTCCTTTCCAAGTTGTTTGAAACTACAATATTAGGAAGAAAGTGTGATTTTACATTTTGGTGACTTTTAATTCATTTGTGAACAAATACTGGTGACATCACACTTTAAATACCTGTCAGAAAGATACTTTTTCTCTGACTCTTTTGATCTAATTGGTCATTAGAAGCTAGTTTTGATAGAAAGGGAGTGTTGGAGCGGGGATGGGTAAGGAAGGAAGATTGAAGGGGAACCACATTGTGAATTCTTCAGAAGCGCAGCAGCCTCCATAGTTGTTCCAGCAACTGGGGTGCTGGGACAGATGAGCGCTTAACAAACTCAGGAGGACCTCGTTTGCAGAGACACACATCTCCAATGGATGAAATCTCAGCTGATAACACAGAAGTAGAAGTGTCAAGTTATTACAAGGTCTGAGAGGATAAAGAATATATGGTGAATCTGGTAACTACCTTGGACTCAGCAGCGCCCAGAGTCCTCATCAGAGGGGCCACAGTACCAAGAGGCTCTGTAACTGTAGTGGTCTGCAAATTTCCTCAAAATTCTGAGATGTAAATTTGGGCAATATCAAGAAGCCACCACAGAGCAAAGCAACAAGATAGAAAAGCTGATCATGCGCTCAGGAGCGGGGGCCCAGCAGCTCCTGGAATCCTTGGCAGGATGCTGGATCCTGGGCTCAGTGGTGCAGGCCTGTCCATCAATGCTCCATTTTTGGGCAGGGGCTGAGGCTCAGGGTCTGACACATATGGTCTGAAGCTATGTGAACTGTGACCATCAACAGGCACGTCCTGGCTGGATCCTGGAGTATTGGCTTTTTAGACCCTAGTTACAGAAGGCAATGACCACAACCATATCTGTCAGTTGAGGGGTTCAGACCAGGGTTGATGAAGCTGGGGTGAGCAGTGGGTCCAGGCTAAGGTCCTGGGCTGGGAAGTATCACTGCAGGCTGGATGGACCATGGGAACACTGGGCACAAGGGTGAGGCAATGGGTACCACAGCACAAGGCCAGGGGCTAAATGGGTCACTACCCTGGTGATCCGGGTGGTGTCTCAGCTAGGTAGCCCTCTTGGGCACTTGGATCATCCAGGTGGGCCTCTCCAGACTGGCATGTACCCTGGACTCCATGTGGTCTGCAAATGACCCAGCTTGCCTGTGTTTCTGCAGCTCAGAGCACTTGGGTTACAGGATGCCCACAATGGTTTGCCTGCCACTGCACTGAGACACCACTTTGCCTGAATTGATCTATCAATGGTAGCAAAATTCATGACCTCCTGGAAGCTGAAGCCATGGTTGAAGCGAGCATGGTAGCCATTAAGAAACCATTTAGAAGTCTAGCCTCCTCCTCGACTTTTCCTCACATTCAGCCTTACCAACTGCAACCACAACAAAATAAATTTTGTCCCTTCGCTTTCATCAATTATAGTTCTAAAAATATTTTCAGTGGTTAATAGTGCTAATTTCATAACTTATTGGCTGAAGTGCATCAAATACCTAACATTCATGAAAATGGTGGCTTGGAGTTAAAGTATCTCAGTATTATGTAGACAATTTTTGTGTTTTATTTATTTTTTATATTTATTTATTTATTTTGAGATGGAGTCTTGTTCTGTCACCCAGGCTGGAGTGCAATGGCGTGATCTGGGCTCACTGCAACCTCCACCTCCCAGGTTCAAGCTATTCTCCTGCCTCAGCCTCCCAACTAGCTGGTATTACAGGCATGTGCCACCTAAGTTTTGTATTTTTAGTAAAGATGGGGTTTTGCCACAAAAATTAGCTTCATGCCAAGCTAAGTTTTGTATTTTTTTATTAGAGATGGGGTTTTGCCACGTTGGCCAGGCTTGTCTTGAATTCCTGATCTCAGGTGATCCGCTCGCCTCAGCTTTCCAAAGTGCTAGGATTACAGGCATGAGCCACCATGCCTGGCCTTGTATTTTTTTAAGAAAGAATTCATTGCTTCCTTATGGGTATGTATAAAACAAGACTGACTTGAATTTTATCAAGGGCCTATCACCAACTATAAATGTGATCATATAACTCTATTCTTTTAATGTACTTAAATTATCTTAGCTAATATTTAAGTTAAAATTTTTGCATTGATGTTCATAAATCAGTTTTGTCCATCATTTCCTCTCGTTCTGCATGCATCAAGATTTTCTATCAATAATGTGCTTATATTAAATCATTAAATTTTTCCCTCACTTTAAAGGCCTATGTATACTTAAAATGAAGATGTCACACAATTCCTATGTAAAATTGTCTAATCCTTGTCATTTTTGAATGGGTAGATCTTCTGCGATCTTTCTGTATTTCATACACAGAAATTTATGTCTTAAATTTTCTATTTAGTAAGTTAATTTTTCAAAAAATCCATATCATTGGAGTTTTTGTTGATTTAGTATATTATTTTACATTTATTCTAACTCATTAATTTCTGTGTATATGTGTATCAATTCCTTCTTGCTACTTTCAGACTATCCTTTCCCAACTCGTACATCAGAAGCTTAATGTAGTTAATTTCATTCTTTGGATGTGATGGAGAAAATACTTAAAGCTGCAAATTTTCCTCAGCACTATTGTAAATGAATCTCATATATTCCTTTATGTATTTTGTTAAATTTTAAATCTAAAAACACTCCCGTAATCCTTATTGTGTCCCAAGCATTGGTATTAACAAATTGCATATATTAACTCATAGAACTGTCAACTAAACACATGAGGTAGATGATACCTCCATTTTACATTGAGGAAACGTGTCATAAAGTTAAGGAATTTTCAAGGTCACACAAGCTGGTAAGAGAAGCAGGGAATCAAAATCAGGCTTTCTTGCTCCAACGTTTATGCATGTAATAGATATTTATTGTTTTGTGGAAACTTGGCATTTTTGGTTTGTGTTTCACTAAGATCTGAGGTTCATTCAATAAAAAAATGTTTAATCTGCAAAGAAAAGGACCTGTACATTTTTTGGATGTAAAAATATTTCTAGTCTGAAATGCATGATAATTCAGAATGCTTAATTTTTAACTTATTTTTAAAGAAAATATTGATATTTTCTACTCACCCTAATATATTTAGTGATTCATTCTTTGGCACCTGAAGAGAGGGAGTTGTGTTTTTTTTTTTGAGATGGAGTCTCACTCTGTGGCCCAGGCTGGAGTGTAGTGGTGTGATCTCAGTTTACTGCAACCTCTGCCTCTCCGGTTCAAGCGATTCTTCTGCCTCAGTCTCCTGAGTAGCTGGAACTATAGGTGCACGCCACCATGCTCAGCTGATTTTTCTATTTTTAGTAGAGATGGGGTTTCACCATATTGGCCAGGCTGGTCTCGAACTCCTGACCTCGTGATCTACCCACCTTCGTCTCCCAAAGTGCTGGGATTACAGGAGTGAGCCACCGTGCCCAGCTGAGAGGGAGTATTTTCTATCATGTGGAAGACCAATTCTACCTTATTGTTAATGTAGTTTAAGTTTTCCATATCCTTCTTAGATTTCTCCATTTTTTCTCTCCTTGGATGAGTAAGGTGACTGTAACAGTCCATCCTCACATTGCTCACATAAATAAATACCTGAGATTGGATAATTTAAAACAAAGTAGGTTTAATTGGCTCATGGTTCTGCAGGCTGTACAGAAAGCGTAGGAGCTTCTGCTTCAGGGGAAGGCCTCAGGAAACTTACAATCACGGCAAGAGGCAAAGGGGAAGCAGGCAGGTCTCACCTGGCTGGAGCAGGAGAATTTCAGAGAGGGTGCAGGTGCCACACACTTTTAAACAACCAGATCTTCTGAGAACTCTACCACAACAACAGCACTATGGGAATAGTGCTAAACCATTCTTAAGAAACCACCCCTGTGATCCAATGATCTCCCACCAGGCCCCACCTCCAACATTAGGGATTAAAATTCCACATGAGATTTGGGCAGGAACACATAACCAAATCATATTGGTGACTTAAATGTTCCTACTTTTAATCTGTTTCTTTAAACTTGTCTTTTATCTACTATAATTTGTACTTTGTCAAACTTACTTGAATATTTATGACTGTTATAATTTCATTGTGAAATTTCATCTTTTGCATTGTAAAGATCCACGCTATATACCTTTGGTCTCAATCCAGGTTTGCCTTATATTAAAGTCTGTGACTCTATTTTTATGTTAGTTCTTTGCTTGGTATAATTTTGCTCATTCCTTTATCTCATTTTTCCACATCACTTTCTTTTTGGTATATCTCTTTTATATAATTCTAATTTTAAGAACATGTAGTAAAAATGTTCTTTACTTTACAGATATACACTAGAGTTAGAAAATTTAATGAACATCAACAACATTACAAAATATCTCTGAGGCCATGACTGGCTAACAGACTCAGTTGGTCTAAAGGTCTAGTTTGTGCATGTGCATGGGATCTGAACCCATAGCACAGTAAGGGAGGTATCCTGAGGGGACATCAGCAGCGAGTGCTGCCCATGGCATCTGGGCCATGGTGAAGGTCACAGGCACAATGATTAGGAGTAAACAGAGAGTCCTTGAGAGGTACTACAAAAACCTATGGCAACCTTTGGGGAGGGGACTTCAGTGGCCACTGGGATCCCTGGCTGTCACAGTAGGAGACAGCATCTGGGAGCCTTGGAAATGTGTCAGTTATTGGAGGGGAAAGAATCTTCACTGAGGAGAGGCCCAGGCCAGAATTCTCCTTGGCAAGAATATTCTCTGGTTCCTGGGGTTGGGATAAGAGGAAGGTATCGCTTGACGTTTGGCACCATATTCAATAGCCATGGGTTCAGAGGACTGATCATGTTTGGAGGAAAATATCTCCAAATTCCGTGGCATATCTCTGTCTGGCTTAAGCCCCAGCAGATGAGTCTGGGACACAGAAGATTCTGGAAAACTTAGTTGAGACCAGAAACCTAGAGGCATAAGAGTGGTCCATTGCTGCAACCTTGGCCAGGTTCACCATGGATGCTGAAGGCCACCGCTCAAAGGTGCGGGTTTGTCCATCAAAGCTTCATTGGTGAACTGGAGCTGAGGTTCAAGGCCTTGAGTTCCACTCCCTGTCCCCACTGAGAGGTGCCTCTTGGCTGCAGACTGAACAGTTGTCTCCTCAGTCCCCAGTTCTCGAGGATGACAACCACGACCCTGACCACGACCTCGACCATGACCACAGCCACAACAAGGATCCTGCCTTGCAGTGGAAGGGTGAAGAACCTAGGCTGACATCCCCAGGGTTTGGATTGTAAATTCAGGCACAGCATCAGTGCCAGGGCCCTTTGGGTTGTAACTGAGCCCTGGGGGGCACAGTCTGTGTGGGACAGCTGGCTATGTGGTTCGGGAGATGCCTCAGGCCCAGAGCAGCTCTCCTAAGTGCTATGTTCTCCCTCCAGGTGCTCTCCTCCTGGCTTTCTGCAACCTTGGGCTCCATGTGATCCGCAAGGGCTGAACCTTACCTGCATTTTCAGAGCCTGTAGATCTCTGGTTGCATGTTGTACACGAAGGTGTCCATGCAAAAGTTCACTCTTGCCTCCCCCACAGCTACACTGCAAAGCCACTTTGCCATAATCAATCCATCGTGGAATGGCAAAATTGATGGCCTCTGCACAGTTGAAGCCATGGTTGAAGCCCACATGGTAGCCATAGGGAAAGGTCACCATGAACTCCCCCAGCCTCCTGAGTCATGCGATTGAAGGGAATCCCATTCTCATTGAGAACTGTGGGTGAGATGAGGGCCACCTTGTGCCACAAGAAGCCCTCACAGCCCAAGGAAATGGCTGGGAAGTGCTCCCTGGCCAGGTGTTCCAGGCGCTGGCCATGTTCTGGGGGCACTGTGTACCACATTTTGGGCTTCCCAAAGTGCAGGTAGTTGATGCTGTAAAGGTCCATGTCCTCCATGTGCCAAGTGAACGTGGTCTTCCCCATGCCAAAGTACAGGTAGGGGGTGTTGATGCCCTCAATGACAACCCCACATTCCTGCTCCAACAGGTCCAGAATTGTTCCCAGGTGTCCTAGGTTCCACTGTGTAGTGTTTTCTTCAAATAAGGAGCCACTAATATCAGCCTAAATTGGTGAATCACCGGGGTGGCTCTTCTAGTATTGTTGCTCCAGATCTTTGAAATTCCGGTGCGGTGGAGTCTGATATTTCTTACTGTTTGCCAAGTGGTGATACTCCTCCAACACTCATGGCTTTCTTCTTTTTATGGTATTGAGTAAACACACCTTCCTGCCCAAAGGTCACCTGCTGCAGGGGGAGTGGCTACTAAGATGTCTTCGATATCATCATAAGTCCTTCTGGCTTTCCATTCCTTGGGTGGAATTACCTTGGCGAGGCCAGCTTGGTGTGAGCCTTGGGACTCCATGTGAGCAACGTATTTGTTGAAATCTGTAAATTCTTCCATGGTTGGGTAAAGAGTCATGATGGTACAAGTCATGTTCTGGGGAACAGAGTGCACAGACTTCATGGTTGCACACAAGAAACAGCTGACTCACAAGTTCTTAGGCATCTTCTAGATACCTGAGAATGCTGAGGAATAATTTCCTTTCTCCCCTTTACTTTTCAAAATGCTTTGGTTTATCTGTGAGGCAGTAATTCAGAATTGAACTTTTCAACAGGTGAGATCTTTCCCAAGCTTTCTGACTTCCCAGGTGGACTCTGCTTTAGTCAGTATTTTTTTTGTCCAAAGAAAATAGAATATGTCATAGTGAGGTAGGTGCCCCAGCTGGACTCCCAGCTCTACCTTAGCTCTGTGAGTTTCCTCAGTTGATGGTGTCTCTGTGAGGCTTCTCTTGATTCTCAGGCTTGGGTATGCAAGTAGCTGGTAACTCCGCTGTACCTGGCCATCTCTTCTAGGAAGTCTAAACAATACACCTAAAGAACAACAACAAATAGAGAATATTTGTAAATTCATGTATGACCAGACAAAAGAAATACTCAGCTAGTATTAAGCTAAACTAAAGGATAAGCTGTGTTAATATCAAGTGTTAAGGTCAAATCATAAAGAGAAAATGGGGTTTTTTTTTTAGTAGAAACCCCGTCTCTACGCCCCCCCCCCCAAAAAAGTACAAAAATTAGCTAGGTGTGGTAGAGACCCTGTAATCTCAGCTACTCGGGATTGCAAATATCCCTTTGCAAACTTGATCATTTTTCCTTTTGGTTTGATCATCTAATCAAACTAAAAGGAAAAATGATCAAGTTTGCAAAGGGATGAACTGAACACTCCACACAAGAAACTGGATGCATTAACATCAAAAGAAACAATGAAAATAAAGACACAAGCAGAAACCACTGCAAAAGGAAACAAAGCACCCAGTAGGAATGATGACAAAAAACTAAAACTTGACTTTTCAAAAAGTTGGTGAGAAATAAAAAGGCATAGGCATGAAGAGAAAAGATACTACAAATGAAATGCATTGAGATAACTTGGGGGGGCATAGCTATAATTTTGGTGGAGATGTTTTAAAAATTTTAGCTGACTCTTATGAAAAACTTGATAATAATTTTCTCAGTAGGACAAATATCCAAAAGCACTTCAATGAAGAAATAAAATGATCTACCTTCCACCAAAAACTCACAATTCCAGATGAACGTACTCCAGGACCCAAAGAGAAAGTTCCTGTTGGTAGCTCAACTCTAAATGAAGCCTAGGTCCCAAAGATTCTTGCTTTTTTATATCTGGGCAACATCCTAATCCAATCAGTGCCCAGTGAATGTAATCACTTCGCTGGGTCCAGATTAGGTGTCCCATCCACCCATGCCCATGCCCCTCTCTTTTATTTTACATTTTAAATCAATCCTAAGAAAAAGCTAGGTAATTAAAAGCCAATTTATGGGAAAGGGCAATCTAGACAAATATCAAACAAAAGAAACCTAGGGTAACAATATTAATATGCAATGTATTTGACCAGGCATGGTGGCTCACACCTGTAATCCCAGCACTTTGGGAGGCTGAGGCAGGAGGATCACCTGAGGTCAGGAGTTTGAAATCAGCTTGCCCAACATGGTGAAACCCCATCTCTACTAAAAAAAAAAAAAAAAAAAAAAAAAAATACAAAAATTAGCTTGGTGTGGTAGTGCACCTGTAATCCCAGCTACTGGGGAGGCTGAGACACAAGAATCACTTGAACCTGGGAGTCAGAGGTTGCAGTGAGCCGAGATTGCACCACTGCACTTCAGCCTGGGCAACAGAGTTAAACACTGCGTCAAAAAAAAAAAAAAAAAAAAAAAAAAGCCATGTATTTATAGGATCAAAGAGGCACATTTTATAGTTAATAAAAATTCACAGGAAAATATTACAGGGATGAACTTTATTCACCTAACCACACAACAGTGACACTTAGAAAGCCAAGACTCAGAGCCATAAGGTAAAACTGAAAAACCTGCAATTACGATGGAAATATTTTTTTCTGTAACACTATTTCCTCAGAAACTTTGCAAAGAGCAAAGTTAGTAATAGTATAATCATTTGCACAACAAACTTAACAACTTTGATCATATAACCTGCAACAAACAAAAACCAGATGAAAAAACCCTTTTCAATATGTTCAAAGCACTTGCAAAAATTTCCGAAAGCGGACTACAAAATAAATATCAATTAAAACTCCATAGGTCAATAAATTGACCATGATCTTGACCTAACTGAAATAATCCTGAAGGTCAACAAAAAAAAAAAAACAAAAACAAAAACAAAAAACTGAATTTGATGATATTCACATGTCTAAAAGCCTATTGATCTTCATGTTGAAATCCAGTAGTTAGTAAAACAAAAACAAAACAAAAAAGAAAATAAAACATTAAAGTAAGGACAGAATTATAAATAAAAGGGAAACACATTTAAAAATAAAGATTAATAAAACTGAAATCTGACACTTTAAAAAAAATAAAGGACTGGCCCAGACATGGTAGCTTATGTCTGTAATCCCAGTACTTAGGGTGGCCATGGCGGGCAGATCACCTGAGGTCAGGAGTTCGAGACCAGCCTGATCAAAATGGCGAAACCCTGTCTCTACTAAAAATACAAAAATTAGCTGGATGTGGTTGTGTGTGCCTGTAATGCCAGCTACTCGGGAGGCTGAAGGAGCAGAATCGCTCGAACCCAGGAGGCGGAGGTTGCAGTGAGCTGAGATCGCACCGCGGCACTCCAGCCTGAGAGACACAGTGAGACTCCATCTCAAATAATAAATAAATAAATAAATAAATAAATAAATAAAGGACTGGCAATACTGATGAAGAAATAAAGTTTCTAGACCTGTGCAGGAAATACACAGAAGGAACCTAGTGTATCTTGGGGTGCTGAAAAATAAGGATGTGGTAAATACAAAACAAACAAAAGCATTGATGGGGTTTTGTTAGAGGGGCACAGAAACCATTGAAAACAGGAAGGAAGGGAGGGAAGCAGGGAAGGAGGGAGGGAGGGAGGAAGGAAGGAAGGAAGGAAGGAAAAAGAAATAAAGAAAGAAAGAAAGAAAAGAGAGAGAGAGAAAGATTTTTTATTTCCCTGATACAAATGAGAGGGAGCAATTTTTTCATATGTTTATTGGCCATTGGGATATTCTAACTCATGAAGTGACTATTATATATTGTGTCCATTTCTCTACTGGGTTTGCTGTCTCTGTGCTAGCTCTTTATATATACTGGATATTAGCTGTTTATTAGATATGAGTAATACAATATCTGTTCACACCCCTTGCTTTGTCTTTTCTTCTCTGTATCTTTTGATGAACAGAAATCCCACTTAATTTCTAATAACAAAACTGTTATTTAAATAGCTAACATACATGGTAAATATAAAATACAAAACACTGTTGAATTTACTCTGCATAGAATAACTAATCTAATCTTCATAATAACCTGTAGGAAAAATGTTATCTCTGTTTTACAGATGACAAAACTCAGTCATGGAGACATTAAGAAATTTGTTCAAGGTGATAGAGCTAGCATGTGTTAGAGACAGAGATTTAAACAAAAATCTCCAAAATGATACCTTTAAGAAAAAGACAAATGGCTTCTCCCTTATCTGTGATATCTGAGCTGAAATAAACAATACATTTACATACAGGACACAGAGGCCAGACAAATGTGCATGTACAGCTGACCCTTGAACAAGGAGAGAATGAGGGACATTGACCCTCTGTGTAGTTGAAACTCCTTGAGTAACTTTTGACTTCCCTAAAAACTTAACTACTAATAGCCTACTGTTGACTGTAAGCCTTACTGATAACATAAACAGTTGATTAACACATATTTTGTTTGTTACATGTATTATATACTGTATTCTTACAATAAAGTAAGCTAGAGAAAAGAACATGCACTTATAGTACTATACTGTATTTATGGATAGCTTCAATTTACTTTAACTATTTAGAAGATGAATGGTCTGTCTGAAATGGCTGGCAACCTCACTGCGGATCTCAGTCTATACTATGCATCAAGCAATTCAACTTTTTTGTAATGTCATGGCTTTTCTCTGCTTCTTGCGAACATTTCCAGCATCACTAGTGGCACTTCGTATGGGTTCCATGCGTTATTCAAATGTTATGATACTGTACTAAACATGATTAAAAATACTCAAGAAACCAATTTACTGAAGATATTTGCTCATGTTTGGATGATCAGCATCCCATGGCAATTTAAGAGGATACTCGCAATACCTGAGCTCTCCATAATAGCAGCAAGATGTGGCTACAAAATGCTTAAAGTAGTACAGGGGGTACTACAGTTAATTTTGTGCAGTTATGATTTAGTATTACATCTTTACATTTGTTCACATTCATCTCACCTGAAATTGACACCATGTATGATCTGTAAGTTCTGATAAATTTTAACATTTAGGCCAGGCACGGTAGCTCACGCCTGTAATCCCAGAACTTTGGGAGGCCAAGGCGGGTGGATCATGAGGTCAGGAGTTCGAGACCAGCCTGACCAACATGGTGAAACCCCATCTCTACTAAAAATACAAAAATTAGCTCAGTGTGGTGGCACACACCTGTAATCCCAGCTATTCAGGAGGCTGAGGCAGGAGAATAGCCTGAACCTGGGAGGCGGAGGTTGGAGTGAGCCAACATCGTGCCATTGCACTCCAGTCTAGGTGGCAGAGTGAGACTTCGTCTGAATAAAAGAAAATTTGACATTTAAAAACAGATTTGTATATGTTTTATGACAATACATGATAACATACACCATTATATACATGTATTTAATGCATTCGTGACATGTATTATTTTTTCAATATTTCTAAACCACAAGATTTTTATCACAGATTTTTCAAATTGTTCTGAATGTCCAAGATATTTATCAATATAGTTACTGAAAAAAATCCACGTATGAGTGGACCCATGAAGTTCAAACTTAAGTTGTTCAAGGTTCAACTGTACATGTAGGAATCTATATATAATGAAAGTGGCTTACCAATCCTGTGAAGAGGAATTAATTATTCAGTAGGTGATATGATAGTGGCCTTTTTGGGGGGGAATGACAGGGCTCTACCTCATACTACTTAAATAAGTAAATTACTGATAGATTAAACACTGGCTGTGCAAAGAAAAACTTTAAAACTATTTGAGAATATATTGAAGAATGTGTTTATCCATTCAAGGTAGGATAAAATGTCCTAAAGAAGAACCGAAAGCACAAACAATGATGGAAATGTCTGATATATTTAACTGATTCCAATGTAATAATGACATGAAAAATTAAGAGACAAGACACAGGATAGAATAGTTTTACCATACATAAAATAAACAATAAATGAGTATCCTGAAAATTTCTAGAGATCAATAAACAAAATAAGAGTCAACCCAAAAGAAATGGGCAAAGGCTTAGAACAGGCAACCTGAACAGACGAAATCCAAATGACCAATAAATATGAGGAGACGTACAAGATCATTTGTAACTGAGAAATGCAGTGACCCTTAAAAAAAAATCAGTTTAGGTAAGGAAAAAGTGAAAAGGTCTGACAATATAAAAATAGGCCAACATATGAGAAAACCAGAACGGTCAGACTGCTAGTGGAAACAGAAATTGTAGACCAATATAGCTGTTCCTAGAAAAAAGTTGAAAATGAGTAGAAATATAACCAAGGAACTCTAGTTCTATGTACACAGTTGTTCAATAAAGTGTTGTTTAACATAAGAAAGATGTGGAAATAATCTACTTATCCATCAGCAGGGTAAAAAAGAAAATGAAAAATTACACAAATCTATTGACTTTGCTGGAGTCACTAGGATCTATATAATAGCAATGTGTTCAGAACTTGTAACATTAAGTTTTTAAATAGGTGGTAAGAGGAGGAGAAGTTGGTAAAGTCACACCTGACATATTATCTTGACTGTGTAAAATTATGAGTATAAAAGTAAAGAATGTGTAAGGAACACATGATTACTCTTTCCCAGAAATGAAGAGAAACCTAGAAACAGAGGTAATGGGAGAGGACAAAGATGGCTCTACACTTGCCTTTAGATAATTTTCATTATCAATATTTCTTGATTTTCTAGAATAGAATACAGCATGGCAAAAGGTTATTATTGAACATGGGCAAACAGCAGAATATGGGCACCATCTATTAATAAGAGTAGTCCCAATTGAGTGTGTGAAAATAAAGTAACATAGAATTCTAAATACAATTGCTTGAAGAAGCCCTCCACAACCACATGTAACTCCCTGAGTTTTCTAAATTTAGAAATTACTTTAGCTGTACCATTGCTTGCTCTTGTTTGGAAACAGAATGCAAAATATCGATGAAAGTAACTGAGTAGAAACAGGAGTGCAGGAGTGCAATAGGAGCAATGTTTTCTAAAAATTCTTATGTGCTTATGTTTCCTGTCTTCCCAACCCACGTTTTTTTGTTTTTGTTTTCTTTTGTTTTTGTTTTTAATTTTAGGTGCCCCAGGGCATCTATCTGCTTGGAAAGAGATTGAGATGTTGCTGAAGCAGATGTTCAATTCTAACATTCCAAATTAGAATGTGAGCCAAACTATCAATCATCCGAGATTTTCAGAACTTCTTTATTTCTCTGCATTTGCTTATCCACAATCCAACATTACCACCTAATTTTAATTGCCAATTAATTGCGTCCAGTATAAAAGCGAGAAAGTCTCACCTTCCACCAGGGTGGGTGGAAGCAGGCATCCAGATGCAAACTTGATGGAGCTGACCCAAGGAACTAACACTTCTCCAACAGACTTTCAACATAACCTCTGTTAACCTCACTTTTATTCCCAACTCCAGGAGTACCTGGTGCCACAAAATCTTGATTCCTTTTGGTTCTGCACTGGGGATTGTGTTGGTCTCTAGGTTTTTCCCCTGCCAACCTAGAATTTAACTTTCCAGAGTTTCTTAAGATGGTTCTGACTTTTCCACCTGCTCCTGTGTTGTCTCCTGTTCAGTTTTCTCCAGCTTAAAACACATGCAATAAAACATATAGATCTTAGGTCTCCACATCAGTGAGTTTTAACAATTATATACACCCATGTAATAATCACCCGAAACAAGATGTAGGACATTCCACAGTCCCATAAATTTCTCTCATGCCTGTAACTTTCCAGTCAATCCCGACCATAGGTAATCATGTTCTAAATTCTATGACCACAGGTTAGTTGGGCTTATTTTGGGAATGAATATAAATGCAGTCACACAGTATGTTTTCCCTTGGATCTGGCTTTTTTTCCCCCCATATCTGATTTTTGTAAGATCCTGTTGCATGTACCAGCAGTTTGTTACTTTTTACTGATGAATAATATTTCAATATGCTACAGTTTTTCTACTCATCTGTTCAAAGACATATGCATTTTTCATAGTTCTTGATTCTTATGAATTGGGTAGGTAATTAGGGAAGAACTTCTAGGCATAGATGACTGCTTAAGTTTATAGAAGACTGACACACAGTTTTCTTTTCTTTTTGACTACCAGAAAATAAATACCAACTTTATTAATGTAACAGTAACAGAAAGGGTTTCCAGTTTCTCAGAAGGAAAATAACTTGACGCCAGCACAAGTGTTTAAAGAGTGAAAGCTTACACAAGTGATAAACAAGTAAATGACTACATTTCTTGTTCTGACAGCTTCCCACCACACACCCATTTCCTCAAGGACAGCTGCCACCAGAGATGCTGCAAGAACGTGTTTTTCACTGGGCGTAGCTTCACAGTCAACTTCTCAAGCAGAAGACTAAAATATTATTTCTTTTTAGAAGAACTTGGTTGAGGGAGAACATATCAATATGGAGAACAGATCTTTGCTTCCCAAATTCAAGAAACACCATTAACTAACTAATCTATCAAATTTTCTCTGATAAGGTGTGTGCCAGAGTGCTCTGTGAAGGATCCTTTTCCATCCCTACCATACGTCTGGGTGAAGGGAGAGGAGGGGGTAGCAAGCAGCCAGTACACTAGCAGGCACTCCTGGTGATGCTCTGGGTTCTGCTCTCTTTCTGCTGGTGGTAGTAGGCATCTTTTCTGGCAGTTGCAATAGCTTTAAGGTGAGGGGAGAAAGGGGCCACCCACCAATCACCTCTTCTTAAAGCCGTATTTTTGTGTTCATAGAAGAGGTCTGTCTTAAAGCTCCACAAATTGACAATCTTTGGGCAGCCATCGCTATCCTTCTCCTGGATGGTGCACTCTTTACAAAAATAGGCATCAGAGACCCCAGGGCCTCCACAGATCACACAGCGCCCCTAGTAAGATCCATAGTTACACTCATCACATATGTGCACCAGAGTGCAGGAACACATATAGGAGTCACAAATCACACACTTGCCATCACGTTTTCACACAGTCTTCCAATGGCAACACCAGCCTGCTTATGGCAAAAGATCAAATCAGGATGATGTTTAGCCATAGTTCCCAATGAAAACAACACACAGTTTTCAAAGGGGCTGTATGATGTCACATTCTCAGTCAAAATGCATTGGAGAGCCCCTTGCTCCAGACATAGGACTCCTCTCAGAGCCAGAGTGCATGCTTCCAGTAAATCTGTGTAAAAAACTGGGAGTGATCCATCATACCAAAGGCAGAATGTTTGCTGTTTGTCCTTGTGACTTCTGGTGTTCAAAGGGACATGTTTTCACTGGGGGTAGGGAGGTCACAGCAATAATTTCGTAAATTGGAAGCTGAGATTCTCATGTGGCCATTTCTCTCTTCACATCACTGAATAACCATGCAAAGAAGAAGTACAATTTTAGCAGGGGGCATTGATATTTATTCTCTCACGAAAATTATGCTCTTTGAAACACAAACCTACAGTATAGTTGCAGTTCAGGTTCACTACAGAGCACACTCTAAGACTTCAGCACAAAGATCTTTCTTTCCATATCTGAGAAAGAAAGAGGCAGAAAGCACTTTGAGCACAGGAAAAAGTTGATCTGTGGCTCAAGGCCAAATATAGTCTCAGCAGATCCTGCAGGCAGCTCTGGAGCTCAAATGGCCCTTCAGGGGCGTCGTGAGTTCAGCATAGAGATGGCCAAGCTTAATACTCCAGCACTGAGCAGTCACTGGATGTGGGCCAAACTGGGAAGAGGCATGGCCTTGGGTGAGGCAGCTCTCTGCAGCTGAAGGCTGTCTGCCTACTGCAGTCCAGAGCCAATGAGGCTTTCACTTATTACATAAAAGTTTATTCCTTGGTCATGCAGGATGTACTGTGGACTCAGCAGCTCTCTAGGGGTACTCCCTTCCCATGAATGCAGTGTGCTTTCATCTTGTGTTTCCACTGTCTCAGTATTAGCTGAGCATTATGACCCTTTTCAGCCAGGCAGCTCGTTCCCATCCTCATTTGTGCCTGGAGTCAGGCTCTCAGCTTCAATTTTCCTAAGAATAAACTTCCATCTCTTGTTATACTAGGAATGACAAAGCCACCTAACTGAATGGGAGAGGCAGGAAGATGGGGGTTTTTCTATTCTTTATTCAAAACTTTAGACAAGCACCAGTTTTTTATTACTTTGGCCTTTAAATTTACAGGTGCTTCAAATTTGAGAGCCTTATTAAAATTCTGTGGGGGCAATTAAGGAAGGCTAGTACTAAAGGGAGGGGTGGCTAGCTATTTACAAAATACATGTGTGTTTGTCCACTACTGTGCAATTTTTTTCCTTTTTTTTTTTTTTTTTTGAGATGGAGTCTTGCTCTGTCACCTAGGCTAGAGTGCAGTGGTGCAATCTCAGCTTACTGCAACCTCTGCCTCCCGGGTTCAAGCAATTCTTCTGCCTCAGCCTCCCAAGCTGGAACCACAGGCACATGCCATGGCTAATTTTTGTATTTTTAGTGGAGACGGGGTTTCACCATGTTGACCAGGCTGGTCTCGAACTCCTGACTCCACCCACCTTGGCCTCCCAAAGTGCTGGGATTACAGGCCTGAGCCACCATGCCTAGCCATTTCTGTACATTCTCAATGCTAACATAAATCTAAGCAATTGCCACTCTCACTTGTATTATTTAGATGCTCTGCTTCTTCTGTCCACACACTCTCCACAGAGTAACTAAGATGATTATTTAAATGTATAAATCACATTTTGTTAACTGCTGTTTAAAACTTCCAGTGCCTGTTCACAATAGCAGAGACTTGGAACCAACCCAAATGCCCATCAATGACAGACTGGATAAAGAAAATATGGCACATATACACCATGGAATACTATGCAGCCATAAAAAAGGATGAGTTCATGTCCTTTGCAGGGACACAGATGAAGCTGGAAACCATCATTCTCAGCAAACTAACAAAAGAACAGAAAACCAAACACCACATGTTCTCACTCTTAAGTGGGAGTTGAACAATGAGAACACATGGACACAGGGAGGGGAACATCACACACTGGGGCCTGTTGGCAGGGTGAGGGGCTAGGGGAGGGAGAGCATTAGGAGAAATACCTAATGTAGATAACGGGTTGATGGGTGCAGCAAACCACTGTGGCACGTGTATATCTATGTAACAATTCTGCACATGTACCCTAGAACTTAAAGTATAGTACAATTAAATATAAAAAATAAAAATAAAACTTCCAGGCCTTCTCATTTCAAGTTGAACACACACCAAATAATGTACTTCACATGAGACCCAGGGCCCTACATGCTTCGTCCCCTGCCTCTCTCCCTCTCTTCCTCTTTCTGTCTATGCCCTAGGCACAAATGAGCTTTGTATTCCTGGAAAAACAAAATCACTAAGTTCCATGGTAGGTCTATTGCACTTGCTGTTCCTTACAGGTGGGAAACTCTACTCTGGACATCCCAATTTTGTCAGTTGGGTCCCAGAAAGGTCTCTTGCTTTGTGAAGCCTTCCAGGACCTGCAATTCCATCAGCCTGCTGCCCACTCAGCTCTGTCATCCAATCCTGCTTTAATTTCTGCACAGCACACACTCCTGATTGAAACTGTCTTGCTCACTTACTGGGGGACTTGTTTATTGGGATGAGTCAAATAATTAACAATGTCAAATAGACCTACAGCTTTGAAAAGCCAGTGGAGATTGGCTGTTTTGGCTTATGTTTCCCTCTTACCTAAACTTACTTATCAGAGAATTTTAACCTTTCAAGGAAAATTCATCTCTATATTTTCAGATTTTTAAAATCAATTTCTAGTTTCATTTCATGGTAATTATACTGCATGTTCTCACTTATAAGTGGGAGCTAAATGATGAGAACTCATAGACACAAAGAAGGGAACAGCAGACACTGGGTTCTACTTAAGGATGGAGGTGGGAAGAGGGAGAGGTGCAAAAAAGAAAAAAAAAAAATATATATATATGGTACTAAGCTTAGTAACTAGGTGATTAAATAATCTGTACAACAAACCCCCATAACACGAATTTATCTATATAAAAAAGCTGCACATATTCCCTTGAACCTAAAATGAAAGTTGTTTTTTTTGTTTTTTTTTAAAAGAATGTTTGGTCAGGTGCAGTGGCTCATGCTTATAATCCCAGCACTTTGGGAGTCCAAGGCAGGTGGATCACCGACCAGCCTGGGCAACATGGCAAAACCCCATCTCTGCTAAAAATACAAAAATTAGCTGGGCATGGTAGCACACACCTGTAGTCCCAGCACTTTGAGAGGCTGAGCCGGGTGGATCACCTAGGGTCAGGAGTTTGAGACCAGCCTAGCCAATATGCTGAAACCTTGTCTCTACTGAAACTACAAAAAATTAGCTGGGCGTGGTGCATGCGCCTGTAATCCCAGCACTTTGGGAGGCTAAGGTGGTTAAATTAACTGAGGTCAGGATTTCGAGACCAGCCTAGACACCATGGTGAACCCCGTCTCTACTGAAACTACAGAAAAATTAGCTGGCCATGGTGGCACACACCTGTAATCCCAGCTACTCACTCGGGAGGCTGAGGCAGAAGAATTGCTTGAACCCGGGAGGTAGAGGTTGCAGTAAGCTGAGATTGCACCACTGCACTCCAGCCTGGGTGACAGAACAAGACTCTGTCTCAAAAAAACAAATTCTTTATCCATTCATCAGTCAACAGACACTTACATTGTTTCTATATCTTGGCTACTATGAATAGTGCTGCAATGAACATAGAAATGCAGATATCTTTATAAGGTGATGATTTCATTTCCTTTGGGTATATGCCCAAGAGAGGGATTCATGGGTCATATAATAGGTTTATTTTTCATTTCTTTTGGAAACCTTCATACTGTTTTCCATAATGGCTGGACCAATCTATATTCCCACTAACAGTGTACAAGAGTTCCCTTTTCTCCATACCCTTGTCAACATCTGCTGTCTTTTTTGACTTTTTGATAACAGCCATCCTGATAGGTGTGAAGTGGTGTCTCAAAGTGGTTTGATTTGCATTCCCTGATTATTAATGATATTGAGCACCTTTTAATATACTTGTTGGCTATTTTAATGTTTTCTTTGGACAAACAACTATTCAGGTCTTGAGTTTTTGTGGGTTTTTTTTTTTTTTTTTTTTTTTTTTTGCTATACAGTCTCTGGCTCTGTTGCCCAGGCAGATGGAGTGGCATGATCTCAGCTCATTGCAACCTCGATCTCCTGGGCTGGAGCAATCCTCCTGCCTCAGCTTCTTGAATGGGTGCGACTACAAGCATGTGCCACTATGTCTAGCTTTTTTTTCTTTCTTTTTTTTTTTAGTAGAGATGAGGTCTCACTATGTTTCCCAGGTTGGTTTTGAACTCCTGAGCTCAAACGATCCACCTGTCTCAACCTCCCAAAGTGCTGGGATTATAGGTGTGAGCCACCACACCCAGCCCTTTTGCCTATTTTTAATTGGGTTATTAGTTTCACTATTGAGTTGTATGCGTTTATAACTCATATAAACTTCTGATTTTTTATAAGTTTCTGATTTTTGTTTTGAGAAAGGGTCTTACTCTGCCCAGGCTGGAGTGTAGTAGCACAACCGTACTTAACTATAACCGCAAACTCTTGGACTCAAGCAATACTTCCACCTCAGCCTCCTGAGTAACTAGGACTATAGATGTGCACCACCCCAGCCAGCACACCAAAATAAGTCTTAAATTATTTTGTGGAGATGGGGGGTCTCACTATGTAGCCCAGACTGTTCTCAAACACCTCTCACCTCAGCTTCCCAACATTGCAACACTTGGCCTAAATTTTGGATATTAATTCCTTTTCACATACATAGTTGGCAAATAGTTTTTCCCAATCTATAAGCTGCTATTTCGTATTGTTGATTGCTTCCTTTGCTGTGCAGAAGCATTTTCCTTTGTCATCCACTTGTTTTTGTGAGCTGACTTTTCAGTGTGATATCCAAAAAATTATTGCCAAGGCCAATGTCCAGGAGCTTTTCCCTTAGGTTCTCTTCTAGAAGTTTTAGTTTCTGGTCTTAAATTTACGTCTTTTATCTATTTTGAGTTGATTTTTATGTATGGCATAAGGGTCTAATTTCATTCTTTTGCATGTGAAAGGTAGTTCTATTTTTAGTATTTTGAGAAATAGCCATACTGTTTTCCATAATGCCTGCATTAATTTACATTCTCACCAACAGTGTACAAATGTTCCCTTTTCTCTACATCCTCCCAAGATTTATCTATTGTCATTTAAGATAATAGAATTCTAACAGACTTGAGGAGATAGTTCATTGTGACTTGAGGAGATAGTTCATTGTGGGTTTAATTAGTATTCGGTTAGTGATGTTTTTCATATACTTTTGACCCTTTATATGTTTTATTTTGAGAAATGTCTATTCATGTTCTTTGGTGCATTTTCATTTGGATTGTTTTCTTACTATTGAGCTGTCTGAGTTCTTTATATGTTTTAGATACTAACCTGTTAGTACATGTATGGCTTCCAAATGCTTTCTCCCATTCCACATGTTGTCTCTTCATCTGTTGATTGTGTCATTGCTTCCTTTGCTGTGCAGAAGCCTTTTAGTTTGATGTAATCCCATTTGCCTACTTTTGCTTTTGTCGCTGTGCTTTTGAGGTCATATCCTAAAAGTCTTTACCCAAACCAATGTCAAGAAGGAACCTTCATAACCATGCAAATACACAGAAATTAAATAACCTGCTCCTGAATGATCATTGGGTCAAAAATGAAATCAAGATGGAAATTTAAAAATTCTTCAAACTGAACAACAATAGTGACACAACCTATCAAAACCTCTAGGATACAGCAAAGGTGGTGCTAAGAGGAAAGTTCATAGCCCTAAATGCCTACATCAAAAAGTCTGAAAGAGAACAAACAGACAATCTAAAGTCACACCACAAGGAACCAAAGAAACAAGAACAAACCAAACCCTAACCCACCGGAAGAAAGGAAATAACCAAGATCAGGGGCAGAACTAAATGAAACTGAAACAAAAAAAAAATACAAAAGATAAATGAAACAAAAATCTGTTTCTTTGAAAAGATAAATAAAATTGATAGACCGTTAGCAAGATTAACCAAGAAAAGAAGAGAGAAAATCCAAATGAGCTCAATTAGAAATGAAATGAGATATTACAACTGACACCGCAAAAATAGCAAAGATCATTCAAGACTACTATGAACACATTTACACACATAAACTAGAAAACCCAGGAGAGATGAGTAAATTATTGGAAAGATACAACCCTCCTAACTTAAATCAGGAAGAATTAGGTACCCTGAACAGACCAACAACAAGCAGTGAGATTGAAATGGTAATAAAAAAAAAATACCAACAACAAAAAATGTCCAGGACCAGATGGATTCATAGCAGAATTCTACCAGACACTAAAAGGGAATTGGTACCAATCCTACTGGCACTATTCCACAAGATAGAGAAGGAGAGAACACTCCCTAAATCATTCTATGAAGCCAGTACCACTCTAATACCAAAACCAGGAAATTACATGACCAAAAAAGAAAACTACAGACCTATATCCCTGATGAACATAGATGCAAAAATCCTTAATGAAATACTAGCTAACCAAATCCAACAACATATAAAAAAGATAATCCACCATGATCAAGTGGGTTTCGTACCATAGATGCAGGGATGATTTAACATATGCAAGTCGGAGAGAGATCCAAGATGGCCGATTAGCAGCAGCTCAGGATTGTAGCTCCCACTGAAAGCGCAGGGAGTGAGTGGACGCCACATTTTCAGACGAATTTTTATTTCCCACGGACCAGGAGATTCCCGGCAGAGGAGCCCCACGGGTCG
The DNA here is from genome assembly GCA_036589455.1 of Ateles fusciceps. Lineage (NCBI taxonomy): Eukaryota > Metazoa > Chordata > Mammalia > Primates > Atelidae > Ateles > Ateles fusciceps. The sequence continues at coordinate 7,200,075 of JAZHEH010002496.1, forward strand.
CCAGCGTGACTCTTTTGGCCGGCGCGGCCGTTTTGCAGGCGCCCCAGGGCGGCGGTTCTCAGTCCAGAGTATACGGGACTGAGTGCCCTTTTAGTTGGCATTTGGAGCTCCGGGAAGGCAGAGTCTCCCATTCAGCTGATTGAAAAGCGGATTGAAGCGGGGAACCAGACCGAGAGATTCCCAGGCAGAAAAGCGCCATGAATCTCAACGCCGCTGTTTCAGCCGGAGTAGTGGGTTGCCGCAGGGGAAGGCTGGTCCCCCGCCCCCCACCCACAAAAAAAAGAAACAGCAATTAGAACTGCTGAGGATTGAGAGTTTCACAGCAAGTAGAGCTGAACCCGGGAAGGTCCAGCTCAGTGGGGGAGGGGTGTCTGCCAAAGGAAAACTAAGAAACAGAAAAAACTTTACTACCAACAAGCTGGACGTCCACTCAGAGACCTAATCTGAAAGTCAGCAATTACACAGACGACAGGTGGATAAATCCACAAAGATGGGAAGAAACCAGCACAAAAAGGCTGAAAACACCCAAAATCAGAATGCCTCTCCTCCTACAGAGGATTGCAGTTCCTCATCACCAATTGAACAAGGCCTGATTGAGAATGAATGTGAGGAATCAACAGAATCAGCCTTCAGAAGGTGGATAATGAGAAACTTCTGTGAGCTAAAAGAACATGTTTTAGCCCAATGCAAGGAAACTAAGAACCTTGAAAAAAGGTTTGACGAAATGTTAATGAGAATGGACAATTTAGAAAGGAATATAAGTGAATTAATGGAGCTGAAAAACACAATAGGAGAACTTCGCGAAGTATGCACAAGTTTTAACAGTTGAATTGATCAAGCAGAAGAAAGGATTTCAGAGGTCGAAGACCAACTTAACGAAATAAAACGAGAAGACAAGATTAGAGAAAAAAGGGTAAAAAGGAATGAGTAAAGTCTCCAAGAAATATGGGACTACCTGAAAAGACCTAATCTACATTTGATAGGTTTACCTGAACGTGACGAAGAGAATGAATCCAAGCTGGAAAATATTCGTCAGGATATTATCCAGGAAAACTTTCCCAACCTAGCAAGGCAGGACAATACTCAACTCCAGGTAATACAGAGAACACCACAAAGATATTCCTCAAAAAGAGCAACCCCAAGGCACATAATCATTAGATTCAGTAGGGTTGAAATGAAGGTGAAAATACTAAGGGCAGCCAGAGAGAAAGGTCAGGTTACCCACAAGGGGAAGCCTATCAGACTCACAGCAGATCTCTCAGTAGAAACCCTGCAAGCCAGAAGAGAGTGGGGGCCAATATTCAACATTCTTAAAGAAAAGAACTTTTCAACCCAGAATTTCATATCCAGCCAAACTAAGTTTCATAAGTGAAGGAAAAATAAAATTTTTTACTAACAAGCAAGTACTCAGAGATTTCATTACCACCAGGCCTGCTTTACAAGAGCTTCTGAAAGAAGCACCATATACAGACAGGAACAACCAGTATCAGCCATTCCAAAAACCCCATCGGTAACCTGCATCCAGACTCATCTCACATGCAAGGATATACAGAGACTCAAAACAAAGGGATGGAGGAAGATTTGCCAACCAAATGGAGAGCGAAAAAAAAAAAAAAAAAAAAAGCAGGAGTTGCAATTCTCGTCTCTGATAAAATAGACTTTAAAGTAATAGAAACCAAAAGAAATAAGAAGGACATTGTATAATGGTAGAGGGATCAATATAACGGGAAGAACTAACGATCCTAAGTCTATGTGCACCTAATACAGGAGCACCCAGATACATAGGGCAACTTCTTGGTGACTTACAAAGAGACTTGGACTCCCACACAATAATAGTGGGAGACTTCAACACTACATTGTCAATATTGGACAGATCAATGAGACAGAAGGTTAACAGGATACCCAGGACTTGAACTTAGATCTCGAACAAGTAAACTTAATAAACATTTACAGAACTCTCTACTCCAAATCCACAAAACATACATTTTCTTCAGTAACACATTACATCTATTCTAAAAGTGACCACATGGTTGGAAGTAAATAATTCCCCAGCAATTGTATAGCATTTCATAGGTTTAAATGAAATATTGGTTGGCTGTTTGTTTGTTATTTTCCTCCCTTATTCCTTCCTGTCTCCATTGTGTAACACAATTATTAGTATAAAAGAGGTTTTCAGTACCCATTTTTAGACTGCATTCTAGCCTGGGCAATAGAGCAAGATTCCCGTTCTCTCTCCCTCTTTTCTTCTTCTTTCTCCCTTTCTTTCATTCTCCTTTTTTTTCCTTCTTTCTCTCTTTTCTTTTCTTTTTCTTCCTTTCTAAAAAAAAAAAAAACATATGCAAGTCAATAAATGTGACACACCATGTAAACAGAATCAGAAACAAAAAAAACCCCACATGGTCATCTCAATAGATGGAGAAAAAACATTTGACCAAATCCAGCATCCCTTTATGATTAAAACTCTCAGCAGAATCGGCATACAAGGGACATATCTCAATGTAATAATAGCTATCTATGACAGATGCACAGCCAACATGATAATGAATGGGGAAAAGTAGAAAACATTCCTTCTGAGAACTGGAACAAGACAAGGATGCCCACTCTCACCACTCCTCTTCTACATAGTACTGGAAGTCCTAGCCAGAGCAATCAGACAAGAGAAAGAAATAAAGGGCATCCAAATTTGTAAAGAGGAAGTCAAACTGTTACTGTTTGCTGATAATATGGTTGTTTACCTAGAAAACCCTAAATATTCCTCCAGAAAGCTCCTAGAACTAAAAAAATAATTCAGCAAAGTTTCTGGATACAAAATTAATGTACACCAATCAGTAGCTCTTCTATACACCGACAGCAAACAAGCTGAAAATCAAGACCCTTTTACAATAGCTGCAAATAAAATACTTAGGAATATACCTAACCAAGGAGGTGAAAGACCTCTACAAAAAACACTTCAAGACCCTACTTAAAGAAATCACAGATGACACAAACAAATGGAAACATCCCATGCTCACGGAGGGGGTAGAATCAATATTGTAAAAATAACCATACTGCTAAAATCAATCTACAAATTCAATGCAATTCCCATAAAAATACCACCAACATTCTTCACAAAATCAGAAAAAAAAAATCCTAAAATTCATATGGAACCAAAAAAAGAGCCCGCATTGCCAAAGCAAGACTAAGCAAAAAGAACAAATCTGGAGGCATCACATTACCCGATTTCAAACTATGCTACAAGGCCATAGTCACCAAAACAGCATGGTACTGGTACAAAAACAGGCACCTAGACCAATGGAACAGAATAGAGAACCCAGAAATAAACCCAAATGCCAACTGATCTTCAACAAAGCAAACAAAAACATAAATGAGGGAAGGACACCCTACTCAACAAATGGTGCTGGAATAACTGGCAAGCCACAGGTAGGAGAATGAAACTGGATCCTCATCTCTCACCTTACACAAAAAAGCCAAGAGGGATCAAGGACTTTAAGACCTGAAACTATAAAAATTCTAGAAGATACACTGGAAAAACACTTCTAGACAGTGGCTTAGGCAAGGAATTCATGACCAAGAACCCAAAAGCAAATGCAATAAAAACAAAGATAAACAGCTGAAATTTAATTAAAGAGCTTTTGCATGGCAAACGAACTGTCAGCAGAATAAACAGACAACACATAGAGTGGGAGAAAATCTTCACATTCTATACATCTGACAAAGGACGAATTTCCAGAATCTACAATAAACTCAAACAAATTAGCAAGAAAAAAAAATCCATCAAAAAGTGGGCTAAGGACCTGAATAGACAATTCTCAAAAGAAGATATACAAATGGCCAAAAAAATGAAAAAATGCTCAACATCACTAATGATCAGGGAAATGCAAATCAAAACCACAATGCAATACCAACTTACTCCCACAAGAATGGCCATAATAAAAAAATTAAAAAATAATAGATGTTGGCGTGGGTGTGGTGAAGAGGGAACACTTCTACACTGCTGGTGGGAATGTACAACCAATATGGAAAACAGTGTGAAGATTCCTTTAAGAACTAAAAGTAGAATTACCATTTGATCCAGCAATCCCACTACTAAGTATCTACCCAGAGGAAAAGAGTCATTATATGAAAAAGATTCTTGCACATGCACATTTATAGCAACACAAATTGCAATTGCAAAAATGTGGAACCAACCCAAATGCCCATCAATCAACAAATGGATAAAGAAACTGTGATATATACATACGATGGAATACTACTCACCCATAAAAAGGAACGAGCTAATGGCATTCGCAACAACCTGGATGGGATTAGAGACTATTATTCTAAGTGAAGTAACTCAGGAATGGAAAACCAAACATACGATGTTCTCACTAAGTGAGAGCTCAGCTATGAGGATGTAAAGGCCTAAGAATGACACAATGAATGTTGGAGACTCAAGGAAAAATGGTAGGAAGGGGGGTGAGGGATAAAAGACTACAAATTGGGTGCAGTGTATACTGCTTGAGTGAGGGATGTGCGCAAGTCTCACAAATCACCACTAAAGAACTCACTCATGTAACCAAACACCACCGGTTCCCCAATTACTTGTGGAAATAAAAAATTAAAATAAAAAAATTAAAAATTTGCACTGCACCAAAAAAAGGAAGTTTTTCCCGCTTTCTTCTAGTTTTACAGTTTCTGGTATGTTTTAACTCTTTTAACTATTTAGAGTTGATATTTGCATATGGTATGACATGAGGATTTAATTTCATTCTTCTGCATGTGGATTATCCAGTTTCCCTAGCACCATTTACTGAAGAGGTTGTCCTTTCCTCATTGTGTGTTCTTGGCACCTTTAACAAAGATTAAGTGACCATAAATGCATGGGCTTACTTCTGGGCTCATTGTGCTGTTCCATTGGTCTATGTGCTTCCTGTACAGCCTGTGCAACTGTGAGCCAATTAAACTTCTTTTATTTATAAATTACCCAGTTTCAGGTATTTCTTTATAGCAATAGGAGAATGGACTGCAACCCAGCCCCCCTATCCAGCCATACTGCCATAATGCTACAACCATCCCCTGAGCTCATTCAGCACCACACAATGCCATAAACGTTTTCAAATAATTATGAAGAAAAATACATAAAGAATAATCTACACCCACACACATACGCACACAGGTTGAAAACACAATATTTGAAATAAAATCAGATTTCAACATTTTGGTTACTTTTAATATTTTTGGGAACAAATACTGGTGACAACACGTTTTAAGTACATAAATAACTCAGAAAAGTTGTATCTTTTATTCTGGAACTCTACTGACCTTATCTGTAAAAAGGGCCTAGTTTTAAGAGAAAGGGGGTGGGGAGGGGAAGAAACAAATGGGGAGACTGAAGAGGAATCAAGATTAGGATTCTTCACAAATGCAGCAGCTTCTACAGTTGGTCCAGAGGATGGTAGTTGTGCATACCAGGTTACACTAACCTCAGCAAAACCTAGTTCCCAGACACAAATGTGTCCAGTGCATAAAACCTCAGCTGCAGATATAGATCTTAGCAATATCCAAAGCCATTCCAGGGGCCGGTAGGAAGAACAAAATATGGCAAAGTTGAAAACTACCATGGACTTGGCAGCATCCAAGGGCATCACCAGAGGGGCTCTTTCATGCATGACCACAGTCCTGCAAACTCAACCAAAGTTCTGGGATGTAAATGTAATCAATTTCATCAAATTTCCACACAGCAGAGCAGTGGATATAAAGGCAGCCCATGGGCTTAGGGCACAGAAGCCCAGCTGCACACAGAAGCCTTAACAGGATGCTGGAGCCCTGGGCTCAGTGGTACAGGCTTGTCCATCAAAGCCCCATCCTCAGGCAGGGGCTCAGGTTCTGGGCCTGAAGCTGTGCATGTTGTACCCAGCAAGAGGGGCCTTTTGGCTGGAATCTGGAGGATCAGCTCCTGAGCTCTCAGTTTCTGAGGAGGGCGACCACGACTACGTCTGCCATTTGACGGGTGGATAATCTGTGCAGATGGACCAGGGGTGGATGATAGAGTTGATCTGGGCTTCCTAGAGCTGTGGATAGCGGCAGCTCTGGGCTGCGTAGCAGTGCCACTGACTGCAGATCGGCGTGGGAGTGAAGAGCACACAAGGGTGTGGGAGCAAGTCCCACTGCGGGCAGCCATAGGCAAAGGGGAATGCCGGGCCCAGTGGGGCGGGAGTTGTCTCAGGCCCAACGCTGCTCTCCTAGGCAACTTGACTTCCTTCTGGGTGTTCAGCTCTTGGCTGGCCGGTACCCTGGGCTCCATGTGGTCCACAACTGCCCGGTCTTGCCCACGTTTCCACAGCTCATAGCGCTCGGGTTGCAGGATGCGCACGAAGGCGTCCATGGAAAAGGTCACCCTCGCCTCCCCACAGCTACACTGAGAGGCCACTTTGCCATAATCAATCCATCGTGGAGTGGCAAAGTTGATGGCCTCTGCACAATTGAAGCCATGGTTGAAGCCCGCATGGTAGCCATAGGGAAAAGTCACCATGAACTCCCCAGCCTCCTGAGTCATGCGATTGAAAGGAATCCCGTTCTCTTTAAGAACTGTAGGTGAGATGAGGGCCACCTTGTGGCGCAGGAAGGCCTCACAGCCCCGGGAACTGCCTGGGAAGAGCTCCCTGGCCAGGCGTTCCAGGCGCTGGCCATGTTCTGGGGGCACTGCGTACCAAGTTTTGGGCTCCCCAAGGTGCAGGTAGTTGATGCTGTAAAGGTCCATGTCCTCCGTGTGCCAAGCGAACGTGGTCTTCCACATGCCAAAGTACAAGTAGGGTGTATTGACGCCTTCTATGACAACCCCCACATTCCTGCTCCAGCAGGTCCTGAATTGTTCCCAGGTGCCCAAGATTCCATTGTTTAGTGTTTTCATCAAACAAGGAGCCACTGATGTCAGCACCGTAAATTGGTGAATTATAGATGCGGTTCTTCCAGTATTTTCGCTCCAAATCTTCGAAATTCAGGTGTGGTGGAGTCCGATATTTTTCACTGTTTGCCAAATGGCGATACTCCCCCCACGGTCATGGCTTTCTTCTTTTTATGGTATTGAGTAAACACCCCTGCCCGCCCAGAGGCCAGCTGCTGGAGGGGGAGCGGCTATTAAGATTTCACTGATATTATCATAGGTCTCTCTGGCTTTCCATTCTTTGGGTGGAATTATCTTAGCCAAGCCAGCTCTGTGTGCACCTTGGGATTCCATGTAAGCAATATATTTATCAAAATCATTAAACTCTTCTTTGGTTGGATAAAATATCATTATGTTACAATTTGGATTGGGGGCACAGTTGGCCTTAGACTTCATACTTTCCATTTAATTAGCAGTAAACGCCCAGTGTTTAGGTATGTTCTATATAGTTGATGATGTAGGAAAATGCTACTTTAAAAAAAATTGGGTTGGTGTATCTATGAGGTAGCAGGATCTACCAGCCTAAGCCTACTTTTTTTGCAAATGAGATGATAATCTTTCTCAGGCTTGTTTATTCACCAGGGAGATTCCACTCTGGGCAGCAACTTTGCCCAGGCATTGATGTTAGCTGACCCTGCAACTCTTATGTTTCAGTTGCTGCTGGGCTCTGTCTTCTTAAAGTCTATTGAATTACTCACACCTGGGCGGGGGGGGTGACCCAAATGTAGCAGAGTATGTCCTCAGTGTTTAGAACAAAATCTAAAAGAAAGAATACACAGAGGTTGAAAATTAATATTTGGCAAAAATTAGTAGGCATCTATAAATTAAATGCCAGAATGGAATACTAATATTACAAAGAGAAGTTAAAATTTTATAAGATTGATAATTCAAGGGTGGTGTGGAAATGGAACAGTGATAATTTTCATACCCAACTACAGAGAATATGAAGTACTATAATCACTTTGGAAAACTATTTTGATAGTATCTTCTAAAAGTGAACATACTCATGTGCTGTGATCCAACTGTTCCATATGCCTAGGAAATGTGTATGGCTGCGTGCTGAAAGTCACATCCAATAATGTTCATAACAACATTGTTTCTGGTAGCCAAACACTGTAAACAACTCAAATGTCCATCAGCAATAAAATGAATAAGTACACTGCAGTACATTCACACAATAGAATACCATAGAGCAATGAATATAAACAAAAGCCACATGAAAATGCAGTTTTATAAAGATCAATATTGAGTAAAATTATCAAGATTCAGAAGAATACCTATTACATAATTCCATATATATAAAGCTGAAAAGGAGGCAAAGCAATCTATGTTTGAATTGCTTCTAGGCCTTTTGGCTAGAGTACAGTAATCTATGTTTGAAGTCAGAGTAGTGGCTACCTTGGGGAAAGATGAGTTGTTGTGGAGGAGGGCTTAAGGGAATCTCTTGAGTAAAGTTAATCTTTTCAGAACTTGGGTGCTTGTCTCATACCCATCAGAATAGCTCATTGTGATAACTCATCAGGGTATGATGATTTTCAGAAATTTCTGTATGTTCATTTACAAATATGGTTTAAGGTGAAAAGCATTAACTACAACTAAGAGGCATATTTCATTGTATTAAAAGGAAAAGAAAGAACGATTGAAAATAAACTATACATTCAAATGATAAAGGCAGCAAATTAGAGTTAGAGAAAAAGAATAAATGGTACAGAAATAACAAAAAATAAAGATGATGTGTTTCCTTAACTCATACTATGTGACTTTGCAGTATTTGTCCCTATCCCTGGCACAACTGGTAGCAGCCCTCTACGGACCAATCTAGCATGACAGGAATTTTCCCCATAGAGAAGGGCCATTCGAAAGATAGGAAGAAAGCAGATAGTAAGGTTCCAGGCAAGTATACCTCAGTGAGAAAGGGATAAGGTTGTTGATGGGTTGAATGGAGAATGAACCACTAAATCTATCCTGGATAAAAAAGGAAATGGGAACTTGAGGGAGGTTTGTGAGCTAGATTTCTCTATTTGGTCAAATAATTATGTTAGGACACTAGGAAAGGGAAGCTCAAAAGAGATTGGGATGCTCGAAATAGATTTTTTAAACTAGGGGCAGTTTTTAACTAAGTGCCTATTTTACTGATATCTTGAAATCTTCCTGAGTTTTAACTTTATGCTATTATTCAACTTCAAACTGTTTCTCTCCTCCTACATTCTCCCTCCCAAACTTTCCCTTCTTTCTCAGTTCTTAAGTTCCACTCCTTCCCAAGTGTATGAACTTGACCCTTCATCTTCCTTTACTGTCCTGACAAAACTGCGTATCTTTCATATCCTGTAGTTCTTTTGGCACTTATCACTTCTACCTTATATAATGTGAACAGTGTCACTTATTTAGCACTTCATTTAGCCAGGCTCCTTATTAAGCATTTTATAGTATCCCATTGAAAACTCACAACTAATCTCTAAAGCTGGTACTATCATTATCCCCATTTTATGGAGGAAGAAACCAAGGTATAGAGAAATTTATAATTAATAGCTTGTGTTTTCAGTGTCTAGAATTATGTCTTTGCTTGACTTATCTTCCATATAAAAGTATTTCAAGAACATGATCTGTGTCTTGTTAAGCACTGTATTTTCCAAGGATATTGGTAACTTATATATTGCAGGCATTCAAAACATTTTTATTACATAATTAAATGAGTTGGCACACACTTCCCTCTGTCTCCTCTTGATTATACCCATCTTTCTTACTGTTCTCTCTCCTCTCAGGGGAAGAGAAAACACTGCTTTCCAGGGCGAATTTCTCCATTTGAACTCCTTAAATCAACATATCTCACTTGCTCCAGGACTATGCTCAATTAAATAATCAGTTATCTTTCTCTTTATTAAAACATGAGTCATCAATCTCTTTCCTAATTTAAGCTACTGTCCTTATTCCCTCTCTCCCTCCTCTCAGCCTCCTCTCTCTCTGCCTGCCCCAACCCCACCACCCACAAACCCCAGGTTGTTGTCCACACCTTTCTCCTGACATTGTTCGTTGTAAATCATCAAACTGCCTCCCAAATTCTGCTCCAGGGGTTACACTTCACCTCTCCACACCACTGGTTCACACAAAACCTCCTCCTTCCTTTTAAAACTTCTCCAACCTCTAGGGCACTGATACTTCTTTCAACTCTCTGGTTCTTTTCTTTCTCCTGGGTTCCACCTCCTCTTCTTCCCCAAACATGCAGACATCTCAAAGTTAAATTTTCCTCTCTCTTAACTTTCTTTCTCTCTTTAAATTTTCTATTTATATTCAGGGCTTCTGTTAGTACCACACTGTTTCCTTTTAAACCTGTTATTTATTGTCATAGCTTTCTCCAATAACTGACTCTCTCCTAAGTTTCTGCTTTCCTTCTCCATCTTGGATGGCCCACTGAGCCCCTGAAAGTCAACTGGTTTAATACAAATTGATGATCTTTCTCCTGAAACTAAGTTTCTCCTTTAGATGTCTTTATTTCTACCAAGGGCAATATTGTGTTATCATAGTCACCACTGACTATTACATCTCCCCTTTTCCCAGACATATAGTCAATGCCTGTCAGAGGATCCAACAACAGTATACTATGAGGCCCCAAGGACATCTAGACACCCCAGCCTGTGCTCTCTTTATATTCCTTATAGAAGAACCCAAGGATCCAGCTTGCCCTCCTCTCCTACTTAAAACTGTCACTACTCAAGTGAGACATTGTGGATGTACAAGTGACAAGATTACCTGTATCATATGATAGTCACCAATCTCATTCTAATTTTTTAATCTTAAAAATTATTCTACAATGATTTTATCATAAATTCTTTATATTTTGGAATATAAAATAAAATGTTTCTTTTTTTTTTCTATTAGAAAGCTTGCTGTAAAGAAATGAAAAGAGAAAAGTGAGGCAATTTAGAAGGATAATTAAATATCAGAAAGTTAAATACTATGCTGAGGGTCTTTCTCTCAAGAAATAACAAAATGCTAACTATGAAAATCACACAAATCTCCATTTCCTTTTGAATATAAAAGTAAAATAAGCTTTGGGTTGAGCACTTTGTATTTTTTTATAACTACATTACTTCTTTGCTACATTTCTAAGGAGTCTACGAAGAATGATGCAATGTCTCCTTATACATATAATCTTCAGCTGTTGCACATCAAAAGGAAATACCACAATTTGTAAGTGTCACTGAGTCCAAACAAAACTGCTTAGAATTTGCCAGGTACAATGACAGAGTGATCCTTCAGTGTTCTAACCAAAAGTGCCACTTCTCTAAGAGTCTTCAATGGTTGCTTTTGTTGTGAGACTACTTCCTGCTTCTTTCAATTGCAGCCACAGCTACCAGTAGAGAATAATTACACTGTCACTTGATACTCTTACATTTTATCCTTATCCACAGTAATCACAATAAGGCAGAATTCTTCATCTAAGAAAACTTGACAGTTCCGACAATAACAGAAAGGTATTTTCTTTTTACCAGAATAATTTAAAAAATAATACCTGATCCCCCTGAAATTAATGGATTTCTGGAAATTAGAAAGTCTTTCTTTGGGTCTTTTAGAAATAATGCCTCCTAAGCTTCTTGCCGTGTATGTGTTGTGGTGTGTTAATCTAAGGAAAATAAGAAATGAAGCTGAGTAAGTTTAACAGTCCCTTTCACTGCAGCCCTGTCCAAATTGTAGGACAACAGGAGAGCCTGTTTGTCTTTCCTGTTGCATGTGTATTTCAAAACTATTACTTCAAATGGGGATTGTTGACAAAGTGCCTCAGACATTAGCCATTGTTTCTTCTGACAGTCAATATCTAAACACTATGTTTAATCAAATTTTTTTTCTCAGAAAATCTACTACTTATTTAAAATAATTTATAAGAATAATATAGTTGGTAACTGAAAAAATTCTACTCTATGTAGACAAGTGATTAAACTTTCCCCCATTAGTGGACAGCTATTTTGTTTTCGCTTTTCCATAATTATTACTAATCACTTTTACTTAAATATATAGTCTGTATTTCAGTATCTAAAACAGTACATTCCGTAAAATATTGGTTGAATGAAATTTTTTAGATTAGATACTTATAAAATGAAATTACATTATAGAATTACAATATTTTAAGATCTTTAATACACGTTGCCAAAACTTTCCAGAAATAAAACATATTTTACATCTTCAACACTAACCAACTTTACTTTGAAAAAATATATATTTTACTAATTTGTTAAGTTAAAAAGTTAGATCAAGTTTTAATTTACATTTCTTCAATTTACCACTAAGGTTGATTTTGATTTTTTTCATAAATATTAATCATTTGGATTTCATTTATATATTGGTACATATCCTTTGCCTGTTTTTTTTCTAATAGGGTCCTAGGGTGTTTTTTTTACCTACTTATCTAAATGTTTTATATATATTAATTACATGAATATTTTACATATTAAACTATTTTGTTAGATATGTTAATAGTTTTTTTGCCAGTTTGCTATTTCTTTAACTTATATTTCTTTAACAAAAATGTTTTTGATATACAATGTTTTATTTTGTTGAATTTATATTTTCTTTTGCAACGTTTTTCATGCTTTTCATGTTTAGAAAGTTATAATACTTTCTCATCTAGATGAAGATAAATATTATCCTACAGTTTTTTCCTTTGTATATGTTAATTGTACCTTTAATTCTGATTTTAATTATACCTTTAATTTGGAGAGGGGGGTTAACTTTTGAAATTATTGCATGGGTATTGGTGTGAGCATGAGGAGGATATTAATATGATTCTTAGTTCTTTACAGATGACCTGTTCATTGTGTGTGTTGTTTATTTTAGGTTGTTTCTCTGACAATGTTAATAGAAGCTTTTCTTTAAACCCATATTCTTAAATTTTATCAATCTAAAAAATGAAGTTCTTTAATTCTAGTTATTTTTTTTTTGTTCTTTCTTTGATTTCCCCCTCTACTCCTTTTCGTCCGAATATTAACTCTTATTTGGATATTGGACCTCTCATGGATTAGACCTCCAGTTTTTACCTCTTTGTTTTCCCCTCCCAATTTTCTATTCCTTATCACTACATTTTATCTTCTGAAAAATGTCTTCACCTTTATCTCTGAACTTCCTTCTCTTTGTCTTTTTCATTTCTCCAATCCAATTTTTAATTTCCAGTAATCATTTCTGTTACCTGAGAGTGCCTGCATGTATGTACATTCCTTTTCTTTCTTTTTTATTGTCTTATTCTTGCTTCATGGGAGCATTTCTCCTATCTCTCTAGAAATACAAAAATTTCATTCTCAGCAAACTGACACAAGAACAGAAAATCAAACACAGCATGTTCTCACTCATAGGTGGGTGTTGAACAATGAGAACACATGGACACAGGGAGGGGAGCATCACACACTGGGGTCTGTTGTGGAGGACTAGGGGAGGGACAGCGGTGGGTAGGGAGATTGGAGAGGGATAACATGGGAAGAAATGGCAGATATAGATGACGGGGGGGGATGGAGGCAGCAAACCACATTGCCATGTATGTACCTATGCAACAATCCTGAATGATCTGCTCATGTACCCCAGAACGTAAAGTACAATTTAAAAAAAATACTAAAATCCCAATGGTTTTTGAAATTGTTTTGTTTTTCTCCCTGCATGCTGTTTCTTTGAAATTGCCTTTTGTTCATATCTTTCTTTTTTTGCTTTAGTCTCTTTCATATTTAAGGCTTTCCTCAAATGTCTGATGGCCTTTAGTAACTGCCTTATATATAAAAGCACAGCACAAAAAAGGCAGATTAGAAGTTCAGGATACGTGAATGGTTTTAGCAATTATGCTTCCCTGCATGATGTTCTAACTGGGCTGTTTCCTGGGTGAACTCCTAACACTGGTATTTCTAGAGTTGGTCATATTCAATCTAACAGATGCTTCCATCTTTCCCTTGGAGGGTACAGGTCTGACTTTCCTACCAAATGGCAAAAGAGACTACCATTCCTAAAAGTACCCTACTTGTAAATTTCACTTTATCAACTTGTTTTCCCTATGACAACCACACTCTCAAAAGTATCTGGAAATTCCCAGTCCAAAGACCACCTTTTATCCTACTCTAGAAAATGAAGCTCAATCTTCTGCCAGGGTGGAAGAGAGGCCGTTTATCCAGCTGCTTACAGTTGGATGGGAACCTAGGGCTCTGTTTGTTAGAAAGACTTTCAACAAATTCTCCTTAGCCTCATTTTAGCTGTCACTCCCAGAGGTACCAAATGCCATGACATCCTAAGCCTTTTGGGTTCTGTAGAGACAACTGTGCTGCTTCTTGGCTTTCCTGACTGCCAATTTAGGATTCAACTTTGTAGTGTTTGATAAATCAGTTTACACTTGTCTGTCTGTTTTCCAATTTCCAAAACTGGCCACCACCTGTTTTCCTTTACCATTTTCTGTCTTTGTAAGTTCATTTCTTAAAACAAAAACCCTGTTACTGTCACTTTAGTGGGGTTTGGAAAGGGAGCAAAGTAAATGCTTATGTTTAAACTGCATCTTGATTGCTTTCTTGTTTCCCAAATTTATCTCTCAATTGTTCTTGTACAAACTTAGTTTCAGTCAAGTACACCTAATCATTGTCCTTGAGTCTATGCTTTTCTTCCCTTGCTTCACTTATCTCCTCCTTCTCTTTTCTAAGTCATAAACTCTGCCTTTTTGACCAACCTGAGGCTCTCCTGTATCAGGGATCCTTCTATACCAACCTCAGACCTTGGTGAGAATTCTATCTTCAATACTCCATGAGCGCTATTAGCCTGGGCCATTTATTTGGTGCTTATTACAATCTGCTGAGGTGGCAGCTCTCCAGAATGTGTCTTACTTGACAAGCAGACTTCATCTCTAGTGGGCACTTGTGTGTTTGCTTCTCTCTCCAAAATATCTGCATGTCTCTGACCCAAAAGCTTTGATAGACCTTTCTTGATAAGCTGTATGAAAAAAGGAAGGTAAGGCTGGGTGTGGTGACTCATGCCTATAATCCTGGCACTTTGGGAGGCCGAGACGGTAGGGACACCTGAGGTGAGGAGTTCAAGACCAGTCTGGCCAACATGGTAAAATGCTGTCTGTACTAAAAATACAAAAATTAGCCAGGTATGGTGGTGGCCTATAATTCCATTTACTTGGGAGGCTGAGGCAGGAGAATCACTTGAACCGAGGAGGTGGAGGTTGCAGTGAGCCAAGATCGCACCATTGCACTCCAGCCTGGGCAAGAGAGTAAAACTCCGTCTCAAAAGAAAAAAAGAAAAAAAAGGAAGGTAAAAGGGTAACTTTTCCTGTACCTTTTGTGCCTACAAATGCCAATATTTGGTGTGGACTTCTCTTTATGAACATGCAGAGGAATGTAGATATAAAGGAGAAAGACACATGGCTGCAAGTATCAGGCATGAACAGCATAGATTAAACTGTGACATAAAACCCAATGTTTGGGATGTCACCTTTAAATCCAACATCTTAAGTATAGCATTATTATTTCATTGCGACATATAATACATTGAACATGGGATTATTAACCTCATTCAAATCATCTTTATTCTCATCTGTTGCATGGATGCTGTGGCAGTAACAGTGTTATCTGGCAGCAGAGAGAGGCAGGAGCCAGAAGTCTTCCTGAATCCATCTATAAGGACACACCACTGCATTGAGTTTTAAGGCATCACCTAATAGATGCTTCTTCGGATTGTCAATAAATTTTAAATACATGTCTTGAGTAGCATGTAAGTTGGACTTACATGGACTCTCCCAGAGATTCTGTAAACTACTCAATAACTTTTTTACCTTTAAAAGAAATCCCCTTTGGCCTAAAGTGAATTCTATAGTATGCAACTAAGGAACCCTGATTCACGCATTTCCCCCTCCCCTCATTCCCACTCTCAAAAGCAATCACTCACATATTTTAGCTGTTTCATCTATTTTGTTTTTCCTGTATTTCTAGACTTTTCAATTTTAGATATTGTAGACACTTGTACTATAAAAGATGTAGTTAGTCCTCTTATGCCCCACATTGACACACATACTTTTCCTAGCTTTCTCTCATACAGCCACATCAAATTTTTAATAAAATCAAAGTCTGAATTTTTGTCAGGCAAAATTAGTCACAGATGAGTCACACAGCATACTATAATTGCACTTCCATTAGTGTACAAATTTTTATTTATCCTGTAGTTAATAACTATCTCATTCTTACATTTGCTTGGCTTTATACTTTATATTAATTCATTCCCAGATTCATTTCCAGAAAGGTAAACATCTTCTAAATGCATAAAACACATCTGGTACTGAATCAGATTTCTTTTCTCAGAAATATTCTTACTGGAGTCCTCAGATGCTTACTTGAATCCAGACTGATTAGTCTTTAGGTTGTTGCATGACCTGAATCTTGAGGTTTCTAGTCATCGTAATCCTGGGGGTTTCCTTTCCCTCTCTATTATGTTAGATCCTGATTTCCCCCCATCTCAGTTTCCTTCCTGGTTTACTCCCTTTTGTTGGTAAAGCATATCTACCAGGAGCATCTTTAGAAGCTTCATTAGAGATTAAGTAACTCACAGAATCTTCAGCAGGACCAGAGACTAGTGTTTGGAGACTGTGTATCCAGGAACAATGCCCAGATTACCCAACAAGCAATAGTTAGGTATTCATATACATCCTCTGGTCAAAGGCACCAAAGACTCTGAGCAAGGGACATTTCCAATTAGAATCTAAGCCACTGCTGCCTCTGAAAGGTCACTGTCTCTCATTACCCTACTCCAGAAACAGATTCTTCATGAAATCTACTTCTTCATATTTCTTTACATTATAGTTCTCCAGGGGGATGTCTGATTGGAAAAGCCCAGGTCACATGTCTATGCCTTAACTGCAATAGATGCTGGATAATTGAGTTGTGGCTCTGATCTTGGTGAGATGGGGATCATCATGTCAGAGGTTTACCGAAAAATAAAAAGGGAATGTTAAAGTTATTGGATGGCCACAAATATCGTAACTCTCTCCTAAAGTTTGCATGTCTGAGTCTGAAAATGTCTTTGTTCTATCCTCATGCTTTTCTTTCAAGATTTTCGAGACACTGTTCTGCTGAATTCTACCTTCCAGAAGTCCAAAACCTGTTTACTGTTCCTTTTTGTAATCTGTCTTTTCTTTCTGAACACTATTAAGGTATTCTTCTGCTCCTTATTTTCTGAGATTTCATTAAGATATAATTGGTCTTTTCGTCAATTATTGTGCTAAAATTTTCAATATAGAAACTCATGTGTTCCTTGCTGTGAAATTGTCTTACATCATTCCTTTGACATATTCCTTTCTACATTTTCAGTTTTCTTCTCCTTCTCTGGAAATACAACTAGTTAGACAGCAAACTTCCTGACTGATCCTCTAATTTTCTTTACTCTCCATTTCCTAATGCTTGTTCTTTTGTTATTTTCCAAACCTTCTGTCAATTATATTTTTAATTTCCAGGAACTTTTTTGTTCTCTGAATATGCATTACATATTTCTGAAATTTTCCATGGCTGCAGATTTTCTCCTCTCTAGAAGTGTTATAATAATGTTTAAGTTTTATTTGCTCTCTGTATTGTGTCTGTTTCCTCTAAATTCACCCTTCCAGAATGTCTTGGTTTCTGTTTTTCATGTTAAACGTTTTCCTCGTATGTCTAGTTACTCTTGGCTTGTATTTAAGTCAGGTACTAAAGAGTTGCAGTTGCTATGTATGACTGGTAGACATCACTGAGAGTGCTCCGACAGGAACCTATTCATTTCCTTTGAAGACGGGGGGCCCCTGTCCATAGTTGAAAGCAAGAATATAATGAAAACACTCTAAATTTATATGTTTATCTCCTTCAAAACTGGGGCCCAGGAATCTGTGGTAGCTGAGTTTTTGTTTTTGAGAAACAAAAACCTGCACTCCATCCAGCCAGAACTAAAACCTTGGTATTTTATCAAATTTGCTTCGAGTAGTTTTTAAACAACTTTATTGAGATATAATTTACACAACACAAAATTCATCCATTTTAAGTGTACACTTCAATGATTTTTAGCATATTTACAGCACTGTGTGACCATCACCAAAATCTAATTTTAGAATATTTCTATCACTTCAAAAAGAAGCCTAGTTCCCATGTGCAGTCACAGTCCATTTCCACCCTCAATTCCAGACAACCTATAGATTTCCCCACTCTGGATATTTAATATAAATGGAATAATATAATATGTAATATTTTATGTGTGGTTTCTTTCACTCAACATGTTTTTGGAGGTTCATTCATGTTGTAATATATATCAGTATTATGTTTCTTATGACCAAATCATAGTCTATCGTATGGATATACTGCATTTTAATTATCCATTCAACATTTGATGAACAATTGGGTTGTTTTCATTTTGGGACTATTTTGAATAACACTGTTATGAACATTAATGTACAAGTTTATGTGTGAATGTGTTTGTATTTCTCTTGCGTAGATACCTAGGAGTATAATTGTTGAGCTATGTGATAACTCCATGTTTAACATTTTAAAAAACGGCTACACAGTTTTTCAAAGTAAATGCAACATTTATAACTAGCAATATATGAGGATTCCAGTTTCTCAACATCCACATCAATACTTGTTATTGTCTTTTCATTCCAGCAATGCTAGCAGGTAAAAAGTCGTAATTTTTGTGGTTTTTAATTTAAAAAAAATACAGGGTCTCACCCTGTTGCCCAGGTTGGAGTGCAGTGGCACGATCACAGCTCACTGCAGCCTCAACCTCCCAGGCTTAGGTGATCCTCCTGCCTCAGCCTCCCAAGTAGCTGGAACTAACAGGAGCACACCACCATGCCTGGCTGATTTTTTTAATTTTTTGGGAGACAGGGTCTCACTATGTTGCCCAGGCTGGTCTTGAACTCCTGGGCTCAAGCAATCCTCCCATGTTGGCCTCCCGAAGAGTTGGGGTTACAGGTGTGCGCCACCATGCCTGGCCTCATCGTGCTTTCATTTGCCTTTCCTTAATGACTCATGATATTGAGCATCTTTTCATAAGCTTATTGGCCATTCATATATCTATTTGGAAAAATTTCTATTCAAGTCCCTTGCTTATTTTTTGTTTCATTATTACTGGGTTGCAAGAGTTCATTATGTGTTCTGGTTACAAGTGTGTTCTGGTTACATTATGTGTTCTGGTTACAAGACCACATTTGAAAATGTGGTATCCAGGTCTGCAGGTTTTCTTTTCACTTTCTTGACTATGTCTTTCAAAGTGCACAAGTATTGCATTTTGATGAAGTCCATCTTATCAATTTTTGTTGTTGCTTGTGTTTTTGGCTTTGTGTCTAGGAAATTATTGCCCAGCTCAAGGTCACAAAGATTTTTTCCATGTTTTCTTCTAAGTGTTTTATAGTTTTAGTTCACATTTAGGCTAACGATCTTAATTTTTGTGTATGCTGCGAGGTAGAAATACAAATTCATTCTTTTGTATGTGGATATCGAGTTGTTCCAGCAACAACTGTTATTATTTCTACATTGAATTGTCTTGAAACTTTTGTTGAAAATCAATTAACCACAAACCTAAGGCTTTATCCTGGACTTTCAATTCTATTCCATCGAACCATGTCTATCCTTATATCAATGTCTTGACTATTACAGCTCTGTACTAAAGTCTGAAATAAAAAGTGTGAGCCCTCCAAATTCTTTTTTTTTTTCAAGATTATTTTGACTATACTGGTTCCTTTACATTTCTATATGAACTTTAGGATCAATCTTTAATTCCTGGAGGAAAAAAGCCAGCAGGAATTATGGTAGGATTGCATCTATCTGGAGATAAATTTGTAGAGCATTACCATCTTAATAATATTAAGTTTTCTGATCCATGGATATGAACTGTCTTTCCATTTAGCTTAATTTAACAATATTTTGTAGTTCCCAATATATGTCTTGCATTTCTTTTGTTAGATTTATTCCTAAGCATTTTATTCTTTTTGACACTATTGTGAGTGGATGTTTTCTAAATTTTGTTTTCATATTGCTCACTATTAATGTATATAAATCAATTAATTTATATATATTGACCTTGAATCCTGCAACCTTGCTGGACTTCTTTTTTAGTCTTAGTGGTTTTTAGCATGCTACCTAGGATTATTCTATACATAAGATCATGCAATCTGTCGATAAAGATAGTTTTACTTCTTTCTTTTGAGTCTGGATATCTTTTATTTTTCTTGCCTAATAACCCTGGCAGTGTAATGTTGAATAAAGTCATAACAACAGATATCCCTTAAAAATCTTACTCCTGCTTCAAGAATTTTTAAGTAGGATAAATAAACATTTCAGATGAAATGGGATTCCCTTTCTGATCTGAATCTTAAATCCTGTTCTCTTTCCCTCTGCCTATAACCAACTACAGTCATGAATTGGCTACACTTTCCATCTTTGGATATCTTTTTATGTGTGTATGTGTTGTGTATCCATCAATAATACTGCTTTGTGTATCTGCTATTTTTATTTTATATAAAAATTTTATGCTTAATATGCTCATTTTCCACAATTTTTATTTTTATTCATTTATTCTGAGAAAGGAAGTGGCTCTGTTGCTCAGGCTGGAGTGCAGTGGTGCAATCTCAGCTCACTGCAACCTCCCTCTCCAAGGCTCAAACCATCCCTTCACCTCAGCCTCTTGAGTAGCTTGGACTACAGGCATATGCTACCATGCCCAGTTAATTTTTCTTTTTTTTTTTTTGTAGAGACAGGGATTTGCCATGTTTCCCTGGCTGGTCTCAAACTCCTGAGCTCAAGCAATCTGCCATCTTCAGACTCCCAAAGTGCTGGGATTACAGGCATAAGCCACCGTGCCCAGCCTTATTTTCTACAATTTTTAAGTTCAATATTAAAAATTTCAAGATATATTCATATATATATACATGCACATATGCATATATACACATATGTATATATACGCATATATACATGCATGCACATATGCATATATACACATATGTATATATACATACACACATAAACTATATATGGTCTGTTATAAAAATATATTTTATTAATACACTTTCCTATTGGTGGGCATTTACATTACTTCCAGTATTTCCTATTACTTTCAGTGCTGGGTGTGTTCTCTTTCTTATATGTGACAATTTATCTAGGGTAGATACTTTGAATTATCATTTCTAAATAACAGAGAAACAACACTTTACATTTTACTAGGCAATGTCAAATTGCTCTACCTAGTGGCTATCCTAATTAATCTATGTACTAATAGGAGTTTCTGTTTCTCCAGACCTCCAGGTGCATTTGATAATGTCAACTTTTTAGTTGTTATTTGGTAAAATGATTTATCTCCTTTTATTTTATTGTATTTGTTGTTATTCTTGTAGCTGTTGTTATTATTATTATTGTATGACACGTTTACTGGTAGAGTCAAGTACTTTTTCATTGATTTATTGATCTTTTGTGGGTTTTAGTTTTCTGAAGTACCAGTTATAGCTTTTGCCCATTTTTTTCAGTTAGATTGCTTTCTTTTTATAGTGATTTTTAAAAGTTCTTTAAATGTTTGGGGTAATTCTATGTATACTGTATTGTTGCAAATAACTCATCTCAGCCCACTGCCTCCATTTACTGTTTATGATTTTTTTAAATATTTGAAAAAATTAAATATAATCAAATTTATTGCTCTTTTCCATTATGGTGTGTGCCTTTATCTCATATTTAAGTAATCCATGCCATTCCTTGGGGTCAAAAAGATCACATTTTCTTATCATTGTTTTATCTGCTTTTCACTTTTACTTGTTTTACCAGTTTAGAATATTGTGTTGTTATCATGAAAAAGACAACCTTTTTTGGAAGAAATCCAGTTGTTTGCCACAATTTTCCACATTCAGTTGGAATCCTTTTCTCACATATGCTAAGTTACAATGTAAGGATGGATGTCTTTCTAAACTCTTGATCTGGTCCATTTATTTATTTGTACATTTCTATCCCAATGTTAGGTTGTTTTAATTACTAAAGCTTTATAGTTAGTAGTGATAATTGTTAAGGCAAGTCTCCCTGTACTTATTCAAATTTCTTCAGAGTTATTTTGGGTATATTTATAGATTAAAACTTCAGTATTCATTTTAGAATAAATCTGTTATTTCTATCAAATACTGTTAATTTAAATTGGGAATGCAATGAAATTAAAGAAAATTAGAGGTATATTTTCATAGCTCCTGCATTTATCATTCCACCTATTAACTGGTATATTTATCCATTTATTTGGATCTTGTTCTGTGTATATCAATGAAGCTTCAGATTTGCATCAAAAAGATAATGAATCTGTTTTCTTAGATAAAAATTTATAATATTTTTAGTGTACTATAAATGGAAATTTTTTCTATTAAGTTTTCTTATTATTTATTGATCTTATACTCCTTTTCAAACCTTGTACCTCTTATTTCCTATTAGTTCTATTAGCTTGGCCATTAATTCTAGAATTTTCCATGTAGATATTTTCTACGAAAAAAAATATAAAACATATATCTCTTCTTTTTCTAATAGTCATGTCTCTTACTCTTCTTTATTTTAGAAAAAGGCAGGAATGGAAGTCTTAAGTAACTAGATATGATCTCTAGCA
Organism: Ateles fusciceps; assembly: GCA_036589455.1. Taxonomy (NCBI): domain Eukaryota; kingdom Metazoa; phylum Chordata; class Mammalia; order Primates; family Atelidae; genus Ateles; species Ateles fusciceps. The sequence goes on from JAZHEH010002496.1 coordinate 7,222,594, forward strand.
AAATGTGGAATGTTGACTGAGTTGGTAGAAATTCTACACTCATTTAAGATTTTAAGAAGAGTGGTTCTAAACTTTGACATTAAATTATATTCTATCATTTACCATCTAAGCTGAGACACTTTTGAGAATAAGAGGGATCCAAGAATGACAGACATAAACCAGGACCCTACCGATCAAGCAGTTAAAAAGCAACAGACATATAACACTCAGTAATCCCAAGCTGCAGAATATATTTTTTCCAAGTTCTATAAAAAGTTTACAATATTGACCATAATTGTGGCCTTAAAACAAGCTTTAACAAATGTCAAAGGGTTGAAAACAGTCAGAATATGTTATTTGACCACAAAACAATGAAGTTAGAAATATCCAAAAGATCACTAAAAATTCTCAATTTTATAAAATAAAAAATACACTTCTAAATAAATCTTTAATGAGAATAAAATTTAAAAATGGGAATTAGAAATTACTTTGAACTAAATGAGAAGGAAAATACTACATTTCAAATCTTGTACGATGCATGTAAATATTATTAAAAGAAGAAATTATAAATTTAAATAAATATTTAAGAAAAGGAAAAAGGTTAAAAAAACTAAATGAACTAACCATCCATCTGAGGAAGTTAGAAAAAAACTAACAGGAAAGAAAGAAAAAGAAGAGAAATAATAAAAGAACAGAAATTGATTAAATATAAAGCCAGTATAAAATATGAGGAACAATACCAAAAGTTGGGCTATTTAAGAAAAGTCTAATACAATTGAAAAGACTGATGAAAATAGGGAAGAATAAAAATATAAGGCACAAATAAGCCAGTATCAACAAAGATAAAGAAGTTATCACTACAGATGGTGCAGACATAAAAAAGAAAATAAAGAAGTATGAACAACTTTATGACAATACATTTTTAAATTTCAATGAAATAAAGTTTTAGAAAAATATAACAGCAATAATGACAAAAGAATAAACAGAACAATAAATATATCCATAACCCTCAAGGACACTGAAGCAGTAGGTAAAACTCTTCCCAGAAAATATACTCTAGGTCCAGATGGCTACACGAAGAAATTTTGGTAAACATTCAAGAAAGACATACTTCCAATCTTAGATAAATTTTCTCGGAGAATAGGAAAAGAAAGAATACTTCCCAATTCGTTTATGATACAAATCCCCAACAAGCATACTATGAGAAAAAAAAATAATAGGTCAGTCTCCCTTATGAACATAGATGAAAAAATTCTAAATAAAATCTGATCAAACTGATTCCAGTAATATATTCATCATGACCCAGATGGGTTTATTCCAGTGATGAAAGGTTACAACTTTAAAAAATAGTAATGTAATAGCACATATTAGCAAATTAAAGAGAATCTCATTAGAAGCAGAGAAAGTATTTGATAAAATTCATCAATTCATCATCCTTTCAGCAAATTAAAAATAGTAGGCAAAATCTTAATATAATAAAGTGTATCTATCCAAAACCTTCAGCAAAATCATATTAATAATGAAAAGTTAAAAGTTTTCCCTTGTGGATCAGGAAAAAGACAAGGATGCTTGCTATCAACATTTTTATTTGACATTGTCCTAGAAGTCCTAACCAACATAAGAAGGCAAGGAAAAAAGAAGGAAAAGAGATTAAAAAGGAAGAAACAAAGCTGTCATTGGCAGATGACATGATTGTATATGTAACAAAATCCAAAAGATCTGTGAATAGACCATTTGAATTAATAAGAGAGCTTAGGAAATTATCTGAATTTAAAATACCTACATATAAAAATCAATGATATTCCTATACAACAGCAACAATTAGACAACCAAAATTTAAGGAAGATGCCATTTATAGCAGCATTAAGCATTAAGTAATAAGACTGATGCTAACAAAAATTTGCAAGATTTCTATGAAGACAATAATATGAATATACTTAGAGAAGCATATTAAATATAAAGACATCCTAAATAAATGGAAAGATGTAACCTGTTAATAGATTTGAAGACTTAGTATTGTAAAAATGTCATTACATTTTTAAGAATGTTTTCTTAATCTATAAATTAAATGTCATCACAATTAAAATTTCAAAAGTATTTTTGTGGAATTTAACAATTGACTCCTGAATTTTATAGTGAAGTCCAAAGGACCAAGAATACCAAAGCCACTCTTATAAAGAGAAATAAGGTAAGAATATCTGCTCCACCAGATTTCAAGGCCCCTTTTCCATTATGCCATGCACAAAAATGAATTTTATGTGGAGCAATGAAACCTTTAGAAGATAATACCTGAGAATATCATTATGACTTCCAAAGTAGGGACATTCATAATCAAGAAATACCATGCATTAAGCAAAAGGAAAAGAATGATAAACTGAACTACTTTAACATTAAAGATTGTTGTTTATTAAGATATACCAAAAAGAGAACCAGAGAGGAGAATTGAATACGCAGCACAAGTAAGTGACAGAGAACTATGCCTAAAGTATTAAGAACTCATAGAAATTCATAAAGAAAAGACAATTCAGTAAAGAGACTTAAACAGATACAAATGGACAATTAACATGTCAATTAATAATCAGGAAAATGCAAATGGACAATTAACATGTGAATTAATAGGAAAATGCAAACTGAGACCTTAATGATATATCACTATACACCCACTAAATGAGCTAAAATTGAAAAGCTGTACAATATCAAGTGTGGTGAGATTACAGAACAAGAACTCTCATCCTGCTGATGAAATGTATGTATGAAAACTACACACACATGCACCTCTGCACATTTACAAAAATGTTCATTGTAGCATTATTCGCAATATCCCTACAATGAAAAGATAATTATTCGAATTAACAAGTTATAGTGGGTATTTTTATACAACGAAACTCTAAACAGTATATCAGAGCTACAGCTAGCATACATTAAGTGGAGAAATAAAGCAAAAACACAAAGGAATACATATTCATTTACATAAACATTTTGAAGACTTATATAAAATTCAAAAATCGGCAAGACTGTTATTATTTAGAAATGCATACACTGGGCCTGGTGTGGTGGCTCACACCTGTAATCCCAGCACTTTGGGAGGCTGAGGCAGGTGGATCGCTGGAGGTCAGAAGTTCGAGACCAGCCTGGCCAACATGGTGAAACCCCGTCTCTACTAAAAACACAAAAATTAGTCTGGTGTGGTGGCATGCACCTGTAATCCCAGCTACCAGGGAGGCTGAGGAAGGAGAACTGATTGAACCTGGGAAACAGAGGTTGTAGTGAGCTGAGATCGCACCACTGCACTCCAGCCTGGGCGATAGTGAGACTCCATCTCAAAAACAACAACAAAAAATCGATTAAAAAAAAATAAATGCATACATTGGCATTTGTTGAAATTTATTTTGGGGCCTTATATCTGATTACTTTTTGTAAATATTCAGTGTTTATTGAAAAAAATGTATATTCTGCTTTGATTACAGTGAACGTTTTATGTGCAAATATAAATAAGCATACATATATAATGCATATATATACACACATATAACATATATATTAGATCAATGTTATTAATTTGTTTGCTTGATCTGCTAGCTTGAGAGAAATTAAGCTTAAAAAAAAATCCCATCATGATTGTGGATTTGTCATTTTTCTTTTTCTATTTTTACTTCATATTTTCTCGTTATGTCATTAGCTGCATACATGTCCCTGATTATAATTTTCCTAGTGGATTTTTCTTCATAACGTAATAAAATGCACCTCTTTGTCACTATTAATGTTGTTCAACCTCTAGAATACTTTTGCTAACTAATATTGCTGCGTCAAGGTTTTTAAATTAGAATTTGCCTGGCATGTCTTTTTCTCTCTCTTTATTTTCTGTATTTTAGTTGTTTAGTTTTAACTATTTTTGATATGTTTACTTTGTTTTTAATTGTCTTCTTAGCAGAACACTGGTCAGCTGGTGAGGTATTTATGTGATTAGATTAGATAACAGGTGGTTAAACTATGATATTAATCAGTAATCTAGCCTGCACCATCCGCAAATGATATTTCATTTTGAGGCTGTCTCCAGGGAACAGTAACAGTCTCTCTAAGCCCTAGAATGTCTTCATTTAAAATCAAGATTTTGTTGGTAGAAGGCTAGCCACTTCATTTTTATATTCTCACTTGTCAAAACATCAAAGAAAGCACTAGCTTTTTATATTAGAAAATGTGTCACATTCAGGTTAAAAATTTAAAGATTTCATTATATTACTTTATTTTAAAATTTAATTTCTGACTTGTGGGCATTGTTTTTTTTTTTTGTATTCTTACTAAAAGCCTCAAAGAAATATTTTTAAGCAAAATGTTCACATTTTGTAGGTTAATAACTTGGTATATGAGAGTTTAGGGGAATTAGAGAGAGTGATTCAATTGGAAGAGATGGACAGAGTTAGATGAGAGTTGTGATTGGATTAGGACTGATTCAATTAGGACTGATGGTAAATATAAAGCCTGATCTCACACGATTTTTTTCATTTAGAGATTCTCTCCTGAAAGAAAAATCATATTTCTGGGTCTTATCGTATCTTCATTTGAAATCAGGATTTCAGACTAGCACAATGTAAGTGATTTTCTCCTTTAAAATATAGAATAGATTAAGGCAATAACTTTTTACATCAGAACACAGTTTTTTCCTTTTAAAACTAATTCATTCATTCATCCATTCTTTCTTTCTTTTATTCACTCATATGGAAACTGTTTATTGGGTAGCTATTGGTGCCAGGCATTGTTTTAATTCTTGGCCCTATATCACTGAGCAAAACAAAGATCCCTGCCCTTTTAGAACTTATATTCTGCATGGGAGAAACAGAGAAAGAAACAAAAAATGTAATATAACTAAATCACACAGGGTCATGGAAGATGATACATGCCATGCAATTATGTACAATATAATTTGAAAAAATAAAAAGAAGAAAGCAGGGGAAGGGAGATATGGAGTAAAGAATGTGAGGGGACAGAGAAGGAGAACAGGTACAATTTTAAATAGGGATGCCCAAGGTTGGTTGGCCTCCATTTGAACAAAGACTTGAGTAAGACACGGAAGAATTGCCTTGCCAGAGAAAACAGCTAGTGTGAGGGCCTTGAGCAGGAGCAGCAATGTGTGTGTCCAAGCAACAACAGGAAAGAGGTGGCCGAGAAAAGCATAAGCAAGTGATGAGGTCAAAGAGGTAGGGGAAAGGATAGACTATAGAAAACCTTGAAAACCACTGTGAACACCTTGGCTTTTACTGTGAGGGTAATGGGGGACCAATGCCCTCACTGTCTGACTGAATCCCCTTTTCTTTCAATCCCATCCAACTGTGTTATTAATTTTTTTAACTGTTGCCAATCTGATGTTGCAATGTGATAATCCATTTTTAGTTTACTTTCATTTTCCTCATTAGAAGGCTGAGTGTCTTTCATGTTTATTGACTATTGTCTATTTGGAATTGCTTTTTCTGAATGGCCTGTTTGTATCTTTTGTCTTTTTTAATTGGGTAATTTGTGATTTTTATATTATGCCTATCATTAGTAGTAGTAGCAGTAATCCTTGTATGTTACAGGCATTACAAAATTTATTTGCTTATCTAGCATTTATTGACTTGTCTTTGGCATCTTCTGCTATAAAATTAATTTTTGGATAGATAAATTTTTAAAAATTATTTATTTTTAAAGCTCTTACGGTGTTCTGCTTTGATTGAAAAATCTTTCAAATTCTAGGTTCTATAAATAGTTTCTTAAATTTTCTTCTTAGGTTTTTATGGTTTCTACTTTCCCTTTTAGGTGTTGATTTTGTTTAAGCTTTAAACCGGAATTCCTATGTTACTCCTGCCATAAGAATAATCAGTTTTGCAATCAAGGGCCAAACTACATTGCTTTCACATTTAAGTAAATGCTACCTTTGGCATATTAAAATGAAGGAGCATTTTTTAAGGTTAAAATATACTATACCATGTCGAAAAACTGATAAAAATGATCTGAAAGGGACAGCCTCACAGATCGGAAGAAACAGAAAATATGTAGCAAGATGCCAGTCACTAATAGGACCCAGGGCACAAGGGAGAGTTTGGGTCACCTCATCTCCAGTAATACATGGGAATCTGAGGATACAGGAATAGCCAAAGGCAGCTAGACAGATCTGCCGAAGAAGAGATGAGAAGTCGATGTTTAAGAGTTTCTGTTTTCTCAGAGAAGAATGGGGAGGGAAAAGGAGGTGAAAGAGGCATGTAGACTTGAAGAAAGGGGAATGTGGGAAATTATATTATTGCGGAGGGGGAAAATAAACAATTAGGAGAGTATAAGAGCATTGGCAGGCAGAATTAAAAGCCAAACTAGATTTTGTGGTAACAGGTTTAAAATTCTTGGGAGGTTATGTGATTTTTGCCAGCTAGGTTAACTGATTGGATGAATTTCAAGATTTTAGTAAACTTAAGTTTCTTTTTCTTAATATTCTCAAACCATTTAAGTCAAAAGCTTTAGTTTCAATTTCTTATTAGCACTTTCAGACCATTTAAGTCAAAAGCTTTTAATTTTGTGGACTGATTATATTGTATATTGGTGTTAATGAAATTATAGGGTGGTTATTTGATCTCCATTGGCAGCTAAAAGATTGGGTTAGCAGGCTGGGAGTTAAATCAATGGAGGTGATTCACTCTGGGCTAATAAGAACAGTTGGAACATAAAAACTGTGAGTATTTTCTATAATTGTGCTACCATCTTGCCACTGTTACTTCATTCTTCTACTTCATAGTGCATCATTCATTCATTCACTCATTCATTCAACAAATACTTACTCAGCACCTATTATGTGCCAGGCACTGTTCTATATGCAGAGGATACACCCAGTGAACAAGAGAGACAAGGTTCCTGCTTTCCTGGAACTTATGTTCTAATATAGGAAGATAGACAATAATAAAAATAATATTAATAATAATAATAGCTAACATTTATTTAGCAAGTACTATTTGCGGAGACAGTTCTAAGCACTTTACAAGTATTAATTCACTTAATCCTTAGAGTCGTATTATAAGTTAAGGACTAGAATTATGCCCATTTTACACATGGGGAAACTAAGGGCACAGAAAGGGGAAATGACTTGCCTAAGGTTAGAAAGCTAGGAAAGGGCAGAACTGGAATTTAGAACAAAAATAGGCAGGCTGAAGATCTTTTTCGCTTAATGACTTTCCTATGCTGCCTCTCACACAAGAAACAAGGCAATAAGAAAATAGATTCTGGTAATGTTCAGTGGTATGAAAAAATGAAACAGAATGATGTGATGGTGTATAAACACAAGTGTTGGAGGGGAAGGAGTGGGAAAATCTCACTGTGATATCTGAGACATGAAGGATGGTGATAGTTATCTTGGGGCACAAGCAACAGAGAAAAGCTAGTGCAGAGGCCCTAAGACAGAAGGAATCTTGCCCTGCTTTGTAAAACAGAAATCTCCACTTGGCTGTGTCTAAAGCTTAGTGTGTAAGTAAGTGACTGATTGGAAGTGAAGTCTGGAAGATGGGCAGGAGCCAGACTCCGTGGGGTCTCAGGTCACATTAAGAAATGTAATTATTATTCTAAGTGCAGCGGAATTTTATACAGATAGAGTAACACCATCTGACGATTTTTTAAAAATCACTCTCTAGGCTATATGCAGCATTGACTGTAGGATAAAAGATGGCCCAGGAAGATACATTAGGAAAAATTACAATCCATGTAGGAGAAGGTGTTGGCAAGAACAAGGGTAGTGGCAGTAGAGTAAAACTTCTGATAAGTTTGTAAAGTAGAATTGTTAAGACCTGCAAATGAACCGTATGTGAAGAGTGAAGGGAAAAAAATTTAAATAGGCACTCTGGAATTTTGGTTTGAGTAGCTAGTATGATGACAGTGCCCTTTACTGAGATGTGTAAGACTGCAGGAGGGATATCTTTGGTAAGAAAAATCAAGATTTTCATCTTGAACTTTATGCGTGAAAGGGCTTTTTCTGCTTTTTTTCTTCATTTAAAATTTGCAAAGAATTTAGGGATAAGAAAGCATTTAAACGTTCAATTTTGTGAGCTCCTGACATTTTAACTAAGTTGGGAAAGTTGAATTTCCATTTAACAAGTATTTATTGAGCACCTACTATATGTCAAGGTCTATGTGATGATATACCAAGATGAACTAAGCAACCAAGATCTCTGTTCTGACTGACTTATTTTTTTATGGAAGGGAGGAGAGACGATTGGTGGGTTTTTTGATTTTTGAGTTTTCTCCTTTTCGTTGTCTTACTAAAACTTAACACTTGAGTAGCCATCTTAATAACTACACTGTGTTCCTGGCAGTTGGGCCCACCGTTCTAAACGCTGTCGTAAATACTGACATCTCCCCCTCCCACAAGAACTAACGTTTTTTAAATAAAAAAATTTAGCAAACATTACGAATACAACCTTTGCTTTGAAGTGTAATATTTTTGCAGGAATGGTACCTTTATAAAGATCGTGGTTGCCCCGTACTTATTTGTTCTTTCTTCATTTCCAATTAAATGAAAACACTAGTTTTTCCGAAGCCCAACTCTCTAGGCTTGTTGTTTCTAGCTCAGGAGAAAGGATGGAAGCAGGAGTCGTTGGATTTAAACAGTTTGGTGTAATCCTTTTCCACGCTCTAACCCGCTAGCCGGGGACGTGGTAACGGCTACCCGGGGCTTTCCCGTCCACGCAGTACCGGAATGGAGTCTGGGAGGGGGTCGGGGACGGAAAAGACGGAAGAGACATTAAGTAATTGGTTCTTGAAGGTATAAAATGATGTTTAGGGTCTACTCTAAGGCACTGATTTCAAACGCCCGCCCCCTGGGCCGTTTCGGCTCCGCCCCTTATTGCCGTTACGCCAACTTCCACTTAGGCCTCTGCGGATTGGTTGTTGTCTCCGCCTCTGAAGCTCTTGGGTTTTGCTTCCGGGTCATAGGCGCTAGCCCTGAGCGCAGAGGTTTCTGGGAGCCAGGAGTAGTAATGGAGTCTGTATGATCTTCGGAGCCTGCTGCATCGGACCTCGGCCAATGTGAGCGGCGAGAGGATAACAGATTATCTTCTTTATCCCGGTAGGACGGGAAAGGGCAGTTGGGGTCGGAGTTGGCGGCAGAGTGCTGAGCGCGGGCGGCGGAGGCCCTGAAGCAGCGGGCTAGGGGCGGAACCGAGTGCCTGTGAGGCGCGTCCGGAGCTCTCGGCCTGCAGTTAAGATCGCAGCGTAAAGGCAGCTCGCCTACCGCTTAAAGCGAGCCTCAGGTCCACCTTTCACTACCCCTCGCATCCTTGTAGTGCTGGGCACGGGTGAAGAGGCAGCGAGTTTCTGATTATAGCCAAAGACTAGCTCTCCGGAGGCCAGAGTGATAATTCCGTTGGTGTGTGGGAAGGGGCGGTGCCCCCAGCGCCAGATAACCCTGTTTCTTCTTTGAATACCTGCCTCTACCCTTTTTGGAAGTCAAGAGAAATAGCCCACCCCCCCCCGCCAAAAAAAAAAATCCTCCCAATTCGCCCACCCTCCCACACATTTACTTTTCCGACACTTACAGGGTTTTAGTAACTAAATCTGCTAGACAGTATTCTTGTGACTGCGCCAAGCAGAAAATAACTTAAGGAATGCGTCCCTGATTTTTGGTATTAGGATCCTCTGGGGTGAGGTTCCTGTTTTTTTGAACAGTCCTTAAATTATAACCCACAAAAGATCTGATTTATAATATGATGCCTGTTGTAGAAGAAAATTGAATCAACAAAAGGTTAAGAATTTTTTTTTGTTATGTAACTGTCATTGAAGTTTAACACAATTTTCTCTAGGGCATTTAGTAACTTCGTCAGTGATTTTTTTTTTAATATGGTTTTTGGCTTTTTCTATTAGTCTATTTGCTATTGTGTGAAGTTTAGATAAAATGCAAACCTTAGAGAGTCTGGTGGAGTAAGGTAGAGTTGAGAATTTTTAAAATTCAGTCATGGCAGTACTGTATTTTACAAGGATTTTGACATGTCAAGTGTCGTAATTCTTACAGTAATCCTAGGAGAAATATCTCCATTCCACAGAAGACAGAAAGTTAAGCTAGGTGACTTGCTGAAGCACACATAGTCAGAAGGAGAATAGCGATGCAAACTCAGATATTCGTGACAGAATTTTTTGTACTAAGACATGCCTGGGAAGCCATATTCCTTGTACTGCCTAAGCCTCATAATTTGTTTTCCTGAAAACTTTTGTTTAAGAAGATTAAGCAAGTTCTGGGGAATGAGTTTTAGAACTTATTTCACCAGTATGGATATTGATTAATACCCCGTAAAATGAGAGTTTGTAATGTTGGAAATAACTTGATACTGTTTTTCTACAAAGCATAAAAGATGACAACTGCGGCCAGACCAACCTTTGAACCTGCAAGGGGTGGAAGAGGAAAAGGAGAAGGTGATTTGAGCCAACTTTCAAAGCAGTATTCCAGCAGAGACCTACCTTCTCATACAAAGATAAAATATAGGTAATTGAGACTTTTTTGTTGTCGTTCGCAAAACAAGACCAAATCTGTTAAATGACATGGTCATGATATAGTAGTATGTTTGAGTTATGTTACTTATCTATTTTCATAGGCATAGAATGCAATAGGAGATTTAACACTAAAATTTTGCTCTATGATTTTAAAATGCAAAATTCCTACTAACCAGGAATTTTCATATGTAGATAGAACAATAAATAATATAAATAATAATGCCTCAGAGAGACTATGCACAATCAGCACCGGTCAATATATTAAAAATGTTACTGTTCCAAGTTGATATAATACTAATTAAAGATATTTTAATCAGTGTAAAATCTTATTATGGGAAAATACGTGATTGAATTTGGATTTCTTGAAATATTGGGAACATCACAAGAGTGGCTGTTAGTAACCCTCAGATTAGCTTATGATCTTGTCTACTTCCCTTTTTTATGCTTGAAGGACAAAGTCTCATTCTTGAATTGTCTTCCATTACTACAGTCGTGTATGTGTATGTATATGTGTGTGTGTGTGTGTGTGTGTAAGTAACATTTTTGCCCTGGCTTGTTTTTACTTTAGACAAACTACTCAGGATGCCCCTGAAGAGGTTCGTAACCGTGACTTCAGGAGAGAGTTGGAAGAAAGAGAGAGAGCTGCTGCAAGAGAGAAAAATAGGGATCGTCCAACCCGAGGTACCAACACTATCCCAGACATTTGTCTCATAAAATTATCTTGTTGGTAGTTTTTCTTTCATGTACCAACTGGAAAATGTTAACCATTTGTTTGCGTTTACAGCTTGATGTGAGCTATAATACTTTAAGTCATTAGAGATGATAATAACAAATATTTACCAAAATCATATTTATGATTTCTGTTGTCATAAATGCTTTTAATGTGGGCTCTTTGTGCCCACAGGTCCCTAAAACATTTTAAGAAATGCAGTATTTGTTTTACTAAGTTAAATGATTTTTGTTTCCCCCCAGAACATACAACCTCCTCTTCAGTGTCAAAAAAGCCACGGTTAGACCAGATTCCTGCTGCCAACCTTGATGCAGATGACCCTCTAACAGATGTATGTTTTGTTTCCTCCTTTCATCTCTATCTAATAATTGATTTGCCATGTTTTTCTAAAATACTTGTGCTTTTGGCTTTAAGAAGTGACCTGTATTTATGTTTACTTACTATTATTCAGATATAGCCCCAACCTCAGTGCTAAACTTTATAGTTGATTTTAAAACAAAAAGTATTATTTTGTGGTAAGGACCTTAAGAGCAAGTTTGATCTCTAGAGAACCAAAAATGGAAGGAACTTATTAAAAGATATGCTTTTCCCCGAAATAATGCCCTGTACTAAACTACTGCACTACTGCTTGCTGGGTTTCATACCTCTACAGGGCACTCTTCACACTGGGCTCTCTATGAACAGTACCCTCTAGAGTTGTACCTGGTGGCCTTTTCACATTAGATATGATGCCCCCTCTATTAAGTGCAATACACTTAATGGTTCCCTCTGTGCTTAGGGAGGGAAGTAATCTAAGCAGAAGGTTTTTAAGGATTAGCACATCAGTTAATGTTAAAATTCTGTGGGACCTTAGAGCCTATAATTAATTTGCAGTTTTCTACATATAGGACAGTGAAAAAACTTGAGTGGCATCCAGTGAGTAATATCAGACTATTTATACACATCAGCATTAATTCTAGAGTTGAATGATAGAGTTACTCGTAATAGTTAAAACAGGAAACCTAATTTCAAGTGAAATTTAATGATTATTCATTTGAAATTATTTTTTTCTGAGAATTTAGCACATTTTTTGCACTTTTGATTACTTGATTACTTGCTAGCTTAAAGTTGTTTTGAGCTACATAAAATTGTTTTGAGTCTCTTAGGGTGATAAACTGTACATATGTACTGTGTTTTGGTAATGTATATTTTCTGTCGAATCTTATGGATTCTCACTGTCCTTTTAGGAGGAAGATGAAGATTTCGAAGAAGAAAGTGATGATGATGATACTGCAGCTCTTCTTGCAGAACTGGAAAAAATTAAAAAAGAAAGAGCTGAAGAGCAGGCCAGGAAGGTAAAACCAAAGTGTTAAATATTTACATCTATCTTCTCACATATACTAAAGTAGCAAATTTCTTTAAATATAAGTAATACTGTCTTATATTGGAAATTTCCCTTGCCATGTCTAAATATTTAGCACTTGTAGATCTATAAATCTGATTATTTTTATGACATCCTAGGTATCCTGGTTATGTAAAAAATCCTTTGCAAATAGTTCAAATACATTGAGTAATGTTCGCCAGCTTGCTAGTCATTTACGTGTTTATTCATTTGTTCAGCATTTAGTTGATGTTTGTTAATTGACAGGAGAATCGAAGATGATCAAGATATAGTCACGTTCTGCAAAGATTATCTCTCTGTTTGCCTCCTGCCTAGGTACCGTTAAGGCAGTCTGTCAGCAGATTTCATAAACCTAGGTCAAGCTGTCTAACTTCTCTGAGCCTTCACCTTTTCTCAGTCTCTCCATTGAGGAAAAAAATATAAAACTCAAAGATAGTTAAAACTTTGAATGAATTACCCAGAGTGATATTAAAGGTAAAATTGAGGTGGCAAGAACAAGTCAGAGCATTAGAGGTTTGCAAAACAATGCTGAAGGAGTCTCAATTTTTTCTAAAGGATATGAGGAGCCAGTTGATTTCAGCAGATTGATAAAATTGGATATGCATTTTATAAAGATTACTCTGGCAAAAATATGAGGATGAATTGGAAAAAACTGAGTTAGGAGGCTGTCCCGGTAATCTTCCCATGCAGTTAAGAGACTCTCACCTTGTATGATAGGAGCTGGAATTGAGATAAGTAATTAGATGCTGACAGAGCTATCAGGGAGGTCAAAGTGGGAAGGGAAGCAGGGAAAAATAAAAAATAAAAGGAGGCTGGCCAGGGGCAGTGGCTCACACCTGTAATCCCAGCACTTTGGGAGGCCAAGGCAGAAGGATCCTGAGGTCAGAAAATCAAGACCATCCTGGCCAACATGGTGAAACCCCATCTCTACTAAAATACAAAAAGTTAGCTGGGTGTGGTGGTGCCTGCCTGTAATCCCAGCTACTCGGGAGGCTGAGGCAGGGGGAATCGCTTGAACCCAGGAGGCGGAGGTTGCAGTGAGCTGAGATCACGCCACTGCACTCCAACCTGGCGACAGAGCAAGACTCTGTCTCAAAAGAATAAATAACTAAAAAATATAGGAGATTGAGTTGATAGATAAAGTAACTGACTGACTGTGGCAGCAGAGAGGACTCTCAGCTTCTAGGTAGACATTGCTGCCATACATCAGTACAGGGAATGCAAAAGAATTGGCATATTTAGGCAGAAAGACAGAGATAGTTGAGTTCTGTTTGAACATGTTGAATTTGATACATTGTAAGACATCAGGTAGGGATGTCTGCTCCTGTTTTCAACCAGAGCAGCATACCTTTTTTATAGGCTCGTGTGTAAGATTTTATTTGAAGCAAGAATTGTTCTGTTTTTAAAAAAGGAAGTAAGAAAAGATACTACATGGTCAATACCAGGAATCTAGGGAAGTAGAGTTCATGTGAATCAGGAGGGCCAGGGGAGAATTCAAAAAGAGATAGAATTTGGGATAGACTTTGAAGACTTAGAATTCAGGTTGGAAAAAGGAAAGTATTTTAAAATACAATTCTCATCGAAGTTTTGTGGAGGAGAGCATAATTTCTATAATAGCTTATAGTTTTTACGTCTAGTTTTTAAAAGTCAAAGAATTATAAAAAAACATTCCCAATCTCACTTGCACACCACTAGAGGGCAATTGTTCCAAATTCTTTTAGCTTGCCTAATAGTTCTGGGTACATAAAGAGATGAACAATTTAAATGCTTTTGGTTGACCTTGAGGAAGGATAAACATTTGTAGATAGAAGGCCTAGCAGTTTTGTTTCATCTAATTTCTGTATTAAAATGTGTTGGTATTTCTTGGGGTTGAATGATAGTTTTGTTTCCTTTATCCCTGTTTCCCTTTCTATTGGCTGGTTTTTCCATGCCCTAAATTAAGATTTTCAAACCATTAGCCTTTGTCAAGGGTCGGCACACTTTCTCTAAAGGGCCAGATAGTAAATATTTTAGGCTGGCTGGTCATGGAGCTTCTGTCGCACCTACTCACCTCCACTGTTACAGCATAAAAGCAGCCACAGAGTACATAAATGAACAGGTGTGGCAATGTTCCAATAAAATATTTACACAAACAGGATAGTTAGGATTTGACATACATGCTGTCTGATGACTAGCCTATATTTATGAAACATAGTACGCCTGCTGTTTGAATATAGAATTTATGCCTTTTTTCCCAGTGCTATGTGTGGCAATCATTCAGTAACTCCAAAGGAAATGATATGCAAAACATAAAACGTTTGTGACCTTTATATGTCATACACTTTATAAGTTTGGCTATATTGTATATTTTGCTCCTATTTTTCTAGTATTTCAGAGAAATATCTTTTCCCTGTAAGCATCAGTATAATTTCTTACAAATAAATATATAGCTTTTAGAAAACTGTCTGTTCTTAATCTATGATGGATAGTCTCTGATTTTAAGTTCTGAGCAATGGCCTAAAGGAATTTTCTTCTTTATTTCCTTAGAAGTTAGATCTTCTCACCTCCCATTTTCATTTGTATTTTTCTTCATAAAGAAAAAAGTCATGGTGTGGACCATGACTTCCACACCATCTCTTTTTCCTTGATCTATTAAGTCATCAATTTCTGTCATCCCCAAAACACAGCAAAACGGGATTTATATTTGGCTTAAGATAACATGTTACCAGGTAGATCTAGAAGTGATGGCTAAGGGTTTTAGACATTTTATATTTCAACTTCTGAGAAGGAAACTCAGGGTAATTTGTCTTTGAGGAAGTTGATGCTAAAATGAAAGTGAAGAAAGACAGTGTTGTAACAGATAAAGGATGGGAGGTATAAAAATAGAAATTCAGGCTGGGCATGGTGGCTCACGCCTGTAATTGCAGCACTTTGGGAGGCTGAGGCTAGTGGATACGAGGTCTGGAGTTTAAGGCTAACACGGTGAAACCCCATCTCTCCTAAAAATATAAAAATTAGCCAGGCATGGTGGCATGTGCCTGTAATCCCAGCTACTTGGAAGGCTGAGGCAGGAGAATTGCTTGAACCCTGGAGGCAGAGGTTGCAGTGAGCGGAGATCATGCCACTGCACTCCAGCCTGAGCAACAAAGCAAGACTCCGTCTCAAAGAAAAAAAAAACAGAAAAAAATAATAAGTCAATAAGAACAAAATATGTCAACCTCGGGTAAATTAGTAGAAATTCATACTAGCTGGATATAATTTTGTACATGGTAGTTTGTCCTATTTTAGGAGGTACTTCTTCATTAATAACTTGTCACCAAGCCTAGAGATGCACTTTTACATTATTAATGTAATTCAAAATAAGATTAAATTAAATTTAATCACAGTTCTGTAGTATGACCCTTTAAAATTGAGGTAATAGTTTTGCTAAATGTGTCTTTTTGATATGTAATACGTTCTTAAATTATTAGAATGTGCTTATTGATAAATGCTTAAGATTTAAAGCAATTAATTTTACATGTACTTCAAGAAAGAAAATAGATTTAAATACGGATTTCTAGCATTTCGCAGTTGGAAGAGACTAATTACTGTATGATGTCAAGCATGAAATATTTATAATAAAAATGCCAAATTATTTTATTTTGATGAGGGAGACTTTTCTAGTATGTCTTAAAAACAAAACCTGCCTTGATGCTTTTCTTGCTGTAAAATCCTAATGATTTTTTTTTCAGTGAGCTAATATAAAAAAAATTGAACCCAGAGTTAAAATAAGTGAATATTAATCTTCCTTTATCATTGATAGGAACAAGAACAAAAAGCTGAAGAAGAGAGGATTCGTATGGAAAACATTCTGAGCGGAAACCCTCTCCTTAATCTCACTGGCCCATCCCAGCCTCAGGCCAACTTCAAAGTTAAAAGAAGGTACTATACAGTAATACAGTAATGGAGTAACAGAGTGTGTGTGTGTGTGTGTGTGTGTGTGTGTGTGTGTGTGTGTGTGTGTGTGTGTGTGTGTATCTGTACACAGTCATGCAGTTTAAAAGTTGGATAAGAAGGTACTATACAGGAACAGTGTGTGTGTGTATCTGTATATCAGAGTGTGTATATGTTTGTGTATCTATACACACAGGCATGCAGATTATAAGTTGGATGGCTAGGTGCATTATATAAAGCTTCTAAAAGTCCACCATCCACTGATACTCTTCTCTGTTCTATTCGGAATAATGAGTGGAACAGAGTGCTGGAGTTAAAGGCGTGAGTCACCGCACCCAGCCTGGTGGTTATTTTATATGCATTCGTCAAGGAAACACTGCTTAACTTTTAAGCCATATTCGTTATTTTTCACCACCTCTACTGCTATTATCTGCTATCTGGAGTGATGCAGTACCACTACTTGCTCTCCCCCTCTCAAGTGATGTAGTACCACTACTTGTTCCTCCCGCAGGAATAAGGCAGTGCCACTACCTGCATTCTCCCTCTGGAGTGAGGAAGCATTACCACTGACCACTCTCCCCCTCTGGCATGATGCAGTACCACTGACTGTTCTCCCTTCTGGCGTGATCCAGTACTGTTCATTCCTGCTCTCCCCTCTGGAGTGATGCAGTATCACTACATGCTCTCCTTTCTGGCATGATGCCATGCCACTGATACAGTTCAATTACTCCACGCTGGAGAGAGTAGATGTGGAAGTTGTCGGCTCAGATAAACTTTTTAAAGCCATGAGACAGGATGAAATCACCTAGGGAAGAGTATAGCTAGAGAGAAGTCAAAACTGAGCCTGGTATAATGTTTAGAGGTTAGGTAGATTATTAGTTACCAATACCTGTTCTAATCATCTACCCAACCTCTAAACATTATACAGGTGCCTAATAAATGTTGATTGAATGAATTTTGAATGAAAAAGTCTAGGCTGACAAGGAGCAGCCATTTGGGAAGGGAGGAGAACTAAAAGAAGTGAAGCAGAGTGTTTCAGGAGGAGAGGAGTGATCATCGAGGACAAATACTAATGTCAGGAAAGAGCATTTTGGTGTTGGGAAGGAGGGACAAAATCCTGTTTGAAGTGAGTTGAGAGACTGGATACAGAAAAAAACTGTACTGGTTATATATAAAAATTAAGCTGTATAGTTTGTTCTGCCTTTTTTGAATGCAAATTGGAGATAGAAACCTGACTTATATCCCAGTCATATTGATCTGCTCAGCTTCTTATGCTTCTGTGTACCGAATCAGTGATGACTTTACTGCATTATTTTCCAAAGGTGTCCACATTTATTGTTCATTTCCCACGTACAGTTTCTCCTGGCATGTAACCACATGCATGCACAAATACACAAGTTATATGGGCGTGTGTTTTATATATATCTGTGAGGGTGTCTGTATTATGTATATGGGCTTGTGTTTTATATGCTAGATGATACTCTGAAATCATGCTTTTCCTTTTCTTTTTTGAGACTGAGTCTCGCTCTGTCACCCAGGCTGGAGTACAGTGTCACAATCTGGGTTCACTGCAACCTCCGCCTCGTAGGTTCAAGCAGTTCTCCTGCCTCAGCCTCCCAAGTAGCTGGGCCTACAGGCACGTGCCACCACACCTGGCTAATTTTTTGTATTTTTACTAAAGAGGGGGTTTCACTGTGTTAGCCAGGATAGTCTCGATCTCCTGACCTCATGATCCACCCTGCTCAGCTCCCAGAGTGCTGGGATTACAGGCATGAGCATGAGCTACCGTGCCCGGCCATGCTTTTTATTTTCTGTAACACATGTATTTTGTAACTTACAGGTGTTTTGTTTTGTTTTTGTTTTTGTTTTCATACTTATATATTACAGAATCCAACCAGAGTTCTGCCCTGAATTCTGCAGCTGGTACTTCTCCGTGGTTAATGTACATGTGGGCCATATCTGAGCCTTAATTATTATACCCCAGTGGTTCCTTCTCTTGTTGGCCTACGATGTGAATACTACGGTAGATGATTACTAAACATTAACTGATAAAGGGGAATATCTGCAGCCCTCAAAACCACGTAATCTAAACTACATTAAACTGATTGGCTACTATCATCTACAGATGCCTATACCAATATTAGAGTAGTCCTAGGTGCTGCCTCTTTATATTAGAACTAAAAACATTAAATATTTATGCAATTAAAATCTATATATTTCTATTCTTTTAACTCAAAAGTTTCTTTTGCTGGAGAAATAATAAGAATGTTTTACATGTTCTAAGTAGGAATTGCCATTCTTGCTATAATACAGCAAGATTATATATTAAGGATTACTTTATTACTTTGAGTGTAAGTGCTGCATCAAATGATACACATGTTGCGGGTCTTTCTGTGTAATGACTAAGCCTTGCAGTGCACATATTCTTGTCTCCTGATACATTTTAAGCCATTCTGTTTTCCTTTTCTTCCTCAGGTGGGATGATGATGTTGTCTTCAAGAACTGTGCAAAAGGTGTAGATGACCAGAAGAAAGACAAAAGATTTGTAAATGACACACTGCGATCTGAATTTCACAAAAAGTTCATGGAGAAATATATTAAGTAGTACAGTTTTATGTGCTTAATTAAAGACTGTAAAACGTGAAGGATCATTCTGACCTTTTTGGATGAGTTTTTTTCTTTACCCTGTCTAAATTGTGTGTAGGCTTCCCTAATTTTAAACTCCTATCTTTTTCTTTAGTGATACCTTAACTTGATAATGGACTTGGGAATAGGTTTAACCCAGTTGCATTTTCTGAATGTTTCCAGTACTACTACTTCTTGGGAAAAGCAAATCTGCCTGTAATAAATATTTTTAATCTAAATAACCAAATCTGTGTGCCCAACTTTTTGTTGGAATTTATGCTGCTAATAATACATTGCATCATTTCTTTTGAAAAGAATAATTACCTTTGTGTATTGTGTTTGTGCATTAAGTTGCCCCTTTCCCCCTTGTTTCTCTCTCATTGATATCAGTTAATTCATAATGTTTTCTCTGCATTTTTTAGAAGAGTATAATGAAAGATGAGACAGATTCCATTTGGACCACAAAATAGTATGGAGGAGTATTATCAACAGTAAACACCCCAAGCGTGTGTCTGGGAGAACATTGGGCATTGCTGACTTCTGCAGGCACTTTTTTTTTTCTTTGGCCCAAGAGGAGAGCTCTGTAAGCATTCTTTTAAAGTATATGGTACTCATTTGTATTCTCCTGGTTACTCAACTGCTATGTTTGTTTTGACAGAGATTGAATATGCACACTGACATGCATTCACTGCACAGCCTGAGAAAGCTTCAAATCAAACTATATGTAAAATAAAACCTTTGGAAATAATGTTTTGTTATTTTGAAGAATATATCTGTGGGAAGTGAGAGGAGGAGTTAAGCTATACTAAAAGCAATACTTCTAGAAATAATAAAGTTTTTGTGAACCTAGGCTGTGATTTAGAGGGCCACTTTTAATAGAAAATTTGAGACCAGAAATTGAACCTTCTACAGATAGAGACCCATTCATAGGCTTCCACAGCCATGAATGACACTGAGGTTCCTAAGGTTAAAGATAGAAGTTTTAAAGCAAAATAATGTTGTGTTACTATTTATTTAAATCCTTTAAAACCTTATTTCCTTATTAAATGGAAAGTTCCATGTTCCCAGTGGAAGTTTGGACATTGGTTTTATCTATCCTGAGTCGGGAGTAGAGCTGGAAATGGAACCCAGGTCTGGATTCCACATTTATGGTCTACATTTTTTCTAACTGAGCTCTTAAACAACATTTTGGATACTTCAGCTAGTGTTTTAGAGTTTTTAATATTAAAAACCTTTTTATCTAACTTTACAACTTAGAAAATGAATTTTCACGTGGTGAAACCCCGTCTCTACTAAAAATACGAAATTAGCTGGGTATGGTGGTACATGCCTCAGGAGGCTGAGGCAGGAGAATTGCTTGAACACAGGAGGCAGAGGTTGCAGTGGGCCAAGATCGCACCATTGCACTCCAGCCTGGGCTGCAGGAGTGAAACTCCGTCTCAAAAAATAATAAAAACAAAATTTTAAAAAAATGATTTTACATTTGCTTTTGGTTATCTTCATAGCAGTTTTAGGTAGGAAGTGCTGTGTTGATCAAAGTTGAAGAAAATGAAGCTCAAGCCAAGTAACTTGTTTAGGATTAATACATAATGGGTCATGTATGAGCACTTTCCAATTACATAAAAATATGCTTATAGATGTGATGGGCATTACCAGACTTCTAAAACTGTAGTTCTTGGAACTACTCTCTTCTTCTTTAACATCTCAAGGGCCAGGGGTCTGACAGGTGCACTATCGCTCCAGGGTCCACTTATTTCAGATTCCCTATTTGAGCCCGAAAGTTTCAGGAAGAATCAGAGTAAAGCTGATTTCATTGATTTCTTTCTTCCTTTCTCTGTGGTTTCTCAATGTAAAACATCCTGTAACCTGAGTCAGACCCAGGAGATACATAAATGTGTCGCTAGCTTTCCGATTTCCAGCGCAAGTAGCATATTTAGTTAAAATGCCTTGCACACTCCTAAAATACCTCTTGTTGGAGTGGTTGTGGAATCTGTCTCATCCCTTCAAAAGCTGATGCTGATTGTAAAGAGAGGTCTTTGAAGCCAGGAAGACATGATGTGAAGCCCAGCTGTGCCACGTCAAGCTTTATTAGAACTAACTGTAATCCTGGCACTTTGGGAGACCAAGATGGACAGATCACTTGAGGTCAGGAGTTTGAGACTAGCCTGGCCAACATGGTGAAACCCTGTCTCTACTAAAAATACAAAAAGAATAGCCCGGCGTGGTGACGGGCACCTGTAATCCCAGCTACTGAGACTGAAGCAGGAGAATCGCTTGAACCCAGGAGGCAGAGGTTGCAGTGAGCCGAGATGGTGCCCCTGCACTCCAGCCTGGGCAACAGAGTGAGACTGCATCTCAAAAATAAAAAACAAAACCTGATGTTTACTGAATGCTCACCAACTGCATTTGTACTTTATTCATCTAATTGACACCAATCCCTGTAAGGTAGGCAGCATTATTTTCCCCATTTTATAGATAAGGAAACTGACATTTGTAAGAAGTTTAAAAACAACAAAGTGATAAACCCATAAGGAAGGTGGGCTAAGACTGAAACCTAGAACTCTATTCTAAGCCCATCCTCTTTATTGCTTTGTTTGACTGCTTCTTTGTGTTAATGAGCTCTTCTGTTTGCTCTCCTGTGGAACAATAGTAACAGGACAATCATGAGGGATTTTTGTGAGGATTAAATAATAACAAGGTTTAAATATCTGGCAGGCACATATAGTAAACTTCATGCATGTCTATTCACCTGCCTCTAGTAGCAGTTAGCAGAGGCTATGTAAAAGTCCAAAAGCCTATTGTTTTGTTCTATCATAAAGTTTGATTCTGAATTAAGAGGCTCCCTGACCTCTCAGAACTTGGTTTGGGCCATAGGTATGGCCCAGAGAGGCATTGCCTGGTCACTAGGATTAGAAACTCAATCACAGAAACTCAAGTAAGATTGAGGCTTTTCTTTAGAATACTTGAAAGGCACTTACTCTGTTCAGCTCTTTCTTGGCTTCCCTCTATTTGTCTGCCCCACTTTTTCTGCAAGACTTGGTTTCTGTACCACAAAACTGGAGGTCACTCATTCATGCTCCTGGCTTCCTTGGAAGAAGGACTTCATGTCTTTATAGCTCCACTAGCCAGTAGAGCCTCTGTATCCTGAGACAGCTGGTCCTGTGAGCAGTGAGCAGGAACCCGATTACCTGAACAAATGCGGGCACAGACAGGAAGATGTTGACAGTACAGCCTCTAGTACACACATGGCATGACATATTCAGCTGTACACATGGTAGACAAAACCTGGAAACCAAAGATACTGCAGCTGTAAATCCAGACTCCTCAGGGGCAGTGCCTGCATCCTCCCCCCCCAAATGCTGGGCACACAGCAAGGCCTGTCTAAATACTAGGTGGCTTCAGTGTTTGCTATTTTGAATTCAGTGTTTGCCTGTGGGGCCTATGGAGATGGCTATGAAGTCATGGGTGCCAGCACAGAGCTGTTCCCCCTACTGCTACCTCACAAGTTCTCTAGCATAAATCGCATGTGGTCTGAAGAATTTGAAGGAAAAAAAATGTACCGGAGGAAAAAAAAGGTAAATATGTGCTTAACACTGGGCTGGGATGGCCTTTCTAAGCATGATATCAAAAGCAAATATCATAAGAGAAAAATGGGTAAATTTATTACACAGAAAGGTTTTATAGAACAAAGAATTTAAAATGCCAGTATTATGATTAAATTTCCTTTTTCAGCTTTTTTTTCCTTAGAATGTTTGGTTTTCTTCTTGGAATTTCTTCATATATTTATCTTTATTTTAAAAAATTGTGTCATTATATCAGATATACAATCAAGTCCTCTCTTTTCCATCTGAGCAGTGGCCTGCAGATGACTGTCATTTATACAACTGCCTTTAATGCTCTCCTATGTAGAAACAAATTTCCAATGGTCAATGTTTTCTTCTTTCTTGATTTGCTCCTTTCTTTTCATGGAGTACATCCTAAAATAACTCTAAGAAGGAATTCAGGAGACTTAACATATTGAGCCCTTGTATGTGTACCTCTAACTTTATTCTACTACCCCCTCCTGCATCATACACACACACACACACACGCACACACACACACACGACAGTTTTCCTGAATATAGGTTAAAAATAAATTTATCCTATTATTGAAAGGTTTCGCTATGTTTTCTTCTAAATTTCAGGATTGCTTTTGAAAGCAAGATGTCAACCTCCTTTATATTTCTTTGTATATTCTATATATACTCAAGTCCTCTCTTTTCCAGAACCATCCAGTCTAAGTGGTGGCCTAGGGATGAGTGACATTTTTGTGACTGCCTTTAATGCTCTCTTAGAATATATATATATATATATATTCTAGTTTTGTTTTGAATCTGTAATCTGTTGGGATCATCTCTTTTTTTAATTGTGAGTCTTTACCACTTATGTTTGGTTCCCAGTGAGCTCTTTGAGGATTCATAGGCTTCAGTTCTGGGAAAAGTTCTCATTTTATTGATAATATTTCTTCCATTTCCTCTGTTCTCTCTTTCAGAACTTGAGTTGGTTTGTAGATTAACCTGTCTTTCCTTTTTTTTTCTTATGTTTTTGTCTCTATCATTTTGTTCTACTTTCCAGGATATTTTCTAATTATTTCAATTATTTCACTTAATTATTTCAGTTAAGTTTTGTACTCAGATTTAAAATTGTCAAGACCTCTGAACCTCTCCTATTATTCCAGTGATTCTCAACCTTGGCTGCATATTTAAACTACTTGGGAATTTAAAAAATTCCAATGCTCAGGCCACACTACAGGTCAACTGATTACAACACAGGTTTGAACTGCCCAGGTCTACATATACACAGGTTTTTCTCAATGAATATATTGGAAAAAAATTTTAGAGATATGCAATGACCTGAAAAAACTCACAGAAGAACTATGTACCCTAAAAATATTTTTAAAAATTAAATGTTATGTGTGCCATAAATGCATAAAATATAGATACTAGTCTATTTTATAAATTACTGCCAAAAATTGTACACAAATCTATTTTAAAAAATTAAAACTGATCAAAACTTATGCACACAAACAGACCATACATTATGCCATTCACAGTTAAGAGAAATGTAAACAAACATAAAGATGCGGTATTAAATCAAATTGTAGCTGCATGAAATTAGCTGTAGTACATACTGAACTACTGTAATAAGTTTTTAGTCACCTCCTGTTGCTACTCCAGTGAGCTCATGTTGCAAGTATCCACCTAAAATGCTGTGTGATGCTAATCATCTCTACTTGAGTAATTCCTCTCTGAAGTAAATTGCAGATTGCAATAAAAAGTGATCTCTTAGTTCTTGAATATTTTTCATCATGTTTAGTGCAGTACCATAAAACTTCAATATATGACCCATACAAAATGCCACTAGCAGTGCTATAAGTGTTCCCAAGAAGCAAAGTGATGACATTGCAAGAAAAAGTTGAATTTCTTGATATGTACCATAGATTGAGGTCTGCAGCTGCACTTACTAACCATTTCAAGCCAAATGAATACAGTGTAAGTACCATAAAAGAAAAGAGAATCGTGAAGTTGTGGCTGCGGTGATGACACCAAGTGCAACAACCTTGAACTTTTTGTGAAATACTCTTGCATCGTGTATCAAAAATGCTGCTTTTATGTAGGTACAGTATTACTATAAGAAAGGCACACATATAGATTCTAATATGATTTGAGTCAAAGCAAAGTCATTATATGATAACTTAAAAGCAAAAGGAAGGTGAAGGATCTAATGCTGGAGAATGTAATGCCAGGAAAGGATGGTTTGATAATTTTAGAAAGAGATTTGGCTTTAACATGTCAAGATAACAGAAGCTGCTTCTGCCTGCTAAGAGGTAGCAGACGACTTCCCAGACCCTGTTAAGAACATTGAGGGCTAGATGCGTGGCTCATGCCTGTAATCCCAGCACTTTGGGAGGCTGAGGTGGGCGGATCACCTTAGGTCAAGAGTTCGAGACCAGCCTGGCCAACATGGTGAAACCCTATTTCTACTAAAAATACAAAAATTAGCTGTACATGGTGGCAGGTGCCTGTAATCTCTGCTACTCGGGAGGCTAAGGCAAGAGAATTGATTGACCCCGGGAGGTGGAGGTTGCAGTGAGCCAAGATTGTGCCACTGCACTCCAGCCTGAGTGACAACAGAGTGAGACTCCATCTAAAAAAAAAAATCACTGAGGAGAAAGGATATCTGCCTGAACAAGTTTTTAATGCAGACAAAAGTGCCCTATTCTGGGGGGGGGGGAAAAAAAGTCACAAAGGACATTTATTAGTAAGGAAGAGGAGCCAGCACCCGGATTTAAGGCAGGAAGGGGTAAGCTAACACTACTGTTTTGTGCAAATGCAGTTGGTTCTAAAATCAGGACTTCTTCCCTTACCCATAAAGCTGCTGACTTGGCCTTGAAGGCAAAAGATGAACACCAGCTTCCAGTCCTCTGGCTGTATAACAAGAAGGCCTGGACAACCAGAACCCTTTTTGGAATTGATTCCATGGATGCTTTGTCCCTAAAATCAGGAAGTACCTTGCCAGTAAGGGGCACCCTTTTAAAATTCTTTTCATATTAGACAATGCCCCTGGCCACCCAGAACTCCATGAGTTCAACACCGAAAGTGATCTACTTGCCCCCAAACACAATGTCTCTCATTCAGCCTTTAAGTTGGGGGTCATCAGCACCTTTAAGGTTCATTACACACAGTACACTATAGAAAGGACGGTCAATGCTATAGAAGAAACCCTGATGGAGAACCTCATGAAAATCTGGAAGGATTACATCATTGAAGATGTTATTCTTATAGAAAAAAACATGAAAGCCATTAAGCCCAAAACAATAAATTCCTGCAGGAAAAAGAAGTGTCCAGATGTTGTGCATGACAGGATTTATGACAAAGCCAATCAAGGAAATCATGAAAGAGATTGTGGATATAGCACAAAAAGGCATGTGGACGGGAAGGGTTTCAAGATGTGGATCTCGGGGGCAATTCAAGAGCTAACAGATACCAGAGGAATTAACAGAAGACAATTTGATGTAGACGAGAGCTTCTGAACCAGTGCAAGATGATGAGAAAGAAGTTGTAGAAGAAGCAGGGTCAAAAAATAAACTGACATTAAACGGTCTGTCAGAAGCGTTCTCATTATTCAAGACTGCTTTTTACTTCTTTAAGACTGCTTTTGACTTCTTTTACAACGTGGACCCTTCTATGATTTGGGTACCGAAACTAAAGCAAATAGTGAAAGGATTGCTCTGGTGTAGAAGCATTTTTAAAGACACATCAAAGCAAAAAAAGTCAGACAGAAATTACACTGTATTTCCACAAAGTTACACCTAATGTGCCTACCTTTCCTGCCACCCTTTCCACCTCCTCCACCTCTCCTGCCTCTGCCATCCCTGAGACAGCAACACCAACCTCTCCTCTTCCTCCTCCTCATCCTACTCTACATGAAGATGACAAGGATGAGGATCTTCATAGCAGTCCACTTCCACTTAATAGTAATGTATTTTCTCTCTCTTATGATTTTCTTTTCTCTAGCTTGCTTTATTGTAAGAATACAGTATATAATACATATAACATATCAAATATGTGTTAATTGACGATTTACATTATTGATAAGGCTTCCAGTCAACAGTAGGCTATTAGTAGTTAAGTTTTAGAAGAGCTAAAGTTATATGTGGATTTTCAACTGTACAGAAGAGGGAGAGGGTCAATTGTAAATCAGAATCTTTGGGGATAAGATGCAGGCATCAACATTTTGCAAAGCTCTCCAGTTAATATCAATACTTAAACGAGTTTGAAAACCACTGCAACATTTCCTAGTTTGAAAATGCTGCGTCATTCTGCCTATGTTTTAGACCACCAAAATCTTTTTCTTCAATATTGTGCATGTAGGTATGTGTATATACTATACATACATAAAATGAATATCTACTTAAACACAATTCCTGCCCTCTATATAGTAAATAATTCTCAGGCTATACACTCAGGCATGCAAAAATATATTTACTTTTGTTTTGCCACAATTCAATTTAATTTCTGTTTCCTACCCCTCATTCTCCCAAATAAGAAATGCAGTCTTAGTCAATTCAAACTTATTTCAGTTCTGGGTTTAGACATGTAATTTTTAAAAATCTTTCTCACCATTCTTATTAGAAAGAGGAGATAAATGTGCTTGGTCATTATTTGTAAACCAAGACATCAAAATAAATAAATTATTCATTTTGAAGTGAGGTCATCAACATTTTCGTTTTCATTTTAGCTTTCTTTATGGAGTCCAGAAATGGGATGTCATTAGTTCAGATACGATGCACTAACACATATGTTCTGTCTTTTATAAAAGTTTATTTGTGCCTTTGTTGTACAGGAGACTGAATTTTTCCCTCTCAAAAGAAGAAATTGCATGTTATGCTTCTAAAGTTCCCAGCACTATATCTTACAAATAATCATTTTTTAAAAAATTGAATGCTGCATGTTTCAATCCAGATATCAGGGCAAGTATTCACCCGCTAGTCTGGGTTCAAAGTAGACATCATAAAATACTTCCACACTCAGGCACACGCACCCATATGCACATATCCAGTTGTTTTATGTCTATCTCTCTCCACACACACACACACACACACACACACACACCCCTGCACATACATGCACATACATCATACATACACAGTCTGTTTTCCTCAAACTATCCCAAATTGCCACAGTGCATGAAGATCTTACCATTCCAGTTGCTTCCCCACTATCTGGGAGGTGGCATGATGTCATGGCTGCACTAACTACTCCCTAAGAAAGGACGGTGAGAAGGACTCTCCGGATCTCAGAGAGGATAGTGAGATTATAGTTGGCAAGGCAGAAAACCAAACTCAACTCTGCCTTTCCCTCCAGCAGTTAATGCAGTTTTGGTATTTATAATATATTTTTAGAACAGCAGGATAAGGTGCTCTATCATGTTAGAAAAACATGTAGGTCCTGAATGTATTTTTAACTCACATTGAGGCATTCTTCACAGTAAATTCACCGGTTAAACCCAAGCGTAGCTCACCCAGAGATACACTAACTACATTTTGTGTGGAAATTCTGGATCCACAGAGAAGCCCAAAGACCTTCGGAGGTCGATGTTTCTGACCTTGGGAGAATGTTCTAAGGTCAGGGGAAAAAATTTACTGCTGCAGCATCCTCTCACTAATGTTATACCCAAGGTAACTAAATGATTTGTTCCAAAAAATTCAGTCCTGGAATTTAGTGATTTTGTGACTATGCAGATTGATTCTTCATATCTACAAATTCTGTGTGTTTTTTTTTTCTTTGCTTGGTTGGGTTTTTTTTGAGACGGAGTTTTGCTCTTCGCCCAGGTTGGAGTGAAGTGGAACAACGTTGCCTCACTGTAACCTCCGCCCCTCCAGTTCAAGAGATTCTCCTGCCTCAGCCTCCCAAGTAGCTGGGATTACAGGCATCCACCACCATACCTGGCTAATTTTTGTATTTTTAATAGAGATGGGGTTTCACCATGTTGGCCAGGCTGGTGTCGAACGCTTGACCTCAAGTGATCCACCTGCCTCAGCCTCCCAAAGTGCTGGGATTACAGGCATAAACCATTGTGCCAGGCCCCGTATCTTCATTCATCTACATGTTATGAATTTTATCACTGGATCAAACTAGGTCATGAAATAGCTGTGCTTTTTCTTTTTTTTTCTTTTTTTTTTTTAAGACGGAGTCTCACTCTGTCACCCAGGCTCACTGCAAACTGCACTTCCCGGGTGAAAGCAATTCTCCTGCCTCAGCCTCCCCAGGAGCTAGGATTACAGGTACATGCCACCACACCCTGCTAATTTTTGTATTTTTACTAGAGACGGGGTTTCACCATGTTGGCCAGACAGGCTGGTCTTGAACTCCCGACCTTGTGATCTGCCCCCCACTGGTCTCCCAAAGTGCTGGGATTGCAGGCGTGAGCCACCCTGCCCCCCCATAGCTATGCTCTTAGACTACTAAGTTGGATGCCCATCATAGATTCACTTTTGCTGAACATTTGCCCAAGGGTAGGCAATTGTTCTGCACTGTGAAATATCACGAAAGCAGCCCTTGGCAAAATCCTATGGTAGCTTTTATGGGGTATTGTTTAGGATCATCTTCCACACTGCATCACAACAGGGTCTTTCTGACGAGGAGTCAAGGGAGTATTTCCCATGGCACTAAGTCTTAACAGGAAAAGTAGTGCATCTTCTAGAGGAACCGGATTGGTTTTACTCCACAGACTCAATGACTCCTATAAAGTCTAGAAACTCCTCTCTGCTCTGTTGATAAAAAGTCCTCAGATCTCTATGGGTCCTTTTGTCATAAGGTAGAAAACCTTTTCTACTACTCTTTTTTTTTATTTTTATTTTTTCATATGTAAAGATTTTTGCAAAATCTATGAGACTCTTTTAGATTTAGGAGCTGGGGCCTGCAAACTAAAATGCTAAAATTTAGATTAACAGGAGAAAAAACGTTTATTCACATGCATATGAGCTAACAAAAGAAGTAACTAATTAGCTCATTAAAGTTGGAGTGGGGGAGGAAGTAGGGAGAAAAGGATCCTATGGGAAGAACAAATCGTTTTCTTAAGAAAGACAAATAAGGTTTTTAGGAGAACAAGAGAGAGAAAGTTTGTGACAATGTTTGTTTATGTAGGTATTTACAAGTGATATTTCTGTCTTTCTCAGGGCCATAAAACTCCAGGGGGATTTACGGTAGGTATAGTTCAGTTCTTCCTTCTGAAAGTAGACCCTGAAGAGGGAATTTATGGCAGCCTCATTTCCCAGAAGTTGCTGATTTTCATCAGATAAAGGAAGCTCCAAGAAAGCTTATTTCTGCATCTGTTGAATTTCAAACATCTTCAGCTTAAACTAGTCTTCATACCAACTGTGGGGTTCCAAGCGGATCTCCATGCTTGCATCCACTCATCCTAGGCTTACTTTGCTAGTCACTCTCCAGCCTTACTTCTCCTTTGCCTGAATTCCCTCCACTATTTTTGTCTTTTGAGTCATATGTATTTTTATAAGTAGCCTACAATCTTTCTGGTAAAAAAGAATAAATGCTACATTTCAGAAATTAGAGGATGCTTTGAATGGTGTCTGATAGTCTCTTTCTTTCTTTTTCTTCTTTCTTTCTTCTTCTTCTTTCTTTCTCTTTCTTTCTTTTTTTGAGACAGAGTCTGGCACTGTTACCCTGGCTGGAACGCAGTGGCATGATCTCGGATCACAGTAACCTCTGCCTCCTGGGTTCAAATGGTTCTCCCACCTCAGCCTCCCCAGTAGCTGGGACTACAGGTGTGCATCACTATACCTGGCTAATTTTTGTATTTTTAGTAGAGACAGGGTTTTGCCATGTTGCCCAGGCTGGTCTCAAACTCCTGGCCTCAAGCAACCTACCCACCCATCTCAGCCTCCCAAAGTATGAGATTATAGGCATGAGCCACTATGCCCAGCCACTAACAGTTCCTTATATGTACATTTAATCTTCTTAAATAGATTATCATTAAAACAAGAGGGGGAGCCATATTTTTTTTCACTTCTTTTATGTCGACATAACGGACATGTGTCAGTTCAGGTTCTCTGAGAAGCCAATGTCAAGAGAGAATGAGATATACAGGAGGTTTATTCGGGAAACACTGTAAAGGACACAGGGAGAAGAGCAGGAACATGTGGGGGAGGGCCCTCAGTTCCTGGTGCAGGTCTGACATCTATGAAAGGAGAGAGGGAAGGAAGCGGGCAGCACTGGGTGAAAGGAGCCTCTGACTGCAGGGGAACTCTGGGAAAATGTTGGCCAGGCCAATTGGGAGCCCTGGAGAATGGTTTTGCACCAGAGAAGTCTGCAATGAACAGGAATAGCCAGGCCACAGTCCCCTTGCTATGCCTATGTTACTGGCTGGGAGCAGCCAGGAGAGCATGGCTAGCCAGGAGAGCATGGCTGCAGCCAGAAGGCTTGGATGGACCTAAATGCGTGTGACTGAAGGCCGTCAACCAGCGACCTCCCCCACAGCATGTCCTCTTGAGGAGATCTGAGCAGCATACCACAGTGGCTGCCACTCCCATGGAGCCTCCTAACATACACCAGAGACTCAACACACTCTGACTGGGAAGTCACTTCAAGCAGGGCCCATGCATCCCACCTTTCAGTTTCTCCTCAGCATCAAGACTGAGTTGTTTTGTACGCTGTTCTTTTAAGATATTGTGTAGCATAGGGGTCCCCAACTCTTGGGCTACTGGTCTGTGGTCTGTTAGGAACTGGGCCACACAGCAGGAGGTGAGCAGCAGGTGAGAGAGCATTACCACCTGAGACCCACCTCCTGTCAAATTGGTGGTGGTATTAGATTTTTACAGGAGTGTGAACCCTATTGTGAACTGTGCATGTGAGGGATCCAGGTTGCACACTCCTGATGATAATCTAATATCTGATGATCTGATGTGGAACAGTTTCATCCCCAAAACCATCCCACCCACCATCTGTGGAAAAATCGTATTCCATGAAACTGGTCCCTGGTGCCAACAAGGTTGGGTACCATTGGTGAACCATTTTCTGGGGACATTGATGCCTTCTCCAGGAAATGAGAAGACAGTGGTTAGGAGTCTGGAGCCAGACTGCCTAGGTTCATAGCCCGGATTTTACAACCCACTAGCTGTGGGAACATGGGCAAAGTACTGAACTTTGTGTCTCCATTTCCTTATTTATAAAGTTGGCCTGGTGCAATAGCTCACACCTGTAATCCCAGCAGTTTGGGAGGCCAAGGTGGGTGGATCATTTGAGGTTAGGACTTCAAGACCAGCCTGGACAACTTGGCAAAACCTCGTCTCTACTTAAAAAAAAAAAAAAGTTAGCCGAGCGTGGTGACACGTGCTGCTGGGGAGGCTGAGGCAGGAGAATCATATGAACTCGTGAGGCAGAGTTTGCAATGGGCTGCGATCCCCCCACTCCAGCCTGGGCGACGGAGCGAGACTACACCTCAAAAAAAAAAAGTTATGGAAATCATGGGGTTGTTGTGAAAATTAAATGCTACATGTGAAGAAGCACTTAGTATAGAGCTTCTATGCAAGACATACTATGTTCTCAGTGTTAATATGACATATCTCCTGTTAACACTTTTGCCTTTGCAATTTTGCCTTTCAACTTAAGTATCATATTTGTAAACTTCAAGTATGCATTTCAGACCGACTGGCTAAGGGTTTTCAGGAGCTCTTCAGACCATTTCATGCAGCCTGGTGATTATTCTGCCTGGCTTTGGAGTCCAACATATAATTGTTAGCATAACCCCTAACATGTGAAAAGGACTTGAAAATGGTAGCCATTTCTATTATGTTCACTGGTAAAACTTAGTCTCTGACTCCACTTATTCTTTTTCTTTCTTTCATTTACACAGCAAACATTTATTAAGCATCTGTGGGTTTCAGGCACTGTGGTAAATACCAGAGAAACAAAGATACATCACACATGGTCCTTTCCCCTCCACGAGTCCAAATTAAGAGAAGAGAAGGTACAGGAACTAGAGCAAAAAAAAAAAAAAAAAAAAAAAAAATTAACTATAATGAAGACTCCCAAGTCATGATAATTTAGTAGAGGGCTGGATAACATGCTAACAGGGTAGAGAGAGAAATTGCTTCCACCTGGCTTTTAAATGACACGCTCTAAACCCACAGGGCCTGGAGAAGGGCAGGTAAGGAGCCTTCTGAAAGGGAAAAACACTGGCCATCACACTTATCATCTGCTGTGCCCTGGACTAGAGGAACGTTGTATGTGTTACAGGGAGGTGTTGCTTTATAGCAACCTCTCAAATCACATTATAAATATAAGTGGCAGAATTACACAGCAAATCAGAAATAATAACAATGGTTGCTTCCAGCCTGTCATCTATTCCTGAAAGCATTCTATTAACAACGTTCACCTCTGAAAGGGACACACGGAGAAGTGCATCAGGGCCCTTTCTTTTCTTTTGTTGCAGATCTTTAGCAGAATAATTACAGGAGGTGCCAGTCCCCAGTTAAGGATGTTGACACCATCCCTCAGGGGAACAGCGCCTGCCTCCTGCTCAGCTTCAGTTTGCCTCAAATTCTGTTACACTTTTGAATTGTTCATATTCTGCCTTCACAGCCTCCACCTCACCCTCCTTGGCTTCTTCTGAAATAAATGCAATCTGAGGGTTCACATCACCTGTATTTCTGTTCCTCAAAGTCTCCTTTTAGTGACTGCTGTGGTTGACATTTCCAGCACCATGGGCCAGCCACTGACCACATTTGAATTGACCCTATTTGGGGTCCCTTTTGTGAAAGAGCAGGAAACTCAGGCTTTTTTCTGTCTACCGTTACCAACTGTGGGAGACATCGGACTGGCCAGGACATCTCATTTAGGCCTCCAGATTTGACTGTGACTGTTGTGACTCTGCAGTAGGAAAATGCAGGGGAGCCTGCAGTGTTCTGTGAGGAAAGTGTGGGCACTGAACTCCTGGCAATGCTGTCTGGAGGCCCCTTTCACTAAGATGGGGAAACTTGTGGTGGGATGAGTAGGGGGAACAAGAATTCAGTATGAGTTCATGTTTTTTGCAGGGACATGGATGAAGCTGGAAACCATCATTCTCAGCAAACTAACATAAGAAGAGAAAACCAAACACTACATGTTCTCACTCATAGGTGGGAGATGAACAATGAGAACACACGGACACAGGGGAGAGGAACAACACACACAGGGCCTGTTGAGGGGACGGGGGCAGGGAGAGGGGAGAGCATTAGGAGAAATACCTAATGTAGATGATGGGTTGACAGGTGAAGCAAACCACCATGGCACGTGTATACCTGTGTAACAAACCAGCACATTCTGCACATGTACCCCAAAACTCAAGGGATCCTTTTAAATCATCCAAGTAGAGTTAAAGAGTAGGCAGTTAGATATCTAAATATGAAGTCATGAAAAAGGGTTAAATTAATAGTAGCTAATATTTAGAGAAAGACAGAGAAATTCGGAAACTTTAGGATATAGGTCTTACTTAAATCCATGGGGCTGGATAAGGACATGAATGTTTACAGAGAAGAAAAGCCCCAGGAACTTCCAAAGTCAGGGAATAGAAGAGGACCCAGTTAAAGAAGATTGACAAGGAGTGGTCAGTGAAACATAAAAAATCTAGGAGGACTTGGAGTCCTGGAAGCCAAAAGAAAGCTTCATTTCCAGAAGGAAGAATATCAACTGGCTGATAGGTCAAGTGAGGTGGGGCTGAGAACTGACCACTGGATTTAGCAACATGGAAGTTATTGGTGACCTCGACAAGAGAAATTTCAGGTAAATTTTCTCTGGCTTCTGGGCCTACGTTTCTGGTGTGTTAACCTTCTGCGTTCCAGCTCCTTGCCTACCCTGACCTCTGCTTTCTCCTCCTAGGTCTCATTCAGCTTCTCCATGCAACAAATATCCTTGAAATCTTTTGCCACTGCCTTGATCTTCTGCCTCTAGATATTACAGACATTCTTAACCAACTGGGGTAAAGGACTCTGAGAAACCTGTATAAATATGTGCTCTTTATCCACATTCACAAAATTACACGTAACTGTGTATACATACACTTATATATACATAATATTATGTATATAATTTCAGAGATTCATGGACTCCCCCAGTCCCTGGTCCCAGGTTAACAAAGCCTTGCTCTAAATTCACCAAATAAATTTCCTTCACCTCTGGCAACTCAGGTCTTGAAGCCTCAGTTTGTCAGGACCATGTCAAAAACCCTCCTCAGACCATTGTTCAAATTAAAGTCAATTAGAGCTAAGAGCAAACAATGTTCTCACAAGCTCTCAGGGAGGCAAACTTAGAACAAACACCAGTAGACCTGTAACCCATTCTTAAGTGTAGTAAATGTAATGATTTCACCTACATTATACCTTCTTCGCCCAACTTCAGACCTGACTTTTTCTCAACACCATAGGTGGTTGGACTAGGGACAGCCAAGTCCCCTAGGTAAGGATCTAAATTCAGAATCTGTGGGGGATCAGGTATGTAATGAAGGGCTGAGATGCAAAGAAAACCACCAAGTAATCAGGTCTGCAGTAAAGAGGTAAAGGGAAGAGTACACATGCTTTAAAAAGAGAAGCTATTTCTCTCCTTCAGCAAATTGTTGATATGCAAGAATTTCAGCTCGGCATTGCTAGAACTTGTGATTGTTCAAGATAATCCAGAATCTTGACTTTCATACAGGCTAAAAATACACAAGCAGCAACCTGCATATGGTTAGAAAACCTAACCTGGGTCAAATCAGAGGGAAGACTAATGTTATTTTTTTTTTTTGAGACGGAGTTTTGCTCTTGTTGCCCAGGCTAGAGTGCAAGGACGCGATCTCGGCTCACTGCAACCTCCACCTCCCGGGTTCAAGCGATTCTCCTGCCTCAGCCTCCCAAGTAGCTGGGATTACAGGCATGCACCACCACGCCCAGCTAATTTTATATTTTTAGTACAGACGGGGTTTATCCATGTTGGTCAGGCTGGTCTCAAACTCCCAACCTCAGGGGATCCGCCTGCCTCCCAAAGTGCTGGGATTATAGACGTGAGCCACCACGCCCAGCCTTAATGTATGTTTATGGATTAATTTCAGTATCATGTCCACTTCAAAACTCTTTATATTATTTCAACAAATTGTATTTTCCAAAGATGACTAAAGCAGTATTTCCAGTTCCACATATTTTTCCAAAATCTTGACATGAGCCTTTGTAACTACCTTGACAAATAGAATGTGGCTTACATGGTGCTGCACAACTTCTAAGATCAGGTCATACACAGTGATACAGGTTCTACCTAATTCTTTTTCTCACTCAGGACGCTCACCCTTGGAACCCAGACCCCAGGCTGGAAGGAAGCCCAGACTAGCCCATGCAGAGATCTGAGGCCCCTGCAAACAGCATCAACCCCTAAACATGTTTGAGAAAGAAACTTCAAATGATTCTAAGCCCTGAGCCTTTGAGCCTTGCAACTAAGACCTCACATATCACGGAGCAGAGACAAGCTGTTCCTGCCTTGTCCAAATTCTTGACCTGCTGACTCTGAGAGCATAATAATGGTTGCTTTTTGCTATTAGGTTAAAGTGATTTGTTAGGCAACCATATAACTGAATTTCCATTCACAAGTATGGAAGCACTTCAGCAAATTCATCTGTGGAACACATCTTTTAGAAAGATCTTTCTCTCTGGGATCTTTTTAGATTACTGTTTTCTTTGGCTGGTGTCCTTACTGAGTCTCCTGTGGCTCTGAGTTCCGGGCCTTTCCAGGACTGCCATGTCCACTTGATGGATGCTCTGATTGTTCTTTATGTGAGCACGGCTGGCTCTGGGCCAGCTTCAGCTCCTCTCTGCTTTCCCATGGAGCTCTCTCATCATGCACCAAAGCTAACTCTCAGCTGTTTCTATAAATAAGTCTGTCCTGACTAGCCAAGTCAAATTTGCATTCTTTATTTAGCCAAGTCATATTTGCATTATTTATTTTTTAGTGAGTGAAAAGTTACTTTTATTTTTATCAAGTAGACTTAAGTCTCAAGCTAAATGCTGCATTTTCGTTAGAGTGCCTTCCTCCACCTTGTCCATCAGAACCACAGCAGAAGCAGTACGTTCTTTGAGAGACGTGACCTAACATAACCTTCTCCAGACACAGTTCAAGGTCTTCTGCCTATAGCAAACAGTGCAGCACAGCCCAATGTGGCAGTCAGGAGGGTTAAGGGCTAGCATCTTGAAGTCAGACAGAGCTGTCTGTGAATCTTGATGTGCCACTTAATTATGAGCTAACTGACTATAGACAAGTTGGGTCCCCACATCTATCAAACATGGATAAGAATGCCTGTCTCTTGGTATGTTGTGGGGGCGGGTAGATAAGATATAGAAAGTGTTATTCCAATACCTAGCAGATAGGTAAGCCTGCTAGAGAAACTTATTACTACCATCAACACCACCTACAATAAAAACAACCCAACCTCCACTACCACTATCACCCATACTACCTCTACCGTTATTTTCATCATTACCACCACTCCACCTGCACCACCACCTCCTGGGCCATCCCACATGGCATTCATTCATGTACTTGGCTCACCTACTGCAGGAAGCACAGTTGAAAGCAGGGAAAGTGACTTTGTATCTGTGTATCCACAGTGCTGCTCACTAAGCTCTGAAAGTAGTAGTAGACACAAATATTTTGTGGAATAAGTGAATGAATGAACATGCCCAATAATATTTACAAATCACCTTTAGCTCTATGTAATTTTATGACAGGAATATGACCTAACACAAGTTGAGTGTCTATGATGTAAAGGGTGCTGTGCAAGCATTTTCTGTAGGATATCACGTTTAACCTTTCACTTTACCTCCCCTGCCACAACCCTACCCTCCTGCAGCCTGTCTCTGTGAACCCTCTTCTCACAATCTCACCCTTGCAGGCCCACCCCAAGCTGAACGAAATTACTATCTACTGCTCAGGGTCATCCTTTCCTTTGGTGCTTAAGTTCATCTGTGTTCTCGGTGCTTCAAGAATGATTCGTGCAAATTTTAGATTGTATTCATGAAAACTCATGGTTCTTAAAGTATGGTCCCTGGACTAGCACTACCAGAGTCAACTGGAAACTTAGAACTGCAAACACAAGCCCCACCTCCAAACTGAGCGCAGTCCCGGGCTCAGGGGTCTAACAAGCTCTGCAGGTGATTCTGATGCTCACTCAAGTTTGAGAACCATTGATATGAACTATATATAATTAAATAGTTACATAAAAATGGTGAATGGAAAGTGTTCAACTTGAACCACTCTAGTGAGGATCTGAGGCTATTTGATATTCCTAAGATAAAGGGTTTATAAACAATAACAAATTAGCAGGGGGGGCAGAAGCAGCATGAGCAGTAGAACGAGAAGGATAGGCGGAAAATCAGGGTCAGAAACGATCTTCCAAGCAGCCCTCAGCTTTGAAGGGTTTCTTCTAACTAGTTGGGGAGATTTATAAAAGACTCCAACACTAGCAGCAAAATGGTGCTTTTCTTTTGCTTTTTATAAATTGTATACTGACAAATGATCATTGTATAGAGCAGTGATTTTTGAATGAAATTGTACATGGAATCACATACAACAAGGGAACACAGAACAGCTCTGGCTGAGGGGCTGGGGTGCCCTGACCCTACTGCAGTGGCCCCTGAATCACTTGGAGAAACCACATACTTAGCTTCATTGTACCTGTGATTCTATAAAGTGAATTAACAGAGATCCAGGTGATGTTTTAGCCACATGCCAGGACAAGACCCCTTAAAGCTGCAAGTGAGGGATGGGAGAATGCTAATAAAATAGCAAGGTGGCCCAGGTGGGGTCAGGGGCACCATTAACACAGACTATACAGCAAGCTAGTCTGTGTAGCAAGCCATGGCCAGTGGGAGCAGGACCAGGATCAAGGACTAGGCTAGCCCAAACTGACTGAAATGCAAAGGCGCATGGGGTGAGTGGAGGACAGACTCCACGGGCAAATCAAGACCCCAGGAGGCAGAAGCTGACAAGGAGACAAGGTGCCAGAATGAATGTGGGCACTTTGTCAGCTTGGATAATTTCCTTTGGATGGCTTTCCATTATGGAGGACACCTTGAGAACACGTTATAGTTTATGATAGGTATGTGTGTAGGAATATGAGCATGTGTGTGTATGTTTATAACGAATTATGCTTTTTATTCCTTAGAGAGTTTAATCATCCTCAAGGAGCCATTTTGTTACAAGATGTACCACAGTAACACACAATGACATTACTTACCACTCTACCTCTGCTTTGTCTGGAATGCCTTTCTCTCTTCCAGAATATTCATGTCAGGTGTCGCCTCCTCCTGGGTTGGTTGGCTCTTCCCTTTGTTCTTATGGCATGTATTCCTGCAATGAATCAAACTGCTTAT
Source organism: Ateles fusciceps (assembly GCA_036589455.1). Taxonomy (NCBI): domain Eukaryota; kingdom Metazoa; phylum Chordata; class Mammalia; order Primates; family Atelidae; genus Ateles; species Ateles fusciceps. The sequence goes on from JAZHEH010002496.1 coordinate 7,261,644, forward strand.
GGATTTGTCTCCTTCTCTAGACTATGAGCTCTTAACAGATGTTCATAGATACATAACAGGTGTTGAAGAAATGCTTGTTAAATGACAGAGTCAGTCATTTGCATGGGGAGAGAGGTATGCTACCTGCATGAGTCCAGCAGACAGTGGAGGTCAGTCCATATCTTAGTCCATATGTGTTGCTATAAAAGAATACCTGAAGCTGGATAATTTATACAGAAAACAGGTTGATTTACCCCCCCAATTCTGCTGGCTGGAAAGTTGGCCACTGGTGAGGGCCTCAGCTGCTTCCCTGGGGAAAGCTGAAAGGCAGAAGGGAGTCTGTGTGCGGAGATCACATGGCAAGGGAGAGAGTGAGGGAGGAGGAACGTGCCAGGCTCTTTTTAACCCGGCTCTCTTGAGAACTAGGAGATCAAGACTTCACTCACCCTGGCTCAGGGAAGCCATGAATCTATTGATGACGGATCTGCCCCCCCAGGACCCGAACGTCTCCCATTAGGCCTTTCCTCCAACATTGGCATCAAATTTCAACGTGAGGGTCGTGGGGACAAACATCAAACCACAGTGGCCTGGTTACCTTACAGGGGCTCAGAGTGGTAGCTCAGCTCAATGTTACCCTTTACAACTGGCAGAACAGGAACTGCCCCTGCTGGGGGAGGGGCACATGCACAGCAGGTTCCTGTTTTTCTTCTCCTCCTACCAGGGAGCAGCTGGAGTCACAGATTCCCAGAGCCCAGGAGAAAAGCTGCATCCAGTTGGTAATACAACTTCCTGGCTAAAGAAAAATGTGACTAAATCAGTCCCAAGTTCACTGGCCCCAGAGTCAGAATATCAAATCTCAGTAGCTACAAGTTTGCTGTTGGCCTAGGAGTTTTCTGCCCAGTTGTTTCATCTTGTGGGTAATTTAAACTGCCTCTCACTGCCAGGACTCTTAAAAGGAAGGAAGGAGATTGAAGCGGGAAATCAGCTGCATTCAATTAATTTGATCAAGTGGGCTGTTTCCTTTCACCCTTTCACATCCTGTGAGAGAGTTTCCTTCTGCAGGAAGGATGAGTGTCTGACCTCAGGACAGGAAACATTTTCTCTTTCATCTGGATATATATTAAGAACTTTGCTATGCCTTTAAAAATGAATTAATGACTACAATTGGGTTTAATTTTTAAAGTTAGAAATTTTTAACATTTACTAAAATGTTCCCAATAAATTCTCAGTAATTGTCAAATTTGGGTGATAGAGAACAAGTCTCCTGACCCACACATTACCCCTAGTCTGGAAGGATTAGGCTAATGAAGGACAAAGAGGGGAGTGAAATTGAGAGGGTAAGACCCAGGACACAGCTGTGAAACCGCCTTCCTCCTGGCCTGTGTAGACCTAGGCCTGGGTTTTCTTAGCAGCTGGAAGTAGTAGTTGCTATGGCAACAGCACTGCAGGCTTGGGCTCAGGCCTGAGCCAAGACTCTCCCACCGTCTGCCAACCAGGATTGTCATGTGCCAGCTAAACCCCGAGAGGCTTTCAGGCCTAGAATCTCTCCTCAGATGTCTTGCTATAGAACAATCTAGAGCCAGGCTCTCTCTGGCTTTTTGAGCCAAGGAGCTGATAGTGGATATTTGAGAGAAGTGGGAGATTGAAGAGGTTGCATATGAAATCAGCAGCTTTCAGTTCCTGCCTTTCCAATGGGTTGTAGGGAGGCCGACAACCTTGAATGTGGGCTTGGCATGTTCCTGGATGCCAATATCTCTAGACAGCGTCTCTGTGTCAGCAGAAGCTGAGCTGTGCTCCTCAGCCCTTTCAACCCACCAGGCCCCACATCACTGCAGGGATGGATTCAAGTCAGTGCAGAAACGCTGTTACAGAGAAGAGGATTATATGGATACAGCAGAAAAAAAAAATCTCATTCATGAGATGTTGAATTCATGCAAAATAAGATCATAGGCCCCCCTTGTTGCAGGGGCTCCTTGCAAAGCAAACAGACCTCCAAAAGAAGTTCCTCATTTTTTACCTTATCTCCTGTGGCTGGCCTGACCCTTCCTAAGCTCTCCAGGGAGTCAAAGGTCATAGGGCGAGGGGAGGCAGAGGGATGGTGACTCAGATCTGACGTGCTGGGAAGGAATTTCTTGTTTTCTTGTCCCAAAGGGCTTCCTCCTTCCCACTGAGAGCGGAGCCAGAGGAAATTAGGTCAAATAGCAGCAAGAAGTGATTTCCATGAGATAAAAGGGAATTTCAGACGAAAAAAATGAGGACTTTCTAGAGCTCAAGTCACTTGGTTTGGAGGAGATTTCATTTCTGTTTTAGGAAGACATGTGCGATACTTGAAGGAGAATTAGACCAGAAGTCAAGAAAAGTGGGTTCTGGATCTACCACCTACTAGCTGTGCGACTTTAGATTAGACAAGCCACTGAACCTCTCAAGGGCTCAGTTTCCTCATCTATAAATTGGAGAAAATATGTCTTGTTTTGTCTGTTTAACGAAATGGTCAAGATGATGATCAAACAAGAAAAAAATGTGCACTGAAGTTCTTTGTGGACGTCTGTTACAAACAAAACAAATTTTTCAAGGGCTTTCAATCACTCAAGGAAAATGTGTTATTAAAAACAGATGATAATAAATCTGGTAGCAGGAAGCGAAAGCCATTCTGAGCAGTAGCAGCTTGGTTGCCTGGTCACAGTCTGGCCTTGCTGTTTTGCTTGCTGCTGGCTACCGATTCTTGACTCACAACACTGGCTCGTAACTCTGTACAGGACCCAGGAGAAGCAGCCCCTTCACAACTATGAGTGTGGTGCAAATGTAATTGTGGCTTTTGCCATTGAAAGTAATGGCCATTACTTTCACACCACTATAATAATTTATTCAGGCCAACTGCTTTTCACTCTATGGACAAAGTCAAGTTGAATTTTAGGCAGAATTGAATTGGTAGGTTGAGTATCAGCCAAGAAGCCTTGTCTGATACAGCCCCAGTGGCACAGAAAAGCCTGGTACCTGGTAGATGGAGCCACAGATGCTTAAAATTTTTTGTTACCATTCTTTTTTAATTTTTAAAATAATTTCAACTTTGATTTTAGATTCTGGGGGTACAAGTACAGGTTTGTTGCCTGGGTGTATTGCATGATGCTGAGGTTTGGGACTGATTGATCCCATCACTCAGAAAGTGAGCGTAGTACCCAATAGTTTTCCAGCCCTTGCCTCACCTCCCCCCCGCCACCACTCTAGTAGTCCCTAATGTCTATTGCTGCCATCTTTATGTCTACGAGTACTCATTGTTTAGCTCCCACTTATAAATAAGAACATGTGGTATTTAGGTTTCTGTTCCTGAGTTAATTTGCTTAGAATTATGGCCTCCAGCTGCGTCCATGTTGCTGCAAATGACATGATTCCATTTTTAAAAAAATTTTGTTTTATTTTAAGTTCCAGGATACATGTGCAGGACGTGCAGGTTTGTTACATAGGTAAACATGTGCCATGGTGGTTTGCTGCACCTATCAACCCATCACCTAGGTGATAACCCTGCATGTATTAGCTATTTTTCCTAATGCTCTCCCTCCCCACTCTCCATCCCCCAACAGGTCCCAGTGTGTGTTGTTCCCCTTCCTGTGCCCACGTGTGCTCACTGTTCAGCTCCCACTCATAAGTGAGAACATTTGGTGTTTGGTTTTCTGTCCCTGCATTAGTTTGCTGAGGATAATGGCTTCAAGCTCCATTTGTGGTCCCTGCAAAGGACGTGATCTTGTTCCTTTTTATGGCCGCATAGTATTCCATGGTGTATGTGTACCACATTTTCTTTATCTAGTAGATTTCATTCTCTTTATGGCTGCATAGTATTCCATGATATATAAATGTACCACATTTTCTTTATCCAATCCACTGTTGATGGACGCCTAAGTTGATTCCATGTCTTTGCTATTATGAATAGTGGAGCCACAGATTTAAAGGCAGTCATACTAAGGATACAGTGTGGAAGAACATGATGACTACTAATGACCTAATCATAATAGTCATTGTTGTTGCAATAGTAGTTTGTTGCTATTAGAATTGCTTGTTGACTGCTTATTACATGCCAAGCACTGTGGAAAGTTCTTTACATATATTATTACCTCTTTTAATTCTCTGAAAAGCCGATAAAGCAGCTATTGCTATTTTACTTATGAAAAAAACAAAAAACAAAAACTAGAACTTAGACTGGCTTAGTGGAAATGATCCAGAGCTGAACAGCCCGGATTCAATATTTTGCCACATTTCCAGCCAGAGTTCTTGAAAGAGCTGCTGATACATGAATTCTACTCCATCTTTAACCCCTGAGATGTGGGTTTCCCCTTGCTGCCTCAGTAAAAGTGAACTCAGGTAGTTCCATTGATCTGATGGCCACATCTAAGAGACACTTCTCAGTTTGTAGTTCCCTGTGAGCCCTTTGCCCTTTGATTTTCACTCCTTCATTGCTTATACATCTTCTCAGCCCCTGGTTTTACTGCTACTCCTCAGTTTCCTCTATGGCTCTCTGAACTCTGCTTGTCTCTTGAATGTGCCATTGGATTATATTTTTAGCTCGTTTTTTCTCACTCTTTACCCAGGCCTTTCCTGACATACACCCCAAAGTTCAGTAAAACACTGCTTTCCTGTTTCTAGAGCACCTATCCTACTGTATTATACTTGCCTGGCTAGTTATTGGCATTCCACAATAAACTATGAATAGGGCCGGGGACTCTATTTTCACTATATATTACTAGAACACAGCTCAAAGTAGGGCCCAATAAATACCCATGGAATGATGGATGCACTCTAGTCCTTTAATGCCAATATCAACAGAACAGGCTCATTCCTACCCACCCAAATCACCCTCCACCAGGGTGTGCCTATGAATGCCTCCAGCATGGCAATGAGGAAGAGCAAAGAGAAACAACTCTTTATTGTTCCTGCTTATTGGGGCATGAATAGGGGAAAATTCCAGAGACAACCAGAGCCTCATGTAAGCCCAGAATTTCAAAGCCTCCCAAAATAGTAAAGCCATTCATGCCAGAGGAATAGATTTACCTTTCAGATAGATACTTCCCCTGTCTCTGTAAACCAAATCTCAGAGGCCAAGGAGCCACCATAAGACCTACAAGCTGGCAGGAGGATGGAGCACCGCTGAAGGCAGAGATTTTCCACAAATCCAGAGTTTGTGGAAAACTGAGAGGACATTATTATTTCGCTCTATGGATTTCGAGGCTAAGAAAACTCCCCTTAGCCCAGCGGATGTGGTCTCAGGTCAGCTGGTCACTCTAGAGGATCAGGGGTGTGGATCACTGCTCTACTGGCTGCTAAATTGTCAATATTTCCATCATTGTAAGCTGTGACAGCCACACCAGGCTGTCTCCAGCTGACAATCAGGATCTCCAATCGGCCCTGGGGGACATAAAACTAGAGGCCAAATGGGCCGTTACCACGCTGCGGCGCATAATGAAAATAACTGCCACTTCCTGGGTACCTGCTGTGTGCCAGGTGCTGTACCAGGCTCTCTGCATATATTCAGTCCTCCAACTGGCCAGCAAAGCAGCTGTTACTCATAAGGGCTTCAACAACAACCCAAACCATCCTCATCCCGTGACAGAGCTGGTGTGCCACATTCTGAAAGCACTCACATTGGCATCATCTTGTTTGGTTTTTAGAGATAGGCATGGGGCATCGTTCCCATTTTATAAAGAGAAAGCTGAGCCCTACACAGCATCTTGTCTAGGGTGGCACAGATCATACTCAAGACTGAAATCTCCCTACACTGTCTGCCTCGAAGGTTTGGGCTCCCTTTGCAGTGGAGCTACCCAGAAAGGTGTTTGGTTCTACTGCCGCATGGCTGCGCGGGCCTGGGTCCTGTCCTGTGCAGAGGGAATGAGCCCTGGAATGATTTCATTTTTGCCACTGAGCACCTCTGCCAGACACAAACTTTCTGAGCTTTGGTTTCCTCTTCTGTAAACAGGGGCTGGTGACACAGGCCTCAGCTACTTTGTGGAGTTATATGAGAATCACATGAGATTAGGTCAGTGAAGTCATTTTTAAAAGCACGGATCAAGACAGTTGCCCAGGAGTGGTATTATTAGTAGTGACGCAGTGTTCAGAGGAAAGTCAAATTTCTTTGCTTTTAAAGGTTTTAAGGTGACCTTTAAACAAGGAGCCAGCTGGGTTCTTAGTTACAGTAGTGTAGCACACTTTAATTCAGAGGCTTTGAAAGCAGAGAGAAATATTTGGAGGCACAGTTCCCAGAAATAACTGGAGTGGAGAACTGGAGCTCCCATGGGGAGTGGGGGTGAGAGGCTCAGGAAGCTGGCCCAGATCTCCTCTGTCACCAGCTTTTCATCCCCAGACTCAGGAAATCCTTTACACCCTGGGGCCGTTCCCACACTGACGTCCCCACTTCCTCCTGCAACGGCAGTGCTCTCCTCTGGCCTCTGGATCTTGAGTTGGGGGTGGGGAAGAGATGGAGAGTCTGTGTGCGGCAGTGGCCCTGTCTATGGGGAAAGCAGGAGGAGGGGTGTGTGTGTGTGTGTGTGTGTGTGTGTGTGTGTTGGGGTGAACACTCTCATTTTCTGATCTTCTGCTGTATTAGGCCCTGAGCTGAGTACTTCATATATTTTATATTATGTACTGTGTGTGTGTGTGTGTATAAAATATATGCACAAGCCCTACAAGGAAGATAACCTTATTTCCATTTCAGAAATGAGGAAACTGAGGCTCAGGGCTGGGCCAGATGCACTGTGAGAACTAACACACAGCCATGAAGTGCTGGAGCTGGATTTGGAACACAGATCTAGGTGACTGCACAGTCATGGCATCCTGCTTCCCCTGAGGGTCTCTCTGTGTGTTCATTTGAAGGATCTGAAAGCCCAGCTCTGCATGTGGTGCCTGATACCCGCTTTGCTGCTAAACACTCAACGTGAAAGCATGCTCTCCACTAAGCTCAGCGGGGCTTCAGCTATTCCTAAGGACTCAAACCCAACACCACACACACATACCTTCTTCAGCCTTGTGTAGGGCTCACCTCCTCCAGGACTCATTTTAGTATTGACTCTATCTCATCTACTCTCCTCCTCAAATTAAGCCACCTTTATGCTGTCATTCAATTGTCCCTGTAATCATCACTAAGTGCTGGGGCACAGCAGACAGTCTTCAACTGAGTGGTGACAGAGGTTTAACCTAACCAGAGCCCTGAAAACAGCAATGGTTAAGAAACTCATCCCCCCTCACCCCCGCCACCCGCCACCTTCCCCACACTTAGCTAAGACTTGCTGCCCGCTCTTTCTCATGACTCTCTCAAGACTCTCAGTGAGATGGAACCTACTGAAAGGCAAGATACAGACCCTCCAACTCCCTGTTTTTTGTCTCATGAATGATTAACTGAGACTAGGAGTTTGTCTCCCTGAAACTAATTAGACACCGAGGTAAGAATTTCCCGTTCAGCTCACAGAGGCTTTCTCGATGGTAAAACAATCTCACCTGTAGACCACCCCCACCCTTGCAACCCACCTACTCCTCCCCATAAAAATCTAAGGCAAAGCCACCCTCTGCTATTGACATGGTTTGGCTCTGTGTCCCCACCCAAATCTCATCTCCAATTGTAATTCCCATGTATGAGGGAAGGGAGGTAATTGGATCATAAGGGTGGTTTCCCATGCTGTTCTCATGATAGTAGCTGAGTTCTCACGAGATCTGATGGTTTTATAAGTGTTTGAAAGTTCCTCCTTCCCTCTTCTCTCTCCTGCTGCCTTGTGAAGAAGGTGCCTGCCACCTCCTAACCTTTCACTGTGATGGTAAATTTCCTGAGGCTGCCCCAGCCATATGGAACTGTGAGTCAATTCAGACCTCTTTCCTTTATAAATTACCCAGTCCCAGTTATTTCTTTATAGCAGTGTGAAAACGGACTGCTCCAGCAATACTCTAGCCTTCAGTTCTGGGTATTCTCCCTATTGCAACAGCCTAAATGAAGTTGATTTTTACTTGTTTGTTGTCTTGATAGAGTAGAAAGACAATAACCAAGTAAACAAAGCAGGTAATTTCTGGTAATAGGTACCATGGAGATGATAAAACAGGATAGTATGGTAGGGAGTTGAGAAGTTCCAAGACCTGCAGTTAGCAAACTGGAGACCCAGGAGGGTCAGTGGTCTGAGAGTGAATGGTTCTGGTCTGAGAGCGAAGGCTTGAGAACTCGTAGAGTTGATAATGTGGGTTGCAGTCCAAGTCCAAAGGCAGAAGAAGACTGATGTCTCAGTTTGAAGGCACCTAGGTGCCATGGTGAGATAAAGCAAGGTAAAAAAATCCATATAAGTAGTAAAAAGTCCAAGGAAAAGGACGGAGGGGAATGAGAGAAAGAAAATAATAACATCCCAAGGAGCAAAGCTGTGTAGCTGCAGAGTCACCTTCTGTTCTGCCTGCACAGGGCCACCCAGGGATCTTGATAGGCCCCAAACGGTCATATTTAACCCATTTCCTGTTTAGAAAAAAAAGTGCAGCTCACTGTGCTCATTTAATTTTACATAAACACGCTAAGGCTGAAGCAAATCTGACTGGTTTTTCAATGTGAAAATGAAATATAAAAATTGTTCTTAGAGTTATTTCTAAACAGAACTTGTCTCTAATCCTAATGTAACAGAAATGTATGCGATGTTACCTTAAGATTAAAGAGTATTCTCAGGGCAAATGGGAAATGGGTTAAACACAAAGTGCTAAAGCCCACATGCATGTGAGAGGGTGTGGCCTTTAGTGTGTGACAGCTGAATGTGTTTAAAATGCAACTGGCTGTGCATGATTTGAGGATGTTAAGAAACTTTAGGTTGATATAGCCTGTCAGGCATAATTATATCAACTCTCTTCACTTTCCCTGTCACGCACGCTGTGGTGTCTGTCCCAGATCCCATTCACTCACCCTCCTGCAGCGTGCTGGCTGCTAACAGCTTGCAGCTGCCTCATTCTACAAAACATTGCCGTGTCCAGCAGAAGCCCAGGCCCAGGAAGTGGATGAAAAGCTGCCTTTCCTCCACATCCGTATGTCTGTCCTAATTCACTCATCTTCATCCGTTACCTGGATTGTGGTAGGACAATTCTGTGGTGTAGCTGATGCTTCGGAGCTGACCTTTGCATCAGACTGAGGACAGAGTTCACCTGACACCACAACTTTGCTCAGCCCTTTCCCATTCCTTACCCTAGCCTCTCTCCCTTATGGGTTTCACCTGAGAAGACTCCCTCATGAAATGACATAGGCCCAAATCCCTGCACTGGGGTCTGCTTCCAGGCAACCTGGCCCAAGACACACATGTCAGTTCTTCTAACAGTGGTTCAGGCTAGTCTCTGGGAGTGTTACTCCTAGCCCATTCCAGAGGTCCACAAGAAAATACACAGATACAAGCAGAGTTTGCAGCATGCCTCTACCTCCACCAACTCTTTTAGCCACAGGGCAGCTGGCAGTGGAATACGCACCATTCTCAGGGCTAAGCAGGATCCAGACCTTGCATCCTTGCCCTAGGCTTGAGCACCTGCCCTCCACCATAGCCCAGTCATCAGTCCAGCAAAACCCTCCGATACATGGTGACCCTTTTCCCTCTAGGCTGACCTCCAGCTCTAGTCAATAGGCTGAGTCCAGAGCCCTGAATTCCCGCATTGCATGGCCCTTTGCTGTGTGAACCCCCATGTCTGCCTGGAACTAGAGGGTATCCCTCCCACCAGTTCAGTCTTATCAGAGTCAAGATTTTCAGCTTTTATTTTGGTCTATGTGGAAATATCCTCTGGTCAACGCCTTAGGTTTGTTTGCCCTTCACATTTCAGGGTACTCTGCAGAACAAGTTAGGAGCATGGCTTCTAACTCTGGCATTTACTAACCCCATGACCTTGGCCATGGTTGCTTCAGCTAATAAAAGAGGGGGCTTCAATTGTACCTGCTTCAAACAGGTTAAATGAGACAATGCATATAAAGCACCAGTGCCTGGCACGTGCAGAGAATTCCACATACACAGGTGACTCTCCTTAGCATTGCCACTGTCTCCAGTAGCAGCAGCCACAGCCTGTTTACTGCCCCACAGAGTTCAGACAGCACCTTCACACTGAGGATCTCACTGGACCCTCACCACAGTCTCACTAAGCAGGGGGAGGTGGAGGTCTTTCTCCCAGTAGGCAGATGGGACAGCTGTGATAGGAAGATTGCTCTGTTTGAGGTCACACAGCTGGTACACAAAATCAGATCATTCCCTCCTAGATCTTGTATTCCACCTCACTGCCTCACGTCCAGCCTCCTGGGCCTTCAGTGGGCCCCAGGCCATGTGTGGCCGGGGGAAGGGAGTATGTGATCATGGGAAGTTGGTGTGTCTTCTTGAAAGGAATGCAGAAGAGACAGTCTGACAAGCGGATTCTGTGGCTCCTGTTTCTCTCTGGGCTCTGCATGAGTTCTGTCTTCCCTTGCTTTCTCCTTCTGTCCCTCCTCTATGCAGGCATTAACACCCACAGCACGCAGAGACAGGGCTGCAAGAATGCTTATTATTTATTCATTGAGAGCACATCAGCTGATTCCTTCTCTATTTGCCTGGAGGAGGCAGGTCAAGACGTGCCGACCTGTGCCTTATGAGTCCTGGGAGCTGGATTTGCTGGCCATACAGATATCCACTCGTAGAAAGCAGAAAGAGGATTTCTTTAGGTAGGAGAGCACCCCTGAGATATCCATAAATGAATGCAATGTAAATTTGCAAAGAAAATGCACAGAGGGGGTAGGAAATGGGGAGAGGTGAGAAGATCTCTTTCACTAGTCTTTGGTCACCATGGCAACAATGGTATCTTTTTGAAAAAGAATAACTGATTGTCTTAAGTCAGAGGCTTTTTTTTTTAAACACATGAAGACATACTAGATCCCAGCCTCTTCCATAATCTGAAATAGATGAATGGAAGGGGGAGTCTACACCCCAACCCAACATGCAGGTATGGAATCTTGTGGACAAATGTGGATCTGAGCGAGAAGCCCCTCATTTAGTCACCCTGACTCAGAGCATACTTTTGAAAACAGTCGGGTCAGGCTAGTGGGAACCAAAAGAGCCATTCCTGAGAGCCCATGCAGGGAACGACTGTGGAGGGGAAGGGACTGGCCTTTCTAGAAGAACCAATAGAGCTCGCCCACCAGCAGGGTTGGGGGTGGTGCTCACCACGATGGACAACCATATAGTAAGCTGTGTGGGACCTGTGGTAGGCTAAATAATGATGTCTATGTCCTAATCCCTGGAATCTATGAATATGTTACTTTATATGGCAAAGGGAACTTTGCAGATTTAATTGAGAACCTTGAGATGGTGAGATAATGTTTGGTTACCCCCATGGCTCACTGTAATCATGAGGATCAATATAAGAGGGAGGCAGGAGGATGAGAGCCAGAGAAGGTGATGTACTCGTAGCAGCTGAGGAAAGCAGAGACGTGATGGTGGAGGCAGAGGCCATAGCCAGCCTCGGGAAGCTGAAAAAGGCAATGAAATGGGTGCTCTCCTAGAGCCTCCAGAAGGAATGCAACCCTGCTGACACCTTGATTTTACACTTCTGACTGCAAGGGAATAAATGCATGGCATTTTAAGCTACTAAGTTTGTGGTCATTTGTTATGGCAGCAATAGGAAATTCACACCAGGACTGATTTCCATAATGACATCAGTCATCATTGTTGAAATAAAGGGACCAGAAAACAATAATGATCCGAGTGAATGACCGTATGCTCCAAACCTCTATGTGCTGGGCCCCTGACAGCAGGACAGGCCCCTTGAAATGAGTACACCTGTGCTGGATCATGGAGGAAGAGATGCCTGGAGGAGAGGAAGAGCCCAGACTTCACCAGGAAGTATACAGTGTTCAAGAACACAGAGCCTTCTCTCTCTTCTCCATGGAAGATCCAGGGCAGGGGCAGGAGGATGGGAAAGGAGAACTTAAACTTTAGGTCTTTTAGAACCTGAGCCATGGTCGGGGGTCTCAAGTAGCTTTCCCAGCTCATGCAAACAGTTGGGGCAGGAAAATAGAATGAGAAAGGGACGTCAATGTTCTCAGTGCTTATTAACAAATCTTGTCAATGATCCACTTTCTAAATGTGAGGTGGCCATAAAGTCTGGAAATGAATAGTTATATGCTTGAATTGTAATATCATAACTACTTATGCACAAGCACGTGTGTATACCTCATGTATCTGGAAGCTGCCTTTCCTCCACATCCATATGTCTGTCCTGATTCACTCATCTTCATCCGTTACCTGGATTGTGGTAACAACCTCCAACTGGTCCTCCTGCCTTTGCTCTTGCTGCCCTCAAACGCATCCTCTACATGCTTTCCGAAATGTTGATGTTACTCTGTCATCTCCTAGATAAAAATCTTTCCATGGTTTCCCATTGCTCTTAAAGCCAAGATCCTTCACTTGTCTAGGCTAGCACCTCCTCAAGGACAGTGATATCTGTTTGGTTCAGAAGACTCACCAGCATGAGAACATGGCATGTGCCTGGTAGACACCTTTGCATATTAACTAAATGTCTTACAAAAAGTTGTATTTCTTATCTTTTGTGACCCCCAACTTCTGATCCAGACATACTAAAAATCTCTTGATTCCTTGCAAGACTTCTGTTTTTCCTTTAGGTGTTTGTATGCTCCTGTTGTCTCTATCTCTAGCCCTGATTTCCTTGTGTTGCTAATACCCACTCATCCTTGAGGATTCAGTTCACACTTCCTCTGTTCTCAGACACCTGCCCTAACTCCTAGGCTGGGTTCCCGTATATACATTATTACAATATCTTGAACTTCATCCGCCATAACACTGTTCATACTTCATTTTAACTACATGTTTGTCATAGACCTTATGCTCAATTACAGGGTTTCTCAACCTCAAGACTGTTGACATTTGGGGCCAGATAGTTCTTTGTTGTGGGGGCTCTCCTATGTGTTATAGGATGTTCAGCAACATCCCTGTAGCAGCCTCATCCCAAGTCATGACAATCGAAAATATCCCCATGACAATCAAAAATGTCTTGCCAAATGGACCGTGGTAGGCAAAACTGTTCCATGTTAAGAACCGCCTCTCTGCAACAGAGCTATGACTACCTCATTTACTTTGGTATTCCCAATGCCTCGCAGGAGTAATTGGGCAGGAAAAAAACACATATTAAGAAATCAGTTTGGGTTGGTCTGTTAACTCTGGGTTGGCAATCTGCATGGTGGTGCAGAGGATAAGCCTGGAAGGCACTGAGGTCTGGGCTGAGTATGAGCTCTGCAGTTGCATCTCTTTGGGCCAGGTACTTACCTACTTAAGTGCCAGTTTCCTGTTCTCTAAAATAGGAATAACAGTAGTAACTACTTCATAGGGTTTTTATGAATATTAAATATGATAGCATTTGCATAGTGCTTAGCTGATTCAATATTAGCTATCATTGTTGAAACATACAATCATGTGCATACAGTGCACAAACATACCTAGTACCAAGCCTTAAAATAACATTAGCTGGGTGTGGTGGTGAATGCCTGTAATCCCTACTTGGGAGGCTGAAGCTACTTGGGAGGCTGAGGCAGGAGAATACTTGAACCTGGGAGGCGGAGGTTGCAGTGAGCCGAGATCGCACTATTGCATTCCAGCCTGGGCAACAAGAATGAAACTCTGTCATGCATTCATTCATTCATAAATAAACAAACAAACAAACAAACCTCCCTGTAACTGATTATGCAAGTAGCTAGGGTTTTGCATGTCCAGGTTGGAACTCTTGCCTTTCAATATCCCATTTCTGGGTCACCCTCTCCAGGCCAGATTCCATTTTGGTACATATCAGTCTACAGCACAGAGGACTTCCTTGAGTCATGGTTGATCTGCTACTACAGATAGTTTCAGTCTCAAAATTGCTCAACAGTTTCTTCTCTTAGCCACGATGATGCTTTCAACAGCAGAAACTTCAGTTGCTCTGGCTAGTTCAGCTTCTGTTTGCAATTGTACAGAGAACATCATGCATTAAGAGAATGTTGGCCATGTCTTTAGTGTTTTGCCCAACAAATGCCCAGATCAAAACAGGTGCTTCATGTGTATTTCCTGAACAAATGAATAACGTTACTGAAAAATGCCTCCTACAAAATGCTTACAAATAACCTCACCCCAAGTGTTGGCTGCAGCCACAGTGGAAGAAGTCCAGACTTCTGGGTGCTGCCCCATTTCTCAAGAGCCTTTTTTTTGCTGGGCATCAAATGTTCTCCTTAAATGCAGCAACTGGAGCTAAAAAATTGTTTCCTTTCAATAAAATATGACTGTTCACATTTTTTAAAGTTTAATCATTTTATCTTCATGTCGTGGGGATTTCAAATGCAGTTTGAGAACTGGGAAGATGTATAATATAAAAGTATAATTACTATTGTTATATGTGAGTTAAGCTAGGAGAAGTTTAAAGCACAAAGAGCCTGAAATTAGTCTCTAGTCCTAATTTTCAGTAGCTGTAACTATTTTTAAAGGGGTTTAGTGTAGCAAAATTATATTTGAAGGATGCAAAGAAAGAGAAACACAAGATCAAGTCTTTTGACTGGTTAAACAGTAGTTTGATTGCTAGGAGTCCCTTACTACTGTAGGCAACAGACCTCAGTTAAATAAGTAAACAGCAAACCAGAAGCCTTAACACAGGTTCAGAATACTTGTTTTCTGTGGCTGAAGAACATCAGTATAGTCATGCCCTGCATGATGACATTTTGTTCAAGGACTAACTACATATATGAAGGTGGTCCCATAAGATTATGACTGTGTTGCAAAATTCCTGGTGACATTGTAACTTTCTTAAGGGCACAGCAACCTATTACTCACATGTTTGTGATGATGCTGTTGTAAAGACATCTACTTCATGGTCAGTCATATAAAAAAGTATAGCACGTGCAATTATGTACAGTACATAATACTTGATAATAAATGAATATGTTACTGGTTTATATATTTACTATACTACACTTTTCATTTTTATTTTAGAGTGTACTCTTTCTACTTATTAAAAAAAAGTTAACTGTAAGACAAGCCTCAGGCAGGTCCTTCAGGGGGTATTCCAGAAGACAGCATTGCTATCATAGGAGATGACAGCTCCATGCACGTTGCTCCTGAAGACCTTCCAGTGGGACATGACATGGAGGTGGAAGACAGTGATATTGAACTGTGTAGGCCTGAGATACTGTGGGTGTTTGTGTCTTAGGTTTTAGCAAAAAAGTTTAAAAAGTAAAAACTAAACCATTTTAAAGTAAAAAATATATGGAATAGGCATATAAAGAAAATACATTTGTACAAACTATACAATATGTTTGTGTTCTAAGCTAAGAGTTACTATGAAAAGTCAAAAAATTTTAAAAATTGAAAAGTTCATAAAGTAACATTACAGCAAGCTAAAGTTAATTTATTATTGAAGAAAAAAGCCTTTTCCTATAAATTTAGTGTACATTGTTTATAAAGTCTGCAGTAGTATACAGTAATATCCTGGGCCTTCATATTCACTCACCACTCACTGACTCACCCAGAACAACTTCTAGTCCTGCAAGCTCCATTCATGATAAGAATGGGATTCATTCATTTTAAGTTCACATCTGGTCTAGAATTATTACCCTTCCTGACCAAAAGCGAGCAGAACAAAGTCATCGCAAAACTAGAGTACGGGTTCAGGGAGAGCCACGATCTTGCCATGAGCACAATAGAAGCTTTATGCAAAGGGTATCAGGGAGAAGCAAACCTCCTGAGCAAGAAGATAATATTTGCTACATAAAATGAATTTTGATTAATAATGAATGCAAAACTTCATCCTTTAGTAACACAGCCTCCGTTATAGGGAAACAGCTGCCCAGCACATGCCAGTGGGGGCAACAGGGGCAGAACTCAGAGGAAAGAATCCATAGAGCCTATCCAAGAAATCAACTGGAATTGAGTTGGAAATCAATCCCACATGTTATGGTATTCATAGCTCTTTTTATTAGCTGATTGAACAGCTGTATAGAATACAAGCATGTTTTAGCTTTAATGATCCCCATCTCTGCCTTCACTGGTGCACCATGAAACCCAACTTTCCCATCTGTTAACAGCATGCTAGGCAGATTCCATGGCATAGCTGTGAATTTGAGGCATTCAAAGTCCAGTCCAGCCTAGTCCTATGGAAAACACCATCTAATCTGATTTAAAACTTTCCTCATCCAACTGATGATTCAGAGAAAATACAGAGAACATGTTAAATACATACATTAGGGATGCAATCAGCAAAATCCAGACTTTAAGAAAATGACATAGAACAAATGACCCAGTCTTTTAAAAAAATAAATTGCAGGGGTTGCAGGGAGGGAGCAGAAAGGAGAAGACGGAAAGGGAAGCTATGGATTAAAAGATATTTGAAAGATATACCAACTAATTACAGTGAGAGAACCCTGCTTGGATCCATATTCAAACCAAATGTAAAAAACAAACATTTATTACACTTCTGATACATTTGGAATTTTAAACACTGACCATTTATTTATGTCAAGAAACAGTGCCATTTCTTTAAGTGACAGTACAATTGTGGTTATATTTTTTTAAAAGTATTTCATTATCTTTATCATTTGCCCTTCTAAAACTCCTAAGACCCTTAAGAATTACGTTAAATTGACTATCTGTGCTCTCAATAGAACAACAAAGTCTCAATCATAGCACATTTATTTACAGCATAGTTTACTGAATATTTCAAGCCTATTGTTGAGACTTACTGCTCAGAAAAATAAATTTCTTTGAAAATATTACTGCTCATTGACAATGCACCTGGCCACCCACCCAAGAGATCTGATGGAGATGTACAAGGAGTTGAATGTTGTTTCATGCCTGCTGACACAACATCCATTCTGCTGCCCATGGATCAAGTTCTGATTTCAACATTCAAGTCTTACTATCTAAGAAATTCATTTTGTAAGCCTATCAATGCCATAGATAGTGATTCTTTTGACCATTCTGGGCAAAGTAAATTGAAAATCTTTTGAAAAGAATTCACCATTCTAGGTGCCATTAAGAACATTTATGATTCATGGAAGGAGTTCAAAATGTCAAAATTAACAGGAGTTTGGAATAAGTTGATTCCATTCAATCCTCATAAATAAGTATGAGGAGTTCAAGACTTCAGTAGATGCAAGTGTGCAGCTTTATTTCTGAGTTTTCTATGCTGTTTCATTGGTCTATGTGTCTGTTTTTGTACCAATACCATGCTAATTTGGTTACTATAGTCTTATAGTACAGTTTGAAGTCAGGTAGTGTGATTCCAGCTTTGTTCTTTTTACTTAGGATTGCTTTGGCTGTTTTTGGTTTCATATTAATTTTAGAATAGTTTTTTCCTAATTCTGTGAAAAATGTCATTAGTAGTTTGATAGGAATAGCACTGAATCTGTAAATTGCTTTGGTCAGTATGGCCATTTTAATGATATTGATTTTGCCAATCTATCAGCATAAAATGATTTTCCATTTACTTGTGTCATCTTTGATTTCTTTCAGCAGTGATTTGTAGTTCTTACAGAGATCTTTTGCCTCCTTGGTTAGCTGTATTCCTAGATATTTCATATTCTTTGTGGCTATAATAAATGAAATTTTTATCTTGATTTGAATCTCTGCTTGGACATTACTGGTATGTACAGAAATGCTACTGAATTTTGTACATTGATTTTGGTATCTCAAAACCTTACTAAAATTGTTTATCAGTTCTAGTAGCCTTTTGGCAAAGTCTTTAGGGTTTCTAGATATAGAATCATACTATTGGTGAAGAGGGATAGTTGGAATTCTACTTTTCTTATTTGGTGCCTTTTATTTATTTCTCTTGCCTGACTGCTCTGACCAACACTTCCAGCATTATGTTGAACAGGAGTGGTGAGAGTGGGCATCCTTGTCTTGTTCTAGTTCTCTAGGGGAATGGTTCCGGCTTTTTGGGGGAATGGTTCCGGCTTTTTGGGGAATGGTTCCGGCTTTTGCTCTTTCAGCATGATGTTGGTTGTGGGTCTGTCAAAATGGCTCTTATTATTTTGAGGGACATTCCTTCAGTGCCTAGTCTGTTGTGGGTTTTTATTATGA
Source organism: Ateles fusciceps (assembly GCA_036589455.1). NCBI lineage: Eukaryota > Metazoa > Chordata > Mammalia > Primates > Atelidae > Ateles > Ateles fusciceps. The sequence goes on from JAZHEH010002496.1 coordinate 7,279,676, forward strand.
AAGGATTTTCAATTTTATCAAAAGCTTTTTTTGCATCGATTGAGATGAGCATATGGTTACTGCTTTTAATTCTTTTTATGTGGGAAACCACATTTATTGATTTGCATATGTTGAACTAGTCTTGCATCTCTGGAATAAAGTGTACTTTATCATGGTATATTTACGTTTTAGTGCTGGATGGTGCTGCTGAATTATGTTTGCTGGTATTTGGTTGATGATTTTTGAATCTATGTTAATCAGAGATATTGGCCTGAAGTTTTCTGTTTTCATTTTGTCTCTGCCAGATTTTGGTGTCAGGCTGTTGCTGGCTTCTTAGAATGAGTTAGGGGAAAAGCTCCCCCTCTTCAAGTTTTATGAATAGTTTCAGTAGGATCTGATCTTCTACAAGGCTGACAAAAGCCATGGGGAAAGGACTCCCTATTCTATAAATGGTGCTGAGATAACTAGCTAGCAGAAGAATGAAACTGGATCCTTGCCTTTCACCATATATAAAAATTAACTCAAGACAGATTAGCAATTTAAATATAAGATCTCAAACATAAAAATCCTACTAGATAATTTGGGAAATATACCCTTCTCAGCACCAGCCTTCGCAAATAATTTTTGGTTTTCCTCAAAAGCAATTAAAACAAAAACATAAATTGAGAAGTGGAAACTAACTTAACTAAAGAGCTTCTATACAACAAAATGAACTATCAATAGAGTAAACTATTCTATCAACCTATAGAATGGGAAAAAATATTTGCAAACTATGCATATAACAAAGGCCTAATATCTACAACTTATAAGGAACTTAAACAATTGGACAAGCAAAAACCAAATCATCCCATTAGGAAATGGGCAAAGGACAAGAACGGACAGTTCTCAAAAGAAGACATTCAAGCAGGCAACAAAATATGGAAAAATGTTCATCATTGCTAATCATCAGAGAAATGCAAATCAAGACCACATTCAGATACCATCTTACACCAGTCAGAAAGGCTGTCATTAAAAAGTCATAAAATAACAGATACTAGTGAAGACGCAGAGAAAAAGTAATGCTTGTAAATTGTTGGTGGAAATGTAAATTAGCTCAGTCACTGTGGAAAGCCACTTGGAGATTTCTCAAATAACTTAAAATAGAGCTACTATTCAACCCAGCAATCCCATTACTGGGTATATACCCAAAGGAAAATGGATCATTCTACCAAAATACACATGCACTCATATGTTCATCACCACACGATTCACAATAGCAAAGACCTGGACTCAACGTAAGTGCCCATCAATAGTGGATTGGATTAAGAAACTGTGGTACATATAGACCATGGAATACTATACAGCCATAAAAAGAATGAAATCATGTCCTTTACAGCAACATGGGTGGAGCTGAAGGCCATAAACCTAAGTGAATTAATGTAAGAGGAGAAAACCAAATATTGTGTGTGAATACTTATAAGCGAGAGGTAAACACTAAGCACACATGGACATAAACATGGGAACAATAGACACTGCAGACTACTAGAATAGAGAGCCAGAGAGGGGGTGTGGGTTAAAAAGCTACCTATTGGGTACTATGCTCACTGTACACATACCCTTATATCTAAAATAAAAGTTGAAACTAAAAAAGTAAAAGACTTCAGTGGAGGAAGTCACTGAAGACATAGTGGAAGTAGCAAGAGAACTAGAATTGGAATTAGAAGTGGAGCCTGAAGATCTGACTAAATTGCTGCAATCTCCTAATAAAGCTTGGATGAATGAGGAGTTGCTTCTTAAGCAGAAGCAAGTAAAGTGGTTTCTTGAGATGGAATCTATTACTGGTGAAAATGCTGTGAAATTGTTGAAACGCCAACAAAAGATTTAAAATATTATATAAACTTAGTTGATACAGCAGTGGCAGGATATGAGAGGACTGACTTTGATTTTGAAAGAAGTTCTGTGGGTAAAATGATGTTGGACAGCATTGCATGCTACAGAGATATCTTTCATGAAAACGAAGAGTCAATCAATGCAGCAAGCTTCGTTGTTGTCTTATTTTAAGAAAATGCCACAGACACCCCAATCTTGAGCAACCGCCACCCTGATCAGTCACTGGCCATCAACATCAAGGTAAGACCCTCACCCAACAAAAAAATGCAGCTTGCTGCAAGCTCTGATAATTATTAACATTTTCTAGCAAAGTATTTTTAATTAAGGCATGTACATTGTGTTTTTAAACGTTATTGCACACTTAGTAGGTTAGAGTGTAAACACAACTTTTATATGCACTGAGAAAACAAAAACTTGTGTGACTCGATTTATGGCAATATTTGCTTTACTGCGGTAGTCTGGAAGCAAACCCATAATATCTCCCTGTATTGCCATCTTAACAATTTTAAGTCTTTGGATCCATAAACACGATACATTTTTCTGTTTATTTAGGTCTTCTTTAATTTTTTTCAACAATGTTTTGTAGTTTTCAGTATAAAAATCTTGCAATTATTTTGTTACATTTATTCCTAAGTAGTTTATTCTTCTTGATGATGTCGTATATAGAATCATATTCTTAATTTCATTTTCAGATTATTCATTGCTGGTATATAGAAATACAATCAATCTTTGTGTATTTATCTTATATCCTGCACCTAGCTACACTCATTTGTTAATTTTAATATTTGTTTTGTGGTGGTAGATTACTTAGAATATTCTATACACATAATCATGTCATATGTGAATAAAAATAATTTTACTTCCTTTCCAGTCTGGATGTCTTTGATTTCTCATTCTTGCCTGATTGCCTTGGCTAGAATACAATATTGAATAGATGTGGCAAGATCTATGTCATTCTCGTCTTGTCCATGATCTTAGGGAGAAAGGATTTTTTCTTTCATCATAAGTACAATGTTAGCTGTGGAATTTTTTTTTTTTTTTTTGTAATTCTTACCAGGTTGAGGAAGTTTCCCTTCCTTCTGATGAAAGGGTGCTAAATGTTGTCAAATGCTTTTTCTGCATGTATTCAGATGATCATGCTGTTTTTGCCTTTTGTTCTACTAATATGGTTTATTACATTGATTGCTTTTAAATTTTGAACAACCTTGTATTCTTGGAATAAACCTCACTTAGTCATGGTATGTAATCCTTTATATAGGTTGCTGAATTTAGTTTCCTGGTATTTTGTGAAGGATTTTTGCCTCCATATTCGTAAGGGATATTGTTCTGCAGGGTTTTCGTGCGTGTGTGATATCTTTGGTCTGGTTTTGGCATCAGGGTAATACTAGCCTCATGGGATGAGTTGGGAAGTGTTCCGCCTTATTCTATTTTTTTTTTTTGGAAGAGTTTGTGAAGGATTGGTATTAATTCGTTTAACACCAATTCATCAGAGAAGCCATCAAGCTTTTAGTATATCCACAGCGTTGTGCAAAACTCACTAGAATTTAATTTTAGAGCATTTCTGTCACTCCCAAAAGAAACCCTGTAGTCACTAGCAGCAACACCTCACCTCCCTCAGCCTCAGGCAACTACTACTTTATTTTCTCTACTTGTAGATTTGCCTATTCTAGACATTTTATATAAGTTAAATCATACAATATGCAGCCCTTTATGACTAGTTTCTTTCTCTTAGCAGACTGTCTTAAAAATTCATCAATCTGTGTGTCACTACTTCATTCATTTTAGTTGCTGAACAATATTCCACTGTATGAATATATCACATTTTGTTTATCATCTGTTGAGAGACATTTTGGTTGTTCTCACTTTTGTCTATGATAAATAATCCTGCTATGAACATTTGTGTAAAGGTTTTTGTATGGATCAGCAATGTTTTGTTTTTAAAATGATTTTTGTATATTTTTATCTAGCACTTTAGTTGTTTTCATCAGCTGAATTGCCAGAAACATAAATCACATTTTGCTTTACTTGCTGAGCTTGTACTGCCTAATTGGAGCAAGGAATGTGGCCAAAGGCTGTAGTGGCCTAGCATAAAGAGAATCTCTAGCAGTTTCATAACTGAGGGCTTTATCCAGGGGAATACGGGACCCTAAATGAAGGAACAAAGAAATCCATCCATCTATATATTTCATTCATTCATTAACTAATAGTTTTTGAGCATCTACTCCATATAGCCTAGGCCCTGTGTGAGGGAGGCTGAAAAATGAATGTAAGACAGATCTGGTCTCTGCCCTCCGAGAGCTTGCATTTTAACAGAAAACAACCCGACAGGCAAATTTCCCATGGTGTGATAGGTACAATAAAAATGGAAGAACATGGGCCTATGGGAGCAAGGAGGAAGGCTCACCACCAAGTGGGGGAGAGGGCAGTAAGTCTTCTCAGAGGCAACGGGAGCTACAGAAGAACTTCAGTTGTGTATTTGTGAGGGCGGGGGGTTGACGTGGGGATGCTACCCTGCCACATTCAGTTCTTTATCTAAGAACCCTGAAGGAGCAATGAATTTCAAAACTCACATCCATCTTTTGATAGAACTGCCCACAGTAAGTTTAACACGGAGCTTGGCAGACACAGAACAGGTGTTCCGTGTGTATGTGTACGTGTGTGTATACATACATATATACATAATGAATCCATGCTAAACTGAACTGTGCACCCATCCCAGTTCATTGTAATCTAGGTGTTTTCCTAGATTTGCAAACTGCTGATAGAGACTTTTGTTTTTCAAGAGCAGAGATGAATTAGAGAATATAGAGCTTGTTCTTCAAATCAGTTCTCCAAACCACCGGGCTGTCCAGTAGAAGTTTCTGCAATGATAGAAACGTTCTAGACTTGTGATCTCTTATGTGACAGTCACTAGCCACAAGTAGCTACTGAGCACTTGAAATGTGGCTAGTGTGACTGAGGCACTGAGTTTTAAATTTCATTTAATTTTAATTTCAATTCAAGCAGTCAGATGTGGCTAGTGACTACCGTGTTGGATAGAACAGCAGAAACACTGCAGCTATTAAAAGTGCATTACAAATGCGCTTTTCAAAAGAGCTTCACCTCTCGTATCCCTTATTGTCACTTTTGATCCTCACAACAGTTCTGTGAGAGGCATATACCCGGCACCATTCATCTCATTTTATAGCTAAGGAATCTGAGGCCCAGAGAGATGCCCAGCTAAAGACTGATCTGGGTCTGAAGTCCTGGGATCCTGAACAATTAAGGAGAGTGATGTTCTTGCCCTTCAGCCATCGGAGGATGACTATAAGGCCCAAATAATGTCTTGCCTCATTGCTATGAGTGTATAAAGAATTGGGGAGATGCCTGGAGCATGCATTGGAGAAGAACTTCCAAGTCAAGATCCTAGGGAGAATGGTGGTCATTCCCATGGTGGACCACTAGAGGGGGCGTGCTGCTCTAACACGAGGTTATTTCTTTATAGTTCAGAATGCCAAGACTTCGTAGCATAGCAAACACATGTTCAAGTTCTTGATAATATTTCCATGTCATTTGCAGGTGTTGGCTCAAGAGTATCTTTCCTTAAGGTCCAAATGTACTGATTAAGTTCAGTTTTTTGGCCTAAAGTTATTTAGAGGCAAATTTCCAAAAAATCATTAAGCCTTATCAGTCATTTTCTGAAAGTAGGCTTGAATAGGAGGAAAAAATAATAAGAGAGTAATGGGAAGAGGAACAGAGTTGTGAAGAGATAAAATTTATGGAAAAATTAGGTCACTGAAAAAGGAGAAGAGGAAAATGAAGATAAGCCTCATTATTAGTCCAACTACTCTTTCACTGTAATAAGAGAAACACATAAGAACTTAAAGAGATTCCAATTATCTCACCTGTGGCTGGATGGCGAGGCAGGGAGGACTGTATGTCCTACTGGGACAAGGCCACAGTCTCTGATTTTTAATACCTCCATCTTATCCCAAGAGGAGACACTCTCCCCCAGGATTTAAGCACTACTTCTTGCCTATTTTCCTGTTCAAATTGTAAACAACCTGGACAGGGAGGCAACACTGCCTCCAATCTGTCAGAAACTGAGCTCCAATTACCTGATGACCTGCCCAAGACCACTAAGCTAGTAAATAACAGGACCAGGTTTAGAGCCAGGTCTGTGTGACTTAGCCTGACAATGCACAGTTGTACAGGTTATTCTCTACCTAGTAGCAGGAAGTGATATGTGCATAAGTATCTCCATACACACAGACACACGCACACACACAGACACACACACACACACACACACACACACACACATATATATATATATATATATATATTTGCAATTTTCCACCAAATGGCAATCAACTGTCTTCAGGAAGGAATATTCATTGTCTAATTTGAAAAAGGTACCATTTGAGCTCTCAGTAGCCCTGGCATGGCTGTAGTCACTCCTCAAGGAAGTGAAGCCATGACAGGCTCTTCCAAGAGCCCAGGAGCTCAGCCTTGAGGGCTGCTCCTGCTTAGTCAGCCTCCTCATGCACATTTGTTGCAGGCCAATTTCAAAGTCTACTGAGAACCTGCTGACTCCAAAGCCAGGCCTCTGGGTAGGGAAAGAGGCTAGAGGTCAGAGAAAGATGCAATTGGTGAAGAAGAATTTGAAAACAAACCAATCTAAATCAGACAACAAAAAATCCCAGGAAGGAGCAGCAGAAGCATGAGTAGGGTGACAAAAGTACATGGACTCTAGAGCTAGCCAGACGATGGGCCAAATCCAGGCCCCATCTCTCACTAGCTGGTTGACAGGCAGTGAGTCACCTAACTTCTCTGAGCCTGTTTCTTCATCTGTAAATGGTGGGTGAGTAGCTGCATACTTTTTCAAAGGTTGTTGTGATGATTAAATGAAATAATACATGTAGAGGATCTGACATAGTACCAGGCATGACTATTTGATATCAGGTCAGTAGTCAGAGATGTCAGCCTAGAGGGCTCAGCTGGGGATAGAGAAATCACAGACCTACAGCAAGAAACCCTCTGCATTCCTGGTTGTAGCCCAAGGAGACTAGGTAGCTGGGGGGAAAACTGGCCATCCAGGCATCCCACCCTGAATTATTAACAGAAGGGTTTGAGAAGAAATGAGCTGACTTGGGTGCTGAGCATCCCTGAAAGTTCCCACTAGATATGCCGAGAACGCAAGTCCCTGAATACTTTTTACCCAGACCATTTCTGAGTTGTGTTTGCAGCCAGCAATCTTGAAGGATGAGACAATGTCTTCCTTTGGAGAAAGAGCAGCCCTTGCTTACCACTCATTATAAAAGCAGTAGATTTCTTAAGCTCAATGTCCCTCAGCTATAATGCAAACGCACTGCATGTATAGCATCTACCGGGGGCCCCCTGCATTGCCCTATATGACTTGGGAGAATGGAAAACTAATGCAAACATGGTGCTCATGCTGCTTGCTCTGTTATGAATAACAAAGAGACCCAGGAGTATCATGTCTTCTAAAAGCATTCATAAAACATTAACAAACTTGCTTATTACTTTGGAAGGTAGGGTAAAATTCCAGACCCTGATGGGAAGCTTTCAGAATCTTTTGGTTCAGAGGAAGGACTATAGAAATTTGTCATTTAAACCCTTTTAATTTTGAAGTTGCACTTGACTATCAAACACAAGAAGGGTGGGGTAAAATAAAAAGAATGTATTGAAATCTATGAAAATATCTGCCCCCTCCCCCAAAAGTCCCCTTTGACATTAACGCACCCTTGGATAGGACTCTATGAGTGCAGGCATGCAGGGGAGTTGGATCAGGAGCTGCACCCCTGGCCAAGCTACCAGCTCTATCCTACAGGCTGGCTTTGGCTTGGGGTTGGGCTGCAACATTTTATTAATGATGGAGTATATACAGTCTCTCCCACCTCCTGGGAATAGAGGAGGGCTGAGGCTGAGTGGCTCAGATTTTAAGGGATTTCAAAATCAAGTCACTGATCTTTAGTATTATTACAGAAGAGCTGAAATTGGGGATTTGAAGTTACAAATAACAAGAGTCTTCTGTTTCTGTTTTATTAGCCATTTTGTATGCATACTTTGCTGGTAGCCCCCCTCAACTCCTTGTGGAAAAGATAAAAGATTAAAAACAAACAAGCAAGATCAAGATGGCTGATGGACCACTAACACTTGCCTTCTCTACAAAGAATAATCAAAACAACAAATAGATAACCACACATTAGAGTGTCTGAAAAAGAACATTGGAATTCAGCAAAGAAGTGATAAAGACACTCTGAGGCATGGAAACTTGAGATGTATAGAAAGGGAAGTGAAGCAGCCAGCAGAAAAGTGGCTTCAGAAATGAAAAATAGTCTTTTCTAGAAAAAAACTGAGGGAGTTTATTACCACTAGACCAGTCCCACAAGAAACGCTTAAGGGAGCATCTGGAAACAAAGGACAATGTCCATCATCATGAAAACACACAAAAGTATAAAACTCACTGGTAGATCAGATATACAAATGAGAAAAAAAAAGAATCAAATGTTATTATAAAAAACTACCAAGCCCCAAAGAAAAACAATAAGAGAGGAAGAAAAGAAAATAATATGCAAAACAATCAGAAAACAATTAACTAAATACAGCAGTAAGTCCTCATCTGTCAATACCAACCTTACACGTAAATTGTTTAAAGCCCCCAATTAAAAGATATAGACTGGCTGAATGAATTTTTAAAAAGCAAGACTCAACTATATGCTGCCTGCAAGAAATTCACTTCACCTGTAAACACACACAGACTGAATGTGAAAGGATGAAAAAAGACATTCCACGCAAGCAGAAAAAAGTGTGCAGGAGTAGTTACACTTATATTAGACAAAGTAAACTTTAAGTCAAAAACATAAAAAGAGGCAAAGAAGGTCATCATATAATGATAAAGGGATAAATTCAGCAAGAGAAGATAGCAGCTGTAAATTATATGCACTTAACATTGGAGCACCCAGACACATAAAGCAAACATTATTAGAGTTAAAGAGAAAGACCCCAACACAATAATAGTTGGGGATTTCAGCACCCCACTTTCAGAAATGGTTAGATCATCTAGACAGAAAATCAACAGAAACATAAACTGTACTATCGACAAAATGAACCTAACAGACATTTATAGAACATTGCATCCAACAGCTGCAGAATACGCTCTTTTGATCAGCACATGGACATTCTCCAGGATAGACCATACATTAGGCTACAAAACAGGTCTCAACAAATTTTTTAAAACTTAAATTATATCAAGTATCTTTTCAAACGACAATGTGCCAAAACTGAAAATCAAGAACTTTGAAAGTTGTGCAAATAATTAGAAATTAAACAACATGCTCCTGAACAACCAATGGGTCTATGATGAAATTGAGAAAGACATCAAAAAGTTTTTTAAAACAAATGAAAACAGAAATACAACATACCTGGCTGGGCATGGTGGCTCACGCCTGTAACACAAGCACTTTGGAGGCCAAGGCGGGCGGATCACCTGAGGTCGGGAGTTCAAGACCAGTCTGACCAACATGGTGAAACCCCGTCTTAAAAAATAAATAAATAAATAAAATAAAATAAAATAAAATAAATACAACATACCCAAATCTGTGAGATACAGCAAAATCATTACTAAAAGGGAAGTTTCCAGCAATAAATGCCTAGACCAAAAAATAAAAAGATTTCAGATAAACAAGTTAACAATGCACCTCAGGGAAGTAGAAAAGAAAGAACAAACCCCAAATTAGAAGGAAATAAATTATAAAGATCAGAGAAGAACTAACAAAATAGAGAAATAGGAACAAATGCAAAAAGATAAATGAAGAGAGTTGGTGGGTTGTTTTTGTTTTTGTTTTTGACACAGAGTCTTGCTCTGCTGCCCAGGCTGGAGTACAGTGGTGTGATCTCGGCTCACTGCAGTCTCCACCTCCCAGGTTCAAGCGATTCTCCTGATCTCAGCCTCCCAAAGTGCTGGGATGTAAGCCACCGTGCCCGGCCAGGAATTATTTTTTATTCTACAAGGCCAGCATTACCGTAATACCAAAACCAGACAGAGACACAATAAAAAAGAAAATTACAGGCCAATATCCCTGATGAACATAAGTGCAAAAATCTTCAAGAAAATACTAGCAAACTAAATCCAGCAGCACATCACAAAGATAATACAACATGATCAAGTGGGATTTATCCCAAGGATACAAGGGTGGTTCAACATACACAAATCAATAATGCGATACATCAACAGAATGAAGGGCAAAAATCATATGATCATCTCAATAGATACAGAAAAAGCATTTGATAAAATCTGACATTCTTTCAAGATAAAAAAATTCTCAGAAAATTAGGCATATATAGGCCAGGCATGGTGGCTCACGCCTGTAATCCAAGCACTTTGGAGGCCAAGGCGGGCGGATCACCTGAGGTCAGGAGTTCAAGACCAGCCTGACCAACATGGTGAAACCCCGTCTTTAAAAAAAAAATAAAAAAAAGAAAAAGAAGAAAATTAGGCATATTAGGAACATACCTCAGCACAATAAAAGGCATATATGACAAGCCCACAGCTGATATCATACTGAACAAGGTAAAAGCCTAAACAAGACATAAATGCCTACTTCTACCACTTTTATTCAGCATAGTACTAAAAGTCCTAGCCAGAGCAATTAGGCAAGATAATAAAATAAAGGACATCCAAATTGGAAAAGAACAAGTCAAATGGTTCCTCTTTGCAGACAACATAATCTTATATACAGAAATATCTAAAGACTCTCCCTCACCAAAAAGAAAAAACCTCTCAGAACTGATAAATGAATTGAGTAAAATTGCAGGATACAAAATCAACATACAAAAATAGTAGTATTTCTATGTACTAATAACAAATTAGCTAAAAAAAACTTCAAGAAAGCAATCCCATTTACAATAATTATCAAAAAAATGACAGGAATAAATTTAGGAGGTGAAAGATCTCTATAATTAAAATTACAAATCACTGATGAATGAAATTAAAGAGGATGCAGCAAACTAACACAGGAACCGAAAACCAAATACCCCATGTTCTCATAAGTGGGAGTTGAACAGTGAGAACACACAGACACAGTGAGGGGAAAAACACACACCAGGGCCTATTAGGGGGTGGGAGGGTGAGAGGATGAAACCCAGATAATGGGTTAATAGGTGTAGCAGATCACCATGGCACACACATGCCTATGTAACAGATCTGCACATTTTGTACATGTATCCTAGAACTTAAAATAATTTTTAAAAAGAAAGAGGATATCAAAAAATAAAAAGCCATTCCATGCTCATGGATTAGAAGCATTAATATTGTTAAAATGATCATACTGCCCAAATAGATCTACAGGTTCAATGCTTTCCCTATCAAAATACCAATGACATTCTTTACAGAAATAGAAAAACAATCTTAATATTTGTATGGAACCACAGAGAAACCCAAATTGCCAAAGCAATACTCAGCAAAAATAGCAAAGCTGGAGGCATAACACTACCTGACTTCAAAATATACTACAAAGCTATAGTAACCAAAACAACATGGTATTGGCATAAAAACAGACACATAGACCAATGGAACAGACTAGAGAACCTAGAAATGAATCCATGTGTTTATAGCCAACTGATTTTTTACCAAGTTACCAAAAACATACACTGGGGAAAGGACACCCTCTTCAGTTGCTGGTGCTAGAAAAACTGGATATTCATATGCAAAAGAAGGAAATTAGACCCCTATGTCCCACTACATATAAAATTCAACCCAAAATGGATTAAAGACCTAAATGTAAGGCTTAAAACTACAAAACTACTAGAAGAAAACACAGAAATGTGTCATGGCATTTAGGCAAAGATTTTATGTGTAAGACTTCAAAAGCACAGGCAACAAAAACTAAAAAGACAAATGGACTATATCAAACTAGCAAGCTTCTGCACAGCAAAGGAATCAACAGAGTAAAGAGACAATCTGTAGAATGGGAAAAAAATTTGCAAAGTAGACATCTGACAAGGGACTAATATTCAAAATACATAAGAAAATCAACTCGATTGCAAATAAAATTCCAACTGATAAATGGGAAAAGGATCTGAATAAACATTTCTCTAAAAAAGACATACAAATGGCCAAGTATATACAAAAATTCTAAACATCACATATCATCAAGGCAATACAAATCAAAACCATAATGAGATACTATCTTACCCCAGTTAGAATGGTTTTTATCAAAAAGATAAAAAAATAATAATAAATGCTAGTGAAGATGCAGAGAAAAGGGAAATCTTCCACATTGTTGGTGGAAATGTAAATTCATTAGAGACATTATGGAAAACAGTATGAAGTTTTCTCAAAAAAATACATAAAACTACCATATGATCTAGCAATCTCACCACGGGTATTTATCCAAAGGAAAAGAAATAAATATACGAAAGGAATACCTGCACCCCCAAGTTTATCATGGCAGTCTTCACAATAGCCAAGATACAAAATCAACCTAAATGTCCATCAACAGATGAATGGGTAAAGAAAATATGGCACATATACACAATGGAATACTATTCAGCCATAAAAAATGAAATCCTGTCATTCAGCAACATGGATAAGCCTGGAGTTCGTAGTTAAGTGAAATATAATTAAGTGAAGTAAGTCAGGCACTGAAAGATAAATATAGTATGTTCTCACTCTTGTGGGAGCTGAAAAAGGTCAAGCTCATTGAAGTAGAGAGTAGAATTGCAGTTTTTAGAGGCTAGGTAGAGATTGGTTGGTAAATGAATACAAAATAATCACAGCTAGTTAGGAATAAATTCTGCTCTATAGCACTGTATGGTGAATGTAGCTATCAATAATTTATTGTATATTTTCAAAAAGCTAGAAAAGAGGATTTTCAATGTTCCCAACACAAAGAAATGACAAGTATCTGAAGTGACAGATCCCAATTACTGTTTTGATCATTACATATTGTATACAAGTATCAAAATCTCTCTCTTCCATAAATATTTACAATTACTACATGTCAACTAAAAATAAAAGGAAACACAAGCAAGCAATCAAATATCAGAAAGGCAAAATGCCCGTATTCAGCTATACTGAGCAAGATGCTAGTGAAGTTCAAAGGAGATAAGAAAAAGGAGTGATAGATTTTCAGAACACAAAATTGATGAGCTCTTTGAAAGTTGTATGTAAACAGAGTTTTGTAAAACTCTTACTGTAAATGCACTGAAGGAAGTAAAGGATCATTCCTTGTCAGCAGATCTCAGGAAGCACATGGTCCCCCTTTATGGAGGCTGGGTTTTTAAGCCAGGCATGTCTATATTCTTTAGTGTTGTTGATTTCTTTTTCTTTTCAGAAAGGAAAGGAAGGGAAGGGAATAGGGAAACAAAGGGAAGGAAATAGGAGAAGAAAGGGAACAAAAAGTAGATGTAGCTCAACAGAAAACCTGAGGAATTGATGATACATAAGGAGGGTTGGGCATCTCACCTTTGGAGCCATTGGAGTACTAATTCAGCAGGTCTTCCAACAGGAAGTCCACCATGACTACACACAGCAGCCTGGTGTTGAAATGTTTGGAAGTGAGGTTTTATGGAAGCCTGAGGGGCAAGGACATAAAATGCATCCTCTAATTACCTTTATTGTGAGCCCTTGATATGGTTTGGCTGTGTTCCCACCCAAATCTCATCTTGAATTGTAGCTCTCGCAATTCCCATGTGTCATGGGGGGGGACCTGATGAGAGGTATTGAATCGTGGGGGGTGGGTCTTTTCTGTACTATTCTCATGATAGTGAATAAGTCTCAGGAGAGCTGATCGTGTTATAAAGAGTTTCCCTGAATAAGCTCTCTTGCCTTGCCTGCCACCATGTAAGTCGTGACTTTGCTCCTCATTTGCCTTCTGCCATGATTGTGAGACCTCCCCAGCCATGTGGAACTGTAAGTCCATTAAACTTCTTTTTCTTTATAAATTACCCAGTCTTGGATCTGTCTTTATAAGCAGAGTGTGAGAACAGACTAAGGCTGCCCTCCATGTGCTTACCTTACTTGGGACTTTTCTGACACCAAAGGAGAATAACCCAACGTACTAGCTAAGGCTACAGGAGAGATGTATTGGTTCACATAACCAAATCACCAGGACAGAGTGTACCTGGGCTGGGGATGATGGGAACTATGGGCAGGAACATAGCCAGGATGCTCCTAGCTTCTCCTCTCTACTTCTCTCTGCTGTATTCTCTCTCAGACCTGCTTCCATAATGCTGGGTATCTGTCTATCAGCAGATTCCAGCTCTTTTACCAGAGGAGGATTGGAACCTGGTTCAAGCTAAACAAGTCTGTACGGAGAGGATGCGGTATGCCAGTGGAGGACTTTCTGCCTAAGAGGTCCAGCATAGGTAACTGCATCACCTGTAGTAAAGAGTGGAGCAGTGAAGGAAGTAGCGTGGGTCGGCCAGTAACAGACAGGAGGTGTGGCCTATAAGAAGACAGCAGCCCCTAGTCCAGCCATGTGGTTAGAGGCCCAGACAAAGGGGGGAATGGTGCTGGCACCCAGGGAAAGCAACAATGGATGTCCCCAGTGGTAAGTAAGCCAAAAAATAGGGACATTCTGGAGTTCTGGAGTCTTGGCTCTCTATTCACTCTTCTGAAAGTATCTATAAAAGCTTTTATGAAGACTGAAAAGCTCTTCTGAGGAGCTCCCTGCCCAGTTCCCTTCAGTCTGGCGGTGGGCTGATTCCTTGGAGGCACTTGTCTGCTGATCGTAGCAGAAGCCTCTCCATTGTAGCTTTTTTTTTTGGAGACAATGTCTCTCTTTGTTGCATGGGTCGAAGTGCAGTGGCACAAGCATGGCTCACTATAGCCTCTAACTCCTGGGCTCAAGCAATCTTCCCACATAGCTAATTTTTAAATTTTTTATAGAGATGGGGTCTCACTATGTTGCCAAGGCTGGTCTCAAACTCCTGGCCTCAGTGATCCTCCTACCTTGGCCTCCCAAAGTGCTGGGATTACAGGCAAGAGCCACTGTACTGGGGCCCTCTGTGTAGCTTTATTAACAGTAAGATGACATCTCAGCCAGGATGATTCTCCTACATGACAGAAGACTCTGGATAGAGTCCCAGCTGGTAAAACAAATGGACCTAATTCAAAGTCTGAAGCAGGTCCTGTATATATACAGGCATATATATATATGCCTTCCTGTATATAACCAAGATACCTCCCTTCTTTTTTCCTCAAAGAAAAAGTGAGTTTGGCTAAAAATGAAGGTCACTGTTCCTAACTCCTTTGCTAAGCAAAACCACCTAAGCCTAAATCTAGGGCCTCCTGCCCTCACCAGGCACAAAGGCATAGGCCCTGACTCAGTATATAAGTTGTACTCCTGGGGTCGGGGCCAGCTCTCTGCAGGTTCCAGCATCACGAAGCTGCACTGCGTCTGCAAATTCCTCCCTTCACACCCTGACTTCATTCCCCATTTCACTGGTTGGTTGATCCTTTGTGTGTGACTGGGAAGATTCACCCTCACCTCCATCCCAACAAGGCGAGTGTAAACAAGTTGCTTCCTGGTCCTCTGTAGAAAATAGTGCCAATCACTGAACCATGAGAACTGTGGTCTGCGAGTCAACCCCAAGGAGCCATGGGCGTCAGCTCCATGTTATTAATGACAGCTGAACAGATGGAGAGCTCTCTCTGTGCCAAAGTCTGCACTGAGTACTGCCCAGGCTGTCTCATGCTCCTCATGGGAACCTCTGTGAGAAGGGAACTGTTATTCTCATTTGATGGATGAGGACACCAACACACTGAAAGGTTAAGTGACTGGCCCAAGGTCACACAGCTAGTAAACAGTGGAGCTGGTTTCCAACTCTCCCAGTCTGACTCCAGAGAGACTCTCCTGACCACTGCATGGCCGAGAGGGCATCCATTCAGGCTATCATGTTGCTGGATATAAAAAGGATTTCATGGGAGTGGATGGACCCCCTGGGGTGATGTCCTCTCATGACATGTTTATCAATGTCTTTAAGCCTAACAGCAATAACAATAATAATATCCATCTCAACGGTCACTGTGAATATTAAATTAGATGATGCCTGTAAAAGGCTTAGCACAAAGCCCAGCCCTTGGTAAGTGATCTGTAACTGTCAGCTCGAGCTCCCTGGTGTGAATATGGGAGTGGATTTGCAGTGCTTTACAATGGCTACCACGGAAACCAGTCTGCCCTATAGCATATCTGATGCAGATACGGTATGAATTCAATTCAAGATCTGTTGATTCAGCCTCCTGTGCAGCTCATAAATCCTCTTCCCTATTTAGCAGTAGCAACATTCTGGGACCGTCTGCTTCCGTGCTTTCCTTCCTAAGGCTGAGGCAGCAGCAGTGAGAGGGAAAGAGGTTTTGGGGCCTCCAGGCTTGTACTTGGTGCCGGCTTCTCTACTTCTTGGCTATGTGACTTTAGGCAGGTCTCTTCCTATTTACAAGCCTCAACTTCCTGATAGATAAGATGAGGAGAATGACGCCGGCTTCACAGGTAGAGGGGGAGAGTAACATGAGAAAATGTACGTAAAACTTCTGATGCTGCATCTGGCCCACAGTTGATACCAGTGTAGCAGACTTTGTTTTCCAAAGTGGGTACAGCAGTGTTTCTGGTCCTGTGTGCTTTTCTGGAACCTTGCCATTTTCATGTAATGAGATGAAGCTTATCCCCCAACCCTCACCTTTCAAACCCAGACGGGCCTTTGTAACTACCTTGGCAGCAGATGTGGCAGAAGTGAGGCTGAGTGATTTCTGAGGCTAGGGCATGAAAGGAGAAAGCTCCTGTCTTGTGTCCTCTCTCAACATGTCCCTTTGACACTCTGAACTATCATGCAGCAAGTCTGGCTTCCCTGGACTATGCCAGAGGGACCCTGAGAAGAGACCACAATGAATGGAGATGCCCCAGGACCCCCCAGTGTTCTAGCCACTGGTCTTTGGGCCACCACAGTTTGGCCCAGAAGAGATGAACTACCCCCATCAAGCCCTGCTCAAATAGCAGTTATAAGCAAAATAGATGCATCTGTGCATGTTGTTCCCTCTGCCCTCCAGCCTCAGCCCCATTTCCCTTCTCATTCTTCCAGGTTCAACCCAAATGTCACCTGCTTTTCTATTTCCCCCACTCCCTTAGACCAACAGTATAGTTTGTACATCTCATGTGTTTGACACTAAACATCATATTGTAGACCTTTCTTGTCTTTTTGCTTAGACTGTGAGCTTTGGGGGGTCAGGCACAGCATCTTATTCATCTTTGCACCCTTCAACTAACATAATGAGAATGTTAAACTAATGTGTGTGTCTGTGTGTGTATTACTTTCATTTCTCAGTATGAATTATTTACATCATGAATTATTTGTGATGCCTTGTACATTTTTCAAATGTTGAGATTCCTATGGAACCAGGTGCTACTTGTGGTCCCAAGTAACTGGATTGATCAGACTGTGACAGGTAGCGTCTCTCCAACCCTATATCTCAAAAGCAAAGGAACTGCATTTGCCATCAGTTCTGTTATCCCTGGGAAAGATCGCCTCTATTTTCATCTGCCACCTTGCTGCTATGGCCATTCAGATCTCAGCCCTGATGTAAAGTCAAGGGTTTCAAGGTTGTCAAAGAATCCCGAAGGATTTTCTGCTATGATCTCACAATACTAGGCCCAACCCTCCTGGGTCTGCCACTGGGGGAAATCCCAGCTCCTCAGCCTTGAACAATGGCTTTGTGGAATCAGCTGGTTCATTAGACATACAAGTAAGAACATGAAGCTCCTCTGAGGTGACTTCCTGGCCAATTCAGCCAAGCCCATAACTTCTCACTTTACTGATCCACAGCCAGGGTAACGTCAGGGCTCAGAAAAGACCCAATGCCCACAAAACTTCAGCATAGATGGCTCATTTTGCCCAGAAAGCACCAACGGGGCCACAAGAGGGCCACCTCTAATTGGCTTTGCTGGCCTTTCACCATGACCTTTGGAAAGCACCCAAGCTCTCTGTTCGCCTTTCTCCCAGTTATGTTAAAAGGAGTAATGACAGCTGTCCCTAGCTGTTTCTCCTGGCAGTGTGAATAGCATAAAACACATACCTGTGCTCTTTAGAAGAAAGGCATTATGCATAGGCTGGAGATGTTACTAAGTAAAGATTTCACATTCGTTGGCCACTCATTGAACGCCCAGCGTTACCCTATGGAAAACATGAAACAGGAGTGTATTTTTTGTTTGCTTGTTACAGAAGCCCTAATGCAGTGGGCTTTCATCTTCCCCCTCCAGAACACTGTGACGGTCTTGACTGAGAGGCACGTAAGACTTAAAGAAATGGCTACCATTGCAGTTTCTGCTCATTACTTATGACTGATGTCCAACATTAGCTGTACATGCCTGGCAAGTTGTACCATGTACTGAAGCCGCAGCCTGTGAATTTAGTGGAGATGAGGAGCAGTGATGCAACAGAAGACTTGTTATTAATCAAGATATAAAGTATTGACACCTAATTTTTTTTTTTTTTAAGGTACGAAGTATGGTTACCACCTCTATCCCTCTTCCAGGTAAAATTAGATTGAGATATTACATAGACTGGCAAGAGAGGATGGCAGGCGACACCACTGGCTCTTTTGGGGGGCCCCTCTCAGTGGCTCTTCTGGAAAGGCTTGGACAAGACAGTAGATGGCCCCTGCTGGTGGCAATGGAACTCTCAGAGATAGAAGCGGGGGAAAAGATTCAGTCTGGGTTCTCTGAATGTATCCAGTGTGAGACTTCCACCATGCAAACTTCGGTGAGGCCTCTGTCTGCTCTACCTGCAGGCAGGCTGTCCACAGTGCTGTCTCAGAGCTGGGGACTGCAGTACATGGCAGGGTACCATCAGCCAATTTCTCTCCAAACGCCAAGGGTGATGGGGGCTTGGTAGATATGTCCAGGGATCCTGGTATACATCCTCCATTAAGGACAAAGAGCAAATTGTCTGTCATACTTGTGACCTCAATTAGACTTGAACATGGAGGTTGCATGATGCTGTGGAAACATCCTGACTTTTAGCGTCATCCAGTCCTGGGCTGAAATGCCACCCTGCTGCTTACTTGGGTAAGTGTAGACCTTGGTAATCTGCTTAGCCTCTCTGAATCTCACTGTCCTTGCTGTTGTGAGGACCAAATGCCACGTTTGACATAAAATGCTTGGTGTACAGCAGAAAGTAGTCCACTTCCCTGCCCCTCTTCTACCTTCAGGGCAGGATCACCACGGCATTCGGCATCATCTGACTTTCCCCCAAGATCTCAAGTGTGCTGGGCACATAATAAATTTTCAGTAATAACCTGATGAGTGACTCATAAACTGGGCTTCTTTTACAGGCTATTCCTAAAGCTAAATATTTGTAAAGATCTGATAGATGCTCTGCAGAATGAAAGTGCCAGGGACGAGGGAAGGATCAATGTCGTCAACTCCCCCAACAAAGTCAAATTGGACTAGGGATGAGTTGAATTCTTCCAGGAAAATCTGTTCTCTAGGTGAAAGAGTAGGGCACTGCATGAAAAATTAGCCCCTCAGAGAGCTGACAGAGGGTTTCTGGATGGGAACTGAGCGTTCCTGGCCAGACTGGGCTGAGCCATCAACTGGGGCCATGGTGTTGTTTAGTCCTTGGGATCCCAGTGTCACCATGACAGTCATCAATTTTTTTAGTGCCTGGACAGGCGAATGGAAATGTTTTGATGCACTGGAGGGAACTCAGGGCCAGCATTTGGCCAGGCCTGACTTACATATTACAAGTTTTGGCTGCTTTCTTAGGAGAGAAACAAAACATCTCCCCAGCTTCCCCATGCTCTCAGCTCTCCCTTGATTGCTGGGGAAATGCCGTGGGGAGCTAGGTGGTGGTGCAGGAGCACCCTCAAGTTTCAATGAGCTCCCTTTCCTCCACGCAGAGGAACACATACCACCATAAACCACAATGAGAAGAATCTACACATGCTGCTTGGGAAACCTGCCTATGACCTATTGTTGAATGAAAAAAGCAAGTTGTATGAGTAGCATGGTCATTCATCCATATCTACCTACTTGGTTTTACCTATCTGTAGAGAAGCCTAGAAGGAAATTCTCTAAACTTAACAGAATTAATGGCTACGTGCAGCAATTTAGAGGAGGTAGTAGCTTCCACTTTGTATTCTCCTCTATCATTTGATTGTTTTAAAAACAGATATGCATTACTCGCACAATAATTTTTAAGTAAAATTTTACTTGAGGACCTCTACTTCCAGTTTCCCTGACAACAGTCACTGAACATATGCAATAAGAAGCTTGGGAGAATTCAGTCAGTTCAACTTTTAATGACCATCTACTTTGGATATAAGTCAGGGTTCCTACCCCAGAGAGATGAGCTGACAGACACTTGTGTACATAGTTCACTGTAATAGGAGCCTAGGACAAAGGCTGGATGGATGGTATGATGCACGGCACTGTTATTTTAGACACATTATAACCCTTCTTATTAAACCCTTGGGGTTGACTCATTCAGTCAACACTCAAGCACCTGTGGTGTGCCAGAAACTGCATTAGGTGCCTGATTCACATTAATGAAGAAAACAGATATGGTACCTGCTTCATGACATCTTGCAAAGAAGAGGTTTGCAGAAGTTCAACAACTTTCTTCAGGTGACTCAGCTAATAATGGAAGAGGAGCAATTAATTTTGACCCTGGTGACCTGAAATATCTTTCTGAGAAAAGTGACATTTGCACCTCTCCTTGAAGAATGAGTTAGATTTGGACAGAGAGACAAGAGAGCATACTAATCCCAGGGACCCCATGGACAGGTACAGAAATGGAAACACATAAAACAGATTTTGGGCACAGTGTGGTTCCTAGAGCGACTTGAAGGTAGGGGTAGAAAGGGAAGTGGACTGGGGTCAGACTGTGAAGGGCATGAATGCCACAGCTTTATCCTGAAGGCCACAGGAAGCTAATAATGTTGTGGCAATTTCCCTCAAAAGAGTGACATTATCAGACATGCCTCTAGAAACTGAGGTTGGGGGAAGAACAGTGCGGTCTAAAGGCTCTAGAGCCAATCTATCTGGGCTTGAACCCCAGCCCTGCCTCTCACAAGGTCTAGGACTTTGGGCAAGAGGCTTAACTTCCCTGCTTCATAGTTTCTCCATCCATACAATGGAGCTATACTAATAGTGATTGTAAGAATTCAATGTGCTAATATAGGAAAGGTTCACAGGAGGTGGGGTGCATAATAACAATGAATAAATGTCATTATTACTCTTGTTTCTCTGGATACAGTAGGATGAGATGGTAGAGAGAAGGCTACGGTAATTGTCCATGTGAGGCATGAAGTCTTGAACAAAGGCCATGGGGGTAGAGAAAATGAAAGTACAGAAGCAACGTGGGAGGGTGGAGTCGGCAAGAACAGGTGACTAGCTAGCTAAATGAGAGAGTAGGGGAGGAGCCCAAGGTGACTGGGGCCCCTAGCAGAGATGACTGAGTAGACAGGGCAGAAGCAGAATTGTGAATATGGAAGGGAAGGCACCAAGGTTCAGGTGATCGGGGAAACCAGGCACAGATGCCTGTCAGGTACAATCAAGGACTTCATTAGATGGCCAGACATTTCCATTTTATACTTAGCATTCCTGGACCACAAGTTCTGTGGCTTCACAATGTACCTGAGGAAAACCAAGAGCAGGGTCCCAGCCCCAGTGCGGACCTGACACAGTTTCTGCATGTTGGTCCCTTCTCCACCATACTGCCAACCGGATGAGTATTAATAAACAAAGTCTAGCAGGTAAAAATTAAGTATACATCTCACAGACCAGAGCCACTGATCCAGCCTGTCTGTATATGTCTTTAGCTGAAAAAAAAAGTCACATTTCCAAAAAGAGCCTCAGTGATGTTTTTTCAATTAGCCATCTGCTTACCAATTCTCTTTAGAATGATTAAATAAACAAACACAAGCAAACAAACAAAAAAAAACAACTAAAGTCAAAGGCAACAATTCAGTGCAGAGAGAGAGTGGAGGCTTTAGAAATGAGCAGGCCTGCCTTCTACTGCAGAGCCAAGTGCACACTTCACTTCTCTCGAGTCTGTTTCCTCATTTGACGTGCAGGGGTTATAATGTCCCATAACACCTACCTCTGGGGTTCTTAAGATGAAATATTATTCCAAAGCCAACTCAGTAAAACTTAGATCCTGCCTCTCCTGCACATTCAGAGAGGCAAAAACCATCAGGACATAAAGTTAGGCATTGTTAGTTTCTAACAATAAGACTACAATTAATATTACTATACTCCAAAGCACTCAACGATGTAGTCTATGACCCTTATATTATCTGTATACACGTGATGAGTCTCCAAAAACCTGGGGGAGAGTCACCCTTTGACGGAACTCCACATCAGATACAGAGGGCTTCCCAGGTTCCCATAAACTCCAGGTTCAATTTAAAAAATCACCTATCTATCTCCCAATACTCCAAAAGAGAAACTTTGAGGATAACAGACTCACCAAGAGAGGGAGTCCTGGCTCAGCTGGAATGGTCTTAGATGTCTGCCTGCCAGGAACAGGCAGATTAAAGAAGCACATCAAAGACACACTGTCGTGCTTGATAAAAAGGCAACAGAAACAATAAACCATAACGACATTCTTCAATGACAGAAAGCTTATTTTGACAACACAGAACTTTAAGAAAGGAATTTCATCGCTTCCGATTTATTTTCCATTTGTGACCTAACTCCTTATCACGATGAACCTGCGCAACTTAAAAGGCATTGCTATCTCTTGGTTCCTGAGGCCCCAGCCCAGATGTCAGAATGGAGGCCAGTGCTCCTTCAGGGCACAGACGTGTACCACTTGGAATGACTACACAGAACTGCTGGGATTGGGGACTTCTCTCCTGGGAGGTACAACGGGCCAAGAGAAAGGTCAGAGCTCAGGGGGTGCCTTGCATGATGTACATGTGTGGGATCAGCATGTGGAGGTGACAACCTGGAAGGGTCATCCGAACCCTAAACACAAATGTAGTCCTCCAGCTGTCTTCCCCAAGTCATTCTGACAGGTGGAGGCTGTGGAGCTACAAGGGTTCATTTTACAGAAATTGAGTCATATTTGCACGCAGGCACAGATGGCACTCCCTGCAGAGGATTCTTCAGGGTGGAAGCAGGACAGACAAGAAGCCAGGCAGACAGGAGCATGAGCTCTCCTGCCTCCCAGCACCCACCCACCTCTCACATGCCAGTGCCTGGGCTCTGCATCAGGTAGACCTGCCATGTTTTGCACATTATTTGCCCAAGGTTGTCTGAGTTTTAGTCTCCTGGGGTTTAAAGTGGGGATGATGACGAGGTTGTGATTAAAGAAGAGAATGCATATAAACCACACCAGTGATTATTGGAGGGCTAGAGATGCATCCTTCACACTCTCCCAGAGCTCACATCTAGGAAGCTTTTCCTATGCTAGGATTGGGGGTGGGTGAGGAGAGAGGCTTCTGCTGAAAGGGCATCACCAGAGAATAAACAACAGGCACCACCCTCTCTTAAACACAGTGATCCCAGGGGAGGGGCCTTCACATAGAGATTCTCATGAGTCTTACTCTGTTCTGCGTTAGTCCCCAAGGATCCTGGCTTAGATTTCACCCATTTACCATGTAACTCCTTTCCACCAAAGCCCCGCTTTTTTCTCCTGTGCCCCAAGATGCTAACAAAATGGGAGCTCCCATCTCCCATTTCCATCCTTAAATTCAGAGGCATGGCTGACTCCAGGCTGTCTGGGTGAATTCCTGAGACAGCCAGTTTACAGTGATCATTTGTAGCCTCTGAAATGAGGAACCCCCAAAAGTGGACACTCACATGTATGTGTTCACTCACATGTGATCAAAGTGGACACCAGGGCCCACAGTCTCCCTGCGTTTCCTTTCTCCTTATTTGTCTGGAGGAACCGGGACTGGGCAGGCTGCAAGCTGCGGTGGTCTGGATGATTCATTTCCTCCTCAGAGTCAAGAGCTGTGTGTTGGTGTCAGCGTGAGGCCCACAAGGGGGGAGGTGAGGGCCTCTGAAGCAAAATAGTAAGTGGAGTAAAATGAAATGAAACATTTATTGAGCACCAGTTTATAAGTTCTTTAAGGAAGAAAAGAGCAAGCAAGAGGGAAGAGCCATTTTATCCATTTATTATGTACAATATTAAGGCACAAGTTTAAGCAGCAAAGAAGAGGAAAATCTTTGGCTGACCAACAGCATCAATATTTGATGTGGGGGACTGGCAGTGTTCTTGGACTCCCCCACACTGGTACACAGACCCACCTGGTTGTACAGCCATGTACACCACCCCTCAACACAGAATGGCAATACAAAGATGCCAAACATTAGAGCCAGATACCAGAGTCTGCTGGGAAGAGCCCGGCACGAGCATGGCACACTGCCACCAAGCACAGTGATGCAAACACACAGAGCAGGTGGGAGGGCAGTGGCAGCAGGAGGGCTGAAATCAGGCGCCCACGCTTGCCCTTGGTGCACAGAATTTTACACAATTCTGTAAGTGCTCGTGGAGGAGGCTCCCTATTCCTCCTCAAAAGGAAAAAAAAAACCACCTTGATTCAATTAAAACCAATGTAGATATATTTGCTTACATTTTGTTTTGTAATAAATACTTACAGGTGTCTCTATGTGAACAGACTCCTAGGCACAATCACATGTAAATACAACACTGGGCATCCAGGCTTTGGGAGCGGATACAAGAAAATGCTGCATATGTACTTCAATATAGAGAGAGCAGTATTCTAATTCTGTGAAGAAGCAAAGTTTCATGACAAACACCCCAGTCATATAACATGACAATAACATGCACTAAAGTAAACACGGTTTTACAGAATACCTACCAGACGTTTATAGTAATGAATACGCACTTACGTCTGTAGTGTATGCAGAGATGTGAACACATAGGAGGCATGGCAAGACAATCAGTTTTCAAAAATCTGTGTGCTAATGAGGACGGTCCTCCCTCGAAGTGGACAATTTGAGAGCCTCTGAGTGCAGAGACTCATTCCAACAAATTTCTTAGGGATTTTTTAAGAAACAAAAATGGTCTGACTTACCTTAATTGCCATCTTTAATCATCCAACTGTGCTATAAAGTACTTGAGATTATTTCCAGAACTTAAATCCATCCTCAAAGGAGGAAGATTTCTCATCTCTAAGGGGAAACCAAAGGAACGTGCCAAGCCCTGAAGGCCATTCTAATAGAGGAGTTCCCAAGATATTTTTACTTGGCAGCACTATAGCCAATCAGCACATAGTCTCCTAAAAGACACCATCTAAGGAGGGTGGGGTGAGATGAAACACTTTGATCTTCTGTATGTTAAGAACAGAAATTCCCACAAACAACCCTACAGTCATACCTCATATGTATACACTCACTTATACACATGTCTTTAAATACCATTAAATTACTAAGTGAGAAAAGGGTATATTACTAAAAAGAAAGAGAAAAACTGCTTGTTTGTTCCAGGAGAAATTCACTTACTGAAATGCTAACTTGCATTCCCTTAGCTGACCAGCTTCTGGTAACTTCTTAATTACTTTGCCTATCTCCCGTGGAGCCACATGTCAGAGGCAAACCCATTAAACAATCGTCACATCTAATGAAGACATTTTAAACACTTTAATTACCTAAACAACAACAAAAAAGAAAAGAAACATTTATAAAGCATGTACCACGGCTGCCTCAGGTTTTAGGATGTGGAGAAGTCAATGGTAGGCTGGATACTCTGTGACTACTTAAAGCCTTACTCATTTAAGAACATCTGTGGGATCTCGCTGACTATGGCTGTGGTACTCCTTTGCTTAAGAGGAGTGCCAGATCATTCAGAGAACACAGAGAAGCATGTCCACTTACCTCCAGTGTGGACACGGGGCAATACTCTGATTTTGAAAAACACATCTATTTGCTCAGCATAACTCCCTGCAGTCTAAGCATGAGCCCCCTGCCTCAAAAGCTTTTAATGCCCCAATCTATTATCCACTGCTTTCTAGGTCCACAGCCGCACCTGAAGTCTGTTTCCCTAAGTCTCTGGGACTCAGGCCGGTGGGGAGGATTTCCCACTCTATCAGCACCTGGAAGGAAGGTGCTACAGCCACTGCAGCGTGAGGATGCACACCCAGGTGAGAACAAACAGGAGTAATGACTGGCTGCTCTGCACGGGACATTGTGAGCACCTCCTTCCTGAGTAACAGACACACTGAATTCTCTGTTCCACATTCAGAACTAATTTGGTGCAACTGTTTCGGTATCCATGCCAAGTCTTGTGGAGTCAAACTCATACATGAGTTCCAAAGAGCAACTCCAGAAGACTTCACCCAGAAGAGCTCCACCACTGCCTGTTCTCCCAACCAAAGCCTGAGGGGGGCCAAGGCAGCCCTGCCCTGCGTGCATGGTTAGAATATGCTGAACCCCACATTACCATTGGCTGCCCACTTCTGGGAGGCAGAGAAAATGCTGAGAGAAGAAAACGCTAAGAAAGTGTTCTGCACATGCTCTGAAGGTTTTGGAAAATAATGTGTTTTTCCTGGCAGCTTAGCCATAGGGACCTGCAGACAGTAACAGTTCTTATGTAGAGTTCACCTACTTAGTGAAACTCTAGCGTCAGAGACCTGGCTCCAACTTCTAAAATTCCATATAATATCCCGGCAGCACACAGAAACTGACAGACAACACAGTCTAGGGTGAAGCAGAACAACGCTGGCATACCTTCTCATGAAGCCAGAGCCTCTCCCCTTCACCCTGAGACAGGACGCTCAAGTTCTATAATCAGGCGCCACTGGGCAAGTTTGAAGTCCAGGTCTCTGGGAAGTGCAGAAGTATTTTGTAAGTATAGTTTGCAGCTGTGCTTTTTGTGGAACACAATAATTTCCATCTGCGCCTAGCATTTACAGGCAATTCTATGAGTTCTGGGCTTAGTTCTACTTCTTAGGCTCCGAGATGTGTGATAGCTGGTGTGTGTGTGTGTGTGTGTGTGTGTAGGTACGCATGTGCACACACATCACAGACGGAGATAGACTGCCAAGATGCAGTGCCACATGTTAGAGGATGCAGAGCCCAGCACCTCTCCAAACTTTGTTTTAAATCATCCTAGCTTCTCCTGGCTGTGAGATTTCAGGAAGGGACTTAACCTTTCTGAGCCCATTTCTTCATCAGTGAAATCAGAATAATAAGTTCACCCCCCTGTACTGCAGGTGGGTTGAGGACTAATTAAAAGGTACTTACTACACTGTTGGCATACAGCTGGCACTAGAAAATACAGCTAGCATTATTTTTTCTGAAAATCTGTTTAAGATACTGTAAGCTGCCCAGAACTCAGAGCAGGTGCTCAGTATATGGCCGGACTTCAGGAAAGCTATGACGATGAAAGTATTTAGTGCCCTGGCTTGGCAGGAAATTTCCCATAGAAGAAGGCATTTTAAAGCTGTAGATCTTGTTCTTAAGGAAGAGTCTTGGTAGGTTAAGAGAAAAAAAAATATTGTCAAAGTCCACAGTACAACACACTTGAAACCCTGAAACATGGCAGTGTGTTCGTTTGTATTCTGACAATTAAAACACTTGGCAGTTCAGGGGGACCTTGAAGAGTGAGTGAGTCTTATACCTGATTGGGGCAATGAGGTGTCTGGGGCATGAAGACAGGCTTTGGGAGAAACGGCTGGGTCTCTCACTCTAACCTATGCCTAAGGGAGGCGGCCCAAGCTTGGGGTGGCTCAGACCTAAGGACATTCTGATCCCAGTTTATGTTGGTCCATCCCCAACATAACCTGGGGTTAGAATGTCCTTAAGAGAGTTAGCTGCCACATCCTACCCACATCCCCTATGAAATGTGGTGGGAACAGAGATTAGGAAGGGATCTCTCTGCCTTCTCCCCACCCATGTCCATCCTCAACCCTTTCCCCCATGGATGAGGCTTCCTGTGCCCTCTTCCCACACCCTAGGGCATGGGGCGAGCTCAATGCTCAGCCTCTCAGAGCTCCTCAGTTTCCCCCGTCTGCACAACGTGTACTCCGATGCTCAATGTGAGACCACAGGTGATGAGCAGGTGGCACAACGTGCAGTGCCTACGGCAAAGCAGAGCTCCAGAGGGCTGGTTCCCACTCCTCTGCCATACGGGGTGGCACAGAGGCTGGCCAAAGCCACTGATTTCTTCCCTCCCCTCTCCAGTCTATACCTCTTGTCTTCCTTCTATCACCTGAATTTGGGGAGGCTATAACTTCACCAAGGTTAAACACACAGGACCAGTCCTAAAATAAGCTACCCAAGCAAAGTTCCCTGAGTAGCACTGTCTTGAGTGTTTCACTTAGAAGGTACTTGGAAAAGGTACCCCCTTTTTTCATCCTCGAAGCAAGCATGAGGAAAGGGAACTGGGAAAACACTGATCCAAGATGACCTGGAGGGACAGAAACATCAGGACCCTGTAGGAGCATCTCTCTGATGGGCTGATGAGTTTCTCCTCTTTCTAATCCAGCACCTCCTAGATTTGTAAAGGAAGCCAGTGTCTGAAGAGTTGAACATGCAATGTCACAGCAGAGGTATCGGACCCACCACCTAACACACTCCTGGCTCTTTCCATGGCACTTCTGTCTCACTTTGAATAAACTGCCTCAAAGCTGAAATCCTGAAACACCTGACCACACTGTATATACTCTGGCCTGGTAGGTTACAAAAGAAGTTCACAACAGAGACAGCCTGGTGCCACGGAGGTCTGGCTGCTGATCGAGAGCAAGCAGAGGGGTGCACGGGGGAGGAAAGAGTGTGAATACACTCCTGAGCCTCAATACAAGAAGGTATACAGGAGCCTGGTGAGATTCTGGAAACCACTGAGACAAGTGTAAATTGTCATCTGTTTCCTAGAGTGCTGTCCTAAGTCTTCTTCAACAGAGCAATGGAATTTGGAAATATCAAGCTCCTTGCAAGAGAGCCGACGTGAGAGACAAAAAAGCAAGTGCTGTGATCTTAATGCAAGATGTCACAGGGACCCACGGAATCTCCTGCCTCCTCAAAGCTTGCTTCGTTCAGTCTGAATGAGGTTTAAAGCTGCAACCCAGCTGCACAAAGGTGAAGTAGCCAAGAAGTTGGCATGTGGCTTTGTCCTGCTGGTCACTATCAAACACAGCAGGAATGATGACAGGTACTGCTTTCATAAATCCCATACCTAAGGAAATCTGCTATGTCTTATTAAAAAGAAGAAAAAATAAAGGAACAACAAAAAATAAAATTAAAGACCGTAAAGCAGAGACAGAGCTGAACTCAGAAGTCAGGATGGATGAGGACTGAGACCATAATCCATCCTGCTTAGAAAATACTGCAGAATTCAGAAAAGCTAAGAAGCCCAATAATCTCTTGAAAATCCAAACCAAACAGGTAATTAGGTGAAGACCACCTTTCAAATCCCCCTCCCCCTCCATGCTTCTTCTCACTGCCGCACTCACACACAACGAACACTCCATGGTTGGCACAGGTGACACTGCATTATGCCAAGACAGGCCCTCAAAATTTCTCAGAGGCTCTTCTTAAACCAAACATGTTAAGAGGCAAGGAGAACGGGGGTATTCCAAGGAGGATCCACATTTGGGTTTATCTGTTTATAATCAGAGAATAGGGGTACACAGGCCCTCCCCAAGAGATATATTTTCTGTACAATGAAAAATTCCACTTCCTATTTCTTAACTTTGTTTGCAAACCTACATGCCTCTTGTCTCTTCCACCATGTCCAAAAAAATCCACTGCGTTCTCTTCTATCTTCAGTCACGTAGGTCTCCTGTTTAACATTTATAAAATGTGTTCTTATGAGTCTGAAATCTTTATCAGTTGAAATCTTTCCTGATTTCCCATCTACGACCTTCTAGATCTTTCTTCCTTCTCTGCCACTTTCCTTGTTTGTCAGTGTTCCATTCTGAAATTCCACAGGGATGGCAGTTAGATGAGGACTTCCATCATCTCTCCGTCGGGGAACTCAGGCTTGTGCAGCAAGCTGCTGACCCGACCTCTGTGGTCAGGCGACTTCCCGTGGCCAGAAGAGTTCTCTGCCAAATAGAGGGGAAATATCAACTGCCCATTCCACAGGAGGGGCACAGGCTTTCCAAGCTCTCTAAAATGGACCCACGTCCAATACCACTACATGTCCAGGATTCTCACCCCAGTGCATGTGAGATGATCCAGCCCACAGCGGGAACATGCAGAATGACTGGGCCAGGATTCATACACAAATACAAACAAGGATGGTTATGGGAAAGGATTCAGAGGGTGCGGATGACAGTGGGACTCTGTGCAGGAGCCCCTCACACCGTCTACTCAAAACTATCAGGTGCATACTCTGAGCCAGGCACTTTTTACATGTTCTCTGGCTTACTCAGAAAAGAATTACATCTTTAAAAAGTAGTGGCATTGTATTTACTTGTCTATTTTGAAAGGTGAAAATAATCCCCTTGTAGGAAACAGTTAACTTAGGCCCCACATAGCCTGTACCTCCTCAAAAGAATTCCGGAAAAGGGAGGTCCCCATGACCATGATTAGTGCAAAGCCAGGTCTATTCTTACCCAGGACACTTCAGGACTCACTGCAAGGCTCACCTCTCCCCAAGCTGTCCTCCCTTAAATATTTTAAACAGCTCATTCATCCTGGCCCACATGCTATGTCACGAGTTAAACTCTGCAGCTCAATCGATTTTCTCCTTCCATTGGGATGTCCTCCACTGAGGCCAGAATCCCTGGCAAGTCAGCGCCCCGAAGGCAACAGTGAAGTTGTGCCTTTGATGTACCGGGTGCCTATTTCTGGCTCCCAAACACCGGGGGGCGTTGAGTCCCTATCATCCCTCAGAATCTGTTGTCACTCTTTCTGGGGAAGGGTTAGTTAAAAAGCATGCATTTCCAGGGTAGTCTCGAGCTGTGCACTCATTTCAAATAGTAATAAACTAGATGTGTCTATATACATTTTATTCCCATAATAAGAAAGGGCACACATAGCCTAAGTACATTAGCATAGCCACACTCATAAACATCCCCATAGAGTAAGAGCTGATGGGTGCTCCTGTTCCTCTCTAGCTCAACCAAAGACTCTCTTAGGCCAGACAGTTCTCCGATTTTCAGGTGTATCAAGGTGGGATAGCCCACGTACCCAGTTTCTCTGCGGTCCCTTTGGCCGCTGGGTGTTTCAGGACGGGGCTGTGCGCAGGGGTCGTGCTCAGCCGGCTGCGGCTGGGGAGGGGAAGCCATGTTGGGCCAGAAGAGCTCCGCACTCTTGTCGGTCTGTGTGCTGCTGTCCTTGCTGCCTGTCTTGGCGTGGGCACTGCTGGCTGCCGTGGTGGAGGCTGTGGGGGGACAGTGCTGAGGTGGGCAGGGGTGGCGGCAGCGGGGTGGAGGCATGTTCGTAGTGCTCCTTCCCCAGCAGCAATCCTGAGGGCAGAGAACAGATTTTTCAATGACATTTTTTTTTCTTGTTTTTCTTTTTTGAAAAAAACAAAAACAAAAACTAGTCTTAGAGATCTGTTCCTTGTTGACTTATGATTGCTTCATTCATTCATTGATTCATTCCCCAAGCTTTTAATAAACACTTATTATAAGCCTGATAAAATGACAAATACTGAGTGAATAAAAAATGAAAGACCTAGTTCTCTTCCTTAAAAAATTGTAGGTTTTTTTTTTGAGTGGAGAAGTAGTTGTCAAGTAAATGGATTATAATTTAATATATAAACTGTAGGATACAATCATTCGCAGGGTGGTATGGAAGAACAGAGAAGTGCCAATTGCCAGAGCAGGAGGGGTAGGGAGGTTCCTGCAAGGCTTTCTGGGGACCAAGCTTGCTGTCCCCAAAGTGGCCCAGGAGGCTGGCCTGAAGTGTGGCCGTGTGCTTAGGGAATACAAGGCTTCCCTGGTCCTAGACACGTTCCCATTGGCTTGCTGCTCTTCTAAATAGTTCACAATTCCACCCCACTCCTTGTAATGGATGGATGGTCTCCCATGGGCCTGGGTTCAAAGATAAACATGCTACCTGCATGTTTCTGCAGTGGAACTGTGGCCTCCAAGAAGCAGAAAGTCAGCCAGGCTCTTAGGAAAGGCCACTTAGCCCCTTCCCCCAAGAGTAGTGAGGCTGGGGTGGGGAAGAGGGCATGCTGGCTATGGAAAACGGAAGCATGGTGTGCAGAGGTGTCCATTTTCCTCAGAGCCTTCCTGGAAAGCTGGGCAGGAGGATAACTTTTTATTTTTAAATACAGCACATATGCAAGAAAGTGCCAGCACCCTATAACGCTAGCCTACAGATACTGTGGTAAGCACAATCAAGTATTTGTTTTCTTATCTTGTTAGATAGCCAGCAATTCATAAAGTATCTTTGCCAGGGCTGTTTTAAGTGCCCATTCATAACTCAGGGCAGTTCGGTTTGTCAGAGGCAGTGCTTTTCAAAATGCAATGTGCATATCAATGACTTAGCTATATTGTTAAAAGGAAGACCTGATCCAGCAGCCAAGGCCTAGGATTCTGGATTTCTAAGAAGCTCCCCAGTGGTGCTGGTGCCACTGGCCCACAGACCACGGTGAGCAGCAAAGGCCTTTGCCTGTGCTTCCCACATCATCTCACTTCATACTGCACGGCATTCCTGTGAGGTAGGCCTTATCGTCTGTCTTACAGAGAAGGAAATGGAAGCTCAGAAAAACTAACATCTCACAGCTGAGAAGCAGCAGAAATGGGATTCAAACCCAGCTGTGTCTGACTTTGGAGTCCAACCTATGCTCTTTCCACTTCATTGCCCAGCCTGTGGAAACTCCAGAGTCTGCAGGATATCCTTGTAGGGGATGACAGGTTGAATAAGTTGCTAGCCAGCCGTAGCTCCTGGGAGCCCGTGGACGATCAGAAGATATACACTGTCACCTCCACCTCCTTCCAGAGCCCATCGCGTAAGCAATGGTGACAACATGGGGGGAGCTGTGCAGTCACCCATGAACCTGCCTCATCTCCTCAGCGAGTCCCTCCCTGTGTTTGTGACATGTGGACACCAATGACAACAATGAGAAGGAATATCAGTGCAGGGAACACGGCAGCTCTTCCTTCAGACAAGTCCTCTGGCTCCTAGGCCTGGTTTAGACATGCCAGGTCCTTGGGGGATACAGGCATAGACACCAGAGATGCCTGCCTGGCTGCATGTCACAAACAGGCAACACCCAGGGAGGTTTCTACCACAGCTGAGCAAATTTCAAACTCCTTAACCAGGACTGGCTCCCAGCTCTCTCACTGGGCTGGGAGATAAAATGTCCTTGGGACAGTCTTTGATGATCTCAGCTGCTGTCCACATACATCATTTTTGAAGTGCATTTCCTTTGAGGGGCAGGTGCTGTTGAAGCCACCAGTGGAGGGACTTCAAACAGAGATTCTGGC
Source organism: Ateles fusciceps (assembly GCA_036589455.1). Taxonomy (NCBI): domain Eukaryota; kingdom Metazoa; phylum Chordata; class Mammalia; order Primates; family Atelidae; genus Ateles; species Ateles fusciceps. The sequence continues at coordinate 7,312,881 of JAZHEH010002496.1, forward strand.
TGGGAGCCTTTGATCCCCCCCAACTCTGTCGGGTTCATATGGAGGCTTTTAACCCCTCTGGCCCAGAGCAGCCAGTCTCCTATGGGGTCTTATGCTGAGGACAATTGGCTCTCAGCTCCACAGAGAATAACAAACACAAGCTGACCCAGGGAAATGCATCAAAGAAGGGCCAGACCCCTGGAGAGGCCAGAGTGCAGGGGAAGGGTGGGGAGGACCTGTGTGTGGGCATGCTGCCTGCTTCCCCTCCAGCTCTGCTAGCCAAGCCAGGCAACAAGCACACCTGCCCCCAGAAAACCTACTCCTGGCTAAGACCACACTTAGGGAATGATCCTCAAAATTCCACCCGTGCAATAACAATACAGCAAAAACTTACCACCCCCTACCACCACCTTATGCGAGAGAGCACTTCTTCCAATGTGCTCTCCCCATTATCCCAGTCTTCCCTCCCATGCTCCATGGGGTAAAGCAGGCAGACACTGTTCTCCCTTTCTAGACATGGAAGCAGAGGTGGAGCCATCACACATCCAGTCTAGAGCAGAGCCAAGTTCAGAGGCGTGATGTCCCTAGGCTTTTCCATGACAGCCTTTTGTGTTATAAGGGTCACCTCAACTTACAACAATAATAGCTAATTATGATCGGAGTCAACCCACGGCTAAGAGCTACTCCAGTGGTGTACTCTTTAGAATTTACACAATGCTTCCACATATCTCAGTGAATTTCTATAACTGAAGTATGACTGATTTCCCTCCCCACTTCACAAATGAGTAAACTGAGACCAGGAACTATTCAGGGACATTTCCACGTCCCATGAGTGGCAGGGAAGCTGTCTGGTCTTGCTTTTCCAATTCTCATCTAACAGAGGTGTGGGGCTCACCTATGCTCCCCTTCCAGGTCTTCTCTTCCTTCTTCTCCTCGGCCAGCTGGCTGCTGGTAAGAGAGGTCTGGCGAGAGTGTGTCCCAGTGGCCGCGGCTATGGATGGAACGGAGCGGGCAGGACGTAGGCTGGAGGAGTCTGTCTTCCCGGCATCTTTACGAGATCGCTGCTGCAACACCTTAATCATAGCATCCTTCTCTATGATTTTGGCATGGAGATTTTTAATACTGTAAAGCAAAACAAAACAGTCTTAATAAAAAGCCACTTGGTTAGAAAAACTTGAAACACTTCTCTCAGGCTGTTCCAAGGACTCTAAGTGTAATTTAGGGATAGAGGATGAAGTGCAGTATGAGTCTTCAAACGCTGATCATCTCCAAATTGTTAAGACAGATCTTTTGTAACAGATCAAAAGGGTACACCTTCTCTGGAACCTTGGGAAACTAGGACTTCAGGAGGTACAGTTAGAATGACTGTGGCCACATTCCTGGACCAGTAGGCTGGGGACCATATTTAGAGGATTTAGCATTGGGGTGGCGGTGGGTGGAGTGTTGGGGGTAGGGTAGGGGATAGAGAAGCGTAAAAATTCTAAAGCCTCAAACAGTGTGAGTTTTCCACTAAAGTCAATTTCTCTATTTTCTAAGAAAAAGAACCAAGATGGACAGGTTCTCTGGTAGAAGACGATTTTTCTGGAAGACGCTGAGTTCTTTTCACAACTTTGATAGTAACTCACTGAGCCTATCTATCAACGGCTCAACTACTCAGTCCTGTTTTCACATCTGCAAAATAAGAGGCCTAGGGCTCCCAGGGCTTCACAAGCCCTCAGGTAGCGAAGGGGGTCAGGCTAGTTTTATTATGTCAAAAAGTCTGCTGTAAATTTTGTGTAGCCCATCAGAAGAGTGCATTAGCGAAGTATGTTCTTTATTTTGGGTTGGAATGTATAAATTCTGGGTCAAAAACTCTGAACCTTTGGAATATGATGTTTCCCCTTTTCAGCTCATTATGTCATAGAGATAGACACCAAGAAATAATACAGACATCTAAATTCTTCTGTCAGTAGACTCAGCCTCCATCTTAAAACCTGCAAGTGACATGCAATTTCCCCCCAGAGACCTCCGGCACCAAACCCATTGGTGCAATGGGGGGAGGAGCGTTTTTGGAGACCTCATGCTCATAGCCTTTCAGAACAAGACAGAGAAGCAATCCTTTCTGGAAGGCCTGGAGTGTAAGTGCAAACATGGGCTGGCGGGCCCCACGCACCACACATGGCCATCCCTTACGTGTATTCCATGTCCTGACACCTTCTGTTGGCCTGCACCACCTCCTCCTCCTCCTGCCAGATGTGGGCCTCCAGCGAGCTTTCTCCGTAGCTGCCATTCCGTGAGTGGTTGATGATCGTAGTGTCCCTGTCAACACAAGGACATGCGTTCAATCACAGGAAACCTTCTTGCTTTATCTCAATGCAGACACAGAATGGAGACGCTGGTGTTCATGTTGGAACAGAGATCAGCTCTGCATCTTCACCTGCTTATGAAGGCCTTCCCTTCCCATTTCCCCAGCTCAGTTATCAATTTCATCTGATGCCCATACAGAGAAAGGTATAAATGCTTGTGGAGAGGTGACCACAGGGCGCCGTGCTAAAACTCTCTCCACAAACTTCACCCACTTTGCCTCTCCTGAATTCTGTCCGATTCTCTTCCTAAACTAGATAGAATTAAGCAGCATCTAAGGATAACAAAATTCAAAAATCAAGTCCCCTCCACCTTCTACTGACTACATTGTATATTTAGCTACATGGCATGTTATGAATATGTAAATTGGGCACCTAGAGATTTAATCTACTGACATATGGACACTATTATTATTATTATTATATTTGTAGGTATTTCTATGTTTGTACTTTTTCATGTTTGTCCTGTATCTCACTTTTCCAATCAGAGTTTAGGTTTTACATCTGTTTATCACCCATATAGCACAGAGTGCCTACGTCAGTATTTTACAGTAAAATGGGAGCTCGGTAGATATTTAAAACTGAGACTGGTCCTCTCAGAGAGTGAGGCTCCAAGCTGAAGTCTTCCTTCATGTTTGTATTCTGTCTCACTTCTTGCTTTATGGGCCCTGCCTGGGATACAGGACAATGTTATAGGCATGCCAGGTCCCAGGCAGAAAGATGAAGACAGACCCTGTCCTTGACAAGTTCAAGTGAGGGGGGTACAGTGAGGGCAAGGGAAGACATGGGTAGATTAGAAGCAGTTTCACTGCAAGCATCTGTCTGACTATAAACAACCAGTCACTGATAACTATTCCTGCCACTGGTTTTGACAGTTTAATTACTCCTAACTAACAATGATTAGTAAAAATAAGATCACTGCATCATCTAAGTGATATATCTCAAGATGAAAGGCACAATAATGGCTTTGATTATATGAGTACTTAATTAGTAAGACATGATGTAGCCAAGCGTTTTACATATTTTTAACTTCATATTCCAATGTACAATCATACTGAAAACTTTTTTTTTTTTTTTGAGATGGAGTTTCATTCTTGTTGCCCAGACCGGAGTGCAGTGGCATGATCTTGGCTCACTGCAACCTCTGCTTCCTGAGTTCAAGCAATTCTCCCGTCTCAGCCTTCCAAGTAGCTGGGGTTACAGGCATGCACCATCATACCTGGCTAATTTTGTATTTTTAGTAGAAACAGGGTTTCACCATGTTGGTCGGGCTGGTCTTGAACTACTGATCTCAGGTGATCCACCCACCTCAGCCTCCCAAACTACTAGGATTACAGATGTAAGCCACCATCCCTGGCCTGAAAGCTTTTAAGCCTTTTTTTTTTTTTTTAACAACAGAATAGCCCAAAACAGCAAAAAAGAGGCCCCTTTAATGACAGCTACTAACATTAAAGAGCATTTACTTTACGCAGGGACTGGGTAGAGCATGGTAAACATGGTCTCTCATTTAGTTCTCACAACTTGTGTAAGAGGGATTATTATCCTCAATTTCTAGATGAAGAAACCAGGGTTAGAGGACTTTTCCAAGAACACTCAGTTAGTGAATGGTGAAAATGGATTCTAACCCAGATATTTATGACTCCAAAGTCCACGCCCTTAACCATCACTCTATACTCTTGCAAGTTTCATATGTCTTTACGAAGAAGGTCTCAGCAAAGATGCATAAAGATAAAAACAAACCAAAGGGCACGTGTGAGAACGTGGCTCAGAAAAGTGCAAAGTGTCACTGAAAATATACTAAAGGCCAAATGATGTACAAAGCAAACAGAATGCTTAAAACATATTTGTAAAATTATAAATTCACACTATGGTGCACAAAATCATCAATATAGAAATTAGTGGTTAGAAACATTTTCAACAAATTTACTTTTGGAGACTTTACATGAAGGTGGAAACAAATTCAAAAATTCATGTTTACTCCGCCAAGTGAGCATAGCAAACACAATTAAATAAAAGCAACTTAGACAGTAAATATATAAAACTCTGAAAGAAATATTACATTGCTTTCAAATTTGTAAAAAGTTTCAAAACCTTCCCCACACATAAAAAAGAAGCTGACTTTCTAAGAGTTCTGACCAACAGCATCAAGATGCATAAAGATGGGAAAACCAGTTGGTATACAGAAGTTATTTTCTTTGTTTAAAAATCATTGCTTATAAATATAAAGTATGCATCTGTGGCTGAAACATCACAAAACTAATGGATAGAAACAGTCATTTTTACCAATTCGTCTGTAGCCATTTAGCACCTAGACAGTAAGGGCTCAGAATGTGTAACTTTCTCAAAAACTCTTCATTTTCCTTTTTTCTCTTATTGAAAAAAAAAAAAGCAATGCTGAAATGACAGAGGTTTTCTTTGAAAAGAACGTTAAGATTGGAGCTAACTCTCTGAGGTTCTCTGAACCTATGCCCCCACCCAGAAGGGGTAGTCTGTAATGGGGAGGGTAGTTGCTCACAGAAGTATTAGGTGCTCAATAAAATGTGTAAAAGCAAAGTAGGCAGGGTGGTGAGGGTGGAAAGGCACTCCCACTACCCATCCAACACTCCAAACAGGGCAGAGAAGGGGAAGAGTGGGATTGGATAAATCCCACAGAACTCCAGTTCTCTGGGGCAAGAGCCAGTTCCCTTTGCACAAAGGACAAGAACAAGGCTGGGGCTAGAATCCTGTGGGTGGGTGACTGTGACTGGGATCTGTGGTTCTACTCGCTCCCCACCCTGCCTTCTGTGCCCATTACAGTGTTTATGCTTTGGCCTCATTCCTTCCCCCACTTCTGAATCTTACTTTCCAGTCCCATTCATACCCTCAGGGCCCAGGATCCCAAACAGACATCTAATCTGATAAACCCACAGAAGCTGAAATGACAATGACACATGGAAGCCCCTGTGTCAGTCCTCCAAGGTCACACATTTACACTGCTACTGGGGCTTTAGTGTCCTCAGCCAGAGCAATGTGGTCAGGTTCCCTGCTCCCATCACTTATATTTCACATTTGATGTAAGTGACATTCAGAAGGGCTTGTCCCAGATCACACATGCATAGTCAGGAAGGGAGGGAGAAGCCCTGAGTGCAGGTGTCCTGCCTCCCTGTGCAGTGTTCTTTCCATTAAAATCATAGGGAGGGGCCAGGTACGGTGGCTCACACCTGTAATCCCAGCACTTTGGGAGGCTGAGGTGGGCTGATCACAATGTCAGGAGATCGAGATCATCCTGGCCAACATGGTAAAACCCCATCTTTAGTAAAAATACAAAAATTAGCTGGGCATGCTGGTGGATACCTGTAATCCCAGTTACTTGGGAGGTTGAGGCAGGAGAATCACTTGAACCAGGGAGTTGGAGGTTGCAATGAGCTAAGATCGCACCACTGCACTCCAGCCTGGTGACAGAGAGAGACTCCGTCTCAAAAAAAAAAGAAATCACAGGGAGGAAACTCCCAGGGCAACCGCGGACAGCAGTGTACTAGACCACATATGTCCAAGAGGGCCAAGTCCCTCTGTAACTTGATGATGATCTGTTGTCTTCCTCAGAATAGAGAGGTAATTTAGTTATTAGCTTAGAAAACAAAAAGCTGAATAAAAACCATTTTAATTATGTAAAAATCAACCAATGTTTCAAAAGGCTTCTCTGTTCCCATCTGTATACTGCAGGGACAGAACTGGAGGCTGCGACTTCCCTCCAACTCTCAACCCAGGACCCTGGAGCTTCACTGCACCATCTCAAGTGTCCATCCCCACTCCCAAAGTCTCACTCTCATGGACACTGCGGGTTGCTTCCCGTCAAAGTATAGAGACACATAAACAACGTGGAAGCACAGGAAAATGATTCCCAAATGGTCACTTTCCACATGGGTCTGTAGGTCTTTCTCGGTGCAAATGTGCTGTGGCACCCACTGCAGACAACAAGGCCTGAATGGTGGCACTGCTTTCTCCAATTCCTGGAGCTAACATCTGTGCATACTATTAGGATTCTCCCCCACTTCTGTAAGGAACCTGAGGGTCCATGAATAACTTAAAGAATATCCCCTCTCTATCCCAACAGGCCTTCCCATATGTAGTCATTAAAAATATAGTAACCCATTCCAAGGCAATGTGGACCGGACTACAGAACCAGGTGCATCCTTGGCTTTCACGCTTCTTGCTTGGTTCATGTCCTGACATCCAAATAGCACCACAGCCTTTATCTATTAAGAAGTCCCATTTTCTGGATGCTACTTTGAAATCTGAGGATCCTTTCCACATAAATTGACCCTAATGTTTGGTGAATTCGAAACAACTTTAAGTTAAATGCCTAATATAACTTATGGGGGAGAAAGCAAACTGGGTGGGAGGCAATGAGGGGCCGGATGGGTCCCCTGCACAGCCACCCATGTGTGTGCAGCGACTAGGCATGCAGCTGAGATCTGGCGGCCTAAGGTCAAGAGGAAACTGCCTTGCTCACTGTGACAACAGTATGTTTTAACAGAACATTTGGGAGAGTTTTCGTGAATTACTGCACACCTTGAGCTGCTTTATAAAGATAGAATAAGCTGTGCACCTACAAAAAGAAGGTAAGGCAACAGAGGTAAAAACTGACAGCAGCAGAAAGGAATTTCAAACTAAGTGAAATCAGTTTTCAAGCCAGGCAGATCTCCATTTGACACATGGCCCCACCACTCAGTACCACCGTGATTAGAAATCAACAACTGCACCTCTGTAAGCCTCATTTTCTTCACTTGTAAAATGAAGATGATAACAATATACCTGCTTTCAGGGCTGCTGTGAGGATTATCTATTCTTCTAGTTGGCCCATGATATAAACACGGCATTAAAAGGTGTCTTAAATATTTAAATATACTTTCACAACATCACTCTTGGTGATTGCACAGTATTCCACTGTGCCATGTACTTTAAATTATTAAATGAGCCTCCTCTTGTTGAAATCTAGGCTGTATTAAATGTATTGATATTTTCAGTAAGACTGCGGTTATTTAGACATTCATCTTCAGGCACCTATATCATATTTTTCAGATAAATGTCTAGAAGTAGAATTGTGGAATCAAAAGGAAGATATATATTGCCAAATCATCCTCCAGAAATGTCACACCACCTTGCTCTCCAACTGGCACTACGATCACTTACGAATAATTTTTTGCTACCTTGCTTCCTGAAATGGGCCTTGGACCTCTCTGGCTACGCTGTTTCTTTTGATTTTTTTAAACTGTGCCTTTACAACCACCAGAGTCCGCTGGTCTCACCTCTCAGCTGCTGCAGTGGCTGCGGCATTCATGGCAAAGTGCCGGATGGTGCTCTCCTCCAGGTACTTCTGCTCCCACTTCGTCATGTCGGCCTCCAGGGCCAGGATCCGCTCCTCCTTCTCCCGCACAAGTTCCAGGAGGGCCGGGGCATTGTATTCTGGCATGTTGGCTGGCTGGCCATTTCCTTGTTTCTGAAGGAGTGGAAAAAACATCCTGATGCTCAAAACCACATCAATGCTGTCTGCACAACTGCCCATACAGAACACATGAGGTTCCCTAGATCCTGCAGCAATTCACACACCATGCTACTCCACCTCCACATTCCTCTATTGTAGTTAATTCTCATGGAGCTCTAAAACACAGACAATACTATCCCAGTTTTACAGGTGAGAAATGGAGTTGCTGAGGGATTAAATTAATGGTGCAATGTCTCTCAGCTAGTCAGTAGTAGGGTCAGGATTCAAACCTGGGTCTATCTCCACAGGTCAAGGCCTTTGCATATAAGAAGTGGCTTGTCTAACAGCATGCACGTAATTACACCAAAAGCAAGAATAGGAATTAAGTCGTGGCCTCCTAGTCTAGAGTACTTTTCTCCAGAATTCCACGAAGCAATTCCAGGTGTTTGTTTCCCCTAAGGCTGGTGGAGGAAATGGAAGGCAAAGGAAGTGGGAAATGCCCTAATTTGCATGCTAGCTGACTGCAGTGCAGGGAAGGGAGATATTTAACCTGCTCCACTCAGAGGACTGAGAATGAGAATCAAACTAGATAATGCATATGAAAGCAGAAGACCTCTAGCATAAGGCAAGCTCATTTTTCATCCCTTTCTTTTTATCTGTGTTAATAGAGAAAATAAAGCCATTTTCTGGATTGCTCACAAACTGAGGATGTTCATACCTCAGAATCTTTTTCCTTTAATCGGGTACACTATTTCCTCTAAAGAGCATGAAATAGAAGAAGATGGTGTTCTAAGAGAGTTCTGCCTTCAGAGCAGCAGCAGAGATAGGTCGTCTCGGGGTCTCAGGGTTAGGGGCCGAGTCAGAGTGTGGACCAGGCTCCTTAATACTCCAGGGAGAATGATTTCATCGCAGCTAGTCTATGTCCTGGGGTACACATTCCCCTCATGTTTTCCAGTGGTTGCAAATTTAAAATGCAGAGCTGGATGCAAGGTGAGAGGTATGTGAATGCTTTACCCGGAACCACATAATCCCCTAGATTAAGAAAAGGACTGGGGAATTAGCGAGAGCAACAGCTGGACATTCGTGCCGTACTGATGGAATCTAATCCTATCAGAGAGGAAAAAGTAAATGGGCCTATGGGTTTTTTGTAAACCAAATTTTGTTTCTATTCAGTTTTTTAAAGCTACAAATATAAATTATTCTAGGAAGTAGTGTCTTGCCAGTGACCAACATTCTAAGTAGGAACAGAGCAGAAGAGCGTACCTGTTGTCACCTGACCTGTGCAGGAGGGGCACTGACTCCATCTGGCCAGGCACCTAGACTCAGGCAGGAGAACAAATGAACCAGTCCAGCGAGATGAGAAGCTCCTTTATTTTTAGAAACTTTCTAAGAAAAAGCTCCCCATGGCCTCACTAAGCTGCCATCTATGCTTGTCAGTTTCTATCTAAATCCCTTCTGTTACCATCTCAGCTGGCTTATTGTTACAGAATCCTTTTGACCTCACATGGGATCATGACAACTCTTCATAGCCTCCCCCCCCCAATTCAGATCATTAAGAGTTATTTATATAAATGCATGAATGTCAACATTCAAGGGTACAGAGCTAGCTTGGTCTAATGGGTAAGTGTGCTACTGAGAAAAACAGATTAACGGTCCAGTGGGATTCAGCTAGCTAGACAACAAGTATTGACTGAGCATCTACCATGTGCCAGGGATGCAACAGTGAACACTACAGATTAAGTCTTCACTCTCAATGTATTCACATGGGAGGAATGTCTTCATTAGTTACATGACATTGGGCTGGTCCCTTTAGTGTCCCTGTGCCTCATTTTCCTTTTAAAGAACATTCTTCAAGAACCTTCTCTCTTCAATCTCATAGGACTACTGTGGAAGTAAGAGGTGAAACTTAATTTGAGCTCTTTGTAAAGAGATAAAATTGTGAGTTCTTAAAAATGTAAATTCCCAGGCCAGGCGCGATGGCTCATGCCTGGAATCCCAGCACTTTGGGAGGCTGAGGTGGGCAGATCACGAGGTCAAGAGATCGAGACCATCTTGGCCAACATAGTGAAACTCCGTCTCTACTAAAATACAAAAATTAGCTGGGCATGGTGGTGCATGCCTGCAGTCCCAGCTACTTGGGAGGCTGAGGCAGGAAAATTGCTTCAAGCTGGGAGGCAGAAGTTGCAGTGAGCCATGATTGTGCCACTGTACTCCAGCCTGGTGCCTGGAGAAGAGCGTAACTCTATCTCAAAAAAAAAAAAAAAAAAAAAAAGTAAATTCCCTTCTCTCTTTTATCTTTTTTCTCTTTCACTTCCCTCCCAGTTTCTAATGATGCTGAAATACTATTTGACCTCCCACAGTAGAGCAGCAATTACTTATAAAACAGGAACTGTTGATTAAGAGCTTTTCTTTCTGCTAGTTCTATTGTCCCAACCTATTTTCTGTCTCCACCTGCCTTCAATAAGCCACATTTCTGTTGACGTTGTTTTCAATGAGGCTGGAAAATCTGGGGTAAGGGTGGAATTAGGGAGAGGGCACCACAAATACATAAGACTTCAAATGACTCTGAAGGTAGTGATGGTAATGAAAACAGCAGTGAGAGATATTTGTTTTTAATCAATTGCTAAGCACAAGGCATTCTGAGAAGTACTTTGCTCAGATTTTATTTGTAGTTACAAGTGTGAGGTAAGTATAATTTATTTGCCTCTCTTTATAGACAAGGAAGTTGACGCTCAGAAAGATGACTTACTCTAGGCTACTTTTCTGGTGGGAGGCGGGATTTGACTGTGGCTGGTTTAACCCTGGGGCCCATGCTCTGAATCAACACACGATTCCATGCCTCTCTGCCCATCCTCAGTGTACCAGCCCTTCTGGAAAGCTCCAGAAAAAATAACTGGAGCTCACTCGAGGGCTCTGTGTTGTTAGAGGGGGGCCAAGTAGACAGGCTCAGCTGTGTCCTGGCATCAGTCAGAGGGCAGAGCCCTTATTTGGGCTGTGGATTCAACAAGAACTCTAAGCTGCACTCTTCAAAGTTTCCTCAGAATAATGTCCTACGGGAGGTGACGAGTCCACACGGTTGGTCTATTGTCCTGTTGAGGGTGGAGATGACCAGAAGGTTTGTGACAGTGTGACCCCAGCATGCTTTCTAAAGCTGGCAGATAACCACCTCAGACACAGGGACGAAGGAATAGGGTGTGGCGTGGAGGGCAGAAGTCTTTCCCGAGGCTGCTGCCCAAGAACTGGCAGGCACATTCATGAGTTGCCTGAGGGTGAATGAAGAGGAGGGAGTCAGAGAGGCCCTTTTCCCCAACAGGCTAAGCTCCTCAGATGACCCCATGTTCTCAAGTGGACTCCGAGTCGTCCCTGGCGAGGCAAGCAGAGCTGCCCCCCAGACCAGCCCAAAGGTACCAAATAGGAGTTTAGACAAAACTTTGCCATTTTAACAGTATCTGCCACGTGGAACTAGTAAAAAACTCAAGATGTTTCCAGTGGATTTTTTTTTTGTAATAACATTTTAACCTTTTTTGGTTATAAGATAATGTATGCTTACTGGGAAGATTAGAAAATAAAGTAGTATTATAGGAAAAAAATAAAAAATGATACAGGTTGAGCATCCTGAACCTGAAAATACAAAATCCAAAACACTCTGGTCTCAAGCATTTCAGATAAGGGACACTCAACCTGTATTTTATCTTTTTAATGACCATCAAGAACAACAGGAAAATAATCCCTGAATGTATACCATAGGAGGCAGATTAAGGCTCTCATTAGAAACAAACAAACAAGCAGACTGTAATGTTATTTTTAAAGAGATGCTGAGCATCACAGTTCTGTTTAGAGACTGTCTCCTCCTGTTCGATCCACAGCAGCCATACACAGCTGGGGGTCTGCCATCAGCTCCCAAGCACAGATTCAAAATACAAGCAGAGTAATTTCCCAGGAGAGCCTCAATTCTGAAATGTCTGTCCCCACTGGCGCTCCTCAGCCTGTCAGCAGCCTTCATGCACAGCAGGAATGTTGTTGTTGCTGCCTGCGGAAACTGTGTGGGTGAGCACGCACGGCTCTGAGTGTGCATACAGTCAACTGTACTCTGTGGCAATTAAGGCATTTTTCAAATAATTCTAACATCATGCTTCTTGTTCTTCATAAATGACAAGGATAATGGAGGGGAGTCTGGTTTCACAGCACTCCGAAGAGCCAAGGGTAAGTAATCTAACTGTAGGGTGTGGACGGCGTATTGACCAGGAAAGAACATTCTTTCTGTCCTCTAAGAACCGAGATTTGCCTATTTGGTCAGCCAGAGAAAGACTCCTCAGTGTCCACCGTGGGCCAGTGCCACACCTGGAACCAGGGAGAACCCCTGTCCTCAAGTTGGGGGAGCAACGGTCTCAGCAACTGAGCAACAGAGGACAGCTGAAGGGTGTACCTGTGCCAAAGGGTGTGGCACAGGTTATAAGTATCAGATGTCCACAGACAGACCTGCCTTTTCTTACGAGCTATCCACCAAGCCAAGGCTGGGAGGCGGAGGTGGGTTTCTCAGTTTTCTGGGCAGCCTCACTAACACCTCTTTCTCCAGTCAAGGGCACACGCCTAGAGGAACTGCATGGGCCTGCCCTGCGAGAGGGCTGAGCTGGTCTGAGTGCACGTGCACAAGTGTTTTCAAGTGTTTCAACCACAGCCACTATGCCCTATCCAGTAGATAATTCTACGGGGCCCTGCCTTGCATTTCCCTGCTATCCCAATTTAGAGCACACCCTTCACCAGCTGCATAATACAGGTCTCTGTTCATCATGCTGGCTGAGGTGGACAGGCTCATCTGGGGCCAGGAGCCTTTGACCAGGCTTCTTCCTGCTTGCCATGGTGCAGGTGAACCCTGGACTGGGCCTTTCACTCTGCTTACTCCTAGCTGCGTATCATGCTAAGCTGTCACTAGCAGAAAAAAAGAGGCAGCAGGAATAGGAATTTATGGCTTATATTATTTCTAGGGATGGTCTTAAATCCCTTCCTCTCCTTTACCTCTGAGAACTCACTGATCGTCATGCCCTACTAATGTCACCCTTTCTTGGCTCTTCCCTTCAACTCCTCCACGGGTTCTCACTGTCACTACACCTTAGGCTGTACCAACAACCTTCAGGCTGGCCTCTGAGACTTTAACATTCACCCTCCGGACGGTCCTCTGACATCAGAGGGCTCTCTTCCCAATCTCTTGCAGCATATTTCTCTCCAGCTTAAAAACCTCCCAGTTGTTGGCACTCTGTTAACTACAGGAAAAAGCCCAGTCTCTCAGCTTGACCAAATGCCGTCCACAAGTGGCCTTGGTCTCCTCACCAGCCACTGCACTGGGCATTATCCCTAGCTACCCACACCCCACTGCCCTGGACCTGCCATGCCATTTCATGGCCCTGTCCTTTATACATCCTCTTTCTACCTCTGATGTTCTTGCCCTTGAATGCCCAACAAACTCATCTTTCAATGTCCAGCTCAAATGTCCTCCTCTCTGAAGTAATCTAATGCTGGATTCCCCCTCTCCCCAGCCCCAAGCTGGTGACCACTTTCTCTCTGTGAGGACGTATGTCACTCCAGTGAGTGGACTGTTCACCTCCTCTCCTGGTCGCTATATGGGTTCACTAAGGACAGGGAGTTCTTGTTTCCCTCTGAATCCTGAGAGCAAGGTGCAGCATCTGGCCCGCAGGGGATGTTCCATACATTTGCTGGGTGAACATATCCAATTCCTCCACCAGCCCATGCCCAGTTCCTTACCTGCTGGGTTCTCAGCGCGTCCAGCTCTCTCTCCAACCAAGTCCGCAGTCTCCGCTCCATCTGCTCTCGCTTCTCACATGCAGACTGCAGCTGGGTCAGGGCCTGCTGCAGCTTCTCGACTTTCTCAACATATGCTTGCTTCTCTCGTAACTGAGTTGAGGAAAGTAAAAAAGAGCACAGAATTTAGACCAGTGATTCTCAAAGCTGGGATGGAGGAGGTGGGGTCAGATTACCCAGCGATCTTATTTAAACTACAGGTACATGTACCTCCCACCTCCCTAGTCCTATCCTCCAAGTGCGTTGGAACAGAAAAAATTTACACATAGGCTACCAGTTACTCCTACGATGTCTAGGATGTTTGGAATTGAAGACCCTACTCGGACACCTGCTTTTGGTAACTTATGCAGCTTTGAGCTCAATGCTTGGTTATTGCTTAATAATTTCTGCATTTTCAGGCATTGGAAGTGAGGCTATAATGAGTTTTTGCACGTATGTTTATTGCAGCACTCTTTACAATAGCAGAGACATGGAAGCAACCCAAATGCCCATCAACAATAGACTGGATAAAGAAAATATGGTACATATACACCATGGAATACTATGCAGCCATAAAAAGGAATGAGATCATGTCCTTTGTAGGGATGTGGATGAAACTGGAAGCCATCATTTCCAGCAAACTAACACAGGAAAAGAAAAACAAACATTCCGCATGTTCTCACTCATAGGTGGGAGTTGAACAATGAGAACACATAGGCCAGGGAAGGGAACATCACACACAGGGGCAAGTTGGGGGGTGGGGATAAGGGGAGAGAGAGCATTAAGACAAATAGCTAATGCATGTGGGGCTTAAAACCTAGATGACGGGTTGGTAGGTGCAGCAAACCACCATGGCACACATATATCTACATAACAAACCTACGTGTTCTGCACTTGTATCCTGGAACTTAAAGTAAAATTTAAAAATAAAATAAATCAAATTTGTTAAAAAAGAGTTTTTGTATCATGAAGAAATTCTTATTCTGTAAGTCAAGCGAAAAATCCAGAATCAAAAATTATATACAACATTATCATAACAATGTCATCTGTTTATCTATCCATGAAAGAAAGGCAGGAATGAAATACTTAGAGCATTAAGCATGCTTATCTATATAACAGAATGGCAATTTCCTCTTTATTCTTTTCTACATTTTTTCAAGTTTTCTACAATAAGCATAAATTATATTTATAATAATTAGGTATATATGTATATATGTATGTGTACTTATTTATGTATGTGTGAATAAATAAAAAAATTTTCTTATTATAGATATCTATGGAGTAACTTTGTCATAAAAATTTCAGAGTCCTTTATAGATTGGTAGTTGGCAGCCTTAAAGAGATGGGAAGTGCATAGTGAATATTTAAAAACACAATAACCAAGGAAATGGAAATTAAGGTTAAAATAGTCCATGTACATGTCATATCAGGTATGGATTTAGAATTATGATCAACAACTTTCAATTCTTACTCTCAGAATTTGTGTTCTTTCAAGTAGGAGTTTGGCCCATGTTCATAAATCCTGGGCGTATTGACAGCATTCTGAGAACTGGCTGGTGCCAAAAATCAGGCTTAAACATCAACTTGATTTGGTCCTGAGTGAGATGACACCCAATGCTATTTCCTGTCATTCTGCACCTGGGGGTATTCAATCCTGAGTTCAGTGATGACACTGGCAAGTTGGAACATGCTATCGATTTCAGAACTTGCGGCTAGGTGAGCTTTCTGACTCAGCAGGCAGCACTACCATGAGTTATGCCTATATCCTGTTGTAACTGAAGCCACTGCAATAAAATGGAGATGCTCTAACCTTTCAAGGAGGAGACAGCAGCTTTACACTTTTTTACACCTGTTCTTGGGATCCATTTTCATCTGGCCCTTTCGTTCCTTGTGCTTTTGATTGCCCAATTCCACAGGCTTCTGAAGACCTACTAAGCGACGGTTCCTGCAGCCTCATCTGACAAAATATTTTGTGTGCGATTCATACACCACTTACCATGTCTTCCACTGTATATACTTTTCTGAATGTGTAGCCACTAGAATATAAGCACCAAAAGATTTGCTGATTTTGGTCCCTGCTGGGCAGTGAACAGGGTGTACCCAATGCCTGGAAGAGTGCTTAGCACTTAGTAGACATCCAATAAGTATTTGTTAAATGAATAACTATTATCCCTAAGCAATTGCAAGAACCTTGACGGCAGGAATCTGTCTCCTTTACCTTTGTGTCAACCTTAACTCTAGTGAGGCATATATCCTGTTGAGGATGATTAATAGCAGTAATTACATCAGCCAGCATTCCTGGAGCACTACCATGAATCAAGCATTGTGCTTTATATGTAGTACTTCATTTAATCCTCCAAATAACAACAGTAAGAGGGGTAAAGTCCTTTATTATCTCCATTAGAGATGAGGAAAGTCTTCAAGGTTACGTGACTTGCTTAAGGTCACACAGCTGACAGGCAGTGGAGCCAGGATTCTCATTTACAGCAGTCTGCTCTAGAGTTCACTCTTACCCACTGTGGTAAATTACAGTAGGCTCTCGGTATCTGAACTGAATTAAGTCCCTTAAAGGAAACTCTAATTAGAAAGGAGTGATGCTGGAAGCAGACCTATGAGACATTCTAGAGAGGCTACATTCAACCAACCAAAGATTTCATGTGAATATAACAATAAAAAAGACCTATAATGGTGGTTATAACTTATCTTCAAGAAGCACAACTAATTTTTACTTTAACAGAAATGTTAAAACTAAAAGATTTTTTAAACCACAATTTTCCTTAGCTCCACTCATGGAGATGGAGATGCCATTTCAGTGATGACAACTATGAGAAGCTCCAGCCTCCCTTAAGCATAACAGATCTCCTGTCTTTAAGGAGTGAGGTCACTTTCTGCGGCAAATGCTTTCACATTTAATACGTTCCTCAGTGGCAACACAGAAGACACCATGGGGGCTGCTGCCCTGGATCCTTATGCTAGCATTAAAATGGTAGTTTCTATACAAGACTTGTGGGGTTTTAAAGGCTTTCAATGGGCAAGACCCTCATTTACTCCATCATGTTCCTCCTCAGCTGATTTATCCTTGTGTTTGAAATTTGATGAAATATCCCTGTTACTTGCATCAGGGGAGGTTTTCTGACAGTCTCTTCTATTCAACAACAGTTGGGTTAGTAACAATACTGTTTCCTGTGTGCCCAGCAACAAGCTAAGCACTTCAAGCAGACTTTCTCAGTTAAGACTCTTCCAGACTTTGGGCTTCTGCTTCCTAGAATGGATCCTGCTCAGGTCAGCCTGCATAACACAGAGGCACCTGCCACCACCACCACAGGGCGCTGGAAAGTGTGAGGCAGTAGGCCTCTGGCTGTCTGCCCTCCACCTCTGCTCCTTTTCTTCTTCTTCATCTACAACCTGGATTCCTTGGCTTGGACCTTGGAAATGGTCATTTTAATTCTTTGGTCAGGCTTCAAGGAAAAGCCTACCTCACAACACTTAAACTAAAGGGTTGATTTCATCGGAAACTACTAAATGCATGATGACTAAATAGGACACGTGTCAACCGATGGGCTGTAGGCTGGGCTTCACACCGAGTGTGAGGGCTTTGCTGACGGGATTCTCATGTGCTTTTCCTACTTTGCCTGCCTCTAGAATGCATAAACTCTGTTTTTAATCACTTTTTTTTGAGAAGTTTCCCACATCCCTCCCCTGTCTCAACTCCTTGGAATTGGCTCTGGTTAAAGTAGCCAGGTTAGGAAAAGAAAGTGAAAGCCCTCAGGGCTCTGCTTCCCCTCTCCTTCCCCCAAACCCCACAGCCTGGTCTCACCTCCTCTTCCAGCTTGATGACCCTGGCCTGGGCATTGCTCAAAGCCTGGTCCAGGATCTCGATGTGTCTCCGATGGTCCTCACTCGCAGTCCGCACTGCTGCTAACTCCATTTGTAACTTCTCCTTTTCCTTCAAGAATTCTTTGTCTAGAAGGGAAACAAGAACAAAACTACCTCTATCAGAATTGCTCACCCTCTAGGCTCACAGCCAGTCTACATCTGGCAAGAATTAAAAATAAAAAAGCATGCAAACAGGGGAGGACTGAATTGCTGTTTCTGCTGCCTTTTAATACTGGTGGTAGGAAGTGTAATGGTTTTCTCAAAGACCACTGTCAATGGTAGATACATTCCAGGCCACACTTGTGAACAATACACAAAGAACTAGTGACCCCATATCCTCCATAACTCACTTCTCTACAACACTGGCTTTCATACTTCAAATTAATCTTGTATCTACCATTACTTTTTATGCTTACAAACTTCCCTGCTTCGATCTTCCAAATCTGTGATGAAAGGGTAGGTAATATTAATAATAATACTAACATTATCATTCATAGAAAAATAAACCAAGGTCCCGATAGGTAAGCTCTTTGCTGAGGCTAGACAGCAGAGAGGGACCTGAAGAAGAGGACACTGCCTCTTCTCCCTTTCTGTGGCATTTGAAATGGTACCTCTGAAACTTCCTTCCCAATCCATGGAAAACAGGCATGTGAGAGACCTAAACAAAGGGGTCGGTAGCAGCCCACTAGCGCTGCCTGCCCGCATCCACAGCCCTGACGGGACCAAAGCATTTTGTACTTTCTGTGCAAAGTCACTGATATTTGAGCACCCAGTCCTAGGTTTGGACAACATCTCAATGGGCATGGTGCCTGCTGGCCTTGTCCAAGCTCTGGAGGGCACTCAGGTATTACTAAACAGGCAACCTGGAAATGAACCACAGGATCTCAGAGCTTCTACCTGGTTATCAACCTAAGCATAAAAGTCCTTCTCTTTGTTAAGGGCCACCAAGTATACACTGATGTTGACCAGAAGCAATAAAATGATAGTCTGAGCTCAAGAATAGAAGCCACAGCCTAAGCTTCTCATGTTCTGCAAATCCATGATCACTATTTTTGCTATGTCACAATGATAGCTTTTAGATAGAGTCCTGAGTTAACAAACACCCATCCCTTCCCCTCCAACACCTCCCCATACATACATACGTGGTCTCAGCATTTGCTACTGGCTTGATAAGCAGTATCATATTGTAGCTAAAGAAAGGATTTTAGCATGAGAAAGACCTGGATTCAAACCCTAGGCTAACTGTTTTCCAATTATGAGGTCTCAGGTGAGGTATTTAATCTCTCTGTGCTTCAGCTCCCTCACCTATCAAATGGCAATGGTAACATTTACATCACAGTGTTAGGATGATGCTGTTGATGAAGATGATGGTTATAAAGTATAAAGTGACCTGAGTACTCAGGACTTTGTTTTGGTTATTACAGATTCCCTGAGCCAATAAGAGCACCTGACTCCAAAATATTGTTGAATGAATGAATGAGTCTTCATTATGTGCCAAGTTCAATGTCCACTGAACAATAAATCATAGCTCCTGTTAGCTATTAGGTAGTCAGTATCCTCGTGATCTCCTAACACTCTTTGTTACACAGCTGTCCACTCAACCTTCAAATCTACTGCTTGCTTACAAACCACTATGCATCAGATGGCCAGTACTGACCATGAATACCACTGGTTCCTTCCTCTGCCCAGGCTCCCTAAACCCTAGTGTATACTACAAAGATGTGGAGATTGGACAAAAGCTACATTAGTTTCTGGAGTGTTTTGCAGACCTCTGTAATTCATGGTCAAACATCTCTGTACTGAATTTGGTGACTTTAGACTTCAAGCTCCAGAAATATCATTTAGTATCACTCACACTGGTTCAGAACTCCTTGTCCACTGATAGGAAGTAGTGCTGTCAATTATAAAGTTTTAAAAACAATGTTCATGACAATAGTAATAATAATATCTTTCCATGTTTGTTGAGTAAGTACTGTGTTCCAGGAATGATTACTTATAGTAGTCCTTTTATTCTAAAGTTTACTGTATGAGGTAGGCATCATAATTCTTATTTTCTAGCTGGGGAAAATGCCACTAAAAAAAAGGATAAGTAACTTGCCACAGAGGTGATGATCATCAATGGTAGAAACAGAAGTCGCATTTTTATCTAATGTGTATTCACAAACACGTCCCTGTACTACTCTTCCTTTGTAAGCATGCATAAGGATAGAAGAGCCCCATGATAACACAGCTTATTATTGCACAGATTTAACTTATGTCACAGGTCATATATCACAGAACACAGCAATTATGTTCACATATGTATCCATTTACAAATATTAACTAATGAAGCATCTACTACACAGAGGCATCACAGTACTGGTTAAAAGCATGCGGCTAGAATCGAACTGCCTGGGTTCATACCCAGCTCTTCCACTCATGGTTCTGTGACTCAGGTAGTAAACAAACCTCTTTGTGCTTCAGCTTCTTTGCCTTTAAAGTAAGCATCACAATAGTACCTATTTCAAAAGGCATATAGTAAGTTCCCAATGAACGTCAACTTCGGTAACACTGTGGTTATTATTGTTGTTACAGAAGTATGATAAATTCTGAGGCTACAAGGTGAGTAGGATGTACCATTCTGCACTTGAACTGGTGGGAAAAGATGCAAGGACATGAGCAAAGCCAATGTGAAAAGGTGCTCTAACAGGTGCATGCACAGGGTACTATGAGAACATAGGACAGCTAGTTCAGGGCAGGGAGTAAAGAAGACAGGGTATCAAGGCAATGAGCCTACAAGGTGGGCTAGCTATGCTCTCCAACTGTTGGAGACATGGGGGACTCTGAAGTGTATCAGACTCACTCAAAGAAGTCACCCTTCGGGAGATATCAAGGGAGAGTTCCATGGTGAAACCACCTCATCGGAAGGTCCTTTAGTTTGTTATTAGCTAAGCCTTTTAGGGTGGATCTCCAGAAAGACAAGTCTCATGATGAATTTTTGGTAGGGCTCGAATATATATACTGAGAATTCCTAGAACAGGCAAGTTGACACAAGAGAATTCTTGCCCAGAATGGTCTGTTTACTCAGTGGATATGAATTATCCTGAACTGTGTGGAGTAGGGAGCTGTTTGGCCTGATGGCTCTGGTCCCATTTACATAGAAGGATGTCTGCTCATACACTGTTTACTCTTGAAACCACAGTGATGGCACAGGCTTTGTGGCCAGGCCGACCTGGTTTGATTCTGGCACCTTCACATAGCAGTTCACCTTGGCCACGTGACTTTACCTCTCTGAGACTCCATCACCTCAAATGAAACTCACAAGATCTATTTTGAGAACTGCCGGTGAGGATTAAAATAAGTATCAGTAAAATACCTAACACAGGACTTGGCACATAATACTTGGTAAGTAACAACAAGAGCTAACATATATTCCTAGGGACTTACCACGTCCCAGCCACTGTTCCAAGGGCTTTACCACATGTAATCCTCACATAAGCTCCATTTGACAAATAGAAAACTGAAGCCAAACAAGCTACGACACTTGTACAATGTCGAATCGTGGTCCCTTTTGTATCTCTACCCACAGGTTAGTCTCCCTTGCTTGAGGAAAGAACACAAGTAGGGGGAAAGTAGAAACAGGCCCAATAATTCAAAGATGTCCTCTTTCGGTCTTACCCTTCTCCTTTGCCAGTTCTGGGTAAGGTTCCAAGTGGACACTGCTGAAACTGTTTCTGCGATTGCTCTCTGAGCACTAAGCCTAACTGCCAGCTGAACCACAGGACAGAAGACCCTATTCTACCATCTTAGCAACTTCTCTTAAGAAATACTGAGGGTGGATGTGTGTATAAGGTCAGAGCTCTCTATGTGCTGGGCTGTGGCTTTAAATTCAGTGCTCCCACTTAATGGCTGGGGCTTCTGAGGATAGCAAACCTGTTAGCCAGAACTTCCTATATAGAAATTCATTTCTAGGGCTTTCTGATATAATGGATTTTTGAGAAGTTTTTCCCTACCCCATGTAGCTAGAGAGATAAGAAGTCCAGCTACTGGCATGCTTGATCAAGGAGCGTCTGAGTCACTGGAGTGCTTGGTAGGTAAAAGATGGGTATTTGCTATGGTTCAAACGTGGTCCCCCCAAATTTCATGTGTTAGAAACTTAATCCCCATTGTAACAGTATTAAGAGGTGGAGGTTTTAAGAGGTGATTAGGTCATGAGGGTTAAGCTTCATGAATGAATTAATGCTGTTACTGTAGGAGTAGGTTGGTTATTGTGGGAATAGGCTACTGATTACAAAAATGAGTTCTGCTTGATTCTGTCTCATGGGATCACTTCTGCCTTCTGCCCTTCAGCCATGCAATAATGCAGCAAAGGCTCTCACCAGATGCTAGTGCCATGTTCTTGGACTTCCCAGCCTCCAGAACTATGAACCAAACAAACTTCTATTGTTTGTAAATTACCCAGTCTGTGGTATTCTGTTACAGCAGCAGAAAATGAACTAATACAGTATTCTTTTCCTTTTTAAGCTGAAATCAAGGTTTGACACTTAACAGACTGGATGTGGGGGATTTAGATCTCTCTGGAGAGAGAGAGGGACAGAGAGGAGAAGAGAAAGGAGAGAGAGAGAGAGGGGTGAAGGCATAAAAATAGACCAAGCTAACTCTGTTCAAGCTCCAAATTTCAAATGTTTCCATAGTGATACATAACTAGCCCATTTTGGCACCTGCTTCTGGAGAGTCAGGTATCTTTCTGGCACTTCTCAATGAAGGTTCTTGGATGTAGGAAGAGCGGCTGGTGGTGACAGAGTTAAAGGAGGAGGAGGCAGGCACAACAATAAACCTTGGAAATGTCAATGACTGATTTTAGAAGTACAGTCCCTGGGACTCTCTGAGTGAAGACAGCTTAAAGGGCATTACCAGAGAAGAGGCTACAGACAAAGGAGACAGCAAGTAGGGAGGCTGAGGGAGCCATGTCCAACAGTGTCCAGGTCCTCTATGTACCATGCCAGAGCCCCAAGTCCAGCACTGGAGGTTCACTCAGAGAATGAACCTCTGTGTGAAGCCAGTCCTTCCTAACCTGGAATGCTCTATGAAACAGACAATTTTCATGGAATCTGCCCAGCTAGTCCAGTGCTGATCAACACCAATGGCATTAATTCTGTTAACTAGAAAGTTCTCCACAATGCTGCTGAAATGAACTCCTCTTATGTAAAGATGTCCAAATAATTATCTCCCACATTATCCCTCCCTAATGTTTCTCCTCCTATTTCTTCTTCCTCAGTGATCCCTCAGCTCCAAGGTCCCTGGCACCATATGTGATAATACTAAACAAATGTTGGAGGGGATTCTATTCCAATGGACAGCCACAATTTATAGAGTAATTGAGGGGCCAGATTTATTAGAAAGTCCTTGTTGATACCAAAGGTAATTTCTCTTTGAAGTTGTGGGAGTAGAAAGACAATAGGAAGATATTTCATTTACTTTACTGTCTACAAAACTATTTAAGTTTTGTAAAAAAAAAAAAAAGATATTCCAACTCAGGGGGCCTTTTCTTAACATTTGCCCACACCTCCTCACCCCAGTTTGAGTCAAACTGATGAACCTAGACACTAAAAAAAAAAATAGAATCCAAAAAGAGCACTGTTTACAACACATATGAGTGATCTATTCAGAGGCTTATTTGATGCAGAACAACATGAAACACGATCTACTTTTTAAAGCCACACATTAATTCACAAACAATAAAGTAATTTGATACAACGCTGACCTAGAAGCCACTGGTTTGATTTTTTTGTTGTCTTTTTAAAATTTGCTGATGGTTTACTGGGTAAGGAGCCTTGTTATCTGGGGAAAGGGTCTTCAGCTTTCTGCTGTCCCTGAGCTCTGGTGCAGATTACCAGAGTTCTGCCAGGCAGCTGGATACATAGGCTGCAAGCGGGTGGTTAAGTGAGTATATTCACAAACAGGATCACTCCAGCGACGGCTGGTTTTTAAATGGCAGAGATAGTGGAGTGTTTTTAAATGAGTTCTGTAATAGGGAAAATTAAGAGGGGAATTCAAACCAAACTGTTCTGCAGAGGGCTGGGAGAGAGAGAGGGAGAAGGAAAGGAGAGAAGGGACATTGAGGCCAAGGGGGAAGGAGAGGAGTTCTGAAGATGAACTCATCTCAACCAGAAAGTTCTTCAGCTGTCCTGCATTTTACATATTGGGTTTCCACACTTTCTGAACTAGAGTTCTGAGTTTGAAAGCTACTAGTTTAGACATTACAAAAGAGACAAAGATTTGTGGAAATGGCTGCTGTTAAAATGTGGGGGAAGAAATCTTCTGGAGAGATGGATAATATGGGAAAATGAGGTAAAGCCTAAAGTGCAATGGATTTACTCAAACTCTGTTGCCTAAATGTAAAAAAGAACCGGAATGTCACTGTTTACACAGTACTGGGCAGCAAAATTCTTCTAAATTGCTAATTACTTTTCAAGGCCCACTTTTTTTTTGAGGTGGGGGGAGTGTGGTTCTCTAATGGGTCCTTGCTATATTCTGCCTTGCACTCCGGGTCCAGTGGTTGACATGTGTCTGTCTCATTTATCCTACTGGATCTCTTCATAGTGACTGAGCTCTCTTCACAGTGCATCGAAACCCTCTGTCGTTGTAGGACTTTAAAGATCTAAGATAATTGATGTGACTTATACGTGAAGAAATGTAAGTTTAGGCAGCAGCTTATCAAATTAGAGGATGCTATTGGCACATAATCAAATTCTAACTGAGTCTTTAAAACAGTTTTCAAATACTTATCAAAGCCTAACCACAAAATCTTCTATTGGTCTAATGTAGGAAAACACCACATTTTTTGTCTTAACATAGTTATAATATTTTTGTTATTTTATATAATGTATCTATTGCTGTTATGCAGAACCCATAGTGAGCTTGAAATATCAAAAGTAAAATACCTCAGATAGGATTTGGTAAAATATTTATTTGACTCTCTACCTGTACAAGTTCTCTTAAATACAATTTTCTCTGATCTAGTCATTCTTCATAGTATATTTTACTTCTGAAAATTGTGCTTACACCTGTAGGTATAATTCACAGGTTTTTTACCCACCCAAGTTTATTGCATATGCAGTTTACAAACCTGAAGAGACACCCATTCATCCAGCTCAGCTTCAATGTACTATTCAACCTTTTACTTAATTATTTTGTTTTACTTGAAATAAAAATGTACTGCTACTTCAATATCACTGCTGACCCCATAATAACAAACTAGACAATGAATTAACAATATCACATAAATACAGGAAGCACAGGGCTCTTGGTTTCGACTATACACATATTCACGATTCCATTTTAAACCAAACCTGAAGACTTAAACTTTTTGTAACCACCACTGAAGAAAAGTGTTTTTTTGCCTTCTTTTTTCTTTCTTTCTTTTCTTTTTTTGAGACAGAGTCTGGCTCTGTGGCCCACGCTGGAGTGCAGTGGTGCGAACTCAGGTCACTGCAACCTCTGCCTCCTCCCGGGCTCAAGTGATTCACCTGCCCAGCCTCCAGAATAGGTGGGATTACAGGTGCGTGCCACCACGCCCAGCTAATTTTTGTATTTTTAGTAGAGACAGGGTTTCACAGTGTTGGCCAGGCTGGTCTCAAACTCCTGACCTGAAGTGATCGGCCCACCTCAGCCCCCCCAAAGTGCTGCGATTATAGGTGTGAGCCACCATGCCCAGCCTTGCCTTCTCTTTCTTAATATAAAAACAGACACCTCCTAGTTGCAGATATGACAAAGTAAGACCCTCCTGGACGATTTAACTCCTGCGTAGAGAACAACCATAAAACCTGGCCATAATATAAAGAGTAACGATCTGAAAGTGTTAAAATGTGAACAGAAGCAGACAGTTTCTGGTGGGGAAGTAGCAGCTCGCTTACAGAGGTGACGAGGAGCCATACTAGCTGTATAAGTTCTGTACCTTGATTGTGCTGATTGTTACATTTTAGGAAATGGGCCATTTAAATGTGTAAATTTTATTGGATGTAAATAATTTCTTAAATAAAACAAAGGTATAAAACAAATATAGGTATATATAATATATATATAATATGTATATACTTCTACTTGTTTTAACTAAGGCATTAAGGCATTATTATAATATGATACATTATAATAAAAATAATATGTATATATTATAATAAAAATAAATTTTTATAATATGGCATTATATGTACATATTATAATAATACATACATATATATATATATCACACACACACACACACATACACACAAATATATATGTTTTTTAAGTGGCCTCTGAATCGCAGATACAGCTTAACCAAAGCTTTCCCCAAAGACAGAAGTTATGCTGGGGGAAATTATTACATCTGGTGGAAAAAGTTGTTTATGCTAGGACTGATCAGGAATAAAGAAATGTGTTGTCTACAATTACATTCTCTCCCTTCTTTTAACTTCTGCAACTCCTCCCATTGTCATTTTTGCAACTTGCTTTGAATAGATTCCTTTTTTCCCCTTCTTTCCACCAAACCAGTCTTTGTAAGCAAAACGAAAATTAGTAACAGATGCAAGCTTATTTTTAATGGTCTAAGACCAAATTTTCTGGACTTAAAACAAACACTTTGTCCCCTTAAAAGTTCTCTGAATCCATTAAGATACAGCTGTAGGCTCTCACTATAATTCGTGAACTAAAAATACTTTTGAAAACTAATTGTAAGAAACCACACCACAGAGTTACTCATTGTATTCTGCTTATTTTTAAATTTTTGTCATCCGGAGAATACAGTAATTTCACAGACATTTTGAGAAAGCTTTAAAAAAAAAATTAACTCTAAGCTCTATTCTGATCTGAAGAAAATAAATTTGGGGTAGCGGGTATCTGAAGAGGATACACTGGATTATCCAACAAGGCCTTTTATTATAATTAGCTCCAGTTCAAAGATAGATGTAAAAGCCAAAGGCACAGAATGTTAATTCCAGTAGTTGGAACTCACTTGAGAAGATCTGAATATATCAGTATTAATTTACAGCACTGGGCTCAATAATTTGCAACCAAGTAAGACTTCTAGTATAAAAATTTTCTAGTATAAAAACTTTGTTCATTTACCATCAAGGATCCTTCGCAGTGTAAAAACTTGAAATCCTCAGTCAATCCCAGAGCCAAGAGAGTTGACCTTTTGGAAAAAGTGAAGGAAAAACTAAGAAAAAGGAGGTCCTAATTCTAGTTATGGTTTAGCCATTAAATAGTCGATCACTCTGGTTGCAGTTTCTTCTTTGTAAAATGTGAATGCTACACTAATGAGCTCTACAATCGTCGGGGAGTCTAACATTGCCACCTTTTACACTCCAACATCTCTCTGCTTGCCTGATCTGTAGAAGGTGGCTTCCCCACGGCAGTTCAGGATGAGTATGGGCTCCAGAATCAGAAAGACCTGGGTTCAAAATCTGTCTGCTTCACTTATCAGCCTGTAAGACCATGGACAAGTTAATCTTCCTGTGCCTTAGTTTCCCCATCTGTAAAATACCTGCAGTACTTACCTCCAACGTTTGTTTGGAACAGTAGAAGAGACAATGTGCCTGTGGAAGCTAGCAGAGTGCTTGGCTCATACTAAGTGCTCAATTAGTGTTCAATTAATGTTTGCAGCTGTTACCATTGTTAAATGACCACAGCTGGCTGGCCTGAACAAGGCAAGACCTGAAGGATGGAAACTGGGAAGCAAACCTGCAACTCCACCTGAGGATACACTTTTTAACCAGCAGATCCACAGCCTCCAAAGACACTGTCATTCATGGTGGCCATCAGATGGCTGGTTAATGGGCTCTGCTTCTGAAGACACATGCACTGCTGGTAACCACACTTGTAACCCTTAAGGTACTCTCCAAATCTGATATCCATATCTGCAGGCCCCATTTTACAGTAGGATGCTTATGGTGAGAATTTATGGCACCACTGGGAGAGGCACCCTTAAGACCTCACTCTCCAGCCAATGAACTATCATGGCTAACCACAGGGCTAGTCCTGCCCAGCCCTATCTCCATCATTAGCTAATTTTGAATCCTCACTGGGTAATTAAAATTTTTCACTGCGTTCTGGGTCTCAGTTTTCGCTGTTTTTCTAAAATGATAGTAATTATTTTCCCCTGATGTGGGATTAAGAGAGAAAATAACAATTATATCCTGATTTATACATTAAGGCAGTTTTCGAAGTAAGATCTAGGGAATACATTTGATGTTCTTTGTTTTGCATCCTCCTTCAATATTTTCTCCTTTTCTTAGGGTTCCTCCTTCTTCCTTTTCCATGACTAGTTCCTGGAACTGAGGTCGGCAAAGTATGACCTGCGGGCCAAACCCAGCCCACAGCCTGTTTTGGTAAATAAGGTTTTTATTAGAACACGGCTATACTCATTTGTTTATGGATCATCTATGGTGGCTTTGGGGCTACAAGGACAGAGCTGAGTAGCTGTGGCTCTCAAAGCCTGAAATATTTACCAGCTGGCCCTTAACAGAAAGAGTTTGCTGACTTGTGGCCTAAAACACAGTGAGTTGATAGTAGATAGTCTATGACTGTTTGCTGGAATAAATGATAATGATCATTTCATTTGATGTCCAGAAAATATTTATTAAATGCCTCTAAGTGCCAGGTATGATGCCAGGTTCTGAAAATACAATGAGTTGCCACTGCAATGTGAAGATGACAGACAGGGCCCCTACCTTTATGGTGTGTACAGTTTAGTGGGGGAAGATAGAAAAGGATTATCCAAATAATTACTTATTTACAGTTGTGATGAGTGTTTACAGAGGAAAAAAGTACACAGTGCTGGGGGAGTATACAAAAGGAAGATTTAACCATATCTCAGGAACTCTTCCCTAAGCAACTGCCATTTAATTTAATCTTAGGCCTGAACGTGGATTTCCTGGTTCTGAATTGTTAGGGAAAGCAAGGGTTCCCTGATGCCAGAAGAAATGCAAATGGATTTTAGTATGTTTTTCAGTTTGTGCTTACTCCATCCATCTGGCTAAGTAGTGCAAGGAATGTTAAAAAGTTTAAGATGCTTGATTCTTCAACCTTATATATAACAGGAAAGCCAAACAAATAAATAATTTTAAAACCAACAACATGAAAATCATAACCCATGTTTAGTTCTTAAAGGCCAGACAACAACACATGACCAAGAGGCATTCTTCAGTCAGCTCCATTCTTTAAGCATGGCAAATCAGAGCCTAACTTGAGCCTAAATTGAGTAACATTAATTTTCACACTTGGGGGAGGAGATTTGATTGAACATAAACAGATGCCCTGCAGGCATTGTGCACTTCTGGTTGTCATGTAGGTCTGAAGTCTCTCAGTGCTGCCTGTCAAGGTTGATCAAGTGGGCTTAAGCACTCACATGCTTTGCTTTCCAAAGTCAGTGAGGCTCAGTAAACTACGCAGGCATTCTTTGGGGAACACAGCCCACTCCCCTACCCTGAAAGTTGGCAGGTCCTTCTGGAGAAGGTGCATGCCAAAATAGATGCAAGGAGGCAGGGAGAAGTGTTGCAGAATACATGTATTTTATCAACTCTGCTTCACATTTCCTATCACTGGTTAGCCCTCTGAGCTCTGGTGGCTAAACTGGGAGATTCAGCCACCAGAAAAGGAGATTCTATTTCCTATTACTTTAAAGGAAATAGAGGTGGAGGCAATTAAGCATCTAACTTCAGTTCTCTGAGTCTGTGAGACACCAGGACTCAGGAGATGCGTCAACTGATCCAAGACAATTTGCTGGATCTGGACCTATAAAACATAACTGCATAGTCCTACTAAATGGAACGGTCATCTTTCAGGAGAATCAGTTAACACAACTTACTTGATCAAAATGATGTCACTCTGGCAGGCTTCCTGGACAATCCTTCCCCTTTGCCCATGGTATAGATCTGCAGTGTCCAGCATGGCCTATGGATTGGATGCTGTGAGCAACTGGCCAGTTGCTACCAAAACCTTTATAGGCAAGGCATGGTGGCTCACGCCTGTAATCCCAGCACTTTGGGAGGACGAGGCAGGTGGATCATGAGGTCAAGACATCAAGACCATCCTGGCCAACGTGGTGAAATCCCATCTCCACTAAAAATACAAAAATTAGCTGGGCGTGGTGGTGTACGCCTGTAGTCCCAGCTACTTGAGAGGCTGAGGCAGGAGAATCACTTAAACTGGGGAGGCGGAGGTCACAGTGAGCTGAGATTGCACCACTGCACTCCAGCATGGTGAGAGAGTGAGACTCCATCTCAGAAAAAAAAAACAAAACAAAACAAAACAAAAAACCTTTACATACCAGGCCAATTCTCACCTCCAACATATCCACAGCAGGGTAAATGAGAAGGAGTTTTTATGGTGTTAGTTCTTATGTTTAAATCTTTAATCCATCTGGAGTTAATTTTTGTATAAGGTGTAAGGAAGGGCCCCAGTTTCAGCTTCCTGCATATGGCTAGCCAGTTTGCCCAACACCATTTATTAAACAGGGAATCCTTTCCCCCATTGCTTGTTTTTGTCCGGTTTGTCAAAGATCAGATGGTTGTAGATGTGTGGTGTTGCCTCCAAGCCGTCTGTTCTGTTCCATTGGTCTATATCTCTGTTTTGGTACCAGTATCATGCTGTTTTGATTACTGTAGCGTTGTAGTATAGTTTGAAGTCTGGCAGTGTGATGCCTCCGGCTTTGTTCTTTTTGCTTAGGATTGTCTTAGCTATGTGGGTTCTCTTGTGATTCCATATGAAGTTTAAAGCGGATTTTTCCAGTTCTGTGAAGAAGGTCATTAGTAGCTTGATGGGGATAGTGTTGAATCTATAAATTACTTTGGGCAGTATGGCCATTTTCACAATATTGATTCTTCCTAACCATGAGCATGGAATGTTTTTCCATCTGTTTGTGTCCTCTCTTATTTCTTCGATCAGTGGTTTGTAGTTCTCCTTGAAGAGATCTTTTACATCCTTTGTTAGTCGTATTCCTAGGTATTTTACTCTCTTTGTAGCAATTGTAAATGGGAGTTCGCTCATGATTTGGCTCACTGTTTGTCTGTTGTTGGTGTATAGGAAATGCTTGTTATTTCTGCACATTGATTTTGTATCCTGAGACTTTGCCAAAGTTGCTTATCAGCTTAAAGTGGTTTTGGGCTGAGACGATGGGGTCTTGCTAAATATATGATCATGTCGTCTGCAAATAGGCACAATTTGACTTCTTCTTTTCCTAATTGAATGCCCTTTATTTCTTTTTCTTGCCTAATTGCTCTGGATAGAACTTCCAATACTATATTGAATAGGAGTGGTGAGAGAGGGCATCCTTATGTGAGTGCATCTTAGTGCCAGTTTTTAAAGGGAATGCTGCTAGTTTTTGCCCATTCAGTATGATATTGGCTTTGAGTTTATCATAAATAGCTTTTATTATTTTGAGATACGTTCCATTGATACCTAGTTTATTGAGAGTTTTTAGCATATTGGGCTGTTGAATTTTGTCAAAGGCCTTCTCTGCATCTATTGAGATAATCATGTGGTTTTTGTCTTTGGTTCTGTTTATGTGGTGGATTACGTTTATAGACTTGAGTACGTTGAACCAGCCTTGCATCCCCCAGGATAAAGCCTACTTGATCGTGGTGGATAAGCTTTTTGATGTGCTGTTGGATTTGGTTTGCCAGTATTTTATTGAAGATTTTTACATCAGTGCTCATCATGGATATTGGCCTGTAGTTTTTTTTTAGCCTTGGCAATACGATTCAGGACATAGGCGTAGGCAAGGACTTCATGACTAAAACACCAAAAGCAACAGCAACAAAAGCCAAAATAGACAAATGGGATCTAATCAAACCTAAGAGATTCTGCACAGCAAAAGAAACTATCATAGAGTAAACTGACAACTAACAGAATGGGGAAAAATTTTTGCAATCTACCCACCTGACAAAGGCAAATATCCAGAATCTACAAAAAACTAAAGCAGATTTACAAGAAAAAAACAAACAAACCCATTCAAAAGTGGGCAAAGAATGTGAACAGACACTTTTCAAAAGAAGACATTTATGCAGCCAACAAACATATGAAAAAATGCTCATCATCTTTGGTCGTTAGAGAAATGCAAATCAAAACCACATTGAGATACCATCTCACACCAGTTAGAATGGCGATCATTAAAAAATCTGGAGACAACAGATGCTGGAGAGGGTGTGGAGAAAAAGAAACACTTTTACACTGTTGGTGGGAGTGTAAATTAATTCAACCATTATGGAAGACACTGTGGGGATTCCTCAAGGATCTAGAAATAGAAATTCCATTTGACTCAGCAATCACATTACAGGGTATATACCCAAAGGATTATAAATCGTTCTATCATAAATACACATGCACACGTATGTTCGTTGTGACACTGTTTACAATAGCAAAGACCAAATGCCCATCAATGATAGACTGAACAAAGAAAATGTGGCACATATACCCATGGAATACTATGCAGCTGTAAAAAACGATGAGTTCATGCCCTTTGTAGAGACATAAGTGAATCTAGAAACCATCATTCTCAGCAAACTGACACAAGAACAGAAAACCAAACACCGCATGTTTTCACTCATAGGGTGGTTTTGAACAATAAGAACACTTGGGCACAGGGAAGGGAACAACACTCACTGGGCTAGGTGGGGGGGATGGAGGGAAGGTGAGGGGGAGGGACAGCATTGGGGCAGGGAGATGGGGAGGGGATAACACTGGGAGAAATGCCTGATGTAGGCGATGGAGAGTGGCGGGTATGGAGACAGCAAACCACCATGGCATGTATATACCTATGCAACCATCCTGCAGGATGCAGGATGTGCACATGTACCCCAGAGCCCAAAGTACGATTAAAAAAAAGAGAGAGAGAAGGAGTTAAAGGAACCAAAAATGGATGATACTAACATCAACTTTCTTGAGAAATACTATTGTTCTAAATAATGAAAGACTCCCATTACCTGGATATTCTATTCTAGGAAAGAAGAAAGAATGCAAAAAAAGAAATTCAGCTATTTTTAAATCGCTTTTATTCTGATAGTAGTTTGTTTAATAATTTTGCCCTAATGTCTTGAAATAACAGAGGATTACCTGAGTTTCTCTCAACATGACTGGAACATTGAATTTAAAACATTATTTTGATACTGACGCTGCATAAAGATAATTTCAAGCCTATTGTCACTAGGATTTTCCACTTTTATTCATTCTCTCAAGAAACATTTATTGAATGCCAGGTACATGAAGATGCCAGGGGTTTTAGTGGGGTGGGAGACGAATACTGGTAAAGAACATCTATGGTTCTCCCACATCGTGCAGTGTCACACAAATAAATCATGACCTTATGGGATGCAGAGTAAGTGCTGTAACAGGAGCTTTGCCCCAAGGAGCCCAGAGTGAGGACGAGTTGCAAGTGCTGGTGCTGGCTGGCCCATGAGAGGTGGTAAAACAGTGTGTTCGCGTGTGACAGCATCTAGCCTTCCTTCCTAATGATGCTTGATAGAAAGCCACAGCATCTGATGTAATGAAACCTAATGAGGATTCAGAACAATCTCCTTATGCTCTATGTGGGTCAACGGAATAAATGCTTATGTCATTTTAATTTCTGATCTGTGGTTCACACAAGACCTATGGAAATCCAAAAACCAGGAGGGATTTTCTTTTAGAAAATTATTTTAGTCTCTTTTAGGTTCTGTAAGAGACAGAAAACTAAAATAGCTAAAATAAGACTTAAAGGTCAGATGATGATTGCCAGCTACACTAAAAATGGCAAATTATTATTTTTAAAACAATACGGTCCAACATATTTTTGTCTGCTAATTTTTAAACCTGCAAGAATTTTAAGGGAAATCAAATGCATATAGTTCTGACTCATTTACATCCATGACTCATCAATATGTTGTTTTAAACAAATCATTGAATATCCAAGGGATCTTCTGTTCTTAGAGAGGCGCATCATTTAACAGCCAGAATCTTAACTTACTTAACAGACTTAAGTTTAACTAGATATGTTGAACCTTGAGTGCCTAGCAAATCCCAAAGCGATGGAGGTAATAAGTTCTTGTGCAACCTTTAAACATGGCTTGGGTTTATCCCAGCATAACACAAACATGCCAGAGCTAATCAGGTCCCACTCAATTCAAGAATATGACAAAGCTCCAACACATCTATTTAAAAACTCCAATAAAATGAAATTTCATTTCTACCAGTTCAGTTTCTTCACATCTAATATTTTATTTTTGGCTTTCTGGCCTAGAGCTGATGGGAATTCTGCAGAGCTATCCATTTTCAGAAAGAAACAGTTTTAAAAAGTTTCCATGAGAACACACAGCTAAGAATGGTAAGAGGTATTTCCAGGGGTTCTGCCTTTAGCAGACAGTGACCTGCCTCTGGTGTGCATGTGTGTATGTGACAAATGAGTGGGAAAAATGAGAACCTTAGTTAAGGGACAAAGAAGCTCGAGTTTCTCACAGACCAAACAGGAGTTGGCTAGAGGCCCTGTTTTTCAGGAGCAATTTGACTTTGACATCACCATCCTATAAGCTATAAAAGCATTTGGAAAAACAAACAAGCAAGACCAGAAAATTCACACACAAACAAAAAGCTGAATTCCTCCAAAGAGAATGTCAGAATACCATGAGGTGACAGGGCAAAAAAATTCCTCAAGGGCATCAAGCTCCTAAGCACTTAATTCCTCAAGACTTTTCCTATAGACAAATCTCATGACTGGGGGGGAACACAATGAGCCTGTTTAATGTCCACTTCAATCTTTAGAATTAAGGAGTAATTACCCAGGCAGTCCACCAAGGCCTTCATGAAACTCCAACTTAACAGCAAAGTTCAGTTTTTAGAAGAAAAGTACCCTGAGCAGAGGGAAATGTTTAAATCTGGCCAGGAAGGACCTCCTCCCTCCATTAACTAGGAGATCTTTCAAGTCCCACCTACTGCTTCAACTGCAAGAGCTGGCTGGGTGTTCTTAGACTTAGATGCCTAGCTTCCACGTGAACACCTAGCAAAAAAGCTGAACATGTTATTCGCTACTTCCCCCTTCCCTGTGACTCTCTCATTGCCAAAGTGGCAGGCAGGAGCTTTACAACCTAACCTTGGCTTCTTGGTATGTATTACCCTGAGATACAGCTTTTATTGCAGTCTTGCCTTTCTCTTAATCAAGTGCTAGAATCACAAAAAACTCACTTGAAAAGGATGGCCTCTCTTAAGTGGCTAATAGCTATAATTATAATCACTAGGAAATAGAAATTTATTCTAACAATAGGGTTTCTGAACAAATACACAGATCATGAGACACATTAATAACTAAGAAGAGAGGCAATAATTCATGCCTGCCATTCTGTACCCACATGCTAAGATAAGAGCCTGACAGAGAGCACCATCCATCCAACCTTCTGAGTATCTGTGCACCTATTGTTATACCTGCTCACTGAGCTCTGGGCTGCAAGGTGAGATGACGAACATGTTCAAGCCTTAAGTTATTATCTAATCCCAACCTGCTCCTCCTGTGTTTTATCTGTAAAGGGTGATCATCCATCTAGCTGCCCCAGTCACATCCCTTTCCCTCATTGCCATTATTCAATTGGTCAACCAAGTCCTACGAATTTGTCACTTGTTTGTCTGTCCCCTACTCTTCCCTGATATTTCTACTGGCTTAGTTCATGAGCTCTCCATCTCCTCCCCAGATGCTAGACTGAAATACCTGCTAACTAGCCTCCTTGCCTCTAGGATAGTCCCTCATCAATTTCTCCTCTACTCTGCTTCCCAAGTTAGCTTCCTAAATATGTGCCTTGTAAACAATGAAATCATACTCATATTTGAAGAAAACATTGATGAATATTACAAATATCTGGGAGGGTAAAAAATATTTCTAAGCAGGACAGAAAACCTTGAAGGCAGAAATATGGTCACTTAAAAACATCTTCTGTAAGATATAAAACAACTGGAGGAAATATCTGTAACATATATATGTGGAGGACATGCTAATTTACTTAATAATTCTTACAACTCACTAAGAAAACAATCTAACTATAAATTTGAAATAACATCTTGGTTTTCTCCCTTGGCCACACTAGGATAGAAAAAAACTAATGTAAATAATTATAAAGCTGTGAAGGCACAAAGTGTTCTGTAAAGATTAGGTGTAGGAAAATTGATTAGGTATCACCATTACCAAACCTGCTTGAAATGCTCTGCCTAGATTCAATCACATTACGCATGGACACTGAGATATCTTTAAGCAGTTGAAAAATGCCTGTGGTCTCTCTTGTTTTTGCCTTTGGAACACAGTGGAGCATATTTGCACAGAACAAATAATTCCCTGTAAAGCTGGAAGGGCCTCTTTGCTTGATAATTGATCTTTCAGCTTTGAGCCAGAAGGTTAAAGTCTTTCTGAAGAACATTTCTGAGTTCACAGAGCACCAAACCTCATTACTCTGTACCAGCCTTGGCTGGGAGGCAAGAACAATGCCCATCAGGTGAAATTGAGTGGCTTTTCCATTTTGAACTGAACTAAGTAATCAAATTACATGCCTGACAAGAAGGCAAAATATCCACAGAGTGCACAACACTGGCATTGCTGACACACCTGTCAAAGACACTTACTATACCTAGGCATGCGGTCATCCAGAAGGAATGCGTCACGATCCTAAATGCAAGTAGTAAAGACGACTCACCTTTCAAATGAAACCGAGGTGAGACCTATTGCACCCATAGGAAGAGATATAAGATAAATTTTGTTACAAAAGCAAGTAATTCAAAGTGCTGATATAGCCTTTCATGTGAATCTGGAACAAAGGCCAATCATCTGAGACCACAAAGGAACCCCAGGCAAAAGTATTAGTGTCCATTTGCAAAAAACGGAATTTAAAAAATGGAGCTAGTATTAATAGCTGGAATGCAATCATGAGTCAATCCGCACAGGAGTTAAACCTAACCAAACAGTTTGGAAATTAGAAAATTAACCAAAAATTTTCCATTCTTTAAAATGTAGAGCTGCATTGAGGAACCCACACATCAGAAGACCACTATCTTAAGACAGATGGCTAGGACCTGAATACATTATTTTTTGTTGTTCTGAATTGTCTTAACTTTGTGAGCACTTACTCATAATCTTATTGAGAATTATGATATAGATATGAATTCGATTTTCAAAACAGCTTTTAAAAAGTTGGTTTTTTAAATTTCTGGCTAGTGCAATGAACCTGCAGAAATTCAAACCTTGATCAATGCCTTCTCAAAATCCATTTAATTCTATCATTTGCCTCTGCTACAATTAATAAAATATTCTCTCAATAAATCAAGGCTTACAAAGCCACTGTTCATTATTCCTGGCTGAAATGGACTCAGTGGCTTCTGCAAATGCGTGTCATGCATGGAGATATACAATGCAATCACTTAGATGGCTTGCCTCTGTCTAGAACTCCACAACCTACATGAGGACAAAACCTGCCCAGAGAGAGACTAAACCCCACCACTAGGCCTCCTTCCTTCTCCTGGAGAAAAAGGGTTGTAACTTATCTGAAGCAGTGAGTGCCAGGACATGCTGTGAAGTTGCCATTGCTTGAAGTGTATTATAGAGACAGAAAGAAACTAGGTCAGAAGGACAGAATAAAAACTACTGAAGCAACAACACATAGTGACCTCAGCTTTGTCTCAGGCAGACCTAGGCGGGCCTCATCTGAGGCCAATAGGCTGTAGGCTAAATTAACAAACAAAAAGCAAACAGCATAAAACCTACTTGAAACTAATATGATTCTTCCCTCAGGCCCCCTGTTTTTAAACAAACAAACTTTGGGATAAATAAATAAGTAAGTGGAGACTCACTCTGGGAAGCATAATGCCCCTCTGCAGCTTTGTCTTCATGCCCTTCGTATTCCCTGCTGGATAGTTGCCTGTTGGCAGTCTCCAGTCGATCTATGAACAAAGAGGAAATGTTTACAAAGAAACGTATATGGATTGAAGTCATCATCTAACTGAGAAACGAAATAGGTGCCAAGAGCTGGGGAGGAAATGATGCTCAGGCAGGAGCCCCAAACTGAACAACTTGGGGGACAGACAATAACCGTGTCCCAAAATATCAAAAGAAAAGGCTTCAGATGCCTCTGTGTCTTTATGTGATCTAATGCCAAAGGATATGCAGCAGCAGCAGGTAGCTAGGGACAGGTGCTGAGAAAAACCACCTCACTGCTTCCAAGGCCAGCGAACCTCTGATCTGAAGGATTCACAAGGGCAGTCTCCTTGGCCTCAAACCCAGCCCTAGTCTGATCTTGATCATCGGCTGTATATTTTAGCCAGTGACAGCTCTCTGTATCTCAGAATCAAAGAAATGAAAATAAAAAAATACCCAAAAAGTCAAAAGGACCTAATGCATGAAGACTGTACACGGCAAGTTCTTGTTTCCTCAAACCACTTGGTAAATCTTAAATTATTCAATAAATAATCCAACTCAACAAGTATTCACTGGATGCAGATGATACTCAACCCAAAAGGGTTTATAGCAACAGAAAAGGTGGGATCTAGCTACCGGGTACTATCAGGATATTGAGTGTTTTGACATATGAAGCAACTTAAAATGATTTGGCTGAAAGTGAAGTCACATTTATAGGTTAACTCATTGTGCACATTGGAGATTGCCAAATTCTAGCATTGGGTGGCTCCTATCTTTGAGAGAGTTTATTGTCTACTTATTACACAACTGTGGGGGATTTTTTTCCCCCAGAGGAACATATGTCTAGCTCTGTCTTCTATACTACACCTAGCAAGACTTAAGTGCTACCTTTCTTTTTTCTTTTAGATGGAGTCTCACTCTGTTGCCCAGGCTGGGGTGCAGTGATGCAATCTCGGCTCACTGCAACCTCCACCTCCCGGGTTCAAGCAATTCTCTGCCTCAGCTTCCCAAGTAGCTGGGATTACAGGCGCCTGCCACCAAGCCTGGCTAAATTTTTTTTTGCATTTTCAGTAGAGACAGGGTCTCACCATCTTGGCCAGGATGGTCTTGCACTCCTGACTTCGTGATTCACCCACCTCGGCCTCCCAAAGTGCTGGGATCACAGGCATGAGCCACTGCATCCAGCCTAAGTGCTGCCTTTCAAAGAGTGCTACCCAACAACAGCCTGATGTGGAAAGGGTTGTGCATACAACACTGATCTTTTCAAACATTCGGATTCTCACAGTAATGAATCACAGTTGAGTACTTTTAAAGCAAGAAGGAGCCACACACAGAATCCCTTCCTTCGACAGACTCATGCATACAGGCTGCCACTTCCAAAGCTCGATGCTGCAATCTACAACCCACAAGGCAGTATATAACAATTCTGCTTTTTGAGCACCTCCTCCCTTATCCAGATGATTGAAAGATGCAAGATTATCCAACACAGGTAGACTAGCACCTAGTC
Organism: Ateles fusciceps; assembly: GCA_036589455.1. NCBI lineage: Eukaryota > Metazoa > Chordata > Mammalia > Primates > Atelidae > Ateles > Ateles fusciceps. The sequence goes on from JAZHEH010002496.1 coordinate 7,351,718, forward strand.
TACCTGTGCAAAGCACTCTGGCCCTGAAGTCGTGCTTTTAGCTACACAGGTAGTTTAGGTAGAAAGAACATGAATAAACATGCCTCGGAGGTCTCTGTTGAAATCATGAAGTCTTCTAATCTCGCCTTCCAATTTGTTTCTCATCGCCTTGTCCAGTGACTCTCGCTTGGTGGTAGACTTGACCAGACTTTCATAGGCTTCCGAAATTCTCTGAAGTTCTTTTTCAAACTAAAAGAAAGAACTGGCATTAAAGTGGTACTTTTGACATTTATGCTGGTGTCTTGGTAAAACAGAGTCTTAGACACTGCCAGTGTAAAGGCTGTATCTTCAGTGCAGCCTTTCTGCATCTTGTTCCACGTGTACCAAATTGTATAATCCATTTCACTCCCCAACCTGCTCTCTAAATACTACATTAGGATCCTGTAAATTACAGGCTTACAAGTCTGGCCGAACGGTCTGATGTCACCTTGTAAAAATCCCTCTGTACCAATATTAGAAAGGGATAAATCTAAACATAACTTAAATCTTTTACACTTCTAATGGCAATTTATAGCTATTGTGATTATTCCCAGTTGACAATGGGAAAATATTAAAGTACAAAAAAAAAATCCTAAAGAACTATAATTAGAACCCAAGTTTCCAGACTCCATGTACAGTGCTCTTTCCAGAGACAGTCCTATCTGTCCCCAAAGGAACATAAAATCCACTGAAGGAAAGGCTTCATTACCTAGTATTTTTAACTACTTTGTCTATGAAAGTATCTATGAGGTGCAGTGGCTCATGCCTGTAATCCCAGCACTTTGGGAGGCTGAGGTGTGTGGATCACCGGAGGTTAGGAGTTTTAGACCAGCCTGGCCAACATGGTGATGGTGAAACCCCGTCTCTACTAAAAATACAAATATTAGCCAGGCATGGTGGTGGGCACCTGTAACCCAGCTACTTAGGAGGCTGATGTGGGAAGATCAGTTGAACCTGGGAAGCAGAAGGTACAGTGAGCAAGATCACTTCACTGCACGTCAGCCTGGGCAACAAAGCGAGATTCCATCTCAAATAAATAAGTAAATAAAAGGATTAATGGACGTGTACTTAATCACAAACAAATGTATCACAGAAAACCTGTTTATATGTAGGTATAGATAGCCAAGAAATTAAAACCATTTTTAAAAATATTTCACTAGATCAAAAACTAACTGGGGAAGCCTTTAATCTATGGCACATATAAATTGGTAACAAGTAGTTCTATTCAAACAGGAAATTGATATAATAGTGTGGTTTTGATGTAGAGATGAATAAATCCCATTGTATTGTTACATAACATAAATGCAAGCGAAAGGGTAAAGACCAGGTGAGGGTGCCTGCAGACATGGATGGACACTTGATGAGATGCTGCTAAGGTCAGAATCAAAGGCAAAGCTGACAGGGTTGAAAGCACTAGTGCCCTTCACTGGGCCCCAGGAGATCAGAACCATGACTTCAGTCCTTCCACAGGACAGCGATGGCACCAGGAGCCAGGGACCCTCTTTTCTGAGCCCCAATTGCCCAGATCAGAAAGTCCCTGCCAAGACTCCTATAAATAACACATATGCGAACAGATATTCATTGTTTGCTTACATGTTAGGTATTTTTCCGGAAGCTGAGGATACAGAAATAAGGAAGGCAATTCCTGGCTTTTAGGAGCTAAGAGTCTTAAGTTGGCCTGTAAATATTTCAGAGAAATGGTAGTCCAGGGATGAGGGCAAGGTAGAAGTGGCAGGAGGTAGGGCCAAAAGGAAGGACTTTAAGTTCTGAGCAGGGGGAGGCTTAGTGGGGGGTGAGAGGTACTGGGGAAGGAAGGTTGTAATTCTGATCTCATTCGAGTTTTTACAGAGACAAAACTAATGATGAGGTTGGAGGGCAGGGGTTGGTGGGAGAAGAGGTAGAAGAGACATCCAGGTAAAAAAACTAATGTAAATAGCTCAATGATGACAAGAGGCTGAACTATGACACTAAAAGGACAAATTCCAAAGACACTAATGAGTAGAATCAACATGTTTTGGTAACTAGGTGCAGGCAATAAGGAAGAAAGCAAGCAACGACAACACAGACATTCACAGCTTAGAAGATGGGGTAATAAGACTTAACCAAAGTAAATGATTATAAGAGAAACAAGCTCACTAAAGAAAGAAAACCAGTCTGGGTTTGGAGAGACCATGTTTGAGGAAGCTGCCGCACATATTAGCAAAGATTTCTAGTTAGCAGGTGAACATACAGGTCTAAAAGCCAGGAGAGTGGCTGGAGTGTCCTCAGTGTACAGGGGACAGATGACATCAGAAAGCAGAGGCCACTCAGGGAGAGAAACAGAAGATTAGAGGGCCAAAAAGCATTCACGCCAAAGGAGAGGCTGGGCACCAGGGGAAAAAGACCAAAGCTAGTGGAGCCGTAGGAGCCTAGAAGCCAAAAACTTAAAGGAGGAGAGATACTGTGGTCAGCACCCCCAGAGTTTACAGAAGAGCTGGGATATAGCTGAGAAGAGGCCGATGAGCAGGCTGGAGAGCACGGGGGCTTCTGTTTAGCATCACCCAAATGGAGCTGAGCTGAGAAGACCAAGGCTCCTTTTGGTACCACCTTATGTTACCAAAGGCCTCCTCTACCAGAGTTGGTTCTTCCGTGGTCCCCTCATTTTAACAAGGCCTTTCTGGTTCTTCCACAGATATCACGAACTGCTATTAATGCAGTAGCACAGAGAACACCACGTCCTGAATCCTGTTCATAGCCTTACCATGAATTATGATCCTGTCTTTAAATTTTATTTACAAAAGAGATGGCTCCCAGACATACTAACATTTCTTTGCTTTTATCTATAAAGAGTGGCCTTTGTTTTCAGACAGCTGGGCATGTCACAGGGATAGTTCCCATTAAGACCAAAGGGCATCACCAAGTCACCAGGGAAGCTGACAGTATCACAGTCTGAGGCATCCACCATGAGAGTGGTGTTCAGGCTTCCAGCCCAGGACAACTAGTGAGGCTTCCTTAACTATACCCACAGGGACCCTTCTATAGTATTTTTTTTAAATCTGTTGTATTTCTCTCACTGGAATTCTAATCTGCATCTGCATTTTGCATCTCTGATTTGACTACTAACTCCTTGAGGGTAGAATAGCTCTTACTGTCCTGGAACTATGCCGTGCCCATGACAAAATACGGACTGATTAATTAATCTTTAAATGTGTAACTCCTAAAGACAGACTTGGACACTGAATCATGCATTCTTTCCTTTCACGCGAAGAACTTCCTTCTGCATACAGTAAAAGGAAACTTCAGGATCCCTACCACGATGTAGTTTACTATCTTAAATCTTAAAACAATCAAGACCTGATGTGATTATGTGCTTAGAAGGGACCTAGAGAAAAAACAAGGGTCTTAGTTCAGAACAAGGTAATTCCTATGAGAACTGATAGCTGTAATGGTAGAGAAAGATTAATCTCCTTCGGTTTGTGCTATCGATATACTTTGTTCCCACCAAAACTCATGCTGAAATTTGACTCCCAGTGTGGCGGCATTGGGAGGTGGGGCCTAGTGGAAAGTGTTTGGGTCATGGGGGTGGGTCCCTTGTGAATGGTTTGGTGTCTTTTGCAGTAGTGAGACTCTAGACTGGTTTTTGCAGGAATGGATTAGTTCTCATGAGAGCAGGTTGTTATGAAGAAGGACATCCTCTTCAAGTTTTGCCTCTTCATACATGTCCGCGTCGCCTTTGACCTTCTGCCATGTGGTGACACAGCATAAAAGCCCGTGCTGGAAGCCAAAAAGATACCAGCAGCATGCTTCTCAAACTTCCCAGCCTGCAGAATCATGAGCTAAATAAACCACTTCTCTTTATAAATTATCCAGTCTCAGATATTCAGTTATAACAACACAAAAGGGAATAAGAAAGTATGGTTACAGAGGCAGAGTTATGACTAAATGTAGAAAGTTAAACAGATGCAGGGGATTTTTTTTTTTTTTGACAGAGTCTCACTCCATCACCTAGGCTGGAGTGCCAGTGGTACAATCTTGGCTCACTGCAAACTCTACCTTCTGGGTTCAAGTGATTCTAATGCCTCAGCTTCCTGAGCAGCTGGAATTACAGGCATGCACCACCATGCCCGGCAAACTTTTTTTTTTTTTTTTTTTTTGTAGTAGAGACGGGGTTTCACCATGTTGCCAGGCTGGTCTCGAACTCCTGACTTCAAGTGATCTGCCTGCCTTGGCCTCCCAAAGTGCTGGGATTATAGGCGTGAGCTACTGCACCCGGCCCAGATGCAGATTTTGATTCAACATAAAGAAACATTTCCTAACTACATTTTCCAGAAGTGTAGTATACCCATGAGTGAGCTTCTCTTCTCTGGAAGCATTCAAGTAAAAGACAATACCTCCTTTCGGAGACATGATGCAAGAATTACTAGGGAATGGGAACTTGAAATAGACTCATTTTAAGAATTTTAAGACTAAAGCTTTTTATTTCTGACTGTACACTCCTTCAGAGTAAAACCATACCTTCTTCTTTCTATTTCTCCATGTTTGGAACACCTTAAGTACCCTCTGACATTTGTTATTGATACAGGGAAGGTTAGACAGGCTGGTTTGATACAAAAACTATTCAGACCAGCTTAGACTTTGAGTATGGTACAGGAAGGGAATCCCAGTTTACTTTCCCAGTTCTCATCCTCCTTTTCGGCCTAGGTGTCAGGGAGCTCTTAGGTCAGACTGCAAGAATCCCTGCAATTACAGAAATACACTCAATGTCCCAGAGACAGAACTACAAGCAGAGCAGAAAGCCCTGCATTACTTCCACTGGCACTGTTGTAATAAGCAAATGGACAGAGAAGGCCCTGAGAAAATCTCAGCCATTCTAAGCTCCAGATACTACTGGTTTTCTCCCTGAGCACCTTCACGTGTACCACTCAGGGATGCCCAGGACCAAAGAAAGGCCTGCTGTGCAAGCCACAGACTGCCCAATCAAAGCCACCTTTGTTTCACTCACAAAAGAGGGTCTTCACTAAAGCAAGCCTGGGTAACTGTCAATGCTTGGTCCTCTCCCATCAAATGCCCATCTATTCCCTGATGGCTTTGGAGGCCAACCCACTCAACAGCCTACAGTACGGCCCTGGTAGAAACTCCATCTGTTAATTAAGTTTCAGGGAAACCCGGAGGAAAAAGATGCAAAAAAAATAACCAAAAGATAAGACTGAAAACAACAGCTCTTTCTGGGGATCCTCAACCATCATTCCAACATTAACAGTGACAATCACTACCTTGTGCCTTTTTGGAAACAGGGTCTTCATATCTAGGCTGGTTTTTTATAATCTCTGAGTTTAATTGTTCTCTTCTGCTGTTCCTGGCACAGTATGCATGGGCTAAACTCTGCAATTAAAAATTCATCTATTTTTAGTTCTGCCCTTACAATGCATCTCCGCAAGGGCCAAAGCATTCCCAATGCTGCGAGGAACTCAGATGGGATGATACTGTAACACGGGGGGACAGGAGCAGGTTGCGGGGGCATCCCAAAAGGCATGCACTGTTCCCCAATTGAATGAATTTTTTCCAGGTCCTTGGGCTCTCACTCACCCAAGAATGAGTAGGAGACCCTGGCAGCAGTGATATTGTTCAAGTAAATATTGGACCCAAAGAGCTTTGCAGAAAAGCGATTTATTAGGCAGAAAGAGAGAAACAGAGAAACAGAAGAGAGAGAGAGAGAGAGAGAGAGAGTTCCCACCTGTCGTGGGAGGGGGTCCAGAGATGGAGTTCGCACAGGTAAGGGGCAGGAGGACTTTAAATCTAGGAGTTACTCTCGCCCCATTAAAGTTCTTGTCCCATGAGAGGAGTTCTTTGAAACTTCCACTGAAGTTATTGATCTTTGACTTTGATACTGGATTGGCTGCCCTTTTTTTAAAATTATTTTTATTTATTTTTTTCATTGCATTTTAGGTTTTGGGGTACATGTGAAGAACATGCAATACTGTTGCATAGGTACACACATAGCAGTGTGATTTGCTGCCTTCCTCCCCCATCACCTATATCTGGCATTTCTCCCCATGTATATCTCTCCCCCAACTCCCCACCCCCCCGCTGTCCCTCCCCTATTTCCCCTCAACAGACCCCAGTGTGTGATGCTCCCCCTCTCTGTGTCCATGTGTTCTCATTGTTCAATACCCACCTATGAGTGAGAACATGCGGTGTTTGATTTTCTGTTCTTGTGACAGGGAAAATGTGGCACATATACACCATGGAATATTATGCAGCCATCAAAAACGATGAGTTTGTGTCATTTTTAGGGACATGGATGAACCTGGAAACCATCATTCTCAGCAAACTGGCTGCCCTTTTCACCGGCTTTCTAAACAAAGGAAGCTTACCTGGGCAGTCTACCTTCCCACTAGTGGTAAAGTTAGACAAAGAACTCTAGGCTCCCGGACTGGGGGGAGATGAATAGAGGTATGGCACCGGGAAGTTCTTGCCTTTGAAACCACGACCCTTGTGGACCCAGGAAGAGAAGTTAACATAGTCCTTCAATACTGTGGGGCATGGCGGGGTCATATCCTACTACATCACACAGTAGGCCCACCCAAAACAGGGGTCACATCCATGCCTGAAGAACTGGCAGCTATCATCGCTGAGAAGCAAAGTTGTCACCTCAGATGACCACCCTCTACCCAGACTAAGGCTCAGGCAGCTGCTACGAACACTGAGTGGCAAGGCTAGGGATGAGGGCAGATCTAGGACTAGGGTGATGTTAGGAATGGGCAACTCTTGTGTCTCTTGGTCCCAGTTGTTGAGAACAGCTATCCAACTTGTGATGAGTATGGCAAGTATCCATCAAAATCTGAGGTTTTTAATTGATAATTCCATTTTTACATATGATAGATCAATGTAGTCCATAAGTTCTCATATAACATCATCGACAGGTTCTTGGAAACTGAAACTTTAAGTGAAATGACACACAGCAGGCCTCCAAATAATGTCATTTTCTTCAACATCATTTCACTATGATGTTGATGAGGAAAAAATTGGTTTTGCTTAAAATTGCAGTTTCCAAGAACATATCAATAATATTAAATGAGGACTTACTGTACTTGCAAGACAATTCATAACATTCAAGGGACTGAAAAAGCTTTGGGTTCCAGAAGGGACACAGCTTTTGATTAGTCTCCTGTTGCAGAAGTCATCAAAATCCTTTTGGCCACAACTTTTAAGAACCATTCTCTGTGCAGGGATATTGACACACTGGGAGGTTGAGCCATTTTAGTTTTCAAAATGGAAATGTACATCAAAATCAAGAAAGAGATGTATGTTATAGGTCAATAAAAAGTACACCTTAATAAAAAGACAATGAAAAATAACAAGACCTCCAATTTCTGCACCATTTGTGTGTCTCTTCCAAAACAGCCACGAGAAAAACCCCAGCACCAAACTCTGCCTTCAAGTGGGTCTGTATAGCTTCTTGACGTGCCCGCCTTGGAGCTTCATTAGGAGAAGAAAGAAATGCTTGTTTCCCAAGAAGTGCTGAGTCAGCGCTTCCCGATTCTCAGCCCATACCAAAAAAGAAGCTGCCCAAAAATGTCAGAGGCAAGATTGGACCTGTGCAGCGTCTTATAGGCTGAGGGCTGTGAGACAACATGCCTATTTCCCAACTTCTAAGGGTACAAGAAGGGGCAAGAGTGAGGCTGCAATCTTTAGGCGGCCCTTATTTGTTTCTGGCTCTCATTTTCCCCCTTCAATAAAGGCAGCCAGAGTTCCCTGAGCCAAGTCTGGTCTTGACTCCAGGGAGCTCCAGACCTTTTCAGCAGAAGCTCTGCACAAACATGCTTGGACAGATTGTCTGTGAAGATATGCACCATCAAATCCACTGCTCCCTGATAGCACTCAGGAAGAAAGCAGAGCCTACTACTCTAAAACCCTTGACCAGCAAAATGACCAGCTTCACCTGTGAAATCAACACTAACTCATCAACACTAAATGGGCCAGCCGGTGCATTAATTGTCACACACAGCCAAAGTGACAATGTTCTTGTAGGCAGGTGGGGTTTATACTCGTATGCTTTAACTTTACAGAAGCCCTTTATTCCCAAGGGAAGAGTCTGGCACTTAGACTCTTAAAGGATCACCACTACTACCCATGCCTCCTCACCCCCAAAAAGGAAACTGGAGTGCTGTATGGTTGTCTTGCCCTAAAACATTCTATTACCTTTGCCCGCCCCCTTGCATCCTACCTGTAACACATCAGATGCTGACTTATGAGTCATCATGAAATCACTGCCCAGCAACAGCTTGTTCTTGCTGGACGTTCCCCTATTTACACTGGCTCTCAGCATAAATCTCTAAGAATAATGGCTGCTATACATTTAAATATTCCAACAGTAACTACACAGGCGGGAATTACTCAGCATCTCCCCCACCTGATAAGTCACAAGCATGCAGAAAGTACACAATAATTCATACTCTTGACCCTCTCATGTTGAGGCAAGACTGCTTTATGTAGAGACCAGCTAATGAAATGAACATGACAACACAAGGTTCCTGTCTGAGATTCCCACATTTAAAGGAAAATCTGGTATCTCTCACTTCATTTCCCTGTGGTTTTATTTTTTATTTTTGAGACAGGGTCTTACTCTGTCACCCAGGCCGGAGTACAGTGGAGCGATCTTGACTCACTGCAACCTCCGCTTCCCCCAACTCATGTGATCCTCCCGAGTAGCTGGGACTACAAAGCATGGGCCACCATGCCTGGCTAACTTTTGTAATTTTTGTAGAGACAGGGTCTTGCCATGTTGTCCATGCTGGTCTCAAACTCCGGGGCTTAAGCAATCCACCTGCCTCAGCCTCATAAAGTGCTGGGATTACAGGTATGGGCCACCACTCCTGACCTCCTCTGTGTTATTAACTCTCTGTGTTCCCTCTTCTCCATTTGTACATGTGGGAAATCCTACTTAGCCTCTGAGTCTCTGAGGGCCATGTCTGCTGTTCCTACAGTAGACCCTTCATACTCTTACTGCAGGTATTAGCTTATGCAACTCTCTCCCCTTTTTGGAATGTAAGCTACTCCAAGGCAGGAACTGGGTCATATTTATTTTTGTCTCCCTAAAGCCTTGCACAGGGCCTGGTATAAAAAAGAAGCGTAGTGCAATGTTGGCAAGTCAGTCAGTGCTTCAACTCCCCCATGACCAGGTAAAAAATTCTGTCTCCCGCCCGTTCCCCAGGGATGTCACACACCTTGTGGAGCTTGTCAGCATTGTCGTAGTAACCCTGAAGTTCCTGGTGAAGCACCCGGTTCTCTTCTGTCAGTATCTCCACCATTTGCTGGGCTCGCTCCACAATCGCAAAGGCATCTGGGCCAAGCTGCTGGCTGGGGGGAGGCAGCAGGTGGAGGCTGTGGAGCACCCAGGGCCATCGGGGGGTGGAAGTGGCAGGGAGACGGAGTGCAGCGGCCCACTCATGGAGGAGGTCTGGGAGGACATGGGGCTGTGCTGCTGCATGGTTGACGGGAACGGAAGTTGGCATGGGCGGCTGCAAGGCAAGGGAAGGTAGCAGTCAGAGCAGGGGAAATGGTGGGAGCAGGAAGGAAGGCCCAACAATACTGGCACTGTTGATGGCTTCCACGGTCAGAGACCATCAATGCACTTCCCAGTGGGAGGTATTCACTGTGCTACCGTCTCAATCAGCACTGTTCCGGCTATTGGGGAAGAGCCACCAAGAGAGACCAGGTCCTTGCTCTCAGACATTTACATTCTAGGGATAGAGACAGGCAAGCCACCCAGTAAGAAAGCCAGGTATCAAAATGTAACCAGTACTCTCCAAAGAATAAGGTAGAGTGATGTGACAGGGAATGACCCCATGGCTACCTCCTACTCAGAGGGCAGAGAAGGAGTCTCTGAGTAGGGGTGGTTTGAGCTGAAGTCAGACTGAAAGACAAATGATTTGGACGGAGCCGGTAAAGAAGTGGGGGAAAGGAATATTCTGGGTAGGAGGTGTCAGCTAGCACAACGGTCCCCAACCACTGGGCCATGGACCAGTACCCATCCGTGGCCTATTAGGGACTGGGCCACACAGCAGGAGGTGAGCAGCAGGTGCTTGAGCGAAGTTTCATTTGCATTTACAGCTGCTCCCCATGGCTCACATTACCACCTAAGCTCTACCTTCTGTCAGCAGCGGCATTAGATTCTCATAGGAGCATGAACTCTATTGTGAACTGTGCATGCAGGGGATCTAGGTTGTGTGTTCCTTATGAGACCCTGATAACCTGTCACTGTTTCCCGTCAACCCCAGATGGAACCATCTAGTTGCAAGAAAACAAGCTCAAGGCTCCTACTGATTCTACATTACAGTAAGTTGCATAATTATTTCTTTATATATTACAATGCAATAACAATAGAGGTAAAGTGCACAATAAATGTGATGCACTTGAATTATCCTAAAATGACCACAAATACCGCCATCATCTGTGGAAAAATTGTCTTCCACAAACTGGGTCCCTGGTGCCAAAAAGGTTGGAGACACTGAGCTAGTGCACAGGGCCTGAGGCGGGAATTAGCACGGGCACAAGCAAGTAGTATGAATCACTGCCAGCAAGTAGCAGTGCAAGATAAGCCTAGAGCAATGGGCAGGGGCCACGGCAGACTTCACCGTAGAGTGTACAGAGGCCAGGGAGGAGCTGCCTCTCCTGTGGTATGCACAGGATGCAGTGCATGGTGGCAGGCACACACACGTGGAGCCCAGTGAGGCCCAGGTGTGGTCTAGGTGAGAACTGAGGAGAGCTCAGAGTAGTGGCAGAAGAGAAACAGGGACTGGGATTTGTTTTGTATATATCATGGATGGGGAAAGGGAAGTCAGAAAAATTAAAAATTACTCCTAGATTTTGAGCTCTACACAAATTGATAGGGCACCATTTAATGAAATGGGAAGTCTTGGGGGAGAAACCGATTTGTTTTGCTGAGGTAAGGGAGGTCTAGAGCTCAAGAGTCTAATTTTAGCCATGTTAAAAAAAAAAAACACATAAGGGTGTCCCTTCATGCTCAAATACCTGGTATTAGCTCCTATCTTTGAGAACATGAATTTCCTTCCCCTGTCCTCATTCCTAACAATTCCATCCTAACTATTCAGCTAACCTGTTTCCTAAGAATCACTGTATTTTCTTTCAACCTAAGCCAAGGGCTGCTAACGGCATTTAGAAATATAAAAGGTATGAACCAAAAAGTATCTGAGACAGATCTCAATCAATTTAGAAAGTTTATTTTGCAAGGTTAAGAATGTGTCTGTGACACAACCTCAGAGGGTCGTGACCACATATGCCCAAAGTGGTCGGGGTACAGCTTGGTTTTATACACTTGAGGGAGACATGAGATGTCAATCAATATGTGTTTTGGTTCGGTCTGGAAATGCTGGACAACTACAAGTGGGAGAGGGGGCTTCTAGGTCATAGGTAGATAAAGAGACAATCAGTTGCATTATTTTGAGTCTCTGATTAGCTTTTCACTGAATACACAATTTACATATGAGAAGAGGGTAAAGGAATAGTCACTTAAGCCTTAGTCTGGCTTAGTGAAACAATAGGGCAGAGTAGGCAATCACATATGCATTTGTCTCGGGTGAGCAGAGGGATGGCTTTGAGTTGTGTCTGTCCATTGTCCACAAGGAATTTTCCCTGTGGGCAAATTGTGAGGGAGGTATGTCGCTTTTTTACCTTGGTAGCTATCTTATTTAAGAATAAAATGTGACGTACGTTTGACTGATGCAGTTCCCAGCTTGACTTTTCCCTTTGGCTTAGTGATTTTGGGGTTCTAAGATTTATTTTGCTTTCACATTCCGCCCCCCATTTTCTTTTTCAAGTCTTTCAGAAAAAGCATTTTTTAAGAAAATGAATGAGCCTCTGGTCTCAAGGATTTTCTGATCTCTCATGACTAGGATGGTTTATTCCTAGAAAGGTAGGTGCCACGTTATTAGGAAAGATCATTTTTAATAGGTTGTGAAATCTCATATCCTATAAAGAGAAAATAGAGGAGGAAGACAGAAAAACAAACAAAAAAGATGAAGAACCATCCTGGAAAATTGATATAGGCCGTATTACTCTGAAGTCCATACGTCAATAGGCGGTATGAAAGTGCTTTATGTATGTAAATAGGTTGCTATTATTTTCTTCTGAAGCTTAAGTTGTCTAGCTTCAGTTCACAGGGCTAAGAAAGCACAGCTTCATTTTTAAGTTTTCAAATCAAGAAAAAAATGGGGGGTATAAAATAGGACAGGAAAGAAAGAAAAGAAAAAGAAAGAAAGAAAAAAAGAAAGAAAGAGAAAGAAAGAAATAAAAGAAAGAAAGAGAAAGAAAAAGAAAGAGGAAGGAAGGAAGGAAAGAAAGAAAGAAAGAAAGAAAGAAACAAAGAAAGAAAAAGAAAGAAAAGAAAGAAAGAAAGAAAGAAAAAGAAAGGAAGGAAAGTAAAAACATTACTTTGGAGACTTTTAGCCTGGAAAAATTTTAGAATTCAGTCCAAACTATAGAAAATAATAAAAATTGGGCTGGGCGCGGTGGCTCATGCCTATAATCCCAGCACTTTGGGAGGCCAAGGAGGTGGATCAACTAAGGTCAGGAGTTCGAGACCAGCCTGGCCAACATGGGGAAACACCATCTCTAGTAAAAATACAAAAATTTAGCTGGGTGTGGTGGTGTTCACCTGTTATCCCAGCTATTCCGGAGGCTGAGACAGGAGAATCGCTTGAGCCCGGGAGGTGGAGGTTGCAGTGAGCCGCAGGTTGTGCCATTGCACTCCAGCCTGGGTGACAAGAGCAAAACTATGTCTCAAAAAAAAAAAAAAAAGAAGAAGAATTTTAAAACATTAGACAAGACTAGAATAACAGGTGTAGTCTAGTTTATTTTGAAACATAAATTTTCACTCTCCATTTTTACTAAAGACAAATCATAAGACAAATTCATATGTAAAATAAATGTTAGTTTTACTATACGTGGCCTGAGCAAAAAAAAAAAAAAAAACTATTTACCATATAGGCTCTTTTCTTTTAATTGGCATTACTGGAACTTTATTCCATAAGAAATCTCAGATGACTGCAGTGCTTTGAACCCAGCCTGTGCCTGCAAATACCTGTATTAATTAGGTGAATTCCTCACCTCAAGGTCCCAGGAAAACTTAGGGCTCCTGGGCCTGTCAGAAAGTGACATTCTTTACTTACCGCAGGTCAGGAACCTATATAGGGACTGTGTAGACAAGGTATGAGGCCAGCTTTCCCAAAGGGCTTTATTTGGCTCTATAAGTCAACTTCAATTCCTTAAAACAATCTGTTTATATTTAAAAGTATGTAATTCCAATGAAAGCCTTCATAAAGACACTGGTAAAATAAACAGTGTCTCCAATTGTGTCCTATTACAAAAGAAAATGGTTCTTATTGAACTTATGCAAATTAGTATACTGCTATAAATCAAATATACTTGCAAATAGTTTTCAAATTCTAGAGAAATCAGGTAGAGAGAAATATGCTTCAGATTTTGCTCACAGGAGTGTAGTTGACCCAATTGTTATAAGCTGTAAACAGCTCAAAGAAAATGGGTTTTCTGGACTCAGAAACAAAAGAATTAGCAACATTTTAAACAAAATCATAAAAAGATTATTTCAGTCTTTCATTGGTCTACGTAATTAACTCATGTTCTGCTTGATGTTTATGAACACATTAGCTTTCTATGGGGGTCTTACAAGTTTTTCCTCTATTCCAGTGTCACAGTCTCCAAAGTTGTTAGAAACCTGCATTCGAGAACACCTGTCAGAGTCCTATGGCTGATTATAAAAACACCTTTTGAAAAGAATAAAAGTAAACCAGCTAGATGACAAAAGTCATGGTTAGAGACACAAATGACAAGGAAATTGGGTTACTTCTGTGACATACAATCTTACACTAGAATCACCATTACTACTGATAATTTACTAAAACATATTAGAATCACAGGAATCTCATACAATTCTGGAACACATACTAATAACACATTTATATAAATATAATCCAAAGAAGGTTAAACCTCATTTCATATCTGACACTACTTCCTGTATAATTTTATTACAACAAATAAGCTGAATATGTCTCTTTTGGACTTCAAGGGACCTAATAACAAAGATTAATGAGGACTGAAGTTAAAATTTGATTTCAGAAAGTCTGTCAAATATAAAATGTTTAAAACACTTGATATCACAAAATAGGATAACAAGTCGTTGTAAAATAAGTCATTCATTTAGCCAAAGTGATAGCGATTTCAAAAAAAAAAAAGCAAAAACCTATATTGAGAGAGGAAATTTAACTTCCCAAACAATAAGCCCTAATAAAGACAGTCAATTAAATGTGTCTTTTAAAATTCTGTAAGCAAATTTATTAAATTTTAGTCATCTTAACCATAAGATATAATTTCCATAAACCTTTTTAAAACCTTTATACTCTTTTATTAAGGAGTGGATTAATGCTCCAAAAAAATCTTGTTCATCTGACACAGGGGCTCATATGCTGGTCTTGCATCAGTGTGCATTTGGTTAATTTATAGAGAAACTGAACTAATTTTATCTCTCAACATCAGCCCTTACAATCTCACACCCACCTGTTGCACAATAGTCTCTTGGTCTTGAGGAGTTAGATAGTTTTAATTTCTGGCTCTGTGTCTCACAAACACAGTTATTTTGGTTGGCATCTTCTACCAGATCTGAAGATGAAGTTTTAACTGCTGTCAGGATTTAAGACTGAAAAGGACTTGGTGTCTTGTTTAGACTCAGAGGTCAAAGCTCTGTAACTTAATGGCTCTTCAAATGAAGAGTGACCTCTCTAAACAGGAGGATTATCTATAGCCACTATGCATAGCAATGATTTTGATCTTAGTTTACCCAAGAGTAGAGCTCTACACCCTAACACACAGGCAACCTCAGGTAAGCAGGAGGGCTAGAAGCCTGCCTCCGAGTTGTTTCCTCGAACTGGAAATTACATTCAACATTATTATCTGCTCTCAGGCTAATGTCTTGTCTACAAAGAGGATTCAACTAACATTTATTGAAGGTCTGTGCTATTTCCTAGGCACTACATTCCATCATCTTGCTTAATTCTCACAGAAATGAGACAGGCACCACTGCCCCTATTTTCATGAGAAAATCGACGTTCAGGAGGTCAAACAACAGGTCCTTCTCCTTTCTCAAAGAACCAAACGAGCTTTGGAACACACAGGAAGTGACCTTTTTCCCTCTGCCACCAAAAGGGCCAGTTATTTAAATACGTCTGACCAGGGCTTAAAGTGACTTTTCTCCCAAAGTCCACAGTTATATATGAAAAACTGACATCATACGAATTTAAAAGCTACATGTAAGAGACAAAATATAGCCTAGGCTGGTCTTCCATTGTCAGTGATCTAGGCTAAGCTTGTCCAGCGTGAGTCGCATGCAGCCCAGGACGCCTTTGAATGCAGTCCAACACAAACTCGTAAACTTTTTAAAAACATGATGAGATTTTTCTGCAATTTTTTTTAAAGCTTATCAGCTATCATAAGTGTTAATGTATTTTATGTATGGCCCAAGACAATTCTTTTTCTTCCAGTGTGGCCCAGGGAAGCCAAAGATTGAACACCACCTGATCTGGGCCATACTGTGTACAGCCCAACTCCCAGAACTTGCACCCATTTCTTTCCTCTGAACTTACAACTTTGCCTGAGTCACCCTCCTGATAACCTATCACCACTGGCTTTTTGTCATGTTATTTATTCTCTTGAATTTCTATTTAAAATGATACTACTGAATATTTTACAAATGTGCATCTTTTGTCCCTAATCATCAGCATGCAAGTTTTCTAAAGAAAGAGAATTACAACTTATACTGAGTTGGCACCCAATAAATTTTTGTCAATTGATTTAGTCCTGAAGCTTAAGAGTAAGTTACACCATATTTGCTTGATGGGTTTTCAAAGAATAGATAAACCTTCAACACTGTATTAAGAAAGAGCTCTCTGGCATTTAGATTTTTTCTGCAGGTAGACTCTGGAATCATAAAGTTGCCAATATGATAACATAGGTTCGTGCTACTACCCTTCTTCTCATGAATTTGAGGTCACAGAAGGCAGCTCAAACTGGAGCGATGATATACTCGGATTGAGGAAACAAGGTCATCAGTAACATCTGATCAACCGTCCATCTGCTCTTCTGCATACAACAAGCCTTCAAGCCTTCATAAATAAACTCAAGTTTTTACATTATGCTTGCAAATAAATGTGCCTTGAATAAACAGCACTTTACATCATTGTGTCCTTTAATTCTCACAAACTTGTGCATTCATTGCTCTCATTCCATATATAGTATTATCTTATTTTATAAGCATGCAAATTAAGGCTCAGAGGATTCACATGACAAACCACAGATCTCACAGTCTGTACAAGGCAAATAATGGGCCTAGAGCCCACCATATTCCCACCTTACCAGGGTGGGAACAGGAGTACACTGTTCCTTAATGCGGGGTCTCTTTCTTTTGCCCTAGGATTGCCCTTCTTAGCCATGTAACCATGGACAAGTTTTAACCGCTTCTTCACTTTTAAATGGTGATAATAGTACCTACTTCACCGAGTTATTGTGAGAATGAAATGAGATGATGTGCTTAGTGTCTTTCTTTAGGAAAGCACTTAATAACGGTTAGCCTCTGTTATCATCACATATTGCTAACGGATGATAGGAGAAAGGCAAGAAGCACCACCCTTGGATTCCCCCTCCCTCTTTGAAGACCATGAGCTAAGCATCCCAGTCCCTGGCCGTACAGCCTCTGTAAGGAACCACGGCATGATCCAGCACCACGGAATGCGATGTCCTCACAACCAGAGGGTGGTTCTGGGCTAAGGTCGGTGCATGTCAGCACACGCTCTCGGACACAGATTCAGATTCCTTCTACTCCCACCCTGTCCAGACAGTGGCCATTAGCCACTAGGCTATTGAACACTTGAAATGCGGCTAGTCCGAACTGAATGTGCACTAAGTGTAAAACAGACATCAGAATTTGAAGACTTAGGGCCAGGCGTGGTGGCTCACTCTTGTAATCCCAACACTTTGGGAGGCCAAAGCAGGCAGATCACTTAAGGTCAGTAGTTCGAGACCAGCCTTCCCAACATGCTGAAACTCCATCTCTACTAAAAATACAAAAATTAGCCAGGCATGCTGGCACACGCCTGGAGTCCCAGCTACTTGGGAGGCTGACGCAGGAGAATCACTTGAACCCCGGAGGTAGAGGTTGCAATGAGCCAAGATTGAGCCACTGTACTCCAGCCTGGGTGACAGAGTGATACTCCATCTCAAAAAAAATAAATAAATTGGAGACTTAGTAGGTAAAAAAAAAAAACTCACTTAAAGTTTTTAATCCTGATTACCTGTTAAATGATAGTATTTTGAATATAATGGGTTAACTAAAAATTTTTTTAAGGTTTCTAAATGAGTTAACTAAACTATGCTTTAAAATTAATTTCATTTGTCTCTTTCAAATGTCTTAGGTGTCACTGCTAGAAAATGTTTAATGAGATACGTGGCTCACGTTTTATTTCTATTGAACAGTGAGTGCTGCTCTAGACCACTGTGCAGGCCTGGTTCTGGAAAGCCAATTCCAGATTTCAGTGAGCATCAGAGCAACTCATGCAACAGACTAGCTGTTCCCACTCTGTGGTCCCCAGATCCTCAAGCATGAAAGGTGATCAAACCATACTCAATGTACTAAACTCTATGTTGATCTATAATTAGGCCATCAGGCTAATATGTAATAAAAAAAATGGCTGGTTTGACAAAAATTTTGCAAAACATGACAGGAAAAGAAAAAAATCAATGGGTAACAAAGGATGTAGTGAAGTAATTCACAAAGAGAAAATGCAAGCGACTAAATGTACATTTTCCAATTACAAAATTAATAGAGAAATTAAAATAAAAACATTTTTAAGTTTATCAGTATTAACAAATTTCTCAAGATATACTGCATATTAGGATTTTACCTTTGTAAAATTAATGCAGAGAAAAAAGACTGGAAGGAACTATTACAAAAGGAAAGGCTGACTGTCTGCAAGTGATGGGACTACTCTTCATACTTTTCTGTTCTTTACACATTTTCTACAATGAACATGTATTGCTACTTAAAAAAACATTTTATTATCTAAATAATACATGTACATTATAGAAAAATTAGAAAACATGGATAAACCAAAAACTCAGCATTGTTATTTTAATAATCAGAAAAAATGTAAACAAAATTACATTTAAAATGAGATTAAATAATATAGGGCTTCTTGACTGTGAAAAGGCTCAAATTTGAATTCTGCTGACTCAGCAAAAAAGCTTCATTTATATGGAGCTTTGCAATTTACAGTATTTTCTTATAATTTTCTGATTCTCGAAGTAACATAGTGAACAGAGGGTTTAACAGTAGTATCTCTGGATAATAAGAGTATGGCAATTTCTATTTTCTATCTTTTTGGGGGGTGGAATGGGAGTTAGCTGTATTTCTAAATTTTGTACAATAAATATGTTTTCTTTATCTAAGGAAGAAAATCAGTTATTATGGGAAAAACGGCTAATTACTTTTGTACCAACCTAATTGTTTTAGGGGAAAAAAATACGCTGTAACATTTCACAGATAAGGAAACTGAGGTTCTGAGAACTTACACAATTTGCTACCAGAAGGAAGAGCCAGAACCCAAACCCCTTGAATTTTTTTTCCCAAACCCATGAAACTCCCCACCTGGACCCCTTTGGTCATGCAGACACCTTAAATCTCATAATTCTTCAAATGAAGGCTCTACTCTTGGTAAACTAAGATCAAAATCATTGTTACACATAGTGGCTATAGATAATCCTCCTGTTTAGAGAGGTCACTCATTTAAGGCATTACAGATGGAATCGTTAGGTTTCCAGAGAAAATAACCTGAATGTAACCCTAGCTTCTTGAAATACCCAGGCTGCAGAGCCATTTCTCAGGACACACAGGGCTTTTTACTTGTTTCTTCCAGCCATAATTCAGCCTAAATACTGGAGAAACTTCTGAGTTCCCATGCTGGTATTCAAAACACACATTTAACTGATGAAATTTAAATAAGGCTCCATGGCCTCATTTTTGTTAAGGGCAATGCATAGTGGCTTACCTTTTGGTCCCACAAAGCAATTCATTTTCATGACTGCATAAACTACAAATCATAATTCCCCATTTTGGAAACATACACTTACTCCCAAAATTCTCCTCCCTCCTCCAGCCATGTCCAACACAAAGTAAGGCAGGACCACCAAACCTTCTTTCTTTTAACATGGCACATTCCAAACAGAGAGCCCACTACGAGTAAAGCCTGTGATTTAGCAGATATTTTCATGCTTGTTCATGTTTAGACTGGACTCGCTGCACTGCTGGGCTGACTGGGTTCCCTGAGGATAGGCACTAACTTTAATTTGCCAAACATACTCTTGGGCTGCCCTCACTTTCCTTGTCCTTCCATGTTGCACTGTCAGTGGGCATGTTCCCAGAGAATGTCAGTGCCTCTGACTCTATCCTCAATGAAACCAAATTAGGTTTTCTCAGGGAAAATGCGTAGTGCATTTTTTTAAGGAAAATAGCGATTTGGGGAATAGGTCATACCACAGGTTCCCCCACTTAATGTATGACAATGCAAAACTCTTGCCTTGATGAGAAAGAAGGTGGTGGTGATGGCTGTCCTTTGATGAGGCAAGAAGCCTGCTCTACAATAGGAAATCCACAGTTCCTCAGGCTTTGACATCATCTCATATTTTCATCAACCTAAATAGGACAGGAGGGCTGGGCCAAACACTACCATGTCACGGTTTTATAAAATATCTATCTACGTACCAAAAAATCAAATTAATATATTTGTAGATGAACAAAATATTAATAAACAGTTACCACTCTTCTATCTGCTTCCAGGAAGCTAGTAAATCAAACCCCCTGTGCTGAAGACACAAGACTGAGCCAAGATAAAGGCCAAAAAGGCAATGTACAGGCTCAGGGAGTGGAAACATAGAGCCTTAAGTGTTCTTTGCATTGACAGGAGTCATTCTTAGTCTTTTTCCAAACTGACACTGCCTAAAACATACACATTCGTCTTAAATTAGTATTTACGATCTTCCATGATGGCAACATTCTAACAAAACTGTCAAGAAAACACACAACCCTCCCCCTAGGAATAAAATCATCTCCAAATGAAAGCAAACCAAAAGACAAACGGACGCCCACACCCATAGCTGTCAGCCCCATTAAGTCTGGCCTGTGACAGTCTTCCCAGACATCTGAAGAAAAACAGGGTATCCAGACAGCTTTCCTCCTAGAATCTAGAATACTTGAGCAGAATTCTGGTCCTGTTGAAAAAAACAGAAGGTGGGCAGAGCACAGGCTGGACATCACCTGTGATATAATCTGTAAATCTGATTAGAAATTCACAAGATTTAGTGACCCCAAGTGAAAGCTTACATCTGTGGTTCCACTGCCACGTACAGCGGCCAAGTCTTTAGACTCGTGGGAGACGCGGTGTGCAAGAAAGAAATTCAGGTTTGCACCCAGCTCCTGCACTTCCAAGCTGCTGGCCGTGACCAACTTAATTAACCTCCCTCTCTAAGCCTAAGTTTTTATTATATGTAAAAGTTGTGATATTAATAGTATCCACCCTTTCGAGTGTAAAGATTAAAGAAGGTAAGTAATCCACACAAAGTGCCTAGCACACAGTAAGCATTCGGTGAAGGTTTCATCCTCCTGCTACCACTACACACCACGACTGCTCCACTGTCACCACTAAGGGTGAAGAAGGAGTTCTAGAAAATGGAAAATTAGAGCAAGCATTAGAGAAAACAGACTTTGGTTTATGTGGAATCCATTAAAAAATATATATCTCATAAACAAGAAACATAAAAAGCCAATTTTTGAGATCAAATAAATCTAAATAGCAAAACATACTCCCCTCCTCCCAAAATTAACCTAGCTAGCTAGGACAAGTTCAAATAGGAAGTTAAGACTGTTTGCAGGCAGGGTACAGTGATTCACACCAGTAATCCTAACACTTTGGGAGGCCAAGGTGAGTAGACTGCTTGAGCCCAGGAGTTCGAGGCCTTGCCAACATGGTGAAACCCCATCTCTACCAAAAGAAATTACAAAAATTAGTTGGACATGGTGGCACATGCCTGTAGTCCCAGTTACTGGGGAGGCTAAGGTGGGAGGATCGCTTGAGCCTGGAAGGCCGAGGTTGCAGTGAGCTGTGATCGTGCTACTGCACTCCAGCCTGAGCGACAGGCATCTCAGACAACAACAACAAAACATTATTTGCCTAATAAATTAGCAAAGATTTTGTAATTATAATGATATAATATCTAACATTTTTCAAAGTGAAGTAAAACAGGCATTGTAATATTTTTACAAAGTTATCTGGCATCAGAAGCTATTAAATGTTCATTATAATTTACCCAAAAATTTCATTTCTAAACAGTGATTCCTAGGGAAGAAGCCAAAACATAGATAATTTGGTATGCATGATGATGTTCGCTCTATTACGGAGAAAATGGTATAAATGGTATACTTTATGAAATATTATGCAGCAATAAAAATGTTGATTTTGAAAAAATAAAGGATTGTGGAAAAAAGCTTGTGATACAATGCTATTTTTAAACGGCTGGGATACCAAACAATATTATTTATGATTATAATGTGAAAAAAATTAATTTGTACAGGAAAAATGTTAGCAGGTGCCTTGGGAAAGTAGAATATTATAAGTAATTTTGTAGCATCTCTAGTTCCCCAATTTTTTGAAATATGGATAGATTTCTTTGGAAAACAAACATGCATATTGACTAATGTACTCCAAACTACTTTGATAAAAATCAGATCATCCCTTGGTATTCATTTCCACTAACAGTGCAGACTGCATAAACCAAGTCACTACTTCTAGAAGTGGTCTGTTTCCACAAAGAGTCAGAATTAATATCCAAATGCTTGCCTTTGCTGGGCGGGGGCTGGCGGTCACAATTCTCCACAGTAACAACCTGTCTATCCAACTTGTCCTTATTCTTATCCATTTCCACTTTCAGGTTGAGGAAAAAGTGTAATGGAACAAGAGCAAAACCAGAGCCTTGATCCCTAGCCAGTACATGTTCCTGCAGGCCCTGCTGCCTTAGCGCTCCTGTCCCACCAGCCACAGCAGCTCGCCCACATGGGCCAAGATGGCTCAAGTCAACGAGATCAAGGCCTCGGGCCTCTCCCAGGGGGTTCCCATGAAAGAAGTCTAAAAGGTTTTACAATCACCCACCAGACATCTCCATCTTTAGGGTATCAAAGTAGGTGAGAGAATTTGCAAGCTATGGTGAGTCAGGAGTGACCACAGAAAATTCAAATTCTTATTCTTCTCATAAGTTCTACCACTCGTCTCTTTGGAGTTTTTCTGCTTCTAGGCGAAAAGGATTGAAGTCTCAACAATGTAACGGATTGGACCAAACTACTGAATATTCATTACACACTGAGCCCACGTCTGCAGCACCAGCCAGGGAGATGGACTCCGTGATCTCCATCAGAGGCATCTCCTTCTAGTCCAGGAGTCTATGTGGTTGTATGTACGTACACAACAGCCTGCAGCTTCCTAAACCATCACAATCAATGACAAACAGACAACTCTTGAAGCACAAGATAAAGTGTCAGTGAAATGAAAGGGGCCCTCCTTGTCTTCTGGGTCACAGGTAAGTTGAACATCACATTCTGCTGAGTTTCAGGTCCAATCCTTGGAGTTCAGGCCACATTAAATGTGTCTGAAGCAGGGCTGGTGTGGACGCAACATTGTTTACCCAGTCAGTCAAGGGCTGCACCGCTGGAGCCATGCTGGCTAGCCATGTCCCTGCTCACAAAGGGGCCTTGTGGCTCTGGGGCCCAGCCTCAATGGCCTGTCTGTTACGTCTCCTAAAACATTTCATGCGTCATATCAAGCCGGCTGCCAAGCCTGGCAGTCAGCTCAAATCCCTCACACATTTCTTCTTCTTTCTAACGTCATAACTTTGAGACAAATGATCTCCAAAAAGTGCTTCCCTCCTCCCCTGACCATTTCTCCCACCTCACATCACACCTATTACCAAATGACAAAAGGCAAAGTGATCCACTGTATGCACTGCATGGTATGTATATTACTTTACAAATAGTAAAGCAAAGAAGAGGAAGGAGATTTCATTTCGGGATAGTTTCCCCTCTATCAAGCTCTAGAGGCTGAGTTAAATTATCAGGAAAAAGGGTCAAATATAATAATCCAAACTCTGGTATGATGGTGGAATAACATCATGGCTCATTTTAAACAACTGTAGTAAATCACTGTGATGCAAATACCAGGGATTTGATCGTTTATGACAGAAGGAGCTATAAAGGGGGAAGAAGAGCCTCCTGGGCCCCACCTTAGATTCCTGGGAGGAGTCGGGTTATGCACACTTAGGGAGGATGCGTTCTCCTGCCTGGCCGAGGTCTCACAGATGGTTATGCTGCTTCAGAGCTGGCATTCTCAGCCTAATGTGGGGGAAATATGTCAGCGTTGGGAAGTCAGTGGCAGATCAGGCCACTCTCCCTCTGCCAAGCTCCAGCCTCTCCTTTTTCAGAAGAGGTACAGCCAAGGCATGTCCTGCACATAGCCACTGAGGTCACTTGGGGAAACCCTTGCTTGATCAATTTAGAAGCAGATAAATAAAGCCCTTCGTGAGAATGACATATCCAGTAACAGGCAGTGGCCATGTGTCTTCTCTGTTCATATTCCCTGCTCCTCCTTCAAAGTCAGCAACATCGAAACATATCTGACTCCCAAAATGTGATCTTCAGACCCAATTTCTCTCCTGAGAACTTGATTCGTAATTGCCTTATTTCTATCTTCCCTGTTCCAGAACTTCTGTATCTAACTAATCCCTGTCAATTCTATTTCCCTATCTCTCTTAGCATATAATGCTCCTCTGTTCTCACTGCCCAAGCTTCGGCCACCCTCACCAATTCTGATCTGGACGACTGAAAGCATCCCCCGGAACTCCTTGTGGCCTCGGTCTCCGTTTCTTCGAATTCACCCTGCACTGCCACCAAAATCAGCTGTTAGACTTCCATATACCACCCCTACCTAAAAACACTGCTTTTCCCAATTGCTTATGGATAAATTCTAAACTCCTTAGTATGACACCCAGAGACCATCAACACAAACTTCCCTGTCCAAACATGTCACAATCAAATGGGTCCCAACTTCTCTGTCCAAACATATCTCCTGCCACTTCTTACCACACCCTGGCTCACCAGTGCTCCGCATAAAAATCCTCATGACCTCTTTGTCATACAGCACTCCCTCTGCACGGTACATATGCTACTGCATCTCCACACTACAGCTCTTATTTATCCTTCAAGTTCCAATGCAAATGTTACCTCCTCTGGGAAGCTCTCCCCAGCCCTTTCCAGTTGTGAGTTATACTATCCCATCTGTTACCCTAGCATCCTCTGCCCATTTCTCTCCTAAAACAGCACATTGAATCGCAATGATCTGTTCAGATGCTGGTTTCCTCCAAGACAGTGCTTTAGGGTCCTAGAGGGCAGGGACCCATCTCATCTCTGAACCTGGAACAGGGCTGCAGAGTAGAGCATACACTCAGTAGGTGCTGCTGAATCCATCAATCAACTGGAAGAATACAAGTGAAGGCTGCAGGAAGAATTAGGGCACGGGAGTGAATAGATGTTGGCAGTCAGGATACTTGAGTCTAGCCCCCAGTTGCCTCAGAGTTGTGTACTACAAAATTCGTTAATCTCTCCAGGATTTAGTTTCTCATCTGTTGAGTGAGGGGTGGGACAATATGATTTTTATAGTCCCTTTAACTCCTCCATTCTAGCATTCAGACTACATTTTCCTTTAAAATCAACAATGAAAAAGACTATAAAACCCTCTGGTAATAATATGTTCCAGGAGTTTGGACGCTCTCCACAAAGCCATTGGAAAATTGCTACTTTGCCAGGCCACTAGGCAGAGCTCCCAAGGATGGCTAACAAGTGAGGTCCCTCCCCTAAACTCATAAATCCCCAACTGCCTGCTGCTATGTTTGGAGAAAATCCTCTAGTTGCCCTCTACTCTATTTCACCCTATATATTCTGGCCACAAAGTGGTTTATTAAATATCACGCATAAGGAAAAGAAAAGCCTGAGGAGAAAAACCTAATCTGCCCTGAAAATAATAAATGCTAATAACATGACTGCTGAATCTTGAAAAGCTGAGCGCAACTCTACACTTGATAATCACCTTGTTACCCCATACTCAGGGGGTGGCTGGTACCGAAGGACGGCCACGTCTGTTCTCACAGGCTGAGGAGGAGGGTAGGGCTTGACCATCTCGTGGAGCATCCCAGGGTGCTGGTCACCATAGAAAAGCCCATGCTCCTGGGTCTTGCTGACCGGGGGACATCATCTGCTTGGTCTTGAAGGGGTACTCAGGTGGAGGACCCCGAGGGTCCAGCACTTTACCTGCAGGCTGGGCAGGGGAAGGCCCCCCTCCTGCTTTGAAGCCCTTTCCATTCCCCAAGCCAGGAAGGTGTTGCTTGGCCCCATTCCTCTCCAGGGACAGCTGCATGATTCTCTCGCTGAGTGAGCGGACGTGGCCCTGCTTCAGTTCCTTCAGCGCCTCGTCCTTATGCGCCTGTCCACTGTTGGCACGGTTCACAGTGGGCCTCCCCCTCAGTTCGGGGATTTCTGACTGGTGCCCCCTGCCATGTAGTAACCATGGCCCACCGCCCCCTGCTGCTGTTGCTGCTGCTGCTGCTGCCCCCTGAAGAACTGTGACTGCGCTTTGGCCTCCTCGTAAGTGGGCAGTTCCTCGTTGTTCTGCTGAGGCTGCGTGGACCGGACCTGTTTCTCCATCACCGTATTGTCCACCTGGTGTTCTTGACCCTGCGGGTTCTTGGCGTGCCGACTGGTAGACCATTTGTGGGTCTTCTTGGGTGAGGTTTTCCGTGGAAGAAAAGTTGTTTGTAGGGTGGGCTGGTCCTGCACTCCCTGTGGCCTGGTGCTGAATGGCCAGCAAGTTCATGTTCTCGGTTGGGGTGCCATACCGCAGTTGTTCCTGGATCAGCCGCTGCAATACTGTTCCAGCTGCCGCATCCTCGGAACCTCTCATTTCCACCTCTGAGATACTCAGGAAGTTTGGGGAGTGGAAGTTACAAAGAGGATCTTCAACTAAAAGATAAACATAGGAAAAAAAATATCAGCTGTTCCACAGGAGATATATGTCTGTGACTATGTGGTACATAATTAACATTCTAACTACAGCAACATTTAAAGATAAGATTTCAAATACATCATCACGTCCATTTACCTGGCAATGTCTCACGGAATTTTTTCTCCTATTCAAAGTGAGTCTACTCTTCCCTACTCCCTCTGCTTTGCTTTCTCCTAAACACTGTTCCATCCTTCAACTCCTCCCTTTCCTTTAATCTCCCCCACTGGCCCTTTCTCTTCATCACATAAACATACACAAGTCTTTCCCATCTTAAAAAAGTAATACAAGAGAAAACCAAAATCAAACCAGAATAAACCACCTTTTCTTGGTCTTCTCATATACCTCTAACTACCACCCTGTATCTTTCTTTTCCTTCTCTTCTAGTTGTGTTCAGTGAGTGCCCTACATTTGCTGTCTCCACTTCCCAAATGCTCCATCCACTACCCGCCCCCCCCACTGCTGTGATCAGTAACCAAATCCAATGAGAATTTTCCAGTTATCCTATTACGCACCTAACCTTTCTGAAGCATTTGACACGGTTGGTCACCCTCTTCCTGCAATGCTCTCCTAATCCGGCCTCCAGGTCATCTCTCCTCTTGGTCCTGGCTCCTGCCTCTCTCTACGCACTATCTCTGGCTCCCTTCTCTTCACCTGTCCCTTAAATTCTGGTGTTTCCCACAGCTCTGTCCTGAGTGCTCTTCCCCCTTAGGTGTCTCCCAGTGACACCACACCTACCCCTTGTTATCAACTACTGACTCATGACCCATACATCTACAACTGCCAGACAATGGCCCTGAGTACTTCTAACTCAACATGTCTTCCTCATCCTGAATGGTTACCCATCCATCCCAGCCCCTGTATTCCCTGCCTCATCTACTTTCTGTCAAGCCAGAAAACTGAAGGTTTTCTAAAATTCCTTCCTCTCTCTTACCCCCAACACCCAGACAGCCACTACCTGTCAATTTGACCTTTTCAACATCTCTGCCAACGCTCTTCCGGTTCCTGTGCCAATCTCCAAGTTCATCATGAATAACTTTAATATAACCACAAGAACTACTTTAAACATGTATATGATGTGCCAGGTATTATACTAAATTCTCTCCATGTGTTATTTCATTCATTCCACATATAATACTAAGAGGTAGATATTAATTCCCTTAACTTACAAATGAGGAGAGAGGTTCATAGAAGGTAAATCACTGAGGCAACCAGGCAGGAAGAGGCAGACCGGGATATGACACCAAATTTGTGTTCATTCCACATTACAAGCCCTTGGCATCACATGTCTAGGTCATTCCAACAGCCTCCTTACCTATTTCCCTGACACTCATCTTATTCCCACTTCCAAACCCACCCCTCTGACCCCAGTCTATCTGGCACACTACTTGAAAGATTGTTCCAATATATAAATCTAATCATGTCACTCTTCTGTACCAAAATTCCTGGATAATCAATTAGAGAATAAAAATGGCATTCTATCATATGGTGTAGCAGATACCACCCACCTAAACATTTCGTGCTGCTCCCATCTCCCACTGGCAACCCTTTGGAATTTAAGCTCCATAAATACCCACATACATATGGTTTCTAAGCATGCTAGCTCTCTCCAGCCTCTGGACCTTTGTTTGCCTTTTTCTCTCTGCCTAGAAAGACTCATCTCACCATGTCTCTTGGGAAAATTCTTAGACAAGTGATAGTTCCAAAGCTACCTTCTGAGTAAAATCTTTCCTGCTACAGCCCTGCAGGCTTAAGCCTCTTCTCCAATGTCCCCCACTCCATTTATATATATCTCCATTGCAGCAATTCTCACAGTAGATGGCAATTATTTATTTATACAAGACTCTAAACTCCTTAAAGGCAAAGATTATGACGTCTCATCTGGGTCTCCCTAGAACAAAGCCAAATGCGTGGATGTAATAGAACCTCAGATACTTAACCAATAAAAGAATACCTACATGAGCTCCATGAAATATAACATTTAGCCCATTTCACAACAGGACTATTAAGTAGTGCATTAAGAATATTATTATAGCATTATGAAAGTAAAAATTCTACTATTAACTGCTGGCACGACCTTAAACAAATTGTTTTCCCTCCCTGAGCCTCAATATCCTCCTCTGTAAACCGAGAGCTGGACTGGATCATCTCTAGGCAGCCTTCACTCCTACAAATGCATTGTAATGATGGCTCTATGTTTTAATATATACATACAGAACATTATTTTCCCAAAACAGTCTTTCTTCCCCAAATTCATCTTTTTTTCCTATAAATAATATTCTCAAATATGAGTCATCCAGATAGAAATGTCATATTCACTTTTGACCTTTTTATTCTTTGCTCTCCACATTTAATCAACTTTCAAGCTAGTTTTTCTCAGTCCACAATGAAATGAGAAAAAAAAAATGAAGGTGGTATGATATGCTTACATACAAGATATATAAACACACATATATTAATACATCTATATGTGTATGTAAATAGATATATGCATTAGAAGGTTTAAAACTGTCCTTTTGGGGGCAAGAACTGTCAAGGATCACATCTCTCTTACTTTTTTAGTATTAAAATATGAAAAAAGGTGACAGCAGATGACATTGTTACTGTCCTTGCAATAGCAAAATACGGTAACTCCGTGTTGGTCCCCTAATTTTCATTAAGAAATTTCACATTTATGACAGTTAAAAATCACAACCAAGCCCTAGTTTCTACACGAACAAGCTTCCCCATCCAGTCCATTCTTCCGTGCCCTCAGCCACTCTCCGGGTTCCAACTCTCCTCATCAGCCATTTAGACATC
The DNA here is from genome assembly GCA_036589455.1 of Ateles fusciceps. NCBI lineage: Eukaryota > Metazoa > Chordata > Mammalia > Primates > Atelidae > Ateles > Ateles fusciceps. The sequence continues at coordinate 7,380,751 of JAZHEH010002496.1, forward strand.
CTGAATGGCCTCTCAATATCTCTTGCCCCTGGCTCCTTCTCCTTTCAATCCATATATTATGACCTGTCTTCCTCTACCAGATAGAGCAGAGAGCACAATCTGTTATGATCACATGTTGCCTCCCCAGTGCCTTGAAAGCTGCTCTGATACACAGAAGGCATTTGGGACATAATTATTGAGGAAACAAAGGGAGTTTACAGACTGATTCCTGAAGCTCAACTTTGATCATAAGGCTCTCCCTGTCACCCTTAACCCCAAACTCTCACCTTCGTGGCTTCTCTGAACCTCTCACCTCTGAAAAACGGAGAGACTTTCATATCTGCCTCACAGGATTATACTTGAAATAAACTGAAACTTATCTCTTGCCTTCAGAAAATCAATACTGTAACTGAGGTAGAAACTCAAGGTTCGACAGTAAAAAATTTTAAACAATAAAAACAAACTATTAAACTCCACACAAGATGAATTGCCAAATATTTGTAATAAGCCATTAACTACCCAAGGAAAGATTGATCAATGTGGGTTGGACTGGTCTGCTCTTTCACTCTACCATATTTACTAAAAACGTGTTACAGTTCAGGCATTGGGACAGGTGCTGGGGTTACAAGAGTAAAGAGGGCATAGTCCTCCCCTCAGGGTAATTGATCTGAAAGGCTTAATGGAACAAGCACATTCAAATAAGAATAAAATTTTTAAATAAAATGAATAAAAATTCAAATCAAAATATATTTCCAAAGGAAAATGATGTATTTGGATGAATAATATGGGAATAGATCTCAACAAGCATGAAAACTATTAATTTCCTCTTTCAATGAAGTAACAGAGAGGTGAGTTATAAGCACGTTTAGCAAGCACCGTGACATCCTTCCCTAAAGTGGTTTAAAGACTTCCTCACAGTTTAACCAAAAAGCCCTCAAAAATTGATAGGAAGTTTTTACAAAGGAAAAGCTCCTTCCTTGCTATAGTTTTGAATTACTTCTTTTAACTTCTAAATTATTTACAAAAAGAGATAAAAAATGAAAGCAGAGAAGGAAAAAAGAAATGAGATTATGAGAAAGGGTAGGAAAAAGTATTTAGGAATCAGAGAAAAACTGGAAAAAAGTAGTATACTTCTGAAGTTCCTACATATTTAGGTATGATGCTCTCAGAGAAAGTCACCTATCAGAGTAAAACAGTCTATTAACACCATACCAAAACATAATTAAAAATAAGGCATCCACCAACAGACAATCAATAATCCAATATGATGATTTTTAAAACAAGATTAGAGAATAAACATCTGAATTATGCAAAAGAGCTAAAAATGAGAAATGTAAGATCATTTTGCTTTTCCAACACAAGTGCCAGTAAAAGGACTTACCAACTTTTTCCTTGATGCTACTGGTTGCCTCCACCGTCAAAGCAGGTGTTTCATGCCTCCCAGAATAGAGCTGAAAGTCTGGGGGAAAAGTAGTTGGAGTCTTCTAGAACCTGGACAGGACTACCGGGGCTATAACAAGCAGGAGGGGGACCTGGGGGAAAGAAAGTGAAGTGAATATGAGTGCCAATCAAGTTCTCCTTCCTTCTGCGTGACTCACGAGAACCCACCAGGCATTCTCACACAGCATTTTGACTTGCAGAGGGAGCTATGTTTTTCTGATTCAGAAAATTCCAGAGTTACTGTTCAGAATTATCACAAGTCCAGCCACCCACCAGAATGACCCGTGAGGTCAATGTAACAGTCCTCAAGACACGCTGGGCAAAGGCACAAATGCTCTAACGCTCTCACACAACCCGGTTTCAAGGGCGGCAGCAGCACTAGCAAAAGTCAAGTCTTTGGGACTGAATGTGTCAAGAAGCTCTGAATGGTCAAGGCTGGGGACAGAAAGGAGGGAGGCGGGGAGGCCAGTGAAGGAAAGCTAAAACGGGAAGAGCAGCTGTCTCTCAAAATATATAAAAGATACAGAGAGGAGTGGTCATTCTGCCACACCATGTGTTAGCAAGAGAACGTGCTCTCTGCCCCACTCAAAGGCTTCTGGAGTCTCATGTTACAGCGTGGAGCTGGGACTACTGGGTCTAGTCTTCTGCCGAGCACCAGCCTTTCAGCTCGTTTATCTGCTTCATACACAGACTGGAGTGTGCTTCCTGTTCCAATTAAACATGACACTGTATTCAGTCCTTCAGTCACTGAACATGAGATAGTACTACAGTAACACTGATACTGCACACACAACAACCGTGGGAACACTCAGCAGGGCGAGCCCAGGCTGTTTTCTCTCTCTGTACTGATTCCTCTGCGTGGGCACCAAGTTTAAGGCTCTTTTCGGCAAAAGTAACTTATTTTACTCTGGGGAAAGAATCATAGTACTTTTTTAAAAATCAACATCTTTGCCCAAAATATAATTCCATTAAAAGAAAAATTCTGTTTTTCAGCAATGGCTTCAAACTGGTAATTTGAAATTTCTCACTAGGTTTGTTATCTACCCATTTTCCACAAGGCCAAAGCTAGTAGTAAGTGACTAATTATTGATACCAAAAGGCCATAAGGTGGGAATGGCTTCATCTTCTTCCTGAGTTTCTTTACCTCAACATGTGAAACAGTATTTTGCATGTGTGCTCACATGTATTACAGGCACATTTGGACTACAAAGAAAAAAGATTCTCCTAAGAATACTTATCTTATAAATTTAAAATAAATAATGTAGTTGTAACGCCCAGCCTTAAAGATGAACATAAACCAAGTACAAATGACACTATATGAAGATCAGTCTAAAACTACAGTTCTAGGGCATAACAGTGTCTGTCCACCTTCTCCTCTTGGCCAACCTGCAAAGACTAACCTGAAAAGACCCAGCCCCCTTCTGGGCATTATCTATAAATCTAGAAGTCTAGGGCTAAAATTAGGAATCATGGACACAAAGGCAAGTCCTGATCTGGCTTCCTTTCCGGCAGGTGGAAAATGAAAAAGGTACAAGGTACAATTCTGGCTGCACATTAAAATCACCTGAGAAACTTTTTAAATCTCCGCACCCAGGCCTCCCAGACCTAGTCAATCAGAATCTCTGAAGATAGAGCCCAGACACCTGTATTTTATAAAGTTCTTCCAACAATTCCAATGTGCAGCGAAACCTGGGAAGCTCTAAGCAAGAGGGAGAACAACAATAAAAAACCAAACCACAAAACACCTTTCTGTGCCTTCATCCCATCCTCTCTACCAAATCAGAGTAAGAAAGAAGTTGAGAGTCCACATGCTTCAATCAAAGAAAGTATGGTGTTTTCTTAAAATAGACACTGAGTCAGGAAAGCCATGTGCCAGCATATTACAACTTTGGGTGATGCTATCTAGTCACATGACCATGACTAAGAATGTTAAAGACAGAGCAAACTGGTAATAAAACTGAGATCCAACTAAAAGGCATATGTGTGTGTGTATACATACATATATGAATATGCATATAAGGAAAAGTGTAGGGGGGTGTGTGTGTGTGCATGTGTGTGTGTGTGTGCTTTCAATGTGGAGCTCAATATGGACCCTAGCACTAAGCCATTCACAGTCCCTACAACGTTTGTATGAATTACTTTTCCACACCTTATCTCATGGCCAGCTAACTGAGAGTGGGTTCAACAACTCCAGACCAGAGAACACTACAAAGAGGGCAGTCCTTAAAGCGAGGCCAGAGCACAGGGAACACCAAAGATATGCCTTCACCCTTCATTATTGTTCCCTCAATGTTATGAAGGAACTAAAGCATTTCACACACACACCCACACACACCTGCATTCACACTGAAGGATAGGATGCCTAACTGTTAAGACATGTCAAATATCACTTAGGACTTCTTCTTAACTCCCACCCGGGGTGCCACACGTTCACTGAGTTACACTCCCACTGCTGCCGACCGCTCCTCAGTGCTGAAGAAAGGCTGGAGAGCCGAGCAGATGACAAGAGACCTGGCAGACGGACATGCCCAGGTACCAAACACTCCACTAAAGCCAAGAGACAACCGGCCGAGCTAGCCCAGCACTGACACAGCCTGAAGGAGTCACTTTAACTGCTAGCTTTCTCACTTGAAAGACAAGGGAAAGTGACGATAATGTATGTCACAGAGTCCACCTCAGATTCCAGGGCCACACAGCAAAAATCTGACAGAGCTCACAGTTCCATCCTACATGTACCTAAACCTTCCTTGCCTATTTTAGTTCACTATATTCACTGGGAATTCCTGCAGCATAAATTGAGTCTACTTTCTTTTTTCTTTTTAAATTATACTTTAAGTTCTGGGGTACACGTGCAGAACGTGCAGGTTTGTTACACATGCCATGGTGGTTTGCTGTACCCATCAACCTGTCATCTACATTAGGTATTTCTCCTAATGCTATCCCTCCCCTAGCCCCCAACCTCCCAACAGGCTCTGGTGTGTGATGTCCTCCTCACTGTGTCCGTATTTTCTCACTGTTCGACTCCCACTTATGAGTGAGAATATGCGGTGTTTGGTTTTCTGTTCCTGTGTTAGTCTGCTGACGATGGTTTCCAGCTTCCTCCATGTCGCTGCAAATGACATGAAATCATCCTTTTTTTATGGTTGCATAGTATTCGATGGTATAAATGTGCCAACATTTTACTTTCTTAGGCAAAATGCAGGGCACATAGTCTAAGCAACAAGGTCAAGGATACCTGAAATGAGGAATTGGAAAGAAACCTATGGCATGAGAAGGATTGCTGTTTTCTATGTCAAAAGTTCATAACCAGGAGCAAGAGCTGTGAGAAACCACAGAAGCCTCCCAGGTATCACTACCACTCAGAAAGCCCCTGTGGAGCCTGGCTCAGTCCCAGGTTTTAGGGGAGCCCACAGCCTGCCAAGGACCCCGCTGGCTCTACAGTGTGTTCTATGTACAGTGTAGCTGCCTGTAGGGGCTTCATAAATACTATTCCCATATAAGCCCTTCCGGACTTCGTAGGCAACTTTCAGGAACCTTATCTAAGAATCACCACTCACACAGCTTTAGTCTGCATAGGGAAAGTGGCAAAAGTAATAGAAAATAAGCTAAGGTCTGAGTAAAGGACTCAGCTCTCTGGGGTCTCCCACTGGGGGAGGAGCAAGTGCAGCTCCTAGGGCCGCTACCCTGAAGGAAACCTAGAGATCTGTCTTTGCTGCACTCAACAAAGGGTGAAATTCTAACATTTTAGTTTAAGGGTGCAACATTTCTGCCTTATATTGCCTGTCACCCATTTTACCAAGAATGATTCTTTTTTCTTAACAAAATCTGCATGTCATTTGTCAACATGAAAACTCCTTTGCTTCTCTCTCTCTAAGCGTGACTGCTTTTTGGCTTGCTTTTCTGAAGCACTGAAAACTTCCTTTCCGTATGGTTTTATGCATTACTTTCTTTGTAACTGTCCAGAGGCCTTTAGATAATGTGACTCTGAACAAGACTGTTTTCCCTACTCAAGAGAAGCAATAACAAGGGCTTCGTTGTTGAAGGGAAAAAATGAATTAAAGTAGACGAAGTGAATTGTCTGGGGGAGGCAAGAGGAGCAACAAAACCCGTGGTGGGCCACTCCTCTGCTTCACCTGCCAGCGGAACTATTAATTCTACTGACATACAATTCACACAACCGGGAAATCACTTGTCCTTAAATTCCACTTCCGGCATCCCAGTCCCTTATACATGATGATTTGGGCTATAACTTCAGGGTGGAATTTTGTGTGGTTTTCAGGGCTGTCTATAAACAGGGCCCCCCTCTAGCTGTGCATAGTCTTGCTGGTCCCCTCAGCATCCAAGCATCCAACCATCCTGTGAATATGTCATCGTCATTCTCCAAGTGCCATCTTCTGGCTTCACATGCACCCCTAACTACTTTAAAGTTCATCTCAGTAAATGCACCTCTTCAGTTTACCTCCTCTAGAATGCCCCTCAACAACCCCCCATCCCCCAACTGGTCTCCCTTCCCTCAACTGTCACCACAGTTATGATTTGAGGCACACAAAACTTGGTACTTAAATTCCACCTGCCTAGTATTTTGCAGTAGTCATTTTATAGGCTGGTGTTATGGCCCTGGTGAAATCATTAGCCCTTTCAAGACAGGCAGTGTGCTGTGTACTTGCTAATTTCTGCAAGCATGTAGCATGTAAGACACATGCTTCTTACTATTTGCTGACTGATGGCAAGAACATGGCTTTATTCTCCGGAATGGTGTCAGTACCAAGGAAGAGTTTAAAGAAAAGTCAAAGATCCCTCCAAAGCTAGTCTCTGAGAGTTGCAGATAATTCCTTGTACCTTTCAGTTCCTTACTCTCCCCTAGGCAGCAAATACTAGTGCTTTGAACTCAACAGGCCAGCCACCCATTCCTCAAAGAGTCCACTAACTGCAAAACAACTCCCAGGTGTTGTCACCAATGTGCAAAGCTTTCTGCCAGCTACATGTAATCCAAAACCTCCTAATGATTTAAAAACAATTTCACTGTCTAGATTACAATAACCTCTTGTAACTTTATAACAGAGACTTTAACCACAGCAACAAACAATTCTGTGGTATTCTACCTTACCTTTCAAAGAACTAAGGAATTTGCTGAGTGTGCCAGCGGCCTCAAAGCTAAATGTAAGCCATGAAGCCTTCTGATTCTGGCAGAACTCGAGGTTTTTCCAGGGAGTTGAATACTCTGCTCAGGGAGAAGGGTACTCTGGAAACAATGTTTTAAAAAGGGCTGGAGAACCCATAACCAGTACCTGAAAAATAAGGGCCAGCCTGTTTAGGAGTCCTCATGTGAAATCAAGCCTGCTCATCTGGATTAGCTGATTCACAATACTAAAGGCAGCACTGACAGGTGGCAGTGCCTCCTCCAAATACCTGCATGCAACACATGTTTTTAAAAAGGTAACAGTGCCGGGCGCAGTGGCTCACGCCTGTAATCCCAGCACTTTGGGAGGTCGAGGCAGGCAGATTACTTGAGGTCAGGAGCTTGAGACCAGCCTGGCCAATATGATGAAACCCTGTCTTTACTAAAAATACAAAAATTAGCTGGGTGTGATGGCAGGCACCTATAATCCCAACTACTTGGGAGGCTGAGGCAGGAGAATCACTTGAACCTAGGAGGCAGAAGTTGTAGTGAGCCACGATTGCACCACTGCACTCCAGCCTGGGTGACAGAGAGAGACTCTATCTCAAAAAATAAAAAATACAAAATAAATAAAAAGAAAACAGTAAGTTCCACCACTAAACCAAAAGCTGGTCAAAAGCACTCCCTGGAAAATGCTTTCTCACTCTCTTTCCCCCAAACAACTATTATCTGAAACCCAATGTTTGGAGTGGACTGTTGAGGGGTGGGGTTAACAAAATTCCCAAACCCTACATGGCAGGTCTTTTGAACGGGCATCAAACTTGAATTCTCAACCCTGGACCAATCTATGTGTTCCAGAAAACAAGTGAAATCAAGACCCTATTTAACTCGCTCAAAGTGGAATGTGTGTTGAGTAAACTTGTCTGAAGTTTAACTTTGTAATGCTTGCTTAAAAATATCTTGGAGATATGATCAATATAAACCAAAATGCAGAATACATGCTTAACCTTTAAAGTAACAATTGAGCTCCAGAGAACACTGTGATTGCAGCTATAAATACCAAGAAATGAGTAAGACTGTCCTTGGCCTTAGGATTTTACACTTTGGTTCTAGAGACCAATGTGCACACAACTACCCATTTTCATTACAAAGTAAGTGCTCTATTAAAGGAACATACTGCTTTGGAGGTCCATGATTAATCATTACTACCTGTTGACAGAAGAAGGGACATAGAGCTTCAATGACAAAAAGAAAGAGACATGTGGGCTGCAACTGAACCAGAGGAAAAATGAAGAGGATGTTAATCCCCTGTGGGGTGTGGAGAAGGTGGTAGTGAGGGAAGATTGGCCCAACATGGGAAGAGCAAAAGCATAGGACTGGGTTATGAAAGCATAGTCTCTTTAAGGATTAGAGTTCAGTGTAGCTTGGCACTGGATAAGGAGAATGATGAAGCTATATCTGTAGACCCAGAATCCAGTATTTACTGGCGGGAGGAGGGTTAAAAAAGTACATTATTTTCCTAACACATTAAAACTGGAAAATAAACTAGAGAATTTGTAGTTCAACTTCCAACTATTACCTCCCATATTCCTTCCTGATAGTCAGTCACCTAAGTAAATGCTTTTGATGTTAGGGAACACTGAACTCACTGTCTAAGTCTAGGGGCAGGTTCTATCTACCTTCCATTACAGAAGCCAAAGGGTCCCCCTCCCTGTCCAGCAGTTAGAAAGACATAGGCTCAGTCAACTGATGTGTACTGAATCTTGAGGAAATGATGCAATGATGAAAAAGTGTTGATAAACTACCTGCGATAGCACCACCCCCTGGAGACCAGGAGCAGCAGCAGTCTCTATGGTGACCTCATCCTAACAAGACAAGTAGCTTATCTCTGGCTGGGTTCCCAGTGTCTATTTGTCTAGATTCCTGCCCATTTTCTGAGCCTTTCAATTAATTTGTGAGCTGCCCAACATATTTCCAATAAATTTCTCTTTTGCTTAAGTTAGCCGATGTCACTTTGTGCTTCTTACAATCAAGAATCTCTGATAGACTTATTTTTTTAAGTAATTGTTCTGATTCTCATTCTAGTGCAGCATTTTGTCTGTATCTTAAGTACTATATGACTTAGCAGTATCTGCCTGGAATTATAGTAACTCGTGTACATTGCCCTAGCTATCCTTGGCACCAACCTTTTGCAAATACCTGTGAAAAATACTTGCAGTTCCCCCATGGTTTCTTCATCTGGAGACTCTCTATCCTTATAAATCTATGAAACCTTTACTTTGGCACAGACTAAATGCTAAAATATATACTAATTATGAGAAAGTCTTTTGAAGCTCTATTCTAGCGCCACTTCCTCCAGGGAGTCCCCTTTCCCTCCTTCCCCCAATATCTATATGCCACTCAGTGTTCCCCAAGCATTCTATGCATACTCTTGCCATAATGTATTAAAATACCTATGTATTTCATTTCTTTCCCACTTCTCCCCCTTTAACTCATAAGTTTATAACAAGAGAGACCGTGTCTTACTCACCATTGTATCTCCAGTTACTCGCAAAAATAAGATCACAGCAAGTATTCAACACATATTTATTTTACCAATAAATTGTCTGCATATGTTCCTTGTACCTAAGAGTTTCTGACACATTATGGGGACTCAACAAATACATTATCTTAATACATATATTAAGATATATTTTAAAATAACTAGTTATAAGCATGTTCTTATTACAAAACTTAGCTCAAGGGTAAGTTTGCCTTTTCTAAGACTTCTCAAACTACTCAGGAAACCAAGGTAAAAGCTATTGAGGAAAAAGAGAAAGCCATCTAGTACCAAAACAGGTTAATTACAAGCATGCTATGATCCAATACCAGAAAGGCTTTATACATAATGTTAGAAGTAACAACCACACAGGGATTCTGTAGCTTGAGCACAAACTCACATTTCAGAGACAGGTGCGCTCCCCCTCCTCCTCAACGTCTGCAGGCAGGTCCTGAGCCCACGGGACTATACCCTAAATGAGGCCTTTGCTTGGGCTTCCTCCACAGGTCTGGGCACCCAGGCAGAGGCAGGAGTCCTCCTGACTCATTTGCCATAAATAAAAAAAGGAATATTCCCAGTTCCACCTCTCACACAGAGTTACAGTGAGAATGCAGTGACAGTATCCATAATAAAAAGGTTTTCTCTATGAAACTATTTTTTAAAATTTAGCCTTTAACATAAAATCCAAAGGTCCTTAAATATCTTGACTCAAATTGTAGATAGTAACATTATAATATATATTTTATGTTGATATATTTGTTGCTTAACTTATCTAAAACAAAAAGACTAAAAGTACCTAAACTCCAGAGATTCTTTTCCTCAGATAAGTTTCAATAAACCCTGTATTTAATTAAGTTACTGACATTTAAATATCTTTCATCATAACCTGTTTGTATAACTAGAAGTAAGTATCTCAGGATCACAGTAGCATTCTTTTGAGTGGCTCTGACGCACACTGTGGTCCATCGAGAGTGAAAAACTATTACCAGGGTGTAATACTTACTGCAGACAGTAAACGAAAGATTTTTTCCCTCAAAAATGTTAAGAGGCCTTTATATTTCTGAACAAATGGAAACAAACAGGATAGAAAGCTTTAAAATAAACCCACAGACACGAAATGACAATATGTTTACATAATTATGCTCTGCAAAGCTTCCCCTCTCACCCCCACTAAGAGAAAGGAGCAGTTCAGATACTTCCTGTCTGCCACGGATTCCTCCAGCTTTGCGGATCCCATTAGTGTGTACTGTTGCAGATGAGTGACACTGGCATGTCTGTCATACAGCAGCATCCCACAGGGACTGGGACTCTCTTAAGAGGCAAGCACACTGCTTCTAATGACACTCACCCAGCTCCTAAATCAATACGGGCTCATGAATGAATTACATAATTTAAAGCAACCAGTATCTCCAAGAAACTAAACACCCCTTAAGTAACAAAGAGTATAACCAATAATAGCAAGAGCTGCCATTTATTGAGAGCATATTAGTGCCAGGATGTTACAAAAATCATATTATTTGATTACCACCACTCACTCCCATTTTGTTGATAGTGATACTGAGCTCACAGAGGTTACATAATGCCCAGAGTTAAAAACTAGCCGGCAACACAGCCCCTCCAACAGAAAATCTCTTTTGACTACACCATTCTGACCTCCAAAGACCCCTCAATAATGCAAACTAATTCTAAGTCTTTTTTCCCTGCAAAATTTCTTAGATTAAAATTAGGAGAGTTTTAATGAAATGTTTTTAACTTGTGGATAAAGTGGAAAGGTCCTGGGAAAGTTTATTTCTCTGCATGTATGAGGCAGAGAAGGATCCAGAACCATTTTCTTTGTGTTATTTTTTATAAAAGCTTCGGGGGAATAACAGCACACTCCCTGCCAAACACCAGAACACCAAGACAATTGATGAAACCACCCTTCCTCATCACTTCCATCTGGCTGCATATTTTCTTTCTTTCTTTCTTTTTCTTGCACATTATTTTCATGACTGTGTTGCCACTTTAACAATGAATCCCAAACCTACAGTGTGTCAGAAACATTCATGGAGCTTGTTAAAAACATCACTTCCAAGTCAGACCTGCAACACTGGCTTCAGCACAAGTGTAGACCAGAAATGACACTGTTGGACCATCTTTCACAGACAATTTGAATGCAGTCAGGTTTGGGAAGTTGGCACTTCTCTACCAATAGAAGCTCTTCTACAACAAACATATACAGTCCTGAAAAGTTGTGGTAAACTAGACTTTTGTAAGTCAGTCACATTTTAAGTACAAAATGTGTTGGATTTAATCAATTCAAATAATAATGGATAAGTAAAGAAGATTAAACTCTTCCTAAAACTAACCACTAACCAACCTGCAATAACTCCTTTAGTAATGTGAAGAATACTTTCCACAATTTGTTACTTTTCAATAAATTCAGATTTAAAGTCAGTTTCAGTGTCCTGTATTTTATTTTATCTTTATTTATTTATTTTTTGAGACGGAGTCTCGCTCTGTCGCCAGGCTCGAGGTGCAGTGGCGCGATCTCAGCTCACTACAAACTTGGCCTCCCGGGTGCGAGCTCAGCTCACTGCAACCTCGGCCTCCCGGGTTCAAGCAATTCTCCTGCCTCAGCCTCCCGAGTAGCTGGGACTACAAGCGCACGCCACCACGCCCAGCTAATTTTTGTAGTTTTAGTAGAGACGGGGTTTCACCATGTTGGCCAGGATGGGCTCAATCTCTTAACCTCATGATCTGCCCGCCTCGGCCTCCCAAAGTGCTGGGATTACAGGCGTGAGCCACCGCGCCCGGCCTCAGTGTCCTGTATTTTATATGTGCAAACCTGAATGACTAGATATGAGAATATGGCTATTTCAGTCATATCTCAAATACTGTTAAACAGAAACAAGGTGATTATAAGAATAACAAAAAATATACACTCATTTCAACAACATGATGAAATAAAGCTGTGAAAATGCCTAGCATACCACACATAAATGCTTGATAAATCTGAAACTCAAAAATCCTCTGCTAAGAATGGGGGGATAATCCTCATAAAGTTGTTATGAGGAGTTGTTATGAGGATTTAAGTGAGTTAATGTAAACCAATTACACACTAGTTCGTTGCAGTGGCCAACTACAGCCAAAGAGTCCCTGTAAGACAAGCAGCAATCTAGTTATAGGAAAGGAAGTCATAGAAAGTAACATTACTGAGCATGACATGCTACAAGCATTATCTCAGGTAATCCTCATATTCCTGAGAATTAGGTTTCTTTTTCTCCTTTGCACCTGTACGAAAACAGGAATGACAGGCCCTGGGTCATAGGGCTAATAGCCGTAAGGCTGAGAGGTAAACCCAATTTTGACTGCTCCAGAGCATTCACAGAATTTAAAAAACAAAAACAAAAACAAAAAAACCAGAAACATGTGATAGGAGTTACAAAGGATCATGGGTCATTGGTAGCAAAAGGCAGAATTATTCACTCATTCATTTGTCCATTCAGCCATTCATTCCACAAAGATATATGACATTAAGCATCTGCCATGAGCAAGACAGTCCTAGATATAAGACCCAAATCTGAAGGTCTATCAAGAGAGACAAACACATAAAGCAGAAAATTGTCAAACAGTGCAGAAATAACAGGCTCAAGGAAGTGTGGCATGATAAGCTAGGATACCAGTGCCCACATTCATCTCAAAGCATATACACACGGGATCTAGAACTGTGCTTGGGGCTATACTTACCTCTTTCTCCTCTTTGACCTTCTTGTTTTGGCTCATGATACCCCTTAAAAAATCTGTCTAAAGCAACAGAGCTCTCTCCCTCCATCTAGAAGATGTATACACACAAATTTCATGTACGATTTCATGGAGTTCACTACAAACCCCAGTGTAGTAACCCCTAATTTATTGTCAACCATGATGCTGAGAGGGAGACTAAGAGGGAAACATGCTGCAAAATAAAATTTTCTAGGGACAAATCGATTACAGGTAAACGGACATAACCAAACACTGCTGTAAATTTTCTATGTGAAGCGCATTGCTCTGCTCTAACCAATTCGCATTAACTCACTCAATCCCCGTAACAGCTCTGTGATGATTACTCCCAATTGCTCAGATTAGGACACTAAAGCACTGGGGGCTACTTCACCAGCGCCACACAATCGGTAAAGGACAAAACTGCGACTCAAGCCCAGCTAGCCTGGCTCCAGGCTCTATGGCTTTTGCCACTGTAGCAACAGTACTCAAACTTTTCGGTTTTAGGATCCTTTCACACTCTAAAATTATTGAGGACCCAATGAGCTATTATTAATGTGAGCTATATCTATCAATATTTAATGCATTTGAAACTGAAGCTTAGAAAGTATATGCTAACTCATGTAAAAATAACAATAGCAAACCCATGTTACATAAAATATTTTTAAGAAGAAAACCCTCATTTTTAAAACAAAGTGAGAATTTTTTTATTATTTTGCATATTTCTTTAATGTCTGGCTTAATATAAGACCACTAGATTCTCATATCTGCTTCTGCTTTCAATCTGTTGTTACATAATTTTTCACTGAAGAATATCTGTCCTCATACAAATACGTAGTTGGCAAAAGAAAGCATATTTTAATAGCCTCTTCAGATAATTGTGACTATTCTGTGAAACCACACCAAAACTCAACAACTGGAATTTTCTTAAAGGCAATTGCAAAAAAGATATGAAACCCTGACAGTGGTCTTTTCATGGATACTCCTCCGTACAGTATTACATTGAAATCTATTGGCCCATCCCTCACTTTGAAGGGAGTTGTTATTTTTTACATATGCATATAAACATCATATGTGGTTATCTGGAAAACAATGGTTCAATGAATTATAGAGATCTTCCATACATTGAAACATTTAAGTACATAATATCAACAAAATCTCATTTGTTAACATACCATAGATCTCAATCAACAGAAAAGTCTTTTACATATTGGGAAGCTGTCCACTTACTGTCTGCAGTAAGTATTACACCCTGGTAATAGTTTTTCAGCTGTTCACGGTGGCAGATACAAGTTTCCCAAAATTCCAAAATCCAATTTCCACTTGAAAGCTTGAGTTTTATCAATTCAGCAAATAGTTTTTCTTGAAATGACAAGTTCCCTTTATTTATTTTGGAGGCAATATCTACCAAATGCCCAAGTCGTAATAACCACAGTTTGCCAGTTTTTCTTTCAAGTAAATATGTATTCCATGAGAAAAGCATCTAGTTTAATATTTATATCACAATTCTATCACAAGTGCTTTTTCTCTGTTCGAAGTAGAAGCACTTTATGTATCTTCCCATTTCATCACACAGGATGTTAAAAAGACATATTCAAGATTTGAGATTTAATATAATCATCACTACAGCTTCAACTAGAATGGGCTTTTTTGTTATTCTGAATGTGTGACTAATTGACTACTACCACTGTCTTGATTCATGGTGAAGGTTATGTCTTAGTATTATTATGAAGATACTTTTCAGGTCTCAGAGACATCCTCCCCCCAGGGTTCCACAGAAAACACTTTGAGAAACACAGCCTCTTCCATGGGGAAAGTCCAAAAGATGAAAATGCTGACAACCAATTATAACTGAGAATGAGTTATCCCCCTGCCCAGGCAAAGGAAGATGGCCATGGCCCCTGGAAGTCAGTGAAACCTGAAGACATACAGAGGCCCTTTGATATAAAGCACTGCTTGAACTATATTAGTCAGACGAATGGACCCCTGTTGATTAAGAAAAATGCATCTGGAGAGAGCTAGATGCCCACTCAGAAAACATCTGCACAAGAATGCACCTTCAGGTCCTGGAGGAAATTTTATAATGGGGAATATAAATCAACAATGATTATTTCCCTAGGGGGAAAAAAAGGCTTCATGAGATTAGTTTTAGGTAAGGAGAAAAGAAATTGCAGTAACCTGCCCAGCAGGAAGTCAGGTGATCCTAGACAAAGGGAAGGATGTTAAGACATGATGACTGAAGGGGAAAGAGAACTATGTTGTCAAGCCAGAAGACCACAGTATTAGAAAGATTTAAAAAACAAAAAAGACAGAGGCAAAAATAACCACTAAGCAGGAAGAAATGACATGCCATGCTTTCTGTTTTTGTTTGGCACATCTGCTTTTTAAACAATGTAAGAATCCTGGTTCTGCCATTGATGAACTATGTAAACTTGAGCAAATGATTTAATTTTTTGGTACCCATTGCCTTATTAGTAAGTGAGAATAATAATAGGGCCTACTACATAGGGCTGTTATGAAGATTAACTGAGACAGCAGAAAGGGCTATTAACAATGTTCCAAGCACATAGGAAGTGCTTAGTAAATTTTAGTTTCTGTTCATGAAAACGGGAAAAGATAACAGGAATAACCACTGTAAAGTTCACTTTCAAGAGATAATCAAATCAGTGAGCTCTTTAAAACAGAACAGCAGCAAGATGCTCAGGCAGGTAAGAGATGAGTTTTGTTTAGGTCAGACTATTCGGCTAATGAGCTAGGCTAAAATTACATTTTCAACTTTCCAAAAATTTGGAATGAGGGAAGACCTAAAATATACCATTACTCAGAAAATAAGCTTAAAATGTCCAGTCCCACTACCAAAGACCAAAACAAAAGACTACATGGTATTGTCCAAAGGCTCTTCAGAGTCTCCTTACCTGGCCATCTTTGCATGCAAGTCAAGGGCTAAGTGGCCCTAGAGAAGGTATCAGAAACCAGACTAGCCTGAATACCTCTCAGCTGCCTAAGAGGCTCCATTTTCAGAGACAGTGACAATAGGGTAGTTACTGGGAGCGGGGGAGGGTGGTGGAGGGGAAGGGGGAGAAGGGGGCGGGGTGGTAACAGATTTATTCTCTGTACTGAGATATACAAACAAAAGGAATTTTCCCCCTCCCTGGCACCTTTGTTCCATAACTTTTCTTTCATTGCATCTGTGATAAAATAGGCCAGAAGTCAAAACATGAAGTTCACATCTCTTCTTCGCAGTCATCTGTACTTTTCACTGACAACATAGGGAAAAACTAGGTCTTTACTAACGAAAGTGCAGAAAAGTCTATTCCTTCAGGATCATAACATTCATGGCAATTTAAAGCCTATTTTCATCCCCAAAACAGTGAGTCTTTTAATGGCCTAGCCAATTAAACAATATTTTTTTTTAAAAAAAGGCCAACCTCACTTCAAGGTATATAATGTACAACATTTTCTCTAGTATCCTATGCAACAGATAACAAACAAATTTTCCAAGTCAAGAGTCTCAAAATAGATTTACAATAATTACCTAAAAAATGTCTAAATCAATGTGACCAGAACATAATATAACGTTTCTGGAGATTCTATCCTATTCTGTGGGTGCTAATCAAGTTCTACCTGACAAGTGCCCAGGCCTCTCACAGTACAATATCTTAAAGGGAAAAAAAATCATCAAAACAGGGCTTTCAAGTGTATTACCAATTACCTCCTGCTTATAGAGCATATAAATGCATTTTTTGCTAATTCTATCGTCATTTTGTACCTTCAGTTACTGTCTATTTTGGAACCATAATCTTAACTACGGAGAGCAAAGCATCTTCTTGGAAGAAAACTATGTTGCATACTTGTATTGTCGATATGCCTATCCCCACTCCCGATTCAAACAACATACGGTATTACTGATGTTCATGATAATGATCTAAACCATCAAGAAAATGTTACATAAGGCATGAGGTGAAGGAGTGGGAAGAGGATCAATCTTGCAGAAAAATCACCACCAAAAATATTTGCCTTTAACGGTACAGAAATTCAAATCTTCAGAATAATGCGGTTTCCAGGTAATCCAAAGAGTTAAAGACTCACTGTGGGCTACATTTTCAATATTTTATCTAATGATAACACAATAAAGATGATGACTGTAGCAGTTTAATACATGTCTGCAAATTCTTTGACACACCTATAGAAAGGCGGGTCCACATCCTTGAATTTAGGTAGGTTTATAAGTCCACTTGTTTAAGAGAAAATAGAGGAGTAACTCTATGTGACTTCCAAAATTAAATTATAAAAGACAATGCAGTCCATCCAATTTGCTGGAATACTCACATCTAGAGCCCTAAGCCACCACATAAGATTCTAACTAGCCTGATCCTATAAGGAAGCCAAGCCATGCAGAAAGGCAACTGTTGACACTAGTCTACAGACACCTAGCCTTTAATCATCCCAGCCCAGGTGCCAGACATGTGAATCCAGTGACAAACCACCCATGCGCTCCTAGCCTTCTTGCCCCAGAAGTCCCAGGAATGATGGCGCAGAGACAGGGCATCCTACAGTGCCTTGCCTGAACTCCAGATCCACAGAATCTATAAGCATAAAAAAATGTTGCAATAGTAACTGCAACAACCATAATAGCTAACACTTAACGATTCCAATGTGTCAGATATTGTCCTTATACCTAACATGTAATTCTCCTAACAATTTCTTGAGGTAGGTGTAATTAAGATGCCTATGTATCACATGAGGAAACTCTACTTGACAAAGAGGTTAAGTAATTTTGCTAAGATTACAAAGCTAGTGAGTGGCACAGGTCACGCGTGAATACAGGTTTCCAGCTCTGGAGTCTTAATCATTAAGCTCCAGAGATAATTACTGAAATTTAAAAAAAAAGATATCCGAAGGGCACATCATAAGTAGCCCATTAGGATCCCCTTCCCACCATCAGGCAGGACATTATGTCATACTTTCTCAATTTAAACAGATTTCTAGTAAGATATACCCCAACACTTCTATTAATTCTTTGGTTGCCTCCTCGCCCTTCATATCCTCCTGATCTGTATTTAGCCACCCTCCCCAGCAGAGAATTCTTCTAAGCTTCTAGAAGTCATGATATCTGCGGTTTAAGCTCATTTCAAAGTGAAAATAAAATAAATACTTGAAAGACAGTTATGAATCTTTTCTTGACCTTCTCTTCTTAGAGCAGAATGAACCCAGTTCATTTGTCTTGTGTTTTCCAACATCTTAATACATTACATTCCTTTTATAGAATATGAATTCCATGGGGAGCAATGGATACATACCCCACACCTAGCCCAGTTTCTGGCACATGACAGACCCTCAAATATCAGATGGATGAACTATATATCCTTTTATTGTACCCCATCAAATGCTCCACCTCAGTATTGACTTGCACAATCCAGAGTTATTCACTCAACAGATATTTAAGGAGGAGTGAGTGATTCTGTATCTAAATTTCTGCCTAATTTATATTATGTCCAAAAATAAGAAATGTCATGTTCCCTAATGTTCGGCATGTACCTTTTTCTGTAAGATAAATTGAAAATATTCAAAGTAAATTCAATTGGCATATTTGTGACTACTGCCTAAATAAATTACTAAATTGAATACTAGAAATTTAGTATTTTATTTTATGAACAATTACACATAACCCATTTTTTGTTCCTAAACTAATAAAGTGACTTTAGTCACTTAATAAATGTCACTAAAGTATAAATATTTGTCTTTATTTCAATTTCTTTCTCCAAACTCCTGGAATTTATTTTGGAGAAATCCGCAAGTAAGAAATGTTAGAATTTGGGGAAATTTAATGCCTCAACTCAGGGCGAAGCTAATATGTATCTCAGAGTAGAATTTTTAGACTCTAGTCTTAAGTTTTTTGATGACTACCATACAGGCTCAACTCTAAAAGTCAGCCAAGGTAAATTTATTCACCATTTTTATGCCACTTACCGCTCATTTCTCATCTGCCAGACCAGTCAATACCATGGGAGGATAAGCCTGACAGGATTATGCCCTTTAACAAACCTACTAGTTTAAACAAACCTGACACCCCCATTATCTTCAAGGTTTGTAGAAATGGTTTTGTGACGCTTTTAAAATTGCTTTCCCAGGTGTCTTAATTGAAGCTTATTGTGATTTCAGAAGGCATTTTCTTTGACTCTTTTAGATAAAAGGACCATTAGACCATTTCTCTTTTCAAGAAGCTAGACTGGTTTTACATGTGTTTTTCTGCAATGAATTTAACGCTGTGCACTGAGAACCCTGCATCCACTAATTTCCATAAAAAGCACATTTTCTAATCTCTTTGTCTGCCCTTCTTCTATCTTCCAACCTTTCCCACATCACCAGGATGAGCAATCAACCTATAACTGCAGTGATATTTAGGAGCCAATCCCTCAGGAACGGGGCCTTGCCAGAGGATTTCATATTCTCTACTTTTCCCAAGACCCCCAGATAGAGGAGGCTTGCTCACAAATCACTTGGTTCCCAGAGCCCTCCAGAACACAGCCCCTGTCAGAAAGGAAAAGACCTGCCTCACATCTGCTTTCAGGGGTCACATTCCTGGGTCATACCACCCAAAGCAGCCCTCATAGCTGAGAAGCAGCAGCTGAATGTGAGATGCTTCCTTCCTCCCTGGCACGTGGCCACTGGGTGTGTTTAGAGCCCCACCTCAAAAGAGGAAGCAAAGCAAGCTTGGAACACAAGATATCTATCATCCCTGTCTTGCTGGGCTTACTCTGAGAAGGGTGGAGGAAAGGTGGGAGGAAGGAGGGGGAAGAAGAAAGGACAGACTAGGTCAGAAGAGGTGCAAGAAAACAGAAGTGGGAAGACCTGTTATGTGGGTGGCTATCACAGTAGTCCAAGAGACAGGTAATTAGCCCTTAAACTGGTTTAGCTGTAGAGACATGCAAAGGAAGGGAAAGTATGCAAGATGTATTTTGGAAGTCAACTGCAAGGACCTAAAGACTGACTGGATGTAGGGTGGGCAAGGAAATGAACCTTATTACAGTTTACAGAACACTTTCAAAGGAGTCAATAGTTAGGATGATGCAGTGTGGAATGGTATCTGAGCATGTGCAAACACTGGAGAGATGAACAAGGGCCAGGTGCCTGCCTCCCGTCGACAAAGGTTGGTTCAACAGTGGAACAGATCCAAGGTGGAGAAGTCCAGGCTGACCTTTGATAGTCCTCTTTAGGAGAAGGACTTTTCTGTGCCAATTGCACCCAAGCATTTCTATTTGCTTCTCTTAAGGGCCAGATCCCTGGGTGAATCCCATGAATGGAACATCTTTAGAAACAGCAGACATCTCTTGATAATGGCCTGGTAAGCTTTGCTGCTAGCATAACTCAGTTGCCATGCTGACCCGCCTTTCAAATGGAATGAGCCTCCAAAAACAGAAGTGGCAAAATGAGATTCAAGTGAACAGACCATTCCCAATCAGTTCATACCAGCCCTACAAGGGAGATGTGGTACATTTCATTCAAAATGTCCCTGTCTTAGCCTCTGAAGTCTAGTGGTGTTGCCATCAGACAGCAGAGCCAATCTCACTGTAGAGCAACACTGCTTAACAGAAATTGCTGCCATGATGGAAATGGCTATTAAGCACTTGAGCTGTGGCTACTGTGACTGAGGGCCTGAATTTTTCATTTCATTTAATTTTCATTAATTTAAATAGCCACAAGTGACTAGTGGTTACTATGGACAGTGTAGGTCTAAAACTTGAAAAAAAATACATGAAGGCCAGATCACATTTGTCCTAAACTGCTAGAAAAAAAAAGTCATGAAGTTATATTTCTCTACTGTGAGGAAGCTGAATCTCTTAATATTTCAACATCTCCTCAAGCAATTTTCCAGCACTGAGCTTTCCTTTGGTCATTACTACAACTACTTATCAATGTGCCTCCAAAACATCTCCATCTGGAGGTTCCTCAGAGACCCTAGCTTAACCATCCATCCACTGCAGGAACCTTCATGACATCCTTGAGTACATCTATGTCCCTGCATATGTCTATGCAATTGTTACCAAGTGCCCCAAGTAGCAATGAAACTTACCGTCAGGAGAGGCAGAGCACTCTAAGTCCAAAGACACTGTTCCAAAAAGATATTGAGAATGCAGAAAATAATTTTTTTAAGGAAACTAATCTGCACCAAATTTCACCTCTTTTATAGCTCTTTCACTGACACTATGTCATTTAAGCCCCACAATAACCTTAGAAGATAAATATTTAGTAAATACATTTATTTTACAGAGCCTAAGTGATTTACCAAGGCAATACGGTAGCCATACACCCAGTCATAGCGTGGTACACACACCTCCTTCCCACAATAATCTTCTAAGGTTATTGTGGGGCTTAAATGACATAGTGCCTGTGAAATGGCAGCAGGCATTTATTGAATGCTTTCAACATGCCCATCGTTGTGAGCATTACTTCACTTTGCCCTCATGCAGCTCTATGAGGGAAGAACTATTATTTTCCCCATTTACTCATAAGGCTTCAGCATGTACAATCCCAAGCAAGGAGGTGGCAGGGCCAGGATACAAGCAGAGCTATCTGTTCTTAATCCAAAATACTACCTCTCCTTTTTCATTTTAACGTACACTTAAATCTTAATCTATTTAACTTCATTCATACTGTTTATGTTACTGAGTACTGTGTTTTCACCTTCTTTTAAGCTATCATGCCATGTGCTGTTCAAAAAACTACTCAACCATTCAGTTTAAGCCAACTCAATCACCATGAGCTCAAGAATCAGAGTAACACACTCTAAAGAATTCATGGCAATAAAGATCCAAAAACCAGATCAAAAGCAAACCAATTTTATTCCCACCATGCCTGAGCAGCATGCCCAGGGAAGCCCTCCCTGATTGCCTGGACCAAAGCAAGCCCTCTCTCCTTTCTGCTCAGAGCTCCCACAGCACATCACACATGTCCCCATCGTAGCAGTAACACATGGTAATGTCCACATGCCACACCCCTAATCTGTGAGTACTTCAGAGTGGGAACTATACCTGACAGTTCATCTGTATATATTCGAGACCTAATAGATGGTTTCATACAAACTCTTAAGAGAGATAAAAGTGAACTATAATTTAAAAATAAAATGTAAAACTATAAAACCTTTAGAAGAAAACACAGTAGAAAATGTTTGAGACATGGGCCTAGGCAAAATGTTCTTAGATGTTACATCAAAAGCACCATCCTTAAAGAAAAAAAGAAATCTATAAACTGGACTTTATCAAAATTAAAAACTTTTGATCTGCAAAAGATCCTGGGGTAAGGGCCTAAAAAGATATGCTACATACATGGAAAAATATATACACGAGCCAGAAATCTGACTAAGGACTTGTATCTAGAATATGCAGAGAACTCTTAAAGTTCTACGGTAAAATAAATAATCCAGTTAGGGAATGGGCAAAAGGCATGAATAGTTATTTCACCAAAAAAGGATATATAGATAGCAAAAAAGCACATAAAAAAGACATTCAACATCATCAGCCATTACGGTGATGCAAATTAAAACCATGATAAGATTAGAACACCTATTAGGACAACTAAAATAAAAAACAGTGATAACACCAAATGCTGGTAAGGATGCAGAGAAACTGGATCTCTCATACACTGCTGATAGGAATGTAAAATGGTGCAGCCACTCTGGAATTTTGGCAAGTTCATAAAAAACTAAACACACACTTACCATACAATCCAGCAATCACAATCATGGGCATTTACACCAGAGAAATAAAAACTTATGTTCACACAAACACTTACATATAAATGTTCACAAAAACTTTACGTGCAATAGTAATGAACTGGAAAAAACCCATAGATGAATGGTTAAACAAACCATAGTACATCCATATCATGGAATACTACTCAGCAATGAAAAGAAACAAATGATTGAGAGAAGCAAAAATTTAGATGGATCTCCAGGGCATTATGCTGAGTGAAAAGTCAATCTAAAAAGTTCGCAAATTACATGATTATATTTATGTAACATTCTCAAAATGACGAAATTGTAGATCTGGTGAACAGGAGTAATGGTTGCTAAGCATTTAGTAACAGGGTGGGGGAGAAGAAGGCTGGTGCAACTATAGAGGTATAGCATAAGGGAGATCCTCGAGGTGATAGAATAGCCTGTACTTTGGTTGTGGTGGCAGTTACATGAATCTACACATGAAAAACTGCATAGAAGTATACACAGAGAAATACAAATTTTACAAGTGCATGTAAAACTGGTGAAATCTGAATATGCTCTGTGGACTGTGCCAATGTCAATGTCCTGGTTCTGCTATTGTACTATGGTTATGTAAGATGTTACCAATGGGGGAAACTGGGTGAAGGGTACGCAGGACCTCTCTACTATTTTTGCAACTCTCTATGAAGCTATGATCATTTCAAAACAAAAAGTTAAAAAAAAAAAAAGGGAAACAGCAGACATTTTATAAAAACAAAATGACAAAATAGAGGTACATAGCTGCAATATCGGCCAGTGAGGTCTCAGACACAGGTTTAAACACACATGGAAGGATGACAGTTTTTGAAAACTTAAATCTAATTCTCCAGTATCTTAAAAGGGATACATTTCCACCACCTTACAGCTACGCTCGTACTCCCTCCTAAAAGATGGGGAAAAATGCCGGGGGAAAAATGTCTGATGTGTGAATCCCTTTCGGAGTCCAGGAGTCCTGCCCTGCGTGTCCAAAATGAATATGCCCTAAGATTTCACAAGGCCTAGCCATGAGGGCAGAGCCAAGGGCCTCACAAGTTAAAGGAGAACTCAGCTTGTTGCCAAGACACAAACCAAGAGCAGGAGTGGCTTCCTTCCAGCAAATGTAGAGGACTGCCTTACCCACAATTGCCAAGATTTACATTGTACCTCTCCTCCAAGACAAAACAAAGCCAAGCCAACAAAATTAACTTTAAAAAAATCACCAGGCAAACAAAAAACCAAAACAAAACATAAAACCACAACAACCTCAGTCTATTTCCAACAAACCCTGTAATCAAATATCTCCTTTTACTTGACCTCCATGCTACCCCTTGCTTTTCAAGGATTTTATTACCTACTAAATTCTGAGTCATAAGAACCTGCCAAAATTAATGAAAAATAGGGGGAAAATTATTCAAAACACTGCAGAATTTCCTGACCTGAGCTTCCTTATGCATTTAAAAGGCAGATAGCCACATCTACCCACCCAAACCACCCCCAAAAAAAAGAAAAGAAAAAAGATTACTTTGGGGGAATTTTATATGTCAGAAAAGTTAACAGGTCTTACAAAGTTACTTCTTTTAAATTTATTGGCCTGAAAAATCAAACTTTTACAATTTTCACTAGGAATTTCCACTTCATGTCATTATTTTTTTCAAAAGTCTTACATTATATAGTGTTTTATCATTTTCAAAGCATTTTCACAAATTACTATGAAGAAATGCATCTCTGGTACCTAGAGGCTGTACTTTTCAACAGAACTCTCACCAGCCAGCCTGCTAATTTTAATTAGTTCAGCCATCTTTTCCCTAGGACCTGAGTCCACACTTTTCCACAGGGGTAGACATCAGAAAAGTTGAGCTCTACCCACAGGAGCCTCTAGATTAACTGGCCCAGGGCAGACACTCTCAAGTCTAATCAGCAGAGTGCCTTCCCATAAAATCACTCACATTTCTGCATGCATGTGCTTTTCTTAAGGACAGCAGTTTAACATCTCATTTCAACTGAAAATCCTCCATTAGCTTCCATGAAAAGATGTATTTTTAAATGTTTTGCTCTCCACATGCCCTTTGGAACATTAGTATTCTACATCCTCCATCATCTGCAAAGAACCTGAAAGACCAAGACTTCCGTGCATTTTAAAAAGAAGGGGAAGGGAGAGGGGGAGTTACAGGTACAGCATCTTCTTTCCTATACACTTACAGGTTTACAAAGGTTTCCTTATTTACCTTGAAAAATGCATCTCAGAAAAACAAAAGTGCACCCATACAAGAACTAAACATCCTTATCCCTCTCCACCCCCGCCCCAGCACCCCCACCAACACCATAAGGAAAAGTAGAGCCTGTGTAAGGCCTTCTACTGTATGTCCTACCATTTTCATTCTGCTAGAATCGGTATTTTCTTTCCTTCTGGTCAAATCAATGCTTTTCCACCCTTTAGTAACAGTTCAAAGTGTATTAAACTATTGTTCCCACATTATTCTCATAAAGAGCCTTCATAGTGGATACACTATAATGCTCAGAGCACCTTGCTAGGAGGTAAATGTCAGTTGCTATAGATGCTTCAAGATCTTGCAATCTAGAGAGCTCCTTAACTGTTAACCTGGGTC
Organism: Ateles fusciceps; assembly: GCA_036589455.1. NCBI lineage: Eukaryota > Metazoa > Chordata > Mammalia > Primates > Atelidae > Ateles > Ateles fusciceps. The sequence continues at coordinate 7,405,911 of JAZHEH010002496.1, forward strand.
TGACTTCCACAGCTGCCAGGGCCCAGGGGTGGTAGGCAGCCAGGGGAAATCTTAGCCAGTTTGGCAGTGACCCATAGGCCAGTTTTGGAAGCAGGGAGCCATGACTGTTTAATATTTCAAGCCCTGACTTTTTGCTTCCCGAAAAGGAAGGAAATTTTCTGAAACTCTAGCTATTAATATCCCTCTATTCTGGTTTAATTCGTTTATGGTGAACAGGTTAGCACGTAACTGTTTTGGTTAGCCGAAAGCATCTTCGAGGTATCACAACTGGCTCTCGAGACCACGTACCCCACCACCACCAAGGAATTCTGCAAGCAGTACAAAAACTCGATTCTCATAACATGCCTCCGGAGAAGAAAAAGGGCAACCAAGGCCTCACAGAGAAAGGGAGCTGAGGGACCACGGGGACAAAACGTTGGGTACAAACCGCATCGTCTCAGGAGGCGGCACGATCAGGGCCCTGACCTCTGAAACCCCAGTCCAGGTGATCCACACGCTAACCTGGCCAAAATCTATTTGCCACTCGGAGACAGGAAACTAACACCGAAGCCAAAAAGGCAAACATCTTTGAACAAAAATGGAAGGGGAAAGTCTTCCTAGTGATCAATCAAGACGGAAAACTAGGGTGGGCGACGCCCGGGAGCTGTGCGCGGGGACCCAGGATTCTCGGCCTGGGGCTCTGAGGGGGGAAAACTTGGACGCGTCGCCGCAAGCGCAGTCCAGGTGGCGGAGGCCCTAGAGGTGCTCGCCAGGGCGCCAAGGCTCGGCCGCTGTGTCCTCCAGCCCGGCCGCCTTTGGGGCACGCTCGGCCCCTGTCCCGGCGCTGGGCCCTGGCTCCGCTCGGCTGTCATCGGCCGACGCGCCACTCTCCTTCCTGCCACAAATGTCACATTCCAAGAAAAAACAGTTCCATTTGGAAAGTTTAAATGTTTTTCCCCCTGAAACCAGATTATTGTAAAGCCAGCCCTAACAGGCAAGCGGGAGCTGGATCTAACTCTAAGTTTGTCAAAGAAACTTGTCTAGGGAGAGAACAAAGAAGGAGCGGCAGCTAACGCGATTCGGGCGTCTGGGGCTGTGGTGCAACCCTTTCGTCGCCCCCACCCGCCAGAGCCGGGTCTGGCCCGCGGGCAGGAAGGGTCCAGCCCTGAGCTCCCGAGCCCGTCGGGCGGGCCAGTGCGCGCGCCTTTGTCTCGCGCGGGGGAAGCGGCACCGGACGCCCCCTTCCGTCTCCTCCCTCGCAGCGAGACCCTTGCGCGGGCGCGCCACGGAGATTCGGACCATATGGCTGAGCCCCTCCGAAAAGGCCAGCCCTGCGTCTGGCGCGCCGCACCCCGGACCCGCACCCCGGAGCCACAACTTCAGCCTACGTGGGTCGCGGGGCGGCAAGGCGCTGAGGCAGGGCCCGCAGGCAACAGGACCTGAAGCGGGGCATGGGAACCCGCTTAAAAACAACAGCAATGTGGGATCTCAGCCTCGGGCCCCCAGGAGCTGCCCCCCTTCCCCTGAGTAGCAGGGGCCGGGGGGAGCCCGGAGCTTCTGGGTTCTCCGCGTGGGAGCCTCGGAGGCGCCCTCCCGGCACTCGAGCGGCGGCTGGTTACCTTTCACCGCAGGCTCACAAGTTCCCCCGGCGCAACTTTGTCCTCCACATGAGGCGATCATGGCTAGTTCAGTCCCGGGGTTGGGGAAGGCGGCCGCCGGGCAGCGCGCTGGACATGGCCTGGGGCAGCGCGGGGAAGTGGCGCCGGACAATCAACCCCATTCACACAGGGCTTCACCTCCAGCCCCAAAACCGACAATCGCTGCTGGGTCTTAGAGCTTCCCGCGCGCTCCCGCCGCCGTCCGCGCTCCTCTCTCCCCGCGTGAGGGCCGGGGAGGGTCGCCCGGGCTCGTCACTGTAACCCTACACTCCACCCCCGCCGTGGCGCCCGGCCGCTGGGCCCTAGAGCCCGTCTGCAGACGCCCGCCGCCCCTCCCCGGGCCGCGAGACTGCCAGGCCGAAATTGCCCGGAGCTCCAGCTGACGTGTCTCCCTGAGACTTAGGATGGCGACAGCCTCCCTTGCTTTGTCCCTTGCCGCGTTTTGATTAATTTCAGACTCACCAGTTCTCCCCTCCACTTTGTCTTCCTTCCCCACCAGGTCAATGCCGGCCAAAAATCTGTTTCCGGATCTGCCCAAAAGTCTAGGTTAGGTTCTGCTTAGGTTGTTTTTTTTCTTCTTAAGTGGAATTTCCAGGTGGAAAGTGGCCACATTTTTCTCAGCATTCCTCAGGCCTCCGTGCTTCCATCATGCACTTGAGATTGGGCGATAAGCTGCTACTATGTGCTCCGTTGACAAACAGAAGGGCCAAAACAGATCTGGCAGACTTGGATATGAAACGTGTTCGCAGAACCGTACATCCTCTGGCCACAAATCCCCAGGCTGTTATCTGCCTCAGTAGAGGCAAAGAAAGTAAGTGACTCTGGGAAAATGTTACCCCAGCTCTTAAAATCGGGCTGTGCTAAGAACTACTCATCCACCCCATTATATTGGTTTATACCGGCTGCTCTCTGGAGCCCTGATCTCGGGTGCCCGAGCCTGCCCCTTAGCACGTCTGCCTGGCTTACTGGAGCAGCTCTACTGCTTGGAGAAGAGAAAGCCAGGTAACAGTGACGTTGCTGCCCAGGATTGTCAGTGGCAGAGTCAGCGCACACGAAGCCTCTTTTATCTGGTGCTCCCTGCCTCTTTTACCTGCTCACTAGGCCGGGCCTTCAGACACTTCTCCCTGGATTGTGGGAATTCCCTAACTAGTCTGCCAGCAGTTTTACCCTCGTCAATTCTGGTGGGTTGTGTGTCCTGATTCTGATTCCCCCTGATGGGCATTCCTGCTGAGTAACCTCTGCTCTTAAGATAAAGCCCAAATGTAATCGTTGAACAATTATTTATAAAATACCTACTCCATTTGAAGTCACCTACCCTGGTACACACAAGAAACTTCACACACAAAAGAAACTTAGAGCAACTGACCAGCCCTTCAAGGACCTATTATCTAAGAAGACAAGATGTGTGAACAGAAAACAGGCAAGCAACAATGCAGGAGATCCAAGTACTGCAGATGCCTGGAAAAGGCAGAGAGAAGGACTAACTTTACACAGAAGGAAGAACCTGGGAGGGTGGTGGAGTTCAGACGCAGCAGGAAGAGGAAAAGGCAGCCCTGGGCAAGCAGAGGCAACAGCTAAGAGGGAGCTGACAAGGTCTGGGTGCTTGGAAAAAAGGCGTAGAGGAAAGGGTTTTTACTAGAAACGAGGATAAAACAAGGGAAGGCAGATTAACAATGTCACAAAATGTAGACCTGGAAAGAATCAAAGAAAGTGTCAACCAAACCTTTCACTTGCCACATGAAGCAGCTCAGGCATAGCTGTTGAATGACTTGTCCAATGTTACAGAACAAGTTTAGTAGCAAAGCCAGGGATAGAAACAACTTCTGCCTCAAGTTTAGAACAAAACAGGCATGAGTTGAGTTGGGGCTCCACCATTCAGTATCTGTGTGACGCTGAGCAAGTTGCCTAACTTCTGTAAACCTCAGTATTCTTTTTGGCAAGATGAAGAAAATAGCATGTAAAATGCTTAGCACAATACATGTAGTATTCAACATACATTTGCTATTATTATTTCAAGAGATTATCTGGGATAGTTGCAGGAAGCAATGATATGTGAGGTTGATAGAGGTGATACAAAGGAAATGAGAGATATCATATCTTTGAAGATACCAAATGTCATAAAGATATCAAATATTTGAAGCAAGATTTTATTCTTCTCATTGATTCATTGTTTATCCTGGGGAAAAGGACAAAGTAATCAAGTTAACCTAGACTTTGAGGCCAGTCATACGAAGAACAGATCTTTCAGTCTTAGAAGAATGGATCATTAGACCAATGACAAATGAGGCATAGCTGAGAAGAGGAAATGCTTTGAGAAAGACGCTGAGTAACTTACTGTCCTCTGGGCAAGAGGAAACAAGGAACAAGGGACTGGGTGGGAAGTTGAGGATGGAGGTGTAGAGAAAAAGAGAGATGAAGCTTCGAAGATCAGTTCACTTGGGGAATGTCCACAATTGGAAAACAGGGAAAGAAGGAGGGAGAAAAGGAAGAGGCTGGAGAAGTAGAAGAGCTGGGAAAATTTAAAGGCATGGAAGCCAGAGGAAGTTTTAAGAAGTGGGTCACTGGATCAAATGCTACAGATTCTTAGACCTGCAATGAAGTTCTAGGCACAGCTTGTGGGTTCAAGAATCTTCTGATTCAATCAGGTAGACCTAGCCTAGACTCCTCAAATTAATACCCAGCAATCAGATACATGGCAGCACAGGCAGAAAGCACTGGTGAGGCCAATGTTTCCCTCCTGTGCCTTAATTTCCTCATCTGTGAATAAGCTCTATATCAAATGCAGAAAACAAATACTCTTTTCAGGCCTTAACTTAGTTCCTGAATCTATTGTTCAAGAATTAACGCCTGCAAAAAAGACTTGAATTTGACTAGCAAGACGTCATCAGTAAAATGTACACTTGACTGAAGATTTTGATGTCTGGTTTTCATCAAATAGAAACAAGGTATGTTTACAATAAAAAATGAACACACCTTCACTAACAGCAAGGTAGTGAACCAGTCCACATCGTGCTTGCTTTGGATCTATGCACTCATCCTAAAGGTCAGTATCCTTTCTAAAGTGACCCAAGTTGTCATTCACTCACTCCTAGGAGAGTTAAGATGATGGGCCAATCTTTAGTGCTCTTTGGGGCAGCGCAGAGAGCAGTCTTTCACTCAAAACAGGACAAGTACCAGAATGTTCCAGTGATCTCAAGCTGTTCCCAATTAGCATAGACGTAGGAAGAATGTTGAGGTAACAGAGGCATCTGGATAGAGGAGAATGAGCAGGGCCTCTACAGTAAGACCTGCTTCTAGTCCATGTTCCATCTAATCTATTTCCAGACATGGAGGGTCTCAGCTTCCTTCTCTGTAAAACAGTAACACCTCATAAACTTATTGCAAGGGTTAAATGAGATAATACAGGTCAAGTGCTGGGCACATCTAGGAATTCAGTAAAAGTTAGAAACCCTTCTCTTCTCTAATAATTTGAAATATCAAGGAATTTAAATACTCTATTAAAATGCAAATCTATTTCCCCTCTCACTCTTCTTAGCATCCCCCTCCTCCACCGCGGCCACAACAAACATTGAAAATACTTATTAGCTAATACTCTGACTCAATGGGCCCTAAGAATGGGCTTGGGCTTGCAAAGACAGAGAAGACAAACAGCGAAGGAGAGTGGATGAACATGACTACATAAGGGACAGCTACTGCACACAGCCTCACCTGGGACAGGTTACTACAATTAGTAGTTCTTCATTAATGACTGTTGAATGAACAATGATTGAATGCACCCAGGCTGCTTTGATCAAAATGCTTGTTTTGCTCCTAGAACAAGTAGGGATATTTTTTAAGTTCAGGTTTAAGTACTTTTCAAAGTGTAACTTATGAACCAAAGCATGTAAAAATTTAAACTCATGTTCCACCTCCAAATTTCTGAATCTTTAAAGGTGTAGTCCTGGAATCCACTCCTAGCACATGGAAGATTCCAGCTGGCTTACAGCAGTCAGTCACAGTGCTCTTGCAAGTCTCTTTCAGAAGTATTTGCTACATCAGAGTGTAATATGCTAAAGAGAAAAGATGATGATGAGCATACTAGAGATTAAACACAAAGCATTCAGGAACATAGAGGAATGACTGATTTTGCACGGGGGAAAAAGGGGCAGGTTCCAAGAAATTCAAGTGCTGAGAGACGGAGGATATTTCAAGCAAAGGCATGGACACAAGGAAGGAAAGCATATACTACCATGCTTCTCAATACCTTTTCTTTTAACCTCTTCTTCTTATAAACATAAGATGGTCACATCAACCCCAGAGTTAATAAACCCCTATATGATCACCAGGCGAGAAGATTTTTTCCAAGTTTTTCTTTCAGTCCTTTGTTTTACAATGGCAATACAGCAGACCCTTGCACAAAACAGGTTTGAACAGTGCAGGTCAACTTACACACAGATCTTCTTCCACCTCTGCCACCCTGAGCCAGCAAGCCCAACCCCTCCTCTTCTTCCTCTTCCTCAGCCTACTCAATGTGAAGATGACAAGGATGAAGACTTTATAATTGTCTCTTCCTTATGATTTTCTTAATAACATTTTCTTTTCTCTAGCTTAATCTTTATTGTAAGAACAGAGTATTAATACATATAACATATGAAATATGTGTTAATTAACTGTTTATATTATTGGTAAGACTTCTGGTCAACAGGAGGCTATTAGTAGTTAAATTTTGGGGAGTCAAAAGTTATATTTGGATTTTCAACCGTGCGAGAGGGTCAGCGCCCGTGACTCCTGCATTGTTCAAGGGTCAACTCTAGTCTGTTTTGTCCTTTTTTTTCTAAATATAAAATCATACTCTCAAATAAGCTTTTGACACATGCCCTGCCCTGCAAACTGTTGGCAGGAGCAAAAGTCAGGGAATACTGGCAATGCCTAAAGCAGAGGGTGCGGGGTGTACATTGCTGCAAAGAGAAGAAAGGGCAAGGGGATGAGCCTCTGTCAGGACCAAATTGACTCAGAGCGAAAGACTGAAAAACAAAAAAGAGGAAAAAGTGGAGGGCAAGTGGGAAGATACACAAGGTACAACTACATCTGCGTAGTTCTGGAAATATCAGGTGCCCGTGGATGAAGAAACTGCTCCTGGAACAAATTAAATGTTATGCAACAGAAGATATCATTTAAAAACCCTGTTCATTTTGAAGCTTACCCAAGGACTCTATGTGGATTATGAAAAAAGTTGCCCAACAAATATTTATTAAGTACCTACTGAGGACCAGGCTCTGTGCTATACCATGCTACATAGGTAGTTTGGCTGGATTACTAAGTTATAGATCGGAGGCCTGTTTGTCGGGATGTTTTTAGTTTCACACCCAGAGTGACACAGCAGTCTCTTCTTGCTTGACTGCTTTCTCCTGTAAGCATATTACCTAACATCCACTAAACACATAATTTTATCTATGTAAACACAAGAAACTGAGGATAGATATGTCCTCAAGAAAATGATGTCCAGAGAAAATGCACCTGCACCAAATGGGTAAGGAAGAAGAGTAGAGACATTGGCCCCAAACAAGCCTGGGGTCACACCCAAACTGAGACAGAGCTGCTGTGAGTATGAAGATCCTGGCATGGAGTAGATATTCAATACATGATGATTATTCTAAACATTATTTGCTGCTACTGCTACTACTGAAACCTTGGGAGTATTGAAAACTCATAATGCTTTTTTGGCTGACCTGCTATTGCATGCTTTCTCAACCTTGGCCCTCTGACATTTGGGGCTGATGATTCTTTGTTATAAGAAACTGTCCGGTGCATTGTAGGGATGGCCTCTACCCACTAGATGCCAGTGACAACTACCCCCTCTACCTTCATTTATAAAAACAAAAACTGTCTCCAGACATTGCCAAATGTCCCCTAGGGGCAAAATTGCTCCTGATTAAGAAGCACTGAGTTAGTTGATTAATTGACATTGCCCACTTGGAAAGAAGCTCCCAAGCTTCTAATCATATTGATCATTCCATTGAGATACTGGGTGAATCCAATTGCATACTAATAGAAAGCAGCTTCAGTTCCATCCACCCTACAATATATTATTCTATTATGATTGCTTCCCTTTCCTTTTTTCATGAACAAAAAACTAATCATGTTTTACTCTGTTATTTCCAGTGATGATATAGACACTTTTTTGTTTCTAAAACTAAAATCAAACTGAGTTTCTAAAACAACACAAAGCCACTATTAAAAATAAGGATTTTAAGGCCGGGCATGGTGGCTCACGCCTGTAATCCGAGCACTTTGGAGGCCAAGGCGGGCGGATCACCTGAGGTTGGGAGTTCAAGACCAGCCTGACCAATATGGTGAAACCCTGTCTTTATAAAAATAAAAAAAAATTTTAAAATTAGGATTTTCACAATAATTGAAGACAACATAGATCAGAATGTTCGCCCTAAATAATCCATGTAATCACCATTTTGAAAAGAATTGTTGTATGTTTTATACTGAAAACATACCTTGCCAGTTCATAGATAGAAAGAATAGTGAGAGAAATGACCCCTCCGCAATCAGTACGGCAATTTTAATTCTTCTCTCTCCAGAATAAGCACTACAGGCCAACAGGTCTTATACCATTATAAAAGCCAAGAAAAGACAGAGAAGTGGGGAAATTCTCAGCATTCCTAATGGCTCCAGACACTCTAGATGGTTCCATTCAGGAGAAAAATTTATTTTACAGCATAAACTCAAAGTGAGGAAGGAGTTAAAATTTACGTCTTAAATATTCTATAAGTTGTTGATCAAGAAATCAGAAAGCATTTATTGCATGTCAACCACAGAGCCAGTATCATGCTAAGTATAAGTCTTCAGAAAAGTCCAAATTAGAGAGAGCAATAATTAGAAATAACTAGAAAAAATTAAGTCCTGGCCAGGTGCAGCGGCTCACGCCTGTAATCTCAGCACTTTGGGAGGCCGAGGCGGGCGGATCACTTGAGGTCATGAGTTGGAGACAAGCCTGGCCAACATGGTGAAACTCTATCTCTACTAAAAATCAAAAATTAGCCAGGCATGGTTGTGGGTGCCTGTAATGTCAGCTACTCAGGAGGCTGAGGCAGGAAAATCACTTGAACCTGGGAGGCCGAGGTTGCAGTGAGCCAAGATCACACCACTGTACTCCAGCCTGGGTGACAGAGCAAGATTCTGTCTCAAAAAAGAAAAAAAAAAAAGAAAAAAAAAAGTCCTAACTAGAGGATTAACTGAAAGCACAACAGAGTTTGAAAGAAGGCAAGGTATGTGGGAGCTATAATGGTTCATTCATTCATTCAGAATAGAGCACATTGACTTATTCCTGTAATCCTAGCACTTTGGGAGGCCAAGGTGGGAAGACGGCTTGATGCCAGGAGTTCAAGATCAGAATGAGCAACATATGAGAGCCTGTTTCTACAAAAAAAAAAAAAAAGTGAAAAACTGGCTAGGTGTGGTGGAGTTTGAGGCTACAGTGAGCTAGGATGGCACCATTGTACTCCAGCCTGGGTGGCAGAATGACACACTGTTTCCCCAATACCACCAAAAAAAAATATTGATTACACTGATAATCCACATACTCTACTAGATGCTTGAATATCCTGGTATGGGCTTTGTTTTACTAAAACATATAAATAAGTCTACAATTACCAACTGGCCTATTTGTAATGAAGAACAGGAGCAGACTGAGACGGCAATAACAGGGGTTAATAACTAGGGAGAAAGTGGCCATTTAGAGAAGATGAAAAGGAAGCCTTCTCCAAGGAGATATGTAAATAAAGATCTAAAAGACAAGAAGGTTTGGCCACATAAAGAAGACAGGAAGAGCATTCCAGCCCAAGCAAATATCATTTGCAAAGATCTTGTGGCAGAAAAGTTCTCAGAGAGTTCCAGGAGCTTAAAAGAGGCAAAGGAAGTACAGTCCCTGCAGGCACCCTGTGCTAAGGATACAGGGATGGCCCAGGAAAGCTCTTCAGGAATGTTGTTTCCTTTACCTGGGTGTCTGGGGAATGGCCCCTTTCTATTCAACCTATGTGATGTAAGGTATATCCAATAGGGGTTTCAAATTAAATAGAGGAAAGAAAGAGAACATCAGAAAATGGCCAGTTTGGGATAAACAACAATAAAAAGATTAAATGAAAACCTGAAAGTAAACTCCACAGTCTATGTATTTGATCACAATATCCACCCAAAAGATGCAGCCTCTTTAGAGCTTTGACTGAGTCCTGTTGAAAACAGAAGACTCAGAATCCTCAGTGCCATTAGGGAAGTAGTTCTCAGACTTTAGCTGTATCAGTATCACCTGAAGCCTTGTTAAAACACAGATTGCTGGGCCCCACACCAGAGTTTCTGATTCAGTAGGCCTATATGGGGCCCAAGAATCGGCATTTGCAACAAGTTCTCTGATGGTGCTGATGCTGCTTGCCCACGGACCACACTTTGAGAACCACTGGTTTAGGATATTTGAGGGCCTATATTTCTAGGCACTCAGAATCTCAACCTATCTTGAACTAGCACATATGGAGTGTCTCCTCTGAACCAGACAATTCCATTCATTATCTCATTCTATCAGTATGGTAGATATTATTACCCATGTGTTACCCAAGTGGACTGGTAGCTAGGCAAGGTCCTATGAATTGCCTGAGATCACATGGCTAATAAGCGACAGAGCGAAGATTCAAGCTTGTTTTTGCAGAGCTTTTGCCTTTTGTTTTTTTCACTCTATTGCCCAGGCTGGAGTACAATGGCACAATCTTGACCACAACCTCTGTCTCTCCAGTTCAAGTTATTCTCCTGTCTCAGACTCCCAAGTAGCTGGGATTACAGGCATGCAACACCATGCTCAGCTAATTTTTGTATTTTTGGTAGAGAGAGGGTTTTACCATGTTGGTCAGGATGGTCTTGAACTCCTGACCTCAGGTGATCCACCTGCCTCAGCCTACCAAAGTGCTGTGATTATAGGCGTGGGCAGCTCTTGATCTTAACCACCATTTTATGTTGCCTCCCATCTGTCTCATGGGTACAAGAAAGATGCTCTGTGACTCCAGACCTTACTTCCCTACTGGAAAGCACTGAGGCCTGCCCCAGTGTGGTTAGTGATGAATCTAGACAGTTTTCATAGACTCCTAGGGACTCTTAGTGGCCTGAATTTGCTACTAAGCTCTTCCCTTTCCTCATGGGAGACGGTAGGATCCATCTATTACGCCTCCACATAAGCATTATGATAGGCAGGTTACAGGCACTCTCTTTTTAAACCACCAGAGGTGGCTTCCTCTCTGTGGGAGGCAGTTACATATTTTAAAACACAGGTGTAGCTGTCAGATGGGCCTGGAATCACCCCTCCTCTTCCACTTACTAGTTCTATGTTTTTAGTTGAACTACTTAACTTCTCTAAAGTTGTTTTTCCTCATTTCATAAGCAGTGGTTACAACAGTATCTACCTCAAAGGACTGTGAGAAATTCATGAGTCAATTACATGTAAAGCTCTTAGTCCAGTGCTTAACTTGCAACAGGTGTTCTATAAATATTAACTATTATTAACCTGTTAGCCATTTTCTTACCAAATATGGTCATTTGGGTGGAGTTTTAATTATTGCTGTGCTAGACTGTGCTAGATGCATAGTTTCTTTTTGTTTATATTTCCTGAGTTTTGGGCAGATCCAGGAAACATGAATAATTACCATCATGATTTGAGCTCCCCATCTCTCCACCCCCCACAAACAGAAAAAATATCTCAAGATACCATAATAGACAAAACAGAAAAAAATGGGCTAGGTTAGGTATTTTAGGTAAATTAATAAATAATTATAACTATACCCAAATGAGTATTAATTAACTGATACAAATTCAAGCAGGGAGTTGAGATCAAGGGGTGTAATGATCCCACAATGCCAAGCACTGGCCAAGCTATATGTGAGGTTATGTGCTCATGTCTCAGTGCCAAGTTTTAAGTGAAATGTTTCTCAACCAGAAAGCACTCAGAGGGTGTTGAGCAGGAAGGGAATGGATGGGGGAAACTCGGCCATACCTAGTAGAGAAAGAGAAGATTTAGGCATAATACAAAATAACAACCTTCAGATATTTCAAAATCATTTAGAAAGAAATGAGGAATAGACTTATTCTATATTTGCTCTGTAACGCTCTGTAGCAATATTTTTCAAACAATAGTTGGCCACCCAATTGTGGGTCATGAAATCAATTTAACAGGGTCCTGACCAGGATTTTAAATAAATGAAATAGAATATAATAGGAAACATCAGATGCAGCCTAATAAGAGTAATTGCTATTCCATGAAATTCTTCTCAGTTATATTTATATTTGTATTTGTGTTTGTGGGTCTAAATGTAAAATATATCCTTATGTTGGATCATAGTAATGATATGGGAGGGGGCAGGGAAGTGCTGGGTAGAAAAAAGCCAGGTCCCTGGTGAGGCTCCAGCCTGTCCCCCACAAACCTAAATGAGAACAGGCATTTGTGTTTTTGCACCCAAAAAGTTGCTTTGGGGCTGTCACCCTCCCTCATCCTGTGCCCATAAAAACCCGAGACCCTAGTGGGCACAGACACAAACAGCTGGACATCAAGATGAGCAGAAGAGCACACCAGCAGACCCTGTGGGCCATTAACAGTGGAATTTGGTTGAAGGCGGTCAGAGGAGAGTCTGGCTGCTGGGCAGCCTGACTCCAGAGGAAGGCCACCTTCCCACTTCATCCCCCCTTCTGGCTCCCCATCCACCTCATTCAGAGCTACCTTCACCACTCAATAAAACCTTGCACCCATCTTCCAAGCCCATGTGTGATCTGATTTTTCTGGTACACTAGGGCAAGAACCCAGCATACAGAAAGCCCTCTGTCCTTGTGAAAAGGCAGAGGGTCAAATTGAGCTGATTAACACAGTCCCCTGCAGACAGCAAAACTGAAAGATCACACTGTAACACACGCCCACTGGGGCTTCTGGAGCTGTAAACACTCAACCCTAGATGCTACCGTGGGGTTGGAGCCCAAAACACGCACCCCACAACCTGCCCATCTGCATGCTCCCCTAGGGGTTTGAGCAGTCATGCCCCTGTTACAGGCCCTGTGAGAGGGATACAGGAACTCCTCCCATTCTAGTAAAATAAATGTTGGAAAGCTCTAGAAGGCAAAACATGGAAAACTGAGTGTAGGAAACAGTAAGTCAGGTTTCAGCTCTCTATAAAGAAATCTTCATAATAATGATAATAATAATGATCACTGTGTAACAATAGACCAGGTTTTCTCAGGAAGCAGGAGCCCGTCCCCAAGTCACACAACGCCCCCTCAGAAGATGTTCTAGCAGAGGTTGAGTGACGATGCATTAACGAAGATGGCATTGGGTATTCCCTCCTATGAGGACACTAAGATGCTTTGACTCTCCAAAATGGAGTCTATCAGACATGAGCTTCTGCTAAAAGAAAGAATGGAAGAAAATCAAAACCTTAACATTCAGATCCTAGAAGCCATATAATCAGTCCAGAAATAGGCAGTCTTCTGTGTTTTTGTATTGTACACAGGGGAGCGTGCATCAAATCCCTGAAGTTGTTCAGGATTTCTGCTGTAGGAAGGGTTAATTTCCAGCATCCATTTTCTAAGTGAGGTGATAAAATAATATGCCTAGCAGCAATCAAACTCTCATTAATGTGAGCATCTAAATGGAGTCAAGTGGTGACTGAATACCTGATGATATGGAACTGAGTAACCATTTATCACACCTACTAATAGAGCAAGCCAAAAATCCAATGCAAAGAGCAGAGCATCCCCAGATGTCGCTCCTATACCTAGGGCTGCCAAATGAAACATCAGCTGGATCTGAATTGAAATTATCTGCTTATCTGAAGATAAACATCAAAATATTTTAGTATTACGTGTCCAAAATATTGTAGTGGACATATTTATACTAAAAAAATTATTCACTGTTTATCTGAAATTCAAATTTAACTGGGTCTCCTGTGTTTTATTTCCTAAGCCTGGCAAATACCAACCTACCTACACTAGGTTATATCCCTACAATTACTTAAGAGAAGCCCTTAAGTCTCTCATTTGGTAAACAGTGTGGAATGTCCGCTATAAGAAGCTGATAGTACTTAAAAGCAATACTGGTAAGGGTGGAAAGGGAGTGAAATGCAAGTGAGCATAGTGTAACAGCTTTGTCTCACTGAATACCACTGAGCCAAATTGAAGGACGTGTTAAGAGTAAGAAAAACAGACTCTGTGAGGCATGAGGGTGTGGACAACATTTGAGGAAGGAGATAACAAGGTTACAGTCTCACTCTCTAGAGTTCCCATGCTAAATCTCGGTTTGTATGGGAGAGAAGATTCAGCTTCATTCTTCCACACTTTTTAATTCAGCATGTGGTTGCGGAGACCCAAGAGGAAGAGCTCACAATGGCTGCTGCCAGCTGTTCTAAGGCATACATGATGCCGTTCAGGTTACACTGTAATGGATGGATCTCATCTGGAAAGCCTGCCTGGCCTCCCCTTGATCTCTATGATTGAGTCAGGTTCCTCTTCTCTGGGGTCCCATGTCCCTCTTGCAGTCACCATATAACAATAATTGTAATTGCTCACAGAGTGCCAAATATGTGCTAGGCACTCTACATATATGACCTCATTTAACCTCTTTCTATAACCCTATGAAGTAGATATTTGCTTTCCCATATTACAGATGAGGAAACTGAAGTCCACAGGGGTTAGATAACTTGCCCAAGGTCACGCAGTCAATAAGTGCCCATTGGCCTGAAGGAGCTAGAACTCCACATTGTTAATGTTCCTGTCAATGGATCTTTCTCCCCAGTTAGGTTACCAGTTCTTTGAGGGAAGGACTAAGCCTCACTCACCCTCACGTCCCTGAGCCTAGCTTGCAGTGTGTGGCAAGTTGTAGGCAGTACTGTGAATGGGTCAAGCTATGGTTTTGAGGTCAAACAGACCTAGCTGCTAATTAGGGTTCTGCCAAGAATCTGTTACTGAGAATCAGGAGTTTGGGTTTTAGTGACTTGCTCTGGAATTGAAGATGATGATTAGGAATCCTAGCAATAGAGAAGAACAGGGCTGGGTTTAAGCCCCGGCCCTGCCACTTACCAGGTGCGATTTGGCAAGTTATTTAACTGGTCAAGCTTCAGTTCTCCATCTGTAAGATGAGGGATATAATAGTACCTATCTCACAGGATTGTTTTGAGATGATTGTCATAATGTTATAATCTAGCACATGAAAAGCACTCAAATATTAGTTCTTTTCATTATATTGCATTTAATAAGAACACTTGTAATTGATATCCTTTTTCCATCTTTTTTCAATGTCAGCAAATGAATCAAAAGAGGAAAAAAAAATGACTTCAGAGAAAGAAGCCATACTTGACAGTGACAAGGCAAGGAAGGGAAGACAGGAAAAAACAAAACAAAACAGGAAAGCAGTAGAATGAGAAAGCTAGTCATTTTCAGGCACTGTTCTAAATGTTTTAAATGTACTAATTCTTTTGATGCTGATCACCCTCCTACAAGATGGGAGGAGGACAAGTAGAGGGGGAGGGAGTAAGTACTCACCTGAAGTTAACACAGCCAGACAGGGACATAAAACTGCCTGCCAAACTCCTTAGTCCACAGCAAATTTTCAGTCTGGATCCCCCATTTGAATTTGAGGGAAAATGACTTTTAGAACTAACTGGTAAATATCTTTATAAAAGGAGCGGGGAAGTCTAAGTCTCTGGCTGACCAACCACAAGAGCAACAATAATGGACATTTCTTCATGGTCAGTAGTCAGCTGACTATGGGAGGCACCTGGGAGACAAAGGAGGCCTGGCAGGTTTATACTCTCAGCAGTAGACCGTCACACCCCACCCCACCGGCCCCAAACCCTGTACTTTCCACAGGGTTCATTCCAGACTATATTTTGCACCCACAGGTCCCTTCTGTGTTTTCTTAAGAACCTAGTTTTCAAAAAATATTTACTGTTAGACAGTAACCTTAAAGCAGACCCAGTGTCCACTGTTAGTATCTTTTAAAAAATCCCTGAGAAAATGTTAATAAATCTTACCACCAGGTGTTCAGTAACTTTGTCTACTCTAGATTTGGGGGTACAAAGGTCACAGGGGGAAGAGAATTAAGCAGAAATAAATGTTTATACATATTTGACATTAAAATAACCACACATATGTGCCATGGGGATAAATGTTCATATGCAGCGGTCCTGTAAGAAGTGTATTTCAGCAGGCAGCAGACAGCGAGAGACAGCAAACCATCCCTGAACATCTGTTTCCCCCATTTTGCCAAGGAACATTCTTTTTCATCCCCTTTTATAATCTGATCTGTTCCATTTTCTGGCAGAGAGCCCTAGGAAGGCAAGCACTGCCTTTTCTGTCCATTTTCCAGTCTAAGATGGAAAAAGGAAGACAGAGCAAGAGGAGGCAGGAGAGGGCCGAGGAGGGTGCGAATGACTTAGGGAAACAGAGGCAGAGATGGAGGAGGGAAAGAAGAGAGTAAGAAAAGGAGAGAAACCAGAAAGGAGAGGAGGTGAGCAGGGAGAGAGAGCAAACCATGAATATCATATTAATATAATGTGTCCACACTGGGTAAAACTGATTTGAGGAGTGTGAGAGTAATAAAAAACAAACAGGATAAATTCCAGAATGATCACCCAGCAAGAACGTGCCCCAGAAACCATGATCATAGTATCCTTGAACAGATCACACTAGTAATTTATACACTCTTTAGACTCCCTTAGGACTTAACAACTGATGAAATACCGTTTCTGGGGGAGTCACGCTTGTGTTTAATTTTCAGGAATGAATGGCCACAGTTCCATTTATTTCTGGTAGAACCATCTCTTTGGCAGGGAAAATACCCTTCCCATTTGTGTGTGTGTGTGTGTGTGTGTGTGTGTGTGTGTGTGTGTGTGTGTGTGTGTGCTGTGTGCATGCATATGAGCATGTATATGTTTTATCCCATTATTCCAGATTTCTTTCCTTGTTCTTTTTTCTTTTCTTTTTTTTAGCCAAAGCAGATAACCATTTGTCTTTTGGAATTTATTGTCATTTTCCCTCTTCCTACTCATTTCTCTCTCCCAGCTAGAATATGCTGAAATAAAACTCACTTTCTGAGCAATGTGTAATATCACTTTGCAAACCAGCATTAGAGGAGTGGTGATCAATTTTACATCCAAGTTTGAGTCCACCTGCCCTGAATTTTTGTATTCCCCTTAGGCTTCAACTGCCTTGCCCTATACTGTACTGCTGCAAAGGTTTGTTTCCTTTAGAAATAGCATCAGCACTATTGGGAAACCAGGGGAGGTTTCGTGTCCTTGGGACTCTGTGCTGCAGTACATAGTAGAAAAGGCAGGAAATAAATGAAGGAATCCAAGAGGAGTTTTTATGGTTGCTGTTTCAGATCACTATTCAGATTAGATTGATCATTATCTGGTGGTGTAAACAAAACAAAATATATGTATATAGCTTTGAGTGCCTACTATTCATTTTTTTGTTCAACAAATACGTACTGAATATCCATGTATTGTGCTGCCTGTCCTTGTGCTGGATACTTTAACCCGTTTTATTCAGTTCCCAATACAATCTCCCTAGGAGGAGACCAACTTGTGCATTCTCCTTCCTAGAAAACTGAAACTGGCTCTGGAGCCAGAGATTATACGTTGAATCTAATCTTTGCCTCTAGCCAAATGACACTGGGCAGATGCTTTAAACTCTCTGAGCCTCTGTTTCCTCCTTCAGAAAATGAAAATAATTCCATCTGCTTCACTGACTTGTTCTGAGGATGAAATAAACTGATGTGCCCAACAAGATCAGTCATGGAAAAGACTGAGTTACTCAGATTTAGGGAAGTGTAACAATGCTGAACTATTCTGTGATTGTTTTTTTGGAACAGGAGGCCAGACCACACCCCCGTGATAGGGTGAGGTTTCCTGTAAAGGGAATTGAATTTTCCACTGTCAATCATCCTGAGAAAAAGTTAGCTCTCAGAAGCTGTGTTCAGGGCTTGGTGGGGAGGAGACTGGCAGGATAGATAGGCTTCTAAGGGGTGGAAAGATCTAGGGTATAGCCTGGGGTGAGGCAGGGGGTGCGGACACCCCTGTCAGTTGGAGGCCGGCTCAGGGCTTTGCGTAGCCCACCCAATCCCAAAACCTAGGATAGGTGTGGGCTTGTGTCACAGTCAGAAGGACCTAGGCCCACTTGGAGAGTGCACGAGAGTATATCCTCATCCAAGCAGCCAGGAGAGAGTAGGACCCTGGGAAACCAGTCAGGCTCTCAAGTAAGCAAAGCTTAACCTCAGAGTTCTGCTGTGAGCAGGGGCAGCAGCAGCAATGGCCAGTGTCAAATGGAGAAGACAGGGCGTGGTTATCAAGGTGTTCACTGGCCTCAATATGGTGTTTCTAAATCCCAGCTCCCCTGACAAAAGCTAGAGCAGCCAGAACTGACTCGGTATGCAAATAAGCACCACCTAAGGATTCCTGGACATACAACTGAAAGGTAGCCTTAAAAAAGACTTCATTTCTTAGTAAGATGGGCAGGCAAATGCTTGGAAATTATTATATTTGGGGGTACCACTGTGGGTAACATGACCCAAGCCAGTGAGTTGGGTACAATGGTTACACGTATAAAGTGCCTGACACAGTAGGTGAATTAAGCCTGATTCCTTTCTCCTTATTCATCCCCATATAAATGGGAGGGAGGAAACTTTGGATGTAAACATATTTGTCTTAGAACAGATTTGTTCAAAAGTCTTGAATCTTGACCCATCCTTCTGAAACAGAGTAGGGAAGAGGAGGTAAGTGACAGTATTTTTTAACTTATATGCCAAATCTTTCAGAAAGCTTTCACTATACTTGAAGGTATCAGAGCCCTTGTTTAAGGACAGAAAGACATTTAATGGTAGTTACTACAATCGGGCATTTCTCACATAATGCATTTAATCCTCACCACCATGGTCTGAGGTCAGTACTATTATTATCCCCATTGTATCACTGTATCAGTCAGGGTCCTAACAGGAAATAGATGGTATATGCAAATGGAGGGACTGAAGACAGTCTAATGAAGCAACTATTTACTAAAGGGTTAAAGGAAAACAGCAAATGGTGCTGAAGCACCCCAGGGCTAGTCACCATGAGGAGCTGCTACTGTCCCTGTGATGGTTAGTTTTAGGTGTCGACTTGACTGAATTAAGGGATACCTAGAGAGATGGCAATGCATTATTTCTGGGTGTGTCTGTGAGGGTGTTTCCAGAAGAGGCTGGCATTTGAGTGGGTGGACTGAGCAGGGAAGAATTGCCTTCAATGTGGGTAGGCACCATCCAATTGGCTGAGGGCCTGGATGGAACAAAAGGGCGAAGGAAAGGCAAATTCTTGCTGTCTCCTCAAGTGTTAGGACACCTTTCTTCTCCTACCCTTAGACGTCAGAACTCCAGGTTGTTTGGCTTTTAAACTCCAGTACTCGCACCAGTGGTTACCCAGGTTCTCAGGCCTTTGGCCTTGGACTGAGTGTTACATCATCAGCTTCCATGGTTCTGACAATTTCAGACTTGGACTGAGCCTCACTAATGGATTCCATGGTTCCCCCAGCTTGCAGACAGCCTGTCATGGGACTTCTCACCCTCCGTAATCACAAGAGCAGATTCCCCTAATAAATTCTCTCTCATTCAACTATATCTATATATATCTTGTTGTTCTGTCTCTCTGGAGAAGCCTAATACCACCCATAAGCTGGAAGAGGGAGTTATCAGAATCCAGCAATACAGGATGCTATAAGAGAGGGCCACTCTGTAGGATCTGTGCCCTTCAGTAGAATCACACAGCCATATTGTCCCACAGCCTGATGGGAAGGAAGTAGGTACCATGGGTTCTCTTTCTTACCACCCTCTTGCTAGTGCCTCTTATTGACCACATCCAACAGGAAGCCAGGCAATGCATTCCAAAAGGTAAGTGTTTCGGGGCACAGAGAAGAGTGATAAAAGACAGTAAGTGGGCCTGAAAAAGCATCAAAAAATAGTACATGATTTTAAAGTTTAGGAAAAGGAAAAGATGATGCAGATTAAGTAACTTGTATATGGTCATACAGTAAGTAAGAGGTGGAGCTAAAATTCACCACCTCAGTATGGCTTGATACCCATGCTCTTAACCACTAAGATGTGCTTCCTATAACTTGTTATGAAGATTGCTAGGCATCCAGCATCTCTTTCTTCCCGTACCCTACCCAGCTATTCTCTGATAATAGACCCCATCCTATCCCCACCCAATTTTCCCACCTTTCTTGGAGCTGCATGTAGCCATGTGATTAAAGTTCTGGCCAGTGGAATATAAGTGAACACCATTAGATGTGTGAAGCTTTCAGGTGGTACCCACCACTTTCCTTCTTCCTCTTCTATGGACTAGAATGTGGATGTGCTAGTAGAAGCTGAAACAGTCACCTTGAACCACTGCATGGAAATTACATTTGAGGATATAATGTACCCTGAAGCCACCAGATCAGCCCTGGACTGCTCATGCTCTAAGTTAAAAAAAAGTAAACTTACATATTGTTTAAGTAACTGTCATTTTGGCTGTTTTTGTAGCAGCCCAATCTGTACCCTAAATAATACCAAGACCAAGGACCCATATGGTCAAAATGAGGCTCAGTCATGGTGGTTTGAGCAATAAGAGAAATATGACTGGTAGAGTCTGCTAGTGATCACCAATGTGTGTGTTCTCCTCTTTTTCCTGGCAGATAATTAGACTACACTTTCCACCCCACCCCATTCCATCTGGGTGAGGCTGTGGGACTAGTTCTTGCTTTTGGAAAATGAGGGGAAGTGAGTATTTTGCCTCCAGGCTGAGGCAATCAAGGGTGAACATACTTTCTTTCTTGCTCACCTGATTCACTTACCTGACAAATGAATGCAAAGCATCAGTGAAAGAATCTGAGCCCCTAGAAGATGGTGAAGCCAGGAAATGGAAGAAGTCGAGGTCCTCAATGACACATAAAGCACAGCCCTCTGACAACTGCACACTGGACCACTGCACAAGCAAGAAATGCAGCCTTCCTTGTGTTAAGCTACTTACACTGGGGTTTAACCTATTCTGACTAAGGCATAAATAAATACTGTGATCCAAAGCTTCAATCTCATCCCATATTTTTGGAGGACAAGCAGGTGGAAAGAGACTGGGAAGTATTTAAGTTATTATTTTAAGGAAGCTATACAAATGTCATCATTTATCCTAATAAGACCCAGCACACATCCTGCTTGAATGAGGAAGGCCAGAAAAGCACAAGAAAACACTTTCTCCTTGCATATTGACCCTCGGGGGATTTAGCCCTGGTGGCTCCCTAGAATGCTGTTCTCATGACACACTCCTCTCCTGGCACTCATGGGCCAGTTCACCAAATCTGAGCAGAGACAGCAGCAACTGAGCTCCTTGAGGCATGCCAGAGGGTCAAGCAATTCCAAAGGGCAACAAATTACAAAAGGCTGAGAAAACAAGGAACCAGTTTGCTTGTGGGTGGTAAGCTTGAGCTCCCCCACTCTTCTTTCTAATGTCCAGATTTTCTAAAATAAGCATGTAATGCTTTTACGCTAAAAAAACTAAAGTTTAAAAATTGGAGTTTTAAAACTTCAATTTTTAAGAAAGATAAAAAATAAGCTTGATAAGCCCCAGGAATAAACAGAGGAGACATAGGTTACAAGTGAAAGGATCCAGTCCTCAAGGCACTGTTATAAAGAGCAGACAGGCCAGTCTGAGAGATATACAAGTGTGAAAAGATAAAGTGTCTCAGGGGTGGTGCCCTCACTCCGTCATTTAACAAATACTAACTGAAGAATAGCTTGTGCTGTGCACTGTGCTGGCTGCTAGATTTACAAAGAAGAATAAGGTGGCCACAATATAGCGTAGTTGTTCACAATCTTAGCTGCACATTGAAATCACTTGAGATGTGATTAAAAACAAACAAACAAAAAACGCATTAACACGGATGCTTGGGTCTACATCCCAGAGATCTGGATGTAATCGTTAGGATTGGGAACGGGTCTCTGGACTTTTAAAAGCTCCTTCTGATTCCAATGTGCAGCCAAAATTGAAAACCACCAGAAGGACATGACACATGGGATTCATGTGGAAGGCTGGGTAGGAGCAAGCCAGGGGAGAAAGGGAGAAGGGGGAGGAGGAGCATGCAGGTGAGGAACCCAACCTGAACGCAGAGGATTGCCCCATAGTTCCATACAACTAGAACGGCATAGTGGGTGTGAGTGATGCAGATCATGGCATTCCTCCTACGTCAAACCAAATATCTATCCTCCAGGCAGAGGAGACTCAGTCAAGGTTATTCACAGGGCAGATGTGGTAACATCTGGGTTCATCCCAACTCTCCACACATTCTTTCTAACCCTCTCAGATGGCTGTAACTTCTAGCTATAGATGGAACTACAGAAAGGCTATGGAAACTATGGGAAAGTGTGGGCTTTGCCTCCTCAGAAAACGGTACCACTACCTCAGGAAAGAAAGCGTATTTCTTGACTCTCCATCATGGCCACCTTCAATACAGCATTCATCCAGAGATACACCCCTTTCTCTACTGCTTTTTCAAAAATCCCCTTTTTGGTGACTTAATTTTATTACATGATCTTGCTGCAACACTGAGAATCAATCCACCAAGAAGTCAGACTGACATAAAAATTTGAAGGTGGAACGGACTACCAATCACGAGACAAAAAACTAGTGGAACTGTCACCAAAACCTCAGACAGAAAACCATTCCACATAAGGCTTCAGGGACAAAGCATTAAATAATTCCACTGACCTAATCGCCATTCCTGACTATCTCTTTTTGGAGACTAGCTAAGTTGTAGAGAAGTTTCCAGAAATAAAAATGATTTGATTAGTAGGTGGGATAACTAATAAAATCTATTTCATCCTTGAGGCTTGGGAAATAAGTACTTTTTAAATGAATAATAATAATAAGACAATAAAATAAAAGCACTTCCTGAATTACAAGCACATTCAATACATGGACTTTACACACAGCATTTACCATATCCAGGCAAAGTCCCAACTGAGTTCATTAAATAACTGAGGTTTAAAGCAGTTTAACCACCTGCCCAAGGTCACAAGTAACTGCAATCGAATTCAAACTAAATTTTTAGGACTTCTGTGATGCTATGATGTAATAAAAAAATATATATGTATTTGGTCTTCATCCCTGGTTCTCAGCACAGAGTTCCTAAAACCCTTGAAATTTCCTGAGTGGTAGAGGTGACAGGAGCATCTTTTTTTATTCATAACAAGTATCTTTTAACCATACCTGAATTTATGCTAATGAGATAACTGGTGGCTGAAAGTCCTTAGACAGCTTCAGGATGGGGGCTGGTTGTGGGAAGAACCAATCATATTATTAAAAGGTTGAAATTTCCAGCCCCACCCACTTACTCTCTCCCCTTCCTCCCCCACTCCTGCCACATACACACCTGACTTTTGGGGAGGGAAAGGGACTGAGGATTGAGTTAATCACCCATGGTCAATGATTCCATCAATCATGCCTAGTGGAACATCCATAACAACCCTAAATGATGGGGTATGAGGAAGAACAAGAAGAACAAAGAGGAAAGAAGAGAAGAAGAGGAAGAGGAAGAGGAGGAGGAGGAGGAATAAGAAGAAGAAGAAGAAGAAGATTGTCAGTAGAAAAACAATTTTCTTTTAACTTTCCTCTGCCTCTTCTTATATTCTGCCCAGGAGTGAACCTGTGCTCATCTATGCTCCAGAAAGAATGGCTGCTTGACAAGCTCATCAACTGCTGTTAAGAGGCATTTTTCCTTCTGTGTGTCTAAGAAAAGTATCAAAAACCATCATGACTCTTTCCAAGGGAGAAATGACAGCTCTGTCTTTGACCTGAATAGCATGAAAACAAGGCCGTCTGATCCAGAGAGCTACTCTGTCCTTGGGGACACCATGTACCCAAACAGCACGACACATGAATATAAACAATGAATTCCCAATGGCTATAGGCCTCCTTTGCCTTACAGCCTCTTACAGCACTTTAAGAGAGAGTAGAACTGGGAGACACCTCAGGGATCACCAGGCACAACCCCTGCTTTTCGCAGATGAAGAAACTAAGGCTAGTTAACATGTCTGCTAAAGAGGCTGGAGCAGAGTGAAAGCTAGAACTTTGATCTCAAACTCTCAGACTTCTGTTTTATTTTCTCTATCACCCTGCAAGCCCAGAACCCAGAAGGGAACCCCATGGTTCCCATCACACTGTTATAGACTGAATATTTATATCCCCCGCAAAATTTATATGTTGAAACCTAATCCTCAATGTGACGGTATTTGTAGGTGAGGCCTTTGGGAAGTGATTAGGTCACAAGGATGGAGCTCTCACCAGAGGGATTAGCACCCTTAGAAAAGAGACAGCAAGAGCTCCGTGGCCCTCTTCTGCCATGTTGAGGACACAGTGAGAAGATAGCCATCTGTGAACCAGGAAGCAGGCCCTCACCAGACACTGAGTCTGCCAGTCTCTTGATCTTGGAATTCCCAGCCTCCAGAATTTGTGAGAAATACATTTCTGTTGTTTACAAATGACCCAGTCTGGTTTTGATATAGAAACCCAAATGGACTAAGACACACACTCTAAACTCCTCATGAGAAACTGGGCTTTTACCATACGGGAGCTGAAGAGAAAAAACATTGTTTTTTATTCTATATTGCTAATTTGAAAGGATACCCATATTTGTCAGTGCCTCATGGGGGCAGTCCAGTCTGAAAGTCCCAGAGGGAGATATGGAGATGAAAAAGGGTCAGATACCTGGGCCTTCCTGCTACACAAATCATTCTGTGAATGCAAACAATTTAGTAGTTATACCGGCTGGTTTCTCAGAGCAAGCAATGCATATCCTGCCATTGCTTATGTTTATGGATGACCTAGGACCAAACAGCTTCTGTCACACTGTGGGGCGTCAATGCTAGTGTCATTAACATACAATTACACATGCGTGGAACAGAGCATCAAGTACCTGCCCTCTTAATAAATCACATCATGCAAAGCTATGGTTTAGATGCCACTTTCATTTCATAAAATGATTCACCACAGCGTGTCTCAAAAGCTAGTTTGCTCATGCATTTAGTCTATGATTCCATTGACAGAGATGTGATTGCCTCGCAACTTGCCAGAAACAACATCCTCTGAATAAAACCTAGTACTCTTCCCCTGCCACAGAATGCCAACCTTGATCCAGACCTATTTCGGGTGCTTGGCTCCTAGAAATGGATGAAAGTCGTCGTCAGGGTGGAATTTTGCTTCAGGTCCTGTGAGACTTGATGAGGACATTCTTCCCAGCACAAGAGGCTGACCAGGAACAGGGTGCCCACAGCTGAGCGTGTTACTGAGGATAAACGTATTTAAACCGCTGTTTGTGGACAGTTCCCCTCCTCCTTTACTGTCAACATATATCATCAAATAAATCCTTTCATTTCATGGTAAGAAGGCAAGATATTCAGGCTAGTGATGAAAGAACAGTAAGGACAGACTTGATAGCCCAGACCAGTAGCAGCTAAACTAACCCTGACAGCAGAAGAAAAGAGAGAAGGACCCAACCGGTAAGCCACCGAGTGAGAATGGGGTGGCAGGAAGTTAGAGAGATCCTGACCATTCGCATTTCTTTCTCTTCACTCTCTCTTCAGCCTGTCTCTGACAAGAGTGTCCCGCTTCACCCATCACAAATCTCCACTTACCATGGCAGGCATGAGGATGGAATGTCCTATCTGGAGACGCCTACAGGCTCACCGAGGAATAGAAACCAGGGAGGGAGCAGCTCCCCGGGTCTTATAGTTTAATAATTACACCGCCGTTTTCAGCCTGTGACTTCATTAAATTCAGGGTAAGAACGACCCAAGCAACATCATTCTCCTGCCAGGTACTTGGTAAGACAGAACCAGCCGCCTGTGTCCTTCCGGCAGGATGAGCGCAGGTTACAGAAGCCCCAGGTCTGGAAGTTTGCTGTGCCAGGCTCCTCGGAGCAGCACCACTGACCCAGACGCACGCGCGCGTGCACACACACACACACACACACACACACTCGGCACATTGGACACTTGCCCCGCCACCCCCAAAGCACAGCGCCAAGGAAAGGCCGGTTCCCGCCGCGAAGGCAGCAGGTGTCCCCTGGCCATTTCCCTCCGCACCCCGACTCCAGCCCCACGCCTGGCTGAGTTCATCTCGGCGCCCCCCCAAACTCGCGGTTCTCCGGCAGAACTGCGACGAAAAAATAAAAGACAAAAGGAGCAGACTTACCTAACTCGTCTGGGCTGTAGGATGCGGGCGAGGCTTCCACAAACTCACTGTCTGGGGGAGAAGAAAAGCAGAAAACAAAACTCGAATCGCTACCATCCAGGGCGAACCCACCAAGCATCAGCTCAAGCGCAGGTCGCCGGGAAAAGCGCGGGTTTCTCTCTCCCAGCGCTCAGAATCCGTGAGCCGTGTTCCCGCGGGATTCGGGCCTTCCGATCCCCCTGGGAGTGAGAAATCGCCGCAGAAACTTGGGGGTAACTCGGCCCGGGCACCGCGCTGCTTCCAGACGCCGTCAGGCGCGCGCCAACTTTCTCCGCGTGCCACCCCGCGGCTACCCGGGCCGGGCGCTGGGCCGCGGCCGCGCCGTCTTCCCTCAGCCCGCGGGGCGCATTGCTCTGTCTGCCGGGCCTTGCGCAGACGCGCCAGCGCCGAGGAGCCGCAAAGTTTTCCCGCGGTCCCCGGAGCCCGAGGGCGCGCGGCGGCGGCGGCGGCGAGCACCCCTCGCCCACCCAGGCGCCCCGCGCATCCCCGCTCGTTGCTAGGCGACCGTGGCCGTCATGCTCCGCGGCGGCGCGCGCGGCCTCCAAACTCCCCCGCTGGCTGAGTCCTCCCTAGTCCCCGCCCCGTTTGCCCATTTTCCAGAATATCAGAGCCTAATCCGTTCTAAGCCTACTCCCTGCTCTGTTGTGTTGTCTGCCCTCCTCCGACGCTTGGGAAATCGTTTGTTCTGTGGCTTCTCCTGAGGAGACGGAGAATTTTCAGGGCTTGAATAGGTCTCGCAGAAAGGTAGGAGGAGCCCCAAATGCCCCCGAGTCCCCTCCTTTTGGAACTAGAATTCCAGCTCCAGTCCAACATTATTTCCTACTCTTCAGGAGATCACCTGGCTCAAGTGGGCAAAGTAATATGAGACCCATTGCACAGGTAGGGAAACTGAGGCTGAGAAGTTGTGAATGTATGCGTGACAGCATTGTGATAGGGGTATGTGAGGGACAAGGGAAGGGAGGAGAGAAAAGCAGTGCTCCTTCTACTCTATGAAAGATTGACTACTTCAAATACAGAACATAGAAGCCATAGTTATGCTCTGAGGGCTGTAAATTCTAAAATTTACAATAATTATGTCACGCTGTGAGAACCTCCCTCTCTGGGTCAGTGGCCTGGATAACTTGGGCAGATGTGTTATGTATCTCACCCCAGACCCCAGGACTGACTGTGACGGCTCTGAATTGCGGGGGAGCGGGGAGGGCTGGACTTGGGATGTGCTCCAGAGAGAGCCCAGCAGCTGATGACCCAGGGCGGGGTCCGGAGGAAAGAAGGAGCAAGCATGGAAATGGTTGTCCTTTCTCCATCCTGGGAGGACTACTGGAGGGTCAACAATCTGGGCAGCCTCCTGGGTGGCCTTCTATTGTCTCAAAGTGGTCAGAGCACCAGCTGCAGCAGCCTAAGAACCCGGATCTGAGCCAATATGCTCTCATCTTGTAAACACTCAGCCATCTCTGGGTTTTCCTCTGTCAGTTTCTGGTTTACAAATCACCACAGAGGACAGAAAGCCCCTTCAGCCAGCATTGCTCACAGAGCCCAGGGGAAGCAGGGGTGGGGCTGTCCTTCCTCAGCAAGGCAGCATTCTTGAGAGGCTGAGCCTATCTCTCCATCCTCTTCTTTTTCCTGCATCTTATAATCTGAGCTCCCAAATCCAGGAATTGAGTATGTTTGGGTGAAGGTTTGCACTCATCACTCCAACCCCTCCCACCTCCTAGAATTCTCTCGTTTGTCCTCTGGAACTCATGGTTCATCACTAGCAAAATCCCCCATATGTCCTCAGTCTCCTTTCTGAATGTTTCTTTCAGTGTCTTGCTCTAACCCCATATCTGGCTTTCCTTGAAAATAACAGGCTGCATTACTTCCCTTCTCTATTTATTTCAGCCATCTACATACCCTCTGGTTGTTTCACCTCATTTCTTGAAGAAAATGGCATCTCATTCACTGTCACTTTTCCCAGTATCATTGCTGTGATTATTCTTATTTTTCTCCGTCTGTATAATACACTCTGATCTCTCAAGTCTTCTGCATCCTATCCCTTTCTTGACCTGCTTCAACCATACCAGCCCCCTGCTGTCATAGCGACGCCATGCATAATATCAATGTGAAGTATTGCACTCTCCTACCTTGCCGGCTTATCCTCGCTCTCATTTTAATCCAATGTGTCCTTGACCCCACCAGCATCTCTAATTTACTTATCCATGACCTTTGCTCTGTCCCTCAACCCTAGTAAAATATAACTCTCCACCTTCTTTCCATCTACACCCAGCTAAACATGATTAAAGAGCACAAATTGACTGGGCGTGTTGGCGCACGCCTGTAATCCCAAAACTTTGGGAGGCCAAGGTGGGTGGATTACCTGAGGTCGAGAGTTTGCGACCAGCCTGGCCAACATGGCGAAACCCATCTCTACTAAAAAAACAAAAATTAGCCAGGTGTTGTGGCGCCTGCCTGTAATCCTGGCTACTTGGGAGGCTGAAGCAGGAGAATCACTTGAACCCTGGAGGCAGAGGTTGTAGTGAGCCAAGATCACACCATTGCACTCCAGCCTGGAAGACAGAGCAAAACTCTGTCTCAAAAAAAAAAAAAAAAAAAGCACAAAAGTATGCTACCTGATCTTATTTTCAATTCATGACCACTAAAATCAAATGGAGCTTAGTGCAGCCCAGCAATCACTCTGCATTTGCCTGTTTGTTTACTCTTCCACTCTCCTGTTGCTATAGATGAATGATCTAAGGCTATTATGGCCTTCAGGATAAATCAGATCCCATTCATGTGGCTTTTGCCTCTTCCCCACCTGGATTAATATTGTCTTCAGTCCTAGATCACTCCCATCAGTATACAGACATACTACTATGTTCCTGTCTTTTTAAAAATCCTTCATTGATTTGTACATATCTCTAGCCGTGACTCCAATTCTCAGCTACCCTTTACAACAGAATTCATTAAAATAATTGTCTACACTGATAGCACCCTTTCTTCATTTTGCTCTTACAAGCAGCCTAAACAGGTTTCTACCTCACTCTGCCAGAGTAGCTCTTGTCAAGGGCAAGAATGGCTTTGCCATTGGCAATTGCAATGATCAGTCCTAGATCCTAAGAGCAGCTTTTGACCTGCTGATCCTATGAGTGAATAGGCTCAGATGGGCTCTCCTCCAGTTTCCTATCGAATCAAGAAGCAAACAGCCTCTGTGTCTCAAGAGAGGTGGTCTATAGAGGGCTTTGGGATCAGCCAGTCCTGAGTTCTGATACCAGTTCCAATATTAACTAGTAACTTAATTTCTTTCAGCCTTAGTGTTGTGTAAACATGGAGATAATAACCATACCTAGCATGCCAATGTGGTGAGAGTACAATAAACTAATGCACTTGTGGCTCCTAGAAGAAAGAGTGTCACATTGTAAAAGTCAAATAACTGTTAGTTATTATTGGATACCATGCTCCTTTACAGCTGACACAAATGGACGCTTTTATTCCATAACAATTTTGAGTTACTGAAAGAAGATACTAATCACAGAATGTTTACATTAGGGGAATGTTCATTGTCTCCGACTTTTAGTTTGCATTCCAAGAGTTGGCTTGAAAGTTGGTTACATGGAGCTGGCAATAGGTTTACCCCTATGAAGAGTGTTTCCAGTCCTCCACAGGGTGATTAGGTTCTGAAACCTGCCCAACTGTTCTCACAATGGACTTGCCTTCCATTTCTTCTTATAAATAGATGACTTGTAAGCTAGGAACTATACTTACAGCACTTTAGTTATTTGAATTTCCTAATCAACTGAGAGTTAATGAGAAAACATTTCTGTTGTTTCAGTATTCGCTGTTGAAAATTCTCTAAAGTAAATGATTCCAATTTTCTATCTTGGGAAGCAGAACAGAGCCAACAATAATGTTTCCTATTAATCAAACAAACATTTACTGGGAATTTACCATGTTTCCAGTACTGTGCTAGGCACTGCAGACACAGAGGTGATCAGTGCCTTTCTAATAAGGGATTCCATGACAGACCTTATTGAATCTCAGGGCAACGTGCAAAGTGCCTTCCCACACTTGACTTTTATAGGTCTCTTATAAAGAAATAGTTCTGCTGGAGTGTCACTGAGTTACAGTGAATAGTGCACAAGTTTCCAGGTTTGCATCTCACCTCTGTGAATTACTGGGGGGCATTTTCAGTTTCCTGACAATAATACGTGCCTCATTGGATTGCTAGGAACAGCAAAACAGGTAAGGTATGAGACAGACCAGGCACAGTGTCTGTCACACAGTGGGTACATAATAAATATTCATTTCCTGGCTAGGCACAGTGGCTCACACCTGTAATCCCAGCACTGTGGGAGGCAGAGGCAGGTAGATCACCCGAGGTCAGGAGTCAAGACCAGCCTTGCCAACATGGTGAAACTCCGTCTCTACTAAAAATACAAAAATTAGCTGGGCATGGTGGTGGGCACCTGTAATCCCAGCTACTTGGGAGGCTGAGGCATGAGAACTGCTTGAACCTGGGAGGTGGAGGTCGCACTGAGCCAAGATCGTGCCACTGCCCTCTAGCCTGGGTGACAGAGCGAGACTCAGTCTCAAAATGCGTACATATATACATACACACATATTGATTTTCTTCCCACATAGAGGGCTGGAGCATGCCAGACTGCTCTCCTTTTCCTGTCCCAGGTGGCAAGAGGGCCTCCTGCTACTACGGCCTCAGCAGAAAACAAGAGGGAGTCCCTGCTTCTGTTTCTAGGGCAGCACATTTATTAGAGGTGGGACATGTGGGGGAGGAAACGACAAGGTAGAAATATTTCTCGGGCTCAAGAGGAAGTTTCCCATAGAAACAGATTACACAGGGGCCTGTATCTAATGGCCACTGTTACTATTGCCATGATATATCATGAATTGAATGGGCTTTTGGGAGCTGGCCTGGGAACCCAACTCCTAACTTTAATGTTCTTTCTTTCCTTGTATTATTGTAAATGTTTTAAATTTATTTTTATAATATAAACAAATAAAATGTTTTCCCTGTAAAGGAAAAAACATTTGGTATAGATGGGTATAAACTGAAAAATGAAAAGTCCCTTCCTGTCCTCTCCTAATCTCCATTCTCAAGCTAAAAACCATCCACAACTTCTTATGTGTCCCTAGTGGGATTTTTTAGGCATATTCAAATGTGTACATGAATTGTTTAAACAAGTTGGATACTGTTATTATGGATTCCAAATATTAAAGGCAAAAATTCCTAAATGAAATTTTGCTCCACTCCCAGTCATAAGCTGGGGTATGACTATTTTCTGTTTAGGAAGGCAAGAAAGTATATTAAAAAGTCATAGAAGAAAAGTCTTATCAACCATTAGAAAACAGTAAAATTTTAAACAAAATCTAAGTGTTTCAAGGGTAACACATAACTCTTCAGTTATCTGGAAAACTCAATCAGCTCCCTCGTTCCTCAGTAAATGAGGTAAGGTTATATAGCAACATTGGATATAACTCCAGGATCAAAGGAAATTTTAGCTGCATTTCTAGAGCTAAGAGCACACTCTAGATACTTTTTGGGAGTACAACACCCATCAAAGATATTCTGCTTAGTGTTTAGGGACTCCAGCTGTGAGCCAAAAACCTGCCCTGTAGCAGTCTGGGAATGCCATCAAGCCCCTGCTCAGCCTCTGCTGCAGAGGTGGCAGGGTCTGCTTTGACTGCAGGCTCTACTTGGAGGAGTGGCCAACAGGAGGGCCGTTATGGGCTGCTCTGACTCTAGGGGCCCCCCAGGGGTTATTAGCTACTTGATCATGTCAAGAAAGAGGAAGAGACTGAGTCTCACACAGATATGCTTCTTCCTCCAAGAGATGGGTGAGGGGCTAAATGCCCCATGGGGAGAAACTTTATCCAGCCAAAGTATGCTATTAATTCTCTTTGCAAGAAAAAGCTGCACAAATGCCATAATAACAAGTTAAGATTGTAGCTAGGGCCCACTAGGATGTGTGTATGGCCTTCCCATTCCCCGGTCCTTGAGGAAATCACCAATTTCAAGCATGAAAGACAGAAAGAAGTGAGCGGAACTGAGTCATCTCTCTGCTTTCCTCTCCTCCTGGCATTGCCCTTTGATCATCTTCTCTGCAGGTAGCCTTCTGTCTCCTGGAGGCCCTGTGCTAGTTAACAGCTGAGCAAAGTGGGGAAGCAATACAGCTCCTCCTCCCCTCCTCTCCCAGGGGGAGTGTGGGCAGGACTGATTTAGAGGGAAGAGGGGGCAAAGACTGCCTGAGCTCAACATGACTCTCTTCCATTATCCTTGTCTCTTAACTACACCTTCTAGGACAAGCCAACAGGTGATACTAAGGACAAACATGCCCAGCAGTAAGCTTTCATCAAAAAGAAATTTGCAATTGATCGGTTTAAGCATTAGCTCCCAGGCTGAATTGGCCCAAAGGGCATTTCTTGTTCTCTAGGATTTAATAGTCTTTCCTTTTAGTACAACTCCACTTCTTTATAAGACTTGACGAAAAGGAAAAAGAAAACACAGTTGTTTTACTTCCCTTAAATGAAAATCAGGCCTCAGGTAACTGCTTTGTTTTGTAATTTCCAGAAGAAAGGAGTGGGCTCCACAGGAAGAATAATTAACTGTATCTCACCTAAAAAAATCATTATCCTAAGCAGAAACAATACAGCCCAAGAGATGAAATGATATGAACTCTGATAGGAAGCCAAGGATTCATTTTGGTGAAAATGCTAAATATGTCCTCTAAAAATTCCAAATATCAATGTAGAAGATGCTATCAACAAAAGCAATGTGTTTTGGGAAATATATAAATAAATTAAACTTGTCCCCCCTCCTGCACTGCCTCTCCACCAGATTCCTGTTACCAAGTATAGTCCAGAGATGAAGGTTTAAAAGAATCTTCACTCAATATCATATCAAAGGAAATAAAATCTGACTGAGCCAAGAAGCTACTAGAAGGTGTTCTTGGACATGAATTAGAATAAAGAACGATTCCAAAAATACATACAAGAAAAGGTCCCTGCAGAGAAAAGTCGTACACTTCCGACTTAAACTCAGTTAGATGGATTCAGTGAAATCAGACAAAATACCCAGTGTTAAGATTAAGGACAAAAACATTTGCTGCAATTGAAATCTATGACTAAACTATAAAAAAACAAAATCTGTAGGATAAATGTGAGTTTCTGCTGAAATGCAGAGACCATGATTTTACATTTCCACCCCAGCATCTAAGGCAGAGGCCTGAAGGGGAATCGCTTCTTCCAGAGCTGCAAATAGAGTCTACTTGGATCACACAGAGGCTTCTCTTCTTCATAGTAAAGTGATTTTCCCAAGAAGCTATTGCCTTAGCAGTCAGCATAGTGTGGGTGGTGGGAGGAGAAGCAGAAGCCGGGGCTATAGCCCTAGTTTTGCCACTAATCTTTAGTGTCCCAAATGCTTAGACTGTGCTCTCCTCTGTACAATGAAAATTGAAACAGATGATGAACTTTATGAAACGAATTTAACAAGTGCCAGTAGGAGATCACTAATAATGGATTCCATTATATGCATCTGTTTACTACAGAGTTTGCAAGAAAAATAGACAAGATTAAGTTTTCTCATCTGCAAAATGGAAAAAGACTAACTACTTCACAAGATTTCAATGAGCGTTTGAATGCAATGAAATAATGTACATGGCAATGCTTGGCACACAGACTGCTCT
Organism: Ateles fusciceps; assembly: GCA_036589455.1. Taxonomy (NCBI): domain Eukaryota; kingdom Metazoa; phylum Chordata; class Mammalia; order Primates; family Atelidae; genus Ateles; species Ateles fusciceps. The sequence continues at coordinate 7,439,517 of JAZHEH010002496.1, forward strand.
CGGGAAAAGTTGCCTCCTTCCTCCTTGACCAGTGTTAAAACTCTCCCTGACCCTGAGGGGCTGCAGAAAGGAAATCTGTTCCTTCCTGTTTATATAACCATAATGGGAACAGTACTACTGAATTTCTATGACGCACCTGGCCCAGGCTACCAGGCTGTGTTTCCCAGACTTCCTGCCTCTTCCCTAAAAAGGAGCTTAAGCAGGTTGAGTTCCCTGGGAAGTGTGGATGACAGCAGGGTTCCCAAACAGCTGAGTGAGCACATCTATAAGAGGAAGAAGAAATACATTATAGATTTGCTAGAAGGGCCTCCCCTTCTGTACCAAATCCCCACATACATGATGTGGCTGGAGGCTGAACGGCCCAATCAACTTGTAATGCAACAGTCAGAAATGCGACAGCGGCCAGACACTGTCCTCTTTTGTTTTGTATGTCAGGGACTGCATATGATTTCTTTGGAAAATGTGCTCTAGACCTTTAAAATGAGTTTGAAAACCCACTGGCCCAAGTCATTGCGAATATTTTTAGGAGTGTCAGAAGCAGAAGTGGAAGAGGGACTTTCCTTCAGAAGCTCCTTATCACCCCCAGGCATCCTGGGCTCTCCACAGCCAGCTTCCTGGAAGCTCTCTACCCAATTACAGCTGGAGATGCTCTGAGGATAATACAAGGGCAGATGTGTGGATCTGCCTCAAGGCCTATGACTCAACAGAATGACTGAGACTCCCCTGGCAGATAATGCAATTCTCTGAGGACTACAGGAAGCCAACAACAAAACCTTGAAGCTTGGACACTCCAGGACTTTCCCTGATACTTCACTAGAAATGCGAACCCCACTAGTCCATATTGAGCCTCAGAGAGAACAGCTGGCATTAGCCAGTGGTGGGGAGAGGTGAGGTGGGGGAAATGGAGTATCAAAGAAAGATGCTTTAAAGCAGGTGGGTCAATTCATGAGCTAAGATGGCTGTAAGGGAGAGCCCTGCTGTGGGCTTGGATGAGAATGCACATGTTACAACAGCACTGTTTGTTTCTGGCCCTGCTTAGGGCTAGTTTTCATTTCAACTGTGACAAGCAAATAACTATCAATACAAGTTTGTAACTGGACCACTAGAGCCTTAAGCTGTGAAGGCAGAGTAGGCAATATGGGAGAAAGAATTTGAGGGACAGTAGCTTATGGTGGCTAGGATTGGACTGACCTTGATTCAAATTCCAGCTCTGCCATTTGTGAGCTGAATGGTGTTGTACACGTTTCTCAGCCTCTTCAGGCTCAGTTTCTTCAGTCATGAAATGAGAATAAAGCTGTTGTGAGAATTAATTGAGATAGTCTATATATGTATAGATGTATATACAAAAAAGGCTTAGTGTAACATCTTGCAAAATTATATACCTAATATATGCTTAAAATATTTTTCTATAATTTGTCCATTTCTGACTTAGCTCTGGCACAGCACACTTCATCTCTGAGTGCCAGTTTCCTCATCCCACTTCAAGACTTCATTAGGTTCCCATTTTGGCACCTGGCTCAGTCCTCTAAGGACCTGCACCTTTCCTGAATCTCAGCCCCGGCCTCTGAGAACCACTGTGATATCAGCTGCCCACAAGGATTTTCAAATTGCAGCCACATTGATTCCTTGTGTCTGTGCTTCACTCACTTACCACAACACTGCCATACTTTGTCTTGGATGCCTTCATCCTTGCAGGATATAGACTGATTATCTGAACTGGAACTGGGTATTACGGTTGCCTACAGAACTAAGCTTTTCCCTCAGCCCCAGCAGCTCATCACTTACCCAAGAGCAGTGCCTCCCCTTTAGGCAGACCTTCCCTTCCTATTTTCCAGCCTTGCCCCAAAGATTGCAGATAGATGACGTGGTAAACTCACAGAGGGACAAGACAGTGCTTGGAGATGGTCACAGTGTGCAGTTTTTAGCCACCACTTTGTTACTGTGATCCCTAAGGCTTCTTTCAGTTCTGAAGTTCTCTGATGGATGATTGTACTGCCTAGGTTACAAAAGCAGCAAGCACCAGCGGGAAAACCATGCTTTCTTTCTCTCCTCTGCCTTTAGGCTTTGGTAACAAGCCTGGGGTCATTGAATCAAATGCTATAGGTGTGCTGAAAGCAAGGTGAAGTGATGTGGTGATGCCAGAAGCAGTTATACAATCAGATGGGTTCCCACAGCCGGAAAAAAAAAAGGCTTTCAGTGAAGGCAGAGACATTTAGAGGATGTGGTCCCAACTGTCATTCATTCATTCATCCAGCCATCAAATATACACCACAAATTTGCCATGCTACGGTTAAAGGGATGCAAAGATGAATAAAACAAGGCATCTGTCTCAGGAAGCACACAGGCTGTTCAGGATACAGACAAGCACAATACAGTGTGATATGTGCTGTGACAGGGGAATCTGCAGGGGCTGTGGCAGCACTGAGGAGGGAGGTGGGACTCTCCTTCAGACCAGGATGGGGGTTGGTAGGAGGTGGTGGCAGGAAGAGATCCCGGAACAGATGACTTAAGCAGAAGCATCAAAGATGAGTAGGAACTGGCCAAGTGGAAGAGAGATAATAATAGCAGCCTTTGCAAAGATTCACAGGTGTGTGAGGGCAGGATGTATTCAGGGATCCAGGTAGAGGTTGACACAGTGAGAGGGAGGAAGTTGCTATTAGTGATGGGCAGCAGGAGATGAATCTAGAGGGGGCAGGCAGAGGTCAGGTCCTGAAGGGCTGTGTGTTGAGCTAGGGAGGTTCAGCTTTTTTCCATGGGGTGTGAAGAGATGCTGGCTTAAGGACTTCTAAAAAGTGGCTAGAACGACAGCATGACAGTGCACAGGAACAAATAACAATTGGTTTTTGGGTGGAATGCATCCACATTTCCTTTTTCAAAGCTTCCTGTCTTCCCTTTGGAAACCATCTCATTGTGTGCAACAGTCTTGGTTGTAAGACATACCCTGGTGTAGTGCAGAAGACCTGCAAATATTTGTTGCCATATAAGTTACCCTGTTTTAGAGGTGGGCACATCAGAGAGTACAGTCTGCTGTTCTCTATGTCAACCTTGCGCTTGTCTCATATTACCAGTGCTCGGCATAAAATAGATGCTCAATAATATTTGTCAAATACATGAATAAACAACAAACAAATGGAGACAGGTCCCTGTGAAAACATCTGTGAGTGCATTAACCTCAGCAGCCTTTCATTGCCCATCTATAGAATGGCTCCTACCAGCAAAGTAGGTCTCTATCAGATTTGAGGGATGGAGGAGAGAGTGGATTCTTGGACCTGGCAGAGGACCACAGCTCTGTGTCAGGTTATGGTTCTTACATTTGTATGCTCTGCTCCAGGAAAGTAACAATATCTCCACCATTTAATGCTGAGTCGCATTAATCAGATAATCATAAAGAAGGTAAAGAGCTGACCTACTCTGTTTAGATTGGTTGCTTTATCCTCAACTTGAATGTTTGCAGGTTGCTGAGAGGAGAGATAAGCAAAACAGGAACACAGTGCCTGACATATGTTAGGTGCTCAAAGATGTCTGACCAGCTTCCCACCTGGCCAGGGCAAGGGCTCATTAAATGACAGCTGATGGTCCTCATCATAACCCCACAAAGTAGGCATTGTTACTCTCATGTTAGAGCCCAGGGAATGACAGATTTTCTCAAAGCCATAAAACTTTTAAGTAGTGAATTCAGGATCTGAACCCAGGTCTGCCTGACTTCAAAATCCATTCCCTCTCCTCTCCACTTGGCTGCTTTTGAAAAGATAAACAGGCTGGGCATTTATTGAGTACAGCAGATTGACATAATGAGGTGCAGAAGCTGAGGAGTACCATGCTATCAGGGACATCAAAAACGGCCATACCCCCTCTGGTGTTGGCAAAAGGATGAATTCCAGCATGGGATAACCAGGCTCCTTCCTCCAAAGTCCATTTTTCACTGAGGTCCATGCTTCCAGCAAGTTCCTTGTATGTGTACCTTTCACATCAAATGGAAGCAGTTTCCTGAAATACATAATGAATACAAAAAAGGGATGTGAATTACCATTGATGTTCTCTTGGGGAAGGGAAGCTTTCTTAAAGAAAAGTGGTCAGTTTGTAGCTCATTTCATTCCTTTGGCACACAAAGCTTGTTGTCTAGATTTGGGCAAGGCCTGAGTGTGAAGTTGTTCAAGCTCACAAACCAGGTTTTCCTCTCCATTCAGTTAACAGATGTTTATGGAATGACTATAGTATGCCAGGCTTTGAGCAAGAAATTTACTACTTAGTTCTGTATACTTTGTAGACTCCTAGAATTTCAGGGCAGGATATAATGGGATCTCAATTTCATTTAAAAGATATATACTCTTTCATTTGCCTAAAAACAGACTTAAAAAATTTGAACTAAGAAGTTGGAAGCAGTTTTCATTGTATTAGAATTATGACTACTTTTTATCTTCTTTGTAATTTTCCGCATTTTCAGCAATGAACATGTATTGCTTTTGTAATCAGAAAAAGGTATGCAATAAATATTATTTTAAAAGAACGTTTCAGAGCCAAGAAGGACCATGGAGACCAATTTTCCTTTCCTCTTGAAAACTGTGATAGAAAGACACAGTCACGAGGGCTCTTGGCTTTCGTAAAAGATCGTTTCCACCCCCACTGGCCACTGCAGAGAAGGCTAGCCTGAGGAATCTCTGTATAGGCAAACTGTACCTGGGTTGATTACAACTCATGAACAAACTCTTACCCATATTACAAAGAGATCTTGATAACCCTCTGCATGTAGCAGGTTCTCAAATGAAAGTGGTTGAATAATTGAACATGACTGATTCACCACATCTGTGAATGCAGCAAGTGGGGACGTCCACATAGCAGAAGTCCTGTCAGCCTAATTAGGATAGGCACCAATCATCGTTTGCTGTAATCAGCCCAGCTGGCTTGATTTAGTCTCTAGAATGCTGTTCAGAGTTGCCCTGCAGGTTCCTGCACTGCCTGCCAGACAGAAGACATGGTAGATTGACTTGTTGCTTTTTGGCTGTCTGCCTAGAGAAGTATGATACCCATGTGAGATGCACCAAACAAATAGCAATATCTAATAAAATACTAGGAAGTACGAAAGAATGTAGTGTATTTTATTGGATACTGCTTCTTAGCAATTTGTGTTGAATCCAAGTACCCAGAAGTTTTTTTTGTTTTCTGTTTGTTTTTGAGATAGAGTCCCACTCTGTCACCCAGGCTGGAGTGCAGTGGAGCGATCTCGGCTCACCGCAACCTCCGCCTCTCAGGTTCAAGAGATTCTCCTGCCTCAGCCTCCTGACTCGCTGGGATTACTGGTGTGTGCCACCACGCCCAGCTAATTTTTGTATATTTAATAGAGATGGGATTTCACCATGTTAGTCAGTCTGGTCTCAAACTCCTGACCTCGTGATCCACCCACCTCGACCTCCCAAAGTGCTCTGATTACAGGCGTGAGCCACCGCGCCCGGCTCCAAGTACCCAAAAGTTTTAGAGGTGAATTCTCAGACCGGAATAAATATGGCACAGTGCAATAGTGAGAACATTGGACTTATTAATAAATCCAGATTTTAGCCCTGACTCTGCATTAATTGGATGACTTTGGGCAAACCAGGTACTTACTCTGGGTTTAATATCCTCTTGCAAAGACCTGTTCAGGCTTCCAAGACTTGCAGCCTATAATAATATGCTTTTGTATGCAAAGGCTACCTATCTACCCATGTCAGTGGATTGAGGAAGCTGCATTATTTATCCATTAGCCAACTGAGACATCAGCACAGGAGAGGTGGCTCATTGAGGCTAGAAGCAGTCTGCTATTGAACAAGACACATTCTCTGTGCAAAACTAAAAACATGTCTGGAGTAGAAATCCAATCTTGGGCCATAATCACACTGGTATCATCATTTAATGAACTGAACTAAATATCAAACATTTTATATCTTCACTGATTATGAAATAACATTAACAATAATACTACATCCTTAAAAAGCAACACTTATTTACAGCAGGTAATTCAAAATCACTTCATTAATCTTTGTAGAACTGAAATAGAGATTCCAAGAGCTTTGTTTGACAAAAATAGGCTTTAGTGATTAACCAGAGTGGTTTTCAAAGTAGATTCCCCATCTCTCTTGGCCCAATGGCCTAGGCACCCTCTGGCTTCCAGAAAACAGATTTGCAAGATGATACGAATGTGTGAGGTTAGGCTCTCACATCCATAATTTTATTTTATTAATCTGAACTACATAGGCTCATGGTAAGTGTTTTATTAACTTCAACCTGCAATCTCTGCTGGTTTGTCTGATGCTTGAATTTCACACCTCATCTTGGGAAAACCAGGCACTAAATGTAAATTGAAATGGCATCAAACACAAGTATTTTGAGGAAGGCTTTGATCCATCACACCTGTTACTGAAATTCCAACAACTCCCTTGAGCCACAGGAGGCCCCAGAGTTGCTCAGGAGACTCCGGTGCCTAGAAAAGAGTTTTCAGGCCTCTGGCCATATAAAATAACTTATTAAAGGATTTCTATTAGGTATTTCACCTCCACCCAAGTCAAAACTCTGCCATAGACAAAGTCCATGAAGAAGAAACTAAAATTTAATGGAACCATGAGAATTTAACGTAAAAATATAATGTAACCATGGAAACAGGAAGTGAAGAAATACTATCCGCTAAAGCAGCGCATGACAGCTCAAACACTAATATGGCTGATAAGTTGGGGTGGGGTGAATGGGAAAGACTATCAAAAACTTACAGCTATAATTCTGGCTTTGAAAGTCACTTTTTTAGAACTAAGCTACCTGCATAGATGGACATTGGGGTCTATAGAATACTGGAATACTATGAATACATAATTGGCATTTCATAAATATTGGTTGATTGAATGGATGAATAAATGACAATGCCTAGAGTGGGTGAGGACCCGACCCAGGTATTAGATCTCATAAAGCTCTGAAAGGAGATTTTTCTACACTGATAGAGTGGTGTGAGACAGACCAGCGGAGTGGCCCTTTGGATTTAAGAAAGTTTAACCCCCAGCTCCCTTAGACCAGAACTTTCCTGAAACTGACACATCCTCCTTTTTTATGGGTCTACCTCTAGAGCCATCTACCGAGCTGCCCAAGCCAGAAACTTGGCCATCCTTGACTTATTACATCTCCCATATGGCTCATCACCATGCTTTGTCCCTTCTTTCAAATGTCTCAATAATCTATCTGCTTCTGTTTTCCTTGCTTCAGCTTTTGTTGAACTACCATCATCTCTCACTGAGCACTGTGACAACTTCAGGGTGTCCCTGCTCTTCATTTCCTCCAACCCATTCTCCACAATTTAGTTGTAGTAGTATTTTTAAAGCACACATCTGATCATGTCACTTCTGGATTAAAACACTCCAGTTATTCGTTGCTTCCAGGAGAAAGTCTGGGCTATTTAACATGGTATATAACGCACAACTATTACAAGGCATTTGCAGTCCCTAAATAAGCTCCCTTCTTAGGTCTTTTGTATATTCAGCCATTCCTAGAGCTCTGGCAAGATTGTTCTTCCTGCTCACCCTTTTCACCTTGCTAACTCCAACTTATCCTTCACATCTCATCTTAGACTTGGTTATGTGTTCCTGAGAGGCTTCCACAGGCTCCCTGTGCTTACCTTATTATAGCATTTATCACACTGCATTGCAATTTTCTGTTAATACGTCTATAGTTTAGTTCATAGTTATGTACTTGAGAGCAAGGATCCTACTTTATTTGTATTTAACCCTAACATTTGTACAGTGCTATCATAACGTAGGCACTCAATATAGATTTGCTGAATGAATGACTACATGAATGAATAGTGCTGTTTGGCACAAGTGTATTTCAGCTAACAAGTCTTTTTAAAAAGTATTCTGTTTGCAACCTCACCCATCGCCTCAGCTTCTCTCAAAATTTCTCCATCTCAAAACCACACCCTATGTGCCTCTGCTTCTTGGCACCATTCTGGCCTCCTTATCCAGTCCAACTTGCTGAGATTCCCCCACCTCTTCTCACACTTCAGCTTAGATACCTGCCCTCTACCCAGCATGCCACAGAAGTCCCTGCCACTAACACTCCTGCCTCCTTCCCCAAGGTTGGGATGAATTCAAATTCTTGGTTACCCACAGGAGACATGTGCCACCTAATGCAGTCAAGTTACACTGGGACCTCTAACCACCACTTCTAGGGCCATTTCTCGCACCGGAGACTTGATCTAGAAATATAAATTCAGAAAAACCGTGGTCACACATTGGCTGTGCCTTAACTCCTCTTATATGGCCCCATCTGTAAAGAGGGAATTAATTAACTAGAATACCATGTCTGGGGATTTAGGTAGCGTATTCCATCATTCAGGTGTTCAAACAACCCTTGGTTCTAATGCGTATGAACACCACCACAGCAAACAAGTGTATTTACTGGTAACTTACAGTATAAATCTATAAATCAGGATATACATAAATGTATATATACTGACATACAAAAATGAATTCATTCATTTATTCATTTGATAAATACTGACTTGGTGTCTCCTAGGTACTAGTCATTGCACTAAACACATAGAATAGAAAAATGACAAATATTGTTCCTTTCTTCAAGTAGTTTTCAAACTTGTTGGGGAGACATGTATATGAACATATCATCACAGAACAACATGGTAAGTCCAAGCACAGGCGCATACACAGGGTAAACCGAGGATCTGCAAATAATGAAATCTGGAAGTTGAAATGGATCTTAGGGCCCTTAGTTCAACTCTTGCCTTATGCATGACTTTCCAGTATATTCTTATTCAGCCAATACTTAATAAATACCAGTGATAAGGAGCTTTCCCTCCCCAGATAGCCTATTACATTTTTGAACACCTCTGTGAAACAATTCATTTTTAGATTCTCAACAAAATATTGATATTCACCAGCAATCCTCAGTGCTGCTGAGCTGTTCCTGGAACTCCTGCCCCTTGTTCTGTCCTTCAAAGCCTGCTTGAAGGAAAGATGCTCTCTAAGCCTTGCAGATATGGACCTCTCCTTCTTCAGTGAGTCAGGAATCAGAAGGAACATTCCATCTTGGTTACAAGTAAAGGGTGTAAACCTATCTGGTCACACCCAGAAGACAAGCCAAACAACCCACTAAAGCACGAGAGGAGAGGTCACACAATGGAATCTTCCTCTCCCCCAGAAATACTTAAGATCTCCATTATCTAGGTCTAGTTTGTATCAGCTTCCCAAAAATCCCAATTATCTGAGGCCTGTGGACCACAGTAGAACAGAGGGAAGTCTCCTCTTGGGCTGCTCCAAGGGTTTGGTTCTGATAAGTTTCCATTTCTACACTTGAAAGGTTCTTTTCCTTCTAGCTCCAAATATTTCCAAACATATCAGAATCTACATCTTTGCTCTTAATATTCAAGTGATAAAATTCAGTGGCACCTGAATTTTATCTTACACTTTTTGGAAGAGAAAAACATTCTAGGTATTCACTGTGAGAGAAAAAAAATACCTTTTTACCTGAATAAAAGTACATAAAATGCTAGAGGGATGGTGTCCTCCTCTGTCTAAAATGGCTGATGTTTAGGGAGTTGAGATACTTATTCTGGGCTTCCTGTTTGTTTCCAAGAATTCTTACTGGCTTTGTAGAATTGGAGAGTTTGAGTAACTTGAAAACCGTTATTTCAGATTAGTTTATCCAACTGGGCAGAGTATTTGTGAAGTTGCTGGGGAATTTACTGATGTTAATATTTTAAATATTCCAATAAATAATTTATGCTGCTTCTGTCTAAGGAGATGTGGCAACAAGCAAATTTTTAGGAAATTAGTGAAGTTTAAAAATTATGAGGTCCTTTGCGGAACTCTCAATGACTCAGGCTTTTCATCTCTGAAGTCGGTCCATTGAGACTACACTCAGAAGTCTCCTCTACCATGAAACCCTGCCAGGCAGACTTATTTCTTTCTCCCTTTGTGCTTCTCACAGCTTTTTATATTCCATTAGGACAATGATTTTTTCCATTGTAGGATAATACTCTCCCATTAGAAGGCATCTTCTCAGGACAAAGTCACATCTTGTTCACCTTTCTATTCCCACTGTTGGCACAGTGCATGGGCATACTCAGGCTCAGATAATTCTTGTTGGATGAAGTAGACTGACATACCCACAGCTGAGAAACTCAGGTGGGTATATACCTGCAAACTCCTCACATAAAGCAGGGTTAAATCGGCAATCATAACAAAAGATTCGTTATTAATTTCCGCCACTAGGCAGCACAACGCCCAAGGACACTGGTGAGCAAAGAAAAAGGAAAATAAATGTTTCAAAAGAACTGGGTTCTCATCTGGTTTTGTGGCCTTTTAATGTAATGACCTGGGACAAATCACCTTATCTCCCCAGAGCTTAGTTTTTTGGGGGTATGAAATAGAACTCATAAAGTTTATTCTTCCATATTTGAGTTTTGTGAAAATAAGATGCCAACTGGAGAATCATCAAAACAGTGCACGAATGCATAGTATTGTTATCATTTCAGCAAATTTGCTTATAGACCTCACTTGTCATGCAGCACTGAATTCCAACTTGGTTGCTTCACTTGGGAAGTGATATAGTATATGGGAGGCAGTATATATGTAGTGGATAAGAGCAAGGACTTTAGAGACAAATCTGGATTTAAATTTCAGATCTACCATTTACTAGCAGTGATCTGTGAGCAAGGTATATAACATCACTCAGCCTAGTTTTTTCTGTGTGTAATAGGGGATCATAGCACATCCTTTGTCGGGCTATGGTAAGAAATGCCTGTAATGTACAGATCCTGGCCAGAAAATAAAAACTCAGTAAATCACAATAGTAGTAGTTTCTATTATAATCATTATTAACACTTGAAGTAGATACACTTCTGGAAGTGACTTTGTCCCATCTGCAGACTGCATTCCATGGGGAAACAGAATGAAATGTGAGGAATCATTTATCTCAAAGAAAAAGCTGCTGGCTAGAAGACACTTCTCTGAAAAAAAGATGTGTAAAAAATGGGTAAGAGTGCAAACATGAATCCATTGATATGTGCCAGGTCTAGAAAGGGAGAGGATAAATGAGTCAGGGAAGAGCAACAGAGGTGAAGAGGCAGAGGAAGGCTCTGTAAGGACTTGCTGAGATGGAGCCATAAGCAATACCAACTGGGTGTGGGAGGCTGGGAAACCACAGGAGAGGATTAAGTGTGGCTATGAGAGAAAGGAGCTAGGCTGAAGTCTATAAGGCTAAAAGACAAAGAGCCAGATGAGATAAACTGCCACAGCTCCCTGATTATGAGCCAAGAATAGGATATTGACATGGGCCCCACAGCAAAGGGCTGTTAACATGCAGATCTTTACAGCCAAATCTGAACAGGGGGAAAACATCACAGTTGCCATCCAATCCAGCACTGTTTGTTTAAAAGAGAATGTGAGCTGCATATATAATTTTAAATATTCTAATAGCCACATGTGTTAGTCAGCTACAGCTGCTATAATAAAATACCAGAGTCTAGGTTGCTTCAATAACAATTATTTATTTTTCGCAGTTCTGAAGGCTGGGAAATTCTAGATTAAGGTTCTGTCAATTCTGTTTTCTGGCAAAGACTCTCTTCCTAGGTTGCTGATGACCACCTTCTCCCTGTGTCCTTACATAGTGGAAAGACAGATCACTCTAGACTCTTCCAGTTCTTATAAGGATACCAATTCCATAATGCAGGCCCACCCTGAAGACTCATCTAAACTTATTCATCTCCTAAAGATCCCACCTCCAAATACCATCTCTTCAAGGGGTAGGGCTTCAACATACAAATTTATGATAGCACAAACATTCAATCCATAACACCACATTAAAAAAAAGTAGTACAGGTGAAAATAATTTTAATAGTATATGTTTTTAATCCACTACAGTCACAATACTATTTTAACATGCAATCAAAATAAAACATTATCATTGCAAATGTTAGATTTTTTTCCATCCCAAACTTCAAAATCTGGTGTGTATTTTCACTTATGCCACACATCCACTTGAACTACTCACATTTCAAATGCTCAATACCTAAACATGGTACAGACCCCATCCCAAAGGAAAATGGATTTCATTCTCCTGACCTCCTAGGCTCTTAAAATCTTTTTAAAACCTAGATTCTTAAATCGAGACGAGACCTTTGGCGATGTTATATTCAGAGATCTCTACATAGTCTCAATAGGTTTCCCCCTTAGCATGTTTATTTTAATTTAAGCAATTTCACACCTGTTGAAATCTCCCCTCCAATTCATTATTCACTGAAGGCTGACTTAATGCTTGGCCTGGACAGGTTAATCATGGTTTATGTTCCATTCACTCTCCCTTCTAACTGAAACTATTTTACCCACGCCCTCTTCTTCAATCCCCAACCACCCCATTTCTTCTTCTGCTCCCCACCACCTCTCTAGCCCACTTGACCAGGGGTGGGCACACGACTCCATCTGCACAGTTACCTGGTGTGGAAAATCTCCCCTCAACCAGGCCAGACAATTGATGGGCCAATCAGATCCTCTGTCAGGAATATAGAGGCAGAATCAGCAGATAGAGAGAAGCACCAGAAGACGCACACAAAAGAAAACAGAGGGGAGAGAGAGGGCTACAAATATTGGGTTTCCAGTCACTTCTCATGTTTCTTCAGGGAGGTGTTTTAGGTGGGGGAGGTATGTGGGTTGGAATAGCTCTTTCTCAATCATTTTTCCACATCGGGTTTCCAAAAGCCATTTCATTTAACAAAGTGATTCTCCAGATGAAAGACGTTTGAAAGGCTCCTGTGAGAGATCGCAAAATAACTGTGATTCCTGGAGCTCTGGTAGAACCTCTGGTACCAGCCACAGTCTGGCCTTCTGAGGTGCAGCTGTTTCATTGTTGCTGGTTTTCCATACGATCCCTGCACCTCTCATGGTCATGACTAGTTTACAAGAATCATTTATGTGCTGAGGGAGCCTAAGTGAGTCTACCTTTCAATAGAACTGCTTTCCACAGAGAGGGATGCTCTCACACATATTTGAGCAATGTTCTTTTCCACATCTCCCCTTGGACTTGTTTGCTCTCAATCTCATACCAGCACTTAGCCTGACCGAGAAGTGATGGATTACTTTGGATCGCATCCCCAAGTAATTACATTCTGAAAATACCTCCGCACAGTGGCCTTCTGGGGACCCTTTTAAGCCTCACATCATCTACAGCAGTGGTTCTCAGCTGAGGCTGCACATTCAAACTATCTGGGGAACTTCTAAAATATGCTGATGTCCCAGGCCCTTCCTCAGACTATGAAATCAGAATCTTTGGGGGCAGGTCCTTGGGTGTTCATATTTCTTAAAAACTTCCCAAGTAATTTTAATGTGGAGCCACAGCTGAGAAATACTGTGTGATACACAGGATGTACCCTCACACAGACTTGGGTTTCTATCACAGAAAAGCAGATACTGTTTTTAATTTTAAAAGAAATGTGTATTTATTTTTTTAAAGAATACATAGTGAGGAAATATCCAAAGTGAGAAGACTCACTCATCAGTAGTATGCCCAATAGTCCCACTCCCTAGAGGTAACTATTGCAGTTTTTTTATGTGCCCTCCAAATATTGCCTGTGTTTTTTCAAATATTTAAATCTCTCTCTCTCTCTCACACACACACATACACACAGACACACACACACACACACATTTTCCCTCTGGCTTTTTGTCTTCTTAATATATCTTGATTATTAGCCTACGATTTCTTTTTGTATAAATTTATGGGGTACAGGTATAATTTTGTAACATACATAGATTGTATAGTGGTGCAATCAGGGCTTTCAGGGTAGCCATCACTCACATAATGTACGTTATAACTATTAAGTAATTTTTTTATCATATACCCACACCCTACCCTAGCCTAGACATTTTTGATAAAGAAAACCAGTGTAGGCATTTGAGTACTTACTTTCCCAAATAATAAAACAAAGCACTGTATAAAACTAAAGTAATTAAAACAGTGTGATCTCATTACTGGAAGAAATAATTTGTTAGGACAGAATAAGAAGTCCAAACAATAATCAATAGAATTTAGTATATGAAAAACGTTGGCATTTCAGATTAGTGGGGGAAAGGATACACTATTCAATAAATAGTATTGAGATAATTATTGGGACAATTGTCTATTCATTTTTAAGTGGATTCCTATTTCACAGCATATAAAAATTAAAGATGAATTAAAGTCTTCACAATAAAACTAAGCTCGTTAGAAGAAATAATTTTATATTTCTGGAGTGGGAAAAAATCTTACTAAATAATACATAAAATCTGGAAGTCACAAAATAACTATAGACAGATTAGGCTACATCAAATTTAAATTTTCTCTAAAAAGAAAGACAGAATAAAGAAAAGTAAAATAAAAATAAGAGAAATGCAAGGTAAAATTTATAACATGTATACAAAAGATTAATATCCATATTATAAAATATTTCTATATATCAATAAGAAACTGACAATCAACAGAAAGTAAGACAAGGCTCTCTACATAAACAAATATGAACTATAAAAGTAAAAAAAAATTCAATGCAATACTCAAAGAGTCAAATTAAAACAATCTTGATATCTTTTTCTTTTTCACTCATCACATTGGCAAAATGTTTTAAAAGATTGATATCAAGAAATGGTGATTATCTGAAGAAACAGATATTCTCATACGTTGGTAGAAAAATATACTAAAAACAGTTGTTAAATGGCAACTTGGCATATCTTCACATTCTCTAATATACAAAGTCATATGTCATTTGATTTAGCAATTTCACTTCTAAGTATCTACCCTACAGAAAGCAATTACAGATAAGAGCACAAAGATATATGTAATATGGCATTTTTTTCCAATGAAAAAAAGAAAACATTTTAATGGCTGTCATAAATGATGAAAGTAAGGTATAGTTATATTGTAAATCTCACATAGCCATTAAAACAAATAAAATGACTCTGTAAGAACTGATATGAAAAGTTGGTAAATTGACATGTAAATTGTAAAAAGCCAGGGTAAAACAATTTATAAAGGGAATCCAACTTTTGTCCAAGAAAGATATACATGCACACTTTTAATCACATAGAGAAAGGCCTTGAAGGAATAGTAGACTTTTAATAGAGATACTTCCAAGCAAGGAAGTGAGATTTCAAGTTTGAGAGTGTGAAGCTTAGAAGGAAACTTTATTAACACCATATATTTTTTTTTACAAGGCTCATTTATTAAATTTGCAATTTTTTTAAATAATGAAAGAAGAAAGTTTTCTCAGTGTTTTAATTAGAGCTTTATAAGTTCTGAGTTTATCTTTCTTTCATATATTTATTGGCCATCTGCATTTCTTTTCTTCTGAACAGCCTGTTCATGTACTTTGTCCATTTTTATGCAATTTCTTTTTTTTGTATTGAATGTATCATTTAAAAATTTTAAAGTGTATTTTGCTTCATTGCAAAAATGTTGCAAATGATCTTTTTTCTATTTATCATTGTATTCTGATTTCATTTATACTACTTTCATCACGTATGTTTTATTTATATTTTAAGTAATTCTATGTATCAGTCTTTTCTTTGTATAGCTTCTGAGTTTGGTGCCATGCTTAAAAAGTTCTGTTCTACTTCAAGATCATTAAATAATTTATCAATTTAAAAATTATTTTTATTGCTTAATATTTAATATATGTTGTTATTAATCTGGAATTTATTTGGAGACAAATCCAGCTTTAATTTTCCTTTCCAAATGTCATTTCCCCCAATATCACTGGGTTGAAACACCACATTGCCATTTTTGTTAGCTGTCTTTCTGGACTATTTATTTTTTTCCCACTGATTTCTACAGTTTTGTGCTTGTATTTTAATACATATATTTTGTGACATGCTTTAATTATCTAGCTAATATGACTAGACTTCCTCTCTCATATTGCTTTTCCTGCCAGAAATTGTCTGTCTCTTCCCATTTTTCAATTATAAAAGTTTATTGTAAGATAAGATGTTACAGACTCACTTTAACCTCTTCCTCTCCTCTAAATATAACTAAATACTCTGGAAATAACTCAACAGATGATTGTAAAGGACTCTGAAAGTTGGAAAAGAGAAAGTTGACTGGCTAGGGACTTCAGAACTTGAGACACCATAGTGATTTCCCTGGGTTTTCTTTTTATCTCCCATATATCCCATGCTGGGCACCAGGGAGGCTTACAACCCCAAACCACCAGCAGGAATAGAATTGAAAAACAAACACAAAAAGCCTTCTGTCTCTGGCCAAAGGCAGGGAAAGGGTGAGCCCAGGAGAGTCCTACCAGAAAAATAATCCTCTGGTCCTCATGCTGAGCTGTGGCAGGAGCAAGAGACTCATCTGCCTGAGCAGCAACAGTAGCACAGAGACTGAACCATTCCCTACCCCAACATATGTCAGCAAGCCCCACTCTCTACAGTGTCAACATCAGCAAACTCCAGAATAGTGGGGGGCTCCATCTGCAACATCAGTAGAGTACCTAGCCCATACCCAAGACAATAGGTAGGCCAATCCATCCTCAGGGGGAGCATTAGCAAACCTGAACAGGACCTATCGCCTCCCCCATACCCATCAAACAGCCCATGAGGCACTGCAGTAATAAAGCAGGATCCCAAGTAGCAGCAGAAGAACAAGATAGACTGTATTAGCATTGTAAGAACTCTGAAAACAAATTGCCATTGGAACTACAACTCACAAAAGTAGACCAGAACGTACACACTAAGCCCCCAAAGGGTGACTGCTTACTAAAAATAAAAGATCTAAATAGTATGAAATGTCTTCTAAAATAATAACCAAAATATCTGGAGTACAAGTGGAGGTCATTCATTATACCAAGAACCAGGAAACATACAACTTTTATGAGAAATGACTATCAACTGATGCCAACTTTGAAGAGACTCAGATGTTGAAGTTATCTGAAAATGATTTTAAGGCAATCATTATAAAAATGTTTCAACAAACAGTTATAAATTTACTTGAAACACATGAAAAATACACAATTCCAACAAAGAAGTCATAAGAAAGAACTGAATGCAGAAAATAAAATTTAAATAGACAATAACAAATAAAAAGTCACCAGATGAGCTTAGTAGTAGAGTGGTGATGATAACACAGAATCAGTGAACTCAAGGACAGAACAATAGAATTTACTTGTACAAAAAAAAAGAAAAAATAGGCAAAAAATCTAACAGAGCCTCAGAGCCTCTGTAGGATCAAAACAAAGATATAATATTTGTATTGTTAGCATCTCAGAGGGAGAAAAAAAAGGACTGGCTGAAAAAGTATTCAAAAAAATGGCTGAAAACTTTCAAATTTGGTGAACTGCATGCATGCACAGATTCAAGAAGCCAATTGAACCTAAATAAGATAAATTCAAGGAAATCCCACACTAAGACACATTAAAAACTTCTAAAAACTAAAACAAACTAACAAAAAAACACCTTAAAACAGCCAAAGAGAAATGATGCATTATCTATAGACAAACACCAATTTGAATGACAGAGGGTTTCTCATTTGAAACTCTGAAGGCCAGAAGGACCTGGCACAATACATTTTAAGTCCTGAAAGAAGAAAATCCAAAATCATGAATCCTGTATCTAGCAAAACTATCTTTTAGGAATGAAAGGGGAAATAAAGACATTATCAGGCAAAGGAAAACTAGAGACTTTGTCACCACAGACCTACCATTAAACAATGGCTAAAAGAAGCTCTTCAAACAGAAAGAAAGTGATAACAAAGGAAGGGTGATGCTGGGTGCAGTGGGTCACACCTATAATCCCAGCACTTTGGGAGGCCAAGGCAGGAGGATTGCTTGAGACGAGGAATTTGCGACCAGCCTGAGCAATATAGTAAGACCTCAGTTCTAAAAAAATAAAATAAAATAAAAACAGCTGGGAGTCGTGGCATTCAGGGAATATTCATCATAATAGACTATATTCTGGGTCATAAAATAGCTATTAACAAATGTTAAGAAATTGAAATCAAATAGAGTATGTTCTCTAACCTTATGGAATAAAACTAGAAATCAGTAACAAAACAAAAACAGAAAAACCTTTAGGCACATGGAAGTTAAACAGCACACTTTTAAATAAGCCATAGGTAAATGAGAAAGTCTCAAAGGACTCTTTACAGACTAAATAGAACTTAACAAAAACAAAGAAACAACATCAGAATTTGTAAGATGTAGCTAAAGTGGCAAAACAAAAATTTATAGCACTAAAGGCTTACATTAGAAAACAGAAGTAATCACAAGTCAGTAATTCAAGCTGCTAGCTCAAAAACAACAAAAGGAAAAGCAAAATATATCGAAGTCAAGCAGAAGAAAAAAATTAAGATAATGACAGAAATAAATGAATCTGAAATAGGGAAAGCAATAGAGAAAATTTATGACATATAAAGCTGGTTATTAGTGGAAAAAATGGATATAATTGATAACTCCCTAACCAGACTGGTAAAAATCAAAAGAAAGAAGACACAAATTACCATTATCAAACAAAAGATATTGCCACAGATTTTATAGTCATTAAAAGAATAATATGGAATAGATGCACAACTTCACACTCATAAATTCAACAATTTCAAAGAAGTGAACTAATTCCCAAAAATCACTATGAAAACTCAGCCAAGATGAAATAGATAATCTAAGCAGTTCTACGACTATAAAAAAACTTAATTTATAATTACAAACCTCCCCAAAAAGAAAATTTCCAGGTCCAAGATGATTTCACTGGAGAATTTTTCCAAGCATTTAAAGAATTAATACCAATTTCACACAATCTCTTTTTCAAAGAAAAGAAGGAATCATGTTGTAACTCCTTTTATGAGGCCAGTACTAGCTTGATATGAAACTAGACAAAGACAATATAAGGGAAGAAAAACTGCAAATCAATAATTCTTGTGAACTGGGTTGTAAAAATCCTTAACAAAATATTATTAAATTGAATCCAACAATATATACAAAGGAATAATAAGCCATAACCAAATGGGATTTATTTCAGCTATGTAAGGCAGGTTCAATATTTGAAAATCATTCAGTGTAATTCATCATATCCACAGACAAATGTAAAAAATCACGTGATCATACTGATCATTGCACAAAAAGCATATAACAAAAGCAAACATTCAAGATAGAAACTCTCAGCAAATTAGGAATAAAGAAGTGCTTCCTCAACTTGATTAAGAATATCAACAAAACATCTGTAACTAAGATTGTACTTAATGGTGAAAGACTGAATGCTCTTCATTTGAGATTGGGAAGGATTCTGTCTTATCTCTCTTACTGAGAGGTCTAGCCAGTGCAATAAGGCAAGGAAAGAAAAATCATATAGAATGGAAAGGGAAAAATAAAATGCTCTATTTGTAGATGACATGATGATCTATGTAGAAAATCCCAAAAATTACCAATAGAAAGAAGAAGAAATCTAGAACTAATAAATGAGTTCAGCACAGTTGCAGGATTTAATATTAACATAAAAATTAATTGCATTTCTCTCTATATTAATAATGTATATATGGAAATTAAAGTATAACAATGCAATATAATTTTCAATTGCTCCAAAAAAAGTTAAGTACTTAGTGTATATTTTTAAAAAATAGCTATAAAATCTGTATATTGAAAATCTGCCATTTAAAATGTTCTTTAAAAACAAAGAAGGCCGGGGCGGTGGCTCACGCCTGTAATCCCAGCACTTTGGGAGGCTGAGGCGGGCGGATCACGAGGTCAAGAGATCGAGACCGTCCTGGTGAACATGGTGAAACCCCGTCTCTACTAAAAATACAAAAAAATTAGCTGGGCGTGGTGGGCGCGCCTGTAGTCCCAGCTACTCGGGAGGCTGAGGCAGGAGAATGGCTGGGAACCTCGGGCGGCGGAGGTTGCAGTGAGCCAAGGTCGCGCCACTGCACTCCAGCCTGGCGCCTGGTGACTGAGTGAGCCTCTGTCTAAAAAAAAAAAACAAAAAAAAAAAAAAAAACAAAGAAGACCCATATAAGAGCAGACATTTTCCATGTTCAAGGATTGAAAGGCTCAACATAGTAAAAATGTCACTTCTCCTCAAATTAAACTACATATCTAACAGGATTCCTATCAAAATCTTAGCAAGGTTTTATAGACAGACAAGCTAATTCTAAAGTTTATATGGAAACTAAAGTTCCAATGATCACCAAAACTTTTGACAAAGAAATCTGAAGTGGAAGGAATAACTCTACCTAGTGTACTGCTTATTATAAAACTACCATATAACTTACTATGTAATAGTAGTCAAATGCTCAAAAGAGTGTGGTATTGTCAGAGAGATAGGCACATCAATGGAAGAGGATGGAGAACCAAGATAAAGTCACACAAATATGCTCAGCTGCACAAAGGTGCAAAACCAATTCGAAGAAAGAAAGAAAGAGAGACTTTAGACATACAGAGTCAAAAAAAATTAAATTTGACCTAAACTTGACATATTATATACAAATTAATTCAAAATAAAGACCTAAATGTGAAGTATAAAACTATAAATCTTTTAGAGAAAAACAGAAAATATTTGGGAACTGGAGCCAGGCAAAAAGTTCTTATACTTTGCACTAAAGCACAATCCATTAAAGGAAAAATTGACAAATTTGACTTCATGAAAATGAAACACTTTTGCTCTGAGAAAGGCCCTTTCAAGAAGATGGAATAAAAAATTACAGACTGGAAGAGAATATTTGCAAACCATACATCTAACAAAGGACTTCTATCTAGAATATATAAAAAACTCACAACTCTCAACAGTGAAAAAAACCCAACAACAAAAAACAAACAATCCAGTTAGAAAATAGTGGGGTTATTTCTGTTTTGGCTTGTTTAATTTCCTTAGAGATTCTGGATATTAGACCTTTGTCAGATACATAATTTGAAAACATTTTCTCCCATTCTGTAGGTTGTCTGTCTACTATGTTGCTGGTTTCTTTTGTTGTGCAGAAGCTCTTTAGTTTAATTAGGTCCAACTTGTCAATTTTTCTTTTGTTACAATTGCTTTTGGGGACTTAGCTAAAAATTCTTTGCCAAGACCAATTTGGACAAGGTTTTCTTCTAGGATTTTTATAGTTTGAGGTCTTACATTTAAATCTGTAATTCATCTTGAGTGAATTTTTGCATATGGTAAAAGGCAAGGGTCTGGTTTCATTCTTCTGCATATAGCTAGCCAGATATCCCAGGATCATTTACTGGGGCAAAAAGCATAAATAGACATTTCACTGAAGAGAAAATACAGAGGACAACATGAAAATACAGAGGACAACATTGTTCATTAGGCAAACACAAATTAAAACCACAATGAAGTATCACTGTCCATCTATCAGAATGGCTAAAATAAAAAATAGTAACAACACCAAATTCTAGCAAGGATGCAGAGAAACTCCATTACTCATATATTGCTGGTGGTAACATAAAATGTTATGGCCATTCTGTATAAATATTAATAGTTTGACAGTTTATTTTAAAACTAAAAACTCACCATAAAACCCAGATATCACATTCTCAGGCATTTACCCCAAATAAATGAAAATTTACGTTCATGCAAAAACTTATAAATGAATGTTTATAGCATCGTTATTTGCAACAGCCAAATACGAGAAATTACCCAAATGTCCTCCAATGGGTAAGTGAGTGAATGCTTAAGCAAACTGTAGTACATCCATACTATGCAATAAAACACATTAACAAAAAGGAACCAACTATTGATACAGACAACAACCTGGATAAATCTCAAGATTATTATGCTGAATGGAAGAAGCCAATATCATAAGGTTACATATTAGCATGATTACATAACATTCTTGAAATAAAATTATGTAGATGGACATCAGATTAATGGTTTTGAAGGGTTAAGGATGGGACCATGGCTTTAAAAGCGAAGCATAAAGAAGCTTTACAGTGATGATATAGTTAGTGATATTTTGATTGTGGCAATAGTTACATGAAGCTAATGTGATTAAAAAACTGTATACAATCACATACACACACACACACACACACACACACACATGCACAATGAGTACATACGTAGCTGATAAAATCTGATAAGGTCTGTAAATTATACCAGTGTCAATTACCTGATTTTGATATTGTACTATAGGTATGTAAATGTTAACAGTGAGGAAGGCTGGGTGAAATGGGGCACTCATAGACTCATGAATCTATAAGTACTTTGTAATGTTTTTAAAAAATATACAAACCAGCTATTCTTTAACAGCTAGAATGTGTTTGCATGATTCTTTGTTTACAAAATCTGCAAGTAGACCAAACATAAATTTAATGAGACCAATCTGTCAAACATCAATTCATATATTAACATTTTGTATTCACAAGGTATGAATAAAGCAAGAGAACTTAACATTCACATTTTGCTCTCACAATAGTGAGTTTATCCTTCACCCTGACCTACCAAAGTGGTAGCATGTATCTGTATGCTGGTAAACGTACAATTGTTAGAGTATCCTGGGCTTTGGATCCCTGTAGAAGTCATCTAACTTCAGTTTCTCCTTAAGCACAACATAAAAAATAGTAATGAATAGTTATAATATATCAATCACTGAACTATTCAACTACCTGCTACACAGTGGAAGGTAAGAAGAGGACTCACAAGAAATGAGAAAAACGGTCCCAGTTCATATTGTTTTAGATACAGACGATGGGATGCACAGGTATGTTTTTAAGCCTTTGGAAATGCATTTAGGGGCAAAAAGAGAAAAAAAAATGGCAGTAGAAGAGATATTCAGAATGTAAATATTCAGTGTGATGTAAGTATTTATTGAATGCTTATCTTGGGCACCTGTAGTGTGACTGAGCAACTGAAGCTCTGGGTTTGCCAGGGAGCCTGTGGTTTTGGGACTTGCAACAACAGTATCATCCGTACTGCTCCAACGCTGTGAGTACTGCCACTGTTAGCTGTTGTTAATTTACATAACACAGCTGTACTGGGCTCTGTGCTAAGCACTCTACAAATATTATCATCACATGAACTTTGTGAGATGGCATTATTATCCAGATTTTAAAGAAGAAGAAACTAAGAAGACATGTCTAGATACTTTCCCACGGCCAGCAACTAGAAAATGTCAGAATCCTGATGGGAACTCAGGTCGTCTAACTTCAAAATTCATACTTTTAACCACTAGTCTATGTGTCTTCACCAAAGCCTGTTTAAAATCCTCCTCTTTGCTACTCTTGTCTCATGACCTCAGGTGGAACCTCTGGGGGACCTCAGGTGGAACCTCTGGGGAGTTCCCTGACTTCACATTGTCTCTGCTCTGCCTCCTTCCCCTAACAAATTCCATGTGGAAGATGAGTCATGGCCAATATAGCAACTAGCAAGACAGATCTTCAGCAAATCTTGTATGAGGAGAGTTGAGTGGGTAGGTATGGAGGCAGATGATGAGAGAAGAGTGTGTGTGTGAGTGTGAGAGATGTTTCTTCCCTGATTTTATTATAATGGTAAAACTTAATAAAGTAAATGAGTCTCTCTCTTGAGCCTTTTTAACTAAAATATTTGCGTTAGTGGTATAAGGCCAGGAAATATGCAAGGACAAATAACTACCTGGATGGATTCTTTATTCCTGATACTACCTCAGGGGCTTGATCTCAGTGGGCTTCTGAGTAAACAAGGTTACCACCTTGTTCCCATTATCTAATGCTACATACAAACCACCCCCAAACTTGGATAATACAAACTCTTATTATCACTCAGTGTTCTGTGCATGGAGTGGGCTGAGCTGAATGTTCTCGTTCAGAATCTCTCATATAGTGGCAATCAGATAGTGGTGGGATCTGGAGTCATTTAAAGGTTTCTTTCCTTATGCATCTGGAGCCTAAGTTTGAATGGCTGGAAAATCTGAGGACTGGTCGGGCTTCAATCCTTGTAGCCTCTCCATGTGACCAGCTTGGACTTTCTGACAATACGCTAGTCTCAGAGTAATTGACAGTCATGGCCTTCCACCAGCTTGTATTGGCTTAGAAGAGCTGATTCTGCATATCTTCTCCCAAACCTGTGTTCAGTGCTATCATTTTGGAAGCCATGGTGGGAGTATTTACACCATGAAAATTGGCAAACACTGCAAATCAGGAAACTTTTTTCTCTAGAGAGCCAGTTTACTAACACATGACTCTACATGGTAGTTGGCTTCTCCCAGAGTGACTGAGCCAAGAAACCCAGGAGGAAGATGCAAACCTTCTTAGAACCTAGCTGTGGCTGTCCCAAAATGTTGCTTTCTTCTCATTCTGTTGGTCAATCAAGTCCCTAAGGCTAACCTATTTTTAAGAGGTGGAGAATTAACATCTATCTCCTGTAAGAAGAGTAGCAAATAATTTGTATAGTCTAGGAGCCAGCACAGAGTATACACTCAATAAATGCTTGATAAATGAATGAGTATGAAGTCATTTTAAACACTCATCTGCATGTCCTTAAGCCACTCTAAATGTACAAGTCCTTTTGGAAGTTTTACTTCAACCAATGATTTTTAAATCTCTGAGTAGCCTAAATCTAAACCTGCTTGATATAGATCTGTTTACACTCTGTCCGCAGGTATTTGCGGACCTGTTTACTCAGGCCCTTCCTGGTTATGTACTTAGTTGTTACTACTACACGCATTACAATCACAGATTGCTTGTTTTATAGACATTTATAGATGCGCTGTTTAGGTTGGCTTAAGTAAACTTCAAGTTTCTTAAGAGAGTTCTCATGTATTTGTTTGCCACTCCTCTTGCTACCATGCCAGCTACAGAGAGTTTTAAACACATACATATGAGTACTTACAAGATAGGTGATGGTTACAGATTATAACCCTTAAAAGGGAAGTAAAGAAGGAGAAAAACTAAAAATTCTTAATTGCTATGTTTTACAGCCTTCCATAAATGTTCTCATTTAACTCTTCTATTTACCTAGTGAAACAGTTATTTTTTCCATTTCACAGTTGAGGAAAATGAGCCTCAAGAAGTTTTAGACATTTGGTCTAAGCCATACTGGAAAGTGGAAAAGCTGGGATTCAAATGAAGACCCAAATGGTTCTAAAGTCTGAGGTTTACGCATTCTTCAGGCTGCCTTCCCACTGCTCTCTACATTTCCCCATCCTCTCGCATTCTGGCTTCTCTCCTTAAAGCAACTACAGGAGTCATAAAAATGCTAATGCTTCTGAACTCCAAATAGAATAATCAGTGTTTCAAGTTGTGCTCTGGTAAAAATGTTCTTAGAAAACTTGGTAAAACAAGAAGCTTAGAGTGTCTTATACTAGGAGTGGAGTCAGCCTGGTGGCAGGGTGACCAGCTAAGGGAATACTGCAATAACTTGGGAAAAGTATGTTGATGGATTAGACGGAAGTAGTAGTGGGGTAGAGATATGTAAAAAAATTTGGAGCGATATTAAGAAGACTGACTCAACAGACTGGTGATTGATTGGATTGTGCAAGTGCTGATCAATTATTTTAGAACCATCATTCTGGCTGCTGCTGGGAGGTAAGACTTGGAGAGACGAGGCCCAGATGCGAGGTTTCTGTATTCCCAGAAGATGATAAGGGCTTTAAATTAGGGTAATATCTGTGGAAATGGGAAGAAGTGGATGGATTTAAGAGATAATATTGAGTTCAAATCTTCTGAATGTGTTCCCAAATCAGATGTGAAAATGTGAGGGCGTTTGGAGGGGTGTTCAGGGTGAAATCCAGAAATCTACCACCAGGAACTTTTCACAGAGCTAGGGGACACATAAAGGGGAGCAGACTTCGGGTGAGAATGAATTCTGGATATGGTCTAGTCTGAGGTGAATGTATAACCAGGCACTGGCAGCCAGTATGCAATTGCACTGAAAACAAAGCAAATATCTCTTATCTAAATTAGAGTCTTTGCTCCCTGTATAGGTTACAGATGATTGTGCCAAATATACCAAATACTATATGTGGCAGGGTTCTGTGCCAAGAAATAAAGGGCTCTGTAATTCTCAACAGTTATGTTTTACAGTGGTTCAACTCTCTTTCCAAAAGCATTTATCATCCTGCAGGCACCTCTGTCATAAACAAGATGTCTTTATTGAGCCTTCCAAAGAGCTGTATCATTCAACCAGTGACAGAGACTCACATAACTCATAGAAAGTGTTGCAGGGAGATTTCAGTGGTCTCTAGGAGCACGGGTCTGCCTGCACACACACACACACACACACACACACACACACACACAGAGGGAGAGAGAGAGAGAGAGATCTCAGATCTCATGTACATTTTCTTGGAAGAACTCATAGAAACAGGCACTAAGATGTGTTTGTACACTTTTGCCCTACATGCAGCAGCACAGCCACTGTTTGAACAAGGTACCTGCATGTCAGAACAGGGATCCTGGGCCCCTTTGTTTCCTGCTACACTCCCGAGAAAGAAGGTAAGCATTCACGCCAGCTAAACAGCAAACCAAGGCTCTCCAGAGAGCTGCTTTTCTGCACATCACCTTTTATTTATAAGGATCGATCCTCCTAAGGGCCTACCCAAACTCAAAGCCAGTCAGTAGGAAGACAAAGGGTGTATGGATGGCCCTAGCCCAAAGGAGACCACTTACAGCTGCTTCACTAACATGCTCATTATACAACTCTTAGAATAGGCACCTAACACCAAACCAGGTTAGATTCCCATGGCCACTGAGAGAGCCCACCACTGCAGCTCAAAGCTGACTTTGCCTAGCCATGGTCTGCCACCCCACCAGGTGGGGATTAGCTGCCATGGAACCAGCTACCCTCCCCACCCAATTGAGTATTTCTTGATCTAACTTCAACTCTGCCCATAGATGCCTTCCAAAGTACCCCCTCATGTCAAGGTTTCCTAGAGTGAAACCCACTAAGTAACAGTTTTCTTACCTGTGAGAAGTCCTGGTGACCAGCAGTGGAAAAAATACTAACTTATAACAGAAGTGACAGGGACTCACAGAGCAAATGTGTTCTTTTTAAAAGAAGAAAGGTGACTTCATCCCCTGGTGCCGTGGAGTTTAAAAAGAGCAGCGAGTGCTGCCTGGCTGAGCCAACTCTGCTTCATCAGTGATGACTCCATCCAAATTATGCAGCCATTGCCCAGACATGCTCAGCCTTCAGAAGGTAAATCTCTGGAATCTGACTAACCCTGTTGTTTTCAAAGAGCTTCAGAAAATCCTAAGGCACCAATTGCCTTAACTGGCACCAGGGAGAGAAAAACTATGCAGTTATTTCCTTGAGTCATATCATTATATCCAGCCCCCCTACCCCGCAAGAAAAACAGAACTCTAGGGAAGGAAAACAGGTATTTAGACTTTCTGAGAGGTGAAAATTATTGCAGAAGTGGGAGGCAGGGAGAAAGAGAAACAAAGGTATTTTGGTCCGGAGGAGGGGCAGTAAGAAGCTGGAAATGACCACCTTGCTGAGAAAGTTTCAGAGCTATGAATTTGTAAGCAAACAAAGGTGACAAACAGGTGACCGGACTTAGCAAAGGGAAAAATAGTCAGTTAAGCAAAGGAGATTAGTTGCTATAGTAAAAAGTGTGACAGCCTTTCTCAAAATGCAACCAATCTTTATTTTCTTTTTGTTGAATATAATACCACTCATTCAATATGAGGTCATTTGTAATATTAACATATCAGCAAAAAACAAGCCTACATTCTAACAGAAAGGTTTGGGGAAAGAGACAGGATTTCTCTCTTCTGCAGGTTAAAGGTGAGGCTGTAGCAATTGGATTTCTACCATGGGATTCAAGGTCATTTCAAGCCACCCAGTGGGCCAAGAACCTACTCTTGATGCCAAGTCCTTGGTCTCAACTCTGGGCAAGAGTTCTGGCGGAGGTGCCAGGGAAAGGAATGATAATGAGTGTGATCTCTGTTGGAAGTGGGGCAGAGGGTTGAGCTTAGTGGCCAGCTGCTCTTTCTACCAGCCTTTTTACTTCAGGAGAGTATAAGGTGACTGTAGGTCATTAGGCTTGTATCTAATTTCTTGTTGAGCTATTTTGAGGCTTTGAGATTTTTTTGTGTCAAGTTTCACTCCAGAGAGGTTAAACAAAAAAATTCCCTTTCTGTTTAGATAGAGGTATTCAGATCCAACGTTAGAAAGAGATTTTTGAAATCACAGATTTAAGAAATGTCAAAATGGCTTACAAAGGGAACTTGTAATTCTTTGGGGTGTGAATAATAATAGAAGTAGAAGAGGGCAGCGTTTCATCAATATTAAGAGCAATGAAGACAGGAGTCATTTTTATTTGGTTCATCATAATGTCCTTGAAACTTAGCACAGAGAGAACCATAGGGTAGGTGCTCAGCAGAGAGAGAGTGAATGGTGCCCTTTTCCATTCCAGGTCTCTAGAATAGTTCTGCTGAGAATGCTTAAAGTCACCATATTGTTGGTGAGACATATGGAGAGAGCATGAGCCAGTGGGTCTTGTGGAATGGAAAAGAACTTGGTTATTTGCTTTGTCTCAGCCTCCAGGTTCATTGCCAAACTTAGAATGGAGCAAAGAAGGCCAATTGCTGGACCTAGGAGCCTCCTTTGCCTATGAGCTAGACTTCATGTCTTTTCCTAAGGCCAGGACTCAATCTAATATGTAATTTACCAATTGTCTTCAATTAATTTTTTGTTCTCAGAAGTCTATTAAAATTTTCAAATTTAGTGAAATGTCGAAGAAGAAACCATCATTCTCAGCAAACTGACACAAGAACAGAATATCAGACACCGCATGTTCTCACTCATAGGTGTGTGTTGAACAATGAGAACACATGGACACAGGGAGGGGAGCATCACACACTGGGGTCTGTAGGGGAGAAACGGGAGGGACAGTGGGGGTTAGGGAGTTGGGGAGAGATAGCATGGGGAGAAATGCCAGATACAGGTGATGGGGAGGAAGGCAGCAAATCACACTGCCATGTGTGTACCTATGCAACAATATTGCATGTTCTTCACATGTACCCCAAAACCTAAAATGCAATAAAAAAAAAAAAGAAAGAAAGAATTGTACAATGAATACCTATATACTTACCACTGGATTTCTTCAATTAACATTTTACCACATTAGTTTTATCCCATGTTGATTCTCTACTCATTTCTCTATCCATCCAGCAACTCATTTAATTATTTTTGTTATTGTCTTTCAAAATAAATTTTAGACATGAGTATATTCCCCCAATAATACTTCAATATTATTAGCCAGAGTTCAATATTTATTTATAATTTCTTTGTTTATTTTCAAATAAAATTTGTATACAGTGCAATGCACAGGTCTTAAATGTGTCATTCAGGAGTTCCTCTAGACACACACATCTGTGCAAACCAAACTCCCATCAAGATACAGAACATAACCACCACTCTGGAAAGATTCCTTATGTCCCTTCCCAGCAAACTCATACCTCAACATCCCAAGAGATAACCAGTCTTCTGATGATTTTCACCATAGATTAGTTTCGCCTGTTTTAGTATTTTACATAAATGGAACCATACAATTTGTATTCTTTTGTGGAAACTTTTGTGTAGTCAGCATGTTTTAGGGGTTCATTCATCTATGTTGTTGCTTGTATCAGAAGTTGGTTTATTTTCATTGCTGAATAGTAAATAGTATTTTACTTTATGAATATACCACTATTCTACTAATGGATACCTGGGCTTCAAGCTTAGAGCTATTAGGAATAAAGCTAATATGAATATTTTTGCACATGTCCCAGTGAACATTTGTTTTCAGATCCCTTGGGTAAATACGTAAGAGTGAAATTGTTGGTTCTTAGGGTACCTATATATTTAATTTTATATGAAATTGCAAGATCTTTTCCAACACTCTTATGCAATTTTCCTCTCCTACCAGCAATGTATAAGAGCTTTAATCGCTTCATGTCCTCACCAATATTTACTGTTGTCAGCCTTTAATTTTAGCCACACTGGTGGATGTGGAATGGTATTTCATTGTGGTTCTAATTTGCATTTCCTTGATGACTAAAGATATTTAATATTTTTCATGTGTTTATTGACCATTCCTTTATCTTTTGTGAAGTGTCCAAATTTTTTTACCTTTTATAAAAATTTTAAATTATTTTATTATTGTTTTAGAAGTTCTTAGTATATCATGGATACCAATACTTTTTTATTTTTTTGAGATAGGGTCTCACTGTATTGCCCACGTAGGAGTGAAGTGGCATGATCACAGCTTACTGCAGCCTTGACCTCCTGGGCTCCAGCGATCCTCTCACCTCAGCCTCCTGAGTAGCTAGGACTACAGGTACATGCAACAACATCCAGCTAGTTTCTGTGTTTTTAGTAGATACAGGGTTTTTGCTATATTGCCCAGGTTAATCTTGAGCTCCTGAGCTCAAGCAATGCAGCTACCTTGGCCTCCCAAAGTGTGAGGATTATAGGCATAAACTGCTGTGCCCAGCCAGATACCCAATACTTTTTAAGGTAAGTTTTGCAAATATTTTATTCTGTCCTGTAGTTTGTCTATAAATTTTCCTAATGATATTTCTGTGCTTCTTTTAATTTCTTTACATTTTAATGACCTAATTTATAAATTTTTTGCCTTTTTGGTTTTTACTTTACCCAAAGTCATAAAGATTTTTTCCTACATTTTCTTCTAAAAGTTTTTTAAATTTTAGCTTTTATGTTTAGGTCTATGGTTCATCACAAATTAAATTTTGTGGATGGTATACGTTAAAGCAAGGTTAATTTGTTTCCACATAAAATGTAGTTATCTCAACACCATTTGTTGAAAAGACTTCCTTTCCCAGTTAGGTTGCTTTGGCACCTTTGTTGAAATTAAAATAAATGTATAAGTATGTGTCTGTTTCTATTTCTGGGTTCCTTAATCTTTCCATCACTCTGTTTGTTGATCCTTATACCAGTTGCACACTATCTTGATTATTATAGCTTTAGGGTAAGTCTTGACATCCAACAATCTCCCATGTCAAATTGGAGGAGGGTCCTGGTGGAAGGTGATTGGATCATGGGGGACATTTCCCTCTTATTTCCCCCTTGCTGTTCTCATGACAGTTAGTGAGTTCACAAGATCTGATCACTTAAGAGTATATGGCACCTCTCCTTTTCTGTCTTTCCTGCTCCACTTTGGTAAGATATGCCTGCTTCGCTTTCACCTTCTGCCATTCTTTTAAGTTTCCTGAGGCCTCCCAGCCATGCTTCTGTACAGCTGGTGGAACTGTGATATAATTAAATCTCTTTTATTTATAAATTACCCAGTCTCAGGTAGTTCTTTATAGTGGCATGGAAACAGACTAATACATCATCTAACTTAAATTTCTTTTTTCAAGACTTCTTTGAATATTCGAGGTTCTTTGAATTAGAATCATCATGTCAGATTTGACTAAAAAGAATGGTAGAATTATGATTATGATTTTACTGAATCTTTAGATCAATTTGGTAATTATTACTATCTTAACAATACCGAGTTTTTCAATCCATTAACATGATTTATCTCCCCATTGATTTATATCTTCAATTTTAATCAGCGATATTTTGTTGTTTTAGTATAGAGGTTTTGCGTGTCTTTTGATGAATTTATTCCCAGATATTTTGCTTTTGATACTAATATAAAATTATTTTTTAAATTTAACTGTCCAATTCTTCACTGCTAATACATAAAAATGCAACTGACCTTTGTACATTAATCTGATATCCTGTGACTTTGCTAAATTCATTTAATAGGTAAGTAGTTGTTACATAAATATATTAGGAATTTCTGTGTAAATATTCATGTCATCTAACATAGAGATAGTTTTACATTTACTTTTTCCATTTTGAATTGGATGCCTTTTGGTTTTAATTTTTTAAATATGTGTTAAGTCCTCCTGTTAAATGTTAAAGTGGTGAGATTGGGCATTCTCACCTTGTTCCCAACTTTCAGAAAACCATGTTCAATATTTTGCGATTAAGTATGATGTTAGCTGAAGGTCTTTTGTAAGTGCTTTTTATCAAAATAAGGAGGTTACCTTCTATTTCAAATACCCTGAGTTTTAATCATAAATAGGCATTGAATTTATTAAAGTTTTTTTGCATCTATTGAAGTAATTATATTATTTTTATTCATTATTCTTTAGTGTTAATAACATAGATTTCTGAATGTTCTTGATCAATCTACCTAAGGATTTGTCAACTTTGTTAACTTTTCAAAGATATACCTTCCACGTTTGTTCATTTTTTTCTGTTTTTTTTTTTCTTTTCTTGTATTACTTTGGGTTTATTTTGCTTTTCTTTTTCGAGATTCTTAAGGTAAAGTCTTGCATCTTTGGCTTTAGAGTTTCTTCTTTTCTAATATATTATTTGATTTAAAGATAAAATTTCCCCCCTAAGCACTGCTTTAGCTGCATCCCACAATTGTGAAATGTATTTTATTATCTTTCAGTTCAAAATCTTTCGTAGCTTTCCTTGTGATTTTATTTTTAATCCATGGATTATTTAGAAGTATGTTGTTTAATTTAGTATTTTTCTTAATCTCTTATTCAACTCTAATTTAATTCCATGTGGCCAGAGGACATATTCTGTGTGATGTCAATTCTTTTAAGTTTATGGCCCAGAACATGTTCTATCTTGATGAACATATCATGTGTACTTAAAAAATATGTATCCTGCAGTTGTTGGGTGCAGTATTCTATAAATATCAATCAGGTCAAAGTGACTGATAGTTGTATTAGCTTTCTAGGGCTGCCATATAATTGCCACAAACTGAGTGGCTTAAACAACAGAAATTTATTGTCTCACTATTCTAAAAGCTGGAAGTGTGAAATTGTTAGGGAAGCAGGAGCCCAGGAGAGCCAGAGTAATGCCATTTTAAAATCAACTCCATCTTAAAACAAGCAAGACACATTCCTTGTCAGTCATGACCTGTGGTCCTAAGATGTTTACAGCCAAGGAAGCAGCTTGGTAATGCCTGCAAGGACAAACTCCTACAACAACAAACGGTCCAGATGTCCCAATACCCATAAAAATATATGCTTTCAAGATAATTATAGTTATGCTTTGGTGTACTTAACACACTAAAATGTCAAGGATGGTTTTCTTTAAATCAATAGAATAATACATTTTGTCATGCTGTCAGCCCACCTACATGTAGACATAGTTTAGTCTTTATATAGACAAAACCCCTATATAACTTTAAAAAATGTTAAAGAAAAACTTCAAAAAAAGATGGTAAGATGGTGCATTCTTCTGCTTGCTTTCTGAGGACGCCCTACTTAGTAGCTGAGTAGCTTTCAATAAACCGCCTCTTTTCACTGCACTCTGCAACTTGCCCTGAATTCTTTCCTGCCTAGATCCAAGAACCCTTTCTTGGGTTCTGCAATCACTTTTTTGGCAACAGAATCAGGTATCAACATAGCCATATCCATCTGAGATTTTGGGTAGAATCCTTCCTTACTTTTCTTAGCTTCTGGTCATGGCTGGCAATCCTTGACATTCTTTGGCTTGCAGCTTCATCAGTCCAGTCTCTGCCTTCATCTTCACATGGCCTTCTCCCAGTATGTCTTCACAATATCTTCCCTCCCACACAATCTTCCTTCCCACACCTTGTACCTGTGACCAAATTTCCTCTTTTTATAAGCATTAATTATGGTTCCCACTCTAATGACTTCATTTTAACTTTGTTACCCCTGTAAAAGTCCTATTTCCAAATAATATCACACCCTGAAGGACTGGAGAGTTAGGACTTCAATATATCTTCTTCGAAGGACATAATTTAACCCACAATAACAGTGTTGCTCAGATCTGCATCATCACAGCGTTTTTATTCAATTGTTCTATCAGTTGCTGAGAGTAGGATGTTAAATTCTCCATCTGTAACTGTGACATTGTCTATTTTCCTTTTAATTCTGTGAAGTTCTGATTTATTTTGAATCTCTGTTATTGGATACATACACATTTCTTGTTGTTATTTCTTTCTGATGTATTGACCTTTTTATCATTACCAAATGTCCCTCTATTTTTGTTAATACACTCTATTTTAAAGTCTAGTTTATCTGATATTAAAATTGCCAATCAGCTTTTATTTTATTTTATTTTTTTGAGGTAGAGTCTCACTCTGTCACCTAGGCTGGAGTGTGCAGTGGTGCAATCTTGGCTCACTGCAACCTCCCACTCCCGAGTTCAAGTGATTCTCCTGCCTTAGCCTCCTGAGTAGCTGGGACCAAAGAGGCCCACCACCACGCCTGACTAAGCCAATCAGCTTTCTTATGCTTACTATACATGCAGTATTATTTTTTCATCCATTTACTTTTAAACTATTGGTGGTTGTATGTTTAAAATGGATTTCCTGCAGACAGCATATAATTGAGTTGGTGTTTTTTTTAAAAATTCATTTTAACAATATTTTATTTTCATCTGATATGTTTAATTAATTATCATTTAATGTGATTATTGACATAGTTGAATTGATGTCCAAGATATGGTTGGACTTAAATCCAAATTTACTATTTGTTTTCTGCTTGCTTCTTTGCCTTTTTGTCCCTCTGTTTCTCCCTTTGGGCTTCTTTTGGATTAAATATATTTTAAAATTCCATTTTAATTTATATAGGGGCTTTTAAGGCATACCTCTTTGCATTACATTTTAGCAGTTGCTTTTAAAGAAAATATATATATATATATTCTGCTTCTCACAGTTTACTGGGTGTTAATGTTGCACACTTCACATAATTATGTAGAAATATTTGCAACCAAGTTGGTTCATTGATTTCCCCCCTCCCCATCTTTTATGCTATCCTTATCACATGTACTTCTTTACATATGTTATAAAGTATACAATGTGTCATATTTGTTCTTAAAGTAATTATGTTTTAAGTAAATTAAGCAGAATAATAGTACTTGGCAGTTACACATATTTACCATCTAATGTATTTTACTCTTTCCTGAGTAATCAAATCTCTATTGAGTTTTGTTTTACTTTACCCGGCATTCCATGCCATGCAAGTCCACTAGTGAAAAATTGTTCTAAAAGTGTCTTATTTAACCTTTATTCATCAAGGACATTTTCACTAGGTATAAAATTTTGGTTGACAGGTTTTTCTCTTTCAGCACTTTAAAGGTGTTGATCCATTGCCTTCTGGGCCCCATTGTTTGTGACGAGATATCAGTAGTTATGAAATAATTTAGTGGATTTTGAATTGACTCATGCAATGTCATTTTCTTTGACTGTTTTCATTTTTTTTGTGATTTATTTGCAGCAATTTGACTATGATATCCCTAGGTGTTTTTATTTTTGTTTTGTTTTTGATATTAATCCTTCCTGGTGTTTCTTGAGGTTTCAGAATCTGCACATACATGTCTTTCACCAGATTTGTGAACTTTTCATCCATTATTCATTTAAATTAGTTTCTGGGTCATTCTGTCTCCTCTCCTTCTGGATCTTCAATTATACACATATTAGACCTTTTGGGATAGCTGCAAAAATCCCTAAGTTTTTGCACATTTATTACTATTAAATCTCTGTTTCTCAGTCTGGATCATTTCTGCTGATCTATCTGAATCCTTTCTGCTGATCAGTCTTCTAGTCCACTGACTATTCTTTCATCTCCCTTGTGCAGTCAAGAGCATCCACTGAATTTTTATTTTAGATATTGTCTTTTTTAGTTCTCATATTCTCACTGGTTCTTTTTTTATAATTTCTATATCTCTGCTAAGATTTTCTATATTCTATATTTCTATATTTATTGTGAACATATTTTCTTTTATGTACTTGAGCATGGTTGTAATGACTTTTTTAAAATTCTTGTCTGCTAATTCCACCATCAAGGTCATCTTGGAGTTGGTCCCTATCTCTTTCTCCTTAAACCGGTCATGTTTTCCTGTTTTGTTTTAGGTTGGATACTTTTGGAGCATATCCTTGTTATAGTGAATGATATGTTGTAGAAAGCCTGAATTCTGTCATGCTCTCCTAAGGAGTACTGACTTTTCTTTAATTAGGACTTTAAAGTGGCTGAACACAAACTCCAAAACTCTCTCTCTCCTGGTAGCAACTAAAATTTTAGTTTCATTTCTTTAAGCCATAGCTGGGCTTCTTAAAGTCTGTTCCTTATATGTGTCTCAGAGTTCAGTTAGATATCTGAGCAGAGCTTATTCACAAAATGTAAGGCTTCTTCCCTGCCTTGTATATTGCACACAGGGCCCTGTTCTTATACTAAAAGCTATACATCAGAAAACTCACCTCATAAAACTTACTCTTCTCCCAACTGTTATTTCTCCTCTAGTTTCTGCTTGCTTTTGTTCTCTTTCCAGTGTCTTCAACCAGTTGTTCTCACATTTTGTCCAGAGTTTATAGTTTTTATCTACGAGCGATTTGGTTCAAAAGAGCTATGTGGACATACCAAAGGCTCCAGTTATATTTTGAGTCACTTAGTTTATCCTCAACAAAATTATTTATAGCTTTTTGCTACGAATTATCTTACACTTCATCCCTTTCCTAGTAGTGCTGAAAGGGATACAGAGCTTCTGCAGAAAAGGATGACATAATCAATAAGTACTGTCTGCCTTGGGCATGGGATGGGAAGCATAGACCAGACAGTAGCAATTTTTTACAGTTACTTACAAAACAATGTATAATACTCAGAAGTTTGTACCTACTAGAGCATCTCTTTGAAGTCAGAGTATAATCTTTGCTTGTTTGATGGCTAATATTTCCCACTAACTGAAGAGCAGGGATTAT
Organism: Ateles fusciceps; assembly: GCA_036589455.1. NCBI lineage: Eukaryota > Metazoa > Chordata > Mammalia > Primates > Atelidae > Ateles > Ateles fusciceps. The sequence continues at coordinate 7,476,150 of JAZHEH010002496.1, forward strand.
GCTTGTGAAATTCACTCTTATATGCCTAGTGTCTCTCAAATGGAACATAGCAATCGCTCAATAAATAGTTAGTGAATGACTGAGAGTAGTGTCTAACCAGGACCCATCTCAACCTAGTATAGTTTATCATCAGTGATCCATCCCAGAAAAAGTAGACAACTTAGGAATACCTCATTCAGCCTAAGTTTTGTTTTAGTTTTCCTTTTAAAAATTAAATAATCAGTATAGATACATAGAGAATACAAATTAGCAAAAATAAATCAAGCTAACCCATTTTTTCCCTCTCAGACATACCATTGTTATTTTTTTCCGCATAGTATTTTGTTATTGTTCAAATGAGTATACATTAGAATTACCTGAGGAGCTTTGAAAAGTCCTCATGCTCATGCTGCAACCCATACTAATTAAATCACATTCTCAGGGATTGGGACACAGACATTTGTGTTTTTTTAAAGGTCTCAAGATGACGCCAGGATGCATTCAAGAGGACCTAAAGATGTAATAGCCAGGATAGCAGAGGTTTTTCAGATGTCATTTTCTATCTCCTACATGGCACAGATCCTGTCCTCCAAGAGAGTTCACACAGGACAGTACTTGAGGCAATAAACATGAAACAATTAGAAACAAAAGGACAGAAAATATACAAAATTCACTTCCAACATGTATGGAAGCTGTCAGCTAAGCCTCTCAGGGCAGATACCCATGAGTGCAATCAGAGGTGGGCTCATCTTGATGGAGCCCCACCAGCCACACTGAGGGACTCTTGTTTTTCTTGGAGGTTTCTAGCAGCAGGTTGGAGAAAGGGCTACAGTGATATGTTAGAATGACAGGTGGTGCTTATTTTGTTCCTGTCTTCTTTGAACATTTCTTCTTTATAAAATCCCAAGGTCCCACTCTTCTAGCCTCTGCTCTTTCTTTGTGGGAATGCTGTTTTGATTCCTTACCTGACTTCAGAATTTGAGACCACCTTCAACCAGGGAAGCTTCTGTGGAAATGTGCCGTGACTGGCCAGATGTTCTGTCTGTCCGCTGTGGAACCCAGGCGAATTAAATGTAAATATCCATGGCCACCCTACTCCTCCAGCTTGCCCAGGAGAGCTGGGCAACAACAAAGCATACGGCGTGATTTTTGACCTGAGCCACGCAAAAGAATCTCTGCGAATATTGTGAAATAGCTATTCCAAAGCCTCACCCCAGAATAATTAACTCAGAACCTCTGAGTGATGAGGCCCAAAAACTAGTATCTTTTTCCAGGCTCCTCGGGTGATTAGGATATGACCCAGGGTGAGAAATATTGATGATGTAAGTTGGTGGGCCATTCTCCTGGGTTGTGGGTGCTTTTGAAATCCCCTTCCCTGCTACTCCTGGAGACAACATAGAGAAAAGTGTAAGGGTTTATGTTAAATAGGCTAAGGTTTGAATCTCTGCTTTGCCGTTTACTAGCTGTATGACATTAGCTAAGTTGCTGACCATCTCTGACACTCCATTTAGTTAGCAGTACAAAAGGCAAAATAATAGTACCTACAGCCGGGCGCGGTGGCTCATGCTTGTAATCCCAGCACTTTGGAAGGCCAAGGCGGGGGTATCACAAGGCCGGGAGTTCGAGACCATCCTGGCTAACACAGTGAAATCCTGTTTCTACTACAAATACAAAAATTAGCTGGGCCTGGTGGCACATGCCTGTAATCCCAGCTACTTGGGAGGCTGAGGCAGGAGAATTGCTTGAACCCGGGAGGTGGAGGTTGCAGTCAGCCAGAATCATGCCACTGCACTCCAGCCTTGTTGACAGAGCTAGACTCCTCCTCAAAAATAATGAAAATAATAATAATAGTACCTACTAATGAGGCTTAATGTGATGCCATATATAAATCAACTGGCACACAGTGTGTACCAATAAACATCTGCTCTCTTCTGTTTCTGCCCTCCTTACCTCCTGCGTAATAAGAGCATTGTATAAGAGCTATGGACAGTTCCGGCTTGTTTCTGAGCTGTTTCTCCCTGACCTACCATGACCACATCAGCCTGAATTTGCATCCCTGGTCCCTGGATCTGACATCCTGATTCCAGCTTCTAAACTTGATCCAGCTCTTCTTTCCCGGCCCAGTTTCCATCACCTGTTTCTGTTGCTCAGCATTAAGCCACAAAGAGATGGTTTCTAAAAGTAGCTGGGCCCCATGCTGCCACTGCTCCAGCTGAGTTTTAGCAGTGGGAGGGGGTGTGGCTAATTTTAGACTTGTCCTGGACTAGCATCTGAGAGAAGGCAAGGCCAGGCAAGTCCAGCCTGCCTCCTCAGTACCTTTGGGTTGCAGTTTGCAGAGAAAGGTTGGGGGAGATCCTATTGTAGGGCTTGTGTGTCTGTATCAAACCAGGCACCTTATGTGGAAATTTAATATATATGCAATCATTTGCCTCAACATCTGTTTGAATTTGAGTCTCAGGTGCTGTGCAGAGTGGGAGTAACCACAATGTAACCTGGAGTTTTTGATATGCTAATGCTTGTACTGAGCTAGAATAGATTGTTTTCTACCTAACCCAGGGACAGGAATAGGCAGGTGTGAACAGGACCTGAGTCTCTGCAGGAAAAGGGCTGATAAGAGAAATGATAGAAAATGTTATTGACCTTTTTGTGTTTAGAGAATCTAATCCAATGAAGCAGTGCAGAGAAGAAAGCCTCACTAGGAGAAACAAGGACAGCAACATAGCTCCTAGGACAGACCTGGCCCGTAGGAGGTGTTTGATGATTGTTGCACAAGTGTGGAATGAAGAGCTTCTAAGGTGGGGGAAGAAGAGTTGCTTTGGGGCTGCTCAGTGAACATCTTGTGCTTTGGAAGGAAGGGCCATTAGCTTGGAGCCAAGAGGGCTGTCCAGGAGATCCAAAGCATCAGAAGGGATTTGTGTGCTCTAGGTCAAGGGAAACTAACTCTTTCAAGGTCAGGCCCACAGAATGAGGATATCTAACAACAAAGAAGGGTTGAACACCCGAAGATTAAGAGATAAACAAGACAAAGAGGAAGAGTGAGAAGAGTAGAGGGTTTGGAGTCTGTCAAATTAGTTTCTTCATTCCACCACTTAAAGCTGTGTGATCTTATGTCAATTACCCAACTCTCTGAGCCACAGTCCCCCATATATTTATAGTGTTCACAATATATATGAATTCAACATTTCAACATTCACCAACAATTTATTGAGTGTCTACTATATGTTACAGATCATTTGGCCACTGGAGTGAACAATGCAGACAGGTTTCTTGCCTGTATGCATCTAACAATCTGGTAGGGAATGCAGACAAGAGAAAAAGGCATAAGTAAGTGACAAAGGGTGGGTGCTGCTAAGTGCCATGAAGGAAGTAAACAGGATAAAACCAGACAGGTAATCTGGCTGGAGAAAGCTTCTGTGAGTAGGTGTCATTGAACTGAGCCTCAAATGTGAGAAGGAGCCGACTCTGTGGAAGAACACTGCAGGCAGAGGGACAAGAAAGTGCAAAAGCCCCAAAACACTAAAGAGCTTCACAGCTCTGAAGAAGAGAAATGTGGATGGAGGGGGAGACAGCCAAGAAGAGGTCTTTCTGAGATAAGGTGAGGACAATCATACAGGCCCCAAAGAAGGAGTCTGAGTTTTGCAAAGAAAGAATAATTCCCATTTCTTGGAGAGTGAGGAGAGGATGTACAGAAGCTGCTTCTATGGTGGTGCTTCTGTGATACTTCTACAAAACAAATTGATGCCACTGGGACATGGAATCCTTAGAATGGAGCCCAGATGTCAGCAGAGGGCAAAAAGGTTTGAATCCCTGTAAGAGAAAAGGCATTCTAAATCTGGTCTAGGACTGAATCTTTTTAGTTGATGTAATTCAAAATCTACTTCTGCGAAGAAATGAGCTTTCCTGATAAAATACTTAATCAATTTTCTGATTCACTTTAACAAGATTAAGATTTGTTCTGGGAATCTAATCATCCACCCACCCACCTGCTCTGTCAGTTGTCTCAGTGTTTAGACAATTGTTTAAGGGAAAAAAATGGTTTCTTTTTGCATGTTAGTTTAATAATGACCCATCATTCACTTGTCCTATAAAATGTCCCTGCCAAAAGTGAATCTTTGAGTTGACCTTCTTGTGGCCTTTTCATTTGCCACAAGACTATAACGAAACTTTGACAGGTGCTTTGAAATGGATTTTCTGAAATGTTTTCTTTTTTCTTTTTCTTTCTTCTTTTTTTTTTTTGTTTCTTGAGACAGAGTTTCACTCTGTCACCAGGCTGGAATGCAGTGGCGTGATGTCGGCTCACTGCAACCTCTGACTCCCTGGTTCAAGCGATTCTCCTGCCTCAACCTCCCAAGTAGCTGGGATTACAGGCACATGCCACCATGCCCAGCTCATTTTTGTATTTTTAGTAGAGACGAGGTTTCACCATGTTGGCCAGGAAGGTCTTGATCTCTTGACCTCGTGATCTGCCTGTCTTGGAACTTGCAAAGTGCTGGGATTACAGGCATGAGCCACCACTCCCGGCTCTGAAATGTTTTCTGTAACACAGTTTGGTTAATGGCTAGTGAACATGTGAGGACTTCTTCAACTTTCCTTAGTCTGTCAGCCCATTGTCCTCTAAGCTCCTGCTTGTGCACGTGCTCTCTCTAGCTGCAGCATATGGCTGTAGCCATGGAGTTCCACTAAATCCAGCTCCCCCAAACCCTTGCTCTTTGGCAAGGAGTGAGAGTAGGGCTATTGACTTGTGCCCTCCACAAAAAGATGTGTTGGAATCCTAAGTCTCAGCATCTCAGAATATGACTTTATGTAGAAAGAGGGTCTTTACAGAAGCAGACAAGTTAAAAGGAGGTGATTAGGGTGGGCCGTAATTCAATATGACTAGTGTCCTTATCAAAGGAGAAATGTGGAGGCAGACAGGCACACAAGGAGAATACCATGTGAAGATGCAGGCAGAGATCAGAGGGATGCTTCCACAACACAGAGAACGTGATTTCCAGCAAACCAGCAGAAGTAAGGGGAAGAGATTCTTTGTCACAGACCTCAGAAGGAACCAGCCCTGATAATACTTTGGTCTTTGACTTCTAACCTCCAGAACCATGAGATAATAAATTTCTTTTTTTGGTTTTATTTTTCATTGATATATAATAACTGTATATATAAATGAGGTACAACGTGATGTTTCGATGTATGTTTACTGTGAAATAATTAAAACAGGCTAATTCCATTCCTCACATTCTTATCATTTTTTTGTGGTGAAGATATTTAAAATCTACTCTTTCAGCAGTTTTGAAATACACAATACATTATTATTTATTATAGTCACCATTCCATGCAATAGATTACTAAAGCTTATTTCTTATGTCTAACTGAAACTTTCTATGCTTTGATCAACATTTCCCCTTTACCCAACCAGCCCTCTCCCCCCAGTCTCTGGTAACCATCATTCTACTCTCCACTTCTATAAGTTCAATATTTTTAGATTCCACATATAAGTGAGATCATGTGATATTTGTCTTTCTGTGCCTGGCTTATTTCCCTTAGCATAATGTTTTCCACGTTGACCCATGTTGTTGCAAATAAGAGGATTCCTCCCTTTTTTAAGGGTGAGTAGTATTCCACATTCATTATATAGATATACTTATATTTTCTTTACCCATTCATCTGATGCTAGACATCTAGGTTGTTTTCCTATCCTAGCTATTATGAATAATGCTGCAATGCACATGAGAGTGCAGATATTTCTTTAGCACACTGATTTCAATTCCTTTGGATATACACCCAGAAGTGTGGTTGCTGGATCATATGGTAATTCTATTTTTGGTTTTCTGAGGAACTTCCATACTGTTTTTCCATAATGGCTGTATTAGTTTACATTCCCACTAACAATGCCAAGGGTTCCTTTGGCCAATGTGGTATATATAATACCCCTACCAACGCTTGTTATCTTTTGTCTTTTTCATCAGTAACCATTCTAACAGGTGCAAGATGATATCTCATTGTGGTTTTAATTTGCATTTCTCTGCTGATTAATTATAATGACAATTTTTCATATATGTGTTAACCATTGGTATATCTTCTTTCAAGAGAGTCTATTTAGGTTCTTTGCTCATTTTTGATTGAATTATTTGCTTTCTTGCTATTAAGTTGCTTGAGTTCCTTACACATTTTGAATATTAGTATCTTATCAGATGTATGATTTGCAAATATTTTTTCCCAATCTGTGGGTTGTCTCTTCACTCCATCATTTGTACCCTTTGTTGTGCCAAACCTTTTTATTTTGATGCAATCTCTTTGGTGTATTTTTTCTTTTGCTGCTTGTACTTTTCGAGTCATATTCAAGAAATCTTTGCCTAGACCAATGTTGTGGAGATTTCCCTGCTGTTTTCTTTTGGTAGTTTTATAGTGTCAGGTATTACGTCTAAATACTTAATCCATTTTGAGTTAATTTTTAATATGATGTAAAAAAAGTTTCAATTTTATTCTGCTTTCAATGTCTAGTTTCCCAACATCATTTATTGAAGAAACAGTTTCTTCTCCATTGTATACTCTTTGCAACTTTGATGAAAGTCAATTAACCATAAATATGTGAGATTATTTCTACGCTTTATATCCTGTTCCATTGGTCAATGTGTCGATTTTTAATGCCAGTGCCATTCTATTTTCATTACAGTAGCTTTGGAATAGATTTTGTGAAGTGAGGTAGTGTGATGTCCCCAGCTTTGTTCTTTTTGTTCAAGATGGCTTTGGCTATTCAAGGTCTTTTGCAATTCCATACAAATGTTAGGATTTTTTTTGTGTGTGTGTGAAGAATGACATTGGAATTTTAATAGGGATTGTTTGTATCTGTATCTGTAGATCACTTTGGATAGTACAGACATGTTAATGATACTAATTATTCCAAACCAGGAACAGACAAAACTTATTTGTGTTGTCCTCAAATTCTTCTATAAATATTTTGTAGTTCTCAATAAACAGATCTTTCAACTCCTTGGATAAATTTATTCCTATGTATTTTTTCATGCTAGTGTGAATGAAATTGATTTTATAATTTTTTCAGATAATATTTTTTGTTAGAGTCAAGAAACACTACTAATTTTGGGGGTTTAATTTTGTGCCCTGCAACTTTATGAGATTAGTTTATCAGTTCTAACAATGTTTTGGTAGAGTCTTTATATATGATCATGTCATCAGCAAACAAACAATTTCACTTCTCCTCTTTAAATTTTTTTTTCTTGTCCAATTGTTCTGGCTAGAACTTCCGGTACTATTTTGAATGGAAGTGGTGAGTGTGAGCATCCTTGTTTTGTTCCTGATCTTACAGGAAAAGCTTTCAATTTTTTTTTTTTTTTTTTTTTTTTTGAGACGCAGTGTTGCCCAGGATGGAATACAATGGCACAACCTTGGCTCACCGCAACCTCAGCCTCCCGGGTTCAAGCGATTCTCCTGCCTCAGTCTCCTGAGTAGCTGCGATTACAGGCACCCACCACCATGTCCAGCTAATTTTTGTATTTTTAGTAAAGACAAGATTTCTCCATGTTGGCCAGGCTGGTCTGGAACTCCTGACCTCAGGTGATCTGCCTTCCTTGGCCTCCCAAAGTGCTGGAATTACAGGCGTGATCCACAGCATCCAGCCAAGCTTTCAACTTTTTATGATTGAGTACCATGTTAGCATTAGGCTTTTCATATATATCCTTTATTGTATTGAGATATATTTTTTCTATACCTAATTTGTTGAGAGTTTTTATCATCAAAGGATATTGCATTTTCTTATATGAACTTTCTGCATTTATTGAGATATCATATGGTTTTGTCCTTCATTCTGTTAGTATAGTGTATCACATCCATTGATTTGCAAATGTTGAACTATTCTTGCATCCCAGAGATAAATCCCACTTGATTATGGTATACTAGCCTTTTAATGTGCTGCTGAATTTGGTTTGCTAGTTTGAGGATTTTTGCATCTATGTTCATCATAGACATTGGCCTGTAATTTTCTTTCCTTGTAGTGTCCTTGTCTAGCTTTGGTATCAATGGAATTCTGGTCTCAGATAACTAATTTGGAAGTATTCTTTCTTCAGTTTTTTGAAAGGATTGGTATTATTTCTTTAAATATTTGGTGGTAGCATTCTGCTGTGAAACCATCTGGTTCTGGAGCTTTTGTTTGATGGGAGATTTTTAAAAAATTATTGATTCAAACATCTTACTTATTAATCTATTCCAATTTTGTATATCTTCTTGATTTAGTACTGGTAGATAGTATGTTTTTAGGAACGTATCCATTTCTTCTAGGTTATCCAGTTTGTTGGCATATAATTAATTGTTCATGGTAGTTTCTTATAATCATTTGTGTTTTTGTGATATCACTTGTAATGTCTCCTTTTTCAAGTTCGATATTGAGTTTCTCTCTCTCTTTCTTAGTCTAGTTAAAAGTTTGTTGATTTTGTTCAACTTTTCAAAGAATCACCTCAGTTTCATTGATTTTTTTCTATTGTCTTTCTGCTCTCATTTATTTCTTATATTTATTTCTGCTCTAATCTTTATTATTTCTTTCCTTCTACTGATTTTAGGTTTAGTTTGTTCTTCTTTTTTAAGTTCCTTCAGGTGTAATGCTAAGTTGTTTATTTGAGATCTTCCTTCTTTTTTAAAGTAGGCATTTATTGCTATAAACTTTCTTCTTAGAACTGCTTTTGCTGCATTCTATAAGTTTTGTTACATTGTACTTCTATTTTTAATTTTCTCAAAATACTTATTTATTTCTCTTTGAATTTATTCTTTAACCCACTGGCTATTCAGGAGCATATTGCTTAATTTCTGTGTATTTGTGAGTTTTCTAAAAGTTCTTTTGTAACCAGTTGCTACTTTCACTCCATTATGGCTAGATAATATACTTAATATGATTTTAATATTCTTAAATTTGTTAAGACTTGTTTTATTCACTAACATATCATCTATCCTGGAGAATGTTCTTTGTGTGCTTGAAAAGAATGTGTAGTCTGTTGCTCTGGGATAGAATATTTTATAAACATATATGTTAGGTCTATTTGGTCCAAAGTGTTGTTCAAGTACTTGATTTCTTATTAATTTTCTGTCTTGACGACTTGTACATTGTTGAAAGTGGATTATGGAAGTCTGCTGCTATTAAAGTATTGCAGTCTATCTCACCCTTCAGATCTGTTAATATTTCCTTTATATATTTGGCTGTTTTGATGTTGGATGCATATATATTTAAAATTGTTATATCCTCTTGATATATTGACATCTATTGTAATATAATTTATATATTTAGGTGTTTTGATGTTGGATGCATATATACTTAAAATTGTTATATCCTCTTGATGTATTGACCTCTATCATTATATAATGACCTTCTTTATCTCTTTATACAGTATTTACTTTAAAGTCAACTTTTTCTGATATAAGCATAGCCAACCCTGTTCTCTTTTGGATACCATTTGCCTGGAATATCTTTTTACAATCCTTTACTCTCAGTCTTTGTATGTTTTTCAGGCTAAAGTGAGTCTCTTCTAGGTATTATATTGTTGGATCTTGGTTTTTATTTTATCAATTCATCCACTGTGTATCTTTTTATTGGATAATTTAAACCATTACATTTAAAGTTATTGTTGATAGGTAAGGTCTTATTTCTGGCATTTTGTTAATATTTTACTGACTGTTACGTAGTTCTTTCGTTCATCTCTTCCAATCTTGTCTTTCTTTGTAATTTGTTGTATTTTTTGTAGTGGTATGCTTTGATTTCTTTCTCTTTATCTTTATGTGTCCATCAGAGGTTTCCTTCCTCCCTCCCTCCCTCCCTTCCTTCCTCTCTTTTTTCTTTTTCTTTCCTTTCTTCCTTTTCTTTCTTTCTCCCTTTCTCTTTCTTTCTCTCTCTTTCTCTCTTTCTCTCTTTCTTTGTTTTCTTGAGACAGAGTATCACTCTGTCACCCCAGGCTGGAGTGCAGTGGCATGAACTTGGCTCACTGCAACCTCTGTCTCCTGGGCTCAAGCAATTCTCATGCCTCAGCCACTCAAGTAGCTGAGATTACAGGCATGCACCACTATGCCTGGCTAATTTTTGTATTTTTAGCGGAGACAGCATTTTGCCATGTTGGCAAGGCTGGTCTTGAATTTCTGGCCTCTAGTGATCTACCCACCTATGCTTCCCAAAGTGCTGGGATTACAGGCAAGAGCCAAGAGGTTTTTTTCTTTGTCGTTATTTTTAGGATTATACAAAACCTGTTATAATGATAAGATTCTGATTTAAGGTGATAGTACCTTAACTTCAATCACATGCAAAGACTCTAAACTTTTACTACTGTCCTCTACATTACTATTTATATCATTTATCTCTATTTTATTGTGTATCTATTAATCAGAAGTTTATTGTTATTTTTCATACATTTGTCTTTCTAACTCTTATCCTAGAGTTAAGAGGGATTTACATACCACTTTCACAGTATTGGAGTATTCTAAATTTTATATGTATTTACCTTTACTAGTGAATTTTATGCTTTCATATATTTTCATTTTGCTACCTCTCCTTTTGCTTTAACTCAAATAACTTTCTTTAGCATTTCTTGTAACGGCAGACTCAGGGTGATGAACTCCTTTCACTTTTGTTTGTCTTGGAATTTCTTTGTCTCTCCTTCATCTCTGAGGGACAGATTTTCTGGATATAGCATTCTTGGTTGGCATTGTTTTTCTTTTAGCACTTCAAATATGTCCTTCCACTTCCTCCTGGCTTGCAAAGTTTTTGTTGAGAAATCTGGATAGCTTTATGGTAGATATTTTATATGTAATGAATTTCTTCTCCTTTGCTACTTTTATCTGTCTTTGAATTTTGACAATTTGATTATAAAGTGTCTCAGAGTGTTATTTTCTTAATTTATCTTATCGGGATCCTTTGAGGTTACCAAATCTGTATATATATGTCCCTCCCAAGATTTTGAAGCTTTTCAGATAGATTTTCTTTTATTATCATTATTATTTAAATTTTCTTTCATTATTTGTTTGTATTTTTTTTTTCTGTGTTGCCTATACTGGTCTTGAACTCCTAGCCTCAAGCAATCTTCCCACCTGAGCATCCCAAATTTCTGGGATTACAGGCATGAGCCATTACACCTGGCCTCTCAGACAGTATTGCTTTAAATAAGTTTTCTGTCCCTTTTCCTCACTCTTCTTCTTTGGGTAATCTCATAATTTGTATATTCATATATTTGATGGTATTGGGTAGATCCCTTATGCTTTCTTCACTCTTTTTCAATGTTTTTCTTTTCTTTTTGTTTCCCTAATTGGTTAATTCCAAGTGACCTGTACTTGAGTTTACTAATTCTTTCTTCTGCATCAGCAAGTCTATTGTTGAAACTCTCTATTGAATTTTTCATTTCTTAATTAAATTATTTTGCTCCAGGATTTCTGTTTTTTTATGTTTTCTATTTCTTTATTAAACCTTTCAACCTTTCACTTTGTTCATAAATTATTTTTCTGATTTTATTTAATTGTCTATATTTTCTTGCATGTCATTTCTTTTTTCTTTTTTTTTTTTTTTTTTTTGAGATAGGGTCTCAGTCTGTCTCCCAGGTTGAAGTGCAGTGGCTCAATCAAGGATCACTGCAGCCTTGAACTTTCAAGCTCAAATGATCCTCCCACCTCAGCCTTCCAGGTAGTTAGGATTACAGGTGCACACTACTATGCCAAGCTAATTTTTGTAGGTTTTGTAGAGAGAGTGGGGGTCTCCTTATGTTGCCCAGGCTGGTTTCAAACTCCTGGGCTCAAGTTATCCTTCCATCTCAGCCTCCCAAAGTGCTGGGATTATAGGCATGAGCCACTGCAACCTGCCTCATTGAGCTTCTTTAAGATGATTGTTTCGAATTCTTTTTCAAACAATGTATATATCTCCATTTCTTTGGGGTCTGTTATTGCTTTATGAAGTTCCTTTGGTGGTGTCATATATGCCTTATTCTTTGATATCCATGTATCTTTGCATTGGTGACTGTGCAATTGAAGTGAACTCTTCTTTCAGTTTTTGCAGACTAGTTTTGGCAAGTTAAATTTGCTTTCTGTTATGTCTCTGGGCTGCTGAGATTGCCTCTGGTATAGTGGTTGAGTTGGGTTGGGTCTGAGTCTCATGAGTGATGCAAATTTTACAGTAGAGATCACCGCTGATGAGTCATTCCCCTGGGTGGCCTGGATTGTCTCCATAACATTGGTCTTTGGGGCCAGTGCTGAGATGAGGATCCATTTCAGGATTCACAGCCAGTGGGCCTGTTAACAGGTGTGCTGATGGGTGTAGCTTCCTGTAGACCTCTGGGAAGGCCCTGGATGGTGACTGGATGGTTCTTTGGGCTGGCTCTACTGCCCTTGTATGTGGCTGAGATGGGCTGTGACTAAATCCCAAGGCTCCCAAAAGGAGACTTTTGTCCATGAATGGGTGCAGAATTCTTGCTGTTGGGGAATATGAGTAGGTGAACTCCTATTCTGCATCTTGCTGATGTCACATCCTGACGATAAAGTTATGTTGTTTAAACCACCCAGTTTGTGGAACTTTGTTATGGCAGATCTAGCAAACTAATACAAGAGCTTTAAAGGGAATACTACCAAATATGATCTTCAGCAAACCTTCACATGGAGTGGCAGAGGTCCTTCCAGTTATGTTGTCCTACCCTCTACTTTGCTGGCTCTTTCTCATCATCTCCCCTACCCATCTCTCCTTTATTTTTCTCCTGCCTCCCTCTCAAGAGAAAAACAAAATTTCTCCTACATCATGCATGGAATTCTTGCTCCCATCCAAAACAACTTATCGAATTTTATTTTTAAGTACGTATTTATAGAATTATAATATAAATGCACAGATATTAAAGTACCACATGAAGAAGGCCAGGCTTACTGCTGAGGTTTCCTTTTTCCTTCCTCCTCACAGGCCCCAGACACTCAGTTTGTTACTTATGCTTTTCAGAACTGCTACTACCCAAACCTTGAAGCTGTCCTTTCATCCAGGAGGCCTTTAAAAATTTTGATCACCCAATGAAACCAGGTAGAAAATATCAAAAATATAAATGTGAGAAATTAACAAAAATTAAGGTGTCTTTCAGTTGTTTTTCTCAGCTTCTGACTCCATATTCACATGGAAACAGAAAATGCCTTTGGATTTTTGTCCTCTCCTTTTATTCCTGAGGGTGGCTCTCACCTCACACACTTCATAGAAGGGCATGGTGACCCTTCTCCCACAAAAGTTCTCTGCTTCAGTAGAGGGACTGCAAGGTAATTAGAGCCGAATAACGGGTACCCCAGGGGTAGAGTTACATGGACACATAGGTAGACCTTGAGAGTTAGCATGCAAGGTGAAAATTGCATAGAATTCAAAATAGCATAGAAACTCTTTTATAAAGGTATCATGTTGGAAATTGAAATAACATTTTCATTAAGTCCAAGCCAACAGTTACAAACTGTACAGGAGTAAAACACAAGATGAAATAACTGGCTTGTAGGGGCCATGTTGTGTAAACATTGTTTTGTCTTTTTTAATTCTAGAATCATGTTCAGTATGGCAAATAGTTTGCACTGAAACTGACTGAGGGAACGAAAGATTCATGTCTCCTATCTCATACTCAATCAGAAGCATATTTTCATTAAACAGACTGGTTAGAAGATTTTCTCACAATATTTAAATGGTTGTTCACCCTCTCTCACCCTAAGTGTATATGGCTGAATTTGCTTCATACTGAACCTTTACTATGCGATTCAGATACATTATAATCATCCTAAGACCTATGTAGAATTCTTCCTTAGGTAAAAATCTTTTTGTGGATTTTTAAAGAGAAACAATACTTTCAGCTATGTCAGCTGCATCAGACAAATTTATAATAGAGCAAACCTCTCACTAACAAAAAAACAAACAACAGAAAGGCTGGATTTTAAAAATGGTTGAAGGCATTAGAGTGTTACTAATGGAAGCCAGGACTTGCGGAGCAAAGTTAAGTGTCTGAGGGAAAAGTAAACTCATTGAGGTGAGCATAGCCTGACATTCTATGCTCCTTTCCTTCTCAAGGAGTTTGCCAGCTTATAATCAGTTTAGGATGAGAGAGTAAGCTGCAAAGCAGAAAGTGGTGGCTAAGTAAACGTTTGAGCATAATTGGAGCTCAGGGTTACCGAGAGAGAGGGATCAAGAGAGAGAAGGCAGCACAAATAAGTGAATGTAATAATAGCAGATATTTTTCTTCTCAAAGCATTTGTCTATTCATAAGTAGCATGCAGTCATGCTGATAAGCCAAGCAGAAAGCATTTGATAAGAAGCTGGCTTAAGCAGAGTTTCAACAATCTCAGCATGCTGAGCAGCAGATAATCTAGAAAACATCCAGGTTTTCACTTGCCAAATCAAGAGCTATTCCCAACCATAGGGACAAATCAGAAATAGACCTAGTTTTACAAATACTGCAGCCTTGAGTCAGTCCGATCCCTAATTTGGCTGTAAACTCACACTTGGTTACTGTTGCCCACTGAACCCTGGTTATAAAAATCAGCAGAGGTTCTAACACAGTTCACAAAGACAGCCCTTTGCAGGAAACTCTAGAAGACCTAATGTGTTCTTCCCAAAGTTCATTTAATGAGACATGTTGGCATCACCTGTTCATGTGTTTGGCGTGGCTCTGATTCCAGGTACACAAGGAGTTGTTAAGATGTCTTTGTCCTCAAAAGACTCGTCATCTACAGTGTGAGACTGACAAGTAAAGAACTGATGGCAACAGAGTGTGACAAGTGCTACGAAAGAATTAAAATGATGTCTGAGGAGTTTAGTAGAGGGGCACCTAATCTATCCTTGATGTGGGGGGTAGGTGAAGCCAGAGTCGGCTTCCCAGAGGAAGAGACACCTCAGCTGAGCCCAAAGGGCTATTAGTATTTTCCCAGTTGAGTAGTATCAGGCAGAGGAAATAGCATATGCAAAGAGAGAAAGAGAGAGCATGGATTGTCTAAGAAACAGTAAATAATCTGCTTGATACATGTAAATTACCACAGAGAGTGACAGGAACCAGATCATAAAGGGTTTCTTATATCACAAGTTAAGGGGATCTCCAAGCCATGCTCAGTAGCTTTAACCGTCTATTTGAAATGATGCATTTGACTAGGGCAATGATGCTCAGAACCTCATTGTTTTGTTCTTCTGGAAATACTGGTCATCTCACATGATGAGCTCTAATTGTCAGGTGTGCATGTCTTTGTTGAATAAAGAGGCTAGTATTGCAAATTATAATGGCTTGATTGGTGAAGAGAACTTGAAAAGGGGACAGATATGAGAGATATTTGGGTATTAGACCTGTCTTATTATAAGGCCTTGATGAATGTGAGACAGAGAAGAGTTAAGTATGACTCCTAGACTTCTAGCTTGGGTAATTGAACTAATTTTCTTATGACACATAATTGTAGTCTTGTACCTTGTCTATCTACCTTCCAAAGTATGAGCTTCTTAGGTAAAACAATTCAGAACCGCAAGAATTTCTTGAATATCTTCTATATATCAGGTGTTTATTATATCATTTATTCTTTACAGCACCACAAAGAGGTGAGCACTATTACTTTTTACCACTTGGCTTCTTATCTAAAACTACACTAGGTACCATAACTTGCAAATGGATGAGATAGAATTTGTGTTCAGTGTATCTTACCTTAGACCCTGGAATCTTACTATTTATGCTTTTCTAGGAGACAGTGCTTAGATTTGAACTTAAGTTTGCTTTAAATCAGTTCTTAAATTTACCCAATTGGTATGGCTCATAAAGATGGCCCCATATGGGGCCATCTTTATGATGGGTATTTCTAGGTCCTTTTACAATGACAGCCTTAGATTCTATATGGACAGAATCTGTCCTAGTAGTTAGGATCAGCCCAGTTCTGTGAATGAAACTCCAGGGGCATGGACATTTCTTAGCCTCCTCTTCCTTTTTGGTCCCATTCTGCGAGGCTGAGAAACACAGGCTCTTCCCAGCCACTTAGTGCTTCTGCTGAGCAGCCAAACTTGCATTGAAGAAACAATTAGTGCCAGCCAGGATTTCAGCTGTTGCTGGGAAAGTGAACTGCACCATCCAGGATGAGAGAGTTCTGATTTGAATTTTCTGTTTGGCTATTGTCAGAAGTGGTCAGGGAACTAATTACAGTGAAGCTGCCATTACATCTTTCTTCCTCTAAAGAGAAGACATAGAAATGCTGTCTTACATACCTTTCCGAGAGCAAAGTAGCCCCCTTCACTCTCTGTTCCTAAAATGTCAGTCAGTGCATCTTCATCAGCATATCCCTGTGGCCCATGTGGATTACGTCCTGCATATGGTCTGCAGACTCTACCTGGATTCATTCTCTGGATCTCAAGGCCCAAATAAGGCAGTGAACATACAAATATGTTAATAATCATGAGCATAATTATAGTTCAGAATTTGTAAAACACTTTTATTTGAATGATCTCATTTTATCTTCACAACAGGCCTGTGAGAAGAGCAAGGGAGCTATAATCATTTCCCTTGTTTTATATTAGAGAAAACTGAAGATAAAGCTCTGAAGTGAAGCTGGTTAGTGGCTGCCTCAGCGCTACTACTGACATCACTGGACCCCTTCAGAACCAAGTATGAATGAAGGCAGGGCATGCTGACTCATGCAGGCTATGGGGCTCCAAGCCCAGGGGATCAGTGGGCAGGGTGATTCTCAGAGAGGAGCAGGGAGCTGAACGTGAGGGAGGGAACTGGGCTGAGAGACCCAGCCTATGGGGGATTCATTGGAAAGGGAGAAATTCTGAGCCTTTTCTTTTGGTGCCTAGTGCTCATGTTAAGAGCTACCTGGGGCATGCCTGAATCTGTCTGCACATGCCTACCCCAGTCTTTTCTGCATGACAGAGGGCCAATGATCTTAAATCACAGCTGTTGGGATAGGTCTAGATTCCTCCAAGTTAGCCTAAAAGAGAGGTGTCAGTCATCCTTCAGTACAATGCTGAAAGGCCACTCTCCAAGGAGGGGACTGAAAATGAGTACCTCCCTGTCTCTTTCACCCTTGGGAGCTTTTCACATGGAGTCAGAATACAGTCTAACGCAAGTGGGCAAATTGAAGCACGTTCTTTCCAGGTAATGATTGCTCTCCTCCTTATGCATATTTATTTATATAGAACTTATATGTCTTTTTGAAAGATGCACGTTCCTATCTCCCAGCTCCCTGCCCTGGGCGCCAAACTCTTTGTGGGATCTGTGTCTCTATTAAAGATAGTTTTCATCAGCTTTCATGAAGTCCCATGCCCCTGAGCCTGTTCTTTGTATTCCAAGTATTCCAGTAAATGGAAAGAAGGCAGAAAGGAAAGAAAAAACTGAAGGAGTGAGGCCCCCTCATTAATTGCACTACTTTGGTCTATAAGGAACAGCAATATGGCTTTAGGTTCAAGAAACCTGAAATTGAATTCTAGTTCTGTGATTATAAACAAGTATTTGCACATTTTTGAGTTTGGTTCCCTTGGCTATAGAATGCAGATACTAATACCTTCCCTTCCTGACTCATAAAAATGTTGCCAAGATCACATAAGATAAAACAAGGCTAAGTGCCTTATTGTAAGCCTAGGACAGCCTTGTGGCTGGGACTTTCTCTGCCAGTAGTTCTTAACAGGAGAGCTGCAATACCAGCCCTGGTTTCCCATAGGCATTGGAAAAACAGAAATGAAGCAGTAGATTGGTGGTCTTCAATTCAGGAAGACTGAAAGGCCCAGGGCATCAGGATAGAGGAAAACCTTGCTTGGAAATCCATCTCCCACTCACTGTTTCAGCTTTTCTCTCAGCCTTGAGCTTTTATACAAAGAGCTGTCACATATACGGTCTTGCTGGGCCTCACCCCAGTCCTAGGAGGAGAAATATTTCACTGACAGGAGCTACACAGTAACTAAGGGACAGGACCTGGGGCTACACCCCATGCCTCCTGAGGCCCATGCCTGCACTCTTTCTCCGTATCAGCCACCCAGATGGAGAGGGAAATTTTGGTCTGAGGATAGAGAAAGGGTGAGATTACTTTGGAGAATGGGTCACTTCAGAGAGGGTAGGTATAGTAGAGTGAGGGAGCTGCAGGAGTGTAATATTGGGGTTCAAGGTGCCCTCAGCTCCCCTGAGAGGACGTTTCTCCAGGTTCTCCTGCCCTCTCAAGAATGAGAGAGGGGACTATGGTGCAGTGTGCAGTAAATGCCCGACTCAAAAGTGTCTGTAGAAAGTGATTTATTTAAAGAGAGAGAGAAACAGGAGAAACAGCTAACTCTCACACTGAGTGAGGGAATCCAGAAAGATGGGATCCAGGAGAGGAAAGCAGCTTCCACGAGAGTGTTAGGGAACAGAGAGAGATGGAGTTTAGGAGGGGAAGACAGGCTTCCATGAGAGAGTGTGGAAGGGGACTCCAGAGGGAAATCCAGGAGAGATAAAGACGGCTTCCACAAAGGGAGTGTTCGTGGAAGGGGACCCAAACAGGGAGTCCAAAGGGGTGTAGAAAAGGGGACTTTTAACCTAGGAGGAATTCCACCTTCTCTAAGACCCCAGGCCAATGAAAGGAGTTCCTTAGAACTTCTGCTGGAGTGATTGACTTAGTTTCTTCCTGCGCCTGAGAAATTTAAACATAGCCATTAAATCTCGCGAATGGAGAGAGATGGGAGCAGGGCATGGCACTAGGAAGTTCTTGTCCTTAAAACTATGCCCCCTTGTGGACCCAGAAGAGAACACATTCTCTCAGGGGGACTAAGAACCACAGCATGGGATGAGGATACTGGGGCCTGAGTAAGAAGTAGGAGAGAAAGTGTAGAGAGCCATTTATTCCTTCATTCTAGTAGCCTTTCCAGACAAGTGAGAGGTAAAATGATCAGACCCAGACTGATAACTCAGGGGCTAGAAGGACTCAGAGAGTAGGTTAAGGATAAGGTAGGGATGGGGCTGCTGTTGGGCTAACCCACAGGGTTTGTCAGAAACATCAGGGTGAGTCTGAACTAATAACCAAAGCCAGGCAGATGAACAACCAGTTCATTAACCCAAAGGGACTGGTCTGAGGGAGATCTGGTTTCAAGGCCTTGGGACTGACACTGGGGACTCCAGAGCAGGGTGAGAGGGTTTTAAAGGCTGGAGCAGGCAAGGGCAGTGCAGCCTGGGGAAACCCCCCTGAGTTAGAAATTGAATGCTGAGAAGGAGGCTGGAGAAGTGAGAAGTCAGACAAAAAGAGAAAGGACATGCCTGGGTTTTCCTTTTAGAAAGACCACTCTGGCTGTAGTATGGAGGATAATGACAGGCAGAAGAAGGCTAAAGAAGGCTGCTGAGCCATAAAAAATGATGAGTTCGTGTCCTTTGTATGGACGTGGATGAACCTGGAAACCATCATTCTCAGCAAACTGACATAAGAACAGAAAATCAAACACCACATGTTCTCACTCATAGGTGGGTGTTGAACAATGAGAACACATGGACACAGGGAGGGGGAGCATCACACACTGAGGTCTGTTGGGGGGGAACTAGGGGAGGGACAGCGGGGGGGTGGGGGGTTGGGGAGGGGATAACATGGGGGGAGAAATGCCAGATATAGGTGATGGGGAGGAAGGCAGCAAACCACATTGCCATGTATGTATCTGTGCAACAGTCCTGCATGTTCTTCATATGTACCACAGAACCTAAAATGCAATAAAACATTAAAAAAAAAAAAGAAAGAAAGATAAATGACACACTAAAAAAAAAGGGCTGCTGAATTCCTAATTCGGTGACAGTGCAGACAGAAAGAATGGAGACATGAAAGAGGCAGAATCCGCTGGATTTAGTAATAATTTTGAGACAAGTAGGGATTCCTCTTAAAGGCCTGCTGTTCCCAACTCCAGGCATAAAAATAAAGAAAAATCTTGGGTTCATTCAGGGGAAATTGCAGGCACCCAAGTGTCCGTGAGATGTAAGTGAGCAACTTGATAAGCAAGAAGGTAATAATAGGTTAAAACAACAGCCAAGGAAGTTAGAGTCACGAGATGTTCCCTATAAAATCTAAAGATGACTCAACTTATGTCCCTGAGCTGTTTTGCAGAACCCCAGGCTCCCATCAAATAGACCCACTGGCACACAGATCTCAGATAAGGGAGGGCTGTGAACTGAACTCTGACCTCTGTTCTTTGCTCTAAATTTCTTCCTGAGGGGCCTGGAGGTAAGGCTATGTTCATGAGCCAGAATTAACATTGTTTTCTGACCTCATATTTTTAGACCAAGCTTTGTGTCCTGAGCCAATTGCAAATGAGAAAATCTTTGAATCTGCCTATGACCTGTAAGCCCCTGCTTTGAGATGTTCCACCTTTTTATGTTAAACCAATGGATAGCTTCCGTGTATTGATATATGACTGCCTGTAATCTCTTCCTCCCCCACCTTTAAAAGCCCTTACTTGCAAGCCATTAGGGAGGTTGAGTCTTAAGCATGAGCTGCCCAGTTCTCCTTGCTTGGTGCCCTGAAAATAAATGCCCTCCTTTCTCCTGCTGCAAACCTCTGTGTGGATATTTAGCCTTACTGCACTGGGCAAGTGGACCCTAGCTATGTTCTGTAACAATTTGAATAGGAGATGACTTGTGAAGGAAATGTCAAGAATGACTTCCAGATTTGCTGACTTAAGAGACTAGAAAACTTAATTCAGGCCCTCACTTGGCCATTATTTTCAAACTTTCAGACCATAAGCTGCTGTCCCCTTTTAGGCCTCAGTTTCTACTTCTCAGGATAGGAAAGTTGATCTAGAGCAGTAGTGTTCCAGCAATGGTCCTGGGACCATCCTGCAGGTGTGGCTGGGCCTCCTGGAAAGAGCCCCCTACTGGAGTCAGACTATCCAGCTCACATCTTGACCCAGCCTGTGATGTCGGGAGGGGGCAGTATTTCTGAGCTTAGGTCTTCATTTGTATAAATGGAGATAATTATTCATTGATTGAAGAAATACACATTTGGGGCAAAAGATAAAAGGAAGGAAATATGGTCTGTGCTTCCTGGAGCACACAGCCAAGGAGGAGAAGTAGGCATACAAACCAATAGTTATAAAAGAGCTGGGTAAGTGCCAGAATTATGTAAATTAAACAGAGAGAGGCGGCTCAAAGGAAGGAGGGACCAAGTACAGGCGCTGCATCTAGAGATAGGACAAGGGGTAACCAGGAAGATCAGGGAAAGGGTACTGTGGACTAAGAACTAGGCTGAGCCTTCCCTGGGCTAAGAACTAGGCTGAGCCCTCCCTTGCTGGACTCCTAACTTTTGGTTACCCTTTCTTGATCCTAACCTCTCTCTCCTGTCATCTGAATAGCAATCCTTTTCCTCATCTGCAAATGAGGCTCTGAGGGATTTTTCAGAAAGCAAGACTGACTCACTCCATATTATTAACGCCTCACTTACAAAGAGTTTGCCTAACCCAGCGTCGAGGGGTGGACACATGATGCTGGATTTCCAGGTATCAGAGACAGGCTTTACTCCACCTTCTATAAGCATATGCCTACACAGGTAGGCTGCGTATTGCATGTCCTGAAGAGCAGATATTGTATTTAGTTCATAGTTGTATCACCAGTGCCTTACGCCAAGCCTGCCACGTGGTTGTAACTAATAATTGTGTGGTGAGTGAATCAAGTTCCATGGAGTCTTTAAATTTCAAAGGGTTATTGGCTCCTTTCTCAGCCTCCAGGCAGGATTGCATCTCAATCACCACACCTGGCAGCTAGCTATTCAGGCTCCAACAGATTTAATGGCACCCACCTGAGAAATAGGCAGAGCCGAAGCAACACTTCATATAACTTTCATTCACTAGACAAGTACATATTGAGCAGCTCCTCTATGCCAGTCTCTGAACACATGGGTGAATGACCTCAAGAACATTACAGCCTAATTGGGGGACAGATACTGCATTCATAATTGCCACACAGTGGAGGCCCAAGGGGGATGGAATTGGTTTTGCTGCAGGGATCTTGCTTGGGAGATGTTTGAGCTGTATCTTGAAAAATGAGTAAGCATTCAACAGCTGGATAGGCTGGTGGGGTTAGGGGGGAGTAGGGGACTTGGGATACGGGAATTTAAGGCAAGAGATGTCCATGAGTATTGTGTTTACAGCAGTGCTATTCAAAAATGCAGATCCACAATGAGATGAGGAATTTTCCCTAGCATTACATCCTTAAATGAGAAAGTCTTACTATAAAAACACTGTCCCCTGAACTAAAGTGTGTTAATGACCATTGATTTACATTCTGGCCCAGGACATTCTATGAGTTGGAAACATTGTTTATGGACAGGCAACAGGTCTGGAGACTGCATCACTACTTTATGGTTAACCACGTGTTTTTCGCACAAGTTCAAGCTCTTTTACCTCTCAAAAAAAGTCCTCTGACATTGCCAGGGCAGGTATCATAATCCTCACTTCACAGGTTGGGATATTGAAACTCAGAAAGGTTAAGGTTTACATCACCCCACTGATAAGCAGCGAGGCTGGGATTTGAAGCCAGGAGTGCTCTCCCAGCCCTTTACTCTTCTCATTCATCAATTGTTCTCAGCTGAGAAGAGACCTGCAGTGGTTACCTCCTATCGGCAAGAAGAAAACGAGGCTGACTTGAGTAAGTGCTTTATGGCCAGCTTATCCTCAGCAACAAATGTCAAAGTGTAGAACGTAAGTGTGTCACGTATGTGACCTCCCATGGTATTTCTCATGTTCCTCCATCTCATATTGCTGTCATGTCTTTAATAGAGGCTGGATGACTTTTCCTTTCCAGCCCCCACTCTGGAGTCACCTCCACCTGCCCTCCCGGGAGAGTTTCCTCCAGCTCAGCCTGTGCTTGACATTTCACTACCCGAAAGGACTTGGCATTGGTCCCATGCAAGGAGATGTCTCATGCATTCATAGCGATAGCAGGCATCTACTCAAAATAGGCTTACCTTTTCACAAATGCCATTCTCGGTATGCTGCTCTTATCCTGGCAGGTGGGGCTATGAAGCTGTTCTCAGCTCTTGTATCCATTCCCTTGGAGTACAGTTTCCTGGGCACAGCCTTTTTTTTTGTTTTTTTTCCAGGCGAAGAAGCCAAAAGCAAATGAAGACAACTACAGGGAAGGTCACAAAGGCCGGGAGAGATGAGAGCCTTCCAACCTAAGGAACCATAAATCTTCAGTTATGATCTGGCTGTTTCTCCAAGCAGCAAGCTAGCAGGGAAACCTCAAGGGGCCTGAGCCTGTGATTCCTATGGCCCTATGACAGTAAGTACATTTTACAAAACTTGAGCGAGCCGTGGATGGTCAGTGGCTCTAACACCTGGCCTCTCGGAGTGAAGCCATACTGCCCATCAACATCCTGGAGGGGGCTCCTGCCTGGAAAGGGGCTCAAGCAGGGTTGCTCACAGCTGCAGACCCTCAGCTGGGAAGTAATCAGAATCTTCAGGCTTTTCCAAGCTGAGTCTTGGAAAAGGCAATATAGACTCACGCTGCCAAGGAGGATGAAAGAAAACTACTGGAGAGATTCTTGCTATATGTGTGTGCCCTTCACCTTGGCCTGGGGTCCCATATTCTAAATAGTACTATAATGAAGAAAGAAAAAGAGCACTGACTATCAGTCAACAGGCTGTGCTGGCCTCAAGGCTAACTCTCCTTTGGCCCAGGGAAAATCCCTTAACCTCTCCAGGCCTCTGTTTTCTACCACATAAAATTGGGTACGGTCCTAGCTGCCCCAGGAATGAGAGAAGATCCCAACCAATGCCCAAAGGCTTTGATGAGACATCAGACTCCAGCTGGCCACAGTATATGTCATATTATTACCTGTCTATTCTGTTTACCTATATCCATTTTCCATATATACTTCTCCTCTGATTACTACTCTCCCTCTGTTCTTTATAACAGCCCTTTAAGATCTTCCGTTTCTGAGAAATTTCTATCTTCATTCCACTGTGAGCATCTTGAAGTCAGGACCCTCCCCTTATTTTTATTCACAGTTCCTAGCTGACCCAGTAAATGTCCACTGAATAAGAGATTGATATTTTCCACCAACAGAACAGGACTCCAAAATAATTTTTTATATTTAACAAGCACTTATATCAATTTACTATGCACTCGGAGTTACTCTTAACATTAAACATGTATCAACACATTTAGTACTGTCATGAGATCCTTGGGGTGTTGCTTTGCCAGCTGGAAACCTCTGTGGCTGGTGGCACCTTCTGCCTGAGTTTTGCTTGGATCTGCTGGGTTTGTTCCACCCACTCAGCCTGGCAGGCTGTGCTTGGCTCATACTATCAGCCCAGATTCCACATCTGCCAAGGGTGAGCCAGGTGCAGAGTGGCAAAGGACATGTGGGTGAGTGAATGTGGGGTCTGGCCACTGTGCACAGCCAGGCATGACAGGGCAGGCAGCTCCAGGTGTTGGCACAGGTGCTGGCTCCATGTGAGGCTCTGGCTGAACCAGATGTACCACATGCAGCTTCCACTGTGGACACCCGTGTCTGGATGAGGGGAACATGGTGGTACCTGGAAGCTTGGAGACACCAGGGACTGCAAAGCCCCAAGGAGGGTGTCATAGCCCTGGCTCAAGGAGCCCCTAGGTCTGAGCTCTGGAAGGGCTGCAGTTCCTTTTTCCTTTTTCACTGCCTGAAACATGGTGAGCAAGGGGAATGTTTCAGCCCTGTTTGTGTTACAGCTCCTTCAGCCTTGCCATTCAACAGGTCCTGAGTTTTGTCCCACATCCAGGAGGAATGAGGTATACATAAAACTGGACGGTGAACAAGGCAGAGAGAAGCTTCACTGAGTAACAGAACAGCTCTCAGGAGACATGCAGTGGGTAGCTCCTTTCTGGAGGCAGGTCGTCCTGACTAGTATTCAGCTCTCAGCCAAGAAGAGACCTATGGTGTTGGCTCCTATCTGCAGGCAGGTCATTCCAACATTTCTGTGAGTCTGGCTGGGGCTGGGGTTTCTGTGGGCATCAGAAGGGAGGACATGCATGATAATTGGTCCATGGGTAGCCATGAGTGGGCCAGGAAAAAGCATCATAAGTTCTCACTCCCAGCCACAAACTCCACCTGGAATGGGCAGCCAAGCCCCCATGCTTCAGGTCATCCCTGGCTTGAAGGTGGGGGCATCACCGCAGACCTGCCCCTTTCTGCCCAGGAGCTTGTCTGCCTCTTGCTGCCATCAACATTTTATCCATAGCACTTAGGCTGTTTGTGCTGAGGGGTTCCTGCGGGCCTCGTCTGAGCTACCCTCAGCCCCCCTTTGGCCTCCCTTCCATGCTCATTGGTGCCCAAAGCCTGGAGGAGGCCAAGGCAGCAGGGGGCTGGAATGTTAGTGCTGCCCTGAGCACGTGCACACTTAGCTGAGTTGCAATAACACCTGGGCTCAGCCACAGCTTTGCTCTGAAATCGGAGCAGGCACTGGGAGCAAGGAGAGGCCACGCAGCAGGAGCAAGCACTTCCAAGCCTGTGGGGGCTGAGGGGGTTCCCAGGCCCCTGAGAGCATAGGGATACCCAGTCCTGCAGCCATGGCTGGGTGGCTGCAGCTGTGCCCAGCAAGGCGGGGCTCCTGCCCCGTCAACTCAGAAGGGGGCAGGGCTCCCACCTGTTCCTGGCTCCCACGGGGGCTCTGTAGAGCATGCAGCCCCTGCTGTGTCTCCCCCTGCTGCAGCCAGTGTCTTCACAGCAGCCACTGCAGATGTGCTGCTGCTGCCATCACTAGGTACTATTGTTATACCTGTTTTGTATATTAACATTTATGTCTAACAGTTGCGATATTAGAACTATTAGGATAACTGGCTCCTCTATTGGTCTGTTTCTCTTGTCTATTTTTCTCTTGCTTTGATCCTTTCTTCTTGGTTCCTAGTGTGCCTGATGATTTGGAGTTGAATGCCAGTAATTTTGCATGAAAATGGTGGAGACTTTTCAAGGCTCTGGATGATGTTACATTTCTCCAGAGAGGATTTGCTTCTGCTTCTGAAGGCAGTTCAGATTGAAACAAATTAGGTTAATCAGCACCAGAATTGAACTGATTTGAATCTGTGCTTTAGTTTTGGTGATGTCCAGCCTGTTTCCAATTCATCATTGCTCCTGGAGTGTTGACCTTCCATGTATTTACCGATGTCTCTCCACCTTGGTGGGCTCTTAATCCCAATTTTTAACTTCCAAAAAATGAGTTACTACTAAAAGCTCTGCTCAGCTTCTCAGCTACTTAGCCACCATTTGCTGCCCAGCTTCTTGGTCTCTTGGCTGCCTTTTAGAAGTCAAAAAATACCTTTGGGGGGGGCGTGTATCAGTCTGTTCTTTCATTGCTATAAAGAACTACCTGAGACTGGGTAATTTATTTAAAAAAAAAAAAAAGACATTTAACTGCTTCATGGTTCTGTGGGCTGTATGGGCTTCTGCTTCTGGGGGAGACCTCAGGAAACTTACAATCATGTTGGAAGATGAAGGGGAAGCAAGCATGCCTTCACATGGCAGAGCAGGAGAGAGAGCGTTAAGTGGGAAGTGCTACACTTTAACCAGATCTCATCAGAACTCACTCATAATCACAAGAGTAGCAAGGGGGAAATCCACCCCCCATGATTCAGTCACCTCCCACCAGGCCCCCTCCTCAACGTTGAGGATTACAATTCAACATGAGATTTGGGTGGGGACAGAGCCAAACCATATCAAGGGGAAAACTGGCTCCAAATGTTGGGGTAACATTTTCTTTCTCTTTGGGATTTCGACAATTCAAGTCATCACTGCCTTCCTGCCAATATACTTAAAAAATAATATGTATGTATATATTATATTAAAGGCATGTATATTATATATATGTGTGTATATTATATATGTATCTACATATACTTTTATAGTCTTCAGCAACATGGTTATTCTAATTCAAGCTAGTCCACCAGAGTTGGAAAATAAAATACTTATTTTTACTTTATAGACAAAGAAACTGAGTCATAGGAATGTTAAATAACTTCCATAGCTACTATGTTTTAAGTGAAACATTAACTCATTTGTTCAAAAATATTCACTAAGCACCATCCATATATTAAACGCTGCCGTGGGCATTGTGGATGCCCAAATTAATAAGCCAGCCCTTGCCTTCCAGGATCTCAGGGTTGAGTGGAATCACCCATAATTCAATGCAGTCAGTACAACTACTGAGGAAGGGGCCATTGTTCAGGAGCTCAGGTGATGGGCCTGGCCTGAGTTTGTTATGCTCACTTAGACTTCTTTCTCTACATAAATATCTCCACTAGGATACAGTATATTTCTTGAGATCATAGTCTGGGTCATTCATTTCTCCATCCCCCAATGCCCAAATGGTGCCTGGAACAAAGTAGGTGCTCCATAAATACCTATTGAATTGCATTTATTCTCAAACAGCAAAGAAGAAAACAAGGATAGGATGAAGCCTGTAACATGATGGATAGTACCTTAGTTGCCAGTCAGAAATACCTGGTCCACTCTCTTCCCAGTAACTTGTTGTATGAACAGGGCAAGTCACCACTCCTGTCTGGGCCCATTTTCTCAACTGGGAATTTGGGAGGTTGGACTAGATTACACTTAAGATCCCTTCCAGTTCTGTGTCCCTGTAGCTAAGTGTGACCCAACAGGATGAATGGCTGTAGCCTAATCCAGTGTGTCCCTGTGTTCCCTCTTCGGGCTGCAGTTGTGGTCAAATGGTCTTTTAGACAAAACTAGGGTGGCTGTTCCTAGGTCTATCTGAATTATTTTTTACTGTGGAAAAAATGTAGAGTGAAAAGCTTTTCTCTGATAAATGCCAGGAATTCTGTGCAGGAGAGTCCTGCTTGAGGGAGGAAGACTATGAGGAGACATTTTCTAGGTCCTCTTACCCTGGGCTGGCTTCCGGCTGCCTGCTCTGTCTCTCACTTTTCCTAGCACAGAATTTCCTTTCCTGTTTGAGAAAATAGTGCTGTCTCTATGGCAAGCATGATGCTTAGGGAGGAAGCCAGTTCCCTCTGCTAATTTGTCTAAGTGGCATTTCTCTGTCTGGGAAATGGGGTTGCCCAGGTCTCTCAAAGGCATCTCCAGAAACAAGTGGACACAGATTTACCCTCAGCTGATTAGTGGGGTGACCTGCACCCCCATCACCCCTGAGAAAGAGCATTTGCCTCCAAAAGGCTCTGTGGAAGCAGAGAAGCATTGGCACTACAGCAGAAGGGGAGGTGTAGAGGTTCAGCCAGCTCACCTCATCTCATGGATAAAAACCTGGGCCCTGAGTGGGTCAGTGGCTCTCCTAGGTCACACAGTTGATTTGCAATGAAGGGCATAGACTTTAATGTTACAATGAGACAGCTCAGCTGGCCCCCTGGGTGGGAGCTGAGCTTAATTTCATTCTTGAATCACATCATCAATTTCAGTCTCTGTCTCATTACAGGTGCCATCAGCCTCCCAGCATTACCGGGCTTGAGTCCCCCTCCCAAAACCCTGAAGTCTTCTGGGGGAAATGATTGGGCCAGTTATGTATTTCCAAACATACAAGTCCTACGGTGGGGAGGTGGGAGAGGAGGCATCCAGGGTTGTTTTTGTGGATTATGCAGTTACTGACCTAAATTTCATATTGGGGAGGGGAAAAAAAAGAACTGCCACAGGTAACACTGACATGTTGGAGAAAGTGTGGAGGAGATGAAATGCTGACTGGGGTCTTTGAAAATATTGTCTGTTTTAATTGGATGTGTCTCTTCAGAACTCACTGGTGGCAGGCCCATCACAGGCTTCTTTTAATCAGTGGAATCCACGTTTCCCCACTGCAGCCTTGCACAGAAGAGAGAACAAGGGGGCAGAGGCCGGGGGGAAGATGTGGTTCCAATTTGAAATATGGTAATTTGGGAAGAGGATTCTATTTCAAATAGAATTGCCAGGTTTCTTCTGCTTTGTGCCTTAGTGAGTAGATTTTTTGAAGGAGAAAGAAACTGTTCATCTTTTGGAGCAAGAGCCTGGAGTGACATGCTGACCTATTTTCTTTTCTTCTTCTACAATATACATGTGTGTATGGTGTCCTTTTCCAAGATTTCCAGCAGCAGAGTTCACTGTTCCCCAATCAAAGGGGCAGTACAGAGAGGAGACAGATAGGTACATGTGGCAAGGGCAGAAAAGGAAGGGCCACGCAAGAGTGGGAGCAGCCAAAAGGCTGAGATCTCACACCATGGGTCAGGATAGAGAATCTCTGACCAGAGTAAGGCTGGGATTGACCCTCATGTTCATTTATTCACTCAACAAACATTGGTTGGGCAGAGCTACTCCCTGTTAGGCCTTGGAACTCTCCCTTATGAGCCTTAAGGGCCCCCACACTACATGCCCAGCTCATCTTGGGACAAATCCAAACACTTGGGAAGGTCTCGGGACTAACAGAGGTGTCTGACGTGTGGGGGAGACCCCAAACACAGAGTACCATCAAAACCCTGTGGACCCCCCCAACACCATGGTCACGCTCTCAGTTAGATCCACTGCCCTCATCTGCACAAGATGCTATAACAGAATACCATAGACTGGGTG
Organism: Ateles fusciceps; assembly: GCA_036589455.1. Taxonomy (NCBI): domain Eukaryota; kingdom Metazoa; phylum Chordata; class Mammalia; order Primates; family Atelidae; genus Ateles; species Ateles fusciceps. The sequence continues at coordinate 7,505,595 of JAZHEH010002496.1, forward strand.
CTTTGTAAACAACATAACTTTGCTTTTTTCAGTTCTGGGGGCAGGAAGTCTAAGATCAAGGCATTGGCTGATTCAGTGTCTGGAGAGGGCCTGCTTCCTGGTTCATAGACAGCTGTCTTCTGGCTATGTCCCAACACGGTAGAACGGAAAGGATGCTCTCTGGGGCCTCTTGGATACTTATCCCATTCATGGAGAATCACCTCTTAAAAGCTCTGCCCCCTAATATCATCATTAGGAGGGGTTAGAATTTCAACATACACACGGAGGAATATAAACATTCAGTTTATAGCACCCACATCCTCAGGACAGCCTCAGAATCAATCAAGATTGAGAGACAGAGGTAGGAAGAAGCAGAAAGGGAGAGCGTTTGGGTTGGTTTGTTATATAACAGTGGATCACCAAAACAGATGGGAAGCCAACAGACTAAGGGTCAGCAACTTTTTCTGTAAAGGGCCAGGTAGGTATATTTTGGGATCTGCAGGTCAAATGATCTCTGTGGCAATCACTCAATTTGCCGTTAAAGTCAAAAGCAGCCACAGACCATGCGTAAACGAATGGGCATGACTGTTGCAATAGAACTTTACTTATGAAAACATGTGGCAGGCCAGATTCAGTGAGCCAATTGTAGTTTTCCAGCCTGCAATGGAGGGTTTGAAGCAGCGGACTGATATGCTCTTGCTTAGACCCAGAGAGCTCTTTCTGACAGCCATGTGGAGGACAGACTAAGTGGGGCAAGAGCTGAGGTGAGGCTGCCATCAGATGAGAGATGATGATGGCTCAGCCTAGGGTTTTACTAGTAAAAGTGGAATGATTTAATTGTAAATCTATGTTGGAGGTGGCACTGACAAGATTACTGAGACAGCTAAGCAAACAGCCAGTTGATGATTGCTTTGAGGCAAGTATACAAAAGGAATCTATGGGAACTTAGAGAAGGGGTACCCAGATTATGGAGATCATGACAGGCTTCCTGGAGGAGGCAACTGCTGAAAAGGAAATCGCCAGGGGGAAAGACCTGGAAGGATATTCTTCCAGGCAAGCAGAGTAGTAGCAGCTCATAATGGCTAAGCTTGGAGGAGTCCAGAGTGCCAGAAATAAGAGGTGACAGACTAATGACTCTGGAGGACAGGCGGTAAGCAGATCTTGAAAGCTCAAGAGGCCATTCCCTGCAAGATTAAAGATGGACCAGCCAGCTGAGAGTCACCAGTCCTTTCCCAGGGTTTCTTCCCAACCATTCTTTCCAAGACTGCCTTAGGACATCTTTCCACTGTGAGTTTTGAAGCTTTGCTCTACAAAGGGAGCTTAGATGTGTTATCAGGAGCCCTGGCTGCTACACTTAATAGGTATGGGTCATATTGCAGGTTCTGCTGACTCTCAGTTTCCTCATCAGTAAAGTGGCCGAAATAACAATCTCATGGAGTGGTTGGAAAGACCAAATGCATATAAAAATGCTTTGCAAATGCCACAGAAATGCCAGAGTTTAAGGTGACAATATTGATTATTAAAACAGCATTCTACCTCTCCTATGAGTTTATTTTTTTTTTTCTTATTCTATACCCTCACAATTCTCGCCTGATTATTTTTCTGGGTTATGGGAAAAACTCTTTGTTCCTTGCTCCAAAATTCCATGGGGATATGGTCACCCCGCCCCACCTCTGGGAAGAAAGCCGTTTTAGCTTCGTTTGCTTCCTCCAGGATGCCGAGGAACTAGCATGGATGTTTCTCCAGCAGTCCTCAACTTGACCTTGAAGCCATTGCTGCAGGCTGGCCGTCCCAAGGAGCAATCCCCCACCACTCCCCTTATCCCCCACCACCAGCAGAGTCCTCCTCATCCTGCAGCTAGCAATTCCTCTCAGAGAAAGCACTTTTCCAAGAGATAGGTAAATGGCCTTGGGGTGCTCTGCAGAGCTTACCCTTCATCTCTCTCCCTTTTGTTCTATTTCTCTCATGGCATTTCAGAAAACTTTGCAGAAGGCCCGTGTGTATGTGCCATTTCAGTTCCATGGCTCAGTGCACAGCGTGGTTTGACAGCCTACCTGATGCAGGTTAACCCTCCATGTTGCTCCATAACCTGCAGCTGTTCCAGGCTCAGTCCAGAGACACAGTCCTCGGCTCAGTGCAGACCTTCATCCCTGAGTCCACAGCACTACACAGCTCCTAGGGCAGCTGCTCGTGCAGACTTTAATGTGAGTAATGTGCCATTGCTCACTCTTTCTTAACCATGTGTTTTTATGGTGACTGTCAGAGCTCAGAATCTGACCTCTTGAACTGACCAAGTGTTTAGAGTCTGGTAATTTAACGGCTTTAATAGAGAAGGCACAGACTTTGCATCAGCCTGACCTAGGTGCTAACCCCAGAACCAGCCCCAGCAGGCTAAGAAACCTAGGCAATCTCTTTTTGCTCATGAGGGAATAATACTTACTCTATGGGGTTGTTGTGAGGACAAAGTTTCAAATATGGAGCTTATGTTACAAATAAAGAGAGTGAAGCCACAGAGGTTGAGGGGTGGCTTGAACATAGTGTTCTGACACCAGCTGGCATGTGATGGGTACTCAATAAATGCTTGATCAATTGAGAAATCACATCAGGCCCTCACATGGTAATTCTGTGGGAATTTTATTTTACTTGTGTAATTGTGAATGTTAGTGTGAATTACTTTTATAATCAGAAAAAAAGTTCAATAAGCATTATTAAATAAATGCAAGCAAAAAAGCAAGAGACACTAGTAACAGGCAGAGATGAATTTGACAGTATGAATTATATATGAATTAGGAAACTGGAAGTGATTTGGAGTCTTCCTTTGTTGAACTTTGGAACTAGTTCTCATGATTTTCCCTCCACATGGCTATTTCTTGCCCCCAAAGAGTCCATGGTCTAGAGGAGAGAAAGCCTGAAAAATCAATCTATGTGATAAGGGCAGTCATCTACGGGGACAGAGGAAGGGTTGCAAGCTGGCCTGGGAGGCTAGGGGCTGGTAGGTTAGAAGCAGCCCCACAGAGGCATGGACAAGTAAGCCAAGTTGTGACTCGTGACCAGGGGTTATCCTGGTGAAGGAGGGGCAGGTTGCTGTGGGGTCAGCATGGCACATGCAGTGGCAGGGAGCGTGGCTGTTTGATCTGGACAAGTCACTAACCTCTTTGGCCTCAACACTATCTTCTGTAAAATGAAAGGGCTGGACCAGTTTCTCTGGTTCTCAATCCTGTTTACAATATACAATGATCTGGGCCATTTAAAAAAAAATCAAAGTCCAAGGCTCTCCTTGTATCAATTAAATCAGAAGCACTAGTGATGGGATCCAGGTGATGGTAATTTTTTTATGGTATCATTAATGATTTTTATTTTATTTGTTTGTACATTCTAAGTTTCTATAACAAACCTTTATCATTTTTTTAAATAAGAGAAAAAATAATAAAAGTTAGTCCCCCAGATTAATAACATGTAGCACTGCTGAAAGTGTGGAAAATGACCACTATCTCATACCACAGGTAGGAAGAAAACTTGCTAAATGTTTTTCTGAATTATCTTGGCAATGCAATAAGTATCATAAGCATTAAAATGTTGCAGAATACCTGGACTCAGCAATTTCATTTCTAGCCATTTATCCAGGTGAATTTCTTTTTTTCCTTTTGAGATGAAGTCTTGCTCTGTCCACCATGGCTGGAGTGCAGTGGTGCAATCTTAGCTCACGGCAACCTCCACCTCCTCCACAATCCGTACCTCCCCCCAACTTTTTTTTATTATACTTTAAGTTCTGGGGTACATGTGCAGATAGTGCAGCTTTGTTATGTAAGTATACACATGCCATGGTGGTTTGCTGCCTCAGGTGATGGTATTTTTAAAGGGCTCCATGTAGTTATCATGTACAGCCAGGATTGTGGACCACTGGACTAGAAGTTTGCTAAGTTGCTTTCTGACCGTTCCTCTGACAGCATGTCTTTGAGGTTGAGATAAACATCTTTAACTTTTTCAATAATAAAAATTTAGCATTATAAGGACACATGCACACGAATGTTCATTGCAGCACAGTTTACAATAGCAAAGACCAGGAACCAACCCAAATGCCCATCGATGATAGACTGGACAGGGAAAATGTGGCACATATACACCATGGAATACTATGCAGCCATCAAAAACGATGAGTTCATGTCCTTTGTAGGAACATGGATGAACCTGGAAACCATCATTCTCAGCAAACTGACACAAGAACAGAAAATCAAACACCGCATGTTCTCACTCATAGGCGGGTGTTGAACAATGCGAACACATGGACACAGGGAGGGGAGTATCACACACTGGGGTCTGTCAGGGGGAAAAAGGGGGAGGGACAGCAGGGGGTGGGGAGTTGGGGAGAGAGAGCATGGGGAGAAATGCCAGACATAAGTGATGGGGGAGGAAGGCAGCAAATCACACTGCCATGTGTGTACCTATGCCACAATCTTGCATGTTCTTCACATGTACCCCAAAACCTAAAATGAAATAAAAAATATATATTAAAAAAAATCAGTCTCAAAAAAAAAATTTAGCATTATAAAACAAATCAAAAATAACAAACTGATTTCTTTAAGCCACTTACAATTAATGTGAGAGTGGTGGAAGAAAAAACAACAAAAGGGTTAGAAGAGCGAGACAGAAATCTTGCTTCCACAGGGAAGTTAACTGCTATAGTCAATGATTACATAAAAAGAAGCTGGAAACATGCTCACTCAGGAACATTTACCACACACTGCTCATTTCAAGGTTACTTCGGTCTTCTCCCAGGACTGTGGACTCAGCAGCGCATTAATCAAATGTAGAGACATAAGCCATAGTCCTCATCATAGTAACCAGGCTGCCTCAAATGTGCCCATGGATAGCTAACTGGTTATATTAGTTTACTAGAGCTGCTGTAACAAAGTCTCACAAACTGAGGGGCTAAACACAGAGTTTCTTCTCTCTTGCTTCTGGAGGCAGAAGTCTAGAAACGAGGTCTAAGAGATAGTCTAAAAGCGAGGCTGTGTTCTCTTGGATGACTCTAGGAGAGAATCTGTTCTGTGCTTTCTCTTAGTTTCTGGTGGAGCCAGCGATGTTCAGCATCCCTTGGCTCGTGGACACATCACTCCCATTTCTGCCTCTGTCATCACATGGTGTTTCCCCTGTGTGTCTTCACATTGTCTTCCCTCTGTGTATGTAGGTGTTTGTATCTCTTCTTTTCTTATAAGGACACCAGTCATATTGGATTGGGACCCAACCTAATGACCTCATCTTAACTTGATTATATCTGCAAAGACCTGATTTCCAAATATAGTCATGCTCACAGGTACTGAGGGTTAGACATCAGCATATCTTTTTGGAAGGCATACCTCAATTCATAACAGCAGCCTACTTAAGCGATTTGGTGAAGGCCTTGGGCAGTTCAGAAAATCATCAGTCAAAGGAGTTGTTGACCTGAAATACTTGATCTTTGAATTGACCAATGAAGCAAGATGATGAACTGACTAGGCACAATTTCAGTTTTCATAGCTGATAGGGTGATTATTTTCATTTACTTTTTAAAGTTCACTTGAAAATTATTTCAGTAGCTTTAGGGATACAAGTGGTTTTTTGCAAGAGTGATTAAAGAACAAGAACGCAACAACAATAACAAAAATCTGACCCAGCTTGGTATGTAAAAAATGCAAACTTACAAGGTAGAAAAATTATGGGAGGATTATTTCCCATATTTACATATTTACTCCCATTATTACAGAGGAGTGCTTTGAGTTATAAAAATGTTTTTCTACTTAGTCATAGACCAATATTTAGACACCATTTTATACTTTATACATCATTTTCATATTTATCCGTTATCCAGATAATCTTCTCAATAACCCTATGAGTTAGAAACCATGAACCCATTTTACAGAAGAGGTGAAGAGGCTCCCTTATAAATGGGAGAACCAGGGCTCTGCACAGCCTAGTACACAGCAGGAGCTCTCTTTGCCCCCCCCAAACCCCCTTTCAGGGTCCTGTGAAGAGTAAGTTTTCCTCATGCATTTTACATTAGTGAATTTATGGAATGTTGATCTGCAGCTTTTTTGGAAACATATTTACCATGTAAAACAAAACTTACCTCTGCTCATGGCCAACCCTAAAGCACTATAAAAAAGAATTGGATTTTTTTGAAGAAAAGAGAAAAGGGCTTAGAAATTTTTACTCAGAGATTGATGAATTTAGTTTTCTATCAATAGTCTTGGTGACAGACAATATCTGTTGTTATGACCACCTAATGCTGGTCTCTCCAATTACTGACTCCTACTATTTAAAGCAGCAGACTGGTGATTTTCTTTCTTTTTTTTTTTTTTTTAAAGAGTTGACAATTTTATTTTCACATTTCCCAATACAAATGAAAACTGCATCTCTTTTGCCCACCTCTCCCCCTCCAAAACTATTCTCTTTGATTGGACAGGGGGAGCAAGTCTTCCTTATGCTGTTTAGAAAACCCAGCATCACAGCAGCATGATCTCCTGGTGAAGCAGAACAGGTAATATAAAACTGATAGAATGAGGCCTCCCCTCTATCCTTATCTGTCTGGTCATTCTAGGAGTCATTCTAGGCCGAGTGGGCACCATCATGGGACAAGCAGGAGGTCTCATCATTGGGGGCCCAGGCATCATTGGCATATGGCCTCCAATGGGTGGCCTCATTCCAAGAGCAGGTCTCACTGGCATCATCCCAGGAGGAGGAGGGCCCATCATTGGCAACATGGGAGGGCCCCCCATATGGGGTGCTGGCATCATACCAGGGCAAGGAGGACCCGGAAGACTTGGGGGAGGTGGTATCATCGCCCCTGCAGGAGGAGGAGCAGAGAATGGAGTAGGAGGTATCTTTCCTTATTGAAATGCAGCCATTGTTTTGTCAATCAGGCTCTGAGCCTGCTCTTCCATCATTTCTGATAGTAGTCGTTCACATTCTCTCTGTGTTTCCTACCACTGCAGTGTGTCTTTCTCACAGATGGAGAGTCATGGGTGAGGTATGTATCGCAGTAGTCATAATAAAACTTGGGCATGTTGCTCTGCAAGCCGTTGGCCACTCTGTCCAGACTGGTGATTTTCTATTGACTTTTGACGGTAAAATTGGCATTAGGTCAGTTTGTTTTCTCTGACTAATTTGGAAAGACGTCACATTTCAAAAAAAGATTTCATTATGAATGAACTTTCCATTTGGGAAACCAGTATCACAAAAGAGCCTGTGACAATTATGCTGCTCTTAATATATTTCTCACCTTTTCTTGCACCTCACTCACTTCAGTGAGGGTATACAATACCTCAGTAGGCAAGGAGGTGGAGTGCAAAAATCACATAGGGTCTTATAAATCGAGGTAAGGTCTTTGGCTTCTACTCTGGGAAATACAGCGATTTTTAACAATGGAGGACTTAAGAGGTTTTTGAACAAAGAAGTGACATGATATATGTTTGAAAGGACCACTTTGGCTGCTGGTTTCAGAATAGACAGTAGGGTTTGTGGGTTTGTGGCAGGTGTTTAAAAAAGAAAATGAATTAGGATGCTCTTGTATAGTCCAGGAGAGATATGAGATTGGCTTGAGCTAGGGTAGCAATGGTGAAGAATGGCTGTATTCTGCAGAGATGTTGAAGTTAGAGCTAACAGAATTTCCTGATCGATTGGATATGAGGCATAAGAGAAAGAAAGGAGTTAAGGATGACTCCAGGATTTTCTCTAGGTAACTACAATGATAAAGTTGTCATCAACTAAGCTGTGCAGAGCTGAAACTGGTTTGAAGGAGAAGATAGAACTTTGGAGGCATTTCACATTTGAGACGTCTACTAGATCATCTACATGTGTATTGTTGTTAGGAGTTCAGGGACATTGTTAGCACATAGGAGAAATGTAAGCCTGGAGACTGGGATGAGACATCATCAGAGAAGAATGTAGAGATAGAAAGTAGACTAAGGGAGGCCCTAACTACTCTGACATATAAAGGCTGGAGAGATAAGGAAGAACCAACAAAGGGCATTGAGAAAGAGTCACCAGTGAGGAGGGAGGAGAACCAGGCAACCATAGTGTCCCAGAAATACAAAAGGAAGAAATGGGATCCACTCTGCCCAAAGATGTGGAGTCTGTGGATTGCTTTTCAAATTTAGTGACGGGAGGCCATCATAGAATAGGTTTTCAACATGTAGGGCTGTGCCTAAAGATCTGTGTCCAGAAAATTCATCATGAAACCATCAAGAATCCCTGAATTTGCAAATTATTGTCTAACAATTTTCCCCATTGTTTAATTTATTCAACACCTTTTTTTTTTCTTTTTTAAATAAATTTTATTATTTTCTTTTAAGATGGGGTTTCACCATGTTGGTCAAGCTGGTCTTGAACTCCCAAACTCAAGTGATCCGCCCGCCTTGGCCTCCAAAGTGCTTGGATTACAGGCGTGAGCCACCACACCCGGCCTCAACACCTTTTAAAAGCTAAGAGTAATCACATTTTTAAAATGTCTTTATAGTCTTTATGCCTTTTCACCAACTTCCGAAATCACCAGTGCTACTTGAGTTCTCTATTTTCTATTTCATTCTGTTAGGTTAGAATCTGTGTTTGATTCCTAACTTCACTTGCTAGTTGTGTAAATGTGGGAAAATTTCATCTCTTAAGTGTCAAATTCCTTACGTCTAAAAATGGGACTTGTAGTAAGCACTCATGGGAATTTTGTGGGGGTTAAATGAGAAGATACTTGTGCAGCATTAATTAGGTGGCATTGTAGGGGTAAACCAAGTGTTTCATCCCTCCATGAGATTACTGCCCATATGACCAAGAGCACAGAGGACAAATCACACTGAGAGGCAGATGCTGGGTGGTTGCCTAGGTTCCCTCAACAGCTATTGACCACTTCCTAGAAACCCACCTCCCAGCATATGTAATCCAAACTGGAGTACTACAAAATTAGCAAAGATTTATATGTAATGGATGCTCCATTTGCTTGACAATATTTGGAATTTAAACCTGCAAATGCTAATAAAGGCCAACTACATTGAGTGAGTGCATGAAGGAACAGGTGGGGAAGGAGGACTGTAGTAATTAGTTCTGCTTGAGTGTGTTTTCCCAGAAGACCCTTAGATTTAGTCTTGATGACTTAAGGAAGAAAAATAAAACAAAAAAAAAGTATTCCAGGTCAAGTGAACATAACGTGCAAATGTACAATCTTTAAAGAACATGTTCTTTATAGGTAAACAGTTCAGTAGGACCAGAGCCAAGGGTAATAGGGTCAGGAGAGGGAGTCGGGGAGTGGGTAATGGAGCAGAGTTGAAGCTGGAGAAGAAGGCAGGGGTCACATCAGTGAGATCCCGTGGGTTGTGCTAAGCGGGTGGACTTTTTCCTGAACGGAAGTGACTAGAGTCCTTGCATGGCTTTATGTAGGAAATGGCATGGCCATGTTTGTATTTTAGTGCTATCACTTAGCCAAATGGAAGACGGTCTAGAGAGGAGAGGACAGTGGGACAAAAGGCTGCTGACATTGTTTCTTGTTCCTTCTGTTTGACACATCTCATTTCTCTCCAATCTCCAGAGATAGTATGCAAATATTCTTCTATTATATACTTTAAAAAATTCTCAGTTCAAATGTTATCACTCTATTCTCTATTATATTGTTTATGTTCTTCACAGACACCCCCTGAAATTGCCCTAAGGGATTTCCTTTGCCTTCTTTATTACTATTCCAATAAGTGCTCCAAAAGTTCTAAATAACGGTTGCAGCTTCTGCACAGTTAGTGATTCCAGCCGGAGGAGTAGATGTCATGATGGTGCCTCCTCCCACCGGCCCCCCATCTTCTGCCTATCACTGGGGATCCCTGTGAGCACAGGCCATATGAGTTGAGTACTAAAGATCTTCCAATTAAGACTTCCCCATACTCTGAACCGCAAGAAGTTACCATCTGGGGACCTTGATTTTCCCTCTGGTATAATTAAGACTCTCAAAACGACTCTCCTTGGGATTTAGAGTACAATTATTTTGAGATAATTCCTCCTAAAATGAGCTTCTGTGATTAAACAGCAGCCACTTTGGAGTTTGTGTGCGGGCTCAGAGGCCTGCCCCACTTTCTGGCACCTTCTTTTGGTTCTTGATTGGCAAAGCTGCTTCTCCCCCACCTGCTCCTGCTGCGTCTTCCTCAGCACACAGCTGTTGAGAGCAAACATTCACTGTCCTTGGCCTAATAAGTAACTTCAGAGTCTCTCAACCTTCTATTGAAAGTCAGCTCGCTTCATTCTGACCCCAGCGTTCTTCCTATCAAATCTCACACATGTTCTGATTTACTTATAATTAGCCAAATGCATGACCTTCCCCAGAAACCCCTGCAGCCTATTTGCAGTCTCCTCCCTGAGGTCTCTCTGAAGCTGACAACATTGCCACTAGTCACTTCTCACATGCTCAGACTTGCTGAGATTTCAAGCTTCTCAAGACTCCTTTCTCCCAAGAATTTCAATATTTGATTTCTTTTGAATATCTTTTGTTAGTGCTACCTTGATTACATACTTTTCCAGTTCCCAGAATCTTCCACAATTACATGGAGTAATAGAATTGCCAAACTGACTTCTAGAGGTCCTTCTGTCTTTTCTGCCTCTGGGCAGAACAGTAAAGGTACAAAGTATTTTGCCAAGGACAATAACACAAAATACCTGGCAGGGCACAAAACGTGTGTGTGCATGGCTGAGAATAGCCTGGGAACCCACATACAACATAAGCAATTAATAGAGAAGCACACAATCTTCTCTGTGGATCTGGGTCAGAGCCAAGGAGGAACTACAGCACAATTTGTGCATTTCCCAGTAAGTTTATAATTTTTTTTTTAAAGGAAGGAATAAGACAGTTCTTTTTTCTTTGTCTTTCTCAGAATACTGTATCTGGAAAGAAGAAAAAGATTATAGATAAAGACCAACCTCTGGCTAATACTAAGATTAGCGAATTCATCTTGATATTTGCCTCAAGTTCTTACTAATTATCCTAGAAAAATAAGACGTAACTGACAACAAATACAGCAAAGTTAACATTAAAAACAGGATATTTGTAAATTTTCAATTATGTAAATGATTAGTAGCTGGCCTTATTGAGCTAAGGGTTTGACATTAAGGGAGTGAGGGAGACAGGAGAGCTGAACATAACCAGGCTTTCTCGCTGGGCACTCAGACTGTCTTGCTCTTTAAATATCTAAAGCTACTGATAAAGCACATAGAATGTATTCCCATTCAAGTATAAATGAAGAACGACAACTTAAAATATGTATCTGTTTTTGAACAATGATCAAAACTAGCTAAAAGTAGACTCACTGAATAATGGCAAGGAGGAATTTGGGACAGTGCACTGCAAATCAGAAAGAAATCATGAAAGGTTGCCTGTGGCTCTCTCCTGCTGTGAGCTGGGTAAGGTAAGGCCTGTCTGGAGAGTTCTCAGCCACTTAGGATTTCCTGAACACTGTTTCACACTTACATGTTCCATGGTAGGTTAACTGTGTGGAGGGAGAGCTTTTGTTTTTATGGTGTATGAGGAAGCGTGTGGTATCTGTAAGCAACCATTTACTTTTGTTAACAAGATTGGGTTTGAGCAGAGAAAGAGAGCCAGATTAAGAGTGAAGTATTAGCTGTAATTCCTGGAAGAAAAGTGTAAACTGGCAACTTAAATAAAAGCAGGGCATGTAAAAGTAAATGAGTAGAGTGAATTTGAGCACAGTTAGACAGAAAATAATACAAAGACTTTCTGCAGACAGAAAATAATACAAAGACTTTCTGCGGTGTGGTTTAAGTAGTAGGGGGCGACTGCATAAAGGTGGAGAAGGGGGAGGGGCTGAAAGTAAATGTGTGAGGTGTAAAGAGAAAACTCTGGAGGTTTTGAGAGCTAGAGGGTAAATGGGGCATAGCCTGTGATTTTGAGGGATTTTAAGAGTATTAGGGCAGCAGCTGCTGCTGTGCGTTGTCATGAGGGCCAGCCCAGGACTGTTAGGTTAAGTTGTTTGGATAAAAGGCTACAGGCCATGGGCCTGGCTCCTATGTGAGAATTCCAACGGCACAGCCCTGGATTTTAGCAATATATAATGAAAAAGTGTTGAGATAGGTTGGGGGAGAACTAGGGAGGGAGCATTTTTTAGAGCTGTTTTTTAAGGAGTGAAAGGAGGAGTGAGGAAAGGATTTAGGATTAACAGGGTTGGGTAAGTTTTCTTTAGTGAGTTTATACAATGGCTTAGTAAGAATAGCAAAACCTGGTATCCAGAGGTGAAAGTAGCAACCACACCCAGGAAGGAGAGAAGCTGTTGTTTGGTGGATGGGGTTGGGGTTTGGGAAATTAACTGGATACGGTTGGCAGGTAGAGCCCATGTATGCTGGTGAAAGATTGTAACAGATGGGGGAAGAAATTTGGGCTTTGGAAGGGGATACACGATACCCCTTTGAGTACAGATGCTGAAGAAGCAGGAGGGTGAATTAAAAGGCCATGTTGCAATAGATGGGTGGTAACAGGCTTTACTTTTAAAGCCTCTGTGGGATGGGGTACTGGGGCTGGGCAGCGTAAGGGTGGTTAGGTTTTAAGGGGATGATGAGGGGTGAGTGACTTGTAGCAATGGATGGGAAGGTGGTGTTTTACACCCTAGAGTTAAGATTGGGGAACATAAGGGGAGCTACTGAGGGAGGTATGGGTTTGGGGAGGAGGGTGGCAGTGAGGTGTGGCTGTAGCCCAGGAATAGTTAAGGAGGCAGACAGTTTTGCTAGGATAGCTCAGCCTAACAGGGGAACTGAATAAGTGGGGATGATTAGGAAAGAATGTGGAAAGGAGTGCTGGCCTAATTGACACCAGACCTGGGGGAGTTTTGAGAGGCCTGGAGGCCTTGCCGTGCAATTCCCACAACAGTTATGGAGGCCAGGGAGACAGGCCCTTTAAAAGAAGGCAGCGTGGAGTGGGCGGGTCTGTGCTGATTAAGAAGGGGGATGGACTTACCCTTCATGGTAAGAGTACCCGAAGTTTGGCGTCCGTGATGGTCCAGGGGGCTTCCGAGATGCTAGGGCAGCATTAGTCTTAGCCACCAAGTTGAGGATTGCAGCTTCAGGAGCTCTGGGAGCAGCAACGTGAGTTGGACAGTTAAGCTTCTGTGGGGGCCCCACACAGATGGGGCAGGGCTTAGGAGAAATCCTGGGCTGCGGGCATTTCTTGGCCCAGTGGACAGGTTTCTGACACTTAAAGCAAGGTCTGGGAGGGGCGGCTGGACGCGCTGCAGTTTGGGGTACTTTGAAGTGTCTGTGAGCTGGTGGTGCGGCTGGGGTTTGTCTTACGGGAAGAGGCAAGCATTTGTAATTCTGAGATGCGCTGTCGCCAGGCAGATTTTTCCCTGTTATTGAACACCTTGAAGGTGAGGTTGCTTAATTCCTGTTGTGGGGTTTGAGGGCCAGATTTTAATGTTTGTACCTTTTTGTAATGTTGGGGTTGATTGGGTGATAAAATGCATATCAAGCGTTTTTTAGGGGTGAGAGTAGAAGTAAGGATGACATTTAAGTTACTCCAGGTGAGATGATAGGACTGGGTTAAGTAGTGGAGGATTTAATGAAAAGGAGCCTAACCAGTGGCCAATTTGGAAAGGTTGGATAAAGGAGAAGGAATGTGCACCCCCAACTATGCCTTTGGCTCCAGCCACCTCTGGAAGGGGAATTGTTGGGGGAGGGCAGAGGAGGTAGCTGTGGGACTAAACTGTATGCTGGCCATGTATGAGGTGGGGGAGGTGACAGGAGGGGCATAAGGAGGTGGGTTGTGGGCAGAGGAAGAGGAGGAAGGCTCTGGGAGGTGGGGTTAGGTTTTGGAATAGGGCCTGATTTGGACAGGTGGGGGAGGAGGAAAGGTTGGAAGGGTTGATGGACAAGGAGGATTCTGGCTTACTGGCAGAGGAAGGAGAAGGAAGATGGAAGGGAGAGGAGCAGAGATTAAGGAGGGGATTGGTGTGTAAAAAAATGCGTGGACATAGGGAATTTCAGACCATTTGCCCATGTTTCGACAAAAATTGTCTAAATTTTGTAAAATAGAGAGGTTGAAAGTGCCATTTTTTTGCCAATTAGAGCCATTGTTTTACTTGTATTGTGGCCATGCAGTGTTACAGAAGGAGATGAGACCTTTGGGTTTTAGGTTAGGAGACAGTTGAAGAGGCTTGAGGTTCTTTAGAACACAGGCCCGCGGAGAGGAGGGAGGGATAGAGGACGGGCGATTGCCCATGGTTCTGGAAAGGCAGCAGAGACAAGGAAAATGGGCATGCAACCCAGCCGCTTAACAGGAGTCCCTAGTTGAGCCTGGGTTGAACCTCGTTGTTGGTGAGCAGTCACAGAGAGCATCTTTTACATTGACCTGCCACCAATATTGGCCGTGAGCCTGGTGGGCAAGTGACTAGGGTGAACGTCTCCATGATAGTCAAACCCCCTGGGGAAACTGGGTCCCCCGGATCCGTGACCTACGTAGGATTTTCTGGTTATGAACCTCATGGAAGAACTTGGTCTACCTGATTTTCCTTGTCTGCGGTGGAAGAACGACAAAACTGAAAGGGGGAGGAAGTGGAAAGGAAAAGACAAAAGGATGGGAAAGCAAACAAGAGAGACTGCTTACCAAAATAGCCACTGGTGTGCGTCTGTGGGCTGGTCTGATGACCCCAGGTCGGTGGGTAGATCTCTTCATGGAGGGGAGCACAAGAGCAGGGGACTCAGGTTTGGTCTCCAGTAGGAGTTCCCCTGTCCCGGGTTTCCAGCACCAAATGTTGAAAGATGTGCGCTTTGAATGAAGAGACCTTCCAAACAGGCTTTGTATGAGCAACATGGCTGTTTATTCACCTGGGTGCAGGTGGGCTAAAGTCGCAAAGGGTATTAGCAAAGGGCAGTGGGATAGCATTTGGTTTTATAGGTTTGGGTAGTTTTTTTGCGGGGGGAGGGGTTGCAGAGTAAGTTCAGATACAGTGGTGGGGTTGGGTGAGAGGTATTTACGTTATCATAGGAACAGTTAAGATGGCAGAGTTGGGTGAAAGGTATTTATATTATCATAAGAACAGTTAAGATGGCAAGGTTGGGGTGAAAGGTATTTACATGATCATAAGAACAGTTAAGATGGCAGGATTGGGTGAGGGGCCTGTCTGGGGAAGCTCTGCTTGGCAATTAGGGACAATGGCGAATGCAGGCAGTGGGTGGGAGACATTAGCCAAGGCAAGCAGGACTTTAGACTTTCAGGCTCCAGGCTTGCGTATGGAGACCTGACAGTAGGCACTTACTATCTTTTGGCTGTCTTTAAACAGGTACTTCAGGTTCTCCACAGGTTGACAGGTGTACTGGCTGGTGGGAACTTTGGGTTCCTGCTCTGGAGCTTCTGGTATTGGTGACTTGATCCTTGAACGATGTAGCCAGCTATCTAATCCTAGTATTTTGACTGCAGAAGACATGGCCAGTATTACTGAAAATGGTCCCCTCTATTTGGGTTGTAATTGTTGGGCAGGTGATTCTTCCTTCCATGTTTTAACAAGCACCTTGTCTCCTGGCCTGATTTTGAGTTGCTGGTTAGTTCCAGGTGTGAGGAGCCTTTGAATTCCAAACTCTTGTAAATCCTGCTGAAATTGTCCTGGGTTGACTAGGTGTTTAATTAAACCAGCTGTTTCTGGGTCAGTAATTAAATCGTTAAGAATGGGCCTCTGTATAACGTTTTGTATGGACTGATATTAATTTTTGCACTAGGGGTATTACAAATTCTTAAAAGGGCTGTGAGCAATAAGCTAACCCAAGTTTCTGATGTTTTCTGACCTAGTTTAGCTAGTGCTTGTTTTAGAGTTTATTTAGCCCTCTCTACTTTTCAAGAGGATTGAGGCCTCCAGGCTGAATGTAAATCGTATTTTATTCCAAGAGCCTTAGCAACCCCTTGAGTTATTTGGGAGATAAAGGATGGGGCATTGTCACTTTGGAGACTCTGAGATAACCCAAACTGGGAAGTTATTATTATTATTTTTCCAGATAAAAATGTTCACACCAGCTTTATTTGTAGTAGTCCGAAACTGAACACTACCTAAATGTTTATCAACAGTAAAATGGGTACATTGTGGTAGATGCAAACAATCCAATACTACACAGAATTAAAACTCACAACATGGGTGAATTCCATAGACATATGGAGTGAAAGGAGCTAGATACAAATGAGTACATATAATATGAATCAATTTTGATGAAATAAATAATTCATGGAGATACAGGTCAAATAGAGGTTGCCCATGGTAGTGGGAGGAGCAGAAGGGTGCCTGCTAGGGGAAATGTTTTCCTTTCCTTTTTCTACATTTTATTGCGTTTTAGGTTTTGGGGTACATGTGAAGAACATGCAAGATTGTTGCATAGGTACATACAGGGCAATGTGGTTTGCTGCGTTCCTCCGCCTCACCTATATCTGGCATTTTTACCCATGTTATCCCTCCCCAACTCCCAATCCCCCACTCTCCTTCCTCTAGTTCCCCCATACAGACACCAGTGTGTAAAGTTCCCTCCCTGTATCCATGTGTTCACATTGTTCAACACCCACCTATGAGTGAGAACATGCAGTGTTTGATTTTCTGTTCCTGTGTCAGTTTGCTGAGAATGATGGTTTCCAGGTTCATCCATGTCCTACAAAGGACATGAACTCATCGTTTTTTATGGCTGCATAGTATTCCATGGTGTATATGTGCCACATTTTCCCTGTCCAGTCTATCATCGATGGGCATTTGGGTTGGTTCCAAGTCTTTGCTATTAAAACAGTGCCGCAGTGAACATTTGTGTGCATATGTCCTTATAATAGAATGATTTATAATCCTCTGGATATATACCCAGTAATGGGATTGCTGGGTCAAATGGAATTTCTATTTCTTAGGTCCTTGAGGAATCGCCACACTGTCTTCCACAATGGTTGAACTAATTTACCCTCCCACCAACAGTGTAAAAGTGTTCCTATTTCTCCACATCCTCTCCAGCATCTTTTGTCTCCAGATTTTTTAATGACCGCCATTCTAACTGGCATGAGATGGTATCTCAATGTAGTTTTGATTTGTATTTCTCTAATGACCAGGTGACGAGCATTTTTTCATGTTTGTTGGCCACATATATGTCGTCTTTTGTAAAGGTTGTTCATATCCTTTGCCCACTTTTGAATGGGCTTGTTTTTTTCTTGTAAATCTGTTTTAGTTATTTGTAGATTCTGGATATTAGCCCTTTGTCAGATGGGTAGATTGCAAAAATTTTTTCCCACTCTGTTGGTTGCCGATTCACTCTAATGATTATTTCTTTTGCTGTGCAGAAGCTGGGGGAGTTTGATTAGGTCCCATTTGTCTATTTTGGCTTTTGTTGCCAATGCTTTTGGTGTTTTAGTCATGAAGTCCTTGCCTATGCCTATGTCCTGAATGGTTTTGCCTAGGTTTTCTTCTAGGGTTTTTATGGTGTTAGGATCTTATGTTTAAGTTTTTAATCCATCTGGAGTTAATTTTAGTGTAAGGTGTCAGGAAGGGGTCCAGTTTCTGCTTTCTGCATATGACTAGCCATCTTTCCCAACACCATTTATTAAACAGGGAATCCTTTCCCCATTGCTTGTTTTTGTGAGGTTTGTCAAAGATAAGATGGCTGTAGATGTGTGGCATTGCCTGTGAGGTCTCTGTTCTGTTCCATTGGTCTATAGCTCTGTTTTGGTACCAGTACCATGCTGTTTTGATTACTGTAGCCTTGTAGTATAGTTTGAAATCAGGTAGTGTGATGCCTCCAGCTTTGTTCTTTTTGCTTAGAATTGACTTGGCTATGCAGGCTCTCTTTGGTTCCATATGAAGTTTAAGGTGGCTTTTTCCAGTTCTGTGAAGAAGGTCATTAGTAGCTCGATGGGGATAGCATTGAATCTATAAATTAGTTTGGGCAGTATGGCCATTTTCACGATACTGACTCTTCCTAACCATGAGCATGGAATGTTTCTACATCCGTTTGTGTCTTCTCTTATTTCGTTGAGCAATGGTTTGTAGTTCTCCTTGAAGAGATCCTTTACATTCTTTGTTAGTTGTATTCCTAGGTATTTTATTCTCTTTGCAGCAATTGTGAATGGCATTCTTCTCGATTTGGCTTTCTTTAAGTCTGTTATTGGTGTATAGGAATGCTTGTGATTTTTGCACATTGATATTGTATCCTGAGACTTTGCTGAAGTTGCTTATCAGTTTCGGGAGATTTTTGGCTGAGACAATGGGGTCTTCTAGATATACAATCATGTTGTCTGCAAGTAGAGACAATTTGAGTTCCTCCTTTCCTATTTGAATACCCTTTATTTCTTTTTCTTGCCTGATTGCTTTGGCTAGAATTTCCAATACTATGTTTAATAGCAGGGGTGAGAAAGAGCATCCTTGTCTAGTGCCAGATTTCAAAGGGAATGCTTCCAGTTTTTGCCCATTCAGTATGATATTGGCTGTGGGTTTGTCGTAAAAGCTTTTATTATTTTGAAATACATTCCATCAATACTTCGTTTATTGAGAGTTTTTAGCATAAAGCGCTGTTGAATTTTGTCAAAGGCCTTCTCTGCATCTATTTAGATAATCACGTGGTTTCTGTCTTTGGTTCTGTTTATGTGGTGAATTATGTTTATAGACTTGCATATGTTGAACCAGCCTTGCATCCCTGGGATGAAGCCTACATGATCGTGATGAACAAGCTTTTTGATGTGCTGTTGCAATCGGTTTGCCAGTATTTTATTGAAGATTTTTGCATCTATGTTCATCATGGATATTGACCTGAAGTTTTCTTTTCTTGCTGAATCTCTGCCGAGTTTTGGTATCAGGATGATGTTGGTCTCATAAAATGATCTGGGAAGGATTCCCTGTTTTTGGATTGTTTGGATTGTTTCAGAATGAGTGGTATCAGCTCCTCTTTGTATGTCTGGTAGAATTCGGCTGTGAACCCATCTGGACCTGGGCTTCTTTTGGTGGATAGATTATAAATTGCTGCCTCAACTTCTGCCCTTGCTGTTGGTCTATTCAGGGTTTTGACTTCTTCCTAGTTTAGGCTTGGGAGGATGCAAGTGTCCAGGAATTTATCCATTTCTTCCAGGTTTACTGGTTTATGTGCATAGAGTTGTTTGTAGTAATCTCTGATGGTGGTTTGTATTTCTGTGGAATCTGTGGTGATATCCCCTTTATCATTTTTAATTGCATCCATTTGATTCTTCTCTATTTTATTTTTTATTAATCTGGCTAGTGGTCTATTTTGTTGATTTTTTTCAAAAAACCAGCTCCTGGATTTATTGATTTTTTTGAAGGGTTTTTCGTGTCTCTATCTCCTTCAGTTCTGCTCTGATCTCAGTTATTTCTTGTCTTCTGCTAGGTTTTGAGTTTTTTGATCTTGCTCCTCTAGCTCTTTCAATTTTGATGACAGGGTGTCGATTTTAGATCTTTCCTTGCTTCTCATGTGGGTATTTATTGCTATATATTTTCCTCTAGACACTGCCTTAAATGTGTCCAGAGATTCTGGTATGTTGTGTCTTCGTTCTCGATGGTTTCCAAGAACATCTTTATTTCTGCCTTCATTTCGTTGTTTATCCAGTCAACATTCAAGAGCCAGTTGTTCAGTTTCCATGAAGCTGTGTGGTTCTGAGTTAGTTTCTGAATTCTGAGTTCTAACTTGATTGCACTGTAGTCTGAGTGACTGTTTGTTCTGATTTCTGTTCTTTAGCATTTGCTGAGGAGTGAGTTACTTCCTATTATGTGGTCAGGTTTAGAGTAGGTGTGATGTGGTGTTGAGAAGAATGTATATTCTGTGGATTTGGGATGGAGAGTTCTGTAAATGTCTATTAGGTTTGCTTGGTCCGGGTCTGAGTTCAAGTCCTGGATATCCTTGTTAATTTTCTGTGTCGTTGATATGTCTAATAGTGACAGTGGAGTGTTAAGTCTCCCCACTATTATTGTGTGGAGTCTAAGTCTCTTTGTAGGTCATTAAGAACTTGCTTTATGTATCTGGGTGCTCCTGTATTGGGTGTGTGTATATTTAGGATTGTTAGCCTCTGTTGCATTGATCCTTTTACCATTATGTAATGTCCTTCTTTGTCTCTTTTGATCTTTGTTGGTTTAAAGTCTATTTTATCAGAGACTAGGATTGGAACTCCTGGTTTTTTTTTTTGCTCTCCATTTGCTTGGTAAATCTTCCTCCATCCCT
The DNA here is from genome assembly GCA_036589455.1 of Ateles fusciceps. Lineage (NCBI taxonomy): Eukaryota > Metazoa > Chordata > Mammalia > Primates > Atelidae > Ateles > Ateles fusciceps. The sequence goes on from JAZHEH010002496.1 coordinate 7,525,749, forward strand.
TTATTTTGAGCCCATGTGTATCCTTGCATGTGAGATGGGTTTCCTGGATACAGCACACCAATGGATTTTGGCTTTTTATCCAATTTGCCAGTCTGTGTCTTTTGATTGGGGCATTTAGCCCATTTATATTTAGGGTTAATATTGTTACGTGTGAATTTGATCCTGCCATTTTGATGCTAGCTGGTTGTTTTGCCTGTTAGTTGATACCGTTTCTTCATTGTATCGATGCTCTTTACCATTTGGCACATTTTTGGAGTGGCTGGTACTGGTTGTTCCTTGCTATGTGTAGTGCTTCTTTCAGGAGCTCTTGTAAAGCAGGCCTGGTGGTGACGAAATCTCTGAGTAGTTGCTTGCTCGTAAAGAATTTTATTTCTCCTTCGCTTATGAAACTGAGTTTGGCTGGATATGAAATCCTAGGTTGAAAGTTATTTTCTTTAAGGATGTTGAATATTGGCCCCCACTCTCTTCTGGCTTGGGTTTCTGCTGAGAGATCTGCTGTGAGTCTGATGGGCTTCCGTTTGTGGGTAACCTGGCCTTTCTCTCTGGCTGCCCTTAGCATTTTCTCCTTCATTTTAACCCTGGTGAATGTGATGATGATGTGCCTTGGGGTTGCTCTTCTTGAGGAATATCTTTGTGGTGTTCTCTGTATTTCCGGTACTTGAATATTGGCATGCCTTACTATGGTGGTGAAATCTTCCTGAATAATATCATGAAGAGGGTTTTCCAGCTTGGATTCATTCTCTCCGTCACATTCAGCTATACCTATCAAACGTAGATTAGGTCTTTTCACATAATCCCATATTTCTTGGAGTCTTGCTCATTTCTTTTTACTCTTTTTCTCTAATCTTGCCTTCTCATTTTATTTCATTGAATTGATCTTCGACCTCTGATATCCTTTCTTCTGCTTGGTCAATTCAGCTATTGAAACTTGTGTATGCTTCGCGAAGTTCTCGTGTTGTGTTTTTCAGCTCCATCAATTCATTTATATTTCTCTCTAAGCTGTTAATTCTCGTTAGCATTTCGTGAAACCTTTTTTCAGGGTTCTTAGTTTCTTTGCTTTGGGTTAGAACATGTTCTTTTAGCTCAGATAAGTTTCTTATTACCCACCTTCTGAAGCCTGATGCTGTCAATTCATCAGACTGATTCTCCATCCAGCCTTGTTCCCTTGCTAGTGAGGAGTTGTGATGTCTTGGAGGAGGAGAGGCATTCTGGTTTTGGGTGTTTTCATCCTTTTTGCGCTGGTTTCTTCCTATCTTTGTGGATTTATTTACCTGTCATCTTTGTAGTTGGTGACTTTCAGATGGGGTCTCTGGGTGGACATCCTGTTTGTTGATGATGAAGTTATTTCTTTCTGTTTCTTAGCTTTCCTTGTAACAGTCAGGCTCCTCTGCTGTAGGACTGCTGGAGGTCCACTCCAGACCCTGCTTACCTGGGGCTCACCTGCAGCAGCTGCAGAACAGTAAGGGTTGCTGCCAGTTTCTTCTTCTGCTATCTTTGTCCCAGAAGGATACCTGCCAGATGGCAGTGTGAGCTCTGCTTTATGAGGTGACTCTTTGGATATATGGGGGTCAGGGAGCTGCTTGAGGAGACAGTCTGTCCGTTGTAGGAGCTCAAGTGCTGAGCTGTGAGCTCTGTTGTTCCACTAAGAACTACTGGGCAGGTATATTTAAGTGTGCTGCAGCAGAACTCATAACTGCCTTCTTTTTCCCAGGTGCTCTGTCCTGGGAAGGTAGGGTTTTATTTATAAGTTTCTGTTGTACTGCTGCCTTTTTTCGGGGCTGCCCTGCCCAGTGAAGAGGCAGCCTAGTCGCAGTCTGCCAGCAGAGACGTTGCTGAGCTGCTGTGGTCTCCACCCAGCTGCTATGTAAACTTCCCTGCAGTCCTGTTTATAGGGGTATAGTTAGAATTGCCTCAGCAATGGCAGGCTGCCTCTGTCATGGCAGACTCTCTCCATGATGGCAGACTGCCTCGCCAATGATGACCCGCCTCTGTAATGGTGGACTCTCTCCGTGATGGTGGACTGCCTTGGCCATGGCGGGCTGCCTAAGTAATGGTGGGCTGCCTTGGTAATGGCAGACGGCCTCAGCAATGGTGGACTACCTCGGTAGTGGTGGACTGCCTTGGTAATGGCAGACGCCCCTCCCCCAGAGAGCTGGACTGTCTTGGTAATGGCAGACGCCCGTACCCCAGAGAGCAGGTTCAGCTGTGCTTGCTGTGAGACTCTCAGTCCAGAGCGTTTCATATTGTTAGTCTTTGTGGGGGGTGGGGACCGGTCATGCCTCATCATCTGGCTCCCTGCCTCAGAGCTGTTTTATTTCAGTTGAACAGGCGACTCTGTCTCCCAGGCATTCCAGTCACCAGTTGAAATGGCGCCCAGATTTTTGTTGAGTTCTTGTGTGGAGACCCACTGCACTGGCTGAAATAGCTGTGCTGGGGCTAGTGGCACTTTTTCACCCCAGGAATTTCGTGGCCTGGCTCCCTATTTCAGTCCCCTTTTTATCAGTTGAACGGGCAACTCTGTCTCCCAGGCACTCCAGTCACCAGCTGAAATGGCACCCGGACCCCTGTGAGTTTTCGTGCGGAGGCCCTCCGTGCCGGCCAAAACAGCCGCCCTGGAGACCCATGGCGCTCCTCCACCCAGGGATCTCCTGGTCTATGGGCAATAAAAATCTGTCTGGAAATGCAGTGACCACTCACCCTCCACCCTATCGCTGGGAGCTGTAATCCAGAGCTGTTCCTACTCGACCATCTTGGATCTTTCCAAATTACTTCTTTTAAGAGGACTTTTGTAACCTCATTAGCCTTTTCTGTTTTGATGAGGTAAGCTTACAACCCAACTAGTAAAAGTATCCATTAGTGCTAACAAAAATTTGTATCCTTTACAAGCTGGCATGTGGTTAAAGTCTAATTGCCAGTCTTCCCCTGGGTAAGTTCCCCTCCTCGGGACTGGTTTTATTAGAGGGGGCATTTTGTTCCCCAGATTGCCAAGACTGCTCACTGAGTGCATTTAACAGACCTGCTTAGCCATTGAAGCTGGGTTAGACTAGTAAAGAATTTGTTTACCATGGCCAGAGTTGAATCCTTCCCCACATGGAAAGAGTAAAGCAGGGCTTTTATAACTTTCCACTAGGCTGTCTGAGGGAAATATATTTTTGACCCCATATGCCATCAGGATCCTTGTTTTTGTCCCCCCTTGGGTTTTTATTAGCTGTTCTTTCTGTAGTGTGTATTGGGGTTCTATTGAGGAATTGTGGAAAGGAAGCAGTGCTTCCTTGGGATTACACTCTGAAGACTGCGGCTTTGGCTTCCCTGTGAGACTTTCTATTCCCTTGAGCTGTAGGGGTTAAGTCTCTTTGATGCTTGCTACAATGAATGATAGCTATGACCTTTGGCAGGTGCATTGCTTTCAATAGCTGAAGAATTTCAGGCCCATGCTTTATAGGGCAGTGTTTGCTAGTAAATAATCCCCTTTCTTTCCAGATTGCAGCATAAGCATGAACCACAAGGAATGCATATGTAGAATCTGTATAGATGTTAAGATTTTTCTCTTGTCCCAACATTAATGCTTGAGTAAGAGCAGTGACTTTAGCCTTTTGTGCTAATGTGCCAGGGGGCACTGTCTGGGCTTCAATAATTCTGTCATGATTTACTACTGCATATCCAGCTCTGCACTCCCCATTTGACACAAAACTACTGCTGTCTGTGAACCAGTCATCCTCAGAATCTGGGAGAGCCTGGTCTCTTAAATCAGGCTGGCAAACATATGTATGTACAATGAGCTGCTCTCAGGAATAATCAATTATTGGGCCTGTTGGCAACAATGAAGCTGGCTTTAAAGTGTTGCAGGTCTTGAGTTATAAGTGGAGAACTACAAACCACTGCTCAAGGAAATCAGAGATGACACAAACAGATGGAAAAACATTCCATGCTGATGGTTAGGAAGAATAAATATTGTGAAAATGGCCATACTGCCCAAAGTAATTTATAGGTTCAATGCTATCCCCCATCAAGCTACCATTAACCTTCTTCACAAAACTGGAAAAAAAACACCTTAAACTTCATATAGAACCAAAACAGAGCCCTCATAGCCAAGACAATCCTAAGCAAAAAAAAGAAAAGCAAAGCTAGAGACATCAGGCTACCTGACTTCAAACTATACTACAAGGCTACATAATCAAAACAGTGTGGTACTGGTACCACAACAGAGATACAGAGCAATGGAACAGAACAGAGGTCTCGGAAGTAATGCTGCACATCTGCAACCATCTGATCTTTGACAAACCTAACAAAAACAAGGAATGGGGAAAGGATTCTCTATTTAATAAATGGTGTTGGGAAAAGTGGCTAGCCATATGCAGAAAGGTGAAACTGGATGCCTTCCTTACACCTTATACACATATTAACTCCAGATGGATTAAAGATTTAAACAAAAACACCCTAGAAGAAAACCTAGGCAATGCCATTCAGGACATAGACATAGGCAAGGACTTCATGACTAAAACACCAAAAGCAATGGCAACAAAAGCCAAAATAGACAAATGGGATCTAATTAAACTTAAGAGCTTTTGCACAGCAAAAGTAAGTGTCATTAGAGTGAACCAGCAACTGACAGAATGGGAAACAATTTTTGCAACCTACCCATCTGACAAAGGGCTAATATCCAGAATCTACAAAGAACTTAAATTTCAAGAAAAAAACAACCCCATCAAAAAGTGGGGCAAAGAATATGAACAGACACTTTTCAAAGGAAGACATTTATGCAGCCAACAAACATATGAAAAAATGTTCTTTATCACTGGTCATTAGAGAAATGCAAATCAAAACCACATTGAGATACCAACTCACACCAGTTAGAATGGCAATCATTAAAAAATCTGGAGACAACAGATGCTGGAGAGGATGTAGAGAAATAGGAATGCTTTTACACTGTTGATGGGAGTGTAAATTAGTTCAATCATTGTGGAAGACAGTGTGGCGATTCCTCAATGATCTAGAAATAGAAATACCATTTGACTCAGCAATTCCATTATTATTTACCCAAAGGATTACAAATCATTCTACTGTAAAGACACATGCACATGTATGTTCATTGTGGCACTGTTTACAATAGCAAAGACTTGGAACTAACCCAAATGCCCATCAATGATAGATTGGATAAAGAAAATGTGGCACATATACACCATGGAATACTATGCAGCCATAAGAAAGGATGAGTTCATGTCCTTTACAGGGACATGGATGAATCTGGAAACCATCATTCTCAGCAAACTGACACAAGAACAGAAAACCAAACACCACATATTCTCACTCATAAGTGGGTACTGAACAATGAGAACACATGGACACAGGGAGGAGAACATCACACACCAGGGCCTGTTGTGGGTAGGAGGACTAGTGGAGGGACAGCAGGAGGTAGAGGGATTGGGGAGGGATAACAGGAGAAATACCTAATGTAGATGATGGTGGGGAGGGTTGGATGCAGCAAATCACCATGGCATGTGTATACCTATGCAACAATCCTGCAAGATCTGCATGTGTACCCCAGAACCTAAAATATAATAATAATACGTCTATTGGGATGTAACCCCATCATAAATTGAGCATCTGTATATATACTCGGTGCCATATATTTCCCTCCAAGCACTGCTTTTGATGCATCCCACACATTTTGATACATGATATTTTCATTTTCTTTTTTTTTTGAGATGAAGTCTTGCTCTGTCACCAGGCTGGAGTACAGTTGCATGATCTCGGTTCACTGCAACCTCCACCTCCCGGGTTCAAGCGATTCTTCTGCCTCAGCCTCCTAAGTAGCTGGGACTACAGGTGTGTGCCACCATACCCAGCTAATGTTTCTATTTTTAGTAGAGACAGGGTTTCAACATGTTGGCCAGGCTGGTTTCGAACTCCTGATCTCACGATCCGCCCGCCCAGCCTTGGCCTCTGAAGGTGCTGGGATTACAGGTGTGAACCACCACACTGGCTTTTCATTTTCACTTCATGCGAGATATTAAATTTCCCTTGAGACTTTGAACCATGTGTTATTTAGAAGTGTGGTGTTTAATCTCCAAATGTTTTCAGATTTTCCCATCTATCTTTCTGAGATTGCTTTCTAGTTTAATTGTATTGTGGTCTGAGAGCATATACCCAATTATTTCTGTTCTTTAAAATTTTTTTTCAGGCATGTTTTATGGCCCAGAATATCATCTGTCTCAGTGAATGATTTATGTGAGCTTGAGAAGAATGTGTGTTCTGCTGTTGTTGGGTGAAGTACTATATAAATATCACCTAGATCCAGTTGATTGGTGGTGTTTAGTTGAACTGTATTGTTACTGATATTTTGCCTATTTAATCTGTTAATTACTGATGGATGTTGATGTCTCCAACTGTGATCATGAGTTCAACTATTTCTCCTTGCAGTTTTATCAGTTTTTGCTTCACATTTTGATGTCTATATTAGCTGCATATGCATTAAGAATTGTCAGGTCTTGGAGAATTTGCCTCTTTATTGTGACACAATTCCTTTCTTTATCCCTGTTAATAATTTCCCTTGCTCAGAAGCCTACTTTGTCCAAAACTCATACAGCTACTTCAGATTTCCTTTGATTCATGTTAGCATGGTATTTCTTTCGCCATTTCTTTACTTTTAATCTGTTTCTATATTTAAAGTTAGTTTCTTGTGTACAACATGTAATTGGGTCTTTTTTTTTTTATTCTATTCTATCTCTTTTAATTGGTATATGTAGACCATTCACATTTAAGGTGGTTATTGATTATAATTGTGTTAAAATCTGTTTGCAAAAAAAGAAAAAAAAGTTATAAATGGATTGTCTAGGAGAATAGCCTGATATTTAATTGACTTTCCCCTGTCATCCAGATGTGTCCCTTTATTTCTAAGATTAACTTTACCTGATGGGGGGCTATAACTTCCAATAGTTGGCCTAGGGTGATTTTAGGGGCTTCCTCCACTAACATAGCGGTGGCTGCTATTGCCCGCAGGCAACTTAGCTATCCTGAGACCACTTTGTACAACTTTTTTGTAAAGTAGGCGGTTCGTCTGGGTTCTGATCCTAATTTCTGGGCTAGCACTCTCACAGCTATGCCCCTCTTCTCTGCTATATACAAGGAGAAGGACTTATTAGGTCTGGGATACCAAGTGTGGGAGCCTGGGTGAGAGCCTGTTTTAACTTAGCAAAGGCTTCCCTCATTTCTGGGTCCATTCCATTAGCATATTTTTAGCCCCCCTTGTTGCTTCATATAGGGACTTTGCTATGAGCCCGAAATTTGGTGCCCATATTCTCCAAAGCCTGGCCATCCCCAAAAAGAAACAAAGCTGCTGCTTGGGAGAGTGGAGGGGGAGGAGAGACCAAACCACATATGGCTTGCACTCATTCTGGGGATATTTGCTGGGCTCCACGTGTTAAGACACATTCTAAATATTGTACCCATTGGAGAGTAATCTGAGCCTTGTTTCTGTACACTTTGTATCCTCTGTCTGCCAGGAAATTCAAAGTTTTTAAAGTATTTTGGTCAGAAATTTCCTGGGGTGGGCTATACACAAGGTCATCCACGTACTGACGAACACGTCTGTTTTCTAACTGGAAATCCCTCAAATCCCTCTCTAACGCTCAGGCAAAGAAGTAGGGGCTATCCAGAAAGCCCCAGGGGAGCACTGTCCAAGTGTATTGTGTGTTTCTCTGGTATTAGGATTTTCCCATTCGAAAGCAAAAAGGTATTGGGACTCAGGGCCAGAGGAATGGAGAATGTGGGGCTTGGGACCATTTCCCATCCCCTGGCATCCGAGCCAGGAGGGTATATGGATCTGCCACCAATGGGTAGACGGAGATAACAGCCTCATTCATGATTCTGAGGTTCTGTACTAGCCAGTATTCCCCCTGAAGTCTTTAGAACAGGTAAGATGGGGGTATTGCAGGGAGAATTGCAGGGTTTTAAGGCCCATAGGTAAGTAATATGTTAACTGTGGGTGCTAGGCCTTTGCTTGCTTTCTGCTTAACTGGGTATTGTTTTTGATTGGGAAAATAGCTGGGGTCTTTAAGCTGTATTTTGACTGGCACTGCTCTTTTAGCCTTCCCTGGTCTTGCAGTATACCATGCCAGTGGGTTAACCTATTTATTGATATGGTCTGAGACATTGTCTGTATTTTTGACTATTAGCAATTTCACCAGGTGATGCTTAAATTATAGTAGTGTCCCTATTTTAACCATAATATACCTTCCCAACAGGGGGGATTGGGCAGCTTGGTACTACTAAAGATTCCTGTTGGAAGATTTGTTTCTCAAATTGACAAATCAAAGGAGGAGTAAATAATCTTGTTTGTGGCTTCCCCTCCCATTCCCATATTACTCGTAAATTGGGAGGAAAGGTTTCCTGCATAAGCAGTTAGCACAGAGTAATTGACCCCTGTATCAAATAAAAACTGAATTTGGGTACCCCTGACGTTGAATTACACAGGGTTCCTCAGTAGTAATTACAATGTTCCTAGGCAGGGGCAGTGAGGAAGACCCCGGGCCCCTGCAGTCATCATCTGATTTCTCCTTATGTACTGCTAGAGTTTTGACTGACTGAGTCCCTCTGTGGGAGCAGGGGGCAGTCAATTCTCCAGTGTCAGGGGTCACAACTGGTGCTTTCACATTGAGGGCAGGGGCCTGGTGGGGGCTTAGTGCATTCCTGTGCCCAATGCCCACTTTTCTTGCATTTGAAGCAAGAGCCTTTGCTGGCATTATCCTTATCGCCCTTTGGGTTTCCCTTGGACAATCTTTGGGCATTTAGGGCATCACCAATGATGGCTGACATAATCTGGGTTTGCCATTTTTCTTTGCTCTTTTGGCTTTCTCCTTCCTCCAGGTCTCCTTCTTCTTGATACGAAGGCAGTATAAAGAAGCTGATTTTGGCTAGCTTGTGGCGCCATGTATAGCTTTTGGAGCTTACGTCTGTCTGGCATGGATTGGCTAATGAAATGTTGTGCCATTTATATCTTGCCTTCAGGAGAGGAAGCGTCCGGATTAGTATAGCCCCTAGTCCGGAGGATAACAAACACCCATGGGAGGATGAAATCTGTGCCCCCTCCTCCCTCACCACCACCATATCCAATCAGCCATGAGGGCCCCCTGCTTCCCCGAATCCCCATTGCCATCACATTCACCATTGTCCTTCGCTGGGACTGTTGCAGCAGCTCCTAATTTATCTCCCACTTTCCACCCTTACCCTCCTCTGCCTCCAGCATCTTTCCTAAATAGCAGCCAGTGTGATATTTAAAAAATACAAATCTAAATATGTGACTCTTCTGGTTAAAAACCTTCAAGGCTTCCCATTGCTCTTCAAATCGTGCCAAACATCTTTAAGCAGAGCTTTAAGGCACTTCCTGGTCTGGCCCCTGCCTGCCTCCCTAGCCTCCTTTTGCTCCATTTCTCCTTTATTCTACCCTATGATCTTGTTAACGGATTTTTCTCTTCCACAAAAGTGCCAAGCTATTCCCTGGATCTGGAATGCTTTCGCTACTGCCACTCTCCTGGATAACAACTTTTGTCTTTTAGATCTTAGCTTACATGGATGTGACTGCCTTATAGAGACTTTCTCAACTCTCCAAACTTGGTTAGAGATCCCTCTATTAAACCATTGTAGAAACCTGTGTCTCTCCTTCATAATCTCATTTAATTCACTTATTTCTGTGGTTGTCTATTTGATGTTTCAGGGCCGTGCCTGGCCTGTTCACTGCCACATCCCCAGGAGGCAGCCCTGCGTCTGACAGCTAGAAGGTGTTCAGCAAGTCTTTGGAAAAGGAACGAATGAGCCAGGACTTGCTGTGAGGAAGGACCTGGCTTCCAGCCGTGGTTCTGCCACTTACTGAGCTGTGTAATCTTAGGAAGGTTATTTAACTTCTCTGGACCTCAATTTCTTCATCTCTGAAACAGGAATGATGACAACTGCTTTTCTTCCAGGGCTGTTAAGAGACCCAGAGGATAAATAGAGCTTAAAGCAATTTGGAATCTGTAGACCATTGTGCAGACGCCATATATTATTACTTCTTTACAGTTGGGTTGGTTACTAGAGGCCTCACCAGCCCAGCATCCAGATGTCATGCCTCCTGGCCTTCTTGGTTTCCAGAGACATTCTGAATAGCCAGGAGCTGGCTGGTGCTGACAACTTGGTGGATTTTGGCCAATGGGGGAGGGAGCTGAATGAAGGGATGTGGGCAGGGAGCCACGGTTCTTCCTGCCAAAGCAGAATCTTTGCCTGATATCCCCCTGAGAGCCCTACACCCGTGAAAAAATGAGGAGAATCACATCAGTAAGTCTTACACTTGAGTTTTGTGTCAAATCAGGTACAGCTTCAAAACTGCTTCTGCCCTTGGGACCAGGCATTTTCTAAACAACCCCCTCCTCCATCCACTTCTCTTCTCACTGCTGCCAGTGGCTGAGGTATTCTTAATGACAAACCGTGGATTCCATGACAATCAGCTGAGGAGTGATTCTCGTTAGATTTCAGTGAAGGAAAAAGCTCAGCCCATGACTGAGGGATGGAAAATAAGAAGAAATATATTTAATCTGGACTCTAAGAGTTCATCTTGACAAGTAGATTGGAGTCATGACAGCTCAGACCGGAAATGCTAGTTGTTATATAAAGGAGAGAGGTGGGAAGAGTGGGATTGGAATAACAGACAACACAGCCATTTATTTGCTACATAACAAATTACCAAAAATTTACAGCTTAAAACTTAAAACAGCTCCCAGGCCAGGCACGGTGGCTCATGCCTGTAATCCCAGCACTTTGGGAGGCCGAGGCGGGTGGATCACCTGAGATCAGGAGTTCAAGACCAACCTGGCTAACCTGGTGAAACCCCGTGTCTACTAAAAATACAAAAAATTAGCCAGGTATGGTGACGGGTGCCTGTAATCCCAGCTACTTGGGAGGGTGAGGCAGAACAATAGCTTAAACTTGGGAGGCAGCAGTTGTAGTGAGCCCAGATCACGCCATTGTACTCCAGCTTGGGCAACAAGAGTGAATCTCTGTCAAAAAAATAAAAATAAAAAATAAAACAGCTCCCATAGCCCATGAGTCCAGGTTCAGTGTCTCACAAACTACAGTCAGGATCAGGGAAGGTCTAGAGTGGCATCTGAGGCTTGGTGGAGGGGGGTCTTCTTCCAAGCACACGTGGTTGTTGGCAGAATTGATTTCCTTGCAGCTATAGAACTCAAGCATCTTGTCTCTTCAAGGCTAACAGGAAAGAGTGAGTCTCTGACTCCAGACTTAATTCGTTCTTACTTCTGACATTCCCCAAGAACTCGCTTCATTAATGCAGGCCCACCGAGGATTATCTCCCTTTTTATTAACTTCAAGTCAACTGTAGGATTTCTTCACCTTTACTCTACTTTTAAGAAGCAAGTTCTATATCCCTTCCACAACTGAAGGGGAGAGGATGATGCAAAGATGTGAATACCAGGGATGGAAATCAGAGGCCATTTAAAAATTCTACCCACTACATCCTCCAGTTGCTGAGCTCCATGTGTGTGTTGTAGGACTTTCTCCTTTAGCTCAGCTAAAGTCAGGGTCCTTCCTTGTCACATATCCATGAAATATTAGGTTTGCAGTTACTTTGAAGGGTGAGAAAAATGGTATTTATTGGGTGAAAGGAAAAAAAAGGAGAAACAGAGATTCTCCGCAAATCCAGAGTCCTGCTGGTGTGTTTCCTGCCTGGGGGATTGAATCCCAGGTTCCACCCAGGAAGAGGGCAGCAGGCTCCTCGCTGCAAACCACTCGAACCTTCCAAGGCTCCACCCCAGCATGCATTCCTCCCAGTGTGCAGGTCAGCCGGAGGTTCTGCCAGGGAGGTCTGCCTACCTGTCTGTCTCATGTGGGGTGTGTGAGTATGTATGTGTGTGTGTGTGTGTGTGTAACAGAAATCAACTTGCTCCAACTCACCTTAGCAAACTCAGGGGTATTGGTTTTAAGGAAACAATGTCTTGTGGTCCCAGGATATGAATGCAGCCTGACCTGCAGAAGGACAGGAGTTGGTGGGAGGAAAGCCATAGGGAAACCTGCATCCCTGTGGCTTCATCATTGTCTCTCTCTGTGAACCACCTTCATCTGCTCTCCAATTTGTGCTTTATAGTTCCAGCCATGATTCCAACAACCATGCCATCACATCCCGTTGTCTCTGGTAGAGTCAATCTATCTCCCTTTCTCTCCTCCCTCTCCAGTTCTAAATTCTTAGAGAAGGAATCTTGGACGGGCTGCTTTTCTCTAGTGTAGTTGTCTGTGGCCAGAGTGGCAGGATGCATGCTACAAGCATTGCTGTTGGGAAACCCATGGTGATCATGTAGAGAAGGGAGGTTGGGGTCAGTTCCCAGAGAAAGAGGCTGAGGTCTCAAGAGATGTCTACTGCGTGATGTCAGGCCTTGTCATTAGTGGCCAGTACGTGCCTACGCCACGTCATCTGCTGTACAACTGAGCAGCAAGGCCTTTTGATTAACAATGAGACATGTTTGCCTGTCATATGCTGCATAAACCAGGGACTTGTTTCCAGCCGGAAGTCATGCTTCCTGTCAAAATCAGTTTACAACTATGTTCCTGTCACCTCGGCGCTTAGAAGAAGGCTGATCCCACAGAAAGAATTCAGCAGCTGCAGAGAATGAGGATATAGTGACACAGGGCCCAATTTAGAGAGACAGTCCTGCAGCGTCTCACAAACCTTTTTTAGAAATGGCTGAGAAAGAGCTGCTTTGAGCAAGTAGTAAAAGTAAAGAAGGACTGGGTAATCAAAAGTCTGGAAGGAGGAAGGGAATGTTCCAGCACAGACTGTAATGCTCATGTTCTGATAAGAAGAAAGTGAGACACACAAGAGGCCCCAGACAGAGCAAGTTATTGAACCTCGGACATGCTGCTTGAGAGCTCTTACCAATTCTTACTTATGAGGAGCTTGCTTCCAGATCCCTTCTGTGTCTTATAGTTGCTTTATACAAGTGTGTTCAGGGAGGTGTAAACTGGGTGTGATTCTCACCCCAGGATGTCGGTGCTTACCAACCAATCCTTCTGTGGTCTTCACATAATTCAAAGCCAAAGGATCATTTCCAATGTTGACATATTTGTATAATCCTCAAGGGAAAAGAAAAGGCCAACCTAAGGCAAGGTGTTATTTGCTCACATCACTTAAGGAATTTTTTCAAAATTCTAGAGATTAACGGGTAAGCCTATAAAATTCAAAAGGAACTGCTATATTAAAGTAGAGTTGTCATCACTTCTCCTTACAGCTATTGTCTCCCTGTCCCCGGCTCCAAGTGCATTGAATCATGAGAGGAAATTGTCACTCTTTTCAGCATTGGCTGTTCTGACTTGATACTGTGCTGCATGATGAATTGATGCTGTTGGGAAGACAGGTATGTAGAGCATTTTAAGCCACTAAGGTATGTGAACTAAATCTACAACTCACCTCTTAGGAACAACTGCCTGAGGATAGGGCTCTTTCAGAAAATACAAGCTCTGGTGACAAATTCACTCAGCAGATTGCTGCACCTTGTTTTAGAAAATGCTTCTAGAGGTAGCAAAACAATCCACGTGAGGATTTATGAAGATGCACTTGATCTTTGATTTGGGAAGAGGCGAGAAAGCCAATGTCCACCTACCACGGTTCACCCATGCAAACTTTCTTGTTCTCCTACTGTATCATCTAGGCACTGAGCAAAGTCCTGGGCATACTTCATTAAACACGGTACCGGCTCTTGAAGAATTCACAGTCTAACAGGAGAGAAGTGTGTGCAAACCGATGGTTAAAATGCATCACAGTGTTAGGTGCTGTAGAGAGGAATGGGCAAAGTGTTGTTAGATCATAGAAGAAGTTACTAGCTGTGCAGCTTCTTCCAGACTCAGCTTGGGAATCATCCCAGTTCCACTGCTGTACTCACCTGCTCTCTGCTTACTTTCCACATGACACTGGTACTTTCTGCTCCTGTGTCTCTCTCCCCCAGCAAGGCTTCAAGGCAGGGTTGCTCAGCTTTGGCATTATTGACATTTTGGGACAAGTGTTTGATGATAGGGAAGGGAAGCTGTCTTGTGCATTGTAGAAGGTTTAGCATCATCCCTGACCTCTACCCAGGATCCTTGCCCTCTGTGTGCCAGTAGAACACCCCCCCCCCCACACACACACACACACACACACACACGGACACAGACATGTACAACACACACACATACACACACACACACACACCACCCCCCCACACTTTTTATGGTAATCAAAAATATCTCCAGACTTTGCCAAATGTACCCTAGGCAGCAAAATCACTCTGTTGAGAATCTCTGCTTTAAGCTGTTCCAATACATCAATGACATTTTCTTCAGCTCTGAATCCCTGGTGCCCAGGACATTTCTGTTACTATGGAGCAAACAGAACATAGCTTGGAGGCATGAGGGAAGCCTTAAATAAGAGACTTATCTGATTTGAAGGATAAAAAGAAATCATCTAGGTCAGCACTCTCCTATAGAACTTTCTGTGATGATGCAAATGTTCTATGGCTGCACTTTCCAGTACAGTGGCTGCTACATGTGGCCTTTGAGTACTTGAAATATATGACTTACATGACTGAGGAACTAAATTTATTTCATTTCAATTACTTTAAATGTAGACTTCAAAGGCCCCATGCAAGTTGAGGCTCCATCTTAGACAGCACAGCTCAAGCACTAAATGGCCTGGCCCAGGGTAAGCACTACTCATCAAACGCGAGTTTGGTTTTCAATAGATTCCCAGATGATTCAAATATATATTTATACTTCTAGATTTTCTGACCATTATCCAAGCCTGAAGCTATATCTTTTGGAATAAATTTCCATGCTTCATTCTAAAGAGACAAGGAAAGAAGCTGATCCTACCCATTGTAAAGCAACCAGGGATGCCGTTATTGAGGGGCTTGAAGATAGATGCTGATGAAATTCTTAGAATCACGCCATTTATTTAAAAGTAGCCCATTTGGCTATCTATGCTTCCATGCATTATCTGAATAATGCGTATTGAGGGCCTACCAGGTGCGAATCGTTCAATGGGATCACAAAAAAAAATAGGCAAAACAGCCAGAGAGGAAAATATAGAAAAAACTATGCTGCATTGTTAGAAGAACAGGAATAGAATTGTGTGTGTGGTTCAGGCAGGATACAGGGACGGGAGATTCTAAGTGCCTGAAAATGGGCAGAAAAGGCTTGACAGCAGAGCTGACACTGAGCTGAGCATTAAGTGAAAATTAGCTGAGTCAGTTTCCTAAACTTACCTGAAAATCCACCACATACGCACCCCAAAATCACCCGGAGGCTTGTTAAAAAATAAATTATCAAGCTTCTTCCCTGGAAATTCTTAGTATAGAAGTTTTGCAGTTTTAGCAAGCATACCAGGCAAATAAAGGAAATGGGTATTAGGAGAATGGGGCCCATAATTCCCATGTGCTGATAGGAACAGTGCCAAAGTCCTGATAATGCTTCTGATAGCTAAAATGGATCAGTATATTACTTTTGTCATATATTAGAAGTCAGGAATTTGAAAAATAAAAAAACAAAAGAGAAGGAAACTACCCATACTTTTGCCATTTAGACTTAATCATTGATATTTTTCATAAATATTCTGCTTGTCTTTTTGTGTACACTCACACACTCATACAAAATTGGAAGAATACTGTACCTATTTCATTTTTTACATACACTTTTTTATCTTACAATAGTTTTAGATTTAAAGAAAAGTTGGAAAGATAGGACAAAGAGTTTTCCTATTATTAATGTCTTACATTAGCATGATGCCTTTGTAACAGTTAATGTACCAATATTTATATGTTATTGTTGCCAAAAACTCATACTTCATTCAGATTTCCTTAACTATTATCCATTATTCTTCTTCTATTCCAAGATTGGATCCAAGATATCATACTACGTTTCATTATCATGTCTCCTTAGGTCTATCTTGGTTGTGTCAGTTTTCCAGTCTTTTCTTGTTTTTCTTGACCTTGACGGTTTTGGGGAGTATTGGTCAGGTGTTTTGTAGACTTTCCTTAAACTGATATTTTTCTGATATTTTTCTCATGGTTAGATTGGAGTTGTCTGTTTTTGTTTGAACGATAATTTTAAGTTTGGTTTTAAATTACAGAAAAAACAAAAAGAATAATAAGACAAAGATGTACATATCATCAGTCCAGAATTGACAGTTATCATATTTGTATTTGATTTATTTTTTAAAAAAACTAAAAGAATAGAAATCAAATTCCCTTTCTTGAGCGTCCTTACCTATAGTCTCACAACCCTCCCTGCCTCATAGATGCAACCATTGTCATGAATTTAGTGTGCAATCTTCCGCTTTTTCCTGTTGTATGTATGTACAGCATACCTATAAAACCAGGAAAATATGTGGTATTTATATGTATTTTGATTTTTGTCCATGAATGACATTGTAATCACATCAGATCAACTTGTTCAACTTTTATCTCACAAAGTTGTGAGTTGTTTTCAGTTGCCATAGACCCCCAGGTTAAAGGACACATAATCTGATCATGCCCAGATGAACAAAATGTGCAACCACAAAGGGAACCTAAGTGCTGGCATGGAGGATCAGGATTGAATTAAGAAACAGCAGACACCACATGGCAGCATCCAGCCAGAGCTTGCATCCTGGCCTTGCCTCACTGCCAGATCCAATCAGATCACACCTCATTACCCATTTTAAAATCTGACCCACCCCCAGCTCAGAGAGACAGATTTGAGCATTTCCTCCTCTCTTGTGGCCAGTGGACTTGCAATAAACCTTTCTCACAGGAAACCCAGTGCTTCGGTGTTGGCTATCCACTGCATTTGGGCATATGGACCTTGTTTGTTTCAGTGACAGCATCATGTACCCATCATTCTTTAACTTGATTTTTTTTTCACTTAACATTGTATTTGATAACTATTCGTGTAGATCTATATAGTCCAAGCCGTATCATTTCTTTTCATTGCTATGTGGTATTCTATAGTATGCCTACAGTATAGTTTATCCATTTCCTTCTTATAGACAGGTGCAAGAGATTCTCTAAAGTATAAACTCAAGGTAGAATTGCTGGTTTGTAGGATATGGGCTTCCAGATATGATTGAACCGGTTCATGTCCTAGCAGCAGTGTTTAAGCATTTGTTTCTCTGCCTTCTCAACAACAATTATTGACAGATAGTTTCATTTTTTCCAAACTTTTAAGAGTGAAGTTAAATCTCACTGGTATTTTATTTTTAATTTTCCTTATTACTACTGGTGAACTTGAGTATTATCTTAGATATGTTAGTGAATAGCTAGTTCACTTTTGGGGGCCATTTTTTCTACTGGGTGTTTTCGTCTGTTTTTCTTACTAACATAAATGGTTTTTTGTTTTTGTTTTTGCATATTTGGGTTAATCATCATTTTCCTGTTGTGTATGTTACACATACACTGTTTTACCCTGCAGTTTGTCTTTAGCATTACTATTGTCCCAGTTGTCATTCAGAAGTTTCCCTTTAACAAAGTCGTCAGTCTTTGCCTGTATAATTGATACTTTTTTCTATATTGCTTAAGAAATTTTCCCCCAACATAAAAGGAATTCCCTAAGATATAGGGAATATGTTAAAGATATTCCTTATATTTTCTTCTAGTTGTTGCAGATTTTTGTTTTTCACGTTTAAGTCTTTTAGCTACGTGAAGTTTCTCTTTGTTTTTTATGTGAGCTAGGGATCTAATTTTCTTCCTACATGAAGCCTAGCTATCCCAGCATCTTTTATTAAATAGTTCATCCTTTCAAGTGTAATTCCACTTCTACTAAATGACATGTCCATATATGCAGTGATTTGTTGCTGGTATTTCTAATCCATTCACTTGACCTTTTATCTGTGACTCAGCCTAAACCACAGTTTTACTTAGCTAACTTTATAATAAATTCTGATACCTGGTAGAATAAGCAACCCTATCTTGTTATTCTTTTTCAGAGCTGTATCAGGTATTTTTGGACCTTTGTTCTGCCACATAAATTTTGACATGTTTATAAAGTTTTATGGGAAACCATGTTAGGATTTATATTGGAATTACATTGAATTTATAGATGCATTTGGGGGAGGATTACCACCTTTACCATATTGAATCTTCCTATTCATGAGCACAGTTTACCTGTCCATTTATTAAGAACTTCTCATAGGTTCTTCAATAAAGTTTTAAAATTTTATCAGCAAAAAAATTTATGAATGTTTTGTTTTATTTATGATTAGGCTTCAAATTATTATTGTTAAATAAGATTTTTTCAAGTTTTGTGTAAATACTAGCTTGTTAGAAATGCTATTGATTTTTAAAGGCAGTTTTATATGATTTAAGTGTTGAATAATTTTATTAGTTCTGAATATTGTCTTAGAATTTATAAACACCATACCATAAAGACATAATGATAATTGTGTCTCTTTTTTATTGCTATATCTCCGTTGCTTTATTGATTAGAACCTCTAGCATAGTATTGATAATAGCTGTGATAAAGGATTTCTTTGGCTTGTTCCTGACTTTCTGGGAAAATCTTCTAAATACTTAGTTGATGACATATGATAAAATTTATTATATGATGTAGGTTTTTGTTAGATGTCTTCTTCGTGCCAAAGATAATCGAGTTGCCTATTATTTATAGTATATTAGAAATTGTCTTTTTACATCACAAATGAGTACTAAACTTTTCTGAATTCTTGGTCTGTGCCTGTTACAGTGGTTATATGGATTGGCTCTTAATTTGCTATGTGGTAAATTACGCTGATACATTTTCTAAAGTTAAACCTGTGTATTCCTGGAATAAACCATGTTAGTCTTATTTTTAAAACCTATTTTTCTATGCTGTTAAACTGGATTTCCTAATATTTTACTTAGATTTTTTTACATTGATGTTTACAAGTGACTTGGCATGTAGTTTTCTTTTTTATACTTTCTTTACTGGTTTTGGAATTAAATTATTTTGTCTCATAAAATAAGTTGAATGGCTTTGTCTTTGTCTATTATCTGGAACAGTTTATATAAGATGGGAATTAGCTGTTCTTTGACGATAGTAAAACAGCTGCACATGTCTCTGGCTCTGTTTTCTCTTGAGGAAGGTCATTGTGGACTACTGATGTAATCTCTTGTTATTTTGTTATTACCATATTTGCAATAGGATACACCTATACCATGTCTGGCTTCCTTCTAATTAAGCATTTCTACAATTACTACTTATCTAATCAGTACAACAGTCTTATAAGCTAGGTAAAATTATTATTACTGTTTTATACCTGAGGAAACTGAGGCAAAGAGGGATTAGGTAGCTTTCTCAAGTTCACTGTAAGTAACAGAGCCAAAACTGAACCCAGGCAGTAAGAGTTCTGGCTGTAGAATCTATGCTATTAACTACCACAGTATAGTAAGCTTTTCATTTTTTCTTGGGCAAATTTTGTGAATTTACATATACCTAGAAAATTATGCCTTCATTTAGAATTGTTTAATATTGGCATAAGGGTGTCATAGTATTCACATGATATTTTGAAGTCTTTACTACACCTTTTATTCCTAACATTGTTTTATTTGTGCCTTCTTTTTTTCAAATCTTGAATCTTGCTAAAACTATTCTGAGTTTTACCTTCAGAAAACCAGATTTTAGTTGTAAGAGGTCTGGGATTTGCTATAAAATAATAAAGTAAGAAAAGTACTGGGAGTATATATGAAGCAAGATTGGTCAAGAGTAGGCTATTAGTTAACTTTTGGGGGAGTCAAAATTTATATGGGAACTTTCAATTGTGTGAGAGGTTGGAGCCCCAAACCCCACATTTTTCAAGGGTCAGCTGTACATTTTTATAATAAATATAGTGGGGGTTTCAGCCAATCACAAGCAGCTGAGCTTCAGCCAGTCACAGCTAACCGTGAATCAGCTCATGCCAGATAAGGCAAAAGCCTAGCTGATCAGGTGATTTTTCAACTTTGCTTCCATATTTGGCCTATAAAAGCTGGCTGCTCACACTGCTGGGTGGAGCTCTGAATCTCTTCTGATTCTGAGTGCTGCCAGATACATTCTTTGTTCAAATAAACTTTGTTAAATATAATATGTCTAAAGTTCTTCTTTCAACAATCCTTTATCCTCTTTCTTTCCTTCCACTGAATTCAGTTATAGATGGTGTCTTTATTCTTTTAGAAAATAATCACATACATATTTGACTTTATTATATTCTAATTAAATGTAAAGTTAGAATCTCTAATCTCCTTTCTAACAACATAAAGACTTGACCTCACTCTTAGCTTCCCTCTAACTGCTATCATCTTGCTTGTGTTATGTGCTTGTATTGCCCATGCTGATTTCTAAATTTTAGTAACATGAAAAAGTATTTTTAAACAGCCAATACAATTTACATTTGCAACATATTTAATGGTTTCTTTGCTCATCCATCCTGTACTCAATGTATTTATTTTTTATCCTGCTGAAGTACATTATTTAGTAGTTCTTTCAGCAAGGGCTGAGGGCAGTAAACTCTTAATAAATTTGAATTTTTAAATTTATCACTCATTCTTGAAAAATTATTTAGCTTCACATAAAGTTCTAGCTTTATTATTCTTTCCTCTCAGGACTTTAAAGATATTCCATTTTTTCTTGTCTTTTCTTATAATGTATCTAGAAAGTAACTAATGTGCCTTTAATTTTACCAGCTCATAGGTGGAAGGGCTTGCCTTGTCTTGGATAAGACTTTGGACTGTGGACTTTTGAGTTAATGCTGAAATGAGTTGAGTCTTTGGGGGACTGTTGGGAAGGCATGATTGGTTTTGAAATACGAAGATTTTAAATTTGGGAGGGGCCAGCGGTGGAATGATATGGTTTGGCTGTGTTCCTACCCAAATCTTACTCTTAATTCCCACATGTTGTGGGGAGGGGACCTGGTAGGAGGTAATTGAATCATGAGGGCAAGTCTTTCCCATGCTTTTCTTGTGACAGTGAAAAAGTCTCATGAGATCTGATGGTTTTAAAAAGAGGAGTTCCCCTGCACAAGCTCTCTCTTCGCCTGCTGCCATCCATGTAAGACATGACTTGCTCCTCCTTGCTCTTCCACCATGATTGTGAGGCTTCCCTAGCCACGTGGAACTGTAAGTCCAATTAAACCTCTTTCTTTGTAAATTGCCCAGTCTCAGGTAGGTCTTTATCAGCAGCAAGAAAATGGAAAAATACACCCAGTATTTAAAAAGTAATGATATCTCTAGGTAAATTTTTTTTAAATTTTATGCTGTGGTTGATAAGCTCTTAAGATTAAAAATAGACTTATTTTTATTAAAAGGTAAAGAGTGACTTAACGGGGGAAGAAAGTTGTATCAGTTTGGGTCCCTCAAGGAGCATACACCAAGACAGAATTAACATTCAGAAGATTTACTGGGATAAACACCTGTGAATGATACTGGTGAGAGGAAGTAGGAGTGACTATGGAGGGCCTTAAGACCTCAGTGCTAATCTGACATGCATGAAAGGAGAGCAGGAAGGAAAGAGGATCAATCGGAAGAACTCAAAACTTCAGTGCAGCTCTGAGAAAGACTCGAAGACAGAGTGGATTCCCTTACTGTATTAGTGTGTTCTCACACTGCTATAAAGAACTACCTGAGACTGAGTGATTTATGAAGAAAAGAGATTTAATTGACTTACAGTTCCACAGGCTGTGCAGGAGGCATGGCTGGGGATGCTTCAGAGAACTTACAATCATGGAAGAAGGGCGAAAAGGGAGTAAGCACATCTTCACATGGCAGCAGGAGAGAGAGAGAGAGAGAGAAGGGGGAAGTGCTACACATTTTCAAACAACCAGATCTCGTAAGAACTCACTCACTATCATGAAAACAGCGAGGGGGAAATCCACCCTCATGAGTCAATCACCTCTCACTAGGCCACTTCTCCAACACGTGGGGGATTACAGTTCAACATAAGCTTTGGGTGGGGACACAGAGCTAAACAGAGCATATCACCTGTCAGAGACTGCCTAATAGTGGAGTCCCATGTTGGGGAGAAACAACCCAGGTCTATTACCTCTGCTATCTCAGTAACCGGCTAGGAGCAGCCTGGACAGGATATGGTCTCAACATCACCACTCTGGTGGATCCTGAAGCTGTGGCATTTAGAGGCTGTCAGCCAGCTATGCTCCTTGTAGAAGGTTCTTTTACAGGACAATCTGATGGGCCACTCCATGGTGGCCACAGAAATTTATTTAAAATATTCTTTTTCCAGAGTCCATCTCTGGCCCTCAAAATAACAGAAAAACTACAAAAGTCTTTTCTATAAAATAGCAACTGGTAGATTGTTTATTTCTAGAGACATTATGATGTTTATTTTTAGAGACAATATTAAGCTTTCCCTTAAGTAGAATTGTAGAAGAATTCAGAATCTGGTACAGGGCCTGGCACATGATAGGCACCCATGACTATTTGTTAACTAAATTGTGCCATTTGATTCGTTTCCTCTCCTCAGGAGATACTCTTTATTAAGGCCAGATACTTTAGGTTTGACATTTCTAATCCTTATAATAACTCTATACTACAGACATCATTAGACATTTTTACAAGTAGATACACTGAGGCTCAGAAGGGTTAAGTAACTTGCCCAAGGTCACACAGCTATAAGTGGTGGTTCTAGGATTCAAATCCAGTGCTTCTCTGAAGCATGGCATAGGCTCTCTTTCCTCTTTGTCCTTGGTAGCCTGAATAAGGCAAACCAATTAATGCACGTGAGAGGTGGCAATCACATAACATGAAGCTGAAATAGATCTCATATATTACCTAAACCAGTATTCCTCAGCCTTGGCTGAACATCAGAACCATTTGGAGAACTTTAAAAATATTCAGATGATCGGGCCCCATCCCAGACCAATTAAATCACTATTTTGAGAGGTGGATCCAGGCATCTCTATTTTTTTTTTTTTCTAAAGCTTTTTAACATAGGAACTTCTAATCTTCTCAAGATTAGGCATCACTGGTCCTGTCCAAGCCCTTCTCATATTACAGATTGGGTAACTGAGTCCCAGAAAGTGAAGTTATCACATCTGACAACCCAAAGTGGTGGAACCAGAGCTCATATGAAGATTTCTTAGCCCCATGTTGCTCTCTAGGAGTTTACCTGAAATTGTTTGTTGCAGCCTATGACACTGCCATGCTGAAGGACTCTATCATATGGCAGTCCTTGTGTGCCCTCTGGTGGGTTAAACGGGTAAGGAGTCATTATCTGGGGCAGTACTTAAAAAGGTGGGTGGATGCTTTGCAGAAGGTCGTATTGCCTCATCAAAACGCTTCATGTGGATTTATATAAGCTGGCTGGTTAGGTAGTGGGGCTTTACATCACTTTTCTACTTTGAAGGAAGAAAACAAGATAAATAGAAAAACAAAACCCACCACCCTGAATTGGTTCAGTGCCTTGTCTTCAAAGACATGCTGTATAATGCCATCTTTAAATCACATAAGGCACTCCCTCACATTAGAGCTCTGGGAGAAATTTTTCGAATCTCAGAGTATCTTTTATTGAAGGTGTAGACTCTTGGTTCATCTCACAGGTTTTGCCAACAAACCTGAGGACACATTCTAGCTCCACAGTTAATCTCATAAACTTCAATGAGTCATCTTTAATCCCCAGCTTTATCATCTGAAATGGTTATTACAACCTACTTCATACAGTTGTTGTGGAGATTAAATGTGTATATGCAGGGTGTGGCACTGGCCCTGGACCTTATTAAGTCCCCTCCACCCTGATGCCTCACCAAATGTTTTTCCTATTATTGGAATGGACCCATGTTGGGTACATTTCTACTATGTCTGGACAAAACTCTCAAATAGAAAAGTAATAGTTTCAGTGCAATGTGATACAACCTGCGCATTGGCATCCCTCCTGTGGCCTGCTTCCCTTGTCCCCAGAGAGCACCTGCCACTCTCCCGCCACCCTTTGTTGCAGACTTCCACAGACATTCCTGTGGCAAGCAGAGTTTGGAACTCTGACCTTCCCTTCATCAAAATATCTTTTGCATATAGCTGTATTCTCATTCCTGGGGCATTCCAGTGTGAAGAGGGCGAGAAGATGAGGAAAAACCACAAAACGAGACAGCATGAGTGATAAATGCAGTAGGAGAGAAACCAGGAGAGTGTTATTCTACAGGACAAGTAAAGAGTGTCTCAGACGGTGGAAATGATTGACTGGGTCAAGCAAGACAAGGACCAAGAGGTGACCATTGGAGTTAGCAAAGTGGAGGTTACTGGTGGTGTTGACTAAGGCAATTTTGCTGTAGCAGTTGTGGTAAAATTTTGATTGGAGTACAGAATGGGATATATCAAGCACAGGCTCTTCTTTGGGGATGTTTTCTGTAAAGAAGAGCAAAGCAATGGGGTGGAAGCTAGAGGAAATGGCTTCTTCTTTAAGATGAGGGAAATAACAGCATATTTATAATGCCAATGAGAACGATCCAGTAGTGAGGGGGAAAACTGATGATGCGGAAAGGAGAGGGAGAACTGCTAGAGCAGAATCGTTCTTAGGTCAGAGGCAATGAGATTGAGTACAGAGGTGGAGAGCCTTATAGGAGCACAGACACACTGCATTCATAATAAAGGGAAGGGCAGGCACAGTCTGTGGGTACAGATGCTGTTAGGTGAAGGTAGAGATAATAGAGGCTTATGAAAGTTCTCTTCTGAGAGCTTCTGTTTATCAGTGAGTAGGAAGCAAGGTCATCACTGAGAGGGGCTGCTATAAAGTGAAATAAAGTCCCATCACGAGAGCAAGTGATCAGCTCAGTTTCTGAAATAGAACTGACTGTTGGTGATGTGCTCTAGTGGGTAAGAGGTTTTGCTAAAAATACTTAAATCATGAGGTTCACATATGATGTCAGTGTAAAATTCAAATCACAACAAACACATACGATGCTCTGAACTTTATTTTCTAATAACTATTTAAACCACTCTACAAAATGCTCTACAACATTAAGAAAACCTCAGCAAAATTTGGGGTTGGAATTAGACTGAATATCTATCATCAAAATATCATGCAAACACTTATTTTTTTTAAGTGTTTAACTTAAGATATTTAACTCTGTGGAATTCTTTATAGATGATAGTATATTTAAATTCCATATGTGACAGTGAGAATTTACCCCAAGCATATAACCCTTTAAAACATACTAACACCCATTTCTTTAAACTGTTTCAGATTAAGTTTTTCTTTTTTTCACAGACATGAAAACCAAGTTCAATCTTTTTCCCCAGTTACAGCCTTGAGCTTGTGGCAGATCTGCACAAAGTATATCAATTTCTTCTTGAATTCTTTATCTAGTGATGCCAGTGTTTCATGCCATCACAAGTAGAAGAGAAAGTTGGCTAATTCCAAACTGGGTTCTTTATGAATGCTTTGTGCCACCAGAAAGGTCAGCTTGTGGGCATACTGACATGGTGCTGGGACACTGGTTAAGCCCTGAGGAGAAAAAAGTATTGATAATAATTAAGAGAATACCATGTTCTTCAAAGTATTTTTTTTTTCATTTTATTTCATCTACTGGTTATACAGACAACAGAATGGGTTTCTGGGTAAACAATGACTAACCTCAACCAATGAAAGGTAACCTAACTCACTGGGAACTGAAGCTCACTGGGGAGGATGGAGTGAACAGTCAGTCTGGCCTCATGGTGCTGGGAGCAGGGAGCCATCACACTTTAGACTAGTCTTTTTCCTATGATTTCATGTTTGGAACTTCTTGGAGGAGCTCTGTGCAAACACTGGCCTTGGCCTTTGGGAACAGCTCTTGGCCTAATGCACAGGAACAGAGGGCAGACCCATGCCTCTTAACACTTCCCCACCAGGCACATCTGAGTTGGCTTCAACTTCTTCATCTATAACATGTAAATAACAATACACTGATTTCCTCCTAGGTTTGCATAAGATAATGTATATAACAAAGTCCTCTAGAAACTGTAACTATTAATCTATTATAATAGTTATTGTCATTTTGTTTCTATGACAGACTGGTGCCTCCCACTGTGGACTCAAGAAGTGATTCACTCATTCATTCATTTATTCATTCTTCCTTTGTGAAATATCAGGAATTGTGCTATATCTAGGGATACAAAGATGAAGCGTATGACAATTCCTAGGTGGGACTCTAGAATATCTTATTTACATAAAGTAAACAGCTTTCACTCACCGGCCAGTTGTAGTACAGGTGGCACAATTTGAATGTAAGTCTCTGCATGTGGTCGGGCTTCAAGCCGTTGTCATCATAGATGACGTTATAGTAGGTAGGACTAACGGTTCCCCTACCAGCCACCTGGCTGATCAGATAAAAGTCATACCTGAGGGGGAAAATGGAATGAATGTGGGAAAGAAGGCAAACAAAATAAAGTCAAATATAAACGGCACACAATGAATGTTTTGTTAAAAATGGATTTTCCAGTGGTACTTGCCATTCATTACGTGTTGCTTCTGAATCCACGACAGTGCCAAGTGGGGGGGATTCTGCACAGTGCGGTTCACTTCAGTAAAGAATCGTGGCATGCACTTCTTCCTGACCACAATCACTGACAGTCTTGAGATGAAAATCAGAGAGGCAAAATATGAAAAGAAAGGAACGCAATCCAATCTATGCAGCTTTCTATTTTTATGTAATTTTAAAAATGAAATAAATAAAAATTCCATGTGAAAAACACTGCAAAACAAAGAAAATAAGAATTACCCACAATCCCTCTTTCCCTAGAGATTCAATTTTTAAAATGAGGGATTGTCCATATTTGTTGCCAAAGGAGGCTATGGCAAGTCATTTGCCTAGTTTATAGCACTCAAGGGGTCAGGAAGGAATGCTGAATGTCAACTGGCACTTTTGTAGAAAGATTTTCCAGAATTATCCACGGAGACAAGATGTGTGTGTGTCATTAGTGTCTCATCCTGTTTTCCCCTTCACTCTTCCTCTCAATTTTATTTCCAAGTAGCAAAGGAAGAACCAAAAGTCCTTCCTATTCCTTTAGTCATCTCTTCTGTATTATACAAAACTCATGCCTGGCTGGATGGATGGATAGACCAAATACAAATTCTGGCCAAATGCTGAATGGTGAAGTGTTAATGTATTTGGTAAAGCCAAGGTGAAATCCTAATATTCGCTATTATGAAAGGAACCTCTGGGATGAAAGGAAACACTGGAGATTCAGTTTAAGCGTTATAATTATTTAAAATTTATTACAAATGTTTTCAGTATTGAAACTATTAAAAGTTGAGGTTATAATGCCAGAAAAGTAACTCCTTAGCACTGTCAGCTGCTAAATTTACTCCTGCATCCCTCAGTTGCATACCTGTGATTCTTAATAAACACATGTACCTGAGATCAGAGAGGAGTGAGGGAGGTATTTTGGCCCTAACAGTTGGGATAAAGCTGCAGGTGATACTGCCACCAAGCCTTCAGCCTTCCCCTCCATTCTAACAATAACTGACTGAGGTCAAGACTCAGCTCCTTTGTGACTTGTGGCTGTGACCCTTTGGTTGATGGAGATGATGGTGGTGTAGTCCTACAGATAGAGGTATGTGTCCTGCTTAGAATAAGATGCTTTCCAAATATTTTAAGAAGCTGACTTAAAATTATTGTCCTCTCCTGTTTTCCACTTCCAATATTTTCTTGCACTTGCCATTTCAAATAATCACTGAAGAAAATTTTGTACTGAAACAGAATCTAGAAATGTTAACAGTGGAGCAAGATGTCTGGTGTTTAGGATGGTCTGATTTCCATTTGCAGCTCAGCTTTCATGGCACTCAAACCCCTTTGAGAACCTTCTATAGACCTTAAGTGCACATCAGTGCCTGCAATTCAGAGGCTTTAGTTCTGTGCATATTAGGGCCTCAAATTTGAAAGCTTGTTTCTTCCATGTGATATTAATATGTATGAAGCATTTTCACTGCCAGCAGCCCTGCAGGCTTCATGCTGAATCTGTGTCAGCTGCTCTGAGGATACATTTCTTCAACTAGATTCCCCCACCCAAGGCCCCCAAAGCTTTTTATGTTAGACCATCCCAACTACCCTCCAATCTGAAGGAAATTACAGAGCTCTACTGGTATGATACAGAAACACAGCAAAACTTAATTGCATTAAAAAAAAAAAACCTATGCTTGAATACCTTGTGTGTAATAGCTACAGCTGAATATGCTATAATTGGGAGTGTGGAGGAAAGAACAATAATTTAATACCTGGCATTTGGGCTGGATTCTGCCACACTGCTCAGCAGCTGTGGGACTTCGTATTCAATAAGCGTTTTCAGCTGACCATCCCCTACACCAGCACGGTACACAATTATCCGTGCTGGCAAATCATGATTGTACTTGTACCATTTGTTGAGTGCTCCTGCAGAATTTGGTGGAAGAAAAGAATTACTTTTCTAATGCCAACAAAAAATAACATTCTAATATATTGCAATGTTTAAATGGGTTTGCTATTTCAGACCGTTGTAAAAGAGGGCAATACATAATTTGGATTATACTGCAATAATATAATAATGGATAACTTTAGGGAGCATTACTCTGTCTCTGCTGTTTGAGTAATCACAATGGTTTCTATGGCATGATATATTCTTAAACTTGGCCTATCTCTTTAGTAAAATTTTAATATTTAAGCAATAAATTAAAATTTGATTAATGTAATAGACATGAAAATGCCTAAAACCAAATGAATATTAATTTAGTGTCTTCAGATCTTTAAATCCTCTCAATAGATATAAACTAGATAAGCTTATCTTCCTAATGAGAATAAATATGAAAATCTAAGGAAATGGCTTTGCTGTTCCTCTGAAAACATATCTTCATACTGAATCACCCAATTGATTCCAATTCTCACTGAGGAGATGAACTCTGGAAACATTTCTACTCACTATAACTATGAATCTCCTAAAGGACAGAGGCCATAGGAGGAACTCCTACCTAACAGAAACCTTTAATAACTGCTAAAAAAAAAAAATTTACCTGCTCAAAAATTGACCAGGTTTTGATGTGAGAGGGAAATAATAGAACGCAGTTATTATTTTCATGTATATATCATACAGTTATTTTAAAAGGGTTTATTGTTTAAGAAATTCATTTTCGTTTGCTAGAAGGTAATCATGTATGTAAGCCCATTACCAACATGTATCAGCAAATTTACTGTTTAAGAAAAAAATACCTACAATATCCCAAAATTTACAGATGGGAAAATGCAGATCAGGAAAGGGAAGCATTTGCACAAGTCACACTGCTAGGAAATAGCAAAGCCAGACCTAGGCCAGGACTGGTAAACAAATAAAAACCCTAGATTTGTCTTTGCATTGCATTGCATCCTGCTATGGATAGGATACCTTTCCTCATCTGCTGCCATTCCCTTTTTCTCCTGCTTTGCCACTTTATCTGTTAGCACCCCTATCCTAGCCCTATAGGCTTCCTTCCTAGGTCTAGACTTAACACTGCTCTGTCATAACTCGAGTTCCTCCAGTGTAGGTTTCTTTTGACCTTCAAACTGCTTGCTAGGGAAACCAGCAGCCACAAATTTTCCTTCCTCCTGGCTTCATGTCATCACACATAGACAAATGTAAATGTAAATGCTACATAGTCTGATTGTTGGCCTAAGTCAGCATGCAGCTTCGGAGATCTTCAACTGGGTGACAGTTGACATAAATAGGTGTGGAGAGTTTGCTTTGACCTATGTGGTCTTCTGTAAGCACATGGATTTGAGGTCTGAAGGAACAGTCCTTGGAGCCCACCCACATTGATGTATTTTTAGTACCAGTCATGAAAACTTTTAAGCAATCTGCAACATCAGTGGTTGTTTTCTGAAGGATACAGCGGGAAGACCACCTAAAGTTAAAAAAAATAAATATAAGTAAAGTGCAGCTTCAAAATTTCTACTAGAAAATTCTTTAATATTAAGAAATAGACATTATGAGTAAAAATCAATGTTCTCAATTTCGTATGTGTTATGTGTTCACAATTTATCAAAAAGTCTCTTTTCCCAAAAAGAATTTATTGAAAAGAGAAGCTAAAGCATAGTGTTGACATCGGCCATATCAAGCTTCAAATCCTAGTCAATATACTCACCAGCTGTGTAACTTTGCTATGTGAACCTAAGTGTCAGTTTCCTCATCTATACCAAGGAGATTTACAAGATAAGTACATTAGTTACTATATCATAGGGTTGTGGTAAAAATTAAAACAGATAATATAGGTAAAATACTTAGCACAGTACTTGGCATATAATAAAGAGTAATAAATACAGGCCACTATTATGGCTATAAAATGATGCCTTAATTTAGCAATAGAGCTCCTACTATCAAAATATTCAAAGATTTCTAACGCACAAACTTTCATTTCTATAGGTGATCCTTTTGGATTAGAAATTTTAACATTATTAATTTGTGTAGATTTCAGAAACAAGTTCTCTTGCTACCACCATTAATTAACTTAAGGCACTTAGAAAATGAAGATCATGACTTCGTGTTAGGTATGTTCCAGCATTATTACAGAGTTCTCTAAATATACACAACATCAGTAAAACAGCTATGTATGGTGGCCTATAGTCACATCTACTTGGGAGGCTGAGGTAGGAGGACTGGTTGAACCCATGAGTTCAAAATTGTATTATGCCATCATTGCACCTGTGAAGAGCCACTGCATTCCAGCCTGGGCAACAAAGCAAGATCCCATCTCTAAACATTTTGTTAAAAAAAAAACCAACAGAATACAATTAGGAATGCTGCCAACAAATTGGAAGCCTGGAAGTCCTGAGTGATACCAGCAAGGTGGGAAAATAGTAGCTTTCTACAATCATCTCCCTTCCAGAAGCATCAATTTTGACAATTACCCATGGATGAGTAACTCCAATGGTGATGTTCCATCACATCACTGGAGTACAAAAGCATTAAAGAGGGTAACACAAAGAGATTCAGTTTACCTGCATTGCTCCTCCCCTAGGGGGGGGCACAGCTCAATGCCATGAGAGACCACATCAGCCCATGATTTCTCTAACAGGGTGAAAATTAGAGTGTAGTGAGTGAGTACCCAACTCCCTCACCCCCTAAGATGCCCACTTGTTTCTTGCCTCACCAAGAACAACAAGATTATCAGCATGGCTGGGAGGTTAGGAGAGTCTAGGGGTAGAAAAGCAAGGCTGCAAATCCTACTGACTGCTCTATGAGCTTCAACAAGAAGCCCTCCTGTGGGTTTCTTAGGATACCTTGCTTATGGACCACCTCAGCTGACCCACAAGCACCCCAAATACTACATGTATCTCAGCACCACCCCTGACCAGGCTGGCTCCCCAAGCACATTTGTTCAAATGGTGAGTGCAAGCATTTCACACACACAGGTAGCTTGCCTCTTCAGGATTTGGAGAAGCTACATAAATGAGCATTTCAGAGCACCACCCTAGAGAAAACAGATGAGAGCCTCTTGACATCTGGCCTGGCTTTGTGGGATTGAGAAAATGCATGCAATTTTAAGGATTCCCCCTCACCAAGTTAGAACCAGAAGTGTGAAGTGGGCACATGAATAGAAAACATGTAAGAGAGTCTCAGAATCCCTAGCTGGGCTGTTAAAGGTGTTTCTCTCCCAAAGACAGCCAGTAAAGACTGGAAGAAGTGACTGATTCTTCAAACACAAAGACAGCAATGCAAGACTTCAAAAACATGAAAAATTGGGAACTGGACAGGTCTGGTGGCTCACACCTATAATCCTAGCACTTTGGAAGTCTGATGCAGGCAGATCACCTGAGGTCAGGAGTTTGAGACCAGCCCAACATGACAAAACCCTGTCTCTACTAAAAATACAAAAAATTAGCTGGGTGTGGTAGCAGGCGCCTGTAATCCCAGCTACTTGGGAGGCTGAAGCAGGAGAATTGCTTGAACCCGGGAGATGGAGGTTGCCGTGAGCCAAGATCACACCACTGCATTCCAGCCTGAGGGACAAGAGCAAAATTCCATCTCAAAAGAAAAAATCAGAAACTATGACACAACCAAAGGATTAAAATACTAGTCTAGTAACTGACTTCAAGGAGATGGAGAGTTGTGAAAGGCCTGACAAAGAATTCAAAATAATTTTTTAAGGAAGCTCAGCAAGCTACAAGAGAACACAGATAGACAACTCAATGATACTAAATAAATATGTAGGCTGAGTGTGGCGGCTCACTCCTGTAATCCCAACACTTTGGGAGGCCAAGGTAGGCAGATCACAAGGTCAAGAGATCAAGACCATCCTGGCCAACATGGTGAAACCCCATCACTAATAAAAATACAAAAATTAGCTGAGCGTGGTGGTGTGCACCTGTAGTCCCAGATACTCAGGAGGCTGAGGCAGGAGAATTGCTCGAACCTGGGAGGCAGAGGTTGCAGTGAGCCAAGATTGCACCACTGTACTCCAGCCTGGTGAGACAGCAAGACTCTGTCTCAAAACAAAACAATAACTTCAATATAGAAATAGAAATTTAAAAAGAATCAAGCAGAAATTCTGGAGCTGAAGGATACAATGAATTAAATAAATGCAATAGAAAGTATCAATAGCAGACTTGATCAAGTAGAATACTCTATGAGCTTGAAGATAGGTCATTTAAAAATTCACAAAGGAGAAAAAAAAAGGAATGAAGAAAGCTTATGGAGTTTATGGAATACCATAAAGAGGGCTAACATTCCCATTATGAAAGTTTCAAAAGGAGAAGAGAGATGGGCAGAAAGCTTATTTCAAGCAATAATGGCTAAAAAGTTCTTCAATCTGGAAAGAGATAGGGACATCCAAGTACATATAGCTCAAAGGTTCTGAAATAGATTCAACCCAAAGAAGAATTCACCAAGACATATTACAATCAAACTGTCAAAAATCAAACCTGCATGTTCTGGACATGTAACCCAGAACTTAAAGTCTAATAAAAAAAAAATTTTTTTTAAGAGAATGTTGAAAGAAGCAAGAAGAGTGGCTTATCCCATGAAAAGGAACCATCATAGGCTATCAGAAGATTTCTCAGCAGAAACCTTACAGGCCAGGAGAATGAGATGCTATATTCAAAGTTTTGAAGATAAACTACCAATCAAAAATACTTTTCCCATAATTGTTTGACACTAGAATCAATAAGAAGAGGAAAACTGCAAAATACAAATATAGAAACACAACATACTAAAACTTAACAGATGCAGCAAAAGCAGTTTAAGATGGAAGTTTATAGCAATAAATGCCTACATGAAGAAAAAGGAAAGCTCTGATGAACATAAATGTAAAAATCCTCAACAAAATACTAAAAACCAAATTAAACAGTATATTAAAAGGTTCACACATCATGAGACAGTGGGATTTATACCTAGGATGTAAGGATGGATGGTTCTACCTATTCAAATCAGTAGCTAGATGCATCACACTTCCTGATTTCAAATTATATTACAAAGCCATAATAATCTAAACAGCATGGTACTGCCATGAAAACAGACACATAGGCAAATGGAACAGAATAAAAAGCCCAGAAGTAAATCCACACATACAGTCAACTTAATCTTTGACAAAAACACCAAGAATACACAATGGGATAAAGTCTCTTCAATAAATGGTGTTGAAATAACTAGATATCCACATGTTAAAAAATGAAATTAGACCCTTACACCTTACATATTTTAACTCAAAATCGATTTAAGACTTAAGAGATCTTACACTGCAAAACTTCTAGGAGAAAACATAAAAGCTTCATGACATTGGTCTTGGCAATGATTTGTGAATATGACAACAAAAATAATAAAAGTTCCTGCATAGCAAAGGAAACAACAGATGAAAAGCAACTTACAAAATGGGAAAAAATATTTACAAATCATGTATCTGATAAACGGATGATATCCAAAATATATGAAGAACTCATACAATTCAATAGGAAAGAAAGAAATACTCTAATTAAATAGACATTTTTCCAAAGATGACATACAAATGGTCAACAGATACATGAAAAGGTGCTCAACATCACTAATTATCAAGGAAATGCAAATCAAAACCACGAGATGTCACCTCACCCTTTTAGGATGGCTGTGACCAAAAAGAAGATAAGTGTTAGAGAGAATGTGGAAAAACGGGGAACCTTTATACATTGTTGGTGGGAATGTAAATTAGCATAACCATTATGGAAACCAGTAAAGAAAGTTCCTCAAAAATTTTCAAATAGAACTACTATGTGATCTAGCAATCACACTGTGTCTATATATCCAAAGGAGAAAATAAATCAGTATGTCAGGTATCTGCAATTCCATGTTCAGTAGCTAAGATAGAGAATCAACCTGTGACCGCTAAAGGATGACTGGATAAAGAAACTGTGAGACATACACACACACACATGCACACACACACCAGAATATATTATTCAGGCTTAAAAAAGAAAATCCTGCCATTTGTAACAATATGAATAAACCTAGAGGACATTATATTAAGTAAAATAAGCCAGACACAAAAAGACAAATATATGGTCACTTATATGTGGAATCTAAAAATGTCAAACTCGGCCGGGTGTGGTGGCTCATGTCTGTAATTCCAGCACTTTCGGAGACTGAGGCGGATAGATCACGAGGTCAGCAGTTTGAGAACAGCATCGCCAGTATGGTGACACCCCATCTCTAGAGTAAACATACAAAAATTAGCTGGGTGTGGTGGTGCATGCCTGTAGTCCCAGCTACTCGGGAGGCTGAGGCAGGAGAATCGCTTGAACTCAAGAGGCAGAGTTTGCAGTGAGCTGAGATCATGTTATTGCACTCCAGCCTGGCAACCAAGTGAGACTCTGTCTCAAAAAGAAAAAAAAAAAAGCAAAAAAACCAAAAAATGTCAAACTCATAGAAATAAAGAATAGAGGATAATTATTGGGGGCAGAGGGTGGGGAGACTGGATGTTCAAAGGGTACAAAATTTCAGTGACAAGAAGAATATGTTTTGGACACAACGTACAGCATGTTGAGTATAGTTAATTATGTACTATTGCATAGCTGAAACTTGATAAGAGAGTAATCTTTAGTCTCACCCACACACACACACACACACACACACACACACACAAGTGGTAACTGTGTGAAGTAATGAAAATGTTAATTAGTTTGACTGTGGCAATTATTTCACAATGTATACATATATCAAAACATCACACTGTACACTCAAAATACATAATTTATGCATCAATTATACCTCAAAAAAGCTGATAAAAATTATAATAAACTTTCTGATAAATGGCGACCATTTGAGAAAAAAACTGAGGTGGATCCCCCACTTCCTATAATAAAATAAATTTTAGATGTACAAAGAAAAAAATGAAAGTCCTTTATCAACTTGATTAATGATGTGGCATATGTAAGAAGCATCTCATACAACCTGGAATGAAGTTGTAGGCACGCAAGTGGGATATTATCATGGTGTTCCTTTTTCTGTTTCCCACAATCCGAAATATATACCTGACCAAGAATTTAATGGGAATAAATAAAATAGCTTAAGCCAAAAAGAAAACATTTTGCACAGGGCTGCTGTAGCCTCAAAACACATTGTTCAGTTACAAAGGTTGAAACAAATCTAAGAACCATAATTTAATGAGTACTCCTAGCCAATGTTTAAGGCATTATCCCTGATTTTGCCTGTTTTTATTAGCTGTGTGAACAACAGCCACATCCAATGCCTGTGAATATTAATAATCTTAGCAACAAGATGTATGTACTGAGTATTTAACATGGGTGGAAATATTCAGAATTTCTACGCATCTATTATTTGGGGAAGATGAGCAATAGCTTGTTCTAATGAATATACAAAATGTTTTTTAATGAGGCTACATAGTACTCCAGTATTATCACACATTTTTATATGTGAGTGTAATTTATGAACCTAAGTGTCGGTGTTTAAAATGAGTGAATAATACAAAATATTCCTTGCTGTTACATTCTTTAGTGAAACCACAGTTAATAGTACTAAGTGAAGAGTGTGTTCAGGTAGTTTCAGCAGTACCTGGTGATTCCGGGGGTTAACACTGGCCACACATCCAACAACCATCACGTCCTTGCTGAGTGCATCCTTACAGACATCAATACCGACCACCATCAGGGACTTTAACTACAAAATCAAATTTGTCATGATTTAATCGGATGAGCTATCATTTCCCCTAACAATGGCTTAATAGGAAGTTTTTTAAACCGGTCTCCAGTTACTGAATTCTTAAAGTTAAGCTATGCATAAGGGAGATCAAGATCTAGATGAGGCATATTATTAAACCAGAAATGAGAGAGACTTAAAGATGGCAGGAGAATATGATACACACTTATCTTAAGAGACTCACTATTGTCCAAGATAGCCATCATCTTTTGTGTGGGGGGTGGGGGAAGATGCACCAGTGGCTAAGAGATTCTGGGACTGTGGTCAGTGCATTTATCGCTTGCCTCTGGTTTGGAGGAATCTGAAGAGGAATTCCATTCTCCATTCTTCAGATCTCTAAGGAATCCTCCCTTGGCTATGCACCTTTGTGGGGGAGTGGGAGAGAGGGAAGCTGAAGGTAACCGCATTCATCCTGGTTATGGACATGTAAGGAATGGGCAACAGTGCCTCGCTTCTCATTCTCCTCACTTACTCCCATGGTGACTACAGTTCAGGGAGGAGAAGAGGTTTTTCTTAGTACCACAATTTGGAGGTTCAGATCACAGGCTATGCCATCTCCCCCAAGCTCTGGGGAGGCCCCATCCAGGGTGCAAGACTACGCTAAGAGTTAGCACCCTGCTGAAAGCAGGTAAATGTGGAGGCAATGGAACACAGACTTTAAAATAGCAGCTGAGAGGCTTCAAATCAGGTCCCTATGCTGAGTTAGCAGCTTAACTGAAGCTCCTGAGAAGCATGGAGCCTCTTTGGAGATTCACAATGGCTTGTGGAATGCCAGAACCCAGGGTAGAGGCTCAACAAACTAGCAAACCAAATAATTCTGGGATCATGTTGTAACATCTCCTACTTTAATTTTAAAAATTAATTTATTATGAAAGGAAAAAAATGTGACAGGGTCCTCACAGGTATTTCCACAGCCCACAGTTCGCCTCCAAGTTTGCAGGTCATCTGCATGGCGATCTTGGTGGCGATACTCATCATCATGCCCTGTTTATTCAAGGTCCGAGCAAGCACACATTGGCTTGGGACTGGGCAGTCTAGGCTCAAATATTTTTTAATGGAATCATAATAGGTCTTCTGATTAGAAGGCAGAATGCACATTACCTAAAAGCAAAAACAGCAAAAGATTTTAGAAATTAATTTACTTCTGCTAAGAAGTCACTTTTTAAAGAAACGAATTCATGAATTATTCTCCAAACATCTTTTGCCCCTAAGTTCCCAAGAAGCAATACTAACATGCCTACAGTTACCTTAAATGGCCATTAAACCGCTGGTGAATTAATCGATGCCATTCAAAATGCCTTATCATTAGCCATTCTCTCTGCAAAGCGCTACTCCACTCCTACCCATCTCCTTTCGCTTTTCCTTTCTCCTCGTTTCTCTCCTGATTTGATTCTGTCAGTTCCCTCAAATTCCCTTCTCACAGAGTTCCTTCTCCATATACCTCCACTTCCTCACCCCCAACTTTGCAGTGGTCCTTTCCTGTGGTTTTTGAGTTCTCATTCCCACTGGTCCCTCCCCTGACCCCCACCTGAAGATAAGTGAAGTTGAGAATTAGCTTAAACTAGGGTGCCTTTCCCATTAGGTACAAGATAACCAAAATAAAGGAAACAAACACACTTTTTAAAAAACTGGAAGCTGAGACTATGGATATAAGGGGAGTGAAAGTAAGGACTGAGAAGTGTCAAGTCCCCTGGCATTTTTTATCCCACCTGTCTCTGTCACTACTCCTACTTCTTATCAGATCTTTTCCACACTGAAGGGCCTACCTCTGCCTTCTTCCCATCTTTTATTCTCCACTCTCAAAAGCCTCCAAATTGTAGAAAAGATATGCACTGTCATAATTAGCAAAAGAAAACAAAGTAATTTTTCCACCTATAGAATTGTTTAAAGTCATAATGTCAAAGGCTAAAATTATTTACACTTAATTATATAAAGTGAAGAAAAATACTTTTAAATTATTAGCAAAAGGCTCTTAGCACCTTCCTTCTGACCTATGAGTTTGGCTCTAAGCAAGAAAAGTGGTAGAACATGGCAGTGGCCCAGTGAGCTGAGAGAAGATGGGAGCTGAGTGAGCCAGGTTCCACACCAGGGGCTGGATGTGGGGGGTAACAGGAGCCACGCAACATACATTTCCTAGTTATGCCTGTTGAGAAAGCCTGGGGACAGCAATACCCCAGTAGCAAATAAGCACACCAAGTGCCCCACATCTTTGTATCTAAATACTATTCTTTCCTAAAAGGAATCAGGACTCCTGGAAAAGATACCTGATTCCAGGGCTGGGAAGCAACACTGTAAGATGAACCTGGAATATCTTATTTTGCCAGAAAATAAAGTGTTACAAGAAAGACGGAGACGCATGAAGCCAGCTTGATGTGATTTTCTCACTGGCAAAATCAGGTACAATATGATGAGCATCAAAATAAATAATAAGTAATGAATATAACAAAATAGGGATCTATAAGTCTATGCAGATATAAAGAAACAGATAAATGGGGAGAAGAGAAAGCTCTTCCTGTGCCACCTAATAAATGTAGAAGGACTGATGGAATGGAAAACCATCATTTTTCAACCATTGTAATAATGATAGATTAAGGCAAGAATTATAATAGATGCTAAAATAAATGGGCAAAAGTTGATGAGAAACAGGATTATTTATATAGTCCCAAAATATCTATATATGCACAGATGCAACTGATGAAACTGAACTTTACATTGGAGAAATCTGGCAGACATCACCGTAATCAATGGAGTGCCACCGGGTAGGATGCACTCAGAATATAGGACCATTGCTGTGCTACTCTTGTCAAAGTGCATAACCTAAATTTCATCATGAGGAGACATCAGATAAACCCAAACTGAGGAACATTATACAAAATAACTAGTCTGTACTCTCACAATTGGAAGGTCATCAGAGTCAAAGAAAACTATAAAGCTGTTCTAGACTGAAGGAGAGACTGAAGAGACTGGACAAGTAAGTGCAGGACATTAGAGCCTTTTCCTGCAGAGGTGACTATTGACACAAATGAAGAAAACGGTTTCTTAATTTTGATGATTGTCATATGCTTGTGTAGGACAGAGACCTTGTTTATAGAAAATATACACTGAAATAGTCAAGGGCACTGGAGCATCATGCCTGGAACTTACTCTCAAATGGTTCAGCAAAAAAATAATAATAAAGCAAATATGATCAAATGTTAATAATTTGGGATTCAGGGTGAAGAGTATATGAGAGAGTTGTTTGTACTATTCTTGTCACTTTTCTGTAAGTTTGATTTTATTTAAGTAAAAAAATAAATGCTCTTAGGGTAAGAATTTTCTGTTTCATATAAGATCCTTTAGGGTACAAGAGAAACTCACTAAAAGAGAAGCAAAGAGATTGCACTTGTTAGTTCAGCTAGTTTGCATGAGATATGAACAAGAATGTTGGAAGTTGGGCTGAGTTGGCCATGGAGCTGGGAAGGGTAGATGGAAAGGACAGGAAAAGCCCTGCAACATCCCGGGGGTGCGTAAACATTCCCAGGAAATAGGAAGCGTCGAAAGATTTTTAAGAACAAGGATGTCAATTCTAATTTGTCTGTAATGTTGGGGTGTGATGTAATCATGCCTTGGCCCCAGACAGTCTGCAAAGACCGCTACACACACATGCCCTTTGGGAAATGAGGCAACTGTGGATGTCCCAGCAGGTGATGCAGTGCAGGAGGACGTGGTCCTCACTGAGACTCACAGAAGATGGTAGAATTCAGAGGAAGCAGGAATTTGGGGCCATAGGTCACTTGGAAAAACCTAACCAAGAATCCCCTGAAATATAGAAAACACTGGATATCAGCATTCATGGGATGAGGTGGGAGTCAGTTTATCTTATATCTAAAAGAAAAGACCTCAATGAGTTGGAGAATATGCAGACATCCAAGTGGATGATACAGGGTTAACAAGAAGTACTGTGTTTAAAATTAACATTAGAAATGTGGAATGGAAATAAAATATTGATCAAAATACGAAGATTATTACTTTCTTGGGTACTTTAGGATAATGCATGGCAATCTGCAGATACATCATGGGAGGGTATGCTCAGACTGTAGATATAAAGCAGAACTAAAATTATAGATTAAAGGAGTTCAAAAACTATCCTGTACTTACCAACTGAACATCAGGATCAACATGGTGCTGTACAGCTCTAACAAATGCAGCGGGATTTTCTTGTACTTTTATGCTACATAAAAAGATTAATTTTGAAGCTATATAATTTCCTTCCTAGTAGCACACAATCATTGTATGGCATTAGAAATAATACAAATAAATGTTCATAACAGACTAGCAATCTTAGGAAAAAATTGTTAGAGAAAAATAAAAACCTTTTGAGTCTAAAACTTTCTTTCACTGCAAAATATAAAAACATTTAGCATTAATTTTTACAGTGTAAAAAATGGTTTGGTAGAAAATAAGATTTTCTCAATTGTACAGAATCCCTACAATCAATAATTATAATGTTCAAAATGAGATTGAAAGTGAACTTTTGAAATCCCAAGTCTCATAGTATCAAGTGTTGGAAAGAGGGTTCAAGCTCAACCAGGATTAAGATTTCTGTAAGAGTGAATCGCTGTGGGAATCTAAAAATGAATGTTTTAGAAAACATCAGGTTAATGAGACCAAGATATTCAGCTAATTTGCATGATTCAGACAAAAATATATTTATTTTCCTTAGTGGTTGCTTGTCTGGAATCTGGAATGTCTAACCTTAATCAGTGCACAAGTACTTAACGATTAATTATCTGTTCTGTGCTTACATTATGTTAGGGGCCAGAAGCTCCAGAAGTAATTCTCACACACACAGGAATTTATAAAACTAGTTTCTTTATGTAGAATCAGCCTCTTTTATGTGTATATGAGTGAACTGTCCCAATGCCCAGTGGCCTTTTAAAACTCTCCCAGCAGGTGGCAGGAGCACCAATCCCCTGAATGCAGATTCTAACAGACCTAATGACTGGCTGGCAGCCCCATCTCAGCAATTAAATTGTCCTGACTCATCCAATTCAAACCCTTGCACTCCGACTCTGCTGTACTTACAGTCCATTCATTCTAAAATCATCAGGTGAATATTTCAGAAGAGAGAAGCTATGCCTATAAATCTAACAGGTTAATGGATACTTTATGGAAAGAAGAAGGTTGAAATAAAATATTAACTTTCAAATAAAACAGGCTAAGGACAGAACATAGCAATGGGCTTGTTCCAGAATTCATGTGAGAAAGAGCCTGAGACATCAGCCCAGGGCCTGCGGACTGTGGCTTCTTTCATAATCTTTTCCTGCTTTATTAGGTCATGGGTTAAGAGAAAGTAGAGCAGGTGAAACGCAAATCAGGCTATTTATTAACAGATTTGGTAAGAGGAGAATTCTAAACAACAGTGTTAAATGAGATTTTGGGATTAATACTTGCGCTGCTGATGTAATTAGTAACTATGTGTTTAAAGAATAACTTCCTCTTGTGCCAATTAGGACATTTGCATCTCCACTATAACAAAGAAAAATAAGTATGTGTTCCTCTTTTCTAAGCATATCAGGTTCAGTAAAGTGAGGCATGGCCAACTTTATGGCTTTTCCAAAGCCAAACAGTATTTCATTTTCAGTGTGACTGTGTTATGTATCTCTTACTAAATGAAAAACAGCTTATTTATCTTTCCCCATCCCCAGCAACTGGCATAATATCTACACATATTAGCATTCAACAAACATTCTATGAATAAATGGTTGACCTTAGTCTTACCAGAAAACTCTCTGAATGACTAATAGTATGCTATAGTAACAGAATCAGAGAGCTTATTTGAGATCTATTTTTCCATTAAATTTTAAAGCATAAAATCTATCAAGTAAAAGCCAGGGCATGCAACTTTTATTTTTTAATATCCATTTGCTATTAAGTAAATAACTGATATGAAAAACTCATCTGAAGGAAAAACAGTTGAGAAGACAATATATGTACTTACCAAAAATTTATGTCCCAACTAGTACCGAAAAGATGTAAAGGAATGCCCAGTGGCCTTTTAAAACTCTCCCAGAAGGTGGCAGTGACCTCATGATTGGGAGTAGATCACTCCGCAACAATTGCATAGCATTTCATAGGTTTAAATGAAATATTGGTTGGCTGTTTGTTTGTTATTTTCCTCCCTTATTCCTTCCTGTCTCCATTGTATAACACAATTATTAGTATAAAAGAGCTTTTCAATATCCATTTTTAGACTACATTCTAGCCTGGGCAATAGAGCAAGACTCCTGTTCTCTCTCCCTCTTTTTCTTCTTTTTCCCTTTCTTTCATTCTCTTTCTTCCTTCTTTCTGTCTTTCTCTCTTTTTCTTTTCTTTCTTTTTCTTTCTTAAAAAAAAAAAAAAAGAATGCCTGGCCCTTTGTCCTGATTATGAATGACTTTTGCAGGCACCTGTGCTCCTAGAAAGGAGTAGACTCTCCGGTGGTAGCACCTTGAAGTGCTTATTTTCCCCAGTAAATTAATAAATTGGTGCTTTGGTTTGCCAAAAAAAAAAAAAAAGAATTAAAGGAATGACACTACTGCTTAAGAACTGTGTAAAAGTTTTACAAAGACCAACATAAAATATATTTTAACTTTATAAAAGTTCAGTCATTACAAAATCTATCTACTTACTATTTCCTTGGCACTTTGCATTAGGAAACTGTACTGAAATAAAAAAGCATTTGTTGATATATCTGCCGTTATTCTCTACCTTCTAACCAAACCAAATTAATATAGGAAGAAAATTCAATGTATTCTCACATTTTGGGGTAGTCCACATTAAATCCCATGGAATCTCCAACTCTTCTCAAGCAGTTCAGAAAGCTATTGGCAACATACTCAGTTCTGTCACTACATAAAATCAACCAGGTATTCAAAGGCTGTGCACTCAAAATCTTGCAAGTTCGAATATCCTTGGACCAATCAGCAGCAGACACCGGTTGACACTGAGAAAAATAATGTTCATGAAAGGATTGAACAAATTTATTCAGAGAGCAACTAAATAAAGACAGTGTGAAGATGGCCAACATTTGTCATAACTGTTTAATGCAGTTTGCTATTCAGTCTTAAAACACAGATGCAGGTACTGCATATCCGAACATAATACATATGCTTTTTGGGACTAGAAGCATGGGCATCATCCCAGGTCTTCCAGGCACTGGCAGAACCTTGAGAGGTCCCTTTAACCTCATGATTCTCCACGGTGT
Organism: Ateles fusciceps; assembly: GCA_036589455.1. Lineage (NCBI taxonomy): Eukaryota > Metazoa > Chordata > Mammalia > Primates > Atelidae > Ateles > Ateles fusciceps. The sequence continues at coordinate 7,569,081 of JAZHEH010002496.1, forward strand.
GCAGAGAATGGTGTCTATTTCAAAGATTTCCGAGGTTCCCTTCTAGCTCTGGTATCAATGACCTTTATTATGAATGATTCAGGCAAACAGCCTGTATAGTTTTGTCTTTTATTTTAAGCATCTGAATACCTCAGATAGTGCTGATTATCGATACTGTAGGTCATCATACTAAAGCTAACACATTCTATGGAACAGTTAAGATTATATATTAAGCTAGGAGTAGGTACACCTAGAAGCAAAGATGAAGCCAGGATGCAGGCTCCTTTCTCACTCTCAAAAGATCTCTCATGTGACCAGGAGAAACAGGTTTCCTGCACTGAAGAGGGGGAACGTTAGCCTGGTTTCCAGACCTCTGCTTATATCTCCAGAATGTAATCGAATGATACCTTTGGCATAGCAAGTGGGGAAGATCCACTGTTAGAATTAAAAGGGACCACACTGTATGCGAATCCCCTGCTACTTGAAGTGCTGTCAAGTGCTACTTGATCAGCGGCATGAGCATTACCTAGAAGCCAGTTAGAAATGCAGAGTCCTGGGCACCACCCCAGACCCACTGAATCAGAATCTGCCTGTTAGCATGTCTCCTAAGTGATTCACATGTACATTAATATTTAAGAACCATCCCAATCCTCTTGTTTTACAGACTAGAAAGCTGTAACTGAGAGAAATTATGAAACTGGTTGGCAGCCGTGACAGGCTTAGAATGCTGGTCTCCTGACATGGCAGCCAGGGCACTGGAGACCAAGCACTCAGACTTCTCTGACTTCCAACCATCAGCCATCCTCCTGATGTCTTCCACTAGGTGGATGGCTGGATTCAGCTCCAGGAGTCAACCTCACTCTGAGAACACAGGGGAAAGGCTAGCTTTCCATCAATGGCTCTCTGGAGCCAAGGTGCATTTCTGTCCATAAGAGCCAGCATGAGAAGACCTGTAGTCCTTCTGCCCACAACACTTCTTCCTGCTGTTGTCTTAATGGGCTGGGAGGAGACCCAGGACAATGTACCCTGAGCTTTTAGTTCATTTAGTTCCTAGGACCTAATTTCAGAAATGCAGAATGGGCCAAGAAGTTGATGACACTGTCATCTTAGCCACCTGCTACCTCCAGTGCATGAGTTCACCAGTGTTAATGCCCTTTCTCCTGTGGACACCAGTTTCTACACTAAAATATGCAAATAAATAAATAAGAAAGGCTTTGGGAAATATGATTTTCTTATAGAGATTATGAGATGGATCATTTTAAGTACCTAAGTCCTTCACATGTGGATCTGAAACTCAGCTTCTCTTTACTGACCTCTCACCAAGACCCTAATGGGGGTCTACATTTTAGTACTTTACAATAAAGTTTTGTTTTGTTTTGTGTGAAAAATAGTACTTCCTCAGCTTCTCCAATGAGAGTTTTTGTAACTTGGATAGATTATTATAAAGAAATGATGAGGCCAGGCGTAGTGGCTCATGTCTGTAATCTCAGCACTTTGAGATGCTGAGGTGGGAGGATGACTTGAGCCCAGGAGTTCAAGACCAGCCTGGGCAACATAGGGAGACCCAGTTTCTGCAAAAAATACAAAAATTAGCTGGGTGTGGTGGCGCACACCTATAGTCCCAGCTTCTTGGGCGGCCGAGGTGGCAGGATCACTTAAGCCCAGGAAGTTAAGGCTGCAGTGAGCTGTGATCATGCCACTGTGCTCCAGCCCAGTCAACACAACGAGACCTGTCTCAAAAAAAAAAAAAAAAAAGATGAAAAAAGAATCCCCTCATTCACCAACATGATACATTCATTGTTCAGTTAGATCAGTTAGGCATACTGGTTTATTATATCAAATAAAGAAAAGAGATCCTTTAAAAATGAAAAGAAGTGCAACTGGGTTTTTAAAGTGGGCAAAACTGAGGGAGAGGGTAGAAAGATAATTTTTGCACAGAATATTAATAGTTTCATTTCTTCAACAGAAGTCTGCAAGTGGCAGTGATTTGTCTCTTCAGGTTTCAGAATGCCTGTCTCCCCAACTATGGCTGGGGCTGGGTTCTGGGCATAGTTCTTGATTTTTATGCCCATTGAGCAGTAGTTTATTTTGAAAGGTTAACATACACAACTGACATGGCAACTAAAAGTCCAGATTTGGTATCAGAAAACAGTCTATTAGAACTAATGTTCACCAGTTAATAGAAGTTCCTCAGATGACTATGACTTTTTTTTTCTTTATTTTACTTTAGGTTCTGGGGTACATGTGCAGGTCATGCAGGGTTGTTGCATAGGTGCATACATAACCAGGTGGTTTGCTGCCTCTATTCCCCGACTATGTCCGGCACTTCTCCCAGTGTTATCCCTCCCCACCCCCTGCTGTCCCTCCCCTAGCCCCCACCAACTGCTCCCAGTGTGTGATGCTCCTCTCCCTGAGTCCACGTGTTCTCATTGTTCAACACCTGCCTGTGAGTGAGAACACGCAGTGTTTGCTTTTCTGTTCTTGTGTCAGTTTGCTGAGAATGAATGGTTTGCAGATTCATTCAAGTCCCTACAAAGGACACGAACTCATCGTTTTTTATGGCTGAGTAGTACTCCATGGTGTATATGTGCCACATTTTGTTTGTCCAGTCTATCATTAATAGGCATTTGGGTTGGTTCCAGGTCTTTGCTATTGTACACAGGGCTGCAATGAACATATGTGTGCATGTCTTTATAGTAGAACAATTTACAGTTCTTTGGGTATATACCCAGTAATGGATTGCTGGGTCAAATGGAATTTCTATTTCTAGATCCTTGAGAAATCGCCACATTGTCTTCCACAATGGTTGAACTAATTTATATTCCCACCAACTGTGTAAGAGTGTTCCTATTTCTCCAAATCCTCTCCAGCATCTGTTGTCTCCAGATTTTTTAATGATCACCATTCTAACTGACATGAGATGGTATCTCAATGTGGTTTTGATTTGCATTTCTCTAATGACCAGTGGTTATGAACATTTTTTCATATGTTTGTTGGCCTCATATATGTCTTCTTTTGAAAGTGTCTGTTCATATCCTTTGCCCACTTTTGAATGGGGTTGTTTGTTTTTTCCCTCTATATCTGTTTTAGTTCTTTGTAGATTCTAGATATTAGCCCTTTGTCAGATGCGTAGACTGCAAAAATTTTTTCCCATTCTGTTGGTTGCCAGTTCACTCTAATGATGGTTTCTTTTGCTGTAGAGAAGCTCTGAATTTTAATTATATCCCATTTGTCTATCTTGACTTTTGTTGCCATTGCTTTTGGTGTTTTAGTCATGAAGTCCTTGCCTATGCCTATGTCCTAGATGGTTTTGCCTATGTTTTCTTCTAGGGTTTTTGTAGTGTCAGGTTTTATGTTTAAATCCATCTAGAGTTAATTTTAGTGTAAGGTGACAGGAAGGGGTCCAGTTTCTGCTTTCTGCACATTGCTAGCCAGTTTTCCCAACACCATTTATTAAACATGGAGTCCCTTCCCCATTGCTTGTTTTTGTCAGGTTTGTCAAAGATCAGATGGTTGTAGATGTGTGGTGTTGCTTCTGAGACCTCTGTACTGTTCCATTGGTCTATGTCTCTGTTTTGGTACCAGTACTATGCTGTTTTGATTACTGTAGCCTTGTAGTATAGTTTGAAGTCTGGCAGTGTGATGCCTCTGGCTTTGTTCTTTTTGCTTAGGATTGTGTTAGCTATGTGGGCTCTCTTGTGATTCCATATAAAGTTTAAAGTGTTTTTTTCCAGTTCTGTGAAGAAGGTCATTAGTAGCTTGATGGGGATAGTGTTGAATCTATAAATTACTTTGGGCAGTATGGCCATTTTCACGATATTGATTCTTCCTAACCATGAGCGTGGAATGTTTTTCCATCTGTTTGTGTCCTCTCTTATTTCGTTGAGCAGTGGTTTGTAGTTCTCCTTGAAGAGGTCCTTTACATCTTTGGTAGTTGTATTCCTAGATATTTTATTCTCTTTGTAGCAATTGTGAATAGGAGTTCGCTCGTGATTTGGCTCTCTGTCTGTTGTTGGTATATAGGAATGCTTGTGATTTCTGCACATTGATTTTGTATCCTGAGACTCTGCTGAAGTTGCTTATCAGTTTGAGGAGATTTTGGGCTGAGACGATGAGGTCTTCTAAATATACAATCACGTCGTCTGCAAATAGAGACAGTTTGACTTCCTCCTTCCCTAATTGAATACCCTTTATTTCTTTTTCTTGCCTGATTGCTTTGGTTAGAACTTCCAATACTATCCTGAATAGGAGTGGTGAGAGAGGGCATCCTTGTCTAGTGCCTGATTTCAAAGGGAATTCTTCCAGTTTTTGCCTGTTCAGTATGATATTGGCTGTAGGTTTGTCATAAATAGCTTTTATCATTTATGATACGTTCCATCAATACCTAGTGACTATGGTTTTTTTAAAGAGCAATGCACCACCCAACAGAAGATGGGTATGTTTAAATTGCAATGATTTCAAATACTGTCTTCTGACTAACCTAAATCATGTCCACTGGATGCCGCTAACTCCACGCAAGGAAATTCATATTGAAAAGGAAACCACAGGGGATGTGAAGTCTTAAGATAAAGAGATGGAAGTACATGGCCATGGAGAAAGCAAATATTATAAGCGCTCAAGCCACTCTGGCCAATCCACAAACTTACACATATTCGAGTAAATACTTTTAAATGAAAATAAAATCATAGCACTTACTATGTGGTCTTGCATTAATATTTTTTCTGAAGGCACAACTCGGCCAGTCAGAGATATCTGGCTTCCAAAATGCAGTCCCCAGGTCTCTAGTTCAAAACGAGCATTGGTGTTCCTGTTGATAGAGTTGTTTTAAATCATTAAAGTGAGATATAATTATACTTACTGAATTATTCAGCAGCTGATTTTCTGTGTCTTCAGATTCCTGGCTTCTAATTCTGCTCATCACATATTTTCCCTGCTTAAAAGAATTATGGGACAAGTGTGCTCATTTGGGATGTGCAGGAATGGGAAAAGGATTCCAGGGGGAATACAGTGGTTAGAAAAATAAGCTTTGGAGCCAGACAGGCATAGGTTTAACTCCTAGCTCCAACATTTAATAATATATGACCTTGAGCAAACTATTAATCTTTAAGGCCTTGGTGTCCTTATTGGCAAAATGTAAGGATAATAAAAGTACCTACTTAAGGCTGGGCACGGCACGGTGGCTTATGCCTGTAATCCCAGCACTTTGGGAGGCTGAGGTAGGCGAATCACAAGGTCAGGAGTTTGAGACCAGCCTGACCAACATGGTGAAACCCTGTCTCTACTAAAAATACAAAAATTAGCCAGGCGTGGTGACACGCACCTATAATCCCAGCTACTCAGGAGGCTGAGGCAAGAGAATCGCTTGAACCCGGGACTTGAATCCGGGAGGCAGAGGCTGCGGTGAGCCGAGATCGTGCCACTGCTGGGCAACAGAGCAAGACTCATCTTAAAACAGAAAAAAAAAGTACTTATTTCATAGGGTTGATATAAAGATAAAATATGATAATATACAGAAAGTGCTTACTACAGTCCCTGGCACATGGCGTGTGCTCAAAACCTATGAGATATTATCATTCTTGATAACACAGTTGTTAATAAAGAGGTATTGTCGAGTCACTGGATGTGGAGATGTCTTTTGTGAATATCTGAATTTGTTGAGAGTCGAGGAAGGATGATAAAAGAAAGGAACATACGAATTTAAGCTTAAGAAGATTCGGAGTCTTCCTATTACCCTGTCTATCCTATGAGGAGAATATTAATGTCAGCAATAATAACACTGCTTTCTATTGTATAGTACTTTCCATTTATAACTTAATAAGCTTTAATCATAGTTGATGTTTTATCTCATGAGAGTATGATATATGATAACTTCCACTGAGCCATAAGCTCCTTAAGAGTGGCAACCATATATAGGACTCAGCGCACAGTAGGCCAGGCATTTGCAGGACATGGAGGAAACCCCCAGGCTTTTGTTTCCCCTATTAAAGCTTCACCTTATTTTTTACGGGAGCTCAAACTTCTCACCACTGTCTCTCTGCAACAGCTCACTATTTCCATCTATTCAGGTTATGTCTTCCCTGGTCACACTAATTCCTTTGAGTTAATTATTTTGCTTTAGATATTAACTGCCCAAGATGAGATGGGTTTGGCCATCATTGGTAAGGAGCTGGGGCGAGGTGGGTGGTATTACTGAAAGGTGGCAGATAGATGCATCAGGAAGATTAATCCATAGTCACTATAAGGGAAATGAACCAGGAAATCCTTATCAATTTGGCATAAGTCTGAGGGATGTCCGGGGTAAATGATGTAAAGTATATCCATGAAATACAAAAAAGTATAAAACCACTAGTGGGGTAATAGAGATCACATTTATCATAAGGAAATGTTTGAGAAAAACCCTGAAGTGAAAAGACTAAGTTACAAAACGCGATGTATAGATATTATATCATTTCCCTTTTAAAAAATGGGATGATATGCATTTCCAAAAGTCTGAAAGAATATACACTATTAATTCAATTGTGATTCACTTATTTATTAAATATTTACTGAGTGAACACACATACACACTCTTTTCTCACTCTCCTTTCTTTGTGCTCCGTAAATTTCCAAATCCTCCATGAGTTACTATAATTTTTTTTAAAGATCATTCTTCAGCGATATAGCCTAATATGGATACAAAGCAAGCTACATATGTAATTTTAAATTTCCCAGTAACCACCTTAAGAAAGTAAAAAAGTGACAAGTGATATTATGTTTTAAATGTATGTTATTTAACCCAATAGATCAAAAAACCTGTAATTTCTAGATGCGTCACTAGCCACATTTTGAGTGCCTTGCAGCCACACTAGATAGTTCAGTTTTAGAGGGTCAGAAAGGAAAACCAAGGACAAGCTTAATTTTCCAATCACATGTTACAGCAAACTGTCATAAATAAGAACCGAAGCACAGTCTGATAATCAGATGGGCAGAACCAGATGGCACAAAGGTGTATTTCACATTTAAAAGATACATAGTGGGGTTTTCCTAAACTTCAGTCTGCTGAGGCCACTGTATTTAAGAGCTGAGCATTCATGACTCTGATTACTGGGGGCCTGGTGTTTTTCTGGTTACTTTGTTTGCTTGGAGATTGTTGTTGTTGTTTAGATTATAACCTTTATCTTTATTCAGCATTTGATCCAGACCTCAATGTACGAAACAGATGAAAGCAGGGTGTGGAGGTAAAGCGAGTGTTATTCCTGAGCATGGCCTCCCCCCAACTCCCTTCAACCCCTTAGTCCTGAGACAACTCAGATGAAGGGCTGTGGACAGCACAATTCAAAAGCTCCTTTCTCTGAATCAATACGAATGAGACATTTCCTTCAAGGAATACAGCATTACATAGACCATCTAATACTAAAAATTTGGCCGCAGGCAGGATGCATGTGGTGATCCATGTGGATCCATGTGGTATTACTGAAAGGTGGCAGATAGATGCATCAGGAAGAGTAATCCAGTCACTGTAAGGAAACAAACCAGGAAACCCTTCTCAATTCGGCATAAGTCAGAGGAAATCTAACCAATCCCATGGTTACCTGCTTATTGCTACTTTCTTCCCAGGACCTATCTTTTATATCTGAGGGCCAGTTTTATTGTTTAAATTATCTTTTCTAATGCAACACCATTAAAAATACTGTTTCCCTGCTGTCTCTCGGTTTCAGCCAGATCTCCAAGGTAAATGATACGAAGTATAACTATAAAAAAAAAATCTGTGAAACCACTAGCATGCTAGTGGTTTCACCTGTGGTGATCTAGTACCTCTGGAGGTTGTCCACAAGCCTGGCCAGGCGCTGCTGCCGGCCCAAAGGACTCAGACGCGTCTTTTCAGCCACAGCCTTCATCAGCTGAAAATCAGAGGTTGCCTGCTCAGTCAGCCCTATTAAATGCAAACGAAGACAAAGTGAGAAAATGAATACAAGCAACTCAGTCCATCTCAGGCCCAGTTTAAACCTTTCTGCTTGAACCCATTCACCATCTGTATAGCACACCCAATAGAAATGAAAACCCCGTATGTCATTTTAAGTTTTCTGGTAGCCACATTAAGAAAAGTCAAAAAAGAAACCAACGAATTTACTTTAAATAGTGTATATTATTTAGCCCAGTATATCCAACATATTATTCCAACCTATAATCAGCATAAAACATTTATGAGGTAGTTTCCTCTTTTTTTTTCATACTAAGCCTCTCAAATCTGGGCTGTATTTTACACCTAAAGAACACTTCCTCTCAGTCTTTTAGTAGAGCTAGTCCCAATTGAAGTATTCAAAAACTCATGTGCTACTGGCTACTATATTGGGCCCTGCAGACCTACAATATTAGAACACCATTAAGAATGAACACCCCCTCCCTTTGAGGATTATATCCTTATTAATTTTTCTTTCTTTCTTTTTTTTTTTCCAAGACAGAATCTTGCTCTGTCACCCAGGCTGGAGTATAATGGCATGATCTCAGCTCACTGCAACCTTCGCCTCTCGGGTTCAAGTGATGCTTCTGCCTCAGCCTTCTGAGTAGCTGGGATTACAGATATGTACCACCACGCCCTGGTAGTTTTTTATTTTTAATAGAGATAGGGTTTCACCATGTTGGCCAGGCTGGTCTCGCATTCCTGACCTCAGGTGATCCACCTGGCTTGGCCTCTCTCAAAGTGTTAATATTACAGGCGTGAGCCACCATGCCCGGCCCTCCTTCTAATTTTTCTAATGACAAAATAGATATATATGCATCATAACTGACTCAAGCAACACACAAATGTAAAATGTAGAAAGTCCTCCCTTCCTAGGCCTACCCATTGGTCAAGTGAACATTGTTAAAAGTACTCGAGGCAGTTATTCAGATTTTACTGTATAGTGAGGATTATATTCTGGAAATTCACTCAAAGTAAGGGATAATTCTGGCACCACTCTACTGATATACCTGAAGAAAATAAAAGTTCTACTGCTTCCTATACTAGTAAATTCAAATAATGGCAAAGAGAAATTTGGTTTTAGGATGGCATCAGGGGGTGTATTTTACGTCAAAGCAATAAATGGAACATATGAGATAAAGGAAATCGATTCTAAAGGGCACTTGATTCCCCCAACATGTCTCTACTATTGAATAAATTACCTAAAAGGCCCATCTTCCATGGGTTACATCAATGCTCTGGCATTCAGGTAACTTAAGGAAGGTCTGCCAACTGCCAAGCATCAGGGGCCTGTACCCAGGAGCCTGACAGAGGTATAAAACACAAACATTACCTGTTAGAAAGCAGAGCTCAGGTATCAGGTGGGCGAGCTGAGCCTCACTGTTGTCATTTCTCTTCCTCTTTAACAGACTAACAAGTATGGGCTGATTTAGGTCAGATATGGTAATATCATATTGCTATAAAATGCAAGATTAATGAGGGAAAAGTTAGTGAGAAAGCACTGCCAGTTAAGCATCCTTATATTCAACAAGGTGATCTTAACATTAATATATAAAGAAATCTAACCAATCCCATGGTTACCTACTTCTTGCTACTTTCTTCCCAGAACCTATCTTTTATATCTGAGGGCCAGTCTTATTGTTTAAATTATCTTTTCTAATGCAACACCATTAAAAATACTGTTTCCCTGCTGTCTCTCGGTTTCAGCCAGATTCAGAATAGACTCCAGCTGGTTCTATACATAGTTCAATGACATCACTAGGACTGACTCAAAGCCAGCATTTCCACTACTGATGACTAAAGCAGACTGCCCATGCTTGACTATCTGGTTCTAACATCTATATTCATTTTGAAAATGTCTATACACAAGCTGGAGGTGAGTTATATTGAGAGAATCTCAGATTTCCCAAAGAGCATGACTGTCCTTAACTTCTAGGATAGTAGGATGTTACAGGGAAGCAGACCAGAAGTCTGACAAATGTGAAGTTGATCCCCCAGCTCTTCTATTTGCTTGGGCTGTGGCACTGGGAAAGTGACTTACCTTTCCTCATCTATGAAATAAGGATAACAGTAGCTCACAGGTGTCCTATGTAAATTACTAGCATGGGATCTGGTTTATAATGAATCCCCTGCAACTGTTAGTTCATATTCCTCTCCCTTTGCCACCCTAAACTTCAATTTCAACATTCTCACCTTTGCAAAAGCTCATTTACCCTCCAGTGACAAAGGTTACAATGAACACTCATTTCCAGTATAATTTAATCCACATTGGTGACAGAACAACTGGAATTATAATTTATAAAATGCCTGGGCGTTGGCTGACATCAATAATCATAATTAAAGAGTCAAATATGAGCATTTCTATAATTCAAGAAAAACTTTGTCATTAAAATAAAAAACAATTCAAGAATCTCATTTGAAAGAAACAAGTGCAACTGATGCTATGGCTAAAAAGCTTGGAGAAGCCTTTATCAAGTGAGTTTGTATACATGACTCCATTAATTCAGAACACATGGTGTGCTTACTGTGTTCCAGGATTGGTAGTGGATATGAAGATAAAAGAGGCACAATCCCTGCCTATCTGCATAAATACGTTATCTACAGAGCGAGGTCCAGGAGAAGCACAAACAATGATATGCTAAGCACTTCCATTTTTCCTCATTTAATCTTAACAACAAATCTATGAAAAAGACACTCTCCCCTTCACAGATGAAAAAACACTGTGAAAAATTAAACAGTCTTCCCAAGGCTCCATAATTGGAAATTAGCACGGCTAGGATTGATCTGCTAAGATTCTGCTTGTTATACCACTCAGTACTGGATCCCTGGGCTGGAGCAGGAGGGGGCAGAGAGGAAGAGGAGATGGTGGTAGTGACACGGTATCTGCTGGGAAATCAAGGAAGCCTCCATGCAAGTGGAGACCAAGACAGGACCTTGAAGAAAACATGGGAGTATGGAGACTCTCAAGTAACAGCTCCAGCAAAACTAAGGCATCTTCCAGGAAGAGGAACTCTAGCTGAAGCATGGTCAAGAAATCTACCACCTAAGCTGCTCCCAAAAGGTAAATCTGACCCTCTCCCTTGCCCCAGTTTTCTTAGCATTTGAAAATACTTTGTATGATAAGATAAAATGGAGAAATATAAAGGTCAATATCAGGATATCTTTCACTTTGAAAACTGACTACATTATAATTCAGTCTTCCTTTCCTGGGACAGGGAGGAGGGCATACTAGAAGTTGACACAATTTTCTTTCTTTTCCTCCCTAATTACAATATACATGCAGTGAAGCACAACTGATTTCAAAAAACAGTGAGTGGGATTTTTACCATGATTCCCGTTTCAGAATGTCGCAGGTCCTAAAATACTTCTGTTTAAATATGAATAAATTTAATCATGCAGGAAAGAAACCCAAATGTTTAACAAACTGTGGGTTTAATAAACACAGAACATACTTTATGCATAAGATGCTTTGCTAGATACTATGCAGCAAAAATTAGCCAAACGCCATCCTTGCTCTCCAAGGAATATGTGTTCTAGGAGCAATGTGATGAATGCACAGGTGCTTAGAGAAGAGTACAGCTAGCTCTTCTATGTGTGTGACAGAAAGCAAAGTCAGAGGGGACTTCACACTTGGCCTTGAAGCCAGGATTTGACCCAGGGGTAAAGGAGAAAGGTACAGCGTGGCTTTCTGCAGATGCCTAGTGAACACACACAAAGGCTGAGGAAGATGTAGGCCAGTGAGTGGATGGGACGATAACGGCATGGGGTGCATAGCAGGGATGCTGAGAAATATAAGACAGAAAGGAAAGATGGGGACAAACTGTGCAATGCTGGAGAGGAAGAAGCAGAGGACGGAAAAGGAAGGGCGTGGTCTCCACTGTTCTCCCAGTGCTCACAAAGTGCAGGCACACTTAAATACTCTGCATGCATAATTATCTTGTTTGGTTCTTACACTGCCCCACAAAGGTAGACAAATTTCCTTTACACATGACACTCTGGGTTTAGTGATTTACCCAAGGTTACACAGCTGGAGCCAGGACCATCTTACTCCAGAGCTTATGCTCTTCATCAGCTTTCTTGGCAGCACTTCAGAAAGATCTCTCTGATGGCCGTGAGGATGAGGGATCACAGTGAGAAGAGAGCTAGGGCATAAAGGGCATAGAGTGATGGTAGCGGGAGAGGGGGATCCCTGAGATGGCCCACATTAACGCAGTGGGAACGGGGCAGGAAAAGAGAAAATTCATGGATAAAGATATAGAACTCATCTCGGTGACAACTGAATGAGAAGGTTAAGGTAAAGAAGAGGAAAAAGCACAATTATTCCTATCTGAGCTACAGAATTTCCAAGGAGAAACATGTTTGGGAAAGACATTAATTCAGTCTGAATTATATTAGTTTGAGATGCCTGCAGGATATTCATGCAAATATGTTCTGGAAATGGAGATGAATATGTAATTTGGGAATGAGGGCAAGGCAAAGATACTATATTTGAGCCAGCCCAAAATACAATGAAAAGGTTCTATATGAGGGAACCATGGTGAATAATGGTTCCTTTGTGGGGAAGGAAGGAGGAAGATGTCAAAGGAGGCTAAGAACAACCAGAAACTAGCCAAGAACTGCAGGGATGTGTCCCAGGAGTCAAGGAAGGAAGAGCTCAGTTCCAGCCGGTGGAAGAGGTCACAGGTTTCAAATGCACTGAAAGCCCTTTAGGATAAGAACAGTAACTGAACTTGACCTGTATAGAACTACTTCTAAAGCAGCAGAACTGGATACCAGATTGCTGAGGTTTCAGGAAGGAAGAACAGAAAAGGTGCTTGGAGCTAGTGTGAATGACTTTCTAAAGTTAGCAGAGAAGAAAAAGAGAACTTTTCCTAAAGGTATACAATGATCAAGGAAGGGTTTTTGCTTTTGTTTGTTTGTTGTTTTAACCTGAATATTACAATACACTAAAGAGAAGGCGCCTCCAAAAGGAATTGAACGTGGAAGAGGAGGGGCAGGGATAAATTGCTGTAAATCTGAATAGAGCTTCCAGAGGTAGCAACAGATTCCATCAGCAGCTTCTTGAGTATCTCACATGCACAAAGCGCTGAGCTAGTCCTGGGGCATCCAAAGATAAGGAGCCCCCTCCCTAGAGCTCAGTGTCTAGGATGGGGCTCAGACCATTGGTGTGGTGACTTGATACAGGGAGGGGATCCTGGGAGGAATGCTGTGGGGCCCCATTGAGACTTGATGGCTGAGCTGAGTTTGCAAGGGTGTTTAGTGTTCCTCTGGCTGTGAAGGGTATCCAGGAAGAGGAAGCAACATGCGTGAAAATGCACACGGAAGAAACTGAGTCATGGAATCACAAGAGGCAATAACTTCAAATCCAGGGAAGGGAGCAGGGGAATGGGAAGAGATGAGGCTCTAAAGGCAGGATTTGGCCACATCGTAGGGAACCTTGGAAACTCTGCTAAGGGGCTTACATGTGGTCCTATGGCAATGAGGAGACATGGAAACATTAATGTTGGGAGCGACGTGATCAGATATGCTTTAAAGGACAGTTACTCAGGCTACAGGAAGAAGGTAACAGGTGACAGGATGAGGGTCAACAGGAGACTGGGATGGTGGGGGATGAAGGAGAGAGACAAGTCAGAGAATCAAGTCGGAGGCAGACTCAGCCTACAATCTGGGGGACCTTTGAGACTTAGAATAAGGAAACTTCTCTGAGGTAAAAGGAAAGGAGAGAAAGATGAATAAAGAAAATCCTACCTGCTTGTAGTAATCCACATAAGTGATCTCGGTGCCATCACGCTTCTGAAAGGTGTGTGTGGGCCTCACTGACCAGTCAATGTCATCAATGCGGTAGGTTCTGTTATTGTATCTGGCAAACATTAAAAAGTCTTTACAATATATTTAAATCATCTAATATAAGCAGCTATTTCACCACACTTTTAATTCAACACGTAATAGACTCCAGAATGTCAGAAATTATGAAAGATAGTAAAACAAGAATATTCGCTTTTTTAAAAATGCTGAGCTCTTATCTGAAGAGGGCATTCCTTAATAATTTAGTATACAGGAAGACTTCTGTCCATATTCCAAAAAAAAAATTGTAAGAAAGTCCTTAAACCACAGTCTATTTTTTCTCACTGATAGATACTGAAACTGTAAGTAAATCATTCTTAAATATTCAGAGGCTGAAGCATTGCTCAAAACTTTCCCATTATCTTCTGGTGTCACTCAGAGTTTCTGACCTCCCAGGTAATTTTCTGATAAAAAGCACCAAAAGAAGGCTGATCAACCCACAATGCTGGCATCTTGCTTAACCACCCCGCTAGGGTTGGCCCTTGGCAAAACTACAAAATAGGTTGGCTAAGATTACTCCAAGTTCCTTCTCCCCTTCAGCACTGTGTATGGGGTTGGGGGTGGGAGGGTTGGGAAAGCATTCTGAAAAACAGCTAACATATGCTGGGTTTAATACCTAGGTGATGGGTTGACAGGTGCAGCAAACTACCACGGCACAGGTTTACCTATGTAACAAACCTGCACATCCTGGACATGTATCCCAAAACTTAAGAATTTTTTAAAAAGTATTCTTGGACTAGCTGCAGTATATGGTGAGCTTTTTAGTCCTCAGGAAGTCATCTAAATTTTCCATGTTTAACTCAGTTCAGTGTACAATGAGGACAAATTTTACATGCATATGACTAGAGGTTGCAAAGAAATAAAACATGGTCTCAACTTAAAAGACTCCTGAATCTAATAAAGAAGGTGAGACATGGAACTAACCTTCTGTCCTGTAAAATGAAATAAAATGGCCATAGCAAGGTAGCCATAAGTAAAGTGCTATGGGCGCAGTACAGGGGAGGAAACTGACTAACTGCAACAGAGTAGGCAAATGGAAGTGTCACAAAAGCCAGAACGTTAGGGTTGGGCTTTGTGAAAGCTGAAGTTTAAAAGGCAGAATTTGGAGTGGGCAATCCAGGCAACTGAAGATAATTGAATTGAACTGAACTGAAGCAGAAAAGTGCAGACTGTTGGGGGTTAGAACAGAGAGTGGCACTGGGGGAAAGGAGGATACAGCAAGCGGGAATTTGGAACTGCGTCATCTTGGGGAGGGTGCAGAATGCTGCACAAGGATGTGTGAACTCTGGAAAACAAAACAACCGGGGCTTCTAAACAGATGAGTAAAGGGATTAGATCTGTGATACCAGGCCAGTGCTTCAACACTATTCTTATTCCCAAATACCATAAATAATTGATTTCTGAAGAAAAGTTTATTTAGAGGCAGGCTTGTACCTTGTAAGGACAATGAGCCCTATTAGCTGCTTCTCACACGTCTGGGTGAAACAGGACAAGCCGGTTCTGTGACAGAGAGCAGTCATGAATTCTAGAATGGTTTCATTCCGGAGGACTTTGTAACTCACATCAGCGCTAAACAGGAGCTTGCTTTCAAAATATGATACAGAAATGGCAAACCCAGGCCAAAGGGATAATCTTTAAAAACAAAAAAAGTAAAACATATTTTCAATGTTATACCAGAAACACAATAAGGATTTTTAAATGGTGACTTTCTATTCTAATTCTCGAGATCTTAACAAGATAATTTTTTTCTTTAGTCTGATTTCTTCTAGTTGTTGACTAAAAACTTTTTTTTCAGCAGCAGTGTCTTTAAGCATACATTTAGGATAAAATACATTACTGTAAAGCAGTTTCTCAGCCTTGGCACCACTAACATTTTGTTAGGGACTGTCCCTAATTCTTTGTTAGGGACTGTCCTGTGCACTGTAGGATGTTTAGCAGCAGCTCCCTGGCCTCTACCCACTAGATGCCAGTAGTAGCCTCCCAACCAAACATGTCTCCAGACAATACAAAACATTCCCTGGGAGGGGCTGCAGGGGTGCGGGGGTGCGGGGGGGAAATGTCCCTGCCTGAGAACTATAGCTGTAGGAATAATACGTTCATGGAGTGATCTGTCCCCGCAGAAAAACATCTAGGTTCAAAGGTGAAGGCAGTGGATAGATTTTGTAATGAGATTAAGAAATACAGAAGTGATATCACAAACAGATATACAAGAGAAACTGGAGCACAGCCTACAGTTTCTTCCCACATAAACTTAAAAATCTTGAATAAGAAGTTACAGAAATAGCATGAAGTAATAGACTAATATTTTAAAAAATAATTCTAGTTTCTATTTTGTGGACTATAAATAGTCACCGTGATACTAAGCCAGCCTCCAGGGCAGGCTATGTGCTGAGCACCTAGGGTAATTCAGCACAACCCTGCACCTATGAGATTTTCTAGTCCAGGTGGACAGATTAGTAACAGGGACAAATTGGAGGCTTTATAGAGACCACGCTGATACTCTGAATGAATATATGGAAACTTTGTCATTTTTCCTCCACCAGGCAGAGGGCCAAACACCCCATTTCTATCTTTCATGCACCTCTCCCTTTCTTTATGTATCTACATTTGGGCTACCAGTTGCCTCTCTGCCTGTAGTTTGACCACAGTATTTTTGAGAGCTAAGTAACAACCAGTTAAAGACATAGCTGACCACTTTCCCTGAAGCCTTGAATTCCCAGTTTAGGGTAGAAATTCTGCAAGGGTCATAAAGGTTCTATCCTTCACCGGAGTCATTTGGTTGGCTTCTCTTTCTGACCTTTGCTGCCCTGACAATTTCATATCAACCACCCTAGCTGCTAGCATCCTTTTAACAACAAAATGGAGCACTGACAATGTGGTATAACATAATACACTCATTCTGCTTTCATTTTTACTTATTATACACAGAAAATTCAGTTTCTGAATTCCTTCTAGGATTTATGATAATTTTCTATCACACTAATATAAGAAAACAAGGCTGCTAGCTTCACGTTCACATCACCATTTTTTAAAAAAAACTTGAAAATTTAAATTCATTACATTTCATATTACAGAGTCTCTCATAGGAGGCATAATGGTATAATACTGCATCATAAATTATGCTCACATTATAACAATTTCAGAGAAACAGAAAATATAAATAAACCTACTTGTGCTGGGGAATTTCCATTGGCTCTGAAGGATTATAGAAGTTCCGTCCAATTTGGTACATAGACAACTTTTTGAGGATCCTGCAAGTATATTTTTTTGAATTTTTGGTAAATATCAGTCAATAACTGTAATTCTAAGTTCATACCCTTGCTGAACATAATGATTAAAATATATAGGAAATACAGACCTCTCATTCTCACAGCACTGGAAGGTTTAGATACTAAATACACATGTGAATGTCTATATAAGAATTACCATATCTTCATATTGAGAATACTACAACTGAAATTATTTTTATCTGTCTGGCCTTAACTGCAATGACAAATATGTGGTCAATTAGCCATTATGGCCACAGTGCTAACATTCTGGTTGGCCTGGATGGGGTGAGGTAAGCCATGCCTGCAGGCCTTTTTGACCTCTTCCTCATTTTGGGATGGGGACCTTATTTCTAATGAGGTTGCTCAGGCTCCCCAGGTACTGCCAAATGACCAAGACTGTCTCTCCAATAAGTAATCCTGGTCACCTTAGGAATTTGACCTACATGAGGGTTTCCAGTCAGAAAACAAGGGTTTCAACTGTGATTTTGGCTGTCAAATGTCACTAAGCCTCAGCCCCCTTATCTGTAAAATGAGGATTTTAATAGTACTTGCCTCAGGGTGGTCTGGTGAGGGTAAAGTAAGACAGAAGACAAATGAAAGAACTTTCTCACTGAAAAGCACCTTCCAAATGTCAGCTGGTTTAGGAGTCCATGCTTAGGAGGGACTATGCCAGACTGGCTTCTGAAGAGCTGATATGCAGTAAGCTGAGACTCAAATATGACCAAAAGGTGCCAGACAAGACATCTGACTAGAATTAGGAATTAGGACATCTGCGTGAGGGAAGTTCCTTGATGTGCCCCTATGACTCAGCAAATCCCCAAACCTCCCCATCTTCATCCCTTCCAGAGGTCACCATTGAGCAAAGGACTGGCCTGTAAGGTTTCTAACAGATCATCTTAATGATCCACATAAGTGGTTCTCAAGCTTCAGTGTATCCTAAAAATGTGAATTTTCAGGCCTGTGAAATTCTGTTTACTAGCTGGATTCAGCAAAGGTCCAAGGAATATGCCTTTTATGGAGCTCCACTCCATCCCTAAGAAGACGTTGGAGTATGTGATTCTTGGACCAGTCTGCAGAACACTGAAAAGTTGAGTTACAACCTTGTAGATGTGGGGGAAAGAAGTGGGCTGAGAGCGGAGCCAGGGCAGAAAGCAGACAGTGATGTTCTTTCTTAAATCAATCAGCTAGGAGAAAAACAAATTCTTCAGTTTATTAAGTCAAACTTACTAAGTTTGCTAAGTGAACTTTTGCGTCTGGGGATAAGAGCTGGGAAGAGACACAGAAAAAAGAAGAAAAGGAAGAAGGCACCCTCCCTGCTACCAGTGAGAAAGCAATAACCCTCGTACTATTTGTTTCAACTTAGGATAATACTGGATATTAATTAACATTTTGAGCCACTGAGTGGCTGTAATGGACTGCATTGCACATTATTGTTCATGTACAAGAAGGTATGTGAGAAACTGCTCTAACGGTGGCATCATTGCTGTGGCGCACTGCCTACAAAATTGTCGATTATTTTCGGGCTCTATGCTGAAAGGCATCATTAGCCCAAATGAAATTCACATTTCCAGTGCCTTACTTTCTGAAGATGATATTGAAGACCTGGATGCACATGGGAGAACTTGATGGCAGCTCCCTCTTCAGGGTGATAGTCATCTTTATAGTCTCGCCTCTTCGAGTTTCACTTGATAATTCTGTCACCTGGGAAAAAGAGGTACTTAATATGCACTCTACAAATTAACCCCAAGTGTGCAGAATGCAGATATTATAAAGCCATCGCAATGTAATATGCATTAACAGAAACAAAACTGCAGGTGTTGGTATATGAGTAACAACCTAATCGCATTATGTTCAGAGGGCTTTTTTTCTCTGTATCTTGCCAATCTTAAAAAACTCATATCTCTCTACTCTCTAACTTCTTAAGAGAGAATTAAAGCCAGACTGATGGTTCAAAGTTTGGTGCAAAGAGAGTTCCAGAGCAGTAGTTCTTGATCCTTTTAGGGAGTGGGAGGGAGATGGGTCACAAATTATTTTGAGAGTCTGGTAAAAGTTACACATATTCTTCAATAAAACTTTACACACACATATAAACATATACATCATATATACATACACACACACACACACACACACACATATCTACCACAGCACTGCACATAATTGTACCCATTTTCAGGGTATTCATTGATACACAGAAGCCTACTAGTGGGCTGTCCTGCCCATCCCAGGTTCTCAGATTCCAGAGGACAGCCTCCCAAAAGTCTGTTCATAATGTAGAAGAGTAGAGAACAAGACAGAAGCAAAAAAAGGAAAGAGGATAAATGAGAAGGAAGGCAAACATGGGGAAAGAGAGGAGAAAGTGGTAGAAATTAGAACAGATCAGAAATCTGATAATAAGCTGCTGAAAGGCCTGGAGAAATCCTAGAGTCCTCATAACCCAGAACAATGTTCTAGCAATATAATGATTGCATGAATTTGATTCTACAGCAGCTCCCCCAACTACATTTAAAGCTTCTTGGACCAGAAAGGACTCAGAATAGGTTCTTAAAATAAAAGAATATACAAATCAATCAATACATATCAGTGAATGATCATGGACTTTTCAAAGGGATAAGGAATTAGATGAAGTCAGTTAATTAGCAAGCATTTATGTATTCTGCCTCTACTTTCTACAGCTACAGTATGCTTTTAACCACTTTTAAGTTGTATCAAGAATGTAAAACAGGAACAGGTCATTACATAGAAACAAAGAGAAACTAATCTTTTCACAGGGATGTAAGATTTCATCCATATAATTTCTTGCTTCAGATAAAATTGTACAGAAATCCGAGGTGGACAGCTGTAGAAAGAGCTTATCAACATTGGGAAAAATCTGGCAGACAGAAAGCATGCGCAGCTCTTGAACTGCTGCAGGGGCTTTGGGACAAAGAATTAAGACAACAAAGGATGTTGGAATGAGTGGTTGAGGGGGAGGTGGCAGCAGACGGTCTCAGAAACTGCATTTTCAACACCCACTTAAGATCAAACTCTTCAGCCCCCCATACCTCTTCCACCAAACAACCACTCTTCCTTTACTTCCTTCATCTCTTACTGGACCTCAGACCCTTCAGTCCCCAGGCTGCTAACCTCAGAGTAAACTTTCACTTCTCAATTCACAGTCTCATCAGTTGGCAAGTCTTACTGTATGTACACCAGGAATGTCTCTGATATCTCTCAGCTGTTCGAACGCCATTATTTACCACAGTGCTTAAGAGCACATGATGTGAAATTGGATAGACCCTGGTTCTCTGGCTTTTACAGCTGGTGTGATGTGGAGCATCTTCCCCATCTCTAAAATGGTACTGAGTCTAACGAGTCACAGGGTTGTGACAATTAAATGAGATAATACATGGATTTTGTTTCCATCCATTGCACATGCACTTGGGAATTCAAATAAATGGCAGCCCTTTGTCTCTCTGTTTAAGCCCTTTTGACACCCTGCCCACACTATTTCAGTGGCACTTTATTAATCTTCCCACCTCCTTCTGTAAACCATTCAATAGGATGTGATCAGAGTAACTGTAACTTAACACAGCTGCCATAAAAACTCTCTCTCAAAGTCTTCAGTGGTCCACGGGAAGAGTCTCTATTCCTTGGCAGGACATTTAAAGTTCTCTGTACCTTTGAAATCACAACTTCTACACCTTGTTGGCTAAACCTGAATGAGCAAAAGTTTCTAAAATATGGCCGTCACTTCCTATCATTGTGCGTTTGCCTCTTCTGCCTAGGAATCCCATATCTCCCACTGTCCACCTCACTGATCAAAATCCTAACCAAGGAAC
This sequence comes from Ateles fusciceps, assembly GCA_036589455.1. Taxonomy (NCBI): domain Eukaryota; kingdom Metazoa; phylum Chordata; class Mammalia; order Primates; family Atelidae; genus Ateles; species Ateles fusciceps. Next base: position 7,589,933 of record JAZHEH010002496.1, read on the forward strand.
TATCACACCCACTGAAGTGTCTTGCTGGGAATAATCAGCCTTTCATCAAGCTCTTTATGACAACCTTGGGCAAGATATTTAACCTCACTAGGGGGATGACAGGATGAAATAAGATCATGCTATAAAGAGCCTGGCAGGCGGGGCGCGGTGGCTCACGCCTGTAATCCCAGTACTTTGGGAGGCCAAGGTGGACGGATCACCTGAAGTCAGGAGTTCGAGACCAGCCTGGCCAACGTGGTGAAACTCCATCTCTACTAAAAATACAAAAATTAGCTGGGTATGGTGGCAGGTGCCTGTAATCCCAGCTCCTTGGGAGGCTAAGGCAGGAGAATCGCTTGAACTCGGGGAGGCAGAGGTTGCAGTGAGCCGAGATCGTGCCATTGCACTCCAGCCTGGGCGACAAGAGCAAAACTCCATCTCAAAACAAACAAAGAGCCTGGCAGAGTAAGTGATCAACACATGTAATCTGGTAGGTGCAACTGGTATTAGCAGTGATGGTAGCAGCCACTCATGGGACACAAAGTATAGATCTGCTCAAGAGAGGTGTGCTGGCGGTAATCTGGAGAACAGTGAAGGACAGTACTTAACACCTAGTAAGTGCTTAATAAATGTTAGCATAATAAAGATACTAGTTATTATTGTGGCACTTATTTCATTCTACCTTACATAGTATTTATTTGTAAACAAAGAAAAAAACTTTGATTCTAAATTGAAACTGTGGAGAACAAGTACTCTGTTTTATCTATCTCTGTTTGCTCCATGGTCGCAACACCCTGCCAGGTTCAGAGTAGGCCCTTTATAAGTATATGAGAGTGGCAAATAGATACAAACATGAGTAACAACACCAGTCTGGCTGCAAGTGCACAGATGGGGCCTGGGAAACAGTGGAAGGCCACGAAGCAGCTGAACAGGACTTCTGGAACTCCTAGGAGTGCAATGAGTCAACTAGTGGAGGGGATGTTTCAGCTTAAATAAGAATCCTAGGACATGTGTAGGAACTTTTAAAATTGATATAAATAACTCATATTTCATACGATAGAGCAATTCATGAAATAAATGACAGTCCTAGAATCAAAAATTGATGTAAAATTATTTGTACATACAGGCACAAGTGTGCAGGAGCAAAAAACAAGTAGAAATAATGTAAAGTTCTGAAGCCATAGGCCAAATGGTGTTTCTTAGTCTTACCTACTTTGGGAATTTTTTTAAGATACTTATTTCAAGGACACTTACACTTCTTATTTTTAAAATACCAGACCATCAGCTTCTTAATTAAGAAATCAATTACTAGTGAAGTCTTAATTAGGAAGTCTTTTAGCTCTCAGGCAAGGGAACAGGAAGAGGAAAGAAATGAGTCAAACACTCATTCCAATTGTCATGAAAATCAACTAATCTCTTAAATATATAATTATATATAAGGAGACTTCAAAAAGTTCATGGAAAATGTATTATGAAAAAACTATGCATGGATTTCAAAAATATTTGCACCAAAATAAACTCATACTAATTTGTACTAAATTTCTGCACCAAAATAAACTCATACTAACAGGATTCAGTGTGAGGCACTAAGACATCAGTTTGAAAAGAGCCCCTATTAGAGCAATATGAATTGTGCTAAACTTGAAGCCAGAACAAACGTCAAATTTTTGGTGATACTTTGGTAGAAGAATGGCGAAATCACTGATGTGTAATGAAAAGTTTGTGGGACCAATGCCCCAAAGAAATCAGCAGTTTACAAATGGATAACTCATTTTAAGAAAGGATGAGACAATGTTGAAAAGGAAGCCTGCTACAGATCATCTGTACAAATCTGGAAGGCAAAAAAATTCATCTTGTTCATGCCTAATTGAGAAGACCAAAGATTAACAGCAGAAACAACAGCCAACACCACAGACATCTCAATTTGTTTATCTTATACAATTCTGACTAAAAAATTAAAATTGAGCCAGGCCCGGTGGCTCACACCTCTAATCCCAGCACTTTGGGAGGCCAAGGCGGGTGGATCATGAGGTCAGCAGTTTGAGACCATCCTGGCCAACATGGTGAAACCCCATCTCTACTAAAACTATAAAAAATTAGCTGGGTGTGGTGGCAAGCACCTGTAATCCCAGCTACGTGGGAGGCTGAGGCAGGAGAATCGCTTGAGCCCAGGAGGCAGAGGTTGCAGTGAGCCAAGACCACATCACTGCACTCCAGCCTGGGCAGCAGAGCAAGACTCTGTCTCAAAAAAAAAAAAAAGAAAAATTAAAGTTGAGCGAACTTTCCATTTTATGGTTGCCAAAACTATTGCATTCAGATCAGCTGTAGATAAGAACAGAGCTGTCAATAAAAATTTTAAACAAATGGTATCAAGATCCTGAAGCATTTCTTCAAAAAACTGTAAGAGGAGATGAAACCTGCCTTTACCAGTACGATGTGGAAGACAAAGCACAGTTAGAGCAGTGGCTACTGAGAGGTGGAAGTAGTCCAGCCAAAGCAAAAGCCAACCCATTAAGAGCAAAGGTCATGGCAGTAGTTTCTTGAGATGCTCAAGGCATTTTGCTTGTTGACTTTCTGGAGGGCCAAAGACTGGTAACATCCGCTTATTATTAAAGTGTTTTCAGGAATTTTGCCAAATCTTGAGCAGAAAAATGCCCAGGAAAGCTTCCCTGGAGAGTCCTTCTGCACCACAACAATGGTCCTGCTCATTCTTCTCTGCAAACAAGTTTGCAAAAGTTTCAATAGAAATCATTAGGCATCCACTTACTGCTGATTTGGCTCCTTCATACTTCTTTTTGTTTTATAATCTTAAAAAATCTGTAAAGGGCACCCATTTTTCTTTAGTTAATAAGGTAAAAAATGTTAAATTCTCATGGTTAAATTCTCAGGACCCTTAGTTCTTTAGGGATGGACTAAATGGCTGAGATCATTGTTTACAAAAGTATCTTGACCTTGGTAAAACTCTTGGTAAGAAATAAGGTAATTTTTTATTTTTACCTTTTAATTCTATTTTTCCACAAACCTTTTGGAGTCTCCTTGCATATGCATGTGTGTGTGTGTGTGTGTGTGTGTGTGTGTACGCACATATAATAAACACACACCCACATATATCGTGAATAAACTAATCATACTATACCTCTTCTTCTAGCTTTTGTGACATAAAAAGCATGGCACCATCAAATGCTTTTGCTTTGTTGGAAAGTTTACTATGACTATAAAGTAAAGCAATTCTCAGCCTTCTAGATGCTAAGTCTGGAAGATATGTCACATGGTACTGGTACAGCTGCCAGTCTTGGGGAAAATCTAAGTTAAAGAGGTTTGCAACCAGTTTCACAGGTATTCCACTGGAACCTGGAGAAGACAAATAAAAAATAATTTTTTAATCAAGAAATCACATCATGTTAATATTAATCATGTCATTTAAAAATGTATTTGCATATGCATAGTAGTTGCCGTAAGCAAGGATTTTTGCACAGTGACAAAAGATATACCCTAAAACTTGCAGCCTGATAACACTGTTGGGAGCTAAAATGGTATCATGCAGGAAGCATACCTCATAAGAACCTAAGAGCAGACACTGACATTCCTGTCCTTGGGAGACAAGAAGCATCTGAACTCAACCATTGCAGGATGCCTTTCAAAGCCTGCCTTCCCCGCTCTCATTCTCTGCAATTCAGATCAGCTCAGGTAATATTTTCAGATGCTGCTCTGAAATTATACTGCTCTCATATTATAAAGAAATAGTCTGGTTCTTACTATGAATATACAACCCTGAACCTCTGGGAAATCCAGATAATCAAAAGTTAATCATATTTCTGAAAATTCTGAAAAAGTTCTATCAGTGGTTAGACCAAACAATCTCAGAGAAGACCCTCAGAGATTGAGGGGAAGGCTGGGGAGAGAGGAAGGAACTGTCATTTTTCTGATGTGAAAACAGAGCTTCTGGGCTTTTGTTTTCTGCAGACACATGGAGGCCACGTGTGCTTCCGGGACTTCCAGCCCCCCACCGACATTTTAATTCACATCTTAAAAGTCTATAGGACAAAATCAGAGTTGGCCATGATATAGTCAGTCAGTGCTCAGGATGGTGTAAGGTCCCCCCCCAGGGCAGAATCCAGGAGGGAACCAATGAGATTCTTCTCACTTCCCCTTACACAGAATCATCCAGTTTTGCTCTTACAGAGAAGAATGACATAGGGACCGGGCATGGTGGCTCACACCTGTAATTCCAGCACTTTGGAAGGCCAAGATGGGTGGATTGCTTGAGGCCAGGAGATTGAGACAAGCCTGGCCAACCTAGCAAGACCCTGTCTCTTCAAAAAATAGAAAAATTAGCTGGGCATGGTAGCTCATGCCTGTAATTCCAGCTACTTGGGAGGCTGAGGCACAGGAATCGCTTGAACTGGAAGGCAGAGGCTGCAGTGAACCAAGATTGCACCACCGCATTCCAGCCTGGGCAACAGAGTGAGACCTTGTCTCAGAAAAATAAAAGAATGATATAGAATAGGCGCTATTTTGCTTTTCTCATGGAGGAAAGCAAACCAGAGACTCCAAGGTGGTGAGGAATACAAGACATCAGGTGTGCTTCAGTATTTCCTCAGCTTCTACCTTGGGTATATACCTGGTAGGAGCAAGAAATCTTTGTGCTATTTTAGTTAAATAAAATATCTTTTGTTCTCGCAGATCCTGAGGAAATGACAAAGCAGCATATTTTAGCTGCTCATATACCTAAAAAGTAGTCAACCTAGATTGTCAGAACTGGTAAGACCCTTCAAGATCGTCTACACATGATAGTTTTCAAATGGCTGCTGGGTCCCAATAGTGCTACAGTTAAGAAATCAGGTGGGGTGAATTGCATGTTTAATGAAATGACCAGAATAAAACAATGGAAGAGAGTGCCTGGCATGTAGTAAGGGTAAGCATTGTTTCATGAAACTTGCTTCAAATGTGTGTGGACAGGTTTGTGTGTATGCTGGATAATAATATATTTCTTATTTTGGTTTAAAAAGTTGCCTGGCATGTAGTAAGGGCAAGCACTGTTTCATGAAACTTTTGCTTCAATTTCGTGTGGACAGTGTGTGTATGCTGGATAAAAATCTGTTTCTTATTTTGGTTTAAAAAGTTTGGAAAACACTGATCTGCATCAGTGAGTTTTAACTTTCGTAAGGGGGCCATAAAGCCTTTTGAGAATCCAATGAAAACAACAGACCTACTTCCTAGAAAATACATATACTGGCAATTTGCATGTAATTTTAGGGGTGAGCGGGAATCTGGGTAAAGAATTCCCCAAATAGGTTACATCTTTCTTTTTATGGTTGAAGTCCGGAAAGGTTACTACTCCCCATATAGGATAAGAGTTGGGAAAAAGAAGAAACATCTTTTTAATTCCCACTCCAGTATACGAAGAAAATCTTTTCCAAAAGGGAGATGTCGTTTTGGGGAAGATATTATTTCTATTAATAAAACAGAAAATTAAGGCTAGGAAAACTAAAGCTTCTAACAGTGCCTTGAATATAGCAGATGTTCAGTAAATATCTGTTAAGCAAACATATGAATTTATTTATTTTAGACCTAGAAGTTGGAATTCCTTAAGCAGGATTTGGTAACATTAAAAAAGTAAGTGACATAAAACTGGGTACCTGTTTTACAGTCTCTCACATGTGCCAATTTTTCTCTGGTACAGATATCCAAATCCATGAAGTCCCGTTTATTTTTCACACCTCTTTCCATGAGGGGTACTTCCGGTATCACAAGAAGATATCCCATATTTATCTAAGATATGAAGAGAATGCAGTAACAGCTCATATTTCTTTCTAGTGATGCTGTTTACAACTACTATGTCAAAAATGCAGTGAATCAAAACTTGTGGTTTTGAGTACAGCTTGCCCGTATTGCTGAAAACATTCATGACTATACAGAAGTCTTCAGTCTAAAAATGGAAAACTGTGAAGAAAACACAGAACGTTTTGTTAAAAATAACAGATCTTGGCCCTATGTGATGACTCATGAGTGTAGTCCCACCCAGTACTTTAGGAGGTCATGGCAGGCAGATCGCTTGAACTCAGGAGTTAGAGGCCAGCCTGGGCAACGTGTTGAAACCATCTCAAACAAAAACACAAAAAATCAGCTGGGTGTGGTGGCGTGTCCCTGGGCAGAGGTGGGAGGATCGCTTAAGCCCAGAAGGCGGAGGTAGCAGTGAGCCATGGTCACACCTGCACTCCAACCTAGGCGACAGGGCGAAACCCTGTCTCACAAAAACAAAAACAGATCTTGAGTTAGTTCTTGTTCTGTAATATTGTAGACTTTCTCTTCTTGGCTAAGGGAAAAGCTCTCCCTCCCCATTCCCTTCTGCATACCTATTTATGGAAGGCAGCTTTCCTGACCTTAGCTCTTGTATGGGTTACAGACTAAATTCTGTCCTCATCAACTTCTGCCCAGAAAGAGGCTGAATCTCTGACCTTTCACAATGAAAAGAAGAGAAATTGCCTGGAACATTGCAATCAGTTTTTATTATAGATCATTCACCATGAGAATAAAAGCCAGTGTTTCACCGCAGAGCACATCCCTTACTGATAGCTTCTAGAAAACATGAAATTAAAATCTGCTTCCAAATGAGTATTTTCTGTTTAAATTAGTACAGTAGATGCTGACTTTTTTTGGCATGTAGAAAATAACTTTAAAATATAAAAATACAAAATGTTACTGCAAAGTAATATTAATTTCTAGAACTCTGACATGACCACTGCCTTTGATGTAGTCACTGTATAAAGCCACCCTTCATGGAACTGCTACTGGCTCAAATGCTGTCTAGCCCCTGCTCAGTGGAGTCTAAGTTTCCCAGGAAAATCACAAAATGTATTTAATCTTTAATTCTATTACCCTCACTAGATTGTCCATATAAGCTATTGCTCTTGGTTTCAAAAGATGTTAGGTAGTTTCTGAAAATTCAGGCTACCATAGTATGATAGTTACCAGGAACTGGAGGGATGAGGGAATGGGAGTTATTACTTAATAAATACATAGTTTCCATTTTGCAAGGTGAAAAAAGATCTAGAGTTGGATGGTAGTGATGGCTGCACAATAATATGAATGAAGTTCATCTCCCAAGACTGTACATTTAAAAGTAATTAAAATGGTAAACTTTATATATATTTTAAAATAAATAAATAAAACTCCAATTTGCACTCCAATGATGAAGGATTTTCATCACTCACATTCATAAGAACGTGTGGCAGATGTGAAAAAACATTCGCAAGGATGGAATAATGTTTGAAAATAATGGAAAGCACTGGGTCTGTCAGAGCAGGGCTTCTGTGCTCACAGGCTGTACATTTATTTGTGTATTTGGATCACAGGGGTACATACATAGGACTGGAAAACTCCCAGTGAGGAACAGCAGAGTCAGACATGAGATGCGTCAGGGGACCAGACCCTCAGAATCTGGGAGAACCTAAATGCTTCGAGTTTCCACATTTACTAGAAATCATTCGCTGTGGAAATAAAAAATGTTGTGGCAGAACAAGAGAGATGGCTAACTGGTTTTATTCAGGATCATGGGCTACATTGTGTTACCTCAAAATTAGTATGCTGAAGTCCTAATCCCAAGTGCCTCAGAATGTGACCGTATTTGGACACAGGGTTTGTAAATAGGTGATTAAGGTAAAGCGAGGTCATTAAGGTGGTTGCTAACCCGGTATGACTGATGTCGTAAGAAGAGGAATTAGGACATAGAAATGCAGAGGAAAGATCCTGTGAACACAAGGAGAAGACGGCCATCTTGAAGCCAAGGAAAGAGTCCTCAAAAAGAAACCAGCCCTGTCCCCCACCTTATCTTAGACTTTAAGAGTCCAGATTTGTGAGAAAATAAATTTCTGCTGATTAAGCCACCTAATCGGTGCGACTTTGTCAGGACAGCCCTAGCAGACTAATACATGTGGCATGCCAACTCACAGTGCGTGACTGTGGTGACTTGGAGTAGCGTGTTGACAAGTATCGTAAGACCAAATCTGGCTTTGCAGTGAAGAGAGCTACCATTGAACAGTGACGTTTACCACAGGTGGGGGAAATAGAGAGCAGTGGCTACGCGTGTACCAGATTTCTACCATCCTTCCAAGCAATGGCATTGGCATTTATATACCATTCAGATTTTTTTTTGCCTTTTAAAAAATTCATATAAATTTAAGGCATATGAGTACAGTTTTGTTACATGGATATATTGCATAGTGTAAAGCCTGGGCTTTTAGTGTAACCATCATCTGAATAATGTACATTGCACGCATTAAGCAATTTCTCACTCCCCTCCCCACCCTCCAAACCTTCTGAGTCTCCAGTGTCTACTACTCCACACTGTATGTCCATGGGTACGCATTATTTAGCCTCCACTTTCAAGTAAGAACATACAGGACAGGCACGGTGGCTCGTGCCTGTAATCCCAGCACTTTGGGAGGCCAACGCAGGTGAATCACCTGAGGTCAGGAGTTTGAGACCAGCCTGATCAACATGGAGAAACCCCATCTCTACTAAAAATACAAAAAAATAGTCAGGCGTGGTGGCACATGCCTGTAATCCCAGCTACCTGGGAGGCTGAGGCAGGAGAACACTTGAACCCAGGAGGAGGAAGTTGCGATGAGCCAAGATCATGCCATTGCACTCCAGCCTGGGCAACAAGAGTGAAACTCCATCTAAAAAAAAAAAAGAGAGAGAAAGAACATGCAGTATTTGACTTTCTGAATTATTTCACTTAAGATAATGGCCTCCAATTCCATCCATGCTGCTACAAGACATGCTTTCATTCTTTTCATGGCTAAGTAGTATTCTCTTATATATGTATACCATGTTTTCTTTATCTAATTATCCATTGATGGATGTTTAAGTTGATTTTATATCTTTGCTATTGTGAAGAGTGCTGAAATAAACATACAAGTGCAGATACATTTTGGATATAATGATTTATTTTACTTTGGGCAGATACCCAGCAGTGGGGTTGCTGGATCAAATGCTATTTCTATGTAACACCATAAAGATTTTTAAAGTATTTTTTTCAAAATTCTTCGGTGAATAGAAAAAAACGGAAACTGACTTCCTAATATCTGTGGATTCCTGTCTACCAAACACTGTCGGGAAATTCAGCACATGCTTCTATGTTAAAGAGTCCCAAAGGAACATGACAAAGGGGTCCTTCAAGGAAAGGAAATCGGGAAGTGCAAGAGGTGAGCCTGCTGCTGTAAGGCCTAGCAGGGCTCCTCTTGCTCCCTTCACGGTGAATGGAACTAAATGAACAGGCTGAGTTGCACTCACGGTTCGTTGAAATCCTGCTTGTTCCCACGAAGCCACTGCTAGAGGATGCTTCACTGTTACTAAGATCAACAGATGTAGGCTAAAATGGCAAAAAAAAAAATTTTGTTCCAATTTACAATAGTAAGTCACAAACCAAAAGATTATCCTAAGAACAGTGTCAGGTCATTAGATTACCATGAACTAGACAAAAAAAATGTTAACAGGTAAAACCTTTGAGAGATGAGAAGAGAGTGCCTATTCTAGAAAAAAAGGAGGACACACTATAGTTTTCCTCAGTCATCAAACTTCGACTTTAGTACCAACTGTCGCCAGATATAGCTGAAGGTGCAGAGGCAGAGGTGAGATCCTTGTGCCCAGGGGGGCCTACCAGAGGGCAGGCAGCACACATGCACATGGACCTCATGCTTCCACGGCCCATGGACAGAAAATGGACAGAGGACCCGGGTCAGCAGCTCAGATCGTCACTCTGCCTGAATAAACTAGGCCAAAAATAGGTTCACAAAATAGGCCAAGGGAACCATCAGTACTTTCTCTTTTCATAGTGACTACTTTCCTTTGTCCAAGAAGTTACTATATCTTGGCCTGCTAAAAAATGAACAACGTCCAGAGACCACTCCATGAGAAAAAAAGGCATAAGGATCACAAACTACTCATTTGAATACTTGCTCCCAAGGCTAAGAGTATGTAGTTGTGTTAATAACATTACTCCAGTAAGTTGCTTATTGGCAGGTAAATTCAATCTAGTTGCCTAAATCCAGCAAGGAGCTTTCCTTATAGTGGTTGCTCAAGAAACAGTAGTTTAAACCACTTGTATGAGAGTATTTATTTTTAAATACTGATTAGCTAGACAAACTGCATTAGATTATATGCCATGTAATGTTATGAAGGCACATCACTTTTTACCAGGCAACTTAAAACCAAATCATGAAATTAAAACTCAGAAAGTAGAAGAGAATGACATAATTGTTCCCAGTGTTCAGTCCTCTTTACTGGCTAATATACCTACATAATATCTTACTCAGACAAGATCTCTTAGAAGGAAAAAAACTGTGAGAAGAAACCTTGGTAAGACCCAAAATTGAGAGAAAAGATAACGCACTACTTCGCAACAGAGAGGAGGAGACACACGCAGAGGAAGGCATTGTTCAAGCCAGAGAGAGAGGGAGGAGAAAATGAAACCATGCGCAATAAATATTCTACACACCAATGATGAGGCTTGTGTGCGCCCCACTTCCGTAGCACTGAAGCTGCTGCGGGCGATGCCTCTGGCCCTCGCTCGGGCCCTTCCACTCATGTTTTCCGTGAGCCCAGAGTGGCCACAAGAGCTGCAAAGTCTCAGGGTGTGTTTGGCTTTGGCTACAGATGGTGAGGCTGCAACCGCGAAACTGTGCCTGGAGGCGGTGGATGTCCTGCATCCCCAAGCTATGCAGGGGCTGGAAATGCCTCCTAGGCTCGTGCGTGGGTGGAGAAGGCGCGCTGGGGCGTGGGGGTTGGCGCGAGCACGTGGGCCTGGGCAGGACTTCCTTTTTCTTTCCCATCAACTCCACCCCCCACTCCCAAATTTGGCATTATCCAGCTTTTTAATTTTTGCAAATCTTATGTCTATTGGGTGGCATCAAACATTTTTTTTTCAGTTTGTGTTTTCTGCTTACCAATGAGGGTAAGTACTCCTTCATACATGTGATAGTTTTGGAGTTTTCCATTCTACAAATTGTCTGTCAAATAGAGTTTCTCATTTTTGTGATTTGGAAGAAACCTTTTTTCAAAAAATTGCAAATATCTACTTCCAATCTATCACTTGTTAATTTTTACTATACAGTGCTTTAGCCATAATTTTATATTTCAGTGTTGTCAAACTCAGCATTTAAAAATGTGTGCTTTTTGAGTATTTTTAAAAGAAAATTCCACATATCACAAGGACGAGAACATGATATGATATTTTCTTTTTATTAACTTTGTAAGTTTACTGTTCACAGTAAGTATCTTCTATCCTTAGGAATTTACACTCACACATATGTAGGTATATATGTGGGTGAGATAGAGGTCCAACTTTATCTCTATATAGTGAGTCATTATTCCTTGACATCATCTATTAAATAGCGTATACTTTCTCTAATAGTTTGTGAAGCCACCTCCGGCAAATGACAGAGTCCCATGTATACATAGATCTAGTCTGACCCTTCCATTTCTGCATCAACAGTTTAACACTTTGTATTATTCTTTCTTTGTATTATTCATAAAATCTTGTGGGATTCGTCTTTGCTCTTTGATTATTTTTTTTCCAAGTGATTTATTCACAAACTTCATTCTTCCATATGAATTTTAAAGTAAGTTTGTCAAGTGCCTTTAAATATCTTGCTTAAATTTCAGGAGCATTATATTGGATATATAAATCAATTTAGGAAGAACTTACATCTTTACAATGTTAAATTTCTCTGTTTATTCAAGTTTATCTTTGTATCTTTTAATAGAGTTTAATTTTTTCATAAAAGTCTCATATACTTGGCTAGCCAGTTTTCCCAACACCATTTATTAAACAGGGAATCCTTTCCCCATTGTTTGTTTTTGTCAGGTTTGTCAAAGATCGGATGGTTGTGGATGTGCTGTGTTGCCTCGGAGGCCTCTGTTCTGTTCCATTGATCTATATCTCTGTTTTGGTATCAGTGCAATGCTGTTTTGATTACTGTAGACTTGTAGTATAGTTTGAAGTCTGGTAGTGTGATGCCTCCAGCTTTGTTCTTTTTGCTTAGAATTGACTTGGTTATGCGGGCTCCCTTTTGGTTCCATATGAAGTTTAAGGTGGTTTTTTCCAGTTCTGTGAAGGTTATTGGTAGCTTGATAGGGATAGCATTGAATCTGTGCAGAAAGCAGAAACTGGACCCCTTCCTGACACCTTACACTAAAATTAACTCCAGGTGGATTAAAGATTTAAACATAAGACCTAACACCATAAAAACCTTAGAAGAAAATCTAGGCAAAACCATTCAGGACATAGGCGTAGGCAAGGACTTCATGACCAAAACACCAAAAGCATTAGCAACAAAAGCCAAAATAGACAAATGGGACCTAATCAAACTCCACAGCTTTTGCACGGCAAAAGAAACAGTCATTAGAGTGAATCGGCAACCAACAGAATGGGAAAAAATTTTTACAGTCTACCCATCTGACAAAGGGCTGATATCCAGAATCTACAAAGAACTAAAACAGATTTACAAGAAAAAACAAGCCCATTCAAAAGTGGGCGAAGGATATGAACAAACACTTTACAGAAGAAGACATACATGAGGCCAACAAACATATGAAAAAATGCTCATCTTAACTGGTCATTAGAGAAATGCAAATCAAAACTACATTGAGATACCATCTCGTGCCAGTTAGAATGGCGATCGTTAAAAAATCTGGAGACAACAGATGCTGGAGAGGATGTGGAGAAATAGGAACACTTTTACACTGTTGGTGGGAGTGTAAATTAGTTTAACCATTGTGGAAGACAGTGTGGCAATTCCTCAAGGATCTAGAAATAGAAATTCCATTTGACCCAGCAATCCCATTACTGGGTATATATCCAAAGGATTATAAATCATTCTACTATAAGGACATATGCACACGAATGTTCATTGCAGCCCTGTGTACAATAGCAAAGACCTGGAACCAACCCAAATGCCCATCGATGATAGACTGGACAGGGAAAATGTGACACATATACACCATGGAATACTATGCAGCCATCAAAAACGATGAGTTTGTGTCCTTTGTAGGGACATGGATGAACCTGGAAACCATCATTCTCAGCAAACTGACACAAGAACAGAAAATCAAACACCGCATGTTCTCACTCATAGGTGGGTGTTGAACAATGAGAACACATGGACACAGGGAGGGGAGCATCACACACTGGGATCTGTTGGGGGGAAATAGGGTAGGGACAGCGGGGGTTGGGGAGTTGGGGGAGAGATAGCATGGGGGAGAAATGCCAGATATAGGTGATGGGGGAGGAAGGCAGCAAATCACACTGCCATGTGTGTACCTGTGCAACAATCTTGCATATTCTTCACATGTACCCCAAAACCTAAAATGCAATAAAAAATATTTTAAAAAATTAAAAAAAAAAGTCTCATGTACTGAGTTAAGTTTTGAAGATTTCATGGTTTTTGTTACTACTGTGAACTGTATCTTCTTGTCATGTTTCATACTTGGTAATTATTATGTAGACACATGATACTTGTTTTTATAAAGTTGATATTGTTCATCAAGCTTGCTGAATTCCTCAGTTCTTAGAGCTTGTCTTTTGATTTCATTGAATTTGTATGTAGATAATCATATCATCTACAAATAATGATAATTTTGCCTCATCACTTATTTGTCTTTTTATTTATTTTTCTTATGTTGCTCAGATTTTTCAGTACAATGTTGAAGGTTACTGTTAGTTGGAATTCTTGTTTTCTTTCTGATTTTAAAGAGACTGAAATGTCTCCATTTTGTTTGATATTTGCTATAAATAACTAATTTATAGTCTTTATCGTCTTAAAGCTTTCTTCTATTCCTACTTTTCTAAGATTATTTTAATTATAAATGTATGTAGAATTTTATTAAATAGCAACCTGGATTTGTTGAAAAGCTTGTGTTGAAGTTATAAGGGCACATACACAGGCTGTTCATCAGAGTATTATTGGAGTGGCAGGTAGTTTCGGGCAGCTTATATGTCCATCAGAAAGAGTAACAGGCAGGTAAAATGTGGTAGACATATTGAGTGGATTACTAGGCTAACACTGAGGAATAATGACATAAATATATATTTAGCAACATGAATAGATCTTAAACACACTGTGTTGAATAAAGGAAAAGCTTTAAAAAAGCTTGAGATCTATACAATGATAAAACATTACACTAACTTTTAAAACCTGCATATGGGATACATACTAATTTTTTAAGTAAATGTATATATACAAGAACAGACACAATAGATTAAGTACTTATATAACGAATAAAACAGGAATGTGAATGGGGCAGAGGAAGAGAAAGCAAAAGACAATACAGTGTAATATAGAATGTGCACAGATCCATGAGAATCATATAAAATGAATCAAAGAATATGATTAATTCAACTTTCTCTACTTGGGACTTAAAATTAAATAAATATAATAGCTAATGTTTATTAAATACCTACAGTATACCAGGCATTATTGCCCTAGTTTTATACTTTAGGAAATTAAAACTTAGGAAAACTAAGTGACTTGCCCAGGCCCTACATTATATTGGCATAGCTGGGATCCCGATTCAAGTCTGTCAACCTGTAAAGCTGACGCTGTATTCACTCATCTACTCTCCTCCCTCCAAGAAGGTGATCTGCCTTACTTTAAATGCAGCTCTTACTAGAGGAAAAAGCTCAAAGCCTGTGTGTTATTTCCTGCTCTGCCCTTCTATTTATTCTCCGTCAGAATACCCTTTTACCAGGTTCTCTTGGAACACATTAACCTTCACTGCTGGAAAGTGAAAGACATAATGATGGCCCTGGGCAGAGATGGTCAGCCTTGGACTTAGTTCAGTGAAGCTACTTTAATGAATAGTAATAGACTTATTTGAAAATTAATGAGTCTGAAAGTTGTGAGTGATCATAAACTGCTGTGTTACAAAGGAGGGGCAGGTGGAAAACACATTGTAGACAAGGAATCTATTTCTGAAAATATGTGCTTTGTTTCTGAATGCTAAAATAACCTCTAGCCCATGTTTTCCAAATGTACCACCTCCAGATACTGCATTCCTTTTCATGTGACCTGCATTGATGTGGTAGCATGAGAGAGTGACAAGAAAGGCTAAGAATACATGTGACCTTTGAATGGTCAGATCCTTTCAGTTTTCCAACTATGAATGTGTTATAAAATCAGAATATTAATGATTTCTAATCATTATCTGCATTTTTCAACTCTCTGCTATGATTACTGTAATAACTGACATACAAAGCAGTTACATTGTGCCTTCCACATGTGCTTTTCTTAATGCACGTGTACTTTCTCTGTGGTAGTGACTGATGCAGGAAAAGAGAAGGGGGCGTCCCAGGAGAACCTCTGACCTTCCTGCACACAGGAAAAATGGGGTTAGAGCCACAGTAAGTTGGAAGCAACCACTTGCAGTGAGGAGGAGCCTGGGCACTTCAGTCCCTGTGTGTGGCCTGGAATGAATCTGTGAGGTGGGGGCCTCTCGCTTTGCGGAAAGTTGTTTTCCTTTTTGCCTAGTAAATTTCATTTCCCTCTCCCTTTAGTGTGTCTGCATGCCTAACTTTTCCTGGTTGTGTGACAAGAACTGTTTTAGCTGAACTAAGGAGCAAAGTTCTACATCAGTAGGGAGGCAGTACAGTAAGGTTACAGGTATGCATGGGCTTTAAAGTCAGACCACAGTTTGTATCCCAACTCCATTGCTCACCAGCCTTCTCACCCAAGGAAATTTACATAATCTCATTTTCTCATTTGGCCTCAGTTTCTTTGACTGTAAAGTGGGGATAGTGTCACACTAGGATTTCTCAGCCTCAGCAGTATTCACATTTTGGGCTGGAAAATTCTCTGTTGTGGAAGTCTGTCCTATGCATTGCAGAATGTTTAGCAGTATCTCTGGCCTCTACTCACTAGATGGTAATAGCATTCCCTCTAATTGTAACAGCCAAAAATGTACCTAGACACGGCTCCTTGTCCATGGGAGGGCAAGTCACTCCTGGTTGAGAATTGCTGAGATATGTCTACTCTAAGGATTGTTTTGAGGATTAAATGAAATAATAATGATGTTTGTGTAGTGTTTGCCATGCAATAAAAATTGCATAATTTATTATTGTGTGTGATGAACAAATTTTATAAAAATTCAGTACAGTGTTTGCAGTATGTCATACTTTTGAACTTGTGTCAGACCACTCCATGTGTAGTATTGGTTTAGGATACTGCCAGTCACAGCTGCCTCTCGTCTCATGCTACCCTTCCTTCACATTTTCCTCAGTCCACCTTGCAACTCCAGCCATTGCTATGGCAATCACCTGCACACAGTGTAACCTGATAGCTTCGCACCTCAGCTGAATCCTGCATCTCTCAGTTCTGTCCCAGGGCCTCTCTGCTGCAGCAGGACACCCACTCAGCCATACTGACACAGAAGTAAACCTCAAGTTAACACTTTCATGGGGCAACCTTTGGCCAAAAGGGGTGGGAGAATGTGGATAAACCTTTTCTCTCCCATCCACGGAGAAGATAATACTGTGGTGCATTCTTTGGCTTCACATTGGGTCCCTAGTGGGATCAAGTAGCAGATGCTACAGAAGTGATGAGCTTGATAATGCATCCTTGGGTTGAATTTCATCCTCCCTTATTTCACTCTTCTCAGGCCCTCTCTCCTGTTCCTTGCCGTCACTTACCAAAATAGACCACCCACTTGCAAGCCCTTATCTCAGGTTGTATTTGGGAGGACACTTAAGCTAACATTGAACTATGTTATTCAGTAGGAGAATATAGCATTCATTCTAAAACATATTCCATGCCTGCTGTGGGATACTGTAAATGGTAATCGTTTCAAGCATTAGTATCTAAATGTCCAAGCATTAGTGTCTACATTGTATCAGCGAGAAAGCACAATTCAAAGATTTGCCTAAACTCATCCTGCAAGTCAGGTGTAAAACTTAGTTTTTCAGTTATTCAGTCTTATCTGTGGCTGCAACTTAGTTTTAAATGACTTTTATTAGGTAAACCCTGTAAATAACAATCGCAGGCTGGGTGCGGTGGCTCACACCTCTAATCCCAGCACTTTGGGAGGTCGAGGAGGGCAGATCACCTGAGGTCGGGAGTTTGAGACCAGCCTGAGCAACATGGAGAAACCCCATTTCTACTAAAAATACAAAATTAGCTGGGCATGGTGACGCTTGCCTATAATCCCAGCTACTCTGGAGGCTGAGGCAAGAGAATCCCTTGAACCTAGGAGACAGAGATTGCAGCGACCTGAGATTGTGTCATTGCATTCCAGCCTGGGCAACAAGAGCAAAACAACTCCGTCTCAAAAAAAAAAAAAAAAAAAGAAAAGAAAAAGAAAAGAACGATCATGTACAAGTGTAGGCCTGTTTGCATCAGCTAATTCATTTGTCAATCCATGGTTCGTGCTAATATAGAATTAATTCCCCGGGCACAGGTGTAGGTGCTTGAACATCTGTGGAATTAGTGCATCAATGTGTTACCTTCGTTGGGCCTTATTTTAATAATACTGGATTAATTTTGAACAGTCTCCTTCTTTTAACTTTTTATTTTGAAATATATCACATTTATAAAAAAGTTGCAAGGATGACTCAAAGAATGCCCATAAGCCTTTTACCAAGATTCACCAGGTAACATTTTGCTATATTTGCCTTATTTTTTCTGTGTGTGTGTGCGTGTGTGTATACATATATATATATATATATATATATATTTTTTTTTTTTTTTTTCTGGTCTATTCTGCAAAGAAGTTGACATCATGATCTTTGACTCTTTTTTTTTTTTTTTTTTTGAGACGGGGTTTCACCATGTTGGCCAGGCTTGTCTCAAACTCCTGACCTCAGGTGATCCACCCGACTTGGCCTCCCAAAGTGCTGGGATTACAGGCATGAGCCACCACGCCCAGCCGATCTTTGACTCTTTAATAGCTTAGTGTGTGCATCAGGTCTTTGAATAATGTTGCTTCGTTCAACATCATTTCCTTTTAATGTTGATGAGAAAAAAATCTATTCTCAGCCACAGCCCCTGGAGTTTGCATATTCTTTCCCTGTCTACATAAGTTTTCTCTGGGTACTCCAATTGCCTCCCACATCCCAAAACTGCATGTTAGGTTTATTGGCATGTCTACAAGATCCAAGTCTAAGTGAATATGGGTGTGGACGTGAGTGTTCCCTGCAGTGGAATGGAGTCCTGTTCAAGAAGGGTTCCTGCCTTGCACCCTGAACTGCTGGGATAGGCTCCTAGCACCCATGACCCTAAACTGGAAATTTTGAGTAAATAATTATCTTACTTGTTTTTAGTAACCTTTCTTAAATGTACACAGAGCTCACATTTCAATGTTTAATATTAGAAGTGTTTGGGGTCTGTATTTAGAAGTTTGATGATATCTTTGTGACCAGAAGTCAGCCACAGGAACTTAACTCTTGTTTGTATCAATTAGCCTATGGTAAAATTGGTTTCATATATATTGTTTGGCTTAAAGTTGAAGTTTCCAAAAACCTAGTGACAACGCTGAGAACTTACTATATTTGTTAAGAGTAAGAATATTTTTTCATTCCCTTATATAAAGGGAATTGTCTAAAGTGTTGTCTAAAGTGGGAGATTTAAAACGGGTAAATACTACTGATAAATCTATAGTCCATTGTTAAATTTTGCTAAGTGTCCTCAAATGTCCCCCCCAGAAAAGCAATTTGTTTCTGGCACAGAATGTGGTTAGGTCAGAATAATGCATTGCATTTAGTTGTCATGACTTTTCACTCATGACTTTTTCCTCTTCTTGAATCTGTAGCATGAACAGTCTTGCTTTCTTTTTTAAAAAAAATTATGAGAAATAGATTATTGATATGTTCAGAGAAAGAAAAATTCCCATTAAGCATTAGATGTTAAGTTGCTTAACCATTGTAATGGAAATCTTTCCAAAATGCATCATCTGCTTCCTTGTCCCATTGTGCTCCAGAAAGGATTTAAGATTATTTCTATGTGTACAAGATAAAATAGGAGGAAATTATTACAATAGAGAGCTTTTCTATTCCTTAGTTCTTCCCCTAGTTTCCTCTCCATTAGGTTTACACTTCTTCACACAAGCACTCTCTTTCCCCAAGAAAATCGGTCCACCTCCAACAGGAAGCCCCATTCCAGTGACTTAACGGTGTCATTTTGACTTTCCTCAGCCCTAAGCACTTTCCTTTGTGAGCTCTTTCTTCGATTACAAAAAATGAATATGTTAATACTGTAACTAAAACATTTTCTTCTACGAATTATTTTTCTTTCTCTCTTTTTTTTTTTTTGAGAGTCTCACTCTTGTCGCCCAGGCTGGAGTGCAGTGGCGCTATCTCAGTTCACTGCAACCTCTGCCTTCTGGGTTCAAGTGATTCTCCTGCTTCAGCCTCCCAACTCCCAAGTAGCTGGGACTACAGGCATGTGCCACCATGCCTGGCTAATTTTTGTATTTTTAGTAAAAATGGGGTTTCATTATGTTGGCCAGGCTGGTCTCAAACTCCTGACCTCAGGTGATCCAACCGCCTTGGTGTCTCAAAGTGCTGGGATTACAGGCGTGAGCCAGTGTGCCCGGCCAAGTTTTTTCTCTTTTCATTTTAAAAGAAATTAAAACATTTTCATTGGCCCCCCAAAAGCACTGTAGGCCCTATGCACTGTACTTATGGTGCCCAACAGATAACACTGGTCTTGCCCTCATCCCCATATGAATCCTGCAAACTGAGTGATTGGATGTAGAAGCACACTCCGGGACTGCAGCAATAGGTCAGGGATGGCTGCTGCCTCCCAAACCCCACAGAAGCATGCAGAAGGTAGGGTGAGGGAGGATCTCTGGCCCTCTAATATCAATGGCCAGGGTAGACCTGGGTACTTTGCAATAGTCCCTTCTGTGTGAGTTGCAGGAATGTCCACTTAATTCTGTTTAATTATGGAATGTCTTGGAGCAGTGCATGTATCTCTCCCAAGGACGGGTAACATATAGAGGTGGGTAGAGAGCAGGACCGCCTACAGACATCCTGGGAAAGGAACTATTTCCCTAATTAGCAAAGCTCCTCCCTCTTTTCCCCCCCAAGTCAGTATTTCCCCCACTTACTGTGCAGAGTTGCATTTGGTGTCTTTCCAGATCCAGCTTGGGGCCTACCAGGATAAACAAGGAAGTTAGATGCTCTCAACATTGGATGCTTATTTTGTTACCCCAAGGAAGGGCTCCAAATTTATGACTATAGTAAGGTCTCAGTTAAAGCTTTTAATTTTCTCAATGCTGGTGATTGTAATGAGGGGATATCTTTCAATAGCAGCTTTGTTAATAAGGGAGAATTACCGAGAGTAGCAAACTGGGCTAAGATCTACAAAGTTCAGAGTTGTTGACCTCAGTCTGCAAAAGTGGGAATAGTAAGCCTTCTGTTAACCACTGAACTCAGACCCACTAATTTCCTTACTGCACTCATGCCTCAAATAACAATCACCCCAATCCACACTATTGTCAGACTTTATGGCCAGTCAAGTCTTCCCACATGGAGTTATGAAAGCTGAGATTTCTCGAGGTAATAAAATTCAAATCTGGTAAGATCCTAATTGGCTCAGATCCTGTTTTGGCCCAATACCATGGTAATATCCATGAGGTAAAGAGAAGGTTGTTGGGATATTGGGGCTTAGTCATTGAGGGGGAATTTCCTGAGGGGGTTGGTGAGGGGGAGTCATGAGTGACTCAGCTCCCACAGGACTGCTCTATTTTAATGTTTCATATATTGGGGTTCTACATAAACTTTTGTTTGAAAATTAGATTCTGCTTTTTTAAAAAAGAAGTTTGCAAATCACCAATATAGTCTTTTTCTTACTTTTATTGCAGAAACTACCTAAGCAATCCTAAATAGAAGCTTAAAGATTTAGACTGTTGATCTTCATCCACCTAAACTCAGGGTAGTTCACAGGGAAAACAAGTAGCCTTAGAGTCCAAGACATGTAGAATCAGCCTTAGCTGTGCAGGGAGGAGCTGCATTATCTAAGTGAGTAGCTCTGCCTCTCAGTTATCTGTAACATGAGGATTATAAACTTAACTCACAGGGGGGTTGTGAGTATAAAATCAGATAATGTATGTAGGGAAGTACCCAGCTTAGCCATATTGCAGCTTCAGTAGAGTTCACCTTCTCTGAGCTCCCCTTTCCCACTTGGGTCAACCTCATGTACTCTCCCTATTAAAGGAACTTCTTTCCTACCCCATGGTACAAAACCCGTTTTTCTCTATTTGGGCCCCAGCAAAGATAAAAGATGCTGTTACCAGAAAGGGGTCCCAATCCAGACCCCAAGAGAGGGTTCTTGGATCTTGCACAAGAAAGAATTCAAGTTAAGTCCATAGCGTAAAGTGAAAGCAAGTTTATTAAGAAGTAAAGGAATAAAAAAATGGCCACTCCATAGGCAGAGCAGCAGCATGGGCTGCTGGTTGCCCATTTTTTTTGGCTTTTTCTTGATTATATGCTAAACAAGGGGTGGATTACTCATGCCTCCCCCTTTTTAGACCATAAGGGTAACTTCCTGACATTGCCATGGCATTTATAAACTGTCATAGTGCTGGTGGGAGTGCAGCAGTGAGGACAACCAGAGGTCACCCTCGTCACCATTTTGCTCTTGGTGTGTTTTTAGCCAGCTTCTTTACTGCAGCTTGTTTAATCAGCAAGGTCTTTAAGACCTGTATCTTGTGCTGACCTCTTATCTCACGCTGTGACTTAGATTGCCTCACTTACTGGGAATGAGCCCAGCAGGTCTAGGCTTATTGTACCCGGCCCCTATTCAAGATGATATTTCTCTGGTTCAAATACCTCTGACAATGCTGGATCACTCTAACAATGAGCCCTCATATACCATAAACAATTATTTATTTCGTTACTTATTTTCTCTTTCCTCCAGAAGGTTTGACCAGAAGAAAATTTGCATGACCATGGAAATAATTCTTAGATACAACTCCAAAAGCATAATCCATAAAAATAAAATATTAATAAATTTGACTTTATTAAAATTAAAAACTTTAGTTCTCATACTTAATCACACCTAAAAATGCTATTAAGAGAATGAAAAGGTGGCTATGTAATAAAGTATTTATAAAAGATATATCTGATAAAGCACTCGTATACAGAATACATAAAGAATTAATGGAATACTGTTAAGCAGTAAAAAGAAAGGTACTACTGATACACAATAATATTGAAGAGTCACAAATGCATTATGTTAAGCAAAATAAACCAGATTGAAAAGCTACATACCGCTTGATGACAGAAAACAGATCAGTGATTCAGGAGCTGGAGTAGTAGAAGAAGCTGTGTCCAAAGAGGCATAAGGAAAGTTTTGAGAGTGATGGAACTTGACCACAAGTCCTGTTTCCTAGATTCTGGAGTGCCACTGGCAGTGTTGCACTATCAGAATCACTGAAGTGGATTAACTAAGTCTCATTAGGCTTTGAACATGCAAATAAATGGAACATGGTGAACCCAATGCCTTGAACTGTCTGCTCAAAAATCTGTGGCGAGGAAGCAAGGGCAAAGGCAGTATCTTCTCCTTGGCACTTACTCTAGGCAGTCTAAGCTGAATCCTTCAGTGTTTCCTATTCAATTACAAAAAAATCCAAGTTCTTAGCCAGGTTTATAAGGCTCCTTGTGATCAGACTCTGTTTTCCTCTATAGGATCATCTTGTACCATCCCCACCTCCCACTTCTGCCCCCTGTCCACCCTTGTTTTTTAGTCCAGAATTACATGCAAGTCCTCTAACCTCCCATATTCCCTCATACTTGTGGGCTTTTGCTCCTGCTAGTTCCTCCCAAGTGCATCTCTCTCATGCTCACCTCTAAAGTGTACTGGAAACTCCTCTTTAGATTTGAGAACTCATCCAAATATCACCTCCACATCAGGGACACTTTCCCTAATCTCCACCCATCCTCAGCACCCAAGCTGAATTAGACACCCTTTGTCCATGCTCCCATGTGTTCCATATATTCCTCTACCATGACTCTTCTCAAGTCATTTGAAAATTGTTGCTTATCTGTGCCTGCTTCCAGACTATTATTTCCTTGAGGACAGGATCATATTTTTCATCTGCGTCCCCAGCATAGTACCTATCATGCATAAATATATATTAACTAAATGAATGGCTAAATGGATTCTTGGATACATGTGGATGAATGGATGGATAAATAAACACTATAAAACAAGTATGTAAAAAGCGCTTTGGGAACTGTAAATTTGTGTCTCTGTGATCCTTGTGCATTAGTAAATCTGATTGACTGACTGATTTTGGATTTCTAGTTATCTCACCAATACTCTGTTTTCAGATATGAAATTTATACAGATTAAGCTAGATTGTAATTGTGGTAGAAGATAATACATGCCAGGTTGGAGGACACTTGCACATTGATTGGCCACAGATAATCTTTATGGCAGCACCATTCTGGAAATACTAGTCTAATCGTTTGTACAATATCAAGATAAACAGCCAAATCAGACAAGTCAAAGCTACTACATACTGTTCCAATTTGATCATGATTCTATAGGCCCAGATTTAATCTCAAGTGTCAGTTCAAATAACTGAAATATAACTAGAATTCTGCCCACTCCACACTGAGGGAAAAGGAGAAGTATAGGAGTGGGAGGAGAGGGAGGAAGAAGAGACACTTTGATAATTGTTAGGCTTGGACAAATGAAAAAAAATGAATAGCTACACATGAACGAGCAACCTGAAAATTAAAAAGTACTTTGAACATGTACTTTTGGCATCACAATGACTTCTTTAAGTTTAATAAATTGGTATAGCATATAATCCAAGTAATAAAAATAACTATAAATATGCATATAATGAGCTATGAAAAGAAAAGCAACCAATTATCAGTCTGTTTTTTAGATTTTTCATTTTTTGAGACAGGGTCTCTGTTGCCTAGGCTGGAGTGCAGTGGCATGATCTCAGCTCACTGCAACCTCTGCCTCCCAGGCAGGCTGTTATTATTAAAATAATATTGAATATCAGAGTAACAGAAAATTTAGCTCCGATAATTGGAATGACTATTGTCCAAATTTTATTATAGCTTCTAGTTATTTCTGTTTGCCTGTAGCTTAAAGTCTAAGTAATATAAACCTATTAATAATAGAAACGTAATTCTCAACAAAGATGTCTTACATATGTATGTAGTTCCAGCATAATGACATGATAACAAGACAGGGCATAGCTGATATTTAAGAGGAGATAGGTACATATTCTAGTGCTCCAGTTGTAGAGAGATCCACATAAGGAACAATCCACAAATCCATACTACATCAACAACACTTAGGCCAAAATATTGCAGATAGCTACCAATTCCGTTGCCAACTGTTCTTCAAGTTTTTCAAGTTAAAAAGGGCTCAGAAGCCCCAGTGGAGAGCTCAGCAGCATCACCCTGCTCACCCCTGCGCCCCCATCCCAGCACACACACACCATTCCTCCCTCTTCACTCATAGGCAAAAAGATTTTGTTAAGATTGGATTGGGGCATCCACTATGGGTAGCCTAAACCTGCAATCACCAATCTGTGAACAGGGAGGCTTATCCTCCAAAATTACAGTACCACATTTTCAAACCCAACATTGGGAAATATGGAGAAATAGGCACACATTACCAAATATTATAAATTAAAAGTACCTGAGGAAATCAAAGACCTGCAATAAGTCAGGACAAAGCCAGTACTATTTCTTTATAATTTCTTTATATTACTGATATTCCCTGTTTGTTCATCACTGGGAATGCAGAAAGTTAGAAAGGTAGTAGAATGATGAGGAACCCAGCATCAGAGCAACCCTGGACCCTGCTTCCTGTAATGCTGGCCACTGATGGTGATTATCCTCCAAATAACATGGACTGGACACCTGAAACAGCAAGGCTACTACCCATTTGGCCCCATGTCATGTCCACCTGGAGAGTATTATCCCACAGGATCACAACTGCTGTTAACCTAATACTGGCCCTCACCATAAGGTTTGCAGGCTCTTGTAAACACCATAAGAACTGCTGGCAACCACCCAAGGCCTTGCCTCTAGTGAGTCAGCCCACCTTGTATAAGAAGCCCTTCCTGGTTCTGTCTCCTGCTTCGTTCCAAATATCCAGACACTGACACCCAGCAGGCCTCCTGGTTAGCCAATGCTAGAGATGTGCCTCATATTTTACAGATAAGAAAACTCAAATTCAGAGAAGTTGAGAAACATGTCCACATAAGAAGCTAAAGATCAGTGAGACATACATAAACTGGGGCATGGTGGCAAACATCACAGTTACTGCAAAACTTAGACTTAATGAAAGAGTACGATAGTGAAAGAACACAGACTTTGGAGTCAAACAGACCTATTAGAATCCTGGCTCAGTTACTATCTGCATGATTGTCCATGATTAACGTGTTTGTCTCAGTTTTCTTATCTCTAAAATTGGGATAATGCCTGCATTATCTACAGCTGCATAACAAACCTTAAAACAACAGACATCTATTATCTCATAAATTCCTCAGGTCAGGAATCCTGGTGTGGCCCAGTTGTGGGCCTCTAGCTCAAGGTCTCTCATGAGGTTGCAGTTAACATGTGGGCCTCATCTGAAGGCTCACCTTGGGAAGAATCACTTCCAAACTCACGTATGTGATTGGCAGGACTCAGTTGTTAGCCAGCTGTTGGACTGATGACCTCAGAAGCCTTCCTCAGTTTCTTACCACAGAGCAGTTCACGCCACATCAGTTGGCTTCCTTCAGAGCAAGCAAGCTAGAGGGTGAGAAAGGGCTCCCAAGAAAGCAAGCTGATCTTTGTATAACCTAATCTCAGAAGCTTCAGCCTTGCATTTCTCCCATATTCTATTCATTAGAAGTGAGTCATTAAATCGATGCCAAAATCAAAGGGAAAGATAACAGGAGGGCATGGATACCAGGAGGCAGGGACCAGTGTGAGTCATCGTGGCTGCCTACCACGATGCCTTTAACTGAAGAGTTAAACAGTAGAACCATACTTAAGCATCCTGTGCATAGTAGGAGCTTACTAAATAACAAATATTAGTGAATTAAAACATCTGGCAAAGAATCCTAACCTCAAAGCCACAAATTTGTACCTCCCCAAGAAGGCTTGATAAACCCTAAGTTATCTAAAATTATCTAAACGTGTTACTATTTGATCACCAAGATGGTTGTGTTTAATTATATTTCAGAATAAGTTTCAGCTAATGGAAGAGAGATTTCTAAAATGTGTACTCAACATATGAGAACGAGAAAAATCATAGGGTAAGGGCAGGTGTTCCCAGTTGCTAGGAGAGCAAAATTCCTATAGAGATTAGTAATTTTGAAGGCGATGCTTAATAATAACACTTATTTATAACTCTAGTATTAGTGAAAACCATCAGGTACCTAAAGTGCTGAGACTGGAGTCTGCAGCACTTGTATTTTCCAGAAATAACATTAAGAAAACTTAGTTTTTGATGAAGGACATTCATTCCTGAAATGCAATCCTCTGACAACTCTGAGGCTCCCACTAAGATTTATTTATATTATTTGGTTCTACATATGACCTAATATATACATCATATATTGGGATTATTTCTCAACATGCCTGTTTTCCTGACAAGGCATACACTTGTCCAAAAGACTATTTTGAGTGTAAGGTCCTTGCTTTAGTTTTATTTACATCCCCCAAGTCCTAGCACAATGCCTACACATGTAAGCCACTTGATAAATGTTGGTTAAAAGTTGGTGAATAGTCTCATTTCTCCCCCTTTTTAAAAATAATTCAGATTAAGATGTTTAGCACTCATGGTCTCATAGGGATTTTTTTGTGTGTGTGTGTGTATTAGGTGAGATTTAGTAATTTTTTTTGAGACAAGATCTCACTTTGTCTCCAGGCTGGAGTGCAGTGGCGCAATCTTGGCTCACTGTAGCCTTGACCTCCTGGGTTCAAGCAATCCTCCTCCCTCAGCCCCTCAAGTCACTGGGACTACCATGCCCCAGTAATTTTTGTATTTTTTGTAGTAATGGGGTTTCACCCTGTTGCCCAGGCTGGTCTTGAACTCCTGGGCTCAAGCAACCCACCCGCCTTGGCCTCCCAAAGTGCTGCGATTACAGGCATGAGCCACTGCACCTCACTTCGGTAATTTTTTTAAAACATTCATTTGAAGATCTGAAAATGTATTTGTCATAAAAATCCAATTCTTTAAAACTTACATGAAATAGTTTTATAATGAATTTCTACAGGAAACTACTAAGCATATTAAATATTCTGAGTCCTTAATTTTCTTCCCTCTGCCTTTTCTAATCCTTAAAACAGTGAATTGGTG
Organism: Ateles fusciceps; assembly: GCA_036589455.1. Taxonomy (NCBI): domain Eukaryota; kingdom Metazoa; phylum Chordata; class Mammalia; order Primates; family Atelidae; genus Ateles; species Ateles fusciceps. Next base: position 7,617,229 of record JAZHEH010002496.1, read on the forward strand.
ATTTTGACAATATAACAAAATAGATTTCTTTAAAAGTGAATGTTCAGTGCAGATGAAATATGCTGTCTAGGAATGAAAAAATGGCCATGGATGTGAATTTTCCAAAATGAAAAAAAAGCATTCAAGTTTAAGAATCTGTTGTCATAAATCAAGGGACAGTTCTATATTTCTGTTAAAATGTTGATTTCTTGTTAAGTTTCCAACTTTCCCTGTCAGTGAATTCAGACTTCTTGATTTCACTCCCCATTTGTCAACAGATGCTATATTTCAAGCTGGAGCAAAGGATTCTTTTTTTTTTTTTTTTTTTTTTTGAGACAAAGTTTCACTCTTGTTGCCCTGGCTGGAGTGCAATGGCATGATCTCGGCTCACTACAACCTCCGCCTCCTGGGTTCAGGAGATTCTCCTGCCTCAGCCTCCTGAGTAGCTGGGATTACAGACGCGCGCCACCACATCCTAATTTTTGGTATTTTTAGTAGAGATGTAGTTTCACCATGTTGGCCAGGCTGGTCTCAAACTCCTGACCTCAGGTGATCTGCCCACCTTGACCTTGCAAAATGCTGGGATTAGAGGCATGAGCCACTGTGCTGGCCTCTTGTCCTTTAACCCTTATCTTTCCTTTACTTTTCTCATGTTTCCTATCCTCTCCCTTTCTTCTATTTGATCTTCTCTTCACTTTGTACTTTTATCCATACCCCCACATCTTTCTTTTTCTCTTGACTCGCCATCTATATTCACCACCTGCTCTATTTTATAATGCAATTTTCTTTTTACTCATTCATTATTGAATCCTCTTTTCTTGCCAGTCCTGCTTCTATCTTCAGCTGGCCATCTTCATTTTTCAAAGTCTGTGCTTAAATGAGCAGGTCAGTGTGTGTGTGCACGTGTGTGTGTGTGTGTGTGCACATGCTGTGTGTGTGTGCACATGCGTGTATGTGTGTGTGTGTGGTGTTGGAGGAGGGCAGGTAGGAAAGAAGAGACAATAATTGGTGTTTATTACAACTTCATATTTTCCTATTTCAATAATTTGAGCATCCACTGTTAAGAGAAAGCTTGCCTCCCCCTGCTCTCTGCCCATCATCATGTTCCCATTTCTGATCCCACTCTTTAAAACGGCATTTAATTTAGTGAACAGGAGCTAGAGACAGTAAATGGAAGGCATCAAATCAGAGCACTTAGTAAAATAAACTGGACTAAGAGAAAGCAGTATACTACTTATGTCCTTGGTGATGGTGATTCCTCAGAATAAAGTAAAAAGGACAGGCAAGAAAGAACAAGAGTACAGGCTGAATTGGACTTGGCGCAACACAGAAGAAGCAAACCCATCACATTCCAATTACCAATCTAGAACTAGTGAATTTACAGAAACTGCCCCAAGCCAAGAAATATCCCATGGCTGATAGCTGAACACATTAGTGCATGGAGGATAAACATTATAAACAAGCAGTCATTTTCCATCTCATTATTTTAATCATTTTGTCAAAAAATCTGAACATGTGTACATAAATACTTGATTGTTAAAATAATGTGTAGTATAGAAATCCCTGAGACACATTCAAAAATGACTTGACATGTACTCAGTGCAAAGATTCACCAAACTAAATACCAAGGGCTGGGCTCCTTCCCCGATATCTGAGGCATATAATGCTTTAAAAAATATATAGTATACTATATATGTAATTTACATGTTTAAAGCTAAATCAGATTCTCGGATTCCTGGTTTTGTACCAGTTTACTGCTCCTGCATATTGTCAGTTCCAGACTGTAAGGAAGCCACACTGGAAAGCAGATTAGCTTCAACCCTAGGGTGCCAGTTGGTAGAATGATAGCAAGTGAAACTAGGAGGTTCCAAGAGAGATGATTTTGTCTAATCAGCTCATTTTGCAGTTCACGTGACAGAGGCTCAAAGGGGTTGTGATTTGTACAAGCATGGCTGGTTCTGCCTCTGCTACTGTAATCTTATACAAGTCCTACAGTGGGCCTGGACCTTGGCTCCTTCCTCCAGAAAATGGACTGATGGTAATCACAGCGAATATTTTCCAGGTGCTTCCTACAAGCCAGGCACTATCCTGAGTACTTTAAGTGTCTAATCTGTTGTCTCAACACCTCCATAAATTGTATATGCAAAGCTTGAAATAGTTACTCTCTGGAAAACTGTTTGCTAATCCCTGGTCTAGATCCTTGAAAATTTAGAACATCTTATAATCATACAGCACTTTACAACATACAAATATACTCTGGCATACATCATCACATTTAATCCTTGTTTTGTAGGGAGATGGGCATTCATGCATTATAAAGAGAAAGCTAAAACTCAAGAGTTTAAGTAACTTGCTTCATCAAGGCCACAGGGGCAGAAAATGGCAGAGTCACATACCCAGGTTCTGATTCCAAACTGCAAGCTCTTTACGTGAAACCACCCTGTCTCCCCTAAATTACTGCTAGGGAAAGACTTGGAAACTGGAAAGAACCTGTGAATACTGAAAGAAAGTCAGACTTTCTTCTGATACAAATGTCATTCCAGATGCATTCATGTAATTAAAGTCATCAAGTACTAAAAATACTAAATTTGTAATAAATTTAAGGGGAAAAGCCTTAAAGGAGGACATAACAATCATAAGAAAGGCATTTTGAAATACATACAGTGCATCGATACGCATTTTTCTTAAGGTATGCGTAGAGCTGAACCTACTCAGTTTAGTATATGTAAAATAAAATGAGCAATTGTCACATTTATCTTGCTCTCTGATGAGATTAGTGTTGAAAAATTGTTCCATATTAACAACTTGTATGTGAATAAAAATGCAATGGCCGGGCACAGTGGCTCATACCTGTAATCCCAGCACTTTAGGAGGCTGAGGTGGGTGGATCATGAGGTCAGGAGTTCAGGACAAGCCTGCCCAAAATGATGAAACCCCGTCTGTATTAAAAATACAAAAAAATTGGCTGGGCGTGGTGGCAGATGCCTGTAGTCCCAGCTGCTCAGGAGGCTGAGGGAGGAGAATCGCTTGAACCCAACAGGCACAGGTTGCAGTAAGCCAAGATCACGACACTGCATTCCAACAGGGGGAACAGTGCGAGACTCCATCTCAAAAACAAACAAACAAACAAAATGCAATTATACCTTCCTCATGCGAAGTATTCCATAAATATATGGTTAGTTTTAAATGGACTTAATACTAAAAAATTGGTAAAATAATAGATACTAATTTAACTAGAGAGCTTTACCAAAACAAAACAAAAAAATTCTTTTCAAAGAAAGCCTAGGTGCTTCTTCCTAGTTTGCAAGTTCAAGCTTAATCTAAATGGTAATCATGATTCTTGAAATATGGCTTAGCTATAGGGACTCATCTGAAATACACGATATGAGGCACCATACTTTTAATTTCAGATTTATTCTACAAAACACCTTGAGATTTAATTTTAGACTTATAAATAGATATGAGGACATCTTGAAATCACTGCAAGCAAAGAAGGAAGATATAAAATCAATAATTGGGTGCCTGCTATTTTGGGTACCTTCATTTACTTTCTGAAATGCTCAAAATGAGCTTGTGAAGTATTTTCCTCAGTCATTTTACAGATGAGGAAGCTGAGGCTCAGGTTTACAACTAATTTACCCAATGTCACATAGCTGGAATTCAAATCTAGACTAGGTTACCTTCAATACCTGAACTCTTTCCCACTGCCCCATGTGGAATCCCAGTAACACCAAGATCACTGTTATCTCATAAAAACTCATTTTAAGAATAGAACTTTTATCGAGTAGCTGGCACTTGGTAATTGTAATTCCGCCCACACTATAATACTTTAATGAGGACATTTTACCCACAGCTTTTCAATTTCCTTTCAAGAAAGAGAAGTGAAGCACCTAGATTTAAGTGAGCTTTTCAAGTATGTCTGCAAAAAAATGTAGAGGTAAAACTTGCTTTACGATTTAGATAATTGCACTAATCAAATACAAACGACTATTTACAGCAGAACTCTGTATAAAACTAGTTAATCTTGACTCTACCCACAATAATTAGTCACTGAAGGTCCTTATTCTAATAAGTGGAGGAGAAAACTCACATTATTTCAAGCTTCAAGTCAACTAGCTTTCTAATATTGATTTATGGCATCATTAAGACTGTCACAGTAATCAATCAGGTCCTGCCAATTGTTTTATCAGTCACCATTTACTTTTTGGAAGTGACAGATTGTAAGAGCCCTAAAAAGGAAGACCTTGTCTTGTATAATTCTCTATCTTCCCTAGGGCCCCAAGCTCAGTATTTGGCACAGAATAGGCACGTAGTGGCACCTGCTGAATATGCTGGTCACTCAGTAACTTGTCAAGTTAATGCATGTATGTTCAAGTTTGGTTCCATGGCACAGCCTCAAGGGCATTGGAAATGTGAGGATATGCTATATTACTACACTGACTACAAGGGGGAACCTGCTGGCATCAGAGAGAAGTGCAGATTTAGCCTTTAACAAGAGGCAGAGTAAGTTAATAATAAGCACTAATGTAGTTCTTAGGATCTAAACATTTAAAAATTGACAGAGATAAACAAAAACTGCCACTAACAGACATCATGAATTTTTTTTTTTCCTTTTACATGATTCCATAATGCAGTGCAATACCTTTCACTGTTCTGCAGAGGGTAATGCCAGCAGCCCTGCAGGACTGGAATTCCAGTTTAAATTTCAGGTCCAGTAAAGACATGAAATAAATAATTCTGTGGAAATGACACTGTGGCTTCCTTCTGCAAACACGGGCTGGTTTTCTGGGAGGAGGGAAGAGGGTTGCTTCTGCTTTATTTTCACATCTCTAATTTTAATATACTTTTAAAAAAATCCAGGGTATAGAAAAACATAAAGAGAGAATACATAAATTAGGAAATGGTTATTCACATTGTAAAGGGATGATTCTCTATAGGGTTTCATTAAATACTGAACTCCCCTAAGTCAATGAATTTGTGACTTGATTTAAATGCAGCTTTTCAGGAATACATTTCTTAGGTAAAGTGAGGTACACCCATGTATTTATCTTAACTCTCCTCCAAGGACAATCCAGCATTTTGCTTCCATTCACAGGACAGGGGAACAAATAGTACTTGTTAATCAAGTCAATGGCCCCTCTTGGACTGCCCTCCTCACCTTTCTCAGGAGCCAAGGCTGTGAGGAATCCAAACAACAAAACCCACTGCAGCCGTAGTCCTTCCACTCTCCACCAACAAGCCTCCTTCTAAAACCAGAGATTTGCTTCACCTTGGTCCAGAAAAATGTGAGTTCGGAACAGTGTGTATGAGATTTAGAGGCTGCACGGGACACAAATATGGCCTGTGGCAGACGAGGAAATTCAGAGAAACCGCCTCAACGGCTTCTCGCAGCTAAGCGATTTCATTTCTGCACTGGATACAAGGTGAGGAAGAGCCCCCTCCTTTACCCCTAAACCATGATGCCCATCAACAACAAAGGGAGCCCAACTGCTAGCTCTGCAAAAAAATGGAAACTGGGCCCCCATCTATGTGCTGAGTAATATTAATTGGTAAATCGCGTTTTTCCCATAGAGCAAAAATGGGTGTTTGAAGTACTTAGTCTCATGATTCAGCAGTCAAGACGATGCACAGTAGAGGATCAAAATGCTGACAACTTGGCCAGGGGAGGGTGGCCTCACCGCTCAAACCAGCCGGCCAAGTTGCGTATGCTTTTGGGCCGGTCCCCAGCCCTCTGCACAGCCTGGCAGACCCGGCACCAAGGCTCGTCCCAGAAGGACGTGATGTGGACAGCGTAGCTCCGGCGCCAGTGGAAGTAGCGGAGATAGATGGCAGGGTTTCGGTCGAGGAAAAGCAAGTACGTGGCCAGGGAGGAGGCACTTGGGAAGTCATCCACGTGGATGAAGGCGCCGCGGGGCATGAAGCGCTCGTAGTTGGCACGGTGTGGGCCCAGCACCACCGGCACCGCCCCGGCGAGCAACGCGTTGCGCCAGAGCTTCTCGGTGATATAATCCACGTGCTGCGAGTTCTCGAAAGCCAGGTAGAACTTGTAGCGGGCCACTGTGTGCAGGAGCCCGCTTTCGGGCACCGGCTGCCCGGGCCCGCCTCGGCCGAACACGTCCACGGCCACGTGCTGGCTCAGCTGGTGGTAGTAGCGGACCCGGGCCTGGCGCTCGTCCCAGTGGCTCACCACCCAGGCCACCAGCCCCTGTTTCCGGGACAGTGGCGGGGCCAGGCCTGACGGCTGTTCGCCAGGATGACTTCTGGGGTAGAGGTAGCCGTAAGGCACGAAGACGTCCGAGTCCGCCCGGTAGGAGAGCGTCCAGTTGAAGAGGTCACCTGCCAGGCTTCGCAGCCCCGGGGAGTGCGACGGCGACTCGGAAGCTTCATCCAAACCCAGCGCTGTCCCGGGGGCCTGGGGCCGGAGGTCGCCAGGGCTTCGCGCGCCGCCGCCGCTGCCTCCTCGTAGTCTAACACGCGCAACTCCAGGTCCTCGGCAGTGCGCGCCTGGACGCCCCAGGGCGGGGGCCAGTCGGGGGTCCCTTCACGAGGTCGCGGTGGTGGAAAAGCACGGCCTGAGCTTCTCCATAGGTCGCGCGGTCGGTGAGCAGGCGGCAGCCGCTGATGTTGAAGCGCAGCCGGCAGTCGGGGGCGGCCTCGCAGCGCCGCCGCGCCTCCCGAAGGGCTCCCACCACAGCAGCACGCCCACTGGCCGCGGCGGGGTCGGCGTTGGGGTGGGTGACGCCCAGGGCAACGGCGGCAGCTGTCCCCAGCAGGCGTAGGTGATCAGCGCCGTACACGTCAAGCCGGCGGCCGCCACCGTCGAGATGGTCCACGACAGCCCCCGTCCTCGGCGCCCCCCGCGCCGCCCGCCCGCCGCCTGCGAGCCCGACGGCACCCCCATGGCGCAAACAGGCAGAGCTGCCTCCGCTCGCCACGCGTCCGCAAGCGTGGAGGAGCCGCCCCGGCTCTCATGCTGCCGCTGCGGCTCCAGCCGTCTCTGCCGCTCGCCGCTGGCCCGGGAGCGGGAGGGGGCGGTCCCGGAATCTAAACGCCGCGGGCCCAGCCCCGCTCCTCCCGAGTGCTGGGCGGGGCGCGCCGCCAGGGCAAGGTGAGCCGGCCAGGACGCCCATCCGGGCGCCGCCCATCCCTTCCCTCCACGGCGCCCGGGGCCTGGCCGGCCAGACCAGGGCCTGGGAGCCTCCTGTGGCGCCTCTGCCCACTCCTCCTCCCATCCCGCGCCCGAGGGCTCCCGGGCCGCACCCCACAGGCGCCTCATCCGCTACGCTGATTCTGTCTCAGCTGAAACCGTCTCCTCTGGGCACGCCCACCGCCCGGAACTTGCGCACGGTGGCCCGAAGCCTCGCTTCCAGAGGGGAAGGCCTGGTTCATCCCTGGGAAGGTACAGGGGCGCGAGACCTTCCAAAGCCGCTGCAGCGCCGGAGTAGGCGCTGAACAGACGGAAGGCCGACCGGGCGCCGCTGGACGGAGGATCCGCGTCCGCTTCCTGCGTCTGGGCCCAGCCACCAGCCAGCAACGCCCGCCGGAGGGAGGAGGGATTGAGCACAGAGGCCGCGGGAACGTGCGAGCAGAGAGGCGGCCACAGCGTCCGTGGCCAGGACCTCGCAGCCCGTCGAGACGGGAGGGTTGTGGAGGCAGCCCCGACCGGCATGGCCCTCAGAGGCTGTACATTTCGTGAAACTTAAGTTTTCAATGTGAGTGTTCGTAAGAACATTCCCTTTGCCTGCCAGCCCAGTAAAGGATAGAGAACAACATGTTTTCTTAGCAGTCAAAACATGTTCCTTCCTTTGGTCCCCTACCCAATAGGTCTGACTTGGCGGCTCGTAGCAGTATTCCTTGTACCAGGTCGCTCAGGACTCATAAACCAAAGATGAAGATGTGCCCCCCCGAGGCTCTTGGTGTCAAGGAATTTATTGCTTATTCAGTGAGATGAATGAATGAACATCACTATTAATTTTACCTAGCACTTAAGAAACAATTTCTGCACTGATGAAAGTTATGCAGAATACTTTGGATTATAAAATGATGATGAAGATTAACACTCTAGCACCCAAGTTAAGGGTATAAAGATGTTATCACACTGGCTTCTTCTGCTTTATTAGTGAGGTAATACTACATCTACGTCTACAGTCACTTGAGAAATTTTTTATCTACGGGTTGAATTTAAATTTCTGGATTTTGGCTTTGGTTTATGATATTCGACTTTTATTTAGGGGATAAAATAGATCAGGGGCGGGGCTGCTGACCTAAGGAGAGGAGGTAGTTTTGAGAGAAGTTATAGTAGATCACAGCTGTTCATCAGTGGAGTCCCAGCCTAGTGTGTTAAAAGTTACAGGATATTAGGGGAGAAATAGACATTGCTGGGAATGGGGCAATCCTGCCAGGTGTTTTTAATATTATGCCTATAGAAAATAAACTTGGATTAGCCATATGAATTTATTGCTAAGAATGTTTTCATTAAAAATCAAATATAGAGTGTAAAAGCTTCTATAAAAGTGGTTTCAGGTGGCGCTGTCTGCACGACCGCAGCCTCAGTTTGGAGGGTGGATGGAGGGTGTTGGGTGTTCTGGCTAGGCCCATCAACCTAGTGACATTTCCTCCTGCACGCTGAAACCTTTCCTAATGTTTCTGGGTTTTTTGTTGTTGTTGGTTTGTTTGAAAAGCAGATATCAGAAATCAAATATTTTATTTGAAATTAGACATTTCAGTGACTTTTCCACTCTTATTTTTAATTAAAAGAAAAAGCTATAAATGCACAAATGATTGGTTTCAACCAAATAAAGGAAAAAGTATATTGGCTTCTCTTTCGTGCAATTCAAGAATCCAGCCGTTTATTCACATTCTTCTCCCACTTAGTTAAATAAGACATCACAGATAGAGCCTAACATTGTGCCTGGAACACAGCCGGTAGGCATTTGGGGAAATATATTCCTGCTTAATTGCTTCCTTCCCCCATTCCCGGTTTTCTCTTAAGCCTCCAAATGTTCTATTTAAGCCATCTTTTTACCTGAAGAATGCCCGAGGTCTGGTGCACATCAGTTTTCTTTGTGCCCACTTACCTCGTTAGGATTGAGACCACAAAGTGCCCTACTATAATAGCCTCAGTTGGTATGAGAGGAGGGGATACTAGGCAGTAAGGTGTGGCTGGATCAATGGAAACCAGTCATCACTTCGCAAACTGCTGACTGAAGGTCATATGTGGTCGTTGTGCATCTCATACATGTACAAACATTCACAGGGGACTGGATAGTTCTTATTTTAAAAGAGCCACTGGTGGGGTGGAGAGGAGGGAATGGAAGGAAAGGAATTATGGGAAAGTAATACATTTACTCATTTAACAAATTGGGAAACAAATGGAAAACACCATTTCTATCTTCAAAAATCTTTAAGAGAAACAGATAGTGGGGGAGGGAAGGGATCATGGAAGACTTTGAGAAGGCGGCTCCTGGAATAATTAGGAATCATTAAAATGGAGAGGAAGAGAGCTGTGTTAGTCCCCCACAGAGGGGAGCAGCACTGCAGAGGCCAGGCAGGGAAGACTGTGGCAGTAGGTGAGGAATTACTAGGGTATAGTTTGGCGAAGGAGATGGGGTTTTATCCTGCAAGCTGTGGGGAAAGTGCTTGGAAGCCTTTAACAAAGGAAGGAAGCAGTATTATGAGATTTGTATTTTTAAAATGAATTCTTACTATGTATGAGGAGGGTGAGTATGTGGATTGTGACTTGAGGAGGGCTGCGGAATGCTGGCTGTGTTGGTAAATGTAGGCTGTGGTTAATGAGTGTGTTTGGTTAAGGAAATTTATCAAACTGTATGCTTACATATGTACTTTTATGGGTGGATATTATACTTTAGAAAAAAAGTTTCTAAGAAAAAAAATTCATTAGTAAAGAGTGAGTTGGGTAAAAACAGGGTAAGAGTAGGGGTGTGGTGTTCCGTTGGAAAGTTATTGCTGTAATTTAGATGTGAAATAAAGAGGGCCTGAACTGAGACAGTAGCTGTGAGGATAAGGAAGAAAATTAAAGGAGGATAGATTCAGAGAGATTTAGGAGTCTGGTTCCTTTCTTTAGGAAGCCTTTCTGGATACCCACAAACATACATCAAAGGTAGTTTACATGACTCTCCTGTGCTGTCTCATACATGTACCGTTCAGAACATCACAGGGCATTCAGAGATCATGACTGTTTCATTCATAACTCCATCCTGAGCACCCACAACAAAACCAGGCATCTGGTAGTATTCATCATCTCAATGAATACTTGTTGAATGAATGAATGCTCTTAATGTGTTACTGAAATTATCTGTTGATATCTCTTACCCCACTACAAAATGGGAAGGCATCCTGGCGATTTTGGCTATGTGAATGGCTTGCTATGATCTTGAGATGTCCCTTAAGCTTTCAGTGGAAAATACTGTACATGTATTAATCATGATCCTGATGACAGGCATCAGAAATGGTATCAAATTAGGCTGTTCTCATTGGCCAAACATGGAACGAGTGCTCATTCTTGAAGCAATCACTGTAGTCAGGGAATGTGTACTCTCTTTAGACTATCCTCTGGAGCTAGAATCAATCCCATCTTAATAACAGATGTGGAATAACCTGTTATTCTTGAATAACAGTGCGGAGAGAGAAGTTACCCAAAAGAAAAAATGAGGTGGTGTTACCTGAAAAAGAGGGAAAGGATGCTGGTTGGGCAAAAACATGTCTTCTACCCACTTGGAAGGAGATATTACTATTCTTAAAATGAAGAGGTTGGAGTAAATGAACTCTAAATCATCTTAGATTTAGAACATGGAAGAACATTGCATGATTCTTTTACATATGGTGACAATAAATGATTCTTGGTGCACTTAAAGACCTCTCCCATTTCCACAGAATATTGCACAGAAAGAACTGGCTTTCGGTTGCAAGCATGAAGACGCAATCAGGCATGAAGGGTCTGCGGGCCCTGAGGGTTGCAAAAATAGTGTAGCAGAAAGCTCCATAATTTAAGACTCAATTTATGGTGCTGAATGAGCAGTCAACTCACAACATGCCACAAGTAACTTACTCGGTTCCAAAATTTTATGTTGGACAGGATTCTTTGGGAGCAAGAACCAGGCCAACTGTGGTTCGTAAAATTCAAACTCATTCCTTATTCTTTCTCAAGGAAATAGTTCATTTGATAATAAGACTATCACAGTTCATTTTAAAGCCTCTCCCAGTGTTACTCATGGAAGAGAGATTTGACATTTCCTATGGAAGCCCCAGAATAGGTTCTGACTGCCTAGCTTTCCAGGTGGAGCCAAGCTCTGCCAGCATAAACTCCCTGAGGTTCAGGCCACCCTCAAAGGGGTTGTTACCCTAGGTTGGATCTGAGATTTCTGTTACTGAACATTGGCCTGCTAAGTATGTTTTAAATGTTTTTCCTTGAAGAGAGAAAAAGGCAGTTGAGTCCTTTCCTACCTTATGTACTTACCAGGAAATGGTGAGGGCATCAGTGAGCAGGTGTTGGAATGGCTAATCTATGTGCAAATAGGTGGAGACAGTTTACTTAGGATCAGTTTTTAACCATTGGACAGATAAGTATGGAATGGACTATTGGTTAAAAATCAAAAATTGTATACAATCAGTGACACCCACAGTTTATTGTTCATTACCCTGCTAAATCCTTTGTAGAAAAATAAAACTGCTGGATGTGGTGGCTCACGCCTGTAATCCCAGCAGTTTGGGAGGTTGAGGCAGGCAAATCACATAAGGTCAGGAGTTCGAGACCAGCCTGACCAACATGGTGAAAACCTATCTCTTCTAAAAATACAAAGAAAAAAATCCAGTATACCTTAAATAATCTCTAGATTACTTATATTTCCTAATAAAATGTAAATGCTATGTAAATAGTTGTTATACTCTATTGTTTAAGGAATAATGACCAAAAAAAAAGGTCTGTACATGTTCAGTAGAGAAGGAACCATTCTTTTTTTCCCTGAGTATTTTCAATCCAAGTGTGGTTGACCTTGATAATCTAAGGATATGAAACATACAGCTATGGAGGCTGACTGTATTTTCAGTATTTTAAGTATTTCAAGGGTTTACCTCTACATTCTTGTTGTTAAACTACCTTTTCCTAAAATAGAGTTTATTTTGAATCACATGGAAAAAATTATAGAATACAAGGCTTACATAAAATGAAATTATTTTGACATTGAGAAAAATGTTAATATGACATAGTGCAATGCCTGACACATATTTAATACATATTTATTAAATGAATGAATGAATGAACATCACTATTAATTTTACATTTCTTAAGGCACTAGTGAAACAATTTAATTCCTGCACTTATGAAGATTTATACAAAAGAATTTGGACTATAAAATAATGATTAAGGTAAATATTATGGTACCAAATATAGGGTAAAAATGATAAGTATCACATTGGCCTCCCCCAGATCTAATCCAGATTTACAAACACTGTTCCTTGCCACAATCCCAAGTCTACTTGAATCCTCAGATGAGTTAGCACAAATCCTGTACAGTTTCAGAAACTCAAATATGTGTGGTCTGGGCTTACTGTGGTACCTGCTCTCAGCACTTCTACGTGGCTGCACCCTAACTCAGGGTAGCTGGAGCCTAACTCAGAGAGGCAGACCAACTCTCTCCAGATAGAGGAAGGGATCTTGACTACCCTCTTCCTCCCCCTTTTCTGGACTCATTTCTTACACAGACCTAGGACATGCTTCACAGAAGACAGAGAAATGATGTGTTTTCCCTACAGGTCAGGTGATTCTTCTTGACCGCACCAACAGCCAGTCAGCACAGAACAGTGGTTTTGACTGGGCTCTGCCACATTCCTTCCTGTGATTCTTCTTCTAAAAGGGCCTGGGGCACTTGTAATATTAAGAAATACTTGTTGGATTTAAGTAGACAAAATTAGGGACATATAGTAGATTTTTGACAAGTATAGAAAATGGAAGGGTAAATGCATGTTGCTTATGTTACAAGGAAAAAAACATTTCTGAAGCCGAACAGTCAATTTTATAGTTCCAGATCAAGATTTCTGTGGCCAAATAAACCACAGCCCAGAAGTCTTACACAGTGTTTAAGGGTGAAATCACATTAATAATGCTGACTATATTATTTTTAACCATTCCAAAGAAAATGTTTGGTCTGTATTTAATCTTAGTAATGTTTAGTGCAAGTCAATACACTTTTGGTCTTGGGCTGGGGGAGGGAGGGAGGGAGAGAGAGAACAGAGAAAGAGACAGAGAGACATAACTGCATTGCAGTAATAACTGTTCTGGTAGCACCATTGGCCACTGCATGAAAAGACAGCCTCTTTCTTGAGTGAGCTCACTGTTCAAACACTTAATTTCCTGGATCATCCAAGGCAGCAGGGAAATAGTGGCAACTCTTCAATGAAAAATGTAGCTACATTCTGACCACCCACTCACTGAGCCCACTCTTCATCATTTCCACCACTGAATAGCTGTTTAGCTTCCTTGGCTCCTTTGAGGCTCTCCCATTTCCCAATTCACAGTTTGAGAAGTATTAATGAAGATTGCTAGTAGAGATTTTGATATGATGACCGCAGTATTTGCTGAGTTACTTAAAAAGATAAAATACTTTAGGTTTTATTTACTTTTATATAGTAACACATGACTCCTTTATCATTAGCAGGCTTATGGTGCCATTTTCAAAGTGTTTCCAAGCATTGGACTGAGAATTGTTCTATATTGGTATTTATAGGGATATATTAGGGTCAGATCTTATTTGGGCTTACAAATCTGCAAAAGCTTTAACTTCATTCAGTAATATTTACTGAATGCCAATTATGTGCCAGGCATAGGAGGTGTAACTGATCTGCCCTTGTGGGACATGGCAGCTATCATACTCAACCCACCAGTTTTCATTATAGCTTCAAAGCAATTCCACACCTGAATCAGAAGCTTGATGTCTGAAGTTGTGAATGTGTTAGACTTTCAGTAACCCTGACCAGTTGCCTTTTGAAACCATATTTCCTTGATTGCCTTATCAATTCATCCTTTATGACTTCTGTATTGATCAAGTGTTATTGTCAGAGTAAAAAATTAGACACTTGTCTTTGCAACTTTCTCATTCCCATTTACCATTTGTTAAGCAAGGATTTTCAGAATGTCAAAAAAAAAAATTCAAGTTAAAGGGAAGCAAGTTTCTTTTGGGGGAGGGAGGTAGACATGAGTCGCTCCACCCAATACTTACCACTCTCTCTCCTTTAGTTATGGTGACGTGATGTGGAATTATAAATTAGAAGGAAGTTATTTAGCCCACAAACATGTGCTCCAAGCAAGAACTGTATTTAAGCCAGATAAAACTTAAGGCAGCTGTATTAATTAGAATTTTTTTGGTTACGAATAGCATGTATAGAGAAAACCACCTGTCACAAGCCATGCTCTCTAGACACAATGTTCAGCAGATTTCTACTTATTCACCTTACACAACTGAAATTTTGTACTCATTGACTAGCAACTCCCTCCTTCTCCCCAGAAGTCCCCTGCCCCAGCCCCTGGCAACTATTCTCTGCTTCCATGTGTTTGACTGCTGTAGATTCCACAAATAAGTGGAATCATGCAGTATTTGTCCTTCTGGAACTGACTTATTACACTCAGTGTAATGTCCTCCAGGTTCATCCATGTTAACCTCCAATCCGTGTGTGTGTGTGTGTGTGTGTGTGTGTGTGTGTGTGTGTGTGTGTATGTTTTGATAGGAGCTGAAACATTCTGGATACTAAAGGAAAGACCAATTCAGAGCACCCAGCCAGCCCAGGCAACAAATCTGAAAATAAATGGCAAGGAGCTTGTTTATTGGCAGGAATATAGTGGAAGCAAGAAAGGAAATCTCTGAGCATGTTTATAAAAGTGTACTGGGAACTCAAATAAGAAGAGGACATCATTTCCAATGGATAAACAAAAGTCAATTCTCCCCCACCCATTTCACTTTCTGTGTGACATCCTAACATACATGCAATGAGGTTGGTGGTAAGAATTTTTAGAAGCTTAATATTTTAGATGTTTACAAATAGTAAACACTTTGCCCTAACTCTAGGGAGTTTTGGATGTTATATTTCTTGACCAATTTCAGATGTAATCCCTCGGTTTTAGGCATTGCCCTGCAACACTGCCTGGAAATATCCAGTGATGAAAAAGTTCCATAAACAAGGGGGTGGCTGGAATTGACTTACATTTAGGATCTCATCTAGCAGGCAGTAACTAAATGGAAATTTTTATATTAAATCTGGAAAGATTTGGATCCTGACTCAAGATTATTGACTGTTTCACAGTGTAAATATTTTTTAAGTAGGGAAGGGACATACCCAGTCAACAAATCTGTTGACTAAACTTGATTTGTTGCATTAAAAAGAATAATGAACTTGGGAACATGGAACAGAAGGAAGTTTTTTTAGCTTAGCCTAGAGAGGAAGGAGAATTAAAAGTGTATAACCAGAATACTAGAAAAAAAAAACTTTGTAAGGGGTAGGGGCTGGAATTGTAAGCAAATCACAACAGTCATGTATAAAATGAAAAATTGGAAAAACCCAAATATTCAAAAAATAGAGTAAAATATGAATAAATTTAGAATGTATAAAGAATTTGTGTAATTATTTAACATGATATTTTAATGAACAGGACATTATGTAATTCAGTAGTTGTTTCTGGAAATGAAATTACAGATGAGTTTTTTTCCTTTATATATCTTCATTTTCCAATTTTTCTATATTACACATATATTACTTTGACAAATGATGGAAAGGACGAGGTTTTTTTTTCTTCTTTTTAACTTGACAGTATTATTTAAATTCCGTTTTTTTTTTTTTTTTTTTTTTTTTTGAGACAGAGTCTCTTCGCCCAGGATAGAGTGCAGTGGTCTGATCTTGGCTTGCTGCAACCTCCGCCTCTAGGTTCCAGTGATTCTCCTGCCTCAGCCTCCCAAGTAGCTGGGATTACAAGTGTGTGCCACCATGCCTGGCTAACTTTTGTATTTTTAGTAGAGACAGGGTTTCACCATATTGGACAGGCTGGTCTTGAACTCCTGACCTCAAGGTGATCGGCTGTCTTGGCATTCCAAAGTGCTGGAATTACAGGTGTGAGCTACCACGCCTGGCCTAAATACTTTCTTTGAAGATCTTACCATAAATTTCCTGGCTCCTTACTATTTAGTGAACAAGTTCTAGAGAAATGATTAGCTCTATCAAGGTTAGAATAAAAATGTTTATCTCTGAGTCAAAGGGTTTTTGTCAATGTCATTCATTTACTCACCATTATCTGTATCTGGATTTAGTTCTGCTTTTTAAAAATAGGCTAACACATTATGCTGTAGGAGAGGGTTAAGGTTTATAATGTTTGCCTTGAAGTAAATGTCTAGTAAATGTGCCATTGTTTCACATATTTAATAAAATAAGCTGAATTAGAAGCCCAATGTATTCTGTGACAACTAAAAGCAAATATAATATTTTCCTTTATAGTTTTCCGGTGCTTAGTGAACTTTTTCAATAGTCTTTCATTACTTTGGATTAATATATAAGTAGGTATTAATAACGATAATAGTAATTACAGGCTATCATATATTTTTTGCACACATCTTAAATCCTGAAACAAGCTTGAATTTCTTCTCTGTTCTTCAGATATCAGCAGAAAGAGGTTCCTTCTTAATGGAAAATTCTATTCATCTTATCCTAGAGTTAAAAAAAAAACAAGAAAAAATAGATGTTTTACTTTGGGAAGATGCTTTTTAATCTCATGTTCCCATTTGGTAGAGCAGATTGTAAGAGCCATACCCATGTCATACCAGTAACCAGAAAAGCCACTACTCGGTCTTCCAAACCCTCACAACTGAAGCATAGTTTCCAGACAAGCAGCATCAGCATCACCTGGGAGTTGGTTGGAAATGCAGAATCTCAGACCCCACCCCAGACCTATGGTATCAGACTCTGAATTTTATTGAGATACCATGTGATTTGTAGGCACATTCAAGCTTAGCACCAGACTAGACACCACTATTTTTTTTTTTTTATTTTGGCTTGTTTTATGGCACAGAAGAAGAAGGAAACAATAGAAAGTTTTGTTTGTCTGAGACAGTCTTGCTCTGTCACTCAGGCTGGAGTGAACTGGTACAATCTTGGATCACTACAACCCCCTCCTCCCAGGTTCAAGTGATTCTCATTCTTCGGCCTCCTGAGTAGCTGGGAGTAGAGGCGTGTGTCACCCACCTGCTAATTTTTGTATTTTTAGTAGAGACGGGGTTTTGCCATGTTGGCCAGACTGGTCTCGAATTCCTGGCCTCAACTGATCGACCTGCCTCGGCCTCCCAGAGTGCTGGGATTGATAAAAGTAAATGAATAAAACTTCTTAGTGTGATGAAAGCAGTAGATGCTTCACAGTCTAATGGAAACACACTTTAGAACTACAGTTGGATGATCATGATTCTAAATTTAAACTTTAAATGATGCGTATTATATGTTGGAAAAGTCCTAACTACCATGATCATCATGATCACATTGTTCGTGAGAAAGAGGAAAAAAAAGCACAAGTGAATTGTTTAAATTGACAGTGAGATTTGACTGAAGTATCTCACTGAAGCATACTTTATGGGAGCAGTTCTTAGAAAACTCATTGTAATCCACAGAAGACCACTCTTTGAAAGTGTTAGTTCCAAGATGTATTTAAAATATATGCAACTTTTCATGATTCACACACTGAAGACAGTAGGTTGCATTGCTTTTCCCTCTATTGTTTGCATTTGGTAGTTTAGTAGTTTCAAGTAGAGAAAACCATATACTTTGAGGGAGTGGGGGATGTATGTGAGTTAGCAGCGAGAAGATTCTAAACATAAGGAAGGGATTTAACATATACTCACTGATTCATTCATTAATTGATCATTCTCATGACTAATAGCAATTGAGTACCTACTGTGCCAGGCACTGTGCTAAGTGCCAGATACACAGTGTTCACTAAAACACGCAGTCCCTGCCTTCATGGAGCTTTTGGTAGTATATTAATTACTACTGACAGTTTTTGGAAATTATTTGTGGATTTTGTTCATCTATGATATTTGTGTGCCTACCATCTTCCTTTTTTTCATTCATAATGAGAAAGGTCTAAATTATTGGTTATCAGTCTAACATATAGATTGATCAATTGTGATTGTACAGCAGATAGTAGCAGTGCATATGGTAAGACAAAAATGCAGTGGGCAACCTACAGAGATGAAGCTAAGCTATATGTCAATAACAGGTACATATTGTAACATGACCACTGTAAGGTCTCAGCACCTCCTGGAAATAAATAGAGGGCTGAGAGCTATTAGGAAGGTAGTGTGGATGAGTAAAAATGAGGGGGAGCCATAAAATATCTCTTAAATTGTACGGATGAAAGTAATGCAATTATGGTCAAAATGAAACATAATTTTTTATCATATGTCCCCAACTGATAAATTAGATAATTTATTGGACTTGTATGTCTTCAAATAGAGGTAATTTGTTATTCAATCAGTCTCATAATATGTGCACAGAAAACCATTCATCTTTAAAACAAATTACTTTGTGAGTTTTCTTGGAATGATGGATTTACCTACGGTAAGTGGAACCTAAGAAACTGAGTGGAAAGTTGAGATAAATAGCCTTCAATAGGCAAGTGGCCCAGACTTTGATTGATTCAGCCATTACTTCGGGACACTAATATCTTTGTGAATTATGAAGGTAGCTGCCTCTCAGATTCCTAAAACTTTGTGTTCCCTTATCCCTGGCATTTGTACCGATTTAACCACAATACTACAACTGTTGCTTGTTGCACAGTGACTGGATTCTCTGCCATGATGGCCCAGTAGTCTTGGGCCATAGTCTTGGAACTAAGGGCATAGTCTTGGAAGCCAGATGGACGTGGGTTTGTAGTTCTGGCTCCACTACCTCCTAGACATGGGATCTTAGGTAGTGGATGTCTCTATATGCCTCAGTTTTCTTACCCAGAAAATGGAGATTATAATCCTCAGCTCATATGATCGTGTGGATTACATAACTATATAAAACACCTGCTGCCATGCCTGGCACATGGTAAATGGTGGCTACTACACTTTATTATCATTAAACCAAAGTCTTCCTAACTGGTTCCTGTTTGCTACATGAATCCCCTTTAGTAACAAGTTTTGTATTTGTTTGTTTTTTTTTAACCTCTTGTCTCAGTTTCTTAGTGGCTGTATTTTTTTCTTTACTAAATTCATACCCAGAGGCTACATCCCTGGCCTCCTGGTTATCCTTACTCCTGTGTGGCACTTGTATTGAGCTCTCATGTCATTTCAGATTCAACAGACATCCTAGCTCATGGGCACTTGGCTCAGAGATGCAGTAGTGTCTAGTTGTTGAAAGCATGTACTTTGGAGACAGGCTGCCTCGGTCCAAATCTCAGCATTTCTACTCTTCTGCTTACTAGGTGAGTTACCTTGGGTAAATTATTTCACCTCCCTGAAATATATATCTATATATTTTTTTTGGTGGAATCTCACTGTGTCACCCAGGCTGTACTGCAGTGGTGCAATCTCAATTCACTGCAACTTTGGCCTCTCAGGTTCAAGCCATTATCCTGCCTCAGCCTCCCGAGTAGCTGGGATTACAGGTGCGCCCCACCACACGTGGCTAATTTTTGTATTTTTAGTAGAGACGGGGTTTCACCATGTTGACCAGGCTGGTCTTGAATTCCTGACCTCATGTGATCTGCCTGCCTCGGGCCTCCCAAAGTTCTGGGATTACAGGCATGAGCCGCTGTGCCCGGGGTATTATTGTATATGTTAAGACTCTAGAATAAGCAGTGCTATATAGCATTGCTATTATGATTCACATCTTAGTTGAGTACCCATCTTGAATTTTATCTACTTGTCCTTTTTTACCCATGGTAATCTCCCAGTTGTAGGTCTATTCTGAGGATTCATGTACCCAGCTGCATGTCCCTAGATTATCTGGACACTGAGCTTCCATATGAAGACCTCTGTCTTCCCCACACTCTGCTACAAATGTTTCTGGCAGACACCGGCTATGACAGTGAGGAATGACTAATATTTTGTTCCAAAGTTTATGTCTACTAAGGAACAACAGTATCCTGGGCCAAGTCTGGTGGCCTCATTCCTAAAATAGGGTGAAACTAGAGAGAGCCAAGCAAAGTGGCTGCCATGTTCTTCCTTCATTCCCTCATTTCCATTTCCTCATTTCCACTGGGAAACAAAAATCATCTATCTAGAAGAAAAGACAGTGCAGGATTCCTCTTCACAGAGGTTGACTGTGTGTAGAAAGTCTCGTGTCGAAATAGAAAGTCAAGAAAAAAAGTCATGAGTGTAACTCAGAGGATGAACTTCTATTGTATCCATGGGGGTAAATTGGTTAAATGAATTATTATTATTTGAGTTCCATAATGACATAATATGGTCAAACTAAAAGCAACTCAAGAAACAAGTCAAAGGAAGGCTGAATTTTGATTGAGATCTTTAAACAGAGCATATACCACTGGTTTGTAAGCAGCAAAGTCCCCCTCAGGGGCCTCAGTGGAAGTCAAGGTCATCAGGGTCTTACTTCTCAGTCCTCCGTGCCTGGAATAGTACTTGGGTTGTGGCAATAAACTGTTTCTGCTCGGCAGTCCTGGCTTCAGGCCTCCCACAGGGAGATTCCTTTTAATGCTCCAAATCCCTTCCAGGGCCACTGTCAACATTTTTTAAAACAAGAAAATAATTATTAGCATATTCTCTTTTTAGCACAAAGTGTTTTTAAAGTATTTAATTGGTGATTATTTTTTCATTTATTTGGGTGGGGGTTTATTTGGTTTGACTAATCATACCACCCAAATCTTTGTCATTTGTTTAATCTTTTATTCAATTTCATTAATTCAACTATTTGCTATGCAATTAAACCTCCACAGTACTTTTAGATAGTTTTAAACAAATAGATGGAAAAGTCAGTATAGAAGCATACATAAAAAAACACAGAAGGATCAGGAATAAAAGTTAATAAACAGAATTCATTTAGTCAACTTTATCTGATTCTGATGTAATTCCTACAGTAAGAGAAAATATTTCCAAAGATAATAGGACCAAAAATCACTACATTAATTCGTCTAATAGTTAATAGATTCAGGAATCTTCTAAAAGCTACAAACTAGATGCTGTTTATTCTCCCCTTGAAAAAAAGCAACAATAAACTCACTGGATCCTACATTTAAAACATTGCAAAATACCTGGAAAATGATGTTTGCCCATTGATAATTATAGGTCTTGGATCCCGATGCCATTCAATAAGGTTTAGCAAAGATTTGCACTGGGTTATCCTCCATATCCTAAAATCACCAGATTAGGTCTTGAGAATCAGCCAACAAGCATGTGGTGAATGTCTGCTGTGGAGAAAACTGCAACCCAAGCCTAGTAAGTTGGTGAATTCTGGTGAGTTGCTAAGGCTACAAATATTAATGCCAAATATTCTCCACAGATCCAAGGCTGCCCACTGGCATCCTCGCTGATATTTGATCCCTCTCTAAAGGGTTCCATAGCAAGTAATTACTAGCAGCATAGTCTCTGGGTTCAGAGGAGATCTGGGTTTTGATCTTAGTTCTGCCGTCTTATCAGCTGTATGATTTTCGCCATATTATTTAACCTACTATGTCTTCGTTTCCTCATTTTTGAATTAAGTTAATAATATCTAGTTGAAGGATTATTGTAGGATTTAGAGGAGATGGCTATAAAGTGCTTTGTACTCAATAGATGATAGCTATCTTTTTTATAGGTACAATGATTTGACTATCCAAGCATGGACTAGGATTCCGTGACTGGAGGTACAGTCATTGAACTGACTTGCCAAGCTGAATGTCAATACTTGCCTCTCCTTTCCCACTCCCGAGCAGAGCAGCTGAAGCTGTCTGTCAAGATTACTTTCTCTTTTCTTCAAAGACTTTCAACAATGATTCCACAATCTCTTTTGTAAAGTCCTTACAAAGTTTAAGCTGTTTCTTCTATCTAACCTAAATCTTCCCCCGCCATTCAAGCCAGTTTCCTCTTCTGTCCTGTTCAGAGATAGAAAAGGGCTGCTCCCCAGCCTCTAGATAATAAACTCTCAAATTTATGAGCCCATAACATTTATTCAATGCCGCCAGTGCATGATATCCTGTGGGAGACCAAGGAAATAGATTTGGACTTGTGATTGACATTTTGTGACGATCCAGTGCATGGAAAGCAGTATAAAATCAGGAAGCAGAACTGTGCAGACAAATCACATCAAATTAGATGAAACAATTGTGCTAGTCAAATGTAAGCAGGCGTTTTCAGTTGTAATCACAAGAATGTCATAGAGAAAATACCTGAAATATAAATACAGATGCTCAGAAATGCGTTAGAAACCCTCAAAGCAAAATATGGTTATGCATAAATATTTACTATATTCAGGGATAATGGTTGCTGGAAAAAACATAATAGCCCTACTTACATTTGAAGTGATGTTTGTGTGAAGAAGTCACAGAAGGTGATATATTTGACTGGAGAAAAGGGGGTCTAGAAAAAAATATGGATGCCCTCTGAGGTAGCTCCTTTTAAGGAAACTTAACTCCCTCAGCTTAGGGGCATGTGCATTCCAGAAGGAAGAAGGCAGACAAAGGGGGCACAGAGCCAGAAAGAGTGTCAGCTCCTCTCAACTGAAACATAAAAGGGCAGTGGCACAAGGGGAGAAGCTAGAAGAAAACAATCAAGTCTGTTCTTACTGCTTAGAATTTTCTAGAGATTTTTCTTCTCCTGTCCCTTCTCATGCCTCCAACAACTTTTACTCAGAAACCTTTATAGGTGTATTTTTATCCTGAATTTTAAAATTACTAAACCATGTCTTTATGCCAAAAATTTCAGCCAGTGGGATCTGGCCTGGTCTTATAGGGATGGTAAGATCACTCCTTCAAAATATTTTAGTTCCTCTCAGCTCTCTCTGGACTCTAAATAATGAACACTGGAGCTTGAAAAGCCAGTTTAGAGCCATATTGTCTGTACTTCTCTTGTGTAAACAAGGTCAGGGATTTGGCTAGAGAAAGAAAAATTTAAGTAATTTTATTTTATGTCTGGTGACTCCTAGGCTTCATAATTGTCTTGACATGTCTTAGGTGTCTAGTAAATTTCTCCGATATTGTAGGTGCTGAGAAGTTTTAATTGAATGAAATAATAAATAACAAATATATCCACAACTGCTTAGCAACATCTTTCACTTTCTAAGCTTGTACTTAACATAGTAAATAAACTGGATTTGAAATTAAGTTTTCATGTATTAAGACACATACAGACATACATTAATGTATTTGGCAATACACTTCTGAAATTCATTGAAAAAGGAAGTGTTGTATAAGGGGAAAATTAGTAAGTTTATTAATCAAATTTTTCATGACTACTATAACCTCTGTAGGTTTTAGCCAGAAAAATACAAAAGCCCTTGCAACTTGAAATCATTAAATTAATACATCACTTTATTTCTATAAAGTCCTTTATAGAAGTTCTTAGAAATATAGAAATAGTTTTAAAATAAACAATACAATAAATGCAGTAGTTCCATAATGAACATCTCACAAGCCTACATTTTTCTTTTTCTTTCTTTCTTTCTTTTTCTTTCTTTTTTTTTTTTTGAGATGGAGTCTTGCTCTGACATTCAGGCTGGAGTGCAGTGCCAAGATCTCAGCTCACTGCAACATTTGACTTCTAGGTTCAAGCGATTCTCCTGCCTCAGCCTCGAGAGTACCTGGGACTACAGGCACATGCCACTATGCCTGGCTAATTTTTGTATTTTTAGTAGAGACCAGGTTTCACCATGTTGCCTGGGCTGGTCTCCAACTCCTGACCTCATGTGATTGGCCCGCCTCGGCCTCCCAAAGTGCTGAGATTACAGGTATGAGCCACTGTGCTCAGCCAATTCTACATTTTCTTTTTGAAAAGTTGTAAGGAAAGGAAAATCTTCAAGAAATCACTGAGAATACATGAATGATAGACATTAGCTAAATTCTTCCTTATCCAGAAAGTTCTATAAGTTGCCCAAATTGCATTTTTATTTTATTAAAAGATCTGGAGAGAAAATTACACTCCTTTTCTTTTCAGGATGAGGGTAACCTTTTCAAGTAGACCCAGGTTCTTTGCCTGTATCTGATAGGAATGTGGAAAGCCTCTGAAACCTGTTTTATCTCAAATTTGAACCCGGAGGCTGAACTGCAACTGAACCTAGAGAAAACTAGCAACATTTCTTTTTTCAACTGAAGAAAATTCTATTTGCTACCAAATCAATTTCAAATCTCTGTTCCTTTCTGAGGGCATAATTTTATGTTTTAAAGAGAGATAGAAGAACCCAGTGGCTAAGAGCAACAACATTAGCTCCTGACAAACCTGCATCCAAGTATCAATATGACATTGAACAAGTCACTGCACCCCCCTGAGCCTCAGCTCCAAGTTCATCAAAATGTGAATTAAAAGAGCATATATCTCACTAACTTACTGTAAGAATTGAAAGAGATAGGGCCGGGCGTGGTTGCTCAAGCCTGTAATCCCAGCACTTTGGGAGGCCAAGGCGGGAGGATCACGAGGTCAAGAGATCAAGACCATCCTGGCCAACATGCTGAAACCCTGTCTCTACTAAAAATACAAAAATTAGCTGGGAGTGGTGGCGTGCGCCTGTAGTCCCAGCTACTCGGGAGGCTGAGGCAGGAGAATCGCTTGAACCCGGGGAGGCAGAAGTTGCAGTGAGCCGAGATTGTGCCACTGCACTCCAGCCTGGTGCCTGGCAACAATGAGACTCTGTCTCAAAAAAAAAAAAAAAAAAAAAAAAAGAATTAAAAGAGATAATTTGTAAAAGTAATTATGTGCAGAAGATACTCTGTAAATGATAAGCATTATTACTATTATTATTATCACTGTAATTCCCAACATCGACATCATCATATAAAGGGACATCCCTACCTCTCATCCCAGCATCCAGTGCTTCTAACTCAGCCCATGTATCACCGCATCAGGAGCCTTCAAGGAATCAAAAGTCTAGAGAAGGGAGGACTTAGAGGTCTGTCAGCCCATTATTTCTATTGTCACTGATGGCATTCCCTAGACTCAAGTATAGAGTGCAAAGTAACAACCACGTGAGACACCTTGTGCATTTCAGGGTCTTCACAGCCCTAATTAACTTGTGGTCAACACAACATGACCACGAGAACAAATAGGACAGCTCATTCAGATAAGAGCCCCAGTCTGAACAAGTCTGTCTCCTAAGTCTCCTTGCTATGCAACCAACAGTATCCCACAAGAAATATAATGTTCATTCTATTAAACTTTCATAAACTTAACTTCTTAATTCTTTGATTTTTTACCACTTTCATTCAACCAAAGGAGAAGAGAAAAAGCACAGAAATAACCCCACAGCTTCTGGATACTTCCATAATTGTCACTGTTAACTCATTCAAAAATGAAATGTGTTATAATTTAAGTTGTTTACCTACAGGACAGATTGCCGTCTTAATGGACTCTTCAGTAAGTTTACCCATGCTTTGCTACATAGCCCAGTATTGCAGTATTTTATCTATGGTTAAGGAAAATCCAGTCTGGACTCTTATTGAAATCTCACCTTCAACAATAAGTACTTTGTTGTGAGAGTATGTGGAGCTGATTGACTTAAAATTCAAACAAACCCAGCCAATTCATGTATTTCTAAAAATATGCTTAGATCCATGCATATATGCTGGGGTCACTAGAATTTAGACAGGCTTGGGCATATGTACAAAATAGTATGTAGTATTTATCCAAAGTCACAAATTCAAATATATATAGGAAGAGGCCAGGCATGTAATAGAAGTAAAGCTGGCTACGCCAAGGGTAAGAAATAATTCGTTCTCTCAGTCTTTTCTTTTTTTTACTGCTTTTGATGGAGGCATCATACAAGAGAAACATTTTTTCTTATTTCTACAATAAGAAGAAAAAACCTGCAGTGGGGTCATGAACATACATAACTTGTGATGTTTCCCACTGGAGTTGAGAGCTTGGTGTAGGATGCTGAACAGTGGAGTGGGAAGGTCAGTAGGGGGCATGGTAGCCCAACCATAGCCACTGTTGCCTGGTGCAAATGGTGCCCTGGTGTTGTCAAATCATCCTGTATCCTCCCCGCTCCATCCCCCACTCAAGAAAATCTAGACATCTAGATTTGTATATAAAATTTCTAATTTTTAAATATTGACAACTCGTTCAGGTACTTAAAAATTATACTACAGGACAAATAAATATATCTGCAAGGTGAACCTGGCATATGGGTCAACATTTTGGAATCTTCAGCCAAACTAAGGTACCCCTCACAGTCTAATTAAATGTGGAACATGATAGTCTGGTGTGGGGGATAGAGGATGGCTCTCTGGTTTTGCATTTGGACCTTAGGCCATGCCATTCATTGGTATGGGCGATATAGGGGAAGTAGCAAGTCAGGGAGAGGTGTGAGTTTTGTTTTAGACATGTTGGGCCTGAGTTTATCTTATGACTTATGGGACATCCAGGAAAAGTAGTTTAGCCTGGAGACACACATTTCAGAGTCATGCTAGGGAGGCCATAGTGGAAAGTATGAGAAGATCCCAGGAAAGTGAATGGAACAGTGTGGGAAACACTCTGATAAACATCAAGATTTAGAGAATGGAGTGAATAAAAAGAGTGCTTAAGGGAAGATGAGAAATAAGTAGAGGAAAAACTAGGACAGTTAAGTATCACAGAATTTGAGGAAGGAGCAAAGTTTAAGGAGAGAGCCATCGACTATGTCAAATGTTGCAGAAATCTCAAGCCACCATGAGGCAAAACAATATCCACTGCATTTAGCCATAACGTGTCACCAGAGACACCATAGTGAGTAGAAAGTGAATGGTAATTGGCGGGGGGTGGGGGGTCAGACCCGAATTTGGATATGGTTCTGCTACTTAATGCATAACCTTGGGCAAGTTGAAAAAACCTCTCAAAATCTCAGTTAACTCATCCTAAGATGGCGATGAGAATATCAAATCATATAGCTTTGTGAGGATTTGGGATAAGCAAAATTAAGCCCCTATCCTCAGTGGTAGGGGTAGTTCTAGTGGTAGAGACAGTCAATAAAGAAGTATATAAAGAATATGGATGTTCCTCGACTTACAATGGAGTTACATCCTGAAAAACCTATCATAAATTGAAATAGTTCTAAGTAGAAAATGCATTTCATATACCTAACCTACCAAACATCATCATAGCTTGGCCTAGCCTACGTTAAACGTGCTCGGAACACTTACATTAGAATGGCTAACTGGAAGCTGTGGCTCGTGGCCACTGCCCAGCATTGCAAAAGAGTATCCAACGGCATATCGCTAGCCCAGGAAAAGATCAACATTCAAAATTTAGAGTAGGGTTTCTACTGACATGTATCACTGTCACACCATCACATTGAAAAATCATAAGTTGAACCATGATAAGTTGGGGACTGTCTACATAAAATTTCAGGTAGCAATAGAAAACAAGAGAAAGAAGAAAGTAGTCTAAGAGATTAGAGGGTGACTTGGAGGGCGGTTTTCTAGTTTGACCTGGTGGAGCGGAAAGGCTTCTCTGAGAATATGGCATATGCAGTTGAAGCCTGAATGAAGAGAGAGGAAGCCATCTGAATGTCTGGGTAATGTTTAAATGTCCTGGGGTGAAAATGGGTTTGCATGTTCCAGAATGTCAAGAAAGCCTGTGTGGTTCAGGTGGAGTGGGAGAGTATAGGAGATGCGATCAGAGAGGTGAGGCGGCCATAGGAGAATGAAATCTAGTCTCAGAATAATAAAAAGCCATCAGACAGCTTTACGCATGGAGGTGACATGTAACGATTTATGCTTGTACAAGATCCCTCTGGTTTCAGTGCAGAGAATTAACAGTAGCACGGGCAGCGGTAGAGGCTTAGGAGGCCATTGTCAGGCCTGAAAGAGGTGGCAGTGGCTTGGCAAGGGTGCCGGTGGGGGATTTAGGATATATATTGAATTGAGCAGGATTAGCTGATGGACTGGATATGAAGTTTGAGGACTTGACTTCTAGGTGTTTGGTGGTACCATCTCATGATATGGGAAAGACCTACAGGTTTTTTAAAAGCCTGGGGGTAGAGAATAAGAGCTTTGTTCTGGACATCTTAGGATTGAGAGGCCTATTTGATATCCAAGTGGAGAATCCAACAGGTTTTTGGGATTTAAGGGGAAAGTATAGGAAAGGGATAACAAAATGTTGGAGTCGGGCCGGGTGCAGTGGCTCACGCCTGTAATCGCAGCACTGGGAGGCCGAGGCAGGTGGATCACGAGGTCAGGAGTTCAAGACCAGGCTGGCCAAGATGGTGAAACCTTGTCTCTACTAAAAATACAAAAATTAGCCAGGCGTGGTGGCAGGTGCCTGTAATCCCAGCTACTTGGAGGGCTGAGGCAGAAAATTGCTTGAACCCAGGAGGCAGAGGTTGCAGTGAGCCGACGACTCTGTCTCAAAAAATAAAATAAAATAAAATAAAATAAAATGTAGTCATTAGCCCAATAGGTCTAGATCTCCCAAAGTGTGAGTGTAGGTAGAGAAAAGAGCCTATGTATGACTGAGTCCTCCAAATTATACAGGATAGGAGGAGGGAGACCCAGCAAAGAAGATGGAGAAAGAATAGCTAAAGAGGTAGGAGCAAAACCAGGAAACTGGAGCATTGTGACCTAGAGGCCAAGCTGAGAAAGTGTTTTTAGAGCAGAGGAGGAAACAACTATGTCAGATGTTACAGAGAGGCTGAGTATGATGGAAGGATCACTGGATCTGGAAGTTATTTGCAATGTGGGAAAAGAACAGTTTCCCTGGACTCATGGGAACAAACGCCTAATTAGAATAGATGAAGTAGCAAAGGAGAAGTAAATACATGGAGAAAATGAGTAACATGTACTTATCCTTAACATCTAGGAATAGCAGTTATAGAAACTACACAATTCTCTAAAAAGTTTTATGTAGAATTCTGCATGTATGTGACAAGATGTGTCTTCCAGGAAAAGAAGCCAGGGCTGTCATCAGATATTTAAAGGAGGGGGTCACTACAAACTGAACTAGAAGTGAAGGTTCAAAGGCTGGCCTTCAGGCTCTGAGGCTGTGCTGAAAGCATGTGGCACCCTCTCTAGGTGCTAATTCCCTGTTCTGGCCAATGATATGTAGCGTCTAGCCATGACATATATTTTAAAAAGAGCAGGATTTCCCATAAGTAAGAGTCTTTTAAAACCCAAACTTACAGAATCTATTGTCAGCATTGAGCTTTTTCTAGGCTAAAATAGTATCTCTGGGCGACCTCTAGTGGATGTTATTTTAAAAAGCAGCCCAGACAGTCTTCATTTTATATAAGGGATGTAAAAAGATTGCTTAGGAAAATGAATTTTTATAAACCAAATGATATATCCTATTCACTTTGACTGTCTCATAATCAAATGTATCCAATAAGAATAATAAAACATACAAATAGTGTATACACTAGCTTTATGTACATTTTTAAAACAGTGAAGGTAAATCCAAAATATAACAGTATACACTTAGAAAAAAATTTTAAACACCAGGAAAATTGTACACGTAGGCAGGGTTTCCCAGCTGAAATCTAGTAGGCCATTCCACATCCATTCATTAAGTTCAAAATAGACTTTACAACTTGAAGATATTGCAGCAAATTTTACCATTTTACTGGTCCCTTCTTTTGTATGAATGGGTGATACGAGAATATTCAAAGGAGTTTCTATGTCTGCTTTAGAAATGTAAAGTGAGGCCAGGCATGGTGGCTCACGCCTGCAATCCCACCACTTTGGGAAGCCGAGGCAGGCGGATCACGAGGTCAGGAGTTCAAGACCAGCCTGGCCAACACATGAAACCCCATTTCCACTAAAAATACAAAAAGTAGCCAGGCGTGGTGGTGTGCACCTCGAATCCCAGCTACTCGGGAGGCTGAGGCAGGAGAATCGCTTGAACCCGGGAGGCGGAGGTTGCAGTGAGCTGAGATTGTACCATTGCACTCCAGCCTAGATGACATAGCTGTCGAAAGAAGAGAGAGAAGAGAGAGAGAGAGAGAGAGAGAGAGAGAGAGGGAAGGAGGGAGGGAGGGAAGGAAGGGAGGGAGGGAGGGAGGGAAGGGAGGGAAGGAGGGAGGGAGGAAGGGAGGGAAGGGAGGGAAGGAGGGAGGGAGGAAGGAGGAAAGGAAGGAAGGGAGGGAGGGAAGAAGGAGGGAGGGAAGGAAGGAAGGAAATGTAATGTGGGCACATACATCATGTAATCTGAAATGATGGACTTCTGGGCCTGCAGCATCTCTCTTAGGAATCCTTAGTGAATTTGGACCTCACGTGCAGGTTGACCAACAATTCTCCACAGAAAATGTCAAGGTCTCTGAATGAAAGAGTCTGTGTAATGGTTCTGTTATTTCTTCTAGCAACTGCTGATACCTAAGAGTGTCACAATAAAAATCTGATGATTTGGAGAGCATGAAATATGCATCTAGTAATCCTTGAGAAGGAACCATGAAAATGAAGGGTGCCAGCCGTTTCAAACTAACATCTGGGATTCTGGGTCTCTTAGAGCATCTCTTTTCACACATGAACTATCAATAAAGACTATCAATGCTCAGATCCTCTATGGGATTAAATCCTTGGATGATTTTGTCATGTAAATGACTTAGGTTCTTCTGAGTCAGTGATTTGCAAAGTGGGGTACTGGACCAGCAGCATCAATATCACCTGGGAACTTTGTAGAAATCTAAATTCTTGACCCCCCACTGCAGACTTATTGAGCCAGATACGTGAAAGAAAGGAAGGAGGAGGAGGAAGGAAGGAAGGAGGAAGGAAGGAAATGTGGGCACACATATCATGTAATCTGAAATGATGTATGGGGCCCAGCAATCTGCTTTTAACAAGCTCCCAGGTAATTCTGATGCAAGCTAAAGTTTGAAAACCACTGTTACTGGTCATACCTATATTGATAAAAATTAAAGATGTTATTGTGTTTTTCAGGCACTTGGAAAAAATTGTACATGCCATTAAATAGAAATCACTCCACCAAAAAATGGGACAGCAAAGTACATACTGATATCTAGCTCATTTCTTTCTAGATATAAAGGTTTATTTGGATATAAGCAAAATACTTATAAACTAGCTCAAGAACTTTCCAAGAACCCATTTTTCTTTCAATAGTATGGCTTTATAATAAAATAATTATTCCGTCATCAAATAGGCAATTTTATATGCATTTCACAAGTATACTTCATTTGTCACTGAGATTACCTGCAGCTGGATTTTTAATGTGGCATTCATCTCTCTTAATGTAAAGTTCTTCTTCCAGTACTTCCTTAATTCTTTTATGTGGCTCGCAATATAAAAATTTCTTCCCTATAAAGGCATTAACAAAATCAATTACTTAGTATAAATGTGTCATTATATCTACCTGATAACTATTCTTTTTTAAAGAAGACATATTATTCCATACAGATATCAGACAGTTTGCCCTGAAGGCTCTATCTTGGAACAATCTCTTCCATGGGAACTTTTGGTTCTTTTGGGACTTCACGCTTTCATGTAATTCCTGAACTTGCAAGGTAAGTTTCAGGTACCTCTTTTAGGTGTTATGAAGAAATAGATAGAGTTTTCTCATTAGCTTCAAGAAAACTTGCACTTGTTTATTCAATGAATTCTTATTAAAGACCTCCTCTGTTACTGGCATTTGGCTAGGGGCTGTAGACAGAGCAATCTGAATAAGACAGATGTGTGTATGGAGCTTGCAATCCAGGTGCAGAAGACAGAACGAAATCTCGGCATTTTTAAATCATTATTTTAAAAGATTGAAACTGAAATGTAGTAGTGAACAATTATGGTCGTTTTTCTGGCCTCCAAACCTGGACATATAGGACATGACTACCACAGTCAAGGACTGGATTCCTTGTTCTAAACACCACAGCTACATTTCTTCTGCTCTGCCCAGACGTCAGAACTCCAGAGGAATAAAAGAGCTCTGTGCCATTGGGCCTACCCATATCCCCCAATCTCTCCTGTCAGCCCTCTCTCTCTTGCTCTCTGAGCTCCAGCCATGTGACCCTTCTATTCATTTCTACCTTTACACATGCTGTTTTTGCTATGTGAGCTGCCTTTCTCCTGGTTTTGCCTACATAACTTCTACTCAAATTTTAGGTCTTGGCTTAAACATCAGTTCTTTAGGGAAACTTTGCCTTACTCCACAATCTAGAAATGACGTTTTATCATGGCACCCTCCTTTTTTCTTTCATTTTACTTATTGCAATTTGGATACAGCTTCGTTTCTTTCCATACAATTATTTGTGTAGCTATTCACTTATTATCTATCTTCTTTACCAGAACACAAACTTCATAAGGGCAGGGGTGTTGTCTCTTCAGTTCATCAGAGTCATAAACAGAGCTTGGCATAATAATAGATGCTCAACAAATGTGTGTTCAGTTAGAACTAAGCACTGTTAAAATCAAGCTCAACTGAAGACTATTCTGTGTGCATGTCTGTCAATGCAGTTACATGGTCACTGTGAATGTCAGTGAACCGATAGTTCTAATTTCGGTACCCAAAAGCTCAATTCAAGAACATTGAAAACCTAAACAACCAAATACTTTAGTTGTTTAAGATTTGATTTTAAACTCACAAATATATGGGCAGGTATCTCATCTTTTCCAGACTAATCAATAAACAACACAAGTGAGTCAATTTGAGGGGGGATGCGATTGGCCCAAATGGGGCAAGAGACCTGCTGCTTCCGGCAGTGATCCTAGGTCATTCCCGATCATGAAGACCCAGACACACCCTCAGACATGAAAAAGTAAGAATTACGTACTTCCAGGGTCTCATTCTTGTTTCCCCAACGTTGGAAGTCATATGAATAAAATATGGAATCAGTTTACTGAAGCCTAACTTCAGTTTAATCTTCTGTTAAATCATGATCTTCAGGCAGAAAAAGGGTTAGGAAAAAGCTAAGCCTAAAGATCACCAGCTCTCAGTTCAGGTCTTCTGACAAATTCCAGCCCTGTTGCTAGGAAATTGTACAGAAGAAATCACTAAAGGTGATTTGAGGAATTGTGATAATTGGGAGAGTACTAAGGAGCTAGTATGGGCAAGTATCTCCTGCTCAGGAGAAGAAAGGTAATGAGGGGGAGAGCATGGGAGGGGAGGGGGAGGCAGAACTTTCAGGCAGAAAAAGCTTCCACAGACTTGGCTAGGAAGGGAAGGAGAGGAGAGGAAAGGAAAAAGGAAAGGAAAGAAGAAAGG
Organism: Ateles fusciceps; assembly: GCA_036589455.1. Taxonomy (NCBI): domain Eukaryota; kingdom Metazoa; phylum Chordata; class Mammalia; order Primates; family Atelidae; genus Ateles; species Ateles fusciceps. Next base: position 7,650,498 of record JAZHEH010002496.1, read on the forward strand.
GAATGAGAGGAGAGGAAAGGAGAAAAGAAACGAATGAGGAAAGGAAAGGAGAAAGGGAAAAGAGGAGAGGAAATTAAAGGAAAGGAAAGCAGAAGGGAAAGGAGAAAAGAAAGGAAAGAGAAAACAGGAAAAGAGAAAGGGGAAAAAAGGAAGGGGAAGGAAATGAAAGAGAAAGAAGGAAGGAAAAGAGAGAGAAAGAAAAATCCACAAACACTAACATAGCAGTTTGATGTTGATCTTTACCAGCATTTTGAGTAGATTGGTTGATAGATGTCTTGTGTGTATACATGATGAGGAGCTGTGATCACTGAGAAGAATGACTAAGGGCAACATTATTCCAGACTTTCTTTTGGACCAATATTACTCCAGGGTTTTGTTTTGTTTTGTTTTGTTTTTGCAGAGAGCCAATAACAATTGCTACAATTTACTGAATGCTACCATGCCCTAGGCATCTTCTGTATATTATTATTCCCTTTCTCACAATGGCCTATGGGCAAGTATAATTATTCCTGTTTTATAGTTGAGAAAGTAGCTTCCTTAAGTCATAAAACTAAAATCATGAAAATGAGAAGCCACACCTACCTGAGTCTCCCAAGTTCCTAGGGTCATTAAAAATTGTTCATAGTTTATTACAACCCATAGTTATAGATCCACCACACTCTACTAATCAGTTCATACCTTGAATACAGGTTTCAGTGATTTAATAAACTGGAGATTGTTGAAAGAAGTGGCCAGCCAGCCAGGTTACAGCAAGCATTACAAGTGATCTTAAAGGTGACATTGGCTGGGTGCATTGGCTCACACCTGTAATGCCAGCAGTTTAGGAGGCCGAGGTGGGCGGATCACTTGAGGTCAGGAGTCTGAGACCAGCCTGGCCCACGTGGTGAAACCCTGTCTCTACTAAAAATACAAAAATTAGCCAGGCGTAGTTGTGTGTGCCTGTGGTCTCAGCTACCTGGAAGGCTGAGGCAAAAGAATTGCTGAACCCGGGAGGCCGAGGTTGCATTGTAGTGAGCCGAGGTCTTGCCACTGCACTCCAGCCTGGGCGGCAAAATGAGACTCCATCTCAAAAAAAATAAATAAATAAATAAATAAAAGAAAAAAATAAATTAATAAAATAAAGATGATGTTAAGTCTATGAAAGGTTTGGTTGGTGCTCAAAGAGCCACCTTTATATAATTCAAGGAAGATTACATGGGAAAGGACCACACTTTGTGTTTGAGAGCTTGTCTGTGATTAGGGAGTAGAAGCTGTAGAGAGAGTGAAGGCTTTTCCAATAGAGACATTTGAAAATTGAATGAGTACATTGTGTTTGTGTGAACAGCCTGTCTCTACTTAGGCTGAGGTCTAAAAGGAGGTTCTGAGGGAAGATGAGGCAGAAACTCTTTCATTTTCCTACCCCAACTTTGTGAGCTTGTGAAAGTTTGGACACCTGCCTTTAGTCATTAGCTCTTTCTCTGCAACTTGTCCAATGCCTAGCATGTATTAAAGACTCAATATATGTTAAATTGATGAGTGAATGTTAATCCCACCTTTTATTCCAAAAGCCACAGGACTAAAGAAATTTAGATACTAGCATCTTCAACGGGGAAGTTTCCTGATAGAATTTTAAGTAGGAGGCCAGGTGTGGTGGGCCATGCCTGTAATCCCAGAACTTTGGAAGGCTGCAGCAGGAGGATCACTTGAGGCTGGGAGTTCAACACCAGCCTGGCCAACATGGCAAAATCCTGTCTCTACTAAAAATGCTAAAAGATTAGCCAGGCATGATGGTGTGTGCCTGTAATCTCAGCTACTCGGGAGGCTGATGCATGAGAATAGCTTGAACCCAGGAGGTAGAGTTTCAGTGAGCCAAGATCATGCCACTGCACTCCAGCCTGGGCAACACAGCTGTCTAATAATAATAATAATAATAATAATAATTTTAAGTAGGAGTAAAGAATCTCCATTACCCAAATATACTAAATTTAGGTGCTCTAAGCAAGGCCTCTGAATGCTGCTGATAATAATAACAAAAGCAATGACAGTTTATAGTCATACTGGACCTGATGCTCAGGGGAAGAGGCCCCTTTCACCAAGAAGGCAGTGGTTCTGTAACTCCTTGATGAGATCTCTGGGGAGGAGAGTGTGTGGTCCAGAAAGCACAAGTACAGAGGTGCTTTAGCCCAACCCTCCCTCCCGGGGCCCACCAGCGCAGAGGAACTCTGGAGAGCCTCAGTCTGCTCTCCAGAGAGGCAATCAAGGAGGTGTTGCAGGAGGGCTGGAAACTACTCTGTTCCTCTGGCCTGTTATTCTCACCATCATTCCTTAGCACCCACTGAAGACCTGTGGGTGCAAGAGGCTGTGAAATAACTGTTAATTCATGAAACAGTATGGGTGAGTGGCAACCCGACTAGGACTCAAATTACAACCACTTCCATTGTGGCTGTGGACCAGAACTGTCTTTACGTATTTGAATATTGTATGTTTGGCAGGACAGAGAGGAAAGAACAGTGCGTTAAAATGTGGCCCATAATTATGAGAGTTAAAAGGATTGGGTAATTGTAGACTGAGAGTCCAAGAAATGAAAGTTAAAAGTGATTTAAGTATTTCTCCTGCACTGACTGACTGTGGGAAGTCACTTCCCTTCCTCTGGTCTAGATCACAATTTCCTGATCTATAAAATGAAGTAACTGGCAAAATGGGCTGCGTGTTTCTAAGGGTGTATACACATACATATACAAATGTGTGTATAAAATGGTATACATCTGTGTGTGCGTGTGCGTGTTTTAATTCGTTTCAGAATAATGCCACTACCGATTAATTTGGGGCTGATGCTCAGACCCTGGGTTCAGGCAGGTTACGGGGAAGGCGGGCTTGGGAAGATGAACCGATGCTTTCTGCCACAGTGTCATCACCTCTGGCTCTGCCAAAACCAGAAACTCCACCTCCCCCGCCCCAAACCTTCTCAGCCAGTGCCACTGCGGTTTCCCCCAGCTGCCCTGTCCCTCGTTCTCCGCGCCCCTCCTCCCGTAGCGTCCACAGCGGGAGCTGAACTCACTTTGCTGGCGGTGCTCCAGGGGGCCGCGCCCGGGTTCCCTGTGCGCCCCGCACCCCAGCCCTGCCGGCGGCAGAGGCTGCTCCTCGTCGCGACCCGCCTCGGGCGCCACCACTGCGGTCACCACCACCGCCTCCTCGCCTGCCATGCCGCAGGGGTCTTCTGAGAGCCCCGGGCCCGCTCTCCTTGTCAGCTCCGTCGCTGGCCGCGGGCACGCGAGGCCTCTCGGGTTGCCATAGTGACTGCCGATCCTTCCCGCCCCCAGCCGCCCTTCGGAGGCCCCACGTGTCCCGCGCGCCACAGAAGGCGCTGAAGCTACGGGTCTGGGGTTATTATTATCATTATCAAAGGACTTTCCATTAATTTCTTGTTAATTTCTCACACGAGCTCGGCAAGAGAAGCTTCACTATTCCCAGACAGAGAATCTGAGATTCAGAAAAAGCGAAGGAAACTGCCTGAGGCCTCACATTCCTCACGTTGGAATGTGGACTCAGAAAAGTCTGGTGCCAAAGTCGGTAGAATAGATGGATCACTGCCCAGAACTGAAAAGGTAGGAGTGGGACTAGTATGCAGGTGACTGCAAGGCACCGTCGCTGGTTTCACGCAGCCTTGTGCCTGCCGCGCCCCGCTCCCTGCTACACGCACACAACGTGATTGAATAAGTGTAAATGTTGAGGAGTCCCAATTTTCATGTTGTAAATTATTATCATTACTATTAAGCAAATTGTAGTTTCCAAGCTCTTTTGTAGTCACAAAACTAATAACAAACTAATAACTAACTTTACAGATAAAATCAAATTCAGCAAATTTTGATTTAAAGAGCAAGTAGGAAAATGAAGGGTTTTATTTGGAGCATAAGGTGGCTTTTGTCTTGGTTTTGGTTTTGCAGTCCTTAAAAAATGAATTACGTTATGATTAGTTTTATGAAAGTTGAATGTGCATTGTTTTACAGTATTAAATCGTTCTAAAAGGCTTACAACCAAATACAGGAGACCTGTTCTTTCTCCACTGTACCCCAGAGCCTAACACTTTTAATACCAAATCCTTATATTGCTGCTTTTTATGTTTTTCAGTGTTATATATCATGTTGATTTCCCGCGATGAAAGATGAGACTTCTCTCTCTTTCATACTCTCTGTGTCTCATATACTTATGCTCCTTTATACTGCCATTATAGATAAATTGAAATTTTGACTAGAGCAGTATTTAACGGTTACATTATTATGATAATTGTATTAGGCTAGTCTTGCACTGCTATCTACCTGAAACTGGGTAATTTATACAGAAAAAAACGTTTAGTTGGCTCACAGCTCTGCAAGCTTTACTGGAAGCATGATGCTGGCATCTGCTTGGCTTCTGGTGAAGCCTCCAGAAACACAATCATGGTGGAAGGCAAAGGAGGAATAGGCACCTCACATAGCAAAAGCAGGAGATCTCTCTCTCTCTCTCTCTCTCTCTCTCTCTCTCTCTCTCTCTCTTCTCTCTCCATGTATCCATATGGAAGAGAGAGGCAATTAAAAAGGTTGTGTGGAAAGGCTGTGTTCCTTTTTTATATCCCTGTGTTTTTGCACTATTTTCTGAGAGATTTTTCTTAACATGAGTTTGAAAATAGATTTCAAACTGCTCCCCCAGTACCCACAGTATTTCTCGAGGCAGTTTAGGCGCTCCTCATTAATTTAATACATATTTATTGAATGACTACTTTGTGTCAGGAACTATTATATGTGCTAAGGATGCAGCCATGAACAAAACATACAAAAATCCCTGCCCTTATGTAGTTGAGCCCCACATTCCGCCCAAAATTGGTTTTGAACAGAGATGTTGATGTATGTGTATGCATGTGTATAACTTTTACCCAACATATTTGGAGTGAATTCATTGTCATTCCCACCCAGCTGTGTTACTGCCAACATGCCTTGGCTTCTGCTGAGCCCTTCACCTATCAGAAGTTCAAATGGCTGGAATAATTTCCAAAAAGTTATTCTAAATTACTTATACTCACTATATCCTTATCTAATATGGGTTTATATAATTTGAAAGCAAAGACACCAAGATTTCATTTGATTGACTCATTCTGCTATTTTAACATTATGTTCTTAACTTTTATCAAGAACCAATGGAAAAAAAGTTAAGAAATATTTCTGAATTTTAAGTGAAACCATTTTTAAAGATGCTGTTCATTCTATCAACTATCATTTGTTCTCACTGAATAAATTTCTTTAAGATTAGTTTCAACAATATCAGAAATGGTAAATTCTATACTTAAAGATCTTACAGGTATTAAAAAGATAGGAAGATATTTTGAAAAATTGGATGCTAGTAAATTTGACAATTTAGACAAAATAAAGAAATTACTTAAAAACTTTCCAAAATAGACACAAGAAGAAAGATAGCTTTAACAGAAGTAATTATAAAAATATACTACTAAAGATATGGAATTTAAAATTAAAACTCATTTCACAAAGAAAATGTACCTTACTGGTACATTCTTCTAAACATTTAAGAATGAACTAACACCAATTCTATTTAACCTCTTGCAGGAATTTTTTAAAAAGGTAACACTTCCCAACTTATCTTTGTACCAAAATCTGAAAGAACATTACCAAAACTAAAAGTTATAGGTCAATGTCTCTCAAGGTCAATTCAGATATTAAATAAAATATTGGCAAAAGTAACCCAAATGTAGCATGTTAAAAAATGGATAATACATCACAATCAAGTTTTGATCATTGTAGGAATGCAAGGTTAAAATCAGCTTATATAACCTACCACGTTACAAAAATTAAAAAGGAAGAAATTAAACCATTATTAGGTGTCAACATGGCTGTATACGTAGAAAGATCAAGTGAATGTACAGATAAGCTATTAGAATTAATAAATTTATCAAGGCCACTGGACACATGGTCAATAGAGAAAAATAAATGTTACTTTTATATAGTAGCAAAGAAATTAAAAATTGAATGTAAAAGACAATAACATTTATAACAGCATTAAGATCCCAAAAAAATACATTAAGAATAAATCTTTAAAAAGAGAGAAAGGACTCCAACAGAATACTCTAAAATATTATCAAGAAAAAGCAATACCTAAATAAATGCAGAAATACATTACAGTATATATTCAAGTACATATAATACAGAATATATTACAGTCTATTCAAGAACCGTAACACTGAATATTACAATGATGTTAATTTCCTCAAATAGGTCTAGAAAGCTAATGTGATCCCAATATGAATCTCAGCAGGGTTGTTAAAAATAGATATTGACAAGGGGATTCTAAAATTAAAAAGTAAATTTAGCACTTTGGGAGGCTGAGGCGGGTGGATCATGAGATCAGGAGTTCAAGATCCACCTGGCCAACATGGTGAAACCCCATCTCTACTAAAAATACAAAAATTAGCTGGGCATGGTGGTGCATGCCTGTAATGCCAGCAACTGGGGAGGCTGAGGCAGGAGAATGGGTTGAACCCAGGAGGTGGAGGTTGCTGTGAGCCGAGATCATGCCACTACACCCCAGCCTGGGTGACAGAGCAAGACTCTGTCTCAAAAAAATAAAAAGTAAATGTAGTGGGCCAAGAATGATCAAAATAACCTTGAAAAATAAGAATGAAGTTGGAATATCTACACTACCACATACTAAGACTTATGATAAAGCCAAAATATTAAAACTGTGGTATTGGGGCAAAGATAGCTCAATGAAACAAAATGGAGTCTAGCAAAAGACCCAACCAAATATGATCACCAGATAAGTGACAAAGGTGTCCCTGCAATGTAGTTTGTGTGTGTTTGTGTGTGTAAGAGGCTGTTCCTTTTAATAAATGTCATTGGATACATTGGATATTAATATGGGAAAATGAACTTTGACTCTTACCACACGTCAAACACAAATATCAACTCAAAATAGCACTAAAGCTAAAACACAAAAGCTTCTAGATTATAACAATGCAAAAACCCTCAAGATCTTGGGGTAGACAAAAATTTTTTAAACAGGAAACCAAAGCACTAATCATAAGAAGGTAATAGATAAATTAGAGGTTGTAAAAATTAAGATATTGTCAGGCCAGATGCTGTGGCTCATGCCTGTAATACCAGCACTTTAGGAGGTTGAGGTGGGAGGATGGCTTGAGCCCAGGAGTCTGAGAATAGCCTGGGCAATATAGCAAGATTCTGTCTCTGCAAATACAAATACTTAAATTAGCTGGACATGGTGGCATGCACCTGTAGTTCTAGCTACTTGGGAGGCTGAGGCAGGAGAATTGCTTGAGCCCCGGAATTCGAGGCTGCACTGAGGTATGATCACACTACTGCACTCCAGCCTGGGCAACAGAGCAAGACCCTGTCTCTGTGAAGTAAATAAATAAGTAAATCAAATTAAGATATTCTCTTCATTAAAATCACCAGTAAGGGTGTGAAAAGGCAAGCCACAGACCAAGAGAGCATATATCCAAAAAATAACTAGTATCCAGAATAGATCAAGAACTTCTAAAAATCAATAAGAAAAAAGTACACACACCCTAGAAAGAAGGTGGAGAAAGATGAAGCACTTCATGAAAGAGGAGATTCAAGTGGTCAGTGAGCACACGTAAAAGCATTGCTTCACATCATTAGTTATCAGGGTAATGCAAATTAAGACTACAATGAGCTGTTACTGCATGCTTACTAGAATGGCTATTTTTAAAAAAAGAAAGAAATGAAAATCAACAAACCTGACAGTAACAAGAGCCATGGGCATGTGGAGCAATCGGAACTCTCATTTCCTGCTGCTAAGAGTGTAAACTGGTAAAACTACTTTGGAGAACTGTTTTGACAGTTTTTCCTAAAGTGGAATATAAGTATATCCTGTGGCTCAGCAGGCTTTACTAGATATGCACTGAAATGTATAGTGTGTACACCAAAACCATGTGCTAGAATGTTTATGGCAGCACTAGTCATAAAATCCCCAAACTGGAAATAATGCAAAATCCCACCAAAAGTTAACGATATCATGTATATATAAATTATTACATATTCATATAACAGAATACATTAATAAAAAGAACAAACCCCTGCTACATGCAGAAATGCATAAATCTCATAGACACAATGTTGAGTGAGATAAACCAAATGCAAAAATATACATAATAACTTATTACATTTACATAGGCAAAACTAAATGATGATAATAAAAATTAGATGATAGTTACCTTTGAGGGAGCACTGAGAGGAAGCACAAAGTAGCTGTTGGAGGTGCTGCTTGTGTTCCAGATCTTGAGCTGGGTGATAGTTACATAACTGTATTTACTGTGAAGAATTCACCAAGATTTCTGAATTTTACTTTGTGTATGCTATAGTTCTACAAAATTATACAAAAATTAAGCATATTTTAGTTAGAAAAAATATCTAAAAATAGTTTTACTCATAAAAATGTGGTTTATTTGATCAAGTTAAAAAATATACACAAAACAAACATTAAGAAAGGCTGGACACAGTAGCTCACACCTATAATCCCAGCACTTTTGGAGGCCAAGGCAGAAGGATTGCTTGAGGCGAGGAGTTTGAGGCTGCAGTGAGCCATGACTGTAGCACTGCAGTCTAGCCTTGGTGACTGAGCAAGCCTGTGTCTCAAAAAAAAAAAAAAAAAGCAATTACTGTCTTCCTCTTTTTTCTTCATTACCAAAAACCTTAAAGATAATTCATCAGTTTCAGTAACTATATTGATTTAGGTGGTTTATTTCCTTCTTTCTCCTTCTAAATGGCTTTTGATTTTTTAATTTCCAATTGTTGTGTGTGTCTTCAATTATATACCAATGCATAGTCTCTTGAAATAAGCTACTGACACAAGTATAAAAGGCACTGTTTTAGGTGAACTATGGTTTCCATTTTTCTCTTTTAACTTTTTTTATGTTGGATTTTTTTAAAATTATACTTTAAGTTCTGGGGTGCAAGTGCAGAACACGCAGGTTTGTTACATAGGTATACACGTGCCATGGTGGTAACTTTTATTTAGGTTCGGGGGTACATTTGCTACGTAGGAAAATTACATGTTGCAGGAGTTTGGTGTGCAAATTGTTTCATCACCCAGGTAATAAGCATATTACCCAATAGGTTTTCAACCCTTATCAAAAAAACTAAAAATGAACAACAAAAACATAATGAAAAAAACTCAGGATGGTCGGCTTATCCTTTTAAAATTTCAATTACAGTCATGTGTTGCTTTATGATGGGGGTATGTTCTGAGAAATGTGTCGTTAGGCAATTTCATAGTTGTTCAAATATCAGAGTGCACTTACACAAACCTAGGTGGCATAGCCTACTACACACCTGGGCTACTTGGTATAGCCTATTGTTCCTAGGCTGCAAACCTATAGCACATGTTACTATACTGAATACTGTAGGCAGTTGTAACACAAGGGAAGTATTTGCGTATCTTAAGAAATCTAAACATAGAAAAGATACAGTAAAAATAAGGCATAATCGATTTTCAAACGTACATCTATAGAATGTGTACTTCATGAATGGAGCTTGGAGTACTTGGTGTTGCTCTGAGTGGCTCTGAGTGGGTCAGTGAGTGAGTGGTGAGCAAATATGACGGCCTAAAACATTCCTGTACACTACTGGAGACTTTATCAACACTGTTCACTTAGGTTGCACTAAATTTATACAAAAATATTTTTCTTTCTTCAGTAATAAATTGACCTTAGCTTACTGTGCCTTTTTTACTGTATAAACTTCTAATTTTTTAAAACATTTTAACTCTTGTAATAACACTTTGCTTACAATGCAAACACCTTGTATAGCTATTCAAAAGTATTTTTTTCTTTATCACCTCATTCTGTGATCTTTTATGTATTCTCAATATGCATTGTTTATATATATTTTTTTACTTTTTAAACTTTTTTGTTAAGAACAAAGACACAAACACACACTTAGTCTCAGGCCAACACAGGGACATCACGATCACTGTGTTCCCCCTCCACATCTTATCCCGCTGGGAGGTGTTCAGGGACAATAACACTCATGGAGTTATTCCTATGTCATCTCCTATGAAACTGTCATCTCCTATGATAATAATGCCTTCTTCTGGAATACTCCCTGAACGGACTGCCTGAAACTGTTTTATGGTTCACTTTCTTTTAATAAGTAGAAGAACACCCTAAAATAATGACAGGAAGTATACTATAGTAAATACATAAACAAGTAACATAGTAGTTTATTATCATTATCCAGTGTTATGTACTGTACATAGTTGTATGTAAATATGACTGGCAGTGCAATAGGTTTGTTTACATTTAGTATCATCTCGAACATGTGTTGTACTGTGACATTATGACAGCTACAATATCACTAGGTGATAGGAAGTTTTTAGCTCCATTATAGTCTTACGAGACCACCCTTAGTATAGGCGATACATCATTTACCCAAGCCTGAGTGTGAATGGAAAAGACCAACGTGACCACTAGATGGAGACAAAACACAATACTAAATTTTTCTTATAAAAATTACACATTAATATAAAATGTGAAGTCTTTATCAAAGAAATAAAGAGTTTTAATATATTACCAAAGTTAATAGGTTACTTTATATTACTTAATAGTGTTTAATTCTATAGATCTAAAACAGATATCAGGAAATCATCTCCATTTGTTTTATAGCACAACTGAATAAACAATGGGATGTTGAATGCTACCGTTTTTCTTCAGAAAAGTAGATGCTAAAACCACTTTGGTATTCTATTTCTAGATTCTAACAGTCCTGACCTAAATTAAAAACCAACCAAATCCTTCTTCTATAGTAACTAGCCATCTTTTCAAATTTCTTGAATGCTACCAAATGGACTAATTATTTTAAAGCAATTATTTTGTTTCCCATTCTGTCATTTAATAGAGAAATTGCTCCTTTCAATTATAAAGGACTTGTGACTTGGAATTTTAAAATTCCAGTGAATTTGTGAAATGCATTTTTAAAAATAATTCACAGGACTTTACAGGCCCCCTGAAGATATATCTCTAGAATTTGAGGATGAGGTCATCTTATGCTTGCCATGGAAAATAATAAAAGAATAAAATTAGTCATATCTGGCTATTTTTAAAAATCGACTTCATAAAAATATAACTTTTGTACAAAAACCTTGCATTACTCTTTAAAACCTAATGACTTTTGACAGTTGTGTACACCTGCAAAATCATTACCACAGTCAAGCCATGGCAGATTTCTATCACCTCCAAAAGGTTCTCCCTGACCTTTTGTAGTCCAACCTCATTCCCTGTGACCAAGAAACCACTGAACTGCTTTCTGCCTTTAAATGAGTTCATGTGTTTTCCAAGAAGATATTCAGTTATGCCAGCACCATTTGTTTAAGAGAATGTCCCATTGAATTCCTTGGCATCTTTGTTAAAAATTTATTGATCATCTATATCTGAATTTATTCTAGACTCTATTCTGTTCTATGGATCCACATGTGCGACCACCAATACTACACTATCTCAATACTGTTGTTTTGTAGCTTGTCTTAAAATCAGGTTGCAAAAATCTTGATTTTAACATTTTATTTTATTTATTTATTTATTTTTTGAGACGGAGTCTCGCTCTATTGCCTAGGCTGGAGTGCAGTGGTGCGATCTCAGTTCACTGCAACCTCCACCTTCTGAGTTCAAGCAATTCTCCTGCCTCAGCCTCTCAAGTAGCTGGGACTACAGGCATGTGCCACCACTGCCCCGCTAATTTTTGTATTTTTAATAAAGACAGGGTTTCACCATGTTGGCCAGGATGGTCTCGTGATCCACCCTCCTTGGCTTCCCAAAGTGCGGGGATTACAGGCGTGAGTCACTGCGTTTTCTTTTTAAATACTGCTTTGGCTCTTATGATTTTCAACTACTGGGATTTTTGCTTATCTATGTTTGTGTGCCATAAAATGCAATTCTCTCTTTAATGCATGAGTCCTCCTATATGAGATGTCTAAAATAGTCATGCTCCTAGAACCAGAGAGTACGATGGTGGCTGCTAGGGGCAAGGGAAAATGGGAAATAGCTATTCAATGAGTATAAAGTTTGAGTTATACGAGATGAGTAATTTCTAGAGATCTGCTGTACAATCTAGAATCTCTGCAATTCTAGAGATCTCTAAGCATTGTGCTTACAGATAAAAAAATACTATACACTAAAATTTTAAGAGGGCAGATCTCATGTTAAGTGTTCCTTACACAATAACAAGAAATTTACATATAAGAAAAAGTATGGAATTTTACATGGAAGAGGAATATAATTAATAAATTTAGTGGCCAAACATGGTGGCTTACACCTGTAATCCCAGCACTTTGAGAGGTTGAGGCTAACAGATCACTTGAGGCCAGGCAATTAAGACCAGCCTGGCCAACATAGCCAAACCCAGTCTCTACTAAAAACACAAAAAAATTAGCTGGGCATGACAGCACATGCCTGTAATCCCCGCTACTTGGGAGGCTGAGGCATGAGAATCACTGGAACCTGGGAGGTGGAGGTTGCAGTGAGCTGAGATTGTGCCAGTGCACTCCAGCCTGGGCAACAGAGTGAGACTCTATCTCAAAAAGAAAAAACAAATGAAGAAAAATTTTTAAAGATTAAATAAATTTAGTTATAGCCAATGTATTATATATACTTTATATGTGAATATATGGTAAGCATATTTAAAAGTAGATATAAGTAAACAAATTAAAAAACATAAACTGCACCTTTAAAAAGTAAATATAGTTGCTTTTGGTCCTGATAGTAATTTTTATGTCCTCAAACCCTACTGTAAATAAACTATATAAGAATAATCTTAAAGAAAATGTGATACTCCCCTCTCTGTGTCCATGTGTTTGCATTGTTCAACACCTATCACACACTGGGGTCTGTCGGGGGAAAAAGGGGAGGGATAGTGGGGGGTGGGGAGTTGGGGGAGGGATAGCATGGGGAGAAATGCCAGATATAGGTGATGGGGGAGGAAGGCAGCAAATCACACTGCCATGTATGTACCTATGCAACAATCTTCCATGTTCTTCACATGTACCCCAAAACCTAAAATGCAAAATAAATAAATAAATAAATAAATAAAAGAAAATGGAATTTTTCTTATTATGATTGACAGACTAACTAGTGGTATATAGGTAATATTCAAAAGCACCATAGGTGAGAAGCTGTGACATTTGAATATGAGCTTTCTGGGAATGTAAGAAAATACACTAAACATGCACGAAATGATGCACTCTTTAATCAACTTTACAAATAAATATCAAATATTAGTGTGTGGTGAAGAGCAAAGGTGGTAGAATCAGACAAACCTTCATCATGCGCACATGGCATGACAATGGGCATTCCACGTAAGTTCTACAAGGCCGATTTCCTTTTGTACAATGGTATCTATCTCAGAGGGTTGTTGTGAAGCTCACATGACATCATACATGTGAAACACATAGAGCACAGCCAGCCCACAGCAAGCACTCACTTGTTAGCTATTAATATTGTCACAGTGGTTTGGTGTACCACCTCTTGTATATAAGAGCTTTCAAGATCAGATGAGACTATTTCATTCATGCATTACATAAAAGACGACTGGAGGATGTTGATAAACACGTGCAGCTTTTTTTAAAAATGATATGACTTCGATGTATTTCATATTGAAATTTATTTTTAAGGTGTAAAAGAAATTGACAAAATTATACCATATGATTTTTACATTTAAATAACTAGCCTGCAACAAGATAGATATTATCCCTATTTTACATATGAGAAAACTGATGGGGTATTTTTGCCCAAAGTCACTCACAGGTGGCACTGAGGATTTGAACCCAGTTTGTCTCACTCAAAGTTTAAGGTTCTGCATAACCATCCTTCGGTGCCTTCAGGGAATGACTGAGGCATGTAGATCTGTGCTTCAGTGGAGTAGCCATTAGACAAACATGGCTGAAAACTTGAAATGTGACTAAATTCAGATGAGCTGTAAAATACACACTGTATTTTGAAGACTTACTACAAAAAAAGTAAAACATCTCAATAATTTTTAAATGTGTATCTCATATTGAATATATTGGATGTATTGTCATACATGTGTAATATATATATATATATATATATATATAATTAATTTTACCCATTTTTGTTTTAATATGGCTATTAGAGAAAAACTTAAAATTACTTATGTGGCTTGCATGTTTCTATGTGTTGGCATTGATTTAGATCATTTCCACTTAGGTTCTGAAAGGTAAAATTTTAGTCAAAGGGGAATTTCCAGGAATTTAAAACATCAGTCAGCTACACTTAATCCTTCTTGGTTTACTGTCTTCTGAACTTAATAAGCATAGACCTTAAATTCCCTTTAGAGAAAACATTTAATGTTGGACAAGTGCAGTGGTCATCTGGTAATCCTACAGATGGACGGGAGCATCTTATGATAAACTAATTATAGCAAAGACGTAATCAGCGATTTGGTGATCCTATTTTGTAGACTGTTGCATCGATTCCTAGAGCCGTTGCAGGCAGGGTGAAGATGGTGTATGTGTTGATCAGGAATCAAGAGTTGATACAGAGCTTTGATTTTGGTATGGGACATAAATCGCAGAATAGTCCCTGGGCTTCTTTTCATCATGATATTCTTGCACTGTGATAGATAACATAAGAGATGTCAAATAATAAAATGTCTTAATATTGTAGTATAAAGACTAAATCCCACCACTGTGGTACATTGTAGGCTAGAAGGCTCCCTGGAAAAGCCTATTTAAGAATCGTAAAAGCAAAGTCAACTAGTTCTACTTTAGGCCTAAGAATTATGATATGAACTTTGAACAATCACAAAAATTACCTCTTCCTCAAGCATATGTTAATCAAAATTAAACCCTTAGTTATGGAAAACTCCGTTTAAAAATAAAGTCTTTGTATAAACTTTCCAAGATTAGACAATATTCTGTTTGCAAACTGAGCTATTTAGCCTGCTTAAATTGGCAAGTAGAAGTAATCCTTTCAAAGCACAATTAGTGACTGCCTTCCGTGGACAGAGCAGTCTAGCAAAATGCTCTGGAAAGTATAAAGGAAGCAGACAATACAAACTTGGCCCTCAGGGGCTGGGATTTCTCTTATCTGTAGAGTTTGCTCTCTAGCATCAGTGAGTGTCGAGGCCTAAAACAAGTGAGTGGATACATCTTAGGTCCTTACGAGAAACAAGACTTCCTCGGTCCATACTTAAACAGAAAGTTTTGGAATCATGGGTGCAGTCCATTCTCAAGTGAGAAAGAAGTCTCTTTCAGCAATCTGCTTGGATAGATAAGGTCTTATTCTATTATCACTAGCTGTCAGCTGTACCTGTCATTTGGTGTCACTAACTTAGGCCATATCAAACAGAAAGTAACCTCTTTCTGCCACAAGGTATCTCCCTAGGTAGAAATCAGAACATAAACTAAAGTACTCACTCTCAAGATCCTGTTGTCACAATGATTCAGTTCATATATTATCTATGACTTTTCTGAGATAATCTAGTATGTTGTAACCAAAAATAAATATTTAATATTTGATTAAGTAACATTATTACTTAGTCTAGGGTGATTGGGTTATAGAATGGATTGAAAGAGATAAGCCTTGGTGGACATTTAAAAAATTTAACTTAAAGAGCAATTGGTGTACTTCCCTTCCCCCAGAGTGTTCTGATGTTGAGAAGATAAAACTTTGGCAACAATCATAGAGGGGCTAGGTAAGTCAATGGGAAATTGCTGCTGTAGAGACTGACAGTAGATATTAAATAACTAAGCACGTGCTGGATGAATAATGTTCTGGACCGAAGAAAGACACACGGGTAAAAAAATGAATTCATGCCTTTTGTGTTGTTCAAAACTTGTACTTTATTTTTCGCAAATATTTTTACTTATGCTGTTTGTCATTATCCACAGTGGTTTTTTTTTTTGTTTTGTTTTTAAAAGCCTGAGCCACTTTGTGGTTTTAGCCTCAATGTAATAGTCATCCCCTTACTCTCAGAATTCATTTTCCCATCAGTTTGCCTTTGTATAGTTTGTAAAAATGAGGACCTTAGAAAATCAACATTTCCTGTGGACTCGAGAGATTATAAGAGCAGTGCCCAACTCAGTAGGATTAGGCGGGTAAAACCAGTTGGACAGCAGATACATTATGATCTCTTGGATAAAGGTTTAGTTGTGTGCATGTCTACAAGGTCATAGTGATTCGCCATTAGCATAACGATCTTTTAGGTTGACCGGGGTGAGGTAGGACTATCCAAGGGATTGTGTAAACTGTGGTAGGGGAGGCAGTATATAATATTCGTGAATTAAACACCTAGCTAACTGCTTTCCTGAAAATAGTCTGTGTTCTAAAAGACAAGGATCTAGGTTTTTTGCTGTTTTTTTCTTTAACTTATGAAGATTCAAGTTACTAATATGTTACTTGCTCTGGTTTAAAATGAAAGCAACTGGCTATGGTAAGGTAGAGAAGACAGCTGAATTATATCAGAATATTTTAGACTTTTAAATTAAGTTCTGAGTTACCTCACCTTATAAAAATATATGTCAATATACTAATTACTCAACAAAGATCCACGATGTGGGATATTTGAAAATACTTTTCTCTTGGATCAGCACCAAAAATATCAGTTTCTATACAACCCGTGTCAAGTTTTGAAGTATACACACATTAAAATTATTTCTGATAAAAATCACAAACTCCACAGAAATCATTAAAGATATATGCAAACAACTTTCAAATACATTTGACATCAAAGTCAGGCAATTCGCTTGGAAGAACATTATAGTGAATACCACTGAATTTTTGTAGTAAGATGTTTGACATCAACTTTGATTATGGGAATACTTTACATCTCACACAAAGGAGGCACTGGCACTTAGAAACTTAAGAAAATTACTAGAACTGTTAAGACTGAGGTGAAGAATTTGTACAGCCTTCCACAATTTCAAAGAGGTAGTGATAGAGACTTGTCCTCCTGGCAATATCAAATGCAGTTTCTTCCAAGTTGTTTTTCAGCCCTGGTTTGACGTAACGGTTCATCAGGAGGAGTTCTAGGGTATCCTTGCTGTCTCTGTTCCCAGCAGCAAGATGCAAGGGGGTCAAGAGGCCTTTTGTTTGGGCATTGATATCTGCATCATGCTGCAGTAAGAAAGAAGCCACTCTCGTATTATTCCACTTACAAGCACTGTGCAGGGGTGTCCAGCCATCCACAGTCACTGCATGAACATCTGCCCCCTGTGCAATGAGCTCCCGGACAACATCTAGGTGTCCACTGTAGGCTGCGCGATGAAGAGGGGTGTACTCATCTTCATCCCTAGTGTTCACATGAGTGGCCTTTTCAGAAAGTAGTCTCCGCACTGTAGTAAGCTGAGAAGAAAAAAAGAAATCTTTCAACTCAACTCAAACCAAAACAACAAATAAAACAAAGTTGCCATGTGGTGTTAGATTTAATTAAATTGAATAAAAACATCCATGTTAGTAGATGACTTTAAAATGAAAATGATTTAAGATCTCTTTTTTGGGAAGAGAGGACTACTGATTTAAGAAGAGACAAGTTAGTGTTAACTACACTTTGTTGCTTCTAAGAATGAGATTCTCTGAATATCAAACCATACATTTACTCCTGGTCCAACTAAGGTTTACTGCATAAAAGCTTTAGTCCACTGAATAACATAGGCTTTAATTGTATTTAATATTTTATATGTTATCTGTGAAGAAAACATAACTGCTTGATTTTTCCATAGTAGGATTATCACACCAATATACACACTGTATGAAATGTTTAAAAATAAAACTTTTAACAGAGGAATAAAGTATTAATAAGGAATTCTAGGGATTCAGGAGCTCAATTCCTTCTAAATACAATCTTAGAAACACCCTTTCAGGTTGTAATTTTTAGTTTCCTATATGGGTCTTTGGTTAAATGTGGCATGCTCTTGGGTTAAAAAGCTATTTAAAATGCAAGACCCTTTTAGTTATTAGTTTACTAACACAGGCAATGGGGAAACTTTGTAAAATGAGGCGGAAGTGGCCGAGTAGGGTTCATTCCACTTTGATGATCCTGGGAAATTAATATTCCTGAATCTCAATTTCTTACTCTATAAAGAGAAGACTATTACTCCTAGGGATATATGAGGATTAAATAATGTAATAAGGTACCTGGTATAGTTGGTATTTAATAAATGTTAATTTCCATCCTGTCTTTCCTAAATGATCCTAATGACTTTATATAAATGATTTTAAAATATAGATTATTGCTTGTTATCTTTATGGATAATTATCCTTAAACCCCCAAATAATACCTAGCATGATATTTTACAGCTTAATATGTACTATCATGTACATTGTCTCATTTGATCCTCATAATTGAGAGATAGGTACAATGGCCACAATGGTAAGGGTAGTCTTCCGGACTGAACCCAGTGCTTTTCCTACTGTTAACGCTTCCCTCTTTTTTTTTTACCCGGTTTTTTTCAGCAGCCCAAAGAAGCAGTTTGCTTGGGTCTTTTTCCATTTTTTTTTCTTGCAATCGATACCACTCTTCATCTTTTTCATCTTGCTCCTCGTCTTCATCAGAATTGCCTACCCAGAGACTTTGAGTCCCAGTAGGAATAAGGTGTCGATGTGTTTCCAACAATTCAAGTTGGTTAAAGTGTTCAGAAAAATCCAAGGAATTATCTTGGTCTGATATTCCATCATTTCCTTTTTCTTTTTCCATTTTTACTATTATTCTAAATAAAAAGCATTTCAAATACCAGGGTAAAAACAATCTTTCTAGAGATGACTTATGACTGCTTTATTCATCAAGATCTGAAAATACAAATACAAAAGTTATTTGTAAAACAATAATTCAAGCTTTATCAATTGCATAGATAACTCTTGCAAACATACACAATTAAACTGTCTAAACTCTTGTTTTCCTCACGATATCCCTTACATACACTGAATACTGGTGCTCACAGATTTCAGTTATCTGTGCTCTTTAGTGGTCTAATGCTGCTTTTGTTGTTTTCTTCTAAGTCAACTATATTACTATAACATTTTTAATCTTTAGGTATGAGGGTTTTATGCTAAGAGTGATGAATGCTTGAAGGTTTTGAAGTATAACTAATACAGTCAAGACAGGTGCATTCAAGATTTTTATAAACTAGACACACAGATAATATACAGCAGACATAAAAACTTCTAATTCCTAAAAAACTACTTTGAAGAATCAGGGATTCTTGAAGATGGAATAGCCCCCAAAAGGACATCTGTCCCAGTCTCTGATCAGTGTTTATATCTTTATCGCAACATCTAGACTAATTATCCTATTTCTACTTTGATAATTTCAGGCCTAGGAAACTTCACTGCTTTGAAAAGTAGTCCTATTCATTGATAGGCAACCATAGTTCTTAGTCGGCTCCTTGTTTTCAACTGAATTTTGGCTGTCATTCTTTCCTTCATACAACTCATATGAATAGAATGCCTTGTATGTGCCAATTTCTGGGTACTGGGATTCAGTAATGAGCAAGACCCATGTCTTCACCTCAGGAAGCTTACTCTAGTGTAGGTGACTGGCAAAGATACCAGGTGTCTGGCAAAGACAACATGGTAAGTACAACAGAACCATATCTAGAATCCATGAGGATACAATAGGTTCATAATTCCCCTAGTCCTAAGGGATTAAAGAAGGCTTCCTGAAGGAACTGATGTTTATTCTGCTAAGCTGCCACGTTAATTTATAAACCAGTATCCGCTTAAAGAGTTACACAGCATATAAACCTTAATCAATTAAAGAAAAGGAGAATAATCAATAGAGAACATAAAAATACCAATTCTTAGCCTCCGAACTATATGTGTTGAAATCTTATCAGTCTTTCAAGGCTCTTCTCAGATGTTAACTCTTTCATTCTTTCTTGATCTTCCCATTTAGATCTCACTCTGCTTTCTACTTTTTTCGGTGCTACATTTTGTTGTATTTCACCACTAACTTTGTTCTTGTTTTAGCCCCTTAAATATTATAAGCTTAAAGATAAGGACCACATTAAATTATATTTATCTACCACTTGTCTATAGAAAGCATTAAGAAATATGTCTGGCATTAAATTTAATTAAAGTCTTCGCACTTGATTTTGCCTGGAATGGATTCTGAGAAGTTCCAGAGTTAGGCATAACCCCAAGATACTGATTTCTTTGTACCTAATCTCACAAGTTTAACAGTGTACAATCCTAATGTACTAAATTTTATTACTAGTGGCAATAGCACTAAACTCAAGTTTAAATTTATTACTCATGTCCAGTAACTTTTCTGGACCTGTTACTTCATT
Organism: Ateles fusciceps; assembly: GCA_036589455.1. Classification (NCBI taxonomy): domain Eukaryota; kingdom Metazoa; phylum Chordata; class Mammalia; order Primates; family Atelidae; genus Ateles; species Ateles fusciceps. Next base: position 7,670,799 of record JAZHEH010002496.1, read on the forward strand.
GTAAAATGTAAGAATTTTACCAAAATGTGTTCCTAAGGCCGATCCCACTTTTCAGTCCCAATCAGACACCCAGTCAGAATTGTTTTGTGTTTTATTAATTCTCCTGGAGCTTCCACTTTTTCCATCTTAAACTAATTCCTGAATCTTGCAACACAAAAATGACCATACATCAATTCATTAAACACTTAACAGATGCTAATAAAGTTCACTTGTAATTATATCAAATATAGTAACCTTATACCACAGATCTTACCCTTTCCCCCAACGTGCCTTTCCTTTTAATAAAAACTCCCTTTATATAAATTTTGAGTTTATAGATCCATGTACAATAAATTATAGAAAAAAATTTACCGGCATATTTAGTTTAAAAAGCCAAACCTAGGCGCATCTACCCGATTCACAGTTAAAAGTCAAAACTGATTAGCATCCTTACTTGATGATGATATCAGGAATATCAGGGGTATGTTTCCTAACTTAAAGGGCACATCCTATTTTGAGAGACAACAGAACTATGTCAACTCCTTACAAACAACTCAGTGACAGGCGCGGCTATAAACCTTGCAGGTGCAGGTACTGAGGTTCAGATGGATTAAAACAACTTGCCCTAGATCAAGGACCATTCAATGGAACTGAAAGGGCAGACATTCTAATTCCAAAGTTCCACATTATTTTTCGCTGCACTATACATCTTACTGCTCTCAGCACAAAGCAATACAGATGTGCTGAACTCAAGGACCTAGAGGTGACACCTGTAGAAGTTCTGGCGAGTGGGAGGGAGGGAGAGGGCATCCAGCTCCGGCATTCTGCCACCGGCCGAGAACTCACAGGCCCACGAGCTCCGTCTGCGGCCTTCCAAACAGCCAAGAGCGGAGAAGCGGCTTCAGCCCTACCTGGGGACCACAGCGCGGCCTGACCTGCAGGGCTCGGACTGTCTCCACAGGCTACCCACCGCAACGGGCTCAGGAGTTCTTAGATGGCGCGAGTCCACCAGGAAGCGAGGTTCGGGACAGGGAATAACTACCCACCCGACAGAAGGGAAAATCGCCGCCGTGCAGCATCTCACTTCCGGGTTCGTCTCCCCGGCTGCACAGGATTGGTTCCTGCGTGAAGCGGGTCCTCTCCGCTACTTTCCCCGCCCCCTCACGGCGTGCGGCAGCCAATGAGAGCCAAACTGGACTTGAAGCGTCTACGTTGTCCTTGAAGTGTCGCGAGAGAAACGGATTCCGTTCTCTACCGCCGAATTCAGGTTTATGGCCCTGCGGGTTCTCAGAGGCAAGTTCGGATAGTGCTGTTTTCTTCTCACGGATCCCGCCGTTTCTTTCCGGAAAGTAGACTGCCTCGGATCCCGATGGTGGGGCTTTGAAGAGTCCAGGAGTGGAGTAATTTAGAAATTGTATCCGCCTCCTGTTTCTGCAGGTTCCCAGGCGGAAGCCCAGAGTTCATTGGAACCTCGGGAAGACTGGGCCAAGTGGGCCAGGGAGGGGTCCTGGCGGGTCCTCTGCTTTCTAATTTCGAGGGGCCCCGCGGTAAGGGCGTGCTGAGGCTTGGAATCCGGGAGGAATTTGGAGCTCCAGACGTGGTGGGGGTTGTCTCGCGGTGGCAGCCGCTTCTCCCCCAAATTTAGCTTTCTTCAGTCATCCTGCTGGTGCCTAAAGGTGCTCCTCCGCAGACCAAGTGTTTATTTACATTTGCTCTAAACGCGGGGCCCTTCCCTTGTCCAAACAAGCCAGGTTCTTTAAAAAAAATCGTGTGTTTGAGCAGGAAATACAGGATTGCCCCCATTCTCCAGAGTAACTTAGGCGTGCAACTTAAAAATATCTGCACATCTGGAGTTGTTTGTGTGTTGAACCAGAACTGTATGTGACACTCTTTTTGCCCATTTATTTAACATATATTAATTTCCTATAAGAGCACGGCAAAGGAAAATAGGAGTTTAATCATCCTGGTGAAACTAGAATGGCATGGAGTTGTGTTATTTTCTATGCTTAGCTCATTAAAAAAAAAAGTATAGTGGGTGTTTACATGAAAATGAGACTTCTAGATTTGCCAGTCTGCTTAAGACGTCTGTACCTTATGCAGCGTAAATCATATTGGTTAAATATGTGCAGGCTTTTAAAAAATGTGTTTTATGATGTAATTTTGTTTTTAGAATTTCTAGAATTTGGAGTCGAGTGCATTTTCTGACATTTGAGTACCAGATCCAGGGGTTTTTGGAGAAGAACCTGGTCTCAGAGGAGCTTGACTGACCATAACAATGAGTCCTGTAGACGCACTGTAAGCACCTGACTTCTGGTATCCCTTGTTATTTTGGGTTTCTAAAGCTTGTCAACTGTGATCACAATAAAAGAAGGGGAGGGATAGTGGGGGGGGTGGGGAGTTGGGGAGGGATAGCATGGAGAGAAATGCCAGATATAGGTGATGGGGAGGAAGGCAGCAAATCACACAGCCATGTGTGTACCTATGCAACAATCTTCCATGTTCTTCACATGTACCCCCAAACCTAAAATGCAATAAAAAAAAAAAAAGAACACTTATTTAATAAGCAGTAAATAAGGAACCTGCTTGTGAACAGAAATATTAGTCATCAAAAAGGATATTTGGAATGTTTTAAATTTTTATCTGTTTCTTAACTGGAAGCTAATATACAGCTATAGATTGAGTCTTGCCGTAATCTGATATATATTGTTATAGTATTAAGTTTATGTTCTTAGGCTTTGTCTTAAATTATTGAAGTTATAAATATTCTTGAATTTTCCTGACAAGTTCTTATTAGTCAATACAGTTTCTGTTTAAGATTTTTAGAGTAAATTCCTCTAGTATTAAATAAGCTCCAAATGAATTTGAGCAAAATGGGAATAAATAAAAGGACTGTAAAAGTTACGTGGGAAAGACTTTAGACTTGGAGTCTTTCACCCTGGTTTCAAGTCTTTGGATGCTACTAGCCGTGTGACCTTGGGGCAAGTCAACAATTCTCTGAGCCTTGCCTCAGTTTTGCCATTTGTATAATTGGAATAATTATACCTTTCTCAGATTAATTTTGAGGCTTAAATGAGAGAATTCATGTGAAAATACTTTATAAATTGCTTCAGAAACATGTAGTATTGTGATTTGAAAAGTATTCTGACCTACCTTCTTGGATATAGCAGTCAGAACTGTGTGCATGTCATTTTTGAAGTTTTTGAAGAGAAATTGTTTCTGGAAATATCTTTTGTTTGTAAAGATTTGAATTTTGGAGATATATACAGAAATGTTTAGAAAATTCATTGTGGTTTATTGAAAATAGCCTGAGTTTTCATCTTGGGTTTTAGTCCTGTTTCTGTCCCTAGTTGTGTAATAAAGCAGTTAATTTATCTGGATTTAGCCTTCTCATTTGTCAGAGGTACTAATGCCTGACTCTATCTGTGGGGGTTGAGATAAGATCATAGCAATAAAAGAATTTTATACAATTAAAGTTAAATTTAGTGTAAGTGAGTATTAATAACTATTGCATTGCTACTTCACATTAAAGTACCTTTGAATCTTACCAAATTCAAATTGAAACAACTCTGTTTTGTTACTTGGCCAATTTTATTAATGAAATCTAACTCTGTATAGAGAGTAGAGTTAAGCAGGTGATTTCAGGGGCCTGAATGTAAGTTACTAGGATATTAGTATAAAAATGACTTATAAACTTAGAGGAAGGCTTTTTAAATTAACTTTGATTTTTCTACAAGAGTACAAAGTCAGATTAATAACAAGTTTAGATATAGGTTCAAACCTCTTTGGTTTTTGCTGTGCAACGGAAGAGGAAAACAAGCCGACTATTAGGCCTGGGTTACATGAGTTTGTAAAACTAGTTATAACAAGGTTATAAATTTTTGAAGCAGTTATAGAACCTTGTAAAGATTTATGTATATTTGTTCTATATTGAACTAGTGGTTAGGAAAACTGTAATGTTAGTGATATGTTGACGACTTCAGATTTTCAGATGAATTATAAGGCTAAAAAAGGATTTTATTCCATAACTGTTATTATTTGTTTTATAAGTTTAAGTCTCAATTTGTTTGAATATCCTTTTAATAAATTATTAATATATTGAAATGTTTCTTTAATATAGTGATGATGAAAACACCTTTAAAATCTTAGTTGCAACAGATATTCATCTTGGATTTATGGAGAAAGATGCAGTCAGAGGAAATGATACCTTTGTAACACTCAATGAAATTTTAAGACTTGCCCAGGAAAATGAAGTGAGTGTGGTTTATATTTGTGCAATTTCTACTATATTCTTTTGGTTAACAAGTTATTTTCCCTTCTAAAATTAGAGATTTGTTTTATAAGCTCAGGTGCTTACTTTGCTTGCTTAAATATCAATATATTAAAAGCTCAACGCCAATTTTGTATGCTTCGTGTGCTAAATTCAAGTAGGAGCTACTTTTGTAAATAGTCTGTTAAAATTTGCAGATGTTTTTGGGATGTTTACTGAATGCAGGATCCTGTGGCAGTGTCTATTTGGAGTGTGACTGTCAAAGCTTCTGCTTTCAGAGGACATAGAAGCCAACCAGTGTGAAAGTAAGACAAATGTCCACAATCCTCTGATGCAAGGTTGTATGTGATAGGAGCCCTAAGAAAATTCTAAATAGCATTTCCTTTGAGTTTAGAGGCAGAAAAGATCAAATTTAGATGATAGCAAGATGAGCTTAATGAAGAAGGTTGTATTTAACTTGGGCTTTGGAGGAAGGGTAGAATTTTGGCCAGTGGGGGAGCATAGAGAATGTACATCCATGTGAAGCGGGAGTGAGGGCACAGGTGAGACAGTATTAGGTATGTTAGGGGCCCTGTAGTCAATTTGGCTCTCCAGCAGGTCATAGTTAGCAAGCATACTGAGAGACTAGAAGTGAGGGTTTCAGCTGCATTAAGGAGGGCTTCAAATATCAGACTAAAAAATTTGCACCCAGTTCAGTAGATAGTTTTCTGGCAGCAGAGTATAATAGCATGAATTGGAGACCAGTTTGAGACTTTTCTGAAGTGCTGAACTTAGGGATGGAAAAGAGGAAATGAATGCGAGAGATACTGGAAAGAGAGGATTTGTGTACTTTGGTTAGTTGTAGAGGATGTGTATGAGGGCAGACGGATGACAGTGACTCTAAGTGTGTGGAGTTTGGGTGAATAGTTATACAAAAATAGAAATAGATAAGGAAGAGGGACTTCTTCATGTGGGAAGCTGACAAATTCTGATTTAGACAAATTTAGAGTTGGAGACTGCAATGGGACATTCAGGAAAAATTTGCAACAGGCAGTTGAAACGTCAGCCCAGGAGAGAGCTGGAGAATAAACACAAATGTTGACTTGCAAATTAACACCTCCAGCCTTGACTTTTCTGCAGAATTCTCTTCAGTTTATCTGCTAGGTCCTTAGTTCTTCCCCTCAAATGTATATGGTGCCTCCCTACTACTGTCTTCACACTAGTAAACTTAGTCCAAAACTTTATCATATTTCACATGGACTGCAGTAGATCCCCTTTGGTCTTTCTGCTTTCATTCTTTTCTGCCACATGTACTCAGCATAGCAGCCAAAGTGAACTTTTAAAATAATAAATCATATCATGGCACTCTGTTGCCTAAAATTTTCCAAGTGCCCTTCCATTGAATCTAGTATAGAATTCGAACTGTAAGGTTCAATCCGATCTTGGCCTCTGCCATGAAACTTTATGTCCTTCTACCCTCTGCCTGATTTACAGTGCTACATCCACACTGGCATGTTCTACTCTGAGGCCTTTGCACATCTAGTTCTTTCTGCTCGGAGCACCTTGATCTTGGCGGATTCGACTTCTGAGTTCTCAGTTCAAGTCTTACCTTTTTGGAGACATCTTCCCTGATGCTTCCAAGCTCTCTTTATCACATTACTCTGCTTTATTTTTTTCATAAGATATTTTTAATAGCACTCTCTGAAATAATTTATCGAATTGTTTACTTATTGTCTGTCATCTTCACTAGAAGGAAAACTCCATGAGAGTTAAAAATCTTTTGTTTATGCTAGATCTTAATGCTTAGAAAGGATCAGAAAGCAGTGAGTACACATATTTTAAATTTGTTAATTGAGTGAGGCAATGGCTGGATTCTTTCTTTTAGGTTCAGAGGTACATGTGCAGGTTTGTTATATAGGTAAACTCACATGACAGCGGTTTGTTGTACAGATTATTTTGGCACCCAGATATTAATTCTAGTACCCATTAGTTATTTTTTGTAAACCTCTCCCTCCTCGTAGCCTCTGCCCTCTGGTAGGTCCTGGTGTCTGTTGTTCCCCTCTCTGTGTCTATGTGTTCTCATCATTTAGCTCCCACCTAAGTGGGAGAAGTGGTATTTGGTGTTCAATTCCTCTGTTAGTTTGCTAAGGATGATGGCCTCCAGCTTCATCCATGTCCCTGCAAAGGGCATGATCTGGTTCTTTTTAATGGCTGAATAGTATTCCATGGTCTGTATTTACCACATTTTCATTATCCAGTCTAAAGTTGATGGACATGTAGGTTGATTCCATGTCTTTGCTATTGCAAATAGTACTGCAGTGAACGTATGTGTGCATGTGTCTTTATGGTAGAATGATTTATATACCTTTGGGTATATACCCAGTAATACAGTTGCTGGATCTAATGGTAGTTCCATTTTTAGCTTTTAGTAGAATTGTCACACTGCTTTCCACAATGGTTGAACCAGTTTACACCCCCACCAACAGTGTATGAGTGTTCCTTTTCTCCATAATCTCACTAGCATCTGTTCTTTTTTGACTTTTCAGTAATAGAATGGCTGGATTTTTAAAAGAATCCTTGTAAGGTGCATTTTTCCTTCCTCGAAGGCAAAGAAACTTGTGGCCAAGGAGATCTGTTCCTGCTGGAGAATCCTACATGTGCTCTTTCTTTTTTAACTCTTGAGTCCTAAAACAGAATCTTCCCCTAAGTGTAAGCTACTTACTTCTACTTTGCCCTTTCCCCGCCCTTCTGCTTCCTTTGTTTCCCTTCCCTGTATCCCTTAATCGTAACTGCTCCACCTCCCCCATAACCCCATGTAGGGACTTCTAGATGCATATTATATTTACTTGTTCTCTTGATTTGTATTTAGTATTTCTCATTATTGAAGTCTAAATTCTTCCTGACTTTTAAGTCCCTTATTATGTGAGCCCATGCCCACTAACCAGTCTTAGTTCTGTTCACTAGTTTCTTGGAGCCTTTTTAAAAAAAAAACAAAAAACAGCTGGGTGCCGTGGCTCACGCCCGTAATCCCAGCACTTTGGGAGGCCGAGGTGAGTGGATCACGAGGTCAAGAGATCGAGACCATCCTGGCCAACATGGTGAAACCCTGTCTCTACTAAAATACAAAAATTAGCTGGGCATGATGGCGTGTGCCTGTAGTCCCAGCTACTTGGGAGGCTGAGGCAGGAGAATTGCTTGAACGCAGGAGGCAAGATGCAGTGAGCCGAGATCGCGCCACTGCATTCCAGCTTGTCGCCTGGCGACAGAGCGAGACTCTGTCTAAAAAAAAAAAAAAAAACAAAACAAACAAACAAACAAAAAACACTTTTGAAACAACATCAGTCTCACAGAAAAATTGGCAAGAATGGTCCATAGAATTCCTTACTCTTCACCCAGGTTTTCTAACATTTTGTCACATTTGCTTTATCCTCTCTTTACACGTACACACAGGGGTTTTCCTGAACCACTTGAGAGTAAACTGCATGTATAATCACAGGAAAACCAGAAAATTAGTATTGATTCAGTGCTATTATATAATTTTGAGATGCTGCCACTTGTCCCTATAATGTCTGTTACAGCGCTTTGGATGCTGATTGGCAGTGTCCAGGACCCAGTCCAGGTTTACATGTTATATTGCATTTAGTTGCCATGTCTCTTTGTGTCCTTTAATCTGATAAATTTTCCTGAATCTGCCTTTGTTATTCATGACCCTGATATTTTGAAGAGTATACAGGGCAGTTATTTCATAGAATCTTCCTCAAATTGGCTATATGTGGTATTTCCTCATGATTAGGTTCAGATTCTGCACTTTTGCTGAGAATACCACAGAAGTGAGTTGTGTTCTTTTCAATATTTCCTGGAGTCACTGCCAGCCAGTTAAAAAAAATTTTTTTTAAATGTTTTAATGATGGCAAAATATATTAAATACATAACATAAAATCTCCCTTGTAACCTTTTTTTTTTTTTTGAGATGGAGTCACTCTGTCACTTAGGCTGGAGTGCAGTGGTGTGATCTCAGCTCACTGCAACATCTGCCTCATGGGTTCAAGCAATTCTCTGCCTCAGCCTCCTGTGTAGCTGGGATTACATGTGCCTGCCACCACGCCCAGCTACTTTTTAAATATTTTTAGTAGAGATGGGGTTTCACCATCTTGGCCAGGCTGATCTTAAACTCCTGACCTCGTGATCCACCCACCTTGGCCTCCCAAAGTGCTGGGATTACAGACGTGAGCCACCACGCCCAGCCACCATTTTTAAGTGTACAGTACAGTAGTGTTAAATATGTTCACATTGCTATACAACCAATCTCCAGAATTATTTTCATCTTTGAAAAATGATACCCATTAAGCAACAACTTTTCTTTGCCCCAGTATATTTTTTGTTTTGTTTTTGTTTTGTTTCTTCCATGCCTTTGATTGTGATCATTTTCTTGCTTTTACTCAAATAATGTTCCTTCAGGAAGGCCTAGCTTAAATCACACATTTTTGTTCAAGTTACCCTAACTACCATACACACAGTGATCTATACCTTGTGTTCGTTTGTATGATTAAGAACTTGAGTTTCTTTAGGTACATTGTATACATCTTGAAAGCCAGTTAGAACTTTTTTCTGTATGATTTCCCTCCTTTACTGAGGTTATTCCTAGAATTCTCTTCCTCAAAGTCATTTATCTTTCCTTGTACAATTCACATGCCACCATGTTAGTTCATCCCTCCTAGACTTTGTGTCCTCAGGCAAATTGTCCTCCCTTGAGTTCAGACCCATTGTAGTGTCATCTCTGCTGCTGGTTGCTTACGTATTTATTCTAGTGCACCTCAAGGCTTGACTTATGTTTAGATGTAAAACAATTTGCCTCTTCCATTAGAGTTTGTACATATTTAGGGAAGGGATCATATTTTACTTATCATTGTATTCTCAGGGCCCAGTACAGGGTCTTCAATAGAGTCAGTATTTAATGAGGGCAGGGATATCATGTCTTTTGTAAATTGCTATTTCCTTAGCTTCTAGAACCTGTAGGAATTCTGTAAATAATTGCTGAATGAATTGAATGAATGATTTGCATTGAATTTGATATCTCTTCCATGTGTTCTGTTAAAGTGGTAAGTTTAAATTTGATTTGAATAATAGAAAAAATATGATCACCTTGAGTAGGCTGAATCAGAGACTTGGTATAGTAATTGTAAGATGGCTTTTTTGAAGATAGCTTAGTCAGCTGAATTAGAGTCAGATTAATTATCAGATGGGAAGTCCCTTGGAATAAATATAAAATTTGTACCTGTAAAACAGACTAATTTTAACACCATTTTCTCTTGATCAGGTGGATTTCATTTTGTTAGGTGGTGATCTTTTTCATGAAAATAAGCCTTCAAGGAAAACATTACATACCTGCCTCGAGTTATTAAGAAAATATTGTATGGGTGATCGGCCTGTCCAGTTTGAAATTCTCAGTGATCAATCAGTCAACTTTGGTTTTAGTAAGTAAGTATACTGGTTTACTTGAGTGAATGATTACTTGTGCTTAGTATTTTCTGTATAAGACACATAAACACACAATTAACCATTTTGCCTTCAGTATAAGCTATTTTCATAGTAAATGTTATTGTTTGAAGTTTTGTACATCATCATATTCATTTATATTTTCCTAATTAGTAGTGGGACTGACCCAGCTACTCAGGAGGCTGAGGTGGGAGGATTATTTGAGCCCTGGAAGCAGAGGTTGCAGTGAGCTGAGATTGTGCCATTGCACTCCAGCCTGGGTGACAGAGCAAGAGTCCATCTCAAAAAAAAAAAAAAAAGAATGGGACTGAATATATTCTCAGGTTTTTATTGTACATTTTGGTATCCTCGTCTGTTCATATCCTTTGCCTATTTTAAAAATTGTGATATTTTTGTGTGTTTTTCTACCTGAATTGCAGAAGTTACCTATATATTCTAGTTACTAAACCTTTGTGATGCATGTATTTTTTCCCAGTCAGTGGCTTGTCTTTTGACTTTGCTTATGGATTCTTGTTGACAGAAATATTTAATTTTTATGTAGTTAAATCTATTGGGTTTTTTTTTTTTTCCATTTGTGCCTCTTTGGGACTATTTATGATATTTGTTAATTCCTATATTATAAACATACCATCATGTCTTTTCTTCTTTTTTTTTTTTTTGAGACGGAGTCTCACTCTGTTGCCCACGCTAGAGTGTAGTGGCATGATCTTGGCTCACTGCAACCTCCGCCTCCTGGGTTCAGGCAGTTCTCCTAGTAGCTGGGATTATAGCCTCAGCCTCCCTAGTAGCTGGGATTATAGCCTCCCACCCCCCACCACCGTACCCAGCAAATTTTTGTATTTTTAGTAGAGACAGAGTTTTGCCATGTTGGCTAGACTGGTCTTGAACTCTAGACCTCAGGTGATCTGCCTGCCTAAGCTTCCCAAAGTGCTGGGATTACAGGCTTGGGCAACTGCTCCCAGCGCATCATGTCTTTTCTGAAACGTACAGAATCCACATTGCATTTAGTACAAAAGTTTCCTTAGTTTCTTCAGCCTGTGTCAGGTTTTCTGCCTTTCCTTGTCTTTAATGACCATAATACTTATAAAGAGGTCAGGTATTTTGTAGAATGTCCCTTAATTTGGGTTTTTCTCTTGCTTTCTTATGATTAGATTGGGATTACAGTTTCCGGGGAGAATATTCAACAAGTGAAATACCCTTTCAGTTGCATCACATCAGGAGGTGCATGACATCAACCTGATTTATCACTGGTGATGTTAACCTTGATCACTTGGTTAAGCTGGCCTTGGCCAGGTTTCTCCACTGTAAAGTTATTGTTTTTTCCTTTCCATATGCTGTTTGTTAGAATTGAGTCTCTGAGTTCAGCTTACACTCAAAGGGAGGGGAGTTACATTTCCACTTCTGATGGACATAAGTTAAAACCACCAAAGTAATTAATAAATATTTTAGGGGAGATATTTTGAGGCTGTACAACTTTTCTGTTTCTCCTTAAAATTTGTTCATGAATTTTAGGGTTCATTAGTGGATCTTACAACAGTTATAACTATGATAGTCTAATTGTGATTTTCTGTTTCCTGTATTCTTTCTACATGTGTTAATTGGGATTCTTTTTTAAGGAAGATTTGCCTCATTTCCCACATTTGTTTATTTATTCAATTGTTATATCAATAGAAACTCATTTTTTTTTCCCTTTTAGGTTATAATTTCATACTAACATAATTTACTTGTGGATTAAATTATTCCAGCTTTAGTTATTGGGCTCTTTTTGAGATTGGCTTATGTATCCTTTTGATAGGCTCCCATATTCCACCCTTTCTTCTGATTTTTTTCACTGTAAGATGTTCCAGGCTAATTTTGTACTTTCTCTTTCTTAGCTTCAGACTCAACCATTTCTTCAGGGAGCCCTGGTTCCTTTTGGAGAATGGTATTTGGAAACCAATATCTAGATGATAGATGTGCACATTACTATTGTATGGTTGCTGCTTCTAGTCTCTCAGTGGACAGAGCTAAGAAAAATATGTGTACCTACTAACTCATAAGAATAGACATACTCATGTTTAATTTAATTTTTGCTTTTGAGACAGGGTCTGGCTCTGTTGCGCAGGCTGTAGTGTAGTGGCATGATCATAGCTCACTGCAGCCTCAACCTCCTGGGTTCAAGCTTATTTTTCTCTCTCAGCCTCCCAGGTAGCTGGGACTACAGGCATGTGCCACTGTATTAGTCGGTTTTCACACTGCTGTTAAAGAAAATATCTGAGACTGGGCAATTTACAGAAGAAAGAAGTGTAATGGACTTACAGTTCCACATGGCTGCAGAGGCCTCACAATCATGGTGGAAGACAAGGAGGAGCAAGTCATATGTTACATGGATGGTGGCAGGCAGAGAGAAAGGTTGTGCTGGGAAACTCCGGTTTTTAAAACCATCAGATCTCATGGGACTTATTCACTATCATGAGAACAGCACTGAAAGCTCCCCACCACCCATGATTCAGTTATCTCCCCACCACGCCCATCCCATAACATGTAGGAATTATGGGAGCTAGTAGATGAGATTTGGGTGGGGACACAGGGCCAAACCATATCAGCCACTGTGCCCTGCTAATTTTTAAGAAATTATTTTTGGTAGAGATGGGGTCTTATTGTGTTGCCCAGCTGGTCCTGGGCACAAGCAGCCTTCGTGCCTTAGCCTCTCAAAGTGCTAGGATTACAGTTGTGAGCCACCATGCCCAGCCCGAATTTATTTCTTACTTATTTTTTAAAGTGTGACTTTAAATTGGGAGATAATTTTTTTTGAGATTTTTTTCTACATGAAAATCTTTCTATTAAATTTCCCCTTGATTGATAGTTTGGCTGCATAATAATTGAGTTTTAAAAGATTCCTATAATACTTCATCCTTGTTTTTAAAAATTGTGATCAGTGTCTCTGCCCTCCTTCTATTCAAATCTAAAACTCAGGACATTTTTTGTTTTTTATTTTTATTTTTTGAGAAGGAGTCTTATTCTCTCGCCCAGGCTGGAGTGCAGAGGCACAGTCTTGGCTCACGCCAACCTCCACCTCCCAGGTTCAAGCAATTCTGCTGCCTCAGCCTCCTGAGTAGCTGGGACTACAGGTGTGAATCACCATGCCCGGGTAATTTTTCTTTTTTTTTTTTTTTAAGTAGAGACGGGGTTTCACTTCATTGGTCAGGCTGATCTCAAACTCCTGACCTCAAGTGACCCTCCTACCTCAGCTTCCCAAAGTGCTGGGAATATAGGTGTGAGCCACTGCACCCAGCTGGGACATTTTTTAACTTTAGTGTTTTCTTTCTTTAATCTTATTTTTAAACTGCTTTCTTTCTGTTTTAAAAACTGTTTCCCCACCCTATATACATGTTTACCCATTTCTTTGCTCACTGTTGTTACTTGTGTTTCATTTCTTTTGTCTAGATTCAGTTTTCTTTCTGAATTACAGTTTTCAGTAATGTTTTCCTGGAGTGTCAGTGAGCGGTAAACTCTTTTTGTTGCTGTTGAAGAGTCTGCTGTTGTTGAGTTGCTAGAAAGTTTAGCATAGTTATTAAGAGCATGGGTTGTGGTATAAAACAGACTCTGAGTTCAAATTCTGGTTCTGTCATTTAGTAGTGGTAAGACTAGGTTAGTCACTTAACCACTCTACTTTAGTTCTGTCATTTATAACATGGGAAAGAAATGTGCCAATTTTATAGAGTTTGGAAGATTGAGATGATAAGAAAAATGTTTAGAATGGTGACTAGCATAAAGACAATACTCAGGTAACTATCAAGGTTATCTCTTTGTTTTTAACATGTTTCAGTCTTACTTAGCTGTAGATTTAATTCTGTTTATCCTGCATGGGCTTTATCGTATATTTTAATATAATATTGTTTTTCAGCAACTTGGGGGAATTCTTACTCATTAAGTTTTCAAATATTGTTTCCCTTCTTTTTCTTTCTGAATATCATTTATATATCATACTCTTAAAAAAATATTGCCATAACTTTACTTCTATGTTACATTTTGGATAATTTAATCTTCAGTTTACAGTTCATGTAGAAAACAGACAAACACAGATAGGGAAATCCTGAAAAAGAAGACTGCTAAGGAGTGAGTAGCCAATTAGATTTGAAGTATAACAATGCTACAATAATTGAAAATGTGGTATGGCTCATGAATTGATGGATAGGTAAGTGAAAAAGAATAGAAATTCCAGAAATAGCCTTAAATACATGTGGGAATTTAGTATTTTAATGAAGGTCGCCGTCTCACAATGCAGGGGAAATAATGGATTCAGTAAAACTGCTAGGAGAAACTGTTAGACATATTTTAAAAATCTAGATGTAGAATAGGCTTCTAAGTATGGTACAAGACCCAGAAGCCATCAAAGATTCATACATTCGTCTTTGCAAAAATAAATTTCTATATGCCAAAAACTGTCTGAAGCAAAGCCAGAAGTCACAGTTCAATCAGGAAGAATATTTGTAACTGATTGCAAATTAAGGCTGAATTCACCAATAAGCAGTTCTTTAAAGAAAATAAAATTCAGAAGTTAGTTATGCATACATAAAGAATATGGGCATACTTCATAGAAAAGGAAATAAAATGACACTTAAACATATTTTTAAAAGTTTGATCTTACTCATAAGAAAGAGACAGAGCTATACTGAAATACTTTTCTCCTATCAGGTTGGCATAGGTCTGTTACTCTTAATCCTGAGTGCGCAGTACAGTTACCTAAGAATCTTTAAAAATATGGATCCCAGTCTCCAGGCCAACTGACTTAGAGTCTCTCCAAGTATGTCATGGGGATTGGCATTTCTTAAAAGATCCCCAAGATAATTCCAACACGCTGCTAGCATTGAGAACTACTGGCATAGATTTAAAAGCTGGATAACATACTATGTTAGTGAGGTAGGGGGAAACTGTCCCTCTTGTGCATTACCATTGCATTATGTGTAAATTTTAACAACCTCTATGGTGGGAAATTGGCAGTGCCTATCAAAATTACAAATGCATGTACTCTTCGACCTAACAATTCCCTTCCAGGTATTTCTTTACAGATAGACTCACAAGGGTAATAAGATTACTCACTGTGCGAGATTCCTTTGTACTGGATTACTCACTGTACAAGATTATTTTGTACAAGATTACTCACTGTAGCATTGTTTGCAAAACAATACTGCAAAGAATCTAAATGTCCATTGGTAGGGAACTGTTCAAACACATTGTGGTAATCCATGCAATGGAGTACTGTGTGGCTGACAGAGCAGAAGAAAGGTCTTCATGTGCTGATGTGGAATGATTTCTGAAATGTTGAGTGATAAAAGGATGCAGAAATCCATATTTTGCTATCATTTATGTAAGGAGGAAGAAAATCTATCTGTATAGGTATAGTATCCTTTTGAAAGATGCACTAGAAATTGCTAGCATTATTTGTCTCTGAGAAGGGTAGCTGGATAGCTGGGGGTAGGAGCTGACAGGAGACTTTAAGTTGCATGGGTAGTAAGTGATAGAGCTGGGAGGTTTTGTTTATATATATACTTTAAGTTCTGAGGTACATGTGCAGAACCTGCAGGTTTGTTACATGGGTATACATGTGCCATGGTGGTTTGCTGCACCCATCACCCTGTCATCTACATTAGGTAATTCTCCTAATGCTATTCCTCCCCTATTCCCCAACCCCCTGCTATCCCTCCCCTAACCCCCTATCTCCCGACAGGCCCTGGTGTATGATGTTCCCCCTCCTTATGTCCATGTGTTTTCATTGTTCAATAACCAGTTATGAGTGAGAACATGCGGCATTTGTTTTCTGTTCTTGTGTCAGTTTGCTGAGAATAATGGTTTCCAGCTTCATCCATGCCCCTGCAAAGGACATGAACTCATCCTTTTTTATGTGTGCATAGTATTCCATGGTGTATATGTGCCACATTTTCTTTATTCAGTCTAACATTAGTGGCATTTGGGTTGGCTCCAAGTCTTTGCTATTGTGAACAGTGCTGCGGTAAACATACGTGTGCATGTGTCTTTATAATAGAATGATTTATAATCCTTTGGGTGTATACCCAGTAATAGGATTGCTGGGTCAAGTGATATTTCTAGTTCTAGATCCTTGAGTAATCGCCACACTGTCTTTCCACAATGGCTGAACTAATTTGCACTCAGAGTTGGGAAATTTAATATACCTCTTCAGGATTCTAAAATATATGGGTTTTCTTCCCTCCCCCCACTACAGATAAAAACTATATACTAGGATTTAAAATTTTGAAGGTCTATTAACTTTTCATTAATCAGATATCAGATATACTACTCATACATACCAGAAGCAGTGTTTATTATAGTTGAAGTTTCTTTAAAATGTAGTGCTTTGAGATATTTTCAAACTGTAATTGAAATGAATTGTTGCCTCCGATTTTATTTTTTAAAGCTCTAAACTAGTGGTCATATGCCATGTAGATTATGCAGTTTGCCTATGATTGCATTAATATTTTGGAGGAGAATCTTAGGGAAAACAGCTTTTGTCCCTTATAGGAATTTTAAGTAACTTTTATTTTTTATTTTTAAGGTTTCCATGGGTGAACTATCAAGATGGCAATCTCAACATTTCAATTCCAGTGTTTAGTATTCATGGCAATCATGATGATCCCACGGGGGTAATTATTGTTTTCTTACAGTTTGTTGGAATTTTGGAAATGATCAGTTTAGTTTGTGGAAAGCATGCCTCCCTTTTTTCCCATTGTGTAGTCAAATCAGGTCAAAAAGTCAAGTTGACTTTTCACATTCATGCAAGCTTTTATGCTGCTTTTTAGATTTTTTAAAAATGTGGAGTAAGAATTGGTGTATGAGCTATGCTTTTATTTCATTAGTGCTAATGTTAACAATAAGCAGCCAGGAGTAGGAGTGAACACCTAACATTTGTATATAGCTTTACAGTTTGCCAGTGTTTTCATAACTGTCTTATAAAATCTCACTTTTAGGAAATGATTGTTTCGTGAACATCTTTAAATCTAAATTAGATTATCTTACTACTTGTTTGGTATGAAAGTAAGACTAGAGATCCTACACTCAAAGTATCTTTTTGTTTTATCTGGTCATTAATATTATGAATCACTGATTATCTGCGGTCTTTTTTCCCAGGTTTTAAGAGGTTTGCTTAATATTACAAAGCATTTATCTCATGGCTGATTTTTACTTTTTGTGGCCAAGACATCATGATAAGTTTTGATGAGATGTTAACCTTGCATTTGGCCTGTGATTCCAGTTGCTGTATGCCATTTATAGTACAAAAAATGTAGCAAATACTTTTACTATTATAATTTTGTTTTGAGAAGACACTATCCTCATCTGTGTTTTTGTAAGTAGTATATGGAGTATGCTTTTAACAGGTGAGAGGATATTCATGCAGATACTTACTTTTATATACACACTAATATTCTTTGAACTTATTTTGTGTAGGCAGATGCACTGTGTGCCCTGGACATTTTAAGTTGTGCTGGATTTGTAAATCACTTTGGACGTTCAATGTCTGTGGAGAAGATAGACATTAGTCCGATTTTGCTTCAAAAAGGAAGCACAAAGATTGCGCTATATGGTTTAGGTAAGAGAGTTATATTTTACTATTTATGTCCATATATGATTCTTTAAACAATTGAGAAAAGAAATTTTGGAGTTATGTTGTGTCTGTTTGGAAAAAATGGGGCAAACCTTATTATTCTTTATTGGTGACTATAACAAATGATGGATGGTTTCGGTAAAAATTTTTGGAGAAAAAATGTTTTTTCTTACTATTTATTATTTTGAATTTTTTTTAGACTCAGATACAGAATCCTGAATGTTAGAATTATAGAATAATTAGCAAAACTGCATTTTGATATCTTGGAAGTCTTCATTGTACAATACAACTAGCTTATAATTTTGTCCAGCTTTCATAATACTTCTGCAAGTAGAAAAGCATCATGGTTATTTGTATTTTAGAGATAAGGAAAATGAAATCTGGGTGTTACATATGATTCTGCAAGTCATAGAACAGGAAGCGAAATATGCTTTCTTAAAAAAGCTATTAACAGTTGTTTTAATCACTGCAGTGTTAATGGGGATCATATCGCCAGAAAAATTGTCTTTCCTCCTCCATTCAGACTAAGGACAGATTCTATTATGCCCCAGTCACCACCAGAAGCACGTCTCTTCAGTCATTTATTTTCTCCCAAAATCTTATCTCATCCTGGTCTATTATACCTTCCTTAACTGGACTCTCTCTCCACCTTGCACCCCTCCATGTGCTCCAGCCCTTCTTTATAAATTCTAGAACTCTTTTTTTAATTATCAAATTCCTCATTATTACCAGTCTCTTCTCTGCATGTTGACTTCACTTTCTAACCTTCAGTGAAGCCCAGCTGGCCCCTGAGGTTCCTGTGTCCCATGCAGTTCTCTTACCCTTAGCTTTTGGACAGAAGTGGGGGATCTGTGTGCTCCGTGCTCCACCCACCACCTCTTCTGCCTGCAAACACCCCGTTCTCTTTAAGCTTATGCCACCTGGCTAAACTGTATTGCTTTTTCTCTCAGACTTTTTACCTACCTACCTATGATTAATTTTGCCATTGAGTTTCAACACTCAAGTAGATTAATCTTCTAGTGCCTTGGGCTTTGTGTGCCTTGACTTTTCTGTCTCCAGTTACATGTTCTGCATTCCACCCCAGCTATTTATTCTTGTAGAATTCTCCTTGGGACCTAGTCCTCTTCTGGCTCCCGGACTTCTACATTATTGGCTTTTCTTCTGATACCCTCTCTAATCAGTATATGAAATAGCAGCATTGTCCACCCTTTAATTCTGTAGTGTTAATTCTCCATCTTAGCATCCTGACTTTTTCTCCTTCTATAATATTTAATATTTATAATCATTTTGTTGACTTGTTTTTGTTAGTTTCGTTCACTAGATCAAGGTGAGCCTATGGAATCTGAGAACTGTTTGAAAGTCATTGAATTATTTTAAAAAACACCATATATTTTATTTAAAACAATATAAGGATATTGTTTTTAAATACACTTTTTATGATCCCTTTTAATATTTCTACACATGTTATAATGTATGTGTTAGATCAAAAGTATATAGAATTTATAACAAACAGATAGTGAAAAACAGTATTACTAGAAGTTTTAATAATAATTTAGGCATAGAAAACTCAGATTTTTATTCTACATTTTGTTGGTTTTGAATATATATATGCCTGAAGTGGAAAATGTTTTTCAAATGCAATTAACTGCTGTTATCAAAAACCTGGAACAGGCTAGGCACAGTGGCTCACACCTGTAATCCCAGCACAAGGCCAAGGCAGGTAGATCACTTGAGGTCAGGAGTTCAAGACCAGCCTGTCCAACGTGGTGAAATTCCATCTCTACTAAAAATGCAAAAATTAACCAGACATGGTGGCGCATGCCTGTAATCTCAGCAACTCAGGAGGCTGAGACACGAGAATTGCTTGAACCTAGAGGCGGAGGTTGCAGTGAGCCGAGATCATACCACTATACTCAATCCTGGGCAATAGAGTGAGACTCTCTCTCAAAAAAAAAAAAAAAAAAACCCAAAAAACAAACAAACACAAAAAACCCTGCAACAGCTAGGCATGGTGGCTTATGTCTGTAATCCCAGCACTTTCAGAGGCTGAGGCAAGAGGATTGCTTGAGCCCAGGAGTTTGAGGCCAGCCTGGACAATGTAACAAGACCCTCTCTCAATTAAAAAAAAAACAAAGATTAAAAAAAAAAGAACCTGAAACACACCCACTTATAAATGATTCCAGAATTCAGATATATATCTCAAGAGTAAAGTGGAATAGTTTGAGAAGCACATAATTTAGAAGCAAAATAGATTCATTTTTTTTAAGCCAAAGTAAGAAAACAATTTAAAAATAATGTAATGTCCATTTCAGGATCCATTCCAGATGAAAGGCTCTATCGAATGTTTGTCAATAAAAAAGTAACAATGTTGAGACCAAAAGAAGATGAGAACTCTTGGTTTAACTTATTTGTGATTCATCAGAACAGGTAAAAGTTTTCTCTGAAAAAGTTTGAGCTGAGTGCTGAGGTTCCAAATCTGTTTCTGAGCAGCTCACCTATTACAATGAAATGCCCTCAGTTTTTCAAGGTTGTCAGTGCAGAATCAGACAAAATGTAGATTTGCTTTGTGTGATTTTATTTTGATATTGTTTTTAGTATATATTAATACCTACAAGAGTATTTGTAACATATGGATAAGGCATACCATGAATACTTTTTAATTCAACAAAAAGGTAGAATCTTTTTGTTGAATTATCCATTCCTTTATCCCACTCCTTTTCCCAGATTCCACCTGCTTCCCCATATCCCAAAGGGAAGCATTATTAATTTTGAGTTAATCATTTCATTGCTTTTCCTTGCTGTTTAATCACATGTATACCCATAATTGTATTATGCTATATATTTTACAGCTAACTTACTTTAGCATTACATTACTGAGATTCATCCATTTTGATGCTTAGAAGTGTAATTTATTTTTACTGATGTGTACATTTATGCTTTGCCTCCTGTCAGTGAACAGTTTTTGCTTTTATAAACCTTGCTGTTATGAACATTCTTAGACATGTTTCCTTTTGCTTATATGCAAGTGTTCTTCCAGGAACAAATATAGCTAGATTAGCTTTCTTTTGTTATTAATCTGAAGAAGTTTAATCTGTTAGTAGGATATAGAATTGATTGAAAGGAAGACAGACTTGAAGAAGCAAGATTTATTATGTGATCACTGCAGTAAAAATGTGAGGTGGTGACAGTGATGACAGTGAAACAAATGGGAAGGTTACAGCTGAGAAGTTGTCAGGGAAGAACTCAATGGTTTTGGGCCTGATTATATAATTTATTACCGTTGTCCCTTGGTATCCACAGGGGTGTTGAGTCCAGGACCTAAAATCCTGGGATACTGCAATCCCTTGAATAAAATGATACAGTATTTGCATATGACCTACATATATCCTCCTGTGTACTTTAAATCACCTTTAGATTACTTATAATACCTAATACAGTGTAAATACTGTGTAAATAGTTGCTATACTATATTGCTTAAAAAATTTGTATTGTTTTTTATTGTTATTTTTTATTGTTTCTTTTTTCCTGAATATTTTTTATCTGTGGTTGGTTGAATCCATGAAACTGCCTATTCAGAGGGTCAACTATATTTACTGAACACATTTATTGAATGCAAACTACTCCATGCATTCAGTGAATGCAGAGCTTATGCTAAATACTCAGTAAAAGAAAGGGTTTAGGAGGCTGACTTGTGTTGCCTTGTGTAAGTTCTTGAATAAACTGTGAGTTTCAAAGGAGGAGCAGGTCAGAGTTTAGATATGTATGGTCTTCATATAACTTTGCACCATTGGGATTTGTTACTTTTGTAAAGCTTTCCAGTTCCGCCACTTTTTTTGTACTATGCCAAAGTAGGGATGATGAGTTGAAAGGAAAACTCATAAGTAATTCTAAGAATTTAAGCCAGAATGAAAGGCAGAATGGCAGCATTGGTAAGGGGGAATGGGTAGTCACCATATAATGTTGATTTTTCTCATTGCCCCCCCTCATCATTTGATTAAGGGGATGTATAACAGATTTCTCTGCTGTAAAGTTCCAATTTTCCACCTTTCAATTAATAAAAATTGTTTGGAAAATACTTTGAGACTATGCAAATACACTGTTTCACCTTAAACTTTTACCCACTAACTTTAGCATCTGTGGGTGATCTGCCTTCCAGTCATTAACACTGTCATATTTTAATTGTGAGTTTTGATTTCCTTCATTCTTTCTATATTTATTAATGGAATTCTTCTCTAAGGAAAATTTGACCCTTCTCTGTTTACTTATTTGTTTATGTCGTTATGGACTTGAAGATCCAGTACTATCAGCTTTTTAGTTGATACTTTTCCTCAGATTGTTCTAGCTTTGACCTTTGCATTCTCTTTTATGTTGGCTTCTGTGTCTTTTCAACATCTCTCCACCCTTTTGCGGGGTATGACCTTAGCTTTTTGACACCATAGGATGCTCTAGGCTCTTGTAATGGCAAAAATCACAATTACTTTTGCACCAACCTAATATTTTCCTACTTAGCTGTGGAGTCAGCCATTTCTCCAAGGAGCTCTGATTCTTTTTATTGCAGAGTGGTATTTAGAAACCCACAAATGGGTACCAGGTGTGCTTACTGCTACCAGGCTCAGCACTCTTAATGAACAGAGTTAAGGAAATTTATACATGTGTGTATAGTAACCCCATGCATACATACACGTCTATATATGTTTAAAAAACCGATGATAAGACTGATTCTTATCCAGCCCTACAAGGTCCATTTTTGTGTTTTCCATTTCCTTATTTGTGACTTCTTTGTCTAACAGAAGTCTGGATCTTATTATAAATATATATAATATATTTACTTATTTTTTCAATCCTGGTTTAATTACATTTCCAAACCTGGTATAATTTGAAGTTATAAAGTAATTTCAAAATTGTGAACTCATACTCCTGTGAAAAACAATTTTCCCAACTAAGTTACAATGTTTATGTAAGTTATTTTAGTCTTTAGCCCTTCTGTATTTAGTTGAAACATAATTTTACAAAGTTACTTAGCTCCTTTCTCCTCATCCCCTTCACTGTGGTTATGTGATTCTTTGATAATGCCATTAGATTCATTTGTCACCCTGTGCATCCTTAGTTACTTCTTTTGTTACTGCTTTCATAAGAGTTATTAAAAAAAGATTTTCTCAGATTGGGTGAGAATCTTGAGCTTTCTGCATTCTGCCTTATTTCGCGTTTATTTCTCTGTATTGACTGTTTTTTTCTCTTCTTTCAAAGAAAAAAAGTCTGCAGATGACTTTGTCATGCAAAATCTTTCAACAAGGATGTTATGATCCCTTCTAGGTCACAAATTACTGTCAGCCTACAAGTATCACCTCTCCTTCTTCCAGGGAAAGAGCCAGCAGTCAATGAAGACCCAATGGCATGATGCTGTATTTGGGAATTAGTCTGTTTTTCTTTAGTAGTTGTGATAATCTCATACCTTAGATGTATGTTTTTTACATAAAAACATTCTTAGATACACAAACCTGTATATTCTTTGATTTTATTTTCTGTCTTCCCTGCATTTATTCTGCTTAGCCTTTTTGTTCTTGCTGTTTTTTGAACTCACTGAACACACTCCCACTTTAGCACCATCTGCTCTTCTACTGCCTAGGAATTTCTCTCTTTGTGTACTGATGCTTCATCTCACTTCTCTGCTCATTTGTTGCTAGTCAGAGAGGGCTTTCTTGACTACTTGTGTATGTAGAGTAGTACGCTATTTCTGTGTCACTTTTTCCTTTATTTTTCTTTATAACACCTATCACTAACTGACAAGTTAAACATGTGCATACGTACACACATGCATATACATATTACACTGCAGATTGAGTATCCCTTATCTGAAATGCTTGGGACCAGAAGTGTTTAAGATTTTGGATTTTTTTGGATTTTGGAATATTTGCACATGTTTTAGAATATTTGCACATGTGTTGGGGATAGACCCCAAGTCTAAACATGAAATTTGTTTACATTTTATATATACCTTGTACACATGGCCTTAAGTTAATTTTATGCATGTTTTAAAATAATTTTGTGCATGAAACAAAGTTTGTGTTAAGTATTTATGTGTGGAATTTACCACTTGTGGTACCATGTTGGCACTTAAAATGTTCTGGATTTTGGATTTTCAGATTAGGGACTCAACCTGTATTGCTTGTTTCCCACACTGGAACAATGACTTTGTTCGCTGCTGTGTCTTCAATATCTAGAAGAAGCCTGGGGCATCTGACATAAAGTAGATAGTGTTTGGGTGACAGCATTTGTTGGGTGAATGAAAGAATATTGGTTTGGATTAAGTGAATGCTCAGTTGAAGTATGTGAACACTTTTACTTGAATTTCCAATGATGTAAGTTAATATTAGAGAATACTATCCCTTTTTGTCTTCCCTCAGCTTGCATTTCATGTATCTTTAAATAATAACTAATCTAAGATCATAGTTTGCAAATCATTTATTTAATATTTGATTTTGAAAACTCTTAGCGCTTATGTGAGATTGACATTTTTACTCCCATTAAATTTATTAGTTAAAAGATAATGTTAAGAAATTATTGGACACATTTATACACTTAACTCACTTTCATTTTCTGTATTTTTCTTTAGTATATGGTCAGGCTGATTTATAGATTTCTGTTACTGATAGAGTTCATGCTTTTCTGAGTAACCAAAGGGGGAGCTCCTTCCTATGTAAAACCTTTCATGATCTTCCTCCGAAGCTATAATTGACTACTTTGTCTTAGGGTTTCCACTTTCTGTGTCCTACAAGTTTGTAAAGCTCTTGAGGTCAGGAGTTAGTATTGATAACCTTTACATTCCCAATCCTGTGCACACTTTCTGGTACATAGAAGGATGGAATAAAAGCTTTAGTGAATGGAGAAAGAAAGATCTGTATAGACTTCACTAATATGAAATTTTTCTAATCACTGAATTTATATTTATTTTTCAAAATCTTGATACAGAAGTAAACATGGAAGTACTAACTTCATTCCAGAACAATTTTTGGATGACTTCATTGATCTTGTTATCTGGGGACATGAACATGAGTGTAAAATAGCTCCAACCAAAAATGAGCAACACCTGTTTTATATCTCACAACCTGGAAGCTCAGTGGTTACTTCTCTTTCCCCAGGAGAAGCTGTAAAAAAGTGAGTGATTGTTACATATTTTGCGCCAATTTTTAAGAAATCTTTGCTATAATAACTAATCATCTCATAGGTTTAAGGCTGATGTTAAGGTTACCGCTAACTGGCAGTATTGTTATTTATATGATAGATTTATTTTTGAAAGTTGATCATTCTATATTGTTTTTACAGATGTTAAGCCATTTGCAAAAAGAGAACATCCAATTGGTGTTATTTTGCTGCTCATTAGACAAATTCAACATGCACATTTTTATTATATTCCCGTGCTTTGTTGATGATTACTAATTTCACAAAGTTTATTTATAAAAAAATTCTCCTAAAACCATTTATTTGAAAATTTTCTGGTTATAAATGCAATACTATGGTATATATCATTTTAAAAAAATTTTGAGGGGAATGATGTGATTTTAAATAGTTAACACTGATTAAACTCAGTTTTTATTATGGGCTTTATCCTTTGAATCACTTGAGTTCTGATTGTGATAATGATAATAGGGTTAAGTCATATGGTCATAGGGTCTATTTTCATTGTTTTTTTTTCCTTCATGAGTCTACTGCAAAAATCATTTTGTTTATTTTGTGTACATGTATGTACATATACATAGGTATATAGGTGTAATACTATAGTTTACATATACTACCATCATAGTCCTGATAAAATTTTATTATACTTATTGTTACGTCTCTCTAGCCTTACAAGACTGACCAGACAAGAATAATAATGGATGACTCAATTTTACTCTGGGGAAGGAAAATGTCTACCATCTTTTCCTGTGATAATAACGTTAAGGTTAAATTACCAGAAACATTTGTTTTTAAGAGTATGATTTTATAAATGAACATTTTGTAGAGACTAGGAAGTATGATAGCTTTGATGTGCACATTTTCCTGAGAAAATTTACGCTGTGACTTGGTGTTCATTTCTCTCCATTTCAGACATGTTGGTTTGCTGCGGATTAAAGGGAGGAAGATGAATATGCAGAAAATTCCTCTTCACACAGTGCGACAGTTTTTCATGGAGGATATTGTTCTAGCTAATCATCCAGACATTTTTAACCCAGATAATCCTAAAGTAACCCAAGCCATACAAAGCTTCTGTTTGGGAGAAGGTAATTCTTTTTGATAAAATCAGTGAAATCTACTTTAGTTGAAGAATTATTCACCTTCAATTAAATAATTTTTAATAGAGTAGTGGGAAGCCTTTATATTGATTATAGTCTCATGAAGCCTATAAGGAACCACTGTTCTTCAGTGAATGTGTTTAATTGTGTCCACGGTATTTTTTAAAGTAATTGAGAGAGGGTAATACTGGATGTTAAAAAAATCTTTAATTAAATTCCTCTCCTAGTTTTTTTCTTCCTTTTCAAAAACATAATACATAATCTTTTCTCCTTTTTTTTTATTATACTTTAAGTACTGGGATACATGTGCAGAACATGCAGGTTTGTTACATAGGTATACAACGTGCCATGGTGGTTTGCTGCACCCATCAACCTGTCATCTACATTAGGTATTTCTCCTAATGCTATCCCTCCCCTAGCCTCCCCACCCCCTGACAGGCCCCGGTGTGTGATATTCCCCCTCCTATGTCCATGTGTTGTCATCGTTCAACTCTCACTTATGAGTGAGAACATGCAGTGTTTGATTTTTTGTTCCTGTGTTAGTTTGCTGAGAATGATGGTTTCTAGCTTCATCCAGGTTCCTGCATGAACTCATCCTTTTTTATGGCTGCATAGTATTCCACGGTGTATATGTGCCACATTTATGCAGTCTATCACTGATGGACATTTGGCTTGGTTCCAAGTCTCTGCTGTTGTGAATAGTGCTGCAGTAAACATATGTGTGCATGTGTCTTTATAATAATCTTTTGGGTATATACCCAGTAATGGAATTGGTGAGTCAAATGGAATTTCTATTTCTAGATTCTTGAGGAATTGCCACACTGTCTTCCACAATAGTTGAACTAATTTACACTCCTACCATCAGTGTAAAAACATTCCTGTTTCTCCACATCCTCTCCAGCATCTGTTGTTTCCTGACTTTTTAATGATCGCCATTCTAACTGGTGTGAGATGGCATCTCATTGTGGTTTTGATTTGCATTTCTCTAATGACCAGTGATGATGAGCTTTTTTACAAATGTTTGTTGACCACATAAATGTCTTCTTTTGAAAAGTGTCCGTTCATATCCTTTGCCCACTTTTTGATGGGGTTGTTTTTTCTTATAAATTTAAGTTCTTTTTAGATTCTGGATATTAGCCCTTTGTCAGATGGATAGATTGCAAAATTTTCTCCCATTCTGTAGGTTGCCTGTTTACTTTGATGGTAGTTTTTGTTTTGTTTTTTTTTTTTTTTGCTGTGCAGAAGCTCTTTAGTTTAATTACATTCCATTCGTCAATTTTGGCTTTTGTTGCCATTTCTTTTGGTGTTTTAGTCATGAAGTCTTTGCCTAGGCCTATGTCCTGAATGGTATTGTCTAGATTTTCTTCTAGGGTTTTTAGGGTTTTAGGTTTTAATGTTTAAGTCTTTAATCCATCTTGAGTTAATTTTTGTATAAGGTGTAAGGAAGGGGTCCAGTTTCAGTTTTCTGCATATGGCTAGCCAGTTTTCTCAATACCGTTTATTAAATAGGGAATCCTTTTCCCATTGCTTGTTTTTATCAGGTTTGTCAAAGATCAGATGGTTGTAGATGTGTGGTGTTCTTTCTGAGGCCTTGGTTCTGTTCAATTGGTCTGTATCTCTGTTTTGGTACCAGTACCATGCTGTTTTGATTACTGTAGCCTTGTAGTATAGTTTGAAGTCAGGTTGCGTGATGCCTCCAGCTTTGTTCTTTTTGCTTAAGAGTGTCGGCTATACCGGCTCCTTTTTGGTTCCATATGAAATTTAAAATTTTCTAATTCTGTGAAGAAAGTCAGTGGTATCTTGATGGGGATAGTATTGACTCTATAAATTACTTTGGACAGTATAGCCATTTTCACAATATTGATTCTTCCTTTCCATGAGCATGGAATGTTTTTCCACTTGTTTGTGTCCCCTTTTAATTTCCTTGAGCAGTGGTTTGTAGCTCTCCTTGAAGACGTCCTTCACATTCCTTATAAGTTGTATTCGTAGACATTTTATTCTCTTTGTAACTTTTGTGAATGGGAGTTCACTCATGATTTGGCTCTCTATTTGTCTATTATTGGTGTATAGGAATGCTTGTGATTTTTGCACATTGATTGTCTATTATTGGTGGATAGGAATAGTTGTGATTTTTGCATATTGATTTTGTATCCTGAAACCTTGCTGAAGCTTATCAGTTTCAGGAGATTTTGGGCTGAGATAATGGGGTTTTCTAAATATACAATCAAGTCATCTGCAAACAGAGACAGTTGGACTTCCTCTTTCCTATTTGACTACCCTTTATTTCTTACTCTTGCTTGATTACCCTGGCCAGAATTTCCAATACTATGTTGAGTAGGAGTGGTGAGAGAGGGCATCTTTATCTAGTGCCAGTTTTCAGATGGAATGATTCTGGCTTTTGCTCATTCAGTATGATATTGGCTGTCGGTCTGTTATAAATAGCTCTTATTATTTTGAGATCCATTCCATCAATACCACCTTGTTGAGGGTATTTAGCATGAAGGGGTGTTGAATTTTATTGAGGGCCTTTTCTGCATCTGTTGAGATAATCATGTGGTTTTTGTCATTGGTTTTGTTTATGTGATGAATTATGTTTATTGATTTGCGTATATTCAACCAGCCTTGCA
This sequence comes from Ateles fusciceps, assembly GCA_036589455.1. NCBI lineage: Eukaryota > Metazoa > Chordata > Mammalia > Primates > Atelidae > Ateles > Ateles fusciceps. The sequence continues at coordinate 7,699,020 of JAZHEH010002496.1, forward strand.
TCCCAGAGATGAAGCTGACTTGATAATGGTGGATAAGCTTTTTGATGTGCTGCTGTGTTTGGTTTGCCAATATTTTATTGAGGATTTTTGCATCGATGTTCATCAAGGATATTGGTCTGGAATTTTATTTTTTGATTGTGTCTCTGGGAGGTTTTGGTATCAGGTTGATGCTAGCCTCATAAAATAAGTTAGGGAGGATTCCCTCTTTCCATTGTTTGGAATAGTTTTAGAAGGAATGGTACCAGCTCCTCTTTGTACCTCTGGTAGTGTTCGGTTGTGAATCCTTCTGGTCCTGGGCTTTTCTTGGTTGGTAGGCTATTGATTACTGCCTCAATTTCAGACCTTGTTATTGATCTATTCAGAGATTTGACTTCTTCCTGGTTCAGTCTTGGGAGGGTGTATGTATCCAGGCATTTATCTATTTCTTCTAGATTTTCTAGTTTATTTGCATAGAGGTGCTTGTAGTATTCTCTGATGGTAGTTTGTATTTCTGTGGGATTAGTGGTAATATCCCCTTTATCATATTTTATCATGTCTATTTGAGTCTTGTCTTTTTTCTTCTTTATTAGACTGGCTAGCGGTCTATCTATTTTGTTAATCTTTTCAGAAAACCAGCTCTAGCATTCATTGATTTTTTTTGAAGGGTTTTTCATGTCTCTGTCTCCTTCAGTTCTGCTCTGATCTTAGTTATTTCTTGTCTTCTACTAGCATTTGAATTTATTTACTCCTGTTTCTCTAATTCTTTTAATTGTGATGCTAGGGTGTCGATTATAGATCCTTCCCACTTTCTTCGGAGGGCATTTAGTGCTGTAAATTTCCCTCTAAACACGCTTTTGCTGTTTCCCTGAGATTCTTGTATGTTGTATCTTTGTTCTCATTGGTTTCAAAGAACTAACTTATTTCTGCCTTAATTTTGTTGTATACCCAGTAGTCATTCAGGAACAGGTTGTTCAGTTTCCATGTAGTTGTGTGGTTTTGAGTGAGTTTCTTAATCTTGAGATCTAGTTTGATTGTACTGTAGTATGAGAGACTTTTATGATTAATGTTCTTTTGCATATGCTAAGAAATGTTTTACTTCCAATTATGTGGTCAATTTTAAAATAAGTGCAGTGTGTTGCTGAGAAGAATGTGTATTCTGTTGATTTGGGTTGGAGAGTTCTGTAAATGTCTATTAGGTCTGCTTGGTCCAGAGCTGAGTTCCAGTCCTGAATATCCTTGTTAATTTTCTGTCTCGTTGATCTGTCTAGTATTGACAGTGGAGTGTTAAAGTCTCCCACTATTATTGTGTGGGAGTCTAAGTCTCCTTGTATAGGTCTCTAAGAACTTTCTTTATAAATCTGGGTGCTCCTGTATTTGAGTGCATATATATTTAGGATAGTTAGCTCTTCTTGTTGTATTGATCCCTTTACCATTATATAATGCCCTTCTTTATCTTTTTTGTGTGTGTGTGTGACAGTCTTTCTCTGTCGCCAGGCTGGAGTGCAGTGGCATGATCTCGGCTCACTGCAGCCTCCATCTCCCAAATTCAAGCCCTCAGCCTCCCCAGTAGCTGGGATGATAGGCGCATGCCACCAAGCCCAACTAATTTTTGTATTTTTAGTAGAGATGAGGTTTCACCATGTTGGCCAGAATGGTCTTGATCTCTTTACCTTATGATCTGCCCACCTCGGCCTTCCTAAGTGCTGGGATTGCAGGCATGAGTCACAGCACTTGACATGGTCTTTTTTGATCTTCATTGGTTTAAAGTCTGTTTTATCAGAGACTAGGATTCCATCCCTTGCTTTATTTTGCTGTCCAATTGCTTGGTAAATGTTCCTTCATCCTTTTATTTTGAGCCTAGGTGTGTCTTTACACGTGAGATGGGTATCTTGAATATAGTGCATCGACGTGTCTGGACTCTTTATCCAATTTGCCAGTCTGTGTCTTTTAATTGGGGCATTTAGCCCATTTACATTATAGGTTAATATTGTTATGTGTGAATTTGAACCTGCCATTTTGATGCTAGCTGGTTATTTTGTCCGTCAGTTGATGCAGTTTCTTCATATGTCTTTGGTCTTTACAATTTGGTATGTTTTTGCAGTGGCTGGTATCGGCTTTTTCTTTCCATGTTTAGTGCTTTCTTCAGGAACTCTTGTAAGGCAGGCTTGGTGGTGGCAAAATGTCTCAGCTTTTGCTTGTCTGTAAAGGATTTTATTTCTCCTTTGCTTGTGAAGCTTAGTTTGGCTGGATATGAAATTCTGGGTTGAAAAATCTTTTCTTTAAGAGTGTTGAATATTGGCCCCCACTCTGTTCTGGCTTGTAGGGTTTCTGCAGAGAGATCTGCTGTTAGTCTGATGGGCTTCTCTTTGTGGGTAACCTGAACTTTTTCTCTGGTTTCCTATAACATTTTTTTCTTTCATTTCAACCTTGATGACTCTGACGATTATGTTTCTTGGGGTTGCTCTTCTCTAGGAGTATCTTTGTGGTGTTCTCTGTATTTCCTGAATTTGAATGTTGGCCTGTCTTGCTAGGTTGGGGGAATTTCTCCTGGATAGAATCCTGAAGAGTGTTTTCCAACTTGGTTCCATTCTTCCTGTCATTTTCAGGTACACCAAGCAAATCTAGGCTTGGTCTTTTCACATAGTCCCATATTTCTTGGAGGCTTTGTTTGTTCCTTTTCATTCTTTTTTCCCTAATCTTGTCTTCAAGTTTTATTTCATTAAGTTGATCTTCAGTCGCTGATACCCTTTCTTTTGCTTGATCAGTTTGGCTATTGATACTTGTGTATGCTTCACAAAGTTCTCATGCTGTGTTTTTAGCTCCATCAGGTCATTTATGTTCTTATCTAAACTGGTTATTCTAGTTAGCATTTCTTCTAACCTTTATTCAAGGTTCTTAGCTTCTTTGCATTGGGTTAGAAAATGCTCCTTTAGCTTGGAAGAGTTTGTTATTACCCACCTTCTGAAGCCTACTTCTTCAATTCGTCAAACTTATTCTCCATCCAGATTTGTTCCCTTGCTGGTGAGGCGTTGTGATCTTTTGGAGGAGAAGAGGCATTCTGATTTTTGGAATTTTCAACCTTTTTGTGCTGGGTTTTTCTTGTCTTCATGGATTTATCTACCTTTGATCTTTGATGTTGGTGACCTTTGGATGGGGTTTTTGTGTGGACATCCTTTTAGTTCATGTTGATGCTGTTTCTTTCTGTTAGTTTTCCTTCCTGCTGCAGGTCTGCTGGAGTTTTCTGGAAGTCCACTCCAGACCGTTTGCCTGGGTTTCACCAGCAGAGGCTGCAGAACAGCAGAGATTGCTGCCTGTTCCTTCCGGTGTCTGTTGACCCCTGCTGAGAGGTGTCTCCTAGTCAGAAGGCACGGGGGTTAGGGACCCACTTGGGGGAGGCAGTATGTTCCGTTCAATTGCCGTGCTGGGAGATCTGCTGTTCTCTTCAGAGCTGGCAGGCAGCAATGTTTAAGTCTGCTGAAGCTGTGCCCATAGCTGCCCCTTTCCCCAGGTGCTCTGTCCCAGGGTAATGGGAGTTTTATCTATAAGCCCCTGACTGGGGCTGCTGCCTTTCTTTTAGAGATAGAGATGCCCTGCCCAGAGAGGAGGAATCTAGAGAGGCAGTCCGGGTATAGCAACTTTGCCAAGTTGTGGTGGCCTCTGCCCAGTTTAAACTTCCAGATAGGTCTGTTTACACTATGAGGGGAAAACCACCTACTCAAGCCTAAGTAATGGCAGACGCCCCTACCCCTACCAAGCTCAAGTGTCCCAGGTCAACTCCAGACTGCTATGCTGGCAGCAAGAATTTCAAGTCAGTGGATCTTAGCTTGTTGGGCTCTGTGGGGGGTGGGATCTGCTGAGCTAGACCACTTGGCTCCCTGGCTTCAGCCCCTTTTCCAGGGAGTGAACAGTTCTGTCTTGATGGCGTTGCAGGTGCCACTGGGGTATGAAAAAAACTCCTGCAGCTAGCTCAGTATCTGCCGAAATGGCTGCCCAATTTTGTGCTTGAAACCCAGACCCTGGTGGTATAGGCACCCAGGGGTATCTCCTGGTCTGCAGGTTACAAAGACCTTGGGAAAAACATAGTATCTGGGCTGGAGTGCACCATTCGTCGCAGCACAGTCCCTCACGGCTTCCCTTGGCTAGAGGAGGGAGTTTCCCGACCCCTTCCGCTTCCTGGATGTAGCAGTGCCCCAACCTGCTTCTGCCTGCCCTCCGTGGGCTGCATCCACAGTCTAAACAGCCCCAGTGAGATGAGCTGGGTACCTCAGTTGGAAATGCAGAAATCACCCGCTTTCTGTGTTGATCTTGCTGGGAGCTGCCGACTGTAGCTGTTGCTATTCGGCCATCTTGAGAAATATCCTTTTCTCCTTTTTATCTTGATTTGATGATTTGTTCATTTTATTTGTGAAAGCAGGCAGTGACTTTGATTGAGAAATGAGAGAATATTGTGTGTGGGAAAAGCCTTAGCCTCTATTAATCTGTATTAGGCATCCCTTTTGCCCTGAAAGCTACCCCAAATAAAATGTGAAAAATATGTTTGCTATGCACCCTCTGGCTGCAAAGTAAGTCCCAAACCTCCCTCTCTATGCATATTGCCGCCCCTAAATCTCTGTAGAAAATCGAGCCACTACTGAGGTTGGGTAGATGAATGCATTTAATAATAATACGTGGGTTGACAGCTTACTTTAGTACCATTTGCTGACACTCAGTTCTTGCTCTCTGTCAGCTGTCCTACTTTATGTTTTATTTTCATGAAAAATCATGTAATATAGTAACAATGATAATAATTATGCCCAGTGATATTTACTGACTTACTGTATGTGAGGTGCACCGTTGACAGCATTTAATCTAGCCAACAATGCTATATGTGGGTAGGTTCTACCATCTATAGTTTATAGGAACTGAACCTTAGATAAGGTGACTCATTCAGTGTCACAGCCTTTTGAGCAATGTGTAGCTCACGTAGCTAAAGTGTATGCTGGTTTCAAGATGATTGACTCCAGAAACTCAAATGTAGGTTAAAATTCCCAAACCCCCCTAAATCCAATCTCTCAAGCCAGAGAGATAGAAAATGCATTAATTGCTTTTGCACTGATTGATCCAGGTCTGAGTCATGTGCCCTTCCCTGGAGTCAGCCTAGGGTTTCTCAACCTTGGCTTAGTTGACATTTTTAACTAAGAGTTCTTTGTTGTGGGAGGCAGTTCTGTGCACTATGGGATGTTAGCAGTATTTTCTATAGTCTGTACCCACTAGATGCCAATAGTACCCCTTCTAACTGGTCATGACAATCAAAAATGTTTACAGACCTTGCCAAATGTCTTTAGAGAAGCAAAATCACCCCCTGGTTGAGGTCCACTGGATGAACTTCTTCTAAATTCTGTGGGCTTTGGTAACACGAATCCAGATGCTGGTGACATAAAAATAATAGAGGTTCATTTTAAACACCAGAGGTGCATATAACTCTGTTTTCTCTGTATTTTATGTACATTTCTATTATTGTACTTTGTTAAGTTATATTATTATTTATAAGCATGTGAATCTCTTCTGAACTGTGAGGACAGGCCTCGTATCTTTCTTTTCTGTCTCAGCACTTGACCTAGTACCTGGCAAAAAGATGCTCTGTAAATGCTTATTGAATTGAAATAATTGACCTAGGAGATCTTGTTCTTATAGATCTCCTCTGTGCTGTCTGGTATGGTAGTCACTAGCACATGTGGCTATTTACATACTATTAATTAAATTTAAATTTAAAATTTAGTTTCTCACTTGTGCTACCCACATTTCAAGTACTTTATATCTACATAACCATATTGAATATGCACATATAAAAAATCATTGCAGAAAGTTATTTTAGACTTCATTGTTACAGATAATTTAAAGGACAAGATTATAAAATCTTAGATGTGAAAGAAATCTGAGGACAAAAGCAGTCTTTCTGTATTGTTCTTGAGATCAGAACCAAGTTATAAGAAGGCAGTTTTAGTTCCAACAAGAACTTCCTAAGAACTAGAATTGTTCAACTATGAAGCTGGCCATCTGAAGATAGCTAATCACTGTGCACACAACAATTTGTGAAAAGAATCTAATACTGTCTCCTTGTAACTTGGTCTTCCCCTTACGAACAATATAGAACAAGTGCTTTTGTCTTCAGATCTCTTACAAGTCTAAGATGTTATTATGTTGTGCTCTCAGAGTATGAGATAACTCCAGATATTTGAAAACATCAGTGTTCTTTTACGTTGAACTCTTCCAAAATAAATAGTCCGGAGTCCTTGCTTATAGATCCCTAAATATTCTGGTGAGTCTCCCATGGATCATATGACTGAAAAACTAGACTGACTTGGTTTTAATTTGGTAAGATGAGGAAAGCCTTCTTGAAACATGAGTAGAAAATTGAAACATGAGTAGTAATATTTTAAATTTGATTCTAAAATAGAGATTGAAAAATTATTAAGAACTTTCATGAAAGAAAAACATTAAGAAATAGTAGAAATAGCATTACAAGAAGGTATATTTTAAAAGGTGTCATAAATGACCTAAGAAATAAAGATGATTATGTAGTTCAGGAAAATTCCTGTGATTGTAAGCTGCTCTTCAGGCAAGTTAAACTAAATTTACCACTTTGTTTTTTAATCTTTCTAAAAATTTTGAGATTGAAGAAATGCTTGAAAATGCTGAACGGGCAACGTCTGGGTAATTCACGCCAGCCAGAGAAGCCTCTTGTACGACTACGAGTAAGTCCTATTTATACAAATTGAACATTATTAATTTTCATAGCACAGTTATGTACAGTTTACATGGTTTCTTCTAAAAGTAGTGAGGAGAGTGCTCGTAATAAGATGAGCAATCACCATTGGAGACAAAAACAAAGGTATAAGGATTTGAGTTAATCACAGTTTAAGTGATAGGTTTGGTAACTTATTTTTCTCATTTTCTTAATAATTTGTTGTTATGTTTAATAGACTGGCTGAGCTCTCTGACTTCATCTTTAACTATTCTCCTCTACTCAGTTCATTACAGGCACTCTGGCCTTCTTGCAGTTTCTCGGGCATATGGAACCTGCTCTTATCTCCCTTTAGTCTGCTCCCATATCACCTCACTGAGGCCCCACCATCAAGATTGCAGCCCCTACCTTTTTTCTGGTGCTTCTGATTTCACTTACCTTCTTCTGCTTCCGCTTTTCTTCTTATTTTTTTCCTGTAACACATCCTTCTAATCTACTTTGTACAATTTATTTCTTTTGGTTATTGTTTGGATTGTTTCCTGTACCTATAAATCTGCTTATCCTTTCTGTCGTGTTAAAGAAACACAACAGATGTCTTCTTTGCCACTATGCTTTTCCCTTTCGTAACACCTACCCCGTCTTGCTTACTCTCTTTCAAAGCCCCTAAAAGTATATAACCTATAGCTCTCATCTGACTTTCTCTTCCTCGGTTCACTGTAACCAAGGCTCTGATTTCATAGCCAGTGGAAAAGATTATGTTTAATTGTTAAATCCAATAGATCGTGTCTCATCTTGCTGAATTACTCTTGGGCATTCTCTGAATTATCTGTATCCCTTCCTATCTCATAGTTAGCCCTCTTTTCAGTCTAGGCATACAGCTTTAATGACCACCAATAGAGTGATGACTTCTAAGTCTTTATGTAGACCTCCTTGTCGTTCTGTATCTGCAGGGGCCCCCTAAAGCTTGGTACTGAGGAGTGTAGTCTTTAGACCAGCAGTGTTATTGTCACCTGGGAAATTTTTAAAAATGTAGAGTCTCAGGCCCTGCATCAGACCCACTGTATTATAACAAAAATCTCCAAGAAATGTATATGTTCATTAAAATTTGAGAAGTCCTGGAATGTAGACTGTGGAGGTAAAGAGTACAATCTAGAGGCAGACTTCCTGAGCTTCATTCTGGCCCAACCACCAGTTGTATGACCTCAAGCAACTGCATCTCTCATCCCTTGGTTTGCATTAGGTTGGTGCAAAAGTTTTTGCAGGTTTTGTCATTGAAAGTAATGGCAAAAACTGCAGTTACTTCTGCACCACCCTAATGCTTCATAATTTATGAGATCTAAATGGATTAAATAGTGTCTGGTACACAGTAGGTAAATCTGGTCCCTTTTCTTTATCCCACTGTCACTGGTGTAGTGAAGCCTTTATTAATGCTTCCTGGCCTATTGCTGCAGCCTCCTACCTGGACCCTGCCTCCGGTTTCCTTCTCTCTCCACACTATTGCCAAAATGCTCTTTATAAAACACAGTTTTGCATGTCTTTTCTGCTAAAAATAACTTAATTATTCCCTAGCACTAACAGGAAAAAGTCTAAACTTTTTAGGGTAGCATTCATGGGTCTACGTGATCTGCTAAACCAAACATTTTAGCTCCTCCTTTTCCTCCCATCACATCCTGAACTGCAGTCTCATTGGACCAAAAGCGTCTATTTCCTGGGTGCAGTGGAGTGTATTTCACTGGAACCTTTGTCCATGTGATCCTGCTGCATGGAACATACTTCTCTCCTACTTTCTTTATATCTTCTTCAGTACCCACCTAAAGCCTCCCTCTTTAAAGAAGCCTTTCTTGACCTCCCCCACAGTACATGCTTCTTCCTTTGTGTCCTCATTCAACTTTGTACATACCTTTTATAGCACCACTCACATTCTGCTTGCAGTGATCCGTTGACATGTTTGTCTTCCCAGTCAGCTTGTGAATTTCTTGACAGCCAGGATTGTGTTTGTTTGTTGTTATATCCCTGGCTCTGAGCAGCATATCTAGAACATTGAGGATATCTGGTAAACTTGTTAATTACCAAACATTTATATATGAGGAGTTTGAGAGGGAGACCCAATAGCTTTAGCATTTAGTATTTTCTCTTTATAGCATGGTAGCTGTAGTGATGGTCTGGGTGAGGCCAGGTGCAGTGGCTCATGCCTGTAATCCCAGCGCTTTTGGGAGGCCTAGGCATCTGAATCATCTGAGGTCAGGAGTTCGAGACCAGCATGGGCAACATGGTGAAACCCCGTCTTTACTAAAAATACAAAAATTAGCCAGGTATGCTGGCATAGCGCCTGTAATCTCAACTACTTGGGAGGCTGAAGCATGATAATCACTTGAACCCAGGAGGTGGAGGTTGCATTGAGCCAAGATTGCACCATTGCACTCCAGCCTGCGCAACAGAGCGAGACTCCATCTCAGAAAAAGAAAAGAAGAGATGGTCTGGGTAATACAAAAATAATTACTATAAGGGAATCACATAGTTCTCTTCACCATGGCAAAATATCCCTATTTTCTCATCTTTGTCTGCCTTGTAGCATTAGAACTAACTAGACTTAAATAGAAAATTGGCATTTCTTTTCCTAAGCATGATAAATTACAAATTTATTCATAAAACAGCACATATTGTCATATAAGTAATATTACAATACTGCATTGTACTGACTAAAGGACATTCATGGATTCATTGGATAAATCCTATTGAGTACCTTCTGTTTTGGATGCTGCAGGATACAGGGACAATAAAACAGATGAGATTTTGAATTTGTAGAGCTTACAGGAGGTAGAGGTGTGAAGAGAGACATAATACATAAATAACAAATAAATGAAGAAAAACACCTTAGCAGATAGTGATGATGAGTGAAAGTGGGAGCACTTTAGTTAGGGAGCTCTCTGGATAAGCTGTGAGGTGGTGCAGTGCTGGTCTCTAGAGAATACTTTGAGAACAGCTAGTTTAGGAGAACATATCTCTGAGAAAGAAAGGTGGTATTTCTCTTTGTAAAGGCCTGTTTACCACTATAGTCTTCTGTAGAAAGAGCCTACCTTGAGAGAAATTGTCAGTTTCAGTGAGATACCATATCTTGAAGGTAATCATTTCTCAAGGCTCGCAGATGTCATTCTTCTTACCTGGATTTTCTGAGCATTCATCTTTCTGTAGTGTGAAGGCATATCTCTAATATGATAGACCAATTTACTAATGCATCTAGGGCTAGTATTTTATTTTAGTATTTGTTTGTTTTAAAAGTTCAGGAGATTGTGTAGAAATTCTGTCTCCTTTTCAAATGGTTTGCGTGGTAGGTACCTAGACTATTAGTGTTATACATAATCATTCTGCATTGTGGAAATTATTGCCATACCTTGATTCTGTCCAACAAAGTATTTTGCTTATGCTTATGAACTTTTCAAGTGTTAGTTTCTCAGTAGGATAAATGATATAGCTCCATCATGATCTATTGTAGAAAATTAATTCATAAATTTGAAAGTATCAAGCATAAACACTGAATACTGAAGGATTAGTGTGTTTCTTAAAAATTGGCAAATTGTTGTTTTCCTAGTCTTCATAGCTTATTCTGTGTTTTCAGGTGGACTATAGTGGAGGTTTTGAACCTTTCAGTGTTCTTCGCTTTAGCCAGAAATTTGTGGATCGGGTAGCTAATCCAAAAGACGTTATCCATTTCTTCAGGCATAGAGAACAAAAGGAAAAAACAGGTAAGCTAGTTGTTTTTACAGGTTAAAAAATGCTCTTACAGGATTTGTGAATGAATCTTTAGTAGAAACTGTAACATAATAATGAAAGATGTCTTTATATGATTGTAATGTCTTAAACAAATAAACTGACAGTTGGAATAATTAAGTCTCTTGTCTTCTAAAAATTACATAGCAATCATCTTAAACCTGTGGATATCAATAAAGAAATGGAAGACTTTCTCTGTAAATATTGTGTTTTTTTTAAACAGTCCTGCTAAGTAATAACACAGACTTTAGAGATTTACTGCTCAAAACAAATATGTATTACTTAGTATATATTATTAATGTTCAGAAAATGTACTCTCAATTTTTGCATTATTAAGTATTTTGACCTTCAAGTATACAGTGATTTAGGACAACTTCAGACTTTGGAAATAAGAGTTGTTTTATAATTTGATATTTCTGATGATCCAGGTAATTAATTTCCAATTAAATTTCACAAAAACTAATTCCCCTTTTTTTAGCATTTGTAAAACAGGGTCACAGCCAGGCATGGTGGCTCACGCCTGTAATCTCAGCACTTTGGGAGGCCGAGGCGGGCTGCTCATGAGATCAGGAGTTCGAGACCAGCCTGACCAACATGGTGAAACACCATCTCTACTAAAAATACAAAAATTAGCTGGGCATGCTGGCACACGTCTGTAATCCTAGCTACTCAGGAGGTTGAGGCAGGAGAATCCGTTGACTCTGGGAGGTGGAGGTTGCAGTGAGCTGAGATTATGCCACTGCACTCCAGCTTGGGTGACAGAGTGAGACTCTGTCTCAAAAAAAAAAAAAAGGTCATCTGACTGAAATAGTGCTTTTTCATAAGAAGTACTGTACATATGAAATATACAGACTCTTATTAGAGTTATTGAGTCAGAGAATTTTTATAGAAATGTATGGCTCTTGTTTACAAGTAAGCTACCTAGCTTTTTATGAGCCTAAATTTAATGGGCTTCTATTTTTGCTGTCAAATTGTAATCAGATATTGGGTATGCTATGAATTCAACCTGAAATAATCATTCATATATTCAAGTAGTGCTCCTATAATACTGCTTTAGGAGGGGGAAATCCGTATTAGAGAATTATACTTTTGTGTTATAATTAGTTGTTTCTTGATAATGGTTTATTTCCATTATGCATCTGTATCAATGGCTTGAAATTTTATGGGTATAACGTTTAGAGGAAAAAAGAATACACAACTAGAATATACAAATATCTTTCAAGAGTTTCATCTGTAGTGAGTTTTGTTCTAGCGATTTCTAAAATTTTGTGTAAACCCAAGTTGCTCAACGGAAACAATGGCATTTTTGTGCGTTTTATTGAAAGCATTTTCTGTTGCTTTGCCAGTTCTGCTGCTTAACTACACCATGCAAATTACTAAACCTCTACTAAGTTTTCTCATCTCTAAAATCAGGCTAAGAAGTATCCTGGTCTCACAGGATTGGTGTGAGGATTAGATGATACACTGTGTGTGAATGTTCTTAACATAGTGTCTGGCATAGTAAAATGTAGTAATCATATTTATTTAGTGATATTAATTCTCCTGCTTTGAAATTCAAAAGAGATTTTTGTTCACCTGTCCACCATTTGGCAAGAAAAACAGTGAACACTGTGTCTCTTTCCCTCCTAGTTCTTTTCTGCCTGAATTTTTTTTTCTCCCTGTTTTGCTCCGTGAATCTTAATCATTCTGCAAGTCTTGATTCAAATGACAGCTGCATTTGATACCTATACATGATTTTCTGCCTTCTTTGAGAAGAATTAATTGCTTTCTCCTCTATGTGTTATATTCTTGGGAGCACTTATCACCTTGTATTATAGTCATTTTTCTTATGGGCAGGGATTCTATCTTTTCATCATTGGGTTTTTAACACTTGCAGACACTTGACATTCATTTACCTGACAAGGGTTATTGACAGAGCAAATACTGGACTCCGTGCTTCCTAACTTCATACCTAATGCTCTTTCTAGTTTATGTGTACTGGTTTTGAGACAATCATCTTGCTTAGTAATGCAGCAGAAGTACATTAAACATACTTCCTCTTTGTCTCACAGGATGTTTAAAAGATATGTGCTCAAGGGCTGAGATTTAGTTAAATTAATAATTTTAACTGTTAAATCAGGGGACATTGTTAAGTGAAAGTGGCTTGTTGTATATTGAGCTATGAGTACATGGTCGTGACTACTATTTGTAGTAGTGTTTTGTGCTACTACCTTGACCCATCGCAAGGCACCAGCAGATACCCATGATGGCTTTTTCATCATCAGTGTAGCAATGATGGCAGACAGCAAAAAGGCAAATAACATCTTAGGATTATTATGAAAGTATTTTTGACATTATTAGTCCTGAAAGGGACTTGAGGACCTCCAGAAGTCTATGCTTCACCCAGTGAGAACGGCTACAAGAGATCTTTTACCTGGAATATGGACAAGGAATACTGACTGTAGGGAAAAGGCCATGGCTATTAACAAAAATGGCTTGTTTTGCCTCAAAATTTACCATGTTGAGCAAGCTGGCGGTTGGTAAAGTTTGGCCTTACCTTCTCCATTGACAACTTGGAATGAGTTTGGCCACTTTAACATTATGATAGAAGGTTTTTTTTTGATATACTGCTTTTTTTCTAGGAGAAGAGATCAACTTTGGGAAACTTATCACAAAACCTTCTTCAGAAGGAACAACTTTAAGGGTAGAAGATCTTGTAAAACAGTATTTTCAAACCGCAGAGAAGGTAATATTCTTACAGTTCACATTTTGAATAATGGCTACCTCATAGTAACAGATTTTAGTATAGGATATGTTTAGTTGGTAGTTTAGACAAAATGAATCCTCAAAATGTTTCTATGAAGTAAGTAGGGTGACAATTACATTCATTTGCAGTTGCTGCACATCAGGGAAAATTATTAATACTGTTATTAATATAGCTGTTATTGTTGATGTTATTCTGTCTCTCTGTTGCAATTATTAAACTAAATGAATAATTTTAACTGTTAAATCAGGGACATCCGTAAGGGAAACTTAGAAGTGAGTAGGGTGACAATTCATTTGTAGTTGCTGCACATCAAAAAAAAATTAGTGTTTAATTAATGTTAGCTATGAATACCATTATTAACATAACTGTTATTGTTGATGTTGTTATTCTCTTACTTTATTTTGTGTCCCTGTTGCAAAGGTCTCAATCCAGATTTAGTTTTCTCATATTTGGATGTAATTAGAATTCTGCAAACAAAGACAGCCACATGATGGTGAAGCCACTGAAACTTTGTGTCATGAGTATATGCCACTCTAAGATCCTCGGGTTGTATTAGTTTCCTGTTGGTGCTGAAACAGATTTCCACAAACTTAGTGGTTTAAAACAACACAAATTTGTTATCTTACAGTCGTGTAGGTCAGAAATTTTACACAGGACTGAAATCAAGGTTTTGGCATGACTGTCTTCCATTTTGGAGGCTCTAAGGGAGAATCCATTTCCTTACCTTTTCCAGTTTCTAGAGGTACCTCCTTCATTCCTTGGCTCTTGGTCCCCTTTTATCTTCAAATCCTGTAATGTTGTATCTCTGTAACCATTTCCCCCGCAGTTATTTTTCCTTCCAGCTCCCATCTGCCTCCGTCTTCTGCTTTTCAGGACCCTTGTGATTCCACTGGGCCCACTTGGATAGTCTCTGATAATCTCCCTATTTTACAGACAACTGATTAGCACTCTTAGTTCCTCTTTGCCATGTATTCACAGGTTCCAGAGATTAAGAAGTGGACATCTTTATGGTGTTTTTATTTTGCCTACCACACTGGTTAATTTCATTGTTAATCATAGCTGCCATTTTTGGACTCAGTATCCCAGCCATCAGGCCTCTACCTTTCACCAGTCCTGTATTTTTTTCCCGTATTTTTTTCCCTGATAACATATTCAGTAATTTTCCTTGCAGTATAGGTGCTATTTCTGCATCCAGTGATTTGTATGTCTCTTACAGAATGTGCAGCTCTCACTACTAACTGAAAGAGGGATGGGAGAAGCAGTACAAGAATTTGTGGACAAGGAGGAGAAAGATGCCATTGAGGAATTAGTGAAATACCAGTTGGAAAAAACACAGCGATTTCTTAAAGAACGTCACATTGATGCCCTAGAAGACAAAATCGATGAGGAGGTAAGTAACTAATTTGAGTATCTAGGTCTATTTAAATATTCTCTATTTAAGAGTAGCTCTGAGATTTTTTTTCTGGTAAATCACTATTTAACCTTTCTGATTTGTTTGGTTTTCATATCTATAAAATTGAAATGATGAAATGAAGATTAAATTAGAAAATGAAGAAAATGCCTACAACAGAGCCTTGCATATGGTTGGTACTAAATATGTGTTTTGTTCCCCGTGGATAGTATCATCTCTTGAAGATCCTGAAAAGGCTTTAAAATGAACTTGTAGGATGGTAATTTCTGTTCATTTTAATTTTTTAGTAAGTTTTAACTGAGATCTTGAATTTCATCTAGAAAATTTTTGCTAACCAAGAAACAGTGGAATAATCACAGGAAAAGCTGTCTGGACTTAAAATCATAGAAATTTTAAATGTTTGCATATCACATTGTCAAGAAACAAAAGATACTGACATGAGGAAAATATTTGTATGTGGGCAGAAAAAGGTTAATATTCTTAATATGATATTAATGAGCTCTTAGGAATCTTGAAAATAATGAAACATTTTGATAGAATAATGAACAGAGGACATGAATAGGTGGTTCATAAAAGAAATATAAATGGCTAATAAGCATATGAAAATGGTGTTTAGCCTAGGATAATCAAAGAAACTCAAATACATCTTTTGTTTGTCAAATTGGCAGCAATTTGAGAAAATAGTATCTAGCACACTGCTGGTAGGAGCATAACATTTGAACAGCTTTACTGAAAAGCAGTTTGGCAGTGTATATTAAGAGACTTAAGTTTTGCCCTTTAACTCAGCCTGGGAAATTTCCATACAAAGAGATAGAGATTTGTGTATGGAATGATTCATCTTAGTGTTGTTTGTAGTGGGGGAATAATTGGAAATGGATACAATAAATGTTGGCACGTATACCATATAAAATTTTACACAGTGCTTAAAAATAACATTTTGGAAGAACATGAGAAGATATTTCTAAGATAATGTTAAGTGGGAAAAGAATTTCAAAGATGAAAAACCATGAATAGTATGATCTCAGTTATTTTTATTTTATATGTAATTGTGTATGTTTATGTAAATAAAGAAAATATCCCAGATATATTATCAACAGTTATGTCAAGGTAGTTGTATTACAGGGAATCACTTTCTCTATTTCCCTAATTCCCCCTAAGCAGAAGAATAAAACAGTATCATTTAAAAGAAAACAAACTCGTTCCCTTATTTTAGTGCTTTTGGTTAAAATGGTTCTCTTAAAGCCTTATGGTGTCAATGTGTAACTAATATTATTTAATGCCAAGTACTTCCAGAGGTAGGACAGGCAGTTTGCACTCTTAAAACCATTCACTCTAAGACTCTGGATGTGTAGGGTTTGCCAATTTATAGCGTAAATATATTTCTCAGGTACCTACCAGAAATAAAGCATGACCATCCCCAGCTGGAGTGACATTATGACTCCTGAACAGCAAACTGTGTGCGTGGTGCGTGCGTGTGGGAGAGTGTGTGTGTGTGTGTGTGTGTGTGTGTGTGTGTGTGTATGTATGTGTGTGTCATGGTTGCTCTGGACCAGACCAACTGAGCAGCAAAGAGTGTGTGTGGTGTGTGTGTGTGAGGGGAGTGTGTTTGTGTGTGGGTGTGTGTATATGGTGTGTGCGTATGGGTGTGTGTGTGTGTGTATGTGTGTGTCATGGTTGCTCTGGACCAGACCAACTGTGTTCAAAATCAAAACGCTTATTAGCTGTGTACCCATTATTGAGTTATCTAAACCCACCAATCCCTCAGTATCCTCATCTGAGGATAAAATGGTGATGATAATAGGTCCTCCTTCAAGATTGCTGTAAGCATTAAAAGAATTAATCCCTGTAAAATTCTTAGAATACCGTCTGACCCCGAGGGCCTGTTCATTGTTTTTACTCTGACTCTCATTTCTCTTCTGTGAATGGCTTAGCACCTTTGGTATGCTACATATCACCTAGGGCAGTATTACATACTATGTCATCTTTTAAAATATTTTTATTTTGTGTTTTTCCTCTACCAATCATAACAAACAGGCTGTTATTTCTTTCAGCTTAAGAAACAAACAAAACTCTCAATCCCATTTTCCTTTACTGCTCTGTTTCTTTGTTCCTCTTCTAGAGGAGCATCGCTTCAAAGAGTTTTCTTTATTTTTGCTGCCTCATTCGTCTCTCTCCTTTTCTCTTAAATCTATCTACTCAGTATTTTGATCCCATCATTCCGGTGACGTTGCTCTTGTCAAGGTCACCAGTGACTGCGATTGCTAAATCCACTGTCGGTTTTTATCTTACATCTCACTCAGCCTTCTCTTGAAACATGTTATTTACTGGATTTCAAGATACCAGACCCTTCTTGTTTTCTTCCTGCCTCACTGGCTGCATATTTTCAGTGTCTTTCGTTGATTCCTCTAATTGCTCCAGCCTCTTACATTGGAGTCTTATTTGCTGTTCCCTCTCTCATGTATACACTCGATCATAGATTTCATGAGAGCAGGTTTTTGTCTGTTTTGTTAATAACCGTATTCTCAGTTTCTATGATAGTGCATGGCACATAGAAGGTGCTCAGTAAGTATGTGCTGAGTAGATTTTTAAATAAATGGGCTTGTCTCTAACTACCTAGCTGTATATTAAGAACCTTGTGAACAGGAACCATTAAATAAGAACCAGGTACCATGCTTAGCAAACCTTCAGGAGTTGACTATTAATAAAAATGGATATTTAGGGGCTACCCACTTCAGATCCCATTTCATAGAGCCTCCTGGATGTCTTGCAGCCAGGTGCACAAGAGTCATTTGCAATGTCATAAATATTTCAAGCCTTGTCAAGGAGATATTTTTGTTTTCAACTAATTTTACTGAAGTGTAACACCCATGGGGTATTAGAATTTTGCCTCTGCAGTCTGAAAGACTTTTAGTGATGTGAAACATTTTGACAGGAGGTAATATAATTTTGCTTCAGGTCAATATGAGTTTTTTTTAAGAGTATATTCTGCATTTTTAATATAAGTAATTGGAAAGATATAATTTATTTACTCTTTTGTGAGACAGATTGTTAAATTTCCAAGTTTTATGTTACAACATAAAGTGTTTCTTAATTGTAACCCCTTGTTTTATATTTACGTAACTGGAATAAGCAACATGTTTGTGATTTACTCTGTCATGATCTAGGTACGTCGTTTCAGAGAAAGCAGACAAAAAAATACTAATGAAGAAGATGATGAAGTCCGTGAGGTAATTATTCTGCTATAAATTCCTATGTTTATATGTCAATTCCTTAAATTAGAATAACTAGTAGGTTTATTTAGAATAGTCAGTCCTTAGGTTTGGTGGTTTGGAGTGTGCTAGGGTTGGCTTAGGATAGCTGCCTTTGACTGATTTCAGTTCAGCCTACAAATATTCTGCTCATTGCTCTTTTTTTCCCTTTTACCCTTGTCTAAAACCTGTTTAGCAGGTGCAGTGGCTCACACCTATAGTCCTGGCTAATTGAGAGGCTAAGGTGGTAGGGGATTGCTTGAGCCCAGGAGTTCAAGGCTGTATTATGATTGTACCATTGCACTCTAGCATGGGCAACAGAGCAAGACACTGTCTTTAAAATAAATAAATAAAAATAAATAAAACCTATTTAATCTTATGCATGTGGGGATATATACAGCGAAAGCCCCTATTACTCAAAATAATATCTAATTGTTACCAGAGCATCTTATAGATAAAATCTTATGTTACTGAGTTGATATTATTTTGGGCAAAAAAGAAGCTTAAAGTGTTTTGGTTACCAATGTTAACCATGAGTAAGCGAGCATGGATAAATAGTTTCTGTTATCTATTCTAAAATATTGAAATTAGCTTAAGCACCATCATCACTGTCTTGTCAGTCTCACTGCAGGGTTGAAACTACAAGTTAGCAACTCTTCATTTAAATTTGGGACCTCTACCTGGTACTTGGTGAATTTATGATTGAAATGTATTTTCTTATTTTCTAATTGTCCTTAGTGTTTTATGATTGCTATCTAGTATTTAAAAGTTATCTTACAAATTATGTACTGTTAGTTTTGTCTTGATTGCGTTTATTCAGCAGGCATTTTGCATAGTCCCTGTTATGGGTTAGATATTCTGCTTTATATTAGGACTGTACATATAAAAAAGCTATGGTCTGTATCCACAAGATTTTCTCAATTTAGTAGGTAAGAGACGTGTGTAAAGAAGATGTTTATTGAATTACTTTTCCTAGGTGCCCGTTTTATAAATGAGCAGACAGAACAGACTCAAGGTCATGTAGTCGGGCTAGAATTTGAACATACTTTTGACTCCAAGTCTAGACTTTTCTATCCTGTGTCCTATCAACATTTTAGATTATTATGATATTGATTCAGTGCATTGCAAATGAATGGTTTTCTAAAAATGAAAAACTTCTAAAACTGTCATGCAGCACATCACCACTATATCTTTTACAGGTTGTTTTTTGGAAGCTAAGGAAAAGAAGTTATAGATTAGAAATGCCTTAACACATTTATTTTATTTATATTCATCTTATAAGGCACACTTAAAATAGAAATAGTTTGCCAAATTGCAAGAATAAATGCCAGGAAGAAGTGATTCCTGGTTCTCAAATATCTGGCTTAAATTTGATTAACCATTTCAATTTAACAGGGTACAGCAATGTTTCTTTACGTTTGAATGAGTTCTTTATGTGTGAAACCACAAACCTCAGTTTTTCATTAAGCTTTTAAAGGAGTAAGAGTGAACATCTTATACAAGGAAGGTAGGAGAGGCAGTGACAAATTTCAAATGGGAGTTTTACAGAAGAAACAACTTATGAGTTCAGATATTCAGCTATATTTTAACGTTAAAATGTAATCGGGGCTTCCTAGGTAATTTTTCAGCATGCCATAGGATGTTATAATTTTTTTCATTTTCGGCTTACTATTTAGAACTTAGGAAATGGAGTCTGGCATGCTACCAAGCTGTAATTCACAGCTTTGCAGAATCATATGACTTGGAATATGAATCCTAACACCATGCTTAAATTACTTAAACAGACAAACAGGAGTATTAGCTCTTCTATTTGGAGAAAAAACATTATGCCTTAAAGTGTTTTAGGCCAGGCATTGTGGCTCACCTGTAATCCCAGCACTTTGGGATACATACACATACTAATATAAGCATATTTAGGGTTTTTGACACATAAAGAAAATATGTACTTATTCCTCAGGCTTGTTTGTTTAAATCAGGAATAAAATTGGTGAATTACATGGCTCTGTATTTATGCAGATAAATACTTGGATATTTTCTTTCTTTTTTCTATTAGTATAGTGAATTATATTTATATCTTATTATATATGTCTATATATCTTATTATCAGCCCATCCTGGTATCACTTTGTAAACTCCCTGGTTATGGATATACTGGTCTTTCCATATGCTTCTGGAGTCCCTCTCTTTGCTTTCTTCATCATAAATAATATTCTGTAATTTTCTTTTTGTGCATGAAGTTCTTTGTCAGTACTGTGTCATATTGGTGTTATCATTGTGAAAACAATTTGGAAGCTGTCTTTCTGTATGCTCTGGCACTATTGAAATAGCAGTGGGCTTATCTGTTTTTTGAAAGTTTGGTAGAATTTACCTGTGAAACATTCTGATTATGGTTCTTTTTTAGGAGTATTCTTCTTTTAATAATTTTCTCAAAATTTTCTTTGATAATTGTTTTGTTGAACCTATGTTTCTTTTTTTAGTACCAGTTTCTGCACTCTGCACATCGCTAGCCAGTTTTCCCAACACCATTTATTAAACAGGGAATCCTTTCCCCCATTACTTGTTTTTGTCAGGTTTGTCAAAGATCAGATGGTTGTAGATGTGTGGTGTTGCCTCTGAGGCCTCTGTTCTGTTCCATTGGTCTATATCTCTGTTTTGGTACCAGTACCATATTGTTTTGATTACTGTAGCCTTGTAGCATAGTTTGAAGTCAGGTAGCTTGACACCTCCAGCTTTGTTCTTTTTGCTTAGAATTGACTTGGCTATGTGGTCTCTCTTTTGGTTCCATGTGAAGTTTAAGGTGGTTTTTTCCAGTTCTGTGAAGAGGGTCATGGGTAGCTTGATGGGGATAGCGTTGAATCTGTAAATTACTTTGGGTAGTATGGCCATTTTCACGATACTGATTCTTCCTAACCGTGAGCATGGATTGTTTTCCATCTGTTTATGTCCTCTCTTATTTCTTTGAGCAGTGGTTTGTAGTTCTCCTTGAAGAGATCCTTTACATCCTTTGTTAGTTGTATTCCTAGGTATTTTATTCTCTTTGTAGCAATTGTGAATGGCAGTTCGTTCTTGATTTGGCTCTCTTTAAGTCTGTTACTGGTGTATAGCAATGCTTGTGATTTTTGCACATTGATATTGTATCCTGAGACTTTGCTAAAGTTGCTTATCAGTTTAAGGAGATTTTCGGCTGAGACAATGGGGTCTTGTAAATATACAATCATGTCATCTGCAAATAGAGACAATTTGACTTCTTCCTTTCCTAATTGAATACCCTTTATTTTTTTTTCTTGCCTGCTTGCTCTGGCTAGAACTTCCAATACTATATTGAATTCGAGTGGTGAGAGAGGACATCTTTGTCTAGTGCCAGATTTCAAAGGGAATGCTTCCATTTTTGCCCATTCAGTATGATATTGGCTGTGAGTTTGTAAATAGCTTTCACTACTTTGAGATACGTTCCATCGATACCTAGTTTATTGAGAGTTTTTAGCATAAAGGGCTATTGAATTTTGTCGAAGCCCTTCTCTTATCTATTGAGATAATCATGTGGTTTTTGTCTTTGGTTCTGTTTTTGTGGTGAATTACATTTATAGACTTGCATGTGTGGAACCAGCCTTGCATCCCCGGGATGAAGCCTACTTGATCATGAGGGATAAGCTTTTTGATGTGCTGTTGCAATCAGTTTACCAGTATTTTACTGAAGATTTTTGCATCTACGTTCATCATGGATATTGGCCTGAAGTTTTCTTTTTTTGTTGAGTCTCTGCCTGGTTTTGGTATTAGGATGATGTTGGTCTCATAAAATGATTTGGGAAGGATTCCCTCTTTTGGATTGTTTGCAATAGTTTCAGAAGGAGTGGTACCAGCTCTTCTTTGTAGGTCTGGTAGAATTCATCTGTGAACCCATCTGGACCTGGGCTTTTTTTGGTTGGTAGGCTATTAATTGCTGCCTCAACTTCAGCCCTTGTTATTGGTCTATTCAGCGTTTCAACTTCTTCCGGGTTTAGGCTTGGGAGGGTGCAAGTGTCCAGGAATTTATACATTTCTTCCAGGTTTACTGATTTATGTGCGTAGAGTTGTTTGTAGTAATCTCTGATGGTAGTGTGTGTTTCTGTGGAATCAGTGGTGATACCCCCTTTATCCTTTTTATTGCATCTATTTGATTCTTCTCTCTTTCTTTTATTAATCTGGCTAGTGTTCTATTTTGTTGATCTTTTCAGAAAATCAGCTCCTGGATTTATTAATTTTTTGAAGGGTTTTTTGTGTCTCTATCTCCTTCGGTTCTGCTCCGATCTTAGTTGTTTCTTGTCTTCTGCTAGCTTTTGAGTTTTTTTGATCTTGCTCCTATAGCTCTTTCAATTTTGATGACAGGGTGTCAATTTTAGATCTTTCCTTGCTTCTCATGTGGGCATTTATTGCTATAAATTTTCCTCTAGACCCTGCTTTAAATGTGTCCCAGAGATTCTGGTACATTGTGTCTTTGTTCTTGTTGGTTTTGAAGAACATCTTTATTTCTGCCTTCATTTCATTGTTTATCCAGTGGACATTCAGGAGCCAGTTGTTCAGTTTCCATGAAGTTCTGCGGTTGTGATTTAGTTTCTAATTCTGAGTTCTAATTTGATTGCACTGTGGTCTGAGAGACTGTTTGTTATGATTTCTGTTCTTTAGCATTTGCTGAGGAATGATTTACTTCCAATTATGTGGTCAGTTTTAGAGTAGGTGTGATGTGGTGCTGAGAATAATGTACATTCTGTGGATTTGGGGTAGAGAGTTCTGTAGATGTCTATAAGTTTTGCTTGGTCCAGATCTGAGTTCAAGTCCTGGATATCCTTGTTAATTTCCTGTCTCATTGATCTAATACTGACAGTGGAGTGTTAAAGTCTCCCACTATTATTGTGTGGGAGTCTAAGTCTCTCTGTAGGTCATTAAGAACTTGCTTTATGTATCTGGGTGCTCCTGTATTGGGTGCGTATATATTTGGGAGCATTAGCTCTTCTTGTTGCATTGATCCTTTTACCATTATGTAATGCCCTTCTTTGTCTCTTTTGATCTTTGTTGGTTTAAAGTCTGTTTTATCAGAGACTAGGATTGCAGCTCCTGCTTTTTTTGCTCTCTATTTGCTTGGTAAATCTTCCTCCATCCCTTTATTTTGAGCCTGTGTGTATCCTTGCACATGAGATGGGT
Organism: Ateles fusciceps; assembly: GCA_036589455.1. Classification (NCBI taxonomy): domain Eukaryota; kingdom Metazoa; phylum Chordata; class Mammalia; order Primates; family Atelidae; genus Ateles; species Ateles fusciceps. The sequence continues at coordinate 7,722,073 of JAZHEH010002496.1, forward strand.
TTCCTGGATACAGCAAACTGATGGGTTTTGACTTTTATCCAATTTGCCAGTCTGTGTCTTTTGATTGGGGCTTTTAACCCATTTACGTTGAAGGTTAATATTGTTATGTGTGAATTTGATCCAATTTGATCCAACCAGCTGCCATTTTGATGCTAGCTGGTTGTTTTGCCCATTAGTTGACACAGTTTCTTCATTGTGTCAGTGCTCTTTACCATTTGGTACGTTTTTGGAGTGCCTGGTACTGGTTGTTCCTTTCTGTTTAGTGCTTCTTTCAGGGGCTCTTGTAAGGCAGGCCTGGTAGTGATGAAATCTCTCAGCAATTGCTTGTTCATAAAGGGTTTTATTTCTCCTTCACTTATGAAGCTTAGTTTGGCTGGATACGAAATTCTAGGTTGAAAGTTCTTTTCTTAAGGATGTTGAATATTGGCCCCCACTCTCTTCTGGCTTGTAGGGTTTCTGCTGAGAGGTCCGCTCTGAGTCTGATGGGCTTCCCTTTTGGGTAACCCGCCCTTTTTCTCTTGCTGCCCTTAGCATTGTTGCCTTCATTTAAACTCTGGTGAAACTGACGATTATGTGCCTTGGGTTTGCTCTTCTTGAGGAATATCTTTGTGGTGTTCTCTGTGTTTCCTGGACTTGAATATTGGCCTGCCTTGCTAGGTTGGGGGAAGTTCTCCTGGATAATATCCTGAAGAGTGTTTTCCAGCTTGGATTCATTCCCTCCGTCACATTCAGGTACACCTATCAAACATAGATTAGGTATTTTCACATAATCCCATATTTCTTGGAGCCTTTTTTCTATTTTTGTACTTTGTTAAGAGACAGGTTCTGGCCATGTTGCCCAGGCTGGTCTCTACCTCCTGATCTTAAGCAGTCCACCCACCTTGGCTTCCCAAAGTGCTGGGATCATAGGCGTGAGCCACCGTTCCCAGTCCTTAATTCTCTTCAGCATATATTTGTAAGACATTGCTGCTCATGTTTTTTCTGATTACAAAAGTAATTTTTTAGAAAAAGCATTTTATAGAAAATATATAATATTCAAGAACGGAAAACAGAGGCAGCCTAAAATTTTACTGCCCAGAGATAACAGGTATTTTTTTGTAATTTTTTTCCTTGTTATTTACTAGGAGCCTATTCTCAAAAGTAGCTCAAATGATAATAGCCTGTTGTGGTCAAATGTGGTATTGAATTAGGGATGATTGCCAGTATTCCTTCCAGTTCTTAAAGTTTTAATTCTGCGAGATTTTATTTTTCTTGGTAAACCTTTTCAAAGGGTCTCATTTTGCAGGTAGGGTGGTAGATTGATCTGACAGATAATAGGCATTAAATTTGATTGGTGGGGAGGTTCTCCTTTACACATATATAAATATATTTGTTTTTATTTTTTGAGACAGGGTCTCTCTCTGTCACCCAGGCTGGGGTGGAGTGGTGTGATTATAGCTCACTGCAGCCTCTGTCTCCTCAGCTTAAGTGATCCTCTTGCCTCAGTCTCCTGTGTAGCAGGGACTACAGGTGCACGCCACCATGCCTGGCTAAGTTTTGTATTTTTTTTTTTTGTAGAGACGGTGTTTCTCCATTTTGCCCAGGCTTGTCTTGAATTCTTGGGCACAAGGCATCCTCCTGCCTCAGCCTCCCAGTGTTCTGGGATTACAGGCGTGAACAACCTTGCCAGCCTCCTTTATCTTTTTATAGCATGATTAGTTCATCTCAGTGCGTAAATTAGTTATTTGTAGGATAGTGCATTATCTGCTTGTGTATACTTTCTCCTTCTTCTCCCTTTTAGGCTATGAACAGGGCCAGAGCACTCAGATCTCAGTCAGAAGAGTCTGCTTCTGCCTTTAGTGCTGATGACCTTATGAGTATAGGTTTAGCAGAACAGATGGCTGATGATTCTGATGATAGTATCTCAGGAGCAGCCAGCAAAGGAAGAGGCCGAGGAAGAGGTCGAAGAGGAGGAAGAGGGCAGAATTCAGCATCTAGAGGAGTGTCTCAAAGAGGAAGAGGTAAGCGCTGAGTTTAGTCATATGCACATTCAGACTTGGCAGTTGAGTGGAAAATACAGAATTAGATCTCATCAGAATTGAATTATAAGTTTTTAATTCTAAAACATGGTTCTTTAAAAATCTATTTTTGTAATATATAAAGACAGTCTTTAAGGCAGTTCTCACGTGTGCCTTTTACTTAAATAAATTTTGAATGGCCACATGCACTTAGGGTTTTAATTGTTTTTAATACATACCTTATAAAAGCTTCACTGTGTTTGTCACACAGTACCTTTTGGTTACATTTTATGTCATATGTGTTCTCATACGTACAAAGTAATAGGCAAATATGAGTTGTTAAAGAAAGTAGTTAGCTAAAAGCCTTTGGCAACAGGAAGAAAACTCAGATCATAAAATTATTATTTTTATTGCGGTCATGAGATACAAATACCCACATGCTTATCAAATATCTTGATCAAGTCAGTTTAAGAAGGAAAACTGCCTCCAATTTGATTTCTAAAAGTAGTCATTAACATTCTCATCATTGTGTTTACTGTGAGACTATTGTCATTGAATAGTTCAAGCCAATAGAAATTGGTCATTCAGTGACTTTCTCACACATTATGTCAATTCATTTCTAAGGATTAAAAAATTTTTTTATTAAATATGTATCCATAGGAATTTTAAGCTGGTGAAATGAATAGTAATTTGGTTTAAAATCTCCAGGGGAGAGAAATCTCTGTCTTTTAATGATGATTATTTTCACTATTCTTACGTTTACAAAATTTTTCCTTAAAATTTTTTACTTTTATTTTTATTTTCTTACTATATTTTTTTAGATGGAGTCTTGTTCTGTCACCAGGCTAGAGTGCAGTGGTGCAATCTCAGCTCACTGCAACTCCGCCTCCTAGGTTCAAGCAGTTTTCCTGCTTCAGCCTCCCAAGTAGCTGGTATTACAGGTGCACACCGTCATGCCTGGTTAATTTTTGTATTTTTAGTAGAGATGGAGTTTCACCATATCGGCCAGGCTGGTCTTGAACTCCTGACTTCAAGTGATCCTCCTGCCTCGGCTTCCCAAAGTGCTGAGATTACAGGAGTAAGCCACCACGCCCGGCCTATTTGCTTACATTTTAGTTGGTAAATATTAACTAAAATGTGGCCTAAAAGAATTTTCAGTCTCTGAAAATTGGTCAGACTCTAGATGTTTGTTCTTATATATATGTCTGGCTTTTTACAGACAAACTGTTTGACATAAGTCTATTTAGCTTCCATTTTTTGGTGTTTTGTGAAATAAACCTTAGCTGTTGATACAATTGTACATTGACTGTTCATTATTCTGAAAGCAGGCACTGGTCTGGAGACTTCTACTCGTAGCAGAAACTCAAAGACCACTGTGTCAGCATCTAGAAATATGTCTATTATAGATGGTGAGTATAGACTGCAAGTGATTATTTATAAATTCCAATATTAGGTAATCCCCATTAGTACCCCTTATTTGTGTTGCCATCATTAGGAAGTTAAAAGGGCAATTAGGATCACAGGATAAATTGTTTTTTAAAAGATCTTTATTATACATTAGACTTACTGAAGAGAGTAAGCTTTTAAAATTATGTTTTATAATTTCTTACTTTTAGACAAATGTTGTTGTTGTTTCTCTTTGACAGAGAGATCCTGGAAACATAGGAAAGTGAATTAGTTGGTCACTGTATGGACAGTAGTCGAAAGAGAGAGGAACGGCATGTGCTGTTTCCTTGCTTCCCCCTTGCTGCTGTGTCAGTCTCTGCTTTCCATATAGAGAAGTCATGTGACCTACATTTAAGAGAAATTATGGCTAGGCTCTTGGAATTAATTTGTATATATTCCATGGTCTAAAAATTGGCGTCAACTTAAGGGGATCTGTTTAACTATTTTTGATATTATAAATTATGAGATTACCCTAAAATGTTAGTCATATTTACAAAAAGTATGTGTTAAGTGGTGGTATATTTTTTTACTTAGCATTTAGAATATATTCATATGTATTTTATTTATATTATCCTATTAGTTATTTTTGGTTATTGTCTCACTTTTATAATTGTGAACATTAATTTATTAAATATAATTATAATATTTACAATCTTATAGCTGGGGTTAATTTTTGACACACTGGGGGAGCTGAACTAAGTCTCAGAAGATGAAGTTTATCAAGGGTAAATACAAACTCTATTTATATCCAAAAGGACAGCTGCACAAATAGAGTGAGAGGTATGTGAGTTTAACAGCAACCGAGGTGAAAAAGACTTAGGTCAGTAAGAGTTATGCAGGCAGACCCAACTGTTCATATCTACTGATGTCTTAAACAGTATTAATAGAAATAAATAGTATAAAATAAATAAACAGTATTAATGGAAATAATGAGTCTTGCAGGGGTGTCCAAGGGAGAGAATGCAGTCATGGGTTCTTAGTTTCTCTTTCTGGTTGGACCAGTAAAGTCCCTTTCTTATCCCTCCTTTCCTCGTATCACTAGTGACAGCAACTAAAAACCGTGGCATCAGGTTGCTAAAAACCTAAAACAAAATAAAACAGAACAACAACAACAACAAAATGAGGTGGGTTGGACAAGCTTGCACAGCAAGGAAGTTCTCCCTGTGTACTAAATTGGACATATCATGCCAAGAATACTGTACTCCTCTTTGGAATTATATTTCAAGGAGACTATCAACTATATATGATCATTCAGAAGAGATACCAAATAATATAAAAAATGATTGGCTACTGCCTCACCCAGGAAGTGCATCTGGATGGAGGATCAGGGGACTCTTCCCCCTCCGGTACTCCAGTTTAGATACTGTGCTTCTCCCATGGCCTTTGCAACCCACAAACAAGGAGATCCCCACCGGGCTGAAAAGCGCCACAAGTTACTAGCACAGATCTGAGCAGCAGCTCCAGTCTGCGCCACAGGTTGTCCGTACAGATGTGAGCAGATGCTTTGACTAGCACCAAGAGCGCCTGTGGGATGGAACTCCCGCTCCCCAGAAGAGAGGGAACTGAAAGCAGGGAGACAGGTGATATGGCTTGGTGGATCCCACCCCCACAAAGACTAGCAGACTGAAGCCTTCTTGCTTGAGAGTTTCACAGCCAGCACATCAGTTAAAGCTCAACCCAAGACAATTGAGCTCGTTGAGGAGAAGGGCATCTGCCATAGCTGATCTTACCTGTGTAAACAAAAGCCAAAGAAAGCTTACACAGCAGCTGGACTGAGCCTGTGGCAGACCAGCAGTGCCTCTGCAGGAAGACAAGGGACAGACTGCCTCCTCAAGCGACTAACCAACCCCTGTGTAACCAAAAACATGCCACATACAGAACTCTGGCTGACAACTGGCAGTTACCCTTCTGGGCTGAAGCTACCAGAGGAAGATCAGGCAGTGATACTTGCTGTTCTGCAGCCCCCACGGGTGATTCCCAGGCAAGCGAGGTCTGGAGTGGACCTCCAGCAGTCCTACAGCAGAGGGGCCTGACTGTTAGAAGGAAAACTAAAAAACAAAAAGAAATAGCTTCACCATCAACAGAAAGGACGTCCACTCAGAGACCCCATCCGAAATCACCAACTTCAAGGATCAAAGGTAGATAACTCCAAGAAGATGGAAGAAACCAGTGCAAAAAGGATGAAATCATCAAAGACGAGAACACTTCTCCTCCAAGAGATTACAACTCCTCACCATCAAGAGAACAAAACAGGATGGAGAATAAGTTTGATGAACAACAGACGCAGGCTTCAGATGGTGGGTAATAACAAACTATTCTGAGCTAAAAAGAGCATGTTCTAACCCAATGCAAAGAAATTAAAAACCTTGAAAAAAGGTTAGATGAAATTCTAACTAGAATAACAAGCTTAGAGAAGAACATAAATGACTTAATGGAGATGAAAAATACAGCATGAGAACTTTGCAAAACATGCGCAAGTTTCAATAGCCAAACTCGATCAAGCAGGAGAGAAGATATCAGAGATTGAAGGTCAACTCAATGAAATAAAACGAGAAGGCAAGATTAGAGGAAAAAAGAGTGAAAATAAATGAACAAACCTCCGAGAAATATGGGATTATGGGAAAAGACCTAATCTGTGCTTAATTGGTGTACCTGAATGTGACGGGGAGAATGAATCCAACCTGGAAAACACTTCCGGATATTATCCATGAAAACATTCCCAGCCTAGCAAGGCAGACTAACATTCAAGTCCAGGAAATACAGAGAACACCAGAAGATATTCCTCAAGAAGAGCAACACCAAGGCACATAATCATCAGGTTCACCAGAGTTGAAATGAAGGAAAAAATGGTAAGGGCAACCAGAGAGAAAGGTCAGGTCACCCACAAAGGGCAGCCCATCAGACTCACAGCAGATCTCTCTGCAGAAACCCTACAAGCCAGAAGAGAGTGAGGGCCAATATTCAACATCCTTAAAGAAATGAGCTTTCAACCCAATATCTCATATCCAGCCAAACCAAGCTTCATAAGTGAAGGAGAAATAAAATCCTTTATGGACAAGCAATTGCTGAGAGATTTTGTAACCAGCAGACCTGCCTTACAAGATCTCCTGAAAGAAGCACTAAACAGAAAGGAACAACCAGTACCAGCCACTCCAAAAACGTACCAAATGGTAAAGACCAACAACACAGTGAAGAAACTGCATTAACTAATGGGCAAAACAACCAGCTAGCATCAAAATGGCAGGATCAGATTCACACATAACAATATTAATGTTAAATGTAAACAGCCTAAATGCCCTAATCAAAAGACACAGACTGGCAAACTGGACAAAAAGTCAGGATCCATCGGTGTGCTGTATTCAGGAGACCCATCTCATGTGCAGAGACACACATAGACTCAAAATAAAGGGATGGAGGAAGATTTACCAAGCAAATGGAGAGCAAAAAAAAAGCAGGAGTTGCAGTCCTAGTCTCTGATGAAACAGACTTTAAACCCACAAAGATCAAAACAGACAAAGAAGGGTATTACATAATGGTAAAGGAGAGCTAATGATCCTAAATATATATGCCCCCAATACAGGAGCACCCAGATACATAAAGCAAGTTCTTAATGACCTACAAAGAGACTTAGACTCCCACATATTAATGGCGGGAGACTTTAAAACCCTACTGTCAATATTTAAACAGATCAATGAGACAGAAAATTAACAAGCATATCTAGGACTTGAACTCAGATCTGGACCAAGAAGACCTAATAGACATCTACAGAAATCTCCGCCCAAATCCACAGAATATACATTCTTCTCAGCACCACATCGCACTTACTCTAAAATTGACCACGGAATTGGAAGTAAATCACTCATCAGCAAATGCAAAAGAACGGAAATCATAACAGACAGTCTCTCAGACCACAGTGCAATCATATTAGAACTCAGGATTAGAAACTCACTCAAAAGTGCACAACTACATGGAAACTGAACAATTTGCTCCTGAATGACGAATGGATAAACAATGAAATGAATGCAGAAATAAAGATGTTCTTCAAAACTAATGAGAACAAAGACCCAACATACCAGAATCTCTGGGTCACATGTAAAGTGGTATCTAGAAGGAAATTTATAGCAATAAATGCCCACATGGGAAGCAAGGGAAGATCTAAAATAGACACCCTGTCATCAAAATTGAAAGAGCTAGAGGAGCAAGATCAAACAATTTCAAAAGCAAGTAGAAGACAAGAAATAACTAAGATCAGAGCAGAACTGAAGGAGATAGACTGAAAAAACCCTTCAAAAAATCAGTAAATCTAGGAGCTGGTTTTTTTGAAAAGATAAACAAAATAGACAGACTGCTAGTCAGACTAATAGGAAAGAGAGAAGAATCGAAGAGATGCAATAAAATGATAAAGGAGATACTACCACCGATTCCACAAAAATACAAACTACTATCAGAGATTACTATAAACAACTCTATGCACACACACCAGTAAATCTGGGAGAAATGGATAAACTCCTGCACACTTACACCCTCCCAAGACTAAACCAGGAAGAAGTTGAATCCCAGAATAGACCAATAATAAGGTCTGAAGCTGAGGCAACAAATTAATAGCCTATCAACCAAAAAAAGTCGAGGATCAGACAGGTTCACAGCCGAATTCTACCAGATGTACAAAGATGAGCTGGTTCCATTCCTTCTGAAACTATTCCAAACAATACAAAAAGAGGGAATCCTCCCTAACTCATGTTACAAGACCAACATCATCCTGATACCAAAACCTGACAAATACACAAGTAAAAAAGAAAACTTCAGGCCAATATCCATGATGAACATTGTTGCAAAAATCTTCAATAAAATACTGGCAAACTGAATGCAACAGCACATCAAAAAGCTTATCCACCACAATCAAGTAGGCTTCATCCCAGGGATTCAGGTTGGTTTACCATAGTCAAATTTATAAATGTAATCCATCATATAAACAGAACCAAAGACAAAAACCACATGATCATCTCAATAGAAGCAAAGAAGACCTTCAACAAAAGTCTACAGCCCTTTAGTCTACAGCCCTTTATGCTAAAAACTCAGTGAATTAGGTATCAATAGAACGTGTCTCAAAATAATGAAAGCTATTTACGACAAACTCACAGCCACCATCATCCTGAATGGGCAAAAACTGGAAATATTCCCTTTGCAAACTGTCACTAGACAAGGATGCCCTCTCTCACCGTTCCTATTCAATGTAGTATTGGAAGTTCTAGCCAGAGCAATCAGGCAAAAAAAAAAAAAAAAAAAAAAAAAAATTAGTAATCAAAACAGCATGGTACTGGTGCCAAAACAGAGATACAGACCAATGGAACAGAACGGAGGCCTCAGAAGTAATGCCACACATCTACAACCATCTGATCTTTGACAAACCTGACAAAAACAAGCAATAGGGAAAAGATTCCCTGTTTAACAAATGATGTTGGGAAAACTGGCTAGCCATATGCAGGAAGCTGAAACTGGACCCCTTCCTTACACCTTACACTAAAATTAACTCCAGATGGATTAAAGATTTAAACATAAGACGTAGCACTATAAAAACCTTAGAAGAAAACCTAGGCAAAACCATTCAGGACATAGGCATAGGCAAGGACTTCATGACGGAAACACTGAAAGCTCAAAAGCCAAAATAGACAAAATGGGATAGAATTAAACTCCAGAGCTTTTGCACAGCAAAAGAAACAATCGTTAGAGTGAACTGGCAGCCAACAGAATGGGAAAAAATTTTTGCAGTCTACCCATCTGACAAAGGGCTAATATCCAGAATCTACAAAGAACTAAAGCAGATTTACAAGGAAGAAAACAAACCCATTCAAAAGTGGGCAAAGGGTATAAACACACTTTTCCAAAGAAGACATTTATGCGACCAACAAATATGAAAAGATGCTCAGTGTCACTGGTCATTAGAGAAATGCAAATCAAAACCACATTCGGATACCATCTCATGCCAGTTAGAATGGCGATCATTAAAAAATCTGGAGACAGCATGCTGGAGAGGATATGGAGAAATAAGAACACTTACACTGTTGGTGGGAGTGTAAATTAGTTCAACCATTGTGGAAGACATTGTGATGATTGATTCCTTAAGGATCTAGAAATAGAATACCATTTGACCCAGCAATCCCATTATTGGGTACACATACCCAAAGGATCATAAATCATTCTGTTATAAAGACACAAGCACACGTATGTTCATTGTGGCACTGTTTATAATAGCAAAGATCTGGAACCAACCCAAATGCCCATCAATGATAGACCGGATGAAGAAAATGTGGCACATATACACCATAGAATACTATGCAACCATAGAAAAGGATGTTTTCATCTCCTTTGTGGGGATATGGATGAATCTGGAAACCATCATTCCCAGCAAACTGACACAAGAACAGAAAACCAAACACCGCATGTTCTCACTCATAGGTGTGTGTTGAATAACGAGAACACATGGGCACAGGGAGGGGAACATCATACACTGGGGTCTGTTGGGGAGTGGGGGGCTAGGGGAGGGACAGCGGGGGGGTGGGGAGGTTGGGGAGTGGTAACATTAGGAGAAATGCCTGATGTAGGTGACGGGATGGAGGCAGCAAAGCACCATGGCACATATGTATCTATGCTATAGTCCTGCAAGATCTACACATGTACCCCAGAACTTAAAGTACAATAAAAAAAAAAAATGATTGGGAAGGCCCAGTGGCTCATGCCTGTAATCCCAGCACATTGGGAGGGCGAGGTGGGCTGATTGCCTGGGCCAGGAAGTTTGAATTCAGCCTGGACAACACAGTGAAACCCTGTCTCTACTAAAAGTACAAAAAAAGTTAGCTGGGTGTGGCAGTGTGCACCTATAGTCCCAGCTACTCAGGAGGCTGAGGAGGCAGGAGAATTGCTTGAACCCTCAAGGCATAGGTTGCAGTGAGCGAAGATCATGCCACTGTACTCCAGCCTGGGTGACAGAGTGAGACTCTTGTCTCCAAAAAAAAAGGTTGAAGGAACGTACAATATCCAACCTGGGAAAGATTCAGGTCTTTATGTAGATTATGTTCTGTCACGCAAAATGTGGAATAAATAGGTTTGATTTGTTTAGTCCCAAAGGCAGTGCTTTTTAATCTATTTTCGCTTATGGATTCTCTAAAACTCTGATGAGAGCTGTGTCTTCTCTCCTTAAATAAGCTCTCACATGCAGCTGCACCCAATTTCAAAGGGTTCAGCCACTCCCATGAAGCCCATTCATGTTCTCCAGCTTAAGAACTCCTGGCCCAGTGGGGGTGGATGGGAATTGCTAGAAACATACTGATTTAAGTTTCTCATCTGGTGGAATGGACCTGAAAGATTTAACAACTTTGTCCCCTTATTTTATATGTGAGGGAACTGAGCCAAGCAGTTTTGCCCTGGGTTGATAAAACCACTAATAGTAGCAATAATAGCTAATATTTATGAAGCTACATGCCTCTTAACAGGTCTGTAGAGTAGGTACTTGCTATATTATTTCTGTTTTACAGAAAAGGAAACTGAGGCTTTAGAAGATAGATAATTTACCCTAGATCTCATAACATGTCAGTACCAGATCTGAGAATGATCTCACATTCTCTGAACTCCACAACCAGTAGCTGACCACTGTACTCGTTTCCAGAGCAAGATAAGATTACAGATCTAGCTGCAGATTTTCCATAGAATAATTTTTACATTATACAGAATAACCTGTGTAATTAATATAAAGATGGACTAATTTGCCTTGGAAGTAAATATCATTCCATTAAAGGAATTTTCAACATTTATCAGATGACAGCTGCCATTGAAGAAAAGATACAAAATCAGGTTGATTAAATGACTCTTAAAGCTTACAAAAAATTCCATTGCTGTACTTTTACTCAAGTATTATTTAGTACTTCAGAAGAGCCAGCTAAGATCCTTACCTCTTTGCTTCAGAAACATGTTGTCTTTATTGCCATTTAGGAAATGGCATCTGGAAAGATGATGTTTTATTCTTGGTAGGTTTAATATAAAGAGAGGAAGAAAGAGAGAAAAGGCAGCCTGGTAAATTGTAAAGGATCCATGCTGAGTTCAATCTTGTGTTCAACAAATGACAGCTTTGTGACTTGAGACAAGTCACTCACTCTCCTAGTTTGTTTAGATATGAATTGCAAATAGTAATCTCTATTGTATTGAGTTATTCTGAAAGATTAAATGATCAAAAAGCCTGGCACATAGTAGGCATTTATGAAATGTTATGTTAATATTAAAAATGAGAAAACAGGAACATAGAAAAAGTGAATAAAATAATGAACACTTCCATGTAGCATGCAATTGCTAGTCATATATGTAGATTATCTACCTTTACTTTCACCCAAATTATCTTTTTTTGTCCTGGCTTTTTTGTTTGTTTTTTCTGCCATGTGGAATCATTTCCTGGCTTGTTTTATGTGAAGATTTCCTTGACTCCATTGGGTAGAATTCATCACTTAAGGTGTTAGGTTTTATGTTTAAATCTTTGATCCATCTGGAGTTAATTTTAGTGTAAGGTGACAGGTATGGGTCCAATTTCTGCTTTCTGCACATTGCTAGCCAGTTTTCCCAACACCATTTATTAAACATGGAGTCCTTTCCCCATTGCTTGTTTTTGCTGGGTTTGTCAAAGATCAGATGGTTGTAGATGTGTGGTGTTTCATCTGGGGTCTCTGTTCTGTTCCGTTGGTCTATGTCTCTGTTTTGGTACCAGTACCGTGCTGTTTTGATTACTGTAGCCTTGTAGTATAGTTTAAAGTCTGGCAGTGAGATGCCTCCAGCTTTGTTCTTTTTGCTTAGGATTGTCTAACACCATAAAAACACTAGAAGAAAACATAGGCAAAACCATCCAGGACATAGGCATAGGCAAGGACTTCATGACTAAAACACCAAAAGCAATGGCAATAAAAGCCAGGATAGACAAATGGGATCTAATTAAACTCCAGAGCTTCTGTACAGCAAAAGAAACCATCATTAGAGTGAATCGGCAACCAACGGAATGGGAAAAAACTTTCGCAATCTACCCATCTGACAAAGGGCTAATATCCAGAATCCACAAATAACTAAAACAGATATACAAGAAAAAAACAACCCCATTCAAAAGTGGGGCGAAGGATATGAACAGACACTTTTCAAAAGAGGACCTATATGAGGCCAACAAACATATGAAAAAGTGCTCATCATCACTGGTCATTAGAGAAATGCAAATCAAAACCACACTGAGATACCATCTCACGCCAGTTAGAATGGCGATCATTAAAAAATCTGGAGACAACAGATGCTGGAGAGGATGTGGAGAAATAGGAACACTCTTACACAGTTGGTGGGGGGTGTAAATTAGTTCAACCATTGTGGAAGACAGTGTGGCGATTTCTCAAGGATCTAGAAGTAGAAATTCCATTTGACCCAGCAATCCCCACTATTGGGTATATACCCAAAGAACTATAAATCACTCTACTATAAAGACACATGCACACGTATGTTCATTGCAGCCCTGTGTACAATAGCAAAGACCTGGAACCAACCTGAATGCCCATCAATGATAGACTGGACAAGGAAAATGTGGTACATATACACCATGGAATACTACGCAGTCATAAAAAACGATGAGTTCGTGTCCTTTGCAGTGACTTGGATGAATCTGGAAACCATCATTCTCAGCAAACTGACCCAAGAACAGAAAGCCAAGCACCGTATGTTCTCACTCATAGGTGGGTGTTGAACAACGAGAACACATGGACTCAGGGGAGAGGAGCATCACACACAGGGGGACAGTTGTGGGGGGGTAGGAGAGAGACAGTGGGGGGGGGGGGGGTAGGAGGGAGAGGAGGGTGGGGAGGGATAACATGGGGAGAAATGCCAGATATAGTATGCACCTAAAGTAAAATAAAAAAAAAAAAAAAAAGAATTCATCACTTAAAATGAGTCTGAGTTTCCACTGTAGTGAAGAAATCAGATATTAAGCTTATTTGTTTTGTTTTTTAAAAAGTAATTCTGTGTTTCCCTCAGCTTGCTGTTTTTATGTTCTGCAGTTTTACTGTGATGTATCTAAAGTTGGTATACTTTTTATCCTGCTTAGGATTTATTGAGCTTCGTGAATCTCTGAACTGGTATTCCATCACTGCTAGAAAATCTTCAGCTATTATCCCTTCAGATATTACCTCTGTGCTATTCATATTCTCCTTCCTTCTGAGTCTTCAGTTAAATATATATAAGACCTTTTTACTCTGTCCTCCCGTGACTCTTGTATTTTCTGTTTTCTCTTTCTGTGCTATATTCTGAGTAATTATTCTGATCCCTTTTTTGTTGTTGTTGACAGAGTCTCTCCCTGTTGCCTAGGCTGGAGTGCAGTGGTGCAATCTTGGCTCATTGTAACCTCTGTCTCCTGGGTTCAAACAATTCTCCTGCCTCAGCCTCCCAAGTAGCTGGGATTACAGATGTGCACCACCACACCTGTCCACCTGGCTAATTTTTGTAGTTTTAGTATAGATGGGGTTTTACCATGTTGGACAGGCTGGTCTCAAACTCCTGGCCTCCTGTGATCCTCCTGCCTTGTCCTCCCAAAGTGCTGGGATTACAGGCATGAGCCACCGCATCCAGCCTATTTGTTTCTTTCAAAATATGCTCTGTTACTTTTGATCATTTTTAAAGTTTTCCTGAAGATATTTTTAGGCCTGTCTTTAATTTTTTGTGTGTACACGGTAAGGATTTCTTTTGTATTCTGTATCTAATAACCTAGTGTCTCATTTATGGTTCTCATTTATGGTGACGTATTTCCTTCCATGCTTTGTTATTTACTATCCCTAGAAAATTATCAGCAGGAATAATTTGAGACCTTGGGTGAAGCTGTCTTCCTCCAGAGAAGATTCAACGTTTGTTTCTCCAGACTTCTAGGTCACCACAGGTCTTAGACCACTTTAAGGTGAATTTGAGGGTTTCTTGGACCAGTCAGGTGATGCGTGTTTGTAATGAAAATGCAGGTTCAGTCACTTGCTGCTTGCAAAGTCCAATTAGAAAGAGCAAGGTGTGGAATAAAGAAAGTGACTTTTTATTCCAAGGCTAACTTAGGGGAAGAAATATAGGCTTCCTATCTTAAGGATACTGCTTCCCCTCTTTGCAGCAGAAAGTGAATGCTTTTAAAGGGGTCCTATCAGGAATGGCATGCAGGGAGGAAGTGAACAAGTTAGGGGTCTGCATGCCAGTGTGGTGTCTTATCTACCAGGGAGTTGAATTGGTATCTTCATGGGCAGAAATAGGCTATAAAGGTGACCGAAAATGCTCAAGGTGGGAGAGAGTTTCATAGCAAGACTTTGGGTTGTAAATCCACTGTTACCTCTAGAGGCAACCCCCTGGTGGGTGATAGTCCCACCCTGGAGCTTCTAAGCACATAGATGAACTCCCCCTATAGGGAGTGTCTGATAAAGAGGAAGTAAAAGACTATAATTGTATTTCTAAAGAACTAAGTAGAAAGTGGGGAAAAGGAGAAATGAGAAAAGAAGAGAGAAAAAATAATTGAACTATCTCTTAGAAAAATGGGGGTACTCAGCCGGGCGCAGTGGCTCACACCTGTAATCCAGCACTTTGGGAGGCTGAGGCATGCAGATCACTAGGTCAGGAGTTGGAGACCATCCTGGCCAACATGGTGAAACCCCATCTCTACTAAAAATACAAAAATTAGCCGGATGTGGTGGCATGCGCCTGTAGTCCCAGCTACTCAGGAGGCTGAGGCAGGAGCATCACTTGAACCTGGGAGGTGGAGGTTGCAGTGAGCCGAGATCATACCACTGCACTCCAGCCTGGTGATAGAACGAGACTCTGTCTCAAAAAAAAAAAAAAAAAAAAAGAAAAAGAAAAAGAAAAATGGGCGTTCTCAGTTACATGCTTATGAAATCCTTTTACCTCTGCTTCTCTCTTTAACCATTGGGGCCTCACCTAAAGAAGGGAGGAAATGGGATTAGGCTTCCCACTTTGGGCAGGCCTTGGGCTATGGTAGCTCTCTCCCTTTTTTTCTTCAGAACTCTAAAAACCAGTGTTAACATTTTCCCTATTGAAAAGTGAACTCGGGGAAAGGACTTTGCTTATCTCTGAGTGCTAGCTTTTCTTCAGTTTTGGCCTGGTAATTCCTTGCTATGTGATCAGCTCTTCAGTGCCATTGAGAATTTTTTTTAATGTTTGAGATACTAATTTGGATTGTTGTCAGCGGAAGTGAGTTTGAAGACAGTAAGAGATTATTTTGTCTGAATAATCTAGTCTGCAGTGACTGTTACCCATTGACAACACAGAATAAACCTATTCGTGTCGAGAGACTGGAGACCAGTTATGGTGCCTTAAAAGTTTTACAGATTGCCTTGACTAATTTTGTTAAGTAAACAGTATTCATCCATGAAACAGGCTACGTAAATAAACTAAATACAAAACATCAGATTTCCTGAGTTATGTTGTAGGCAAAAATCTTATTATGGTGCCTTTTGCAGCAGAGTGTGGTGGTGAAGAACCCAGGCTCTGGAGTCAGGCCTATTGGGTCAGCCACAGCCAGCTCCTTGCTGCTGGCTCAGCACCCTTGCACTGTAAGTGATGTGAGAAGGGTGTCTGCACCATTCCTGCTCATCACTGTATCCCCTGTGCTTGGCATGCAACAGAGTACATGCTTGTTAAATACTTGACAATGACTGAGTAAAAATTAAAGATTGTGTAGCATAAGGGTTAAGACCATGGTTCTAAAGTCAGGAAGATCTTGGTTTGAATCCTGACTTCTCAATTTTACTAGCTGTGTGTCCTCCAGCAAATACATTAAGTTTTCCATCTTAGGATTGAGTGTTCTCGTCTGTAGGATGGGACAATGATTGCGTCTACGTCATTGTGTTATTTTGAGGATTAATGAGAAAATGCTTGTGAAGTACCGGGCAGAGTCTTATGCATATTAAGTCCTCAGTAAGTGCGAACTGGTGTTATTCTATAAGCATCAGATCCCTTAGCTATAAAATTGACAGTGTTGTACTGACTTCAGAGTAATTATATTAAATGAGCTTAAGTATTTACATTACTAATCACAACAACTGGTAAAAATGCAATAGATGATAGCTGGTATTAGTGGTAGTGTTTTGTAAGAAGATTATGAAGATGAATATTATGTGAATCATTGGTCTAAATTTGTCTTTTATCTAATTGATTTGATATATTGGTTTTGCTAACTTAACTGATTACCTCCAGTAGTATGCCTTTTTTGAAAAATGAACTGATTTTTTAAGTATACATTAGTGAAACATTTTTATCAGGTTGGATTTGGTGTTTTTTTGTTTGTTTTGTTTTGTTTTTTTTAAGTCTCATAGAATACCTGTTGCGTAGTAACTATACTTGTCATCACTTTGGGACAGAGCAACAAATTAAGACTGTAACCTCTAGATTCCTGTTATAAATGGAGGAGTGAAGAGATAAAGGTCAAATTCTCTTATAACAAGGTCCATGGAGTATTACTGTGCTGCAGTTTTATTGGAAAAGGTAGAAATTATAGCCACAGGAGTTGTAAATAAGAGTTGACAGCCCAGATTTTCCACTGAAGTTAGTCAGCAGAGGACAGTGGCTAAGTGAATAAAAGTACCTCTGAAGCCATTGACTTTATGTTTCATTTATACCACTGTGGGTACCACTGCTGCTACTGTGTTTACTACCACAAATAGCTGCAGGTATTTGAATGCTTTCTATCTGCTAGACACTACCTCTTACCCTCTCAACAGTTTTCTGCGTGAAGTATTAACACTGTTTTACAGGTGAGGAAATTGAGATTTAAAGAAGCCAAGGAACTTGGCCATAATCGAGCCAGTAAGTTAAAATGAGTCTAACTCCAAAACCAGAGCCTTTAACCACCACACTACATTGTCTTCCTAACAGAACATAGTGCTTAGTTTCTAAACTAAAATTATTAAAATTATTTCACAAACATCCATTCATCTTTTGTCTTCCACTGGGGATAAAAACAAAGGTGTCTTGTTTTCTGGGATCTCAGAGTAAGAGGAGTCAGTGAATAAATATTGAATGGAAATACTCTTTGAAACCATCATATTCACTGGCTTTTTATTCAATGCCCTGTCTAGCCTTTTGAGTAGAGTAGGTTGTGAAACCAATAATTGAGTAAGCAGGTAAGAACACCGTTTCTGCCTCTCATCTCTCCTCTTAGATGTTACAAGTTTGGGGATAGAACCTAGAATAGGAAATATGTGCAAACACATTTAGGTTAAATAGAAAAAATCGTTAGTTTTCTGACTAGGAGAATTTTGGACTTTGCAGGATTTTCTGAGTATTTCACTTTTTAAATTCTTCCTTTCTTTGCCCTATTTAGTTTGTAAGTTATCTTGAGGAAGATATTTTTGATATTAGCAAACTGGTAAGGTGTAGGAAAAAATAACCCAAAATTAGATGTTTGAAATTTATTGAAGGGTTTTTTTTTTGAAACGGAGTTTCGCTTTGTCACCCAGGCTGTAGCACAGTGGCATGATCTCTGCTCAGTGCAACCTCTGCCTCCTGTGTTCAAGCAATTCTCCTGCCTCAGCCTCCTGAGTAGCTGGGATTACAGGAGCTTGCCACCAGGCCCAGCTAATTTATATATATATATTTTTAGTAGAGTTTGGGTTTCACCATGTTGGCCAGGCTGGTCTTGAACTCCTGACCTCAAGGGATCCACTTGCCTCGGCCTCCCAAAATGCTGGGATTACAGGAGTGAGCCACCACACCTGGCCTTATTGTAGTTTTAGATGTCGAGGGAAAAGAAAAGGAAAGATAAAGAGCTAGCTAAACTTAAAGTATCTAACCAAGTTTAAAAGGAAAAAAGGTATGGATACAAAATAATTTTTATCATAGAATAAAAGATACGCTATTTTCTAAAATTGTCATGTGGATATTTCTCAGATATTAAATATGGTTACCAAGGTAGAGGAAAATGAGAAACTACTGGAACCCCATGGCTCCTAATGTAGTGACAGGGATAAAGATATCATCAGCAACAAAGAAGTAAGGGATTACGAGTCTTTCCTTCAATACATTTGTAGTTCAGTTGGTTAGGTGACTAGATTTTATCCTTCAGGTATTTTTATATAAAGTATTTTTAGTGTGTGTGTATTTATAAATACTACAGTATTCAAATAAGCTGGGAAATAATGAGACTGACAGCATTGAGTTGTTTATACCTATAATTCTATCTCCCTTTAGATTTTAAAATATAAAAAATAGTTTTGTAATTAGGTATCATGCACTTTTGCAGATAGGATTCAGAAAATCTTTAGCTAAAGAAATATGCAAGTTATTCTAAGTTGTTTTAAGAATAACATAATGCATGTTTCATCTTTTTCATTCTAGCCTTTAAATCTACAAGACAGCAGCCTTCCCAAAATGTCACTACTAAGAATTATTCAGAGGTAAGAAAAAAAGTTTTATAGTGGTGTATTAATAATTTATGTTTTCTGCATTATGAATTGTCAACTCTTTGATTTATGAAGTAAATAAAAGAAGAAAAAGTATGGAACATTAAAGCTGGAAGGTGCTTTACCAATTATCTCTAGGGTTTCTAGGATTTGATATTTTTTCTTGGTTGCTCTCTTTTTTAAATAATGGTTATTATTATAGAAATCCATAAATGCTATATATACAGAAATGTTTTCAAAGATAACAGTGTTGAACCAAAAGAGCTCGTGCATGGAATACTAATACTGAAGATGAGTTCAGTGCATATAGAGGCTTTATCTATACTGGGTTTCCTTTTCTTACTTATCTTCCCAAAATACTGGCTATGACTTAAGAGCTGATGCTAGACTTAAGATGAACTAAAAGGCTGGAGTCCAGTGATCCATATGGTCTGCCCTAGGTTTAGCCTGGGCCTTCTGCTCTTCGTTTGATTCCAAAGAGTCAAAAGTGTGCTTGACCTCTATTATTACCTTACTTTCAAAACTATGTGTCTTAACTCCCAAGCCAGTACTCTTCCCTCTACATCAGGGTTTCTCCGTAGTGGTACTGTTGGCATTTTGAACAGATAATTCTTCGTTGTGAAGGATTGTCCTGTGCATTGTAGGATATTTAGCAGCATCCTTAGCCTCAGGAGGTGTTTGTTCAGTATTTGGTCCTTGGCTTCATCCTCATCTGTACTTCAGTTGGATGAAGATACGGCAAATATATGTATCAAATGTCAAGATAACAGAAAATGTAGAGAAACAGTATTTTGGATCATAGACTCAATAGTCAGAAATATCTTTAGTGGGTCTTAACACTAACAAATGGTATTTAGAAGGGACAGATTTAACAGAAGGATATCTAGTATTTCCCACATGGTCTGATACCTCATTTAAAGTTAGAGATGGAACAATGATGGTCTCTCATCAGAAACCAAGAGGAAAGTAACGAGGTCTGCATATGAGCCTATGCAAGTCATTCACAAATCTGTGTTCCCTTAGGTGCTCAGGCACCTGGGATGGGCAGGACGGAGGTGAACAGAAAGTAACATTTGTGAATGAAGAGTGACATTGGAGGGAGGTCAGGCTGAGTATTAGTTTTAATAGTTACGGTTTTCTGTCTCCTTTTTTGTGGCTCATATATAACTAAGATTTAATTGTTTAATGCACTTCTTCATTTTCATTTTTATTCAGATATTCTGTTCTCACAAGAACTGTTTGGTGCTTTGTTTCCTTGCCAGGTGATTGAGGTAGATGAATCAGATGTGGAAGAAGACTTTTTCCTACCACTTCAAAGACAGATCAAAGGTAGGTGCAGCGATTTTCTGGAAAAATAAATATCTGAAAAAAATTAAAAATTATCCAGAATTCCATAGTTAGACACATTTTTCTATGCCATAAAAGTTTTCTTTGTTAGTTGATTTTCAACTAGCAAAGTATGTAGAGGAATGAAAACAGACCGAGGGCTAGTTTATAGAGTTGATGCAGCATTAGTACAAGGATTTTCAGTGAAAATTGAAATCGCCTGTAATTTTTTTCCTTTGACTTTATTAGTACTTCTCTTTCTATTTATTTATTTATTTATTTTTGAGACAGAGTCTCACTCTGTCGCCTAGACTGGAGTGCAGTAATGCGATCTTGGCTCACTGCACCTTCCACCTCCTGGGCTCAAACAATTCTCCCACCTCAGCCTCCTGAGGCTGGGAAATTTGTAGCTGGGATTACAGATATGTACACCATACCTGGCTAATTTTTTGTATTT
Organism: Ateles fusciceps; assembly: GCA_036589455.1. Classification (NCBI taxonomy): domain Eukaryota; kingdom Metazoa; phylum Chordata; class Mammalia; order Primates; family Atelidae; genus Ateles; species Ateles fusciceps. Next base: position 7,742,748 of record JAZHEH010002496.1, read on the forward strand.
TTGGTAGACACATGGTTTTGTCATGTTGCCCAGGCTGTCTTGAACTCCTGAGCTCAGGTGATCCACCCTCCTCGGCCTCCTAAAGTGCTTGGATTACAGATGTGAGCCACCGCACTCGGCCTCTGTGCTTTTGTTAATAGAAGACTATGTTCTCTCCTAACAGAAAATACTTTTGTATTTTGCTAACATTTGATTTCAGCTTTTTGTCATTGTCTTATTTTTATATACTTGACTACACATGGTGCTGTATTAAACACTAAAAAGGGGATCACATGGACTCACTGTGCTTTGAGAGGACTTGCATGCTCTTCCTGTGTGTTTTTGGAGTTTTTGCCTATTGCTGTTAAGCCTTACTTGATTCACTACTACCATTTGCTTTTATGCATTAACATTTTGGTTGCACACTGCTTAACTAAAGCTCGATTAATGAGAATTTCTAATTAACACAGTAATCAGCTGCCTTATTTTGTACTTATTTTCTGTTTGAGCATTTTTATTAGGTCTGATGAGGGGCATATGCATGTTTTAATATGGTCTGCCTTTAGGTAACTTTAATTATAGTGGAAAAGAGAAACATAGTTGAATTCATGAGAGAATGAATTAGTACATAATTAGGTGTGGAATTTTATATTACAGACCCATAAGTGTGAGCACTTATGGGCTGGTGAAAAAGGAGCAAGGAATGTGACCTAAAAGAAGCAGCTTCGTGGAGATAGTAAAATTGACCTGAGGTTTCAAAGCTAAGATTTGGTCTAGTAGGGTGGAGAATGATGGTCCCAGCTGAGAGTAAAGGCGTGAGCAGGAACTCCAGAAAGAAGGGTGATTGAGGAAAAAGCCTTATATCAGTGTTTCTCAAGCTTTTTTTTAATGATCTCAGCTACTTCTTGATTATCCAAGGAGAAAAATTAATTAACTTAGATTTACTTCAATTTCTCCCTAACATTAGAAATTAATTACCTAAAGAATGAAATTTTTGTTGAGTAGGATTGAGTATAAGAGGGCGAATAACCATTGTAATAGCTACGATTTTTCACCCCACTCGATCCCTTGGAGCCAGTTTTTGTTCTTTGACTGTGATATTGACCACACTGAGAATGTAAGCTGTATGTGACTTAAAGGTTAATGTTAGAACAAGTATAAGTATAGTTCCACATTCACTTATTGGATCCTTTAAACATTATGCTAGGTTCTAGGGATAGAAAGATAAAAGATATATTTCTTCCTTCAAGGAATTTACACTTTAGTGATATGCTAATTACAGGGCACTGCTAATCCACCAAGATAAATGTTTTATTCAGGTGTAATGAAATCTAAGGGATGTGCCAGTGTCTTCCTGGGAAAGATCATTTTAGGTTTTACAAAGAAGGTGGCTAACGTTTGAGCTGGTGATGAGCAGATCAGTTAGGACGCATTAAAGGAAATTATCTGGTGCAGAAAGAAGAAACAATGGCACAGGACACGGGCATCTACTTTGAAGGATGGTCAGGGAAAGCCTCTGAGGAGGCTACGTTTAAGCCGAAATTTTAAGAAGGGAAACGTGGCCTTCCAAAAGCAGAGGGACAAGTGCATGCAGCCTCTATTAGTCCGTTTTCACACTGCTGATAAAGATGTACAGAGACTAAGCAAGTTACAAAAGAAAGAGGTTTAATGGACTCAGAGTTCTTCATAGCTGGGGAGGCCTCACAGTCATGGTGGAAGGTGAAAGGCACGTCTCATGCCAGCAGACAAGAAAGGAGAAAAAGAGCCAAGTGAAACGGGTTTCCCCTTATAAAGCCATCGAATCTTGTGAGACTTACTCACTACCACAAAAATAGTATGGGGGAACCGCCCCATGATTCAGTTATCTTCCGCTAGGTCCCTCCCCACAATACTTACGAGTTATGGGAGCTACAGTTCAAGATGAGATTTGAGTAGGGACACAGCCAAAACCATTTCACAGTCTATTGAAGAAGCAAGTTTAATAATGTTATTTATGAGCCATTGACTAAAGCGTGGTGGAAAAGGAGATGGTTTGAGATGAGAATAGAAACGGGAGGCAGGGTAAATCATGCTGCAGGAACAGGTAAGCACGACAAAGGTTTTGAATGTTATTATAAAGGCAGTGGGAATCCACAGAAAGATTTAAAGAGAGTAGTAGCACCTTCTGATTTACATTTACAAAGGATCACTGTGGTTGCAGAACAGGTGTAAACAAACTTACCTGAAAGGAGGGTGCTGTAGGGAGTTGGGGTAAGAGAGATGGAGGATTGCACAGGCTGGTGGTGGGTGAAATGGAGGAAACAGTTGGTTGCAGGATGTATTTTGAAGATAGACATGATAAAACTTGGGGGATGGATTAAATATTTGGAGTGAGAGAATAAGGAATCAATGTTGATTTTCTGGTTTCTTGCTTGAGCATTTAGATTTGTGCCATATATTGAGAAGGGCATAAAAGAAGAAAGGGCAGATGTGTTGTAGGGAATGATAGGCATATAATCAAAAGTTCCACTTTAGATGTGAAAAGTTTGAGATGCCTAGAAACTTAAATGAAGGGAGGTTATGGGCAATTGAATGTATGAGTTCAGAACTCAGATAAGGGGTTTGAAATGATACTTAGTTTTACCTCTGGACAGCATGCAGATGGTACTTAAAGCCATTGGGATGGATGGGATCACCTGAAAAAAGAAGACAGAGCAGAAGAGGGTTTGTTTTCCTAGCCTGCAGTTGTTACCTTACCCAACCTTTGGGTAGAATAAAAAAAACAAGAAAGACACGAGAAAAATCCAGGAATAGTACAGAGTTGCAGAATCCCATACTGGCCTTTATAGAGTAAAAAATACCAAGATGGGCACAGATGCAAGTCAGTTTATATATTTATGGTAGGTAGTGGAGGGCCTTCTTTTAGCTCATAAAGATTTACTTGAATTTCTCAGGCTCATTTTTGCGTATTAAATAGGACTGCTTTGGTTCCAGCTGATAGAAACTTAACTCAGATTCTCTTAGGGAAAATGAGATTTCTTGGAAGATTTTCGGGATACCTCAGGTTTTGGAAGGAAATAAGGGCCCCTTTTCTAACTCCTTATTTGGTTGTTCTTGTCCTTGTGAATTAAAGCACACACAAACAAATACAATCTAGCTTCCCAAGTTTTTTTTTTTTCCCAGAAATGGATCAAAATACTATTTTGATATTTTTGTTTTTGATATATGCTTAAGGATATTGAAGAAAAAATAGTTTACTTTCGTTATCACAGTAGGTTGTTTACATTTCAGCTGTATAAATGTCTGCCAATTACTTTAAACATGAAATAGTAATATAACTCACAGTTACATTGTTTGGCACTTCCTATGTGTCAGGCATTGCTCTGAGCAATTTACATGTGAATTAACTTCTGTGGTGCTCACAACATCCCTGGGAGATAGATATAGTTATAACTTTATCATCCCCATTTTACAGATGAAGTGTGAAGCACAGTGGCTAAGTAACTTACCTAAGGTCACCCAACTAGTCAGACAAGGCAGGCATTCTGACCCCAAACTCATCTCTGTTGTTGCTTCTTGGTACGGTAATTAACCTCTGTCCATTGTACAAGCAATAAGAATCCTTTAAATTTTGAGAGGCTATTTAGAAATTGACATTTTGGAAACAAATCAGAAATCAGCCCTGGCAGATTGGTGTTTCTAATTACAGCATCTAAATGATAATTTAGACTGTTTTTGCAGAATTTTTTAGTAATTGCGGGTTATGCATGGTGTTTTATTTATAGTTTAAACTATTTAAGCTCTGCCACTTACTAGAGTGGACTTTGATAAATGTGCTGATCTGCTGCCTCTGAACCTCAGTTGCTCTTCAAGTTTGCCTGACAAATCCTCCTGTCCTTTGCTTTTGTTCAAAGGACCTGTGAATTTTTCTATTTACTTCTGACATAAGATCTCGTGATTCTCATTCTATTTTTCTAGATAAAACCTTTGGACATATTTATTTCACTATAACATCCTAAATCATGTTAAAGTTGTTGACTAAGAATTTATAAACACTGCTTTTATTGAAGATAGGCATCAGCAGACTTTTTCTTAATGGGCCAGATAAGGGAGTATTTTAGGCTTGGCAGGTCAAGAGGCAAAACCAGGGATATTACATAGGTAGATATTAGTATAACCATTTAAAATGTAACCATTTCAAAATGTGAAAGCCATTCTTAGCTTATGGGCCATTTAATAAAAAAAATCTGGCAATGGGCTAGATTTGCTTACTGGCCCCAATCTAAAATGACTTAAATTTCTTATTATTTCAAATACATAGGAATTTACTACAAGTTAAGCTTTCTAAGAGTAGGAATAGGCTGGGTGCGATGGCTCATGCCTGTAATCCCAACACTTTAGGAGGCCGAGTCGGGTGGATCATGAGGTCGAGATTGAGCCCATCCTGGCCAACATGGTGAAACTTCGCCTCTACTAAAAATACAAAAATTAGCTGGGTGTGGTGGCACATGCCTGTAGTCCCAGCTACTCAGGAGACTGAGCCAAGAGAATTTCAGTGAGCCAAGATTGAGCCACTACACTCCAGCCTAGCAACAGAGTGAGACTCTGTCTCAAAAAAAAAAAAAGAGTAGGAATCATGATTTTCTTATTAACTGAGATTTGAATAGAAAATATTTCAGTGTTCCCACAGTTTTCAGAAGTGGAAGATGGTAATAGATACATTTTAGTACATGATAGTAACTATAATAATATAAGTAAGCATCATTGTAGTACTTAATATGTGTCAGGCACTGTTCTAAGTGTTTAAGCATAGTAACACATTTAATCTTTATAAAACTATTGTCCCCATTTTATAGGTGAGGAAATTGAACTACATAGAAGTTAAGTAATTTGCTCAAAGCTACATAGTTAGTAAATGGCAAAACCAGAAGTCAAGCCTCTGCCCAAGTCCTTTTCCTTACAGTTAAGTTTTATTGTCTCTAATGTAGATTTTAAGGGAATTGTGTGTTATTTATATTCATAGTGACTGCTAGATTGAAAAACTTAGCTAGAAAGGCACACCTGATGAATTATGTAGTTCATCGTGTTTGTTTTTGTTTTTGTTTTTGTTTTGCCTCAGGTGGTCCAGCGTATCATCCAGCAAAAACATGTCCCAGAGCCAAGTGTCGAAAGGGGTTGATTTTGAATCAAGTGAGGTAACTAAGTAATATTGTTAAATTTTAACTAATTTATAACTTTATAATATTTACATAGAGACTGCTAGTTACTGAACTTTTTTTTTGATAAATAATTTCATCTTTTAGGTTCAGGGGGTACGTGTACAAGTTTATAACATAGGAATTTCATGATGCTAAGGTTTGGTACAGGTCCCATCACCCAAGTAGTGAGCATAGTACACAGCAGGCAGTTTTCCAACCCACATCCTGCTCCCAGCCTCCCCCGCTCTAGTAGTCCCCAGTGTCTGTTGTTCCCTTCTTTATGTCCATGTATACTCAGTGTTTAGCTCCCACTTATAAGTGAGGACATGTGGTATTTGGTTTTCTGTTCCTATGTTAATTTGCTTAGGATAGTGGCCTCCAGCTGCAAAGGACATAATTTTAATGTTATTTTTTATTTAAAAAAAATTTTTTTTTATTGCTGTGTAGTGTTCCATGTTGTATATGTACCACCATTTATTTTATCCAGTCCGTATTGATGGGCATTTAGGTTGATTCCGTGTCTTTGTTTTTGTGAATAAGTGCTGCAGTGAACATATGAGTGCATGTGTCTTTTTGGTAGAATGATTTGTTTTCCTTTGGTTATATAGCCAGTAATGGGATTACTGGGTAGAATCGTAGCTCTGTTTTAAGTTCTTTGAGAAATTTACAAATGGCTTACATTGGCTGAACTAATTTACATTCCAACAATGTATAAGCATTCCCTTTTTTTGACAACTTCTTTAGCATCTGTTGTTTTTTGACTTTGTAGTAATAGCCATTCTCACTGGTGTGAATTGGTATCATTGTGGTTTTGATTTACATTTCTCTGATGATTAGCGATGATAAGCACTTTTTCTTGTTTGTTGGCTGCTTTGTATGTCTTATTCTTTGTAATGTGCCTGTTCATGTCCTTTGCCCATTTTCTAATGAAGTTATTTGAATTTCCTTACTGATTTGTTTCCATTCCTTATAGATTCTAGAAATTAGACCTTTGTTGGATGTATATTTTGTGAATATTTTCTCCCATTCTGTAGTTTTTTTGTTTACTCTGTTGATAGTTTATTTTACTATGCAGAAGCTCTTTAGTTTAATGAGGTTCTACTTGTTCATTTGTGTTTTTGTTGCCATTGCTTTTGGGGGACTTAGTCAAAAATTCTTTGCCAAGACCAACGTTGAGAAGGCTATTTTCTAGGTTTTCTTCTAGGGTTATTATAGTTTGAGACCTTACTATTGAATCTTTAATTCATCTTGAGTTAATTTTTGTATATGGTGAAAGATAGGGATCCATTTTCTTCTGCACATTGCTAGCCAGTTGTCCTAGCACCATTTATTGAATAGGGAGTCCTTTTCCCACTGCCTGTTTTTGTCAGCATTGTCAAAGATCGAATGGCTGTAGATGCACAGCTTTATTTCTGATCTCTATGTTCTGCTCCATTGGTCTCTGTGTCTGTTCTTGTACCAGTACAATACTGGTTTTGGTTACTATAACCTTATAATACAGTTCAGAGTTGGGTAGTGTTATACTTCTGGCCTTGTTCTTTTTGCTTGGGGTTGCTTTGTCTATTTGGGTTCTTCTTTGGTTTCATGTGAATTTTAGAATAGTTTTTTTGTAATTCTGTGAAAAATGATGTTGGAAGTTTGATAGGAATGGCATTGAATCTGTAGATAGCCCTTGGCAGTATCGCCATTTTAATGACATTGATGCTTCCAATTCCTAAGCATGGAATATTTTTGCATTTGTTTGTGTTATCTGTGATTCCTTTCAGCAGTGTTTTATAGTTATCCTTGTAGAGATCTTTCACCTCCTTGGTTAGCAGTATAGCTATGTATTTAATTTTCTTTGTGGCTATTGTAAATGGGATTGTGTTCTTGATTTGACTTTCAGCTTGAACATTGTTGGTGTGTAAAAATGCTACTGATTTTTGTACACTGATTTTTTTTTTTTTAATTCTGAAACTTTGCTGAAGTAGTTTATCAGTTCTAGGAGCCTTTTGGCAGAGTCTCCAGGGTTTTCCAGGCATAGAATCATATCTTCAGCAAAGAGAGAGTAGTTTGACTTCTTCTTTTCCTGTTTGGATGCCTTTTCTTTCTTTCTCTTGCCTGATTGCTCTGGCTAGGACTTCCAGTACTGTGTTGAATAGGAGTGGTGAGAGTGGGCCTTCTTGTCTTTTTCCAGTTATCAGGGAGAATGGTTCTAGCTATTGCTTGTTCAGCATGATGTTAGCTGTAGATTTACATAGATAGCTCTTATTATTTTGAGGTATGTTCCTTCATTGCCTAGTCTGTTCAGGGTTTTTATCGTGAAGGGGTGTTGGATTTTATTCTGTTCAGGTGATCATATCGTTTTTGTTTTTGATTCTGCTTATGTGGTGAATCACATTTATGGATTTGCCTATGTTGAATGAGTCTTGTATCCCAAGAATAAAGCGTACTTGATCATGGCATGTTAACTTTTTGGTGTGCTGCTAGATTTGGTTTACTAGTTTCTTGAGGATTTTTGCATCTATGTTCATCAGGGATATTGGCCTGACGTTTCTTTGTTTTGTTGTCTCTGCCAGATTTTGGTATCAGGCTGATGCTGGCTTTGTAGAATGAGTTAGGGAGGAGCCTCCCTCCCTGATTTTTTGGAATAATTTCTGTAGGATTGGTACCATTCTTTGTATGTCTGATAGAATATGGCTGTGAATCCATGTAGTCCAGGGCTTTTTTGGTTGGTCAGTTTTTTACTGATTAATTTCAGAATTTATTATTGGTCTGTTCAGGTTCTCACTTTCTTCCTGGTTCAATCTTGGCAGATTGTGTTTTGAGGGATTTATCCGTTTCCTCTAGATGTTCTAATGTGTGTGAATAGTTGTTCATAGTAGTCTTTGAAGATCTTTTGTACTTCTGTGGGGTCAGTTGTAATGTCATCTTTGTCATTTCTGATTGTATTTATTTGGATCTTCTCTTTTTTTCCTGTGTTTAGCTAGCCATTTATCAATTTTGTTTGTTCTTTTAAAGAACCAATTCTTGGTTTCATTGATCTTTTGTATGGATTTTTGCATCTTAGTTTTGTTCAGTTCTTCTCTCATTTTAGTTATTTCTTTTCTTCTGCTAGTTTTGGGGTTGGTTTGTTCTTTTATTTCTAGTTCCTCTAGGTACAATGTTAAATTGTTAATTTGAGATCCTTTTAATGACGGTGTTTAGTTCTACAAGCTTTCCTTTCAACAGTTTTAGCTGTATCCCTAAGATTTTGTAAATTGTGATTCTATTTTCATTTTCATTAATGAAATTAATTTCATTAATGAATGAATGAATTTTTACTAATTTTGAAGAGTTTTTTGATTCTACCTTAATTGTATTATTGACCCAAGAGTTATTCAGGAGTAAACTGTTTAATTTCCATGTATTTGTGTAGTTTTGAGAGATCTTAATATTGATATCTCTTTTTATTGCACTGTAGTCCAAGAGTATATTTGGTATGATTTTGATTTTTTTGAATTTATTGAGACTTACTTTATGACTGAACATGTGGTCGATCTTAGAATATGTTCTGTGTGCAGATGGGAAGAATTTGTATCCTGCAGTTATTGGATGAAATATTTTGTAGATGTCAATTAGGTCAAATTGATCAGGTTTAAGTCCTGAATTTGTTAGTTTTCTGCCTGGATGGTTTTTCTAACACTGTCAGTGGGGTGATGAAGCCTCCCACTATTATTCTGTTGCTGTCTGAGTCTTTTTGTAGGTTAAGAAGAACTTGATTTATGGATCTGGGCGTGTATATATTTGGGATAGTTAGATCTTCTCGTTCAATGAAATCCTTTATCATTATGTAATGCCCTTCTTTGTTCTCTTTTACTGTTGTTTGGTTTAAAGTCTGTTATATCTGAGAAAAGAATTGCGACTTCTGCTCTTTTTTGTTTTTCATTTCTCCGTCCCTTTACTTTGAATCTGTGTATGTCATTACCTGTGAAATGGATCTCTTGACAACAGCAGTCGGGTCTTGTTCTTTTATCCAGCTTGCCACTGTATTCCTTTTAAGTGGGGGCATTTAGACAATTTATATTGAGGGTTAGTATTGATATGACATTCCAGTCCTACCATCGTATTGTTAGCTGGTTGTTTTGTAGACTTGATTATGTAGTTGCTTTATAGTGTCTCTAAGCTATGTGCATAAATAATGTTTTTGTGGTAGTAGGTGGTGTTTTTTTGTTTACATATTTAACACCTTCTTAAGGACCTCTTGTAAGACTGATCTAGTTGTAATGAATTGCTCAGCATTTGCTTGCCTGTGGAAGATTTTACTTCTCCTTTGCTTATGAAGCTTAGTTTGGTAGGATATGAAATTCTTGGTTGGAAGTTCTTTTTTCTTTAAGGATGCTGAAAGTAGGTCCCCAGTCTCTTCTGGCTTGTAAGGTTTCTGCTGAGATGTCCACTGGTAGTCTGATGAGGTTCCCTTTGTAAGTGAACTGACCCTTCTCTCTAACTGCTTTTGAGATCTTTTTTTCATGTTGACTGTGTGCCTTGGGGATGGTCATCTTATATAATGTCTCGCAGGAATTCTCTGTATTTCTTAATTTACATGTCAACCTTTCTAACAAGATGGGAGAAATTTTCTGGACTATATCCTCAAATATGTTTTCCATATTGCTCATTCTCTCTCCTCTCTTAAAAATGTCAATGAATCATAGGTTTTACCTCTTTACATAGTCTCATATTTCTTAGAGGTTTTTTTCATTCTTCTTTATTCCTTTTTCTTTATTTTTGTCTGACCAACTTGATTTGAAGAACTGGTTTTTGAGCTCTCAGATTCTTTTCTCAGCTTGGTCTGTTCGGCTGTTAATACTTTCAGTTGTATTATGAAATTCTTGTAGTGAATTTTTCAATTCCGGAAGTTCAGTATGGTTTATTCTTAAAATGGCTATTTTATCTTTCAGCCCTTGGATCGTTTTACTGGATTCATTGGATTGGGTTTTAGTTTTCTCCTGAATCTTGATGAGCTTCCTTGCCATCCAGATTCTGAATTCTATGTCTGTCATTTCAGTAATTTCAATCTGGTTAAGGACTATTGTTAGGGAGCTAGTGGGCTCATTTGGAGGTAAGGGGACATTCTGGCTTTTTGAATTGCCAGAATTCTTGCACTGATTCTTTCTACATATCTCATGTAGGATTCTTTCTCATGTTACAACTGCAGTGTAAATTGAGTATAGTCAGTTGGCCTTGTTTCTGAGTGCTTTCAGAGGGCCACAGCTCTATATAGATCATTATTGTGGCTAGATTCTTGCCCTGCATGTCACAGAGATGTATATTGGCAGAATTTTTTTGATGTTGTAATTTTGGCTGTGATCCAGTAGCTAGCGTTTAAGATTAATGTCGAGCAGATATGCTCTTACTCAGCTGCATAGTTCTTTTGTATTTCTATGTGTTTGCAGCCATGCTCTATGGTGGGAGCAGGGAGAGAGATGACCACTTTACCAGGTCCACTCCTGGGCCATGGGTGAGGCTCCTCTTATCACTGGCACCTCACCTGCATTTCCCTTGTTAGGTGTCTTGGGTTGCGGGGCTCCCTCAGTCAGAGGCCACAGCTGGCAGACAGGCCACACCCTTCCCAGACCAGCACTGTGGAGGAAAGCACATCCCATTCCTGCACCAGTCCATGAACCCACATGTCTCACTCCTCTCTGTGTTCTGAAAGTAGATTTCTCCCCCCACTTGAGTGCCAGCCGCAGCTCTTAGTTTGGCAGCCCCCAACCTGTATGCTATAGCCCTGTGGCACTGGGACCAGCCTATGGCTCCATTGTCTGAACCCTCAGAGTCAGGTACCAGCTGTGCTGGGGAATCTGAAATGCTCCCAGGCTGCCAGGAAGGTACTTAGGTGGAGCCACCAGCAAAACAGCCAGGCTGCGCAGCAAAGGCTGTACTGTGCACATGTTCCTGCAGGTCAGCTTGGCAGGGGACCTGGAAGGGGTTGTAGGGGAGGAGGGCCTGCAGAACCAATGTTCCTCTGTCCCACAGGGAAGCTGGCCCCACTCTGTCCTGCCCTAGCAGTCAGTTGCGGCTAGTCCTGCCCCTAGGGAAATAAGAAGTCTTGGGGGGATGGGCGCCTGTGGCCACCTTCTGCTGCAGCTGCCCTGCCTGTGAAAACTCCTGGGCTCCGTGCATTCTGGAGCTGTGTCTCTGCCTGCTATCTGGGCAGATCCCCCTGCCAGTTGAAATGTCTCCGGGGGGAATGGGATCTCTATAGCTAGGATCTTGGAGGTCCATAGTGAGAATGGGCTGCCTCATCGTCCCTTCACTCACCCCTTCCTAGGAGCCTTTCAGGACCAGGAACCAGCCCTGGCATTGGGCAACCCCTGCAGGGTTCCCAGCTTCCTCCCTCTTCAGCTTCCGATTTGTATCACCTTTATCAACTCTTCGTGCTTTTTTCCAAAGATCTGCTCAAAATGTTGGCTTACTCGATATTTTGGTCTTTAGCAGTGGCAGTGGTGCTTCTTGGCCGTGTCTAGTTGGCCATCTTGTCCTTCCACTAAAAATTATTTTTAAAAATAGTTTTATTGATAAACTTCCTTTGAACTATAGTTAATGTTAAGAGTTAATAAGTAATATATGTTGAATGCCCATGAATGTATTTACCTCAGATATAAAAGTCCTGTAGATTTTTAAAATGTGGTATTCACTCAGCTCTTATTTGCCCAGTTAACAGTGGAATCAAAATTTTGTTTAGCTGCTGACATTTACTTATATTTGGAGAAGTGATGATGATATCCCAAGAGCTTTTAATATTACTTTAATGAATACTTAGTACTCATCATATGCTCTACATATGTCATGTAGAGGGTGGCACATGGTGGTGATTTCATGACATGTAAGTATTCAAGCATTGTCTGAAATGTTCTGTGGGAGGATTTCTGGAAAAAACTCCCAATTCCAGATGGTTGTCTGCAACCATGAAATCTCCTCCAGCATGAATGAGGAAGAGGAAGAGGTATAAGTCAGGACTTGCCTCTGGCTTTTATTAATTTGTTGTTTCAGTTAAGTTTAAATAAAGCTACATGACTGAAGGATACTGCCCTTCTCCTTTCCTTCATGGCAGCCATTTGAAGGGACTTTGCTAGTTTTTGTTGAATTGCTTGAAGGTATTTCTCTTAGGCCTATCACCCGTTTCATTTATTTTTTTTTATTTTAAAAATTGTTAATTGTAGCAAAAACATATAGAATTAACCATTATTAAGTGTACAGTTCAGTAGTGCTAAATATATCCATATTAAACAGATCTTCAGCACTTTCTCATTTTGCAAAACTGAAAATCTGTATCCCTGAAATAAGAAGTCTCCATTTCTCCTTCTTCATCTCCTAGTAACTATCATTCCACTTTCTCTTTCTATGAATTCAGCTACTCTAGGTACTTCATATAAGTAGAATCATACAGTATTTGCCTTTCTGTGACTGGCTTATTTCACATAGCGTAAGTTCCTGAAGGTTTATCTACACTGTAACCTGTGACTTACACCTTTTTTTTTAGCTTTGGCTGCTGCTGCCATGTTCCCTATATTTTAGCTGTGGTTTAAAACAGCTTGAGAAGACTCAACTCAGGCTGCCAAGAAAAATGGCAGCAATAGATCAGTCTACCTGTTAAGTACTAATAGGTTGCTTCCAGGAAGGAAGTGAGCAGTTATTGACTCATTTGTTTATTCCCAAACATCTAGATATATATGCGGTTATATGTTACAGTTAAAAATTTGTATACTGGTCATGTTAACTGCAAAGACAAACTATTAGCAAATTATCTGTTACACTTCATTTGGATTTGTCTCTGGTTTATTTAAGTTTTGCCTTTGATAGTAGCAGAAAACAAATCAATAAATGATAATGAATTTGTATTTCTTAAGGCATCCATTTCTCACCAGAGACGGTTAATTTAGCTAACATTTGGAAGTGCTAATACCAGCAACAAAGCTTAGCATCAAATGATTTCTTTTTTTAATGTCTTAAACACAAATAAAAAATTTACAAAAATTTGCTTTGTTTTTCTGAATACTTAGAGAATAAGAATCAGTTTTATGTTATCCTGATAAAATTATATATTGGGCTCATCTGAGGTTGTTTTCATTCTTTTCAATTATTAGTTAATATCTGATATTTCAATTTATTCTTACCATGCATATAATCTATAGCCCGGTAGCACGGGAACTCTTGAAATACTACATATATATATTTTTTAATCCAAAAAACTATTTGAAAGCTTGTTTTGCTAGGTTGTTTTTTGCATGAGTGTGGGAGTAGCTAGCTATTTCTAGCATTAAATGGGTAATGGGAAATAAAAATTACAGCTGTTTCTGAGTTAGATCTCCATGTGGCGTCGTTATTTTTTGGCCGTGAATTTCCAGAAGAATAGATAACAACTGTACTAAAATGTAAATGAAAAAACCTATTCAAAAACCAAATATAGAATGACTTGAGGAATTTTTTTTTCTGGCTTACCTGTACTTCGTTTCTCTTTATTAAGGTTAGTGAGGGAAATGTATGTGGTTTATATTGTAGATACATGCACACACACACACATCAGGATACATTTTTATTTTAATGCTCAGTAAGAATTTAATTGGACTTACATATTTCACAGTTATAAAGGAAATAGAAAAATAAAGTCTACCCCATGTGAAATGACTCTCACTGGTATTGTTTTGCCCATAAGAACTTCTGTCTTGTTTCAGTGAAGCATGGAACAATCACTAATACAACATTTGTATCTCATTTCAGGATGACGATGATGATCCTTTCATGAACACTAGTTCTTTAAGAAGAAAAAGAAGATAATATATTTAATGGCACTGAAAAACATGTGAGATACAGGAAAAATCAAAGCATTGCAAGCTAAGAGTTTACAGTTTAAGACTTTAAATATTGTTTCTGAGCATGACTCCGTAAGTGAGAAATTTCTAGCTCAAGGACATATACTATAGCATTGATTCACCCTGTTTTTTAACCTGGTTGTTATAGTAAGAGGTTTGTTTCAATACCATTCTTGAGTAAAGATTAAAATAAGTGTACCGTTTTACACGTCTGCTTCATGATCAAAAACTATATCAGTATTTTAATATGGTTACATTTAGCCAAAGTTGAGGGAAAGAGCTTATAAAATTTAACTAACTTCTTGATAATTTTAGTAATTTCTTAGAGGTTCTGGATTTCCTGAAAGTAAAGCAATCTATGTGAACCTGTGCCTAAATTCACTGTTTGTTACTGTGTATGTTTCTTTCGAATGCATCTTATAAGTCTAAATGATTAGAAGTACCTAATAGTTTGAATAGATATGTTTTTATTAAAAAGAGTAAAATAACCTATCAGAATTACTTAGTTTTTTATTCCATTTATAGCAAAGATTTCAAAAGATTATATTCTCATTGAGTGGTAGTAATGTCCTTTATTATTCTGTATCCTTAATGGTGTTCTCTCTCTCCTTCTCTGCCCACTTCCCCCTCTCTCCTTTTCTCCCTTTCTTTTTCTTCTGTTTCATACATATGTATGTGCCTATTTCTAGGAGAAAAAGAGTTAAAAATTGTTTTAAAATACATTTTCTTGAAAAGATTAAAGAATTTTTTTTAAGGTAGAGTGGTCAGTTGAACCTTACAGTAAAGTATTGAAATATATCTAAGGTAGAATATCAATGCCAGGATTACTCATTAACAATATTTTATCTTAACTTTGGTTCCCGTGAAACGTTTCTGAATGGGCAGTTCCAGAAATATTAGTAACTCATGTTGTTTTTTTTTTCACTTGGTTTCAGTGGGAAATAAGAATTAGACATCTTCAGATTTAAGTTAAATAATCCCATTCTTTTCTTTAATACTCTGTAAAAAGATCCCTGAGATTATTCCTTCTTTTAGTCTTATATGACAGCTTCGCTTGAAAACTCTTCAAGGAAGTTATACATCTTGGGAGTACAACATTCTGACATTTATTCATAGGTAGAAACAAATACTTGATTCAGTGATACTCAGTGACCATTAGAATAGTCATACCTGGAATGTGTCAAATTATAAGAGACAGACGTTTGGTTAGGGCTGCCTCCTGTTATAGCACCTTTGAAGAGGCCTAAGTCAAAAATTGCAATGTAACAGTCTAATGACTTTCTTAAAAGTATTTCTGTACCTAACTTGAGCATAAGGGTTATTTGATCAAGTAGCATTAACTCAGTAGAAGGCGTTGTTCCTGTGAAATATTCTCAGGCAGATCTGCCCACATCTTTATTGCACTTGAAATCTAATATTTCTAGTATTTGAACAAAGCAGAGGTTAAGTCAGGAGTGAGCAGTGCTGTCCATGACGGAATGGAAGCTAGTAGGGGAGGCAGTGTCTGGGTGATGCTGTGCCTCCCACCCCTGCACAAGGCACACTGGCTCTGAGTGAGCTGTGGGCCACATCAGCTACTAGTGGCTCTTCTTATGCATCAGTTAGATGGGTCTGGATGAGAGTAATAGTGAGGGGTTGGTCACTAAAGTATACTGACAGGTTCCTAGGAAAAAAGGAATAAGAGTTTTTCCCTTTAAAAAAAATTGCTATTATTATCCCCCATTACAACTGAAGAAACCTTGGGGGTCCAAAATTCACTAACTTCCCCCAAGTAACTCAGCAAGTAAGAAAAGAGGATTCAAACCCTGGTCTGTCTGACTCTCAAGTTTTGATTCTCCTTCCATCATACTTCATAATGGAAATGTTTGTCTCTTTTAAGCATTTTAGCAGTTTCTGCAGATTTAGATAAACCATCAACATGATGATTATAAATCATTCTGATCTGTATATTCAAGAAAGTCCCATAACTTCCTCTCCCAGTCAACACTTTGTCAGCCTTGTCAGTGTTATTACTGAATGTCCTGAGCAGAATAAAACAACAGTTTTCTAAAAGTAAGAAAAAAAAAAAAATTGCTCTTGGCTATGAAAAGAGGTTCTAAATGTGATTTAGTTCACCGCTAAGGAAAGTGATGCCACAGCAGTTACAGAGGGTGAAAATCTCTCCAGCTAATTCAGATCATTTTGTGAATAGTATGCATCAAGCCCTGAAAATAGGATAAATAAAATGTGACAGGGAAACCTTTTTTTGATTGAATATTGTTACATAGTTAAATGTCCTATAAATCCTTAATATTTTATGTTGACGCTACAGAATCTGTTGGTTTTGTTTTTTGTTGCTAACAGTTTTCAGACCTGCTGGTATAGGACTGTAGAGGTCTTTCAGATGATTTGAAAGCACCTGCATTTGCTCTTGGCGGCTGTGGGAGACTCGCAGGGATGAAAACATTCAGAGGAAAACATCTGTAGGGAATTCTTCTGTCACTTACCAAAGAATATCTTTCTGGTGTTTTGTTTCCTATCATAAAAACACAACAGTGCATTTACAAGATTAAAAATTCCTCGAAGTTGTGGGAGATTCCAGAAAATATAACTGGTGCTTAGAAAATTCAAGCATTTAGAAGTATGACCTTTAGTTCAGGTACAATAAGACTTTTTTCCCTAAACTTTTAATAGTAGGAAATACAATAAATACAGAAAAGTCATATGGTTTAACAAATAATTATAAAGTGAGCATTGATGGAATCCTAATACAGGTCAGGAAATAAAATAGCACAGTATCCTGGAAGCCCATTAAATTGTTTTCTCCTTTCTGGGTTACCAGCCCTGACTTCTATAATTTAAAAGCTCCTAGTTTTGCCACAAGGTGGTGCTTCTGCCATTAGATGCAGTTAGGAGGATGCAACTGCAAATCTAAAATTGGGAAGTTAGTATACTTGCAATAAGTTTAGAACCTACGCATTAATACTAAACCTATGCAGTAATACCATAATTAGCCTTCTAATCATGTAAATTCCTTTACTTATGTATTTCATTTGGTTCAGCCTGTTATGGAATTTACCAGCTTGATAAATTTTGCATATAAAGGTTTATAAAGAAAAGGAACATTTTATGTTTTCATAAAGAGAAAAATACATTCTTAGAAAAAAATGAGTTGAAAACAAAATCTCAATGGGCTGGGTACCGTGGCTTACACCTGTAATCCCAGCACTTTGGGAGGCTGAGACACGTGGATCACCTGAGGTCAGGAGTTCGAGACCAGCCTGGCCAACATGGCAAACCTCGTCTCTACTAAAAATACAAAAAATTTGTCGGGCATGGTGGCATGCACCTGTAATCGTAGCTCCTTGGGAGGCTGAGGCAGGAGAATCACTTGAACCCAGGAGGCAGAGGTTGCAGTGAGCTGAGATAGCGCCACTGCACTCCAGCCTGGGCAACAAGAGCAAAACTCAGCTCAAAAAAAAAAGATATCTCAATGTGAAATATTTTCTTTGGAAACATATATTTTAAAAGCAACTTTCCCCCAAAGTAATCTGATGTCTTTTTTGTATCTGTCATACATTTAATTCATAGTATTTTGTATTTTGTGTTTTTTAAAAGCTAACTATCATTAAGATTATTATAGAAGTTTGGTATAATAAAGATTTGGGTTTTTCAGTCCAGTGAGTTTCCATATTGAATGAAAAGGATCCACATTTTGTCATTTGCTTGTCTCATTTTCTTTTAGTACTTTTGAACTTAGTTCGATCAGAAAATACTAGAATTTTAGTTTGATCTAAAGAGCAAGCTTACATAACTTGCTATTGCCATATACATTTGTATGTCTGCTGTATCAGATAACTGGATCTGATTTTAGCACTTTTTAAGTTGCAAAAGCAGTGCATTTTTATTCTTCAAATTCAGACATTGAGTACCTATCAAAATGTGTATGCTTACCTGTCATCCTCTCCCCAGATATAACCTATCAACAATTAGGAACATGTTTCTCCAGTTACTGTTGGCACAACTACTAAGAAAAATTGTTGAATTAGAACTCCACATTGTATAGCTACATATGTTCTCCTTGGTACTTACCTTGACATTCTGATTTTTTTACATATGGTTCATCAACCTCTTAATTAAACCATCATTGTCTATTTTGAGAGGTAACTGCACTGCTTTCCAGTGTGTGTTTTAAATGTTACTGTTCAGTTTGAGTCAAATCAAAGGATATTTAATCTGTGGTACCTTGACATTAAAAGTGGTAAAGTGATTTTTAAAGGGCGCTTGGCTGATTGTTGCACATTATGGTTGATTAACAAAAGAGGTTCAATGGGTATTAGGCTGGTAGGCCAACACAAACTTTGTTCTGCCTGTGAGCCACTGTGTAGTCAAGTTGGTTCATGTACAAATACCCCAAACTAGTGCGTAAGTACCCTTGATCACAGTGCCTATTTAGTATCAATACCACCTGTTTCGTGTTTACATTTTATGTAAAAATAAAAAATTTCTGCATATAAGCTTATAAATGTAAGTGCAGTCTACCTGTTAGGGCATTTGAACTGATTGCATGGTATATCTGACTTTGAGTACATTTGCATTTCCATTGGTTCTTGGATAGTCTGTAAATGAAGGCATCTATTTTACACTCATTAAAGTATTTTACCATAAACAATGAGATAAATAAGTAAACCCATCATAGATATACCAGAAAGTTTCTAGTGGTTTATCATTCCAATATTGATTTCTGAGGTTTTTGGTAGTTTTATGTCCAGATCATATTTTAAAAACTGAAATAGTATCAACTTTACAGAAATTTGCAAGAATAGGCTGGGTGCGGTGGCTTACACCTGTAATCCCAGCACTTTGGGAGGCCAAGGCGGGCAGATCATGAGATCAGGAGATCGAGACCATCCTGGCCATGGTGAAACCCCGTCTATACTAAAATACAAAAAATTAGCCAGGCATGGTGGCGTGCACCTGTAGTCCCAGCTACTCAGGAGGCTGAGGCAGGATAATCGCTTGAATCTGGGAGATGAGGTTGCAGTGAGCCTAGATCGTGCCACTGCACTCCAGCCTGGTGAAAGAGCAAGACTCCTTAAAAAAAAAAAAAAAGGTTTTATGCTATATATATTCTTTTTGTGTGAACGTTGTGTCGTACAAACTATCCATATCATTTTATGGAGATCTTTACTTTTTTATAGCCTATGGAGTTTAAATGTCATAGTTTATTCTATCCTCCTATATTTGTGCTTTTTGGTAGTTCTGATATTTACAGTTACAAATAACACTGCAGTACTAATACTAGTATTTTTAATACTGCAAAACTATTACCCGTATTTTAAAATTTTTGGAAGTGTTATCTTCAGAGTAAATTCCTGGAAGTGTGATTATTTGGTAAACAAGTAAATGCACGTGTAGTTTTGTTAAGTGCTGCCAAGTTCCTTTTTATAAAGATTGTATTCCCCACCAGCGATGTGTGGCCTACCTATTTCTCTATAGCCTCACCATCAGAAGAATGTATGTCGTCAAATTTTTGATTGTTTGCCAAACTGATGGACTAGAAATGGCATCTTAGTGTAATTTTAATTTGCATTTCTTTTATTATGAATTAAGTTGAATTTGTAAAAATATGTTTAAGGGCCATTTTTACATCCATTTTTGGTGAATTGCTTGTTCACGTATCTTATTCATTTTTCTAGGATGTCTGGTCCCCTTTTTCTTCACTCAATATAAAAAATATTTTTAAATATTAGATATTAACCCTTTGTTTATAACATTGCAAAAATTTTTTCCCAACTTCTCGTTTGTATTTTTATTTTGCTTATGGTGGGTTTTTTTTTTTTTTTTGCAATGCAACAGTTTGTTTTGAATATAGTCAAATTTATCTGGTCTTGCATCTGGATTTGGTTTTTGTTATATAAGTGGTGTCTAATTGAGCAGAGGTTCTTTTAAGGAACATAGCTTTTTTTATAATTGCATAATTGGACTTTATGAAGTCCAGCTTACATTGATTCAGGCTTAACATTTTTATATTGTGTTCAAGAAAAGCATTTCTTACCCTAAGGTCATGTAGCTTCTTCTATGTTATCTTCCAGAACTTTATGTTTTGCCTTTCCAATTCAACTCTACAGTCCAGCTAGGAATTGATTTTTATGCTCTTAATTGCTGTTGGGCTATTTTTTTCTATTTTGTTTCTGCTGTGTGCTTTCTTTCAAATCAGATCCTCAGAACATGAAAGAAAATAATTATTTGTTAACCGAAGCCACTGATTAATATTGCATCTTACAGAGGGGGAAATGATGATTCAAGTAGGTTGTTTTTGTTTTAACAACAATATCATATAAAAATGTCTTTAAGGATATTTCTAGAAAACATCACCAGATCAGCAACTCATTTTCACAGGAGGCAAGCAATAGCTATCATTGATCTTACATGTGTTCTAAAAATGCTTCTAATAAGATTTTTTTAATTGCCATTTGAGGCCATTAATTTTGAGCACCAGAAAAAGAAAAGTTGTATTTTTCATACTGACTAACTCCCTTGTGTTTCGTAAAGTTCATGCTCTGATAAAGACAAATTCTAGCAATTACAGTTTGAGATGCAGCTTTCAGGCAGTGGAACCAGGGAAGGTTGTGGTGTTTGAAATATGATCATACATCTCAGGGGAAAAAACTGTACACAGTGAAAGAAACATGTAGGATCTGAAGGTGAAAATCTTGACCCACCTATTCAACGAAATTACATGATATTATAAAAGGCTGAAATTAAGAGCAGAATGATAAAATTCTAAATCGTGTGAAGAAAATGATCATGCCATTTTTTTTTAATTTCAAGAGTCTTGCTCTGTTATCCAGGCTAGAGTGCAGTGACGCGATCTTGGTTCACTGCAACCTCCGTCTTCCCAGATCAAGTAATTCTCCTGCCTCAGCCTCGCGAGTAGCTGGGATCACAGGCGTGAGCCATCACACTCAGCTAATGTTTTTCTATTTGTAGTAGAGACAATCACTGCGTTGGCCAGGCTGGTCTTGAAGTCCGGATCTCAGGTGATCCGCCCAGCCTCCCAAAGTGCTGGGATTACAGGCATGAGCCACAATGCTCAGACCATGCCATTTATACTATACCTACAAGTTTAATTGCTAAATAACAATTCTTAACAGCAGGTGCCTTCTGGCAGGCTGCGGACTCCCAGCCTGGGTTCATCCTGAATTCTCCTCTTCCACAACCTTTTATTTTGCGATGCCATAACTCTCCACAGTGCCTTTCCCATGAAATTGAGTTACCTTAAGGGAAGGCCCCTCGCTCTTTTTGTCTTTTAAACCAAGCCTAGCATGGTGCCTAAATGCATTACTAAATACTTAATGCATGACTATGTGAAGACATAAGTAGACTTTATTAAAAGAAAAAAATTCCAAAGCACTCACAGAAATAAAGCAGAGCTGTTAATTTCACCCTCAATCCTTGACAATGGAAATACCTCTTGTAAACAGAAATGACTGTTATGCAGTAGAGACATTAGAGTCTTAAGTTATGAAGCCAACAACTTGATATCCAAACAGCTCCTTATCCAAAATTGCCACCCTAGTCAGATTGGTTCCATTGGCTGATCAGACCAATGATCCATCTCTGGACAGTGACAATAATAAGGAACCTGTTACAGATAAAGATGGACTGTTATCCTCTTTAAACTATTGGTTTTTTTCTGAGTACAAATGGTATTTGTGAAAAATGCAAAAGAATATGAAGAAAAAGGATACCATAATAATCCTGATATTAACATTTCACTGTGCCCCCTTTAACTCTTCACATAATTGAAGTGAAATTGTATCAATTTGTGTCCTGCTTGTGTTATTCTGAGAGCATTTTCTGTGTTACTAAATTTTTCTCAAAACATCCCTTTTAATGGCTGCATAGTGTTTTGGGTCATGGAATACCACAGCATAATATATTTTTCACTGTAATAAATAATGCTTGATGGAATCATCTTTTTACATAATTTTAAAAATACTTTTTATGTGGAGATAGGGTGTGATAAACCTACATGTATCCATTATCCTGCTTCAATCCATTTCTCTTCTTTTGGGTCCAGATTATTTTGAAGCAAATTCCAGACATTGTGTTATTTAATGTGCATATATATATGCACATGTGTATATACAATAAACAAAAGGGCTCTTTTTAAATCAAATATACTGTCAGTTGTACATAAATCTTTGACCACATTTAAAAAATAATATCCTTAGGCTAGGATGGAGTAAAAAATAGAATTTCAGGTAAAGGAAATGAAAATATTTTAAGGCTTATGACAGTTTTACCACATTGCTTTGCAGAAAGGATATATCCATTTATACTCCCACCAGCAACATGAGAGCACCTCTTTCACTGCACCCTAACCAATACCTAGTCATTTATTTGATTTCGTGAAATGCACTGTAAAAGGTTTCTTCCATTTGGTTTTAGGCTTTAACAATATTCTTTACCCAGAAGCTAATAAAATTGTTGGTGAGTCAGACCTGGGCTTCAATCTTCCAGTCCTTTTAGCTGTGTGACTCATACAAGTCAGTCTCGGAACATCTGCTTCCCCATTCAGTAGATTAAAATACCTACCTAGTGTGTTTTGTGATTAGATGCAATGATGCTTATGAAGTGATTAGCACAGTCTCAATGGTTCCATTGACTGCAAGCTGCATCTTCAACTGTAATTGCTAGAATTTATTTCTATTATAGCACAAACTTTATAAAAATAGGTCAGTGTAAAATTAATATGAAAAAAGACTTATTTTTCTGATGCTCAAAATTAACAACCTCAAGTAGTAATTCAAAAAAATAAAAAAGAATCGTATTAAAGCATTTTCAAAAGAGCCTAAGATCACTGATAGCTATTTCTTACATCCTGTGAAAATGAGTTGCTGATCCTGTGATGCTTTCTAGAAATATCCTTAACAAATTTTTTACTTGGTATTGCTATTTAAAAAAAAAAACAACACTTTAATCATTCTCCCTCTGTAAGATGCAGTATTATCAAATAGCTTAAGTATTATGGCTAATTATCCTCTTTCTCGTTCTCAGGATCTAATTCAAAAGAAAGCACACTAAAGAAATGAAAAAGAAGTAGAAAAAAATAGCCCAATAGCAATTAAGAGCATAGAATGAGAGGTGATGTTAAGAAATGTGACTCAACCTATAGAATTATAGAAAATCTCTTTGAAACATTAATTGTATGGCTCTAAGAGAGGCAAAAGGAAGAAATTCTCATTTTAAGTGGTTATCCAGCAACGGAACCAGAAAAATTTTTCCTTTCACAGAAGGTAGGTTTTATTGCATATACAAGATGGATATTGATATCATTTTAAATTAGATATTTCCAAAGTAATTGATCATATCCTTAGCAAACAGGGACAGTTTGACTTCCTCTTTTTTTTTTTTTTCCCAGAACATGCCACTTTATTGACTTCTTCTTTACCAATTTGGAGGCCCTTTAGTTCTTTCTCTTGTCTGATTGCTCTGGTTAGGACTTCCAGTACTGTGTTGAAGAGGAGTGGTTAGAGGGGGGCATCCTTGTCTTGTTCCTGTTCTCAGAGGAAATGCTTTCAGCTTTTCCCCATTCAGTATTATGTTGGCTGTGGGTTTGTCATAGATGGCCTTTATTACATTAAGGTATATCCCTTGTATGCCGATTTTGCCAAGGGTTTTATTTGTAAAGAGATGCTGGATTTTGTCTAATGCTTTTTCTGCATTTCTGCATCTATTGAGATGACCATGTGATTTTTGTTTTTAATTCTGTTTATGTGGTGTTTCACATTTATTGACTTGCTTATGTTAAACCATCCCTGCATTCCTGGTATGAAACCCACTTGATCATGGCGGGATTATCTTTTTGATACGTTATTGAATACAGATAGCTAGTATTTTGTTAATGATTTCAGCATCTGTGTTCATCAAGGATATTGGTGTATAGTTTTCGTTTTTGGTTGTGTCCTTTCCTGGTTTTGGTATTAGGATGATGCTGGGTTCATAGGATGAATTAGGGAGGGTCCTTCTTTTGCTATCTTGTGGAATAGTGTCAAAAGGATTGGTACCAATTCTTTGAATGTCTGATAGAATTCTGTTGTGAATCCATCTGGTTCTGGACTTTGTGTTGGTAATTTTTTAATTGCCATTTCAATCTCACTGCTCGTTATTGGTCTGTTCAGGGCATCCAATTTTTCCTGATTTAGGCTAGGAGGGTTATATTTTTCCACGAGTTTATCCATCTCTTCTAAGTTTTCTAGTTTTTGTGTGTAAAGGTATTCATAGTAGCCTTGAATGATCTTTTGTATTTCAGTGGTGTCAGTTTTAATATCTCCTGTTTCATTTCTTTTTTTGTATTTTTTTTTTTATTTTTTATTTTTTCTCCTGTTTCATTTCTTAGTGAAGTTATTTGGATTTTCGCTCTTCTTTTCTTGGTTGATCTTGCTAATGGTCTATCAATTTTATTTATCTTTTCAAAGAACCACCTTTTTGTTTCATTTATCTTTTGTATTTTTTGTTTGTTTCAATTTCATTTAGTTCTGCTCTGATCTTGGTTATTTCCTTTCTTCTGCTGGATTTGGGTTTGATTTGGTCTAATTTCTCTAGTTCCTTGAGGGGGTGACCTTTGATTATTTTCTTTCAGACTTTTTGATGTAGGCGTTTAGAGATATCAACCTTGCTCTTAGCACCACCTTAGCTGTATCTCAGAAGTTTTGATGGGTTGTGTCATTATTGTCTTTCAGTTTAAAGAATTCTTAAATTTCCATCTTGATTTCATCTTTGACCCAAATCTCATTCAGGAGCAGGTTATTTAATTTCCAAACCCTAAGGAATCCTCCAAAAAGCTCCTAGAACTGATAAAAGAATTCAGCAAAGTTTCCAGATACAAGATTAATGTACACAAATCAGTAGCTCTTCTATGCATCAGCAGTGACCAAGCAGATAATCAAATCAAGAACTCAACCCTTTTTACAATAGCTGCAAAATAAATAAATAAAATACTTAGGGATATACCTAACAAAGGAGTTGAAAGAACTCTACAAGAACTACAAAACACTGCTGAAAAAAATCAGAGACGACACAAACAAATGGAAATACATCCCATGCTCATGGATGAGTGGAATCAATATTGGGAAAATGACCATACTGCCAAAAGCAATCTACAAATTCAACGCAATCACCATCAAAATACCACCACCATTCTTCACAGAGTTAGAAAAAACAATTCTAAAATTCATATGGAACCAAAAAGAGCCCGCATAGCCAAAGCGAGACTAAGCGGGAAAAAAAAAGCAAACCTAGAGGCATCACACTAGGTCATTTCAAACTATACTATAAGGTCATAGTTACCAAAACAGCATGGTACTGGTATAAAACTAGGCACATAGACCAATGGAACAGAATAGAGAACCCAGAAATAAACCCAGGTACTTACAGCCAACTGATCTTCAACAAAGCAAACAAAAAATGGGGAAACAACACCCTTTTCAACAAATAGTGCTGGGATAATTGACTAGCCACATGTAGGAGAATGAAACTGGATCCTCATGTCTCACCTTATACAAAAATCAACTCAAGATCGATTAAGGACTTAAACCTAAGACCTGAAACTATAAAAAATTCTAGAAGATAACATTGGAAAAACTCTTGTAGACATTGGCTTAGGCAAAGAGTTCATGACCAAGAACACAAAAGCAAACTCAATAAAAACAAAGATAAATAGCTGGGAACTGATTAAACTAAAAACCTTTTGCACGGTAAAAGGAACACAGCAGAGTAAACAGACAACTCACAGAATGGGAGAAAATCTTCACAATCTATACATCTAAAAAAGGACTAATATCCAGAATCTACAATGAATGAAAACAAACCAGTAAGAAAATAATCCCATCAAAAAGTGGGCTAAGGACATGAATGGAAAGTTCTCAAAGAAGATATACAAATGGCCAACAAACATATGAAAAAATGTTCACCATCACTAATGATCAGGGGAAATGCAAAATCGAAACCACAATGCGATACCGCCTTACTCCTGCAAAAATGGCCATAATCAAAAAATCAAAAAACAGAAGATGTTGGCATGGATGTGGTGATCAGGGAACACTTCTACACTGCTGGTTGGAATGTAAAGTAGTACAGCCACTGTGGAAAAGAGTGTGGAGATTCCTCAAAGAACTAAAAGTAGAACTACCATGTGATCCATAATAATATATATTATATATATTATATATAATATATAAATAAATATATTATATATATAATGATATATACATAATATAATATAAATATATGTATTATTCAATCATATATATAATATATATAGTATTCCATCATATATATATGTAAAATATATATGATGGAATACTATATATTTTATATATAGTTTATATAATATATATACACTATGTTATATAGTGTATATATACTATATAGTATATAATATGTAATATATACTACATATATAATACTACATATATAATTCATAGTATACATACATATATAGTATATATAATATATATGTAGTATTTATATAATATATATAGTATATAGTTAATATAGTATATATTATATATACTATAATATAGTATATATATTATATATAGTATATAGTATTATATGTACTATATATATATTATATTTATATATATATATATGTATGATGGAATACTACTCAGCCATAAAAAGGAATGAATTAACAGCATTTGCAGTGACCTGGATAAGACTGGAGACTATTATTCTAAGTGAAGTAACTCAGAAATGGAAAACGAAACATCATATGTTCTCACTGATATGTGGGAGCTAAGCTATGAGGATGCAAAGGCATAAGAATGATCCAGTGGACTTTGGGGACTTCGGGGGAAGAGTGCGAGGAGGACAAGGGATAAAAGACTACAAATATGGTGCAGAGTATGCTGCTTGGGTGATGGGTGCACCAGGATCTCACAAATCACCACTAAAAACTCAATCATGTAACTAAATGCCACCTGTTCCCCGATAGCTTATGGAAAAATAAAAAATTAAAATTAAAAATAAATCAGATATGTCCCAGGAAATTACTAGACAGATAAAAAAGTATTTAGAGAGAGAAACATCTGCATCCTGGGTTGTCTGGTTCCAGGGCCAGTATCTCAACCTCAGTACTGCCGGTTTTCCCTGTCTTAGTAGTAGGCTGTAGGAGATAACATTAGGAATACAGTAATTCCTGGCCTATTAATGCTGACAATTTCATAGGAAATACACGTGTTGCATATTGTGAGACCCCAACAAGGGAAGTACAGTATCAGAGAATGCATCTGCACTTTTAAAAGAGCAGATTAGGGAATACTGACTTTGCTTGTTCCAGGGTTGTCGCAGTCAAGGGAGTCAGACAGTCTTCAGAGGGGGAGATAACATTTGAGCTGGGTCTTGAAGAATAGAGAGGAGTTTTTCTGGTTCTAAGGTGGCGGAGAGCATGACTTCAGGCAGAGAAACAGCATCCTCGAATATATAGTGTCATGAAATTGGTGATGGGTGAGATGACCACAAGATTCTAACCATGGTGGACAAGTGAATAGGAAAAGGATCAAGTACAAGAAAGTGAGGGGAAGAGCAAGATATAATACAGAGTTTGGAGCTTGTTGAAGTATGTGGGGTATTCCAGGTGAAAATGTCCAATTAACAGTGAAATATTACATAATACAGATTTGGAGCTTTTAACAGAGGTGGTAAGTGAGGTACAAATCTTGGAGTCATTGGTGAGTGATGGATGGTTAAACTGGTGAAGGTGGCTGAGATCACCCTGGGGGACATTTAATTCAAGAGGAGCAGATAAGGAAGCATAACCCCTTGGACCCCTGAACTTTAGCTAGCAATCCTGTGGTACAACTAATGCTACCATTTGTCCATATATGGGTTAAATGGGTTGTTAAATGGGAATGGGCTCAGGACCGTAGCTACCATTTAGAAAAGTTTCTATGTAAAAGGGCAGAGTAAGTTCAAGCAAATTACCATTTAATTTGGGGCCACAAAGTGTTTGAAGTTGGAGCTTGGGTGTACTTCTTTTTACATTTCCTAAATATACCTTTTTACTCTATGGCTCAGTGTATTGGAACTTGGAAAGCAATTCCTAGCTTAGCCTGCCCACACATTTTGCATTTTTATTGCATTTGAGCATATCTTCAGCTGTACTTGGTATTTCAGGCCTCCTTGGTTCATCCGTAATTCAAGTACGATGACATACAACTTGTACAATTAAACAAACTAGGAGTGACTGTCATGTGCCTGGCACTGTTGAACTGCTGTTTCTTCCCTTCTGCCACTGTGATTAGTACCATAAGGAACTGTGAGTGTGGTTAGTTTTTAACTCAAGTAGGGCCTTTTCAGAGAATAATATTGGTGTTAAGGGGCATTGTTTGCAGTGTCAGGAATATTGATGTGGTGAGGCTCTTAAAACCTCTTTCTTGGACCTCTATGTGATATTACAGTAGTCTCCCTTTATCCAAGGTTTCACTTTCCGCAGTTTCTGATGAAATCTCGCACCACTCCACTCTGTCCACTCAGGATGTGAATCCTCCCTTTGTTCAGCATATCTATGCAGTACCTGCTCCTCAGTCACTCAGTAGCCACCTCAGTTGTCAGAGTGCCTGTCAAGGTATTGCAGTGATTGTGTACAGTTAACCTTTATTTTGCTTATAATGGCCCCAAAGCTGCAAAAGTAGCAATGCTGGCAATTAGCATATGCCAGCTAGAAGCTATAAAGTACTTCCTTTATGTGAAAAGGTGAAAGTGCTTGATTTAATAAGGAACGGTGGAGGGGAAGCATAAGCTGAGACTGCTAAGTTCTGTAAAAAGAATGAATTCTCTATGCATGAAACTGTGAAGAGGGAAAAAGAAATTCATGTGTAGGCTATATAGGGTTTGGTACTATCCACAGTTCTGGGCATCCACTGGGAATCTTGGAATGTGTACCCCATGAATAATGGGGGACTACTGCATTCTATAATTCTTGGTCTCATTTTTATTAAAATACGTGTGGTTTATTGTTTTTCTTTTTTTGTTTCAAGTACATTTGAGAGAGTGAAACAATAAACCCTCTGCTCTTTGCTATGTTTACTGTGTGTGACTGTTATTAGAGATGTAGGAATATTCTTACTATTTGGCACAGACTGACTATTCAGTGTCCTTGGTTTTATTTGTAATGTACAAAGAGACTGGTTCACTGTAAGGGCTGCTTGTGTCTTCCCATAACCCTTTAGTAAGAGCAACAGTGATTTACAGGACCCATAACACCTCTGAGAAAAAAAAAATTCTTTTAATAACTTAGTCTTTTGGGCAAATCACCTGAGGTCGGGATTTCGAGACCAGCCTGACCAACATGGAGAAACCCTGTCTCTACTAAAAATACAAAAAATTAGCCGGGTGTGGTGGCACATGGCTGTAATTCCAGCTACTTGGGAGGCTGAGGTAGGGGAATTCCTTGAACCCAGGAGGCGGAGGTTATGTTGAGCCGAGATCGTGCCATTGCACTGCAGCCTGGGCAACAAGAGCAAAACTCTGTCTCAAAAAAAACAAAAACAAACACACAAAAAACTTCAGCCTTCCTGTGGGGTAAGTCGGGGGATATTCTTATTTCATTAAAGACTGTGGTTTCAGAAGTTCCGGGTAAGTTGGGGGACAGTGGTACTGGGCTGAGAGGAGGGCTTGGCAGGGCTCAGAAGGCCCAGGCCTGGCTGAGTGGAGAACTGAATGCCTGGGGAAGACGAAGAGGAAGTGATTCCAGACCTCAAGCCTACCTTTGCATTTTCTCAGGATGACCTCCTCCTTCAGAGCATACCAGTGCAACCTGTAACTGCCAGCAGTAGCATTTATTTGCCCAAGCCCTTCTTTGCCTCTGGAGCCCATTTGGGCTGTCCACTTGGCAGGCCAGAAGTTCAGGAGCATCCTGGGAGAAGGAGTACACCCCTGGGGGAAGCCTTCATCCAGTGACTAACAGGAGTTGGAGTTACGGATATCACAGCTCTGTCACCCCTGGGCTTGAGTAGCTGATGTGTACGCCTTACACTGGCTTCCTAGCAGGCTTCAGCTTGTCACCCACAGTGGTAGCTGGCTTGACAGCACTGTTTTTTGGTTGCTTTCCCTTTCTTGTCACATTTCTTCACTTCCCTATTGGTGTTTGCTTTTATCTCCCAAATGAGCCCTCTCACTAGAGTCTTTGTCTCAGGAGGTGCTTTTGGGGAAAGCTAAGAACTAAAATGCCTCACCTTTTCTTTCAGAAAGGATGTTTCAGGATTCTGGCATAAATACCCTCACACTTACAAGGTGGGCATGATGAGCAGGGAATCAGAGTGAAGACATTAGTTAGGTGGCCGAGATTACAAATATGCCAGCTAGCAAGCACCTGCCTGGGGTACTTGGAAGAGAGTGCTTGGAAGGGCACTGGCTCCCTTTGACTTCTTTCTCTAAGCTTGACACTGACTATTCCTTTTCCTATCCATACGCTCTTTCTTGACACTGGGCACAGTTTGAAATTTGATTGACTAGGATTCTGTTTTCTAAATAAACATAATATTCCAGCCTTGCCTCCCTAAGATGATGCCAAGTCATCTTGATGGAGCAGCACGTCTACCCAAGCTTTGAGTTACGTGTTTACAGGCAGTCTCTTGGTTTATTTCCTGGAGCTAAAGATGTATTATTTCATCAGCCTAGCACCTTGTCCCTTCTAGGATCTGTCACATAATCCCCTATTTCAGCCACTTAATCCTGTGAGACCTGCCAGGTCCTTCAGTTTAATTGAGGGATATCGATTAGCCATCCTTTCCTCCAGACACAGTTGCTTGAAGAGTAAATGTGAAGTGAAAAACTGGAGACAAGAGTGACACCTAGGTTTGAGTCATTGTTTGGGTCCCAGTCCAAGGACACTGCTCCTCAGGGCGCAATGGAAAGAATCTACATGGTGTTTCCTGTTGGGGGTCAGGGGTGGTTACAAGTAGTCAAACAGATATTGCGTCTCTTGCACCAGAGAGCAATGCAGTGAGAGATGTATACAGGTGTCTCTGAAAACCTCACATTTAGGAAAAGAAAACCTCTTAATGAGGGCCGAAAATGTTAAATGGCTTGAAGATTTCACGCTAGGAAGTGACAAAGCTGGGATTAGACCTTAATTCCAGACCCCGTGGTCTTAACCACAGTGTCAGGCATGTACGTGGCAGAGGACAAGTGACTGGGAGAGTTTTCACAGTGGAAGTGAAAGGTGAGCAAGGATAGCAAGGTTTCCTGAAGAAGTAGGTGGGGAATGAAAACAGCCTGGGTCATAATTCCCCTTAAAGATACAGCCTCACGGACTTCCATGGCAGAAAAAGTTACCCAAGAGGTGAGCACATAGCTAAACTCCTCTTTTCCTTTGCTTCTTTGATGCTATCAGAACTGCTTTGAAGACTTGCCTTGAAAAACAAAGCTCCCCACATTGCATTCCCGGGAGCTGCCAAAGAACAGCCTTTAATAAGCGCTCCAGCACCTTTGATAACTGGATACTCGGGGGACTTGGAGAATCCTTAATGTCTCTATTTTTTGTTTTGCCTTGTTCCTGGGACCGCCAGGACGCCAGCGATCCACTTCGACATTGAAACTGTGCCAAGGCTAAGGCTTCGGTGGAAACAAATGAATATGGCTTTAGCAGCATGCCCCCTCATCATCCCAAGTGCCCCGGTGGGCTTCCTCCCACCTGCCTGCCTGCTTCCTTTACAAGAGGCTAAGCAGACACCACGCGAGCGTGTGCGCGCTGGGCACAGAGCCCCTGAACCCCTGTCGGAGGAGTTTCAGGCGGGAGTGGGAGCGGCAGGGCGTGGGGGGCAGCAATGGCGCCACCCAGCACCGTCGGGGGAGTCAGGCTTGTCAGAACCGGAGGGCGTCACCGTCGCGGGAGAGAGACGCCGCGCTGCCCAATAGGCAGAGGCGCTTCCTAGCAGCCTGGTGGGGAGCAGAGATAGAAAAGTGCTCCAACAAGCCCCGAGCTGGCGTGCGGAGCGCCGGCTGGTGGCGGGCGGCGCGGTGCTCCGCGGGTCCGAGCTTCCTGGTCCGAGGGACCGCCCTGCGCGTTCTGCGCCCCGCACCCCGGCTGTGCGCTCGGAGCCCGGCGGGCGGGGACGCCCGGCCCGCAGGCTCCCAGGGGAGGGGTGGCTCCTGCAAAATGGTCCCTCACCTCGTGCTGCTCTGCCTCCTCCCCTTGGCGCGAGCCACCGAGCCCCTCGAGGGCCGGGACGACGAAACAGAGCTTCGAGGCGGCCCTGGCCGTAGCCAACGCCTCGCACTTCTCCTGGAACAACTACACCTTCTCCGACTGGCAGAACTTTGTGGGCAGGAGCGCTACGGCGCCGAGTCCAGAACCCCACGGTGAAAGCCCTGCTCATCGTGGCTTACTCCTTCATCATCGTCTTCTCACTCTTTGGCAACGTCCTGGTCTGTCATGTCATCTTCAAGAACCAGCGAATGCATTCGGCCACCAGCCTCTTCATCGTCAACCTGGCTGTCGCCGACATCATGATCACGCTGCTCAACACCCCCTTCACTTTGGTAAGGGGCCCGCCGCCTGCCGCTCCACCTTCTGTTCCTCCCGCTCTCCTGTCTCAGTTCCCTCGCCTCCCTCTGCAGTTCTGTGTCTCTCTGTGGGTCGCCACTTCTCTTTCCACGTCTGTTTCTTTCCTCCTCATTTCTCCTCTCCTCTGCCTGTCTTCCTGTCCTAGTCTCTTTCTCTGTCATGTCGGTTCTTGTCTCTCTCCTGTTTTTTCTTAGGCTCTTTCAGTCTCTGCCTCTCTCTCTGAAGTCTTTCCATCTCTCTTCTCTACCTCTCAGTGTTCTCATCTTTTTTGTGTCCCTATTTGTCTGTCTCTGTCTCCTCACTTTATTGCTTTTCTTCTTGTCAGTGTCTCTGATTTTATTTTTCTGTTCTCTCTCCTCTCCTCTCCCCACCTCTCCTCTCTTCTCTCTCCCCTGCCCCACTCTCTGATTCCTCGCCACTGCTT
This sequence comes from Ateles fusciceps, assembly GCA_036589455.1. Taxonomy (NCBI): domain Eukaryota; kingdom Metazoa; phylum Chordata; class Mammalia; order Primates; family Atelidae; genus Ateles; species Ateles fusciceps. The sequence continues at coordinate 7,775,718 of JAZHEH010002496.1, forward strand.
TCTGTCTCATCACCTTCTAAGCCAGAGCTTCTGGGGCAGTAGCATTGAGTCAATGGTTTGAGTGTCTGCAGCCAGCTGAAATGAATGACCGTTTCCTGTTTAATCTCACTGGTTCTGGGCTATCTTGATAATTGAGCAGTAAATCAGTGACCCTGAAATGTCAGCAGAGACGATCAGGTCCCCCTCCTCTGAAGTGCAGCCTGTTTGCTGCCCACCCGAACCCATGGGATGCTGCTTTATGTTACAACTGAAATATCAAACAACTGCTAATTGTTCATGAAACATTAAGTGCATTTTCCTAGACCACTTATTTAAAGTGCATTTCCCTTCTGTGGTTTGATCATAAGGCTGTGTTTGAGGTTTGTGTTGAGGAAGAATAGAGGGAAGGTGGGCTTGGACCCCAGAGATGGGGCAGGCTGGGGGCATTTCGCACATTGGCAGCTGATTGGATTCCTCCCCAAGCCCTGGCTACTTAGCATTGGTGGTGTCCTGCTGTGACCCAGGAGTGTGGCTCTCATGGATGATTTGGGACTGTGAGTGCGATGACTGAGCAACCATAGTGACAGTTATACTGCACGTTTCTCTAGTGTGTTATATTTTTTCTTTTTTTGGAATAACTTTGAGTGATTACCAATGCAGTATCTATTAATCCCTCTCTGTCTCTCTCCCCCACTCTCTCATACACACATAACCACATATAACAGACAAGCAAAAAACACAAGATGATCCCCCATAAGTGCATCCACCTGGGTAAACATCCTTCCAGATCTTATATTGAAAAATTACCCTCACATTCTCTTTCTAGTCCTCACCTATTAGAATATTACTCACATTTTGCAGATGAGAAAACTAGGGCACAGAGAGGTTCAGTCCCTTGTCCAAAGCCAACTGGCCAGTAGTTGGCAGAGCCAGGATGAGAATTCCATCCCTAACTCGAGTCCAGAGGTCGGTCCACTAAGCCAGCCAGCTTGGAGTGATGGACACTCTTGGACCATGTTTAGCTTCTGCTACTCCAAACCCTGGACTTGTTCTGATCTCCTTTCAGCCTACATCTAACATACTGATGGCCGCTCAATATCCCCTGGGCGTACCCAAGCATGATCAGACTTTCAAATACTCCCCTTCTCCCCGGATGTCTCAAAGCACAAGACTCCCTTTGGAGCATCCTGGCTCCCTTTGCCCCCGCCCCCACCTTGGTTTCTGTCCTGACAACCTACAGTGGTGTGGCTGTGCTGGGCCACCCAGGTTGGGAACTTGAAAGCCGCAGAACATGGTCTTTTTTTGCCGCTGCCCAGAGCCAGGATACAGGGCTGGATCGGCAGCAGACACAAGAAGGGGTAGGGAGACCACGGACTCAATGACAGGCTATACCTGAGAGCTGGCAATGCCTGCCCCAGAGAATCTTTACAAGAGAAGGGATGTCAAGGTCCTGAGAACCCAGCACCCCCTCCAGTATGAGCCAAAGCAGCTTAGCCTTGAACCTGACTCATCAAGACCCCCCAGTCCAAACTCTAATTACAGCTTATAAGGTGCTGGCAGGTAGGAAAGGGAAAAGGTTGTGGGGGAGCGGCTTCCAACCCCTCAGCCTACTCAGCACAGGCCCCCCCAACTAGGACAGGCACCCCTGCCTTTGGCTGATTGGCAACAATATCCTTCCTCTCTGCTCTCCCTTCCTATCCACTTCATCTACTGCAGTCAGTAGATGAAGAGAATGATGGAGAGGAAAGCAGACAATTACTGACAGTTCCCATGGTAGATAGAGATGCACACAGAATGTAGTAGATCCTGGAGGGGGGACTCTTTCATTCTGACCCATCAGAGTCCCATGAGAGGGTCAAGGAGACTACAAAGAATGTGACATTTCAACGAGACCTGGCTGAGTAGGAATTTCCAGGTCGAGATGAACACTTAGTGCAGACAGAGGGACCAGGGAGAACAAAGGCCTCAAAGCGTCAAAGTTCATGGTGTGTTGAGGGAACGTTGAGTGGCTCAATGAGGCTGGAGTAGCAGGAAGCAATGGAGGAGTGGGCAGGGGGAGGGGGGAAGCGGAGGTGGCCAGAAAGGAAGGCGGGGCCAGGTTGTGAAGGAGCCTGGATACTCTGTCCCACTAAGAGCCAGGATGCTTCCAAGCAGGAGGGTGACAACAATCTGATTGTGGTTAGCAGAAATGCTGTCAGCAGTGTGAAGGCTGAATTCTCAGGGAACAAACCCAGAGAATGAGGAAAGCTGTTCAGAGGCTGTAATAGTCCAAGGGAGAGATGATGGGGTATCCAATGAGGCCCATGGCTTTAGGACTGAAGAAGAGGGGAACAATTTTGAAAACCAGTGAGAGGCAAAACTGGTTAGATTTGGTAATTCCAATGTGGGGAATGAGAAGGAGGAGTAGCTGAATATTTCTAGCTCTATATTGTTACTGAACTGCTCAACAGCCTCAATGGCTCCTCCCTGACTTCCACAAAGAGAGTAAAATCCCTGGTCTGTTGTCCTCGTTTCAAGATCTGGCCAGACTTGTGATGACTCTCGTTCACACACTCCAGACAAACCAATCCACTGCTTATTCCCCAAACAGGTCCTGGAACTTCTGATCTAGTGCCAGTGCCTTTTGTCCTCATCTCCACATGCACAAATCCCTCCTCAGTTCAAATGTCTCATGTGTCGTAATAATGGAAATTGATAGCATTAAGTACTTGCTATGTACTAGGCACGGTTGTACCTCCTGTACATGTGTTATCAATCTTGAATGATTTAACGACCATGTGAAAAGGGTTAGCCCATTTTACAGATGAGGAAAGTGGGGGCTCAGAGGGCCCAATGCCTTGCCCAAGGTCACAGTGCTCAGTGGCAAACACTGCTGTAAGTCACTACATTATACTCCTTCTCTTGGGCCGACTTGCTCTATTTCTATGCTTCTGTGTCTCTGCCCACTCCCATCCCTATCTGGTGGCCCCACTGGCTTTTTGTCTGGGTCTCTACAGAGCATTGATTACTTTCTGTCTTGCACTTGAGTTATTTGAGCCCTCCTCTGCCTTGGCTGCAGACTCCTTAGTCAAAATCAATGCTTGATCTCTCTCAGGCATGGGATGTTACTCACAGGAGCTGCTCAAGTACTAATTGAATGAGTAAGTAGTGCTGGGTGATGTGGGATAAGGACCGGGCCTGCTTCTAGAGCCCTACACTGTTTGGGGGAGCTTGTCTTCTCTCCCCAAACCTGTCCACACCTTTCCAGGTCCCTGGGTCTCCTCCCCAGATGATGACTTACAAAGCCAGTTTAGCCAAGATTTGCCAGCACAGCCCACATGCTATGTTGTGACAATTCAGATGTGTCTCCCACACTAGAATGACCTTGTGTGGACCAAGAATGAATTTTAAGATTGCACGTAAAAATAGCAACTATTTACTTCTGATAATAGCGGAACAATCTGCCAGACATTGTGTTTTACCCTTTACAGACATTGAAAAAATTTAAACCTTATGCTAAGCCTATAAGGCAGAGGTTTTTGAGGGGCTTTTTCTTTTCTTTTTTTTTTGCAAATGAAACTGAGGTTCAGGTTACCTATTTTGCCCAAGGCCTCACAGCAAGAAACTATTAGAAGTGGGAAGTACAACTCCAAAGCCTACATCCTTTACAAGCTCTCCTGGCACATAAGCATGGCAGGGTTTGTTGAACTGAATGAATGAAAATGAGTTGTGCTGGAGAAAATCGTGTTTACTCCACAATTCAGTATCATAGGCAGAAAGAAGGGAGGAGCTAGAGGAATCCTCCCGAGGGCATGCTCCTCAGAGACCTCTGGGGATGGGTGTCAAAGTCGAGGCCTGTCTCCTAACATCTTTGGGCTCATCTCCAGGTTCGCTTTGTGAACAGCACGTGGGTGTTTGGGAAGGGCATGTGCCATGTCAGCCGCTTCGCCCAGTACTGCTCCCTGCACGTCTCGGCACTGACGCTGACAGCCATTGCAGTGGACCGCCACCAGGTGAGGGCACCTACCTCTAATGCTCTGCTCTTCCCTCTCTTGCTTCCCTTTTCCAGGAAGTTGCAGGGGCTCTGAAGACAGGGTTTTAGCCCAGTTTTCAGTGAGTATCTTTGTATACTTATTGATTAACATGAACACATAGGTTAGGGATATTAAACCCTTTGTCCTAATGGTCACAAAGTTATTCTTTGTTGATCCGATGAAGACTCATTGCTGGCATTTTCTGTCTCAGAAATTAGTGAGCTTGTTTTGAGGATAGAAAAGCAAACCTGGAAAATCACAGAAAAGGAGAGAGGAGTAATTGCAGGTCAGAGACAACACTTATCTCTGAAATGCCATAATTTTGTAAGAATCAACTCTTAATTTATGTTGCAGGTGCTTTAGCGTAAAGTGTGAAAAGTTTGTATATAAGTATTTCCTGCCTTTTCCATCTCCCTTCATTTATCTAGAAGGACTTTGGATTACCTTTACCTGGCCTGTGCTTACCCCAGGTTAACGCAGCCGAGTGTTGACCATGGGCTAAGGTTGAGTCTGAGGAATGGGGGCTAAGCCTTGCTCATTTTGACCATATTGCTGCAACATATACCCCAACAAGGGGCTCTGTCCCAAGGCCAGCAGAGACCTTGAGAAGTGCTTGAAGCCTCTGGCCCAGGCTGCCACTCCCTTCAGCAATCTTAACACAGGAGTGTGACGGACAGAGATGGCTGAATCCAGAACGGAGATGTGCTGGCAGCTTCTAAAGCCTCATTGCTTCTTCTTATAAAACCTTGAAAACATTGAGAGGAATAAAACAAATTCAGGACACAGCCAGAAGGTCCAGTGTGTTCTGGGATGTCATTTAGAGGTGGTGGCAGCTCTTCCTCACCTCTTCTTCCTGACCCTGGACTCACCTATCCCAAAATGCCTTTTCCAAAACATAATGTTTCTCATTTTAAAATGAGGATGGTTTTAAATCCCTAAGTCTTTATTTAAACCTTTTGGGAGAATTGATTGACATATAGTAGCAACTCCAAGATGCATTTCAGCCTGAAGTCTGTAACACTGACTTTATTATAGGTGTGTGAGAGCTGGGCCCTGGTGCAATTTTAGTAACGGCTTTCATAAACATGCTGGGAACTCACACATAAGTGTCCATGCAGCTTCCCAGGATAAGTGATGAGAATGGCCTCTTCCTGTCTGTCAGCTCAGAACTTCTCAGAGTCCATCACAACCTAAGGGGTCTAGAATCATGGGAAGATGAACTCAGGTCCCGAGGAGGTGGGACTGACTGTGGGTTTGCTCCTCTCCTAGCCTTGCTCTGGTCCTAAGGGGTCTAGAATCATGGGAAGATGAACTGAGGTCCCGAGGAGGTGGGATTGACCGTGGGTTTGCTCCTCTCCCAGCCTTGCTGTGGTGCCATGTGAACAGCCTTCCTCCCGGACCCCTTCCTGGTCCTCTCACTGGACCCTGGTTCAGCCTGAGTATGACTAGCAAGAGGCAGATGTATGACCTGCCCGGTGTCTCTGAATCCAGAAGACCCTTTCTTTCCACCTCTGGAGGTGGGCTATTAGGTGGGGCATGGCTGGGCCTCCTCTCCTTCAGCAGCTACCTGGTGTAGCTCAGGGGGCTCAATAATGAATGTAAGTGGTGCTTGACTTTATCAATAGGGCCTGCCTTATGTGACAAGGGAGCTGTGCCATCCAGATTTCTTTTTATTTATTTATATAATTTTTTTCTAATTATATGAGGCAGGGTCTCACTGTGTTGCCCAGGCTGGTCTAGAACTCCTGGGCTCAAGTGATCCTTCTGTCTCAGCCTCCCAAAGTGCTGGGATTACAGATGTGAGCACCTGCACCTGGCCCAGATTTCTGATTTGTTCCAAAACGTCTTTAGTTAGTGATGCGGTTTGCTTGTTTTCCAGGTTATTATGCATCCCTTGAAACCCCGGATCTCAATCACAAAGGGTGTCATCTACGTCACTGTCATCTGGACCATGGCTACGTTCTTTCACTCCCACACGCTATCTGCCAGAAATTATTTACCTTCAAATACAGGTGAGATGAATTCCTAGGGATCCACCTGGGGACTCTTGGCTTCTCCCGGGTTAGACTCAACCAAGGGATACCTGAGGCCCCCAGGAGCTCACAACTCTCTGAGTAACTAGGACCTGCCTCATTGAGCCTTTCTCTGCCTCGCTCCCATCCTGTTACCTCCTGGTCCATGCCTATCCTCTACATTTTGTCTGCTTTCTCTCTTCTTTAGTTTCTTCCTTATTCTCTTTCCGGGTTCTCTGCAAGGACAAAGCGGTAATCATCAACTTCTGTCACCAGGGTGCTGTACTCACACAGCCTGAGATCTGAGTCACTAAGGCCTTATTGAAAAGGAGCAAGGTGTAAATCCTTTCACACTACCTACAAATAAAATCTGCATGTGTCCCCGCACCTGAGGCAGGCTTCTCTATCTCCCCGACCTCCCGCATGTTTATCATAGTTCTCACTAAATGAAAATGGCTTTCTTTCAACACTCAGTTTTTTAAAGCTTAAACTGGTTCATTAGGGGATCTCCCTGCTGGACTGTCAGTTTGGGAAGAACTGGCCCTGTTTCTTCGTTATCTTGCTGATCCCAACACTTAGCTTACTGTCTCCACATAACAAGCCCTCGGTACGTATTTTACTGAATGATTGAATGATCTCAGAGTGATTTTCTTTGCAACATCTCGCTCTGTTGCCCAGGCTGGAGTGCAGTGGCAGGATCTCAGCTCACTGCAACCTGCGCCACCTGGGTTCAAGCAATTCTCCTGCCTCATCCTCCCAAGTAGCTGGGATTATAGGCACTCACCACCACACCCAACTTATTTTTTGTATTTTTAGTAGAGACGGGGTTTCACCATGTTGGCCAGGCTAGTCTCGAACTCCTGACCTCAGGTGATCCACCCACCCTGGCCTCCCAAAGTTCTGGGATTACAGGTGTGAGCCACTGTGCCCAGCCTCTTAGAGTGATTTTGGTCATTCATTGTTTTAGATGAGCTTCCTTAGAGACAGGTATTGCAGTAAAGGCAGGTACACCTGCGTGGCTAATTGAGGGCAGTGCTCCCAGGAGCAATGGGAAAGAGAGTGGGCAGGGACCAGGAAGAGACCAAGGAAGGGTATGATTTCAGGGGAAGCTGCCCCTGCTCCACAGGGAGCTCTGGAGGAGACTGAGAGTGCAGAGTTTGCCTCACCTTGAGGCCAGGGAGCTGGGCTTTCCTATTCCTCCATCTCTCAGTCTTTTGTTACAGGTCTTCCTAGGAAAATTGGAAACTCCTGGTCACTTACAGCTGTAGTGGGAAAGGCCTTGAGTGGCCTTAGGGGAGTCCTAGGTACCTGGAAGATGACAAGTACCAGCTGTTTTTGCGGGGAGGGCGGGGGGTTAGTTCTCCAGACTATCAAAGGGGCTCTGAAGGAATCCAGGGGGTGTCTGCCACAGGAGCCATGCACCACGCCATCTGTAGTGTGCACGTGCGCACGCACACACACACACACACACACACTCCTGTGACAAAAGCAGGGTCAAGAGAAGCAAGCCCGGAAGGCAGAATTCAACTAATTTATAAAGTCCCCCTCCAGGAATTCTAGGACGTTGAAATGAATCACACACCCAGACCCCCAACATCCAAACTGCCCTTCTACCTTTCCATGTGGAAGACTTCTTTTTTTCCCAACAAAAAAAATGAAGTTTCCTCTCTCTTTGTTAGTGATGACCACCAGCGTGTAGAACTAGAGCACCAAGCCACGTGGATATTCCTTAAAAGGCTAAAGAGGACTGGGGTACATTCCATATAAAATAAATACTTTTTCTGTGAGTGGCTGAAGGGAATGTTAGTTCAGCCTTTACCACTCATATGCTCAAGACCCATCATATCTTTGTTCATTCCTTAGTTTTCCCTTTAAAATGGGAAAGTCTAAGATTTCCTCAAGGATGAGTTAGTTTTCAACCTGGTAACATGAGTGTTTCATTCATTTATTCCACAAATATTTATTGGGTCTCTACTATGGGTTAGGAATAACACAAGATTAAGAGAACACAGAGAAATTCAGGTGTATTATTTACCTCTATGTAATTCCCAGCCTAGTGCTATATTAGATGGATGTACCAGGAGCCCGTTGGAAGGAGAGGCCAGTGCTTCTTGGGATGAAGGCTTTCCACACTAATATCCCCTCTCTGTTAACTCTCTCCGCCTTCCGGCTTCCTGCCCCCAGCGAGGACATTGTGCGCTCCCTCTGCCTGCCAGACTTCCCTGAGCCAGCTGACCTCTTCTGGAAGTACCTGGACTTGGCCACCTTCATCCTACTCTACATTCTACCCCTCCTCATCATCTCTGTGGCCTACGCTCGTGTGGCCAAGAAACTGTGGCTGTGTAACACGATTGGCGATGTGACCACAGAGCAGTACCTTGCCCTGCGGCGCAAAAAGAAGAAGACCATCAAGATGTTGATGCTGGTCGTGGTCCTCTTTGCCCTCTGCTGGTTCCCCCCTCAACTGCTACGTCCTTCTCCTATCTAGCAAGGTCATCCGCACCAACAATGCCCTCTACTTTGCCTTCCACTGGTTTGCCATGAGCAGCACCTGCTACAACCCCTTCATATACTGCTGGCTGAACGAGAACTTCAGGATTGAGCTAAAGGCATTACTGAACATGTGCCAAAGACCTCCCAAGCCTCAGGAGGAGAGGCCACCCTCCCCGGTTCCTTCCTTTAGGGTGGCCTGGACAGAGAAGAGTGATGGCCAGAGGGCTCCCGTCACCAATAACCTCCTGCCCACCTCCCAACTCCAGTCTGGGAAGACAGATCTGTCATCTGTGGAACCCATTGTGACGATGAGTTAGAGGAGGTTGTAAAGAGGCAATGGGAGGGATCTGTCTCCATCTGAGGCAGAGAAAGAGAACCTGTTCTCACATGATCTTCAGAGTGCTGGAAACACACTTCTGCAGAAGCTGTAGGGCTCTTCACTTCTTAGGAAACTGTCCAGCCTCCTAGCCCCATGTGATGTGAAAACTAAAAGGTACCACCAACTAGACATGTGTTCATAAATTCCCATCTAAGAAATACTTGGAGGTATAGCAGCCTGGATCTCTGAGGAAGTGGACGGAGGACAACTTTGGCCCAGATAGGGGCTGAATCATTCAACTGCCTCCATCTGTGAGGCAGCTGCTGCCTTACAGCCTTTCCTACTGCTGAGCATCCCAAAGGGAGACCTCAATCATACTTTGGGTGTGGTGACCCAGATGCACAGAGCTCTGCTTAAAACAGGTGCACAGGCCAGGGAAATGCCAGCAAGCCAGAGCTGGCATGGAGATTTTCATGCCTCACTTTCTGGAGTCACTGGGCCATGAAGAGTCACAAGTCTTCAGTGGCCTAGCAATATCCAGACAAGAAATGACCAACTTGGGTTCCTTTAAAACAAAGGGAAATTATTATTGCCACTTAGAAAAATTCAGAAAAGTGCACACACACACACACACACACACACTCACTCTCTTATCCCATCAATTTGTGATAACATCTGTGAACATGCTGTAGCTCTATTTGCAATGTTTTCCTTTGTGTGTGTAACTGTGTGCATGTTTGCATGAACTTTTTTCTTCATTTACACTTTTTCATTTAGATCGTAATGATTAACAAGAAACAGGGGGCACAGCAAAATATTTCTGACCACCTTTCCCAGGGGTGCCCACCAGAAGAGTTGAAGAGGTGAGAAAACCCAAGGTGAAGCCTGTCACCACGCAGGCAGAACTGGCCCCTATTGTAGACAGTGGTGGCAAGGGCCTGGCTCACATGCTCCTCCTCAGAGCAGCCTCTAGATGAACCAGGGAATCAAACTCAACCAGGAGGCATGATTCCTTCTCCCCCGCAATCACGCAAAAACAAAAGTTGGCGAAAAATTATTCTGTTTTCACAAGAGATGAGGGAGCAGTCTTTCCAATATGCTGAAAGTAATTGTGCTAGACACCTCATCCTTCCAAGCTGTCCAGACAGGTCGTTTCTCTGTGTTGTCTGAGTAATGAGGATTCTTGCTGTTGACATCATTTTCGTGGTTCAGGTGTCACTTTCACTTTCAGAAACCTATGGAATCGTTAAGAAACCTTAATACTTAAGGGTCTAACTTGCCAGAGAAATCTCATTCCAAGGACTGATTGTTTTTATCACCTTCCATCTGGTCCTCAGTGGCTCACTATGTCACCAGAAAATAGACCTGTGGGGCAGAATCCAGCTTAATTCACCTGCTCTAAACAATTGCTACTGTCACACTGATTTAGCCCTGGTTTATAGGTTTAGCATTGGTTTATAGGTTTCCTTCTAGCACCAGATAAACCGTGAAAGCAAAGCATAGATATGAGCTCAGTAGGAAACTAAGGTTTGAGGGAGAAAGGGTTTGTCACTTAGACCTCTTAGCTGTTCATTGAAACTGAACTTGGTCACATCATCTGCTTCCGTGTAATGAACTATGAGGGTTCATTATGCTAGTTTCTGTCTATGAAGATGGCTGAAAATTTTCAAAACACAAAATTTTGAAAACTTACTTACTGAATTACGGACAAAACGTGACTTTCATTGGGCAGAGAGAGTCTTCTAAGCTCACAGGGATCCCGAAATGGATTTTTCAGGACAAATGGCTCATGTGTCTGTACTTATTGTCTCTGTCGTGTCAAGAAGTAGCTAATGGTTTCATCTGAATGTTGCCATAGAAATTCTGTGAACCAGAATGAGGCAAGGCAGCAGGGATACAGGTTTGTCCTGCTCTGGGAAGCATGGAGGATGTTGCACTTGACTCCTCTCTGAGAGTGTCTAGGAATATAGAAGCTCCTTGACTTACATCTCAGTAAACCCATCGTAAGTCAAAAATGTTGGAAGTCGAAAATGCATTGAATACACCCAACCTACTGAACATCGTAGCTTAGCCAAGCCTACCTTAAATGTGCTGAGAACACATCTATTAGCCTACAATTGGGCAAAATCATTAAACACAAAGCTTATCTTATAATAAAGTATTGAATATCTCATGTAATTTATTGAATACTGAACTGAAAGTGAAAACCAGAATGGTTGTATGGATATGCGAAGTATGGTTTGTACTCAATGTGTATTGCTTTCACATCATCATAAAATTTTTAAAAATCTGATGTTGAACCATCGTTAGTCAGGGACCTTTGGTACTGCCAAGTCTGAGAGAAAACACTTTTCTGGGGGGAGCACGCACTGATGGCTCATTTGGTCTGTCCCTTCCCCAAGGTCCCTGTGTGCCTTTGAACAAAAGTGACTTGTATTTGTGAATGTAAAATTTGTGAAACATGAGTTTTTCCAATGTGCTGCGAAGTGTTTTATTGTAAATTGCTCATCTCAATAAAATTTATTTCAGGTGTGTGGACTGTGCCTCTTGGATTTGCAATTATTTCACAACTGGTAACCTTTAAGATGGGGTTAGCAGGGATTAGAGGAAGGGAGCATGAAGAGTACCCAACCCTGCATTTTACAGATGCGGAGGTTCAAGCTCTGAGAAAGTACATAGCGAGTTGAGGAACCTCTGCCTCTTTGTCTAGCGTTTCTTCCATTAATCAGGCTGCCCAAGTTCCCTCTTTGTGGTTATAAATCTGCGCTGCATGTTTTAACCTGGAACTCCATCTGTTCCTCGGTGACTCAGGATGATGCGAAGCTGCCACTCAAGCCTTGAGAGCGATTCTCCCACTTGCCAGTGTGCGGTCCACACCACATTCCCTGTGTTGGCCCCCTGTAGCCTGGGGTCCTGCTGTCCTACCAGGTAAGCTGAGCAAGCCTTCATTACATACGTAATTACCTGAAGCCATTCAGAGTTCAGGAAATTAGTTTCAAACAATTTCACAGAAGTTGGTAATTAGGGATAATTTGTTAAACCTAGAGGAAAATTTGAAAGAAAAATGAAAGGCATAGGAGAAGGAGGAGAAGGAACTAACAATGTGTTACTGCTGTCTATGTGAGGCATTGTGCTAAATGCCTCGGAGCTCATTATCTCACTCACCTTCACAGCAGGCATCCAAGGTGGGCATTATTATGCAGATGAGGAACCAGGCTCAGCTAACTTACATAACCTGCTAAAGATTACGCACAGCTAAACTGGGAATAGGCTACCCTCTTTGAGATTACGTTCTGAGAAGGTATGTGGAATAGAATCTTAATTTTTAAAAAATCTAAGATTCTTCACATTTCCCTCATTAAGAGACAGCCTTTTGGGTAAAATCCGCCATCCTAAAAATCTAGTGCTGGAGTTACATACTTTGGGAAATGCTTGACTAGATGAGCTCAAAGCCTCTTGCAGCTCAGTGGTCAAGGAATCCATCATTTTAGTACAGGCAAGATCTATGGCTGCCTTGTGAGGTCAATTCTGGTTAGAATTGTCTTCCAAAAAAGCTTCTAAGTGACTGCCAAGTTGCTGAAGCCTGCTTGACTGTCTTAGTCCACTTTGAGTTGCTATAAAGGAATACTTGAGACTGGGTAATGTATAAAGAAAAGAGATTTATTTGGCTCACAGTTCAGAAGGCTGTACAAGAAGCATGGCACCAGCATCTGCCACTGGTGTGGGACCTTAGGAAGCTCCATTCATGGCAGAAGGTAAAGGGCACCAGGCATTACATGGTGAGAGGAAGGAAGCAAGAGAGAGGAGGGGAGGTGCCTGCTCTTTTTAACCATCACTTCCCCCAGGAACTAATAGAGTGAGAACTCACGCATTACCACAAGGATGGCACCAAGCTGGTCATGAGGAACCTGTTCCCATGACTCAAACACTTCCCACCATGCCGCACTTCCAACATTGGGGGATCAAAGTTAGACATGAGATTTGGAGGGGACAAATATCTAAGCTATATCACTGACGATGGCAGGTTGCCAAGATAAACAGTCATTCCATAGCGAGCCTGGGCCTCAAGGTCCTCAGGCAGCACAGGTGGAATGCCACTAAACCCTCACTGCTACTAAGCTTGCTGTTATGTGCCAGACAGATCTCTAGGGTGACAGGAGTGCTTCCCAGGTGTCTGGATTCAAGGAGGAATCTGGGAAGACTGGGGATCTTGGAGCTTCCGCTGGGGAAACATGCCTGGCTTAGAGTGTAGCCTGAGGACGGTAGGTGGATGCTGCCAGCTCCCTAGCGCTGATCATTAGCATTTTCAGCATCTTCTGTATCTCTGTGCACCTCCAATTCTCTTTCATTTCAAGGAGTAGTTAGGGAAGGAAGAAATGAACTACATTCAATGCTATGTGCCTTTTTGAAAGACTAAAAAAAATGATATTTAATGTGAGAAAACTCTGGGGCTCAGAATCTTTTTTGAGGTTTTATAATCTCTCTTTCAGAGAATAAACTATCTGCTACTTCATGGGGACAAGTGCTTGATTTTAATAGCTCCTTCTCTATTTCTATTTCTAGTCCACTAGGGACCCTGTCTTCAGACTAGTCGTGAATCACCTGAAATATGAGGAAGGCAAAGGTATTGTGAACACCAAATTCAGAATGTTGGTGACCCCAGATGGTGGAAAAGGGTTGTGGGTTACTATGGGATGGGGACAAGTTTAGATAATTGTCTAGGTTCTATATTTTGTTTTGGGCAGTGAGTTCATAGGTTTTTATTACATTATTTAAAAGAACCAGATGGCTAAAAGCAGGTCATACATGGACCAACATTAAAAGGGTACCAGAATTGGAGTCTGATCAATCCAATTCTCCACCCCTGTGGCCTATAAACAAACAAACAAGCAGTAAACCAATGAAAATGGAGGCCTACAGGTCTAGGCCTTCACTTTTCTTCCCTGCATCCTTCCAATCAAGTTACATTTATATTTGCATTATTAAAACATGCAAATACAGTTCACTGCCAAGGCAATCAAGATGTAACAATTACATTTCCTTTTCAAAACAACTTTGTTTTTCTGGAATTAAAATTTGCCTGTGTTTATTTGCTTAGTTTTCTATATCATGAATTCTCCAATTTTTCCAGTTAAAACCCCTTTGAGACTTGGCTACACATTTTGAGTGTTCTGCCAGCCACCACCAGAACGGGTTCCCCTCGACCTCCTGAACTATCTATGCTGCTTTGCTTTGGGCTAGTTGCTCTCTACATCTGCAGAATACCTGTTCTCCCAGGACTTGCCTTCTACTTTCTCCAGTGTTAGCCCTAGGCAAGTTTCCAAGGTTCCTGTCTTTTTCTTATTTGGTTTACTCCCTTATTTTGGAAGTCCATATCTTGTAGCAGTTTCCCAAGACTGCTTAGATGCATAGGAATTAATTTCTTTTGAGATCTTGCATGCCTGTAAATGTCTTTAATTTAAACTCACATTTAATTAGCAGTATGTCTAAATACAGGATAATAGATTGAAAACCATTTTCTTTTAGAATTTGGAAGACATTTATATTAGTTTTACATTGCTGCCTTAACAAATGACCACAGTCTGATTTGCTTAAACGACACAAATGCATGACCTTACAGTTCTGTAGTTCCCTCAGAAGTCTGACACAGATGTCCTGGAGCTAAAATTAAGGCATCAGCAGGGCTTCACTCCTTTCTACTGGCTCTGGGAAGCATCCGTCTCCTTGCCTTTTTCAGCTTCTTGTGACTGTCCGTATCCCATGGCCCTTGGTCCCTTCCTCCAGCTTCAAAGCCATCCACTTTGCGTCTTTCTGAACTTCTTTCATAGTCATAGTTCCTTAACTTGCTGCTTCTGCCCCTGCCCTCTACTTTTCAGGACTTTTGTGATTACGTTGGATCAACCAAGTAATCCAGGGTAATCTATTACTGTCTTAAAGTCAACTAATTAGCAACCTTAAATCCCTCTGCAAACTTACTTATCCTTTGCCTGAATATATTCACAGCTTCTAGGGATTGGGATGAACATCATTTGGGGGCCATTACGCTGCCAGTCAGCATTTCTCCTTTCTCTTCTATTGTCTAGCACTTCCGTTGAGTAACTGGATACTTTGCTATCCCCAGTTCTATGCATGTGAACTAAGACCCATCTGTCTTAGGTAGAGATCAAGCAAGTGACTCAAATGGGCTTTGATAGGAATCCCCATCCGCATACCTTTCAAATATTTGATGTTGGGACAAGCCTCTGTGTTTCCTCCAAGGACGTGATGTTCCTTTTGGTTTACTGTCTTCACTGGGAGGAGAAGCTCCTGGGGCCTGCATGTGACACTACTATAATTGTTCTCATGTTCAGATTCTGCCAATTTTAAGTATTGTGTCTCTACACATAGGAAGTCAGGAACTAACTACAAGCTAGATGCACGTCCCCAACCCATGAGTAGGACGTAAGTCGAAATTCCCTTTATCATTTGACCCTTCACAAATTCACAGGTTTGGTGGGAATGTGAATGGTGACTGCTTGTCCACTGTGTGCTCTGGGACACCTGTGCCTCATTCTATAATGCTACCTAATCCTCATGGCCTTCAAACCCTGTGAAATAAGAATAAATTCCAGATTCCCATGTCCTGAAAATCTGTAGTCTGTAGGATTTCTGGAATGAATTCTTTATTAATCACTGGTCTTTGTGGTAGAAACAAAAATCAGTCTAGCTAGCTTAAATGTAAAAGTAATTTATTACAGGATATCTGAGAGATTGCAAGATTTTCAAGAACACTAGGGAAACAAGGTTTGGACGTTTAACAAGCAGAAGTAGTCAACCAAGAGAAATGCCCAATTATTCTATGAGACTGCACTGGAAGAGAACCTATTGCTGCCACTGGTTATCATGAAACACTTAGGATAGGAGAATCTCTGCTGCAGATGCAACAGACGAACCAAATGCCCCCAACACAGGGTTCACCAGAAGAGCTCCTTGACCTTCTCACAGCCTCTACATTCCATAGCTCACTTTTGCCTTCCAAGTCCCTGTGAGTTTGTCCCCTACCAGAACCTGAGTCACAAGCAGATCACTAACTACAAAGGGGTTCAGGATATGTCATTTTTTAAAGCATTCCATCCTCTATAATGTAAGAAAGCCATTGGAGTGGATATTAAAAAGGAACCAGATCTGATGTATTCGTTATAGCAAAGATTATAGGAAGAAATTGCTCTCAGACTTTGAAAGTCTAAAAATCACTTTACTATGCACTTACTCTGGAATATTAGTTTAGCTGCGCAATGAATAACAGGTTGACTGTCATTTTACCTTAACACTTTTAGAACTTTATTTTATCATTTCTGGCATCTATTATTAATGATGCAGAATCTGCTATGGAATGTCTTTCCTTGGTAGGAAAACATTTCCTTTTTATCTTATTTTTTATTTTCTATTTTATTAGGGCATAATTGACAAATAAAAATTATGTAGATTTATGGTATACAGCATGACATTTTGATATAAATATACCTTGTAAAATGATTAAATCAAGATAATCAACATACATACCATCTCATGTTCACAGTCATTCTACTAGTAGGAAGAACATTTAGCAATTTTCAAGTATATCCTACATTATTACTAAATGCAGTCACTGTGCTATGATGCCAGCATTTATTCATCCTGTCTAGCTAACTGAAGCTTTGAGCCCTTTGACCAGCATCTGCCTATTTCTCTCACATCCCTCCTGGCATGACCCAGCCCCTGGCAACCAGCATTCTACTCTTCTATCATCGGTTCAACTTTTTAGATTCCACATATAAATGAAATCATGCAGTATTTGTAGTTCTGTGCCTGGCTCATTTAACTTGACATAAAATCCTTAAGGTTCATTTGTGGGTAGCTTTTAAGATTTTATCTTTGACATTTTGAAGTTTTACTATTGAGTATTGGGTGTATATTTGTTTTTATTTCTTCTGTTTAGAACTCTGTGTGATCCTTCACTCTAAGGATTTATGGTATTTTTCCGTTCTGAAAAATAAAATGACACTATCATATGGAATATCACTGTATTAGTCCATCTTCCTGTTTCTCTACACAAGTATCTGAGGCTGGGTAATTTATTAAGAAAGAGGTTTAATTGGCTCATAGTTCTGCAGGCTTTATAAGAAACTTGGCACTGGCATCTGCCTGGCTTCTGGTGAGGGCCTCAGGGAGCTTTTACTCATGGTAGAAGGTGAAGTGGGGTCAGGCAGCAGGCACATCACATGGTGAAAGTGGGAGCAAGGGAGCAGGGAGAGGTCCCAGATTTTTTTAAACAACCAGATCTTGCATGGACTAACAGAGAGAGAACTAACTTATCAACAAGGGGGATGTTGCTAAACCATTCATGAGGGATTCATTCCCACGATCCAATCATCTCCCACCAGATCCCAACTCCAGCATTGGGAATCACATTTCTTTATTTTTTATTTTTATTTTTTAGTTGTACTTTAGGTTCTGGAGTACATGTGCAGATCCTGTGGGATTGTTGCATAGGTACATACATGGCACGGTGGTTTGCTGCCTCCACGCCCCCGTCACCTATATCTGGCATTTCTCCTCATGTTATCCCTCCCCCAACCTCCCCAGTCCCCTGTACCTCCCTTAGTCCCCACTAACAGGCCCCAATGTGTGATGCTCTCCTCCCTGTGTCCATGTGTTCTCATTGTTCGACACCCACCTATGAGTGAGAACATGCGGTGTTTGATTTTCTGTTCTTGTGTCAGTTTGCTGAGAATGATGGTTTCCAGATTCATCCATGTCCCTACAAAGGACACGAACTCATCGTTTTTTATGGCTGCATAATATTCCATGGTGTATATGTGCCACATGTTCCTTGTTCAGTCTATCATCGATGGGCATTTGGGTTGGTTCCAGGTCTTTGCTATTGTAGAGAGTGCCGCTATGAACATACGTGTGCATGTGTCTTTATAATAGAATGATTTATAATCCTTTGGATATATACCGAGTAACAGGATTGCTGAGTCAAATGGAATTTCTATTTCTAGGTCCTTGAGGAATCGCCACACTGCCTTCCACAATGGTTGAACTAATTTACACTCCTATGAACAGTGTAAAAGTGTTTCTATTTCTCTACATCCTCTCCAGCATCTGTTGTGTCCAGATTCTTTAATGATCACCATTCTAACTGGCATAAAATGGTATCTCCATGTGGTTTTGATTTGCATTTCTCTAATGACCAGTGATGATGAGCATTTTTTTCATGTGTTTGTTGGCCTCATATATGTCTTCTTTTGAAAAGTGTCTGTTCATATCCTTTGCCCACTTTTGAATGGGTTTGTTTGTTTTTTTCTTGTAAATCTGTTTTAGTTCTTTGCAGATTCTGGATATTAGCCCTTTGTCAGATGGGTAGATTGCAAAAATTTTTTCCCATTCCATTGGTTCCGGTTCACTCTAATGATTGTTTCTTTTGCTGTACAGAAGCTCTAGAGTTTAATTATATCCCATTTGTCTATTTTGGCTTTTGTTGCAAATGCTTTTGGTGTTTTAGTCATGAAGTCCTTGCCTATGCCTATGGCCTGAATGGTTTTGCCTAGGTTTTCTTCTAGGGTTATTATGGTGTTAGGTCTTATTTATTTATTTATTCATTTATGCCAAATTGCAGGGTCTTTATTGCTGGCGGCCACGGAGGACTCACGTCTCTCCAAACTGTGGCCCCGAAAGGAGGGTGTCAAGACATTTTATACCCATAAAACCACCTAGGGAGTGAGGGTGAGGGGCAGGAGTGGGGGTGAGGGGCTTCAGACATTCTGAGGGCTAGTGGATTCTGTAGATCACCTCCTGGGCAGAGATGAGGGTGAGGGGCTCCAGACATTCTAGTGGATTCCTGGGTGAAGATGAGGGTGAGGGGCTCTGGACATTCCAAGGGCCGGGGGACTTTTGACATTCTGATTGTTACTTAAGTGGTTCACAAAAGTCAAGATAAGCATTTGTTTACACATTGTCTGGGTAGGGTGAAAATCACAGACCTTAATTACTTGTTACAAGTCTCAGGGGCCAAGATGGCATGGGTTTGGACTGCTTGCCTGTCACATTAGGGGTTACAGAGCGCAGTTTCAACAGAAAGCCGAGGTATGGTTGAGGTGTGCATTTTTATGGGGCTTTCACCATGTCACATTCCCCCCTTGTTTTATTTACAGGAATTAAATTATTGATTCCTCTAACAGGTTAGTATTGTTTCTTGGTTCTAAGGGCTTATATTGAGACCTTAATATCATTACTTTATGTTTTTGGTGTACCTTGATATAGTGGAGATAGTTTCACAACCCCAATGGGGGCAAAATAATTTATTTAAGTCTCCACAGTTCCATTTTTTTGGGGGGGTGGATGCTGGGCACAGATAGTTGTTGCTCTGCCCCTGAACTGCCGCACCCGGCTACACTTTCACTTGTTCTAAAATTTAGGTTGGGACCCAGTAGGGCAGAGAGGTCTAGGGAGAAGGTAATGGGGTTCTTTGGAATGTACTCTAGGGTTGAATTGACTAGGGTGGATCCCTTCCGGGTTAAGGAACTAACATATCCTCCAGTGGAGCCCTCGGTGAGGACCTATTGATAGTAGGTGGGTTTGGGGGGGCTTGCTATAGGGATTTACAGCACAGATTAGGGTGTGAGGGTGGTGACCGTGAAGAGCGCACAAGTCTTAGCTTTAGTGAATCAGGGGATGAGTGTTTGATGGTTCATTGTCCTTCTGGTGGGGCAGTCTTAACGTGGGTGTGATGAATCCAGGCCGTTAGTCCGTCCACCTTGAGTGCGGTGGGTGTGGTCAGGATAACCGGGTAGGGTTCCTTCCAATGGGGAGTGAGGCCAGATGTGGCAAATTTTTTAACAAGGACAGAGTCTCTAGGCTGGAAGGGGTGTGTCAGCTGGTCTGGGAGGTTCAATGGGGTGGGATGGGTGTTCTTAATGAGCTGGTGTATCTGGGATTGACTGACTGGAGTGCCTGTAAGGACTCCGAAGGTTCCCCGGGACCCTGAGGAATTTCAGGTGAATGTCGGCCAGGTAGTCGCTCATCCTCCATGGAGCTGGAACTCTGGGGCCCTGGAACGTCTCAGGGGGCACCTCCCCTAGAGGTCCCCGAGGTGGGAGCAGCTGCCCGGGTGAGACTTGAGACAGCTTTTGTCTGGTGATGGATGAAGATAAAATCTCAGTGGGACCTCCAAAATGTTGTACTGGAGAGAGCATAGAACGTCAACACCAAGACAAAAGTATGCCAGATTGCAAGGTCTTTATTGCCGGCAGCCAGGGAGGACTCACGTCTCTCCAACCCATGGCCAGGTCTTATGTTTAAGTCTTTAATCCATCTGGAGTTAATTTTAATGTAAGGTGTCAGGAAGGGGTCCAGTTTCTGTTTTCTGCACATGGCTAGTCAGTTTTCACAACACTATTTATTAAACAGGAAATCCTTTCTCCATTGCTTGTTTTTGTCAGGTTTGTCAAAGATCAGATGGTTGTAGATGTGTGGCGTTGCCTCTGAGGCATCTGTTCTGTTCTATTGGTCTATGTCTCTGTTTTGGTACCATTATCATGCTGTGTTGATTACTGTAGCCTTGTAGTATAGTTTGAAGTCAGGTAGTGTGATGCCTCCAGCTTTGTTCTTTTTGCTTAGAATTGACTTGGTTATGTGGGCTCTCTTTGGTTCCATATGAAGTTTAAGGTGATTTTTTCCAGTTCTGTGAAGAGGGTCATTGGTAGCTTGATGGGGATAGCATTGAATCTATAAATTACTTTGGGCAGTATGGCCATTTTCATAATGTTGATTTTTCCTAACCATGAGCATGGAATGTTTTTCCATCTGTTTCTGTCCTCTGTTATTTCCTTGAGCAGTGGTTTGTAGTTCTCCTTGAAGAAGTCCTTTACATCCTTAGTTGTATTCCTAGGTATTTTATTCTCTTTGTAGCAATTGTGAATGGGAGTTAGCTCTTGATTTGGCTCTCTGTTAGTCTGTTATTGGCGTATATGAATGCTTGTGATTTCTGCACATTGATTTTGTAACCTGAGATTTTGCTGAAGTTGCTTATAAGTTTAAGCAGATTTTCAGCTGAGCCTATGGGGTCTTCTAAATATACAATCATGTAGCCTGCAAATAGAGATAATTTGACTTCCTCTTTTCCTAACTGAATACTCTTTGTTTCTTTTTCTTGCCTGATTGCTGTGGCTAGAATTCCCAATACTCTATTGAATAGGAGTGGTGAGAGAGGGCATCCTTGTCTAGTGCCAGATTTCAAAGGGAATACTTCCAGTTTTTGCGCATTCAGTATGATATTGGCTGTGGGTTTATCATAAATATCTTTTATTATTTTGAGATATGTTCCATCAGTACCTAGTTTATTGAGAGTTTTTGGAATAAAGGGAAGTTGAATTTTGTCAAAGGCCTTCTCTGCATCTATTGAGATAATCATGTGGTTTTTGTCTTTGGTTCTGTTTATTTGGTGGATTACATTTAAAGACTTGTATATGTTGAACCAGCCTTGCATCCCCGGAATGAGGCCCACTTGACCATGATGGATAAGCTTTTTGATGTGCTATTGCAATCAGTTTGACAGTATTTTATTGAAGATTTTTGCATCTATGTTCATCATGGATATTGGCCTGATATTCTTTTTTTGTTGAGTCTCTGCCGGGTTTTGGTATCAGGATGACATTGGTCTCATAATATGATTTGGGAAGGATTCCCTCTTTTTGGATTGTTTATAATCCCCAGTTTCAGAAGGAGTGGTACCAGCTCCTCTTTGTACGTCTGGTAGAATTCAGCTGTGAACCCATCTGGACCTGGGCTTTTTTTGGTTGGTAGGCTATTAATTGCTGCCTCAACTTCAGCCCTTGTTATTTGTCTGTGCATTATTTCAGCTTCTTCCTGGTTTAGTCTTGGGAGGGTCTAAGTGTCCAAGAATTGATCCATTTCTTCCAGGTTTACTGGTTTATGTGCATAGAGTTGTTTGTAGTAATCTCTGATGGTGGTTTGTATTTCTGTGGAATCTGTGGTGATATCCCCTTTATCATTTTTTACTGCATCTATTTGATTCTTTTCTTTTTCTTCTTTATTAATCTGGCTAGCAGTCTGTCTATTTTGTTGATCTTTTCGAAAACCAACTCCTGGATTTATTGATTTTTTGAAGGGTTTTGTGTGTCTCTATCTCCTTCAGTTCTGCTCTGATCTTAGTTATTTCTAGTCTTCTGCTAACTTTTGAATTTGTTTGATCTTGCTCCTCTAGCTCTTTCAAGTTTGATGATATGGTGTTTATCTTAGACCTTTCCTTACTTCTCATGTGGGCATTTATTGCTACAAATTTTCCTCTAGACACTGCTTTAAATATGTCCCAGAGATTCTGGTACATTGTGTCTTCGTTCTTGCTGGTTTCAAAGAACATCTTTATTTCTGCCTTCGTTTCATTGTTGATCCGGTTGACATTCAGGAGCCAGTAGTTCAGTTTATATGAAGTTGTGTGGTTCTGAGTTAGTTTCTTAATCCTGACTTCTGATTTGATTGCACTGTGGTCTGAGAGACTGTTATGATTTCTATTCTTTTGCATTTGCTGATGAGTGATTGACTTCCAATTATGTGGTCAATTTTAGAGTACATGTGATGTGGTGCTGAGAAGAATGTATATTCTGTGGATTGGGGGTGCAGAGTTCTGTAAATGTCTATTAGGTTTGCTTAGTCCAGATCTGAGTTCAAGTCCTGGATATCCTTGTTAATTTTCTGTCGCATTCATCTGTCTTATATTGACAGTAGAGTGTTAAAGTGTCCCACTATTATTGTGTGGGAGTCTAAGTCTCTTTGTAGGTCATTAAGAACTTGCTTTATATATCTGGGTGCTCCTGTACTGGGTGCAAATATATGTAGGACAGTTAGCTCTTCTTGTTGCATTGATCCTTTTACCATTATGTAATGCCCTTCTTTGTCTCTTTTGATCATTGTTGGTTTAAAGTCCCTTTTATCAGAGACTGGGATTGCAACTCTGGCTTTTTTTTTGCTCTCCATTTGCTTGGTAAATCTTCCTTCATCCCTTTATTTTGAGTCTATGTCTGTCCTTGCACGTGAGATAGGTTTCCTAAATATCACACACTGATGGGTCTTAACTTTTTATCCAATTTTCCAGTCTGTGTCTTTTGATTGGGACATTTAGCCCGTTTACATTAAAGGTTAATATTGTTATGTGTGAATTTGATCCTGCCATTTTGATGCTAGCTGGTTGTTTTGCCTGTTAGTTGATGCAGTTTCTTCATTGTGTTGATGGTCTTTACCGTTTGGTACGTTTTTGGAGTGGCTCATACTGGTTGCTCCTTTCCATGTTTATTGCTTCTTTCAGGAGCTCTTGTAAGGCACACCTGGTGGTGACAAAATCTCTCAGCAATTGCTTGTTTGTAAAGGATTTTCTTTCTCCTTCACTTAAGAAGCTTAGTTTGGCTGGATATGAAATTCTAGGTTGAAAGTTCTTTTCTTTAAGGATGTTGAATAGTGGCCCCCACTCTCTTCTGGCTTGTAGGGTTTCTGCCGAGAGATCTGTTGTGAGTCTGATGGGCTTCCCTTTGTGGGTAACCTGATCTTCTCTCTGGCTGCCCTTAGCATTTTTTCCTTCATTTCAACCCTGGCAAATCTGACGATTATGTGCCTTGGGGTTGCTCTTCTTGCGGAATATCTCTGTGGTGTTCTCTGTATTTCTTGAGTTTGAATGTTGGCCTGCCTTGCTAGATTGGGGAAGTTTTCCTGAATAATATCCTGAAGAGTGTTTTCCAGCTTGGATTCATTCTCTCTGTTACATTCAGGTAACACCTATCAAACATAGATTAGGTATTTTCACATAATCCCATATTTCTTGGAGGTTTTGTTCATTTCTTTTCACTTTTTTCTCTGTTCTTGCCTTCTCATTTTCTTCATTGAGTTGATGTTCAATCTCTGATATCCTTTCTTCTGCTTGGTCAATTCAGCTATTGTGTATGCTTTGTGAAGTTCTCGGGTTGTGTTTTTCAGCTCCATCGAGTCGTTTATATTCTTCTCTAAGCTGTTTATTCTCGATAGCATTTCGTCTAACCTTTTTTCAAGTTCTTAGTTTCTTTGCATTGGGTTAGAACATGTTCTTTTAGCTCAGAGAAGTTTGTTATTACCCACCTTCTGAAGACTGTTTCTGTCAATTCATTAGACTCCTTCTCCATCCAGCTTTGTTCCCTTACTGGTGAGGAGTTGTGATCCCTTGGAGGAGGAGAGGCATTCTGGTCTTTGGTGTTTTCATCCTTTTTGCACTGGTTTATTCCCATCTTTGTGGATTTATCTACTTGTAGTCTTTGTAGTTGGTGACTTTCGGATGGGGTCTCTGAGTGGGCATCCTTTTTGTTGATGTTGAAGGTATTTATTTCTGCTTTTTAGTTTTCCTTCTAACAATCAGGCTCCTCTGCTATAGGACTGCTGAGGTCCACTGCAGACCCTGTTTGCCTGGGGATCACCTACGGAGGCTGCAGAACAGTAAGGGTTGCTGCCATTTTCTTCTTCTGTTATCTTTGTCCCAAAAGGGTACCCACCAGATGTCAGCCTGAGCGCTCCTTTATGAGGTGTGTCTTTGGATCTATGGGGGTTGGGGAGCTGCGTGAGGAGATAGTCTGTTCTTTATCAGAGCTCAAGTGCTGTGCTGGGAGCTCTGCTGTTCCATTCCAGAGCTGCTGTGCAGGTATGTTAAGGTTGCTGCAGTGGAACTCATAACTACCTCTTTCCCAGGTGCTCTGTCCTGGGAAGGTGGGGCTTTATTTATAAGTTCCTGACATGCTGCTGCCTTTTTCAGAGATGCCCTGTCCGGCAAGGAGGTAGTCTAGTACAGTCTGCCATCAGAGGTATTGCATAGCTGCTGCGGGCTCTGCCTAGCTGCTGTGTAAACATGCTTTCGGTTTTGTTTACAGAGGTTCACTTAGAACTGCCTTGGTAATGGCAGTCTGCCTCAGTAATGGCGGATTGCCTCAGTAATGGCAAACTGCCTCGGTAATGACGGACTTCCTCAATAATGGCGGGCTGCCTTGGTAATAGCGGACTGCCTCAGTAGTGGTGGACTGCCTCAGGTAATGGCAGACGCCCTTCCCCCTACCGAGCTGGACCATCCCAGGTCCAGCTGTGCTTGCTGCAAAACTCTCAATCCAGAGCATTTCAGATTGCTGATCTTTGTGGGAGTGGGACCTGCCGAGTCAGATCACCTGGGCAGCTCTGTCTCCCAGGTGTTCCAGGCGCCAGTTGAAATGGCTGCCCAGATTTTTATGAGTTTTTGTGCAGAAACTCATGGTGCTGGCTCAGCTGTGTTGGAATCTCGTGGTGCTTTTTGGCCCAGGAATCTCCTGGTCTGTGGGCAGTAAAAACTCATTTGGAAATGTGGTAATTATTCACCCTCTGCGTTGTTCTTGATGGGAACTGCACTTCAGAGCTATTCCTATTTGGCTATCTTGGATCTCTCCCATCAGGAATCACATTTCAACATTGGATTTGGAGTGGACAAACATCCAAACCATATCAATTACCTATCCCTATTTTCTCTTTTCCTCACTCTGGAACACTTGTCATTTTTTGGGAGCTTCCTATTAAATTTCCTTTGACTCTTAATTTCTCTTTCATATTTTTCATCTCTTTATGTCTCTGTCTTACATCCATATAATTTCTAGAGATCTTTTAATCCATTCCTTCTCTCTTTACCTGAATTGAGTCTACTACGTATTGCATTTTAAAAAATGGAAATGGCTTTTTTTTTTGAGATAGAGTCTTACTCTGTCACCCAGGCTGGAGTGCAGTGGTGCAATCACAGCTCACCACAGCTCCACCTGGGTTCAAGTGATCCTCTTTGCCTCAGCCTCCAGAGTAGCTGGGACTACAGGCGTGTGCCACCACACCCAGCTAATTTTGTATTTTTTTTAAAGATGAGGTCTTGCTATTTTGCCCAGACTGGTCTGTAACTCCTGGGCTCAAGAGACCCACCACCTTCTACAGCTTCCTAAAGTGCTGGGATTACAGGTGTGAACTACTGTGCCTGGCCCAAATGACTATTTTCTTATATTTTTCATGTGACTGCCTATTCCTTTTTGAAATATATCTGCTTTTTTTTCTCTGAATATCCTCTCCTGGTATTATGAACAATATTCCTTCTTTTATGTCTTTGAACAGGTAAGTCATTTTCTAAGTTCTTCAGAGATTGAGCCATTTTCCATCATTTCTTGACTACAAATTTTCCAATTTGTTGTAATTGTCTCTTTTATGAGGGTGAATTTCCATGTGTATTTTGTAATTTTTGTTTATTAGCTCATATTTGGCAAGAATTATTTTTTATAGAAGAACTGTGCAAGTTCCATGTATGCACAGGTATTCTGGTGAATAAGTTGATATTTGCCTCTGTCAGGACCCCTGAATTTTAGATGAATTGTATGGTTTTATCAAACTTTATTTTTTGACTCCCTCATAATTTAAACATTTGTTCATTCTGTAATCTTTTCCCATACCTAGATGAAAGTAAACAGAGTCTATGACTTTTTAAAATAAGCTTCAATCTTTTAAAATAGTTTTAGACATACAGAAAATTTGCAAAGGCAGTACAGAGAGTTCAATATTTTGATATATATGTCATACCATTATAACATATTTACAGTAAGATAATTTACCTAAAATTAGGTAAAATAGCTAATTGGCTCACATAATTACAAGGTAATAAAATTAGGTAAAATTACCTAAAATTAGGTATTTTTTCTTATTATAAATATATCAGTATGACATATATGTCAAAATATTGAATTAATACACATACATGACTATTAACTAAAGTCCATGCTTTATTCAAATTTCCTTAGGTTTTACCTGAGATCCTTTTCCTGTTTCAGGATTCCCTCCAGTACATCACATTTCATTTCATTTCATCTTCACGTCTCCTTAAGCTCCTCTCAACTGTGATGGTTTCTCCAACTCTCCTTGCTTTTGATGACCTCAACAGTCTGAAGGCGTACTGGTCAGATATTTTGAAGAACGTCCCTCAACTGAAATTTGTGTGATGTTTTTCTCATGATTAGTTGGGGTTTTGAATTTGAGGGAGAAAGACCATAGAAGTAAAGTGCTATTTTTATCACATTATATCAAAACATGAATTGTCACTATTGATGTTAAAATCTGGCTAAGTTACTTTTCTCAAGTTTTTCCACCATGTATTAATCAGATTTCTCCAGAGGGACAGAACCAATAGGATATATGCATATATAAAAGGAGGAAGTTTATTAGGGAGAACTGGCTCACATAATTACAAGATGAAATCCCATGATAGGCCATCTGCGTGGGGAAAGAAAGAAGCTGGTAGTGGTTCAGTCCAAGTCTGAAAACCTCAAAACCAGGAAGGCTGACAGTGCAGCCTTCAGTCTGTGGCCAAAAGCCAGAGAGCCCCGAGGAAGCCACTGGTGCAAGTTCCAGAGTCCAAAGGCTGAACAACCTGAAGTCTGATGTCCAAGAAGAGCAAAAGCAAGTGTCAGCTCGAGAAGAAGAAAGAGAGCCAGAAGCTTCAGCAAGCAAACTTATCCCACCTTCTTCCACCTGCTTTGTTCTAGCTGTGCTTGCAGGCAGTTGATTGGTACCCACCCACATTGAGGGTGGGTCTTCCTTTCCCAGTCCACTGACTAAAATGTCAATCTCCCCTGGAAACACTCTCACAAGCATACCCAGAGACAATACTTTACCAGCCATCTAGCCTTCCTTCAATCAAATTGACACCTAATATTAACTATCACACACTGTAAAGTTACTCTCCTCCACCAACTGCAGATTTCATACTGTACTATTTGGAAGGAAGTCACTATGTGCAGCCTACACTTAAGGAGTGGAGTTATGCTCCACCTTCTTGAAGGTAAAGTAGCTACATAAATTATTTGAAATTCTACTGCACAGCAGATTTGTCTCTTCTCCCGTTTATTTATTCAATCATTTTTTTATATAATTACAGACTCATTGATATTTATTTTATCTGTGGGTTATAATTCAATACTGCTTAATTTTGCTAATTTTGTTCCAGCTTTGGCCGTAAGGAACTCCTTTAGTTAGCTCCTGTATCTGTTGACATGCTTCCATCAGTGTGGGTTTTGCTTTTTGTTTCGGATTTTTTTTCTTTTTTTAGTACTTTCTTTCTTGAGCTATGAGATGCTCCAGGCTTATCTTGTATATTTCCCACTCTTGTCCTAAAGTCAACTGTTTCCCCAAGAAGACTGATTTCTTTTGTTGGGAAATGACTTTAGAAATTAAGATCTGAAGCTGGGCACGGTGGCTCACACCTGTAATCCCAGCACTTTGGGAGGCTGAAGCGGATCACAAGGTCAGGAGTCTGAGACCAGCCTGGCCAATATGGCGAAACCCTATCTCTACTAAGAATACAAAAGTTAGCCAGCATGATGGCGGCTGCCTATAGTACCGGCTACTTGGGAGGCTGTGGCAGGAGAATTGCTTGAATCAGGGAGGTGGAGGTTGTAGTGAGCAGAGATTGCACCAAAAAAAAAAGAAAAAAAAAATCAAGATCTGAGTGCTGAATGTGTCCATTGCTGCTGGATAGTCATTACTTCTAGGACCTCTCAGCTGGCAGAGCAAGAAAATATGTTTGTATATTCTGTATATGTATATGTTACCATTTATGTATATTACTTATGAGCTCATATTGATGTCTTCAACTCTAAACCATTGCCAAATGGATCATTCTAACCTCCTCTAAACTCCCCTTCTGACTGTGAGAAACCTGGCTCACATCACTGGCCATCCATTTACTTAATTGTTCACTTCCAATATACATGTACAGCAATAGCAGAATTGTTAACTCATACTCCTGTGAGAAACAACTTTATTAACTAGAGTACTATGCATATGTGCACTTCTTTTTGCCTTTGGGTTACAGATTCCATTTTAAAAATTACTTTTGGAAAGTTATAATTTCCAAATTCAGCAACTTTATTCTCCATCCTCTTCAGTGATATTGTTTTAAATAATTGTAATACAGTTAGATTCTTTTGTTCTATCTACATTCTGTCTGAGATCCATCCAGGCATCTCTTGACATCCTAAAATGATGTTTTAAATTTGTATACATTAAGGTTTGTTTTGTAAAGCTTCATGGGTTTTGACAAATGCCTAGTGTCTTATATTCACCATTATAGTATCACACAAAATAGTTTCACTACCCTAAAAAAAATCCCTGTCTTTACCTATTCAACATTCACCTTACTCCTCTACTCTAAACCCCTAGCAACCACTGATCTATTTACCATCTCTATAGTTTTGTCTTTTCCAGAATGTTATACGGTTGGAATAATATAGTATATAGTTTTTCAAACTGGCTTCCTTCACTTAGCAATATGCATTTGAGATTCACCCATCATTATGGGTTGACATCTCATTCCTTTTTTTTTTTTCTTTTTACTGAATAGTATTTTATTGTATGAATGTACCACAGTTTGTTTATCCATTTACCTTTATTCAAGGACACAGTGATTGCTTCCAGTTTTTGACATTTATAAATAAATCTTCAGTAAATATCCACTTGCTAATTTTTTATGTCAATGTAAGTTTTCAAATCTGTTTGGTAGATAACTAGGGGCATAAGTGCTGAATCATGTGGTAAGACTATGTTCAGCTTTGTAAGAAACTGTCAAACTGTCTTCCAAAATGGGTGTTACATTTTTTCATTCCTAGTAGCAATAAATGAGTGTTTCTGCTGCTCTATGTCCTCAGTATCAGTTGGTATGGTCAATATTTGAATTCAGCCATTCTGATGGGTATGGAATGTATCCCATTGTTGTTTTAATTTACATTTTCCTCATAATGAATGGTGCTGAGCATCTTTTCATACACTTATTTTCCATCTGCATATTTTTTCTGATGAGATGTTCACATCTTTTGCCCACTTTTTAGTTGGGTTATTTGTTTTCTCACTGTTGATTTGTAAAAGTTCTTTGTATACTTTGTACAAAAATCCTTTATCAGTTATGTGTTTTGCAAATACTTTTTCCCAATTGATGACTTGTGTTTTTATTCTCTTACCAGTGTCTTTGGCAAAGCAGAAGTTTTTACTTTTAATAAAGTCCAATTTATTAATTTTTCGTTCATGTATCATGTTTTTTATGTTGTAAGGTCTATGGCAATTTTTTTGCTTACTTTTAAATAAATAGACCTTTACATCAAAAATTGTTTCAAATTTTTATTTCAGATGTTAAAATATCAGGAGTACTTCAATCTTTAACTAAAGTGAAATCTCCTCCCACTTCTCTAACATTTGGGGAAGTTTTCTACTCTCTGAATTAGGAGTATGACTGGCTTCTTCTCCGACATCGCTCATCACAACTTTCACTCTTTATCTTCTGTTTGGATCTTCAACCAGAAATGAGTCAAAGAGAGGGAAGAGAGCTAAGAGTTCTTAACCTGGTGGGGTGACCATCCTTTCTGTTTTGGGCAGATAGTTAAAGCCAACTTTGTTTTATGGGTGTTTCCAATGGCTCTGCAGAGGCTCTCCAAGGACCTCTTGAACTATAATCCTCACAACAAAGGGGATGCATTTGATCAGTGTTCCAGGAAACACTGCCCTTGGCCTCTGGTTTACTACTGATCCACTCCACTGTAGTTTGCATTCTAGAGTCTATTCTCTACCCGCCACCCCCTGTAACTCCAGTTCTACCTCTCTCTCCATGTGATTCACATCTTGTTCTCAGAGAACACTCACGCATTCTTTCTGCAGACACACTAAAGCAATGTAGGCAATTCTAGCATAGCAGCCTTCTCTTTGCTATCCCACCAAAGGAGTGAGTCAGTCCTTATCCTACCTCCTATGAGTGCCTGGACCAGACACATGTCCACACTGTCCCTGGACACTAGGGGACAGAGACTCTCAAGGAAGCTCCTGTATAGCTTAAAATTAAAAACATAGAAACATTTCTCATCTGTCAGGGGGGTGAGAGATAAATAGGCAATAGCTCTCTACAAATTTTTTTTTCATAAATCTTTCTCCTCCAAATCTGAGTCTTTTTTATATCTTTGGTATAGCTGAGGAATTCAGGAAAAGAAGTCATGATTTGAAGTCTGTCTCATACTAACTTTGATGTTAATCTGATAGTCATAGAATTGGTCCCTCAGTGAAACCAAAACTAGAGTCTAACTTCCCTCTTATGTAAGTAACACTCCCAGATCCTAGGGATGAGAAGCTTTCAGGTAGAGAAACAGGTAGTTAACACAGACAGAGCTACTTCAAAGGAAGAGCTATCTAGCTCTGTGTCTCAGAAATGCTGTATGCATTTTTAGATCTTATACATGCAAATCAGTTTTATTAGCCAGATATTTGATTTTCTTTCTGGGGGAAACTGGAATCTCTTCTCTCCCTTTGTATACAAAGTTTTGCTGAGTCTCCTTTTCTCACTTTAATTTCTGTTTGATTAAATTTCCTTTCCTCTGTCAGCCCCTAAGTGCATTTACTAGGTTATTGCTTCTGTTACTTCTCATTCCTTCTTGTAGATCCAAGATGTAGAAAACTTTTTAAAAAAATATTGAACTCTTATCTGGAAGCCATGCTCAATTCAGTAATTCATTTTAATACATTTCATTTATAGATTCCTTAGGATTTTCTATGTACATCACTATGTCACAAATAGAAATGGTTTTACTTCTTTCTAATATATAAGACTTTTATATCTTTTCCTTGTTTCAGTGTGCTGATTATGTTTTTCTGTACAATAGTGAAGAAGTGGTGAACATGGACATGCTTGCCTTGTTTAGGATGTTAAGCAGAAAGCATTCAGAATTTCAAGTATGATGTTTGCCATAGGTTTTCTCTAAATACTTTTTATCATATTTTTTTCTGTTCTTAGAGTCCTTAGAGTATTAATGATAGGTGGCTGAATTTTATCAAATAATTTTTTTCTCATATATTGAGATGTTAATGTGGGTTTTCTTTATTCTTTATTCTATGAGTATGGTAAATTACATTAATTAATTTTAAAATGTTTAAACAACCTTGCATTCTTGAGACAAATCTTGTCTGGTTGTTGTGTGTGTGTGTACACATAATTCTTATCCTCCAACCATACTAAATTCAGTAATTCACTTTAGTAGAAGGCACATAATTCTTGGTTGACAGTCTTTTAGAATTTTAAAAATGTTATCCTAGGCTGGGCATAGTGGCTCATGCCTATAATCCCAGCACTTTGGGAGGCCAAGGCAGGAGGTTCACTTGAGCCCAAGAGTTGGAGACCTGCCTGAGCAACATAGGGAAGCTTCATCTCTACAAAAATAAAAAAAAATATTAGCCAGGCTTGGTGGTGCATGCCTGTGGTCTCAGCTACCTGGTAGACTGAGGTGAGAGAATTGCTTGGGCCCAGGAGGTGAAGGCTGCAGTAAGTCATGATTATACCACTATACTCCAGCCTGAGTGACAGAATGAGACCCTGTTTCAAAAAAAAAAAAAAAAAAAAGTTATTCTGGGCATGGTGGCTCAACCTGTAATCCCAGCACTTTAGGAGCAGATGTAGGAGGATCACTTGAGGCTAGGAGTTTGAGACCATTCTGGGCAACATGGCAAAACGCCATCTCTACAAACATTAAAAAATTAGTTGGGTGTGGTGGCACATGCCTGTAGTCCCAGCAATTTAGGAGGCTGAGGTGGGAGGATCACTTGTGTTCAGGAATTAGAGGCTGCAGTGAGCCATGATTATGCCACTGTACTGCATCCTGGGTGATATACAAGACTTTGTCTCTTTAAAAAATGTTATTCTACTGTGTTCTGACCTTCATGATTTCTAAGAGAAATATGAATTCATTTGAATTGTTGTTTTTCTCTAGCTACTTCAAGACTTTTTTCAAATACTTGGTTTTCAGCAATTTCATTATGATATGCCAGGCCTTTTTTTTCTTTGAATATGTTCAGTTTGAATTTCACTGAACTTCTTGAACCTGAATATTGATTTTTTCCCCCAAATTTGAGAAGTTTTCAGGCATATTTTTTCTTCAAATATTTTTTCTCTCATGTTCTCTTTCTTCTGTACTTTTTAGACTCCAATAATATGTATATTAGACCTTTCAATGTTGTCCTGTAAGTTCCTACATCTCTGTTTGTTTTTTTGTCAAAGTTTTTCTTTTTGTTCTCCAAATTGAATAACTTTCTTAAAAATCTATTTTTAAGTTTACTAACTTGTTATTCTGTCATAACCATTCTGCTGTTTAGCCTATCTAGTGAACATCCTACTTCACATGTTTTTTCATTTTTGAAATTTTCCATTTTTTTTCATAGTTTTTGTTTGATGAGTACTTCTACTTTTCCATTTACTTCAATTGAGACTACCTTTATCTCATGGAGCCTAGTAATAGCAGCTTGCTTAAAGTATGATCATTTTAATATCTGAGCCCTCTCTGGGCCATCGCCTATCATTTTTCCTTGAAAATTTGTCACATTTTCTTGGTCCCTTGTTTGTCATATAATTTTGGATTGCATCCTACCATTTTGAATATTGTGTTGTTTAGACTTGAACCCCTTTATAATTCTGTAAAGAGTGTTGATTTTTTCATTTTAGCAGGAAATCGACCAACTTCAGTTTAGACTACAAGTTCTGTCTCATCTATTTGACCAGTGGTTTCAATCTCAGTTCAATTTTCCAATCTTTGCTCTGCTGTTTCGGGTTTATCTCATGTATGTGCCACTCAGTGGCTAGTCTTAGACTTGAGTGTTGGTTTAAATTTTTAATTTAGTTCTCATTGACTTTGCTATGCTTCTGTGGGTCTGTCCCAGGCATGTGAAACTTGGGGTAAGCTCAAGACCTATGCTGATTTGAGATAGGAATAATACAGGGTGGTTGCAGGAGAACAGAAAATTCCAGGCAGCAGTTTTGGATGATTAACAAAAAGGAAACTTGAAATAGCTGCCTAAGGTAGGGCCAATAAGATCCTGAAAATCAGGGTGTGGGCCAAGCTGGCTGAGACCAACTGGACCCAATATTATACTGGATTTTACCTAGGTTTCTCCTAGGACCTCATTATATGCTCATTCTACAAACTAAATCACACAACCACCAGCATCATGGCAGTTCCAGGAATACTCACATTTGGTATAAAAATGGGTGACACCACAGTTTGAGAAATCTTCACCTTCTTCCAGGAATCTTCATGAATATTCCACTCCTTAGTTAAAGAAATTCATAAAGGTAGAAACCTCATACCCGATTTTTCATCTCTCTCTCTCTCGAGTACATCCTCACTCCGCTTTCTTGAGTGTGTACTTTTTACTTTGCAGTAAATTTCCATACTTTCATTATTTTCTGACGCATCCTTGAATTCCTTCTTGCAATGCTGTCAAGAGTCTGCACACCGGCTGGGGTTGAGGTTCTGCCGGCATTTGGGAACCTTCTGCAGCCCACCAACATCAGGTTCACGCACAGAATTAAGAAGTCCCCATTCCAGGCTCACTCTTCCTCAGAGCACCTGCAAACCAACCAACCAACCACCTACACACACACACGCACACACACGCTACACTCCTCCAGCTTACAGAGGCCACTTATCAGGTTTCTCTGGGCAGAATTATGGAGTTTTGATTGAAATTTTAGCTCTCTACACTACTGCTCTACCATGCAGCTTGGCAACTGGACAAAACCTGGAGAACAAAGGAAAAAGCACTCCCAAACCTGAGAGTGTTACCCCTTAGAGTATCACTTCTCCGTTTTGACTCACCTCCACAATTGGCTTTTTGTTTTCACTTTTAAGAGTCCTCAAGTAGTTGCTTTTGGAATTTTGTTTAGAGTTTTTAGTTGTGATCAGTGGGAGAGTTAGGCTGTCCGGGCTTCAGCAGCCATGGTGGTCAGACCTCTGTGCTCAGTTCTTTTGGCTCCCAGATTCTGCTTTGTTAAGCCTGGCTCCCTGGAAAGCTCCCTCATATTTGCATATTTTAGTGGTAAGCCAAGAATTTTGGCAAAATTTATACTCAGATTTTAAATCTCAGTTCTTCTGTAGTGTTCTAATGTCTAGAATTTCCCTCTTAAATTTTCAGCTGTTCTATCTCTCTAAAACCTATGTGTCCCTCTCAGATGGCAAGGCTGCCATCGTTAGTTTCTCACCAGAGCTTGGCAAGTTGGGGGAGCTCCAAGAAGAAAGAAAGCCATAAATTCACATTTCTTATCTGATACATTATTGGTCATTCAAGAGTAAACTCTTCACAAGTGCCTGCCTGTCACTCAAACTTTTTGTAGTGCCTTCAAATAGTTGTTTTTAATGATGTTGTCCAGTTTTTATAACTGTTACCTTTAAGAGGAATTGTGTGACCTTCCTATGTCATTATTACAGAAGTTCCATTTATCCCCCCATGTGATTTTGTAAATAATATCTATTTCTCTGCAGAGATTTTCCATCTGTTCCTCCATTTTGAATATATTTTCCTTTAAAATATTAGAATATTTATAATAGTTGTGCTTTAAATTTTCTTGTCTGCAAATTGCAATATCTAGGTCATCTCGGGACTGTTTCCATTGCCTGATATTCCTGTAGAATAGGGGATCATATTTATCTATTTCTTTGTATGTCTAGTGATTTCTCATTGATTGCCTACTGGACATTATAGTGGCTTGTTAGAGAGAGATTTTATGTTTCTCCGAAGAGTTTTGTTTTTCTTTTTTTGGTCTTGCAGTAAGTTAATCTTGATGTCCCTTGCGGTGGGCAGCAGCTGAAATCTCTACCCACTTTCTTGCCGCTTTTCAGCTGGGCTCTCTGGGGCCTCCAACACATGCACAGTTTAGTTGTCTGCACAGGACTTGGGCTCAGTGTATATTCATATTTTGGGATTCACCTCTTCTGTACCTCCCTCTCCTCTGCAATTTCCCCCCTAATTTTCTTGCCACTCTATGATCCCTGAACTTTTTTCTCTTCAACTTTTGTTTTAAGTTCCACGGTACACGTGCAGGATGTGCAAGTTTGTTGCATAGGTAAATGTGTGTCTTCATGGTCTGTTGCACAGATCATCCCATCACCTACGAATTAAGCCCAGCATCCATTAGCTACTCTTCCTGATGCTCTCTCTTTCCCAACCCCACCCATGACAGGCCCCAGTGTGTGTTGTTCCCCACTATGTGTCCATATGTTCTCATCATTTAGCTCCCACTTATGAGTGAGAACATGCGGTTTTTGGTTTTCTGTTTCTGTGTTAGTTTGCTAAGGATAACAGCTTCCAGTTCCATCCATACCCCTGCAAAGGACATCATCTTGTTCCTTTTTTATGCAAGCCCTGAAATTTGTCCCTTGAGTGTCATGTGTATTGAGAAATATCTCAAGCTCCCAAATCATGCCAATTGTAATTGCTGTATTTTGAGGGTGGACCACTATTCAGTTTCTACAGGGCCTTCATATAGTTGTTTTAATATTTTTTTCCATATGTTTAGTTGTTACTATAGAATCCGACCAAGCTATTTGGTCATTACCACTCTGACGAGTTTTAAAGTTGTTTCTCAGCTTAGGCTTTCCATACCCTGTGAGTATTGTCACTTTGGCCTTACATCCAAACTTGGAGCTGTCCTTGATTTCCAGTTTCTTGTGGGTAACTCTATTTTTACGTCTATGGTGTAGGATGAATGAGAAGCTTCTATATCATTACTCATACCATTAGTCCTCCTTCCACCATTCACTCTAATAGCACAGCCACTTACAGGCTTCTGTCTTTAGGCAGGGTGTTCCAGCTTCCCCTTCCCCACGAATGAATGTAGCCTCCTTATTCACAAAAGCAATATAAATTCAGCATCTAAAATGTATATTCAATCCTGATATCACCATGAGCAGTTATCACATCAATTCCTACTCCCCAGTTTAGCTGTTAGTTTACTTCTTGTTGATGACATCTGGATCCTTCCATTTCTTAGTTTTAAAGAACATTTCTATGTGTTCATAGTAGTCACGGAGCATCTTGCATTCGCCTTATCATGCATCCTTAACAAAAATTCCACAATTCACTCTGCATAAGTATTTCTTGAAGAAGTTTTAAAATTCATCTTCTCTTACATATGAATTATTTAAGACATGATGTGCAACTTAAAATCTTACTTAGGAGTCACCTAAGTGAACATAAATTAAAATTTATGTTTTAACACAAATTTTAAAAAATGAAGCAGAAAATATGTACACATTTCAGAAATGATGGGTATTCAAGAGAATTTGAAATTTAAAGAAATGAAAGCGTCGAGAAAAAAATACAGTGAGAGACCATACCTACTAAAATGGCCCAAATCCTGAACAATGACAACACCAAGTGCTGATGAGGATGTGGAGCGGCAGGACCTCCCATTCATTGTTGATGGGGATGCGAAAAGTGGTATAGCCACTTTGGAAGAGAGTTTGATGGTTCCTACAAAATTAAACATACTCTAACCATACTATTCAGCAACTGCACATCTTGTTTTTTACCCAAAGGAATTGAAAATTTATGTTCACACCAAATCCTGCACATAAATGTTTATAACAGTTTTATTTATATTTGCCAAAATCTAGAAGCAAACAAAATGTCCATCAGTAGGTGAATGGATAGACAAACTGTGGTACGTCCAAACAATGTGATATTATTCAGTGCTAAAATGAGTGAGCTACCAATCCATGAAAAGACATGATGGAAGACTTAAACACATATTATTAAATGAAAGAAGACAATCTGAAAAGGTTACATACATACTGTAGGATTCCAACCATTGGACATTCTGAGATAGGCAGAAAAGATCAGTGGTTGACATTAAAAAGATCAGTGGTTTCCAGGGGCTGAGGGGAGGGAATCATGAATTAATTAATGAATTAATGAGCATAGAGGATTTTTAGAGCAGCAAAACTACTATGTATAATACTATAACGGTGGATACTTGACTTGTCCAATGTCCAATGTTTATACAAATGTCCAACACCAAGATTGAACTTTAATGTAAACTGCGGACTTGGGATGACAATGATGTGTCTAATTGGTTCATCAGTTGTAACCAATGTACCACTCTGGTGGGGGGATGTCAATCATGAGAGAGGCTGTGCATGTGTGCAGGCAGAGGATATATGGGAAATCTATACCGAAAACTGCTATTTAAACAATGAAGCCTTTTAAAAGCAACAACCAAAACCCATGAGGAATTAACTCACTTACAGTTCTCTACTTCCTCACTTCTCCCAGACTTTGCTTCCAAACCCTCACCACTTCCTACTTTTGTTGTTTAAATAATTGTTTTAAGTCTATCCAGTGGTATTATATTGGTCTGTTAAAGCTGCCATAACAAAAAGACCCCACAGGCTGGAGGGCTTTAACCAAGCTTGTCCAACCCGCAGTCCACAGGCTATAAGTGGCCCAGGATGGCTTTGAATGCAGCCTAACACACATTCGTAAAGTTTCTTAAAACATTATGAGATTTTTTAAAAGCATATCAGCTATCATTAGTGTTAGTGTATTTTATGTGTGGTCCAAGACAATTCTTTTCCTTTCAGTGTGGCCCAGGGAGGCCAGAAGGAGAAGGCCAGACACCCTTGGCAATAGAAATTTATTTTTTCACAATTCTAGAGGCTGGAAATTCAAGATCAAGTTGACATCAGGGTTGATGTCTAGTGATGGCTCTCTTTCTGGCTTGTAGATATCTGTCTTCTTGCTGTGTCTTCACATGAGCTTTC
Organism: Ateles fusciceps; assembly: GCA_036589455.1. NCBI lineage: Eukaryota > Metazoa > Chordata > Mammalia > Primates > Atelidae > Ateles > Ateles fusciceps. The sequence goes on from JAZHEH010002496.1 coordinate 7,814,194, forward strand.
TTCTTTGTGTATGCAGAAAAAAGAGAAGGAAAGAGAGCGATTTGGTATTTCTTCCTCTTTTATGAGAATACTGGTTCTATTAGATTAGGACCCCATCCTTATGACTTCATTTAATCCTAATTACTTCCCCAAAAGACCCTACCTCCAAATACAGTCGCATTGCAGGTTAAGAGTCTTCAACACCTGAATTTGGTGGCCGGGGGGGGTGGGGGCAGGGGGACAATCCAGTCTATAACGAGCATCATTAGAAATAATTTTCTTAAACTTCCATTTGTGTTTTATAACATTTATACCACTTACTTTGATTACCCACTGTGAAGAATGACCAAAGTAGCTTCCTACACTTACTTCTAGGAAGAAGTAATTGTGGTTGGCCAGAGATTCAAAGTTCAAGTTACTTTAAAGAGGGGGAATGTTAGAAAGGGCTCAGGTGTCTAATGTGAACAGGACCAATCCATACAGTTAAAAAGAAAAAAGAGGACTTTATGGTACTTTCAGTGAGTTCCCAGACAGCCCTAGTTTGCTTCTTAAGAGGAAGCTAAACCTTCAGTGAAATATGACTACTTAATCATATTGCAAGGTTGTATGTAGGAAACACATGACTTTTAATGAAAATGTAATTTGGAGGGCAATTAGGTTCCACTATAAACATTTTCACATATGTCATTCTGAGGGATTTGTCAGATTCTTGGGAATGCTTCTTGAAAATGTCAAGGATCTGCCGTCTTGTGTCAGTGAGACCCTAGCAGTGAGTCTGCTAGAGTCAGACCAACTGAGCCTTAAATCAGCTAAGCCATTTACAACTGGTTCCTTTTTCTTATTTTGAAGGCACAATAATGAAAGTTCGGTATATGTTGTTTGGTGAATATTTGGCATTCCATATGGTGCTACAAATAGATATATCTGAGGCGGTGCAGGATGTGAAGCCGCCCTCGAACTTCAGCATGAATAAAAAGCACAGCAATAGGAAAAAAGCACAAAGAAGAGGTATCCAATAGTTAGGAAAGCCAGCTAGATTCTTTTTTATAAATTCTATTCAAGCAAAAATGATTTTTGAGCCTCAGTCCCTTGGCAATGAATAATTTTATCTTGTTACCCTCAAAATATATTTTACTTTTACCAACTGGGGCATGATCTTGAAAGTCAGAAATGAATCACTGTGGCCCACGAGTCCAAAGGATGAAGCTGTTTATGATGAAGGATGATGACATAAGTATTTTGAAATAACGTTTTAATTTCATATTATTGCAGGTTTTTCCAACTGAACTAAGTAAGTTTCAGTGAGTTGAAATAATAGCAAGAAACAATTAGGTTTTGACAGAGAGAGATATTCCCAGAGCAGTTCCAGTGAGAAGCTTCAAGACGTGAAATGTTGGAGGTGCTTTTCTGGGAAACAGGGGCTCAGCGTGAGGTCCTTTGCCAAGTATTTGACCCCTCCTTTGGCTCTGAAGCCAGGAGAGGCAGTAGGATGCAGTGGTGAATGTCATGGCTCTACTAGGGTCAGACTAACTGGGCCTTAAATCCATTTAAGCCATTTACAACTGCATGTTCTTGGACAACTAAATGAAATTCTCTGAGCCTCAAATTCATTATCTGTAAAATGAGGTCATTGTAAGGATTAAATAATGCAGACAAAGTACTTACACTTTTGTAATAGTTCAACAAATGATAGTTCTTATTATTACCTATCAGATTCCCTAAATAGCTCAGAAAGAAAGGATGAAATAAATGAACATCAAGGGAAAAGAACTGTGTCTGGCATTGTGCTAACAAGACTTACCATTCACTTTCTCACTTAATTTTCACAACAGCCCTTGAGGCTTTATTCTTCCCGTTCTTCACCTCCACTTGTTCTCATCCTTGAAGCTTCGTTATGTTATGGTTGGCAATTTGTTTGTTTAGAGGACATGCGAGGAAATGTTTGAAGGCCATTGGTGAAGCACACCGATGGATATCAAGAAGCTTCAACTCTATTTCTTTTCTAAGGCTGCCTTGCACATGGATGAACACTCTCCTCCTTCACATGATCTTGGCTCTTAAAACTGAGCTACCTCCCACACTGAGGAGCCACCATTCTCTTGATAAACTTGTTCCCCACGTCAGAAGAAAAAGCATCTGTTTCTTCCATTGTCATGACACTTTCCCAAGTGTCTCATCCTGAGCAGTCAACCTCACCTTGCAGACCACAGGAATGAGCTCTTTTGTCACACTCATAGGTGTGTTTATATGTGCCATTGTCTGTTGGGTATAGTAGCATTTTACAGGGTCTCATTTTTAGTAATTACTCCTCCAGCTTGAAGATTTTCGTAAGAGCAAATACCTCAGCTGATAGGTAAATTATCAGTTATAAATTTGGCAGTTCATATTTACAGCGAGCTGTAACTGGGGGTGAGGCAAGTTAGGTGTAAGGAGACAAATATTTATTTTATTATATTATTTATTTATTTCATTATACTTTAAGTTCTGGATACATGTGCAGAATGTGCAGGTTTTTTACATAGGTATACATGTGCCATGGTGGTTTGCTACACTCACCAACACATCGTCTACATTAGGTATTTCTCCTAACGCTATTTCACCCACCCACTGAAAGGACATAATTTTTTTTTTTTAATTGTACTTTAAGTTCTAAGGTACATGTGCAGATCATGCAGGATTGTTGCATAGGTACACACATGGCAATGTGGTTTGCTGCTTCCTTCTCCCCGTCACCTATATCTGGCATTTCTCCCCATGTTATCCCCTCCCCAAACTCCCCCATCATCCGCTGTCCCTCCCTTGGCCCCCACCAACAGATCCCAGTGTGTGACACTCCCCCTCCCTGTGTCCATGTGTTCTCATTGTTTACCACCCACCTATGAGTGAGAACATGCGGTGTTTGATTTTCTGTTCTTGTGTCAGTTTGCTGAGAATGAGGGTCTCCAGATCATCCATGTCCCTACAAAGGACATGAACTCATGTTTTTCATGGATGCATAGTATTCCATGGTGTATATGTGCTACATTTTCCTTGTCCAGTCTATTGTTGATGGGCATTTGGGGTGGTTCCAGGTCTTTGCTATTGTAAACAGTGCTGCTATGAACATATGTGTGCATGTGTCTTTATAATAAAATGATTTATAATCCTTTGGGTATATACCCAGTAATGGGATTGCTGGGTCAAATGGAATTTCTATTTCTAGGTCCTTGAGGAATCGCCACACTGCCTTCCACAATGGTTGAACTAATTTACACTCCTATGAACAGTGTAAAAGTGTTCCTATTTTTCCACATCCTCTCCAGCATCTGTTTTTTTAGTGATCGCCATTCTAACTGGAGTGAAGTGGTATCTCAGTGTGGTTTTGATTTGCATTTCTCTAATAATCAGTGATGATGAGCATTTTTTTCATGTTTTTTGGCCTCATATATGTCTTCTTTTGAGAAGTGTCTGTTCATATCCTTCTCCCACTTTTTGAATGCGTTTATTTTTTTCTTGCAAATCTGTTTTAGTTCTTCGTAGATTCTGGATATTAGCCCTTTGTCAGATGGGTAGATTGCAAACATTTTTTTCCATTCTGTTGGTAGCCAGTTTACTCTAATGATTGTTTCTTTTGCTGTACAGAAGCTCTGGGGTTTAATTAGGTCCCATTTGTCTATTTTGGCTTTTGTTGCCAATGCTTTTGGTGTTTTGGTCATGAAGTCCTTGCCTATGCCTATGTCCTCAATGGTTTTACCTAGGTTTTCTTCTAGGGTTTTTGTGGTGTTAGGTCTTATGTTTAAGTCTTTAATCCATCTGGAGTTAATTTTAGTGTGAGGTGTAGGAAGGGGTCCAGTTTCAGCTTTCTGCATACTGCCAGCCAGTTTGTAGGTTTGTTGTAAATAGCTTTTATTATTTTGAGATACGTTCCGTTGATACTTAGTTTATTGAGAGTTTTTAGCATAAAGGGCTATGGAATTTTGTGAAAGGCCTTCTCTGCATCTATTGAGATAATCATGTGGTTTTTGTCTTTGGTTCCGTTTATGTGATGAGATTACGTTTATAGAGTTGAGTATGTTAAACTAGCCTTGCATCCCCGGAATGAACCCTACTTGATCGTGATGGATAAGCTTTTTGATGTGCTGTTGCAATCAGTTTAGTATTTTATTGAAGATTTTTGCATCTATGTTCATCATGGATATTGGCCTGAAGTTTTCTTTTTTTGCTGAGTCTCTGCCAGGTTTGGTCTCAGGATGCTATTGGTCTCATAAAATGATTTGGGAAGGATTCCCCTCATTTTGTATTGTTTGGAATAGTTTCAGAAGGATGGTACCAGCTCCTCTTTGTATGTCTGGTAGAATTCAGCTGTGAACCTGTCTGGACCTGGACTTTTTTTGTTTGGTAAGCTATTAATTGCTGCCTCAACTTCAGTCCTTGTTATTAGTCTGTTCAAGGTTTCAACTTCTTCCTGGTTTAAGCTTGGGAGAGTGCAAGTGTCCAGGAATTTATCCATTTCTTCCAGGTTTACTGACTTATGTGCATAAAGTTTTTTGTAGTAATCTCTGATTGTAATTTGTATTTCTGTGGAGTCAGTGGTGATATCCCCTTCATCATTTTTTATTGCATCTATTTGATTCTTTTCCCTTTTCTTTTTTATTAATCTGGCTAGCGGTCTATTTTGTTGATCTTTTCAAAAAACCAGCTCCTGGATTTATTGATTTTTGAAGGATTTTTTGTGTCTCTGTCTCCTTCAGTTCTGCTCTGATCTTAGTTATTTCTTGTCTTCTGCTAGCTTTTGAGTTTTTTTGATCTTGCTCCTCTAGCTCTTTCAATTTTGATGATAGGGTGTCGATTTTAGATCTTTCCTTGCTTCTCATGTGGGCATTTATTGCTATAAATTTTCGTCTAGACACTGCTTTAAATGTGTCCCAGAGATTCTGGTATGTTGTATCTTCGTTCTCATTGGTTTCAAAGAACATCTTTATTTCTGCCTTCATTTCATTGTACATCCAGTGGACATTCAGGAGCCAGTTGTTCAGTTTCCGTGAAGTTCTGTGGTTGCGATTTAGTTTCTAATTCCGAGTTCTAATTTGATTGCACTGTGGTCTGAGAGACTGTTTGTTATGATTTCTGTTCTTTAGCATTTGCTGAGGAGTGATTTACTTCCAATTATGTGGTCAGTTTTAGAGTAGGTACCATGAAGTGCTGAGAATAATGTACATTCTGTGGATTTGGGGTGGAGATTTCTGTAGTTGTCTATTAGGTTTGCTTGGTCCAGATCTAGTTCAAGTCCTGGATATCCTTGTTAATTTCCTGTCTCATTGATCTGTCTCATATTGACAGTGAAGTGTTAAAGTCTCCCACTATTATTGTGTGGGAGTCTAAGTCTCTTTGTAGGTCGTTAAGAACTTGCTTTATGTACCTGGGTGCTCCTGTATTGTGTGCATATGTATTTAGGATTGTTAGTTCTTCTTGATGTATTGATCCTTTTACCATTATGTAATGCCCTTCTTTGTCTCTTTTGACCTTTGTTGGTTTAAAGTCCATTTTTTTAGAGACTAGGATTGCAACATCTGCTTTTTTTTGCTCTCAATTTGCTTAATAAATCTTCTTCCCTCCCTTTATTATTAGCAATGTGCATCCTTGCACGTGAGATGGGGTTCCTGAGTACAGCACACTGATGGGTTTTGACTTTTTATCCAGTTTGCCAGTGTATGTCTTTTGATTGGGGCATTTAGCCCATTTACATTTAAGGTTAATATTGTTATGTGTGAATTTGATCCTGCCATTTTGATGCTAGCTGGATGTTTTTCCTGTTAGTTGTCACGTTTTCTTCATTGTGTTGATGGTCTTTACCATTTGATACATTTTTGGAGTGGCTGGTACTGGTTGTTCCTTTCCTTGTTTAGTGCTTCTTTCAGGGGCTCTTGTAAGGCAGGCCTGGTGGTGACAAAATCTCTCAGCAATTGCTTGTCCATAAAATATTTTGTTTCTCCTTCGCTTATGAAACTTAGTTTGGCTAGATATGAAATTCTAGGTTGAAAGTTCTTTTCTTTAAGGATTTTGAATATTGGCCACTCTCTTCTGGCTTGTAGGGTTTCTGCCAAGAGATCTGCTGTGAGTCTGATGGTCTTCCCTTTGTGGTAACCGGACCTTTCTCTCTTACTGCCCTTAGCATTTTTTCCTTCATTTCAACCCTGGTGAATCTGTTGATTATGTGCCTTAGGGTTGCTCTTCTTGAGGAATATCTTTGTGGTGTTCTCTGTATTTCCTGGACTTGAATATTGGTCTGCCTTGCTAGGTTGGGGAAGTTCTCTTAGATAATATCCTGAAGAGTGTTTTCAGGCTTGGATTCCTTCTCTCCGTCACATTCAGGTACACCTATCAAACATAGATTAGGTCTTTTCACATAATCCCATATTTCTTGGAGTCTTTGTTCATTTATTTTCACTCTTTCTCTGTTCTTGCTTTCTTGTTTTATTTCATTGAGTTGATCTTCAATCTCTGATATCCTTTCTTCTGCTTGGTCAATTCAGCTATTGAAACTTGTGTATGCTTCATGAAGTTCTTGTGTTGTGTTTTTCAGCTCCATCAAGTTGTTTATATTTTTCTCTAAGCTGTTTATGCTATTTAGCATCTCATCTAATCTTTTTTCTAGGTTCTTAGTTTCTTTGCAGTGGGTTAGAACATGTTCTTTTAACTCTGAGAAGTTTGTTATTCCCCACCTTCTGAAGCCTGTTTCTGTCAATACATCAGATTCATTCTCCATCTGTCTTTGATCCCTAGCTGGTGAGGAGTTGTGATCCCTTGGAGGAGGAGAGGCGTTCGTTCTGGTGTTTGGTGTTTTCATTCTTTTTGCTCTAGTTTCTTCCCATCTTAGTGGTTTTATCTACCTGTGGTCTTTGTAGTTCGTGACTTTCAGATGGGATCTCTGAGTGAACATCCTTTTTGTTGATGTTGAAGCTATTTCTTTCTGCTGCTTATTTTTCCTTCTAACAGTCAGGCCCCTCTGCTGCAGGACCACTGGAGGTCCACTTGAGACCTCGCTTACCTGGGGATCACCCACGGGGGCTGCAGAACAGCAAGGGTTCCCACTGGTTTCTTCCTCTGCTGTCCTTGTCCCAGAAGGGTACTTGCCAGATGTTGACCTGAGCTCTCCTTTATGATGTGTCTCTTTGGGTATTCAGGGGTCAGGGAGTTGCTTGAGGAGACATTCTGTCCCTTATAGGAGCTCAAATACTGTGCTGGAAGCTCTGCTGTTCCGTGCAGAGCTGCTGCGTAGGTACCTTTAAGTCTGCTGCAGCTGAACTCATAACTGCCTCTTTTCCCAGGTGCTCTGTCCTATGAAGGTCAGCTTTATTTATAAGTTCCTGTCATGCTGCTGCCTTTTTTCATAGATGCCCTGCCCCGCACAGAGTAGTCTAGTCACAGTCTGCCAGCAGAGGTGTTGCTAAGCTGCCACAGGCTCTGCCCAGCTGCTGTGTGAATTGCTTCAGTAGTGACAGACTGCCTTGGTAGTGGGGGATGCCCTTCCCCCAGCTGAGCTGGATGGTCCTGGGTCTAGCTGCACTTGCTGCAAAATTCTCAGTCCAGAGTGTTTCAGACTGCTTGTTTTGTGGGGGGTGGTACCCACCGAGCCAGATCGCCTGGCTCCCTGTCTCAGCCCCCTCCCTTTCAGTTGAATGAGCGGCTCTGTCTCCCAGGCATTCTAGGCACCAGTTGAAATGGCCGCCCAGGTTTGTGTGAGTTTCTGTCCACCAATGTGGCACCGGCTGAAACCGCCATGCTGAAAACTCGTGGCGCTTTTCAGCCTGGGAATCTCCTGGTCTGTAAGCAGTGAAAACTTGTTTGGAAATGTGGTGAGCACTTACCCTGTGTGCTGTTCTCACTGGGAACTGCACTCCAGAGCTGTTCCTATTCAGTCATCTTGGATCTCCTTCCAAAAGGACACAAATTTAAGCAGGCACTTGCACAACCCTGAGAGTGAGTATCTTTAAATTTTGCACTTGCTATGCCTCCCTCTGTAAAACACAGTGGTCTCCAACTGGCCTCCATGTTCCAGCCTTGCTGCCCCAATTCACTCCTCATGCCTTGTGTTAAAATGGCTCAAAGCTGAACCTGTCATCCCTTGTTAAAACTCTTTCATGGCTCCTGTTGTGTACCTACCTATGGAGTCTCACCTCGCACCTTCTCTTCCTGCCTTTGCTCCTGCAAAGCCCAGACCTGGTAACCTCTTTCACAAAATGGGGGATAATAATACTAACCTATGGAGAGGACTGAGGAAGATAATGCACATGTTCATATTTATTGAAATGACAGAGGCTGAAGGTTAATCTTTACAGAAGTCTATTTCCAAATATAATAGCTTTCTGCTGCCCTGAAAGCCAAAATTTTAAGAATATGCTTACCCTCTACTCTATGTTCTGTGTTTTAACAAGTGATTTTGTAGAGCAAGTGAGTCACATTTTCCCCAAGGCCAAACAGCTTTTAATGTTGTTCATGTAATTACCGACCTTTGTTATATTCTGTATTTCCTCTTATCTGCAGTGGTTTATGGCTCTCCTGAGAGAAAATTATTTCTTGTGTTGAACAAGTTGAATTTAAAATATCATGGTAGGTGCCAGGAAGTCAGAAATGATTAGAGAAGCAAGGGAGTTATTTGAATGTCAAGGAGTTCTAGAAAACTGTGGAAAGGAGATAAGAAACACCTTAAGCAGCCAAATATCGGAAGTCTCCCTGCTTGTCCATTTGTTTTATTACAGGATGTGAGGTGTATTAGTAGTGGGATCAGGGGAGGGGGTGGCATTGGTAGAATGTTGCAGAAGATACTATCATGATGAAAAAAGCCTGTACAATTTTTATAAAGTTTCCTTTTCTAAGATAGACTCAAGAGTTTGTGTGGCCTGTTTTCCCCAAGTTCTGTTTGGACACCTATGAAAATCCTTTAAGATTCTATTAACCCAACACAATGTTCACTTCTTCACTATCAGGTTTTACAGACAAAAGACATAAAACCCAGGAAGTGGCAAAAATGTATGGATCACTCAGGCCGCAGTCTGTAAATAATTTATAAGTAATAGTGCTATGGTATAAATACTGGTGTCTCCCCCAAATTCATATGTTGGGATTTTAAGAGGTGAGGCCTTTTCAGAAGTGATTAAGTCATGAGAGCAAAGCCCTCATGGGATTGGCGCTCTTAGAGATTGATGGGAGCTGCCTTGTCCCTTCCACCATGTGAGAATGCAGCAAGAGGCACAATCTGAAGCAGAGAGCAAGCCTTCACCAGATGCCCAATCTGCTGGTGTTTTGATCTTGAACTCCTCAGCCTCCAGAACTGTGAGAAGTAGATTTCTATTATTTATAAATTACCCAGTCTAAGGTATTTTATTATCTCAATGGACTAAGATAGAAATTGGTACCAAGAAGTAGAGTGCTGCTATAACAAACACCTAAAAATGTGGAAACAGTTCTGGAACTGAGTAATGGACAGAGACTGGAAGAGTTTAGAGAAGCAGGCTAGAAAATCTCTCTGTTGCCATGAATAAGACATAAAGGGTGATTCTGGTGAGGGCTAGAAAAAGAGGAATGTGGGAGAAGGCTTCAAGATGGCCAAATAGGAACAGCAGTCTGCAACTCCCAGAGAGATGAGGCAGGAAGCAGGTGATTTCTGCATTTCCAACTGAGGTACCTGGTTCATCTCACTGGGACTGGCTGGACAGTGGGTGCAGCCCACAGTGGGCAAGCCAAAGTAGGGTCAGGTGTAACCTCACCCAGGAAGCCCAAGGGGTCAGGGAATTCTGTCCCCTACCCAAGGGAAGTTGTGAGGGAGTATGCCGAAGCAATGAGGGACTGTGCCGTGCCATGAAGAATGATGCTATTTGGCCCAGATACTGTGCTTTTCCCATGGTCTTTGCAACCTGCAAACCAGGAGATTCCCTTTGGTGCCTATACCACCAGGGCCTTGGGTTTCACAAAACTGGGTGGCCATTTGGGCAGACACAGAGCTAGCTGCAGGAGTTTGTTTGTTTTTTTCCATACCCCAGTAGTGCCTGGAATGCCAGTGAGACAGAACTGTTCACTCCCCCTGGAAAGGGGGCTGAAGCCAAGGAGCCAAGTGATTGGGCTGGGCAGGTCCCACCCCACGGAGCCCAGCAAGCTAAGATTCACTGACTTGAAATTGTTGCTGCCAGCACAGCAGTCTGAGGTCAACCTGGGATGCTTGAGCTTGGTGGGGGTGGGGTGTCCACCATTGCTGAGGTTTGAGTAGGTGGTTTTACCCCCACAGTGTAAAAAAAAGCCACCTGGAAATTTAAACTGGGTGGAGCCTACCTCAGCTCAGCAAGGCTGCTGTGGCCAGACTGCCTCTCTAGATTCCTCCTCTCTGGGCCAGGCATCTCTGAAAAAAAGGCAGCAGCCACAGTCAGGGTCTTATAGATAAAACGCCCATCTCTGGGGGACAGAGAACTGGGGAAAGGGGGAGCTGTGGGCGCAGCTTTAGCAAACTTAAAAGTCCTTGCCTGACGGCTCAGAATAGAGCAGTGGATCACCCAGCACAGCATTCAAGCTCTGCTAAGGATCAGCCTGCTTCCTTAAATGGGTCCCTGACCCCTATATATCCTGACTGGGACACACCTCCCAATAGGGGCTGACAGACACCTCATACAGGAGAGCTCTGGCTGGCATCTGGCAGGTGCCCCTCTGGCACGAAGCTTCCAGAGGAAGGAATAGCCAGAAATCTTTGCTGTTCTGCAGCCTCTGCTGATGATACCCAGGCAAACAGGGTCTGGAGTGGACTTTCAGCAAACCCCAGCAGACCTGCAGCAGAGGGGTCTGACTATGAGAAGGAAATCTAACAAACAGAAAGTGATAGCATCAACATCAACAAAAAGGCCATCCACTCAGAGACCCCATCCCAAGGTCATCAACATCAAAGACCAAAGGCAGTTAACTCCATGAAGATGGGGAGAAGCCAGCACAAAAAGGCTGAAAATTTCAAAAACCAGAATGCCACTTCTCCTCTAAACAATCACAATTCCTCACCAGCAAGGGAACAAACTGGATGGAGAATGAGTCTGACAAATTGACAGAAGTAGGCTTCAGAAGGTGATATAACAAACTCCTCCGTGATAAAGAAGCATGTTCTAACCCAACGCAAGGAAGCTAAGAACATTGAAAAAGGTTAGACAAATTGCTAACTAGAATAACCAGTGTAGAGAAGAACATAAATGACCTGATGGAGCTGAAAAACACAGCACAAGAACTTTGTGAAGCATACTCAAGTATCAATAGCCAAATCGATCAAGTGAAAGAAAGGATATCAAAGATTGAAGATCAACTTAATGAAATAAGTGAGAAGACAAGATTAGAGAAAAAAGAATAAAAAGGAACAAAGAAAGCCTCCAAGAAATGTGGGACCATGTGAAAAGACCAAATCTGTGTTTGATCGGTGTACCTGAAAGTGATGAGGAGAATGAAACCAACTTGGAAACACTCTGCAGGATATTATCCAGGAGAACTTCCCCAACTTAGCAAGACAGGCCAACATACAAATTCAGGAAATACAGAGAATACTACAAAGATACTCCTCAAGAAGAGCAACCCCAAGACACATAATTGTCAGATTCACCAGGTTGAAATGAAGGAAAAAATGTTAAGGGCAGCTAGAGAAAATGGTTGGGTTGCCCACAAAGGGAAGCCCATCAGACTAACAGCAGATCTCTGCAGAAACCCTACAAGCTGGAAGAAAGTGGGGGCCAATATTCAATACTCTTAAAGAAAAGAATTTTCAGCCCAGAATTTCATATGTAGCCAAACTAAGTTTCATAAATGAAGGAGAAATAAAATCCTTTTCAGACAAGCAAATGCTGAGAGATTTTGTCACCACCAGGCCTGCCTTATAAGAGCTCCTGAAGGAAGCACTAAACATGGAAAGAACCGGTACCAGCCACTGCAAAACCATACAAAATTGTAAAGACCATTGACACTCTGAAGAAACTGCATCAACTAACAGGCAAAATAACCAGCTAGAATCATAATGACAGGATCAAACTCACACACAACAATATTAACCTTAAATGTAAATGGGCTAAATGCCCCAATTAAAAGACACAGACTGGCAAATTGTATAAAGAATCAAGACCCATCAGTAGACTGTATTCAGGAGACCTATCTCATGTGCAAAGATACACATAGGCTGAAAATAAAGGGATGGAGGGTTATTTGCTAAGCAAATGGAAAGCAAAAACGAGCAGGGGTTGCAATCCAGGTATCTGGTAAAACAGACTTTAAACCAACAAAGATCAAAACAGACAAAGAAAGCATTACATAATGGTAAAGGGATCAATGCAACAAGAAGAGCTAACTATCCTAAATACATATGCACCCAATATAGGAGCACCCAGATTCATAAAGCAAGTTCTTAGAGACCTACAAAGAGACTTAGACTCCCACACAATAATAGTGGGAGATTTTAACATCCCACTGTCAATATTAGACAGATCAATGAGACAGAAAATTAACAAGGAAATCCAGGATTTTAACTCAGATCTGGACTAAGCAGACCTAATAGAGATCTACACAACTCTCCACCCCAAAACCACAGAATATACATTCTTCTCAGCACCACATTGCACTTATTCTAAAATTGACCACATAATTGGAAGTAAAACACTTCTCAGTAAATGCAGAAGAATGGAAATCATAACAGTCACTCAGACCACAGTGCAATCAAATTAAAACTCAGGATTAAGAAACTCACTTAAAACTGCACAGCTACATGGAAACTGAACAACCTGCCACTGAATGACTACTGGGTAAATAATGAAATGAAGGCAGAAATAAAGATGTTCTTTGAAAGCAATGAGAACAAAGACACAATGTACCAGAATCTCTGGGACACATTTAAAGCAGCGTTTAGAGGGAAATTTATAGCACTACATGCCCACAAGAGAAAGCAGAAAAGATCTAAAATCGACACCCTAACATCAAAAGTAGAAGAACTAAAGAAGCAAGAGCAAACTCAAAAGTTAGCAGAAGACAAGAAATAACTAAGATTAGAGCAGAACAGAAGGACATAGAGACATGAAAAACCCTTCAAAAAAAAAAAAAAAATCAATGAATCCAGGAGCTGGTTTTTTGAAAAGATCAATAAAATAGATAGACCGCTAGTCAGACTTATAAAGAAGAAAAAGAGAGAAGAATCAAATAAACACAATAAAAAATGATAAAGGGGATGTCACCACCAATTCCACAGAAATACAAACTACCATCAGAGAAAAAACACTTCTATGAAAATACACTAGAAAATCTAGAAGAAATGGATAAATTCCTGGATACATACACCCTCCTAATACCAAACCAGGAAGAAGTCAAATCCTTGAATAGATAAATAACAAGGTCTGAAATTGAGGCGGTAATTAATAGCCTACCAATCAAAAAAACAGTCCAGGACCAGATGGATTCACAGCTGAATTCTACCAGAGGTACAGAGAGGAGCTGGTAGCATTCCTTCTGAAACTATACCAAACAATAGAAAAAGAGGAACTCCTCCTTAACTCATTTTATGAGGCCAGCATCATTCTGATACCAAAACCTGGCAGAGATGCAACAAAAAAAGAAAATTTCAGGCCAATATCCCTGATGAACTTCGATGTGAAAATCCTCAACAAAATACTGGCAAACTGAATCCAGCAGCACGTCAAAAAGCTTATCTACCATGATCAAGTTGTCTTCATACCTGGGATGCATGGCTGGTTCAACATATAAAAATCAATAAACATAATAATCCATCACATAAACAGGACCAATGACAAAAACCATGATTATCTCAATAGATGCAGAAAAGGCCTTAAATAAAATTCAACACCCCTTCATGCTAAAAATTCTCAATAAACTAGGTATTGATGGAACGTATCTCAAAATAATCAGAGCTATTTATTGCAAACCTACAGCCAATATCATACTGAATGGGCAAAAACTGGAAGCATTCCCTTTGAAAACTGGCACAAGACAAGGATGCCTTCTCTCACCACTCCTATTCAACATAGTATTGGAAGTTCTGGCCAGGGAAATCAAGCAAGAGAAAGAAATAAAAGGTATTCAGTTAGGAAGAGAAGAAGTCAAATTTTCTGTTTTCAGATGACAAGATTATGTATTTAGAAAATCCCATTGTCTCAGTCCAAAATCTCCTTAAGCTGATAAGCAGCTTCAGCAATGTCTCAGGATATAAAATCAATATGCAAAAATCACAAGTATACCTATACACCAATAGCAGACAAACACAGAGCCAAATCATGAGTGAGCTCTCATTCACAATTGCTACAAACAGAATTAAATACCTAGGAATAGGGATATGAAGGAACTCTTCAAAGAGAACTACAAACCATTGCTCAAGGAAATAAGAGTACACAGATAAATGGAAAAACTTTCTACGCTCATGGATAGGAAGAATCAATATTGTGAAAATGTCCATACTGTGCAAAGTAATTTATGGATTGAATGCTATCCCCATCAAGATACCATTGACTTTCTTCACAGAATTGGAGAAAAATACTTTAAATTTCATACGGTACCAAAATGAGCCCACATAGCCAAGACAATCCTAAACAAAAAGAACAAAGCTGGAGGCATCACACTATCTGACTTCAAACTATACTACAAGGCTACGGTAACCAAAACAGCATGGTACTGGTACCAAAACAGATATATGGACTGATGCAACAGAACAGAGGTCTGAGAAATAACACCACACATCTACAACCATCTGATCTTTGACAAACCTGACAAAAACAAGCAATGGGGAAAGGATTTCCTATTTAATATGATGTTGGGAAAACTGGCTAGCCATATGCAGAAGACTAAAACTGGACCCCTTCCTTACACCTTATACAAAAATTAACTCAACATGGATTAGAGACTTAGATGTAAGACCTAAAACCATAAAAACCCTAGAAGAAAACCTAGACCATACCATTCAGGACATAGGCATGGGCAAAAACTTCATGACTACACCACCAAAAGCAATGGCAACAAAAGCCAAAATTGACAAATGGGATCTAATTAAACTAAAGAGCTTCTGCACAGCAAAAGAAACTATCATCAGAGTGAACAGGCAACATACAGAATGGGAGAACATTTTGCAATGTATCCATCTGACAAAGGGCTAATATCCAGATTCTACAAAGAACCTAAACAAATTTACAAGAAAAAAAACAAATAACCCCATCAAAAAGTGTGTGAAGGATATGAACAGACACTTCTCAAAAGAATACATTTATGCAACCAACAAACATATTAAAAATGCTCATAATCACTGGTCAATAGAGAAATGCAAATCAAAACCACAATGAGATACCATCTCACATTGGTTAGAATGGCGATCATTAAAAAATCTGGTGACAACAGATGCTGGAGAGGAGGTGGAGAAATAGGAACACTTTTACACTGTTGGTGGGAGTGTAAATTAGATCAACCATTGTGGAAGACAGTGTGGCGATTCCTCAAGGACCTAGAACCAGAAATACCGTTTGACCCAGCAGTCACATTACTGAGTATATACCCAAAGGATTACAAATCATTCTACTATAAAGATACATGCACGCATATGTTTATTATGGCACTATTCACATTAGCAAAGACTTGGAACCAACCCAAATGCCCATCAATGATAGACTGGATAAAGAAAATGTGGCATATGTACACCATGGAATACTATGCAACCATAAAAAAGATGAGTTCATGTCCTTTGCAAGGACATGGATGAAGCTGGAAACCATCATTCTCAGCAAACTAACACAAGAACATAAAACCAAACACCGCATTTTTCCACTCATGAGTGGGAGTTGAGCAATGAGAACACGTGGACACAGGGGAGATAAACATCACACACTGGGGCCTGTCAGGGGGTAGGAGACTAGGGGAGGGATAGCATTAGGGGAAATACCTAATGTAGATGACAGGTTTATGGGTGCAAGAAACCACCATGGCACATGTATATGTATGTAACAAAACTGCACATTCTGCATAAGTACCTCAGAACTTAAAGTACAATTTAAAAAAAGAAAAGAAATAGAAATAGAGGAAACCTATAGAGAGAGCCTCAATCTTCTTAGAGATTGTCTAAGAGGTTGTGATCAGAATGTTGATAGAAATACGGACAGTAAAGTTCACTCTGAGTTCTCAGATGGAAATGAGGAGTATATTATTGGAAACTGGAGTGGAGACTATTCTTGTTATAATACAGCAAAGAACTTGACTGAATTACATTCTTGTCCTAGTATTTTATGAAAAGAGGAATTTATGAATGAGCAATGAAATTGGATATGTAGCAGAAGAAATCTACAAGTGAAGAGTTAAGGGCTTCTCTATTCACATATTTTATTATGAGCAGCATGGCTTCCTTTGCCTGCTCATAATAAAATAATGTGAATAGAGAAGCAAATCGAAGATGGAATTTACAACCAAAAGGGAAGCAGAACTTAACTATTTGGAAATTTGTCAGCATGGCCATGTTCTGTAATAATAGCACAAACGCACTAAGACACATAGCAATGGATAGCTAATACAAGGTTGATGAGGGGGAGTCCTCCATGGGAGGACACAAAGTCAGCCTCCTATTGACCACCCATGGGTAGTTGCAGGAAGGGCAGACCAAGCATGGTGTTGAATCAGAGTGTACAAGTGGACTGAATGTATAAGTGGACAATGGCAGACTGTATATTACAATAGAACTCTGCAAAAACCTGGCCAGAAAGCCAAACCATAACCTTTGTAGCAACTTTTCCAGAGAGGAGGACTTGGTCAATGGCTGCCAGCTTCCTTATTCTTTGCCCTTACTTCCAACTGAGGCCCAAGCATAGAATGCTCCCCAGATCAATCACGGAAGGTGCTCCGCTTCTAATCATCCTGCCTCCAGCTTCCCCATACTGACAAATTACAATCAGAGCATACCTAAAGCTGTTCCACCCACTTTTTTTTTTAACCATAAAGTTTTCCCACTCTCCTTTGCCTGTCTTGAGCCTCTGTCATAGTATAAGTGATGGTGGCTGACCCCGTTGTTATAACCACCGCTGAATAATTGGCCTCTGCTTGTTCTCAAGTGGGCAGTCTTCATTTCCACAGCTCTTCCTCAACTCCCATGTGTTCTGCTGCCTCCTGCTGGCCACCGGTGGAAGACCAACCTTGCTGGGGGCCGCACTGCTCTGGATGTTCCTATAGAAACAGGAGCAGCAACCGAGGTGGCTAGCGACCAGTCATCGTCTCCCTTCTCCACCTCATACGCTAGCATTCACTCTGAGGTAGTCTAGTTGCTTGTTGACTGGAGCCTTTAATTAATTCAAATGGGGGATTACTGTTTTCTAAGGAATATGCCAAAAGAAGGAATTTGATCCTTGCAATTGCCAATATTGACAATAGGAAATCTGAAGAAAGAAATGAATTTTCATGGTGGTAAAATATGTTGCATTTCAGATACCCTGGGGTGGGGGAATGCAACTCAGAGCAGAAAACTTACCATTACTCCACTTTCTCTCCTTCCAGCATTCCATGTCCTAACTGTCCTCTCCCCATGCCCTCACTTCCTAGTAGAACCAGATGTGGTAAGATCAATTCTACTAAGTTAGATAAAGCTGTGGACAGTCATATGCCTACAGCCATGGTACACTGATGTCCAACAAAGACATAAGGGAGCAGTTCCTCTGAAGGGAGGGTCAGGCAGCGTATCTGAAGTCTTAAAGAGAAGGGACTATGGTAAGAAAAGAGGAGAAACAGAGAAAGCACTCTGAAATGGCATGTCTTTGAAGCTTCAGTCAATAAGGCTTTATTCTATTACTCAAAGACTGAAAGGCAGATCAAGGAAAGGTCTGTCACTTTTTTTCAACCCTGTGTGGCTTTTGGCAGTAAAGATCAGCCTAAATTTTTATCCAAATCCAATGAAGGGGAAGGTAGGAAACCAGGAATGAGGCGACTCAAGAGCTCATTCACCAGGCTGAGGGAACAACTTAATTACAGACCACAAAGGGGTGCGGAAACGCCCTTAGAAGGATGGCTCAGTTGAGGAAGTAGTACGATGGACTCCTTGCCTCCCCTCTGCCTGTTTCTCGCTTTCTCGTAGGTGATTAGAAACATAATTTGTGGGGAGAGAAAAAAGAGGTGCCTGCCACATGGGTTATGCCAATGAGTGAATCTGACCTGAATCTTGTGGTGGTTTGTTTGTCCTTTCTTATCTCATCTCTTGGCCTCTCCTGGCCAGCAAAAGAAACTTAGGGCTTGGGCAGGGGTGCACTGTACTGAATGGTGTTCCCTGTAACAGAGGTAGTTGTAAGGATGAGAAGGAATGTTATACCTGGGAATTCCCAGCACAGAACTCAGCACAGGGGGAGATCCTTGGTAAACTGTAGCACACTCAGGATCTAGGAACCAAAATGTGACATGGGATGAAAAATTGCTCTTGGCTACAATCTTCTCTTTAGTAGTGTAGTGCTCTGGAAATATTAGTACCACCTCAGTGAAACATAAAAAATGTTTCTCACCACTGAGATGTGAGGGGCAGCTGGGGCAGAGAGTGGCTCTTCCTTACAGGGTTCTTCCTGTCTCTTTTCTTGTGGCAGGGGCCTTTGCACAGGATCTAACTCCATCTACTTCATCAAATTCAACTTTTCTTGTGTTATTTTAGAGCTCTGTTTTCCTTGGGTAACAATTCATGTTGCCTGTTATGTGTCAGTAAAAGGGTGCTGATTAAACTTATTAAATTAAAAATAAATATGTTGGGAAGTATGTATGTCTTTCTCTTCAAATTTCCTTCCTTCCTTCCTTCCTCCATCCCTCCCTCCCTCCCTCCCTCCCCCTCTCTCTTCTTTCCTTCCTTTTTCCCTTACACTCCCCTCCCTTCCCTCCCTCCCTCCCTCCCTCCCTCCCTTCCTTCCTTCCTTCCTTCTTTCTTTTTCTTTTTTTTGACTGAGTTTTGCTCTTGTTGCCCAGACTGGAGTACAGTGGCACAATCTCAGCTCACCACAACCTCCATCTCTCAGGTTCAAGTGATTCTCCTGCCTTAGCCTCCCAAGTAGCTGGTATTACAGGCATGCGCCACCACATCTGACTAATTTTGTATTTTTAGTAGAGACGGCATTTCTCCATGTTGGTCAGGCTGGTCTCAAACGCCTGACCTCGGGTGATCCACCTGCGTCAGCCTCCCAAAGTGCTGGGATTACAGGCAGGAGTTACCATGCCTGGCTTTTTTTTTTTTCCCCCCCCTAATTTCTAGGAGAGTTTTTGTAGAATTGGTATTATTTCTTTCTTAAATGTTTGTTGTAATTCACCAGTAAATCCATTTGGACCTTGTATTTTCTTTGTGGGAATAATTTTAACTATAACTTTAGTTTCTTTAATAGATACAGGGCTATTCAAATAATCCATTTCTTTAAAAAAATTTTTTGGAGAGAGGGGATCCTACTATGCTGCTCAGGCTGGTCTCAAAATCCTAGCCTCAAGTGAGCCTCCCACCTCAGCCTTCCAAAGTGCTGGGATTACAGGCATGTGTCACAATGCCTAGGGAGATAATTTCTTGAGTGAGCTTTGATAATTGGTGTATTTCAAATAATTCATTTATTTCATCTAAATTGTGCAATTTATTGACACAAGGTTGTTTTTAATTCCTTCACATTCATTTTAGTATCTGTAGAATCTAGAGTGATGCTGCCTCTCTCATTCCTAATATTAATAATTTGTGTCTTTTTTTCCTGATCAGTCTGGGTAGAGAATTATCAATTTTATAACCATCTGAAAGACTCAGTTTTAAAATATATGTATATATATATATATTTGAAGGATTGCTTTAATAAAGATGATACATTTTGTTACATGAAATGAATGCAAAGCATAATTATGAGTAAATGCACATATATACACGTACAGGTTTACACATATATATTGATTTAAAAATATTGCATTTGCTTTCATAGTGTCCGGGAAGGCTTAGCCTTGAAAAAAGTCTGCATTATTTGCATGAAAGAATCATTGATTTTCTCTATTGTTTTTCTGTTGCCTATGTCATTGATCTCTGCTCTAATCTTTAGTATTTTCTTTCTTTTACTTACTTTGAATTTAATTTGCTCTTTTTTTGAAACAAATAATTTCTTACAGTAGAAGCTGAAGTCATCGGTGTCATGCTTAGCACCCTCTGCCTAGCAACGTTCACCTGGCAACCTCCATTTACCCAAAACAATGGGTCTCAGTTTCTTGCACATCCTGTGTTCCAGGAACAGGTCAGGGGTCCTGATATCATTCATAGATAAAGAGTGAATCTGTGGGTTGGCCACTCCTAGATTCCTTAGCTCAGAACACTGAACACACATTCTTCTTAAACCATAAGGTCATTCTCAGGGTATGCTTAAGTTATTGCTGTCAGGGGCATCAGCCATACAATTGGTTTGAAGCACTTCTGCTTTTCCAATATAGACATTTGGTGTTATGAATTTCCCAGTAAAAACTGCTTTTGCAGTATCTCATGAAGTTTTGATATATTGTGTTTTACTTTCATTCAGTATAAAGTAATACCTAATTTTTCTTTCTATTTCTTTTTTATCAACTATTTAAAAGTACACTGTTTAGTTTCCAAATATTTGGGAATTCTTCAGAGATCTTTTGTTTGCTGATTTCGAATTTAATTCTATTATCATCTAAAAATAAACCTGGTGTGACTTGAATTTTTGTAAATATATTGAGGCTTGTCTTGTGACCCAGAATATGGTCTGTATTGGTAAATATTCTATATGACTTGAAAATAATATATAGTCTTCCATTCTTGAATGGAGTATTATAGAAATGTCAATTAAGTCAAGTTGCTTGACCATCTTGTTCATCTTCTATATCCTGATTTTCTATGTACCAACTGTTATACCAATTATGGACGTAGGAGATAAACATCTCTAACTAAAATTATAAATTTTTTATTTTTTTCCGTTTTATCAGATTTTGCTTCATATATTTTGAAGCTCTGTTATTTGATATATAAGCAGTAAGGATTGTTACGCCCTATTGATGAAAACCCTTTTTCATTATATAATGACCTTTGTCTTATAATACTCTTTGCTCTGAAATGCACTTTGTCTGATATTAATATGGCTGATACGGCCATCTTTTGTTAGTATTAGCATGGCATATCTATTTCCATTCTTTGACTTTTTAAAAAAATTTGAGACAGGGTTTTGTTCTGTTGACCAGGCTGGAGTGCAGTGGTGCAAACATGGCTCACACAGCCCCAGCCTCTTAGAATCAGGAGGTCCTCTCACGTGTCTCCTGAGTAGCTGAGGCCGTAGGTGCACACCACCATACCCTACTACTGTTTTTTATTTTTTATAGAGATGAAGTCTCTCTATGTTGACCAGGTTGGTTCCAAACGCCTGGGCTTAAGATTTAAGTAATTTCTAAAAATCTTGGATATCTACCCACGTAGTTCATCCTTCCAATGTTCCTCATTCCTTTGCATAGATCTGCACTTCAATGTATCATTTTTATTCTGCCTGTTTAACACTTATTATTGTTTGGGTCTGCTAGGGATGAATGTTTTAGACTTTGTATGTTTAAAAAGGTCTTGACTTTGTCTTCATTTGAAAAAGATATTTTATTAGGTTGCTAGTGCTGCCATACCAAAATACCACAGAGTAGATGGTGTAAACAACAGAAATCAATTTTTTCATAGTTCTGGAGGCCAGAAGCCCAAGATCAGGGTTTGGCAAGTTTGGTTTCCTCTGAAGCCTTTCTCTGTTGCTTGAAGAAGGCCATCATCTCACCATGTTCTCAGATGGTTGCCCCTCAGTCCGTGTAGGGTCCTAATCTCCTCTTCATATGAGAACACCAATCGTATTGGATCAGGGCCCACGTATATCACCTTATTTTACCTTAATTACTTGCGTAAAGGCCTTATGTCAAAATATAGTCACATTCTGAGAAGCTGGTGGTTAGGACTTCAGCATATGAAGTTGGTGGGGGAAGGGGGGGGAAGGGAGGGGGCATAATTCGGCTCATAACAGATATATTTTCTGGGCATAGAATTATAAATGGACAGTTTTCTTCTTTCAGCACTTTAACAATGTTGCTCCACTGTCTTCTCACTTGCATTATTTTCTATGAGAAATCTATTGTTGCTCTTAATTTTTTGCCTCTGAATGTATCAAATGTTTTTCTCTGTTTGCTTAAAGGTTTTCTCTTTATCACAGATTTGGATCAATTTAATTATGATTTACTTTGATGTCATCTTCTTGTTTCTTGTGCTGAGATTCATTTATCTTCTTGGATCTATGGATTTATCATTTCACTCTGAAGTAGAAGTGACATTTCCTTAGGATTTTTCATGGAAGTAGAATTGTGAGCTGAAAAGATTTGACAATTTTATATTTTAATGCATTTTAACAGTTTGCCTTCTATAATGTGTCAATCAACTTACATCCCCAGAAACAGACAGTACTATTTTAAAATCACTGCCAATCTAATTAGTTTCAAAAAAGTTCTCATTATTTTAATTTGCATTTATTTAATTATCCATGTAACTAAATTTTTATTAATGGTTATTGATCATATTTTCTCATTTTTCTTTATTTATTCATTCAATCATTTAACAAATATTTGTTGATACCCTGCTATGTGCCAGGAAATTTTCCATATGCTGGGCATACAGCAATAAATAAGACAGGGGAGTGTCTCCCCCTCATGAAGCCTGCTTTCTAAGAGTGAGGTGAGGGAAACAGTGCAGGTACACATATGCACACACAGTTTCGGATGGTGACATAAGCTATAAAAAATAAGACATGGTGATGTGGAGGATGACTTGGAATGGTGACTTGAGTAATTGTGGAAGGCTTCTCTGAAGATGTGATATTTGAACTAAAACCCAAATTATGAGAAAGAGTTAGGTATGCAATGATATGGGCAAAAGCATCACACGAATAGAAAACAAGCAAGTACAAATGTTCTGAGGTAGGAATGAGCCTAGTCTGTTTGGGAACCAGAAGCAATCCCAGGTCCCTGGAGAGAGGTAAGCAGGAGCAAAAGTCTTAAGAGCTGAGGTCAGAGTTCTAGGCAGGAGCTTCAAGTTTATTCTAAATGTGACTTACCTATACAAATCTTTTGCTTATATTTTAAAAACTTTTGTTGTACTAAAAATGTTAACATCTGTATATATATGTTGCAGAGATTTCTTCTATTTTTATGTCTTTCAATTTTATTTACAGTGTTTAAAAAACCCCTTTCGTTTCTTCCTTGCCTTTTAAAAATCTTAGTAAATCTATTAATCTTTTACTTTGTAGCTACTGCCTTTAGAAAGTTCACCTCATCAAAACTATGAAAATATTCACTCAAATTTCTATCCTACTCATTACTTACCATCAATTTTTAAGGGTTTTTTGTGTATATGTGTAGTTATTAAGTCATGTGTAAGACAAGTATTTCTATCTTACCTCTGAACTTCCTTGGGATAGGAAATGGGTTAAGAACTGGGTGGTGTCATACCTCTTAATAATAAAACCTTAGCAACACATATTACTTAATGCCTTGCTGTGGCTATTTTGAAGTTCTAGAGTAAGGGAAGGGGAAGGGGACAGACCACAATTAACTTGTATCCACGGGAGGATAAACTCAGCTTGGGTATTGATGAGAAGTGCAGCTCTTCTCCTTGTCTTTCTTTGTTCTTGTCTATGATCTGGCTTCCTGGAGCCTGTTATTAAGGCTCCAGATTGCATTCCAGGGAAAACTCCACTTTCTTTCCAAAGATCTCCTTTGAATTGAAGTAATCAGACTCTGATAAGTGCTAAGTTCTTTCTGCGTAAAGTAGTCAACAGGCCTGACTCCATCAGCTTTACAATTAGGGGTTGTTCTAGGGTCCGGAACCACAGCCCTCTTCTTTCTATAGACAGATGCAGAGCTCAGAAAAGGCAGAAATGAATTTGTTTTTTGATTTTTCATTGCTGGTGCCAATTTTTAGTCTCTATTCTTAAAATGTTCTGACTTTGTCTCAGTTTTTAAAATCTTATTGATAGCAACAGGAGGCAGCCAAATGCCTAGGCAGATAGGGGCAGGTCCCTGAGGAAACCCACTTCCAAGCCAAAGTCAGTTTAAAGCCTGAAAGGCAAGCTACAAATAAAATCCATGGACTGGATTGAGAGTCTGTCTTCTCATTTGGCACACTTTCCTCTGATCGATCCCCAGCCTTTGCCTATTTTACATTTACCTACCCTGTCCTAATTGGTTTGCTACACTGTTGTGCCCACCTTTGAGTGGTGTCTTCACTTTAACCTTTTTTGCATACTCACAAACCAATCAATATCCACTCCCCCATTCTGAGTCCATAAGAAGTCCTGGACCCAGCCACACAAGGAGATAGAGAAAGCACCTGACTGCATCCCCCTCTTTGCTGGGGAGCTGTTCTGTGTAGCTCAATAACATTTTCCACCTTCATCATCCTTCAGTAGTCAGCATGACCTCATTCTTCTTGGACACTGGACAAGAGCTCAGGGCCCACTGGGTGTGGGTACCCAGAAAATCTGTCACACTGGCACTTTGCCCTTGCCAGCAGAGGGCAGCCGTCTCATGTGATGAAGCCAGGGGCCAACTGAGCTGCTAACATGACACCATCCATCAGGCTGTGGACAATGGAACTAAAAGAGCAAATTATCATACTTGATACCCGCTCTGGGGCTTCAGCGTCAACAGACACTCTTGTCTGGGTGGTGCCACGTTCGCCTTGAGGCCACATGCCTGATCTGGCCATAGGCCCCACATGGAGCTTGCTCCTGTGTCGGCGCTTAGAGTGGGCAGCCAGATCCCACACTCGCTCACTCACGTGCTCCCTTCTGCAAGGGGCTGAGCTCAGCAGGCTGAGTAGATGGGGCACCCCTGCTGCGCATCCAGCAAAGGGCCAAAAAAATCGCATTATCAACCTTGGGTGGATTTTAATCCTTTGAACATTTCACATTTACCATATGGCTAGGAATAGACAAGGTGCCCAGGCTGTGAATTTGGGAAGCTGGACGTGAGGAGCAGCTGCCCATGTGATGCACTGCAGCCAGAGTGTTCCCACTGGCCCACAGATACGGGCTTCTAAACTCCCAGCAGATAGCAAGCCTCAACATTAATTGAGTTAAAGGTTACATTTGAAGCATTTTAATTCGGAAATCACTTTTTAACATTTTATTTCTTCTCCCATCTCACTGGAAAAGTATCCCACCTCCAAAAATCTTTGTGTTAAATACTGGGTCACCTAAACCCCTTGAAATCATGCCCTCAGCTCTTCTGCCCTGTTTTAAACTTCATCTCACTAGCACGTTCCATTTATCCTACAAACATGCGCCCCAGTCTTCAAAATGTTTTCTCAGGCCACGTATTCCTTTCATGTATCCGCCTCATCTAAATTAGCCACCTCTTTAACCCTCTATTGGTCCTTGTATGCTTCTTTCCAAACAATGATCTTATTTGTGGTTCTTTTCATTTTAACCATCTGCTTATATTGTTAATGCATTCCTTAGTACAATATAAGCTCCTCATGGCCAGAAATAATGTTTGCCTTATTTCCTATTCTATCTTGTGGAAATAATTGAAGACCACCCATATGAGAACAAGCAAAGGCTATTCAGAGCTTGCAAGGGAGTCAGCCACCATCACTTACATTTTGCCAGAGACTCAAGGCAGGCAGGGGAGTGGGAAAGTTTTAGACTGAATAAAAGGGAAGGCTTCGGATCTGCCTGGATGGAAGGCTGTGGGCAGGAAAAGCTGTGGGCAGTTGTGTTAGTCTGTTCTTGCATTGCTATAAAGAAATACCTGAGACTGGGTAATATATATTTTATGTATTATACATATTGATTAAATATATTTTTACCTATTAATATATTAATAAATATTAATGTCAATGAATATTAATATTTTAAATACATTATATCTTTATTAAATCTATTATATATTATATATCTTATGTATATAAATAGGTTTAATTAGTTCACACTTCTGCAGGCTGTACAGGAAGCATTGCAGCATCTACTTTTGGGGAGGCCTCAGAAAACTTCCAGTCATGGCAGAAGGCAAAGGGAGAATAAGCACATTATGTGACAAAAGTAACAGCAAGAGAGAGAGAGAGACTTGGGGGTAGAGGGGGTGGAGCTGCCACACACTTTCAAATGACCAAATCTCATGAGAACTCATTATCTCGAAGACAGCACCAAGTCACAAGGGATCTGCCTCCATGATCTAAACACCTCCCACCAGGCCCCACCTCCAGCATTGGGGGATCACAATTCAACATGAGACTCTGGGTGGAGGCAAATATCCAAACTATATCATCAGCTAACTAGAAGCAGGGCATTCCATGTGATTGGTGAGGAGGCATATTTAGCTTTCTCCAGTTGGTCCTAAGTTAAATGAAGGAGCTGAAAATAGGAAAGCTGGAAGTTATTAATCAATTCCTGATCATTTTGGGTCAATTGTTATAGGGGCTATTCTTTGGCTTCCTGGAATGGATACTGTGAATAGTAGATTTGTTTCCTGGGCTGGCTGTTACTGGCTGTGGGTCAGAGTCCTGTTTTATATATTGCCTGGTCATTGTTCATTTGTATATTCAGTGTTTCAATTCCCAGGACCAGCATTGTCCAGCACAGAGTAAAAATGGAGTAATTATGAATTAATTAATATGTAGCTGGCAAATATTAATTAAAATTTGACATTGTCCCTCAGAGATGCAGCTCCCTTCCATCCTCTTTCTACCTGGCTTCTGCAACCCTGACTCTTGACTAGCTCCATTCCCTGTCACTTCCTTGAGTCAAAGAGATTCCCCATAAGCTCTTCCTTTTTCTATATTTCCTTAGAGAACTCATCTACTTCCACACTTCTAGAAAGTGAGTCCGGGATTCTTATCTGTAGCCCAGACCTCTCTCGTGCCCTGTGGTCAACTGTCTGATGGACAATTCCTTGCTGACATCCTGCCAGCATCTCAGAGCCCATCATCGGCTTCTCCTTCCTGGGAAGACCACTCTCCTTCTCCAGATGTTTCTATTTGGTTCATTTGTGGCAAAAGCACTATTGAAAGTGGTTTATGATTCTGTGGGAGAGTAAATCTGAGGATAGATGTAAGGAAAACAGAGTAGGAGGGAAAACAGGAAATGGGTGACTGGGGTTGCTGGCAGGAAAAGTGCCCCTGGGGGATGCAAGAAGGGACTGGATACTCAAGCTATCTCAAGGGCTGGAGCTGGAGAAAGTGATCTGACCCTTCCTCCTTACCCCTAGTCTCCAATGTCCACTGTATTATGCTTATGCCTTTGCTTCCTTGTAGCTTAGCTTCCAACACCAGCCTGGAACACCAAAATAATCTTCATTTCTGGGTCTTCCAACAGCAAAAGCAACAGGACATTGGGAAGCACCTAAGGAAGCAGTCCTTTTTGTGGAAGAGGTCAGTGGGGGTGAGGTAGAGAGGAATGGCAGGGGTGCTTAGTGCTTCTCCATCAGGTAGCAGAGGTGGTCTGGGAACAAGATCTCTGTGCATGACTTGCAGGCTGCAGCAACTGCTGCTCTCGGTAAGGGATCTTACTGAGGACAGTTACTCAGAAAAAATCTTAAAGCAAGGGCAGCATACAAGAGGGCCATTTTGTTTTTGTTTTTCTTCTGCCACCCAGGACTTCTCATTGTCTCTGAGGAAGGACTTGAATAGGATTTGATGTTCCCACATCATCAAAAGTGGCTGGGTTGCCTCCAGGAGAAGGAGCAACCTCCAGTAGCTCCCCTCCTACCAAGACCTAGTACAATCCAGGGTGGGGAAGTTTCCTCTTATAAATGGAAGCATCAGAGTTGAGTTATCCAAGGCTGTTGGTTTCTTTGTGATAGTTCTCCCTCCCTAACATCTTATACCTATTTTGTGGCACATTATGCAAAAATATGCTCTAAGCTTCTATTGGTTCTATCTTCATAGTTCCCAAATCTACTCCTCTCATGTCCACTGCCTCTACTGTAGCTTGGCTTCATGCCTCACAGAAAGTTGCTCACAATTAGGTTTCTAGCAACTGACTTCTGATTTCATCTCTTTCCTGCAAATTCATTCTACACATTGTTCTCTTCCTCCTTGCCTTCCATTTCACTTTCTTTTCATCTAATCTTTAAACAACCATTGAGTCTTTAATAAATCTATAGCTTCTGGTTACAGAGAGTGGAATGAATACCTGGGATTCCACTGAAGTGATTATTTCCATGTTCCTTTATCAAGAGCCTGTGAAGAAAACCATCAGTGAACTAGAGATTTTGACAAATATTTAGAAGACAGGAAGCACATGAGAGCACATCAAAGGAAGCAAGGAGGCCAGAGAAACTGGAGGAAGCAGCTGTAGTGGACAAAGGAGCTGATCCATCAGGCAGAAACTCTAAGAGGCTCTGGGCTCAGAGTTGGCAGGCATTGAGGGCAGAGCAAGAAAGTCTCTACATACCCCCATGTTGTCTGCCCAAATCTAGTGCTCAGGCAAGCCAACTTTAGCCCCTAGGGTATAAGAACCTTCTCCAAAAAAATTAAATAAAATTCTGGATAGTGCTGAAGTTGGGTTTTGTTTTTGTTTTTGTGTTTTGAGACAGGGTCTCACTCTATCTCCCAGGCCGGAGTGTGGTAGTGCAATCTTGGCTTATTGCAGCCCCAATCTCCTGGGCTCAAGCCGTCCTCCTGCCTCAGCCCCTTAAGTAGCTGGGACTACAGGTGCATGCCACCACACCCAGCTAATTGGATAGTGCTGAAATTTCACACACGGTTGTTAGTATCCCAGAGAGAACCATTCCTATTCTGGCATGCAAAGGCTCCATACCCCAACATAGCACCTGCTAACTTGGTCTCGAGAGACTAAACATACAGATGGACAATGGCCAGACCACATATAACAATAGAGTTCTAACCCATTATCTATAGTAACCCGCCCAGAAGCCATCCTACTATCTTGTAAATCAGGCTTGCAGGATGTCAGAACTCTATCTCTAGCAACTGGCCCAGGAAGCCAAACAATCAGCCCTGCAACAGTCCCAAACAGCCAGGAGTTGATGAGTAACTGTTAGGTTCCCTAATCTTTATGCCTGGGATTGAAAGACTGAATCTACAAATGAACAATGGCTAGCTGCATATAAAACAGGGTTCTGACCCACAAGTAGCACAAGAAGCCAACCTACTAACTGCACTCAGTAAGGGCTTCAGGAAGATCCAGTCCAGGGAGCCAAAGAATAACCCCTATCACAATTGACCCAACATGGCCAAGAATTTATTAATAATATCCAGCTTTCTTATTTTTGGCTCCATTTCCAACTTAGGACCAATCAGAAAAAGCTAAATATATTACCTGAACCGAACACATAGGATGGCCATTTCTAGTTAGCCTGCCTATAGCTTGCCCTGCCTACACAGCCTCTGAGCCTAGCAGATCCAAAGACATCCTTTTTTTTGAGATGAAGTCTCACACTGTTGCGCAGACTGGAGTGCAGTGGCACAATTTCACTCACTGCAACCTCTGCCTCCTGGGTCCAAGTGATTCTCCTGCCTCAGCCTTCTGAGTAGCTGGGCTTACAGGTGCCCGCCACCACGCCCAGCTAAGTTTTTGTATTTTTAGTAGAGACAGGGTTTCACTATGTTGGCCAGGATGGTCTCAAACTCCTGACCTCAGGTGATCTGCCCACCTCAATCTCCCAAAGTGCTGGGATTACAGGCGTGATCCACAGCACCTGGCTGAAGCCGTCCCTTTTATCTGCTCTAAATCTTTACCACTCTCCTCCCTGCCTTGAGTCTCTAGCAAAATGCAAGTGATGACTCCCTTGCAAGCTCTGAACAAATAGCCTTTGCTTGTTCTTATTTGAGTGGTCCTTGTTAATTTTCACACACTCTGAAGCAAGGTCTTTCTCTCAACAAGCTCCTCCCACATACCCAGAACTCTCCAGTAGTGCTGCTATTTAGGGGAAATGAAGATCCTTGTATACAAACATGGAGGAAACCTGTGCTAGCTCACTATAAAAATCAACCCAGCTCCTCATTGTTAAATACGACAGCCAAAGCCACCAGACTCAGAGAGAACCAGCAGCATGCAGAACATCTAAAAAACAGAACAGATTGACCTTGGAGGAAACAGGTCATTCAGAGACTCAAAACAAGCTTACAAACATTCTAATTAGATCTTCAGTGAGATTTGAGAAGATATTACATCCATGAATCAAAAAACAACAAGCTGTGAAAAGCAAGGAAATAAAAAAGTCTCCTGGAAATTAGAAGTGGATTGCCAGAATTTAAAAGATTGGAAGATTACGTTGGGAAATTCAAGCAGAGGAGAGAGCAAAAAGATAGTCTGAATGTGTGGCAGAAAAGGTCAGCCACATTTTGTAACTTTTTCATAGCTGAATCCGGAAATGGTTAGAAGGGGTGCTCCCTGAGTAAGAGCCTGGTAAACAGGTGAGCTGGCAGCCACTCTATTGCTTTGCATTAGAAATCCTTTGGCCTATGTGTGTGAGCCTTGTGCATGGATCACTCTGATTAAAACACGCAATCTAACTGCAAATCTGACAGTTCTACTCCATTGCTTAAAACCCCTCACTCCTCCTGTTGACCAAAATTAAGGCTATTTGTAATAATTTGTAAAGGTTTATTGGAAGCAGAAATAATTTGTAAAGATTTATTGGAAGCCAGTATTGACACAGGAAGACACACTAACAAAGTTGGAAGTCTTCTGGAGTATGTTACATGTGGGAAGGCTTTTTATAGGAGAGTTGAGGAGAAGGGAGGGGACCTCTCATACCAAAGTTGTCCTTTTTCATTGGAGGGTACCATAGGTTACAGCCATTGGATACAGATCACAGCATACAGGCTAAAATATCTATGTGGAAGACGATAAAACTTTAATATGTAGATATAAATCAGCACCTTTTTCAATGTCGGTAGGCTACACATTAATCACTAGGTCAACAATTTGGAAACTTTTATAAGATTCTTTCTCAGGGACAGGATGTCACCATGAATCACAAGACCTTCTCCAGGTGGGTTAATTTGGAAGCCTGTTTAAACTGTCAAATGTGACCCATAGGTTATGACTCCTAATCACATGAAGGGGTAGAACTCAGTCTCTTTCCTGACCGTGACTTGTCACAAGCCATCCCCTCCCTCTCTCCAGCCACTCCCAAATCCACTTCAGTTCCACTCAACTACGGACCAGGCTGTTCAGTGTAAGCTCATGAGCTGGAACTGTGGGTTCAGAGTTAGCTGGTTTCAAAACTACTTATATTTATGTCCCAATCTGAAAAATGAGAGTAATAATAAGTGAGGAAAATATTATAATACGAGGATAACAAGGCTTTTGTGAGGATCAAATGAGCCAACATATATTACATACTTCCCAGAGATCCTGGGTGCATGGTAAGTGATCGATAAGTATGAAATTATTAGGGCTTCCTGACTACTCTTGTTTGGCCACTCCAATTTTAACCTTCCTTTGGCCGTTCTTTATAAACACTTTAAAAAGGGCATTAACCTCTTGGCTTCATTATCAAGCACACAGCCACAGATACCTCAGTTTTCAATTTTTAAGAGATTTTAAATTTCTTAAACTCTTTAAAAGATTTTTTGATATGTTTATATGTACTTTTGAAGTCACAATTTACTGGTTAATTTAAGAGCAATTGAAGGTCCTGCTTCATATGGCTCATACCTTGGGGCCTCCACTGGGTTTTGACTAGCACTTCCCTTCTGTTCTCAGTGAGCTGCCCTCCTTCTCTGGGGCTCCTGCCTCACTCACCCCTTTGGAACCCCCACCCAGCTCCTTTCTTTCAGACTTCCTATGAATGTCCTTTCCCCACTGTAGCTATCATCTGCCTTCTACTCTAGACACTGAGGGCCATGCTTGGCAGGACTCTCTTTGTTGGTTTTGTGACTCGAGAGCCTCCCCTGCGACAAGGTCTGCTCAGTGGATGAGCCTGTGAGACCGGTGCAGAAGGAATTGAGGCTGAGTTTAACCAATGAGCAGGGCTGGCTGGTGCCTGGCCAGAATGAGCAGTTGTTAGAAAAGCCAGTCAAATCAAGTGCAGCCAAGCTAGAACCTTCTCTTTGTCAAAGAAAAGGTTGTGGGGAAAGCATCATCTAGTGCCGGGAAGCCGCCTGGCTCCAGGCTGTGGAAGGTGCTGAGTGGGTAGGTTGGCTGCCGGTCCACTTACAGTGGTGTGTGAGGTCAGGGCCCTGTCCCCAGTTCAATTCTAATGCTTCCTTCTTGAGGTCGTGGCACACTGAGGAGCATACACTATCTCTTGGCAAACAGGTTGCTAGATTTTTCCTTTTTCTTCCTTCTTTTTCATAAGTTAAATCCAACTAACTCATTCCCTTCAGCAGAGAGAGAAACCAAGGCAGTCTTAATGAAGATCACAGGAGTTGCCCAAAGTCACATAGAAAGCAGAAAGGCCAGATTAGAACTTGGGTTTCCAAAATTTTAGACCAGTGTGCTGTGATTCTGGGGGGTAAAATGAATGGGTTAAAAGGAAAGAGGGAACCCTGAAAGCAGTCAATGTAGCTGCTTCAATTTTGGTAGCCAAATTAGAGCTGATGTGCTGTGTGGCCCCATCCCTCGCCCTGCCTTTAGGTCCTTTGTATGGGGTGTCACTTATTGAAAAACAGGGGGCATTGAAATTACTCCCATCGGAGAGGTGTTGTGAGGATGTGCAGCAGATATTAAGCAGTTAATAATTGTTAGGAAGTAACAATGTAACTTTGAGATTTCAGTACAGTAGGCAAACTGACTCCCGCTGTGTGCATGTTGGGTCCCTGCCCATAAAACTAAGACAGGAAGTCAAGCCCAGGAGAGGTAGACTGCTGATTTATTGGAGATACCATTGGAAGATGGGAGGCCAGGGCTGCCACTATCAGCTGTCACAGTAAGGGGTGGGCATGCACTGGATGGGAAGATCCTCGAGCCCCTTGAAAGCTCCCATCCCTCAAGGCAGGTGGGGGGCCAGTCACCTCTGCACTCCCTGCCCCCAGCTGTCTCCCAGGCCAGCTAAGGCAGAGCAGAGCAGTGGAAGGGCCTCAGACCAAATGTGTAGAGCTCAGGCACCAGCTGCTGAAGCCTCAGTGGTCACTTCCTTCCTCAGACCCTTCCCTAGGAGCCGTAGCATGGGCTGGGGACTCGGTGGGACTGCAGTCCCTAGCCTGTGTCACTGCTTTTAGGGGAAGGCCTGAGGAAAGAGGTGGCCATGGCCTGGCCTGACCCATAGTTAGTTGGTGGATGTGCAGGAGTGTGGGTGGGAGAAGAAGGGCTCTCAGGAAAGGAATGGCAGCAACAGGGAGCAGACCATGAGGGCGTAGGACAGTTCCCAGGATGGGGCAGGGCTGGCGAAGAGGCGGGCCACGGCCACGTTGGGGTTGCCCTGAGCAGGCTCAAACCACTTCTGGAGACACCGCCCGCTGTTCCGTCGCTCAGGGCTGGCCTTGAAGGAATTGCTCCCAGTCTTCTCACACAGGTCAGCAGGGGTGGGGAAGTAATGGGAGAAAGGGAGGCAGTGGGCCCCTTTGGGGCAGCGGTTCTTCCCTGCAGGAGACGGAGGAGGGACAGCTTACCTCCTACTTCCTCATCCCTAGCCTTTGCACCTACACCCTTGTGGGGGCCACCAAGGAGACTGCTCCCCCCACCCAAGGCCTCGTCAGCACCACTCACCCTGACTCCAGTCCCAGCCGCCACGCCAGTTGGATTTGCAGGTGTAAGACGTGCGACAGTCTTCCCACCACTCCTCACAGTCCTCCTGGCACAGCGGTGCGTCACAACTCGCTGTCCCTGCCCACTTGGGGCTGCCTGCATGTAGTCATAGCCGGAGATCAGAACATTAATAGCAGAGAAGTAAAGACTTCTAATAGCTACAGTGGTATTCGTGCCAGGTACCATATGTACATCATCTTTTATACAGTCTCTAAGTACTATTTTACAAATAATACCAATGAGGCTAAGAGATTTAATAGTTTGTCCTGGGCTGTACAACTGGTAGGTACAGAACATGAGAGTGAAACTTGGGTCCATCTAACTCCACCAAGCCTCCCTTGGTGATAGCCCCTCATCCCACTGTTGTCGGAACAGTCTCCCCCGTGTGGTTCTCCAGCAGGGACCTCTGGCTCTGCTCTTGTCCATAGGGAGGTAACACCGCCTGTTCTTATTAGCATCTTGGAGGCATCAGCATAAGATCGGATGAAAGCACTGGCTGTTAGCATAATAACAGGGCATTGTACAGACCTGCCTCCTACCTCCCACCCCAGGCTTCCCACTGGCCGGATCCAGGGCCCCAGGTTTGGGGAGCACTCATAGAAGCAGATGGCCTGGATGAAGTGCTTCCGACAGCCAGGCATCAGCAGTCCACAGTGAAACAGGCTGAAGTTGTAGAGTGGAGACACATCTAGGTGGGCTTCCCAGCTTGTCCTGAATGTGCAGCAGGCATTGTCCTTCCAGGGGGATGCACTGAAGCCGGAGGAAAAAACAAAAGGCCCGGGCATAAGGGGCAAGGATCGCTGAGTGTCTAGGGAAAAAGGGTGGTGGAATGAAAATGTCCCTTAGGAGAAGGCCTGAGCAAGTGGGATGCCTTTAGCTGATAAGCCCCTACATAAGAGGAACCCTGATAATCTCTCGATATTTACGCAAAAAGCAGAGGCACCTGCACACTGACTTTCTTCCACAGGCTGCTGCAGCCTTCTAGGAACACAACTTCTAGGCTTTCAGCTCCCGAGAGGCAGCAGAAGCATTTTAGGGCAAAATAGGTAGAAGAGCCTCAGCAAGACCCAAGGGAATTTGGGGTTGCATGCCAGCTGTGTTCTTCCCCCCCACATCCCTGGCAATTGCCTTTAGGAGCTTGGGGAGGGGTCACATAAGTCATATGCTTCCACAGGACGTGTTGGCAGGAAGGCTTGTTTCATCTATGCTGGTCAGCAATGGACCTCTGGGATCACCATCTGCCCCTGCTTTCCCAGTTGCTGGAGCAGTCAGAAATGGGAACTTTGAATCACTGGCGCTATGGTCTCAAAAAGGCATAGGTTCTTTCCATCTAGTTGCCTTTGCTCAAATCCCAACCCCAGGAACCAGATGATCAGGGTTGATGAGGTCCAGAGACCACCTTGGCATTTGTATCCCTTCCCTGATCTGCCCTGTCCCATCCCCCAGGTCTGGCCTCTGTACCTCATCGTAGAGCTTGTCTTCTGGGCCGGGCTTTCCCTTGTGGTGTTTGGCATCCATGCAGATGTTGAGCAGCTCGTCCCCAGGCCAGGTGGGCATGACTGTCCACAGCTCTAGCAGGAGCGGCCACCACCATGCCATGGCCTGTTGCAGAGACACCCATGCTGCACACTCCATGGAAAGGACACCCCACTCCGCCCCCTTCATCATAGCAGGCACTGGAAAAGGAGGATGGGCTTCAATCTTCCTCGAGTGACTGCAACACTCTGGCTGCTCCTAGGACCTTCTGTTGGAGTCAGCATCACGGATGTCAGGGGCAGGCGAATAATCCTTGGAGGCCTGACACAGTGCTGGAGGCCTTGCTGACCCCGCAGAGCCAGGGGCATGCCCAGGAATGAGTCAGACAGGAGGAACCTTCCACATCCAAAGCCTGATCCCCATCACAGGAATGAGGAGGATGGCCCTTCCTTTGGTGTTCCTTGAGTACTGTATTTCCAACTCTGTTCTGAGTAGTAGTGGTAATGAGAGGTAGAGGAAGAGAGAGACAAAACAAAGCAAAAGGCAGAGGGGCCCTGGGCCTCAAGCTCCCAACCACTTAGGAAACAGGGCCCCTCAGTGTCATGACCCAGGAACCCATGGCTCCCCCAGCCCCCTAGGTCTGGCATGAGCCTGATCTGGACCCATCATGGTGAAATTGGAAACTTCTAGCCTACCCCTGAGCTAAGAGCCTCAAACATCCTGGGGAAGAAGAGCCCAGCCCCCTCTTCAGAGCCCATCCTCAAGTCTAAATCTAAGGCTGTTCTCTCTCCAGAGCACCAGTTTCGCACTCAGCCATGGCCTCAAATAGATTTAAAGAGTCACGTTTGTTAGGTAAAAGGAGGAAGATGCTGCCCCTTCCAGCCTCTCTTCACACTCACTTTCAAGGAAGGAGTCTCCAGGTGCTCCTGCTCCCTCCTACCTCTGAGACTGTGAGGCTGAGAGGAGTTCCATGTCCCGCCCACTTATTACCCAGCCTGGTTTCTACTAGGTTCAGGTGCAGGAGCAGAACTCCACGTGGCTCCCATTAAATAGCAGCAGTCTCACCCAGCTCTGCAGGCCTCCTGTGGGTTCGGACGGAGTTTACTTCCTCAGAGAAACAAAGACCCTGTCGGAGGCAAGATCCGGGGCTCTTCAATAAGTTGCTGGGTTGAGCTCTCAGCTCTGCTGCTCACTAGCTGGCTGCCCTGGAGAAAATGGCTCAAACTCTCTGTAAGTTTCCCCTCTGTAAAGGAAGTTTTAATTATGGGATTGGGAAAAATGAAGAGAAAGTTCATGAAAAAAAAAACACTTGGCATTGTGCCTGGGTAGAGGAAGTCTTATGGTTTTATTGTTTATTCTTTTGTCTTTTTATATTCTTTATCTTTTATCATTCGTCCTCTGAAGACTCTCTCTACACCACCCTCCTATGTTCTGTTCTGTAGCTCTACCTGCTCCTTCACTGTTAGCCAAGCATCAGCTCAGTCACCTGGTGGCTTTTCTGACAGTGTCCTCGCACAGCCCACAGGAGCGAGGGTCCCTGCTGGAGAGCAGGTCCAGCAGGCAGGATGCAGAGACGAAGTGTGGCTTTGGAGAACCAAGAATTTAAACATACGAACAAAGCCAAAGCAAACAAAACAAAGAAAGTCCCTCCATAACCTACCAAACAGCCTCCCTTAGCACACAGGAATCGTTGTCCTGTGAAATATTCTACAGGTGTTCTCAGCAGTGATAATATTTGCAAGACTATGCTTTTCAGCTAAGGAGAGACTGGAAACTTGGATAGGATTCTTGGGAGAGTCCCAAAGATGATAAAAATGCTGGAAAAGGAGCATATTTGTTTTTATAATATGTTCTCTCTCTCTGAAAGAGAAGTAGCTGAAATCACTTAAGTTTTATTGATGCAAAGGAAATGAAAACAAAACACTGAAAGCATTTTTTAATGGAATAGAATAAAATGTGTTCTGTGGTGTTCAGCTACACAATTGATGTGTAAAACGTACTCATGTTGAAAGATGGTATTCTCCACACCTGGGTAATCATAGCCACTGAATGCTGAGCACAAACAAGGACCCAGGCTTGAGGCTGGCGCTGTCTACAGGGTCTGATGTCTGAAAAAGACCGCCAGTGTGAACACCCTCCTTGATTTAGCTGTGGGGGAAACTGAGGCTCAGTGGTGAGTTGCAGAGCTGGGTTATAAATTCAGGTATACTCAACTCCGTATCTAATGCTTAAGGACCAGGTGAGGGAGAAACCTCCAGGGCTAAAAGAGTAGATACAGTCTGGGTCTCAAGTGAAGCCTGCTTTTTTTTTTTTTAATTAAGTTAAATGCTATAATGAGGTTGTGCATGCATTGTGAGGTGTGTGTTGGCTTTATTCTAGGACAGTGATGCTTACCAACCCAGCCACCCATGTCCCCACCTTAAGCAGAGCCTGGAGCCTCCTCTTGAGGGTCAGATACCAAATGGTAACAGCACCTCTATAGCCTGACTGGGGGGAGAAGCAGTCTCTCGTGTTCTGTTCAGTTCCTCACGAATATACAGGAAGCTCCAAGTCTTGACAAGGTAAGAGATTTGGGGTTTAAAATGGCTGTGGAGGTATCAGAGCCAAGAATCCAGACATGAATAATTATTAAATGGAAATAGGTCCTGTGGTAACCATACTTCATAGGGAGGGGGAAGAAGGACGAAGGGCTGCTTGCTAACGATCTCCAGGACAAAGCTGTAGGAAATGAGCTAAAATTGCAGCCAGCACAGATGCAGGTGGAGGGAGGGAGGGAGGGAGGAATTACCCAGCGAGCAAGGCTGCCTTTCAGAAAACCATCAGGCTGACCAGCATCTGCTCTGGCAGAGGCAGCTTGCAATCCTTGAGCAAAGCTCATTTTTGCGTTACTGTGACTGAGTCTTCCAGAGAAATCTGTTTTCCGACTGAAAGCAGATAAATCAAAGCTAACTGTGGATGAAGCCATTTGAAGCAGCTGATTCAAAACAATTTTTTTTCCTAAAAAACACCACACACACACACACACAGCAGAACAGAACACTTAAGTTTCCAAAAGAAGAGGTACAGCAGCCTTCAGAGGGCTCCGAAGGAGGGCAAGGAGGGCAGGGGAATGGGTGAAGCATCCCAGCCGTAGCTCTGGATTGGGGCCACTGGGGATGCTGGGCAGTGATGACTTCCCCTCCCCCTCTCCCATCCTGAGGTCATCCCAGGGGCTGAAGTCCACTGAGTTCGAGAACAGACTATGAAAGTGAAGAACTAGAGCCAAGAGTCTCCTGGTGAGAATCTGATGTCAGAGGCCAGCTGGAGGAGACTTCAGTGATTCAGAGTTCTTAGTGGGTCTCATGAATTCTCACCCAAAACCCGATTGACCATCCTCATCTAAACTCTTAACTGGTTTCTGGGTAGGGCAGGTAAACAGGGATATTAATTTATCCTTCCCTCTATGTCTATCCCATCGCCAGAGCTGTTGATTTAACTTTCTGAATCTCTCTTGAATTCACATCCCTTACTTACTGTCTGGACCATGATCAGCTCTTGCCTGAGTTACTGCAACAGCCTCCTAATTAGCTCTCCCATCCTTTTCCAGAGCTTTAACGGTGTAGCAGCCATAATGATCTAATTTCTCAGTATTTTTTTAAATTTGTATAAATTTAAGGTGTACAAGTGCAGTTTGGTTACAGGGATATATTGCACAGCGGTAAAGTCTGCACTTTTAGTGTACCCATTACCTGAGTGATATACATTGTACTCATTATGTAATTTCTCATACCTCACCCCCTCCCGCCCTTCCGAATCTCTAACGTCTGTTATTCCATGCTCCACGTCCAGGTGTACACATTATTCAAACTAGCTTCCACTTTCAAGTGAGAAAATGCAACAGTTGACTTTTTGTCTGACTTATTTTACTTAAGATAGTGGCTTCAGTTCCATCCATGTTACTGCAAAAAACATGATTTCATTCTTTTTTATGGATGAATAGTGGTTCATTGTATATATCACATTTACTTTATCCATTCATCTGTTAACGGACACTTAGGTTGATTTACTATTGTAAACATAAGAATGCAGGTATATTTTTCATATATTTATTTCCTTTATCAGTATTTTAATTATGAAAGTCTTCCAACATAAAGTTGAGATAATTTTATAGTGAACTCTCTCTCATATGCCCACCACTTAGATTTTACCATTACCATTTGATTATATTTTCTTTATTATATATTTAGCCAACTGTTCTTCTCTCTATCGAGGTATCAGTCTTACTATTTTTATGCATTTCAAAGTAAATTGCAGATATCAGCAAACTGTCTTCCTAAGTAATTCAAACATGCATATCATTAACCAGTGTTCAACATTTGTTTGCAGTCTTGTTTTTCAGAATGATCTTTTAAAAATGTAAAGACAGTAATGATACTCATATGTTTAAAACTTTTTAGACCTTAAGGTAAATCCCAGGCCCTTAACATGGCACGCCAGCCCTATTAAATGTGGTTTGAATTTACTTTCCAGTCTTAATCTGTTGTCCTTGCTCTCACTGATGCTCCGGGCACTCCTAAGCCCTGACAGCCTGTCACTGCACTGCCCCTTGCAGGGCCCCCTCTTCCAGGGCTGTTCTGTCATAGCTTGCCCTCTGTGTCTAGGGATACCTACCCCCTCAGTTCTCAGACCTGACGACTCCCCATCGGGGAAGCTTGCATGGCTTTCATGGGCTGATGAGATGTCTCTTGGAGCTTATGCTTGCTGCAGTCATTGCACATAATTCCTGCCTTGGAAATGAATGCCTGCAGACAGGCTTAATCTTGCCTCTCTTTGGTAAGCAGCTCCAGGAAGACAGAATGGTCACAGGGTCAACACAGTCCCTGGCCCAGAGTGCATATTCCGCAATTTGTTGAGTAAATGAGGACAAATACCTGAGTAGAATAAAACTGCATTTCTTTTCTTTTTGAAATGGAGTCTTGCTCTGTCACCCAAGGTAGATTGCAGTAGCACAGTCTTGGCTCACTGCAACCTCTGCCTCCGGGTTCAGGCAACTCTCCTGCTTCAGCCTCCAGAGTAGCTGGTATTACAGGTGTGCACCACCATGCCCGGTTAATTTTTTGTATTTTTAGTAGAGACGAGGTTTCACCGTGTTAGCCAGGCTGGTCTCAAACTCCTGACCTCAAGTGATCCACCTGCCTCAGCCTCCCAAAGTGCTGGGATTACAGGTGTGAGCCACCGTGCGTGGCCCAAACTACTGTAGTTCTTGAAAACATAGTTTTTTTTTTTCTTTTTTCTTTATATGTTATGTATATATATATATATTTTTTTAATTGCATTTTAGGTTTGGGGGTACATGTGAAGAACATGCAAGATTGGAAAACATAGTTTTAACTGAGACACTTCTCTAGTTTAATCTGACCTATTCTGTCTCTTTCCCACCTCTCTTCCTTCCTGCTGCTCAGTGTATCAGAGTGTTCATAACTAGCAACTAAGGTTTGTGTGCAGTTTTACAATATGCAATTGTTCTTGATACATTTTTAATCCACCCAGCATCTCTTCCTGGAATATTAATTCAGACACTTCCCTAGTTTAATCTGACCTATCCCATCTCTCCCTTTCCCTTCCCTTCTTTCCTTTCCTTTCTCCCTTTCTTTTCCTTTGTCATGTGCTCACCTATCCTTCTCTCTCCAACTTATGGTGACCCCTCCCTTCTCCATCTCCCCACCCTTCTTCCCATCTCTTCCCTCTTTTCTCTTCTCTTTCTCCTCTCCCTCCCTCCCCTCCCCCTCCTCTCTTCCTTCCTAACCCCTCTTTCTTTTCCTTCCCTCCTCTATTCTTCCTCCTTCTAGTTTATAGTGACCTCTCCTCTCAGCCTTTGCTCCCCACTCCTCCTCTCCCTGCCTTTCCTCTCCCAGTTTTCTTCCTTACTCCCAGATTTTCCAACGAGAGCCTCTTCAGTTTCTGATAATTTCTGTGAGATTTTAGACTGTTAATGCTGGGGCCTCTCATCACCACTTGAAGAAGGCTGCTTTTAGGTCTAATCACCACAAGGGAAATGAGTGTGAAGCTCATCAACTATTGAAGAGAGTCCAAGTAAGGGGAGAACAGAGAGAAAACACCAGCGTTTTGTGGATAAGAAATTAACTGAAAATTACTGACAGCGGAGAAAGCTATGGCACAAAGACAAATGTCGCTCCGTATTTTCCTTCTCA
This sequence comes from Ateles fusciceps, assembly GCA_036589455.1. Classification (NCBI taxonomy): domain Eukaryota; kingdom Metazoa; phylum Chordata; class Mammalia; order Primates; family Atelidae; genus Ateles; species Ateles fusciceps. Next base: position 7,855,526 of record JAZHEH010002496.1, read on the forward strand.
GGCTGATGGCTCCCTTGCTCTTCATCACACTCACACTTACGTCACATTGTCACATTCCAACCAGGCTGCTGCTGGGTGTATCAGAGACCATTAATAACTAGTAACTAAGGTTTGCATGCAGTTTTACAATATGCAACTGTTCTCCATAGATTTTCTTTTCTTTTTTTTTCTTTTTTAATGACATCTTGCTTCGTCGCCCAGGCTGGAGTGTAATGGCATGATCTCAGCTCACTGCAACCTCTGTCTCCCGGGTTCAAGCAATTCTCCTGCCTCAGCCTCCCGAGTAGCTGGGATTACAGGCACATGACACCACGCCTGGATAATTTTTGTATTTTTAGTAAAGACGTGGTTTCACCATGTTGGCCAGGCTGGTCTTGAACTCCTGACCTCAAGTGATCCGCCCGCCTCGGCCTCCCAAAGAGCTGGGAGGCGTGAGCCACTGTGCCCATCCTCTTTATACATTTTCAATCCACCCAACATCCCTTCCTGGAACTGTCCTTGGACCCTAAGTTCCACCCCAGCTACCAAATTCTTTTCTTCCTAGCCATGTTTTCTATAAAACCTGTGTATGTTCTTGGTGGTTCCTCTGTGTCACCTCATGTTCATTATCCCTCCTGCTGCCTGGCTCCACCACTGTTCCCTGGAATCCACTCTTACCATATTTAGCAGAGCCTCCAAATTATTCAGTCAAGTGGGCAAGGTCCATCTGTATCCTTCCTGACCCCTCAGCTGCCTTTGACCAAAGTACTCAGTCCCCCTGGCTTTCTTGAAACTCTCCTCTTCCTGGATTCTCAGGGCTTTCCTGCTACATCTCAAATAGTTCCTTGTTGGTCTCTTTGATAGGTTCCATTTACGCCATCTGCCCTTCAAGTGCTTTTGGGGCTCTGTTCTTGGGCCTCTTCTTACAGTACACTCTCTCTCTGGGCAATCTCACCCTCAACATGGCTTCAGTGATCATCTATATGTGCGTACTCTTAAATCTCTCTCTCCAGTCCTGACCTGTAGAATTACATACCTACATACTTGCAATGGTATTGCACTTGAATTTCTCACAGGCACCATACACTTACCTGTTCTTAGCTCCTCATTCAATCTGCTTTCCTATACTGGCTAATTGGACCCCTTCCCTCCAGTCACCCTGCCTGGAGCTATGCTGGACCCATCTTCCTCTGTCACCTCATGCAAATACTTTAACATGATAATTTGACCCTCTACATCATCTGACATGGATTACGACAGACACCTCTCTCCCCCCATCCCATCCTCACCCTTCATGTTAGCCACACTGAGCTACTCCCTGCTCTCTGAATGAGCCACCACTGCTCTGTTCCTTTGCATCTGCAGCTCTGGCTGCTGGGAATGATCTTTCCCTGCTTCTCCACTGGGCTGCTCATCATCTCAGGCTCTGCACAGGCACCGTCATCACAGGAGAACCTGCTTTTGCCCCTTCTTCTGTGGACTCCCATGGCACTCAGTGCTGCTTTTCAGTATCATAATTAATACAGGGTGATACTATCTTCTGCATATTTGCGTGCTCCTCCCTCCTTAGACTCCGGAGTTCCTTAAGATTGAGGACTTTACTTTATCCTTCTGTATTAGTCTGTTCTCACACTGCTACAAAGAAATATGCAAGACTGGGTAATTTATAGAGGAAAGAGGTTTAATTGACTCACAATTCCACATGGCTGGGGAGGCCTCAGGAAACTTACAATCATGATGGAAAGCAAAGGAGCAGCAGGCACTTTCTTCACAGGGTGGCAGGACCAAGTGAGTGCAAGAAGGGGAAGTGCCAGATGCTTATAAAACCATCAGATCTTGTGAGACTCACTATCAGGAGAACAGCATGGGGGAAACCGCCTCCATGAGCCATTACTTTCACCTGGCCCTGCCTTGGACACATGGGATTATGGGGCTTATAATTCAAGATGAGATTTTGGGTGGGGACACAGCCGAACCATATCACCTTCTGTTACCAGCTCCTGCCAGTTTATGGTACACAGAAGGACCTCTCAATGTTTGAATAAATGAATGAGTGAGTGAGTGAATGGGATGTGTTAGGTGTGACAATCCATGGGACCTGGACCTGGGGTAGAACTCAGTGTTTCTGACTCCACAGGCTGTGCTCTTTCCTCACAGTCCAATTTTCAGTGAATACTTCCTCATGCCAACCTAGTATGCTTAAAATGAAAAGTGCTTGAATAGGCACAAACTTATCAGTAGCTCCTCTCAAAGGATCTGGAAACACTCCTACATATGTTCTTTTAGACTGGGGCAATTTTGCATGGGTATAATACATATGGTCCAGTGGCCCCCTGCAGGCATGGCTGCCCAGAGCTTGACTCTTAGTGTGGCTGTGTCCTCCCCCCATCTCCTCCCTTCACCATCCAAGGATGTAAGTCAATGTTGGTATCAGCCTTAGAATTTTATCCATAATCCTATCCTTCCCTATGTGGGAAAGACAGAGTCCCAAACTCCAGCTAAACGAAACTGTCTTCAATACTTTCAACTCTCTGTGATCACGGTTGCTCCACGTTTTTGTACCTGCTGCTCTTTTCCACATGGGACCTCCCCCATCATCCTCAAAACACGTAATATCTTCTGTTAGCTGACTTGTTATTTTCTAGATATCAAATTGAAGATACCTACATCCAAGGAAGCCCAAATCTGGGTTAAGTGTCCTGCCAGGTACTCTCTCTCATAGCTCTTGGGCAACCAGACATTCCACAGATTTGGATCATAAAAGAGAATCATCAACTCAAATATGAGGAGATACTTAGCAACTTAAAATCTATTATTGTTTCATAAATTGAACACTTGCCACACTATTCCAGAACTGCCTGCCCACTCGCGTTCCCCGTTGGGCTGTAAACTCCTAGACCAGTAGAGACTGTGTCTGTCAGTCTCACTCCTATAACCACAGTTCTGGGTACATGATAGGCACTCAATAGGTATTTGTTAAATGAACAAGTGATTGTGTTTTTGGTAAACAAAACAAAACTAAACAAACTCCTGTGATTCATTTTTGCCAAGAAGCTTACCAGGAAAAATTCCAGGAAATCTGAGTTCCTGTGTATGGTCATTATTTATGGTCATATACATTTGTGACATGCAGGCGTTTAGATCTCTACTTTGTAAAAAAAGATTGTTTTTCTTCTCTTTATTCACCTCTCACCTATCACTAGGCGACCTGTGTCTTGCCAGGCTCCTCTTCCTGACTCCCCACAGCTCTATAAACCATGAGGCTTGGCAAATGCAATTGGTGAATTGTTTTTTTTTTTCGTTAGGCAAGTGCACAATTTCAAGTTTGAAGAATGCAATTGGTCAGGTTATACTTCATAGACTAGAGAAAACAAATATGCATCTTTCTGGATTTGTTTTAGTCTTTGTCTTACATTGAAAGTGTCTGAGAAATCTCACAGAATTGTTGGAAGGTCCACAATGTAGTTTATAGTTTTTATAGAAAGAAAATAATAGAAATTAAATAGTTTTATGGTGGCAGATATTTGGCTCGTTATGCTCTTGTGCTCACGAATGAAAAGACAGAGGAAAATCAATTTTCCAGAGGCTGTGGGTAAACTGCCTTGCAATACAATCATTAAACGTTTGCCATTTCTAGAAAACTAAATTTTGTGACTCTTCAGTGACCTTTATTATGGACCAATGGGATATAACATTATGTGAAGCTGTTTAATTGCTTTTTTTAAGACTTAAGTCTCTGAAAAATCTTAATAGTTGGAATATTCAGACTTCAATTTATGAAACAATAATAGCTTTTAAGTTGCTAAGTATCTCCTCATATTTGAGTTGATGATTCTCTTTTATGATCCAATCTACAGACTGTCTGGTTGCCATGCATACTGGGGCTTAAGAGGAGCCACTGAGGCTCTTGCTGTATTGTCCTTAAAGACAAAGCATTGCACTGATTCATAAAAATGTGGAAAGGCTTTATCTCCTCCTCTACCTGCCAAATTCCTTGGCATGGTGTTTTCTTTGAATCTGGAAGAAGTTATTTCTACTGAAGGATAAATGGTCTCTTTGGGTAAAGTGAAGGAACCCAGGATATGTGGATGGTTGTTCTCAGAGGTGTGTCTTACCCGTTCCATGAAGAAGGGGAAGGCAACTAAGATTTCTCACGCATTGGCTCTGTTCCAGGTCCCATACCAAACTCTTGATACATCCCATCTCACTGCCTGTCTGCTAGTCAAGGGCAAAGATTGTGTTATAGATGAATGTCTTTGGGAATATAACAGTTTACATTGATTGGTATGAATGACTACTGAATGAAGGAATGAGCAAACAATCCGATGTAGGTGTTCTAAACCCATTTTTAAAGATCGCTTTGGAGAAGTTAAATTAAGTTGTTCAGTCTTATCTCCTTATCATACAACAGAAGATACATTAGTAATAATTAACTTTATTTATTTATTTTGTTTGAGACAGGGTCTCACTTTCTTGCCCAGGCTGGAGTGCAGTAGCATGATCACGGCTCACTGCAGCCTCAAACTCCTGGGCTCAAGTGATCCTCCCACCTCAGCCTTCCAACTGGCTGGGACTACAGGCATGTGCCACCACACCTGGCTGTTTTTTTCTTTGCAGAGATGGGTCTCACTATTTTGCCCAGGCTGGTCTCAAACTGCCAGGCTTAAGGGATTATCCCACCTCAGCCTTCTGAAGTGCTGGGATTACAGGTGTGAGTCACCATACCTGGCCAATAGTTAACCTTATATCACAGAACAGTCATGTGTTCTTAATGACAAGAATATATTCTGATAAATGTGTTGTTAGGTAATTTTGACATCATGCAAACATCATAGAGTTACTTATACAAACCTAGAGGGTATAGCCTACCGCACACCTAGGCTAATATAATGGTATAGCCTATTGCTTCTAGGCTACAAACCTATACAGGCTACAAAGCTAGGCAGCATGTTACTGTACTGAATACTGTAGGCAATCATAAGACAATAATAAGTATTTTTACATCTAAACATATCTAAACATACAAAAGGTACAGTAAAAACATCGTATTATGATCTTATGGGGCCACTGTCATCACTGTCATGTGGTCGACTCTGTATTTTAGCTGCAAAATATGAAAGGAAAAGAGTGAATGTCAACCAAGAATCTGCATTCTGTCCTATGGAAAGGATTAGCACATTTCTGTACACAGAATAGTTGTGTCATGTTAGGGGGAAGTATCACTTTGTTGTCTTTATCTGGGTATTAAATATGGCTTAAGGAGATGTATGTGGGTGCCAAGTTGTTAAAGGGTAGATTCATGTGGTGGTTATGTATCAAATTGTCTAGGATATGGCCCCCTATTATCAACAAAATGGTCATCTAGGTGTTGCTGGGAAGGTATTTTGTATCTCTTGTTAAAGCCCGTAATTGGTGGTGAGCAATGGAACAAGGATTTGAGTTCCAGTCTATCTAGCTTCAAGTCTGTGTTCCCCGTATTCTACATTAAACAGAAAATAAAAGTCTATTGAATGTCTCACTGGCAATTAAATCTAATAATAAAATCTGAAAAGCTTAAACACCTGCATGTGGCAGCCACTGGGCCAAGTGTGTCACTCAGGTTATCATACAGCAACCCTAAATGCCATTCATCCCAGCTCTGGTCATGAAGAAATGAGTTTAGAATACCTCTGTTTCTTGCTTCACTTTACCATGTACCATTCTCTGAAGGATGTTCTCTGAAGTTCCAGTCTCCAAAATAACAGATTCTTTCCATGATGAAAATGTTTGGGAAACATTTGTATTATCACTACCTCCCAAGGACTCAAAGTGTACATGAACAATGTGTTACAGACATTGTGTAAAGACATTTCTTTTTTTTTTTTTTTTTCTTTTTTCAAGATAGAATCTTGCTCTGTCACCTAGGCTGGAGTACAGTGGTGTGATCTTGGCTCACTGCAACCTCTGCCTCCTGGGTTCAAGTGTTTCTCCTGCCTCACTCTTCCTAGTGAGTAGCTGGGACTACAGGCACATGCCACCACACCTGGCTAACTTTTGCATTTTTAGTAGAGACGGGGTTTTACTAGGTTGGCTAGGGTGGTCTGGAATTCCTGACTTCAGGTAATCCACCCACCTTGGCCTCCCAGAGTTCTGGGATTACAGATGTGAGTCACCACATCCAGCCAAGACATTTCTTGAACTCCAGTTAACCCAGTATTTCAAACATAATTGACTACAGCAGCTCTTTTGTGTGTTAAACTCATTAACATCATGGCATGAGACTTCTGCCAAGCAGACTTAGAAAAATTTTGGCTTACTATGGTAGCACCAGGAGTTAATTTCACAGGAGCAACTATAGACAGGTTCTCAGACCATGTTGAGCTACTAGGTCATGTTTATTACCTAGATAATGCTTAATGTTTATTTATATTACATTTTTGCTGAAAATCTTATATGGGCTGAATTTCTGTTCAGAGGGAGTCTCGTTTTGCTCATAGGCTATATGTCATATTCCAGCAAAAGCCAATTCTTGCATCTTTTTGCAAAATGAACCTGAGGACCTCTAGATTATTTTATTTTTTTGTTGTGTGCCATCTTGATTCCTACCTTATCTCCTTTCTGTATGTTTCTCAGTTATTTTCTGAGTGGTCACCCTGGAGATTATGATTAACATCCTAAATTTCTTTGAATTGATACCAGTTAACTTCAACAGCATACAAATCTCTGCTCCTGTACAGCTGCACTCCCTCTTTACACTACTGTGTTAACAGTTGAATCTTTATACATTGTGTGACCATTAATAGAAATTTATAATTAGTGCTTTTTGCATTTATATTTTAAATAATATAGGGAAAGAAAGATGAGTTGCCAACCAAAAATACATTAACCCCATCTTTTATATTAATATTCACCTATGTTGTTACCTTTACTAGTATACTTTATTTCTTCATATTGTTTTGAATTACTGTCTAGTGCCTGTTCATTTCATCCTGAAAACCTGCTTTTAGCATTTCTTGTAGGGCAGGACTGCTAGCAATAAACTTTCTAGGTTGCTATCTGAGAATGTCTTAATTTCATTATAGTTTTTAAAAAATATTTTTATAAACATATAATTCTTAATTTACAGATTTTAAACTATGTCACCCCATTGCCTTTTGGCCTTTATGGTTTCTGATGAGAAACAAGATGTTAGACTTTTTGATGATTGCTTATATATGACTAGATGCTTCTCTCCTGCCACCTTCAAAAATTGTCTTAGTTTTTTTTTTTTTTTTTGACAGTTTAATTAACATTGTACCTCAGTGTAGATGTCTTAGAGTTTATTCTACTTGGAGTTTTTTGAATTTCTTGGATGTATAGATTCATGTCTTTTATCAAATTTAAGCCATTTTAGTCATGATTTCTTCAAATAGCTTTTTGCCTTTTTCTTTTCTCTCCTTTCCTCCTGAGATGTTTCTTGATATGCTTGATGGGGTCCCGCAGTTCTCTTAGACTCTGTTCCTTTTTCTTTTAAATGTTACTGTTTATTTTTAAAATTGTATTTCAGTACTTTTTGGGAAACAGGTGGTTTTTGATTGCATGGATAAGTTCTTTAGTGGTGATTTCTGAGATTTGGTGCACCTTTTCACCCAAGCAGTGGACACCGTACCCAATGTGTAGTCTTTTATCCCTTACTGCCCTCCCTCCCTCCCCTACTGAGTCCCCAAAGTGCTTTATATCATTCTTATGCCTTTGCATCCTCATAGCTTAGTTCCCACTTATAAGTGAGAATGTTCAATATTTGCTTTTCCATTCCTGAGTTGCTTCACTTAGGATAATGGTCTCCAATTCCATCCAGGTTACTGTGAAAGCCATTATTTCATTCCTTTTTATGACTATGTCCCATGGTATGTATGTGATCTATGTAACACTCATTACTCATTGGTTGATGGGCATTTAGGCTGGTTCCGTATTTTTGCAATTGTGAATTGTGCTGCTATAAACATGTATGTGCAAGTGTCTTTTTCATATAATGACTTCTTTTCCTCTGGTTAGGTAACCAGTAGTGGGAATGCTGGATCAAATTGTAGCTCTACTTTTAGTTCTTTAAGGAATCTCCGTACTGTTTTCCATAGTGGTTGTACTAATCTACATTCTCACCAACAGTGTAAAAGTGCTCTCTTTTCACCACATCCATGCCAGCATATGCTATTTTTTGATATTTTAATTATGACCATTCTTGCAGGAGTAACCTCATTGTGGTTGTGACTTGCATTTCCCTGATAATTAGTAATGTTGAGCATTTTTTCATATTTTTATTGACCATTTGTATATCTTCTTTTGAGATATACAAATATCTTTTTGATGGGATTGTTTGTTTTATTTTTCTTGCTGATTTGTTTGAGTTCCTTGTAGATTCTGGATATGGTCCTTTGTTGGATGCATAGTTTGCGAAGATTTTCTCCCATTCTTGCATTCCATGGACTGCCTGTTTGCTTTGCTAATTATTTGTTTTGCTGTGCAAAAGCTTTTTAGCTTAATTAGGTCCCATCTATTTATCTTTGTTTTTGTTGCATTTGTTTTTGGGTTCTTGGTTATGAACTCTTTGCCTAAACCAATGTCTAGAAGAGTGTTTCTGATGTTATGTTCTAGAGTTTATATGGCTTTAGGTCTTATATTTAAGTCTTTGATCCATCTCGAGTTGATTTTTGTAAACGGTGAGAGATGAACATCCAGTTTCATTTTTCCACAGGTGGCTTGTCAATATCTCAGCACGGTTTGTTGAATAAAATGTCTTTTCCCCACTTTGTTTTTGTTTGCTTTGTCAACAATCAGTTAGCTATAAGTATTTGGCTTTGTTTCTGGGTTCTCTATTCTGTCCCACAAGTCTATGTCCCGATTTTTATACCAGTATTATGCTGTTTGGTTAATTAGAGTCTTTTAGTATAGTTTGAAGTCAGGTAATGTGATGCCTCCAGACTTGTTCTTTTTCTTCATCTTACTTTGGCTATGCAGGCTCTTTTTTGTTTCCATATGAATTTTAGGATTTTTTTTCTAGTTCTGCAAAGAATGATAATGATACTTTGATGGAAATTGCATTGAATTTGTAGATTGCTTTTGGCAGTCTGGCCATTTTTACAATATTGATTCTATCCATCCATGAGCATGGAATGTGTTTCCATTTGTTTGTGTCATCGATGATTTCTTGCAGCAGTGTTTTGTAGTTTTCCTTGTAGAGATCTTTCAACTCCTTGGTTAGGTATATTCCTAAGTGTTTTTCCTTTCTTTATTTATTTTATTATTTTTTCTTTTTGGTAGCTGTTTTAAAGGGAACTGAGTTCTCGATTTAATTCTCAGCTTGGTCATTGTTGGTGTACAGCAGTGCTACTGTTTTGTGCACTTTGCTTTTGTAACCTGAAACTTTACTGAATTCATTTATTAGAACTAGGAGCTTTTTAATGAATCCTTAAGGTTTTTAGGTATACAATTACATCATTGGGGAACAGTGACAGTTTGACTTTTTCTTAAAGATTTGGCTGCCCTTTATTGTCTGATTGCTCTGGCTAAGACTCCTTTTCTCTATTATTATTTCTCTACTCAGACTGGATAATTTTAGTGAACCTTTCCTCAAGTAACTGAGTGTTCTGCCTGCTCAAATTTCCGGTTGAACTCCTCTAGTGAATTTGACAAAAGTAGCTATTACACTTTTCAGTTCCAGAATTTCTATTTAGTTTCTTCTTATACTTTCTGTTGATATTCTCTGTTGAGACATAATTCTCCTAGTTTTCTTTAGTTCTTTTTCATAGTTTCCTCTAGTTATCTAGCATGTTGAAGACCGTTGACTTAAAGTGTTTACGTGCTAAGTTCAGTGTCTGAGTTTCCTAGGGAAAGCTTCTGTCAATGTCTCTTTCTTTCTTGTTCCTCCTGTGAGTGGGCCATACTTTCCTGTTTCTTTGCATGTTCATATTTTTTTGCATGTTTGTAAGTCTGGAAATCACATTCTCTCCCTTTCCAATAATTTGCTACTATTGTTTGTTTTGGGCTGCAGCCATCCATTTATTTAGTGACTTCCCAAATAATTTTGCAAAGACTGTATTTCTTGTTATGCACTGTTATGTCTCAGCAGTTAGCCAGTCACCTGAGAAATATTTTCCTAAATGCTTGGAACCAAAAATGAGATGAAAAATACTTAGTGTCATCTGTAGTCTTTGTAGATTATTTTTGAGCTGGAGCATTCAATAATTAGCCAAACCACCTACAACTCTGTCTTAACTCTTATCCTCCTGCTTCTGTAGGGCCCAAAGATCAGCCAGAGATGCAAGCACCCTGAATCATCCCAGATCTTTCTGAACATTTATTTAGAGCATGTACATGGCTCTTTGGATGCCCTGAGATATTCAGACGTCCTTTAAAGAAAGTCCTTATTTCCCCATGTATCTTGATCCTCAGCCTCCTCATTCCCAGGCCTCTTGGTCTATCTGCTGCTAGTCCCCTTCTCCACCCCTTTCTCCAGGTGGCTGTCCGTTGTGTAATGCCCTTTATGTGCTTTTGACAAATGCTGTCCAGGAGGCCTCTAGTCACGAGATATTCAAAGTGGGGTAAAACAAAGGCAAGCCTCTAAGCCAGCCTCTCAAGGGAACTGTCAAAAAGGTTAAAATGTACAACCACAGTTTACTGATAACAAGGTCTACGTTGATCTTTCTGGCACTAGCAACTAAACCACCAGGAACTTGGCCACCCTTCTCATGGCCACCACCAAGCTAGGGTATAGGGGGTGATAGGTGGATAAGCAAAAATGCTATACAATTTCTTACTGAAATTTAGAAGTCTCTTCTTTATTAAGCACTTCCATGGTTGCTATAAGGTTTTTCTTATTAGATTCTCACGTTCCAAAATAGTTTAACAACTTTCACTAGCTTAACATTTGCTTCAGTGGAGGAACAGATCCTTAGGACTCCCTATTCCACAACTTTTGGTGACATCTATCCTCCAGTGTTTTTGAACCTGGATTCTATAATTTCATGAATTACCTTGGGAGTCCATGAGAAGATTTAATGAATCGTCTTGGGGTTCATTGACCTTACTCCACTATTTTTAGTGATGTCTCTTCACTAAATTCTTTTTGAACCCAGATGATCTGGTTTTCTGAATTACCTCAGAGTTCACTGGAAGAAGCTCTTAGTTTTAGGCCATGTTCATATTTTCATTCTGTTTTGATTGTGCATATTTTTCAATGTAATTTTTAATGCCACATATAAATATACCATAATGCATTCAATCATTTACCTAGAGTTGACCATTTAGTTCTTTCCAGTTCTTTATTATAAGTAAAACCATGATAACCATTCTTGTATGCAAATATTTGCTTACAAGATAGATTTGTCTGGATTTGGAAGATTTCTAGAAGTGATACTATTAAGTCAACTTTTAAAAAATTATTTATGTGTTAGGAAATAATTTGTATTGTTATCAGTACTGTTTAAGAATGACAATATCAAAACTCTCCAGGCAGTGAGTACTAGCATTTTAAAATCTTTGCTGATACAACATTGAAAATGTAGAAAATTAAAAAATTTTTTAATGTTTGTATTAGTAGTTCCTTTTGTATCTACCTGACAATATTGCTTTGAGATGAAAAGTCAGTTTATAAAAAGCACCCGGAATAGCAGCTGGCATATCAGAAGCATATCGTATTACCTCTTGCTGTTTTGTTTGTTTTTGTTTTGTGGTTTTGAGACAGGGCCTGAATGACAGAGCTTGTCATTTTTGTTGTTGTTACTTTGTAAATTGTTCACTTCTGTTGCTTATTTTTTAAAAATCAGACTTTCATAAGTTTTATTTTACCTTTTTATCTATCTTTATGTCTATCATCTAGTTTTTTTCTAACTTGTGATTCTTTATTTTGTTTTTATGCATCTTGGTCACAAAGGTATCAATGTATCAAGTTCTGCCACTGAATAGAGAAAGCCAGCCAACTCTCAGAATACGAGAGATTTCTTTCTGGAGTAGAGTTTCTCCAGAGTTTATTTAAAGAACTGCAGCAGAATCACCTGGGACATTTGTTAAAATAAAGATTTTTGGGCTCTATCCCTCAGATTATGATTCAGGAGACCTGGGTCAGAGCCCAGTAATATTCTTTCAGCACTTTAAATGTCATCCCATTTGCTTCTGGCCTCCATGGTTTTTGATGAGAAATCAGTCCAAGAATCTTCATCTTTTAACATGCTCTCTCAGGTGATTCTTAGGCTCCTGAATATTTAGAGGACCACTTCTTTGAAGGAACTTAACTTCATTTTACCATTCAGATAACAGAAGGTGAATTCATGAGGGTTTACTTTCTCCCCATTCTCTTTTAATGAATACTATTATTATTGGTTTGTGTTTGGATTAAATTCTTAATACTCTGGTATGATTCATTAATATACATCCTCCCTTGGTGAAAGGCCAGAAGTCCCCTTTCTTCTGTAATCTACCTTCATGGACCTTGGTTTCTCAGTCTGTGAAGCAGGAGCATGGGCTAGCAGTGGACCATTTTTTTTTTTTTTTTTCCACTCTCAGTCTCTATCCTCACCCTGTGATGAATGCCTGTTGCTCTATCTGCTCATATGTTCCCCTGCTTATCCCCAGTGTGATGGTATTTGGATGTGGTAATTTTAGAAAGTATGTCATGAGGGTGGAGCCATCATGAAGAGGAGTAGTGCCCTTATAAGAAAAGACATGGCTGCGGCAGGAGAATCTCTTGAACCTGGGAAACAGAGGTTGTGGTGAGCCAAGATCATGCCACTGCACTCCAGCCTGGGTGACAGAGCAAGACTCCATCTCAAAGAGAGAGAGAGAGAGAGAGAGAGAGGCAGGCAGGCAGGCAGACAGACAGACGGACAGATAAGAGCTTGCTTTGTCTGTTCTATTCTTTGAAATGTGATCACATGAGGAGATGGCCATCTGCAAATCCAGCCCTCATCAGGTCCTGACCATGCTGGCACCTGATCTTAGACTTCCCAGCCTCTAGAACTGTAAGGAATAAATTTCTGTTGTTGGATCTCCCTTGTCTATGGTATTCTTTTATAGCAGCCCAAACTGACCGAGATAGTCTGTCTGCAATAGCTAAAACTGTGCTCACATTTTCTGCCATGTAGAGAAATTCAATCTAATGAGGGAGAATGAAATGAGAAAGAGTAGAGCTGATGTGCAGAAAAGAAGCACTTACATGAGATGGGAAGAAGAGGTTCTGACAGCATTTTGTTCCCTGGTTTTAGTCTTCCAAGAACAGAAGCACCCTTAATTTTCCCAACTCTTTCATGGGATACCCAATATTGTCAAATACGTCATCTTTCCCCAGTGGGTACAGGTGTGGGAGACGTGGCGAATACTCCATCATTGATGCTCTTTCTGCATCACTTGCCACATAAGCTAGTACAGGCAAGCTTATAAGCTGAATTCAGGTCTATTGGGAATGGGCCTTCCTGCTATATAGATAAGGGCATGACTCTTTTTAAAACAAACCTCGTTCATCAGCTATATAAACTGAACTCCCTATACTGAATCAGGCAAAATTGCTTGAAAAGGGTAGCTTGTCAGAACCCCACAGATCTTGGGGCCTCTTCTCCTGCCCAACCAGGTCCTTTTGGAATAAGAACGATATAGGGTTATTTCTCTCTGACCTAAGCAATTGCCTGGTAAATAACAAGCATGTTGTTCTCTTCTTATTACTGAAGAGCTATTATAGAAATAGTCAAGTGCTGCAGGGCCACTGTGCTGTGTTTTTCTTTGAGTGGCTGCCAAAACTAACAGATTTTTGATCAGACATCCGGCATTTGCCAAGTTTCTTCTTCTCTCCCTCTGTCCAACTAGCTTCTCGTAAGTCCTCACCTAACATTCCCTCTCTGTCCAGAAGGGGGTAAAAGTTGGGGGAAATGCCAATTTCAATTTTTTTATGCATTTTTTCATTCATTCTAAAATTTCATAAATTTTTTCCATGAGCCAGGTATTGTTGCAGGCACTAAGAGTAAAACAGGGGACTAAGAGGCAAAGTATCTGCTTCCATTGCATGTATATTCTAGTGGGAAGAGCCAGAAAATAAACAGATAAGTAAAAAGAAAAGACATGATGTGCTATGAGCCTATAAAAGTATTGACGTCATCATTTTGGGGGTTGTAGCTACTTCCATTTGGGTGGCCCAGAAAGACCTCTCTGGGGAGGTGATATTTGAGTTTAATGATGAGAAGAACCCTTTTCTGTGATAACCTGAGAGAAAACTGTTCCAGAATCTATTATGTACAAAACCCTGCGCTGGGAACATTAAGAGGCAGATAGTTGGGTAAGAAGAATCCCAATGCCCACAGATACAAACATAAGAATTGCGTGGGTCAGTATAAGTTGTGAGATATCACTATAAGCCAGGAGATTATGAGAAACTCTAAATTAAAAACCCTAAACCCAAACTGAAAAAACAGAGGCATAAATACAGCACCTGGGTTAGAGGAGGGAAGGTAACATGTAGGCTACTTAACTTCCTTAAGGGGTGATATATCCCATTCTCAGAAATAGCATAGGACCACAATTCCATAGAATCAGACATATGAGTTTTGAAACAATCAGTGTTTCATTTGCTTAAGATGATCTAAAATTTGCAAGTGTATTGTCTTTCTAGAAACTAGCAGCAGAGAAAACTGAATAGCACTTTGATAGGCTTCATGTGATGATGACATTGCTGTCATGCTATCTCTGCCTGGCAGTATTTATGGGGGACAGCTTTCTCTCCCATGGCTTCTCCTTGTGAGAGGCATCAGTCACACTTCCCCACCCTCACACTCAAACTCCTTGGAGGGAGGAGGAGTGATCTAAGTTATGATTATGGGATGAGAGGTTGGCAACGTATAGTCAGTACTGCCCTCTTCTTTTTGGGGGGTCTACTCAGCATTCTGGTTGGCTCCTTCGTGCTGTAAGTTTTTCAGGTGTGGACTGCAGTCAGGAGGCCTGAAATTGCTTAGCACTGCCTGTGGCTGGGCAGGTAAGCTCTGTTTGAAGGTTAGGATTAGGAAGCCATATTTTTCATTATTAACTTTATCAGGAATAAAGCCAGTATTTGAATGCCCATCTGCTTTTCCTTCTCTATTTTTAAGTGGTTCCAAACTCAGATGGGAAAAAAGTAATGTTATATATTTGGCCTGTCTCAAATCCCTACAGAATTTTCCTCATTTGCCATCAGCTCTTGCTTGTCCGTATTGGACTCAAGTCTACCTAGATTTCTATTAATCAATATTCCATTTATTAACACCATTATTTTAATATTTTAGCCATGGAGGATTATACATTATTTATTAGAAATGGCATTATTTGAAAATGATTTTAAAGAGAAGTTTTCTCCTCATTAGCAATATGTCACTGTCTAAGATTAGGAGAAACAATTATACCTTAGGGCAGTGTTTTCCAAACCATGGGTCAAAACTCATTCAGCCATAGTAACAGTTTAGTGGGTCCTGACAGCACTTTAAAACAATAAAATAGAATAGAAACTATCAGACTGTATCACACACAGAGAATTATTTAATGAATTTTTTTGCTCTAGTTGTATTTGTGTTGAGGGTGTGTATGTGTGTCTCAGAGGGGCGTATTGGGTAACAACATAAAAAATATTTTGTGGCAAAAACAAGCTAGTCATTTTCCAATGAGCACACAAATAAGCAACATCCCACTGCCTCTTTGTTCTTAGGAATGGTCGTATGCCTGAGTTTTAGTTAACAGCATACCAGTGAAAGTGATGAATGTCACTTCTAGGTCTGGTCCATAAGAATCTGCCACACAGTTCTCTACTGTCCTTCTCTCTTCTGATATTCCACCTGGAGGCTAAATACCAAGCCCAGAGCAACTCTGGAAACTATATGTTGAAGATGGCTGTCTTTACCAGTATGAATCCCTGAATGGTTGTATGGAACAGACCCCTTTACCACCTCCCTTCCTCACCCCCAGCACCAGTGTGACCCTATGAGAATAAGAAAAGACTTCTAATATGGCAGGCTACTCAGATTTGGGGGTGAGGCAGATAGTGTTACCTTAACAAATAAATATTTCTTACTATTTGTTTAAAAGCAACTGTGAGAGCTTTAATTATTCAGGACCCTGGACAGTGACATAATAGTACCCTGTCACCCACTCCCATGGAACAGGGCTGTCAGGCTAAGCCTGCAGATTCTTGTATGGCAAGCCAGATTCATATGTCTCTTCATATGTTGCCCTACTGACCCCAAGGCCATCATATTTGTTGAGTGGGAGTGATATAATTGCCTTTGGTTGGAATTTTCATAGTCAGATGAAAAGCGAGAAGACCACATAAAGTTGGGAGCCAGCATAAACAAAAACATGAGATCAAGGAAACTTGGTTACAGTGAGCCCATTCATATGACTGGAACACAAAGTTTCCCTGCTGTATAAGGCAGCTATCACATTTCACAGATGAGGAAGCTAAAGCATGGAGGTGTCACATCATTTAAGATTTCACCAGGTGAGGCAGAGCCACAGTTGAATGTAGACAGCTTGAAGTTGTAGTCCCGGTTGCTAGCCATAATGCCCTAGAGAGATGGCTCATCTATTGTTAATGCCTCAGCAGCACGTGGGATATTAGAAACAGTTGGCTTTAGATTACCAGATATGGGGACTGCTACTGGGACTCAGACACTGGTATAAATTCCAACTTTACATTAATACATGTCTTTATTAAACTTAATTAGTTCATAATGCATACCTAGGAGGGACCATCATATGGAGCAGGAGTAATGAATACTTTCTAGAAGAAGGCCCTCTTCTTCAAATGAAATCTTGGGTAAAAGCCCAGTGTTTAACACAAACAGAAGCAAAGATGCTCTTGATGGAGCAGGGATAGAGAACCTGGGGCCCCATACTGCCAGACAGCCACTCATACTAACCCTCCTCATGTTACCCAAGGCCTTTGTGGCATACAATTTAAAATCCAATCAGTACAGAAGATAGAGCATGAACATTTGGTTAGACAAGCCTACCTGATTACTTGCTTGCTTGCTTCATCTTTCTTATTCATTCACGTATTAATTGCTCAACAAATATTTATTGAAGATCATGTGCTAGGTACACTGGTTTGAATCCTGACCTCACAGCTAATTAGCTGTATGATTTTGGCATCTTGGGCTTTCAGCATATTGGGCTTTATTTGAAAATGTACCATACATAGTGATAACTGCCTCACAAATCTTCAGCATTACAAGAAAGAGCAGTGGTGTATGTGGTATTTAGGGAGCTCCTGGCCGTTAGTGAGTGTTCTCATTGAATATTTGTTCCTCCTTCACCTCCTATGCTGATCTTCAAAGTATGATGTAATTTAGATAAAAATCATTTTAGAAACACATCTAGTACACACACTCACACAAACACAGAAACATTTTTAAAACAGCTCTACGTTTCCATTCCTTTCCACAGCAGAAACCCACTTCTCTGGTATACTTTGTTTCAAACCTGTATGAAACTTTGAAAGTGTTCTTCTTTCTTCCCCCTCTCACATTTAGCTTAATAACATTTCTCAATTCCTGTTCTTGGACACAGCAAGAAACAGCCCTCCTACCAATCTTCTCTTCATTTTCTTAGTCTGAAATTCCCCAACTCATTCTCTCAGAATCTTCCCCAGATTAGCTGATCCCAGTTTCTTCTCTGTTAGCATCTGCTGAGCTACCCCTATTTAAAAGAGAAAAAGCAATTTTCAGAGATTGAAAAAAAATTACTTTTCAGAACATCCAGAATCTTCCAGTTATCAGAGGATTTCACCCTCATTTCTGGGTAAAATGTGTTTCTTCAGCGTTGGTGGAAGACAACTTGGCCTGGCTTTGCAAATGGCCATTAATGATGGGGGGGTGAGTACTAAAGAGACTTTCGTTTCCCAGGGAATGGGAATTTTCAACCAGTGACCACTATTGGATTTCTAAACTTAAATTATTCAAGTCAGCAAAGAAAATTACGTATTTCAAATTTTCTCTAAGGGCAAATACTTCATTCATTAGACAGATCATGTAATGGCTATGAATGGAGGCTCTGGACCTAGACTGCCTGCATCCAAATCCCAGCTCTCTCTCATATTAGCTGTGTGAAAAATGAGCTTATTAATAGTGCCTATTTCATCATATTCTTATATAGTTACAATCATTTTAAATGTTTATTACATTGCTTCACATACAGAAACACTCAATACATGTTATCTATTATTATCATTACCATTATTTTAAAATAGTGTTCTGAAGAGTGTTTTCAGAGCTCTGGTAGTGGATGAGTACATCTCAGGTAAATTAAAAGAAATAAAACATTTGCCAGGGTCTATGTTGGAGAGAGAAAAATGAAAAAGGCCAACTCTTTATAGATTCCTTTTGCTCTCACCATGAAGCAGGAAGATTGTATTCACATCCTTGGATCTTTTCTTGCCTTCTCTCTAGCGATATGGTAGGCATACAGTCATGATTGTAGAGTAAGTGAAAGAGAATGAGTGAATAAATGAATGGATGAGTAAGCAAATGAACAAACAAGTAGATCACTGGTAATGGAATAAACTAAGCAGTCATGTTCTTTCCATAGTCTTTGATACTCAGTTTATTGATCATACTTCACCCAAATACACAGGTCTGATGTGCTCCACTCTCTTTCAAATGAAGAATCCTGTTGATCACTGCATATTGTCCCTCATCTTCCACCCACACAAACCACAAATAGGGTTCTTGGCTTCCGGCTGTGCTTTCTGGGCTTCTTTGTGATTTTTCCTGGCATCCTCTTGGTCTGCTCCATCATTGGCCTCTGCTTTCCAGGAAGGCACAGTAGGAGCCTACATGTCTGGTATAGAATAAAACAGTCCTAGCACTGCCCTGGGGGAGAAACAGATAGTGCTGTGGGAAACACATATTCACCCATCTAAATCCAAAGAGTGGACTTGGAGACATGAAGAACAGTCAAAGTGAGACTTTTAATAGTGGTCTTGCAAGATTGGGTATCTGGTAGGCAGGCATACCCCTGGCTGCTACAGCAGATAATTTATCTCCTAGCATGTAAGTTCCTCCCCCAGTTCCTCATTGGTTGAGTACTATAGGGTTACAATCTTCCCTGACATAACCTAAGTTTCATTATCCCCCCTTATAAGGTTATACCCTGTTCCTCTTCCAGCTTAAGTTTTGATTTCCCAGTAACAAAACTTTCTTCCCCTTTATGTGCTGACCCCTCCTCTACATTTTGTTTGCTTATTGTGACTTACTAGGTGCATGAGCTGTGCACTTTATTACATCTGCCTGCTGGCTGCCAGTACTTAGATTTCTATCAAGCCTTGAAAATGGACCATTTAAAATGTTTTTCTCACAGTGCCGTGTGGCTCTGCTTTTCAGAAACACTGAGGACACTCATAGTCACAGGAAGACGAGAACGTTCATGGATAGCAGGCCTGAATTTTCTGGAAAGAACTCTGGGACTCAGGTTTCGAAAGGGAGAGAATTTCCATGTGAGGCTGTAGAGTGTTAGCGTGTCTGCTGGATAGTTCTCTTGTGTATTGACTCAACTAAGGTAAGTCCCATTTTTCTTTTGTATATATATATATTTTTTTCTCCATCTCCCTATCACCTATATCTGGCATTTCTCCCCCATGTTATCTCTTCCCAATCTCCCTCCTTGTGTCACCATGCTCTCATTGTTCAACACCTGCCTGTGAGTGAGAACATGTGGTATTTGATTTTCTATTCTTGTGTCAGTTTGCTGAGAATAGTGGTTTCCAGATTCAAGGACACAAACTTATCATTTTTTGTGGCTTCATAATATTCCATGGTGTGTATGTGCCACATTTTCCTTGTCCAGTCTATCGTCGCTGGGCATTTGGGATGGTTCCAGGTCTTTGCTATGGTAAACAGTGCCGCAATGAACATGTGTGCTTGTGTCTTTGTAATAGAATGATTTACAATCCTTTGGATATATACCCAATAATGTGATTCCTGGGGCAAATGGAATTTCTATTTCTAGATTCTTGAGGAATTGCCACACTGTCTTCCACAATGGTTGTACTAATTTACACTCCCACCAACAGTGTAAGAGTGTCCATATTTCTCCACATCCTCTCCAGCATCTGTTGTCTCCAGATTTTTTAATGATTGCCATTCTAACTGGTGTGAGATGGTATCTCAATGTGATTTTGATTTGCATTTCTCTAATGACCAGTGACGATGAGCATTTTTTTCATATGGTTGTTGGCCTCATATGTGCCTTCTTTTGCAAAGTGTCTGTTCATGTCCTTTGCCCACTTTTGAATAGGTTTGTTTTTTTCTTGTAAATCTGTTTTAGTTATTTGTAGATTCTGGATATTAGCCCTTTGTCAGATGGGTAGATTGCAAACATTTTTTCCTATTCTGTTGACTGCCAGTTCACTCTAATGATTGTTTCTTTTGCTGTGCAGAAGCTCTGGAATTCAATTAGATCCCATTTGTCTATTTTGGGTAAGCCCCATTTTTCTAACATGAGAGTGACATGATGCACAATTTTCTGTGGAATGAGATAGCGTACAGGATATAATTTTAGAAATCTCTCAGGGTGACCTGATACAGGGGCTTCCTTTCAGTGTTACTAATGCACCGGAAGTGGAAAGGGTTAATGCTTGCGGTTTGGTCAGATTGAGGTAGGCAGTAACAATACAGTTGAGCATAGAACACAGTGAATTCAGATTGTAGCAATTGTAACAGCCTTTTCTATACTCAAGTATCTTTTCTTATTTCTTTCAACCACCAAAGAGGAAGTGATAACTTAGGACAAGGTGTGAAAAAGAGGAGTTGTCAATAAGTATGTATCAAAGTGCTATGTCAACTGTTGAGTGCTTCACTGTTGGGTTAATTTAATGGCATTTATTTTTATTTACACAATTTTTAAATGATTAAAATCTAGTATGTAGAGTTACCTGCATGACTGACAAGCCCAGCCAAAGTTACTCTGACACACTGATTCCCACAGCATAAAAGGGATCAATCTGAAGTTCTATCCTTAGATCTAAATATCACTTGTACAAATTCGGCTATAAATTACAGCCATCTGGAGAGCTGTCTTAGGCTCATACCATCTGGATTAGAATCTCACTTCCACCACTTACAGTATTGAGCAAACTATTAGACTTCTGTGAGCCTCAGTTTCTTCATTTGTAACATTTGGTTAATTATGCTAGCCTTGAAGGATTTTTTAAGAATTTTGTAAATTAACACTTATTAAGTGCCTGGAACTTTAGTGAATGGTCAATTATTTATCATCCCTCCCTCTACCCTCCACTGGGCAGAGGACCCTCTAGGACATCCCAAGCAGAGGGCCTCCTGAGCTCCAAGAGAGGTCACATTTTTATTTTTCAATCTCTATATCAAAGACAAGGTGAAGGGAAACGGGAGCCTGTCTCATATCCATTTCAGGATGTGTTTTGTTTCACTTTCCCCTAATAATTATCTGACAGGATTTTGATGCTTGGCCATTGCTCAGCCTATTCTCTATTTCCATCCTAATTCTTTCCCTCTCTCTCCACAATATTCTTTCTGATACATCCTTGGTATTTTCTGGGTCTCTCCTTGGGGGAGAAAGTTAAGTGAAATAATCAGCCCTTAGGACTAATGCTAATATTGCTTTAGTGATTCCTTGCAATAAGGTTGTTAAGCTTGTTTTAATGTTACCTCTCTCCACAATATTCTTCCTGATGCGCCCTTGGTATTTGCTGGGTCTCTCCTTGGGGAGGAAGTTGAGATAAGATAATCAGCCCTTAGGACTAATGCTAATATTACTTCAGTGATTCCTTGCAATAAGATTAAGCTTGTTTTAATGTTTCCTTTAATAACTTCCTCTCCTGTAGCAAAAAACCAGCACGAAATGATGATGGTGGCAGTGGTGAGGGTGTGAGTAGGCAGGAAGAAAGAAAAAAAGAAAATAGAATTGTAGGTGGCAGTGGTGAAGGTGTGAGTTGGCAGGAAGAAAGAAAAGCAAGAAATAGAATTGTAGCATAGGTATAGTAGATATGGAATTTTGTAATTTCTGTAAGTGCAATTATAGGAAATATAGGCATTAAAATCCGTGAACAACTATAGCTTGAATTATATTTTCCCTATGGAACTTTTACTCAGACCGCATAAAAGGGTTCATCATAGATATCTATTCCAAGGAATGCATGTAGCGAGGCACTGTAAGGCACAGGAGTAAGTATGGGGGATTGGCAATTGAAGGCTTGGGCTTCCAGCTGTGACTTTGCCATTGGCTATCCGTGTGACCTCAGGTAATTTACTCTCTCTGGGACTCAGACTTCTCATCTGTAAATTGGCAATGGTATTACCTAACTGTCAGTGTGTGAGGATTAAATGAGAGAATGCATACATTCTGTCTGGCACTGTGAGCAGACATCTTTATGGGTCCAAGCACCTTTATCAATAAATTCAGGATAACGTGACCTGCCTTGAGGACCTCAATGCTTCTGGAAATGAGGACATGCTTTGAAACAGCCCTACAAGTGTGAAGTGTTTTTGGGTTCAACACAGTAAGGTCAGCTGGCTCATAGCCTGTACTCAGCAAATGTCTAATGAGAGTAATAATGAGATGGCAGAATCTGGGGGAGTTTTTGATTTGGTAACCCTGAGAAGTGTGAGCGTTGTGAAGAGTTCCCTGGTACCTTTTTTGATGTCTGCTTCATTTGCATTCACATTGAGGTGATCTCAAAACCTTAAAATGAAATTGTGAGCTTGACAATACTTTATCATGCTGTGCTTTACCAAGTTAAAAACCATCCTTCCTGTTTGTGACTTTTTGGAAAAGAGGGAGCTCTGTGGATCTGCAGGGGCTGGGGCCTGAGGCTCCAGCATGGGAAACATGGGCATAAATGGCATAGAAATTGAATTTTGGAGCCTGGAGATCCCATAATGTCAGGGAGAAGGCTTGACTTCTACCTGTGATTGTACCTGACGTAAAGTTGGTACTGAATGAAGATTTGTGCCATGAAAGACAAAAAGAAAGCAAGTCCTGAGCTCATAAGGATGCAGGGCACTCTCTGAGAAATTAGTAGAAGTGAGTTTTATTAATTTTATTATTTTGTAAGTACTGTATTTAAAAATAATTACATCTAAGGCATGGCCAACCAATTTGGCAATTTTATTTATAATAATGGTCACAGTTTATTAAACACTATGTAAAAGTCCAGCACTGTGCTAAGAACTTCGCAAATATTATTACATTTAATACTGCAACCTTGTGTCAAACCAAATCCCTATTGGTTACCCACACTTTAACCATAACCTACCTCTTAGTAACAAAATCTTGATGTTTTTTTTCTGAGCTGCAATGTTCCCAACCCAGGGTATGAATTCTGGCTGTTCTAAGTCAAAAATGATAACCCTATTCCCCAATTTCCCAGCTCCTTTCTATAAGAATTGTCATATGCCCTGTTTCTGGTTAACAGGAAGTCTAGTATGGATACCACAGAGAATTCTATTTTCTTGATAAAATGAAAGATATGATTTCTTTGAATATAAATGTAATATCTGGAGCTACATCAGTTACTTTGCACTCATGAGGCAATAAGAATGAGGCAAAGGCCAAAAGAACTGGGAGATAGCATTGAAGTACTAATCCAACACAGTTAGCCACCACTTGCAGAGTTCATGTTAAGTGAGAGAAGCTGTATTTCTTTTTGTTTAAGCCGCTTAAGTCATATTGCTTTACTTGCAACCAAATGATGCAAACCCTGTGATGCAGAATACTATAATTCTCATTTTTAGATGGAAAAATAGATTTAAGTAAGTAGCCCAACATCACACAAGTGGTAAACTGTGATAATAAATTCAAATCTAGCTGTATCCAAATGTAAAGCCTATCTTCTGAACCACTATGCTATGTTTAAACTATCAGTGTTGTTAGTCTAAAGTACATTTTTGAACCCCTGGGAATTCTAAAAGATAGAAAAATATAGGGCAGAGGAAAAGAGAAAAAAGCAAGTTCCCTCAGACTTTGCTGTGGAGTTTGGGCCTTTTTGAATCTGGAATGCTGATCTCCGGGAAGAGGCTGGAATGGTCCTGCAGACTTACGTGGTATCACATTTGGAAGTTTCTCCAGCAGCAGAAGGAGACGGGGTGCCCACATGGGGTGAGGTCAGAGAGTCAGCAACTCGGATTGAGGTTTTGAGGTGCAGGCTTTACTGGCTTGGTGAGGAAATACGAAGCAATGCTGGAGAGCTAGCCATGAAGCTGGATTGAGACTCTGCCTTAATGGACATTGGCTGGGTGCCTATGTCCCCTAGACAGAGTTAGGAAGTGTGACAACTCAGAAAAGATGCAACAGGAGCCAGGGAATGCCACTTGCTTGTAGTGTGCTTATCATGTAAGCAGAAAGAAGGGAGAATCTGCCTGAAAAACATACTCAAGCATGCATATCTAGGGGCAAGACACTTTGGGTCTGCCTAAGGGTTATGAAAAACAACTCGATCTTGCACTCCCAGCAATTTCCAAAGAAGGACAATGATAATTCATTCAATTCTATGTCTATCACACTGTAAAACAAAAATGAATAGGTTTCTGTACACTGTGTCAAATGCTGAATTGGGCACTTTATGTATCTTATTTAACTTCTATAACCCAAGGAGGCAGTTGTGTTATTATTGAGTTGTCAATTTAAAAAAAATTGAACCTCTGGGACATTAAATAACTTTTCTAGGATGCTTACATAGCTAGAAAATGATGGGGTTGGAATTCCAACCCAAGTCAATCTGTTTTGAAAGCCCAGACTGCACTACACCAACTCCAAGAAAGCTCAGGGTAGAAGGAAACAGACGTATGTTTCTTCCATACTACAGACAGAAGGCAATTAATGTGTA
The DNA here is from genome assembly GCA_036589455.1 of Ateles fusciceps. Lineage (NCBI taxonomy): Eukaryota > Metazoa > Chordata > Mammalia > Primates > Atelidae > Ateles > Ateles fusciceps. The sequence continues at coordinate 7,880,322 of JAZHEH010002496.1, forward strand.
ATCCCAACACTTTGGGAGGCTGAGGCAGGAGGGTCACTTAAGACCAGGAGTTCGAGACCAGCCTAAGCAACATAGCAAGATCCCATCTCTACAAAAAATAAACAAAATTAACTGAGCATGGTTATGTGAGCCTATAGTCCTAGCTACTAGAAAAGCTAAGATGGGATGATTCCTTGAGCCCTGGAATTTGAGGCTACAGTGAGCCATGATTGGGCAATTGCTGTCCAGCTTGGGTGACAGAATGAGACCCTTTTCAAAGAAGAAAGAAAGAAAGAGAAGGAAAGGGGAGGGGAGGGGGAGGGGAGGATTCAGAAGCTCAATTTGCAAATGTTGAGTTAGTGGTATCAGTAAGATATTCAGATAAAGGTATCCAAGAAACTCTCTGTTATAAGAATTTGGGTATTGGTCAGGAACCATAGGCTGAAATCCTAACATGGTTGTTATCAGTATAGAGAATTATTGACATTAATGGGATAAAGAGGTTTCACGGTGAAAATATCTATTGAGAAAAGAGAAGTGGGCTGTAGTAATGAGTTCACTAATGTGGATGTGATTATATTGGGCCCCAGTGAACCACACTTCCCAGTATTCACGCTCTTGTGTAGTTCCTCCCTTTGCACCTGGCCTGGCCCTGTGACCTGCTTTAAGCAATAAAATGCCGAGACTGTGATACACTGCAGGTCTAGGACTAAGCCTTAAAAACGGCCAGCAGCTCTACTTTGGTGCTTAGGCTCTGAGAAAAGCCAGCTGTTATTCAAGAAATCTGAACATCCTATGAAAAATTCAACCAGTCAAGTGAAAAGGCCGAACAGAGGGAGAACTTAAGGCTCATGGCCAACAGCCCCACAGCTGAGTTCCTAGTCACCTAACAGCAGTAACTGCCTGCCATGTGAGTAAGAATGTCTTGGGATTTGATCTTCCAGCCATCATTGAGCCATGCCAGTCAATGCAATCAATGTAGTGCAGAGATGAGTTCACTCCACTGAGCTCTGCTCAGATTTCAGAATCACAAGCATATAACAAAATGCTGGTATTTTTAAACCATTAAGTTTTGGAGTTCATTATATAGCAATAAATACCCAAAACAAGTATATACCTTGACTTATATGTATATGAGCCTGTTTATCTCCATAGACACATGCTTGCCTGAGGCTATTATTTTATCTTTTTGAAAACTCTTAGAAACAGAACAAGAAGTTACTTGGAGATTTAGGAAGATGAAGCCTCTCAAAAGCTGTGATCAGTTTGTTTTATATTTTAAAATACAGCTTTTTATTTATAGGTCATGGTTTAGCAACATGATGTTCCCCTTCAAAGTGCTAACGTCTAAAACGTGTATTTTCTAGAAAATGAAATTATATATACCAGTTTCATTAATAATCATATCCTTTAGTTTCCAAGGGAATTAGGAAGAATCTTTAAAAGAAGCAAAGAAATGAAAACAAAATACAATACAACAAGAGTTTCAAAGGGGGAAGGGGCTTAACCTGCCTCCACTGACAAGATCTTTCACCGAACTGCTATGTGTGTGACTCACATTTTGTTGTATTTCACTGACATTCTATCTTTCAGTTCCTATAATTCTTTCAGTTCACCTGGCAACTTGAAGTATTAATTATGTCTCATCATGTCAGTCATGTTTAATTATATAGCAGTGTGGCCTCAGTGAAAAAAGATACACATGATAGAGCCTGACTTCCAATTCTGGTTTGACCTAATCTCCTTGTCATGAAACTAAGAAAATGTTTTCTTCTCTCCTACTGTGCCTTTGCTGTGTGCTACCCATACAGGCCTCCCTGGGTTTCCTTACCGGTCCTCAGGCCTAAAGAATTTGGCTTCTTAGCAGTCCTCAGGCCTAAGAGAGTATCTAGGTTACTTACCCGTGCCCAGGCTGAGATGCCTTTGCCAGTGTTGGATAACGCAGGGCTTTGTCTCCCCAAGCCTTGACAACTCATAAGCCTTCCATCAGACCAAATTCCTTTCCCTGGTTTCATTTTCTTTATTCTAAACTGCCTTGGTGGTTTCCATAGAAATGAAGGCTTCTGGCTGGCCCCATCCTCGTGGAAACTTTAAGGTGTTTAATAGGTATCATTGCCATATTCTGTTTATTTCTCATTTGCTGACTTGAATAAAAACTCACAATTCCAGCACCTTACATCCCTGGTGCAAAGGAGGGGGGAGTACATAATTTTGTTAGTAGGTTACATATGACATACACATTTGATTTGCAGGCCTCTGCTCTGCAGTTGTGCAAACATCGTATTTGCTGGCTTGGAGTAAAAAAACATAGGTGTTTGCATAGATGTTGACAGCTGGTGAAAATGACTGACTCTTAAGGTTCCCTTGTTAACTGATGGGATCTTGAAGAATAAGACAGAACATTACCTTTGTTTCAATGGGTGCGGATGGTCATGGTGGCTCTGAGCTGCCTGGCTATACTTGGTGATGCCTAGCCCTGCCCCTGGGGCTGAGTCTGTTTACCCTAAAGCAACAAGTCCCCCTGGCAGGGAGGAGTTGGCAGGCAGTCTTACAGGCTGAGGAGAGAGGGTTATGGGAAAGACAATCTTGGCTTATAATACCTTCACTAACTCAGGGACCTCAGAGCATGACTAAGACCTTGAGTACCTCAGCAAGCTCAGAGCTGTGACTAAGCCTGTACAGCTGTCTTGGTGGGCTAGACTGAGAGAGTTATTTTGTCTTCACCTTTTACTTCCTTCCATTATTTTTAAGAGCAGGTTTGTTGAGGTATAATTTACATACAGCAAGATGTATCCTTTTTAGTGCACAGTTCTGCAATTTTTGGAAAAATAAATACGTTCATGTAGCCGTCACTGTAATCAAGATAGAGAGCAGTTCCATTCCCCTAAAAAATTATTCTGTGGCCTTTGTAGTCCACCCCTCCTCCCATCTCTCACCTTTGACATCCACTGATCTGTTACTATAGTTTTGCCTTTTCCAGAATGTCATGTAATGTAGCCTTTTGAATCTGGCTTCTTTCCCTTAGGATAATGCATTTTTAGACACATCCATGTTGGGGCATGTTTCTAATTCTTACAATAACTCCTCAAGGTGAGAGTTCTCTTAATTTCATACATGAGGTCCCCAAGAGCCTCAAAGAAGATTCATGATCCACTAAAGGTTACCCAGCTCATAAAATTGAACCTAGGATTTGAACCCAAGTCCATTTGGTTCCAGAGTTCACACTCTCTGCTCCTGTCCTTCCAGCAAAGGTGATGCTGGCCAAGGAGACTGCATCTCTCTCTACCTTCACCAGCTGAGAGAGGTGGAGACGTGAGGGGGGACTTGTGGGCAAAGACCATCCATCTGAGTGAAGAGACAGAGCTTCCTCCCACCTCTGTCCATTCCAGGTGTCAGGATGTTTGAATTCCACTAGCAGCTCAGAGCTAGGAGTACTCTCATAAGAGAATGGAGAATCTCTCTTTCCATGCCTTGGAGAAGGTCTTCTCTGAATATGTCTGTGTGTCCTAGTCATTGTAATATTGTAAAAGTGCTATTCTGTAAGAAGGCTTTCCAGGGAAAGAATTGGGTGGAGCAACTGAGTGAATCACGATAGTCAGAGAAGATCCTCTGGGCAAGGAAAAGAGCAGAAGCATATGCTCACTAGGCACTGTGCTTCAATTCCTTTTTAATGAGCATTAAACATTTTAAACACAGAGCAGATTTCATCAGTGCATTAGTTATTTATTGCCAGAGAATAAATTACGTTAAAATGCAGTGGCTTAAAGCAACAAATATTCAGTATCTCATAGTTTCTGTGGGTTGGGAATCCAGGCACAGCCGAACTAGGTGGCTCTGGCTCAGGGTCTTATTCAAAGCTACAATCAGTATTCCAGGAGAGACTGTGGTTTCCTCTCAAGGCTCAGCTGGGGGGAAGAGCTGATGTGGCTGCTACCAGGCCTCAAGTTCTTACTGGCTGTTAGAGTCATCAGTTCCTTGCCATGTGGGCCTCTCCATAGGGCAGTTCACAACAGGGGAGCAAGAAAGGCAAGGAGGGTAAGAGAGCACCCGAAAGCCACAGCCTTTTTGTAACCTCATCTAAGAAGTGACAATGCCTCATTTTTGCTGTATCTGTTTGTTGAAAGGGAGTCACTAGGTCCAGCACGCAATCCAGGAGAGGGGAATTACACAAGAGTGTGAGTGCTAGGAATCAAGGATCATTGTAGAGGCTGCCTGCCACAAGGTGTAATTTACGTACCATAAAATGCACAGATCTTAAGTATTCAATGAGTTTTGACAACTGTATGTGTCATGTACCCATCACTCAAAATAAGATCTAGAACATTTCTTACCCTCTGGAAAGCTTCCCGACGATATTTTCCAGTCAATTCAACCCATTCCTTTCTCACTACCCCTGACCCCTCTCCATCACAGTCAACCAATTTCTTATTTCCATTAGCATAGATATGTTTTGCCTGTTTGTGGACTTTATATAAATGAATCCTTCAGTCTGATTTTTTGTGCGTGGGTACATAGTAGATATATTTATTTATAGGATACATGGCATATTTTGACACAGGCATAAAATGTATAATAATTACATCAGAGTAAATGGGGTATCCATCACCTCAAGAATTTATCCATTATGTTACAAACAATCCAACTATACTCTTTAGTTATTTAAAAATATACATTATTGTGAACTGTAATCACCTTGTTGTGCTATCAAATACTAGATCTTACTTATTTTATCTAACTATATATTTATACTCATTAACATCCCCCACTTCCCACCCCCTCTGACTACCCTTCCCTGCCTCTAGTGTCTATCATTCTACTCTCTGTTTCCATGAGTTTAATTGTTTTAATTTTTAACTCTTACAAATAAATGAGAACATGCCAAGTTTTTCTTTTCTGCCTGGCTTATTTCACTTAATGTCTTCCAGTTCCATTGACGTTGTTGCAAATGACAGGACCTTGTTCTTGTTATGGCTGAATAGTACTCCACTGTGTATATGTACCACATTTTCTTTAACCATTTGTTTGGGTGATGGACACTTAGGTTGCTTCCCAAACTTGGCTCTTGTGAATACTGCTGCAACAAACATGTGAGTGCAGCTAACTTTTGAATATATTGATTTCCTTTCTTTTGGGTGTATACCTAGCAGTGGGATTGTTGGATTATATGGCAGCTCTAGTCTAAATTTTTTGAGGAAACTGCAAACTTCTTTCTATAGTGATTATACTAAATTACATTCCCTCTAACATGGTATAAGGGTTTCTTTCCTCACATCCTCACTAGCATTCGTTATTGCTTGTCTTTTGGATAAAAGTCATTTTAAAGGGAGTGAGATGATATCTCACTGTACTTTGATTTGCACTTCTCAGATTATCAGTGATGTTGAGCTCTTTTTCATATACTTTATTGCCATTTGTATGTTTTCTTTTGAGAAATGTCTATACAGACCTTTTGCCCATTTTTAAATTGGATTATTAGAGTTTTTCCTATTGAATTGTTTGAGCTCCTTACTTATTCTGGTTATTAATCCCTTGTCAGATGAACAGTTTGTATTTTTTACCCATTCTTTGGGTTGTCTCTTTACTTTGTTGATTGTGTTCTTTGCTATACAGATTTTTAACTCAATATGAACGTGTTTGTCCATTTTTGCCTTGGTTGCCTGTGCTTTTAGGGTATTACTCAAGAAATCTTGCCCAGACCAATGTCCTGGAGATTTTCCCCAATATTTTCTTTTAGAAGTTTCACAGTTTCTGGGTCTTGGGTTTAAGTTTTTAATCCAATTTGACTTTATTTTTGTATTTATGATAGATAGTGGTCTAGTTTTATTTTTCTGAATATGAATATCCAGTTTTTCCAGCACCATTTCTCAAAGAGACTGTTTTTTCCCCAGTGTATGTTCTTGGCTTCTTTGTTGAAAATGAATTCACTATAGATATGTGGATTTATTACTGGGTTCTCTATTCTGCTTCACTGGTCTATGTGTCTGTTTTTATGCCAGTATCATGCCATTTTGATTACTATAGCTTTGTAGTATAATTTGAAATTAGGTAATGTGATTCCTCCAGTTTTGTTCTTTGTACTCAGGATAGCTTTGGCTATTCTGAGTCTTTTGTAGTTTCATATACATTTTAAGATTTTTTTTCTATTTATATGAAGATGTCGTTGGTATTTTGATAGTGGTTCCATGGAATCCACAGATTACTTTGGGTGGTATGGACATTTTAACAATATTGATTCTTCCAATCCATGAACATGGAATATCTTTTCATTTTTTTGTGTCCTTTTCAATTTCTTGCATCAATGTTTCATAGTTTTCATTGTAGTGATTTTCACATCTTGGTGAATTTTATTCCTAGGTATTTTATTTGTAGCTATTGTGGATGGGATTGCTTTCTTGATTTTTTTTTCAAATTGTTTGCTGTTGGCATGTAAAAATGCTACTGATTTTTTATTTGATTTTGTATTCTGCAACTTTACTGAATTTATCAGTTTGAATAGTTTTTTGGTGGAGTCTTTAGATGTGTTTAAATGTAACATCATATAATCTTTAAACAAAGGTAATTTGACTTCTTCCTTTCCAACTTGGGTGTCCTTTATTTCTTTCTATTGTCTGATTGCTTTAGCAAGGACTTCTAGTACTGTGTTCAATAACAGTGGTGACAGTGAGCATCTTTGTCTTTTTCCATAACTTACGAGAAAGACTTTCAGTTTTCCCCTGTTCAGTATGGTACTAGCTGTGGGTCTGTCATTCAATACGATTTTAATTCTTGTTCTTTCCACCACAGTCAACTGGAATACAAATAGAGACCACCCAAGTAGAACAAGTAAAGGCTATTTATTCAGAGCTTGCTATATCAAGGGAGTCAGCCATCATCACTCGCGTTTTGGCAGAGACTTGAGGAAGGCAGGGGAGTGGAAAAACTTTAGAGTAGAATAAAGGAAAACTTCAGGTGTTCACTGTTTGAAAGCTATGGACAGGGGGAATCGAGAGCTGGGCTGACTAGGAGTGGGCATCCCATGTGATTGGTTAGGGAGGCATATTTGGCTTTCTCCAGTTGGCCCTAAGTTGGCAGAGAGGGCAAAGTTAGGGAAGCTGTCAGTTACTGATTAAGTCCTGACCATTTGAGAGCAATTGCTACAGAGGTTGTGGTTTCCTTTCCTGGATTGGTTGTTGCAGATGTGGTGTGGCTTTCTAGAGTGATTGTTGCAGGTTTTGGATCAGAGTTCTGTTTTCATACATGGTCTGGCCATTGTCCATTTTTATATTCAGCTTTTTCGTTGCCTTCAAAGTCATGAGGAGAAAGATCCTGGGTAACTCTGCCCCTACTGAAAATTCAGTGCTATGGGAGGAACAGCAGGCAGGAATGGAGGCTGTTTTCTTTGGTAAAACCAACTTTAACAATCATCAAACATGCTGCAGGGAACCTAACAGGACAGAAGGAACATGGCCAAGGCTGAAGGAAAAACTTCCAGGACCTTGAATTAAAAGCCCTGGAATCAGAAGTTGGCCATTTTGAGGCACCTAGATACTAAAAGATGAATCTTTAGGACCAGCTTGAAATCTGCCTTCTTTATTTAATAGAGATACTGAGTAGTGTGGGATAGGGGCCAGGCCTTGGTCTGCAGAGATTAGGAGGGAGGCTCCACTGGCTCTGAGAATTCCATCAGCACTAGCATCCCTATTACCAGCTTGGATTTCCATGGTCCACAGCTTTCACAGCCGTTCTGATCATTGAGGATAAATCCCTGGGGATGACTTGCAAAGGGGAAGCAACAGCCTGGGCCCCCTATTTGTTTTCAGAGAAGTCAAAGAAATGAAGACTTGGAGAGAACAGCTTCCCTGAAGGGATCCCAAAGTGAAGGCAGCAGTCCAACAAAAGGAACATCAAATGTGCCTTTTCAAGACTCCAAGCCAGGTGTGATATGGTGCGGAGAAGGACCCCTGGGTTCTACTTCTTGTTTTGTTAGTGTAAATACCACAGAAACTTGAAAAAAATTCTGACAGTGTACAAGAGAACATTCTGCTTCTGTGTGTCGTCCTCGGGCAGCACAGAAGGAACAAACTTCCATCTTTCTAGGCTGATTCATCTAAATCTTTGTTTTCTCAGTCTGCCAGCACTTCACTCAGGCCTGCCTTTAGAGTTGTTTGTTTTGTTTTTCCATTTCCTCCCAAAATCTGCTTGGAATTTCAATTAAATTTTCAGTCTTTTCCATTGGTCCTCCAAAAATGAATTTGTGTCATAAACTCACCACTTAAAATAAGGAGATGCTACTATTTTCTCAAGCAATAGATTGCTTTAGAATCCTAATTTTTTCCTGAAGCATTTTTTTTTCAGTTTTTACACAGATCATCCACTGCCAGTGATATTTGTGTCACGATTTAAAACAAAAAGATGATAGATTATTTTGCACGTGTGTGCTTTTTCTGTGTTTGCATTATGGAACTACAGTTCAAATTATGTTTATTATCAGTTCTCTTTATGGAACTCAGCCTCTGGGTTGGGATGGAGTGCAGTGGAGCCCTTCAAACTCCTGCTTTACTTGAGAGAATGAGGTCCAGGGCAAGCTAGCCTGTCCCCCCCTCTCACCGTTCTCTGGCTTATTTCTACCTTCTTCCTATCTTCCCTTGCTCCGGTCCTCCTCTTCTCTCTCCCTCCTTTTCTTCTTTCCTAAGCTCCTTTCTTCCTTCCTTCCCTCTCTCCCCCACGTCTACTCCCCCTCCATTCCCCTTTCCCTTCTTTCCATCCTTCCCTTCTTTTCCTTGCAAATATTTCTTGAGCATATAATGTGTGCCAGGCACCATGATAGGCATTGGGTACAGACACATGAGAAAGAAAGACCAACAAGTGGGGAAAGAAACAAGATTTCTTTGGTGATGAGGAATGAACAAAATGCAGCAGCAGTCCAAGAAACAGGCATCCCTGAGGCTGCCTAGAGGGGGATCAGGAAAGGCTTCACAGAGGAGGTGCTTGTTAGGCTGTGATCTGACTTATGAAAGGAGTTTTTAGGTGGCTAAGTGGGCAGGAAAAGATGGTGTCCAAGGCAGAGGTCATGGCACATGTGCAGGTACAGGGGCCTGAGAAAACATGGTTTTCGGGGGGGAGCCCACAAGTGGCTACATGTCACTTAAGTATAAAGCAATGGAGGACAGAAAGTAGGATATAGAGATTGATCCCACTTTGAAAGTTTCTGTAGGCTATGCTGTGGAGCTTCAATTTTTATTGCATGGATAATAGAGAGCTACTGACGGATTTCAAGTTGGGGTGTAACATAAATCAACATTGCCTGCTAGAAACATCACTCTCTCAACAGTGGAGAGGGCGAATTGAAAAAGGGTAGACCATTAGCAGGGGCGCACATCAGAGGCTAACGCAATACTCCAGAACAGAGAAGGGAGCTGAAGTTGTGGCCATGGCAGTGGGGACTGGAAAGAAGGGGACACATGAGGTACCTTAGCATATAAAATCAACAGGCCTGGCAATTGATTGGATATGACAAGTCAGTCCTAACTGCCAAGATGAGAAATGCTAGAGAAGGATGGGAAATTAATTTAGTATTGGGCCTACTGAGTTTGAGGAACCACAGTCCAGCAGAGTTCTAATCCATTCTCTGTAGGCCAAAGTGCTTATTCTAATTAACATATCTGATCATGTTATTCAAAAATATTGTATGACCTAGTTTCTGACCTCTACCTACCTTTCCATCACTTTGTACTGTGAACTCATAATTCAGGCCCACAGGCAACTATGTCTGTTTATCACATTCCCAATGGCTGAACACCCTTCCTGCCTTCCTTCGCTACTGAAACACTACTCATTCCTTTAGGATTTAGCACAAATTCCTGTGAAACTGTCTCTAAACCCTCTAACCTTGGATTAAATTACTCATTTATTTACTTATAGTGATTTTTGTATCTGTATTTTAACACCCAGCACAATCTGACTAGGCACTTATATGTCTCTTTTGTATAGTCTGTTTGACATATACCCTTACAACACACAGTGTGTGTCTTTTCTAGCGTTCATCTGATTATTAGTAGACAGCACATTTTGTAATTAGTTGTTTACTGTCTCTTCATCCCATTATTTGTTTGGTTAATGTCCTTTATATTCCCAGTACCTGATACATAGTAAGCATTCCGTATAATTTTGTTGCAAGTGGAATAAATGTTAGCTTTCTTCCCTGCTCCTCTCTGACTCCCAGATTTGTGAAGGATGACAATAATTAACAGGGATGGAAGGATAGCATCTAGGTCCCTTTGGGCTGGAAGGACCTTGTTGATCCTGCAGTCCAGTGCATGGACCTATTAAATCTCTGCCATTTGCTTGCCCAGATTTTCTATGGCTGCCCATCCCATAATCTTGGCATATCTTGGTGAGTAAAGAAGACCTGTCTTATAAGAAGCTGAGCTCTCACCATCTGGAATATCTCCTGCATATTCTACTGCATTAAATGCTAGGAAGTCTCAACATTGGATACACAGCAATATCACCTGTGAGGCTTTTAAAAAATACACAGGGTAGGTCCCATCATACATGTGATACCATCTTTTAAAAGAAACCCCAAACCAGCAATCTACTTAAATTAAGTCAGTTCTGATTCAGTAGGTCTGGGTAAAGCCCAGAATATGTATTTTTAAAACAACCACTAGGCTTGATGATTCACTCCCAAAAGAATAGGGAAGGAAAAAGGAAAAATAGAAACCTGGCAAGCACTACTTTACCCAAGTGATGACAATTAACATCATTAGTGCTGTCCTGTGACTGCCACACATCCTCTGGTATGATGTAACAAGAAGGCGTCTCACTTCTGTGGTATTCTTTCCAAAACCCAGAGCCCCCGTCTAATCATGAGAAAACCATCAGACAAAACCAAATTGGGGAACGTTTTACAGGATACCTGACCATTGCTCCTGAGGACTGTTAAGGTGATGGCCAACAAGGAAAGATGGGGAACTATCACAGACTAGAGGACATTGAGAAGACGTGGCAACTAAATGTAATATCATACCTTGGATTAGATCCTGGAACAGAAAGAGAACCTTAATAAAAAAACTGGTGAAATGTACATAAAGTTTGGAGTTTACTTCATAGCATTGTGCTAATGTTGAACTATTAGTCTTGAATAGTGTATCATGGAAGTGTAAGTGTAAACAAAGGGGAAAACGGAATGAGGGGGCGTACAGGAATTCTCTGTTTTTTCCAACTTTTCTGAAAATGTAAAATTATTTCAAATGCAAGGTTGATTTTTTTTTTAAGTTCTTTTTTTTTTTTTAATTGTAATTGGGCTCTGGGGTACATGTGCACGTGCTGCTTCCTGCAGGATTGTTGCAAAGGTACATATATGCCATGGTGGTTTGCTGTCTCCATCCCCCGACCCCCAACAGCCATCGCCTACACCAGGCATTTCTCCTGGTGTTATCCCTCCCCATCCTCCCCGCCCCCACTGCTGTCCCTCCACTCCCCTACTCTCCACTCCTGACCTACCCTTGTGAGTGTCGTTCCCTTCTCTGTGCCCAAGTGTTCTCATTGTTCATCACCCACCTATGAGTGAAAACATGCGGTGTTTGGTTTTCTGTTCTTGCGTCAGTTTGCTGAGAATGATGGTTTCTAGGTTCATCCATGTCTCTACAAAGGACACAAACTCATTGATTTTTATGGCTGCATAGTATTCCATGGGGTATATGGGCCACATTTTTTTGTCCAGTCTAACACTGATGGGCATTTGGGTTGGTTCCAGGTCTTTGCTATCGTAAACAGCACCACAATGAACATACGTGTGCATGTGTCTTTATGATAGAATGATTTATAATCCCTTGGTTATATAGCCAGTAATGGCATTGCTGGGTCAAATGGAATTTCTATTTCTAGATTCTTGAGGAATCGCCACACTGTCTTCCATAATGGTTGAACTAATGTACACTCCCACCAACAGTGTAAAAGTGTTCCTTTTTCTCCACATCCTCTCCAACATCTGTTGTCTCCAGATTTTTTAATGATTGCCATTCTAACTGGTGTGAGATGGTATCCCAATGTGGTTTTGATTTCCATTTCTCTAATGACCAATGGTGATGTGCATGTTTTCATATGTTTGTTGGCCGCATATTTATCTTCCTTTGAAAAGTGTCTGTTCATATCCTTTACCCACTTTTGAATGGGTTTGTTTGTTTGTTTGTTTTTCTTGTAAATCTGCTTTAGTTCTTTGTAGATTCTGGATATTAGCCCTTTGTCTGATGGGTAGATTGCAAAATTTTTTTCCCATTTTGTTGGTTGCTGGTTTACTCTAATGATTGTTTCTTTTGCTGTGCAGAAGCTCTTAAGTTTAATTAGGCCCCATTTGTCTATTTTGCTTTTTGTTACCATTGCTTTTGGTGTTTTAATCATGAAGTTCTTGCCTATGCCTGTGTCCTGAATGGTGTTGCCTAGGTTTTCTTCTAGAGTTTTTATGGTGTTAGTTCTTATGTTTAAATCTTTAATCCATCTGCAGTTAATTTTTTATAAGGTGTATGGAAGGGGTCCAGTTTCAGCTTCCTACATATGGCTAGCCCGTTTTCCCAACACCGTTTATTAAACAGGGGAATCCTTTCCCCATTGCTTGTTTTTGTCAGATTTGTCAAAGATCAGATGGTTGTAGATGTGTGGCGTTGCTTCCGAGGCCTCTGTTCTGTTCCATTGGTCTATATCTCTGTTTTGGTACCAGTACCATGCTGTTTTGATTACTGTAGCCTTGTAGTGTAGTTTGAAGTCAGGTAGCGTGATGCCTCCCACTTTGTTCTTTTTGCTTAGAATTGTCTTGGCTATGCAGGCTCTCTTTTGGTTCCATGTGAAGTTTAAAGTGGTTTTTTCCAGTTCTGTGAAGAAGGTCAATGGTAGCTTGATGGGGATAGCATTGAATCTACAAATTACTTTGGGCAGTATGGCCATTTTCATGATATTGATTCTTCCTAACCATGAGTATGGAATGTTTTTCCATCTGTTTGTGTCCTCCCTTATTTCGTTGATCAGTGGTTTGTAGTTCTCCGTAAAAAGATCTTTTACCTCCTTTGTTAGTTGCATTCCTAGGTATTTTAATTCTCTTCATAGCTATTAGGAATGGCAGTTCATTCTTGATTTGGCTCTTTGTTTTTCTGTTATTGGTGTATAGAAATGCTTGTGATTTCTGCACATTGATTTTGTATCCTGAGACTTTGCCAGAGTTGCTTATCAGCTTGTGGAGGTTTTGGGCTGAGACAATGGGGTCTTCTAAATATACGATCATGTCATCTGCATATAGGGACAATTTGACTTCCTTTTTTCCCCAATTGAATGCCCTTTATTTCTTTTTCTTGCCTAATTGCTCTGACTAGAACTTCCAATACTATATTGAATAGGAGTGGTAAGAGAGGGCATCCTTGTCTAGTGCCAGTTTTTAAAGGGAATGCTTCTAATTTTTGCCCATGCACTATGATACTGGCTGTGAGTTTCTAGTAAATAGCTTTTATTGTTTTGAGATATGTTCCATTGATACCTAGTTTACTGAGAGTTTTTAGCATAAAGGGCTGTTGAATTTGTTGAAGGCCTTCTCTGCATCTATTGAGATAACCATGTGGTTTTTGTCTTTGGTTCTGTTTATGTGGTGAATTACATTTATAGATTTGCATACGTTGAACCAGCCTTGCATCCCCAGGATGAAGCCTCCTTGATTGTGGTGGATTAGCTTTTTGATATGCTGTTGGATTTGGTTTGCCAGTATCTTACTGAAGATTTTTGCATCTATGTTCATCATGAGTATTGGCCTCTAGTTTTCTTTTTTAGTTGTGTCTCTGCCAGATTTTGGTATCAGGATGATGTTGGTCTCATAGAAAGAGTTAGGGAGGATTCCCTCTTTTGTATTGTTTGGAATAGTTTCAACAGGAATGGTACCAGTTCCTCTTTGTATGTCTGGTAGAATTCGGCTGTGAACTCATCTGGACCTGGACTGTTTTTGGTTGGTAGGCTATTAATTGCTGCCTCAACTACAGACCTTGTTATTGGTCTATTCAGGGTTCAACTTCTTTTTGGCTTAGTCTTGAGAGTGTGCAGGTGTCAAGGAATTTATCCATTTCTTGCAGATTTACTTGTTTATGTGCATAGAGTTGTTTGCAGTAATCTCTGATGGTAGTTTGTATTTCCGAGGACAGTGGTAATCTCCCCCTTTATCGTTTTGTATTGCATCTATTTGATTCTTCTCTCTCTTGTTTTTTATTAGTCTAGCTATCAGTCTGTCTATTTTGTTGATCTTTTCAAAAAAACAGCAACTAGATTTACTGATTTTTTGAAGGGTTTTTTGTGTCTCTGTCTCCTTCAGTTCTGCTCTGATCTTAGTTATTTCCTGTCTTCTGCTTGCTTTTGAGTTTTTTTTTTTATCTTGCTCCTCTAGCTCTTTCAATTTTGACAATAGAGCGTCAATTTTAGATCTTTCCTCTCTTCTCATTATTCTTTACCATTTATTGCTATAAATTTCCCTCTAGGCACTGCTTTAAATGTGTCCCATAGGGTCTGGTATGTTGTGTCTTCATTCTCATTGGTTTCAAAGAACATTTTTATTTCTGCCTTCATTTCACTGTTTATCCATTCATCATTCCAGAGCAAGTTGTTCAGTTTCCATGTGATTGCGTGGTTTTGAGTGCTTTTCTTAATGCTGAGTTCTAATTTGATTGTGCTTTGGTCTGAGAGACTATTTGTTATGATTTCCGTTCTTTTGCATTTGCTGAGGAGTGATTTACTTCCAATTATGTGGTCAATTTTGGAGTAAGTGCAATGTGGTCCTGAGAAGAATGTGTATTCTGTGCATTTGAGGTGGAGTGTCCTGGAAATGTCTGTTAGGTCTGCTTGGTCCAAATCTGCATTCAAGTCCTGGATATCCTTGTTGACTTTCTGTCTCATTGATCTGTCCAGTACTGTCAGTGGAGTGTTAAAGTCTCCCACTATTATTATGCGGGAGTCTAAGTCTCTTTGTAGATCGTTAAGAACTTGCTTTATGTATCTGGGTGCTCCTGCATTGGGTCCATAAATATTTAGGATAGTTAGCTCTTCTTGTTGCATTGATCCTTTTACCATTATATAATGCCCTTCTTTGTCTCTTTTGATCTTTGTTGGTTTAAAGTCCATTTTATTAGAGACTAGGAGTGCTACCCCCTGCTTTTTTTTTCTTTCTATTTGCTTGGTAAATCTTCTTCCATCCCTTTATTTTGAGTTTATATGAGTCTTTGCCTGGGAGATGGGTCTCCTGAATACTGCAAACCAATGGGTCTTGACTTTTTATCCAGTTTGCTAGTCTGTGTCTTTTGATTGGGGCTTTTAGCCCATTTACATTTAGGGTTAATATTGTTAGGTTTGAATTTGGTCCTTCCATTTTGTTACTGGCTGGTTGTTTTGTCCGTTAATTGATGCCTTCATTGCATCATTATTCTTTACCATTTGGTACATTTTTGCAGTGGCTGGTACTGGTTGTTCCTTTCCCTGTTTTTAGTACTTACTTCAGTAGCTCCTGTAAGGCAGGTCTTGTAGCGATGAATCTCTCAGCAATTGCTTGTCTGTAAAGGATTTTATTTCTCCTTCACTTACGAAGCTTAGTTTGGCCAGATATGAAATTCTGGGTTGAAAGTTCTTTTCTTTAAGGATGTTGAATATTGGCCCCTATTCCCTTCTAGCTTGCAGGGTTTCTGCCGAGAGATCCACTGTGAGTCTAATGGTCTTTCCTTTGTGGGTAACTCGACCTTTCTCTCTGGCTGCCCTTAGGATTTTTTCCTTCATTTCAACCCTGTTGAATCTGACAATTATGTGCCTTGGAGTTGCTCTTCTTGAGGAATATCTTTGTGGTGTTCTCTGTATTTCCTGGATTTGAATGTTGGCTTGCCTTGTTAGGTTGGGAAAGTTTTCTTGGATAATATCTTGAAGAGTGTTTTCCAACTTGGATTCATTCTCCCCCGTCACATTTAGGTACGCCGATCAAGCACAGATTACGTTTGTTCACATAATCCCATAGTTCTTGGAGGCTTTGTTCATTTCTTTTCACTCTTTTTTCTCTAATACTTGCCTTCTCATTTTATTTCATTGATTTGATCTTCTATCTCTGATATCCTTTCTTCTGCTTGATTAGTTCGGCTATTGAAACTTGTGTATGCTTTGCGAAGTTCTCGTGCTGTGTTTCTCAGCTCCATCAAGTCATTTATGTTCTTCTCTAAGCTGGTTATTCTAGTTAGCATTTCCCTAATCTTTTTTCAAGGTTCTTAGTTTCTTTGCATTGGGTTAGAACATGGTCTTTTAACTCAGTGAAGTTTGTTATTACCCACCTTCTGAAGCCTGCTTCTGTCAGTTCATCAGATTCATTCTCTGTCTTTTTTGTTCCCTTGATGGTGAGGAGTTGTGATCCCTGGGAGGAGAAGAGGTGTTCTGTTCTTTAATGGTTTCATCTTTTTTGCAGTGGTTTTTTCACATCTTCATGGATTTATCTCCCTTTGCTCTTTGAAGTTGATGATTTCAGGAGGAGTCTCTGAGTGGACTTTTTTTCTGTTGATGTTGGAGCTATATATTACTTTTTTGGCCTTTAGATGGTTTTTTGGCCCGTTGCTGGGCTCTCTCAGGTTCAGTCAGGTTGCTGGTGGGTGGTCCTTCCCTGGAGGTTGTTTGCAGGTGAGATTGGTCCTGCCTTCCCAATGGTCTCTCCTTCCCCCAGCTGGATCTTCCAGGTTGGGGTCAAGCTGGTGTATTTGCTGCCAAGCTGTCTAGTGAGGGCTTCTGTTTGAGTTCTGTGGAGGTGGGTCCTGCCAGGCCTTATGGTCTGTTTCCCTGCTTTCAACTCTGCCTGCCTCTGTGGGATGGTCCATCCCCTTGGCGCTGGCGTTAGTCCAAACTCCTGCCCAGGTCCCTGCGACAACTTGCCACGCCAGTAGCCACTGCTCAGATTTGCATCAGCTACCCACGGCACCCCACCGTCTGGCAAGGCTTTCATCGACCTTGGGTTGCAGGAAGGATGAGGTAAGCACAGGATCCGAATCGGAACACCTAGGGGGTTAAGTGCCCCGACCCTCCTAGCCGGCTGCACTTTTCAGGTGGGACGCCCCTCCCCCCCACTCCCCCACCCCCGTCTTGATTTGCCCCCCTGTGTGGCTCTCTCCCTGCGGCTCCTTCCCTGGGCCTATTTTCAGTGCCCTATCACTCCCACCAAAACAAACCCTGCACCTCTTTAGGAATTGTGAAGTCCTCTAGCCCTCTGCATCTCATTTGCTGGGAGCTGCATTCCAGTGCTGTCTTCTCCCAGCCATCTTGGCGCCCCCTTCTGAAGTTTTACATATATTTAATGAGATGATTTTATTAAGGTTTTCTTCATCCTTAGACTATAAGCCGCAGGAGGGCAGGAACCACGTGTGTTTACCACTGTTGTCTCAGTAGCTAGCATAGTAGATACATAATAAATAAGTGCTGAGTAAATGAGTTAAGTATCTACCATGACCAATTACTATATTTTTAAGTGATACAACATTTAGAGCAAGAATTAAATATAAATGACATATCATCTGATACAGTTCTCATTAAGTGTAATCACTGCTTATTCTTCAAAGCCAAGCAGAACATGTTCTTCTAACTCACTCTGGGCTTTTTTATTAGAATAATAAATTTTTAGAAATATTTAGGAGCACATTCAGAGGTGTCTTCAGCCTGTTTTCCACTTTCCTGTGGGTGTGTGTGTGTGTGTGTGTGTGTGTGTGTGTGTGTGTGTGTGTTTCTGTAGTAGGAAAGAGAGTATTTGAGTTGCCTGCTTAAATATTCTCAAGGGAAAGGCCTTGGTTGTCCTGCCAACCTCTCTGTTTGCTCTTTCCTCAAGTCAGAAGCAGAGACATAAGACCGTGAGGAAAAAGTGTGAAAGCACAACATATGCCTATATATCAGCAGTGTGCATACCAGTAACTGCGTTTTTCCAATTATTCGTTTTCCCAAAAGTAGGCTGAGGTGACATTCTAGAAACTTTTTCTCCCATAAGATGGCTTAAAATTCCCAGAGAAATAATATCTTCAGTAAACTCTTGAGTTCCCAGAGGTTATAACTAGGTCTCTGACTCTGCTTTCTTGATTTTAAATGTAAGGGTTTTTTTTTGCTGCAATTAAACAATATAATAACAAAGACAAAAAACAGAGACAAATAACAGAGACAAAAAGCAGTGATCAACTGTAACTCTGCCATGTTAGGAGTTTTATCTGATCTAAGAGTCAAGGGCTATTCCTGGTGTTGACGAAAGTGCCTTCTGCTACATCATCATTGCTTTTTATGATGAGTTTCAAGTTTGTAGTACTGAGGCTACAAGTTCATCACGTTTTCCACACGTGAATATACCTTCCTGTGTTGCTCCATCTTCCAGGGAAGCAAAGAAAAAATTCCATTAGGACTTGATAGGCCTGTAATTGCTCAATCTATCTGTGATTGCTCAGTCTTCCAGGGAAGCAAAGGAAAAATGTCATTAGGACTTGTTAGGCCTTGGATATGGCCTGTCAGCCTGTGCAGTACCTGAAATGCAAATTTCCAACTAGAAGAAAAAAGTTAACATCTAGAGTTTCATCCCAGCATCCTTCCAAAGGGCTCAGTATTTGGGAAACCAACAGCAAAAACAGTGCAAAAGTGCTGCTAGTCCAAGTGAGCGTAAATGCTTTCCTCAGGGCTTCCTGGAAGATCCTTCCAGACATCAAGGCTGAGCAGATAGAGGCCCACCTCAGCCCCAGTGATCACTCAACTATCTGCCTGGTGGGGACTTAGTACAAAATCTTTCCTCCAATTCCAAACATGTGCTTCATAGGCAGGGGCCTGGGAGATTCAGCAGCTTTTGTAAGGGGAAAAGGGGAAACTTGAGGCCAGACAATAATCGATATCCAGTCACCTTGGGAGCCAATGTATTTTTGAGAGAAAAAATGTGATAGTATCTTACTAGGAAACCTCCTAGGTTTTTCCTTCTCAGCAATCATACTAGAACAGTAAAACAAGAACAAACAAGAAAACAAAAATTCCTAAGATTAAAACAAATCTCCCCAACTACTCCCAGAGAACAAACACTGACATTTATCCGAAGTGGGCCTTTTTTTGCCCTACTCTCTGAGAACGTGATGGGATCTTTGAGTGGTGGTTTCTTTCTTTGAGAGGAGTCCTCACTCACATAAGTTACTGTTAAGTGCTCTGCCAATCTCTGAACCTGTAGCTCAGCATTAGGACAGGTGAAGAAAATTTAACTTTTTTTTTTTAGAATACTTACTATCTTTCCAGCATTCACATCTGCTATTTTACTTGTACCTCACAACTACCTGAACTAGAATGAAAGCCATGAGACACATATTTCTGTCTAGTTTTTCCATTGCCATATCCCTGGCATGTATAACAGTACCTGGCATGTAGAAGATACTCAATAAAAACACGAATAAATGCAAACATATTATTGTGGATACTATTCCTCCTGATTTTCAGTTAAAAAAAACTGAATCTCAAAGAAATTATGAAACACATTCAAAGTCACAGGTTTTGTAAGTAGCAGAGGGCTTTCTGGTACCAACTTTTATGCTCTTTCAATTCTGCCTTTCAAGGCTCATTGTTCAATTTCCCTATCCAAGAAAGTCTCTTTTTTCAGTGATTCTTTTCTTATCTTTCTGCATTCCTTTTTACAAGCTACACCACACTTGTAGCCAGTTTATTCTTTTCTTCCTCCTGTGCTTCTTCATCTGCACAAAGAGGGGAATAACCTCCACTCTGCCCACCCCCTTAGAGCTGTCATAAAAAGAGAGAGGTCTGAGCTGTAAAGGTGCTGTACTTACTGCTGAAAACATGAACTGCTCCTAAATGTGTGATTTTTTGTGTGTGTGGTCACCCATTGAGAGAAATGCTTGTTAGACCTCAGTGCCAAACCAAGGTTTCTCCTCTTGAATTACTGCTTTTGTTTCCTTTTGAAGACAATTTGATTCTTCTTGCTGATTCTTTTTCTGTCATCATTTGGTCGCTACAAATCTCACTGGTGGAACTTTACAATGTGTGCTTCTCCTCACCAAAATTGGTAGCCTTTTCCTGCAAATTCACATCCACTTGAATTCTCAGAATGTGGCCTTACTAAGACATAGGGTCTTTGCAAAATGTAATTAAACTAAGAAGAGGTCATACATGATTAGAGTGGGCTTTAATTCAATGGCTGGTGTTCTTATAAGAAACACAGAAACAGACAGAAACACAAAAAAAGAAGGCTGTATAACAACAGAGATGGAGACTGGGATGATGCAGCTTCCAGCCAAGGAATGCCTGGGATTGCCAGTGACCACCAGAGGTTAGGAAGAGGCAGAGCAGGATTCTTCACTAGAGACTTCAGAGGAAGCACAGCTTGGCTAGTATCTTGGTTTTGGACTTCTAGCCTCCAGAACTGTGACAGAATAAATTTAGGCCACTCCATTTGTGGTACTTTGATATGGCAGTTCTATAAATTTAAAACAGGGAGTCTGAAACATCATGTCATGCCAGAAAGCAAGGAATCTATAAAAAACCAGTAGGACATTTTCACATGAACTCAGGAACTAAGTTGAGGAGCTTCCCACTGACCAAAGATGAAACAGCTTGAACCACAATAACAATAACAATAAAAACAAAAATGAATTTAAACATGTTAAGTATGTTTAAGTCCATGATTTATAATAATACAGAATTGATCATTGATCATCTTTGGAGGATGCTCTAAACCCCATATATTATTTGAAAACTGGCAAAAGGAAATAATCAAGCATATTTTCTTTTTGGTAACAAATAGTAAATGAAGTGAAACTTCTCTATCATTCCTTCTTTGCTTTTATATAGAGCATCAACTTTTGTAACCCCTAAGGAATTAACAGATCTAAGTCATGATCAGCAGCAACTGCTGGCATCACAGAAAGAGAAATGGTCAGAACTTACATGCTTCCTGAAGGAAATACTCACCACCACCTATGAAATAGTCTGCACACACACACACACACACACACACACACACACACACACACACACTACACACACAAATGTGAATCTGATTAAGACTCTAGATTTACCTACCTATTTGCAGAAAACATAGTTAACAGAGAAACATGTTCATCATGATAAATGAAAAATGACATCATGAAGATGAATCAGCAACATTAAGACTCTGAGAAATCCTATGGGAATAAAAACTTTGGTTTCTTCAACAAATAATTGCAAGGAGAGGAAAACACTTAAAAGGGGTATTACCAGATCAAAAAGATATATTACTCATAGAAATTAATAACAATAAATGTCTCTTAATTGAACCTGATTCAAACAAGCTCTATCTATCATCTATCTATCTATCCATCTATCATCTATCTATCTAAAGAGACAATTCATGGACAGAATATTTAAAATTTTAAAATTATGATTCACATGTAGAGAAAATAAATTTATTGTAGGTATTTTTGTATTTCTTTTAGACATACTGAAATACCGATGTATGAAATTATGTCTGAATTTTCTTCAAAATAATCCATGGGGTGGTGGGTGGTAAATGAAACAAGGCTGGCCATGAGATGAGAATTTTTGAATCTGGGGGATGGTTACATAGGGGTTCATCATACCATTCTCTCTACTTCTCTCCATGTTTTAAATTTTTGTAATAAACAGTTAAAACTTATATTCCTACCACAGTCAGGATTGGCTTAGGAAAATAAGGTACAACAGAGGCTGCAGGAGAGTAGACATTGGGGAGGTCAACTATGAGAAGTCGGGTGCCTGGACAAACAGCTGGGCTGACATGGGAGTTGGGACTCAAGTACAGAACTTGCAACCTAGGGTCACTTGCCTAATCTTTTCCTCCTATGCTCATACATTTTTTTTTCCTGTACGTCTACTTACCACCCTTACTCCCAAGCTTTGTCTTTCCAAGCTATGTACCCAATAACCTACTGCCACTCACCAATCCTCCATTCACTACTCTGTTTCCTTCTCTTCTTCAATGTTTGAGTGCAAAGACATGAGGCAGTGGGTAGGCCTATATCTGCTCAAGAATGAACAAGTGGGCTTGGTTGTATTTAAGTGCTGCTGCGTTTCTAGAAGTCAGTATACCCCCTTACTGGCAAGTAGAGACTTCTAAATTTCCTCACAGTTCCTATCCCAGCTCTAAACATTCTGTTAATATTTCATCTATAATATTTTCAAATGTGACTTGGATAGTATAAAATAAATCTCTGGTTCATTTAGAAAACTGATGTTTTCCAACTTAACTGCATAACATTTCTGGTTGCTGCACTTTTTCCATCAAGTAAGGAGTAGCCCCTGTTCTCTGTTTCATGTGGATTATTTCCATAAATCCTCACACAGAAGGTTCTGTGGAATTCCAAGGCAATTTAATATTGGTTTAATTCAAACCAACCTGTAGACAAGAGTGAGTGAACTAAACTAACTGTGTTCTAATACCATTGCTTGGTTCATTTACATCACATACACAGTCTAAACCATTGTTGAGAGTAAATTTGCCTGGAGATAGCTTATTCAGAAATATTATAGAGGCAAAGGAAAGGAAAAGTCAGAATTAGCTCTTACTAAGTACTTTGAATGTACCAGGCATGATTGTGTTTATCATTACTCACATGCTTGATGTCATTTAGTATTACAAGGTTTACAGAAGAGCAAATCAGATGTAAAGCAATAAGCACAGAAGCTGGTTCATGGAAAATGTCAAAGTAGTGCTCTAAAACAAATAAATAAAATAAGCATAGTTTTTATTATTAACTCTGGAATAATTATCGTTACCCTAATTTTACAGATAAGAAAGCAGGGTCTCAGAGTCATGCACTAGCTCTCCTAAGATCACACAGCTAATAAGTAGTAGATCCAGGGCTTGAACCAAGTATAAAGTATATACTTGAATCAAAGTATAAAGGTTGTGAGTTCAACCAAAGGAATATATATATGAAGATATTAGTTAAAGCAACTGGGTTATGCAATTATGGGGAATGGCTAGACAAGCTGGATATGTGTAGGTCAGGAATGAACTCCTGGGCATAGGCTGATGCTGCTATCCACAGGAAAAGTGTTCTCTTCTTCAAGGAATCCTCAGCTCTACTCTTAAAGACATTTAACTCAATCAGGCTCACCCAGATTATCTAGGATAATCAACTGATTCTGAATCTTAATCACATCTATACAATACCTTCACAGCAATACCTAGATTCGTGTTTGATGGAATAATTGGGACTGCAGACTAGCCAAGTTAATATATCAGAAAACCATCACAAAGTTCTTTCCATTTTGCCTTCTAAATATAAATTTAGAGCAGGAAGTTACCTTGGGCCTTAGCAATTCTAACTTCCACAGTTTAGAGGAGAGAAAAATGAGGCTCAGAGATGTGGAATGGCTTGGCCAGGCTCACATATTTATCAGTGAAAGAGCTGGTACCAATGCCCAGGCCTCCTGGCCCTCAGCATGGGGCTCTTTCCATAACAGCAAATGCATGTGCTCACTCAACAAGGATTTGCTGTGTCCATACTGCACCTTGTGGGGCACAAGAGATATGACGTAGAGTATGATCAGTGCTGTAATAGGTGTGCATAGTGCACGGTAGAGGCACAAAGCAGGTCAATTCTACCTTGCAGAGGAATAGGGTCAGAAAGGGCCTCAGGATAGAAGTAAAGCTGAGATTTGGAAAATGTGCTGATACTGGCCAAGTGATCAGCGAGCAGAAAGCCATCACTGAAAGAGGAAACAATGGGAGCAGAGGCCTTAAATATGATTTGCTTGAGGTGAGAAGAGAAAGGTTTCACCACAAGGAAAGCACAGACCTTTTCACATTACAGTATAAGCAATAAACCAGCTGAGGATCACCCAGGCATGCTGCTCTGGGCCCTGCTGAACCCTGACTTTATCTTGAGAACCACTCTTGTGCACTAACATATATAAAAAGAGGTAAAACAGGTATCTCAGTTGTTAAATATAGCGAAAGATGGGGGACTCTGGCAACTCAGCTAGACTGAGTTCTGAAGCAAAATCACACCATTCTCTGGTGTTCATGATTAGGAAGAGCTGAACCTTCACCATAACAGGACACATCAACACTGTATCTCTGGGAATTTTTCTCTGCCTCAGGCATTGTCTGGGCCTCAGGCTGTAGTGGTTTAAGGATTGAAGGATCACTATTGTGTTCGATGGAATCCTTTTACCTGGTGGATAAGACATCCTCCATGATGTGGTAGAGTGATATTTGCAACCCTTTGACGAAGGGGGACAGTGAGGGCAGTCCTGGTGCAGCCAAAATGTGCAGAGAACAGTTCTTTGAAGCAACCAAACATCGTGAGTAAATTTAAGCTGGCTCTAATACTGCTTCTACATAGAAGACTGGATGGCAACAGGACCTTAGAGAGTTTGGAGAGGTGTACTCCCAGGAGCAGGACAAAAGGTGAGTGGGGACTCCTACATGGGAAATAACTCAGCATTTAAGTCCATCGTATACTAGCAGTGGGGCCTCTCTGAGCCTGCAAGGAAAATGAAACAATACAAAGCCCTGACTCACAGGGTTGCTGCCAGGGCTGTGGGAGGTAATGCAAGGATGAATTTCCAAATGGTATGTGGAAATATTTGCAAAATTTCAAAGTCATTGAAAATCTACACCACAGGTCAGACCCTAACTCCCCCACAGTTAAACATAGTAAGACATATATTAAGGAAATGTTCAAAAGGAGATTAAAGCTACCAAAAGTCTTCCCTGAACTCACCCCCCCCCCCAATTCCCCATACCAAATAAATTTGCTTCTCCAGCTAGGTAATCCCATAGCATCCCTATACATCATCAACATAACACTGACCAGACTTTTTAATATTTGCTGGCTAATTGTGGGCCTTCCCCGATGGACTATCAGTTCCATGAGGGGGAGGGTCCATATTTGTCTTGTTCCCTACTGCATTCCCAGATGCTAGAATAGGTTTAGCCCATGGTAAGTGCTCAATATTTGTCAAAGGAAAGAGGGTAGCGGGGGAGTGGGCAGCCCCAGGTGCTTTGCCTTGGTCTTCTGCACCCCTGACCTGACTTCCAGCCTAAGATTTGGGAAGAGCAGCCAAGGGAGCCAAAATCAAGTTGTGGAAGACACAGATCCAGCTTTGTGTCCAAGTCACCCAACAAGATCTATGGTCTGACTTCTGAATAATCTGGTCATTTATGGTCTGACTGGGGAAGAGGGTAAGGAAGAGAATGACTGGAACAGAGCCTCTCATGAGCAAGTTAAAAATGTTTGATATATTGATTACCTAAGTCCATCAGGCAGAGTCTAGGATAGCTGGAGCTCACAGGTTTGTCACCTCCAGCCAGAAGTGGCATCAAGTATTTATTCCAGAAGGCCAGGTAAATATTCTCACGTGTAACATAATATAGAGAAAAGTAAGTTGTGAAGCACTGTACTGGATGAATACAGATATGGTCCCTGGCCTACAGCACTACTAGTCCTCACTTAGGAGGAACTGGGCATTTGGAGGCCGATAAGGACTCTTCAATGGCAAAGCTAACTTGAGAAAATTGAGCTGCCCAGAAAAAAAAATCATGAGAGGAGAGGGCCCATGGGATCTGTCTGTGGTGCTGAATCAGCTCCCAGCAAGTTAAGCGCATCTCCTCTCTTCCTTGGCCCTGACTTCTGCTATTTTGATCTTTCCTCTTTCTGCTGGTCTTGGAACAGTGATGTTGACTTCATTATGCCACTACAACCAATCATGGAAAATTGATGTGTGACCCAGCCCAAATATCCACTGTGGCAGTAACATTCATCACATCTGAGGTACTCTCTACCCTCAGCCACTCAGGAATCTGCCCCGTCCCCAAGTTTCCTCCTCTGGACTGTATCTCCTGCAGGTTAATAGTTTAAAATTTGGTTACTAAAGGTTCAAGGGAAAAATAGCCAAGGGGATCACTGAGTTGGGTAAGGGAAGATCAGTTGTGCATGGAAAAATATGCCTTTCTGAACACTTGTCTGAGCTCTAAGGGAGGCAAACCAGTCATGTATGGAGTCTGCCAGTATTATTTAGGATAAGCTAGGTAATTCTGTGGCAACAAACAATACCAAAATTTTCTTGGAAGACTACAGTAAAAATTAAGTTCTTGCTCAAGCAGAGTCTTCTGCAAGACCAGATAGCTTCCCAGATAAAATTTCCTTCATATGTTGACTCCTCATTCAAGGCTATTTTGGTCTTACAGCACCTCCATATCAAAAAGTACTTCTGGAAGTTCTAGCTAGAGCAGTCAGGCAAGAGAAAGAAATAAAAGGCATCCAAATAGGAAAAGAAGAAGTTAAACTATCTCTCCTCACTGGTGATATGATTCTATGCCTAGAAAGCCCTAAAGACTCTGCCAGAGGCTTTTGTAACTGATAAAGGACTTTAATAAAGTTTTGGTATATAAAATCAATGTTCAAAACTCAGGAACATTTCTATACATGAATAACATTTAAGCTGAGAGCCAAATCAAGAACACGATCCTATTTATAATAGCCACACAAAAAAGGAAATACCCAGGAATACCTCTAGCCAAGGAAGCGAAAGATCTCTGCAAGAAAAAACTATAAAACACTGCTGAAAGAAATCATAGATGACACAAACAAATGGAAAAACATTCCATGCTCATGGACTGGAATAATCAGTATTATTAACGTGGCCATACCACTCAAAGCAATCTACAGACTCAATGTTATTCCTATCAAACTCTAAATTTCATTTTCCACAGAACTAGAAAAAACTATTCTAAAATTCATAAGGAACCAAAATAGTGCTCAAATAACCAAAGCAGTCCTAAGCAAAGAAAACAAAGCCCAAGGCATCACATTATCCAACTTCAAAATAACTAGAAGGCTACAGTTACCAAAACAGCATGGTATTGGTACAAAAACAGACACATAGACAACTGGAACAGAATAGAGAACCCAGAAGTAAAGCTGCGTACTTACAGCCATCCGATCTTTGACAAAGTCAACAAAAATAGGCAATGGGGAAATGACTCCCTGTTCAATAAATGGTGCTGTGATAGCTGTCTAGCCATCTGCAGAAGAATGAAATTGGATCCCTACCTTTCACTTACACAAAAATTAACTCGGGATGAATTAAATATTTAAGTGTTGGACTGTAAACTATAAGAATCCTAAAACAAAACCTGGGAAATACCAATCTGGACTTTGGCTTTGAGGAATAATTTATGACTAAGTCCTCAAAAGCAATTGCAACGACAAAAAATTGACAGGTGAGACCTAATTAAACAAAAGAGATTCTGTGCAGCAAAAGAAACTATTAAGAGAGTAAACTGCGACCTGTGGAATGGGAGAAAATATTTGCAAACTATGCATCTAACAAAGATCTAATATACAGAATGTATAAGACACTTAAGCAATTGAACAAACAAAAAACAAATTGCTCCATTACAAAACGGGCAAAACACATGGCCAGACACTTCTCAGAAGATACACAAGTGGCCAACAAACCTATGAAAAAAAGCTCATCATCACTAATCATCAGAGAAGTGCAAATTGAGACCACAATGAGATACCATCTCACACCAGTCAGAATAATTATTTTAAAAATAAAAAAATAGCAGATGCTGTCAAGGCTGCAGAGAAAGGTAATACCTACATTGTTGATGGGAATGTAAATTAGTTCAGCCACTGTGTATAGCAGGTTAGAGATTTCTGAAAGAACTGAAAACAGAACTATGATTTAACCCCGCAATCCCATACTGGGTATATACCCGAAGAAAAATCTTTCCAACAAAAAGATACATGCACATGTATACTCATTGCAGCACTATTCCCAATAACAAAGACATGGAATCAATCTAAGTGTCCGTCAATGGTGGATTAGATAAAGAAAGTGTGGTATATATGCACCAAAGAATACTACACAGCCATAAAAAATAATGAAATAATTTATTTTGCAGAAACATGAATGCAGCTGGAGGCCATTATCCTAAGTGAATTAATGCAGGAACAGAAAACCAAATACCACATGTTCTCACTTACAAGTGGGAGCTAAACATTAGGTACTCATAGACATAAAGATGGAAACAACAGACTCTGGGGACAACTAGAGGGGAAGGGAAAGGGGAGGGAAAGGTTGAAAAACTAACTATTGGGTACTGTGTTCATTACTTGGATGATGGGATTAATTGTACCGCAAATGTCAGCATCACACAATGAAAACCTGCACAAGTACCACCAAATCTAAAATAAAAGTTGAACTTTTTAAAGTGGTTCCATGGGTTGGAAGCTGTAGCAAGGAAAGAGGGAAAACTGGTGAGCCGACCACCAAGACTTAAGCGCTTGGTCCAAAAGCAACACACATTCCTTTTGTTCTCATTTTATTAGCCATATCTGGTCACATAAACATAGCCAACCTTAAGGGGGCAGGGAAGCACAGTCTTGTTTATGTGGATGTAGAGTAAAACCAGATATTGGCACCTATTGGCAGGGTCTACCACGTTGGCATTGGGCCTTTCCGTAATGAATTTGAGTCAGACATACCCTGTTTGAATCCGAGCCCTGCCACAAGCAGGGACAGATCACTCAATCTCACTAAGTTATTTTTTCTCTCTGTGTAAGATAGAGATGACAGCTGTTCCTGTTGATACACAAATGAGCTAATGTAATTGCAAGTGTTTTGAGAACTGTAAGCATTAGCTATAAATTGTTGAGATTATAAGAAGCCCTTGCAAAATTTAATAGAAGAAGGAGCTGAGGTTTCTAAAGAGAAGTGACAAAATACAAAAATAACCTCAGGGGAAATATTTCTAGCAGTTAGGACAAGAGAAGGGATTAATTTTTCATTTGGTTCTTAGTCATCACTGTCTTATATAGTTTTTTTATGTTCTCTTATTTATGAATTGTTGATTGACTTATCACATACACGTTTAAGGGACAATGAATTTTATCCCTCTTTTCTAAGTTTGGAATCAATTTAAAAATAGAAAGAAGTCAAGCAGAGGGAAAATAAAATGTAAATTTTGTTAGTAATAAAGCTGATATTGGAAAACATGGCATTAGTGTATGTAACAGTGGATTTCTTAACACTAAATACTAGAATTAGTGAGATAGATCCTCTCAAATCATTTCAATATAATGCAAGTGTGTTTAAAGAAATGTATGCAGAGAGCTACGGAAACACGGCAAATTACTTCTCAGCTCTGTGGTGCCAACCATAAAATAAGGATGGATTACAATGTAGGCCCACCATCCATGGCTGTGCAATAACGTACTGCACAACCCTAGAGGATGTTATAGCCTACTTGCTATTCCTCCTTCCCGCCAACAACAAATTGAGTAAAATGCAACTTGAATGACTGCACATAGAATAACTGCATATGAAGAATACACAACCTTTTGGTCATGTAAACCACTTTGAAGATCTAATGAAATGTACAGGGATAATACTATCTCTAGAAAGATGCACATGCTTAGTGCAGAATTTCTCAAATAGTTTCAGGGGTGACACAAAATGCCGAAAGCTCATCTCTGTAGAGCCAATTAATGATTGCTTCAGAAAATGATCCCCAAAACCCTTTATAGCTCTGATAGTCCATAATTCTGTATTGCATGGTTTGCCTGTCAACAATCTGGGGAAAATGTATGAAAGATAAACTTTAAAACACAATGCATGTATCAGCACAGAGCACAAATGGCCCAAGCCTAAAAAGCTCGGGTAGAAACCTGCGGTAGTTACTGGGATAGGCTTTTGACATTATGGATAGTTTCATTTCTCTCTCTTTTGACATTTAAAAATTGCTGTGTTATTTTCATAATGTTTCAAAAAAAAAAAAAAGGAAAGAGATAAACAACCCCTGTGGTTTCTGCACTGCTGACATTTCTCTGAGAAGAGACTTTGTTACTGCAGGGGAGGTAAGACTTCCATGACTTCCTGGCTTGCCATTTCAGTTGACTCTCACCTCAGAGTGCCATTCCCTGGCCTGGTTTTACTTCTGAAATCACGTTCAGAAGATAGTCAGACAAGCAGGGCTATGTGAGGGGCTGACTTTAAATGAGCTTTGAAATTTCCTTCCAAGATGTAGTGGACCCCATAAAGACACAGCTGGGTATATATTAAGCTTTTCAATTAATTTACTCTGTGAATGAAGGTATCTCTTTCCTCTCCATTCCCCCTCAGTTAATGTATCATGGGATGATAACACAATACCTCAAAGCAGGTTTTTTAAAGACTTCACTTTTACTCTGAAGAACATTCTCATCTTTTTGTGGGAAGCAGCTATGTTTTATTTTCCACGGATGTAGGAACACCGAGGAGGTAGCACAGAGGGCAGACAATCAGAGGCATGGGAAAATGGGAGAGATGAGAACGTGAACAGGGGACCGATATTCTCTCTCTGAAGAACTTCCATCTTCTGAGAGCTTCCAAAAAGTGAGAGGGCAGGATAAAAGCCACAGTAACCTGCTGGAAGACCTCCCAAGGAAATTAAAGTCTTCCAATCCTCGAGTAGGCTAAGCACACATTTTATATGTGTTTAATTGGTGCCTTCCATCATGTGAAATGGTTTAAATCCATTGTTCTTGGCCCAGCGTGGTGGCTCATGCCTACAATCCCAGCACTTTGGGAAGCTAAGGCAGGAGGATTGCTTGAGCCCAGGAATTTGAGACCAGCCTGGGAAAAATACTGAGACAATACCTTTACAAGAAATAAAAAGTTAGCAAGCATGGTGTTGCATGCCTGTAGTCTCAGCTACTTGGGAAGCTTAGGTTGGAAGATTGCTTGAGTCCAGGAATTGAGGCTGTAGTGAGTTGTGATCCCACTACTGCACTCCAGCCTGGGAGACAGAGTGAGATCCTGTTCCTGCCCCCATCACACACAAAAAATTCATTGTTCTCAAGCTTCAGGATCGTTGAGATGATTAAAATAGTTGGCCTCACCCCCAGAGTTTCTAATTCAGTAGATGTGGAATAAAGACCAATGGTTTGCACTTCTCACAAACTCCCAGAGAATGCTGTAGCTGCTGGTCCACAGACTACACTTTGAGAACCACTGGTTTGACTGTTTGAATTTCCTATTTTCTGTTTTCAGAATAAGAAAAACAGAATATGAACAGTATGTGCAGGGCAGTAGGGGATGCGGGAGAGGTAAGGAGAATCCAGCTTTTCTGGAATGTCAAGTAAAGAAGTCTGTACTTATCCTGAAGTCATAAGAAGTTACTGAATGGTCTTAAAAGAGTGAGTCACATGGCCTAAATTAAAATTTAAGAGATTATTCAAGAGGCAGTCATCTCTCCTTTTCCCATAGAAAGACACCAGAAAGATGTTAAGTGTTAGGTTTACCTCCAGGAACCCCAGGTGAAAAATGGATTGAAGATAATATACAGTCAAGAAAGGCGATGCCCATTAAGACATTGGGTGGAGGGCTGAGGTGGAGGAGGTAGTCAAAGGAGCAGCATGGTTCTAATACTGGTTTAAAGGATATAATGAAGATTCATTGTCTGGGCTCTAGGAACAGGCTATTGATTATATTCTGCATCAGCAAACCTTCAAATTTAAATCTCTGGCTTTTTCTCCATATAATACTCATTTATCATATACCATAAAAGAAAATATAGATGTAAACAAAAATACATAGCACATCAGACAGGTCATGGACATTATATAAATTATACCACAATGTTTACCATAAAGAAATTTTCTGGGCAGAAAAGGAGAAGGAATTACAAAGAGTGAAAGAGGAAGTTGTCCCATGTGGGATGGAAGCTGGGGTTATGACATTTCAAGATGGAAGGCATGTAGTGACAACATATATTTGCTGAGAAGTGAATGGATGCATGAATCCATAATTTAACGGTGTCAAAATCTATTGAAAACATTTAGAATGGAGCAAACCCAGTGGCTTTAAACGCTATGCATTCAATGGTTTTCAGATCATGAGAATTAACCCCACTGGATCTGTACCTTTTCATACTACAAATGGAGACTGTGCAGTTTATAACAAGACATTTTGAGAGGGCAGTCACATGTTTTTGTGAACAGAGAGAGAGAGAGCGGCTCTAGGAAAATGGCTCTATGTGAGAAGTTGTCCATGTCATCTTGTGTGGATGCTTGATTCTGATGGCCCTTGGAGAGCTTGGGTCCTCCTGATTATCTTATACGTGTCTCATGTAGATTCTCAGCTTTCCCTCAACTTTCAAATGATGGTCACTTCTGGGTTGAGGTTGGCACTACAGTACACAGAGTTCCCCTCCACCATCGGTCTCCAGCTGCCCTGATCCTGCCATGATGAAGCCTGAGACCTGGCCTAGGGCAGCACAGTGATTTTGAGAACCAGCAGATTTCAAATGTCTTTGCTGGTTCAAACAATGCCCAGTGATTTACCTTTGCCAATAATTCCTAACTTCTGGTAAGATTGTTTCTGGATGTTATGTTCATTTTATGGTTACAAATATCTTAAAAGCTGAGACTTAGCTTCCGACACAGTCTCCTCTGGCTCTGGTTCAGAACTCCCTGAATTGTCTCTTCATCACATCCTTTTGATGGATCACATTTGGGTCCCAAAAAGTGATTCCTGTGGTCAGTTTGGGCTTTAGAGTCCTATAAAATTCTAGATGAAACACAGGTTTTTTGCACTAGATTTTAATGTTTCACTGTTAACTGTGCACATGGGGTGCCTGGCTGCAATCCATGTCTCTTTCCTGAAGCCAAGCAGTTCATCTGAATTAAACTGCTAGAATCTGTAATGAGCTTCGAAGCAAATACTCTGTATCCTTAGTGGTTTCAGCTGTATAGATAGAAAAAAATTGTAGATAGAGCTAATCACACACACAAAAATCTGGTTTTGGCCATTGGTTTGGCACACTCAAATCCAAAGTTGGTTTCTTGATTTCCTCAGCTTTATTGAGGAGTAACTAACAAAAAGTATATATTATTATGTAACAACATGTTTTGAAATATGTACATTGTGAAATGCCTACATTGAGCTAATTAACATATGTATTATCTCATCTACTAAAAATTTTTGTGGTGAGAAAGAACATTAAAATCTACTCTTAGTGATTTTCTGGCTTTCTTCCTTCAACTTTTATTTTAAGGTCTGGGGTACATGTGCAGGATGTGCAGTTTTGTTACATGAGTAAACGTGTGCCATGATGGTTTACTGCACAGATCATCACATCACATAGGTATTAAGCCCAGCATTCCTTAGCTGTTCTTCCTGATGTTCTCCTTCCCTTCACCCCACCCCTCACAGGCCCCAGTGTGTATTGTTCCCTTCCCATGTATGCACGTGTTCTCATTGTTCAGCTCCCACTTACAAGTGAGAACATGCAGTGTTTGGTTTTCTGTTCCTCCTTTAGTTTGCTGAGGATAATGGCTTCCAGATCCATCCACATCCCTGCAAAGGACATGATTTCATTCCTTTTTATGGCTGCATAGTATTCTATGATGTATATACACCACATTTTCTTTATCCATTCTATCATTGATGGGCATTTGGGTCTATTCCATGTTTTTGCTATTGTGAATAGTGCTGCAATGAACACACACATGCATGTATTTTTATAATGATATTATTTCTATCCCTTTGGGTATGTACCCAGTAATGGGTTTGCTGGGTCAAATGATATTTCTGCCTCTACCTCTCTAAGGAATCACCACATATCTTCCACAATGGTTGAACTAATTTACATTCCCACCAACAGTGTAAAAGCATTCCTTTTTTTCCACAACCTCACCAGCATCTGTTGTTTCTGGACTTTCTAATTATCACCATTCTGACTGGCATGAGATGGTATCTCATTGTGGTTTTGATTTGCGTTTCTCTAATGATCAGTGATGTTGAGTTGTTTTTCATACGTTTGCTGGCTGCCTGAATGTCTTCTTTTGAGAAGTATCTGTTCATGTCCTTTGCCTACTTTTTAATGGGGTTGTTTTTCTTATAAATTTGTTTTAAGTTCCTTGTAAACTCTGGATAGTAGATCTTCATCAGATGGGTAGACTGCAAAAATGTTCTCCCATTCTGTGGGTTGTCTGTTCACTCTGATGATGGTTTCTTTTGCTGTGTAGAACCTCTTTAATTAGATCCCATTTGTCACTTTTAGTGCTTGTTGCAGTTGCTTTTGGTGTTTCATCAAATCTTTACCGGCGCCTATGTCATGAATGGTATTGCCTACATTTTCTTCTCGGGCTTTTATTGTTTTGGGTTTTACATTTAAGTCTTTAATTCATCTTTAGTTAATTTTTATCTAAGGTATAAGGGAGGGGTCCAGTTTCAATTTTCTGTATATGGCTAGCCAATTCTCCCAGCACCATTTATTAAATAGAGAATCTTTTTCCCATTGCTTGCTTTTGTCAGCTTTGTCAAAGATCAGATGGTTGTAGGTGTGCGGTCTTATTTTTGAGTTCTTATTCTATACCATTGGTCTTTGTGTCTGTTTTTGTACCATTACCATAATGTTTTGGTTAGTGTATGAAGTTGGGCACCATGATGCCTCCAGTTTTGTTCTTTCTGCTTAGGATTGTCTTGGCTATATAAGCTCTTTCTTGGTTCCATATGAATTTTCAAATAGTTTCTTCTAGTTCTGTGAAGAATGTAAATGGCAGTTTAATGGGAATACCATTGAATCTATAAATTACTTTTGAAAGTATGACCATTTTCATGATATTGATTCTTCTCATCCATGAGCATGGAATATTTTTCCATTTATTTGTGTCCTCTCTGATTTCCTTGAGCAATTTTCAATAATGCAATACATTGTTATTAATTGTGGTCACCATATTTTACAATTGATTTCTGAAACTTATTCCTTCTAACTGAAATTTTTTTCATCCCTTGAGCAACGTCTCCCCAACTCTCACCTGCTCGTAGCCCCACCATTCTACTTTCTGCTTCTATAAGTATGTCTTTTTAAAATTATACATATAAGTGGCATCACATGGTATTTACATTTCTGTACCTAGCTTATTTCACTTAGCATGATGTCTTCCAGATTTATCCATATTGTAACAAATGTTAGGATTTCCTTACTTTTGTAAGGCTTAGTAGTATTCCATTGTGTGTGTATATGTAATTGTCTTTATCTATTGATCCATTAAAGGACAATGGATTCCATATTTGTTAATTCCATACCTTAGCTATTGTGCATAATGCTGCAGTTAACATAAAGTGAAAATATCTGTTTGACATATTGATTTTATTTTTAGAATATATACCCAGTAGTAGGATTGCTGGATTATACAGTAGTTATATTTTTAATTTTTTAAGAAACTTCCAGACTGTTTTTCATAATGGCTGTATTAATTTACATTCCCACCAACAGTGTGCAAATATTCCCTTTTCTTCACATCCTCACCAACACTTGTTATCTTTTGTCTTTCTGATAATAGCCATTCTCACTGGTGTGAGGTAATATCTTATTGTGGTTTTAATTTCCATTTCCTTGATGATTAGTAATGACCATTTTTCATATACCTGTCAGCCATTTGTATGTCTTCTTTCATGAAATGTCCATTCAGGATGTTTCCTCATTTAAAAAAAATCACGTTATTTGTTTTCTTGCTCTTGAGTTGTTTGAATCCCTTATATGTTTTGGATATTAATCACTTGTCAGATATATGGCTTGCAAATATTTTTCCCATTCTGTATGTTGTCTCTTCACTCTGTTGATTTTTTTCCTTTGCTACTCAGAAGCTTTCTAGTTTGATATCATCTATCTGTCTATTGTCATTTTTGTGCCTATACTTTTGAAGTTAAATCCTAAAAATAGGACCAATGTCATGGAGCGCTCCTTTATGTTTTTCTCTAGTAGTTTTACAGTTACAAGTCTTATGTTTAAGTCTTTAATCCATCCTGATTGACTTTTTATGTGGTATGAGATGAGAGTCTAATTTTCTTCTTCATTATGTGGATATCCAGTTTTACTAACACCATTTATTGAAGAGACTGTCTTTTCCCCATTGTGAGTTCTTGCACCTTTGGCAAAAATGAGCTGACCATAAATGCATAGGTTTACTTCTGGGCTTTCTACTCTGTTCCATTGGTCTCTGTATCTGTCTTCACACCAGTACCATGCTGTGCTGATCACCATAACGTTCTAACATATTTTGGTCAGATAGTGTAATGCCTCCAGCTTTGTTCTTTTTATTTTGGCTATTCAGGATCTTTTGCATTTCCATATGAAATTTAGGATTGTGTTTTCTATTTCTGTGAAAAATGCCATTGGAATTTTTGATAAGGATTATATTGAATCTATAAATTACTTTGTGTAGTAAGGACACTTGACAATATTCTTCTAATTCATGAACATGGGGTATCTTTCCATTTATTTGAGTCATCTTCAATTTCTTTCATCAATGTTTTATAGTTTATAGGTCTTTTACTTTATTGATTAAATATATTCCTATTTCATTATTTTTCATGCTATTTTAAATAGGATTGTTTTAATTTCTTTTTTGAATAGTTTGTTTTTAGTATATAGAAACATAATTTTTATATGTTGATCTTGTAACCTGCAGTTATACTGAATATGCTTATTAGTTCTGTTTTTATGGAATCTTTAGGGTTTCTATTTATGATCATGTCATCTGCAAACAGACATCAGCGCTGTATCATGGAAGAGGATCTCGAAAGCCAGACTGACAAGCTTAGGCTCAGATCTAGTCCTAATTGCTTGTCTTTCTTGGGTCAGGTCAGACCCTTATGTTTCTCAAGCACCCTAGGCCACCTAGCAGAGTTCAAAGCAAAGAGTTGCTTCCCTGGCCCAGCAAATCCTCAGTTTCTTTGTCTGAGAAACAAGATGATTAGACTAGGGGAGTATTTTTCAAACTTGAAAGGTTTTGTTCATAAAAACAATTTAGACTTAGCATTAACATAAACATTTTTAGTTACATAATACATTTTTCACATCTGTTTGCTTATCTCTTTTCCCCTCAGTCTGTTCATGTTGCCATAATGAAAATACCAGAGACTGGGTGGTTTAAACAACAAACTTACTTTCTCACAGTTCTGGAAAAGGCTGGGAAGCCCAAAATCAAGGCACCAGGAGGTCCAGTGCTTGGTATCTGGTGAGGGGCCACTTCTTGGCTTGTAGAAAGCGCTCCGCCTTCTACCTTACTCGCATCATTTCATTCA
The DNA here is from genome assembly GCA_036589455.1 of Ateles fusciceps. Classification (NCBI taxonomy): domain Eukaryota; kingdom Metazoa; phylum Chordata; class Mammalia; order Primates; family Atelidae; genus Ateles; species Ateles fusciceps. The sequence goes on from JAZHEH010002496.1 coordinate 7,917,390, forward strand.
TTTCTCCCCGGCAGCCTAAAGGCAAGGTGTTATTCCAGTTTTACAATTGAGGACATAGAAGCTAAAAGACTTAACTAAACGTAAGCCTAGTAAGTGAACTGAGATTTAAACCCAGGTCTAGATTGAACCTAAAGTACCAATACCCATAATCCCTGCACAGGCTGCTTCTAATGGAATTTTCTACATCACAGGTGACCTCATCTCCTTCCCCCTTATTTTTTTTCATTCAGATTTACCATCATTTCCACTTTTCTTTTGGAGCTTCTTGCTGTGCCCTCACAAGGAAGGGAAGAGAGGGAGGAGAAAGAGAGAGAGAAATACATTTTATACATACCTATATTCCAAGTCTGCCATAGTACCTGGCACACAGTGTACATTCATACAATATTTGATGAATAAATGAATATACATATAAATGAGTAAAGGGATGGATGGATGGATAACTGGATGGATGGATGGATAAATAGATGGATGGGTAGATGGATGAATGGATGTCTAAAACTATCAGGACAGTTGCTGAAGATGTGGGAATAACCCATGAAGTGGTGCTAGATAACCTCTTACACCAAAAGACCATGAGAAGAGATAAAGACATGGAATATGAAGACCTTATTCCAAAAAAGCATAGATATGTCAGTGTCATGAAGCCATCAATGAATGTAGCAATATCTCAAACAGACCGCACTTAAAGTTTGTCTAGCCAACACATATTAATAAGCATCCATTATGTATATATGAATGCATGTTGTCACTGTGCTGGGAGCTCCAGAATCAGAAATGAGTAAGACACAGCTTGTATCCTTAAAAAATTTTTCATTATGAGGACAGACATATAAACAGAATTTTTACAATATAGTCAGTCTAAAACAGAATGTATCAATCAGTATAGGTCAGTTAATACAGTAACAAACAACCCAACACTTTCAATGCTTTTAATCAACAAAGCTTGGGCTACATGTCCATGGCCTTTACTCACATTAGTTTGATTCTAGGGTCCAGGCTGACATAGAAGCTGTTGCTGCTTGCTGTGGCAGAGTGATAGGGACCCTAGCACACTATTCATGAGCTCTTAAGGAGCATAGCACTTTCACTCATGTTTGCTTCATCAAAATCACGTGGCCATATTTAACTCCAAAGAGCTGGGAGGAATTTAACTCCAAGGGGGCAAAGGGAAAACTGGAAGCAGCTGGTGATATGCACGGATGTATAAACAAGCTGCACTGGGAGTACATGCAATGGCATTACTGTGAGTGGGCGGCTGGGGTTCTGTTCAAAGAGGAGCTGCCATTTGAACTGAGTCATGAAATCCTTACATTAGTCACGCTGATGCACAGGGTCTAGGAAGCCAGTCTACTGGGAGGCCAGTCACCTTCATGCTGTCTGGAGGTGCCCTAGGGGTCCCCATCATTGTGCAGTGTGCGGTGGCAAAACTCCATCTGCAGTATGTGTGGGGGTTTCAGCTTCACTGGAGACATTATAGTGATGCTTAAAATTACGAATGTTTTTTTCTTTCTTTCTTTTTAAATGGAGTTATGCTAATGTTGCCCAGGGTAGAGTACAGTGGTATGATCTTGGCTCACAGCAACCTCTGCCTCCCAGGTTCAAGCAATTCTCCTGCTTCAGCCTCCTAAGTGGCTGGGATTACAGGCATCCGCCACCATGCTAGGCTAATTTTTTTGTAATTTTAGTAGAGACGGGGTTTCACCATGTTGGCCAGGCTGGTCTTGAATTCCTGATGTCGGGTGATCCACCTGCCTTGGCCTCCCAAAGTGCTGGGATTACAGGCATGAGCCACTGCTAAATGAACACTTACTCTGTGTCCAGGGAAGTTTACTGAGGCAGAGTGGTTACCTGGGCAGTTCATTCACAAAGGACCACGAGTTTCAACTATGGTGTCATGTTCAAACACTTTATAAATAAAATCGCAAAGATTTCCTGAGAAGATATTCATCATTTTTGTGTCTAATTTCTAGACACAGAGTCATGAGGACCCTTGAATTAATACTTTCTAGAATTCCTATAATCTTGTATTATGTTTTTGTACTAAAAGTGGTAATTCACAAAAATGTACACATAAAGCTCTTCCCCCAGTTTATGTTATATTCTTGCTATCCATTTTCTATCTAAGAGCCTTAAAAAATGGGAAGTCTGCATCCCTCTTGGCCTGGGCAAGCTCTTGTAGGTACCAGACACTTTTCTTTCTAACTTCCTTGTATCATTTCATAATTTCCCCAGGCAACCTAGAGACACAGTATTATCTCAATTTTAACAAATTAGGAAAGGCTTAATTAAGCTTAAGCCTAATAAGTGGAGAAAGTGAGATTTGAATCCAGGTATAGCTTGATCTTAAAGCTCTGATACCTATAATCACTGTGTAGGCTGCTTCTGATGGAATTTTCCATATCTCAGGGTCACTCTTCCTCCTCGTTGCTTTTATTCAGCTGGGTTTACCAATATTCTCACCTTTCTCTTGGAGCTTCTGCTTCCAATTGCTCCTTCTGACCCAGACGGAGGTGGCAAGCTGGGGAGAAGCAAGCCCAGAGAGTCAGAATTTTGTCAAGCATAAAGTCAGGAAGGAATCCCACTGTTGCTCTAGAGTCTGATGGTTTCCATAGCAACAGAATCAATCAGTTAATCAACAATAAATTGTTGAGCATCTTCTGTAAACTTAGCTCAGTGTTGCAACTTAGGGGCAAGGAAGAGGGAAGAGGGTGGGAGCAGAGTAACGAAGAGGAAGGAGGCACAGGGCAAGCTGCGGGTTTGGGTATGGGTATGACTAGTTTCCTGCACCAAATCTGTGCGGAGAGGCCAGAAGTTGGCTGTGATTCAGAAAGGCAAATAGACATCATTCTGCGCTGCTGCTCAAAACTAAACCCCAGAGCCACTGTTGGTCGATCCACTGTGTTCAGGTTCTTTTACAGAAACTCTGGCAGCTCCTGAGTGTCAATAGAGGAGGAATTAGGGGCAGCCATAGAGTTACTTGAGCATGGGCTGAAGCTTTTGTTGTGAAACTGCATTTATTTAGAAAGAATACTGACTTTTACTTAAATTTAAATTTCAGATGGCTGGGACGTGGACGGGTCTGATTAGGCGAGACTAAGCTATGCCCTCCCTGTTCTTGACCATAAGTATTTTTTAAAGATCTCTTAAGCACATGTTATTTTGCCTTTTCAATGGGGATTTTATAAGCAGAACAAAGACTAAGGATAATTAAACATACTCTAAGGAATGGTGAATTTAATACGTTCGTAACAAAAATACATTGTAAAAATTGAAATCTACCAGCAGCCCTGATGGCATCTCCAGTTCCTTGTCACTAGGCAATAGATAAAATTCTCAGCCTGGAAGGCTAGGACCTGGCCTTCTGTTGCTCTCACTGGCCCACAGCAGTTCTTGGTGGCCCTGTCACTTCCTTTGTTCATAGATGTCATGCCAGTCATGGAGGCAGCTCTCTCCCTGTTAGCTTTAAGGGAGAGAGCCTTTGCCAACTGTATTTCCAGAGTGCTGGCTACTTCTGCTGCCTGCTTTAATGCAGATCCCTGTTTAAAGTCTGGAAATGAGGGGGCAGAAGAGTCAATTCTCAAGCCCCAACACCTATAGGAATCACCTTCAGAGCTTGTGGATAATTCAGATTTCTGGGCCTCACTGCCAAGATTCATTGAGTCAGAGGAGGGGTCAGGAATCTGCACTCTCCAAACGGCCCACACACGTATTTGGACTCTTGAAGCCTGTGGGACCACCTCTGGGAAACATTAGTGTGCATGGTGGTTGGGAGAATGAATTCTAGTCAAGGAAGTCTGTTTTCATCTCTCATACTTTGTCCTCTCAATTGTAAAATGGGGAGAAAACCACCTTCCCTTGGGAGGCCAAGTGCCACACCAGGCCCTGCAGCTAGTAAGTGGCAGAATAAGGCTTGTACTCAAGTTTGCTGGCCCTAAAGTTTCATTTATCCTCGATGCCAGAGTAGGTCTAGAAGCTGTAATATGAACCCTCCCCAGATCTCCAGCCACCTCAGGCCAAGTGGGGTGTCATGTCCATGAGGACAAAGAACATATGAGCAGTGCTCGGCACAGAGGATATTCTCAGAAAATGTGTGATGAATAGATGATCAGACAATAATTGCAGTGGCATCATTTGTGGAGTCCCTTCTCTGGACTGGACCCTCCACTAGTGCTTCTGAGTCCTGCCCTGGAAGTAGACCCCACTATCTATCCATGTAGTGACCACTCGTGTGACAGCTACCAGCTCTCCCCCTCCCTACGTCAGGACAAATTATGACATCCTTTGTCCAACTTCTTTCCCCCCTCTACTCTACCTGCCTACCGTGTCTCAGCACTCATCTTCCTCATCTGTAAAATGGGAATAGTTGACCCTCTTTTTCCTGCTATTGGAATACAAAATGAGATGACATCAGTGCTAGGACCAAGTGTATGTGTCTCACCAAAATATATGTTTGAAGCTGTAATCCCCAATGGGATAGTGTTTAGAGGTGGGACCTTTTGGGGGTAATTAGGTCATGAGGGTAGAGCCCTCATGAATGGGATGAGTGTCTTTTAAGAAGCAGCCAGGGAGTGAGCTAGCTTTTTCTCAGTCATGTGAGGATACTGTGAGAAGGCAAATCTCCACAAACCAGGAGGTGAGCCCTCACCAAGAACCAAATCTGCTAGCACTTTGATCTTGGACTTCCCAGCCTTCATACTATGAGGAATACATTTCTGTTGTTTAAGCCACCCTGTCTATAGTGTTCATGATCTAGCAGCCCAAACTGACGTAGACAACCAATACAAAGTGCCCCCTCCACCATAAAGGATGTTTCTGACCCCTGTGGCTCCCTTCCAAGTAAGGATGGTACATTAGTCCATTTTCACACTGTGATAAAGACATACCCAAGACCGGGAAGAAAGCAGGTTTAATTTGACTTACAGTCCAGCGTGGCTAGGGAGATCTCACAACCATGGCAGAAGGAAAAAGGCACTTCTTACGTGGCAGTGGCAAGAGACGATGAGGAAGAAGCAAAAGCGGAAAACACTGATAAACCCGTCAGTTCTCATGACTTATTCACTATCATGAGAATAGCACGGGAAAGACCGGCCCCCATGATTCACTTACCTCCCACTGGGTCCCTCTCACAACACGTAGGAATTCTGGGAGATACAATTCAAGTTGAGATTTGGGTGGGGACACAGCCAAACCCTATCAGGGAGCCAACCACAATGGCAGCAGTTAGCCTCAGTTCAGAGTAAGCTACAGTTGTGGGGGTGGGTGCACAGGGCCATCAGGGATGCCTAGCCTTTGGGTCAGGGTGGGCAGCCAAGATAGTCCAGTGGGTCACAGCTGGTGCTGTCTCATGGCTTCTGTGAACGTATGTGCCCTCTCAGAACACTGTCTTTTCTTAGAACTGGTAAAAGAAGCTAGAAATGTGTGCAGGGCACCAGGCCTCTAGCATGGCCTATAGTGGGGGGTGTCCTCAGGGATCCTCATTATTCTTTTGGTTCCCAAAAGCTCTACTAGGTCTTCCTAATAAACAGATGTCAGCAGATTCTGATTCTTCTGGAGCAACTTCCCCTTCTCCCAGCTGTCTTCTGCTGGGTCCCCCCTGGTTCAGCGCACAGGCAGGCAGTACAGCACAGGGCAGATATTCTGATATTGGTATGTTCCATAGTCACCAGGAAGGTGTGATAAATGCACATCCCCAGGCCCTACCCCAGAGGCCCTGACTCAGTGGGTCTGTGGAGAAGCCCAGGAATCTGCCTTTTTAACAAGCATGTCCACATGTTCTGATGTGAGCAGTCCTCTGGACATAGCACTGACATGACTTGGGTTTTGGAGTCAGGCTGGTCCAGGATTAGAGCCTGGCAGTGTGGTTTGGGCAGGTCATGGAGGCTCCCTTGCTTCTGTTTACTATTCTGGGGAGGGTGCCAACCTACTCATTATTAGCTGGTAAGGAGTAAACTAGTTATTTAGACTGCATGCTTTAGCAAAGCGCCTACTGCAGCAGGTGCTTAGTGAAGGAAGCTCTTTTCCTAGGGCCGGGAGACTTCCCACCTACCCCCTCGCTAGCCTTGGCCCTTGCTGCTTTTCACCAAGAGGACTCTAACTCTTCCCTGATGCACAGGCCACACGCACTCATCTTTCACACCTACGTGCCTGTGCTTGTGCAGGCCCCCTGCCTGGAATGCCACCATTGTCTTGGCTTCTTAATCTGTTAAATTAGAAGCCATGTTTCTAGCCTCAACCCAAAGGTAACCACTTCTGTGAAGTTTCCCGTCTCTGTGTTCCTAAGAAGTGTTCCAGTGGTATTGTGTATACCTCTTGAGAGCACTTAACAAATTGTACTGGATTTCCCCCCTTTATCCCCTTACTTCCAGGCCCGAGTTCAGTGTGCCTGTGAGCCTTCCAGGGTAGGGACTGGGTCTGACTCATCCCCAGTGTCTGTTACAGTGCTAGATATAGAGGTAAAGTACATGTTTGTTCAATAAATAAGTGAACAGATGATACTAAGCTGATTCTGCTACAAGAACCTCAGAGTCGTCACATTTCAAAGGTCATCCTGGCACGGCAGTTAAAAGCACAGGCTTTGGAATCCAAATTCTGCTTCTTCCCTTAAAAGCTGCTTGCTTTGGTCTGAATTAAGCTCTATAAATTTCATTTTCCACATTTGTACAACTGGGGTTGACAGTATCATCTCACACAGTGGTTATGGATATCAAAGGAGTCCATGTCTGAAAAGTATTTGGCACCGTGTCTGACATGTAAGAAAACTCCAACACCATAACACCTGTCAAGTGGCCTGGTCAAGCCATACAGATTTCAAGTGATTTTTATTATTTGCGTGTACTCTCCAAATTTTCCCCTATGAGCGCATGGGGGAGAATATCCAGGAAAATGTATACACCCATTGTTAAGTCCTGTGCACTGGAACTGACTCCTATGGACTTGGACTCTGGATTATCACAAGCCTAAGTTCTACAGGCACGTTTTGGAGACCGTCAACTGGATGCATTCCTATTGTCAGGTGACCAATAAAAACATGAAAATAGGCTGAGTGCAGTGGCTCACGCCTATAATCCCAGCACTTTGGGAGACCGAGGTGGGTGGATCACCTAAGATCAGGGGTTCCAGACCAGCTTGGCCAACATAGTGAAACCGCGTCTCTACTAAAAATTCAAAAATTAGCCTGGCATGGTGGCAGGTTCCTGTAATCCCAGCTACTTGGGAGACTGAGGCAGAAGAATCCCTTGAACCTGGAAGGTAGAGGTTGCAGTGAGCCAAGATCACGCCACTGCACTCCAGCCTGGGTGACGAGTGAAACTCCACCTCAAAAATAAATAAATAATAAAAACATGAAAATACACTAAAAAAATTACTGACAGTTCTGTAAGACAAAAAACAGATTCTAATAAAATAACCAGAACTAACACTAGACTTCACCTGTGCCAGGCATTGTAGCTGCTGACATCTGTTCCCCTCTTTTAACCCTCACAAGAGTCTTCTGAAGTAGGTGATATTATCACTAGTTCTTGATTGAATATTGTGTTGTAAGAAGATCCAGGAAGTTCCATAAGTTGTGTAGCAAAACTGCATCTGCTGGCCTTCAGAGCCTCTTTAAATCCACCTGAAAAAGAATTTCTCAAACCAGTGGCACTTGACTGAAATGTTACATGTTGATAGAAAAATGTGCTTAAATACGTGTTTGAAAATTATGATGCTCTTTGCCTTCTGAAACAATTCAGTCTTAAAATCATTAAGCAGGTGAGCAAGGCAGCTTGGTGCAGGGTATCAGACCTCAAGACAAGGGAAGAGGTGGACACTGGTGAAAACTGTGACTCCACTGGGCAGCCCAGACTGAGCTTGTGAAAGGCAACAATGCATGGAGGACCTTCACTCCATAGACAGTCACGCACTGCATAGCGATGACATTTTGGTTAAGGATGAACGCAGATATGACAGTGGCCTCCTAAGACTACAATACCTTATTTTTATTGTACCTTTTCTATGTTTAGAACTGATAGATGCACACATACTTAACACTGTGTTACAATTGCCTACAGAATTCAGTAACATGCCTTACAGGTGTGTAGCCCAGGAGCAATAGGCTGCATCATATGGTGTAGGTGTGTTATATTATCTAGGTTATAGTAAAGTTCTGCATGATGTTCACATGATGATGAAATTGAGTAAAGAAGCATCTCTCGGACTATGTCTATATTGTAAAGCAATGAATGACTATATTTCTATATTATCCGATTTTTGTTTGCAATGAATGTGTACTCATCAAGAGTGTGCATCATCTTTTAAAATTAAAGCTAAAACTAATAAATGACAAAAGAGAAAGAGGGAGTAGAAGATGAGAAGAGCGAGTGGCCTGTTTTGGGATTCACCTTCTGCCACCCAGCCAGGCAGGGCAGGATGATGAGCTGGCAGCTCTGGCCCGGGGACAGGAGTGCTGACTTGGGCAGAGCGTGCACCTCCTGCAGGGCCCACACAAGTTTGCGCAACAGGCCTGGGGGCTGGGGTTCCCCGGGGAAGCTTCTCCAGCCTCCGCTCCAAATGCTCAGGAGGTTCACACCCACAGGGTCCATCTGGCTGCTGCCCGTGCTGAGTCAAAGATGTTCTTGAGTCATTCTGAAAATGCCCAAGGCACCTTCACAACTCTGCCATCTTTGCTGCCACTCACCCAGTGACAAAACCTGGGGGTTGCGGGTAGGGCATCTCGCTGCTCTTGGAAGAGGTGGTTTTTCTCTGTTTTAGCAACGGCCTTTCCAGTATCCTTTCCCAGCTGAATTCGCCTCCATTGCATCCTGGGCAGCAGCTCCAAATGACGTCCTTTTCACTTAACTATTGTAAATGGGTTTCTATTCGAGATGAGATAAATAGCTACTATTTGTTGAGCTCCTGTTGAGTGCCAGGTACATTACTCTCACTGAATCCTCACAACAACCCTGAAAAGTAGACACTGGTACAGAGAAAAACATTTTAAGTGACTCACAGGGTCACCCCTTTTTTAAGTATTACAGCTAAGACTCCAAACCAGATTTTCTGATATCAAAGCTCAAACTGAGCTTTTTCAATATGCTTTCTGTAATGCCCCAATAGTTAGGGATTTTCTTGTCTTTCAAACATGTCTTATGATGTGAATAAAGAAAATGCTGCTAGACTTAAAAAAGATTGAGGGATTGAGTGTTTGTTATGTGCCAGCATTATGTTTAGTGCCTTTGTTTAATCGACTTCAGCCCTCATCAAAATCCATGACTTTGTGTCATAGACGACGGAACCTAGGCCCAGAGGAGTCAGGAACTCAGGTCACACAGGTCAGTGGGCAGCCTTAGGCCAGAACTCAGGCAGCTCGTCTTGAGAATCCATTCCCTTAATGTCCCTCACCCCAAAAGTAAAGGAACATCCTCACTGGAATGTGAAGACTTAATAAGCCAGTACACGTTGTTTAATGCCTGGCACATAGGCACTCAACAAATGCTAATTTCCTTCCTTCCTTCCATCTGGATTCCCAGGGATCTAGTGTGGGACACAAAGAAAGACGACGTAGACCCCAGAGGCACAGACCACTAGATTTTAGAGGTTGTGTACTCCAAGCCCCTCACGGGGCAAATGGCTCAGAGAAGTGAAATTATAGATGGAAACAAATATTTAGCCTTTCTTGGTTTTCCTCTCCCTTTTTGCCACCATCATTCCCAGGATACTCCATGAAGCCAGAGGCTTGCTGGGGTTTTCACCTTAATAGGCTCAATACCAGATAGTTGATGTTTGAAAAACCCTTTGTTAAATGAATGAATACCAATTTCACTCTGCAATCGAGTTTGAAGTCATGAAGGCCATTTCCTCATGGGAGCTTCCTATCTAGGGAAAAGCCAGCAACCCTTGGTTCCCTGCCCCAACCTGATCAACGCTGAGGAATGATTCAGTTGCTTGATTATGAACCCAGCTTCTCAGCTGATGTGCTACATAAAGACCATCCTTGGGCCAAGTGGGAGATGAATCACCTGGCACAGATTGCAGGCTTGGAGGCAGGCACACTACAGTGAAGGGAGCGCTAGGCTGGAAGCAAATAGGGTATGAATTTCTCCATTAGGCAGTGGGAGTCTATGACTTAGAAAGCTCATCTGATGGGAAAACTCTTTTGGAGGGACTCTACCATGTGCTTTTACTACATTTCTTTTTCTACTTCACAGGATAAAGAATGACTGAGCACTTAGTTTGCTCTCAGAGGGGTGAAACACTTCATCATCCACAATGACTTTCAGCTTCCATCCATCTCCCCCTCAGCTTGCTGTGCGCTCAACATGTTTCTAGACTGAGGTTGACGTGGGGGAGGTTGACAGATTATTTGCTCCTACTGTTAGGTCAAGTTGGCCAGAATCTCCTTAACCTCTGATGGTTCCTCTTAGTAATTTTCCATCCACTCACCCCCCACCCTGCTTCTTGGTTATAAGTTTCCATTTGCCTCTGCTGTATTCAGAGTTGAGCCCAATCTCTCCTGCTGTGAAATCCCATTGCAGTGGTTCCTATACCTATTGTGATGGTCCCGGATACAGTTTGCTGTCCAGTGCTTTAACAAGTGCGTTGAATAATTTTTCTTTAACAAAGACTACTGAGAAGGCACTAAGACGCCTGAATTTAACAGACTCTTGTAGCTTTTATGAGAACAGGAACAAGCAGCAAAACAAAACAAAAAAATAAACATCAATATTGACAAGTAAGGCAAGACAGTGTGGGCATTGGGGAAGTAGCCCAGTTCTTACTAGTTTATTTCAGATTCAAAAGCTTCAAAGGGAGGAGGTAGTTTGCATCACTGTGAGCAGGTGAGAAATGCATCCAGTTAACCAGTTCTGCTTAGAGGGCAACTTAATCTTTCAGAAAGGAGACAGAAGTCAAAGGAAGAGAATCCCAGGCCAAAAGAAAGACATTGAAAAGGACACAGGGACAGCAAAGAACACTTCATTAGGTGAGAAGAGACTTGCATAAAACAGTCTGGTCAGCCTACTCTGTCCAATATGGTAGCCACTAGCTACATGTGACTATTAAGCTGTTTAAATGATGCCAGTCTGAAATGAGATGTGCTCTAAGTAAAATATACACACCAAAATTTAAAAACTTAGAATAAAAATGTAAAATATCTCAATATTTTTATATTGATTACAAGTTGGATATATTAGGTTATCTATTGGATATCTTAGGTTAAAATATTAATAGCATTAATTTCACTCATTTATGTGGCTATTAGAAAATTTAAAGTTTCTTATACACGTCTCTTATATTCAACTGGACAGACTGTCTAGACCATCCTTATTCTTTTTCTAATGTTTACTCTTTTTTTTCTGCTCTCTTTGCCACAGGCATAGTTTTGGGTAATTCTCTTAAATGAAGCTTCTCTTATCTTATGGGTTACTCAGAAAGATGATAAGGAACTCCAAAAGCCTCTGTACTTAAAAACGTTTCCTTTGTAAGTTCTGATATTCAAAATGACCAAATGAGACAAACCTCTTTATGGGTCTCTTTACCTCTGAAATTACCATGAGAACATTTCCTTTTAATTCCTGAACCTTCCATGAAAGCTTGGGTTTTATTATTGGAGTCTTTGCTTCCTGTAATGTGAATTTCATTTCTGGGAATTTGGAAGTGATTTTTTTGGTAACACCTTGGTTTCGCTTTCCGTTTCCTTGTGTCTGAGAAAAGGCACATTGCAATACTGGAACAGGGCTCTCGGGGTGATCCATATTGAGTTTTCCTCATTCATGGGCTTGACGTGCTTCTCCTTCCCCTGAGGGGTTTCCCCAGCCTTGAGCGTACTACAGAGGAGCATTTGGGCCCTTTTCTTTCCATTCACCTTTCAAGGAGGGGAATTCAGAACACTGGCGTTATAGGAGGGGGGGAAAGAGGTAGGATCTGATGGGCAAATTATCTCAACTCTGCAGTTTAGTTACTGCAGTTAGGTTTTATCAAGGGGGACACAGGTTGATAGCCTCCAGCTCGGCTTCTCTCCATCCTCCCCTGCTCTCAGCACTGGATGGTGGTAGGATGGGGATGTGGGGTGGAGGAATACTTTGTAAACATCTTCCCTGGGTGGACACAAATTATGAAAAGGCATCACTATTCTTACTACAATGGCATTAAGTATCCCAGATCAATAACACACCCAACTACAGAGTTCAAATGAAGGTGGTGAATGTTAGAATTCTTAGAAAAGTGAGGCTACTTCGAGTAAATTAGCATGTGTACAGATGGGAGAAACCACCACCAAGAAAAGCTCCTTAGAAGTGCTTTAAAAAGCCTTCAAGTTAAGCCCTCAATCACTAAAATGGGAGAAGGAAATAGAGGATGAGCTGTACTTCGCCATTTTGAATTGGGGGCAAAGTAGGAGGAGTTGTGATAGAGGTAGATAAGGCCTGGGAGAAGAATTCACTTCTAACCTGATACTGTTATCCACTATGGACATGTTTAGAAGGCGTTCATGAGGGCCGATGGGGGTCTAAATAATCCCTCAGCACATGGGCATCAGGCTGTGTGCCAGGTTCTGGGAGCACAGGAATGCGGAAGGCACCACTAGCCTCAAGGGCCTCCAAAACAGGGGAGACAGACCAAACCATCAAGGTAGTGCAGAATGCTAAGCACTGAAGCCAGGAGCAATGGCAAGAATGAGCACAGAGGGCATCTAAGTCAGGACAAGGGGGAGGGGCAGGTCACTCGTACTTCCTGCTGGGGAGATTGGAGCTGACTTCTGAATAGAAGGTGTGAGGCGGGTGAGGACAGCCAGCATCTGAGAAAGCAGAGATGCCTTTAAGAAACAGTGCAGGAGGCTATGTCAGAGATGAGAGTAGTGGGTGTGTGATGATCTTGAAGAGGTGGGGCCTTGTATGGTCTAAGAAACAAGGTTGTTCTTTGTCCTGAGATCTACAGAGTCTGGAGGGATTTAAAAGTGGTGATGGTGGGATGGTAGGGTGGGTTTGCATGATCATAGCTGCATTCTAGAAAGTTCACAGACAGGAAATATGTTAGCTGGGTTAGATACAGTAAGACCTCAGGAATTCAGGAGAGACAAGGGCCTGGGAACAGAGGCCAGCCTCTGAAGGGGTAAAAGCTACAGGTCTCTAAGACAGAGAGGGTAGGATTTAGGTTATCTGCAGACAGAGCATAAGGTGGTCCCATGACTCCCACTTGGAGTGTGGGCAGGACCTGTGACTTGATTGTAGCCAAGATAATATGGCAAACATGGAGGGTTTTAGCAGATGTGATTAAGGTCCCAAATTAGTTGATTCTGAGTTTGGCAAAATGAATCCTGCCAACAACCTGAGGCAGCTTTGAAGCAGCTCCTTCCCCAGCTAAGTTTCCGGATGAGAACACAACCTTCCACATCTGGGTTGCAGCACTATGAATCCCTGAGCACAGGACCCAGTTGTACTATGTCCAGATTACTGACCCAGCAAACTGCAAGATGATTAATGTGTATTGCTTTAAACTGCTAAGTTTGCAATGATCTGTTATGGAGCAATAGAAAACTAATACAACATCCAAGGTCCTGGGGCTGCCACCCCGAGAACTGCTGGTGAGCAAGATAGTCAAAGCTAGCACTTAGAATTTCCTGTATTTGTGTTACGCAAGGAATGGCACTAAAATTTCACATGGCTCTGATTACCCACAATAGTAAGCTGTGCTAATTGACCATTGTACAAGAATCCTCCTCTTGAGAGAGGTGAGCAGGCGAACCATGTTTAGCAGCACATGGTTGCTAATGTTTTTTTCCCAAGCCCAGGCAAACAATCCTCTATCAGAAAGCATGTTATTTGTGCTTTAGAAATTCCACAATCTGTGGGCCCTTAATCAAGGGCTTTCTTCCTTTAGTTACTGCCAGCTGGATTTTATAGCAAGTAGCATGAAGCCTACTGAATTTTATGTTTCCAGCAGAGAGGAATGAGCCTCAAGACATTTTGGGATGCATCTCCAATTACATCTTCCATGAAATGACTCTCTTGAAAAGGAAGGCAAGAAATATTAAGACATTTTTCATTACTTACACAGTTTTATTTAGGTGGATACAACAGTGAAGAACTCAAACATGGTTTGACCTTTACAGACACAGCAGCCTGGATTTTCAACCTTTCATACCTCTTTAAATGAAAGTCAGCAGGCTCAAAACGCAGAGGTTGGCTAAGTGACTTCTTGGAAATATAAAATATAATAGTGATAACCACCAAGGGCGTTCAAGATTCTTGTGTTCTTGTAAGGATCCTTTCCTAACACCATGATTTGGTCTCATCTTTGTGGAAATGAAACCAAGATGGTCTTAATTTGTAAAGTCATTCTTTATCTGTCGGCACTCTTCTTACAAAGGATGCAGCAAAAAGAACCCATTTTTCTCTCCAAGTTTTGAAGAAATGTAGTCATTAAAAAGAATTTAAGTTATGCCTAGAGCACTACTTTACAGAATACCATTAAATTGTAGTTATGTGCTTTTAAAAAGCCAACTTGTAAAGAGGAGCTGATGGTTTCAGTTTTTGTAGGGAACACTTGTAACACTGCACAGTTCTACAAGGGTTTTCTCTTGTGGTGAGCAGTGAAAAAAACCACTCAAGTCGTGAGAAACTTTTATAGCTTTCAGGAACCTGAAAAACAATTGCTGATTCAATTTCATGCTTTAGTGACAATGTATTTTTACAGCTAAAGAGGAGCCCAGAAACATAATACATTTCCTTTAAAGCAAGCAGAAAAACTAACCACAAATTAATATCTATTGTATTCCACATGACACAATATCATCTTTGTCCATAGTTTTAAATGGTTTCACTTTTCTTGTGAAAAATAGGGCCAAAATGCCAATGACCTCCCAGAAGGGGCCATTTCTCTCCATCCCCTCAGATAAAACCTCAATTACTGGTAATTGTACATTTCCATCAACATCCCCTTTTAAGAGGCTTATTATGCGGAATTACTGAGACCAGGAGCTTTAAATTTCCCTAATCATTGAGAGGCAATCTTGAACTTGTATTGAACCTGGAAAGTGGTCAGGACCCACTCCATAATGAGAAGCTAAGGACTGTCACTACATAAGGTAGAAACCTATTCATTTTCAGAAATATTTCTATGAGTCTCCCCTGCTTTCTCCTTTCTAAAATCAAATCACAGCTGTCAACAAACTAGGATTTATTCTAAGAATCTGTCCATTCATTTTAACAAACATTTACAGAATGCCTCATCTGGGCCAGTTTCTGTTTTAAGCACTTGCAATACAGCAGTGCATAAAAATTCTCACCCTCACAAACCTTTGATGGACCCAGGACTGACAATAAGCAAAATGAACCAAACATGAGCACATTTTAAAAAGGTGTCAAAAAAATCCACCTCTATAGCTGAGCTAATTGTCATAGGCACAAAGGTGGCAGTGCCCTGCTGCCCTGACCTGAGCTCACTCGAGCTCACTCTTGGACATGCAGTTCCCACAAATGAAACATAAACATGCAAACCAGACCCACTGTACAGGTGGAAGTTTCCAGCTTTCTCACAGTACAACTGTAAGGTAGGACACAGCATTTTATAGTGTTATGTCTTGCTCCCCCACATTCCAGAGGCGAAACAGGAACAATTACTTGAACCTGGAGGAACATAACGCCTTGTGGCCAGAGAGGACAGCAGTTCATGCTGCTGCCTGGTCTTTCCAGGCCTGCTGCTGTCCAAGCTTCTGCTGACCTTGTGAAGTCTGACTCTAGAAAGGCAGGCAGGTACTCAAAAGGTACAGTTCACCCAGAAGAAGGTAAATGTGACTGAACTAAGCAAACGTATAGCTGAGTTTGCTACAGTGTTGGGGGGAAGTAGCTTTCACGAAGGCAAAGGGAGCCCCATTCTGTGCTGTGTAGCTTGCTCTTCAGCCATTGGAGTGCATGGACTATAATGACTGCCTATGGTGCTCTGAAAATGTTGGCTGTAGCTTGAGGAGAGGGTCTATAGCTTTAAAAATATCTGCAAGGGGGTTGTAACCCCTCGAAGTTTAAGAACCTCTATGTTGGAGGTCTCTGCCCATCCCTTCGCAAAGACGTGTTGGAACGCTGCTTTCAGAGTGCTCGGTCACTCCCAGCTGCAACACTGTTGTTTCCAGCCTGGTTCAGCGGCTTCCTGGCAGCTTACTAGACAGACGTGAGCCAGAAACAAAATCAGCAACCCTGGAGTGGTCATTTAGGATCTGTTTGTCCCCTTTTACAAAGCTATGAGTGCTTTATAAAAGCATTTCTTCTAGGAAACTGGCTCCTAAAAAGTCATCCTCCAAGCCAGCAGCTCACAGCAGATGGATGAGTTTCCCCTGTCCTAATAATACTTCTGTCCAAGCTGAAATGTATCCCCAGGCCTCCACACCAGCCTTCTGGGGCCCTGACAGTTGTTCACCAGTAGCTCCACATCCTCCACAGGCTTGTTCTCTCATCCCTGTGAGGGGGAGGTCCAAAGGGCAACTGGACCCCTTACTATTCAAAATCACTGTGACTATTTTGCGCAAAATTCAACCTAGAGGATTTGCAGCTAAAGAACCTTAAGGTGGTCATCTGCTTTTGGGAAAAATGACAACTATATTCTCAAAACTAGCAGTTAAACTATGGGAGAGAAAAAAATAATGCAGCCTTTCCCAAGAACACAGAGCATTTGTTAGGAGTTTTCTGGCATAGCCTTTAATGTGGCTATACTTTCTCCTCTTCGGCACCGGGCCCATGTCTCTGCTGCCTTTTATTGTACTAAAGTCCTCAAGGATGGGACTTGCCTATACATATCTGTACATCCAACCTGGTACTGGTGCCTGGGACATCACAGACCCTACTGGAGCTCAGAGAGTGGGAATGGGAAAATGTACCAAAAAAGAGGTCAAGGACCCCAATTACACAAACTCTGAATTAAAAGATTTCACATAGTAGGGCTTGGAGACTGCCTGGTCTCCTAAAATATCAATTTTTACCATTTCAAAATACAAATTAAGGATAGTCTACAGAAAAGATGAAGCTCTCTGGAAAAAAATTACATTAGAAAAATATATCTCAAAAATCTTTTTAAATTTTGAAAAGAAACCAGTGTAGAGACTTGTGATGGAACATCATCTCAGATATGGCAATACAATAATTTGGCAAATTCAGTTATTTAGGTCACTGCTAAGTCACAGTATAATTCAACAGTAATAAATATCATGTAACAGAATAATGTAAAGCACTGGTTGCTACTTTGATACGTATCATTAGCTTTCCATTTCAGAAACTATCATAGAAGCACAAATAAAATCTGCTTTTCTGAATATTCTGAAAGGCAGACAGCAGCTTATATAACTTCCGTTCTTCAGAAAACAGTAATTAGATTATGTAAACAAGTGTCCGTAAGAGCCAAAAGTAAACTTGGAGGTTCCTGAGGATTACTCAGCTGATGCAATGTGCTAACTTTCTAAGAAAAAACCTGGAAGGTCCACAGGTGTCAAAGATTTTGTGTGTGTAAAATGTGAACATAGGATCTATTTACATAGTGGAATTGGGAACAGTTTTTAACATGTTCTGAATCGGCTTTACATGTTTAAGAAATAAGCCTACATTTGTCGTATCCAACCGTTTGTAATGTTTATGCTACAATTCTCTACCAGTGCCAGACTTTTCTTCCCAAATGGTCTCGATTCTGACACTGTATGAACTAAAATGAATTTCTTCAAAGCTGTGCTTAAATATAAACTGCTAAGTTTTTCTGGCTCCAAGCACACCATATGGAGCATGCTAATGTCCCTTACATGCCCCGATCACATTTAGGCAAAGTGTTCTTCACTTTAAACAATCCTGTGTTCCATTATTAAGTAAAAGCCTGTTTCAAATGCCTTTGATAACAGAGAAACATCTTGTAGACAAACTCGTTGAAAGTGACTGAATTAATGTCTTCTGTGATATCAGAGATCCCCACTGGGCTCTTTTGGAAGCATTCTTTCCTGAATTGAAGTCGCTGTGAATATCCTTTAGATTTCATCTTGTTAACTCAGTTTTCAGACAGAGCAGCACTTGGACCTGCTGCCCTTCAAGGCACAGTGCGACAAATAGTGGTTTGGGACTTCCATCAGCCAAGGTTGACAACTAACACTGTAAAGAGAGCTCGAGTCTGCGCCAAGGCACTGGACTTACACCTAACTTAGGACACAGGTCGACCTATGCGTCATTAGTTAGCCAGTGAATGCTTTCCTGGTCTGACAATCCTTAAGGGCACATAAGAAACTCATGTTAAATTATATCCATACATATTCCATGAAAACAAAACAAATCTCCTTAAGTGCTTGTTTTCCAGTAGCTCTGGGTCTTATCTCACCACAGGTACAGAAAGGTATTGCTCCAAAGCTCTGACAGGGCTACTGCTCTTGATTAATTGTTCACGTCTTTCTGCTTTTCATTTGATGAGGACTGACTTACACATAGTTACTTGCTGCGGTTTACTAATCTCTGAGGTGCTTCCTCTGGGAAGTTCATAAACCATTCTTCCAAACTTGACAGGTCTACCTCTTCTATGGGCCTCTCCACCAAGAACCATTTATTGCAAACCTGCTGTGAAACCAACAGGGATGCTTTTGCCAAATTAAATCCCATGTCACAGAAGTCACAGATTTACAATTCAAGTAAGATAATCATCAGCAAGAAGAATCCAGAAGTCTCTGTCGGGCATTCTTCTCTCCATTATTTGCTTTAGTTTCACTGTCTATGTTCATATCTGTCAAAATTGAAAACAAATATTTATGACAGGAATATAACAGGAATTATCAATACTAATCAACTTCTCTTCTTCTAATCAACTTCTCTTCTCCAAAAATTTCTCTCACAATCTATACCATGTTTTGCTTCTTAGCCTAACTTTCGTAGCACAGTGAAGTTAGGACAAGAAAACAATAAACTTTCAGTCCCCTTTGAAAGAGAAAGTCAGAGAGTAATAGAGAAGGGGATCAGAGGTACAGGAGGAAAGCCAGTAAGATAATAAGATAAGACAAAAATATGTAAGAAAGAGTGCTGAGCAAGAGAGAAACACCACAAAAAGCACAGAAGTTGTCCTTCTGTGGAAATGTGGAGCAGCACCAATTCTTTTCCTCTCTCTCCTCGTACTGAGCGGTTCCCCCTTGGTGTTAAGTTTTTGTTTTTTTTTTTTTTTTTTTGAGATGGAGTTTCACTCTTGTTACCCAAGCTGGAGTGCAATGGCGCGATCTCGGCTCACCACAACCTCCGCCTCTTGAGTTCAAGCAATTCTCCTACCTCACCCTCCCGAGTAGCTGGGACTACAGGTGCGCCCCACCAGGTGCAGCTTATTTGTGTATTTTTAGTAGAGACGGGGTTTCACCTTGTTGACCAGGATGGTCTTGATCTCTTGACCTCATGATCCACCGCGCCCGGCCAGTATTAAGGTTTTTAATGCTTAGAAATAGTGTAAAGGATGGGCAGGGTAAAGACTGTCAATATTCTCACAAGGCTGCTGCAAAGGCTCTTGGTGGGCTCCTGCAGCCTCTGCCAAGAGCAAACCCTACCTTTGAGCTCTGCTGTCTCGTTCCCCTGCTCCTCTCTCTTCGTCTCCGCAGACATGGGAGTTCTGCCATCAAGAACATCCATCTTGATCATGCCAAGGTTTGTCAGGAGTAGCATTGGGTCAATCCCCTGACCACTGGTCTTAATATTCTCCAGTACCTTAAGACACTTGTACGACTTGACCTCACTTATATTTTCCTCCAAGAAGAGATTGTAGAGGCTCAAATCGTTGTACCCTTCAGATATGAAATGCAGAACATCAAAAGTAGGCAGGATTTCGTATACTTTGAGAACATCTGTCTTTTGTCGGAATGGAACAAACAGTGTGTACACAACCACAGGAGCCAGCAGGACATAAACCACAAAATTAATGAAACTGAGCAACTGGAAGATGCCCACGGCTATGAGTTTGCACTGAAACTGATCAGGCACGGTGCTGTCGTTTCTCAGGATCCCTGATTTGATGCTGCAAACAAACTCATCTGAGAGTGAGGAGAGGCTGAAGTAATAGCCCAGGTAGATACACGCTAAGAGTATAATGGTGAGTGTCAGCAGCCGGCAGCTAATATACTTGATGATTAAAGTATTTGAAGTTTTCTTTGTCTTCAAGTATTGCTCCACAATTGGGTATTTGAAGTGGCTTTCAGATATCTCCCAGAAACTAAAAAATAAAGGAAACAAAAACACTCACCAAGACCATGAAATATTAAAGGCAGAAACACATTAGACAATGTCACACTAAAGATTTCAAACACCCATACTTCTCTACCTAAAATCAGTTTAAAAGGGGGAGGAAGAAAAGGAATAATAAGACTTTTCCCCTTAATATAAGGCCTAGTTAGTTCAACGAGTTAATACTTGGAAATTTTTAGAATGATGCCTGGTACCTGGTAAATGCTAAATACGTGTAAACATATGCCTCTTACAAGGAGGGGTGGGGCCAGTTCAGGGGGTATGGTAACAAACTATGGGGTCTAAGGGGCATGATTCAGGTCCCAGCACTCCCACTTACAGCTACAGGAGAGTGTTTTTATCCAGAATAAAAGGGGAGGGGAGGTTAATAAGTGCACCTAGCAATGTTGATCTGAGGGCTGAAGGAGATAATGTACTTAATAAGTGTATGGGATATATTAAACATTCAAAAATGATGGCTCTTAATAAATATTATTATTCCAATTATTCAATAACAAGAACCAAAGAATGTGAAAAGGCATGACTCATCTGCCTTGAAATCCTCTGTGCATCTCCATTTAGGAGTTAAATAGATTAAAGCAAGCAAGCTTCATGTAGTATCTCAATCTATTACCCCTACAAGAACTGCATTTTTAAAATGAGATGGTAACGTTTTACTCATCAAGAGAAGGAGTCTGGACAGAAGGACAAACAAATGGGTGGGGGAGAGTGGACATCCCTGGAGCCTACAGGCTGTCACTAGGTGCATGACGTCCCCCCCTGCCTCCACTCCTGCCCCGCCTCCTAGCAATGAGAACTCTGGGCCCAGACTGGCAGTAGAAGGGCAGAGAATTTGTCCTACAAAACCTGATGAGCTGCCTGCTGGGGCTAAGTTACCTTTGCCCTAAGTTCTCAGTAACAACTGGAACTGAGCAGGCTCCGTCTCTCAGGTCAAGGTCACGCACACTCTTTGCAGCCTTAATTGCACGGTTGTAAACTTTGTCAAGTTCTTCCATGATAAACTTTAAGTCTGAGCAAATGTGAGGAGCAGCTGTGAAACGCCAGAACAGTGGGGGCAGGTATAGGAGGATTGCAACGAGCAGCAGAATGTAGGGGAAAAACTGAAAAACAAGAGAACAAATCATAGACTTAACAGATCCCCCCCATGCAGTAACCTAATGGTGCCAAATGATGCTCTCATTGTTTTACATCTTGAGCCCAATTTCCACAGTGTGCATTTGTCTCATCACCTAATAACTACTTCTTATGGCTAAATTCACCTGTCCAGGTAATATCTGACACTGGTAACTACCTTTTTTTTTTTTCCATTGGTATTAATTTGAAGTAACTGGCAACTGTATGGTGACACCTCGTGTGTACTTTCTAATCACAGCAGGGAAAAGAAAAAAATAAAATTACTCCCATTCCTTTACAGTAATCTGCGAACAAAATCCCAATTAAGAAACCCATAACTATCACAAAGGCTTCTGCTGGGTTTTTGTTAATTTTTGTGGTTTTAAAGCAACTAAGGCGTACAGCTCCGTTTTTGCCCTCCTCTGGAATCTGGGAAAATGCCAAAGAAACATATAACTTTCCCCAAAACAAATTAGAAAAGCTTTGACTTCAGTGATTCAGTAATCATCCCAATAAGACAGCTGAAATAAGCAGTTGAATTCACAGAATGAACGTGGAACAGACTTTGAAGGCAGTCCAACACCCTCATTTTATAGTTGGATAAACTGCGGCCCAGAGAGGCCATCCCACAACGGGCAAGGAAATCAAGAGGAGAGCATCCGGATCAGGGTGCAGACCCATACCAAACAGCAGGGGATTCGAATGTCAGAGAGGCTGAGGAGCATGGCAGTAACCAGGACCACCAGGTGGTGAGAGGTGGCTTAGCCTCAGCAGAAGACTTAGGAAGATGGTAAACTGCAGTCAGCGCAGATCTGAATTGAAGCTCAGCATTGTGGCCTTGGGCAGTGAGGTCACCAAGTCTCTGATCCTCAGTTTCTCTATCTATCTATGAAATGGTCATGGAATAGAGGTGTCATGAAGATTAAAGGAGATAATTCATGGAGAATGCTTAGCAACGGGCCTGGCATGGAATAGACACTAAAACACCCCAGGTAAGCAGAAAAGGGTTAGCTACGTGGACACACTATGTTCAGTCCTCACAGCGACCCTGGCAGGGACTCTATGGATGGCTCCATTCCGCAAAGGGGAAGAGAAAGCCGGGAGTTGTCTCGGGTCCCAGATCACAAAGCTGGTAAGTGAGAGTCAGACTATGAGGTTGACCTCTCTGATTCCAAAGCCATGCTTTTCCCAATCTAACACACTCTCAATTACTTTACTTCTCTGGAAAACTTCTCCTTATCTTTGGATGGATCTATCTGCACAATTTCTCAGAGTTGTAATGGAAGAGGCCGTGATGGCCTTAAGTTGACATGAAACCATGCCCCCAAACGTTTCTGGGAGCGGACGGCAGACTCCACAACATGGCCCTCACTATAATTTCAGATATATAGAGAGCATTCCCATAAGCCCCTCACTCAGCTTACCCCATTGCTGATGACTCATATTTCCGTGATAACACTTCTCAAGACTAAGAAACCAAGATTAGCACATTATCATAAACTAAAGTTCACACTTTTATTTGGATCTCACAAGTTTTCCCACTACTGTCCTCCTGTTCCGAGATCCAATCCAGGGTACCCAGTGCATTTAGTTGCCATGTCTCCCTAGACTCCTTCGTTTTGTGACAGTTCTTCAATCTTTACTTGTTTTTCATGCAGAATATTTTTAAATGCACAAAATAATACATATAGGTTCACAAAGGAAATAGATTACATTGATATAAAGTTATTAAAATATTAATATTTTGCATCTTTATTCATACTTAAAATAGGAATCTAGCACTTGATCTAACAGCTATTGAAACTCTGAAGTAGTGAAGAGTAAACAATATTCTAGGATACCTGTGACGGCTGTGGGTGACAAACTCATAGGTACTGCTATTACCACTACGGATTGTTGCCCACATAAAATCTTTTTTAATGCTAAATTCAAATTGGAAGTGAGTAAGAAATGAAGCTGTCATATATTTTCCTCCTCCTAGTTTGCAGGCCTCCTGTCACTATCACAGACCCACATAAGGAATATCTGCCCCAGAGGAAGGAGAAAATAAGCACAAATGGCCCCGACACTTTGCCAAGCCCTCATACCCAGACAGCCGCTTTACTTCTGTATTGTGGCACGGGGTGAGGTGTTTCAAAATTATTAACCCAATTTGCAAAGGGCTGCTACACAATGACACACACACAGCAGTCTGTGATTAGCTGAATTTTGGCTGCATAATTCATAGCTGGCTGTGGGGAGAAGGAATGTTCATTTAATTCTTGCCCAGTCAGAAGGGTGCCCATTAGTTTAAAAACATAACTGCGTGGCACAGAGTTCTGCTGCTTCCATAACCATGAAAGTCAGGCATTCTATCTGGGAACCACAGGGAGAAAATTTTTCTAACTTGGGCTTGTGAAAGATTGTTAGTCACTTTTGTTTCATAGCTATTTAAATAAATAATGACATTTCACCTCAAACTGTTCCCTTAAATTAAAAAGTGACTATTTACAGTCTGTGGCATTTTTTTTTAACATGGCCAAGTGGAACAATAATTTGTGCCAATGAATAGTTCAGCTTATTGTAATTAGAAAAACAAATTATATATTGGGTGTAAATTTCCCTAAATTATCCTTGTACCTTGATCACCATTATAGGAACATCATTTAATGCCCCACCTCTTGGTTTTCTCTACACTTAAACCTCTTTTTATTTTTTCCCATCAAAAATAAAAAGGCAACTTTCAGTGATCCTATGAAAATGTAGTAAAACAGGAAATAAGAATCCCTAAAAGCATAAAATTACAGTCTTTAAAATTCTTTTGATGAAATAAGAAACATGGAAAAGCTGCAATGCTTTGAGAGTGCATCTGCAGGTGGAAACAGCTTTGTTCATAAGCTGTGTCAACTCCCAATGAGGCCTGGGATGCTCAGCCTGTGTTGAAGCCACCACAGCACTATTCTGCATGATGTTCGAGTGAGTATTGAGCTCTTCCAAGAACAGCGAAACTTCTCAAATCATTGTGGAACCAAGCAGCTGTCCAACTACAATTTTCAGTCTGTCTTCCTTAAAAATGTGTGCTGTTTCTGGAAGGGGTTATACTTAGAACAACAGGAACCTCCAGATGGAGGAACCCAGAGGGTGAGCCAGTACGGCTTCCCTCCATACTCAAATCCTCTCTACCTCATCGAAGGCAAAGAACCATCCAATTCGCACTCAACAACTCCTCCCCTGAAATGCCTGTGACCTTATCTTATGGGGTTCAGTGCAGATGGTAAATTTACTCAAAAACATCTCCTGGGCACCTGCTATGTGCCACGCAGTGGATTGGATGCATGGCCCCCATAGACCAGACACAGAGTCTGCTCCAGATCACACAGGACAGGTGGGAACACAAGCTAGTAATTATATCATCAAACCATGTAGGTACTAAGTACTGAGGGAACAGAAAAGCCCCTGGGGGAGGTGGTCAGGGACACTTCATCAAAGAGGTAACCTGAACTATGTCTTAAAGGACAGTGAGGCAATTAAATAAAACAAAGCCTTGTGTTATGGTTCAGCAATAATGTCACCTCTGTGGCCCTTTGGTAATCCTCTCTGCTCTGCTTGGAATCCTTTCCACTTTGTTTGGTGAATTCTCACTCATCCAGAGCACCAAGATAAATGAGCAAGCCCTGCAAGTGAGAAATAGACAGAGCTGAGACTGGAATGGCATGCTGGGTTCACAGTGTCCCCCACCCCTAATTCATGATTACCTGGAACCTCTGAATGTGATACAGTTTGGAAACAAGGTCATGATAAATTAGGGTGGGCCCTAATCCAGTGACTTGTGTCCTTATCAGAAGGCCAAGTGAAGACACAGACAGACAGGAAGAAGCCCTGTGATGACAGAGGCAGAGACTGAATGATGCCTCTACTATCCTCTTTCTTCTGGAACACAGAGAACTGCCAGCAGCTGCCAATTCTGGCAACTCCTTGATTGTGGACTTCTGGCCTCCAGAACTAGGAGGAAATACGTTTCTGTTGTGGTAATTTATTATAGCAGATCTAGGAAACTCACACAAAGAGTAAGCAGGGACTGAATTAAGAAGACCCCAAATTCCCACACCATACACAATGGGATACCACTGGTATAGGGAATGACCAAATGTATTCCAGAAAATCACTATAGAGGTAAAGAAGAAACACATGGGAAGGAGAGAGACCAGGTGGGAGGTTGCTGCAGCAGAGAGGCAGGAAGGGAAGACAGACCTGAAGCAACACATGGGGAAGACAAAGTGTACTTCAGTGTCCCACAGAAGAGGGAGATGGAAAAGGAGGAGAACTGAGGATCATACTGGTTTGTGGCTCATGCAAGGGCATGGATGGTGGAACCATCAGGTGAAATAAATGAAGAAGCCCAGATTCAGGGAAGACGGGAGTGAGGTGGGAGGCAAACCTGAGATGAGAAATTTTCGACATGAGATACCTACAGTCAAAACACCCTGGTGTGTAGTAGATAACTGAAAATATAGGAAAATAATCTAGCTGTATGATTCAGGATTTGGCAGCACGTATGTGGTCAAAGCCAACTGTATGGTTAAGACCATCCAAGGAGAATGGGTAGAGAAGACCAGACGACCATGGACAGGTCTGAGACCCTCTAACATTTAAGGGTTGGACAAAAGAGAATCTTGGAAGAAATGGAGGAAAATGGTCAGAAAGTAGGAAGTAGGTAAGTCAAGAACATCCTGCACTGGGGAAGTGCAGTGAAAAGATTCATGAAGGATGTCTGTTCTGGCTATATGCTGTTCAGATAACACCACACGTACAGACAATCCTAGACAGGGGGAGTCAAGAGTGAAGGGCTACCCCAAACAGCTAATGTGCACTGCCGGAGAAGCTTACAGAAGGAAGAAAATAAAGATGGCAGGGCTTCTATTCTGCACCCAAGGTGCGGTGGTTTACACTGGGTGACATTCTGGAGTGTAGTTGGGGGGAGTCCATTATGGGGCGAGCCCTGGAGAAGACAGTGAACAAAGTATCTGTTCACAGGAGGAAGAGATGCCTACCAAGATAATTAGAACCAAGTGACAAGGAAGAGCCAGCCTATGAATCTGTATGAAATCCAATAAATTGTCCTGTGAGGCAAGCAGCTCCCTTTCAATGTAGTTTGTGATCATCTGAGAGGGCTTGAGTATGCCAGATTAAGGGTCCATAGGGATTTCTTGTAAAGGGCCAGAGAGTAAATATTACAGGCTTTGAGAGCCACATGGTCTCTATTGTAGCTGCTCAACTCTGCCTTTATAGTGCAAAAGCAGCCACAGATAATGTGTGAACAAATGGGGCACAGCTGTGTTCCAATAAAACTTTATTTACAAAAACAGGTATGGACTGATTTGGCTCAAGCAGGTGTGCCATACGTTGCCAACCCTGGCTCTGGATTCTTGATTCTCAAAGAGTGGTGCGGTCCCCTAGACCACAAACCTCAGTTATCACCTGGGAGTCTGTTATAAATGCAGAATTGCAGGTCCTCATCAGACCTGCTGAATCAGACGCTAAAGTTCACCAAAATCCCCAGGTGATCTGCATGCAGAGAGAATCTGAGAAATGGTTTAGATGATTGGTGCCCACAATGCACGGCAAGACAGGCTCACATCAGAATCTCCTGGGAAGCTGATAAAAACCACATTCCCGATCTTAACCACAGAGGCTCCAACCTAATGGCCTGGATGACCTCGTGATCCTGCATTTTCACAAGCCCACTCGGCAAAGCTAAGGTTTGGAAGCCTCTGGTCTGGAAGCCTTGGAGGATTCCTCCAACCAGGTTTCTATGAGTCTAGCTAAGAGAAATAAAGATTTGCCCACTCTCTTAATTTTTTTTCTTTTTTTTCGTGCTGGTTTTATTTTTCAAAAACCGACTTTGCTGTTTCAGAGAGAAATCTTACTAACAGTTGCCTCCTACATTCTCAACTTGAACAAACAGAACACTCAAAAAAAAAAAAAAAAAAAAGCCAGTTCTTAAGAAGTCTTAGAGCGCCCCCTACTGGTCCCCCGCATCTCCAGCAAAAGCCTCAAAGTCTTAAGGGCCCATCAGTAGTGCATTGAGTGGGAGAGGGAGAAGAAACAAAAGTGGGTGGGGCAGAAATGACATCACTGATCATCCTAGTGCTGACTTAAACATTACACTGAATAACAACTTTGGGGGAATTGAGTCTTCCTAACTTCAGCATCAGAATTAAATTGAGAAGTGCTGAATAAACCCTGTGCCTCTAATCTCCCATCCTTTGTAGGATGCTCCTGGAGAACCAAGTCTGGTTCTGAGCAGGGCACACAAGCTACACTCACCACCCTCTTCCCTTCCACACATTCTCTTCCAGCACCCACTACGGACCATGCATTGTCTCAGGAGTACATGGATAAACAAGATATGGGCACGGTCTCTGCCTAAAATTAGTCTTAGAGATCAAGAATTAATTAAGCAGAATTATGGCAAGATATTCTCATGTCAAGCTTCCATTTTATTTGAAAGTGGTTGGGGAAGGCCTTGGAAGGCAGGAGGTAGAAACGGAGTGGGATGCCTGTAGTTAGTTTCAAGTGACAGCAAGTTCAGAATGAGGTGGCCACAGGAACTCATGACAGAAGTGGAAAGAAGGTAAAAGTTCTTGCAGATGAGACAGAAGCCAGTTAAAAGTTCTTGCAGATGAAGCCAGATGCGCCATCCAGGAGGACAGAGAAATCACTTTGGGGTGGTGAAGGAGGATGAGCCATGACTGAGTTCTGAATGAATGAGCGGTAACTGTGAGAATGACACCAATGAGGAGGGTGTGGGGAAGACATAGCCAGTATACAGAACAGCTAGGAACCAAGTTTTCCATGAAGAAACAGTACAAGGTAAGGAATACAGAGAAGGGAAGAAACTATGCAAGTCCATGAGCACGCTGAACTAAGGACCTTCTGAGTCAAAAGCAGGCTCCGTTGCTGGACAGCTCTGCTGCCAGAAGACTCTCCTTGTGTTGAGCTGCAGCTCATCAGCTAATGACCTTCACCCACAGGCTACAGTCTAGAGTTCTGAAGCCACAGAAGTTAGAACTGGACCTTTTCACATGGGAAACATGTCTGAAATTTGAAGGAGGTGTGGTGGACTTACCTGTCATCTGGCTGTGGGACCTTGGAAAAGGTACCGACCACTCTGGCCCTCAGAGCCTGAATGAGAGGACCCTCCAAGCTTAACAGTCCCAAGTCTGCTCAGTGTGGAGAAGCCACAAGAAAACCTTTCTATCCTTGAAAGAGAACCCAGCAATTCCACTTTGGGGTACACATTCAAAAGAAACAAAGCAGGGACTCGAACAGATGTTCACAGCAGCAATATTCACAATAGCCAAGAAGTGCAAGCAACCCAAGTGTCTGCTGATGAATGTATAAACAAAAAAGTCTCACACACACTTACAATGGGATGTTATTCAGCCTTAAAAAGGAAGGAGATTTTGATGTATGCTACAACAAGAATGAACTTTGAAAACATTTTATTTTTTAAATTTTCTAATAAGACGATTTATTCAATATCCTAGGAAAAGTTTTGATTATAAGTATCCAACAGTATAAAAAGTACAAAACAGATCTGTAGATTTCTAGTATGTTAATACAAAGTACATGACTACATAAAGTACATCCTACAGGTAAAGAGAGGTGAAAGGGGAATAAAGACTCTGGTTGAGGTCTAGTAATAAATAAATAAATATAGAAGTAGAGACGATCCATATTATAGTATATTCTACACCAATACTGCAGCCAAAACATTTCCTTAAGTGAGATAAGCCAGACACAAAAGGACAAATATTATATAGTTTCTCTTACATGAGGTATCTAGAAGAGGCAAATACATAGAGACAGAAAACAGAATAAAGGTTGCCAGGGGCTTGGGGGGTTGGGGAAATGGAATGTTACTGCTTTATGGGTGTAGGTCTCAGTTTGGAAGATGAACAATTCAGAAGACAGATAATGGTGATGGTTTCACAACAGTGTAACTGTACTTAATGTCTCCAATCGAAGATGGCTGAATAGGAACAGCTCTGGAGTGCAGTTCCCAGCGAGAACAATGCAGAGGGTGAGTGAACACCACATTTCTAAACGAGTTATTACTGCCCACAGACCAGGAGATTCCCAGGCTGAAAAGTGCCACGAGTTTCCAGCATGGAGGTTTCAGCGAGTGTAGCGGGTCTCTGCACAAACACACAAGTCTGGGCAGCCATTTCAACTGGCGCCTGGAATGCCTGGGACCCCCA
This sequence comes from Ateles fusciceps, assembly GCA_036589455.1. Classification (NCBI taxonomy): domain Eukaryota; kingdom Metazoa; phylum Chordata; class Mammalia; order Primates; family Atelidae; genus Ateles; species Ateles fusciceps. The sequence continues at coordinate 7,946,950 of JAZHEH010002496.1, forward strand.
CAAAGACCAGCAATCTGAAATGCTCTGGATTGAGAGTTTCACAGCAAGTGCAGCTGGACCCAGACGGTCCATCTCTGTTGGGGAAGGGCATTGCCATTACCAAGGCAGTCTGCCAATATCGAGGCAGTCCACCATTACAGAGGCAGACTGCCATTACTGAGGCAGTTCTAACTATACCTCTATAAACAAAACTGCAAGGAAATTCACACAGCAGCTGGGCAGAGCCTATGGCAGCTCAGCAACACCTCTGCTGGCAGACTGTGACTAGGCTACCTCCTCGCTGGGCAGGGCATCTCTGAAAAAAGGCAGCAGCACATCAGAAACTTATAAATAAAGCCCCACATTTCCAGGACAGAGTACCTGGGAAAAGAGGAGGTTATGAGTTCCACTGCAGCAGACTTAAACATACCTGCCTAGCAGCTCTGAACAGAACAATGGAGCTCACAGCTCAGTACTTGAGCTCCTGTAAGGGACAGACTGTCTCCTCAAGCAGCTCCCTGACCCCTGTATATCCAATGAGACACCTCATAAAGGAGAGCTCAGGCTGAAATCTGGCCGGTTTCCTTCTGGGACAAAGATACTAGAAGAAGAAACTGGCAGCAACCCTTACTGTTCTGCAGCTGCTGCAGGTGATCCCCAGGCAGGCAGGGTCTGGAGTGGACCTCCAGCAGTCCTATAGCAGAGGGGCCTGACTATTAGAAGGAAAACTAAAAAACAGAAAGAAATAAAAAGGACGTCCACTCAGAAACACCATCTGAAAGTCACCAACTACAAAGACCACAGGTAGATAAATCCTCAAAGATGGGAAGAAACCAGCAAAAAAAAGGATGAAAACACAAAAAATCAGAATGCCTTTCCTCTTCCAAGGGATCACAACTCATCACCAGCAAAGGAATAAAGCTGGATGGAGAATGAGTCTGATAAATTGACAGAAACAGGCTTGAGGAGGTGGGTAATAACAAACTTCTCTGAGCTAAAAGAACATGTTCTAACCCAATGCAAAGAAACTAAGAACCTTGAAAACAGGTTAGATGAAATGCTAAAGAGAATAAACAGCTTAGAGAAGAATATAAATGACTTGATGGAGCTGAAAAACATAACACAAGAATTTTTGCGAAGCATACACGAGTTTCAAAGTCAAATTGACCAAGCAGAAGAAAGGATATCAGAGACTGAAGAAACTCAATGAAATAAAATGAGAAGGCAAGATTAGAGAGAAAAAAGTGAAAACAAATGAACAAAGCCTCCAAGAAATATGGGATTATCTGAAAAGACCTAATCTATGTTTGCTAGGTGTACCTGAATGTGATGGAGAGAATGAATCCAAGCTGGAAAACACTCTGGGATACTATCCAGGAGAACTTCCCCAACCAAGCAAGGCAGGTCAATATTCAAGTCCAAGAAATACAGAGAACACCACAAAGATAGTCCTCAAGAAGAGCAACCCCCAAGGCACAAAATCCTCAGATTTGCCAGGGTTGAAATGAAGGAAAAAATGCTAAGGGTAGCCAGAGAGAAAGGTCGGGTTACCCACAAAGGGAAGCCCATCAGACTCACAGCAGATCTCTAAGCAGAAACCCTACAAGCCAGAAGAGAGTACGGGCCAATCAAATCCTTAAAGAAAAGAACTTTCAACCCAGAATTTCATATCCAGCCAAACTAAGCTTCATAAGTGAAGGAAAAATAAAATCCTTTGCAAACAAGCAAGTACTCAGTGATTTCAGCACCACCAGGCCTGCTTTACAACAGCTCCTGAAAGAGGCACTAAACATAGAAAGGAACCAACACAATGAAGAAACTGCATCAACTAATGGGCAAAACAGCCAGCTAGCATCAAAATGGTAGGATCAAATTCACACATAACAGTATTAACCCTAAATTTAAATGGGCTAAATGCCCCCAATCAAAAGACACAGACTGGCAAATTGGATAAAAAGCCAAAACCCATTGGTGTGCTGTATCCAGGAAACCCATCTCATATGCAAGGATACACAAAGGCTCAAAATAAAGGGATGGAGGAAGATTTACCAAGCAAATGGAGAGCAAAAAATAGCAGGAGTTGCAATTCTCATCTCTGAGAAAATAGACTTTAAACCAACAAAGATCAGAAGAGACAAAGAAGGACATTACATAATGGTAAAAGGATCAATGCAACAGAAAGAGCTAACAATCTTAAGTATATACACACCCAATACAGGAGCACCCAGATACATAAAACAAGTTCTCAGTGACTTACAAAGAGACTTAGACTCCTGCACAATAATAGTGGGACACTTTAACACCCCATTGTCAATATTAGATCAATGAGACAGAAAATGAACAAGGATATCCAGGACTTGAACTCAGACCTGGACCAAGCAAACCTAATAGACATATACAGAACTCTCCGCCCCAAATCCACACAATATACATTCTTCTCAGCACTGCATGGCACCTACTCTAAAACTGACCACATAATTGGAAATAAATCACTCCTCAGCAAATGCAAAGGAACAGAAATCATAACAAACAGTCTCTCAGACCACAGTGCAATCAAATTAGAATTCAGGATTAAGAAACTAACTCAGAACTGCACAAGCATTCCTATACACCATAGCAGACTTAAAGAGAGCCAAATCAAGAACTAACTGCCATTCACAATTGCTACAAAAAGAGTAAAATACCTAGGAATACAACAAAGGATGTAAAGGATCTCTTCAAGGAGAACTACAAACCACTGCACAAGGAAATAAGAGAGGACACAAACAGATGGAACATTCCATACTCATGGTTAGGGAGAATCAATATTGTGAAAATGGCCATACTGCCCAAAGTAATATACAGATTCAACACTATCCCCATCAAGCTACCTATGACCCTCTTCACAGAACTGGAAAAAAACATCTTAAACTGCATATGGAACCAAAAGAGAGCCTGCATAGCCAAGACAATTTTAAGCAAAAAGAACAAAGCTGGAGGCATCATGCTACCTGACTTCAAAGTATACTACAAGACTACAGTAATCAAAATGGCATGGTACTGGTACCAAATCAGAGATATGGACCAATGGAACAGAACAGAGGCCTCAGAGGCAACGCCACACATCTACAACCATCTGATCTTTGACAAACCTGACAAAAACAAGCAATAGGAAAAGGATTCCCTGTTTAATAAATGGTGCTGGGAAAACTGGCTAGCCATGTGCAGAAAGCAGAAACTGGATCCCTTTCTGACACCTTACACTAAAATTAACTCTAGATGGATTCAAGACTTAAACATAAGACCTAATACGACAAAAACCCTAGAAGAAACTCCTAGGCAAAACCATTCAGGACATAGGCATAGGCAAGGACTTCATGACTAAAACACCAAAAGCATTGGCAACAAAAGCCAAAATAGACAAATGGGACCTAATTAAACTCCAGAGCTTTTGCATGGCAAAAGAAACAATTATTAGAGTGAACGGGCAACCAACAAAATGGGAAAAATTTTTGCAATCTACCCATCTGACAAAGGGCTAATATCCAGAATTTACAAAGAACTAAAACAGATTTACAAGAAAAACAAACCCATTCGAAAGTGGGCAAAGGACATGAGCAGACACTTTTCAAAAGAAGACATTTATGAGGCCAACAAACACATGAAAAACTGCTCATCATCGCTGGTCATTAGAGAAATACAAATCAAAACTCACATGGAGATACCATCTCACACCAGTTAGAATGGCGATCATTAAAAAATCTGAAGACAACAGATGCTGGAGAGGATGTGGAGAAATAGGAACACTTTTACACTGTTGCTGGGAGTGTAAATTTGTTCAACCATTGTGGAAGACAGTGTGACAATACCTCAAAGACCTAGAAATAGAAATTCCATTTGACCCAGCAATCCCACTATTGGGTATATACCCAAAGAACTATAAATCGTTCTACTATAAAGACACATGAACACGTATGTTCATTGCAGCCCTGTGTAGAATAGCAAAGACCTGGAACCAACCCAAATGCCCAGAGATGACAGACTGGACGGGGATAATATGGCACATTTACACCATGGAATACTATGCAGCCATTAAAATGATGAGTTCGTGTCCTTTGCAGGGACATCGATGAACCTGGAAACCATCATTCCCAGCAAACTGACACAAGAACAGAAAATCAAACACCGCATGTTCTCACTCATAAGTGGATGTTGAACAATGAGAACACATGGACACAGGGAGGGGAACATCACACACTGGGGCCTGTTGCGGGGGAATAGGGGAAGGACAGCAGGAGGTAGGGAGGTTGGGGAGGGGATAACGGGGAGAGATACCAGATATAGGTGACAGGCGGATGGAGGCAACAAACCACATTGCCATGTATGTAGCTATGCAACAATCCTACATGTTTTGTACATGCATCCCAGAATCTAAATTGCAGTAAAATATACATATACATATATATGAAGTCCTTGCCTATGCCTGTGGCCACATATATATATGTATAATGTACTTAATGCCACTGGGCTATATACCTAAAAACAGAAAAGTAAATTTTATGTTATGTATATTTTACCAAAAAAGAAAATGAAAAACTTGAGAAAGAGATCAATGTAGAAATAAAGCGGCTGTGATTACAGAAGCTGGCCTAAGAAAGCCACATGCCAATATGCCTGTCTGGCATAGGTTTTATTTCTCCAATTAGGCCGAATCTTCAGTTCTCTCTAACTCTTGGCATTAGGTTCCTAGGGCTACCACAACCAAATCCCACAAATTGGAGGGTTTAAAACAACAGACATTTTTTTCTTTCATGGTTTTACAGATGAGGAGTTGAAAATCAAGGTGCTAGCAGGGCCATGCTCCCACCCAAGTCTCCAGGGCAGGATCCTCCCGGCCTCTTCCAGCTTCCAGTTGCCCCAGCATTCCTTGGCTTGGCAGCATAACTCCAATCTAGGCCTCTGTGGCATGCGGCTGTTTTCTCCCTGAGTGTCTTTATGTTGTCTTCCCTCTGAGCAGGTCTGCATCCAAATTCCCCTCTCCTTATGAGGACAGCAGTCATACTGGATTAAGGGCCTACCCTGCTGCAACAGGACCCCATCTTAGCTAATTACATCTGCAACAATTCTATTTCCAAATAAGGTCACAGTTTAGGGCACACTGGGTTAAGACTTGGACATACCTTCGGGGGACACAATTCAGCCCATGATACCACCCAAATGTAGAGTTAACCTAAGTCTCAGTCCTCACCTTACCCTTTTGGCACCATTTGACACAGGGTATTACATCGACACCATCTTTCTTTATAAAATACCCTGCCCTTCAATCACACAGCACACTGTTTACACTTTCCTCATCACCCCACCTCTCTGTGTCTTCTCTGTTGACTGGTCCTACTCCGCGCCCTCTCCATGTTGCAGCAGCCCTCAGACCTTGCCCCTGTCTATATATAATCACCCTGTAAGAAACCCCATCCACTCCTATGCCTTTAAACACTATTTTCTGACAATCTGCCGTATCTATAACTCTAGCCTGCAGTCTCCAGATACCATATCTCACTGCCTACGTGACACATCCTCTGGACCATGGAGCATCTCTGATTCAATATGTTCAAGCAGAACTCCTTGGTTTTCCTCCAAAATCTGCTTCTTCACCAGGCTTCTTTGAATGTCATGAAGGTGTCATTCCATCCAGTGCCTGAAACCGTGGTCATGTCCTTAATCCTGATCTTTCTTTCACCCTCCCATGTCCGATCACCACATCTTGTTAGTTCCACCCTTTAGAAAACATGCCCTGGGCCTGTCCACTTCCCACCCTCACTGCTGTCACCCTAGACCTCAAATGGTGTCACTCTAGACCAAAGATCAGCAAACTGCTGCCCCTGAGCCAAATCTGGCCACAAGCAATCATGTCTACCCTACAGAAATGAGTAGCTGCAACAGTGACCATGTGAACTTCAATGACAAAAAAAACTTTATGATCTAGCCCTCTGCAAAAAAGTTTGCGAACCCCTGGTCTAGACCTTGATGTCACTTTCAACTATCCTTTTCTGTGACCTTCTAATCAGCAGTGAGACATACAGTATGGCTTTTTGTTTGGTCTTTGCCTTCTGAGACACAACTGATTCTTTTTCTTTCTGTTCTCTAATTAGAACTCTCCCTTTATGCTTGCCAAGTGGCTCTCCCTGCCCCTATTCCCTCCTGCACATTGTCACTGAGGCTTAAATCTTGGAACCACCAAGTTCACTCTGCTCAGCTACCTGCAATGGCTCGCGCTGTCCCCAGTATTTAGCCTATCCATCTGGTTAGTGTTCAAAGTCCCCTATAACCTAGCCTACCCTGCATAGTCAGTCAAGGCCCCACTGCTCCCCAACAGGCCGCACCTCTCCCACAAAGTTCTTCTCACCCTCCCAGGCAGTGGTTTTTTTATGTGCTTGTTGGGCTTGCATCTCCTTCCAGTTGCCACCCGGCTTGTTCCTCTCTTTTGGTTACCAGGAAGAGAGAGTTTATAAAAAGGAAAAAAAAACCTGTGAAGAAATTGTCAAATCATCTTCACTTCCTTACTTCCCATTCACTCCTCACCACAGCCATCTGTCTCCTACTTCCCCACTATAATCATTTCTGCTGGATCCCCAATGTGTTCATTAATCCAGTAAGTTGTATTTCTCTCAGACTGCACTGGCTTCTCTGCAGCAGCATTTTAACAGAGTTCACTGCTGTCTGAAACACTCTCCTTTTACCATTTAGCTTTCTGATTTTACCCTCTCACTGTCTTCTTCCATGTTTATTTTTCCACTAAACAATGAGCTCCGTGATGAAGCGACCATGTCGTCTGTGGCTCTCTGCCACTGGGCAGACATTCTAGCATATGGTAGGCCCTCAGTCAATGTTAGCTGAAATCAACTGTTACTAATTGTTTTCAGCTCAATAATTTTTATTTGATTCTTTTGGTGCAGTTTTCAGTCTTTGTAAAAATCTTCATACAGTCGTAATTCTTTGAATATATTATTAAAGATTAGTTAAAATTCATGGCTGATCAATCTACTGTATGAACCTTCCATGGGTCTATTTCTGATTTTTTTCTTGGTTTTCTTGTATACCTAGTTATCTCCTAGTGAGTGCTGCATGTCATATGTGAAAAGCCTGAGCAAGAATTTGAGAGCACATAAGAGGAGGAAGAGCAAGATGGCTGAATAGAACCCTTCAATGATTGACCCCCACCCCCCGCCAAAAAGAACACCAAATAGAGTAAGTATCCATGCAAGAAAGCACCTTCCTAAGAACCGAAAAATCAGATGAACAATCACTGTACCTGGTTTTAACATAATGAAGTAGCAATGAACAGAGCAGGAAGGATAGTCTTGCATTGCCTACACCACCCTTCCTCTAAACCCAGGCAGTGCAGTCTGAAGAAAGAATTTGTGTGCCTGAAGGAGAGAGAGCAAAGTAAGTATGGGACTTTGCTTTGGAACTCAGTGCTACCTTGTCATAGTCGCACAACACCAGGAAGACTCTGCCAGGGCCCACAAAGGAAGCATTTAGACCAGCCCTGGGCCACAGGGGAATCCTCTGCCCCAGTGGGAGAAAACTAACTCCTGCTGGCTTCACCACCAGCTAAAGTAACCTAGGGCCCAAAATAAATCTGAGTGCCAGTCCTGATTGGACACTGTAACTGTAGTCCTCTGACAAGCCCTGGTGCTGCTCTACTCTTAGAAGCAGTGGGCTTGGGATATGACCCAATACAACACTACCTGCAGCAGCCAGGGGAACACCTGAATCACCTCTCTCCCAACTCCAAGAAGTGCAGCTTGGGGAGAGAGCTTTCAGCTTGGGGGAAAGGACAGGAAAGAGTACAGAGGATACTGTCTTAAAACAGGTATCAGGCTCAGTCACAGTAAAATAAAGCACCAGGCAGACTCCTGATATAATATGCAGGTTCAAGAAGGTTAAAGGACACAAAGAAGACTCAACCCAAATAAGACTACCTCAAGGAATATAATAATCCAACTCTCACAGGTGAAGGAAAAGAAAGAATCCCCAAATCAACAGGTGAAAAAATGCATATTACATATAAAAGAGTTCCAAGACATCTGGCAGGAGGCTTTTCAGTGGAAGCCTTACAGACCAGAAGGGAGTTGGATGACATAGTCAAAGCACTAAAGGAAAAAAGCTTCCAACCTAGAATATCATGACCAGTAAAGTTATCCTTCAAATATAAAGGTGAAATAAAGACCTTCCCAGACAAACAAAACCTGAGTTATTTCATCAACACTAGACCTGTCTTACAAGACATGTTAAAGGGAGTTCTTCAGTCTGAATCAAAGGGATGCTAATGAGCGATAAGAAATCATCTAAAAATACAGACTCACTGCTAAAAGTAAGTATGCAGACAAATACAGAATACTCTAACACTGTAACTGTGGTGTGTAAACTGCTCATGCCTTAAAATGAAAACTCTAAGGTAAACCTATCAACAATAATCATAATTATGACAATTTCTTAGGAGATAGACAATATAAAAAGATATAAAGTGACAAGAGGTCAAAAGCAAAAAAGCGAGGGGGAATGAAGTTAATGTGCATCATTTTTTAGTTTTTGCTTGTTTTCTTTTCATTGTAATTGGAATTAAGTTGTCTTCGGTTTAAAATAATTGGTTGTTATTAACCAATTATTTTAATGGGTTATGCTATTAACCAACTGGTTAATTGGTTATGTTGGTAACCAACTGGTTAATTGGTAAATAGCCAATAATTGGTTAATAACAACCAATTGGTTTATAATTGTTTATGTTATTAACTAATTATTTTAAACTGAAGATAACTTAATTCCAATCACAGCTTCATGTGAAGCCTCATGGCAAACACAAAGTAAAAGCCTACAATAGATACACAAAAAAACAAAAAGCAAGAAATTAAAACACACTACCAAAAAAAAAAAAAATCACTTATACACAAGGGAAGACAAAGAGAAAAAGAAAGAGAAACTAACGTAATAGCCAGAAAACAAATAACAAAATTACAGTAGTAAGTCCTTACCCATCGATAATAACATTCAATATAAATGAGGCAAATTATTCAATCAAGAGAAAGAACTGACTCACTGGATAAAAACCAAGACCCAACCATATGCTGCTGACAAGAAACTCACTTTGCATGTAAAGACACATATAGGCTGAAAATGAAGGGCTGAAAAAATATATTTCACACAAAAAGAAACCAAAAATAAGCAGGAATACCTATACATTCATCAGATAAAATAAATCTCAAGACAAAAACTGTAAAAATATAACAAGTAAGTCATCATATTATGATAATAGGATCAATTCAGTAAGAGGGTATAACAATTGTAAAGGTATAACAATTGTAAATATATAAGCACCCAATGCTGGAACACTCAGATATATAGAGAAAATATTATTAGTGCTAAAGAGGAATAAACCCCAATATTATAAGAGTTGGGAACTTCACACCTGACTTTTAGCATTGAGCAGATCATCTACACAGAAAATAAAGAAATATCAGGCTCAATCTATACTATAGACCAAGTAGACCTACTATACATTTACAGAACATTTCATCCAATAGCTGCAGAAAATTAGGCTCTTTAGCAAATAGAACATTCTTATGGATAGACCATACGTTAGGCCACAAAACAAGTCTCAAAGAATTCAAAATAACTGAAATCATCAAAGTATCTTTTCTGACCACAAGGTTATAAATCAATGACAAGAGAAACTTTGGAAACTAAACAAACACATGGAAATTAATATGCTCCTGAATGACCATTGAGTCAATGAAGAGATTAAGAATAAAGTTTAAAAATTTATTGGAATGAATGAAAATGGGAACACAACATACCAAAACCTATTGAATATGGCAAAAGCAGTACTAACAGGGATGTTTAAAGCAATACTTACATCACAAAAGTAGAAAGACTTCAAACAGACAGCTTAACAATACATCTTAAAGAACTAGAAAAGCAAGGGCAAACCAAACCCAAATTCAGTAGAAGAAATATTAAAGAGCAGAAATAAATAAAATTGAAACTAAAAAATACACAAAATATCAATAAAATTTAAAAGTTGGTTTTTTGAAAAGATAAACAAAATCAACAAACATTTAGCCTGCCTAAAAAGAGAAAGACCAAATAAAATCAGAGACAAAAAAAGAGACATTGTAACTCATACCACAGAAATTCAAAGGATCACTAAAGACTATTATGAGCAACTATATGCCGATAAATTGGAAAACCTAAAAAAAAAAAAATAGATAAATTTCTAGACACATACAAACTACCACATACAAAACCTGAACAGACCAATAGCAAGTAACAAGGGAGAGGCAGTACTAAAAAATCTCCCATCAAAGAAAAACCCAGGACCTGAAGGCTTCACTGCTAAATTCTACCAAACTTTTAAAAAAGAACTAATGCCAACCCAGTTATTCAAAAAAATTGAGGAGGGGATAATTCCAAACTGTCTTTTGAGGAGGAAATAATTTTATAAAGCTAGTCTTACCATGATACCAGAATCAGACAAAGACACAGGAAAATTATAAGCCAGTTACCTCTGATGAACATAGATGTAATATCCTCAATAAAATCCTAGCAAACGGATTCAATAAAACATTAAAAAGACAATCACAACCTAGTGGGATTTATCCCAGGGATTCAAGGATAGCTCAAGATATTCAACTTAATAAATCTGATACATCACATCAACAGTATGAAGGACAAAAACCATACGATCATTTCCATATATGCCAAAAAAAGTATTCAGTAACAGTCAACATCGCTTCATGATAAAAGCCCTCAACAAACTGAGTACAGAAGGAACATATCTCAATATAATAAAGACCATTTATAATAAACCCACACCTAGTATCAATCACACTGAATGGGGAAAATCTTAAAGCCTTTCCTCTAAGATATGGAACAAGACAAGGATGCCCACTTCTAACACATTTGTCCAACATAGTACTGGCAGTTCTAGTCACAGTAATTCAACAAGAGAAAGAAAAGGCATCCAACTTAGAAAGGAAGAAATCAAATTATTTTTGCTTGCTGACAATATGATCTTAAATTCAACGAGAAAGGGCATCCAAATTGGAGACTTCTGACAAGATGGCAGAATAGGAACAGCTCTGGATTGCAGTTCCCAGCAAAAACACAGAGGGTGAGTGATCACCACATTTCCAAACGAATTTTTACTGCCCACAGACCAGGAGATTCCCAGGCAGAAAAGCGCCACGAGTCTCCAACATGGCTGTTTCAGCCAGCGCAGCAGGTCTCCGCACAAAAACACAAATCTGGGTGCTGTTTCAACTGGCGCCTGGAATGCCTGGGGAGACAGAGTCGCCCATTCAACTGAAAAAAAGAGGGCTGAAATAGGGAGCCAGGCGATCTGGCTTGGCTGGTCCCACCCCCACAAAGACTAGCAATCTTAAATGCTCTGGACTGAGAGTTTCACAGCAAGCACATCTGTATCCAGGACAGTCCAGCTTTGTGGGGGGAGGGCGTCCGCCATTACCGAGGCAGTCCACCACTACCGAGGCAAGACCGCCATTACCAAGGCAGTTCTAACTATACCTCTATAAACAAAACGGCAAGGAAGTTCACACAGCAGCTGGGCAGAGCCCACGGCAGCTCAGCAATGCCTCTGCTGGCAGACTGTCAGTAGGCTACCTGCTTGCTGGGCAGGGAATCCCTGAAAAAAGGCAGCAGCACATCACAAACTTATAAATAAAGCACCACATTCCTGGGACAGAGAAGCTGGGAAAAAAGGAGGTTATGAGTTCCGCTGCAACAGACTTAAATGTACCTGCCCAGCAGCTCTGAATGGAACAATGAAGCTCACAGCTCAGCACTTGAGCTCCTATAAGGGACAGAGTCTCCTCAAGCAGCTCCCCCAACCCTCATATATCCAAAGAGACACCTCATAAAGGAGAGCTCAGGCTGACATCTGGCCAGTATCCTTCTGGGACAAAGATACCAAAGATACTAGAAGAAGAAGAAACTGGCAGCAACTCTTACTGTTCTGCAGCTGCTGCAGGTGATCCCCAGGCAAGCAGGGTCTGGAGTGGACCTCCAGCGGTCCTACAGCAGAGAGCCCTGACTGTTAGAAGGAAATCTAAAAAACAGAAAGAAATAACTTCAACATCAACAAAAAGGATGTCCACTCAGAGACCCCATCTGAAAGTCACCAACTACAAAGACCACAGGTAGATAAATCCACAAAGATGGGAAGAAACCAGTGCAAAAAGGATGAAAACACCAAAGACCAGAAGGCCTCTCCTCCTCCAGGGGATCACAACTCATCACCATTAAGGGAACAGTGCTGGATGGAGAATGAGTCTGATGAACTGACAGAAACAGGCTTCAGAAGGTGGGTAATAACAAACTTCTCTGAGCTAAAAGAACATGTTCTAACCCAATGCAAAGAAACTAAGAACCTTGAGAAAAGGTTTGACAAAATGCTAAAGAGAATAAACAGCTTAGAGAAGAATATAAATGAATTGATGGAGCTGAAAAACACGAGAACGTCGCAAAGCATATGCAAGTTTCAACAGCCGAATTGATCAAGCAGAACAAAGGGCATCAGAAACTGAAGATCAACTCAATGAAATAAAATAAGGCAAGATTAGAGAAAAAAAGAGAAAAGAAATGAACAAAGCCTCCAAGAAATACGGGATTATGTGAAAAGACCTAATCTACGTTTGATAGGCATACCTGAATGTGATGGAGAGAATGAATCCAAGCTGGAAAACACTCTTCAGGATATTATCCAGGAGAACTTCCCCAACCTAGCAAGGCAGGACAACATTCAAACCCAAGAAATACAGAGAACACCACAAAGACATTCCTCAAGAGAGCAACCCCAAGGCACATAATCGTCAGATTTGCCAGGGTTGAAGTGAAGGAAAAAATGCTAAGGGCAGCCAGAGAGAAAGGTCAGGTTACCCACAAAGGGAAGCCCATTAGACTCCCAGCAGAGCTCTCGACTGAGACCCTATAAGCCAGAAGAGAGTAGGGGCCAATATTCAACATCCTGAAAGAAAAGAACTTTCAATCTAGAATTTCATATCCAGCCAAACTAAGCTTCATAAGCAAAGGAGAAATAAAATCCTTTAAGAACAAGCAATTGCTCAGTGATTTCATCACCACCAGGCCTGCCTTACAAAAACACCTGAAAGAAGCACTAAACACAGAAATGAACAACCAGTACGAGCCACTCCAAAAACATGCAAAATGGTAAAAAGCATCAACACAATGAAGAAACTGCATCAACTAATGGGCGAAACAACCAGCTAGCATCAAAATGGCAGGATCAAATACACACATAACCATATTAACCCTAAATGTAAATGAGCTAAATGCCCCAATCAAAAGACACAGACTGGCAAATTGGATAAAAAGTCAAAACCCATGGGTGTGCTGTATCCAGGAAACCCATCTCACATGCAAGGACACACACAGGCTCAAAATAAAGGGATGAAGGAAGATTTGCCAAGCAAATGGAGAGCAAAAAAAAGCAGGAGTTCCAATCCTACTCTCTGAGAAAATAGACTTTAAACCAACAAAGATCAAGAGAGACAAAGAAGGGCATTACATAATGGTAAAAGGATCAATGCAAAAAGAAGAGCTAATGATCCTTAGTATATACGCACCCAATACAGGAGCATCCAGATATAGGTGATGGGGAGGAAGGCAGCAAATCACACTGCCATGTGTGTACCTATGCAACAATCTTCCATGTTCTTCAAATGTACCCCCCAACCTAAAATGCAATAAAAAAAAAAATGTAAAAAAAAAAAAAAAAAGATATATAAAGCAAGTTCTTAATGACCTACAAAGAGACTTAGACTCCTGCACAATAATAGTGGTAGGCTTTAATACTCCACTGTAAATATCAGACAGATCAATGAGACAGAATATTAACAAGGATATCCAAGACTTGAACTCAGACCTGGACCAAGCAAACCTAATAGACAGTTACAGAACTCTCCACCCAAAATCCACAGAGTATACATTCTTCTCAGCACCACATCACATACCTACTCTAAAATTGACCACATAACTGGAAATAAATCATTCCTCAGCAAATGCAAAAGAATGGAAATCATAACAAACAATCTCTCAGACCACAGTGCAATCAAATTAGAAATCAGAATTCCGAAACTAACTCAGAACTGCACAAGGTCATGGAAACTGAACAACTGGCTCTTCAATGTGGACTAGATAAACAATGAAATGAGCAGAAATAAAGATGTTCTAGGAAGCCAATGAGAATGAAGACACAACATACCAGAATCTCTGGGACACATTTAAAGCAGTGTCTAGAGGAAAATTTATAGCAATAAATGCCCACACGAGAAGCAAGGAAAGATCTAAAATCGACACCCTATCATCAAAATTGAAAGAGCTAGAGGAGCAAGATCAAAAACACTCAAAAGCTAGCAGAAGACAAGAAATAACTAAGATCAGAGCAGAACTGAAGGAGATAGAAACACAAAAAACCCTTCAAAAATCAATAAATCCAGGAGCTGGTTTTTTGAAAAGATCAACAAAATAGACAACTAGCCAGATGAATAAAAAAGAAAAGAGAGAAGAATCAAATAAATGCAATAAAAAATGATAAAAGGGATATCACCACAGATTCCACAGAAATACAAACCACCATCAGAGATTACTACAAAGAACTCTATGCACACAAACCAGTAAACCTGGAAGAAATGGATAAATTCCTGGACACTTGCACCCTCCCATGACTAAACCAGGAAGAAGCTAAAACTCTGAATAGACCAATAACAAGGACTGGAGCTGAAGCAGCAATTAATAGCCTACCAACCAAAAAAAGCCCAGGTCCAGATGGGTTCACAGCCAAATTCTACCAGACATACAAAGAGGAGCTGGTACCACTCCTTCTGAAACTATTCCAAACACCCCAAAAAGAGGGAATCCTTCCCAAATCATTTTATGAGACCAGCATCATCCTGATACCAAAACACAGCAGACACTCAACAAGAAAAGAAAACTTCAGGCTGATATCCATGATGATCACAGATGCAAAAATCTTCAATAAAATACTGCCAAACGGATTGCAACAGCACATCAAAAAGCTTATTGATCACGATCAAGTAGGCTTCATTCCAGGGATGCAAGGCTGGTTCAACATACACAAGTCTATAAACGTAATCCACCACATAAACAGAACGAAAGACAAAAACCACATGATTATCTCAATAGATGCAGAGAAGGCCTTCAACAAAAATCAGTAGCCCTTTATTCTAAAAACTCTCAATAAACTAGGTATCGGCAGAACGTATCTCAAAATAATAAAAGCTGTTTATGACAAACCCACAGCCAATATCATACTGAATGGGCAAAAACTGGAAGCATTCCCTTTGAAATCCGGCACTAGACAAGGATGCCCTCTCTCGCCACTCCTATTCAATATAGCATTGGAAGTTCTAGCCAGAGCAATCAGCCAAGAAAAAGAAATAAAGGGTATTCAATTGGGAAAGGAGAAAGTCAAATCGTCTCTATTTGCAGATGACATGATTGTATATTTAGAAGACCCCATCGTCGCAGCTCAAAATCTCCTGAAACTGATAAGCAACTTCAGCAAAGTCTCAGGATACAAAATCAATGTGCAGAAATCACAAGCATTCCTATACAACAATAACAGACCTAAAGAGAGCCAAGTCACGAACAAACTGCCATTCACAATTGCTACAAAGATAATAAAATACCTAGGAATACACCTAACAAAGGAGGTAAAGGACCTCTTCAAGGAGAACTACAAACCACTGCTCAAGGAAATAAGAGAGGATGCAAACAGATGGAAAATCATCCCATGCTTATGGTTAGGAAGAATCAATATTGTGAAAATGGCCATACTGCCTGAAGTAATTATAGATTCAATGCTATCCCCATCAAGCTACCTATAACCCTCTTTACAGAACTGGAAAAAACCACCTTAAACTTTATATGGAACCAAAAGAGAGCCCACATAACCAAGTTAATTCTAAACAAAAAGAACAAAGCTGGAGGCATTATGCTACCTGACTTCAAACTATACTACAAGGCTATAGTAATCAAAACAGCATGGTACTGGTACCAAAACAGAGATATAGACCAGTGGAACAGAACAGAGGCCTCAGAGGCAATGCTACACATCTACAACCATCTGATCTTTGACAAACCTCACAAAAACAAGCAATGGGGAAAGGATTCCCTGTTTAATAAATGGTGTTGGGAAAACTGGCTAGCCATGTGCAGAAAGCAGAAAGTGGACCCCTTCCTGACACCTTACACTAAAATTAACTCCAGATGGATTAAAGACTTAAACATAAGACCTAACACCATAAAAACCCAAAAGAAAACCTAGGCAACACCCACCATTCAGGACATAGGCATAGGCAAGGACTTCATGACTAAAACACCAAAAGCACTGGCAACAAAAGCCAAAATAGACAAATGGGATCTAATTAAACTCCAGAGCTTCTGTACAGCAAAAGAAACAATCATTAGAGTGAATCGGCAACCAACACAATGGGCAAGAATTTTTGCAATCTACCCATCTGACAAAGGACTTATATCCAGAATCTACAAAGAACTAAAACAGATTTACAAGAAAAAAAACAAACAAGCCCATTCAAAAGTGGGCAAAGGATATGAACAGACACTTTACAAAAGAAGACATATATAAGCCAACAAACATAGGAAAAAATGCTCATCATCACCAGTCTTTAGAGAAATGCAAATCAAAACTACACTGAGATACCATCTCACGCCAGTTCGAATGGCGATCATTAAAAAATCTGGAGACAACAGATGCTGGAGAGGATGTAGAGAAACAGGAACACTTTTACACTGTTGGTGGGATTGTAAATTAGTTCAACCATTGTGGAAGACAGTGTGGTGATTCCTCAAGGACCTAGAAATAGAAATTCCATTTGACCCAGCAATCCCATTACTGGGTATATATCCAAAGGATTATAAATCATTGTATTATAAAGACACATGCACACGCAAGTTCATTACAGCACTGTTTACAATAGCAAAGACTTGGAACCAACTCAAATGCCCATCGATGATAGACTGGACAGGGAAAATGTGGCACATATACATAACGGAATACTATGCAATCATAAAAAACGATGAGTTCGTGTCCTTTGTAGGGATATGGATGAATCTGGAAACCATCATTCTCAGCATACTGACACAAGAACAGAAAATCAAACACCGCATGTTCTCACTCGTAGGTGGGTGTTGAACAATGAGAACACATGGACACAGGGAGGGGAGCATCACACACTGAGGTCTGTTGTGGGGGGACTAGGGTAGGGACAGTGAGGGGTAGGGAGTTGATGAGGGATAACATGGGGAGAAATGCCAGATATACATGATGGGGATTGAGGCAGCAAACCACATTGCTATGTATGTACCTATGCAACAATCCTGCATGTTCTTCACATGTACCCCAGAACCTAAAGTGCAATAAAATATATATTAAAAGATGCACAATCCTTTATAATTATTTACATGGACTACTGCCTTCAGTATCTACTCATTAATCTGCCCTTCATACTATAACTAGAATTACCTTTCCAAAATGCAAAACTGATTCTAGCCTTTGTTGCATAAACATTGTCAAAGATTGCTCAAAATTTACAGAATAAAGTTCAAACATTAAAAAAAAAAAAGGCATCCAAATTGGAAAGGAAGAAATCAAATTATTCTTGCTAGCTGACAATATGATCGTATATATAGAAAAATCTAGACTTCACCAATAAACTATTAGAACTGATGAATGAATTCACTAAAGTTTCAGGATACAAAATCTACATTAAAAAAATCACGAGAATTTCTATATGCCAATGGCAAACAATCTGAAAAGAAAACCAAGAAAGTAATTCCATTTACAATAGCTACAAGTAATATACCTAGGAATAAACCTCACCAGAGAAGTGAAAGATCTCTACAATAAAAACTATAAAACACTAGTAAAAGAAATTGAAGAGGACACAAATGAGTTAAAATATATTCCATGTTCATTAATTGGAAGAATTAATATTGTTAAAATGTTCACACTACCCAGAACAATCTACTGATTCAGTGCAATATGTATCAAGGTATCAATGACATTCTTCACAGAAACAGATAAAACAATCCTAAAATTAATGTGGAACTACAAAAGACCCAAAATAGAGCAATTCTGAGCAAAAAGAACAAAGCTGGGAGCATCACATTATCTAACTGCAAATTATACTACAAAGTTATAGCAACCAAAATAGCATAACACTGGCATAAAAACAGACACACAGACCAAGGAAACAGAATAGAGAACCCAGATATCAATCTATTTATGGTCAATTCATTTTCAACAAAGGTGCCAAAAAGATACAATACAGAAATGAAAGTCTCTTTAATAAATGGTCCTGGGAAAACTCAGTATCCATATGCAGAAGAATAAACCCAGATCCCTACTTCTCATCATATACATAAATCTAACCAAAATAGATTAAAGACTTAACTATAAAACCCAAAACCATGAAACTACTAGAAGAAAACACTGGAGGAACACTCCAGGACATGAGTCTGGATAAGCAGTGTCTTGCGTAAGACCCCAAAAACACAGGCAACCACAGCAGAAAGAAGGATCACATCAAGCTAAAAAGCTTCTGTGCAGCAAAGGAATCAACATGATGAGACAATCCACAGAATGGGAGGAAATATTTGCCAACTATCCATCTGACAAGGGATTAACAACAAGAAAAAATAAAAAACTAAACAACTCAGTATTAAAAAAAACTTAAAATGGGCAAAAGATCTGAATAGACACTTCTCAGAAGATGAAATACAAACGGCAAACAGGTATATGAAAAAATGCTCAACATCATTGAGCAGGGAAATGCAAATCAAAACCACAATGAGATATCACTTCACTCCAGGTAAAACTTCAAAAAGACAAAAAATAATGAATGCTGGTGAGGATGTGTAGAAAGGGGGACATTCTATACTCTTGGTAGGAATGTAAATTAGTATAGCCACTATGGGAAACGGCATGGAGGTTCCTCAAAAAACTAAAAGTAGAGCTACCATATAATCTAGCTAATCCCACTGCTGGGTATATATACAAAAAAAGGAAACCAGAATATCAAGATGTTTATTGCAGAGCTATTCACAATAGCAAAGATATGGAAATCTTTGCTATATGGATAGTGTCCCTCAACCAATGAATAGAGAAAATGTGGTACATCTACACAATGGACTATTATTTAGCTATTAAAAAACATGATATCCTGTTATGTTCAGCAGCATGAATGGAACTGGACAGTGCCATGCTAAGTGAAATAAGACAGGCACAGATAAGTACTCCATGTTCACACTTACATGTAAGAGCTTTAAAAAACTGATCTCATAAAGATAAAGAGTAGAGTGATGGTTACCAGAGGCAGGGAGGGGTGGTGGAAAGGGGGAATGATTAATGGGTACAAGTATACAGTTAGAGAGAAAGAATTTAGGTTTAGGTAGCAAGGTGACTGTAGTTAATAATTTATTGTATATTTCAAAGTAACTACATGAATGGAATTGGAATGTTGCTAACACAAACAAATGATAAATGTTTAAGGTGATGCGTATCCCAATTACCCCAATTTGATCATCAGACATTGTATGCTTATATCAGAATATCACATGGATTCCACAAATAGGTACAACTGTTATGTAACCATAAAAATTCAAAATAAGAAGAGGCCAAGTGTGGTGGCTCACGCCTGTAATCCAACACTCTAGAAGGCCAAGATGAGTGGATCTCGAGCTTAGGAGTTTGAGAACATTTCTACAAAAAATACAAAAATTAGCCAGGTGTGGTGGTACATGCCTATAGTACCAGCTGCTTGGGGGGCTAGGGCAGGAGGATTGCTTACATCCAGGAGGTTGAGGCTGCAGTGAGCCATGTTTGTGCCACTGCGCTCTGGGCTGCGTGACAAAGTGAGAACCTGTCTCAAAAAAAAAAAAAAAAAAAAAAGGAAAAAAATAATTAAAAAAATATGTAGATAGATGTTAATTACCTTCTTCCAGACTCCAAAAAGGATTCATTTTTACTTCTGGCAGGCAAGTAGATCAGACAATGGCAATCCCTGATCTCTGTCATTCAACTGCTATTGCAGTGATTTAAATTAGGACTCTAGTCCCTAATGTGAGCTGAATTAATTCTAGATTGCCCCTTATTCTCAAGGAACAGCCTTTCAGAGTCCCAGTCAAATGCCAAGCAGTGCTAATCAGGGTCCTTCCAATGTGGCTGGTCCTGACTTGAATCTCCGTCCCCAGCCTTGTGAATTTGGCAAGAGCTCTGCTGAGACACCAGATGTACTTCCATCCAAACAAGCAATCTTCCATTGCCAGAAAGAGAGCTTCTTAATCTGTCACCAGTACCAGGTAACTTAAGGTTTGGCTACCCATACTGTTCCCAGATTTCCCCTTCCTTGCCTAGAAGAGCAATGGGCTAGAAGTCTGAAAATCTGAGCTCTAGTCTGTTGCTCAGCAACTGGTCCTATGACTCTTAGGCTAGATGCCTCAAAGTTCCCTTATCCTTAAATGTAAAATGCATCTGGATAAAAAATCTTTCAGTTTATTCTTCTTGCTCTAAAATAATTACTAACACCGCTGCCAGTTCTTACATTAGACAATCCCAGATTATACATTCTTCTGTGGATCCATCAAAGCCAGCCCAGTGACTCATTAAAACTCTCCATTTTCATGAGAACACTATAACAAAATAAACTACAACAGCAAAAATTTGGGTTTACAAAGCAAGCTGTTAAACTGTGACCATTCACACTGCAAGTCCTATTATTTGTTGCCTTGACTACTAAACCTTGCCAAGCTGATGAGAACCCACCTATGGCTGAAAATAAAGAGAAAAGCCAAACCTAAATGAAGAAAGGAGTCAGTATAGGACATCACTATGAAAAATGGCAAGCAATCCAGTTGACCCTTGAACAACATGAATTGGAACTACATGGGCCCACTTTTATGGGGCTTTTCTTCTGCCTTTACGATTCCTGATACAGCATGAACAACTTCTCTTCCTCCTCAGCGACTCAACATAAAGAAAATGAGGATGAAGACCTTTATGATGATCTGCTTCCACTTAATAAATAATAGGTTGGAGCAAAAGTAATTGCGGGTTTTGCCATTACTTTTATATATTTATTTTATTACTATTATTTTTTGGAGTCTCACCCTGTTGCCCAGGCTGGAGTGCAGTGGCGTGATCTCTGCTCTCTGCAACTTCTACCTCCCATGTTCAAGCCCATGTTCTCCTGCCTCAGCCTCCAAAATAACTGGGATTACAGGCACATGCCACCACACTCGGGTAATTTTTTTTTGAGATGGAGTTTCACTCTTGTTGCCCAGTCTGGAGTGCAATGGCACGATCTGAGCTCACTGCAACCTCTGCCTCCCAGGCTCAAGCAGTTCTCCTGCCTCAGCCTCCTGAGTAGCTGGGATTACAGGCACCTGCCACCACATCCAGCTAACTTTTCTATTTTTAGTAAAGACGGGGTTTCACCATGTTAGCCAGGCTGGTCTCGAACTCCTGACCTCAACTGATCCGCTGCTCACCTTGGCCTCACAAAGTGATGGGATTACAGGCGTGAGCAACTGTGTCTGCCCATGCCTGGTTAATTTTTGTATTTTTAGTAGAGATGGGATTTTACCATGTTGGTCAGGCTGGTCTCAAACTCCTGACTTCAAGTGATCCACCCACCTTGCCCACCTTGCTATTACTTTTAATGGTAAAACCCATGATTACTTTTGCATGACCCAAATAGTAAATACATTTTCTTTTCATTACGATATTCTTAATAACATTCTTTTGGTAGCTTATTTTATTGTAAGAATACAGTATAGGAGGTAGGGATATTAGGGCAGAACTAAAAACAAACACCCAAGTTCATATTAAAACGAAGGATCACAGAGTGGTTTTGGCCAACACTGGTCATAATAGCAGCCTGGTTTCAGTTGGGGGAAAAATTCTTAAAAGAGGAGGAACTACCATAAAAAGAAAAAGGAAGCAGGAAAAGAACCAGAGCCCAAAATGCATGAGACAGGTGGAGAAAGCTGGTTTAGTTTGGAGTAAGGATTGAGAAAAAGGAAAGGTTATGTGGGAGGCTCAGTGAGGTGTCTGGATGTAGAAAATTGGATTAAAAAAGAAAATATGTGTTAAGTGACTGTTTATGTTATTAGTAAGGTTTCTAGTCAACCGTAGCTATCCGTAGTTAAGTTCTGGGGAGACAAATGTTACATATAAGTTTTTGACTGTGCAGGGAGCCAGTGCCTCTGCCCCCCACACTGTTCAAGGATCAACTGTAAACAAACAAGGAGGAGAACCAGCCTGAGTCATCGCTCCCTTAAATCATTCCTTTTACAAAGAAAGATGCTGATGGTGTATCTGGCAGCAGCTCAAAGCAGAAGAGAGTCCAGTTTTCACTTTTGGCTTTTTGGAAGCTACATTCTGTACTTTTTCAGCAAATAAGAATATCAGAAGATACACATTCTATTTGTTTTCACAATGGACAAAATAAACAGTGATTGAAATTAATGACAGGCTGAAACAAAGTCCTACTTCCATAAGCACAGAGAAGACCTAATGCAATCACTTCATAAGTCAGAGAACATTATTCTGCACAAACTTGTTAAGGGCTGCCTAAGTTCCTCACTGCATCCCCTGCCACATGCGTGCGCAAACCACCACTCCCGTGACCACAGAGCACCTGAATGTACCTCTTCTCTACGGGATGTAGATCCCAGACATTGGTGTCTCTTGTGGAGTATCTCCCCTTCCCTGTGGTATCTGGATCTAACAAAAAGCAAAGGAATCCATTCCAAAAGCAGTGCTACAGCCAACACCCCAGAGGGCCTCATCCCTAGGTTTTTCGATGCTCCAGTTACGTATCAGCTAGAAGCAACTGAACTCTAGGTCAGTCCTTACTTTCTGCAAGAGACCCTGTATGTGGTAGAAAAGGCGCCAGCTGAGAAGCTATGCGTGAATCCTAGCTCTGCCACTGTCTAGCTATGCTCATTCAGACACTCAAAATGTACTAAGAACCTACTATGGACCAGACATCTTGATGGGCATTAATGATATAAAGGTGTCAAGACACAGAAGGTGCCTGCTGTTATACAGCTAAAACCCACAGAACACTTCCATTGCCCCACAGTATGAAATGACGGTGCTTATACCAAGTCATCTCTGAGGTTCTTTTTGAATATTAAGTGCTATAGTTTTACAGTCTGAGATACACCCCTGGTTGGCTACAATATCTGTATGGTCTTTGGCACAGCCTCCCTGGGCCTTAGTTTCCTTATCTATAAAGCGAACAGGTTTCATTTGAAAATGTCTCCCTTTACCTTATGCAGACACAGTGGGAGGTTTCCAGAATCGCTCTGCAGTGAGTTCTTCTGTTGAACAGCCGCCCAGCAATACGAATCCACGAAGGCAGCCTGACGCCAGGAGAAAGAACTTGGAGAAAAACAGCTTATCTGTGTACCTGAGAAGCAAAACAGATAGTTTCCAATGAATGAAAACACAGCTACCTGGACCCTTGTCCCCATCTCACATGTTTTTAGTTTTGTCTAAGACAGGGAGCACCAGGATAGGAGGTGGGGATGTTAGGGCAGAACTAAAAACAAACACCCAAGTTCATATTAAAACGAAGGATCACAGAGTGGTTTTGGCCAACACTGGTGATAATAGCAGCCTGGCTTCAGTTGGGGAAAAATTCTTAAAAGAGGAGGAACTACCATAAAAAGAAAAAGGAAGCAGGAAAAGAACCAGAACCCAAAATGCATGAGACAAGTGGAGAAAGCTGGTTTAGTTTGGAGTAAGGATTGAGAAAAAGGAAAGGTTATGTGGGAGGCTCAGTGAGGCGTCTGGATGCAGAAAATTGGACTAAAAAAGAAAATTCTCTTAGAACAAAGAAGCAAAGAACTCCTAGCCTAAGGAAGAGAAAGCTGAAGGGAACATTTGGCAATAGACCACTGGATGGGAAATCAGCAGTTTTCCACCTTCTCTAACACTAAAGGACAAACAGGCCCAAACCGCAGCCCAAGTGGTTTACATCTGGAAGGGAATTGCTCAAGACCGAAACCTCCCAACAGCAGATGGGCGCTGGATGGGGAGTGGGAAGACTTGAGGCCTCTCGGGGCTCTGTCGTTAACTCGCTCTTCTGGGAAGGGTCTCTGGGACTCGGTTTTCTCCTGTGCAAACTGAAGACTACATGTCCCTGTAGACGCTACCATTACATCTGTAAAATCTACCATCTGGAAAATTCTTTGTGCTTCTGGCACCCACAGGTCACGGAGGGAAACTGACTAATAGGATTCTGAGGCTCAGTCAGAGCCACGTCCTCCCCTTCCCACCATTACCACAGGGGTTGATGCTAAGCCTTGCTTGACCCAGCCCTGATCCCCGTCCCCACCTGGCACATACAAGAGTGTGTGTGTCACAGGCATGGGGGTCAGAGCTGATCCCCTGTCCCCACCTGGCACATACAAGAGCGTGTGCATCACAGGCATGGGGGTCAGAGCTGATCCCCCTGTTCCCACCTGGCACATACAAGAGTGTGTGTGTCACAGGCATGGGGGTCAGAGCTGATCCCCTGTCCCCACCTGGCACATACAAGAGTGTTTGTGTCACAGGCATAGTGGTCAGAGCTGATCCCCTGTCCCCACCTGGCACATACAAGAGCGTGTGTGTCAGAGGTGTGGGAGTCAGAGCTGATCCCGTCCCCACCTGTCACATACAAGAGCATGTGTGTCACAGGCATGGGGGTCAGAGCTGATCCCCTGTCCCCACCTGGCACATACAAGAGTGTGTGTGTCACAGGCATAGTGGTCAGAGCTGATCCCCTATCCCCACCTGGCACATACAAGAGCGTGTGTGTCACAGGCATGGGGGTCAGAGCTGATCCCCTGTCCCCACCTGGCACATACAAGAGTGTGTGTGTCACAGGCATAGTGGTCAGAGCTGATCCCCTATCCCCACCTGGCACATACAAGAGTGTGTGTGTCACAGGCATGGGGGTCAGAGCTGATCCCCTGTCCCCACCTGGCACATACGACAGTGTGTGTGTGTCACAGGCATAGTGGTCAGAGCTGATCCCCTATCCCCACCTGGCACATACAAGAGCGTGTGTGTCACAGGCATGGGGGTCAGAGCTGATCCCCTGTCCCCACCTGGCACATACGACAGTATGTGTGTCACAGGCATAGTGGTCAGAGCTAAGGCTCCACAACAGGCACACTGTCTTGCACATCCAACACAGCCTGGGAGTGTGCTCAGTGCCTGGGCTCTGACATGAGTCATACTTAAATTTGACTCTGCCACTCTCAGCTGGGTGAGTCACACCTGGTAAAGTCATTAGCTTTCCAAAGCCCGGTATCTCTAAAATGGGAATGACATTAACAGTGTATCCATGTTACAGATTTGTTGTGGTGACTAAAAAAATAAAAACATGCCACAGCACTTGCTAGGGTGCCTGGTTCCCAGAAGTTGCTCAGTAAGTGTTACATTTTTCTAGATGCAGTAATAAGCAGATTCTCGTATTGCCTTAAAGACTGGGAAGTGCCTACCATTCTCCTTTTCCACCCTATGGAAAAGGATAGGGACAGTGGGAAGACACCGCGCTGGACTTCCCTAATCCCTGGCACATAAAAGGCCTCAATGGTCATCTTTGCCTAGGGAGGGAGTGGGCTTGACACTTATGGTACAAGAGAGAAGTAATGAGGATGTTGTCACCATAGTCTTGTGGTAGAAGCAGTACGTGGCAAGGCCGGGAGCACTTCTTCCCCATCAGGGGCCTTTGCACCCACAGACATCAAGAAAGGACTTCTCAGCAAGAGCATTTGCAGGAAATCATCATGAAAAGTCACACACATTAGCAAGTATTCTATAATGGGGTAGTTCTTGCCATTCAAGAATGGCTTAAATATGACTTGGGGACAGGTAAGATATTTCAAGGTCCCTTCTGACTCTCTTATTCCATTAAATTTAAGTTCTTAGATTTTGTAGAAAATTGAATAGTCAAGACAGCACAGGACTTGGAGCTAAGTTCACATAGCTCCCGCATCAAAGTGACTGTCAAACACTTCCTAAGCCAACCACCAAACAAAGCTTATGAGAGAAGCAGCAAATACTCGAGGGGACAGGCAGTCCTCAGGTTATAATCGGATGGTTTCTGGTAAGGTTGTTGATAAGCTGCTTGCTTGGGAACATCTGTCCAAGTACTTACAAATGAAAATGAATAATGCTGTTAACGATTTCACGAAAGCCTGCCTGGCCCAGAATGTTCCTTAGGCAAAGTCCTCACAGTGTAAGTATCCAACATTTATTAACATTCTTTCTGTAGGAAAGAGTGCCTCAAGTTCTATCTTGGGATCTCAAGGACCTCCCCCTCAAGGCAGTGGTAGAAACTCCTAGAGCAGAAATAACTAAACTTTTTATATCAAAGCTTTTGCAAAAGAGGAAGAGGAAAATATAAGAGGAGGAGGGCCGAAACACGTGAGGCTCTTAAGAAATGGTCTTCACATGGAATAGAAATTCAGAAGAAAAGGCAGTGGGCAACTCATATTCACTGGATACCAACCAGCCCCCTTTTTTTTAAATTTTATTATTATTTTTATTGTACTTTAGGTTCTGGGGTACATGTGCAGATCATGCAGGATTGTCGCATAGGTACACACACGTCAATGTGGTTTGCTGCCTCCATCCCCGTCACTTACATCTGGCATTTCTCCCCATGTTATCCCTCCCCGACCTCCACACCCACCCCCGCTGTCCCTCCCTTGCCACCCCCAACAGACCCCAGTGTGTGATGCTCCCCTCTGTGTCCATGTGTTCTCATTGTTCAACACCCGCCTATGAGTGAGAACACGCACTGTTTGATTTTCTGTTCCTGTATCACTTTGCTGAGAATGATGGTTTCTAGACTCATCCATGTCCCTACAAAGGACATGAACTCATCATTTTTTATGGCTGCATAGAATTCCATGGTGTATATGTGACACATGTTCCTTGTCCAGTCCATCGTCATTGGGCATTTGGGTTAGTTCTAGGTCTTTGCTATTGTAAACTGTGCTGCTATGAACATACATGTGCATGTGTCTTTTTGTGTGTGTGTGCGCATATGTCTTTATAGTAGAATGATTTATAATCCTTTGGGTATATACCCAATAATGAGATTGCTGGGTCAAATGGAATTTCTATTTCAAGGTCCTTGAGGAAGTGCCGCACTGTCTTCCACAATGGTTGAACTAATTTACACTCCCACCAACAGTGTAAAAGTGTTTCTATTTCTCCACATCCTCTCCAGCATCTGTTGTCTCCAGATTTTTTAATGATCGCCATTCTAACTGGCATGAGGTGGTATCTCAATGTGGTTTTGATTTGCATTTCTCTAATAATCAGTGATGAGCATTTTTTCATGTGTTTCTTGGCCTTACATATGTCTTCTTTTGAAAAGTGTCTGTTCATATCCTTCTCCCACTTTTGGATGGGTTTGTTTTTTCTTGTAAATCTGTTTAGTTCTTTGTAGATTCTGGATATTAGCCCTTTGTCAGATGGGCAGATTGCAAAAATTTTTTGCCCATTGTGTTGGTTGCTGGTTCACTCTAATGATTGTTTCTTTTGCTGTACAGAGGAAGCTCTGGAGTTTAATTAGGTCTCATATGTCTATTTTGGCTTTTGTGGCCAGTGCTTTTGGTGTTTTAGTCATGAAGTCCTTGCCTATGCCTATGTCCTGAATGGTTTTGCCTAGGTTTTCTTCTAGGGTTTTTATGGTGTTAGGTCTTATGTTTAAGTCTTTAATCCATCTGCAGTTAATTTTAGTATGAGGCGTCAGGAAGGGGTCCAGTTTCTGTTTTCCGCACTCTGCTAGCCACTTTTCGCAACACCATTTATTAAACAGGGGAATCCTTTCCCCCTTTGCTTGTTTTTGTCAGGTTTGTCAAAGATCAGATGGTTGTAGATGTATGGCATTGCCTCCAGGGCCTCTGTTCTGTTCCATTGGTCTATATCTCTGTTTTGGTACCAGTGCCATGCTGTTTTGATTACTGTAGCTTTGTAGTGTAGTTTGAAATCAGGTAGCATGATGCCTCCAGCTTTGTTCTTTTTGCTTAGGATTGTCTTGGCTATGAAGGCTCTCTTTGGCTCCATATGAAGTTTAGGGTGGTTTTTTCCAGTTCTGTGAAGAAGGTCATTGGTAGCTTGATGGTGATAGCGTTGAATCTATAAATTACTTTGGTTAGTATGGCCATTTTCACGATATTGAATCTTCCTAACCATGAGCATGGAATGTTTTTCTATCTGTTTGTGTCCTCTCTTATTTCCTTGAGCAGTGTCAACCAGCCCTTTAAATCATTATCTCACTTAAGCCTCACAACAAATGGAGAGACAGATCTTATCTTCCCTGGAGTAACCAAAGCTCCAAGTAGTTCAGTAATCCCCTACTCAAGCTAGTGAATGGTAGCAGCATTCATTTAAATCTGTGTCCAACTCTCGGGTTCTCTCAGCACTCCTCTCCAACCCAGTCACCCCCACAAGGCCATCCTAGGGGAGCTCCTGGGGACCAGGGCTTTGTTGGAATGGGGGTGGTCTAAGTAGATGGTTCCTCTAAGTGGCAGGAAAGGGCAGAGCTTCGTGGGAAGGGTCAAGGGCAAATTTAGAAAAAGAAACAGATCAAGCTCCAGGTATTGGGTATTCCCAGGCCAGAAATGGGAAACAAAGTCAAGGACATCAAGAGCCAGACAGGGGAGGGGCAGGCAACAAATGTGGAGTGAAGAACAGGAGTCAAGAGGGGGGGCAAAGCAGGAGGGTAAGGGGGACCGGCACAGCCGGGCTCTGAGCCCACACCTTTACCCAGGCTGCCTAAACGCACTCAAAGGCACCAGGTCAGGGTGGTCAGCTGCTGCCAGGGGGCCAGGAAGCTTGGGACAGGGACCATCCAGATTCATTTTTTCAAATGTACTTCCATGTCCTCTACCTCATTTACTCTTCAAAATACTATTGGGAGGTAAACCAATTAGATCGTGTGTTTTCCAAGTAGTCTCGGAGTCAGGAGAGCTTCTAGTATCTCCCTTCTCCACCTGTTTAAACTGTTGCCAGGTTATTCATCCTAGAGCTCAGTTCTATCCTGCTATTCCCAGGACTCAACATTTTTCAGTGGTTCCCCACTGCCTGGGTTACAAATCCAGATCAATGCTTCAGTCCAACTCAGTGAAGGCTGTGGCTTGTACAGGCCTGATACGCACTCAGATCTACACATTAGGTGATCCCCCTCTGCCCGGAGGCCCTCTCGCTAGTACCTCCTTGTTAAGTCAATGCCCCATACACACCGTCTTACTCAATGGCTCATCTTTCAAAGCCCTGATCAGGCATCACCCTCTTCACAAAGCTTTCTCCCCACTGACGTCCCATAGCACTTTCCTGCACATCTTTAAATCAGAGATGTGCAGAAATCACTTTTGCCCATGTCATATAGACACCTACATATGTCCCACCTCCTCTAGTACTAGCTCAAGCTTTCACAGGAAAGATACACTGTCTCTGAACTTCAAGGATCATTGTGTATCAAATAACATCTGTTTGGTGCTTTGAAAGTTTCAAAGTACTATCACAAATACCATCTCAATTAATGTTCAAGTATCCCCCAAAGATATCACTGTCCAGCTTGATAGCTGAGAAACAGAGTCCCACGTGATACCCAGCCACAGCCCAATGCTCTGCACCACTGTGTGTCAGCTTAACAAGTGTGTGCTATAATTTCTAGAGAACAGATTTTGCAAGATATGCACTGCCTTTTACAGGAAAGAAAGAAAGGAGTTTCCAGTGTATGCCAAAAACAGCACAGAACACTACTTCCACTTGGCTGAGAGTGCAGAGGCAGCTGTGGGCTTTACATTTATGTGCGTCTGGCCAAATATAATAAAAGATCACAAGGAGAAAACATGTGCTCACAAGGCCCAGAGGAGGTAGCCACAACATCCGCTAAATAAGCAATCCATCCCACCGACATCTCCCCATCCACCCTCCTCCAGGTGCCCTGACCTGGGGCCTAGGGTGATGGTCATACCTTCTGCCTGAGTAACAGTGCAGGAGGCCCTTGGTGTAGCCTAGACCTGCATCTATAGCTGATTAGAGAGTAACATAGCCTAAAGAGAAATAGGACACGGGCTAGGGTGAACAAGCCAGAGGTTTCTCAATGACACCACAGGGGGATGGCTCTTCATTCTTGTCCCACTTCAGCAGGAGGGGGCTTTGGCTTACTTTGCTATGATCTGTGCCCCCCATTCTTTGTTGGTTGTTGTTCCTCTCTTTTAATATGCTTTCTTTCATTCTCACACATTACTAACACGGGGTTAGGTCCTGCACCTAGGCAGGAGAAGGGGAACTAACACTTGCTGTGTCCTTTTACCCCCATTTTAAAGATGAGGAAAATGAGGCACTGTGATCTTGTGACTAGTGTGTTGTAAAGCCGGGATATCAACTCAGCTCTGTATCTTTACCTTCTAAACACAAGGAAGAGGAGGCAAAAGGTGTAGATTATTAAAGAAAATCAGGTAAGATATGGAGGGACAAGAAGGAAGGAGCCAGGAGAGTTTCTTTGATGGGGACAGAAAATCCTGGGGTTGCTGTTCTGGGAGCCACAAAGGGAAAACAGAGAATATGATAATTATTATATCAAGTACAATCATTAGCATATACATATTAAAAGTCTGCAAAATGTTTTCACCTTACAAAACAAATTGGTTTAATTCACCTTATAGACACACATACCTCATACATATGGGATCCAAGTGGATTATATTACAACCCATAAGGCACCAAACTTGAAAGGTCTGGCTATATTTTAAGGTTGCCAAAAGATCTGAAAACCTCTCTCCTGTAAATTCTCAGTGAGAACAATCACACAAAGAGGATCCTGAATGTGTAGTAACAGAGAAGAGATGGAGAATGGACAGCTCTGAAAACACACACAGAACAGCAACAAGCACTCAGAAGGATGAAACAGGTCTGAATTTGCTTAAAGTACCTCTGACCCCAACATAATAAGACCAAATGACGTTTGCCCCGTAGGGTATTCTTGCCCAATACTTATAGTTCCAACTATCATAAAATCCAATAACATTATAAGAATCTCAGAATAACTTCTCTTACTAAAAACAAGCTGAATTCCTCTCCTTTCACCCTTCCAGCAGACTTAAATCCAAACCCATCTTTAGCTTCAAAGAGATAAAATTAAATATATTCTGGAAGTCCCGAATTGTCCATTATTGCCTTCACTTTTCCTCTGTAGGAACTGACTCCAAGGCACACACATGTTTTAAACCAGTGAGAAAATATAAGTACCGTCTGCAGTCCACACTAAATAATGGAATTGAAATACTTTTTTTTTCCTTTAAACCAAGTGGGTTCACCAGGTCTTTCTGTCCCACAGCTAAGCCTGGCTTTTAAAAAGAACATATCGGGGCTAACACCCGCTCCTTAGCTAAAGTTGGGCATCATCAAATGTTTCCTTTTAAATGAGTTCCAAGAAGTCCCAGAAGCTTCACTCTCTATCCCTGTTGAATAGAGCAACAAATAACTGCTGGGCATTTTAGAATGAATGATTTGCCCCTGTGAGTCCAACAGATCAGACAGACATGGCACTGCCAAGACAGCACTGCCCTCGCCAGATGGAGGGAAGAATAAATCGTCTGTACCTGCCAAACGCATGGTCCAGAAGGTGTGACCACTCAACCCCACAGCCAAAGAGAACAAACCACCACACTGCTGGGCCTCAGAAGGGAACCTACACGGCTTATCTAATTTAACAGGGAAAGATGGTGTGAACCACGCAGCCTGCTACGTGCAGGAACAGATATGAGAAGGAGGCTGGGCTGGAGACGACAGCCACAAGCAACCAGGAAGCCAGGATGACGCCCCAGAAGAACAGACAAGAAAACTAAGTAGCAGGCTGAGGGGTTTCCTTCCTGTGTTAGCAAGTCCAGCCCCTCACATACCCAGAGAGTCTAAACCACACAAAAAACTAATATAATTCCAATGTAAGTCACCATTGTCCAGTGAAAAAAAAGTTCACGACCTGGATGTCAGGGAAAAAAGGCCTAGAACTCAATGGTATATTAAGATGAAAAAGAAGTACTGAATGTATGTAAATATGTATATTTTACTTTTGTGATCAGATTACAGATGACAAATACAGATTTTCAAACATACAGAAAAGTAATGTAACAGACACCTAAGAGTTTAAAGCAATACAGATATTTTGCTCTATTTACCTCACCTCTTTTTTAAATTAAATATTTTATTTTGAAATCGTTTCAGATCTACCAAAAGATTACAAGACTATTACAATGAAATCTCATATACCCAGCACTTAAATTCAACCACTGTTAACACTCTGCCACCACATACCTTCTCTCTCTATGCATACATAATATATTCTTTACTTTTCTGAAACTAATTTTTGAGAGTTAGTTGCAGAGATCATGACCCTTTACTCTCAAAAGTGTGTATCTTCTAAAACAAGCACATGCTCTTGAATAACCTAGTGCAATTACCAAAATTTTTTAAATACCAGATACAAGCGATTTTCTGTAGTCAGATCTCCCACACGAGCCTTTATAGCAAGTTTTTCTCCAACTAGGATCTAGTCCTGCCCTACACACTACTCCTAACTCTGTAGTCACCTCATCCTGGAATGGTTCCACAGTCTTTCTCTGTCATTCACAACCCTAACGTGTGTGGCGAGCACCGCCTGTTTAATCCAGTGGGTTTGTCTGATTGTTTCTCCATGCTCCAATCCAGATTCTGCATTGCGGCAGGAATCCCGAGGAAGGGCTGTGAGTCCTCAGGATAGCACCCCAGGAGCAGTGATGACCTTTCCCCCATCACCAGGTGCAGTCAGCTATGGTGGTCACTTAGTCAAGGTGCTGTCTGCTAGGTCTCTTCCGCTGTAAAATGTCTCTCCCCCTGTGCAATGGTAAGTGGTCTGTGGAGGGACCCTCAGAGGCAGGGTCAATATTGTGTCCCAGAACACAATTTCACCCAGTGGTGAATCAAATACTTCAAATGTGGTTGCAAAATAAAGATTTTTTCCAACTTGATTCGTTCCTTCTACATGTATTAGTTGCAATGGATTATGAAGAGGAGCTTTCTCTTATTTTTTAGTATCAATGTGGACTCATGTAATCCTTTGTTATTCAATATTTTATAATCCATTACGGTTATTGACTCTGATGTTCAAATGGTTCCTATCGAATTACCACCTGTGTCCTTTGACATGTTCCCCTCAGTTCCTGAGCAGTCCCCATGCATCCTAGTACAAAACGTTCTGGGCTTGTCTTGTTCTGCTTCCACTCCACAATTGGCCATTTCTGCAAAGAGCTCTGGGTTCCTTTTAGTGGGTAAAGAAACCATTTTAAAACCATTAGTTGGGTGCTCAATGTGTTCCCTGTTACTAAGATGTCATTGTTACTAGGCCTTTCTAGCAGAAACTAGAAAATAAATCTTTTTTAAAAAATTGTAAGTTGAGATGGAAACGTTTACTTCTAATCCACTACTACTTGGTTCTTCTTCATCTTCCCCCATCCCATGCTTGTTCTTTCTTCTTTCACAGTGAGAATCCTGGCTCCGACAGCCTCTATGTAGTTACTCATTTACTCAACCCCAAACTGTACCCAAAATAATTTCAGAATTCTGAAAGCAAAGATAGCTTCTGATTTTCATTTTAAAAAGGTTTCGTCTGGACACTACATCAATAACTGACTAGCTGGGGTCAAGAACAGAAGCAGAGACCAGACAGGATCTATTGCAATAACTCAGGAGATGGTATGAAGACAGACACAGTCACAGCACATGTCTGTACAGAATCTCTTCTGTCACCTCTAGGTCCCAGCCTGGTACAGGGTGAAGATTTTGGTTCCATGAAATGAAAAAGAATGCAAAAAGCTAGATGGAAGGCAAAGAGAAAACCAAGTATCTCTGCCACACAACTATTGATATGTTCATAAATGTGTTCTGCAAAATCATGAAAATAAGAGTGCTTATGGAGCATATAGGTTTGGGGCAGATCACTCAAAAATCTACGCAGTTTTTTGTTTGTTTTTTAATCGAGAAAATTAGAATCCTAATAAAAACATACTTGCACAATGAAGGGGTGTATAAAAGAAGAGTTGAGGCCGCCGAGTTACACACATAAAGACTAAATGCACAAAGGGCAGAGGGCACTGTAATAACAGCACTTCTAACATGGAGCACATGATCAAACAGAGCCAAGGGGAAAGGGGGGCATCATGTACATGCTATAGTTTCCCTTTTTTTTTTTTTGAGATGGAGTCTTGCTCTGTCACCAGGCTGCAGTGCAGTGGCATAATCTCTGCTCAGTGCAATCTCCACCTCCTGGGTTCAAGCAATTCTCCTGTCTCAGCCTCCTGAGTAGCTGGGACTACAGGCACACACCACCACGCTCAGCTAATTTTTTTGTATTTTTTAGTAGAGACGGGGTTTCACCATGTTGGCCAGGATGGTCTCGATCTCTTGACCTCGTGATCCGCCCACCTCAGCCTCCGAAAGTGTTGGGATTACAGGCGTGAGCCACCACGCCTGGCGGCTATAGTCTTCTTTAGCTTGCTTCATCCAGATGTTCTTACTTGGTGGCAAAAATTATTCACATGTTGGAAAAAATTACGTATAAACCAATGTGATTAGTTATGTTGATATGTTATTATGTTGCTATCATTGCCCTATGTACTCATCACACATATGAGCTCCTTCCCATCACAGAATCAGGAGAGGAGATGGCATTTACTGAACACTACTATAAGACAGGAATTAGATGCTCTCATTCAACCTAGTAAAAGAAACCTGTGAACAAGCTATCATTATACCCATTTTACAGATGAGAAATAGAGGCTCAGACAGATTAAGTAAAGTGAGATAGCTAATACTTGGTCAAGTTGCAATTCAGCCTCGAGTGTGTGGTCATACTCTTTCCCCAACACCTACGACACCCTGAGGATGAATGGCCAAGGAGGAGAGAAGGTGCAGACAGGCCACAGGGTCTGGGTAGAGTGGAGAAGGATGAGCACTATGGAATGCAAGGCAAGCCTGTAACACAAGCAGCAGCAGCAAAGGGCCAGCACCAATCTCCCCAGCAACCTGGTCCTGAGCTCTAGGCCCAAGTTCATAAAAAACCAGAGCCGATAAGACTAGCCACCTGCAGTCAACGGCTGGAGTGTGAGACCTTACCCAGAGCACCTAAGACTACTCTGTGTGGAGTCAGAAAAACCACTGGCAGGGTGGAGGGGACTGGCATGGAGTTCACCTGGTGGGGACAGAAGCTGGATCCATGGAAGGAAAGAGCCAGATCAAAAAACAACATCATCAAAAATGTCACAACAGGAATATGACATGTGAGAGCTGGGAAGTGAATCCTTGAAGCAACCCCAGACCAGTCGCACTTTCAGTAGAGGAAATGTGCTTGGTCTTGGTTTTTCCATTTTAAGAAATGAATGATGCAAAAAAATGGGGGGAGGGGGAAGGAAGAGGGACTGGCTTCAGAAAAAATGTTAAAGGAACAGACTATTTAAGGCCAAGGAGCAGCTTTAACAGACTTCTTCAAGTAGAAGGAGGGTTAGAACAAAATGACTCTTCAGCTGGTCTTCACTGACACAAAGGCCTAATGTGCATGAAACAAGTGGAAATCCAGTTAGATATGGGGGAGGGGGACTGGGCACAGTGTCTCACCCCTATAATCCTAGCATTTCGGGGGGATCACTTGAGGCCAGGAATTTGAGACCAGTCTGGGGCAATAAAGTGAGACCGCCCCCCCCGCCCCAACTGGCGCAATCTCTACAAAAATTAGCTAGGCATGGTGGCATGCACCTGTGGTCCCAGTTACATGGGAGCCTGAGGCAGGAGGATCACCTAAGCTCCAGAGGTCAAGGCTGCAATGAGCCATACTCACACCACTATACTCCAGCCTGGGCAATACAGTGAGACACTGTCTCAAAAAAAAAAAAAAAAAAAAAAAGATAAGGAGGAGGAACTTTTAGCATCAAGGGGAAAAATTAGGTAAGTCTTCTATAAATACAAGTTATCTGGAGTCTTTATTCCTGAATGTTGCTTTAGAAAAGATCCCATCATATTCAACAGACATCTGGTTTTCTCTTTTACTTCCCAGCAAGTTACTTAACCTCTCTGAGGTCTTCTTGTTTATAAAACTTCATAGAATTCCTAAGAGAATTAAATAAAACGCCTGCTATAGCACCAGCACAAAGTAAGAATTCAGTAAATGGGAAGAATTATTTTTATTTCTATGTCAGGCACCATGGTAAGCACTGGAGACAGAAGAATGCAGGGCTCCTTTGCTGCATCGCTATTATTTTCTTCAGTGCACTTATTGTTGATTTCCTATTTATTTATTTATCCATCTGTCTCATAAAATCCTAAAGCAAACACATCATGAAAGCAGACCTCCTTGAATAACCGGGATCTTAGATTTAAAGGGGACACAGCCTGAAACGAGATCCAACTTCATTAAGTCCTTCTGCATCATCTCTCCCTCAAAGATGCCTTTTAAAAGCGGAGTTTTGTAGTTCTTGCAACAAAGAAACTTTTTTTTTGTAGTACAAGGCCTTGAGTGTTTAAATCTAGTACTGAATCAAAGATTGGTGATTCTGGCAAAATGAAAAGGACTTACAATGACTGTTACTATTATGTAGACAAAAGGTCATGAGACCTCTCTGCAAACAAGGGCATTCTAAATAGACAAAACCCATGACAGATGCGGATGCTAGAGTGGCAAATGCTTTTTCAAGGAACCTCAAAAAAGAAAAGGGACATCCACCCTTTTCATCAGAGCTGGGTATTTAATGCCACACAGTCTTTGTGCCAGCAGCATGCCCTCCCCAGGGCTCCATTCTTCCCTTTTCTACATGGGGCAACAGAGCACAGGTATTCTCCCTAAGGCACTCAACTCAACAGTGTGGAGCTTAACCCAAAAAGCATTCACTGGGCACCTACTATGTACATGGTACCACATGCAACACAAGGGATTCAAAGATAAGGAAGACATGGTCCCGGCCCTCCAAGGGCTTAATACAGTCCAGTGGAGGCAGCCAAGGATATAAACCACCAATTATTGTAGATAAAAACAAATCACATAAGTGTAATGGCTGAACCATGACAAATGTTCATATTCAAAGGAGGAGAGAGGAGGGAGCCCAGGCTGGGAAAACAGCACAAGTAACACTGAGTCTTTAAAGCTGACAGCCCGTTTAGGACAGGGAGCAGCAGACCACTGTGCCTGGAGCACACATTCAAGCTAGGGTCAGATAAAGGACATCCTGGGGTGACACGCTGGCAAGTTCAGACTTAAATCTATGAGTAAAGGCAAGGAGGGTTCAGCAAGTGAGGATGGGGAGCTGTGTTTTGTGTTTTCAAGTCCCCAGTGGTGCTATAATCCATACACCCATGTTCCTAATGACCAGCTGAAGCTGCAGTGTTGAGCTGAGGGTCAGGTTGGGTTGGTGGTGGCCCTTAACAGACTAGACATCCTCCCCAGCAGGAATCCAAGGGGTGGGGAAGATATCCCAAGGCAGCACAGCCAGAGACCGAGGACAAACCAGCAGCTTCTGAGCTGGGCTGTGAGCTTGCCCCATGCAGACCTGTGTCCCTCACACACACGACAGGAAAGCGGCAGACAGCACAGATCAGTGCCTGAGAACCCAGGCTCTGGAAAGAGCACTGCACTCCAGCCCCACTCTGTGTGCCCGACACATTCCCCAACCCCATGAGACCCAGGTCCTCACCTGTCAAAGGGTCAAAACAGGATTAGGGGATGTTCAGTAGCTAACCTGCGCAGAGTACTTCCTAGGTACCAGACACCATTCCAGTGCTTCACATGCTAATTTATTTAATTCTCACCCTGTGAGACAGGTTCTATTACTGCCCCATTTACTGACAAAGAAGCTGGGCACTGAGAGATTCTGTAACTTGTCCAAGGTCTCACAGTGACTGTGTGTCATGCCAGAATTGGAACCCAGGAAGTCTAGCCTTATAACTCATGCCTTAATCACTATTCCACAGAGTCTCTCAAAAGTGAAAAATCTATTTTGAAGGATTGCTGCTGGGAAAAAATACGATGTGTAAAGGACCTAGCCACACAGTCATACATTGACTGGGGCTAATATAGGGTGGCTGTTAGTTAATGCTGGTCCTAAGGACAGCAGGGGGAAGGCACCAAGAGTGAATGTCTGAGTGCAGTGCGGCCTCAGCAGTTATCCCTTGGGACACCCACCGCTTTGGCTGTCTACCTCCAGGGCCCTGGGCAGGCCCTCTAGGGTTGCTAAGCTTCTCACAGGCCCTAAGCAGACAGGATTTCCTACTCTGCCAGGCACTGAGAGCCAACTGCTAGGACCCACCGGACCAGGCACCCACACCGGACCTGACCCATGGCTGCCAGGCACAGCCCTCCTCCTCACCATCCACTGTGCTGGTCTGGCTTCGAAAATTGTCATGAAGTCTCAGAGCAGACTCACTGATGTGACCAGCTCAGGTCACTCCCAAATCAGCGCCAGCATCCCTGGGACAGGACGGAGGAACAGGCATGCCTATGGAGCTCCCACCAAAGGGTCCTGATAAACTTATAGGAAACAAAGTACCATGATGGATTCCAGGATATACAGTCACGCCCGCCCCATACAGGTGTTTCAGTCAATGAAGGACTACGTATACAATGGTGGTCCTGATGATTATAATGCCATATTTTTACTCTATCTTTTCTTTTTTCTTTTTTTATATACATATATTTTTTATTGCATTTTAGGTTTTGGGGTACATGTGAAGAACATCCAAGATTGTTGCATAGGTACACACATGGCAGTGTGATCTGCTGCCTTCCTCCCCATCACCTATATCTGGCATTTCTCCCCATGACTATCTCTCCCCCAACTCCCCCACCCCCCGCTGTCCCTCCTCTATTTCCCCCGACAGACCCCAGTGTGTGATGCTCCCCTCCCTGTGTCCATGTGTTCTCATTGTTCAACGCCCGCCTATGAGTGAGAACATGCGGTGTTTGATTTTCTGTTCTTGTGTCAGTTTGCTGAGAATGATGGTTTCCAGGTTCATCCATGTCCCTAGAAAGGACACGAACTCATCATTTTTGATGGCTGTATAGTATTCCATTATGTATATGTGCCACATTTTCCCTGTCCAGTCTATCATCGATGGGCATTTGGGTTGGTTCCAGGTCTTTGCTATTGTAAACTGTGCTGCAATGAACATTTGTGTGTATGTGTCCTTATAGTAGAACGATTTATAATCCTTTGGATAGATAACCAGTAATGGGATTGCTGGGTCAAATGGAATTTCTATTTCTAGGTCCTTGAGGAATCGCCACACTGTCTTCCACAATGGTTGAACTAATTTACACTCCCACCAACAGTGTAAAAGTGTTCCTATTTCTCCGCATCCTCTCCAGCATCTGTTGTCTCCAGATTTTTTAATGATCACCATTCTAACCGGCGTAGATGCAAAAATCTTAAATAAAATACTGGCAAACCGATTGCAACAGTACATCAAAAAGCTTATCCACCATGATCAAGTAGGATTCATCCCCGGGGATGCAAGGCTGGTTCAACATACGCAAATCTATAAACATAATTCACCACATAAACAGAACCAAAGACAAAAACCACATGGTTATCTCAATTGATGCAGAGAAGGTCTTTGACAAAATTCAACAGCCCTTTATGCTAAAAACCCTCAATAAACTAGGTATTGATGGAACGTATCTCAAAACGATAAAAGCTATATACGACAAACCAACAGCCAATATCATACTGAATGGGCAAAAACTAGAAGCATTTCCTTTGAAATCTGGCACTAGACAAGGATGCCCTCTCTCACCACTCCTATTCAATATAGTACTGGAAGTTCTAGCCAGAGCAATCAGGCAAGAAAAAGAAATAAAGGGTATTCAAATAGGAAAGGAGGAAATCAAATTATCGCTATTTGCAGACGACATGATTGTATACCTAGAAGACCCCATCGTCTCAGCCCAAAATCTCCTGAAACTGATAAGCAACTTCAGCAAAGTCTCAGGATACAAAATCAATGTGCAAAAATCACAAGCATTCCTATACACTAATAACAGACTTAAAGACAGCCAAAGCAAGAACCAACTGCCATTCACAATTGCTACAAAGAGAATAAAATACCTAGGAATACAACTAACAAGGAACGTAAAGGACCTCTTCAAGGAGAACTATAAACCACTGCTCAATGAAATAAGAGAGGACACAAACAGATGGAGAAACATTCCATGTTCATGGCTAGGAAGAATCAGTATTGTGAAAATGGCCATACTGCCCAAAGTAATTTACAGATTCAACGCCATCCCTATCAAGCTACCAATGACCTTCTTTGCAGAACTGGAAAAAACCACCTTAAACTTCATATGGAACCAAAAGAGAGCCCGCATAGCCAAGTCAATTCTAAGCAAATAAAACAAAGCTGGAGGCAACACACTACCGGACTTCAAACTATACTATGAAGCTACAGTAATCAAAACAGTATGGTACTGGTACCAAAACAGAGATACAGACCAGTGGAACAGAACAGAGGCCTCCGAGGCAACACAACACATCTACAACCATGCGATCTTTGACAAACCTGACAAAAACAAGCAATGTGGAAAGGAGTCCCTGTTTAATAAATGGTGTTGGGAAAACTGACTAGCCATGTGCAGAAAGCAGAAACTGGACCCCTTCCTGACACCTTACACTAAAATTAACTCCAGATGGATTAAAGACTTAAACATAAGACCTAACACCATAAAAACCTTAGAAGAAAATCTAGGCAAAACCATTCAGGACATAGGCGTAGGTAAGGACTTCATGACCAAAACACCAAAAGCATTGGTAACAAAAGCCAAAATAGACAAATGGGACCTAATCAGACTCCACAGCTTCTGCATGGCAAAAGAAATAGTCATTAGAGTGAATCGGCAACCAACAGAATGGGAAAAAATTTTTGCAATCTACCCATCTGACAAAGGGCTGATATCCAGAATCTACAAAGAACTAAAACAGATTTACAAGAAAAAAACAAACAAGCCCATTCAAAAGTACTCTATCTTTTCTATGTTTAGGTATGATCAGAAACACAAATATTTACCATTGTGTTACAACTGCCTACCGTATTCACAGGTCTGCAGTCTAAAAGAAAAACTATACCATCTACGTGTGTGAGTTTGCTTTGGTGTTCACACAACAATGAAATTACGAGATGACTCATCTCTCAGAACATGCCTCTCAGAATGTATCCCATTGTTAAAGGATGCTGTATTAGTCAGAGTTCTCTAGAGGGACAGAACTAAGGGAAAGATACATATATAAAGGGGAGTTTATTAACTCACATGGTCACA
This sequence comes from Ateles fusciceps, assembly GCA_036589455.1. Classification (NCBI taxonomy): domain Eukaryota; kingdom Metazoa; phylum Chordata; class Mammalia; order Primates; family Atelidae; genus Ateles; species Ateles fusciceps. The sequence goes on from JAZHEH010002496.1 coordinate 7,988,400, forward strand.
AGGTCCCACAATAGGCCGTCTGCAGGTTGAGGAGCAAGGAGAGCCAGTCTGAGTTCCAAAACTGAAGAACTTGGAGTCCGATGTTCAAGGGCAGGAAGCATCCAGCACAGGAGAAAGATGTAGGCTGGGAGGCTAGGCCAGGTTCTCTTTCACATTTTTCTGCCTGCCTATATTCCAGCCATGCTGGCAGCTGATTAGATTGTGACCACCCAGATTAAGAGTGGATCTGCCTTTCAGCCCACTGACTCAAATGTTAATCTCCTTTGGCAACACCCTCACAGACAGGCCCAGGACCAATACTTTCTATCTTTCAATTTAATCAAGTGGACAGTATTAACCATCACAGATGCATGACTGTGTATGACAGTGCCGATCCTCCAAGCTCACACAAGTCAGTAAGCCCGAACTTATTGAAATACCTCCTCATTCATCTCCATATCTACTTCTAGTCCTGTCTAATCCATCTTCCATGAAGTATCTGAGGTGAGATTTTTAAAAATGTGTATTTGATCATGTCACTCACTGTTATAAGTCCTACAACTGCACACTGGATAACTGTAAAATCCAAATCCCACAAAGCCCTCCTTGATCACACCCCCGATGATCTCTCTAATCTCTTTATACCACTCACTCTTCTTCCTACCCAGGAGGTTCCAGAAACACGGATTCTCTTTCAGATTCTCCAAGAAGGCATTTTCATTTTTCCCCAAGAGGCCTCACAATGCTAGCGATGACACAGCTGAAGTATTGCTTCCTGAGCAAGCCACCCACAAGACCCCATCTTGAGGAGGCTCCCTTGCCTTGGCACTTGTTCCAAAGCTCTGATCACAGCCAGAGTTCTGAAATGACTGAGGAATGATCTCCCCCTGGAGACTTGGCCCCAGGACCAAGTCTGCCTTCATGATGGGACCCTAGCACACAGGAGAATGCTCTATGAATACATTTCCGATGAAGAATATGAATGAACAGAGATAACAGGAAAAAGAGTCATTACCATCAGGCAGGCATGAGCAGTATGTAGTGCCCAAGTCAGAAGGGCACTGGAGTGCATCAGATAATGATGTCCTTCAATGCTACAGGGGGCCATGATCGCAATTTGACATGCCTTCTGGCCACACATGCTCCTTGCAGCTCTTCCTTGCTGTTAAGCATTAAGTATCCTAAGAATGTACCTTTAGTCCTTAAAAGGGCATCATTTTTCTGTTCCACTATTCATGTCAATGTGTGCAACAAAGAAAACACACTGAGAACATAAAGGCTTAGGATGTTTATTGAAAAGGAATGAAGCCTTACTAAGAAGAAGAATGTCAAGACCATCGGCCCCTGGACTCTCCCCTATGTAAGGACACTGGGGGATAGGGGAGACAGCAAGTCCTAGTTACCATCAGCCAACATCATCCCAGCGGAGCCTCCAGAGCCCACTAAATGGCACCTGAATCTGAGTGGGAGCTGGAGAGAAGCAGGAGGGCTCTGGCTCACATTTGTTGGAGGCTCCACTTGCAAAGCACCTTCAGGTTCTAGGAGGTTAATTTACACAAGTTCAGCGTCAACCAACGTTTACTGAATACCAAGTATGTGTCAGGCCTCTTTCTACATATTATCTTATTTAAAGGGTTTCTGCAAACGAAACATCTGGTGGTGTCAGGGAGGAGATGTAAATCTCACCAACCAAGGGTACAGCCAAATAAGAACGTCTCTCTCCAAAAAATAACTTTCCCACAAGGGAGCAGCTGTGCTTTTTGAAAACTTAAGAACCCGTACATTAAATCATAAAATATAGAGCAGAAGTTAACATTTAAAAGAAAGACTTTTTAGCAGAAAAATTCACATCTCCTAATAAATAATATGTGGTAGTTGACTAAATTTGAACAGGAAACAGAGGGCTCAGAAGTAAAACAAATAGGTTTTTTTTTTTAACCTTTTAGCTTAAAAAAAATTGATTAAAAAATAGTTAAGATGGATTTTAGAGGAGAGGGGGGGATTTCATAAGCCAAGGAAAACAATCTGAGACCTGTCAGTCTCTCTAGGATCAAACGTCCCAGGCCAAAGATAAAGGTGGGCACTGGGAGGGAAGGGAAGTCGCCAGACACGGCCAAGTGTCAGAGTGAGCCCAGAAATGCATGTCTCATGAAATCCTAGTGTAAACAGGGAACTACAAGCTAAAACAATGAGATGCCATTTTAACCATTAAGAATGGCAAATTTAAAACTCTGCAAGTATTAAGCACTAGTAAAGAAGCAGGGCAAGGGGTTTGGCCTACATTGGTGATGGGAGTATAAACTGGTATTCTGGAAGGCAGTTGAAAGTGCCTTTTAAATTTAAAAAGTGCACAACTTTTGTCCCTCTGACTTCAAACCCCACCAGAGCAATAGTTTTCAAAATGTGGTCTGGAAGCCCTGAAACCTGAGACCCCTTCAGGAGCTTCATGACATTAAAACTATGCTCACGACACTATGTTGTTATTTGCCTTTCTACTCTCGTTCTCTCATGAGTGTATGCAGTGCAGTTTTAGAGGCTACTGATGTGGGATATCACAACATAAGGAATGAGAATCCAGAATCCAGTCATCTACTATGAAACCAAACATTAAGTAGATTTTCAAAAATAGAAAACAATGCCATTCTTATTACTGCGTTTTTGTTTTATAATTATTTTTCATAAAAATATATTACACCTGAACATGAACAATGGGTTTACTTTAAATCAATTAATAAATATTTTAAATCTGTCAGTTTTAATTTCTAATATAATAAATACCAACAGACAACACCCAACAACAAAAGCTTTTTGAAATCCTCAAGAAATTTTAAAGGTGTAAAGGGGTCCTAAGATCAACACGTTTGAGAACCACAGCTCTAGAGAAACACATTCTGCATGAAGAAGCACATGTAAGGATATTCCCTGAACCACTGTCTGTAGTAGGAAAAAGTGGAATGAACATACTGGCCCATAAACGACAGTTAAATGAACTGAGGAATAGTCACATGATGGAAAATTATGGCACATTTAAAAAGATGAGGCAGATCTGCATGCACAAACATGAAGGTATCTCTGGGACCTATTAAAGATAAATGAACAAACTGCAAAAAAAGGAGCACTGTAAAAGAACATGCACTAAACAGGAACAGTAGTTGCCTCTGGGGAAGAAACTCAGATTGAGTTGTGTTTCCAAGAAAGGGCAGGGCTTTAATTTTTCCTCTTACTATCTGAACTTTAACACAGACATATATAGACATTTGGCAAATTAAAATTAATCTGGAAAATTCCCTCCACTGCCACACCAGCAGCGAGGTGGGGGGACCTGCTGGGGTTGACGCGGTGAGCACCCCAGGACAGCCATGCCACACCCATGAACGGGTGTCTTGTTAGCTGAAGCACCAAGTCTATGTATAGCCTATTTATCCTTCATACCAAAATATTCACCACTCTCTGAACCGATCTGGAAGTGTAATTTTTTTCAAAGCATTTCTACTCTATTTAGCCCATCCATTATTTATTACAGCTTCCCACAATGACAAGAACAGCAGTAATAAAACTTCTGACCAACAAGCTATAAATTGAGGATTCCCACAAGCCCTTCCCAGGGTTCATCCGTTTGCTAGAGTGACTCATAAACTCAGGCAAACCCTTTACTTACTATTGGCAATTTATAAATAAAGGATCTTTTAAAGGATACAAAAGAACAGACAGGTGAAGAGATACACAGAGCAAGGTTCGGAAGGGTCCTGAGTGAAGGCGCTCTGTCCCCATGGAGTTGGGATGCACAACCCTCCCAGCGTGGGCGTAACCTGGATGCCCTCTGAACCTTCTCCCCTGGGTTTCTATGGAGGCATGGTTGATTAGGTCATCAGCCACCAGTGATCAACTCAAGCTTCAGCCCCTCTCCTCTCCAGTGAGGTCAGGGGTTAGGGCTGAGAGTCTCCACCCTCTGATACATGGTTGGCTCCCCTGGCAACAAGCCTGGCTTCCAGGGCTCTCCAGGATATCACTGCCATCAGTGACCTCATTAGCAGAGTGCTTGAAAACCAAAGACCAAATAAATATTTCTTATATATCAAAAGAGTGTTCCTCATAACTATAATATTTTTAAAGTCCAATAGTAAGATAGCCTGACAAGTTTCCAGTAAGGATCCTGCTGATAATGATGCTCTTCCTGTAACTCAAGAGCCTTTTAAATATTTAATATATTATGAGAAATTAATCTGCTAAGAAGCTGTGACAATTGGTGCCAAGCAAGTCACTCACTTAGATTGCTGAGCTTCTGTTTCCCTGCTCATGGTTCTAATATTTTATAACTTTACCTAGGTATCTACTCACATCTAAAAACAAGCCAGTATGAAAGCAGTGACAAAATGGATTGTCTTGCTATTTTCATGAGAATTAACAGACCAGCTGAACAATATAAATAGCCCAAAAAGAGACTTACTTACTTAAGAGCTGACTATATGACTGGAAAATCATCACAGATCAATGAGTTAGGAATGAGTTCCTCAATAAATGACAGTGGGGGATTATCAGCTAGAGTCTTGACTTATAGCATCAAAAGAACAAAACAGACTGTAGAGGTAAATGTTCAAATAAAATCATTAAAGATAATTTTTTTAAACTGATAGATCTAAGGATAGGCTAGGACAGTCTAATCATAATGGAACTGAAGAAATAATTAAAGATGGGTAGTTTTGATGATTCAAAATAACTTCAGCTTATCAAATCTTATCAAATCTTATACTGTGAAGGTTACTGAGGGGCGGCTGTCAGGGGAAATGGGGATGGTTAAAGGTCACAAAAATAGAAAGAATAAGATATGAATAAGAATGAATGAATAAGATAGCACAACAGGGTGGCTGTAGTCAATAATAATTTAATTTTACATTTTAAGATAACTAAAAAAGCATAACTGGATAGTTTGTAACAAAGGATAAATACTTGAGGTGATGGATACCCAATTTCTTCTGATGTGAATATTACACATTTTATGCCTGTGTCAAATTATCTCACATACTCCATAAATTTATACCCCTACATACCCACAAAAATTTAATTAAAAAAATTAAAAAACAAAAATGCTTAACATAACCAGAATTCAAAGGTGACTGACAACTGGAAAAGAAAACAGCTACAATAAAGGTTAGCTAGAAAATATTTGAAACATAGAAATAGTTAATAAAACCCATTGAGAAACCAACATTCCCTTGGAAAAATAAGCAAAAGATAAGAACAGACAACTTGCAGAATTATATAAATGGAAAAAATACATATAAAAAAATTCAATGCTGTAACTGAATAAATGTCACTTAAAACAATGGCACACCTTTGTTCACCTATTAAACTGTGGATGATAATCCACTAACTTTTGCCAGCTGTGGGGAAAGTCACTTCTTCAGCTGCAGGAAGAAGTGTCCACTGGGGTCTGTCCAGAGAGCAACCCAAACACACCAGACAAGTCTTAAAAATATCTGTGTATACTTTGACCTCGTAATTATAATTACACAATCTGTTGAAATGCTGAGATCTTTAGCAAGGTGGTTTATTATGTACAAGAGTGTTCTTCACAATTCTAGTTATATTACAAAAAATGTGAACAGTTAAATCTCGACACATTTGCACAACACTCCATGTCACTGCCAACAAAAAAATCAAGTGTACAACAATTGAAGAACATGGTGACATGGCCTTGGCAACTGGAAAAGAAAATACCTACAATAAAGGCTAGCTAGAACGTATTTGAAACATAGAAATAGTTAATAAAACCCATTGAGAAACCAACATCCCCTTGGAAAAATAAGCAAAAGATAATAGGGCACTGCTTAGAGTTTGGTTTTTAAAAACTTTTAAAAAGTTACTGGCTAGGAGGATTTCTGCCAAGATGGCCGAATAGGAACAGCTCTGGAGCACAGTTCCCGCAAGAGCAATGCAGAAGGCAAGTGATCTCCACATTTCCAACCCAGGTACCAGGTTCATCTCAATGGGACTGGCTGGACAGTGGGTGTAGCCCAAGGAGGGCAAACCGAGGCAGGGTTGGGTGTTGCCTCACCCAGGAAGTACAGGAGACCAGAGAACTCCCTCCTACCCAAGGAAGGCCATCGGGGACTTTTCCAGGCACTCTGGCTCAGATACTGAGATTCTCCCACGGTCTTTACAGCCCAGAGACCAGGCGATTCCTCCACTGCTGTCACCAGCGCGGTGGGTTTCCAGCAAAAAACAGGGTGGCCATTTTAGCTGGCACCATGGGTTTATGGCACAAAACTGGGCCATTTTAGCCCATGCCTGGAACAACTGCGAGACAAAACCACCCATTCCCCTGAGAAAAAGAGGGCTGAAGGCAGGGAGTCAAGTGATCTGGCTTGGCAAGTCCCACCCCCCACAGAGGCCAGCAAACTGAGTCCCATTGACTTGAGATTTTCGCAGCCAGCACAGCAGTTTGAGCCCAACCTGGGACTGTCGAGATCAGTGTGGGGAGGGGCATCCGCCATTACAGAGGCAGTTCTAACCTTGCTGGTGTAAACAAAATCACAAGGAAGTTTACACAGCAGCTGGGTGGAGCCCGTGGCAGCTCAGCAACACTTCTGCAGGCACACTGTGACTGGACTCCCACTTTGCTGGGCAGGGCATCTCTGAAAAAAGGCAGCAGCCCATCAGGGGTTTATAAATAAAGCCCCATCTTCCCAGGACAGAGCACCTGGGAAAAGGGGCAGTTGTCAGACTTAAACATCTCTGCCCAGCAGCTCTGAAGGGAGCAGTGGAGCTTCCAGCACAGCACTTGAGCTCTGAAAGGGACTCTTCAAGTGGCTCCCTGATCCCTGTATATCCTAAGAGACACCTCATACAGGAGAGCTCTGGCTGATATCTGGCGGGTACCCTTCTAGGATGAAGCTACCAGAGGAACAGGCAGCAATCCTTGGTGTTCTGTAGCCCCTGTGGGTGATTCCCAGGCAAGCAGGGTCTGGAGTGGACTTCCAGCAGTCCTGCAGCAGAGGGACCTGACTGTTAAAAGGAAAACTAAAAAACAGAAAGAAATAGCTTCAACGTCAACAGAAAGAACGTCCACTCAGAGACCCCATCCGAAAGTCACCAACTTCAAAGACCAAAGGTAGATAAATCCATGAAGATGGGAAGAAACCAGCACAAAAAGGCTGAAATCACCAAAAACCAGAACACCTCTTCTCCTCCAAGGGATCACAACTTTTCAGAAGCAAGGGAACAAAACTGCATGGAGAATGAGTTTGACAAATTCACAGAAGCAGGCTTCAGAAGGTGGACAATAACAAATTTCTCTGATCTAAAGAAGGATGTTCTAACTCAATGCAAAGAAAATAAGAACCTTGAAAAAAGGTTAGATGAAATGCTAACTAGAATAACCAGCTTAGAGAAGAACATAAACGACTTGACGGAGCTGAGAAACACAGCATGAGACTTTGCGAACCATACACAAGTTTGAATAGCCGAATTGAACAAGCAGAAGAAAGGATATCAGAGACTGAAGATCAACTCAATGAAATAAAATGAGAAGGCAAGATCAGAGAAAAAAGAGTGAAAAGAAATGAACAAAGCCTCCAAGAAATATGGGATTATGTGAAAAGACCTAATCTACATTTGATCAGTGTACCTGAAAGTGATGGGGAGAATGAATCCAAGCTGGAAAACACTCTTCAGGATATTATCCAGGAGAACTTCCCCCAACCTAGCAAGGCAGGCCAACATTCAAATTCAGGAAATACAGGGAACACCATAAAGATATTCAAGAAATGAAGGAAAAAATGCTAAGGGCAGCCAGAGAGAAAGGTCAGGTCACCCACAGAAGGAAGCCCATCAGACTTACAGCAGATCTCTCAGCAGAAACCCTAAAGGCCAGAAGAGAGTGGGGGCCAATATTCAACATCCATAAAGAAAAGACCTTTCAACCCAGAATTTCGTATCCAGCCAAGCTAAGCTTCATAAGTGAAGGAGAAATAAAATCCTTTTTATTTCAGACAAGCAACTACTGAGAGATTTACCAAGCAAATAGCACAAAAAAAGCAGGGGCTGCAATCCTAGTCTCTGATAAAACAGACTTTAAACCAACAAAGATCAAAAGAGACAAAGAAGTGCATTACATAATGGTAAAGGGATCAATGCAACAAGAAGAGCTAACTATTCTAAATATATATGCACCCAATACAGGAGCACCCAGATACATAAGCAAGTTCTCACTGACCTACAAAGAGACTTAGACTCACACACAATAATCATAGGAGACTTTATACTCCACTGTCAATATTAGATCAACAAGACAGAAAAATAACAAGGATATCCAGGACTTGAACTCAGATCTGGACCAAGCAGACGTAATAGACATCTACAGAACTCTCTACCACAAATCCACATAATATACATTCTTCTTAGCACCACATCACACTTACTTTAAAATTGACCACATATTGGAAGTAAAGCAAATGCAAAAGAACAGAAATCATAACAACCAGTCTCTCAGACCACAGTGCAATCAAATTAGAACTCATGATCAAGAAACTCACTTAAAACTGCACAACTACATGGAAACTGAACAACCCGCTCCTGAATGACTACCGGACAAATAATGAAATGAAGGCAGAAATTGGATTCTTCTAAACCAATGAGAACGAAGACGCAATGTACTAGAATCTCTGGGACACACTTAAAGCAGTGTCTAGAGGGGGAGTTTATAGCAATAAGTGCCCACATGAGAAGTGCGGAAAGATCTAAAACAGACACCCTAAAATCACAATTAAAAGAACTAAAGGAGCAACATCAAAAGCTAGCAGAAAACAAGAAATAACTAAGATCAGAGCAGAACTGAAGGAGACAGAGACACAAAAACCCTTTCAAAAACATCAATGAATCCAGGAACTGGTTTTTTGAAAAGGTCAAGAAATAGATAGACTGCTAGCCAGACTACTAAAAAATAAAAGAGAGAAGGACTGAATAGATGAAATAAAAAATGATAAAGGGGATATCACCACCGATCCCACAGAAATACAAACTACCATCAGAGATTACTACAAACACCTCTATGCACATAAACCAGTCATCTAGAAGAAATGGATAAATTCCTGGACACTTATACCCTCCAAGAATAAACCAGGAAGAAGCTGAATTCAGAACAGACCAATAACAAGGTCTAAAGTTGAGGCAGCAATTAATAGCCTGCCAACCAAAAAAAGTCCAGGACCAGACAGGTTTATAGCTGAATTCTACCAGAGGTCCAAGAGGAGCTGGTACCATTCCTTCTGAAACTAATCCAAACAATACAAAAAAAGGGAATCTTCCCTAACTCATTTTATAAGACCAATATCATCCAGATACCAAAACTTGGCAGAGACAAAACTAAAAAAAAAATTTCAGGCCAATATCTATGATGAACATTGATGCAAAAATCTTCAATAAAATACTGGTAAACCAAATCCAACAGCACATCAAAAAGCTTATCTATCACGAGCAAGTCAGCTTCATCCCGGAGATGCAAGGCTGGTTCAACATATGCAAATCTATAAACGTAATCCATCACATAAACAGAACCAAAGACAAAAACCACATGATTATCTCAATAGATGCAGAGAAGGCCTTTGACAAAATTCAACAGCCCTTTATGCTAAAAACTCTCAATAAACTAGGTATCGAGGGAATGTATCTCAAAATAATAAGAGCTACTTATGACAGACCCACAGCCAATATCATACTGAATGGGCAAAAACTGGAAGCATTCCCTTTGAAAACTAGCACTAGACAAGGGTGCCCTCTCTCACCACTCCTATTAAACATAGAATTGGAAGTTCTTGCCAGAGGAATCAGGCAAGAAAAAGAAATAAAGGTTAGGAAAAGAGGAAGTCAAATTGTGTCTATTTGCAGACAACATGATTGCATATTTAGAAGGCCCCATTGTCTCAGCCCAAAATCTCCTTAAGACGATAAGCAACTTCGGCAAAGTCTCAGGGTACAAAAATCCATGTGCAAAAATCACAAGCATTCCTATACATCAATAACAGACAAACAGAGAGCCAAATCATGAGTGACTCCCATTCACAATTGCTACAAAGACAGTAAGATACCTAGGAATATAACTAACAAGGGACATGAATCACCTCTTCAAGGAGAACTACAAACCACTGCTTAAGGAAATAAGAGAGGACACAAACAGATGGAAAAACATTCTATGCTCATGCTTAGGAATAATCAATATCATAAAAATGACCATACTGCCCACAGTAATTTATATATTCAATGCTATCCCCATCAAACTACCACTGACCTTCTTCACAGAACTGGAAAAAACCGCCTTACACTTCATATGGAACCAAAAGAGAGCCCACATAGCCAAGTCAATCCTAAGCAAAAAAAAAAAAAACAAAAGCTAGAGGCATCACACTACCTGACTTCAAACTACACCACAAGGCTACAGTAATCAAAACACCATCTGACAAACGGCTAATACCCAGAATCTACAAAAAACTAAAACAAATATACAACAAAAAAAACAACCCCATCAAAAAGTGGGCAAAAGATATGAACAGATACTTCTCAAAAGAAGACATTTATGCAGCCAACAAACATATGAAAAAATGCTCATCATCACTGGTCATTAGAGAAATGCAAATCAAAACCACAATGAGATACCATCTAATGCTGGTTAGAATGGTGATCATTAAAAAAATCTGGAGACAACAGATGCTGGAGAGGACGTGGAGAACTAGGAATGCTTTTACACTGTTGGTGGGAGTGTAAATTAGTTCAACCATTGTGGAAGACAGTGTGGGGATTCCTCAAGGACCTAGAACCAGAACTACAATTTGACCCAGCAATCCCATTACTGGGTATATACCCAAAGGATCATAAATCATTCTATTATAAAGACATATGCACACATATGTTCACTGAGGCACTGTTTGCAATAGCAAAGACTTGGAACCAACCCAAATGCCCATTAATGATAGACTGGATAAAGAAAATGTGGCACATATACACCATGGAATACTATGCAGACATAAAAAAGGATGAGTTCGTGTCCTTTGCAGGGACATGGATGAAGCTGGAAACCATCATTCTCAGCAAACTGACACAAGAACAGGAAACCAAACACATCATGTTCTCACTTATAAGTGGGTGTTGAATAATGAGAACACATGGACACAGGGAGGGGAACATCTCACACTGGAACCTGTTTTGGGGTGGGGGGTTAGGGGAGGGATAGCAGGGGTTGGGGGTATTGGGGACGGATAACATTAGGAGAAATATCTAATGTAGGTGAGGGAGGGATGGATGCAGCAAACTATCATGGCATGTGTATACCTATGTAACAATCCTGCACAATCTGCACATGTACTCCAAAGCTTAAAGTGTAATAAAAATAAATAAATAAAAATAATAAGTAATAAAATAAAAAGTTACTGACTATATATATATATATATATACATATACACACACACACAGCCTGGGGGAATATATACTAAGACTTAGAATAATGGTTATCCGTGGTGGTATTATAGATTTACTGCTATTTTCTCTTTTGTATTTTCCATATTTTCTACAGTAAATTTTATCTTTATAATTATATAATAATATATACATATAAATATTTATATTTTAAAAAGAAGCACAAGCTTTAGAATTTATTAAAAGAAAAAAAAAAAACAAAGAGTCCCCTCCCCACCACCCCTTTCACCCCCGACAGAACTAGGTGTGCCTAGTACCAAGCAGATGGCAGATTCTCTTTAGGTCCCTTCTCCCCCAGGCAACTCATGTCTCCCTGCTGCCCCCAGAAACCCCGTAGCATGCAGCTGGGCCTGCCTCACCCAGAGTTCCGAGTTTGGCCAGGGCAAATGCCCCCAAACTGCCTCCCCTTCTCCACTTTGGACCAAGCTCTCACTGCCTCAGTTAGGGGTTTGACAAGGAAGTAATCCAAAGAAGCTACCCGCTGCAGAAAGAAGGAGTTTGCATGTTTTTTAAAAAGGATGTTGCTAATCCAAACCTAGAGTTCATGAAGGTCCTAAGACCTATTTTCAGGTCTGGTTACAGGTGGTGAGGTTTTGTCTATTTCAAAACGATAGACAAAGTAGTTTGTCTATTGTCCATTATTTCAAAATAATAGACAAACTCTTTCCCCACAAAGTAATTTGTCTATTTATTTTGAAATAATATACAGATTAGTATATTTTTAACCACTCTCATCATTATTCCTAAATGTTTGCTTATTATCTGTCAATTCATATTTCTTACTCTGTTACAGTTTTTTAGTCAGCTCCAAGGCCACTATATAGAGTTCTCAAATATTTTTGATGGAAATTTTTTTCAGCACTGACTCAGTCCACACAATATCCCATTTTAGAGACAATACAATACTGAGGATCCGAAAAGACTAAAGTCTTACCAACATCCCTGTTTTGTTTATTTACACACACTTTATTGAATGCCTACTGATTTGGTTTCGATCTGTGTCCCCAGCAAATCTCAAGTCAAGTTCCCAGTGTTGCAAGTGGGCCTGGTAGGAGGTGACTGGATTACGGAGGTGGATTTCTCATTAATGGTTTTGGACCAACCCCAGTACTATATAGCGACCGAGTTCTCATGGGCTCTGGTTGTTAAATGTGTAGCACCTCCCCCCACTCTCTCTTGCTCCTGCTTCTGCCATATAAGATATGCCTGCTCCCTGTTTGCTTTCTGCCATGACTGTGTTTCCTGAGGCCCCCCCCAGAAGCCGAGCAGAAGCCTCTAGGTTTCCTGTACAGCCTGCAGAACCATGAGCCACATAAACCTTTCTTTATAAATTACTCAGTCTCAGGTATTTCTTCATAGCAAAGTGAGAGCTGCCTAATACTTCTATATATCAAGTTTTAAGGACAGGTGATCCTGCCCTCAATGAGCTTACAGTATTCAACAAATAACTATGCAAGTAACCACCTAACTTCAAGTTGTGGTAAATGTTAGGAAGGAAGCTTACAGTGTTACGAGAATATGTATCATGAAGTTTAACTTAAAGTTGGGATTCCACCCCTTGAAGGAGGCCCTTTCTTCCTTAAAACCAAGGGCACATCAAAATGCCTCTTCCAAACTTCTAATGAGGTCATATTTTGAGGGAGTTAGAGCTGGACGGTGTACAGGGCAGTGTTTTTTTCCTACTTATTTCAAATAGGAATGCAGGAATGCAAAACTATTCTGGAAAATGATTTCATCCTCCTGGAAACCAATACTGCTGCAGTCTCCTTTCCTTTCACTGTTGGGAGGAAAGAAATACTTACAAAGATTTTCATGCAAAGAAATACATACAAAGCAAGCAAGCTTTATGTTTGAGTACAAATTTTGAAAGAATGCAAATGTCCATCATTAGGGGACCGCTTAGATAAATTATAAGAATATTCTAAGCTATGGAATACTGTTCTACGATAAAAAACAGTGAGGTGACACCTATGTACTGGCACAGAAAGCTCTCCAAACGTTCTAAGTGAGAAAAAGCAAACCACTATGGTATGACTCAATTTGTTTTAAAAAAATAAGGTGTACACTTTATATTAATGCAGAGAAAGTGCAGCAATAAGGGTGCACAAAGTGTCCACCCACCTCCAGCACATGGTGAAAGAGATTTATGAATCCTTTACCGTGATAATGTATTTAGGTACTACTTGTACGAGAAAAACATTAACCAAGTAAAACATGTATCCAACAGTAGAGTCTCTGGACAGCATGCATCCTTCTGGAGGGGTTACGAGTCTCTCTTGGCTCTTTGGTTCTAAGTATGAGTTCAAGATGTGCTATTAGAGGAGCCATGCCATGAAACCCTAAATATTGGCCCACTCTAATAGACAACCCTGAAAAGAATTGATCTGCTTTGCCAGCTGGTACATGCTGAAAAGCAGCCTGAAGGTATTCCCAAAAACAGGCCTAAATTCAGCCACAACAGAGCAGATGACTTAAGGCACCCAGCTGTTGACTCAGTTGCAGGAAGCGAAAGGGGAACTCCAAGTAAACGATATTGGAAGCAGTTGCAGTTATATCTGTCCTTTGGCTCACTGGGCCTGGCCCAATGCCTGCCCTGTAATAAGAGCAAAAGAGCAACACTAACTCAGAAAGACCAAGTCCCTCTATGCCCAGAACTGTGGCTGCCCACTGGTAGGGCAGCTGGGGGAGGGAGGCAGGGTCCCCAGTTGACCAGACACCCTTTCCCTAGTAGACTACTGGCTGCCCAAGCTGCCCACCTGGTCCAGCCAGCAAGATTCAGGGCAAGAAACATCCTGGCAGGAGGCGTCTCCTTCCCAGGCTCTCCTTCCTAGTGGGTATGTGTCACTTTAGGCACGAAGGAATCAAAGCAACCCCTGAGGCCTCAGATCTTGTACAGCCCTAAGCCCAGGGCACAGGAGATCCTGTCAAAACACCCCTCGAAGATGAATCCCATCCAAACTCTGGTCTGTTGACAGTTTTGTCTTAGTCTAGGCTGCTGTAAGAAAATGTCACAGACTGGGTGGCTTAAACAACAATTATTTTATCACAGTTCTGGGAAGTTCAAGATCAAAGTGCCAGCAGATTCAGTGTCTGGGGAGAGCTCTTTCCCTCATTTGCAGATGGCCATGTTCTCCTTCCGCACTCACACAACTTTCCTTGTGGCCACACTTGTGGAGACAGGAAGATGGAAAAGAGAGGAAGGGGGGAGTTAGGGGGAGGGCAGGGAGAAAAGAGGGATTTCTTCCTCTTTTTCTAAGGGCATCCCATCATGAAGGTCCCACTCTCATGACCTCATTCAAATGTAATTACCTCCCAAAGGGCTCTCCAATTATCATCACATTGGGGATCAGGGCCTCAACATATGAATTTTGGGGTTGGGAGACACAAACATTCAGTCCATAACTGCAGCACACTTAGGGAATTCGTTTCTTCAACAGTTTAGAGAAATACTTCTAGAATTTCAGAGCTTGAAGGTCACACCATGCTATCATGCTTACATTCTACACAGTTGTTGCCCAGTCATTTCCTATACCTCTCCCCCTCAATGAAACGTGCTACACCTCTAGTGGCATCTGAGAGCAGATGTGCTAGAATTTCAGCAGTTGTGTAAACTGCCCTCAGTTTTGGCAATTTTTTACATTTGGGATGATGTCAACCCACTTTTGATGAATTTAAAATAGAAGCCAGATGGAGAACTTGTTGGGAAATAGGATGTAGAGCCACCGGATACTGGTGTAAGGGTAAGTCAGAGATGAAAAGGTTGGGGCAAAGGAGGTAGTTCGGACTTTTTTCAGTAGACATTAGGAGGTTTTGGAGGGGAGGAATATGAAGGTTGTTGTGCTTTAAGATGATTAATCTGCCAGCCATGTGTAGAATGGATTGGAATGCAGAGAGTGGACATGGAGAGGCTGGGTAAGAGGCTGTCAAAGTTTTGCAAAGGAGAAGTAACAAGGGCCCAAACTGGTGCTGTGGTCTGGAGGATAGAAATGAGTAGCACAGAAGGGTGTGGTAGCTAAGGGAGCCATTTTTCCTACTGCAAAAAGGGCCTCCAGGCACTGTCTCTCAGCAGCTTGCACAGCAGTAGCACCCACAGGGTACCCAAGCCTCACAGACCACACACGTCCTTCTTCCACAGTACAGCCATTCTGCACTTTGAACACAGATTCTTCCTCCTCACAAAAACAACACAAAAAAAGAATGAGGCCCTTGCAATATAACCTCAGTTTATAAATCAAGTGGGATCACTTACCTATCATACATCCTTTATTGCTATCATCAGAGGCAGGTGTCTGGGAGCGGGAGCAGGACAGGCCTGACCAGAGGACAGCACTTGTATCATTAAATGGCACTCAGAGGGCTCACTTCCAAGCAACTGGGACACTTAGCCAGACGCCCCCTCCATTCCCTCAGCCCAGCCATTCTGGGAGAGCTCCCTAGTGAGCACTGGTACTTCCTTCACTAAATTTCTATTGAGCACTTGTTGAGGGCAAGACATGATAGATGGCAAGAGGAAGAAAAAATGAGGGCTGGTGAAACCACTGATTCTCTCTTCTCTGGCTCCCACCACACAGCTTTTCTAGTCCAAAGTCACAATTAAATTTAAACTGTCTTCTGCAGTGTGTCACTTATCTTCCCCCTACCCAACTGAATCTCAGGGGAAGCAGGCCTGCAGTATTTTAGAAAGGCTGAGTAGAAGTATCAGGCCTAACCAGACAGGTGCAAACTTTAGTTCTTATATTCAATCCTTAGTATCTCACTGTCCAAAAGCCTTAAAATGCTCCCAGCCACAACTCAGCACAGTCTCCTGGCCACTGCCTCAAGAGTGTTTCTATTTGTAATTCTCACTATCACAGGGCACATGTGGACCAATGAGTGGCTGCAGGCCACAGGCTGCTGCAAAGACTACCAAAGTTGCCCTGCACCGTGACCGTGATACCAGCCCTGCCATGCCCCTCCAGACCACATCACTTCTGCAGTCACCCTCACCTGTGGGCAGGCAGATGAAGATCTGGTGAATGAACAAAGCAGAGTCCCTTCTGCTCTCTGTCCCCAACAGAGTCCCACCAGCCCAGGCAGCCCCACACCAGTGCCTACCACATGGGACCTGTGTGAGCTGCTGTGGGAGGCAAGAAGCCAGAACCTCCGAAGACTGGCTGACTTTAGTGAGAGAACAGGCCAAAGTCTAAAGGGAAGCCTTTAATATGAAGCCAAGTATTTTCTCATATGAGGACATTCCCTCTCTCTAACCTGCAACACTTCCAACCCAACAGAGAACCTGCTCTGAAATCTGAAACACAATCCATGCACATTTTTTGATTTAATGGATTTTCTTTAAAGTAAAAAATCCTTTCTTTAAAGTAAAAAAAGACATTGAGATAAGGTCCGCAGATTTAAAATGTGGCTTCATCCTCCCTCTGTTGATAATTGCTCCTCCCCTCTCTGGTGCCTGAAATACTCTCTTGTTGAACTTCACACAGAGCATTGTAACCTGTCTATGTGTGTTCTGCACAAGGGAAATTTCCTATAAAGGGAAAATCACCACAAAGTTTCAACTTGAATCCTATTTTACAAAATATCAGTTGACAGGAAATTTAGTTTTTGGAAAGTAACTGGAAAATATATTTTATGCTTAAGGGGATTCTTATCACGAGTTGAATTCTTATATGTACTAGTTTATCATACAGGTGGAAACGGAAAAACATGTAATTACAGTTGACTTTCTCGTTTCTAATTTTACACACACCCCCCAACACTAACAGGAAAACAATGGGACTTGCTGTGCCCTCTTTCATGTGGAGCCCCTGGACACTTACTTTGGCTTTCACCTCTCCAGGTGACTGTGCTGCTAGAGCTCCAGCGGCCACATGTTGTCTCACACATCTCAGCTTCAGCCAACACTGCTCCACACACTCGGAATCCTGCCTCAGGGGTCAACTTTGCCCTGAAACTCTCACCGTTCCCACAGCACCAGGCTTTAGTTCACACTTTTGACACTGCCCAGATTCCATGAATCCTGCATTGGGAGGGTTATGCGTTCAACTTCTCTGCAAGACCGTGCTTCAGGGGGCAGATTCTATGTCCTACGTGTGCCTGACATGCCATTGCCAAGGTATAGTATCATGCACACCAGAATCAATAAACAACATCTGATGATGCCAAAGCTATCACCTTTCATTCACTCAACAAATGCTTAGAGTAGTTTCAGTGGCCATGCAAAACACACATAGACAAGTTATAATGCCCTGTGGGAAGTTCAACAGAAGAGTATTCCAAGCACCAGAGAGAGAAGGAGTAATGATCAACAGAGGGAGGATGAAGCCAGGTTTTAAGTCTGCAGGCCTTATCTCAATGTCTACCTGGGGCCTGTGTTCGTTGACCAATATGGTGGGCAAAGTGCCAGCTCCACTCCAATTACTTCGCTCTCCCTTTATTGTTGTTCTTATCTTTTTTTGGTTTCTTTTTGGCCGAGTGCATATTACTAGCCATACAAAATTAAATGCTGCAGGACATGGTCCCTCCCACTGTACCAACTCCATGTATTAATCTATGTACCTCTCCCCTACTCTCAAAAGCCCTTCTTCTAGTTTTATCTAAATGTATACCTGATCTAGATCTAATAGGTCTTCCCTGGTTCTGTTCACTTCATCCCACAAGTTTGTCCTCCCTTGGATCTCCTGAAAACACTTCAGAAAACATGGGAGTCTGCTCGACAGCGCCTCACCCAAGTGCCTGCCAACCTTCACCAGCCTGGAGCTCATAGCTCCACACCTGTCTGGGTGAATTACACACAGCAGAATGATGTTACCTGCTAACAGATATGTTCTAGTACCCAACTGCATACTAAACTGCCACAGGCCAGGGAGAGGGCAGGGCAAGAACAGGTCTCAAAATCCTTTCCCATCTCCCTCAGCACACAACAGTGCTATGCACACAGCATGAGCCCACACCCTTGCTAGGTAAAACCACTCCCAATCACCCAAAACTACCTCTCAGGCAGCCCACCAATTTAGATGTATCTAAGGCATTACAGGTGCAGATGCCTTAGGGGTCCCTCTAGTACATGCACTAGAGGTGGAGACTGGTCACAGAGGGCAACCAACTCCTCCCTCCTGCCTTTCTGTCCCAACCAGGTACCCAAGACTTGCACCTCCAAGATAGGGACCAGGCCTCTTACTCCCAAGTCCTTGGAGGTCAGCACTGAGTCCAGCACACAGCCAGTATCAAGGAAGAGTTGACTAAAGGGAGAGATTATCTCCAGGACACACGCTATTTGGTGGTTTTCCTTTCCGCTGGAATCCTCAATTCACTGTCTAATAGAAAGTGAATGAAAATCCCAATGACTATGCCTATGCAAAGAGCAGGAAAACTAGAAACTAATTTCCCACAATGAATTTGGCAGCTTCCTGCCAAACTGAACAACTTAGTGTTGCAGATTGCAAAATCACACTCATTGTCACTCTTTCCGAACCAACTCTTCCCTCAACTTCACTATTCCCATCACCCCCAACACCACACTCCACTCACCCAGACATACAGCCTTCGCGGTAAGTTTGACAAGTACTGCCCTTCAAGGCCTATTACAAACTACGTACTCACGTGCTGCTTACTTACCTCTTGATCTTACAGCAATCACCCACCCATTTTCCTCCATTCACACCATCTGTGCACAAGACTTCAACCGACGCCATGCCTTAAGGCACCTGGCCCTCCAGGTGCCATCCTCTCACCTCCTTCCCAAACCCTATATGCCACCAACAAGCTAGTATTTACTTAATGCTATTGTTTTCAACCAGTCTGTCCTCTGCTCAAACAATAAACTTCACAGTTCTGAAACCATCATTCTATACTCTTCTGTTCCAGGCTGACCCAGGCCCATATTCACTCTCAAATCCCAGGAACTCTTGACTAATCCTCCTGCCGGCTAGGACAATCACTGTCTCTCTCTTTCCAGGAACATATAACATTCTCTGCCATCTTAAAACCTTAATAAAGAAAAGATCTTACTCCTGCTTATCCAAATCCCACCCACCCTCTGACAAAAGTTTCCCCAAAGCCCAGCCACACTAGGCCCTCTCACTTCCCCCCTGCCACAGAACTGTATTTAACCCTCCTGCACTACCTTCCTATTGATTCATAAAACTCTCTCCTGTGTGGAAAGTCAGAACAGCTGATGAGGAGGAGCAGCCACGAAGCCACGTGATCCTGCCCAAACCACCAGACTTTCCAATCTCAAACAACAGTTATGAAGCTCAAATGAGAATTTACAGGAAAGGGACTTGTTCATCTCGCATTCATAAGATCGTCCAAATGGAGGATCCCTCTAATGCCTGCCAAGTGCAAATATTTCCTATCATTCACAACCCTGCAGAGCTAAGATCTCAGCAAATACCAATTAAATGTAAGACAGTGAAAGGACACACTTCTCATGGAACACCGATCTTCACATTCTCCATGTGGCCACTCAGGAACTTCTCTGGTACATTTTAGGCGGCTGGACAAGTATGTAGGAGACAGGGAAGAAAACAGGGGACACAGCTATTGTTGGCAAATCTGGTGGCAAGGTGCCAGTTCTAAAGGTAGGACATGAACTGTAAGCCACAGTCCCATCAGTGGGTCTCAGGGAACAAGAGAACTGAAGTAGGGATGCAAGCAGGGTAGACAACGGTACCAGTGAAACACCTGAGCAAAGAACACTTTGGACTATAAAACCGGGGCCACTATCCTACCTGAAATTTACGACCATCACAGTTGGGCGTGCCCAGACTTGGGCCTATGAGCCGTAAAATCTTAAGATCACAGCTCACTCGGCCAGATCCAGACGGCCCTCCCCTCCGACCTGGGCGAGGCTTACCAATCGAGATCTCCTGGGCGAAGGCCAGGGATATGAGCAGCAGGGGCAGCCCCACGGCGATGCACGTGACCATCTTGTCCACGGCCAGCTCCAGTCGCAGCCCCTTGAACTTGGGCTCGGTGGGCTCCTTCAGCAAGAAATCCGAGAACACGTACTCCGTGGCCAGGTGGGCGATGGCCATGGCTGCGGCGCGCTGGGGTCAGCCAGGCAGGTCCGGGTACCGCCGGCGTCTGGAGAGCTCCGCGGAGCCTTCACTCCGTCACCGGCCTGGGGCGCGGCTTTCGCTTTCCCTTGGCCGCTCCCCAGCTGCGCCCAAATCCCGCCTGCCTTTGTGTCTCAGCGCCCCCGGCTCGCAGCGACTCGCTGGGCTCTCGCGCTCGCTGCCTCCGCGGCCGGCGGGGCGGGGACCCGGGTGCTCCCCCTGCGCTCAGCCCGTGCAAGTCCCCCGGGGGTGCGCGGCACTCGGATTCGAGCCTCTCCAGCGAGCCTGCAGGCGCTTGAACCTCCCGCCCGGCCCCTCTGCACCGCCCCGACTAAAGCGGACTCCGGACCAGCCTTGCTCTCTCCGACAGCAGCGGCGCGTTCTTCCGGAACCATCCGGGGAAATCGAGTACCCAGGGGCGTGGAGGTTCCGGAAGACGCGGTGACGCGGGTGGGCGCGGCTGCATCCCGCGCCCCTCGGGCTCACCCTCTGACGCAGGGATCTTCCCACAGAACGAACCGGCAACCAAGAGAATGGGAAAAAATGTTTGCAATCTACCCATCTGACAAAGGGCTTATATCCAGAATCTACAAAGAACTAAAACTGATTTACAAGAAAAAAACCAAACCCATCCAAAAGTGGGAGAAGGATATGAACAGACACTTTTCAAAAGGAGACATATGTAAGGCCAACAAACATATGAAAAAATGCTCATCATCACGGATTATTAGAGAAATGCAAATCAAAACCACATTGAGATACCACCTCAAGCCAGTTTGAATGGCGATCATTAAAAAAAATCTGGAGACAACAGATGCTGGAGAGGATGTGGAGAAATAGGAATGCTTTTACACTGTTGTTAACTAGTTCAACCATTGTGGAAGACAGTGTGGAGATTCCTCAAGGACCTAGAAATAGAAATTCCATTTGACCCAGCAATCCCATTACTGGGTATATACCCAAAGGATTATAAATCATTCTATTATAAAGACACTTGCACACATATGTTCAATGTGGCACTGTTTACAATAGCAAAGACTTGGAACCAGCCCAAATGCCCATCAAGAATAGATTGGACAAGGAAAATGTGGCACATATACACCATGGAATACTATGCAGCCATAAAAAAGATGAGTTTCTTTATGTTCTTTGTAGGGACATGGATGAATCTGGAAACCATCATTCTCAGCAAACTAACACAAGAACAGGAAATCAAACACTGCATGTTCTCACTCATAGGCAGGTGTTGAACAAGGAGAACACATGGACACAGGGAGGGGAGCATCACACACTGGGGTTGTTGGGGGGGCCCAAGGAAGGGACAGCAGTGGGGTGGGGAGGGTGGGGGAGGGGATAACATGTGGAGAAATGCCAGATGTAGGTGATGGGGGGATGGAGGCAGCAAACCACATTGCCATGTCTGTACCTATGCAACAATCCTGCATGATCTGCACATGTACCCCAGAACCTAAAGTACAAAATAAAGAAAGAAGATTCTCCCGTCCCTCCCATCCGCATCCTCCTCAAGTCCTGGCACCCAGAATTTTAAAAATCATTTCTGCAAGCGACTCTTTCTGTGGACAGGATGTCCCCCTTTACGCCCCACTCCCAACATTTCCAACACGGTGAAATCGGGTTAAAAGGAGCTGCAAACGCTTCAAAGAACCAAAAGTGTCATAAAAGGCTAATCGAGCCATGTAGACCGACGGTGCGTTGCAGAGGGAGTGCTGGACCTTTCCAGGAGTTCCTCGAGAGAGGGTGGCAAGGAAACGGTAGTGAGACGGGGGCCTGCAGGTAGGTGGGTGCTGGGGCTGCAGAGAACTGCTTCTGAACCGCTCACAGGAAGTGGATAATTGAAAGACAGGAGGAAATGCTCTGACCAGTGTCCACGGAAATTAAGGCTATTGAGGTGGAAATAATTTGATTGATTGGAAGGTAAATGTGAGGATCCACCCAAGAAGACTTACCAACAAAGTTGGGCATGTTTCAAAGCTTATTAAACGTTGGAAGGCTTTTATAAGAAAGTTTAGGAGAAGGGAGGAGGACCCCTCATATCAGAGTTGGGTTTTCAGAGGGTACAGTACAGAGGTTACAGTCACTGGCTGCAGATGACAACGCACAGGCTAAAATGCTTTGTGCAAAGAAAATCAAAGTTCATATGATTAAGAAACAAGTCTGTCTTCTTTTCAATGTCAGTAGTTTACGTATTAATCAGTACATCAACAGTTTGAGGAACTGACAAGAAGATTTGAAGGACACACAGATTTTTTACTCAGAGACAGGATCTAAGCCATGAATCATAAGACCTTCCTCAGATGGCTTAGTTTGGAAGCCCTGACAAATGTAACATGTAGGTTATCACCAGGAACATCTGAAGCAGGCAGGACGTGCAAACATGAGGGCTCCTTGGGACAGGGCTTGGCTGCCTTCTCTGCGGGTCCACGTGTACCCACAATGTACCTCTCCACCCCAGCCTGGCCTCTAAACACACATCCAAGAGTCTATACAGCTCTCTCCGTGTCGATGGCTCACAGAGCTTCAAACTCATAATGGCCAGGACTTCAGTCTTCATCTTCCCCTTAAACCTGAACTCCATCCTCCACATCTCAGTAAATGCATCACCAGCCACCCATGCACCCAAGTCGGAAACCTGGAGCATCATCTTCAACACTCCTATCTCTCACAGCTGCCACAACTAATTTTCAAATTCTCTTACTTCCCTCTCCTAAATATAGCAAATCTGACAGCTCTCCACCTGCACTACCAATACCCAATTCAACTCACCATTCGGTCTCCTGACCACATATAGGAATATGTGGGACAGGGTCCCCATCCATTCTCCTTTACAGCTGCCAGGGTGAACTTTTCAAAGCTCCAGTCTGATCATCTTATCTACTTAAAGTGTACATTGTTTTTAGCATGAAATACAAATGCCTTTGCATTGCCTCTGCCTACCTCACCACCAGCTTCACTGCTTTCCTTTCAGTTCTTGAAGTTAACTAAGCCCCTGGCCTCCTCCAGGCTTTCCCACCCAAAACACTCCCTACAGTGGCCTCTTGGCCTGGCCCAGCTTTATTCACCCTCCTAGCCTCAGTTCGATGACACTTCTCTGGGAAAGCCTTCCCTAAGTAGACAGACTAGATAACTTCCCTTTGTGAAATTCTTCCATAATACTAGCAACACTGGTTACAAGCTGTGAGTCTTGGGGAGTTCTTTGACTCTCCTGTGTCTCAGTTTTCTCATGTTAAAAGGTTGTAACTCAGGGCTGTGGTAAGAACCAAATGAGTTAACATGTGGGAAGTGCCCATTGTAGTGTCTGGCAACTTGTGAGTCTAGGTACATGTCATCTGTCATTGTTGCTCTCTATTTTTCCTTCTGAAAAATAGTCACGATTACAACTCAACAAATATTTATTTATTTATTTAATGTTTGCCACCCTTTTATATGATCAGCTTCTTGAGGGTAGCTCCATGCCCAGGTGTACCACTTTTATCCTCAACACTTAGCACAAACGCCTCAACAGAGTCAATGTTTTAATTCATATTATTAAATAAATGTCCGAAGGAATCTGAACACTTTTTAAAACTGGCCCAATTCACACTCATTTATCCATACATTCCAGGCTTATATTACAGGCTGCTGATGGGCCAGTTCTGGGCTCAGCGGATGGGGAAGTAGAAATGAAGTGAATGCATTCCGTTTCCTCAAAGACCTTATGGCTTAGTAAAAGAAATAAGGCATGTACACAATTAACTATAATGCAAGGTAGAAAAAGTGATTATTGTGAAAAGTGGAGTATAGAGTATACCAAGGGAGGTGTGGAGAATAAGTAGGGCCTGGGAAAATGTGTTTGTTGGGACATTTACAGCTGGGACAGGGGCTTTCTGGGAGTCAGGAAATCATGGGTGCCATTTCCCTTCTCTCCTTGCCAAAATCTACTTATCCAGTAGGCTCAAATGGCCCCTTTTTGGGAAGCCCTCCAGGATCCTCCAGTTGTGATGATTCCTTCCCTCCCTTGTTACTCTCTTCCTCTGGCCTAGCAAGTAGCTCATTCTGCCTTCTGCAATGGGATGGTGAATTGTATATCTGTTTTTTCATTACGTATCAAGTTCTTTTGAGGATCTGGCCTAAATCTCAGTGTTTGCATAAATTGCCCTCAGTTTGGGCAATTTTTACATTCAGTATGATGTCATTCCATTTTTAATAAATTTAAAATAGAAGCCAGATGGAGACCTTGTTGGCAAATAGGATGTAGAGCCACAGGACACTAGTGTAGGGGCAAGTCAGAGATGAAAGGTTAGGGCAGAGGAGGTAGTTCAGACTTTTTTCAGTAGGCATTAGGGGTTTTTGGAGGGGGAGGAATATGAAGGTTGTTGTGCTTTAAGATGATTAATCTGCCAGCCATGTGTAGAATGGATTGGAATGCAGAGAGTGGACATGGAGAGGCTGGGTAAGAGGCTGTCAAAGTTTTGCAAAGGAGAAGTAACAAGGGCCCAAACTGGTGCTGTGGTCTGGAGGATAGAAATGAGTAGCACAGAAGGGTGTGGTAACTAGGGAGCCATTTTTCCTACTACAAAAATCAATCAAACAATCTGACATGTGCCAACATTATTTGGGGGTAATGAGGTGAGACCCTGGGTTCAATTCCTGGTTTGTCACTTACTTGCTGTATGACTAAGGCTGTGTCCCTGGAAATCTCTAAGCCCCAATTTCCCTATTCTCCAAATAGGGATAATGCTTCCTACCTTATGGGTTGTTCTGAGGATTAAATGTGTTAATATATGTAACAGTGCCTGCCACTTGGTGGCATTTAGCATTTGCATTTAATAGCTGTCATTACCAAACGTAGGACTTGAACGCATCAAATGAGAGTGTAGATAACATTGCTTTTTCAAAAAATAGACTTTATCACTTGAGGCCAGAAGTTCAAGACAAGCCTGAGCAACATAGCAAGACTCCATCTCTACAAAAAGTTTTATTGACAAATAGCCAGGTGTAGTGGTGTGTGCCTGTAATCCTAGCTACTCTGGAGGATAAGGCAGGAAGACTGCTTGAGCCTAGGAGTCTGAGGCCACAGTGAACTATGATTGTACCACTGTACTCCAGCCTGGGTGACAGAGCCAGACTCTGCCTCTACACAGAAACACACACACACACACACACACACACACACACACACACACCAGAGAGTTCCCATATACCCTATTCCCGCATCCATTCTACACATGACTGGCAGAGTAATCATCTTAAATCACAAGACCCCTATTATCATCATCTTACATTAGTATGGCATATTTCTTACAACAAATGAGATTATAACAGTACATTAATTAAGGTTCATAGTTTATTTGGATTTCCTTAGTTTCCTGCTAATATCCTTTTGTTCCAAGAGCCCATCTAGGATACCATAGTATATTTCTTTCATCAACATGGCATGTCTTCTTAGTTCCTCCTGGCTGTTTCTCACGCTTTGTTTTTGATGACATCACTCTTTTATAATTATAATGTACATTTAGGGATTAAATCACATATCTTCCTCCCAAGTTCCACCCTTCCTCTACCTCTTGCCCCAGTGTCATTTGTTAGAAGGAAGCCAAGGTGGAGGCCAGGTGCAGTGGCTCACGCCTGTAATCTCAAAACTTTGAGAGGCCAAGGCCAGTGGATGACTTGTGGCCAGGAGTTCGAGACCAGCCTGGCCAACACAACCAGCCTGGCCAACCACATCTCTACTAAAAACACAAAAGTTAGCTGGACGTTAGCCAGGTGCGGTGGCACATGTCTGTAATCCCAGCTCCTCGGGATGCCTAGGCAAGAGAATTGCTTGAAACCAGGAGATGGAGATTGCAGTGAGCCAAGATCACACCATTGCACTCCAGCCTGGGCAATAGAGCAAGATTCTGTCTCAAAGAAACAAAAGAGAAGCCAAGGTAGGTTGTAGACCTTATAACCAGTCTCTCAGAACTCTGTTTTACTTGTTTGAGACCCTTGTCATTTGAATACGAGAACTTGTGCAACCCAAATAGTCTAACTCAAAATAGTCAAGTTCAGTAGGCTGCCTAATCTCTTTATATATTCTTTCATTCATTCAGTAAAAATTTGCTGATAAACTATTCTGTATTTGTACTGAGATCTCTGCTGGGGATGCAACAGTGAGCCAAATAGGTCAAGGGTCCTTGTTTCCACAGAGCTACATTCCAGCCAAAGAGGCAGACAAAACTTAAGCCAACAGACATAAAATGATTCTGTCCTGTAATAAGTGCTGCAAAGGAAAACAGTGAAGATAGGAAATAACAGAGGGAAGGACCCACTTTAGAGAGGGAAGTCAGGGGAAACCACATGTGAACTGGGAAAGTGAGGAGAGTGTGATGGTGAACATCAACTTGATTGGATTGAGGGATACAAAGTATTAATCCTGGATGTGTCTATGAGGGTGTTGCCAAAAGAGATTAACATTTGAGTCAGTGGACTGGGGAAGGCAGATCCACCCTTAATCCAGTAGGCACAATCTAATCAGCTTCCAGCAAATATAAAGCAGGCAGATAAATAAGAGAGGAAGAGACAGGCCTAGCCTCCCATCCTACATCTTAATCCTTTGCTGGATGCTTCTTGCCCCAGACTCCAAGTTCTTCAGATTAGGGACTCAGACTGGCTGTCCTTTCTCCTCAGCTTGCAAACAGCCGTGTGTGTGTGTGTGTGTGTGTGTGTGTGTAAATACAGAGAGGGAATGAGGAAGCTAGAGAGGGAGACCATTCCAGGCATAGAAAGCAGCATGTGCAAAGGCCCTGAGGCAAGAAAGAACTAGCAGGGTATAGGAGCAGATGAAAGCTGGAGCAGAGTTCAAGAAGTTGGAGGAATGGGCATGGGCCAAGTCAAGCTGGGTCTTAAAGACCTAGGTAAAGAGTTTGGATGTTATTAAGAGTGTAATGGGAAGACAGTAAAAGGTAGTAACCAGGGAAGTGATGAGATTTGTAAGAACATGAGGCAATGTGTGGACAATGGTTGGAAGGAACAGTAGTGATGAGAGAGAGGCTGGTTTGAGGACTGTAACAGTAACCCTGCTCAGGTAGGATTTGTGTGAATCTGCAGCCCAAGGTCAGGATTAGAGAAACACATTTTGAATTTATTAGCATAAAAATGGTTTTCCGACATAAGGATGGATAAAATTAACTATGGAGTAGCTGGTAACCCATTACCAAAAACTTGGTGGCACATATTTATTCTCTTATGGTTCTGGACCTCTGAAGTCCAAAATCAGTTTCAAGATATCTGCAGGGCCAACCTCCCTCTGGAAGCGCTAGAGGAAAATCCATTACCTTACCTTGCCCATCTTCTGGAGCTGTGTTCATTGCATTCCCTGGCCCATGTTCCCTTCCTCTATCTCCAAAGCCAGCAGCATAGCATCTTGCCTCAGTTTTCACATTGCCTCCTTCTTCTGTCATCAAATCTCCCACTGTCTTTCATAAGGACACTTGTGATTACATTTAGGGCCAATGTGGATAATCCAGTACAAACTCTCTATCTTCAATATCCTTAAAGCAGTCATACCTACAAAGTCCCTATTGCCTCATAAAGTAACATTCACAGATTCAGGGATAAGGACATGACATCTTGGGGGATTATTCAGCCTACTACAGAGGGTAAAAGAGAGAAAAGGGCCCAGTGTCAAGATCTGAGGCATGCTAACATTTAGGTCAGGCAGAGGAGAAGGAACTAGCAAAAGAAATTGAGAAGGAACAGTCATTGAAGAAGAACGAAGGCTGGCAGAGAGTCATGTTGCAGAGCCAAGGGACTAGAGACTACCGAGTGTTCAGAAGGAAGGAGCTATTACTTGTTGCTGAGAGGTTAAGATAAAAAGGGAGAAGAAGCCTCTGGAAATGGCATCATGGCTGGTGATCTCTACCATAGCAGACTGGGGCGTAGGGGTTGGTCACACGGGATTGAAAGCCATTGGAATGGGGTGATGAATGCATGGGGTGAGGTGGTACAGGCGACAGGTGTGAATACCTCTGTGTTCTGCTATCAAAGGAAGAGAGAAACTGGGACAGAGGGGGGTTGTAGAGTTAAAGGAGACAGCTCATTGCTTTCTGTTTTTAATGGTAGACATTGCTGATAATTTCATAGAAAGATGCAGGAGGAAAAGCAGAACCCAAGGGAATGAAGTCCTTGAGAAAGCAAGAAGCAGTGAGGCCCAAAGTCAAATAGAGAGACTGTCCTCCTAGGAGCAAGGACACTTGGATTATAACAGGAGGGGAAAGGTGTGTGTAAGTGAAGGCAGAGTTGATTTTCTCAAGAGTGAGGCTGAGAACAAGGAGTGTAGTTTTTTTGAGGAAACAATGTTTGAGAAGTCATATTATTCGTGGAGATACATTTTTTTGTTTCATTTCTTCTAACAAGTATCATTGGCATAGTCACAGCCCCTAAATATCTAAAAATTAATTCCCCTTTAACTACCTAACCTAGTTCAGTGATAGATAATTTAAAGTGAAAATAACCAAGCAAATAGCCACCTTATGTGAAACTTTATTAAAATGAGAAATGATACAATAAAACTACGTTTTGGTTTTGTTTTCATTAAAAAAATAAACTGAGAAGGGAAAAAAGACAACTGAACAACTTGTCTTACTAAGGTGTGTAATAAATAAGGCATTTACAATAATTATTATGAAATTGTGCAGCCTACACATGTATGAAAACTGTAGAGCTTGTACTATGAAATCACATTGTCAATGGTCAGCAGGCTGAAATTCAAAATCTTTTGTGTATGCTGTTTGATATGACATTCAGGCAAACTATGAACAGAACTATTAGCATTTGCATCCCCTTTTATGTAAAGACTATAGCTTCTATCCAATTACCCATTTCCCCTCACCAAGATGAAGATGAGACAGTACATAAGGTCCCTTCACCAGAATATTTCTTAGGTCCTTGTCATTCACTTTGACATTCAAATGACCCACTGCTAAGGCAGGCATATGAGTATCACTCATCTAGTGTTGGCATTGGCATCCCAGGGCATCTCGCCCAGAGCTAAAAGCAATTTCTCAGTCTTGGAATAAACAAAGTTGCTTTTATCAATCTTACACCTAATGTCTAAGGATAGGTACAGGCAGTATAGATTGCCTCACAATGGGTTGAGTTTAGTTCTTTAATATTTTATTTTTGCATTTGAACCTTTGAAATTATATATTAATTTTAAAAGCTGATTCAATGGTTTAAGAGAATCGGCCACCAAGATTATCTTTTTCTCGGCTTTCCTTTTCCTTTTTTCTGTCCTCCTGTAAAGGGCTATGTCTTTAAAAGGCATGGAATCGAGGATCTTGAGAGATCCCTTCTTCCATCCAGTCACCTACATTGATAGATTCCTCCTGGTGTTTCTCATACAATGAGAATGTTATTATTTCATAGAAGATGGAGACTTGTAAAGATGCCCCCTAACTGAATGAAAAATCAGACTCCAAATTCAAGCCCGGACTTGCCTCCTGCAAAGCTTCCCTTCCCTATAGAGAGCTTGCTCTAAACTCGCG
The DNA here is from genome assembly GCA_036589455.1 of Ateles fusciceps. Taxonomy (NCBI): domain Eukaryota; kingdom Metazoa; phylum Chordata; class Mammalia; order Primates; family Atelidae; genus Ateles; species Ateles fusciceps. The sequence continues at coordinate 8,018,423 of JAZHEH010002496.1, forward strand.
GGGGAGTCCCTGATTCATAAAGGGGAGAGCCTAACTTGCTCTTTTATAGATTTCAGCCCTTCCACAGTCTGAAATAGAAATTCAATTTCCCTAGTTGATTTTTGAAAGTACAAACATTGCCAGAGAAACATTGTAAAAATGTATAACATGAAGTGAGTTGTAAACATTCAAGTATTTCTACAGGTTTTAATAAAAACAGCAGCGATTTAAAAAAAAAAGCTTATAATTTTGCTTTTTATAACAAGCAATGCACGGGCTATTTATATCAAAGAGGAAAAGGCAAGGAGAGCTGGTTAAAGCCTCCAAAAAATTTATTTGGTCTCATTCTATCAGCAGACACTGACTTACACATTTCCAAGAACTCCTAAGAAAGATATTTTCTGTTGAACAACCAACAGACGCATGTTATACAACAATGTTGAAAAATCAGTGCCCTTCCAGTTAAATGTCTGAGGTACTCTAATTTTTTCTAGAAGCTGTTCATCTAGAAACTGGTGGTTAGCTAAGAAAGCAATGTTTTTTTTTTTTTTTTTTCTTTTTTCATTGGACATTTGTACAAAGGAAAGCAATGTTTAATCTAAGAATTATAAAAGATGGAATATAAAGATATCTTTCAGAGGGTCTCCCATTCAGTGAATCCATCCAAAGAATAGACTAAGAGTTGACATTCTCAACCGTGCCCATTCTCCTTTTTCTGTGTTTTATATCTGAGGATTATTCACAGCCCATTTAAAAATATATAAATAAAAGCACATTGCTTTTGATGATGTTTTAGAGGATCAGAAACCTGATCCAGGATACAGTGTCAACCTTCCTTGGTGAGTGATGCCTTGGTCCAGTTTCCCTGCTGGTTGGCATTTGGTCAGCTGTGGGATGTCACCCCTTCCTGTTGAGGGGGACCAGATGGTTCACAGAGCATCTGAAGGGAGAGCACAGGACTGGACTTCCTGGTAATCTGTCTGCTTCACTGCAGAGCGGAGTCTGAGGGAAAGAATCACTGTGGCGATCAGAAGGAGGAGTCCAGTGATGAAAAGGATGACCAAGGCTGCCTTGGCTCCCGTTGGACCCAGATTCTTTCCAAAGAAATAGAGCTGCTCCTTGCCAGGTTGTTCTGTGAAAAACATAAAGTTGTCAGGCCCCTACCATTTTTGAGGAGTGAAATGTTGACTCATCTACATGGGGAGAGGGTGTCATTACCGTTAGATGGCACTGTGGCTGAGTGAGATGCCCCTCCAGGAGATGTGGTGGAGTAAGGAATCCTGTTGTCTGCACAAAGAAGACAAGTTGATTGTTTCGTTAACAACAGAAGGGGATTCTTTTCATGACATGAGTCATTTCATTTCACCAGTGAGGACTTATTCCATCAGTATCTGCCAATCATTTCTGGATTCTCACTGTGCTACTTCATTCTCATGTACATACTTTCCTGCCCCATCTGCCTTTCCCACTTCTGCTCACCCATTGACTCTATCTGGAGCATCATGGCCTCTGTGAAACTTTGGCTCATATCCTCCACCTGTTACCCATTCCCTCCTACTGCTGCCACTAAACCCTGTACTCTGCATTCTGCTACGGCATGTGGCATACTTGATTACAGTTACACATTACATTATATCTCTCTTACTTGACTGTGAGCTTGTTGAGGGCTATATCTGGGTTTTTGTCATGCCTCCTGTTTTCGAGGTCTACAGGAAGCTTGGTGCCATCATCTGGTATCACTGACAGACAACAGTACCTCTGTTACGAAGGACCGTGTAGGTTGTCTCCATGCCAGCATGAATGTGGTCAGACACATGACAGTGAAGCAGCCATGTCCCTGGGTGATCTGCAAACAGTTCAATGGTTTGGAATGTCCCAGGAAAGAGATCATACACATCTTCTCGGTAAGACTTATCTACCTGCAAAAATGTTTCAAAAAACAACAGCTAGTAGTCTTCTTTGCTCAGAACAGCAAGAAGAGAAAGAAGAACAAAAACAAAACCCACAGTAAGCAAAAGGAAGGACATAAGAAAGAGCAGAAATCAAGAAGTACAGCTGAGTTATCTAAAACTGATTCTTTGAACAGATTAATCAAATCAATAAATTCTGTAGTGGCCAGCTTCCATGATGACCCACAATGATCCCCCACTCTCCTGGTATTCATAACCTTTGTAGTTCCTACCTAAATTGTATAAGGGTTACTATATGTGAGCAATAGCATGTGCAAGAAGTGCTGGCATTCCAGTTCCACGATAAGGTTATCATGACTTCTGTCTTAGATGCTTTCTCATCCTTTTCTCTTGGATTACTCACTGGAGGAAACCAGTTTTCACATCTTACTCACATGATCAGGAGGGGAAGCTGCTAGTCAACAACCCTATGAATAAGTTTGGAAGTGGAAACTCCAGCTATAGTAAAACCTTGGAAAACTTCAGCTCTGGTAGATATCTTGATTGCCTCCTCATGAAACATGCTGAATCAACCAACTAGCTAAACTACTCCCAGCTTCCTGATCCAAAGAAACTGTGAAATAAGTGTTTTAGGCCACTAAGTTTTAGAGTAATTTGTTATGTACCAATAGATAACTAATACAAAGCTCTGGACAGACTAACCAAGGGAAAAGGGAAAAAGACACATTACAAATGCCAAGAATGAAAGTGAGGACATCACTAATATCTTACAAACATTAAAAAGGAAATACTGGACAAAGACCTCTTCTCCATAAATTCTACAATGTAGATGGTATGAACAAATTCCTTAAAAGACACAAACTGCTGAAGATTACTCAAGAATAAATTAATAACCGGAATAGCACTATATCTATTAAAGAAAATGAAATTGCTTCAAGATATTCTAACAAATTAAACTCCAGATGGCTTTACTGGCAAATTCTACCAAACATTTAAAGGAGAAATAATGCCAATGGTAAACAAATTGGTCTAGAAAACAGAAGAGGAAAGAACGAATCCAACTCATTTTATGAGGCCATTACTGTGATACCAAAACCAAACAAGTGCATTACAAGAAAAAAAAAGCTACAATCTCCTCATGAACATAGATGCAAAAACCCGTAACAAAATACTAGCAAATCAATTCCACAAAAAGGAATAATAAACACATCATGACCAAATAAGGTTTATCCTGGGAATGAAAAAGTGTTTAAAAACTCCAAAATCAATAAATGTAATTCAGCAATGGATTGAAGAAGAAAAAGCATCTGATAATCTCAATAGATAAAGAAAAAATATTTGATAGAATTTAACATTTGTTGATGATCAAAACTCTGAGCAAATTTAGAAGGAAACTTCCTCAATCTGATAATGGGATCCACAAAAAAAGCTACAGCTAACTTTATGTTAAAAAGTGAAAGACTAAATGCTTCCCTTGTAAGATTAAGAACAAAGTGAGGTTGTCCACTTTCACCATTCATATTCAAAACTGCACTATAGGTCCTAGCCAGTGCAATAAGACAAAAGAAATAAAAGATATACAGATTGAAAATAAATAAAGCCATGTCTATTCACAGACAACATGATTGTCTGCATAGAAAGCCCCCTAAAATTTACAGGAAAACTATTGGAACTAAAGTGAGTTTAGCAAAGATGCAGATGCAAGGTCAATATGCAAAAAATCTATTATATTTCTAAATATTGGCAATAAACAACTAGAAATTGAAATAAAAACACTACTATTTACACTATTACCAAAGCCTCTTATATACTTAGGTGTAAATCTAAGAAAATATATGCAAGATATGTATACTGAAAACTACAAAATGCTGATGAAAGAAATCAAAGAAGGGCTAAACAGATAGATGACCCATGTTCATGGATTGAAAGCCTCAATATTATGTTAGTCTTGTCCAATCCATTGTATAGAGTCAGTGCAATACCAATCAAAATCCCAACAGGATTTTAAAAATCAAAATCAGCAAGTTATTTCTAAAATTTATATGGGAACACAAACATCTAGAATAGCTAAAACAATCATCATCTGATTTTGAGACTTACTGTAACACTAAAGTAATCAAGACATTGTGGCATTCAAGAAAGGGCAGGTTATAGACTAGTGTAACAGAATAGAAAGCCCAGACATAGACCCATATATATGTGGTCAATATGATTTTGACAAAAGTGAAGAGTCAATTTAGTAGAAAAGATAGTATTTTCAATGAGTGATGATGGAATATTTGGATATACATATGCAAAAAAACGAACCTTATTTCATATCTTGAACCACATATGAAAATTAAAATGTCTCAGAGCCCTAAATATAAAACCTGAAACTATAGCACTTGTAAAAGAAAACGAAGAACTTTTTGTGACCTTGAGTAAGGCCAAAATTTCTTATCTATGACACCACAAGTATGATCTATAAAAGAAAAAAAAAGAAAAATTGTACTTCATCAAAAATTAAGAACTTCTATTTGAAAGCTGTTAAGGGAATGAAAAGATAGGCCACAAACTGGAAGCAAATATTTGTTAATCACATCGCAGAAAAAGGATTTCTATCCAGAATATATTAAGCCCTCAAACTCTACCATAAGGAAATGAGTAATCCAATTTTTTAAAATGGGTGTAAAATGTGGACACTTCATCAAAGATTTACGGATGACAGATTATACATAAACACATGAAAAGATGCTCAATATCATTAGCCATTGGAAAAATGCAAATAAAAAACAATGAGATACCACTACATCACCTTGCAAGGGGGAAAGCCTAAGGGGAAAAAAATGAAATAAAAACTAAAAACTAAAAAACTGCACATGTGGATGTGCAACATATGGAGCTCTGATATATTTCTTTGGAAATGCAAAATGGTACTGCCTCTTTGGAAAACAGTTTGGCAGTTTCTTATGAAATCAAACACACTTATCACATGGCTTAGCAATCCTACTTCTAGGTATTTTCTCAAGGAAAATGAAAACTTATGTTCACACAAAAACATGTGCACAAATATTTGTAAGGACTTGATTTGTAATAAACAACCTTGGAAATAAGTGTTCCTCAACAGGAGAATGGATGAACGAACTGCATTATATCCTTACAATGGAATACTACTCAACAATCAAACGAAACAAACCAGCGATACATATAACAAGATGGACGCAATTCGGATGCCTATGCTACATGAAACAAGCCAGATTCAAGATGCTACAAACCATGATTTCCATGTAACCTTTCAAAAAAGGCAAAACTATAGACACAGTGGTTGCCAGGTGTTAAGTTTGGGGAAGGTAGTTGACACTAGAGGGTGCAATGGGGAAATCTGCGAGGGGAAATAAAAGTATTCCACATTTTGATTGCCATTGGTTACACTACTGTATGTCCTTATCAATAGAGAACTGTACACTAGGGTGAATTGTATTTAATGTAAATTATATTTTTAAAGTATAACTTTTATAATTTTATATATTTTATTACATTTTATAAATTTTTAATATAATTTTTAAAATGTGAGTTAAAAAAGCCAAATTCTGAAAAGCAGCATAGCCATTTAATATGTGAAACTCTAATCACAGCAGACTAATACTTGATGTCCTAAACAATGTTGAAATACACAGAGGAGAAAGGATATTAAGTGTTTTATTAAAGTTACCATTTATTCATGTCTAACTAGAAAAGATCAATTCCAGTTTTCCCCACACATTAAACGTGATTGTTCTTTTCTATTCCACTTCCTTGTAGAAAGCACTGAGAGCTTGAGATGACAGACTATTTGGACCTTATCCGTGGAGATTCTGATTCAGCAGGTCTGGGGCAGGGCCTGGCAACTGGATTTTTACATAGTTCTCCAGGTGGTTCTGCCGTACAGTGAGCACCACCCATATGGTATAGCTTGATGCTAGAGGGTTGAAGGTCACACATGGTCCAGCACAGCTCACTAGGGCAAAAGTCAAGATAAAGTTTGATGGCTCAGGCCAGAACTTAAAATAACTCCTTTACTGGATAGAGTTATTCTGTTAGCTAATCACAAAGAAAAAGAAAAAAGTGGGGGAGAAGGAAAGGGAAAGAAAAAGGGAAGGGTGAGGAAAAGGGACAAATGCTGTCAGTACTTTCATATACAGTATTAACAGCATATTCCTGAGTGGTCAGAGTTATCCACAGATAATTGTTGAGAAAACTCTCATCTGAGGCTTGGAGAGATTTTTATAAGCACACTGACATACATATACATATTAAGAAATATCTACCAGGGAAAGGGTACAATCACATTATTCTGTTTCATTCTCACCTCCCCCTCAAAGCATTATTACCAAGTAACTTTCATTTTCCACAGAGATACATTGAATTTGTTAGTTCAAAAAGTCTTTCCCAAAGCACTTTCCTTATACTTACTTTGAAAAGAAAGCTCTCGGCATGATAATGGATGGTATGTATGTCTACTTCACTTCCTATCCCTAACAAATACCAGTTTGTCATTGTATCTTCATTCATTATGAGGCCATGAAGATTCCCAAAAATCTTTCCATTAATAGCTTTAAAAAGGTGATAAGAAAATAACCTTTGGTTAGTTAAAGATAAGCTGATTTTTGAAATGTTTCCAGAAGATCTTTAGGTCACTGATATTTTCATCTGTCTGGTAAACATGTAACAATCTCACTCAGCCCTAGCAATGTCCCACCATTCTAGACCCAAAATTCAGATTACTGAGAAATCTTTCTATAAAGAGGGTGAGAATAAAGAAATAGCAGTTTTAAAGCCACATCTTGGTGGCAGTGTTTCATTTATTCAGCAGAATAGCTTTATGAAGGGAATTACAGGCTCATTGGAGAGGTAGCCAGATTTATACCACTCTACAGAGAGCAAACTAAGGCATAAACAAGTTTATATAAATCAAAATAGAGTGAATTAGAAGCTATTTTCTTAATATTTCACTTGTTGAGAATCTCCAAAAATAAAAGAGAGCTTCACATGGGCTGAGCCTGTGACCTAACAATGACCAAAGCAAAGAGAGTTGACATGATGGTGATTCCCACTCCTCCGGGGTCTGCTGACTTTTTATTCTGTGCATCATGGCACAACCAAATGACCTGCATTCAGTAAAAATGGAGCACATACTAAGAAATCTCTAGGAGAAGAAAGCAAAATTGGTAGTGGAAAGAGTAGCTGAATAGGAAATCAGGCTGCTATATTCTAATCTATATTAACAACTAGCTTTGTGAACTTGGGCAAGGCCTTTTTGTTCACTTTTGGTCCAAAATAGCTGCTGGTGAGAAACTGTGGATGTGTCAATTCAAACACATTACTTCCACCAAAAAACTACCTTAAATTATATAGAATTAAGTAGCATAGATACATTAAAACAGAAATTTGATGATTTTGTTTCATAGCCCAGAAACAATTAAATCTGGCTCTTAAATACGATCAAATAGAAGTTATGGCATATTCTTACAAAAATATGACAATAAGCAGTGATTTGTTTTTAAAGTATTACTTCACAGTCTTAGAGTTTAGAGATCCCGGCATTCAGAAATACATGCCCCTACAAGGTGGTTCAAAGCCTCAGTGAAGGTATTACTTCACAGTGATTTGTTTTTAAAGTATTACTTCACAGTCTTAGAGTTTAGAGATCCCAGCATTCAGAAATACATGCCCCTACAAGTTGGTTCAAAGCCTCAGTGACTTTGTTGCCAGCCAACCAGTGGCTAGGCTGGTTCAGTATGAAGGAAAGCGTTAGAGGACTTCCTTCAGTTCAGGTGCCCCTGGGAAGGGGAAAAGGCTCAGAGAAGGATGCTGGGAGCCTCCTACATTTACAGGAATTCCTACGAACTTATCTCAACATAGGCTTCTTTTTAAACATCGGGTATACCATGCATTCTGTTGCTTTCCTCAAAATCATCAGTCCACTTAAAATTTCGTGGATCTTTGTTGAGATACTTCTTAATATTGTCATCCAGATACCAGGATTCATTCTCATTAAATACCAAAAACAAGAGAGCAAATTCATAATCAACATCACTTCTTCTTCCCTTTCCATTCAATACTCCTTCTCGGCATGTAATCAGAGGACCCATCAAACCACTATACGTATCCTGGAAGATAAATAAACTGAGTTAAAAAAGCCATTAAGTAATTTAATAACATTTCATTCCACCTGCCACCATTCTAGTGTAGGGTCGTAATACCTCACCCTGGACTAGAAATTGATTCCTCTCTCAGTTCTGATTCACCCCACCTCCAATTCCTCCTGTTGACTACCGTCACACTGATCTTTATAATCCCATATTTAGAAGTCTTCAGTGATTCTCCATGGCCTGCAGAATTAAATACAAACCCTTGCAGGTCCGTGAGCCCCTCTCTGTGCCCTCCTAATGAACTTTTCTGGCTTAGGCTACCCCTTGATTTCCTATTGAACCCCATATGATAGCAAAATGGGACTCTCAACAAGTCCCAAACACTCCCTTTACTTTCCTATTTTCAGCTTTGCTCATAATGCTCTTCTTCCAAGACTCTCCTTCCAAAGCCTTCTGTAGTACTTTAGTTAGCCTGCCACTCCTACAGAATCCACCAGATTCAGAGCTGTACAGTTACAAGTGTGGACATGTATTGTTTTCCCTACAAAGTTATAAGTTTCTTCAAGACAAGAGTATCTGCATCTCTCATAGTATTTGGTGGGGTCATTTGCACATCACAAATGCTCAACAAATATTTGTTGTGATGCATAAAATAATAAATATGGATTTTCCCATAATTCTCAAATGTAAGTTTATTTATTCAAGTGCCTCGTATACCTATCTCCTGAACTCTAGAACTGTCTAGTACAACTCAAGGACATTTATACAAGCCATCTAATGTCTAAGAGGAAGGTGAGATAATTCCTCCCATTTTTTCTTTAATAGGCAATGCTTACATTTTACATTGGATAACCACTTTAGATTGGACTTTGGTTTATGGTATGTAATTAGGACTGTGGTTGCTTTACATACACATACCTGGCTCAAATTCAATATTGAATCTTTGCCTTTTATTTCAAAGTTAGATCATTTATCATTCAAATAGTTTCATAGTTTCAGTTACTACGTTTAGAGTGAACTTTCTTTTCCTGAGCCCTAGTAGCTATGGTAATGCATTTAAAATGAACAGGTTTCACACATCCAAAACTATAAATAAAATAACTTGTATTCTAAGTTATTTTATTGTTATATATTTACATATCCTCTTTTGCTTGAAACCTTTTATCTTTTTCAGTTCTAAATTTGGTAATTGAAACGTTGAGACTTTGTTTGTTTTTAGCCCACATACTTTAAGTCAAGGGTCAGCAAACCTTTTTTTTCTTTTGGAAAGTACAAGATGGTAAAAATCTTGGACTTTGTGGGTCATACAGTCTCTGTTGCAGCTACTCAAGTCAACCATTGATAATGTAAACGTAAATTCGGCATGGCTAGATTTGGTAATGGCCAGAGTATGAGACCCTTGCTCTAAATCATGACACACCTTCACATATACCAACCCAAGTTGTGAGGACCTGAGTAATCAACTTTCATCCAGATTATTTTAAGCCTTTTGGTTGCTCTCTCCCCCTTACCTTTACAAAGTTTACTGTTGAATAGTAAACCCATGGAATACAATTGGGATCAGAAGGCCCTGGACCAGATCTTTTAGGGATATTCCATCTATAAGTTTTTACTTCTCCTGAAATAAATGAAATGGAAAAAATTTATTAGAATTTCCTGTGAGTCAGATGATTTATCTGAAGAAATACAAGCAGGTCTTTATATATTTTCATTATTGTTTATTGCTGGAGAGAATTATCCATTCATTACACATGTTCTTATTAAACTCCCATCTTGATTTCTACTATTTCAAAATGAAATGGTAGATTTGGCATTTCAGGCTCTAGCCTTCCCTCTAGTTTGCCTTTTTCTATTGCCAACTGGTGTGTATTCAGGAAATAAAACATTTTATACCTCACTGTTTTTCTCCTTAAATGTTTATCTCCTTCCCAAGAGCTGCCCTTGAGCACATCTTAGTCATCAAGGACCTCTGCCTTGGCCTCTTATGAGAGTCACCAGGGAGCTTTATAAGCTCTTTCTGCACAGGCTTCACCCCAGACCAGTGAAATCAGAGAGTCTGGGGTCTAGGACTCTGGTGCCAGTGTTTTTTAAAAGCTTCTAGAGTAGGCAGATGAGATCTGATGAGAACCAGAATCAGAGAGACCTAGTTCCAAACCTCAATCCTATGACTTCCTATTTATCCTACATTTGACAAGCTACTTAACTTCATTGACCTTTAGTATCCTTATCTGTAAAGTGAGTTGGTCATTATAGTTTGCTAATTGTTATGAGGATTAAATGAAATAATGAAATCAAATACACAGGATAATGCTTCATTTTGAAGTCAGTTAATGTGTTAATTTCTATGTGTAACTTTCTGTTTACTACAGTAGTCCCCCTTTATGCAGGAGGGATACATTCTAAGACCCCCCCCAGTAGATGCTTTAAACCACAGACAGTGCCATACCTATATATACTATGTGTTTTCCTATACATGCAAACCTATAATTAATTTATAAATTAGGCATAGTAAGAGATTGACAATAATTACTAATAATAAAATATTACAAGTATAACAGCATACTATAATAAAAGCTATGTGAATATAGTCTCTTTTTCACTCTCAAAATATCTTTTTATAGTCTCTAATTGAAGTTATCTCAAAATTTCTTAGTATTTTCAGACCAAGGTTGATTCAAGTAACTGAAACCAAGGAGAGCAAAACCATGATAATGGGAAGCTGCTGTAAGAACAATAAAATAAAAATGTATGAGCTTTCATAAGCAGGCACAATATCTATGCATCTCCTGTGGCTGTCTATAAAAAAATAATTATTGTATATATTTGGGGTATACAATGTGATATATTGATATATACATTGTGGGATGATTAAATCAAGTTAATATATCCATCACCTCACATATTTATCATCTTTTGTGGTAAGACCATGTAAAATCTCCTCTTAGAAATTTTGTAGTATACAATGCATTATTGTTTTTTTCTTATTCTTAATTGATCTAACAGAAAACCTTTATTCAAAGTAATAATACAAATGATATGTTCATATATATATATATATATATATAAACACATACATACACAAAAGACAAGAGGGAGATAGCAGGAAAATTTCAATATAAGTAACTTGTGCTACCTGAGAGGAGGTATTGTGTTATTTTTAAATGGACATGGATTCATTATAAACGTGTATTTCAAACTCTAGGGGAACTAATTTAAGAAGTTTTAAAAAGAAACTATAATTAAAATGCTAAGGAAAGAGAGAAAATAGAATCAAAATGCTCAATTAAAACCACAGAGGGCAGGAGAAGTATGGAAGACAAAAATAGGAACAAAGAACAAGGACAACAAATAGAAAATAATAACAAATACGTTAGATTTTAATCCAACTACATCAATAGTCACCTTAAACTTCCGTGATCCAAAGACACCAATTAAAAGAAAAAGGCCATCAGATTGTATTAAAAAACAAGACCCAACTATATATTATTGACAAGAAACTCACTTTAAATATAAAAAACATGTATATTAAAAATAAAGGCATGGAGAAAAACATATTATACTAACAGTAATGAAAAGAAAAGCAGGGGTAATAGTCATGAGTTGCCTAAGGATGGGGATACCTTCTGAGAAATGCATAGTTAGGTGATTTCAGGTCTTGTAAACATCATAGCGTGTACTTAGACCTAGATGGTATACTCTACTACACACCTAGAATATATGGTACAGCCTACTGCTCCTATGCTACAAACCTGTTCAGCATATTACTCTACTAAATGCTATATACCACTGTAATATGATAGTTAAGTATTCATGTATCTAAACGTAGAAAAGGTACAGTACCAGCCTGGGCAGCATAGGGAGACCCCCGTCTCTACATTTCTACAAAAAATATAAAAATTAGCCAGGGGTGGTGCCATACACTTGTAATCCCAGCTACTTGGGAGGCTGAGGTGGGAGTACTGCTTAAGTAGGAGGTTGAGGCTGTGGTGAGCCATGATTGCACCACTGCACTTCAGCCTGCACAACAGAGCAAGACTCTGTTTCAAAAAAAAAAAAAAAAGAGAGAGAGAAAGAGAGAAGAAGCAGCAGAAAGAGAGGAATAAGGCAAGGAAGAAGTAGTAGTAGTGGTGGTGAAGGAGGAGGATAGGAGGAGGAGGAGAAGGAGAAGAGGAGAAGAAGGAGGAGAAGAAGAGGAGAAGGAGGAGAAAGGGAAGAGGAGAAGGAGGAGAAGGAGGAGAAGGAGAAGAGGAGGAGAAGGAGGAGAAGAGGAGGAGAAGGAGGAGGAGGGAGAAAGAGAAGAAGAGGAGGAGAAGGAGCAGAAGAGGAGGAGAAGGAGGAGAAGCAGAAGAAAGAGAAGAGGAGGAGAAGGAGGAGAAGAGGGAGGGAGAAGGAGGAGAAGAGGAGGAGAAGGAGGAGAAAGAGGAGGAGAAGGAGGAGAAGAGGAGGAGAAGGAGGAGAAAAGGAGGAGAAGGAGAAGAGGAAGAAAAGGAGGAGAAAGAGGAGGAGAAGGAAGAGAAGAGGAGAAGGAGGAGAAGGAGAAGAGGAGGAGAAGGAGAAGAGGAGGAGAAGGAGGAGAAGGAGAAGAGGAGGAGAAGGAGGAGGAGGAGAAAGAGAAGAAAGAGGAGGAGAAGGAGCAGAAGAGGAGGAGAAGGAGGAGAAGAAGAAGAAAGAGAAGAGGAGGAGAAGGAGGAGAAAGAGGAGGAGAAGGAGGAGAAGAGGAGGAGAAGGAGGAGAAGAGGAGGAGAAGGAGGAGAAGAGGAGGAGAAGGAGGAAAAAGGAGGAGAAGGAGAAGAGGAAGAAAAGGAGGAGAAGAGGAGGAGAAGGAAGAGAAGAGGAGAAGGAGGAGAAGGAGAAAGAGGAGGGAGAAGGAGAGAGGAGGAGAAGGAGGAGAAGGAGAAGAGGAGGAGAAGGAGGGAGGAGGAGAAAGAGAAGAAAGAGGAGGAGAAGGAGCAGAAGAGGAGGAGAAGGAGGAGAAGCAGAAGAAAGAGAAGAGGAGGAGAAGGAGGAGAAAGAGGAGGAGAAGGAGGAGAAGAGGAGGAGGAGGAGGAGAAGGAGGAGAAAGAGGAGGAGAAGGAGGAGAAGAGGAGGAGAAGGAGGAGAAAGGAGGAGAAGGAGAAGAGGAAGAAAAGGAGGAGAAAGAGGAGGAGAAGGAAGAGAAGAGGAGAAGGAGGAGAAGGAGAAGAGGAGGGAGAAGGAGAAGAGGAGGAGAAGGAGGAGAAGGAGAAGAGGAGGAGAAGGAGGAGAAGAGGGAGGAGAAGGAGGAGGAAGAGGAGGAGAAGGAGGCGAAAGAAGAGGATGAGAAGGAGGAGAAGAGGAGGAGAAGGTAGAAAGAGAAGGAGAAGGAGGAGAAGAGGAAGAGAAGGAGAAGAGAAGGAGAAGGAGGAGAAGAGGAGGAGAAGGAGGAGAAGAGGAGGAGAAGGAGGAGAAGAGGAGAAGAAGGAGGATAAAAGAGAAGAAAAGAAGGAGAAGAAGAGGAGGAGAAGATGGGAAGGAGGAAGAGGATAGAAAAGGAGGAGGAGAGAGGATAGAAATTACTAATATCATAAATGAAAGAGAGGACATCACTACAGACCCCATGGACAAAAATAGATATAAAAAGACATTATGAACAGCTCTCTGGCCACAAATTTGATAACCTCGATGAAATGGAATGATTTCTGGAAGATATAATCTGCCAAAACACACACAAGAGAAAAGAGACAATCTAAATAGGCCTATATCTATTAAAGTAATTAAATAAATAAATAATAGCCTAAACAGAAAGCACTAGCCCTAGACAAGTTCACCAGTGAATTGTACCAAAACTTTACAAAAGAAATTATACCAGTGCTTCGTGAGCTTTTTCAGAAGATAGAAGCAGAATACTTCTAAGTTATTCTATGAGGCCAACATTACCCTAATACTAAAACCAGACAAAAACATTAAAAGAAAAGAATAGTATAGACCAATATCACTTACAAATATAGATGCAAAAATCTTCAACAAAATGTTAGTAAATTGAATCCAACCATGTACAAAAAGAATTATATATTGCAACCAAACAGGATTTATCCCAGCTATATAAGAATAAGACAATATTTGAAAATCAATTGATGTAATATATCATATCAACAGGATAAAAATTACATAATGCTATCTATAGATGCAGGAAACATATTTGACAAAATATAACACGTATTCGTGATTAAAAAAGAAAAACTCTCAGCAAACTAGAAAGAAAATTTTGTTTTAATTTAATGAAGAACACTTACAAAATCCTGTAGCTAACATCACACTGATGAGAAACTTGTAGCTTTCCTGCTAAGATCAGGAAAAGAACAAGGCAAAGATCTCCTGTCACCACTGCATTTCAACATCTTACTGGAAGTCCTAGCTGATGCAATAAGACAAGAATAGGAAATAAAATGTACGCATATTGAGAAGGAAGAAGTCAATCATCTTTTTTTGCAGATGACATGATGGTCTATAGAAAATCTGAAAGAACTGACCAAAAAACCCCTCCTGGAATTAATAAACAATTATATCAAGATTGCAGAGTACAAGGTTAATATCCAACTCAATTGCTTTCCTATATACCAACAATAATCAAGCAAAATTTGAAATTAAAAACACATTGCCACTTATATTAGCATCTCAAAAAGTGAAATACTTAGGTACAAATCTAAAATAATATGAGGAAAACTACAAAACTATAATAAAAGATGTAAAAGAACTAAACAAATGGAGAGATGTTCTTGTGATCATGAATCAGAAGAGTCAGTATTATCAAGATGTCAGTTCTTTTCAACTTGATATATAGATCCAATTCAATCTCAGTCAAAATCCCAATAAGTGTTTTGTGAATATCAACAAACTGATTCTAAAGTTTATATGGCTAAGCAAAAGACAGAATAGCCAACTGAATACTGAAGAAGAACAAAGTTGAAGGCTTGAGACTACCAAACTTTAAGACTTTCTGTAAAGCTACAGTAATCAAGACAGTGTGGTATTGGTGAAAGAATACACAAATAGATCAATGGAGCAGAATTATGAGCCTAGAAATAGAACCACGTAAATATCATCAACTGATCTTTGACAAAAGAACAAAGGCAATCCAATGGAGAAAAGATAGTCTTTTCAACAAATGATACAGAAACAACTGGACATCCACATGGAAAAAAATGAATCTAGAAATTAACTCAAAATGCATCATAGACCTAAATGAAAATGCAAAACTGTAAAAGTCCTAGAAGATAACAGAACAGAAAACCCAGATGACTTTGAATATGCCAATGACTTCTTAGATACAACACTAAAGGCATGATCCATGAAAAAAAAACAAACCAATAAGCTGGATTTCATAGAACTAAAAAATTCTGTCCTGTGAAAGACATACAGATGGGAAGATATACAGATGGCAAGTAAGTATGTGAAAAGATGTTCAACCTTACATGTAATTAAGGTATTGCAAATTAAAACAAAGATGTGATACCTGTTAAAATGGCCAAAATCCAAAACACCAAGTACTGGCAAGGATATGGAGCAATAGGAACTTATTTATTTATTTATCATTCTCTCCCCTGAGCATAATCAAAGGAACTCTCATTTAACGCAAAATGGTACAGCTACTTTGGAAGATAGTTTGGTGGATTTTTACAAAACTACACATACTTTTGCATATAATCCAGCAATTACGCCCTCAGTGTTTACCCAAAGGAGTTGAAAACTTATGTCCTTGCAAAAACAAAAAAAAATACAAACAAAAAGAAAAAAAAAAACAAAGAAAACTTATGTCCTTGCAAAAACCTACACACAGATATGTATAGCAGCTTTATTCATAATTGCCAAAACTTGGAAGCAAACAATATGTCTTTTGATAAGCAGGTGGATACACTGTGGTAAATTTATACGATGGAATATTATTCAATACTAGAATGAAATGAGCTATCAAGCCATGAAATAACATGAAAGAAACATATACTACTGAGTGAAATAAGTCAATCTGAAAATTCTACATATTATAAAATTCCAACTATATGATATTCTGGAAAAAGCAAAACTATTAATACAGTAAAAAGATCAGTGGTTGCCAGGGGTTAAGGGAGAAGAAAGAATAACCACCAGAGCACAGAGAATTTTTAGGGCAGTGAAACTATTTTTTATAGGACTACAATGGTGCATACACGCTGTTGTGCATTTGTCAAAACCCTTAGAATGCATACACCAAGAATGAACCCTGATGTAAATTATGGGCTTTAGGGGATAGTGATGTGTCAATGTAGGTTCATTAATTACAACAAATGTATCACTCTGGTGAAGGATGTTGATAATGGGGTCCCTAAGGGAGCCCTAGAAATTCTATAAACATTTGGCCATTGGATGAATGATGATTTTATACCAGAGTGACTAGATGATGGCTAAAACACATTGACATGAAGTTGAGCTCTTTAAGACTCCTCTGAAATCAGAAAAGAGTTGACTCCAGTGTTCCTCTTCAAGATGGAGCAGACCTCTGATGCAACTTACCTGGTTTTGTCATGGGCACTTGCAGTTGCTTTCCACTATCCATCTCCTCCACACCCTGGGCTGAGATGGAGTACGGCCTACTGGCTTTGTTCTTAAATATGATCAGGACGGTGTCACCCACCTCAGCATGAATCATTGGGCCTAAAGGCAAAACACAGTCCTGTGTGCATTATTATTGCTCTTTCAACATTGATGTAATTTAAGTACAGGCAGTAATTAGCCAAATAAAATAGTTTGACTTTAGTTGCTTTTCTGAGAAAGGTATATATAAATCTACTTCACTTTAGAGAGTGACATTGTATAGTATTAAATATTATGTAGCCTTTAGCAATGGGTTTAAATTCTGCCTCCTTCATTTATTAGAGAGGCCTTGGGTAAGTGATGTAATCTGTCTAAGTTTCAGTTTCCTCATCTGTAACATTGGTTTAATAATAACTTTCACATAAGATTATAGTAAGGATTGAAAAAGATAATGTATGTAAAGTGTTTACTTCAGTGCATTGAAACACCGTAAGTGCTCAGAAAATGCTTAACTTTTTACTGCTGAGAAATCATCTCCAGGAAAAGCCACAGCCACATGATATGGTGACTTTCAGTTGTAACCCCCCCTGTGTATAACCTTTGATAAGTCTAAATTGTTCATTATCTGGTAATAGATGACAACAATAATGAAGAGCCAATGAAATAATGTGTATAAAGGGAATTTGAAGATCAGAGTGAAATAAAATCATTCTGTATTAATTTATGATTAATATAGTGACTTCATGAATACACATCTAACTCTCAACAGAGTTTAACAATTTACAGTGTTTACAGAGTAAACAATTATTTACCCAAGGTAAACAAATATATATGTATATTTTAATAATGCAAAGCAGATTTATTTGCACACAGCAAAGATGAAAAAGGAAAACAGTCTTCAGGCAAGTGGAATTGATCAAGACTCTTAAGTAGCTGACTCTGGGATCACTACAATGATCCCAAGAAGACAAGCACTCTTCAGCTCCTCTGGTGTGTGCATGTCTGTTGGAAGCAACCAGGCTGTGTGCCAATGGAGATGAGCCAACACCCAGCTGAGAGGGCCTATGGCAGCATGACTTCTGCACTGCTTCATGGTGAGTAGACTCCCGTTTCAGAAGTGCCTGATCCCTGTGGGTCTCTCTTGGGTATTTGGTGCATTCTATATGCACGGGGGAGATACACCCCACAGTTGGTGGCCTGCTCACACCTATACATTCCTTGCTGATTCACACCATGGTTTTAATTGCTTTTCTGAGAAAGGTATGTATAAATTTAACATTTGTTGGACTGTTATTTTCAATTTCCTCTCAATGTCTTAAAATATTCTTAAAATATAAAATATATTAAATTAAAATAAATAAATAAAATTTTCTTAAAATATTTAACATGGATCAGGAAATTCTAAAAAGCACTCATATTTTCTCCTTAATGACAAAGCTAGAAAAGAAAATCTGAAGGCAAGTGGGCTGGGCTAGAAAAAAAAAAAAGGGAAAAGAAAATGCTTTGTATGTTCTTAAACAGTACATTTGGGTATAGTTACAAACAAGTGCCTATGTATGCATATGTTAAAATCATTATTTGTGTACTTATTACCGCCTAAATTGTACATGCCTTGCTGTACTGGTGAGTAAGAGCAAATGGCTACTGATTTCAAGTGCGAGAGGTTGCTGTTAAGGAATACTAATGAACTGAGGTGTACCTTCCATGTGCCCAGTTTGAGGAGCCCAAGCCTCTCCCTGAGCTGCAGAAAATGAGTAGATAGGCCTCACATTCCTCTGGCTGAAGTGCTGATAAGGTTGCCTCTCAAAAAGTCAACTCATTTGTGTTGTGAAGAACCAAACCAAAGAGCCTTAGAGGCACACTTCAAACCCCTCAGCAGGACCAGCACCTCAGCAGAACCAGTCTTTAAAGCTCTGTCAACATCACAGCCCATCAGGGCTGACTCACTCATTTGATGAGACAAGCTTATCTGTGAATGTTTGTAGACTGTGGAGGTGTGGGGTCTACTACACCTCCACATCCATTAAATGGATGGCGAATTTAAGTTAATAATTTATCAAGCTAGGACTTGTAGGGCCGTATTCTAATATTAGAAAGCACTGTGTGTGGTCAAACGGTTTATATAAGTTACCTTCTGCATTCAAAAGTGGAACAAGATTTCCAAAAGTCCCTTAGATTTGCCCTCTGCTTTAAGGTCTTATCCCCAAGATGGGATCAGAGCTCGTGAATTGCCATGAAGAAAAGGGGAGAAGGAAAGCAGGAAGAGCTTATCTGATCACCAGGTCTGGAAGCTCAGGTTCTGAGAAGGCCATGCATCAGGGCCTCCTGAACTGGGAGGGACCTTTCAAGGGATAAAGCCAGATATTTCTCCCTTGGCCCCATCTCACAAAGGGGCTCCTCTTTGTCATAAACACTTTTATGGTGTGTTGCAATAGCCCTGTGCATGGATAACCAACAACCTTAAGAAGTTATGCAAACACTTTGCCTGCTGTTCTGAGAAAGCAAACTATTTCAAATTAATATTTCCTGGCTCGGCAGAGGGGTTGGAAAGAAGCTTTAGGGTATCAGACACCAGTTAGACTGCCCTGATGTCATGGATTCCTGTTTGTGTGTTATCTGGTAGTCTTATTAAGATTATTTTTTTTATGACTTGTGCACTCAGCACTCTCCCTGATAATGGTAGAGCAGGAAGATATAGCACTTGGATGAATGCAGTCAAGCTACTCTGTTTCTTTACAGGTCTAACAGAACACATGTTAGACTTGTGCCTGAGAAGAGATGGAAGTGTGTGTGCATGCACATGCTTGGGGCTGACAGTGTATGCCTGAAATGTGTGCCATACCCAGGAGTTGTAAGTGCTCCTCTCGTGGTGGTCGGGCTTTGATCTCCACAAATTCTCCATCCGTGTATTCCCTGTAAACCACCTTCTTATACTGAGAGCCAATCCAATTTTCAGTGTGGTTCATAAATATATCTCCATGTCTGCAAATCAGAAGTATCAGAAATTAAAGTTGTCAGAAAGCAGAAAAGCTTTGAGTGATTCTAAGTGATTCAGGAGTACTCTGGAGAAGTGCTCCCCAAACCTGGCTGTGATTGAGTACTCCCTGGGGAGCTGGCCTTTTGCACCAGATTTGCTGAAAATGAGGCCAGAAATCTGCACTTTAAAGCTCCTTGAGTTCTGATATGGGCGGCCCAGCACCAGCCCATGGCCTGCCCTTGGAAATCACTGTTGTAATCTTCTGCTAGGCTCTGAGTAGGGCCAACCATAAAGACTCCTAAGGACCTTTGAGGGTTGTGCCTCTTTCCTGGGACCAACTAACCTCACACACATGCATCTGCACAGGTGTGTCATAACACACACACACACACACACACACACACACACACACACCCTCTACCACCCTGAGTTTCTCCAGATTTCATATGCATCTTTCTGTTGCCACTTTGAAAGATGTCAAGAAGGACTGCAGTTATGTATTGTGCATACACCCATATACAAATACAGACAGATACAGTTGATACTTTGTTATTCACCATAGTTATGTTCTAGAAAGTCATTGTGATAACCGAATTAATAAAGACTGAACCATTGTTCCTAGGGGAAATATAGGGTTAGGTCCCAGCAAACCTCTGGTTACAATATTTTCATCAACAGATCAATATATAACCTTGTTTTATTTACGTTACTTTTTAAAGACACTTTATTTAATATATATTGCTGAGCTCAATAGCATTAACACTGTTGAACTCATTAACACTGAGCTCAGCACTATAACTTATACATGAACAAAGCCCCTCTCACATGTATAAGGCACACCGGAGGCTTCTTGCACTCAGGACACTGCTTCAGCACTCTGCTTAGGGGGGGCATTTTAAACAATGAAGGCATCAACATAAAGCACACAAGTGCAAAAACCATGGCACTAAATAGAGTGAAAACAATGACATTTGTTTACAGTTATGAGAGCTGAAACAAGAAGGCAGAGAGACTCCCTGTTTGACCTCAGCTAAAAATGTGCGTATCAGGCAATGTAAATTTGTTGCCACTCTACATGTACCTGCAAATGATCACAAAAATGTCATAGGAATTGATTTCGGGGCTAAAAATAAGTTTTAACAAGTAGGCAAATTTGCAAAAGCAGAATCTACAAATAGTGAGGATAGACTGTACACATACTGTACATGTATAGAACATTTTCATCTGCTACCAAAGCAGAGCATCACAAAAGACAGATTTTTAAAATTTGATCTCTAAAATACAGTGAAACTCACCCCCTTCCATCTCCTTCCATTGAAGGAGCTTGCATTCTCATCCCAGTCGCTTGCATTACTTACCTGTGTTGGGTAGAATTGTTCCTAACCATTCTTCCTGCACCTGTACTCCTCCTTACCCTCTATCCTCCACACTGCAGGCAGAGGGATCCTAAGCTATACATTTAACCACATTGATTTTAAGCCTTTTTATGACTTCCCCCCTGCCAAACACCTCAATTTGGCTCTCAAGTCTCCCTCACTATCTGCCTTTGCCACCTCCTGAGCCTCACTTCCCATCACTGGCCCCCTATACTCTATGCTCTGATCATTCTAAACATTCACTCTCTTGAATGTGATGTGCTCTCCCTCATCTCCAGACCTTTACACAGGTTGTTCTCTCTGCTACAAACATGCTTCCTTCCTCCTCAAATGAACTACTCTTCATGTCCCAACTCAAAGATGACTTCCTCCCAGAAGCCCTCCCTGACTACCAACCTTCTCCCTACCTTTCCCCAAGACAGGGCTGTGTGCTTCTGCCATATCTCCTGCTTCACTCTACCCTTCCCCCTCTTACAGTGGCTGCCTCACTCCATATACTTGTTCTAAAGTCTTACCATGGACCAGGAATTCTGTGTGGGGAAGGACCTTGTCACCAGCACACTGCACAATGCCTAGCACATAATAGGTATTTAATAAATGCATGTACACTTCTACCCTAGACTGTATGATTTCCAAGGGAAGAGAACTTTTCTTCTACTTTCATTTTTCAGGAGTACCAGTTACATGTGGTAGTGACCAGTGCAGTACCTGGAGCCACATTCCACTGTTTCCCAGCTTTCGCCACTGCAAAACAGGCTCATAATAATTCTTCTACCTCATGGAGTTGAGGTGAGGGTCATGTGGGTTAATATCTGTAAAGCACGTGTCAGGACTGTGTTTAGCACTACGTAAGCATTTGCTTTTTCATCATCTTGTGAGAGTGGTGCAAGAGATGCCGAGCAAAAGCTGATGGAGTAGGTCAAGTGTGTTGTAAGGGTTATGTCAAATAAGGTTTGTAAAAACCCTAGCAGAATACCTGGTCCACAGTGGCTGCTCAATAGGCAGTGGTTTATTGTGGAGAATCTCGGGATGGTTAAATCACACACATATCAGTCTACAAGCTCAAGAGTACTAGGAATACAATTACAATTTTTCATAGCAACTTAACTTCTGTTTTCAAATGTCTTCCCACTGCACAAACTTCCCCCAGACATTGTACCAATGGGCCCATTTGTTGGCTTTCTTAGATGCTGAGGCCTTCCCAGCATGTTCTTAGGAAGCCCCAAAGAAAGACTTCTAGGTCCCAAGGTGGGGCAGAGGGCCTGTGCTAACCAAGACAATAAATGTCTCAGGGATAGCCTGTACCCACAAGTGGTTCAAAAACCAGATGGGCTCCTACCATAACCATGGGACAAACGGCAGAGGCATAGAAACTGGGGTGCAGAAGGGGTATGTGTCAGTGGGCTCATATCTACAGACATGCCTCAGATGTGCCCTGGGAGAACTGCCATTTCAATTCTGTATCGAATTGTTATCTATGGCATTTCTTGTACTTTGAATATGTGAATATGTCCTTATCTCACTTTGCTTTCTTCTGTCTATGGACAAGAATCAGAGTGACAGGGGAAGGTGTAATTATGCCATTGCACCCCTTTCCCCACCAGCACCTTTCATCTCTCTATGTCCCTAGGAAGGGAGTCCCAGAAGACTGAAGCGAGACCTTCCTGTCAGTCCCTTGGGATACAGACTTAAAGTAGGAGTTAATATTAATTGTAAAAATAATAAAGGCTATATTTTTATATACTCATGGGCTAAGATTGTACACATGACAAAATTATTATATAATTATTTCTTTAATTGTAGTAGGCTTTTAGTGAAATAATCATTTTAGAAAAGGTCAAATTGGAATTCATTTCATTTTCCACTGTACCAGCACCAGTCTTCGGCTTATATTGGCAGCACTAGTTTTGTAGAATAGAGGTGTTTGGTTTAACAAATAGGTTAGTGAGTAATTGAATGGATTTAAAATTCTCCTGTTCTTGAGGGAAATCTTTAAAAAATAAAATAAAAAATAAATTACTTTTAATATATCCAGAAGGTAGAACCATTATACTCTCTTTTCCATAAGTATGGCCTCTCAAAACAAAGGCCAATAAATAAGAAAATAAATAAATGTGTTAAGATAGGAACAGTAGCATGTAGTGTTTGTATCGCAGTCATGGAGGATTTCTATGAGGTGTGGGGGAGGGGAGTATGGTGGCAGGGCTGGGAGTAGGTGGCAATAAAGAACAAAGAGGAACTGGGGCAGGAGGGACAATGCAGTGTGCTGGAGAGAACGCAGATTTGTCTTTCAGAAAATCTATGTTCAGTTCTACTCTGCCAATGGCTAGTTGGGCGCCTTAACTCTTTGCACTCAAGTTTCCTCATCTGCGTATCAGAACAGTAATACCAGGCAATGGGTTGCTGTGGAGGAAGGATATTACCCCTGGGGGAGGAGGTCTGTGGTCTGTGCCTGCCTCCTCCCTTAACTCCATCCCAGTGCACCCTGGGGATCTTGGTTCCAGGACTCTGGGCTTAGTGCCCTGGAGGAGCAATGCTCATAAGCCTGCTGGTGGCCTGACTGCTGCTAAGTCTTGGGCATGCACCACTGGCCAAAAGCACTGTTAAGAGAGGACTAGTCCTGCATACTTTCTGGGCACAGGGCGTAGTAGAGAGACCTGCTCTTCCTACCCCAATCCCGGGTCTCTTGCAAGGCAATGGCCTCAAAAGTCTCCGCCTGCCGGAACTGTACAGACACAACCAGGGTATTTGTAGGGAGCCACACTTGCTAAAGGCATATGGAGCATGCGCGATCCCACCGAAGAGCTGTGGCTGCGGCGCCTGTGGTACCTTTCCCCCTCTTGCGTCCAAGTGCTGCTTTTCGAACTCCCAGTTTTTGTTAGGGGCATAATCCCATTCTACCTCTTCAGCGGCGATGTAAAAGGTTCTTATCATCCCATACGGCTGTTCAGAAGGGTCCCTGTTGCCACAGCTGTTGACCTCATAGATCTGACCCATGCCTCTCGAGAGGTGGTGCAGGGTGACACAAAACACCCTGAAAATACCTGCAAGAAAAATGGCTCGGCATTGTGTGTGGTGCTCGGTATTTTTGTTGGTGATGGTCTGTTTTTAGCAAACCTTCGCATTTTATTCCAAAATAACCAGTTAGGGAGATTTTTTAAATATCAGCTGTCTAGTAGTTTAAAATCAGACCCCAAGGGGAATAAATTATTTTAAATATGTTTACTTCTGTGGAGAGAAAGGCACTGTCTAAAATTCATTTGTAATAATAATAATAAAAAAAAAGAAACAACAATATTGCTACCAAGAAATGACTTCTCTGGGTCTTCCCTGTAACACACACTTATTAGAAGACAGTCTGTCCTGGAAAAACATCAACAAATATGACTATCTTAGCCCAGCCCAGTTTAAAAAGAACTAATTACCTGTAAGATGATTATCCTAGACAAGGTTCAAATTAAGCCACATTTCTGATGAGTATTTTGCCCTAAAGGATTTCATAAATTATAAAGTGCAATAAATATCTAAGGTGTTATTATTAACAAAGCCAAATGTATTACTTCATTAAGCCCTTGAGCAAAGAAGTTTCTCATTTCCAATGGTAGGTCTACATTATGCTAAATGAAAAGGAAAAAGAAAAGAGAAAAACAATCAACTAGATTTTTCTACATATTAGCAACAATCATGTCTGACCAAAAATTATGTAATTTTTAGAATGAATTTTCTAGATGCATTGGCATCAGAAACATATTTCTTAACTGAACTCACCGTAAAATCACATAAAACAAATAAAATTATTGAAAATATTAACTGTCAATGAAAATATTGGATCAATAAATCTTCCTTCCCTTTCTCTAGTAGCCTCTGATCTGAGAGGTGAGGGTTGAGTGTGCCTTTCATTATTAACCTTATAAAATGTACAGAGGTATCTTCTATTTTGCTATACATGTAACTCTGTTGTCTAAATATCTCCAAGTTACTCCTTTTAGATGAGCAAAAACTCAATGGGTTGATTCAATGGGTACCCAAGCACACTCAGGCACTGATGGGGACACATGAGGAAGGGTCTTTATACAAAACTACAGGGAAGACACCTTTGAAGACAGACTTGGAAAGACTGTCCTCTGCATTTGTTTTTTTCCAGGCAACCTATTGTTTATGTGTTGATCATGGCTCTTCAATAGTTGAGGAATTGTCCCTAAGAACAAAGAGGATCTTAGACAAGGTAGCATGAAGAAGAAAAGAAAATTAATAATAATGATGATAATAATAATAATAGAAGAACATGGAAATGTTTGAGTTGCAGCCTACAGTCTACCCACTTTTGAGCACCCTCCTTCTTGGCTTATAGATAAGGGACAGGAATTGGTGAAATGACTAAGCTTTTAAGCAGTCACAGATTTATGCTTGTCACCAAACGTGAACTGGAAAACACTGTTGTAAAGTTCTTTAGAAGCCTGTAGGACATGTGAGTAATTATCAAAGCACTAGAATAAGTAGCTATATATCCAAAATTATTCTGGGCATCTCAAACTTTGACTGCCTATTCCTATGGATTAAAATGATTTGGCTATTTTCAAATCCCCTCCCCTCTTTGGTCTTGAAGAGTGTATTTTTTTAAAAAACAAAACAAAACATTGTGTCTAAGGTATCCCTTGATTAGTGTAACTCATAATTGATCAACTATACTAATGTAGAAAGATTGGACACTAGGAGAAGTTTACACAGCAAAGATTATGGAGCTCCTAGTCTCAGGCAGTCCTTGGGCAAAGATTTTGAAGCCCAAGCCTCGAGTTCTTAATTGATGACACAGAGACATCTAAACTGCAGTTCCAGTGGAAAGCCAAGAAGTAGAACATCTATTAGTGAACATTAAGTACTAATCTTAGGTAGCATATTGGTTCTTTCTTAAGACTGATGGAAAAGTTGGCTTGGGAAAACATGTTCAATGTCTATAGGGCTTGCTCTCCTCACTTTTCATTCAGTAATTAGCATATGCTACCATGTGTTGCTCTAGATATTTTATGAAAATGACCCAATTATCTCATTAGCTTGGAATCTAAGAGAAAAAGTTCCAGGTACTAGCGTTTTACAGGGATCACCATAAATTCCAGATCCGATGCATCTTGCCCTGTGGGGGAAACCAAGGGTGCCCAACAGAATGAAAATAGAGAAGTCCCCAAGTCAAGAGGCTGTTATCAGTACCCGTGGAAGAGAGACCAGGCTGCAGTTATGGCTACATCTGTAATCTGGAAGTATCCACTGTGATGTCCATGCCTGGTAGATGCTTCAGAGAAGCAACTGAAATTATGTTTATGCTCAATGAGAGTAAAACATATCCACTTTATGGGGCTGAATTTTTATAAACTGTAATTCAAGAACATTCTCCTAGGATTTATGCAGCAAAGACTTTCAGAGGGCTCCCGCTTCAGTTTTGCGGATGTTATTTTAGATACTTCCCCCTCTGTCCCTTATACTATGTGTTTGGACTAATATAGTCAGGATTCTCTGATTCTAATCAAGACTATATCTATTTCTATACCACTTGAAGTACACAAAGTCTATCAATTTCTTCTGCAGGAGGACTCTAAGAGGATGAGCCTGAAGGTAGAAATCTGGGCACCTGAAATGGACCCAGCAAGTTTACCTGCACAGTCTGGCTGCATGAATGCTGTTGTGGCCACGTGGGGAAACAAAGCCAGGGAGTCTCGGTGAGTCCCTCGTAGGTGGATGGTATTCCCTTGAAAAACAATTCCATGCATGTCGGTGTCAGTGCCCAATCCAATCAGATGCCAGGAAACTCTATCCTTTTTACACATGTTTAGGCCTGGCTGGTTGCCATACATGTAGCCATTAACAGCTAAATGGAGGAAGAAGATAAAGCCCACTATAATTATGTAGATATATTGAAAACACACCATCTTAGTGAAAAATTATCAGTGTGTATGGGGCAGGGGAACTTCAAATATGTAAACTGTTTACAAAAGATCCTTGTTGTCACAGAATAAACAGTACCAGGGAAAAGACACATGGTGAATCCACTTAAAGTGGTGACCAAAATTAACAATGAATAATGAAAATATTACTGAAATTATTAAAATGTTATCTTTAACAACACATATGCAAGGACACTAATTCTAATATTTACTAAGGAATAAGTCAAATTGTTTTATGAAATAACTTTTCTGACAAAATTGTTTCATGGCATATGATATCCTTCATTTTACATTTCACTTTCGCAGATTATAAAGAGCATCTTGTAAACATTTTATTTTCACCAATTCCCCATACTCTTCTCTTAAGGCTCTTGATATGAAAATAATTGTTTTTTGAGGTTCTTTTCGTATGACCACCCTTGTTAAAAGTCTCTTCCTCAGTTATCAGTTCATTGAATTCTACCAGACCCTCATTTGCCAGTGGGCTTTGCATTTGATTCTAGAAGCTGTCAGACATGCTTTCACTGATTACATGGATTCTGCTTTATTTGAAAGATTTTTTAATCAATTGACATAATATTTGCATGTGTGGTCAGTGGAGAGGGATTTTTTTAGGGGTACTTACGTTTATAAGAGGTTAGTCCTTGAGTAAATAAATTTGCTCTATGATAACTTGTACTTCCTTACCCCAGTAAAATTACTGGAGGGAATTTATTAATAAATAACGATTAGTTAGATATGAAGACCCTCCATGGTTCCAAAGTGGCAAATTGTTTCTATCTTTTACGTCAACCCCAATCCGTTGATAGTGGCTGTCTGAATCACTATCTCAACCTATGGTGATGAATGTCATGATATAACCACAATGTCTGATTGGTGAATGCACATAATTGTGTCTCATGATTGAGGTCCCTTGGAGAAATAAATATTCTACCCGCCTCCTACTGTCTACTAAGCCTACAGCAGGAAGGAACTACTATCATGCACATGAATGACCTTCTGTTATAATCCTGTTATCAAATAAAATTACTTTTTATTAGGTTGGTGCAAAACTGATTGCAGTTTTTGCTATTGAAAGTAATTGCAAAAACTGCAATTACTTTTGCACTATCCTAATACTTCTGTGTCTGCAGAACCAGTGGTACTTGGTAATTGTACTCAGATCTGGGATTATTAGTAGAAATTCCAATAAATTCTGGCACTTCTGAGAAGGACATCATATTTTCTGGAAAAAAAAATCTTTTATAATGTCTTTGCAAATCAATGATCTAAATCTTGTCCATCAAATATTAATGAGGTCTGAGAATAAATCAAGCTGCTAATAAATTCAGTCCTTAGCTGGCTGGTAGAGAATCTTCTCTTGCCTTGGAATGCTTGTTTAAAGCCTCTCTTTCTACATCATTCACTCATCCATTCTTTCTGTCAACAAACATATTTTGAATACAGGCTATATAATACACACAGCACAAAGCACTGTGTACCATGTCAGACCCTTTCTTTTTGGCTTTGTTGCTCTCTTCCTTCCACCCCATGCAAGCAAGACTGAGGCTAGAACTTAATTTATAATTAATGTGACATTTGAATTAAGATGCAGTATTTCTCTTGAACTTTGTTTTAATAATAATGTATCCTGTATTTTTTGTTTTTTTTGAAAGAGAGAGAGGATCTCACTCTGAGACCCTCTGTTGCCCAGGCTGGAGTACAGTAGAGCAATTACGCGTACTGCAGCCTCAACCTCCCAGGCTCAAGAGATCCTCCTACCTCAGTCTCCCAAGTAGCAGCCAGGACTACAGGTGCACACCACCACACCTGGCTAATTTTGTATTTTCTGTATAGATGGGGTCTCATTCTATTGCCCAGGCTAGTCTTGAACTCCTGGACACAAGTGATCCTCCCACCTTGACCTCCCAAAGTGCTGGGATTAC
Source organism: Ateles fusciceps (assembly GCA_036589455.1). Taxonomy (NCBI): domain Eukaryota; kingdom Metazoa; phylum Chordata; class Mammalia; order Primates; family Atelidae; genus Ateles; species Ateles fusciceps. Next base: position 8,047,162 of record JAZHEH010002496.1, read on the forward strand.
AGGCATGAGCCACTGTGCCTGGACTATAAAGCATATTTCTAAATATGAAAGTAGTTTCACATTTCCAAAACAGTGTGGGGCTGGATTTGATGTAGTTCATTTAGTTATTTATTACTTTCTCTTTTTTTTTCTTTTCTTTTTTTTTTTTTTGAGATGGAGTCTCTCTATGCCGCACAGGCTGGCGTGCAGTGGCGTGATCTCAGCTCACTGCAACCACTGCCTTGTGGGTTCAAGTGACTCTCCTGCCTCGGCCTCTCACACAGCTGGGATTACAGGTGCATGCCACCACATCTGGCTATTTTTTGTATTTTTAGTAGAGGCAGGGTTTCACCATGTTGACCAGGCTGGTTTTGAACTCCTGACCTTAAGTCGTCCATCTGCCTTGGCCTCTCAAAGTTCTGGGATTACAGGCATGAGCCACTGCACCTGGCCTATTGTTTTCTATATAAAGACCTTTCTGAGGATAAATTTATGTTACAATTAGCTTCTCCACCAAGAAACTGCTTCATTTCCTTATTTCTACCTTAATTTTCCTTTTTTATTGTCTACTAAGAAGTTTGGAAACAATATTCATATTCAGTAATAGCAAAACTTTTTGTGGACGATGACACTGAAAATGTACTACTCTGTGCTTTCCATTGGCACAAGAGGGGATTCTGTTGGAAATGAGCATCTGGGACCATAGGGTCTGTGACCCGGTTGCTGTGGGGCACGTGTAAGTTTGGAAAATTTTTGACTTCCATGCAAGAAAGGGAGGTTAAGGGCTATTTTGTTATTCTTCCATAATGTTTTAAAAGGCAATAAATAGATTTTATGGGCCAGGCATGATGGCTCAGGCCTGTAATCCTAGCACTTTGGGAGGCCAAGGTGGGTAGATTACCTGAGGTTGGGAGTTCAAGGCCAGCTTGACCAACATGGTGAAACCCTGTCTCTACTAAAAATACAAAAAATTATCTGGGTGCAGTGGCATGTGCCTGTAATCCCAGCTACTCTGGAGGCTGAGGTAAGAGAATCACTTGAACTCGGGAGGCAGAGGTCCCAGTGAGCCGCGATAACTCCACTGCACTCCAGCCTGGGCTACAGAGCGAGACTTGGTCTCAAAAAAAAAAAAAAAAAAAAAAAAAAAAGATTTTATGTTGGGTCCTAAAACAAGATGGTTAGCACCTGTTGTCTTATGTTACATGCTTCAGGCACTTTCATTGCACTTTTTATTACTGCACCGTCTTGTAGGCACTGAGTTTGGACTCTCATTATTCTGCTACCTTAGGTCATATGCTTAACAGTAATGAGCATCCTGTGTTACTCACAAGCAATTAGCAGGTGGTTTGCTATTGTAACATTTAATACAAACAGGGAAGGAGAATTAAATAATTCCTCCCAAATGAAGATATGGGATAGGAACAACTAGTATTTCACAAATTAACACTCACCAGTCACTCATACTACTTAATTATAGACACTTTGCTATGTAATGATTATCTCCTATTATCACTGGTTATCAGATTTCACGTTATTGTGAACCCAAGGGAGAGTAGTTTGTTGGTAATTTTCTACATTTATGATGTACTGTGAACTTGGCTAGTTTAAATTTTGTTTTGTTTTTGTTTTTTGAAACAGGGTTAAACTTTGTTTTGTTTTTGTGTTTTGAGATGGGGTTTCACTCTGTCATCCAGGCTGCAGTCAGTGGTGTAATCTCAGCTCACTACAACCTCCACCTCCCAGGTTCAAGCGATTCTCCTGACTCAGCCTCCTGAGTAGCTGGGACCATAGGCGTGTCACCACGCTCAGCTAATTTGCATATTTTTAGTAGAAACGGGGTTTTATCATACTGGCCAAGCTAGTCTCAAACTCCTGACCTCGAGATCCATCCGCCTCAGCCCTCCTCAAAGTGCTGGGATTACAGGCATGAGCCACCATGCCCACCTGCTAGTTTAAATTTTGTGTTCCTTCATCTAAGGCTGATAAAGTGTTCTAGAAGTATTAAATTTCACATCTCTGAGAGATTGGGAGGTTTCACCATACCATCTAAGCTGAAGGCATGAAATAACTTACTCATGACCAAGAACAATATCCAAGAAGCCAAAATTAAGGTAATTAAAACACACCAATCATTTTTCACTTCGAATGCAAGTAAGCCTTTCATTTACAGGAGGGAAAGTCATTTGTCATACCATGCATTCGGTTGGATTTCACAAACTCTTTATCTTCTTTGTCAATGCTGAAGGGACGCCAGGTAAACTTCTGAATGTTTTCATCAAAATATCTGCTCAGATTCTCATCAAAGACTGTGAACAGTAGGTAAAACTCCTTGTCTATTCCTTTCTATGGAGAAGAAAGAAATGAATACATAAAAAGTGCAGCTTGGAAGAATTCATGGAATTGCTTTCCTTTCAAAGTTCACACAAAGTATTAATAAGTTAGACCAGCCTGGCCAACATAGTGAAACCCCATCTCTAGAAAAAGTACAAAAAAAAAAAAAAAGATGTTCATCATGGATATTGATGCTATCCTCATCAAGCTACCAATGGCTTTCTTCACAGAATTGGAAAAAAAAACCTTAAACTTCGCATGGAATCAAAAAAGAGCCCACACAGCCAAGACAATTCTAAGAAGAAAAAAAACAAAGCTGGAGGCATCAAGCTACCTGACTTCAAACTATATTACAAGGCTAAGTAATCAAAACAGCATGGTACTGGTACCGAAACAGAGATGCAGATCAATGGAACAGAACCGAGGCCTCAGAAAGAACGCCACACAACTACAGCCATCTAATCTCTGACAAACTCGACAAAAACAAGCAATGAGGAAAGGATTCTCTATTTAATAAACGGTGTTGGCAGAATGGCTAGCCATATGCAGAAAGCTGAAACTGGATCCCTTCCTTACACCTTATACAAAAATTAACTCTAGATGGGTTAAAAATTTAAACATTAAGCCTAACACCATAAAAACTCTAGAAGAAAACCTACGGAATACCATTCAGGACATAGGTATGGGCAAGGACTTCATGACCAAAATACCAAAATCAATGGCAAAAAAAAGCCAAAATAGACAAATGGGATCTAATTAAACTTAAGAGCATCTGCACAGCAAAAGAAACTATCAATAGAGTGAACTGGCAACCAATAGAATGGGCAAAAATTTTTGCAATCTACCCATATGACAAAGGGCTAATATCCAGAACCTAAGGAAAACTTAAACAAATTTACAAGAAAAAACAACCCCATCAAAAAATGGGCAAATGATATGAACAGACACTTCAAAAAGAGATATTTATGCAGCCAACAAACATATGAAAAAATGCTCATCATCACTGGTCATTAGAGAAATGCAAATCAAAACCACATTGGGATTCCACCTCATGCCTTAGAATGATGATCATTAAAAAATAAGGAGACAACAGATGCTGGAGAGGATGTGGAGAAATAAGAATGCTTTTACACTGTTGGTGGGAGGGTAAATTAATTCAACCATTGTGGAAGACAGTGTGGCAATTCTTCAAGGATCTAGAAATAGAAATACCATTTGACCCAGCAATCCCATTACTGGGTATATACCCAAAGGATTGTAAATCATTCTATTATAAAGACATATGTACATGTATGTTTATAGCAGCACTCTTTACAATAGCAAAGACTTGGAACCAACCCAAATGCCCATCAATGATAGACTGGATAAAGAAAATGTGGCACATATATACCATGGAATACTATGCAGCCATAAAAAAGGATAAGTTCATGTCCTTTGCAGGGACGTGAACGAAGCTGGAAACCATTATTCTCAGCAAACTAACACAAGAACAGAAAACCAAACACTGCATGTTCTCACTCATAAGTGGGTGTTGAACAATGAGAACACAGGGACACAGGGAGGGGAACATCACACACCGGGGTCTGTGGGGTGGGGGCTAGGGGAGGATTTGCAGGGGGTGGGGGGGATTGGGGAGGGATAGCATCAGGAGAAATACCTAATGTAGATGACGGGGTGATAGATGCAGCTAACCACCACCATGGCGTATGTATACCTATGTAATAAACCTGCACACTCTGCACATGTACCCCAGAACTTACAGTATAATTTTAAAAAGAAAAAAGAAAGAAAGAAAAAAATATATATTTTAAATGCTCATGGGCTATGTGAACAGAAAAACCTAGGTTCTAATGCTATTCTTCTGTTCACCACTGTGAAGCCTGGAGCAAGTGATTCATCCTCTCTAAGCCCTTATTCCCTCACTTGCAAATGAGGGTAATAGTAGTCCCCACACCATGATTAAATGAGATGACTTGGCTAACACACTCAACACAACACTTGATAAATGTTAAGTCCTCGGTGCTGTTATTATTAGTTGTGACTGAAATTGTCCATAGTACAAGAATGAACAATTGAAAGGAGTTGCATTGAAGAACCTCATTGCTTGAGAGGTATTTGGAGGGTAACTGGGTTTAAGGAGGGTGGGAAATTAGCCCAGGAAAACATTAGAAGGAAGGTGACAGAACCCTGTGTGATGTTTAATTTATAATTTAATTGTGCCACAGTATGCCCAGATTTTTGCTAACACATTCATTATCCTGGGTGTTTCTGGAGGGATGTGTTTGGATGAGATTAATACTTGAATCAGGAGACTGAATAAAACTGATTGCACTTCCTTACATGAGTGTACCTCATCCAATTGGTTGAAGGCCTGAATAGAAAGAACCAAAAGGCTCACCGTCCTCTAAGTAAGAGGGAATTTCTTTTGCCCGACTGCCCTTGAACTAGGACATTGGCTTCTTTTTCCCTTTATGTTTAAACTAAAATGTTGGCTCTTCCTTGTTCTTGAGCCTGTCAACTTTCTGACTGGAGCTATCCCATTGGCTTTCCTGGGTCTCCTGCTTGTTGACTCAACCTGCGGGTGTTGAGACTTACCAATCTCCAAAATCATATGAGCCAATTCCTCATTATAAATCTGTCTCTGTCTCTTCTCCATATGTATATGGAACATCTGAGCAGTGGCTGGTGTCTGCAGCACACAGCTATTTTGTGAAAAGCATGTAAGTTAGTACACAGTAGCCTCCCACAGCAGCAGGGAAGGAAAGTGGAAGGTCTAAACCATAACCCATCACACGACTTTAAGGGTTGAAATGTGGATAAGGAAAATAAGTTTTGCAAATAAGGTCATACTGGAATTTTCATTGTTTGTTTGTAGGCCACACAATGTTTAAGATGTGTGTAATATGGGATTTTCTGCTAACTAAACTTCTTAACTCTGGGGAAAAGAATACTTATGTTGTATTTCATTTATTCAACCATAAATAATTGTTGAATGTCAACAATGTGTCATGCATTGTTCAAGGAAAGGAAGATAAGATAGACAAGGTCCTTGCTCCATTGCACTTAATTTCTTGTAGGAGGAAACATACTATACACATAAGCAAATAAATAAACAAGGAAACTGTCTTATGGTGGTAAATGATAGTAAAATCAGGTGATATAAAAAAGAATGACTTTAGCCTGGTGATCAGGGAAGGCTTCTCTGAGGAGTGACAAGAAGAGCTAGTCATGAAAAGGTCAGGGGAAGACATTCCAGGCATAAGGAGCCTAGCACAGAGGCCCAAAGCAAAAGACAAGCTTGGCCTGTAAGAGGAACAGAATGTGGATGGAGTAAGGGGGCAGGGGGAGCATGGTGCCCACTTGTGGGAACAAGAGGCTGGGGCATGTCTAAATAGTGTGAATTTTTATTTTAAGTGTGATAGGAAACCACTGGAGATGTTGAACAGGAAAGTGACTTGATCTTATTTGCACTTTAGAAAAATCATGCTTGGTGCCCTGTGATAAAATTAATCATGGGGAGGGTGACTATAGTCACCTTAATTGTACATTTAAAAATAACTAAAAGAACATAACTGGATGATTTGTAACACAAAGGATAAGTGTGTGAGGGGGCGAATACCCCCTCCTCCATGATGTGATTATTATGCATTGCATGCTTGTACCAAAACATCTCATGCCCTCCATAAATATATACATGTACTATGTATCCACAAAAATTAAAAATAATTTTTTTGAGATGGAGACTCACTCTGTCACCCAGGCTGGAGTGCAGTGGCATGATTTCAGCTCACTGCAACCTCTGCCTCCTGGGTTCAAGCAATTCTCCTGCCTCAGCCTCCTGAGTAGCTGGGATTACAGGCACATACCACCATGCCTGGCTAATTTTGTTGTATTTTGAGTCGAGACAGGGTTTCGCCATGTTGGTCAGGCTGGTCTCGAACTCCTGACCTCGTGATCCACCCACCTCAGCCTCCCAAAGTGCTGGAATTACAGGCCTGAGGCACTGCACCCAGCCAAAAAAAAATTTTTTTTAAGAAATTAATCACGGGGAAAAGAGGAGATAGCTCAATGCAACGCCTGATCCTAGATCAGACCCTGGACCAGGAAAAACATGTTTTTCTTTTGCTGTAAAGGACATCAATGAGACAATCAGCAAAATTTTAGTAGATTTGATAACGTCAAGGTTAATTTTATGACTCAGATAATTTTACCTTATGTCAGAGAGGGTTCTTGTTTTTAGGTAACACATGCTGAAAGACCTTGTGTCTGCAACCTACTCTCAAACAGTTCAGAAAAAAATCCATAAAAACAGAGATAATAATAAAGCAAATGAGATTAAAAAATTTTGATGAATCTGGGTGAAGGGTATATGAGGATTCTTGGTAAATTTTTGCTACTTTTTCATAAGTCAAATTATTTTTTTAAAAAATATGAGATATATATAGATGGATGCAAAGAAAGAAATAGCGTGAGAGTAGGGAGTTGGATTGAATGGTTACTGTGGAGGACCAGGGGTGTTAGAAAATGACATTCTATCAACTGACCATTCACCACTGGAAGAATTTATGACAATTTACTGGAAAGAGATGCAAACACTTCTTTCCATTTTCATCTTTCCACCTGCCTAGAAGGGGACTGACCATTTTGCCTGTAGAGAGTCTGGCACAGTAAGTATTTTATAAGTAACTCTTGAACATACCTTTCCATCTAGCCAAATGGATTTCTCTCCCAGCCAAGTTACAGGTATAGGATGTTTTGGGTTACTTTTTTTTTCATGAATTTTGTGTAAGTGGACTGACCATGAATAGTATTTGGCTTAGGCAACAACTTCCACATACTATGAGGTGCTTCTAGCAAACGTCAAAGGTACCATTAAATGGATACAATGGGGCAAAATCAGAACTACCTTTCAAGTCTTCTCTGGCACTTAATCTCCTTGGCTTAGGTATTTAGCTGTGAGGAAGCAAAATGATGCATTGGAAAAAGGACAGAGCTGGACGTTTAAGGTCCTGGGTTTTACTGCCAACTTTCACTACTTACTAGGTGTATTTCCTGGAATTCCACTCAATGTCTCTGAGCCTTAGTTTCTTCAGCTTTAAAATATGGATAATCATTCTGCTTTGCCTTATATGCTTGTTGAGGCACAGCATAGATATTCAGTCTTAAAACACATGCAATAGACATTTCCGGGATTGTTCCTTCATGTAGAGAAAGGAAGGAAAGAAAAATCCAAATAGGATCAAGATATTGTGTGTTTTTTAAATCTGGAAATTCCTTTGAGTCCAGAAGTGGACCCACACAATGCCAAAAATTATAAAATATACCATTTAAATAAATGTCCTCGCTATTTCTGATTCATAAAGTAGATGGTTAAACTGAATTTTTCACTTTTCATCAGTATGTTTAATATCATGTAGACATAGCTTGAAAGGCTATGCTTCGCTACACTAATTAGTTGAACCATTCAAATCCCTAAGCTGGGACTTGCAAGAAGTTATCTAAATGCTTTCTTGTTCTTTCAGGCATAGTGATTAATTCCAGCTTACAGTTGTGTGTCACAGTGGTTCCCAACCTTGACTCCACATTGGAATCATCTGGAGATTCTGATTTAATTAGTCTCTAGTATCTCAATAATGGAGGTTTAAATGGTCCCCAGGTGATTCTGATGGTGGCTAAGTTTGAGAAACCTTGTCCAAGAAGAATAATTCCAATTAGCATTCCATATGGATCTCTAAAGATTCCATAATAAAAGCAACACACAGAAAAAGAGGCCCGCCAAATCCTAACCACAACAAGCAGAGATTCTAGGTTACTAAGTGGACATCTGTTGTTGTTGTTTTGAGACAGAGTGTAGCTCTGTCACCCAGGCTGGAATGCAGTGGTGCAATCTCGGCTCACTGCAACCTCCACTTTCCAGGTTCAAGCGATTCTCCTACCTCACTCTTTTGAGTAGCTGGCATTACAGGTGCCTGCTACCATGCCCGGCTAATTTTTGTATTTTTAGTAGAGATGGGGTTTCACTGTGTTTGTCAGGCTGGTCTCGAACTCCTGACCTCATGATCCACCTGCCACAGCCTCCCAAAGTGCTGGGATTACAAGCGTGAGCCACTGCGCCCAGCCGAGCATTTGTAACTATAAATTTAGATCTTAAATTTTCACCAAAAAATAAAATAAAATATCCATTACGTAGAAGTCTGCTTCAAGGGGAAGAAAGATAAATCACTTTTTGTAACTGATTATTCCTGTCTCATCTCTGGCCCTGTTGCGGATCTCTCCCACATACAACCCTGAGAAGAACTGGTACCACTGGATGGCCTACCTGTGTCCCATCAGCATTGAGGATGCCCTTTTTACAGACTAGCAAAGGCCCTACAAGGCCAGAGCTGGTGTCCTTAATTGGATCAACTGCTGAGAAGTAAAGATAGGTCAGACAGGGTGGATCACCAGCAGTTGGGCTGACGCTCTCAGGCACCGTCCACTTGTACGTGAAAGTTTCACCTGGTTTAACATGCGCCCCTGGTTTCACAAATCCTGAGGATATGAATAAAACAATTATTCAAAGCAACCTGAGGATTTAAACAAAACAATTATTCAAAGCAACAGCCAAGAACATTATATTGGTAAGACTGGGTCTTCCAGCCCTGTGTGGCTTCTTCCGATGACGAAGAATTTGTACCAGGAGAGTGGTTTTCTCTCACGTATCCTACCAGAGGAGACCACTGCCACAATCAGCTGGCTTATGAGATAGAAGTTTAAATCAAAGTATTATCTTCTTCATAAATTGCATACAATTTCTTACTCAAATGCCAGCCTTAGCAAATATTAAAAGACTGACAGTGGCCCATTCAACAATTAAATGAAAATTCATAAAATATCACTGGAATGGCTTCTATGTAGAATACATTATAACTGGTCTTCCAGAAGATACCCAAAAGAATCAACCAATAAACCTATCTTTAAAGAGTCTGAAATATAGGACACTGAATTTGGAAATAATCTAAGTAACTACAAGATAGAGGATGTTACTGAACGCCCAAGGTTACAGAGCTGATAAATAGCAAATCTGGGATTCAAACTCAGTTTTTGTCTGCTTCCAAAGAGTGTGCAGTAACCCTTACATCATACTGCCAAAAACACATTGGATCTTTCCTACTAGACAAGGCCAGAAGCTCACTCTGCATTTTATCCAGTGCTTTGCAAAGAGGTGCCCAATATGTTTGCTGAGTTAACAAAAAATATATATAAACATTTTGTCTATTCTGGTGTTCTTTCTGCTCACACACACAGTTATTCTAAGCATTTTTTTTCCTTTTATTTTTTTAAGATAGAGGGCCTTGCCCTGTCACCCAGGGTGGAGCACCTCTATTATAAATGTAACCTTGAATTCCCAGACCCAAGAGATCCTCTTGCCTCAGCCTTCCAAAGTGCTGGGTTTACAGGCATGACCCACTGCATCCGGCCATTTTGAGTATTTTGACCAAGGAAGAGAGGACAGGTATAGGAATTGCTACCACAGCAAAAGAAGGTGAGGATGGGTCCAGGGAGAGGGAATTAACTTCCATTCCTTTCTCCTCTGTCCCCTCACCATCACCACAAAACCTTTTCTCAATCGGGCCTGGCATCACACTCCACTATGAAGCAGTATCCCAGGAAGCCAGGGTGTCTGTTGCAGTAACAGGGATGAGTACCAAAGAACTAGAAGTTTTCCAAGAACAGTATCATGAATGAATTAGAGTTCCCATAAGCACTGGGCAACAACTACCTTTTTGACATTTAGAGAGCCTGTGCTATATACTCTGTGATGGGAAAAGGCCATAACAGATGATAAGCACAGTTACTGTTTTTCATAAATGTATTTGTTGATTTGATACACAGCAAAGACCACGCAAAAGATTTTGATGTCAACAAACCATTAGAAGTCAGATTTTCCCTTCAGCATTCACCTGCAGAATCCTATGCAACCTGCAACTGAAAAGCTCTTCATCTTAGAGAAAAAAGTGATTGTGAAAGTAGCCCATTTTTGAAATTTACTATATTACTGAGAAAAAAAGAAGAAGCGAACATTTCCTAAGAACCTACCATGTGCCAGACCTTTTCCTAAATTCTCTCCCTCCCTTTCCAAAGCCCTGTGAGGCAAGTATTGTTATCCACATTTGACAGGAGAGAATCAGGTTCAGAAAGCTTAAGTGATTGCCCAACCTCTCAGGACGGGTAACAGAAGGGACGAGGATTTGAACCAGGTCTGTTTAGTTCTAAGTGCTTTGCTCACCCATCCTGTTTCCTCTCAAAGCCCAGAGTGAGACTTACCATCTAGGTTTGGGGCTGCATCAGATGCCTTGTCATAGATCACACCATGGGGCAAAATGCTATAGACCTTGTCGGCTTTGTTGGCAAAGGTCACTAACAGGGTATCACCCACCTCTGCCTTGATAACTGGGCCTGAAAAATATCAAGAAGAAGAGAGAGAAGAGAATGAAAAGAGACAGAAAGAAGTAGAGCAGAAGAGTCATTCTGTGCAGATGTATATGCCCAGCTAAAACATCTCCGTGGGTTCAATGCATGGGGGATGGTTTTACTGTACCAAGAATTCCAAGATGGGCTTCTGCAGCAGAGAGTCTCTTTCTTTTTGTAAAAGTTGCATCAACAAACTCAGTATACCGAACCTTCCAGTATTTTCCTCCTATTCTGTTGTCCCCTTGTGTGAAGTAGAGATCAGAGTCACTGAAAAGACAAAGGAACCTGATCGAGGACACCTCTCAACATAGCCACCAAATGTTTTAATTATGGAGCTTCATTCTATCACCTTTAGTGCACTCACCCACCCATGTCCCCAGAAAAGACAGCACAGGCTTTGACAGAGTTCCCAGGAATAGCCAACCAGCCCTAAAAGTCTTCAGAGGCTGGATGATACTCAAGCTCATTTCTCTCCTAGCCATTGTGCTTTCTTCCCCAGAGCTCCAGCAACCGAAGCAGGCACAAGTAAACTCCTTACTTGTCAACATTAGAGTCCCAGAATGGTGTTCTCAAAGCAACAAAGAGCTAACTGGTTTCTCTGCAGAATAAACATCCCTCTCTCTCTTGCTGATGCTAATATGAATAGTCTCTACATCTAGTAAGCTCTTTGATATCTGGCATGATTAAGGAATGGAGTGTCTAGTTAATCAAACTGTAATTAATGGAGTGCTACCATATAAACTATATACATGAAATACCAAATTTCCAAGTCGTGAATATGATAATATAAATTTTGACTGTCACTATACTGTCTTATTTCCATCGATGGTACCATCGCTCTTGCAGTCACATAGATTTTCTTTCTCTGCTTCACTCCCTTAACTCATTCATCCTTACTTCGTAAAATTTTTTGGCACTCTTCCTTTTCTACTCTCTTTGTGCGTCTTTTCTTTTCCTTTCTTCCCCCTACCATGATCCCAGTTCAGGCCCGAATCACACTGGGTGTGGCCCACTATATGAACCTCTGAACTGCCTCCTCTGATACCAGCTCATTCGCTTTTCTTCTCAGCATACACACAACTATTAGATGGGTGCAAAAGTAAACCATAATGGCCATAATGGTCAACACTGTGATTAAGAAGTACTTTTAATTGCCAAGACCGTGTATACTTTTTTACTTAATATAGCATTAATCTCCAAAATGGTAATTGTTATTGTTACATACCTGCTGCAAAATCTTCAATTGCTCCCAATTGCCAATCAAATACTGTTCAAAAGATGAAACAACCTCTGCAAATGTTATCCCGTTTGCCCCAATTCTCTCCCTGTTTCTCTATGCAAATGCCCATTCTTCTATGCAAATTGTTACTGCAGTCTCTGTTCATTCTCCCCATGCCATACATGCTTTGCATCAACCCCTGCATCTAAAATTCCCCTCTTCACTATTCAGTTAGATAAATCCTAACACTCCTGAGATCATGCTTAATTCTCACTTCCTCTGTGACATGTTCCCTGGCTAGTTTAGCTCGCTCTGAACACCCAGATAACTCACTACCAGGACAACTCACCTCACTCTTATTTGTAACTTGCAGTTACTTCTCTACTCTTGTGAACCCAGCTTCTTCCTCTGCTTTTTATTGCTTTAGATATATCCCTTATGTCAACTTGCACGTTGTGCTTTCAAATATTACATTAAATATTGATTGAATATAGTTTAATCTTTCATATTTCAGAAGGCACTTCAGAATTCTAGAAGGCCCCTAAGACAATTTTGAATGCTAATTCTCATTATTTTGTTCATGGGGAAATACTTGTCAATAGAGAATGCTGATATCAGAGTTTTTCACATATGGTTCACACAAATTCTTTAGGCAGGGTTCAAGTGTATCAGTTTGGTGGAAGAATGAGTGATTGTGTGAATGAATAAAGCAATGAATAAAATGTACAATTTAAGAAACAAATGGTGTTTTATCATTGATCACAAAGAGAATTTTGAAAACATTCCCTTAAATATAAAAAAGGATTCTTGACATCACACTGTACATTTTTTAATGTTTTCACAGACATCTTTGCATATGGTTACATAATAACAAGTCACAGGAATCCAGATCCACCTAATAAATTGCTAGATTCAATTTTTAAAGTAGGATATCCTATGGGAGTGCAGAGAGAACATGATTCATATAAATCAGGAGTCAAAGCTTTTACTTCAGAGGTGACATTAGACTAATGCTTTGAAGGAAAAATGGCATTTTACTGAATAGAAAGGAAAAGAATAGTTGTAGGACATAAAGGGTACATAACTTATCAGGGTGTCCTTGAACCAAAAAGGGTAACCTTTCTAGGGCAGGTCATCTCCATCTCCTGTCATTCCCTCTTCAAGACTGTCTGCTCCATATGTGCTAAGGCCTTACTCTATTCTTTGTCAGCTTAGTATTTCTAATGGCACTTTGCACTACAGTTTGCACACAGTACCTACTCAAGAAATGTTTGATGAATGAATGAATGATCTAGTGTTTTGATTTAGCCAGCAAGTCACAAAACAAGAAATATCAAGTCACAAAACAAGAAATGTTCTACCAGTTCTCACCAGTGCTTTTGCAGTATTAAGAACACCTTAAGCAGCAACATTATGCCATCTATGCAGTATGAGCTCACAGAGTAGTGGCTGGAATACAAATGAGATCACAGAGAAAACCTAACTCATGCTTCTCTGATGAGAGGCTTAGAAACACCAACAAAGAGTGCTCACCTGCCAGAGGCATTTAGAGGAAGACCATTGAATTTGTTATAGCCTTGAGGAGCATAATCCCAAAGAATTTTTTCAGCTGCTATAAAGTAGCGTCTCTGTTGACCATTCATCTTGGGGTAGAAAATATCACTTTTGCAGTTACCAACATTGTATTGCCCCAGCATACCAGCTGCAGAACAGAGGAAAATCATGAACTGAAGCATAAATGCTCACAAAAGGAATCATATAGGAAAAGACTGATAGATTTGACTTCATGAACATTTAGACTTTTGAACAGAAAATTTGATCATAAAGAACTTTTTTATAAAAGGATAAATGGCAACAGGAGGGATATTTGTGACACAGATGACAAAAGATTAACTTGTAAGTCACTTTTACAAATGAAGATGAAAACAAATCTTCAAAAGAAAATGAGCAAGGAACAGAAATAGTTTATTCACAAAAGAAATAATATTGGCCAATAAACAAATGGAAAAAAAGTCCAACCTTAATAGTACTTAAATAGTACTCAAACCTTAATAGTATTGAAATGACACTATTGTTCATTGATCAGATTAGTAAAGATTAGAAAGACTAATAATTCTCAGTGTTGGTAGATGAATGGGGAAAGAGCCACACTCATACACCTCAGGTAGGAGAATAATAATTTCCAAAACAGAATGTAGCAATGTATGTCCATAGCTTTTTAAAAAATCAAACTCTTTGACACAGGAATTCGAAATCTAGGAGCTTTTCTAAGAAAATGTTCAGACAAAAGTGCAAGCATGTATAAATAATAGTGATCAGAACTGTTTATAAATAGCAAAAAAAAAATTGGTGGAAAACATAAGCATTAAGCAATAGAGTGTTGATTAGGTAAGTTGTAATCTCCTTATAATGGACACTGAAAGTATTAACAATGATAAAGTAAGCTCTATATTCACTGACATGAAAATGTGTTTCCGATATATTTGTAAATGAGAAAAGTTAGCTACAGTGCTGCATTAATAGACTGATTTCATTTTATAAAATATATATATTTACACATTAAGAAATAGAAAATAGGGAAGATATTTACCAAAGTGTGAATAGAAAACATTTCTATCATGGGAATATTGATCTTAAAATCAATTTATAGGAGCCAAATTCAGTGGCTTATGCCTATAATCCCAGCACTTTGAAAGGCTAAGGTGGGAGGATCACTTGGGCCCAGGAATTTGAGACCATCCTGGCCAACATAGCAAGAACCCATCCCTATTTTTTAAAAAACATCCAATTATATGTATTTTCTAATTTTTTTACAATAACTTTTTTTCTGAAGGCATGGACAATTTAGCAATGTTGTATTTCAGTGAATGTATAAAATCAGCTTATGTCCACAACCACTGGGCTAATTTAGCAATCTTACTATTCTCAAATGGCTGCTAATATCTTGATTTTAAATATACAGTTTCTTCCCAGATTTAACAGCATGAGACTCTTTGATAATAGAAACCTTGTCTTGTTCATCTTTGTTTTTCCAGAAGAGTATCTAGTACGTATTAACTGATGAATTCTTCAGTTGAATGTAATTGAGATACTGCAGTTGACTAATCCTACGATCAGCTGTGGAAGGTGGACAGGAGCAAGAATGTGTTATCAAAGCAGCGCTGAGCAGCTGGATCTTTGCACTTACTAGTTACTGTGTGAAGTTAGTATTCCAATTTAACCAGACATTATTTCTTCTGCGTCTATCCTATTAACATATTTTTTTCTGTCTTGGTTTCACCACCTTAGACCAGACCCCTTTATATGTTAGAACTCTAATGCCGTCAAAGCCTTCTTAATTAGCATCCAGTAGCCAGAATTCCTCCATCAAATCCTTCTTGCATGCATATATTTATCTTCCTAAATAACTGCACTGATTATGTCACTAGTGTGCCTGAAGAGCGAAGGATCAAAATTACCTTCCCAGACACAGCCCCACCTCCTTAGCTTTGCTAAGGGGCCTGATGTACCTCTCCAGGCTCTTCTATCATCACTTCTCTGTCAGGAATATTATAGTCCAGATAAAACAGGACATAATGTATGGTGTCCCAAGGAACCAGAACCAAGTCATTCAATAGGCATTTAAGCCAACAACTGTTTATCATGCACCTATCATAGCCCATGAAGGTCAATGGATTTCCTCTCAATTTGAGGAAGAACATTCCAACAGAGCAGTCCAGAGATGAGATGAGCTGCTATAATTACTCACAAGAGATGTTCAAAGGAAATTAAAGAATTGAAGGGGAGATTGGGCCTTATTATCCAGAAAGTCCTTTCAAATGCTAAAAATTTATTATTCTACTTACAGTTGCTCAAAGAGAACATGTCTTTTCCCGGTTCATGTTGCTTCCTCTACCTGGAAAGTCTTTCTTTTCTTTTTCACCTATTCAGTTCCTACCCATATTTCTAGGCTCAGATTAGGAGCCAGCTCTTCAGGAAGCCCTTCTGATTGCTCCAGAGTAGTGACTATAACACCCAAAGAGCATTCATCTCATTCTGCTTTGAATTTTATTCATTTTGTGAATGTGTAACTACGTATAGCTACTAGATTATAGGTTCCTTGAAGATCTCATCAATATTTCATCACTTTCTAGCTTTTTTTTTAAGTAGGCAACTATTTTTTGGAAATTATATATTTATTGCTAATTTGAAGTACGTTATGCTTTTATGGCAACACTTTGAAGATTTTATTTTATCTTATTTTTTAATATATATTTTATTGCACTTTAGGTTCTGGGGTACATGTGCAAAACATGCGGGATTGTTGCATAGGTACGTATATGACAATGTGTTTTGCTGCCTCCATCCCCCTATCACCTATACTTTCCTACCTTTTTCATATAGAAGTAGTCAATACATGTCTGTTGATAGGCTATTAAAGAGATGAGCATTGTATTTTCCTGTATATTCTGTATTTTATTACCTAATTAAATATAGTACATACAAGACTCTATCTAACAGTAGGCACTGGATCAGCACTGGTGACTGAGTGGTTTCATTGCACCATTCTAAACATATCCACTCTTCTTTTTGTCCTTATTACCTTGTAGGTGGTCGCTGACCTGGCAGGTTATCATCCACTTCCCAGGATTCTCGACTATCATTTCTGTTGTAAGGAAGGTGGCTGGGAACAGATTGATGGTATCAGTCCGATGCCCTCTGCTGATGAAGGTGTTACCATAGAAATAGATGGAATGGATGTCTATCTCATTTCCCATTCCAAATAGGTGCCAGGACACAGATTCACCAACACACATATCAGGCTCAGGGGAAGTTTCCAAAGAGATATCCGTTAAGGGCTGGAAACAGAAACACACTAATGAGACTAGTAAGAGACTCCCCTGCAGAGGCAACCAGGACCAAAAACGTTGGTAATACGTACTTGAGCATGGCTGGAAAACCATTGCAAACCATTGGTTGTAAGGTTTTGGTGCAGAAAAACCTGGCTTTTAGAAATATATATTGTCCAAAAAAGAAATGAAACTTTTTTATTGGCCTTTTTCCCAGAGAAAACACTCAATAAAAGTGAAGATTAGCATACACTGAAAACAGTCTTGGAGCTGCTGTGGGAACACAGTAATGAGGTCAGGAGAAAACAGAGTGCTGCTCATGCTTACAGGAGGCTCAGTCACCCTCTGTCCTAATCGTTCCTTGGCATATCTGCCATCTCCATCAGATTCTGTGCTCCTTGCAACTAGAAACCCTGTCTTGTTCATCTTAACAGTTATCAGAACCTAGCACAAAAACTGGCACATAATATCTACTTAATTAAGAAGCATGTGACAAGATGGAAAGAAAAGGAACTGATTAAAAGGGATTTATGAGACATGTTTTGTTTGTTTGTTTTTTTACTTTAAAAAGCCAAGAGAAAAATAGTTTTACTACATGTTGCTAGGGCAGAATCTTATTAAGTTTATGGCATAAGTCCAGGACCAAATACTTTAAAACCATCTAAATGGCAGCTGGGACTTGACCACGTTCAGAAAAGAACTTGATTCAGGGCTTTATAAAGTCACAACATCCCTTCTTAAGTTCAAACTGAGTTAAAAAGCAATTATTGCTGAAATGCCTAATGACTTAGGCAGCATAGTTGATTCCAAATTATTTTAGTAAATTTAAACAAACTGATCAATAAATCTTGTATGTATTATCTTCCATAGGCTAGATTTTTTTAATTAATTTTTTTCTATACTTGATTAGGTCTCATTTTCCAATCTCTCTCTCTCTCTCTCTCTTTTTTTTTTTTTTTTTTAGACAGAATCTCACTCTGTCACACCCAGGCTGAAGTTCAGTGGTACAATCTCGGCTCACTGTAATGTCTGCCTCCTGGGTTCAAGAGATTCTCATGTGTTAGCCTCCCCAGTAGCTGAGATTACAGGTGCGCACCACCATGCCCAGCTAATTTTTGTATTTTTAGTAGAGAGAGGTTTTGCCATGTTGGCCAGGCTGGTCTTGAACTCCTGGCCTCAAGTGATCCGCCCACCTTGACCTCCCAAAGTACTGGGATTACAGGCATGAGCCAGCATACCTGGCCCTTTTCTAGTCTTGAAGGATTGTTTGCAAACACACATCTATTTCAGCATATAGGCTAGGGTTTTCTGTTTTTGTCTTTTGAGACAGGGTCTTGCTCTGTCACCCAGGCTGGGGTGCAGTGGCACTTAGTTCACTGCAGCCTCAAACTCCTGGGCTAATGCAATCCTCTGACCTCAACGTCCCAAGTACGTGGGATCACAAGCCTGTGCCCCTATGCCCAGCTGATTTTTTGTTACTGTTATTTGTTCGAATTTTTTTGTAGAGAAAGGGTCTCCCTATGTTGTCCAGGCTGGTTTTGAACTCCTGGCCTCAAGCAATCCTCCCACATCTGCTTTTTAAAGTGCTGGGATTATAGGCATGAGCCACTGTGCCTGGACAGCCTTCTTTTTATGCTACATGTAATCTGTTTGCTTATGTAATTCATTTCATTTTGTTGGACATTTTTACCTCAAAAGAATAAATACAGAGTAAGAGGAATTATTTGGGCGGGTGAGTCTTAAATAATCACAAATACTAGTTTTCTGCAATATTTGAGAGCATCACTCCCATTTGGTAAAAGATATGAATTACAACTGGTCACAGCAATGATTTGAACTTACGTCTTCACTGACTCCATCCTTCATTGTTTTCTCTGCCTCCCTGCCTTCCCCTTTCTTTCCCTCCCCTGACTTTCTTTCCTCCTAAAATGTTTTCCAAGAATCACTACACACAAGGTGGCTGAATACCACCAGAAGGAAAAGAAGAGGCATGAAATACAATGGAAATAGTCAGTGTACTGACAATCATGAGTTGATGTGCTTTGGAATAAAATACGGCCAAATTTATATTTATTTGCTATGGAACTTTTCTAAGGAGACTCTCTGGCACTAATAATCACTTTGACCTTAGGCAAGTCATTGATAAGTCTGTTGACCTCAGTTTCTCTTCTGTAAAATGGAGAGTTCAGATGATCTTCAGCTCCTTCTATTTCTCTTATAATTTTACAACGACACTGAAGATACCTTAGAACAATTCTCAGAGTCAGACAAGCAATAGAAGGAGAAAATATGTTAATAAATAAGGTGGGCTATGTAGGTTGACTATTTCGTTTATGTTCACTAGAACTCTTTTAAAAAAGAGTGGAAAGAGACCACTTAACGCTCACATCCTAAAACGCTACATTAAGCTACTGCTTTGCAAAACAGGCATGAATAAATGCCCTGTCTCAACTAATGAAGTAACTATACACTTTCACTATTTTGAACAAATTCAGAGTCTGATGTATAGTGCATGCTCAATAAATTTTGTTGATGTAAAGAATGCCTGGGAAACGTAATGAATTCACAAGTGCTTATTTAAACCCCATGCATAACTTAGTTCTTAAAATTTAGCAGCTGCTCAGAAAATGGTTAGTTACTGAATGAAGCAAAAGGTTGCAAAACACAGAATTAATATAGGATGATAATTTCATTCTCCTTTCTCCTTCCAGTCAATCTAAGCCCACCCATGCTCTGGGCTCACCTCAGGAACCAATTCTTTTCCAGTTACAATGTAACATTGATCCCTCAATTTTCCCAAAGCTCTGTGGCTTTGTCCACACTGCATGCCCAATTTAGCATGTTTCCACTGCCGTGTCCCCCTCAGATTGTTTCAGGTTGAAATATATGTCATGTCTTTTATCACTTTCTTTTCTTTTTTCCTTTCTTTTTTGATGAAGTCTCACTCTGCCGCCCAGGCTGGAGTACAGTGGCACAATCTTGGCTTCATTGCAACCTCTGCCTCCTGGATTCAAGCGATTCTCCTGCCTC
Source organism: Ateles fusciceps (assembly GCA_036589455.1). NCBI lineage: Eukaryota > Metazoa > Chordata > Mammalia > Primates > Atelidae > Ateles > Ateles fusciceps. The sequence goes on from JAZHEH010002496.1 coordinate 8,067,004, forward strand.
AGCCTCCCGAGTAGCTGAGACTACAGGTGCATGCCACCACACCCGGCTAATTTTTGTATTTTTAGTAGGGAAAGGGTTTCATCATGTTGGTCAGGCTGATCTCGAACTCCTGACCTCGTGAACTGCCCACCTCGGCCTCCCAAAGTGCTGGGATTATAAGCATAAGCCACCATGCCCGGCCATCACTTTCTAACCATGGACATCACTGAGTTATAAATCTTGCCAAACTCAGATCGATATTTCTGTGTATTTTGTATCCCTTGTAGTATCTTATAGTATAAAAGGCCTATTATATGTTTGGGAACATGGGAAGTACTCACCATGCATTTTGTTACTCCTCCGGAAAACAGCATCTTTCTTGTCAACTGAATCAGGGTTTGTGCAGAAATGTTTGATATTTTCATCAAGGTACCAGCTTTGATTCTCATCCACAAGAGTAAACATTATAACAAATTCTCGATCCACATCGTTCCGTGTCCCTAAATATCTATTCAGGATACCTATCAGGCACATTCAAAAGGGTAGAGAAAAAGAACTAAATCAAGATGCTTTGCTTCCTTCCAATAGTGTCAGGTAAGTTTGAAGTTCAGTGAAGACTATATCTGCAAGGATAACCCACAATATAAAATCAGCAAAAGGCTTTAATGGAAATGACAGAGCCATAGAAGAGAAAAGTCATAAAACAGAAATCTTCATAATGACAGAGTTGGAAGCCTGGCTATCTCTAAAAGGAGTTCACTTTATTGACAAAGTACTGACATGGTAAGTCCATTAATAAAGAATAAAATAGCAAATGATTATTTGGGTGAAATAATGAAGCCAAAGGCATCTCTGGTCATTTGACTAAATTTCTCACTTTTCTATATGTGGTGTTATGAAATATCATTGTTTAATAAGAATAAAGTCTTAAAATGCTGTGATGATTCTTCCACAAAATCTGAATTATTACCCTCTGCTATGGTGTCAGACTGATCTTCCATGTTAGAATTTCTTAAAGAAATTTGGAAGAAGAGGCACATTTTGTGTGGAGCAAAGAAGACAGACAAAAGAAGACCTCAATCTTATTCACATTTCGACTTCCTAGTTACCTGGAAACAAGCCTTCTTACCTTCCTTGCAGACCAGCAGGGGGCCAATCAGCCCAGAGCAGATGTCCTTAGGGGCATCAATGTGAGAATGGTACACCCAGGTCAGGCAGTTGGCATCGGCTGGAGTAGGTGCATATTCTTCTCTCACTGGCCAGACATAGGTGTAGTTTTTCCCAGGAGGAACCATGTCATCATTTTTGTTCCTTCCAGATGTTCCATCTGGGTATAGGGCTCCTTTCAAAAAAAAGGAGGGATAAAACAGTTAACACAGAGATCACATCTATAGATGTGATAGAGAAAGCCAGAGCTTTGAAATCAAATATAACTGAATTAAAACTTATTTGCCATGGGACTTGAGGCAAGTTACTTAAATTCTCAATGTCTCTGTTCTCTATCAGTAAAACTGGAATGTTGATATCTATCCTACAGGGATATAAGAACTAAATGAGGCAATGTATACAGAGAGCTTTGAGCAGAACCAAGAACTTAATAAATGTTCATAATAAGGACTCTTTCTGATGAGCCTACTGTACCAACCAGGAAGATTTCAATTCCTCTCAGTTGACATCAACTCAAGAAGGGAAGGAGGAGCATAAGAAGAAATAATGAACACTTCTTGAGGACTTATTACAGATTCACCACCTGTGTAGGTCTCATGAGAGATAGGAAGTGTAAGACATTTTTCCTGCCTCCAGGGATCGTATAGTTCTGTTGGGCAGACTAGAATATGTATTAAACATGTGGGACAACTGGAGAATAAAGCAAAGTGAACGTGTTGAATGTAATTTTGGGTCAAAATATATGGTATACCCCAGAGGATACCTGAGCCATACAAGGTAGAGAGTCTACTTCAGAGTGGGTGGGGGCAGAATAGTCCCTTACTCTCTGTTTCATAAACCAAGATGGCACATGATTTTTCAATTAAGGAAAGCCCACTGCTAAAAATAGGGTAAAAACCACCTTGGTAAAGGCCAGAGACCAGTCTGTGCACATTATAGTTATCAGAAGCTTCATAACAGAGGTGGGATTTAAGGGACTTTAAAGGACTGGGAGGAGATGGACTGATACTGGAAAAAAAAAAAAAAAAAGAAGGTAGAGGGTAAAGGACAGAGAAGGAGAGGGAAGCAGACACACTCCACATCCATTTGCTATTCATTCATTTACACATTAATTCAAGAACGTGAATTGAATATTGAACACATGCTACCAAACGTGCTAGGCATTAGGAATACAAATTCAAAGAACACAGCAAGAGCCAGTGTGACTAAGGCAAGCCAAAGCAAAGATAAAACCAAAAATGTCTAATGCTACCATTTAACTAATTCTACCAGGAAAATGTGATTTTATGTTTGGAGAAGGATGTCAGAAGAAAGCAACAGCAGCTAAGTCCTTATTATGTGCCAAGTATAGTGGATACCTTGTATCGATTATCACAGTTACTTTTCAAAGCAATCCCATATGGTAAGTATTAATTTTTTTCAGTTAAGTTAAGGTAACCCTCCCAGCGTGTTCTTTAGCCAGATTTGAATCAATTTATACCTGACTTCCCATCAAAATTACTGGCAATATAATGTACAAACTGTTTTTTACTTATTTATTCACTTAACTTTCTTTTACATACTAACTTTTAATTACTTTTATTCTAAAAAGAATGAGTCATTTTACAAATTAAGCCCATATGCTAAGTAATTAATTACAGCCCTTTCATATTAACTGTAGCTTTGAATTTCCTGATTATAATTAGGTTATAATGTTAGATATAGAATTAATATATATTAGGTCAATATAATTAGCTTATATTGTTTCTTTGTCCAGTAAAGGGAAACTTATTAGTTCCTTAAGAGAAAGAAACTTTTTGCTAGTACTAGATTATAAGACAGTATTTTTAAGAAAATTATTGTATATAAATTACTCAGTAATATAATGAATTACGTTTTCAATGTTTTCAAGAATGGTTTCCAAAAGATGTAAAAACATTCTTTTTAAAACAATTTCTTACATTTTCTCTCAGTACGAGGTGAGAATATAATACTGAATAGTATTTTGACAAAACAATTTTTACTCAAAGTTAAATTAATGTAGTTTGCTGCTTTCTGACTTGGTACTATCTAACACGATAGAGGAACAGGACATAGGAAAAAATCCAGAGAGCTTCCCCCATCCATTAAATCCAAATGACATTTTAAAAAATCACTTCTGTTATCTCAGCAGCATTTGATACTATGTCGGTTCCCTCCCTCCCTGACTCATGTCACACCATCCTCTTTGACCACTCTTTTTCAGTCCACTTTTCCAGCTCACTTTCTTGTATCTGCCTTTTTTTTTTTTTTTTTTTTTTTTGGTCAGAAATCCTCAAAGTATAATGCTGACTTCTTCCTTCATGCCTTGTGCTTTCTCCCTAGCTGATAGCGCCCATTCCCATAGTGCCATCAATGATCCGCACACCAGTGACCCCCATGTTTATCTTCAGCCAGGACCTCGCTTCTGTACTTTACATTGATACTCAACTGTCTGCCTGACATCTCTACTTGTAAATCTCAAGAAGATTGCAAATGCAACCTTTCCCAGGGAGCATTAGCTCTCCTCTCCCAAGCTTGGCCCTCAGCCACTGACACTACTCCCAGTGAAAGGAAAGGCACTACCAATATTCAGCCACAAGCCAGAAACAAAGGAAACATTCTCTTCCTCTTCCTCTCTTTACATTTCCAAAGTGCCACCGGGTTCTATCTCTGCTTCTTCTCAAATTCATCCATTTATGTTGATCTCCATTATCACAATCATAGACTGAACTACCATTATCTCTCACCTGGACTTTGTAGTAACCTCTTAGTTGGCTTCCCTGAATCTCTTGCCTTTCCAATCCATTTTCCAAGCTACCACAAGAGTGATCTTTTCAAATCTTAAATATAATTCTATTGTTCCCTGTTTAAAATCATTTCATGGCTTCCCATCGGTATTGGGATGAAGGTCAAATGTGTTTAACGTACATCACAAGGTGCAGCATGGTCTGGCTCAGGCAATCCTGAACTCCCTGGAATGGGTCAGTTTTCTAAAATGCATTCACACTGAGAGAAGGGCAGTAGAGCCAGTGGTTAAGCCACTGAAATTAAACTGCCTGGAAAGAAACTCTATCTCCATCACTTGTTAGGTATGCAGCTTGGGGCAATTTCCTTCTCTTCTATGACTTTTAGGTTTTTATCTGTTACGTAGTGATAATCATAAATGCCTGCCTCTTAAGAATTGTTGAGACTTGTAGGATGTAATATCTATGAAGCACTTATCACAGTGCCTGGTATGTTATAGCCATTCAGTAAACTGTTTTATTATTTATAGCATTTACCTGAGTTTTAAATTATATGTGTGTATATGTATGTATGTGTATATATAAACACACTACATATATATTTACACATGTATAGTATGTATGTGTATATACATATACACACACATATATATTAATGTCTGTCTCTCTCTCTCTCATGTTAGACTGTAAGTTGCATTAAAGCAAATACCAGGCTTCTTTTTGCTCATGATTATATCTGCAAGATCTACCCCAGTGCCTCAATATATATATATTGAATAAAATATGACTGAGTGGCATTACCTTACACTGCCTTTGTCCAAAGCCCTATGAATAAAATTCATGTCTTGGAAGCTTCTTTTCTATATGGAGAGATTTATATGCAGAGGGTCAGGAGTGGAGGAAGAGTGGGTAAGCAGTGGACTTGTCTTGAAGCTTCAATTGATCACTTATTTTGAATTGATTATATGATACAAATCAATACAAATACAATTGTTCTAGAAATTCTTATGTTCACAATTTACATAATGGGCCTCGTTATTATTTTTTTATTAGGAGTTGTTGAAGGCTATTATTGAAATAAGGAAAGAGAATCCCCAAACAGAGCCTTTGTGCCACCACCCAAGTTGAAGAATATCACTGGGGATCCAAAATAAATTATAAATATAAAGTAAGAATTGACTTGGAGATAGGTAGCTCATTATGTTGTTCTGAAAGTCATTTTCAAAAGAGTTTATTAACGATTTTGAGCAATGGTAACATTAACCATATAAAAATATAAAACACTATTTATTTGCTTATATATGGTCTAGGCTGTGTGAGCTTTTAAAAATTTACACATTTTTTTTGCCCATCATATTTGAGAATTTTGAGGATTGATGGGGTTATGGGAGAATTAAGCTCATTCATAAACAAACGGTAGAAGAGTAAAATACGCAATTTTTCAGAAGACACCTTGCCAATTCCTATTCAAAGAAAGTATATGAATACAACCAGCAATTTTATTTGTAATAATGTATTGTGGAAACATACTTGAAAACATTTTTTAAATTACATGAACTGGAAGCAACCTAAATAATTATCAATACTGAACAGATATGTTCATATGATGGGATACTGCACAACTGTTAAATGGAAGTCTCACTGTATGTACTAATATGAGAAAATCTCCAAGACAAAGTAAAAAGTGAAAAACAGAAAGCATTATAGCATAATCCCTTTTATATAAATGAGTAAGGATATATACATACATACATGGTAATATATGTATAGAAAAATATCTAAGAAAAATTTATAGAAATTGTTTAAAATGATTGCCTTTGGAGTGAAAGACAAGAGAGAAGGGCTTTTACTTTCTTCTTATGTCTCCGTACTCTTAAGAACTTCTAACCGTGTTTATATAGTACTTTCTCTTTAGTTTTCTATTTTGAACTAATTTTAGTGAGTGAGTATGTAGAGAATCAGATTGTGTGCAATTTTACCTTCTTTATACTTTTTTATATCAAAACAAAAACCAGGCCAGGTGCAGTGGCTCACACTTGTAATCTGAACACTTTAAGAGGCCAAGGTGCGAGGATTCCTTCAGGCCAGGAGTTTGAGACTAGTCTAGGCAAGATGGTGAGACTTCATTGCTATAAAAATTAAAAATAAAATTTAAAAACCAATAAAATGTATTTTTTATATAGTTCTAATATTTAAGCATATTTCAGATGTAGATCAAGAAAGCACTAGTTCATTCGATCATTAAACAAAGGAATGTATACAAGAGCTCTGGCACGGGCATTACCATAAAGTAGCTGCTCAATTAATGTTAGGCCCACCTGCTCAACCCACTTCTAAGTTCCATTCTCTACCCCCTCCCCTGATGGTATCTTGAAAGCACAACTGTATATTTACTTATCTTTGAAGCCCAGCATTGTGTGTGGCTCACAGCAAATACTAAGTTGAATTAAGCAGAGACTTTAGGACTTTTAAGCTTACAGCTATAGCAAAGACAAAACTTTATTAAAGAAGAGCAAAGAAGTCAGCAAATTCTCTTCCCAAAAAGGAACTATACAGTTAGACAAAACTGATTAAAAAAAAATAAAACCAATTTGGTACTCTAGAAATTGAATAAAAACATTTAGCAAAGTTTACACTTGAAACTGCTGAACATCAGCTAAGAGGAGTAGGATTCTACAGCATTGTTTCCCTAACCATTCACAGATCCACTAGCAGAAAACAGAAGACTTACTGACTCAAGATGCTTAGGCACAATTTCTGTCCAATCATTTGCTGACCACTGAGCTAAGCAGACATAGGAATGACCTCTCAGAAGCCAGGCTTAAAAATAAAAATGAATTACAAAAAAAAGAGAAATCTCAGTGACTACACATCATAGGAAAGACAATCCACAGAGGTAGCCCACAGGTTACTAGACAAGGAAGCAAGGAAACAAACAACAACAAATAACCTAGAGGTGATGAAGAAATGAGAATCCAGAGGTGCTACAATATATCTTTAAAAATCCAGTTGTCAAGAACATCAAAAATATGAGAAACACAAAGAAACAGGAAAGTGTGATTCATAGAGAAAAAAAAGGCAGCCAGTGGAAACTATCTCTCTATGTGTCCTCAGAAGTTTAATTTAGCAGAGAAAGGTTTCAAACCAGCTATAGTAAATACATTCAAACAACTCTAAGGATTGTGTATAAAGGGTTAAAGAAACGTAGGGAAAAAATTCAACAAATAGAGAATCTTAATAAGCAAATAGAAATATTAAAAAGAATCAAATTGGAATTTTGGCATTGAAAAGTACAATAAGGTTCGACATACGCAAATCTGTAAATGTAATCCGTCACATAAACAGAACCAAAGACAAAAACCACATGATTATCTCAATAGATGCAGAGAAGGCCTTCAACAAAATTCAACAGCCCCTTATGCTAAAAACTCTCAATAAACTAGGCATCGACAGAACGCATCTCAAAATAATAAAAGCTATTTACAACACACCCACAGCCAATATCATACTGAATGGACAAAAACTGTAAGCATTCCCTTTGAAAACTGGCATTAGACAAGGGTGCCCTCTCTCACCACTCCTATTCAATATAGTAAAGAAGGTTCTAGCCAGAGCAATCAGGAAAGAAAAAAAAATAAAGGGTGTTCAATTAGGAAAAGGGGAAGTCAAATTGTCTCTATTTGGAGACAACATGATTGCATATTTAGAAGACCCCATCATCTCCGCCCAAAATCTCCTTAAACTGATAAGCAACTTCAGCAAAGTCTCAGGATACAAAATCAATGCGCAGAAATCATAAGCATTCCTCTACACCAATAACAGACTAACAGACAGCCAAATCATGAGTGACCTCCCATTCACAATTGCTAAAAAGAGAATAAAATACCTAGGAATACAACTAACAAAGGAGGTAAAGGACCTCTTCAAGGAGAACTACAAAGCACTGCTCAAGGAAATAAAAGAGGACGCAAACAGATGGAAAAACATTCCATGCTCATGGTTAGGAAGAATCAATATTGTGAAAATGGACATACTGCCCAAAGTAATTTACAGATTCAATGCTATCCCCATCAAGCTACCATTGACCTTCTTCACAGAAATAGAAAAAAACACTTTAAACTTCATATGGAAACAAAAGACAGCCCACAGAGCCAAGACAATCTTAAGCAAAAAGAACAAAGCTGAAGATCATGCTACCTGACTTCAAATTATACTATAAGGCTAAGTGATCAAAACAGCATGGTCCTGGTACCAAAACAGAGATGTAGACCAATGGAACAGAACAGAGGCCTTGGAGGCAATGCCACACATCTACAACCATCTTATCTTTGAAAAACCTGACAAAAACAAGCAATGGGGAAAGGACCCCCTGTTTAATAAATGGTGTTGGGAGAACTGGCTACCCATGTGCAGAAAGCTGAAACTGGACCCCTTCCTTACATCTTACACTGAAATTAACTCCAGATGGATTAAAGATTTAAACATAAGACCTAACACCATAAAAACCGTAGAAGAAAACCTAGGCAATACCATTCAGGACATAGGCATAGGCAAGGACTTTATGACTAAAACACCAAAAGCAATGGCAACAAAAGCCAAAATAGACAAATGGGATCTAATTAACCTTAAGAACTTCTGTAAAGCAAAAGAAATTATATTAGAGTGAACCAGTACCCAACAGAATGGGAAAAATATTTTGCAATCTACCCATCTGACAAAGGGCTAATATCCAGAATCTACAAAGAACTAAAACAGATTTACAAGTAAAAAACAAACCCATCCAAAAGTGGGGAAAAGATATAAACAGACACTTTTCAAAAGAAGACATTTATGAGGCCAACAAACGTATGAAAAAATGCTGATCATCACTGGTCATTAGAGAAATGCAAATCAAAACCACATTGAGATACTATCGCAAGCAACTTAGGATGGTGATCATTAAAAAATCTGGAGACAACAGATGCTGGACAGTATGTGGAGAAATAGGAACACTTTTACATGGCTGGTGGGAGTGTAAATTAATTCAACCATTGTGGAAGACACTGTGGCAATTCCTCAAGGATCTAGCAATAGAAGTATCACTTGACCCAGCAATCCCATTACTCGGTATATACCCAAAGGAATATAAATCGTTCTATTATAAAGACACATGTACATGTATGTTCACTGTGGCAATGTTTACAATAGCAATGACCTGGAACCAACCCAAATGCCCATGGATGATAGACTGGACAAGGAAAATGTGGCACATATACACCATGGAACACTATGTAGCCATAAAAAAAGGATGAGTTTATGCACTTTGTAGGGACATGGATAAATCTGGAAACCATCATTCTCAGCAAACTAACAAAAGAACAGAAAACCAAACACCGTATGTTTTCACTCATAGGTGGGTGTTGAACAATGAAGACACATGGGCACAGGGGAAAGGAACATCACACACTGGGGTCTGTTGGGGGGTAGGGGGCTAGGAGAGGAACAGCAGGGGATGGGGGAGGTTGGGGAGGGGTAACATTGGGAGAAATGCCTGATGTAGGTGATGGGGGGATGGAGACAGCTAACCATCATGGCATGTGTGTACCTATGCAACAATCCTGCATAATCTGCACATGTACCCAGAACTTAAAGTCCAATATTTAAAAAAGAGAAAAGTACAATAAATTAAATACTTACTAGAGATCTCAACAAGAGATTCAAGAAGATAAAAGAAAATATCAGTGAACTTGAAGATAGATCAATAGAAATTATCCTATCTGAAAAAGAATGGGAAAAAATAGAAGAAAATGGATAGACCCTCCAAGACCAGTGGGACATGTATTTACTAACATATGTATAACAGCTGTCTGCACTGAGGGGGAGAACAAAAAAAAAAAAAAGGATGAGGAAAGATTTGAAGAAATAATGGCCAAAAATTTCCCAAATTTGATGAAAAACATTAACCTACACATCAAAGAAGCCTAATGAGCCAAAATTTGATAAGTACAAAAAGGTCCACAAATAGACCCATTATTGTTAAGCTGTGGAAGGAGGAAAGGAAGACAAAAATATAACATTGAAACCAGATAGACAAAAATGAGCCATCACGTACAAGGGAGTATCAACATGATTAATGGTTGACTTCTCATCTGAACATTGAAAACCAGAAGACAATGAGATTATATACCCAAAGTGCCAGGGAAGAAATGTTAGCCAAAAATACTATATTAAGGAAAACTACCCCTCAAAACTAAAGGCAAGACACTCTAGATAAATAAAGACTGAGTGAGTTTGTTGCCAGCAGAACTGCCTTACAAGGAATACTAAAGGAAGTCTTTCATAATAAAAGGAAATGACACCAAAGAGTAACTAACTTGAATTCACAGGAAGAAATGAAAGGCACCAGAACTGGGAAACATATGACTTAATAGAAAAGGCTCTATTAATATATTTTTCCTTTATTTTCTTTATTTTTTAAAAACGTTATAAAGTAATATAAAGCACCAAGTATATAACAATGTATTGCTGAGTTTGTTTAGAGAGGAGCATTATAGACAGACAGACAGATAGATAGATAGATAGACAGATAGATAGATAGATATCAATAATAGCACAAAGGAGGAGGAGAGAATAGAGCTTTATGGAGCATAGCTTTTACATTTTATCAGAATTTAGTTGGTAAATGCGATAAACTGAGGTGCATATTACAATTCCGAGGCAAACCAATAAGAAAATAACTCAAAGATATATAGGCTAAAAAATAAACAGAAATTAAAATATTATTCTAAAAAATATTTAACGCAAAAGAAGGCAGTAAAAGGACTGGAGGAACAAAAAAGACAGAAGACATATAGAAAATAATTAGCAAAATGACAAATATAAATCAAACTAATCAATAATTACATTAAGTGTGAAAGGTCTAACACCACAGTCAAAATGCAGTGATTGTCAAACTGGGGGAAAAAAAGCAAGATTCAACCATATGCTGTTTGTATTGTGTCTTACATTCAAAGACACAAATAGGTTGAAAGTAAAATAATTCAAATACCAAAAGTAAGAAGCTATATCAGTAACAGACAAAATAGATTTTAGACCCGAAATATTATTAGAGACAAAGATACTTTGTTGTGATAAAAGGGTCAATATACCAGGAAAATATAACAATTATAAATGTATTTGTAGCTAACAAAAATGCATCAAAATACATGAATCAAAAACTGACATAACTGAAAGAACAGAGAATGGAAGCTGGCTGTGAAAGAGTCCAGGCAGAAGGAAACATGGCTGCCAAAGTATTAGAGTCCATTGGCAAGTTTGGCCTGGCCTTAGCTATTGCAGGAGGCATGGTGAGTTCTCCCTTCTATCATGTGGATGCTGGGCACAGAGCTAAATCTTTGGCAGATTCCATGGAGTACAGGACATTGCAGTAGCGAAAGAAACTCACTTTCTCATCCCATGGGTAGAGAAACCAATTATCATTGACTGCTACTCTTGATCACATAACATAACAGGTCATCACTAGTAGCAAAGATTTACAAAATGTCAACATCACAATGTGCATTGTCTTCCAGCATGTCACTAGCCAGCTTCCTCACATCTTCACCAGCATTAGAGAAGGCTATGATGAGTGTGTGCTGCTATATGTCACTAAGAAATCCTCACATTACTGATGGCTTACTTTGATGCTGGAGAACTGATCACCCAAAGAGAGCTGATCTCCAGGGCAGGTTAACCTTATGGAGCAAGCAGCCATGTTTGAGCTCATCCTGCATGATGTGAAAAGATCCTCATGTTACTGACGGCTTACTTTGATACTGGGAGAACTGATCACCCAGAGAGAGCTGGTCTCCAGGGCAGATTAGCAATGACCTTGGGAAACAAGCAGCCACCTTTGAGATCATCTTGGATGACGCGTCTATGACACACCTGACCTTTGGGAAGGAGTTCACAGAAGTGGTAGAAGTGAAACATGCGGCTCAGCAGGAAGTAGAGAGGGCCAGATTTGTGGTGGAAAAGGCTGAGCAGCAGAAAAAGGTGGCCATGATCTTTGCCAAGGGCATCTCCAAGGTAGCTGAGCTGATTGCCAACTCACTGGCCACCACAAGTGACAGCCAGATTGAGCTGCACAAGCTGGGGGCTGTGGATGACACTGCATACCATCTCTCATAACATCTCCTACCTTCTGGCAGGGCAGTCTCTGCTCCTCCAGCTGCCCCAGTGAAGACCCACCCTGCCTGCACCTCCTCAGGACAACTGGGCCATAGTCCCAGTGATTCTTAACACTGTCTTCCTTCTGTTCTTACCGCAGAAATCCCTGTGAAATTTCATGATTGGCTTAAAGTGAAGAAAATAAAAGTAAAATCAGTCCAGATGTCTAATTATCAAATGAAGCTCTTTCATTCTTCTCACATTCATCTACTTTTTTATCCACCTCCCTACCAAGAATTGCTAAGTGCCTATACAGACTGGCTTTAGGTCCCAATTTGGCGCCCACTGTAGCTCCAGCCTAGATACTGCAATTGGCAGAACTACGGTAGGGCAATATGTGTGATGGACTGGGGAGAACAGTTGTCAGCCTGAGTACACATGTAGCCTCTATCCAGTCATTGATTGAAAATTTGAGGGTAAAGGCACGTGCAGTTGAATTGAAAAGGCAGGCCTCAATGTTCCCAGAAGTTCCTGCACAGATGCAGCTGAAGAGAGGTGCTGGAGAGGGTCAGACAGGAAGTGATCTGTCTCTTACCATAAGGCTGATTCTCTTTAACTGTGTGACCAATGGAAACAAGTGTGAATTAACTGAGTGCAGATGGAAGAATCTGCTCCTGTTGAGGTTGGTGGGCCTGATTGTTGCCCCCCAGGGTCCTAAACCTTGGATGGACTTGGATCGTGCAAGAGGAGGCCTAGACCGAGATGTGATTCCTGTTGAAGATTTCTTTCTACCCTCCACTTTGGTACCTCTCAAATATCCAATGGAATTCCAGCTTGAAGTATTGAATTCCCCTGGGGCTGAGCATGCCTGCCAAAGATGTGTGCATCCTGTGTTCCTGGCTTTCTTGTTCAGAGACTGCCCTTCTCCAGGGCTCTGTGTCTGTGCTTTGAAAACAAATCTGCATAAACTGCTGTTAATAAATGACATTCAGGCCTTCCAAAAAAAAAAAAAAAAGGACATATAGACAACAATAATTGTTGAATATTTCAATACCCAACTCTCATAACTGATAGAACATCTAAACAGAAAATCAGCAAGGATATAGGCGACTTGAACAACGCTATGAACCAATTATACCTAAATGATGTCTCTGGAACATTGTCCCCCAGTGACTGTAGAATATATCTTCTTTACAGAGTATGTGGATGATTCTTCAGAATAGAGCATATACTAGGCATAAAATAAGTTTCAGTACATTGAAAAGGATATTTTTCAATCACAATGGAATTAAATTAAGTATCTACAGAAAGAAATCTTTGAAATCCTCTAAATATTTAGAAATAAAATGATACATTTCTAAGTAATCCATAGGTAAAAGAAGAAATCACAAAGGAATTGCAAAATATTTTGAACTGAATTAAAATGAAGACAAAAATATTAAAATTTATGAGATACCGGTAAAGCCATGCTTAAAAAGGAAATTTAGATTTTAAATCATCTATCTTAGAAGTTAAAAAAAATCTCAAATCAATAATCTAAGCTTTCATCTTAAGAAAGTAGACAAAGAAGAGAAAAACAAACCCAAAGCAAGCAGAAAGAAGAAATAAAGATTGGAACAGAAATCAGTGAAAGAGAAAATAGAAAAAATGTATACAAAATAGATGAAACCAAAAGTTGGTACTTCGAAAAGATCAATAAAATTGAGAAAACTTAATTTAGACTGGCTAAGAAGAAAGAGAGCACTAATTGCCAAAATCAGGAATGAAAGAGGAGACATCACTAACCATACAGAAACTAAAAGGATTATAAGTAAATATTATAGGCTACTTTCTACCAAAATATTAGACAATTGAGATAAAACAGACAAATTTCTAGAAAGACACAAGTTACCAAAACTGACTAAAATATAAAAATAAAATTTGGAATACACCTGTAACAAGAAATGGAATTAATAACTAAAAATCCTCCCTGAAATTCAGGTTCAAATGATTTTGTATATAAATTCTATCAAATTCTAAGAAAAATCCATGCCAATCCTCTCCAAAATATTTCAGAAAATAGAGTGGAGACTTTCCAATTCATTCTGTGAGGCAAGTATTACCTTGACAACAAAATCAGATACAGACATCACAACAAAACTAGTGACCAATATGCCTCGTGAACCCTAGACACAAAAATTCTTAACAAAATATTAGCAAATTGCATCCATCAACATATAAAAAGGATTGTACACCATGACCAAATGGGGTTTATCCCATGATACCAGGTTGGCTTGATATCCAAAAATTAATTAATATAATAATATATCAATACATCTCAATAGACCTAGAAAAGCCACATGATCATCTCAATAGATATAGAAAAGTATTGAATAAAATCCAGTACTTACTTAGTGAAGAACTCTCAACAAACTAGGAATAGAAAGGAATTTCCTCCAGTCCTAGCTAGAGCAATCAGACAAGAGGAAGAAATAAAGGGCATCAAAACTGAAACAGAAAATGTCAAATTATTTTTATTTGCAGATGATATAATCTTATGTTTGGAAAAACCTGAAGACCAAAACTATTATAACTGACAAAGTTAATAAAGACGCAGGATAAAAAATCAATATACAAAATCAGTAGCATTTTAATATGCCAACGGTGAATAATCTGAAAAAGAAATCAAGAAAAGCAATCCCACTTACAGTAGCTACAAATAAAATTAAATACCTAGAAATTAACTTAACTAAGGAAGTGAAGGATCTCTACAATGAAAACTAAAAACATTGATGAAAGAAACTGAAGAGGACAAAAAAATGGAAAAACATTCCATGTTCATGGATTGGAAGAATCAATATTATTAAAATTTCCATACTACCTAAAGCAATTCCTATCAAAATACCGACAGTCTTCACAGAAATTGAAAAAACATTTTTAAAATTTATATGCAACCACAAAAAAACCAGAATAGCCAAAGTTATCCTAAGCAAAAAGAACAAACTGGAGGAATCATACTACCTGACTTCAAATTATACTACAGAGATATAGTAAACCAAATGGCATGGTACTGGCATAAAAACAGACACATAGACAAATGGAATAGAATAGAGAACCTGGAAATAATTTCATACACCTACAGTGAACTCACTTTTGGCAAAGGTGCCAAGAACATACATTGGGGGAAAAGATAGTCTCTTCAATATATGGTACTGGGAAAACTGGATATCCATATGCAGAAGAATAAAACTAGACTCCTGTCTCTCACCATATACAAAAATTAAATCAAATGAAAACGGATTAAAAACTTAAATGTAAGACTGTAAACTATAAAACTACTACAAGAAAACATTGAGAAAACTCTCCAGGACATTAGTCTGGGCAAGAATTTCTTGAGTAATACCCCACAAGCACAGGCAACCAAGGCAAAAGTGGACAAATGGGATCACATTAAGTTAAAAAGTTTCTGCAGAGCAAAGGAAACAATCAACAAAGTGAAGAGACAATCCACAGAATGGGAGAAAATATCTGCAAACTACCTATCTGGGAATAACAACCAGAATATACAAGGAGCTCAAATGACTCTATAGGAAAAAAAATCTAATTATCAGATTTAAAAATGGGCAAAAGATCTGAATAGTTATTCCACAAAACAAGACTTTCAAATGGCAAACAGGTGTATGAAAAGGTGCTCAATATTATTGGTCATCAGAGAAATATAAATCAACTAGAATGAGATATTCTCCCAGTCCATTAAAATGATTTTCATCCAAAAGACAGGAAATCACAAATGCTAGTGAGGATATGGAATAAAGGGACCCTTGTACATTGTTGGTGGGAGTGTAAATTAGTACAACCACTATAGAGAACAGTTTGAAATTTCCTCAGAAAACTAAAAATAGAGCTATCATATGATCCAGCAATCCCACTGGTATGGATACATACCCTATTTTAATGTACCCAAAAGAAAAGAAATCAGATTTATCTGTACTCCATGTTTATTGCAGCACTATTCACAGTAGCCAAGATTTGGAAGCAAACTGTATCTATCAGCAGACAAATGGATAAAGAAGATGTGGTACATATACACAATGGAGTACTATTCAGCCATAAGAAAGAATGAGGTCCTGTTATTTGCAACAATGTGGGTGTAACTGGAGGTCATAATGTTAGGTGAAACAAATCAGGCACAGAAAGACAAACTTCACATATTCTGACTCATTTGTGGGAACTGAAAATTAAAACAATTGAACTCATATAGGTAGAGAATAGAAAGATGGATACCAGAGGCTAGTAAGGGTAGTGGAAAGGTGGGGGAAAGTGGAGATGATTAATAGATACAAAAAATAGTTAGAAAGAATTAATAAGACCTATTTTTGCTAGCACAACAGGGTGACGATAGTTTAAAATAATTTAATTGTGGGCATTAGAATAACAAAAAGAGTATAATTGGATTGTCTGAAACACAGAGGATAAATGCCTGAGGTGATGGATATTCTATGTACTTCAATGTTATTATTATGCATTGCATGCTTGTATCAAAATATCTCATGTGACCCATAAATATATACATCTACTATGTTCCCACAAAAATTCAAACTTAAAAAAAAAAAGAAAGAAACGTCCTCAATCTGATAAAAGCTATCTAGAAAAAAATGTACAGCTAGCCTCATGCTTAATGGAGGAAGACAATGCTTTCTTTCCAAGATTGGGAAAAAGGTAAAAATTAATAAGCTTATCAAATATATATATGGAGGCAAAGCACCTAAATAGCCAAAAAGCCTTGAAAAGAATTGCAAAGTTGAAGTATTGATGCTACTCCATTTCAAAACTTACTAGAAGTTCACAGTAATCAAGACATTGTGGCATTAGTCCAAGGGAAAGTATATAGAGCAGAATTAAGAGCACTGAAATTAACTCCTTACACTTACAGTCATTGATTTTTTTTTTTTTTTTTTTTTTTTTTTTTTTTTTTTTTTTTTTTTTTTTTTTACTACAGCCTATGATTCATTCATCTTTTATTCTCAGGACCCAGAGTCAGTGTCTGGCACCTGGTGGGTGCTCAATGAAAGGTTTATGAATGAATACAGACCTTTTGAAAACTATATATGGTGGTGAGGAGAAGCAAATTAAGGGTCGCTCATGCCTGTAAGTAAAGACCTGGCTATTGCTCTGAACTTTCACAAGAAGCCCTCTGGCAGACACAGGAAGGCTGAAAATCAAGGCCTCCCAGTGGCCTGCTGAGATTTGCACACACGATGGGCAGTGCTGCTTAACTGCCTGCACAGGCAAAGGCACAAAGTAGAATAGTGGAGAGAGCCCTAGAATGGGAAATAGAATGGTAATGGACAGCCTGTGTCTATCCCAACTTAGCTCCTAATCAACTGTAAGATTTGGGTCCAGGCATATTTCCTCTCTGAGTATTGATGATCTTGGGCTAGATCCGGGAAGCACACAGAAAGTGTTTAGAGAATACTTACCACATGCCAAGCACAGGGCCAGGTACTGGGAAGCAGTGCCCAGCAAGATCCAAGATGGTCCCTGCTCCTGGGAAACCTACAATCTAATGTAGAGAGAGACACACACAAGGAAGCAAACAGAAAAGGTCCCCTTTACTGTACCAGTTCTTAAAAACTGATATATAATATGTGTATATATGTAGGAAGTACATGTGATATTCTGTTACATGCATAGAAAGTAAAATGTTCAAGTCAGAGTATTTAGGGTAACCATCACCTTGAGTGTTTATCTTTTCTATGTGTTAGGAACATTTCAAGTCCTTACTTCTAGCTATTTTGAAATATACAACACATTGTTGTTAACTATAGTCACTGTACAGCACTGCTGAACATTAGAACTTATTCCTTCTATCTACCAATATGTTTGTACCCATTAGCCAACATCTCTTCATCCCTACACCACACACACCCTTCACAACCTCTTATTATCTATCATTCTACTCTCTATCTTCATGAAATCCACTTTTTTTTTTTTTGGCTCCCATATATGAGGGAGAACATACAATATTTGTCTTTCTGTACCTGGCTTATTTCACTTAACATAACGACCCCCAGTTCCATCCTTGTTGTTGCAAATGACATGATTTCATGCTTTTTATGGGCAAATAGTGTTCCGTTGGGTATATTTACCACATTTTCTTTATCTATTTGTTCACTGATGGGCACTTAGGTTGATTCCACACCTCTGTCATTGCGAATAGTGCTGCAATAAACATGGGGGTGCAGTCTATCCTTTTGATAGACTGATTTCTTTTCCTCTGGATAAATACCCAGTAGTGGGACTGCTGGGTCATATGGTAGTTCTATTTTTCATTGTTTGAAGAGTCTCCATAGTGTTTTCCATAGTGGTTGTACTAATTTATATTCCCACCAACAATATATACGTGGTCTCTTTTCTTTGCATCTTTGCCAGTATCTGGTTGGTTTTTTTTCTGGGTTTTTTGAGGGGTATTTTTTTGTCTATTTGATAATAGCCATTTTAGCTGGAGTAAGATGAGATCTCAGTGTAGTTCTGATTTGCATTTCCCCAATGATTAGTGATGTTGAACATTTTTTTCATATACCTGTTGGCCATTTACATACCTACAATACCAGCAATAAGTGGGATTTTTTTTTTTTTTTTTGAGATGAGATTTTTTTTTTTTCTTGCTCTGTTGTCCAGGCTGGAGTGTAATGGCATGATCTCAGCTCACTGCAACCACCAACTCCCAGGTTCAAGTGACTCTCCTGCCTCAGCCTCCGAAGTAGCTGGGATTATAGGCACACATCACCACACCCAGCTAATTTTTTGTATTTTTAGTAGAGATGGGGTTTCACCATGTTGGCTAGGCTGGTCTCGAACTCCTGACCATAGGTGATCCACCCATCTTGACCTCCCAAAGTGCTAGGATTATAGGCATGAACCACCACACCTGGCCAGTAGTAAGTGTTGAGATAAACCAACACACTCCTGAAATGAGAGAGTCCTGCAGACGGGATAGAGAGAAGGTTTCTTGGGTAAGCAACATTTGAAATGTTCTTAATTTAAGGACCTATGAATTTTTTCAGGGACTCTGAGAACCTCTTAAAAGTGGGTTCAAGATTTTGTCCACAGGTTGGGCACCGTGGCTCATGACTGTAATCCTGCACTTTGAGATGCTAAGGCAGGAGGACTGCTTGAGGTCAGGAGTTTGAGACCAGCCTGGACAACATAGCAAGACCTCGTCTCTACAAAAAATTTTAAAAATTAGCCACCAGCCTGAGTGACAGAGCAAGACCCCATCTCAAAAAAAGAAAAAAATGTGCACGTACATATTTTTCTGGTGCAAGGGCTCATGGCTCTTACAGATGCTCAGAAAGATCTGTGGTGCACCAATGTTTATAGCAGTATTCTTCACAATAGCCAAGATGTGGAAACAAACAAAGCATCCATCAACAGATGAACAGATAAAGTCTGGTATATACAAGCAATTGAATATTACTCAGCCTTAAAAGGTATTACATTATGATGCATACTACAATATGAATGAGACTTGAAAATATTATGCTAAGTGATAAGCCAGACACAAAAGGACAAATATTGTATGATTCCACCTATATGAGGCACCTAGAATAGGCAAATTCATAGACATAGAAAGTAGAAGTTACCAGGGGCCAGCAAAAGGGATGAAGGGAGAGGTATTGATTAATGGCTATAGAGTTTCGATTTGGGATCATGAAAAGGTTGTGGAAATAGGTAATGGTGATGATTGTATAACCTTGTGGATGTAATTAATGCCACTGAATCGAACACTTGAAAATGATTAAAATGGTAAATTTTATGTTCATATGTTTTACCACAATTTTTTTGAAAAAAGAATTTGTGGCCCTATAAAACTTTAGAATCACTGGCCTAAATGATTTTTCAGGACACCATTAGCTCTATTAAGGCATGCTTTCTAGAAACATATGGAGGGACAAAGACAAAAGTTAAAGACTTAACGATGCCCCAATTTTCTCCATATTTAAAAAGCCAGGCACAGGTATCTTGATACATATTTACTTTCTACCTGCAGTATAAATAAGACATGGAGTCAACCTGAATGCCCTTCAATGATAAACTGGATAAAGAAAATGTCATGCATATATACCTTGGAACACTATGTAACCATAAAAAGAATGAGATGATGTCTTTGCAGGGACATGGATAAAGCTGGAGGCCATTGTCCTTAGCAAACTAACACAGAAAGAGAAAATTAAATATCACATGTTCCCACTTATAAGTGGGAACTACATTATGAGAACACATGGACACATACAAGGGAACAACTCACACTGGGGCCTAGCAGAAGGTGGAGGGTTGGAGGAGAGAAAAGATCATGAAAAATAACTAATGGGTACTAGGCTGAATTCCTGGGTGATAAAACAATCTGTACAACAAACCCCCATGACACAAGTTTATCTATGTAACAAACCTGCACATGTACCTCTGAACTTAAAATAAAAGTTAAAAAAAAAACTATATTAAAGAAAATACATTCATAGTTACACATTAAAGTTCACCTGGCACAATTTTTGTGCTCATCCTCAACAACTAAGAACTACCAAATCTTTGCTGCACTGCAGTTGCAGGAAAAGAGCCCAGAAGAAAGGGCAATCCCAGTTGTGTGTTCGCCATCAGAGTTCTCTCCTCTGGCTGCTTACAGAGACGTGGCTGGGGTAGCTGCCACACAAGTTAGCCTGCCTTGGGATATTTGTTAATGCCCAGAAACTCCTCCTTAATGATAACGCAAGTTGCACCACAGTTAATGGCACTGTGCCTGGCACATTTCCCAGAAGCAGTCACCTAGCAGGTGCAGCATCTTTTGACCCATTCCACCTGGCCATGAGCAAGAATGCAATACAGGACGCAAAAAAATATTTACGGTGTTGTAGAAATACTTCTGTCTCAAAAGTCTAAGAAAGTTGTTTAATATTTTTCAATTAGGGAGGAATCCAGAAATTTCCCTAATTAAACTCCTGAAGTACACACAAGAAGGAAGACAGGGCTGCGTCACAAAGGCAGCACCCAAAACAGCAGGCTGAAGGAAGATTCAGCCTCTATTGCTACAACCATACCCACAGCCAAGGCTGCTATCGGTGATAGGAGCATGTTGCCCTTTGTCCAGTGTGCAAACCAGGCATGGCTAAGTAACAAGGAAGAAAGCTAGTGTGCTTCTGGGGCATGGTGGAGCAGGTACTGAGGAGTTCTGTGTCAACATAAAGAAGAGCAAGAAAGAGGAGAGGGAGGAAATAAGGAAAATAAAAACCAAGAAGGGGAGCCGGGCATGGTGGTTCATGCCTGTAACCCCAGCACTTCAGGAGGCCAAGGCGGGCAGATCATTTGAGATCAGGAGTTCAAGATCATCTTGGTCAAAATGGTGAAACCCTGTCTCTACTAAATACACAAAAAATCTAGCTGGGCATGGTAGTACATGTCTATAATCCCAGTTACTGGGGAGGCTGAAGCAGGAGAATATCTTGAACCAGGGAGACGGAGGTTGCAGTGAGCTGAGATTATGCCACTGCACTCCAGCCAGAGCAACAGAGTGAGACTCCATCTCAAAAAAAAAAAAAAAGGGAAGAAAGGGAAGAGAGAAACACAATAGACAGATGGAAATGGATGGAGAAGGAGACAGAGAGAAGACAAATATATCCATGTAATCATTGTGCTCCTAAAATCTCTTTAACTCTGACAGTTACCTTACGTATGAAACAGCAACAAGACCCCAATAATACAGGATTGATATTTACCTTCTGAATCTTTGTTGTAGAAAACGCCATGTGGATGCAGAGAGTAAGGTCGAGAAGCAAAGTTCTTTAAATGAATGACAATCACATCACCCACTTCAGCCCTCAAGATGGGGCCCAGGAATCCAAGCCAGGGAGGTTTAGGGATCTCTATCGAGTAGGTTTCATCCGTGAAGCGTCTGTAAACAGCCTTTTTGTAAATGCTGCCTATCCTGTTGGGCCCTCTTTCGAGAAATAAAGTTGCAAGTCTAAAAGTAAGAAGAAAAATATTTTGTAATCGAAAGGAAAAGCCCTAATAGCTTATCATTAGGAGTTTATAAAGTATTGCCTGTGTGACCTGTCATTTGGCCTTCACCATAACCTGTAACCTCTGTAGGGCTGGGAAGATTAGCCTCAGTTTACTAATGTGGAAATGAGATTCAGCAATTAAGTGGAAAGCCAAAGGGCACAAGTTGCATTCACAACCAAACTAAAACCAATCCAAAGAACTGTAAAGTCACACTACACATTTGCCCCCTTCCACTCAACGTTTTTCCCCGTTGCTTTTTCATTTAACAAGCACTTATTATACATTTACTGCATTCTGAGCATGTGGCTAGATGGTGTACAAAAAAAACTTTATAATCAGATAATGGGCTTAGATAATTAAGTGTCAAGTGAATGATTGATACAACAGATACAAACTCAACATTTCTAGGAATATAATAGTTCAGGGAGGCCAAGCTAGTGGTCCACACCTGTAATCCCAGCACTTTGGGAGGCCGAGGCAGGCAGATCTCTTGAGCCTAGGAGTTTGAGACCAGCCTGGGAAATAGTGAGGCCCTGTTTCTACAAAAACAATGAGTTGGGCATGGTGGTGGGCTGCCTGTAGTCCCAGCTACCTGAGATGCTGAGTCAGGAGACTCTCTCGAGCCTGGGAAGTCAAGGCTGCAGTGACTAGGTGACAAAGCAAGACTCCGTCTTAAAAAAAAAAAAAAAAAAAATCCACGTGTAGTGACTTATGCCTGCAATCCTCAACACTTTGGGAGGCCAAGGTGGGAGGATCACTTGAGCCCAAGAAGTTAAGTCTGTAGTGAGCCAAGATCGCACCACTGCACTCTAGTCTGGATGACAGAGCAAGATCCTTTCTCAAAAACTAAATGGTTTGGAGAAACAAAAGATTGCTGTGGGTAGAGAGGTGAGACAATTGCAAGAATTAAAGAGAAGTAGGATTGGATAACAAAAGTTAAAAATGAGGACACTAAGCAGGACAACGGATGTACAGTGAGGAGGAAGCAGTGCAGGTGCAATGGGGGAGAGCAGGTTATAGGCTGGTACACAAGTCTAGGAGGTGAGGACTGAGAGATAAGGAAACGTGAGTTCGGAGATAGATTGGCAACTTTAATTCCAGGTTGGAGAGTTTAAAATTTATCTTGGCAGCACTGAGGACTCACTGAGGTTTTGCATAAAGTGGGTGACATCATAATCATGTGTTTAAGGACCATTCTTTGGCAGTGGTGTGCAAGTTTTAGAGGAGTTGGGTGAAATGCAGAGCAAAGATTAGGGGCAGAGAGATTGTTATGAGACCAGAAGAGGGTGATGTAATAGAAGAAAAGGGGTGGACATGAGAAAAACAGAATTCTAACACTTGAGATGACCAGATGCCCTTCTGGGGCCCTACATGAAGGGCAGATTCAGTTCCTGGTGTCTGGGAGCCTGAAACAATAGCACCACTTTGGAGTGGCCAATCTTCTCCTGGAGAGGTGACGGCCCCTTCCCCATTCTTTGTCTATGTGCTTAGCATAGAGCTCCCATCCTAGCTCCAGCTCCAGAAATACTGGCTTCTGCTTGAGCAAAAGCTCCACCACTCCTGGGTGCAGCCATCCCAATGTAGCTGTGTCCCTCTAGGGGGCAAGAGGCCACATCTTACTCTGAGACACACTCCTGCAAGTGTATGTGCATTCATTCTCTCTCAATTATCCAACAAACAATTCTACCAAGCCCTGCCCTCAGTACTAGGGATATGGAGGAAAAAAGACAAACCTCCTGCCTTGAAGGAGCCCCTATTCTGGAAGGGAGAGTTATGAGAACACAGATTATGTTCTGGGGCATCTAATCTGAAGTCAAAGATAGGTCAGGGGAGCTTTCCTTAAGGAAGTAATGCTTCGGTATACTCTCAAAGAACAAAAAAGAGTTACTCAAGCAAAATAATAATAATAATAGAAAAAATTGATGTAGAAGACATTTTAAATTTTGGCAACTCCACACCCATATGCCACTCTTTGATCTAAGAGCACACTTTTCCTGCTCTCATTCTCTGTGCTTCGGGTGGGGCTCCATCCCCCAGCCCTACTAATGGAGCAAGTGCATCAGCCTAGCCTATGAGTACGTCAAATTCCTCTAATAAGCTGTTGTTAGGGCAGGACTCGTTTTCCAGACTTGGCCAGTTGGTATCATTCATCCCCCAGCCAGCCCACCCCTGGGCCACCATGATTAGTTCAGGGACAGTCACAGAGTGCCTTGTTGGTTAAATCTGAGAAAATCTAGGGACTTGTAAAGGATCTCTTTCTTGTGTACTTGGACCTGGGACATGAGTCTGGAGCTTCAGGTAACTATATGGCTAACCCAAGGAGGATGTCTGTCTGAGAGTTATTTGTTCCTCTAATCTCTTAAATTTTACTATTGACTTTTTCCCCCTCTAATCAACTCCTACTTGTTTTCATCACCATATGACTATTTCTTTTCATTTTTCTGTTTTTATTTTATTGTACTTTCTATTCTTTTATTCAGTTCCAAGAATTCAATCATTCATATAATTTATTCAAAAAATGTGTTAAGCACCTATTAGGTATCATGGAGCACTTCTCTTTTCTACTTTTTCTGGTCCCCTAAAATTTTTTCTGTTTTTCTTTTCTCTTTCCTAATTCTTTCCAAAGGAAACATATCCCAGCCTTTCCCAAACAATGTGAACTAATATGTAACAGAGTATTCAAGCTACCCACTCTGGGCCAGAATGAGCAAATCATACAGTTCTGTTCATTCCAGGTCCACAATGAGTGTCAGGGTAATTCTAAGATGGGTAGACCAGTTGGATCTAGAAGACCCTAGAAGCTCTGTTCTATGGCATTGGAGCCTGAAAGTTTATGAGATAACTCAGGTCTCCTATATTCCTCTAGAGTGTCCTGCACCAACTCTTCCCATCCCTTGCCCCTCTCAGCATCGGGCACAATGATCCTCTTTGATTCTTCTCTCCCCTTCTCCAAGTCAGAATCCTAGACAGATCCTTTGGTCAGACACCCTTGTCTAGTCCCAAGCCCCAGGCTCAGACATCAGCAGGTGAAGCTATAAACTCATAGACCCTTGGGGTTCAGCCTTGAACTGTAACTCAGCTGCATTCCTATTCTGTCTGGAGATAGACCCAGGGACAGTGCTCCTTCTGAGGTAGACGTATTTCCTGGACAAAAATATATAAAGTTTATACTTAAGTATGACTGTGTCACCCTAATGAAATAAGCCCTTAAGGGCTTCCATGAACTTCAGGCATTTCAGTGGTGGTATATAAAAAAAAAAAAAAAAAAAAGAAAAAGAAAAAAAGAAAATGCATTAAAAAAATAAAAAAAATAAAAAAAAAAAAGAGACTTCCAGATCACTCTGGACAGGGACCAACAGGAAGGCTCTGCCTGCCTTTGTCATAGGCTCCGGCTGCCCCCATCACCCCACATGACCCCTTTAAGAACTCTCCGAGAAGATCCCATGGGCATCACCTCTGCTTCCATTCTGCTGAAAAGCCTGAAAATCATTCTGCTGATCTTCCGCAAGCACAGATTGAGGATTTATAGCATGCAAAGTACTGGGCTAGATGTTGTTTTGAGTACAATAATAAAAAAGATATAATCTCTAAATAAGTGTGTTTGCGGTCAAGAGGAAGAACAAAGCCATTGTTACTGCTAAGAATTGGAGGAACAGAACATGTGGGAATTTAAGAGAGAGGGAGAGACACCTAATACCTTGCTCTAGTAGAAGAAACAGCTTGAGAAACGTGTCGAGGCAAGAGAATTAGAGGTCAGTTCAGGAAATCACAGGCAGCTTTACATGGCAAGAAAATCTGATGAGAGTGAAACTGTGGAGAAATTATGAGTGACTTATTTAAAGTCAAGCTAAAAAGTGATTATCACTCCCTCTCTCTAACCAGTTGAGGTATCCAGCCTGCCCCAGACCACCTAATAAAATCATAAGCCAGGTCAAACTCACCAGCAACAAAGCCTCTCTTTTTTATTTTTGACATGGAGTCTCACTTTATCACCCAGGCTGGAGTGCAGTGGCATGATCTCAGCTCACTGCAATCTTTGTCTCCTGGGTTCAAGAGATTCTCTTGCCTCAGCCTCCCAAGTAGCTGGGATTACAGGAACATGCCACCATGCCCAGCTAATTTTTGAATTTTTAGTAGAGACAGGGTTTCACCATGTTGGTCAGGCTGGTCTTGAACTCCTGACCTCGTGATCTGCCCGCCTTGGCCTCCCAAAGCGCTGGGATTACAGGCATGAACCACAGCGCCCAGCTAACAAAGCCTCTTTTAATGAAGCATGCGTTGGCCTCAGAGGCTGGAGAATCCCCTAGGGTCCTCAGCTGAGCCAGATTAAGGGGTGGAGCACCTGGGTCTCAGATCTAAAGGACACTGGAACATCACTGGGGGAGCTGGAAGCATTGCAGGGTGGATAAAATTCACTGGAAATAACATCTAAGGTGGAGAAAATTGCAATCTCTGGAACTTCTATGGGGTAAGCATTGTATGTCATTGGAAAGGAGGCTTTGATAGCTGTTTGAGATTATAGGTTTGGGAGGTAGGTGGAGAGACCCCAAGGGTTATGCTCGAATTCTAACAAATGGCCACAAAAATCTATTCCAGAGAGAACTGGTCCAGTGAACTATAGAGTGGGCTCCTTTTTGCTTGCATCCAGAGGGAGGTAAGAACAGCCACCACCAAGCCACTTTCTCCTCCCCTCAGCACTCAGCCTCTCCTCCAGTTGAAGGAGACCTATGCTATTTATCTGCCCAGAGCATCAGATTGTTAACCTTCCCAGGGTTAACCCTATCCCCACCCTTGATGTGGAGTCCCTGGTAGGGAGGAAGTCCTGGGACAAGAAGGAAGCCATGGGTTTAGACCCCCCCCATGGAGGAACCAGAGATGTGCCTGACCAGAGAAGCACCCCAGGAATCACAGGGCAGGAAAAATAGGGTTTACAGCCACCTTGACATTTTCTAATTTATAAACTGAAGCTTACAGCATAGCAAAATTAAAAAGAAAATAATTTAATAATTTGTTCACTGTTCCTGCAGGGACTGCAGCACTTATTATGTATGCTTCATATTTGGCACTGAATCATACATTGACTGTTTTTCACGTTCCTGGACACATATCAGTCTTATCACCTGTACAGCCAATAGTCACCCGAGGCGGGATTGGGTTTTCTAAAGCAATGGTTCCCAGTGTCCATCCATGTACCACCTGCATCAGTTTCATCGGGAATATTTGCCAATTTTTTATTCCCCGGGCCCCACTTCAGGGTGATTGAATCAGACTCTACTGGCAAGACCATGGCATCTGTATTTTTCCTAAGATCACCAAATGATTCCTGTAGTAGAGCTTTTTAGTGCTTGCCTACTCTAATTATTCTTTCCTCCTAACCGAAGAACGGTACAACGATTCTGCTTTTGCAAGTTAGATGGGCCAAAGTGTTCTGGTAAATGGGATGTGAGTGGAAATACCATGTGTCACTTCTGGGCCAGGGCATTTAATTATTATTCTAAGACCCTCTTCTCTGCAGCAGGAGGTGCCTCCTGCTTAGAGAGTGAAGAGAACCCATAGCTTCCTCCCTGTCCTAGGACTTCTTCCCCTGCACTGACTCCCCATCAAGAGTAGGACAGGGTTGACCAATGAAGGTTCCCTAGGAAGATACTTAAAACAAAAACTACAGTAACTATATGATAAAAATTTGTTGAGGCTGGGTGTGGTGGCTCATGCCTAATTCCAGCACTTTGGTAGGCCAAGGTGGGAGGATCACTTGAGGCTAGGAGTTTAAGATGAGCCTGGGCACTATAGTGAGATCCTGTCTCTATTCTATTTTAAATAATAGGAAAAAAATTGAAAGTGAAAAAAGAAGTGAGAAGGGATAGAAATAAGAGAAAGAGAAAGCAGTTCGTTTTAGTGTCTACACAGCAAACCACCTATTGAGAACATATTATGCATTTGTAAGGGTAGAACAGAAACTCCAGCTCCTTTGAGTTCTATAAAATGCAAATTCTCCCAAGAAACAAAGTAAGGAAGTAACTTCAAGGGAGCCGTCCCATGAAGCAGCCTCCGATTTAAATGGAGTATATTTATTAGAATGTCACATTGGTGAGCTGTCTGTTGTTTATTGCATAACCACGGTGAGGGGCTGAGCAATCACTGTCCCTTAAGAACATTTCCAATCTGCATTCTAACATCTTGACTCAAGCTAAGGAGGTGTCTACTTCCTGCTACAAAGGAATCCAGTGGGGCCAGGAAGGTCAACAGTAGCAACGCCTTAAAGACAAGATGGGGACTTGGAATATCACATTGCCAATGCCTGGGGCCAATACCGTGGAAGGAGATAGCTTCCAAAAGTGGGGGAGATTAATCATTATCAGAACAAACCTGCCCTTGGGAATCCCCTACACAGTGCAGAGTTGGATTTCCAGGTTAGATTCTCAAGAGTTCGTAGCTTGCAGGGGTGTAAACCATACCAGCAATCCCATGACCCCTGCATCTTTTAGAGGGATGTTTTCCCATCACTTCTTTGGAGCAAATGCTAATCATCTACTATGTCCGGACATAAAACTAGAAACTGGGGGCAAGATGTATTAATCTCAGTCCCTGCGTGCAAGAGTTTTAGCATCTGGTTGGGAAACAAAACATATGCATTTGACAATAAACACACAGTTTTACAATGTTAACTGCTAACTCTACTGTGCAGAGCCCACATGTCTGTGGGGAGGGCGGGAAAATATAGGCTGACGATCAACTGCAAAATAACATTAACAGAGACTGTGGTCAGAGCCAACATGTGATATCACAAGAGTCACAATAAGGACAGGAAATATTGTCTGAGCCCGAGAAGGAATGTTCCTCACCAAGGAAAAAACAGGATGAAATGGAGACAAGTGCCACTTGGCAAAAGGAGGGGTGGAGACAGAGATTACACATTAATTTTGATGAGGCTGTACCCTCCCTATTAGATTAATAATTTTTAATACCATCTGGATGTTGTGCTTCTATACACATTCTTTTTCTCCAGGTCCCCTGGCACCACCTAATTCTTGGGTCCACTCTTCATTTTCACAGAAGCCCTTCAGAGCATACACAAGGCATGTTGAAAACAAATGACATGGTGAGGGGGAAGGAGAATGAGCGTGAATGTCAATTCTCTCACCTGCTGGTTGTGAAATCCTGAGGAAGTGACTTAACCTCTCTGAACCCAGTCTCCTCTGCTGTAAACTGGTGACCATGATAGAGCTATCATAAGAATTCAGTGAGAAGAGGTGTGGAGCCCCACACGCATCAACTGGGACAGTGGTGTTGAATCAATCACAGTTAAGATTATTTCTGGTAAAGCATAAAGCTTTTTTAGAAAAGAGGAAAATGTGACCAGCCAAGGTCTTTCCCACAGGGTTCCTGCTCTCCAGAGAACCCCATGAGACAGCAGAGCTACCACGAGAGCTAACATTTGTTAATGCTAAGGCACTGTGTCTGAGTACTTGCAGATCCTAAGTCCCAAGATAATTCCGAAGTTGTTATCCACAGAAACTTATTGGAAAAAATGGGTCCTGGCAGATGTGATTAAGTTAAGGATCTTGAGATGGGGGAGATCATCCTGGATTAGCTGGGTAGGCCCTAAATGCCATCAAAAGTGTCCTTATAATTAAGAGGCAAAGATAGGCTAGAAACACACAGAGGAGAAGCAATATGAAAACGGAGGCAAAGATCAGAGTGATGCAGCCATGGCCAAGGAATGCTGGCAGACACCAGAACCTGTAAGAGTCAAGGAATGGCCCCTCCCTTAGAGCCTCCAGAGGCAGTGTGACCCTGACAATATATTCAGTTCAGACTTCTGTCCTCCAAACCTGGAGCGGGGAATAAATTGCTGTTGTTTGAAGCCACATAGTTTGTGGTAATTCGTTACAGCAGCCACAAGAAACTAATACACACCCTCAAAGCAAGTACTGTCATATCCCCATATTACTGATGAGAAAACTGAGCAAAGAGAGATTCAATTACTTGCCCATAAAGTGGGGCAATAATTCCAAATGTAACAGTTGATGCCAGAGCCCCACACTTTACCAGCAAACTGGGCTGCCTTGGCATCTCCCTCAGAACAAGGGTGGGCTACACTTGGCTGGTGAAATCCTCCCAATGCTCCCGGTTTCCCTCCCAGGAACAGAAGATTGGTCATCCCACTTCATGGTGTGCTAACCTTTTAAAGCAGTGCCTGGAGTATAGTAAATACCTGGTGATACTTAGCTAACTCATTATACTGTCAACGAATTATCTTTCAGATACTGCTAACCAGGCCTTGGGGCCCCATCATATGGAGGTGGGAAAGGAAGAGGGGACTAGGGGGATACCTGTAAATCATGGAAAACATGGGAGAACTGAGGTAGGAGAGGGTACCAGGGACTGCCACTTGCCTTGCAATATTCATGTTCCCCTTCTTTCTTAGTGTCAGAGGCAAATTCTGTCTTTTTTCAGGCAGAAAAGCACACAGCTGAAAGATTACATTTTTTCAAGTCCTCTTTGTGGCTATGAGTATCCAGTGAGATGTAAGTAAAATTGGTTGGGTAAGGTTTCTATGAGAACCCTTTAAAAGGCAGATGCAGTGAAAATTGTTCTGCTTCTACCTTTTCCCTTCCTCTCTTCTTCCTGGAATATAGGAATGATGGCTGGAGTTCCACCAGCAATCTTGTGACCATGATTGTGCTTGAGGAAGGAAACCACATAGAGTTTAAAGCACATAGGCTAAGGATGGTGGATCAGAAATATAGAAAGCCCTGAGACCCTGTTATACCATCTATCCCACCAGCCTTGGACTCCCCCACTTCTGGATTCTCTTACAAATGAATACAAAATCCTAATTTGTTAAAAACATTATACTCTAGTCTCTACTGGCACCTAAAAACAATCACTTACTGATACAGGGTATAACAGCAGCTCCAAGAGATTCATATGGCATCAGTCCAAACAAAATGTGTTTGGTACTGATAAGATAGAAGTTGAGGTTTGAAAGTTCCCATTTGTTTAGACCACGCACTAACCAGATGAGATTCTTTTCTTTATTTCAAAGCTCACAAAAACCTCTTTCTCCTCCCTGCTTCCCCTCTGTTGGGCCTTCTTTCAGATAGATGTGTGACTTGTCTCTCACACCCATCCTAGGGCCTGCTTCTTAGAATAATCAAAGCCCCATGCCATCCACTGGGCTGATGCAGTGATGTGGTTGGGTCAACTTCCTCTAACAGACCCTACAAACTTGGGGTTCGAGCAGCAGCTAGCCTCACTTATGTTCAAGCATAGTTCCACCCATGAGTTAGCATCGATGAAAACCCTGCATTTCACTGGGAAAAAAAAGCCTGGATGTGTGTTGATTGCCTAACGAGGTCTATAGTGAGAACTGTGGCTTTAAATAAGATGACCCCACTCCAGTCTCATTAAAGACCAGGCTTTACCACCAATGTACACTTTAATTAAGCACTTTATGAGCCTGAGCAGGACTGGTATAAACAGATCAAAATACTGACACCATCCCCAGGCAACTCAAAGGAGCCCAGTGTCCTAATTTAGTCCAGGGAGGAGGAGGAGGAGAAGTATATTTATCTGGAGAAAACATTTATAAATAGAATCTAACTCCAAAATCCTATACTTTCTGGGAAACATTAGTGATTATAGACTCAATTATACTTTTGAACCCAATAATCAAGCAAAGGTAGCGAGTAAGAAAGTTAAATTGCACCGTCTGACAGCTATAGAGTCTCCGTGAAATGATTTCAATTCATTTCGTATCTCATCCTTGTGCATCAGGATTTATTAGGCTCATGGCACTGCCTAACTTTGGTTTCCAAATGTTTTTACATTACTGAAACTTTGGCACCTACCCTCTTGTTCCCCAGATTTCTGCCCATTCCCATTGTTCAAAGATAAAGCAATCAGAACAACTCAACTGATAAGGTGATCCGTTTTTACTTCAATGATTTTTAATGCCTGCTCTGTGGTGGATCCTCCATGGGGCACTGTCAGTGACAAAGCTCTGTGTAGGGAAGGCGGATTATTAAACATATGCCAAAACTTCTTATCTATCATCATGGTGCTTTTACTGCAGCTGCAGACATGACTGATGCATATCAAGCAATTAGAGGGAAATGCAGAGGGAAGAAAATGCAGTGTCCAAGTTCATGATAAAGACTTCAAGCTCCATGGGTGGTTAGGAAGGAAACAGATCAGAACAAGCCAGGGTCATGGGGGGAAGTTTCACGTGTGAAGTGAGGAATTGGAGATAGTTCTTAAAGACAGGGGAAAAATGGATAAAGAAAAATATGGACTACTTAAAAAATTGTGACATATGTCCACAATCAGTCCCAGGTTTTCTCCAACTCTAATTTCTAGGACTGAACGTTTGCAAATCATCACTCTCCTTTCATTCACCATTGCAAAAATCTTTCTAGAACTGGCAAGTCAGGTAATATATTTTTCATTCAGTTTCAAAATTATTTCTAATGCTTTGGCATTACACTTCTCAAGTGACTCTAGGGACTACATTTCAACTCCCTGTTACACAAATGAAGGAAAGTGATTTTCAGAGAGATTATGTGACATGTTCAAGATTACACAACAAGTGGGCAGAGCAAGAGCTAGAAGTCAGATCTCTGGATTTCTATTTCAGATTCTTTCCACTCATGGTGGAATTCTGAGCACCTGACTCTCCTGGTCCTTTAAATATCAGACATTTGTCCAAGTATGAATATCCAAAACAGCAAAATGTCCTCAGAAAGGCAGCCTATTCACCCTCCAGGAGGCTGAGGGGCATGATTACATCATCCATGATAGCTCCTTCCTGCTCCTGGGGGAAATGGCATCACACAAAGTACACACACTGAACTCCACTTATGTCCCAGCCACAGCATCTTCACACGCACCCAAGATGTGTATCTTGTGGTCTATAAGCAATGTCAGCCACCTACAACAGCCCTACCTTCTTAGGAACTTGTCTGAGCCACCTACCACAACCACTAGCACTGATAGGATCGCTGATAAAAGCCAATATCCTGATGGGATTGCTGACAAAATCCCATATCCACTGCATGTTCACCTGGGTTTCCCTTCCAAGAGTTAGCAGTCAGCCTGACACAAACTCTGTCCCTTTGCATGCCAGAAAGAAATGCTTGGGGACCTTGGCTTCTAGGTATGACACCTTAGCATGCCAGCTGCTCCTAAGGAGCAAGTGGACTCTCATATAGGGCCATGCATTTTGAAACCATCTCACTCAAATCTGATGCCAAACCAACTGTTTTCATCATGTCTATTTTCTTTTTCACCACAGCCATTTTTTATATGTTTTATTGTACTTTTATCAAAGCATCATCTTCTGATTGAAACGATCAACAGTGAGGCCCCAGCTTCTTCCAGCACCCAGCTTGGTGAAAACAGCATTGTAGTATTTGAACATTTAAGATTCTTTGGTGATTTGAATGAACCCAGGTAACCTGTTTGGTCACTGACCACCAGTGATCCCTTTCAACATACTTCTTGGAAGAGTGACAAAGAGACTAAATGTGCCTTTGGTAAAAATTAGGACTTTCTAGAAAGTTCTTATTACTGGGACCCTGGCTTCCCTCAAAGTTGCTTTAATTCACTGGGGGAATGATCACCATTACCGAGAAACAGATTGTGTGGTGAAAAGAAATATGGGCTGTGGAACCAAAGCAATGGGAGTTTGGTGCTACCATTTACTCTATAAATTCTGGCAAGTATTTAACCTCAGAACCTTGGTTCCTGGTTCGTAAAATGAGAATAACAATATCTGCAAGCAGTAATGAATTGAAAAATATCTCATAGAATGTTTGGGTCAGAATAAATGCCCATACACAGCTATAATGACGTGGGCATTTTAGGAAAAACACAGAATTTCTGTACATGTTAATCTTATGGAAAGGCAATCCTGTATCACATTTAGCTTAAACAATATATTCACTACACTCAGTGTACACATTTTCAACATTCTTATCTCCAATAGCTGCTCACATTGACCATTACCTACTGACCCCTCTCTGAGAACAGCATCCCATAGCTATTCATCACAGTAAAGACATCACCACCAATGGTCGGCAGATGTGGGATTAAAAGCAATCAAGAGTTTCCTTTGGAAATAGCCCTACAGACATTACATTTCCTGGTACGAAGCTTAAGGAAAAGTCTTCCTTGGCAGCTTTTCTGGCACAGGCATCATCTTTGGTAAACAAAACAGACTATGCCACCTTTGTGTCGTTAGAAAACTTGGAAGCTGTATTTAAAAGCCAACTGAATCTTTAGTCTTTCCTCCAAGGCAAGGCGCCCTGGCTTTTAAAGACTTGTTGGTAGGACCTGTGCTGTTCCTGAACATTAATAATTAAACTCATCTTTAGGAAATGGAACATGGATGCTGAATGCAATGAATTCTGCCTATCAGAAAAGAAGCAAGCATTCAAATAGCTAACAGAGGTTGCCAAAACATCTCAAAAGATGTTCTAATAACCACAAAGTTGAAACTGGCATGACAGCTTCTGGACTCAGGAGGTGACTTCAGAGGGAGATCCATGAAACAATATAGTTAAGATACTAGGCCCTGGATGGGGCAGGGAACAAGGTTTATTTTCTGCCCAAAATTAAAAATCAGGAACACAGAACACTGTGGCGCCATCTCACCTAGTTATGCTATGGGTTCTAGGATAAGATACTGCCATCAGCATGAGTGACTTGGAGCTGGAACAAACTTCTCACCAGTGAGAGAGCTATTTCTAAGTAGACTCAAGGAAACTCTGAAAATAGCAGAGAAATCTCTTGTGACTTCCCCCTCTTTTAAACATTGAAAAACATGACAGCATACTTATCTTCAATTATGATGTTTCATTCCAAAAATACAAACTAAGAACACACTGTGTTTTAACAATAAGGAATTATTGAAATTTATCAAATCTTCATCTCAAGTGTTGTCTGTCAAAAACAAAACAAAACAAACAGAATCCCCCCAGAAGTTACTAGTAGTGCCTGGCGAAACTGTCAAATACCTGGTTGTGTATATGTCTCTTTACAGGCAAGGCTGTTAATAGGTGGCTCAACAAATAAATGGAGCTATGAATATCTCTTCCAAATTATACACCCATCCATGCTAGGGCTCTTCAAGCAAAAAACGAAACACCTTCTCTTGGTCTAGATCAACTTACCCCCATTATAAGTACCCAAGAAATATAACCTTCCCTATACAGAGTCAAAAAGAAGCCAAACCTGGGAGTCAGTGAGGACCCCAAGTTCACTCACTTGTCTTCGGTGGAACTTTTCCCAGTAATAACATTCTTCCCTTGGGGTACATAGTTCCAGTATTCTTCCACAATCCCAATGTAGTATGTTCTGGTAACTGTGCCAACCAGCCCAGACAGACCCAGGAATGTGAGGAGATAGATGCAGCCAGTTGGCTGCTTCCGAGGCATTTGTGGATGTAACTGGAGCAGGCAGGCAGCCTGCACAGGGGACAACCTGTTGGTCCCTCCTCCTCACTCAGCTCCTCCTCCTTAGGTAGCTTGGGGTTGGGGCAGAGGCTGAGGACTTTCATAAGCAAAGCATGCTCGATGGGGGCGTTGCTTTGACAACAAAACTTTTGCCAGCCATCCAAGAAATGTGTAACTGGCTTATTTATTTACTTCCCAAGCCAACAGGCCTGTTTCTGTAAGTTTCAGTACCGTGCTCTGACACAGTCATTTGTCAGCCAGGATGACAGTGTGACAACTTGGGCTGATGGCTTTCCCCCACCCCTTCTTCTTCTTTTCTTCTCCATACCTCTTACAGGAACACATTAAAATCTGAAAAGTGAGCTGGACTGAGTGAAGCATCAGGAAATACTCCAGGCACTAAACAAGGCTTCTTCTCTGTCAGGAGGGCAGAGGAAGTGACATAATCACCGTCTAGCTTGTTTTATGAAGCTACATGAAACCACAAACTCACATCATAAACTTCATCACAACAACGTAAAACCCTACTAATCCTCCACTGGGTCAGGTAACATCTTCCCATATTCTCTCAAATCCCACCAGCAAAAATGAGAAGCTTGACTGCTCAGTTTAGTCAAAATGTTAGAGGCCACCACCTCCACACAGGGAGCTGCCTTTCTCTTTTCTGGATGAAAATGATGAAGGGGGAGTACCCTTCAGATACATGGAGACAAAATTCAGTAACAGGTCTTTGGGTGGAAAGGCAGGGCCATTCTTCTGTATCTTCTAATCTGTGTCCCAGAATCTCGGTATTGAAAGAAACCTTGATCAACTTTGGAAGAGAGTTACTCTGATCCCCATGCAGAGTTACTCTTGAGGGGAGTAGCCATGGAATGAAGGAAACAGCCTCCTGGCTTTCGAGGTTGGTCAGACTTGGGTTTGAATGTGAGTTCCCACCACTTTCTAATTTAGTGGTATGGAGGAATCACTTAACATCATGGAGCTACAGACCATAGAAGAAGGATTGAGGGATTCTTAAGGAACTTTTTAAAAGACGATGTCTGCAAAGTGCCTACCCCAGCCACAGCATAGGGTAAGTATTCAATAAGTGTTAAAGTCCTTCTTCCCCATTCATGCCCTCTGAGAGAGACTATATCAACCTGTGTATCCACAGACTTGCATTTCCTGGTAGTCTTCTGCTTTCTTTCCACTATTCTTTTCCAAAGTCCTATTTACCATGACTTCCATCAGCTACAATTTAAAGAAAAAGAATAGAAAAAGAATTATTTTTCTTTAAATTGTAGCTACCCTATAGATGTCCTATAGCACAGTTTGTATTAACATGTGTCTTAATAATGGGCCGCACACGGTGGCTCAGGCCTTTCGGAGGCCTTTCGGAGGC
Source organism: Ateles fusciceps (assembly GCA_036589455.1). NCBI lineage: Eukaryota > Metazoa > Chordata > Mammalia > Primates > Atelidae > Ateles > Ateles fusciceps. Next base: position 8,103,894 of record JAZHEH010002496.1, read on the forward strand.
CAAGGCAGGCAGATGTGGTCATGAATTTGAGACCAGTCTGGCCAACATGATGAAACTCTGTCTCTAATGAAAATACAAAAATTAGCCAGGCATGGTGGCAGGCCCGTGTAATCCCAGTTACTTGGGAGGCTGAGGCAGGAGAATCGCTTAAACCTGGGAAGTGGAGGTTGCAGTGAGCCGAGATCACACCACTGCATTTCAGCCTAAGTGACAGGAGTGAGATTCCTTCTCAAAAACAAATAAATAAATAATAAAATACATACTGAGTATCCTGTTTCATATTCAGGCTCTTAACATCTTTGATTTACTGATTTGTTTGTTGTATCAAGGATACTGGTAGCACATTCCCATTTAACTCAAATCTCCTCTTCAACATGAGTTTGGGAGCTTTGTATAAGTTTGGCACTTCAACGGCCATTATAGAGGAGGCCTTACGTGGTGGGCCTGAGCTTGGCCTCAGAAGAATAGTGAGTTAGAAGTTTGGGGAACCTGTCTAGGTGTGGTGGCTCACACCTGTAATCCCAGCACTTTAAAAGGCTGAGGTGGGCGGATCACCTAAGGTCAGGAGTTCAAGACCAACCTGGCCAACATGGTGAAACCCTGTCTGCATTAAAAATACAAAAATTAGCTGGGCGTGGTAGTGTACGCCTGTAGTCCCAGCTACTTGGGAGGCTGAGGGAGGAGAATCTCTTGAACCCTGGAGGCAGAGGTTGCAGTAAGCTGAGATCGCACCACTGCACTCCAGCCTGGATGACAGAGTGAGACTCCATCTCACAAAAGAAAGAAAGAAAAAACAAAATGTTTGGAGAATTTGGAAATGTCCCAAACCAAATATCTTGTTGCTTACATCCCAGAGAAGCTGGCTATTTTGGGCCTATCAAAACGTTTATTAGAACATACTCCTCCCTTTTGGACAGGAGAAAAAAAAAGGTGTAAGTGATACAGATCAAAAAAGACAAAAGAGTTAACTTCCTATCCAAGATATTGAATCCATATAATGAAAATCCAGGAGACGGCATTACCTAACTTCTGATCCAAAAACTAGATCTGCAGAATAGATCAGGTCAAGAAACCTGAGTCACTGTAGCAGATGAAGTCAATGCATTTAATCTGTAGCAAAGAACTTGCTTACTGAGGGCCAAAAGAGGGAAAGCGTTTACTAAAGACAAGGCAACAGGGTTCTGGAAAGCTCTCTTAAATTCTTTCTTACCTGAGGACAATAAAGATGTTACTCAGAGAGCATTTGAATTCCGTAAGAGTAAGAGCTAAAAAAATAAACTGGTATGAGACAATGCAGTGTTCCTATAACACTCATTTGGGAAAACCCACATTTCCACGCCCGATGTGTTCGACAGTGCCTAAGTTTTGTTGCAAAACCTGTGAGTAATAATGTCAACACTCATGTCTGAAAACCCACAGTTACATACAAGATATGTTTGACAATGTCTAAAATTTGATTAAGAAACCTGTAAGTAATAATGTTAACAAATACTTTCAACTCCATTGAACACTATTCAGATTTTTTTTTTAAAGTCGAGAAACTCATTTAATAGGCATTTATTATGTGAAATGATCAGTTCTAGATATTCACTCCTTTCCTCAAAACATTCACCATGTTTCAGATATGGTAAATTTGATATCATGCATCAATAGCAGAGAAAGCTAATCCTGGGTTAAATCATGTTTATTTGAAATTACGGTACAGGCATACCTCGGAGATACTGCAGGTGTGGCTCCAGACTACCACAATAAAGCAAATATCAAAATAAAGTGAATCACATGGATTTTTTGGTTTTCCAGTGCATATAAAAGTTATGCTTAGGTCATGCACAGTGGCATATACCTGTAATCCCAGTACTTTGGGATGCCGAGGTGGGAGGATCACTTGGGGCCAGAAGTTTGAGACCAGCCTGGGCAACACCACTAAACCTTGTCACTATAAAAAATACAAAAAAATTAGCCAAGCATGGTGGGGTGCACCTATGGTCCCAGCTACTCAGGAGGCTGAGGTGGGAGGATCACTTGACCCAGGAGGTCAAGGATGTAGTCAGCCAAGATCACGCCACTGCACTCCAGCCTGAGTGACGGTGAGACCCCATCTTAAAAAAAAAAAAAAAAAGTTATGTTTACACCATACTATAGTGTGTGTGCAATAGCATTATGTCTAAAAAATACACACATCTTAATTTTTAAATGCTCTAATGTTTAAAAATGCCAACAATCATCTGAGTCTTCATTGAATCAATCTTTTTGCTGTGAAGGGTCTTGCCTCAATGTGGATGGCTGCTGACTGATCAGGGTGGTGATCACTGAAGGTGACCATTGAGGTGGCTACAGCAATTTCTTAAAATAAGAACAATAAAATTTGACACATCAATTGGTTTCCTTTCGTAAAAGATTTCTCTATAACCCGTGATGCTGTTTAATAGCATTTTACCAACAAAAAACTTCTCTCAAAATTGGAATAAATTCTGTCAGCCCTGCTGCTGGCTTTATCAACTAAGTTTACATAATATGCTGAATCATTTGTCGTCATTTCTACAATGTTCACAGCATCTTCACCAGTAGATTCCATCTCAAGAAACCACTTGCTTTGCTCATCCATAAGAAGCAACACTTAATTCACTCAAGTTTTATTATGAGATTTCAGCAATTCAGTAACATCTTCTGGCTCCACTTCTAATTGTAGTTCACTTGCTATTTATACCACATCTGCAGTTGCTTCCTCCACTGAAGTCTTGAACCTCTTAAAACCATCCATGAGGGTTTGAATCAACTTCTTCCAAATTCCTGTTAATGTTAATATTTTGAGCTTCTCTCATGAATCACAAATATTCTTAATAACATTTAGAATGTTGAATTCTTTCCAGAAGGTTTTCAATTTACTTTGCCCAGATTCATCAGAGGAATCACTATCTAAGGCAGCTATAGCCTTAAGAAAGGTATTTCTTAAATAATAAGACTTGAAATTCAAAATTACTCCTTGATCCATGGGATACAGAATGGATGTTGTGTTAGCAGACATGGAAACAACATTCATCTCATTATACATTTCCATCAGAGCTCTTGGGTGGCTATGTACATTGTTAATGAGCGGTAATATTTTGCAAGAAATTTTTTTTCTTAGCAGTAAGTCTCAACCATGGACTTAAAATATTCAGTAAACCATGCTACAAACAGATATACTGTTGTCCAGGCATTATTATTTCATCTAGGGAGTATAAACAGAGTAGATTTTGCATAATTCTTAAGGGTCCTGGGATATTTGGAACGGGAAATGAGCATTGGCTTCAACTTAAAATCACCAGCTCCATTATCGCCAACTAGAAGAGTTAGCCTATCCTTGGGCCAGGCATGGTGGCTTACCCCTATAATTCCAGCACTTTGGGAGGCTGAGGTGGGAGGATCACTTGAGTGCAGGAGTTTGAGACCAGCCTGGGCAAGATGGTGAGACTCCATCTTATAAAAACAAACAAACAAAAACAAGAGTTAGCCTGTCCTTTGAAGCTTTAAAGCCAGGCATCGACTTTTCCTCTTTAGCTATGAAGGTCCTAGATGACATCTTCTTCTACTCTAAGGATGTTTGGTCTACACTGAAAATTTATTGGCCTAGTGTGGTGGTTCATGCCTGTAATCCCAGAATTTTGGGAGGCTGAGGTGGGCAGATCACTTGAGGTCAGGAGTTCGAGACAAGCCTGGCCAACATGGTAAAATTCCGTCTCTACCAAAAAATTAAAAAATTAGCCAATTGTGGTGACACATGCCTATAATCTCAGCTACTTGAGAGACTGAGCTGGGAGAATCACTCAGACCCAGGAGGTAAAGTTTGCAGTAAGGCAAGATCCCACCACTGCACCCCAGCCTGGGAGACAGAGTGAGACCCTGTCTCAAAAAAAAAAAAAAAAAAAAAAAAAAGAGAAAGAAAAGAAAGAAAAAATGTATTGTTTAGCATAGCCACCTTCATCGGTTGTCTTAGCTAGACCTTCCAGAAAACTTGGTGCAGCTTCTCCATCAGCACTCGCTGCTTCATCTTCACTTCTGTATTATGAAGATGGCTTCTTTCCTTAACCCTCATGAATCAACCTCTGCTAGCTTCAGACTTTTCTTCTGCTACCTCTTCATCACCCTCAGTCTTCACAGAATTGAAAAGAGTTAGGGCCTCACCCTGAATTGGCTTTGGCTTCAGGTAACATTGTTGCTGATTTGGTCTTCTACTCGGATTGCTAAAACTCTCTCCATATCATCAATATCATCAATAAGGCTGTTTCACTTTCTTAGCATTCATGTGTTCACTGAAGTAGCACTTTTTTTTTTTGAGACAGTGTCTTGCTGTGTTGCCCAGGCTGGAGTGCAACGGCATGATCTCGGCTTACTGCAACCTCTGCCTCCCGCGTTCAAGTTATTTTCCCGCCTCAGCCTCCCAAGTAGCTGGGACTGTGAGTGTGCACCACCATGCCCAGCCAATTTTGGTATTTTTTTTTTTAGTAGAGATGGGGTTTTGCCATGTTGGCCAGGCTGGTCTCTAAATCCTGACCTCAAGTGATCCCCCCATCTTGGCCTCCCAAAATGGTGGGATTACAGAGCCACTGCACCCAGCCTGAAGTAGCACTTTTAATTTCCTTCAAGAACGTTTCTTGCATTTGCAACTTTGCTAACTGTTGGGCACAAGAGGCCTAGCTTTCAGCCTGTCTCAACTTTCACCATGACTTTCTCACTATGCTTAATCATTTCTAGCTTTTCACTTAAAGTGAGAGATGTATGACTCTCAATTGAACACACAGAGGCCTTTGTAGGGTTATTAAATTTCAACATTGTTGTGTCTCCAGGAATAGAAAGGCCCAACAAGAGACAGCGATGGGAGAATGGCAGTCAGTGCAGCAGTCATCACATACGCATTTATCAATTAAGTTTGCTGTTGTATATGGGCATGGTTCATGGTGCCCCAAAACAATTACAATGGTAACATCAAAGATTACTGATCACAGATCACCATAACGGATATAATAATAATGAAGAGTTTAAAATATTATGAGGTTTACCAAAATGTGACACAGAGATATGAAGTAAGCACATGCTGTTGCAAATATGGCACAAATAGACTGAGAAATAAATTTTGAGAGATCCCAAATTCCGACTGCAAGCTTCTGTCAGCTCACGCTCAATGCAGGGCTGCCAAAAGCCTTCAATTTGCAAAAGGCACAATACCTGTGAAGAACAATGATATGAAGGGCAATAGGACAAGGTGGGGCTGTACGGGCTATATAGATATACATTTTTTTTTCTTACGGAGTTTCATTCTTGTTGCCCAGGCTGGAGTGCAAATGGTGTGATCTTGGCTCACTGCAACCTCTGCCTCCTGGGTGCAAGTGATTCTCCTGCCTCAGCCTCCCAAGTAGCTGAGATTACAAGCAGATGCCACGACCCCCACCTAATTTTTTTTTTTTTTTTTTTTTTGTATTTTCAGTAGAGGCAGGGTTTCACCATGTTGGCCAGGTTGGTCTCGAACTCCTGACCTCAGGTGATCCACCCACCTCGGCCTCCCAAAGTGCTGGGATTACAGGCCTGAGCCACTGCTCCCAGCCTATATTTTTAAACTAACTTTTATTTTTATTTCAATAGTTTTGGGGGTAGAGGTGTTTTTTGGTTACATGGATAAATTTTTAGTGGTGATTTCTGAGATTTCAGTGCACCCATTACCCAAGCAGTGTATACTGTACTGAATATGTAGTCTTTTATTCCTCACCTCCCTCCCAACCTTCCTACCCAAATTCCAAAAGTCTATTATATCATTCTTATGTTTTTGCATCCTCATAGCCTAGCTCCCACTTGTAAGTGAGAACATACGGTATTTGGTTTTCCATTCCTGAGTTACTTCACTTAGAACGTTGGCCTTCAGCTCCATCCAAGTTGCTGCAAAAGACAATAGTTCATTCCTTTTTATGGCTGAGTAGTATTCCATGGTGTATATATACCACACTTTCTTTATCCACTCAGTTGGTGCACACATAGGTTGGTTTCATATCTTTGCAGTTGTGAATTGTGCTGCTATAAATATGCATATGCTTGTGTCTTTTTCACATAATAATTTCTTTTTCCCTGGGTAGATAGTAATGGCATTGCTGGATCAAATGGTAGTTCTACTTTTAATTCTTTAAGGAATCTCTTTCTGTTTTCCATAGAGGCTGTACTAATTTATATTCCCATCAGCAGTGTATAAATGTTGTTTTACCACATTCACACCAACATCTTTTTTTTAACTTTTTAATTATGGTCATTCTTGCAGGAGTAAGGTGGTATCTCATTGTGGTTTTAATTTGCAGTTCCCTGGTAATTAATGAGGTAGAGCACTTTTTCATATGTTTTTTGGCTGTCTGTATATCTTCTCTTGAGAATTATCTGTTCATATCCTTTGCCTACTTTTTGATAGGATTATTTGGTGTTATCTTGCTGATTTGTTTGAGTTCCTTATAGATTCTAGATATTGGTCCTTTGTCAAATGCATAGATTGCAAATATTTTCTTCCATTCTGTGGGTTGTCTGTTTATTCCCATTCTGTGGGTTGTCTGTTTATTTCTTTTCTGTGCAGAAGTTTTTTAGTTTCGTTAGGTTCCATTTAGTTATTTTTGTTTTTGTTGCTTTTGCTTTGGGGCTCTTATTCATGAACTCTTTGTCTAAGCCAATGTCTAGAAGAGTTTTTCCAATGTTATCTTCTAGAATTGTTATGGTTTCAGGTCTTAGATTTAAGTCTCTGATCTATCTGGAGTTGATTTTCATATAAGGTGAGTGATGAAGATCCAGTTTCATTTTTCGACATGTGGCTTACCAGTTTTCCTAGCGCTATTTATTGGATAGGGTGTTCTTTCCCCGATTTATGTACTGGCTATTTAAATAAAACTTTATCTTGGCTAGACTGGGAAAAGCCAATTCAGATGAATAATATTCTACCTAGCCTTAGGTGAAGTGTCATTTCTAAAAATAAGTAAAATGGGAGTAACAAAATTGACTGCTCCATTCTTCGACTTTTTGCTTTTTTGAGAGATACATTGAATTCTCCTTAAAAGACTTCTGATATCCCAAACTGTGACTGTAAGCTTCCATCAGCCCTGCTACAGTAAATCAGGGCTCTCAAACCTCATTAGGACCCCTAGTCCCTTGATGGTACCTTGTTATTTCTCACCTGGAGCCCTGTGGCTTCTCTACTGCTCTGACTGGTGCAAGAGTGACCTTACGGATTGCAGACAGGACCAGATCTCTCCACTGCTTGAGAATTTTTCAGTGGTTCTCCATGGCCTTTAGGGTAAGGACTGATGGTCTTGATGTGACTTTTAGAGCTGTTATGATTTGACTTCGGGGAACTGGAATCACTCCTCAACATTTAGTCATCATCATGGTTGTGCCCTTCCTCTGAGCTCCCACCAGTGCCGTGCATGCCATAGCCCTTCACACAGCACAGTGACCACCTCTTCCTCTGCTCTCCCCTACACACTCAACACAGGTTTCTCATAGGCAGGGGCTGGGCCTTGTTCACCCCCTGGGTCCGCAGGATCTGACACATCATAGGCACTGGAGAAACGGCAAACCAAGGCATGTGCAAATGAAGGACTGAATGAACAAATGAATATGAGATGCTTGCAAATGTACACTGACTCTATGTTATGTAGCAGTCTCTGCACTAGGTCTTTTATATGCATTATTTTATTTCCTTATTACAACAGCCCTTTCAAGGTGTGCACAAGTTTCACCCCTATTTTACAAATGAGGAAAAAGCTGAGATTTAGAAAATTCAGATTATTTTCTCAGTGCCCCACAACTGGTAAATACTAGAGGTCTGTAAGACTCCAAAGCCAGCATCCCTACAGAGCCCATCAAGATGAGGAGAATGGGGGGATGGTGGGGGGCACAGAGATCATGGTCACCTGCTTCATGCTGCAGAGTGGGACCCATACTCTGTGAAGAAATATGGGCCAGAGCTGTTGAAGGACAAGTCTACAGGAGGAGGATCCTGAAATGCCCCTCCAGCTTAGCCCATCCACCCAGACAGTCCAGATAAAACCCTAATCATTATAGAACCTTAAAAATACCCAAACATACCATTCTGTTTCATTCCTCCATTTTATGTCCTAGCCCTCCACCCTCACCTCACCTGTCCCCCAGTCTTCACCCTCACCAAATTCCTTCTCACTCTCCCAAATCATCCTGGGCTCTTCCTCTCTGAAGCCTTTCTTGGTTCCTGCCACACCTATCACACTCTCCTGCCAGCCCTGGCAATTAATCACCCCCTTCTCTGTGGTTCCTCTGTACTCTGCCCACATGCCTATCCCTGTTTATGTTATTATTTGCTTACATGTTAATCTCCTTTAAAAGATTCTAAACTCCTTGAGAATAGCATCTGACCAGCTCTCCACTCCGCCCTCTCACTACATTAATCTCAAGAATTTATTACAAGAATCTGCCACTCAGGGACTGCTCCAGCCTCCACTGCCTGGATCCCCCAGTTTTTAAACTCTTGCTCTTACCAAGAGCCTCTGCTCCAAGCTTTGAGGTCTGAGGGCCAGGCTGCCTCACCCTCACACCAGGATTTGGTGCTTAAGCCATTTCTTATCTGGATCAGGAGATTATCTTGTTCCTTTTTGTGAAGTGATTATTATAGAACCAAATGCTCAGCAGGCCCTGAGGAAATAATATTAACAACTGTACCATTTACAGTATGTCAGCCGGTATGCTGTTATATACATAATATCACTTTTACTCTGTGCAACCAGAATGCCCTATGAGGTAGATGTTATTGTCCTTTTTTTACAGATGAGGAAACTAAGATTCAGGAAGGTTAATAACTTGTCTAAAATCACACAGCTAGAAAATGGCCACACCAGGATTCAAACCCAGGTCTGTCTCACTCCAAATAGCCTACACACCAGAGCTCCACACTTGGTGGGTATTAGTGGAACTGGGCTAACCTGAAAGCCAGTGCTGGGTCAGGAGACCTTTTCTGTTTTTTGTGTTTTGTTTTTTTTTTGTTTGTTTGTTTTTTGAGACAGAATCTCGCTCCATCGCCAGGCACCAGACTAGAGTGCAGTGGCGCAATCTTGGCTCACTGCAACCTCCACTTCCTGGGTTCAAGCAATTCTCCTGCCTCAGTCTCCTGAGTAGCTGGGATTACAGGCGCACGCCACCACGCCCAGCTAATTTTTTGTATTTTTAGTAGAGATGGGGTTTCACCATGTTGGCCAGGATGGTCTCGATCTCCTGACCTTGTGATCTGCCTGCCTCGGCCTCCCAAAGTGCTGGGATTACAGGCATGAGCCACCGCGCCTGGCCAGGAGACCTTTTCAAGGAAGGAAATGTTAGCATCATATGAGAGGTTTCCTCCAATATCACCAGCACCTTAGAATTTTAAAGGCATAGCGCAGAGACCGCACATGGGCAAACACCCCAACAAATGAAAGTGCTGTGATGAAATAATCCATTCAACTGCTTGAGAATATTTACCAAGCATCAGCCTTGTGCCAAACACAGTTCTAGTCAACTGGGAATGAGATAGACAGTCCCTGTCCTTGAAGAGTTCATAATCTAGTGAAGAACATAAATCGTAAACCACAAATAAGTTTTCTAGATTAATTAAATATTGTGATGAGTACAGCAAAGTTCAAGTTAAACCCAAGGTGAATGGTGTGAGGAGAACCTCGGGACCATACCCAGGAAATGTCTGGGGGAGGTGGCCCAGCAACCTGTTCTTCAGCATGCTTATATTTTACAGGGTGAAATAGAGTGTATAGAAGTCCCACCCCTAGAAACCTCACCCACCATCATCAACAGCAACAACAAAAAACAGGACAACTCCGGGCGGTCCGGAAAGATACTTTGGTTGAGTTCTCTGAGGAAAATTAAGAAGCCATGTCCCTGCCCAGGGAACATCCACTCTTAGGCATTCATTTTTTCCTCCACTGGGAAAGTACCTGATGATGCCTCACCTCCCACAAGCCTGAGGCAAATCTGGTGTCAGAGTCTCAAAAGAGCCAGCCTTCAATCATGGATACAGTGAAAAGAAAAACAGAGGAAATTGGCTTCCCTCCACTCTCTCCTCAAGCTTGTCTGTCTTCTCCTCTCTCCCCAGCCCAGGAGGTGATTCAAGCCCCCAGGGCTCTTTGATCTGTGGATCTTGATCTTGCCAGGGCCACCTCTGAAAGGGGGAGGTGAATATAAACAACCTGAGCACAGTTCTGGTAGCCCACAAAAGAAACATCATGCCTGCCAGCAGGAACAGTCCACCAACAAGGCCACCCTCCTGGAACTGGAGCTGGCTAGAGGGCCCTGGAATAACTCCATAAGTCCTGGAACCCCCAGCACATCTGGATGACCACCTCCCCATGTACAAGCTAGAGGGACAGAGTATCCCAAAGGGAGAAAATGGGACTGGAGACCTTCAAAGGCCTAGGAGAGTTGCTGTCTGGACTCAGTGTAACCTGCCCAGAGGGGCCCACACAGTCCCAGAGCCCAGAGGGAAACCATCTTTGACAGTAGCACTTTAAAGAAAGGACCCTCTGAGGGCTGTGGCTTGGCACAGGGACCCTATTGCCCAGGTCTAAGGACAATACTGGGTTCAGGCATCTAGCTCTCCTCTTGGCTCCAGTGTTTGGGGATTTTGTGGAGGGGAGAGATGAGAGATGTGGGCACGATCTAGCCATTGTGGTCTAGACATAGGGTTTTCCCGTAGCATCTGTTGGGTGACACTTCTGGAACCTTTAGGGTGATACTCTGTGTTTCTCATTCAAAGAGAGAAACCAGAGCAAAGGGCAGGAAAGATCCTGGAGATCCGCACCTGCCTCTTTCTATGACTAAAGGGTCAGGTGTTCATTCACTCCTCCATAGGACAAGGACCCCCTTCACAATCCCCCCTCATACCCTAAATATGCCCTGCTACCCTCCTTGCTCAAACCTTACAACCAGCTGTGTTGTTACTTGGGTACATGACTATGGTCATAACTTCTCCTAAATCCAGTTACCAAAAGTTTTCAAGATGACCAGGAGTGGTGGCATCCCAGCAATTTGGGATGCTGAGACAGGAGGATCACTTGATGCCAGAAGTTGGAGACCTCTTTCTCTTAAAAAAAAAAAAAAAAAAAAAAATGCTTCCAAGACTTCCTATGTGTTCACAGTTCAGAAACAAAGAAGGCAATGGCAGTGGGCTGACAGTTACATGGGTGATCAGTACAAGTCAAATTCCATTGGGTTAGAACTCTCAGAATTCTTTTGTTGAACCTAGAATTTCTTATGTGTATCTAGTACTTTCTTATAATAGGTAGGTCCTCCCTGATCCTTGAAGCTCCTTTTGTATTTGTATGTAACCTTGGTTATAATCACATTCATTTTACTAGTGGAGACACCTCCATCTCCGTTTATCATTAGTGAGCAGAGAAAAAGTCTTAACGACAAAGTGAGTTCTCTTGTTTGAGGCCTACAGGTTTCAGCGTGATGTCTGTGTGGAGGCATCTGGCAAATCAGGGTGCTGATTTGGTTGGTTAAGACCAATCCAAACTCTAGATCACCCCTTCTTTGACGGTCAAAGAGCCCTCTTCTTTCTCCCACCCTTCCATGGTTCTTTTACTAATGGCTCAACAAGGCCGTCCTTAGTATACCTCAGAGACCTAGGCTGGCAAATGCAGAGGAGCTGGACAGGGCACCCAGGAAGGAGTTTATAGACTCCCAAACCTGTTTTCTGGGAAGGTGCCAGGGTGCTCCCAAGCACTTTTTTAAAAATCCCACCCTGAGGAGCAGAGCTCTTTGGGAAACGTTTTAAAATTGTATCAATGATGCTGATTAACTGCAGCAAATTTCTGAGTGTGGGTAGCTGCAAGAAGTGAATTCCTGTTAGAAATGAGGTCTCTGGTTCCAGGTGGGAGCTGCTTTAGCTAAGACTTTCCTGAGACATGGATTCCCAGAAGCAGTGCTTCTGACGATCAAAGCATGCATCCATACTACAGAGAAGAGCTTTATAGGTAGGGCTTCAGATCCCAGGTTTGGGCACGTACACATGTAGTGTGGATTTTGGAGCATGGCCAAGGCTCCTTGCTCTGGCCTGATCCCTGATGCCTGAATTCCACTGTCAGAACTTCCTAATTTTGGCTTAAGACTAACCCTGTAAAAATGCAAATATCTCATGGCATTGGTCTCACTGGTTGCAGCTGCCTTCAATGGATGAGTTTATTGGGTGCTTTCCCATGAATAGGTATAGACTGGAAGGAGGAACAGAGGGAGCATGAGGCACTTGGTCTTCAGGAGGAGGTACCAGCAAGATTCTGCTACAAGTCAAATGGAACCCAAGCAACTACTTAGTTTAGAAGTTCCAACTTATAGCCCACAGGCCAACTCTAGCCTATTTTGTTGGTCTAAAGTAGTATCTAATAAAAAACCTGAATTGGAGGTCTTTAATAAGGCTATGATCCCTCCAGTTCATCACAGACCCCAGCAGTCCACAGTGTCTCACATCAGTCTGCTTCATTTGTTCAGGGCACAGGCCTGCAGGTATGTGAGTTTTTGACCCCTGCATTCTAGTCCAGTTTTGCATTCATGCAAAAGCCTTTCAACAACAATATGTGTTCTTTATTTATTCATACATTCATTCAAAACATATGTGCCAAGCACACAGTACAGGCAGGCTCATAAATGCATAGAATTTTAGAGTAGGAAGAGAGCTTGAAGATGTTCTAGTCTGACTGCTTCCTTTCCCAGGTGATGTAACTGAGGTCTAGAGAGCTGCCTGATTTGCTCACCACAAAGCTGCTCCAAGGCAGAACTGCATTTCATGAGGAGCCAGGTGGCCAGATTTGACTGTCTCAGGAGGCTGCCCAGCATTTCACAGAAATCCAATTACCAAAGACTGACCACAGCACTCTCCTAATGAAACAGTTTAATGATTCTGAAAGTGTAGTCCAGGGGCTCCTGGGGTCCCCAAGATCCTTTCAGGGGATCTGCGAAGTCAAAACTGTTTCATGACCCAACGCAGGGGTTCACACCTGTAATCCCAACACTGCGAGGCTGAGAAGGCAGGAGGATCGCTTGAACTCAAGAGCTCAAGATCAGCCTGGGCAACATAGCAAGACACAGTCTCTACAAAAAAAAAAAAACTAGCTGAGCGTGGTGGCCTGTAGTCCCAGCTACTTGGTAGGCTGAGATGGGAGGATTGCTTGAGCCCAGGAGGTTGAGGCTGCAGTGAGTCAAGATCACACCAACACATTCCAGCCTGGCTGACAAAACAAGACCCTGTACCCCCCAGAAAAAGTTTCATAACAATAGAAAGCTATGGTTTGCTTCTTTTGTTACTCTCATTCTCTCACAAATGTACACCGAAGTTTTCCAGAGGCACACGACACATGACATCACAAAAAGCTGAAGACAGAAGTGGATCTGAGAGTATTAACCCTGCCGTAGGACAGGTTTGCACCGTTGTATTGCTGTGCCGGCCTTTACACTAAATTTTTTTGGAAAACATATTTTAATTTAAAAATGTCAGTTATGTTAACATTTAATGGGTTTTATGTAAACATTTATTATTCTTTTAAAATGAATTAATGAGTATTTTTAAACTTCTCAATTTTAACTTCTAATATGGTAAGTATCAATAGCTGTATATAAAATTCTTTGGTGTCTCCAGTAACTTTTAAGAGTATAAAGAGGTCCTGAGTTCAAACGCTTGAGAACTGATAATTTAATAAACCAAGCAAAGGTAAACTGTATTACTTGAAATTTTCCAGCAAGCATATCGTCATATATAAGTTATGTAATTAAAAAGAAAAAAGTGAATGGGCACCATTTTTGCTGCTTAGAAAAAATCAGAAAGTGGGGCCTTGAGATGTGGCACTGTGACTCCTTCACATTGCATCAAGGATTGGTCTGACCTGAGTTGTTCCACCACCAAAGACTGGCATGAGTAACTCTAGCTCTGGGGTTATCAAAGAGTGACACTGGGACTCATGTTACCTAAATTAGTATCTCAGTCCCCAAATCTGCTCCTCCTGTGTCCATCTTAGTGATGGGTACCACTGCCAGGAGCCTAGGCTGGAAACCTAGCTTCCTCTTACATGCCCTCCCCTTAGTTTCTGCCACATTCACCGTTACCAGCTCCTTTGACAGCTCTAGCTCCTTTCCTCTTTACTGCAACAGCCACTGATCAAGATAGCCATTATCTCATGTGTGGATATGGCCCCCATGTCTTCACTGGTCTCACGGCCCCTCCAGTCCTCTCCATCATGGCTCTATGCTGTTCCTGAGCAATCTTTCTCTTACACAAATCTGGTCATGATCCACCTGTCTCAACCTTCTTTGTGCCATAAATGACCCTTCCTAATCCAGCCCCTGAGGAACTATCCAGCCTCACACCTCTCCTACTTTATCCTCCACCACAAAGAGCTCTTTGTACATTTCCAAACCCGCCATGCACAAAGGGGCTTAGGGGCTTTTCAACATGGGGGTTGAAGTTCCCCCAGCCTGGAATGCACTTCCTTCCACTTCTCTACCTGATAAACTCCATATTTTGTCTCAAAACAAAAACTTTCTTCCTCTGAAGGAAACCACAGCTCCTAGAAAGGCCAGGTACAGAGTTAAGCACACAATAAATATTTTTTAAGTAAATAAATGAATCCCTTATTTGAACAAAAGCATCATTCTGTGGTGTCTGTTAAATGCCCCCACCTTATGAGTCTACCATAATGAACTTAACGGATAATCACCATCCCAAAGGACCAATGGTTTAGTACGCTCTGTAGGGTAGAGACAAGGACTAGGATGAATGCTTGCTGAGCTCAGTTCTTGACCTAGAAGTTATTTCTATCCTACTATATCTCTAATATCAACTGTTTGCTTATCTTTTTATTTTTCCTAAAAATGAAACTATAGGGCAGGTTTGACATAATTAGTGGTTCTAATAAATTTGTATTTGGTTCATTGTTTCTTTCATTTTAAGATTAACAATACAATACTTATAAAGCTTTTATCTGGTATAAATAATACATGCATATTATTCTCATCACTTCCTCATGAAAAATAGTACTTCTTTATAACACTAATTCTGGTAACTTCTTTGTGGTGTCAATATAAAAACAGAATAGGTTGTCCATAGAGTCTTTGCCTGATTAAAATGGACTGTGATTCTTTTTTGTATTAATGGAGGAAACTTTACAGAAAGAAGAAAATATATTGAAATAAACCATGTCAAGCACCTAAATCAGAATGTGTCTCATGGTAGTGAACAATAAATGCTGTCCTTTCTCCCCCTCTACCATTAAAACCAAATTAAACAAGACTAAGCCTAGAGCTTTCAGCATGGCAGGTAAGTCACTACAGATTTGATCCTGCCCGCATCTGAAATCTGCAGCTCTCTCTGTGAAACTTGACATTGCAGCAACATAATCTGCCAGTAGTTCTTGGATACATGGTATTATGCTGTTTCTCATTTCTTTGTCTTTATTCATCTGATTCCTCTGCTGGGAATGCTCTTGGCTCATCTAACTCCTTTGTGTCCTGCCTGACTCAGAGCAGGTGTCACCGTCTCTGGAAACACCTCCAGTTCTTTCCATCTTGAGTTCAGCTGCTCCACCTTAAAGCTCCCACAGGACCTTAGGCTTACATCTATCATAGATACTTGACCCTGCACAGAACCTGACCTTGCATATCTTAGTTTCCTCATCTGTAAAATGGAATAATAATAGTTTCAACTACAAAAGGTTATCAGGATAATTACTCAAGATATCTGTAAAGTGCTTATGATGGTGTTTGTTATATATTAATCACCCCCTACATTTCTAGCTCTTATCTTTATTTTGGTAGCACTTACCACATTGAAAATACCTGTGCTCTTATCACAGTATATGACTATATCATTTTTCTTTTTCTAAGCAACTTCTAGATCTCCTAGTTACTAGCAAGAGCTCTGTAAACTAATGCTTTATATCATTCAGAAGTCTATTATCTATTAACATTCATACGTAGATTTATATCATAGTATTCAGCAGAGAACACTATTCCATGTTTTGATTTTACTTTACATTAACTATACTTGTTATTTTTAGCAGCTATATACATGTTTATTTATTTTTTTCTTTATATTTTTACAACTTATTTTATTGTAAACATATTTGGCATTAATAAATAAATGTTTCCTTTGGGAGGCTGAGGAGGGTGGATCATTCGAGGTCAGGACTTCAAGACAAGCCTGGCCAACGTGGTGAAACCCCATCTCTAATAAAAAATACAAAAAATTAGCCGGGCATGGTGTCACATGCCTGTAGTTCCAGCTACTCAGGAGGTAGAGGCAGGAGAATTACTTGAACCTGGGAGATGGAGGTTGCAGTGACCCAAGATTACACCACTGCACTCCAGCCTGGGCTACAGAGTGAGACTCTGTCTCAAATATATGCATACATACATACATAAAATGTTTCCTTACAGCAGCAGGAATAGTTTGGTCAAAACATATAAACACCTTGAAAGAGACCATTACACTGACCTCCAAAAAGACTGGGCCAATACACAATTTCTCATGAACCCATTTCTTCCCAGACTTGTCACCATTGGATGTTATCACTATTTGGTTACTTTAATGGAGATATAATGGTACTTCTGAGCAGTTTTTATTTGCCTTTTTAAATTAGTAGCAAGGATGGACATTTTATCATGTAATGACGTACTTTGTTTTTTTTCCATCAGCAACAAGAGCCTATTCATTTGTACTACATTGAAAGTGGAACCCAAATATTAACATTATATATTTCCATCAAGCCTTTACACTTCTTTAGATATAAATTTCCCCAGTCTTTACCTTTTCTCTTTATTATGTATCTTATAGCATTTTCTACTCCCATTGACTTCTGTACATGAATGGTACCCTTAGAGTCATGCAATACAGAGACCCAGACATTCAAGTTGCCATATGATGGCCATCAGTAGTATCTAATTATGCTAATTTATGTATTTCAAGCTTATTTTTGAGAAATTGTTTTTAAACACTTTATTTCTTGACTCATCATGAATCTATTCTAGTGTACAGCTCCAAGTTTATTACCTTCCCCAGGGATATCCAATTTCTTCAAAATGCTGATTGAATACTGATTCTTTTCCCTATTGTGATGCTGTTTCTAGAATGTTATAAAGTTCTTACACAATTTGGAATTTCCATAACTTCTGTTCTGGTGCATTGACAAATCTTTTTAATTCCAATTAATATGATTTTTGACCACAGTTACTTTGCATCATGCTTTACAGTCTGTTTCAGTGAGAGGGGCATTACTACTAATCTAAAATCGTTTTAGTTTTGATGTTTATTTCTCCCATTTCATCCTTCGAGTGTGAAGAAGTAAGAACTTCGAGTGTGAAGAAGTAAGTAAGTAAGAGCTGGAGGAATTAGGGAACCTTATGTTCCTTCCCATCCAAATTAGGAATGCTGTGATGGTATGGAGCAGACATCAGAAGCTGGCTGCCTGATCTGGCTTACAGTCTTGTTTTGGTTGTCCTACACAGCTGCTTTTACTATGGTGTGCTTTGACTTTGAAAATGTCTTTGGGTAAAACAGGCCTGCTGCAGATTTCTACAATCCCCACCAATTTGTATGATCTTACATTTGGCCTGCTTATCTCAATTTGGTTACCTGCCTGATACCTGGATTTATTTGAGCCTCCAACCCCTGGCATAGTGTGTCTTAATGCGTCTTTAGTTGTAAAATTGGAATAATATTGTATCTCATCAGTTGTTGAAAGGATTATATGAGCTAACCCAGAACCATTGCCCACTAGGAGAAATGTTTTACTTCAACAAATTTCTTATCTTTCTCTACTCACTCCTACAGAACAATAATAACTTGGAGAACAAAGTGGCCTGATCATGGTGATATTTTCACTCTCACCCCATTGCACAGTGTCTGGTACATAGCAGGGACTCACTAAATATTGGCAAAAGTCTGTTGAAATAACTATTGCCAGTAGCATTATCTCTGCTTTCAAAAACATTTTTTGTAGAAAATAGAATGTTAAGAATATGGATATATGCCCTAAGCAAAAAAAAAAAAGCTGGAGGTATCACGCTACCTGACTTCAAACTATACTACAAGGGTACAGTAACCAAAACAGCATGGTACTGGTACCAAAATAGAGCTATAAACCAATGGAATGGAACAGAGGCCTCAGAAATAATGCCACACATCTATAACCATCTGATCTTTCACAAACCTGACAAAAACAAGCAATGGGTAAAGGATTCCCTATTTAATAAATGGTGTTGGGAAAACTGGCTAGCCATATGCAGAAAGCTGAAACTGGATCCCTTCCTTATATCTTATACAAAAAATTACTTCAGATGGATTAAAGATTTAAACATAAGACCTAACACCATCAAAACCCTAGAAGAAAACCTAGGCAATGCCATTCAGGACATAGGCATGGGAAAGGACTTCTTGACAAAAATACCAACAGCAATGGCAACAAAAGCCAAAATAGACAAATGGGATTTAATTAAACGAAAGAGCTTCTGCAAAGCAAAAGAAACTATCATTAGAGTGAACCAGCAACCAACAGAATGGGAAAAATTTTTGCAATCTACCCACCTGACAAAGGGCTAATATTCAGAATCTACAAAGAACTTAAATAAATTTACAAGAAAAAAACAAACAACCCCATCAAAAAGTGGGTGAAGGATATGAACAGACACTTCTCAAGACATTTATGCACCCAACAAACATATTCTTAAAAATCATTATCATGGGTCATTAGAGAAAGGCAAATCAAAACCACATTGAGATACCATCTCATGCCAGTTAGAATGGTGATGATTAAAAATTCTGGAGACAACAAATGCTGGAGAGGATGTGGAGAAATAGAAAAACTTTTACACTATTGGTGGGAGTGTAAATTAGTTCAACCATTGTGGAAGACAGTGTGGCAATGCCTCAAGAATCTAGAAATAGAAATACCATTTGACCCAGCAATCCCATTACTGGATGTATACCCAAAGGATTATAAATCATTCTATTATAAAGACACATGCACACGTATGACTATTGTGGCACTCTTGACAAAAGCAAAGATCTGGAACCAAACCCAAATGCCCATCAATGATAGACTGGATAAAGAAAATGTGGCACATATCCACCACAATACTATGCAGCCATAAAAAAAGGATGAGTTCATGTGCTTTGCAGAGACATGGATGAAGCTGGAAACCATCATTCTCAGCAAACTCACACAGGAACAGAAAACCAAACACTGCATGTTCTCACTCATAAGTGCGTGTTGAATAATGAGAACACATGGACACAGGGAGGGGAATATCACACACTGGGGCCTGTTGGGAGATGGGGGCTAGGGGAGGGATATCAGGGAGTAGGGGAATAGGAGAGGTATAGCATTAGGAGAAATACCTAATGTAGGTGACAGGGTGATGGATGCAACAAACCACCATGGCACATGTATACCTACCTATGCAACAAACCTGCACATTCTGCACATGTACTCCAGAACACACAAAAAAGCAAAACAACAAAAAAAGAAGATGGATACATGCATGTCAAGTGCCCAGGGGCCAAGCTGTACATATAAGGACCTCAAGTCACACTTTAAAAGGGCCCACATTCCAGGTCACCATACCCTAAAAACCTGCCCAGATTCCTGTGACCAGTTCCTTGTCATTGGTCAAGAGTCTGTTATAGAATCTACTGAATTGCTAGCCACAACAGTACTCATGATAAAATGGTTTCTGCTTTAACTTCGCCTTAGTAAACAAACACACTAATTAAATAATGCCTGCTCACCCTATATTCACCTATATTTAGTCCTCCTGGCTCCGGTAGCCATGTCTCCCTGTTCAGATAGATAGAAGAACTCATTGTCAGATGAGGATCTAAGTTGTAAGAATGCTTTGCTTTCTAAATTATAAGTAGAGCCAGGTCACTAGAATTATCAAGAAATATTAAGCTAAGTTCTATCCATCTATATCTATTTTAAATGATGCCCAAGAAGCCAGGATTTACCTCATAACCTGAGGCAATGCTGCTAAAATGTTTTAGGTCAAATAAATAATACATATATAGAGAAGTCTTTCTTAATGAAGAAAACATTTTTAAGATTTAGAATATACCAACTTGAATTAACCTATTATTAGCAATCCTATTAAATGAAGCATTATAAAAAAACTGTCAATAGACATTAGACAAAAATAAGAAAGTCCATTATGGTGACCTACAGACCCAGCATCATGATTAGTGATGATGAAGCAAGTTATGACCTACATTTATATTGTATACCTCATCATTATACTGAGGATTTGTAAAAGGCGTTTACTCCTCATGGACTAATTGTGAACAGGACCAAATGGCTTGCTTGAGATGTGATGAAGGAGATGGGGGCCTCTCATTGTAGCCTTCTGTTTGCTCAAGGCAGGCTGTAAATTCTTTGCTGACCTACTAGATTACATCAAAGTACCTGAATAGAAATAGTGATAGAGCCATTCATATGATAGAGCCAATAAAGACTGAAGAGCTACTGTAATGACCAGTCAACAGGGGACATAAAGGTAATTAGTGGCAATGATCTCTCAACTTTAACTAGAAAGAATGTCTTGATTTTTGAAGATATAATTGATATTGGCAAAACAATGAAGACCTTGCCTTCTGGGTCAAGTATTATAATCTAAAAATGGTCAAGACTTGCAAGCTTGCTAGTGAAAAAGGACCCCTCAGAGGGTTAGAAATAGGCCAGACTTGGTTGGATTTGAATTCCAGACAGACTCGTTGCAGAATATGCCCTTTACTATTGTCAACCAAAATTAAGGCTGTTGAGGCGGAGATCATTTGATTAAGGTTTGTTGGAAGCCAAATGTGAGAATCGACCCAGGAAGACACACCAAAAAACTTGGGCATATTCCAAAGTCTGTTCACAAGTTAGAATGTGAGAATCGACCCAGGAAGACACACCAAAAAACTTGGGCATATTCCAAAGTCTGTTCACAAGTTAGAATGCTTTTATAAGAAAGTTTAGAAGACGGGAGGGGGACTCCTCATATTACAATTGTGCTTTTTTATTGGAGGATAAAACATAGAGGTTTCAATCATTGGCTACATGTTACAACATAAAGGCAAAAATGTTCTATATGTAAGTCAATCAATAAAACTTCATGATTTTGAAACAAATAAGTATCCTCTTAGTGTCAGTAGTCCTGTATATATTAATCAATATATTGTCAGTTTGAGGAACTCATGACAAGATTTGAGCGACTCACAATAAGACTTTCTTACTTAGGGATAGGATGTAACCTATGAAGAATTAGACCTTCCCCAGGCAGTTAACTTGTGATCTGTAGGTTATCATTTCCCCCTTTTGATCAAAAATCTTCCCATGAAAACATGGAAGATTAGTCTGTTTAGATTAGACATTCTTTATCCCCTCGGTGCTGAAAAGGCTCATTTCCAGGAAGTCATGTCTGTCAGTGGGGAAGAGAACTTATTATAGGGGGACCAGATTGTTAGCAACATGTGGTAGGTCATATGAGAAAAACATGTTGTTTTTCTGAATAGTGAATCATGTCCAGTTACTGGGTGATATGGTTAGGTTCCTGTCCTCACCCAAATCTCATCTCAAATTGCAGTCCTTAGGCATCAAGGAACAGACCTGATGGAAGGTAATTCAATCATGAGGGTTGTTTCCCCCCATGCTGTTCTTGTGATACTGAGTGAACTCCCACAGACAGGATGGTTTTATAAGGGGGTCTTCCCACTTTGCTTTGGTCACACGCTCTCTCACACCTGCTGCATGTAAGATACACCTGTTTTCCCTTCTGCCATGATTGTAAGTTTTATGAGGCCTCCCCAGCCAAGCAGAACTATGAATCATTAAACCTCCTTTGTTTATAAATTATCCAGTCTTGGGTGATATATTTATAGCAATGGGAAAATTGACTGGGTGGCCATTATTTTGGCCTTAGCCACTGAAGAAAAGTTTTAAAATTCTGTTGCAGTTAGGTTAAGAGAAAGGTAAACATGAATTTTGTTTACAAATGCATACTTCACCCAATTGTTGTAAGTTATAAATAAGGGAGAAGAATTGTTTTACTTTTGAAAACAGAATATAAAAATAATTAGCATGTTTGCAACAACAAATAAAAATCATTTTAGTTCTCCATTAATTCAGTCCTATGTAATTTTTGCTCTGTTTAATGCTGTGCTGTTAATCTTTTGGTTTTTTGTGGGGTTTTTTTGGCAGTTTCACTCTGCTGCCCAGGTGCTTCTCACATTGCTAGTCTTTGGTGCCTCAACTTCTCTAATTTGTTCCTCATCTTGCCATACCTCTGTGAGTAGTTCATTAAAATCTCTGCATGCAAAATCTTTTCATTATTTCACCCATTGCAGTAAACCTGCTCCAGTATCTCTGATAGATGGCCATTTGGCCCTTGCTTAAACATTTGACCAATCCAGCACAATAGGAGTCTCTTTCCTTATTCTCCCATCTGCAAAATGGAGTGGGGAGTAATGAGGGGACTTCTCTTTTTGTCTTTTTCCCCACTTTACACAATTTTTATGTTATTGTCTACAGTTCTACCTACATGCCTCTCATCTAGCCATAGTCTGCTCAGAGGAGGAATATATGCTTTTTTAAATCCTCTTGGTAATTTTTTTAAATTGTGATAATAACACAACACGATATCTACTCTCTTAAGTTTGTAAGCACAAAATGCAGTACTATTAACTATAGACACAATGTTGTAGAGCAGATCTCCAGAACTTATTCAATCATCTTGTCAGTTTGAAACCTTACGCCTGCTGAACAGCAACTTCCCACTTCTCCTTGCCCCTAGCCCCTGCCAACCATCATTCTACTCTGTGCCTACGTGTCTATTTTGATACCTTATGTAAGGGGCTTATGCAGTATTTGTCCTTCTGAGGCTGGCTTATTTTATTTCATATAATGTCCTCCAGCATTCAGTTTAGAGTTTTCTTACAGTGGCCGTGCATAGATTTTTATATTCCCAGGTAAATATTTTCATATAACGAAAGTTATTTCCTGTGATGAAAATTATTTGTTGGTAAATTACTATAATTTAGTGTTTGTGAAAATAGAATCCATGAAAGTAAATAGTATTAAAATATTATTAAAGTTCTCTTGAGAAGAGATTTCTTTTTTGCCAGATTAAATGACATCAAAGATTCTTATTAAGAGTATCTTATTGGTATCAGAATAGACATATTCATAGAGACAGAAAGTAGAACAGCTGTTACTAGAGGATACAGATGGAGAGAGTGAGGAATTATTTTTAATGAGCACAGGGTTTCTATTTGGGATGATAATAAAACATTCTGGAAATGGATAGTGGTGATTGTTGCACAACACTGAATATATTTAATGCCACTGAATTCTGAATTGTACACTGAAAGATGGTTAAAATGGTAAATTTTTATGTTATGAACATTTTATCAAAATAAAAATTTTAATGGAAAACTATTCAATTACATTTGAAATTCAAATAAGCAACAAATAATTTTAGTATAAATATGTCCCATGCAATATTTGGGACATATACTAAAAAAGTATTTGTTTTTTCTGAAATTAACATGTAACTGAGTATCCTGTATATTATTTGACAACCCTGACAAGAGATGCCCAGAGTCTCAACCTAGGAAGGGATGAAAAAAAAATAAAACAGGATTCCAGATACATTTTAGGATTAGAATAGATAGGACTTGGTATCTAGAATGAGCACATGCAGAAGAGGGAAGAAATAAGAACAGCACTGAGACTTCTGTTTCACAACAGGTGCCATTGATGGAGACAAAGAGCAACCATGACCATACAGTCCATTCATTTATTTGACTAATCTGTATGCTTTGCCTGGTCTTGTTGGGACTGACAAGAACTCGGTGAATAAGTAAGGAACTTACAGTGCAGTGGGAATGATGAACAAGTGAGAAGACAGCTGCAACAAGTACAACAAGCTCCATGATGGGGGGAGAGCCTACTGCCAGGGGCATATAGGAGAGGATCACGCAGAAGGGATCAGATGGTGGCTGCCTGGAATCTGGAATGGGGGAAGAGCATTATCAGAGGAGCTCTTGGATGAGAACCAAGGACAGTCTTGGCCTCCTTGACAGTCACCAGGGACGGCCCTGGAGACCATGGGGAATTTTGCTTTATCATTGCCTTCCAAAGAGCAGTGCCCTTCTATAGAAGGGCTTCACCACTTCTAACCACAGAAGTACCTGTTGTCAGCAAATTCAGATACAATTTTGCAAACGGGGGATGATTACTATGACCTTCCTGGTACAATGATTTTAATGATTTTTTATAAAGGAAATAAAATGTATCATTCGGGCTCTTCCCAACCAACCACAGGTTTCCCAGTGCCCAACACGCAGCAGTTAACTGAGCCAGGTCTGGGAAATGTGAAGCTTCTAAATCAGGTTAATGTCTGACTTGGCTTCGGTGCTCGCCAAACTGGCCCCTGCTGTTGCCTCATATACCGTGTACATCTACAAATTATCACTTCATTAGACATATTGTAGCACCACTAAAATTATGTACACAAAACGCTCCATTAAACAACTTGGGTTTGGGAGGAATGAGTCACAAAGATTAAAGAAAGGCCATTTCTAAAATCCTGAATTCCCTAAGGCGGCTCAGCAGGGAAATAAATTGCCCTGTTAGTGAGGTGAATTCTTTGTAACTTTCTGAACCTAGAGACACAGCTTCTCATCTCCTTCTGGGTCTTTCCACTGGAGAGGTTGGGTAGATTTCTTGCCAAGTTTGGTGAAGATTTAGTAGTGTCTGGGTGATAAGTCAGCCAAGGTCCTAGGGTGGGGCGAGGTAACCTAAATATACGCTAGACTTTGATTTCAATCCAAGTGAGTGTAGCCTTCCTTTATTATTGTGTGGGCAGGGGAGGCATGGAGACAGAGCAAGAGAACAAAAGGGCTGCAGACCGATTTTTAGGGCTGTGAGAAACTCTGTATGCTACTATAATGGTGGATACATTATATATTTGTCAAAATCCTTACAATATACAACACAAAGAATGAATTCTAATGTAAACTATGGACTTTAAGTAATAACAATGCATCAATATTGACTTATCACTTGGAACAAATGTACGACACTAATGCAAGATGTTGATAATAGGAGAAGCTGAGTAGAGGGTGAAGGAGGATATGGGAACCCTCTATTCTTTCTTCTCAATTTTTCTGTGAACCTAAAACTTCTCCAAAAATAATGTCTATTAACTTAAGGGAGATAGGGGGCTGCAGAGTCCTCCCAGCGTAGGAGTGGCATGGAGGAAGGACAGGCAAGAATTGGACAAATTCATAAATGAATAAGGCTGAAGCAAGCAGGACTGTGAGGTCTATAAGCAGGATAGGAACTGTTTTATTAATTCCTAAGTATGTAGGACATCATAATACATTTGCTGGGTAAATGAATGTTTTAATGAATGAATGAAGCTGATCTCATTATATTTTAAGGCAGTTATCAGCAGGCAAATGAATTAGAAACATAAAGGAATCTTTCTTGAAATATATAAGCCCATTAATCCTCCTGCTCCAGCCCAAAAGATTTAGAATATGCCCATGGGTGTGCACGCGCACACGTGTGCACACACACACACCTTACACACACAGCTGCCTTTCCCCCAACCCCATCCCTTGAATTGACAGCTACAATTTTTAGAGCTCTTTCTTATCTTTCATGTACACAGCCATAGGATAAATGTATTATTGCCCCTTGTCACCTGCAGGACACCCAGGCTAAGAAAGAATTCTGTCTTTGCCAAATTAATCTTGCATGTAACAAAGTACTGCACACAGGCAGAGAATGTGGCCGCCTTGCAGCACAACAATGGAATTATTTGCTTGTTTGCCCACTGTTTCTCTCTACTTGCACAGAAGCCTTCCTTAAAGTGCTTACTGGACTTCATGAAGGGTTCCAGAAGGCTTCTAATAAAACACCTGTGTTCTTATTCAAACCTTCTTTTATGCTGCCTACACAGCACCTAAGGGTGATTGCATTCATCTGGTTAATTCTGGTTGGTACCTTTCTCCCCTGCAAAGAATGGAGAGAATGAGAGGCCATCCTGGATTATAAAAAGAAGCCGAGGAGACTAGCAGTGGAAGAGTGATCAGAGGTCCATGCCCTGGCAACTCAGCTTAGAAGGGTACTGAAGGCCTGGGGTGAGCTTTAGATTCAGGGAATCACAAGAGAGTTGGCTTCTAGGTTGAGTTTAAAGATAAGTAGGACTTTGCATGCAGGCAGAGAAGGCAGGAAGAAATTAAAATCAGAATTATAGACAGTTTTAGAGATGGCAAAGAATTGGTTCATTGTCCACAGTCCAAATCTGGCAGCAAGAAATAGGCAGTTTGAAGTTACTTAAGCAAATAGAGCGCAGAGCTACACTAGGTTTATGCAAAGGATTGGCCTCAGAGCAGCGCAGTTGCCTGGTGAGTTTCATCTCTGGACAGTTTGGGAATTTCTGGCCTAGGTCCCCCTCTGGCTAGATGAACTTGGCCAGCCTCTCCTGCCTCCTTCTCTTCTTTATTTTTCTGTTGTCTCTTTTTCTCTTCTCCTTTCTTGCATCTTTCTGTTATAACAAATACCAAGAGCATGTTCCAGTTGTCCAATTTCTTAGCTTGTTAAAGAGATAAAGCAGGCAGGCACAGTGGCTCATGCCTATAATTCCAGCACTTTTGGGAGGCTGAGGCATGAAAATTGCTTGAGAGCAGAAGTTGGAGACCAGCCTGAGAAAATGGTGAGACCATTCTCCACAAAAAAATTTAAAACTAGCCATTCCAGCTGCTACTTGTGAGTCTGCGGTGGGAGGATCACTTGAGCCTGGGAAGTCGAGGATGCAGTGAGTGCCACCATACTCCAGCCTGGGTAACAAAGCAAGATCCTGTCTCAGAGAGAGAGAGAGAGAGAGAGAGAGAGAGAGAGTGAGAGAGAGAGAGAGAGAGAGAGAGAGAGCAGGATAAGCTTACACCATGGGAACTCAGACAAAATTTCCCTAAACCAGAAAATAGCACAGTGTGTCTCACATAAAGCCTGTGATACCAGTTGAGCAAAGCCTTAACTTCATGAATTACACTAGTGCTTTTCAACTTTAACATGCATGCAAATCACATAGGGATCTTGTTAAATTGCAGGTTCTGATTCAGGGAAGCTGGACTGGAGCCTGAAGTTCTGCCTTTCTAGCAAGCTTCCAGGTGTTGCTAATTGATGGAATTCACTCTGAGTAGCAAAGCATATACCACGTCAATGCATGGGGGTGGGGGAGGTATTTCTTACACTTGTTGGTGCAGTATATGAAAGGATATTCTAGATATTATAAATCAAGTAGCAATTTCTAGACCTCAAGAGGTATGTTTTGGTCTGACTTATCGGTTCAGGACATACGTATATATACTTATCCCTACCCCCAGAGAGTAGGTATCACTCTGTACTAGATTTCAATAAATGTATTTCAATTGTTGTACGTATGAACAAAGCAAGATGAGAATGGCAAACAGGAGGGATAAGGAGTAGAGAGCAATCTACGTACACAGGCCAACTCAACCACATATTCAGACAGTATTCTTATCATCCCAGTGCAGTAAATATAAACTCCCTGTCCCTGGTGCCTAACCTGTCTCCTTCTTCTCCTGGATCCCCAGCAAGATTACATGTATCAGCCTCCCTTAAAGTTCTGCCCAACAGAATCTGAACAGAAGCATTATCACCACTTCCAGGATTGGCCTATAAAACCCTCCCTGGTGAGATTGTTACGCTCTCCTCTGTTATCAGAGCAAGAGAGTTCCAAGGCCCTAAAGAAAGGCAGAGTCACAAGGAGAAGGATCATGGGCCCTGAACCACGTAGAAGGCTGCCCAATGAACACAAAAAACAAATCTGTATTGTACTAAGCCCTTGACACTTGGGTACTTAAGTGTATATTAGTCAGGTCTAACTAATCAGGGAAGAGAAGCAACTTTAAGTATTTCGGCAGAGGAATTTAATACAAGGAATTGGTTATAAAAAGATGAAAGAGCTTGGAAGCCAACCATGAGATGGTTGAGGCAATTCTGTAATTAGGAACAGAATACTGTTCCCTCTCTAAGTCCTGATGGACAACAGGAGAAGATGGTGTTGTCAGAACTCAAACACTGGCATGACCTGGCTGGAGCTACAACCATAGTGGGAGCTGCCAGTCAGAGTCAGGATCACAAAATAAGAGGCAATCTTGCAGAAGCTGGGGCCCAGAGGAGACAGCCACTGCCAGAAGTGCCACCCAAAGCTAATCAGGAAAGGCAGAAATATCTTGGCCAATGCATCCTACTGGGCTTGCCACTCAGAAGCCAGTTGACAAGGGATTTAGGGAAATGTAGTTCTCCATTATAAGTACAAGGGCAGAGGAAGGTAAAAGTATGGTAAAGTGAACAGAGAATTCTTCTCTACAACAGAGATCACCACAACAGTGTTATTATTCTTATAATAATATATGTAGCATGCTTACAATTGGCCCTCTGGATTGACTCCCGGCTCTATGGTGCCGCAAAGATTGTTCAACTTTTGCGTGACAATTTCTTCAGTGTACCTTTGTGTTTGTCCAGTTACCCTCCTGAGCCAATGGAAACAAACTTGTGATTCCATCCTCATACACCCTAAAACCTTTAGCATACAGGCAAAAATAGCAACTGGCCACAAGAGATGCAAAGAATGGTTTATCCTAAGCTTTACTACCTGACAAATATGTTAGCCTCAGCAAGTTATTTAAATAACAGTCAACCCACCAGTAGAATGGGAATTGACAAATACTCTCATATTATTGTGAGAAGAAAATTATATTAAATTATGTAAAGAGCCTAACGCAGATGCCATGCACAATATATGATTATTTTTATTCACTCATTCACATATACATGCATGTACTTTATTATTTATTAATAGAAATAATAAACTACTATGTCTGGTTCTCTGCTGATTAGAAGTGCCTAGATTTTTTTAAAGTCTTCAACCAGGTGCAGTAGCTCACACCTGTAATCCCATCATTTTGGGAGGCTGAGGTGGGAAGATTTCTTCAGTCCAGGAGTTAGAGGTAGCTTGGGCAACACAGCGAGACCCTGTCTCTAGGAAACAAAACAAACAAACAAAAAAAAAGCTTTCTATGTTCATCTCAGAAACTAATTCTAATATTTGTGCTTAACTCTAGGGTAGATATTGCAAGTAAATCATGAACAAAAGACAAAATCTCACCCTCCTGAAGCTTATATTTTAGTGAATGTTAATACAACTTATGGTCACATAAAAAAAAATGAGTTGAAGTTTTCTAGCACACATTTTTCAGCCCTGAAATACATAATTTTTACTGCAGTTTCACCCAAAATAAAGCAGAATAACCAATATTTACAAACGTTCAACCTTAGACATAAATTAATCCATGAGTTTCCTATTACTGGTGACAGACCACGTTAATGTAAATGGCACTTGCCAAGGGAACTGTAGCAAGAAGTTTTTCATCAGATAAGAAAACTGGATTAGACAGCCTCAACAATCCCTCCTAAATAATTTACAAGAAACATAAGCTAGGCTTCAGAGTTCTTTAAGATCTGTCTCGCCCACTGTCTTATTCCCAAAACCCAGCATAGTGACTGGCAGTCAACAAGTGCCTACTAAATATTAACACTTGTTAAATAAGTGACTGGTAGCTCTATGATTTTGGATTTGTGATTCTATTAGCTGGTACATGAGCCTTATTATATATAGCACCTACCATATTGTGTTATAGCTGTTGTTTAATCTATCTGTTATCCATACTCATTTCTGACCTCCCCAATAATGGGGGCTGTTTTTTGCCTTCTGCTACCCAGTTCTGCACCCAGCAAAAAGCCAATGCTAAAAAACAGTCAAGAGGGAGGGTGGGACAATATATGAACAAATGAATGAATTCTTTGATCCACAATTTTATGATTTATAAACATATAAACTACACACCTCTTGTTAGAGACTCATTTAAACAAAATCAAAAAGTCAAGACCTAAGTGGTAAAGACCTATCAGCAAAATGGTAGAAGAGATTCTAGGACTCCAGGAGAAAATTGGCTATGGAAATAATTGCTAACATTTCTGAGGGGACACTGTATCTTTAATCAATCAGAAGAGAGTAGAAACCTACTACATTCAAATAACCTTGGTAAGCGGCGAGAGGTGACAATTAG
Organism: Ateles fusciceps; assembly: GCA_036589455.1. Classification (NCBI taxonomy): domain Eukaryota; kingdom Metazoa; phylum Chordata; class Mammalia; order Primates; family Atelidae; genus Ateles; species Ateles fusciceps. The sequence goes on from JAZHEH010002496.1 coordinate 8,134,096, forward strand.
AACTTTCCAGAACTTATGGTCTAGATCAGGGGTCAACAAAGTTTTTCTGTAAAGGAGTAGATAGTAGAGATTTTCAGCTTTGTAGGCCAGATGGTCTCTGTTGCAACTACTTAATCCTGTTGTAGAGTGAAAGCAGCCATAAACAATGTGCAAACAAATGGGTGTAACTGCATCCCAGTACACTTTACTTATAGACATTGTCATTTGAATTTCACATACTTTTCACATGCCATGAAATATTATTTTCCTTTTGACTTTTTGAATGAATGAAGCACTGAGGATTTCAATGAAGTTAAGCTCTTCTGTATGAGACTGTAATGATGAATATATGTGACTATGCATTTGGCAAAACCCACAGAACCATAAAACACAAAGAATGAACCCTTAGGTAAACTATGGACTTTAGCTGATAATTAATAATTTATAAATATGGGTTGATTAGCTTTAACAAATGTATCATACTACTATAAGATGCAGATAGGGGGAAATTGGGTGCTGCAGGTAAGGGGAAGAGGGAGGTTGGTTTATGAAACTCCGTATGCTGCCTATTCAATTTTTCTATAAATTCAAACCTATGCTTTAAAAAAATCTTGAAGAGTACAAAAATATATATCACCCATGAGGCTTGCTTTGGAAACCAGTTAGTGAGTGCCAATAGCAGGCCTCAGGTAGTAATTATTTAATTAGGCCCAACAGTGATGGTAATGGCCTGGCAGAAGTCTCAGGGCCACTCATCCACTCTTCAGTCACCAAGTGTGATGGTTAATACTGAGTGTCAGCTTGATTGGATTGAAGGATACAAAGTATTGTTCCTGGGTGTGTCTGTGAGAGTGTTGCCAAAGGAGATTAACATTTGAGTCAATGGGCTGGAAAAGGTAGACCCACCCTTAATCTGGGTAGACAAGATATAATCAGCAACCAACATGGCTAGAATATAAGCAGGCAGGAAAATGTGAAAAGAGAAACTGACCTAGCCTCCCAGTCTACATTTTATCCCATGCTGGATGCTTCCTGCCCTTGAACATCAGACTCTAAGTTCTTCAATTTTGGAACTCAGACTGGCTCTCCTTGCTCCTCAGCCTGTAGATGACCTATTGTGGAACCTTGTGATAGTGTGAGTTTATACTTACTAAACTCCCCTTTATGTTCTGTCCCTCAAGAGAACCCTGACTAATACACTGAGAAAGGAGTCAGAGGGACCTTCTGCAGGGTCAGGATCCTACCACTGCCCTCTCCTAGAGCATCGGTCAGGGCTCTCTGCAGAAATAATAGGATAAGATCAGAAGTTCTCAGATTTCTATAAAGCTGTGTGACAATTTTATGCATTTATTGCAGAGATTAATCATAATGCAAAGGAAGAAGAAACAGGGTAGGAATGGAAGAGGACTAGAAGAGGCAAAAAGAAGAAAACATATACCTCAAGCTCTGTTTGGCTGGCCTTTCTGAATCTCTGTTCAATGTTCTCTAATTTAGGGCCCTTCAGAGGCAAGCAGAAACTGTGAAATCAAGTATGCTTTCATATCTTCTCTGCAATCAGATACTGACAATAACTAGAAGATAAACATGGATTTGTAAATTTAGACACATATGAATAAACTACTGTGTTCTGAGAAGGCTGAAAAGAATTCAAGAGTTAAGTTGAAATGGCATCCTTAGGTTAGTTAGGATCTTACAAGCATTTCAACTACTGTGCTGGGTAAAGATTAAAACGCCATGAGCAGAACTCTGTCTCTGTGTCTTCAGGGAACTTACGATACAACCTTTTAAGACACAAAGAGACTACTGGCTTATATTCTAGCCACACTGGCAATTCTCTCTCTGACTGAATTTACTCCCTCTGCTCTTGAATGCATCAAGATAGGCACAATTCTGATTGGAAACTTCCTCCACTTAGTTTATTCCTGGCTAATACCCCAAGACAAGCTTCTAAATCTGAGTGTTCGATATGGCGGCCACTGGCCACATGAGGCTAGACGAGCTCTAAAAATATGGCCCGTATATGGCAAACCAAATCCAACAGCACATTAAAAAGCTTATCCACCATGATCACCTTGGCTTCATCCCTGGGATGCAAGGCTGGTTTAACATATGCAAATCAACAAATGTAATACATCACATAAACAAAACCAATGACAAAAAAAATGATTATCTCAATAGATGCAGAAAAGGCCTTCAATAAAATTCAACACCCCTTCATGCTAAAAACTCCCAATAAACTAGGTATTGATGGAACACATCTCAAAATAAGAGCTATTTATGACAAACCCACAGCCAATATCATACTGAATGAGCAAAAGCTGGAAGCATTCCCTTTGAAAACCAGCACAAGGCAAGGATGCCCTCTCTCACCACTCCTACATAGTATTGGAAGTTCTGGCCAGGGTAATCAGGCAAGAAAAAGAAATAAAGGGTATTCAAATAGGAAGAAAGGAAGTCAAATTGTCTCTGTTTGCAAATGACATGATTGTATATGCAGAAGACCTCATCATCTCCTTAAGCTGATAAGCAACTTCCGCAGAGTCTCAGGATACAAAATCAATGTGCAAAAATAACAAGCATTCCTATACACCAATAATACACAAACAGAGAGCCAAATCATGAGTGAACTCCCATTCAAAATTGCTACAAAGAGAACAAAATACCTAGAATACAACTTATAAGGGATGTGAAGGACCTCTTCAAGGAGAACTACAAACCACTGCTCAAGGAAATAAGAGAGGACATAAACAAATGGAAAAGAATTCCATACTCATGGATAGGAAAAATCAATATTATGAAAATGGCCACATGGCCCAAAGTAATTTATAGATTCAGTGCTATTCCCATCAAGCTGCCATTGACGTTCTTCACAGAATTAGAAAACACTACTTTAAATTTCATATGGAACCACAAAAAAGCCCACATAGCCACGACAATCCTAAGCAAAAAGAACAAAGCTGGAAGCATCACACTACCTGACTTCAAACTATAATACAGACTACAGTAAACTAAACAGCATGGTACTGGTACCAAAACAGATATATAGACCAATGGAACAGAACAGAGGCCTCAGAAATAATGCCACACATTGACATCCATCTGATCTTTGACGAACATGACAAAAACAAGCAACGGGGAAAGGATTCCCTATTTAATAGATGGTGTTGGAAAAACTGGCTAGCCATATGCAGAAAGCTGAAACTGGATCCCTTCCTTACACCTTATACAAAAATTAGCTCAAGATGGATTAAAGGCTTAAACATAATACCTAAAACCATAAAAACCCTAGAAAAAAACCTAAACCGTACCATTCAGGACATAGGCATGGGCAAAGACTTCATGACTAAAACACCAAAAGCAATGGTAACAAAAGCCAATATTGACAAATGGGATCTAATTAAACTAAAGATCTTCTGCACAGCAAAAAAAAAACAAAAAACAAAAACTATCATTAGAGTGAACAGGCAACTTATAGAATAGGAGAAAATTTTTGCAATCTATCCATCTGACAAAGGGCTAATATTCAGAAACTACAAAGAAGTTAAACAAATTTACAAGAAAAAAACAACCTCATCAAAAAGTGGGCAAAGGATATGACCAGACACTTCTCAAAAGACAACATTTATGCAGCCAACAAAAATGAAAAAAAGCTCCTCATCACTGGTCATTAGAGAATGCAAACCAAAACCACAATGAGATACTATCTAATGTCAGTATGAATAGTATCATTAAAAAGTCAAGACACAACAGATGCTGAAGAGGATGTAGGGAAATAAAAACACATTTACAGTGTTGGTGGGAGTGTAAATTCATTCAACCATTGTGGAAGACAGTATGGTAATTCCTCAAGGATCTAGAACCAGAAATTCCATTTGACCCAGCAATCCCATTACTGCATGTATACCCAAAGGATTATAAATTGTTCTTTTATAAAGACACATGCACACATATGTTCACTGCAGCACTTTTTACAATAGCAAAGACTTGGAACCAACCCAAATGCCCATCAATGATAGACTGGATAAAGAAAATGTGGCACATATACACGATGGAATACTATGCAGCCATAAAAAAGGATGAGTTAATGTTCTTTGCAGGGACATGGATGAAGCTGGAAACCATCATTCTCAGCAAACTAACACAGGAATAGAAAACCAAACACCGCATGTTCTCACTCATAATTGGGAGTTGAACAATGAGAACACATGGACACAGGGAGGGAAACATCACACACCAGGGCCTGCCGGGGAGTGGGGAGATGGGGGAGGGATACCATTAGGAGAAATACCTGATATAGATGACAGGTTGATACATGCAGCAAACCACCATAGCACGTGTATACCTATGTAACAAACCTGCACATGCTGCATATGTATCCCAGAACTTAAAGTATAATAAAAGAAAATATGGCTAGTATAATGGAGAAACTGAATTTTTTATCTAATTAACTTAAATTTAATAACAGATACTCAATTCAGTTATTGGGAAATGTTTCAGCATGTTTGATACAACCTAAGTATGTGAATCTGCTTTCTCAACTGTAAATTTTATAAATTTTATCTAAACACAGATCAACCATTTCCATTGAAAATTTAAAATCCAAGTTGAGATGTGTTGTAAGTGTAAATATATACTGGAATTCAAAGATTTCATATGAAATTATGTTAAATAGGTGGGACTCCGCCAAGGTGGCCAAATAGGAACAACTCTGGAGCACCGCTCCCAGTGAGTGATGCAGACGGTGAGTGATCTCCGAGTTTCCAACCGAGGTACCAGGTTCATTACAATGGGACTCGTTAGAGAGTGGGTGTAGCCAAAGGATGGCAAACTGAAGTAGGGTGAGGTGTTGCCTCACCTGGGAAGTGCAAGGGGCCAGAGAACTACCTCTCCTAGCCAAGGGAAGCCATTAGGGTCTTTTCCAGACACTGTGGCACTCTGGTTCAGATACTGCATTTTTCCCATGGTCTTTACAACCCGCAGACCAGGGTATCCTTGCCAGTGCCTACAATGCCAGCTGAATTTCCAGAACAAAACTGGGAGCTGCTTTGGGCTGCCATTTTAGCCAGCACCTGGAATACTAGAGAGACAGAACCATTCACTCTCCTGAAAAGTGGGGAGCTGAAGGCAGGGGAGCGAAGTGATCTGGCTTGGTGGGTCCCACCCCAACAAAAAGACCAGTGGGCTGGGACCCACTGGCTTGAAATTCTTGCAGCCAAGGTAGCAGTCTGAGCCCCGACCTGGGACGGTGGAGCTGAGGGGGGAGGGGCATCTGCCATTACTGAGGCAGTTCTAACCTTGCCTATGTAAACAAAATAGCACGGAAGTTTACACAGCAGCTGTGCAGACCCCGCAGCAGCTCAGCAAGGCCTCTATAGGCAGACTGTGACTATACTCCCTCCTTGCGGGGCACGGCATCTCTGAAAAAAGGCAGCAGCATGTTAGGGTCTTAAAAATAAAGTTCCATCTTCCAGAACAGAGCACCTGGGAAAAGGGGCAGTTGTGAGTTCCACTTCAGCAGACTTAAACATCTCTGCCCAGCAGCTCTGAAGGGAGCAATGGAGCTCCCAGCATAGCACTTGAGCTCTGATAAGGGACAGACTGCCTCCTCAAGTGATTCCCTGACCTCTGTATATCCTAAGAGACACCTCATACAGGAGAGCTCTGGCTGACATCTGGCAGACATCCTTCTAGGATGAAGCTACCAGAGGAAAGAACAGCCAGCAATCCTTGCTGTTCTGCAGCCCCTGTGGGTGATTCCCAGGCAAGCAGGGTCTGGAGTGGACTTCCAGCAGTCCTGCAGCAGAGGGGTCTGACTGTTAGAAGGAAAAATAAAAAACAGAAAGAAATAGCTTCAACATCAACAGAAAGAATGTCCACTCAGAGCCTCCATCCGAAAGTCACCAACTTAAAAAACCAAAGGTAGATAAATCCATGAAGATGAGAAGAAACCAGCAAAGAAAGGCTGAAATTGCCAAAAACCAGAATGCCTCTTGTCCCACAAAGGATCACAACTCCTCACTAGCAAGGGAACAAAACTGGATGGAGAATGAGTCTGATGAATTGACAGAAGCAGGATTCAAAAGGTAGGTAATAACAAACTTCTCTGAGCTAAAGGAGCATGTTCTAACCCAATGCAAAGAAACTAAGAATCTTGAAAAAAGGTTAGATGAAATGCTAACTAGAATAAGCAGCTTAGAGAAGAACATAAATGACTTGATGAGCAGAAAAACACAGCACAAGAACTTCACAAAGCATATACAAGTTTCAATAGCCGAATTGATCAAGCGGAAGAAAGGATATCAGAGATTGAAGATCAACTCAATGAAATAAAATGAGAAGGCAAGATTAGAGAAAAAGAGTAAAAAGAAATGAGACAAAGCCTCCAAGAAATATGGGATTATGTGAAAAGACCAAATCTACATTTGATCAGTGTACCCAAGTGTGATGGAGAGAATGAAACCACGCCAGAGAAAACTCTTAGGACATTATCCAGGAGAATGTTCCCAACCTAGCAAGGCAGGCCAACATTCAGATTCAGGAAATAGAAACAACACCACAAAAATATTCCTCAAGAAGAGACAACCCCAAGGCACATATTCTAGATTCAACAGCGTTAAAATGAAGTAAAAAATATGCTAAGGGCAGCCAGAGAGAAAGATCAGGTTACCCACAAAGGGAAGCCCATGAGTCTCACAGCGGATCTCTCAGCAGAAACCCTACAAGCCAGGAAAGACTGAGGACCAATATTCAACATCCTTAAAGAAAAAAATTTGCAACCCAGAATTTCATATCCAGCCAAACTAAGCTTCATAAGTGAAGGAGAAATAAAATCCTTTACGGACAAGCAATTGCTGAATGACTTCATCACCATCAGGCCTGCCTTACAAAAGCTCCTGAAGGAAGCACTAAACATAGAAAGGAACAACCAGTACCAGCCACTGCAGAAACATACCAAATTGTAAAGACCATAAGCATAATGAAGAAACTATGTCAACTAACAGGCAAACCAACGAGCTAGCATCAAAATGGAAGGATCAAATTCACACATAACAATATTATCCTTAAATGTAAATGGACTAAATGCCCCAATCAAAAGACACAGACTAGACAAACTGGATAAAAGTCAAGACTAATCAGTGTGCTGTATTCAGGAGACCCATCTCACATGCAAAGACACACAATGGCTCAAAATAAAGGAATGGAGGAGATTGACCAAGCAAATGGAGAGTAAAAAAAGCAGAGGTTGCAATCATAGTTTCTGATAAAACATACTTTAAACCAACAAAGATCAAAAGAGACAAAGAAGGGGATTACATAATGGTAAAGGGATTCAATGCAACAAGAAGAACTAACTATCCTAAATATATATGCACCCAATACAGGAGCACCAAGATACATAAAGCAAGTTCTTAATGACCTACAAAGAGACTTAGACTCCCACATAATAATAGTGGAAGACTTAAACACTTCATTGTCAATATTAGATCAACGAGACAGAAAATTAACAAGTATATCCAGGACTTGAACTCAGATCTACACCAAGTGGACCTAACAGACATCTACAGAACTCTCCACCCCAAATCTACAGAATACACATTCTTCCCAGCACCAAATCACACTTCCTATAAAATTGACCACATAATTGGAAGTAAATCACTCCTCAGCAAATGCAAAAGACAGAAATCATAACAACCAGTCTCTCAGACCACAGTGCAATCAAATTAGAGCTCAGGATTAGGAAACTCACTCAAAACTGCACAACTACATGGAAACTGAACAACCTGCTCCTGAATGACTCGTGGATAATGACATGAAGGCAAAAATAAAGATATTCTTCGAAACCAATGAGAACGAAGACACAACATATCAGAATCTCTGGGACACATTTAAAGCAGGATCTAGATGGAAATTTATAGCATTAAATGCCCATATGAGAAGCGAGGAAAGATCTAAAAATAGACACCCTGACATCACAATTAAAAGAACTACAGGAGCAAGATCAAACAAATTCAAAAGCTAGCAAAAGACAAGAAATAACTAAGATCAGAGCAGAACCGAGGAGATAGACACAAAAAACCCTTCAAAAATCAATAAATCAAGGAGTTGGTTTTTTGAAAAGATCAACAAAATACATAGACTGCTAGCCAGACTAATAAAAAAGGAAAGAGAGAAGAATCAAATAAATGCAATAAAAAAGTGATAAAGGGGATATCACCACCAATTCCATAGAAATACAAACTACCATCAGAGATTACTACAAACACCTCAATGCACATAAAAAAGTAAATTTAGAAAAAGATAGATAAATTCCTGGACATTTACACCCTCCCAAGATTAAACCCAGAAGAAGTTGAATCCCAGAATAGACCAATAACAAGATCTGAAGTTGAGGCAGCAATTAATATCCTACCAACCAAAAAAAGTCAAGCACCAGATGAGTTCACAGCTGAATTCTACCAGAGGTCCAAAGAGGAGCTGGTACCATTCCTTCTGAAACTATTCCAAACAATACAAAAGAGGGAATCCTCCCTAACTCATGTTATGAGACCAACATCAACCTGATACCAAAACCTGGCAGAGACACAACTGAAAAAGAAAATTTCAGGCCAATAATCCATGATGAGCATTGATGCAAAAATCTTCAATAAAATACTGGCAAACCAAATCCAACAGCATATCAAAAACCTTATCCATCAAGATCAAGTTGGCTTCATCCCTAGGATGCAAGCCCAGTTTAACATACACGGATCGGGCTGGGCATGGTGGCTCATGCCTGTAATCTCAGCACTTTGGGAGGCCGAGCCGAGCGGATCACCTGAGGTCAGGAGTTCAAGACCAGCCTGGCCAACATGGTGAAACCCCATCTTTAAAAAAAAAAAAATACAGGAAAGAAAGAAAGAAACTCTTTGCTTCTTAAAACCACACACACACACACACACACACACACACAAAATACACAAACCTATAAACATAATCCATCATATAAACAGAACCAAAGACAAAAACCACATGATTATCTGAATACATGCAGAGAAGGCCTTCAACATAATTCAACAGCCCTTTTTGCTAAAAACTCTCAATAAACTATGTATCGATGGAACGTATCTCAAAATAATAAAAGTTATTTACGACAAACCCATAGCCAATATCATACTGAATGGGCAAAAACTGGAAGCATCCCTTTTGAAAACTGCCACAATACAAGGGTGACCTCTCTCACCACTCCTATTGAACATAGGAAGTTCTAGCCAGAGAAGTCAGGCAAGAAAATGAAATAAAGTGTATTCAAGTAGGAAAGGAGGAAGTCAAATTATCTCTATTTGCAGACAACATGATTGTATACTTAGAAGACCCCATCGTCTCAGCCCAAAATCTTCTTAAGCTGATAAGCAATTTCAGCAAAGTCTCAGGATACAAAATCAATGTGCAAAAATCACAAGCATCCTATACAACAATAACAGACAAACAAAGAGCCAAATCATGAGTCAATTTCCATTCACAATTGCTACAAAGAGAATAAAATACCTAGGAATACAACTAACAAAGAATGTGAAGAACCTCTTCAATGAGAACTACAAACCACTGATCAAGGAAATAAGAGAGGACACAAACAGATAGAAAAACATTCCATGCTCATGGTTAGGAAGAATCAATATTGTGAAAATGGCCATACTGCCCAAAGTAATTTCTAGATTCAATGCTATTCCCATCAAGCTACCACTGACCTTCTTCACAGAACTGGAAAAAACCACCTTAAACCTTATATGGAACCAAAAAAGAGCCCGCACAGCCAAGACAATCCTAAGCAAAAAAAAACAGACAAACAAACAAAACAAAGCTGGAGGCATGACGCTACCTGACTTCAAATTATACTACAAGGCTACAGTAATCAAAACAGCATGATACTGGTACCAATACAGAGATACAGACCAATGGAACAGAACAGAGGCCTCAGAAGTAATGCCACACATTTACAACCATCTGATCTTTGACACACATGACAAAACTAAGCAACAGGGAAAGGATTCACTATGTAATAAATGGTGTTGGGAAAACTGACTAGCCATATGTAGAAAGCTGAAAATGGATCCCTTCCTTACACCTTATAAAATTAACTCCAGATGGATTGATGATTTAAACATAAGACCTAACGCCATAAAAACCCTAAAAGAAAACCTCAGCAATACCATTCAGAACATAGGCATAGGCAAGAACTTCATGACTGAAACACCAAAAGCATGGCAACAAAAGCCAAAATAGACACATATCTAATTAAACTTAAGAGCTTCTGCACAGCAAAAGACTAGGATTAGAGTGAACCAGCAACCAACAGAATGGGAAAAAAATTTTGCAACCTACCCATCTCACAAAGGGCTAATATCCAGAATCTACAAAGAACTTAAACAAATGTATGAGAAAAAAACAACACCATCAAAAAGTGGGTGAAGGATATAAACAGACACCTCTCAAAAGAAGACATTTATGGAGCCAACAAACATGAAAAAAAGCTCATCATCACTGGTCATTAGAGAAATGCAAATCAAAACCACATTGAGATATCACCTCACACCAGTTAGAATGGTGATCATTAAAAATCTGGAGACAACAGATGCTGGAGAGGATGTGGAGAAATAGAAATATTTTTACACTGTTGGTGGGCGTGTAAATTAGTTAGACCATTGTGGAAGACAGTGTGGCAATTTCTCAAGGATCTAGAAATAGAAATACCATTTGGCCCAGCAATTCCATTACGGGGAATATACCCAAATATTATAAATTATTCTATTATAAAGACACATGCACACGTATGTTCACTGCAGCACTATTTGCAATAGCAAAGACTTGGAACCAACCCAAATGCCCATCAATGATAGACTGGATAAAGAAAATGTGGCACATATACACCATGGAACACTATGTAGCCATAAAAAAGGATGAGTTCATGTCCTTTGCAGGGACATGGATGAAGCTGGAAACCATCATTTTCAGCAAACTGAGACAAGAACAGAAACCAGACACAGCATGTTCTCACTCATAAGTGGGTGTTGAACAATGAGAACACATGGACATAGGGAGGGGAACATCACCACACCATGGCCTGTTGTGGGGTGGGAGCTAGGGGAGGGATAGCAGGGGGTGGGGGTATTGGGAGGGGATAACATTAGGAGAAATACCTAATGTAGATGATGGGGGTGGATGCAGCAAACCACCAATGGCATGTGCATACCTATGTAACAATCCTGCATGATCTGTACATGTACCCAGAACTTAAAATATAATTTAAAAAAAGAAATTATGTTAAATAATGTATTAATAATGTGTATATTGATTACACTTTTAACTTTTATTTTTAAAAATTGGGATAAAACTGGGATATAATAAATATGTTATTTAAATTAATTTCATTTTTTCCCTTTTACTATTTCAACTTTTACTATAAGAAAATCTACAATTATATATGTGATCTATGTTATATTTCTATTGGACAGCACTGCTCTAAAATGATCACAACTTCCAAATTGGTCTCCAAACTCCAGTATTCCTAAGCTTTGCTTTTTGTCATTCTATGCCAGGAGGGCCCTTCTCAAACTCTGTTTTTCACTGGCAGTTTTCCACTTAGTGCTTCCCAGTTACCTATTGTATCCAATGTAAGCTTCTCAGCTTGTACTCAAAAGTCTCCAACTATAAAGGCCACACCTCTGCACAGACCACATCTCTGCACAGCCCACACCTCTGCACAGCCCACATCTCTGCAATCTCATATCTGTTTCCTACCACGCTGCCTATGTTCTATTCAAACAGATGTTTTGTCAATTCCACATTAGTGTTCTATACTTCTATTCCTTTCCCCAACATAGTTTCCTCAAATTCTATCATTTTTCTTCTCTCTGCTGCTTCCAACTTTTTCAAGGAATATATCTAAATCCAGCTCTTCTACAAATATTTCCCATAACAATATCAGCTCTGCCTCCCTTTTTCCAGATCCCAAATTACTTGGCCCTCAATTTTTTCCATAGAATGTTGCTCTTGTCAATGTGTCCAACTCCTGTGCAATAGTTTGTGTGTGAGCTGCCCTGGGCCCAGGACTTTGTCCCCAACTCTCCAGCAAGCTCCTGCAGAATAGGTGTCATGCCTGCTCAGTGTTTTATTTCCCCTCAGTGACACTTCTGCAGTGCTTAATAAATGCCTGTGAATAAACTGTTGATACCACAATAAACCCTAATGAAAGAGGTATATAGACAGAGAATAGAGTTCTTACATGTGGATACTTCTTCCTACACACGTTTTTCATGTGGTCTGAGATCTCCTCTGACATGTCATCTTTCATGTCATTTGTGGAAGGCACACCTTCATCAAAGTGTTCATTTGCCCAACGCATTTACAACAAAGTCCTCTTGGTTTTAAAGAAGCCATTTGTACAGGCAGAGCTGTTAGCATTCTATCCAAAAGATTACTTAGCATTTCTCCGTGTCAAAAGCAACCCCTTACTACATTGTATTAGCAATTTCTCATAATTACTAGTTTTTACTATTGGAATTATTTTTTGTAATTTCCTTTTTAATGGAAGTACTGGGTTAATATGGTGTTAGAAGAAAAAAAATCCTTATAAATTGCAGTTCAAAGTCATTCTTCCCAGCCTCTAATACACTCACGTAGCCATTTATTCATTTATTCAAGAAAGAGGTATTAACTCTCATCAATGTTTTAGGTTCTGCTCTATGGACAGAGGATACAGCAAGGAAAAACACTGATGTGACCTCTAATCCACAGAGCTCACAATTAAAAAATTGTGGAGAATAGTGGAAAATAAAAAAAACTGAGCAAGAATCAGCTCTTATCACAATTCAGGTTGATAAGAACAATGTTAATGGAAACAAAGGCTACTAAAAGGTAAGGAGACTTCATGAACAAAGACACAGAACCTCAAGCACAGTTTTACTGGATTACTTCCTGGCAGCTTAGTGCAAAAAAATTTTCCCTCACACCCCAGGACACCTCCTGCTACTCATCCTTAAGACCCACTACAAAACAAACCCTAGGATACAGAAGTTGGATGAAGGTAGAACCCTTCTGAATTCTACTCAAAGGGTTTTTTAATCCCTAAAAAGACAAAAACTTTGTTTTAGAAATTGCCCTATGCTGGCTGATAACCAGAATCTACAAAGAACTGAAACACATTTACAAGAAAAAAACAAACAAGCCCATTCAAAAGTGGGCAAAGGATATGAACAGACACTTTACAAAAGAAGACATACATGAAGCCAACAAACATATGAAAAAATGCTCATCATCACTGGTCATTAGAGAAATGCAAATCAAAACTACATTGAGATACCATCTCACGCCAGTTAGAATGGCGATCATTAAAAAATCTGGAGACAACAGATGCTGGAGAGGATGTGGAGAAATAGGAACGCTTTTACACTGTTGGTGGGGAGTGTAAATTAGTTCAACCATTGTGGAAGACGGTGTGGCGATTCCTCAAGGACCTAGAAATAGAAATTCCATTTGATCCAGCAATCCCATTACTGGGTATATATCCAAAAGACTATAAATCGTTCTACTATAAGGACACATGCACACGAATGTTCATTGCAGCACAGTTTACAATAGCAAAGACCTGGAACCAACCCAAATGCCCATCGATGATAGACTGGACAGGGAAAATGTGGCACATATACACCATGGAATATTATGCTGCCATCAAAAACGATGAGTTCGTGTCCTTTGTAGGGACTTGGATGAACCTGGAAACCATCATTCTCAGCAAACTGACACAAGAACAGAAAATCAAACACCGCATGTTCTCACTCATAGGCGGGTGTTGAACAATGGGAACACATGGACACAGGGAGGGGAGTATCACACACTGGGGTCTGTCGGGGGGAAAAGGGGAGGGATAGTGGGTCGTGGGGGAGTTGGGGGAGGGATAGCATGGGGAGAAATGCCAGATATAGGTGATGGGGGAGGAAGGCAGCAAATCACACTGCCATGTGTGTACCTATGCAACAATCTTCCATGTTCTTCACATGTACCCCAAAACCTAAAATGCAATAAAAAAAAAAAAAAAAAAGAAATTGCCCTATGCTGGGCATGAGCAGAGCAATACTATACCAGGCTTAGCAGAGAGAAGTTTTGCCAGTCTAAGAATGAAACAGAGAAAGGGAAAGGCAACCAGCCGGAATATGTAGGATGCTCAGTGTTCTGGTGATACCAGTGGAGACCTCGATAACCTCAGGCATCCAGCAGAAAAACCCCTACATGCAAGAACCATCCTAGAAAGCAAAAGTCCTTCAACATTTTGGTCTCAGGATCCCTTTACACTCTTAAAAAGTATTGATGACCCCAAAGGGCTCTTCTTTATGTGGATTTAATCTATTTAATAATTTTTAATATTGACCTATTCAAAATTAAAACTGAGACTTTTAAAGGTATTTATTAATTCATTTAAAAACAAGTAAATCCATACATGCCAATATAGATAGCATATGTTTAAGAAAATAACCACAAGTTCCAAACAAAACAATTAGTGAAAAGATTAGCATTTTGTATTTTTATAAATCTCTTTAATGTCTGGCTTAATATATGATATGTGGATTCTCATATCTGCTTCTACATTCAATTTGTTGTGTGTGGTACAATAGTAAATAAATATTTGGCCAGGCACGGTGGCTCACGCCTCTAATCCCAGCACTCTGGGAGACTGAGGTGGCAGATCGCTTGTATTCAGGAGTTCAAGACCAGGCTAGTCAACGTGATTCTACTAAAAATATGAAAATCATCCAGACGTGATAGCACACACCTGTAGTCTCAGCTACTCAGGAGAATCACTTGAACCTGAGAGGAAGAGGTTGCAGTGAACCAAGAGTGTGTCACTGCACTCCAGCCTGGGCAACAGAATAAGACTCAGTCTCAATTTAAAAAAAAATAGTAAATAAATATTTGGTCTTTGTCCCCCTAGTTCCTGGCACAGAGCTCCTAAAACTTTTGGAATCTCTGAAGTGATAAGTGCCTTTTATATATTAATGAGATCACTGGTAGCTGGGGGGGCCCTAGGAGAGTTTTATGGGGCTCATCACCAGAAAGATCAAGGGTAATTAGAGGGTTGGAACTTTCAGTATCACACTCCAACCTCTGGAAAGGGCACAGGGACTGGAAATTGAGTTAATCACCAACGGCCAATGATTTAATTAATCATACCTATGTGATGAAACCTTCATAAAAACCCCTAAATGAAGGGGTTTGGAGAGCTTCTGGGTTGGTGAACACACCTAGGTGCTAGGAGGGTGGTGTGCCTGCAGAGGGCATAGAAGCTCTGTGCGCCCCTTCCTCCACCTTATCCCATGCATCTCTTTTGTTTGGCTATTCCTAAGTTGTGTATCCCTTATAATAAACTGGTAACAATATGTCAAGTTCTTTCTTGTGTTTTATGAGCCATTCTAGCAAATTATCAAAACCGCGGTGTGGGCTGTGGGAACCCAAATCTCTAGCCAAATCAGACAAAAATGTAAGTAACGTGGGCACCAATCCTCATGTCTAGCATCTGAAGAGAGGAAAGTCTTGTGGGACTGAGCCCTCAAACCAGTGGAGTCTGACACCCACCACCCAAGTCTGACAGGAACACTGGGTAGTTAGTGTCACAACTGAATTGAATGCAGGACATTCAGTTGGTGTCTGGAGAGTTGGAGAGCTTGCTGTTGGTGTTTAAAAAAAACAACCCACATATTCAATGTCAGAAGTGTTGTAAGTAAAAACAGTTCATTGTGGTATGTACATTGGTCGGAAAAAATAAAAGTTGGCATAGAGTATTTTCATAGCCTTTTGGGGTAATTCTGGTTTTTTTATTTTTGAAATTGTGGTAAGAATGCTGCCCTCTTAATGAATTTTTAAGCGTACAATACGGTATTACTAACTATAGGCACACTGTGGTACAGCAGGTCTCTGAAACTAATTCATCTTATATAACCAAAACTTTATACATCTCAAACAATAAGTTCCCACTGCTCCCTTCTCCCAGTCACTAACAACCACCATTCTACTCTCTTCACAGATAAATTCAGATAAGTTTGGATATTCTTTGATATTACATAAAAATGAAAAAGTTCTAGTTTCTTTTTTTAAAACTTTTATTTTAGGTTCAAGGGTACATGCATGGGCTATATAGATAAATTTTTATGCAGATAAATTGCATGTCATGGGGGTTTGGTGTACAGATTATTTCATCACCCAGGAATCAGCACAGTACCAGACAGGTAGCTTTTTTATCCTCACTCTTCTCCCACCCTTTGTGTCCATATACACTCAATGTTTAGCTCCCACTTACAAGTAAGAACATGCAATATTTGGCTTTCTGGCTCTGTTAGTTTGCTTAGGATAATGGCCTCCAGCTCCATCCATGCTGCTGCAAGGTACATGATCTCATTCTTTTTATGGCTGCATAGTATTCCGTGGTGCATATGTACCACATTTTCTATATCCAGTCTACCATTGTTGGGCACTCAGGTTGATTCCACGTCTTTGCTATTATGAATAATGCTGCAATGAACATATGCACACATGTGTCTTTATGGCAGAATGATTTATATTCCTTTGGATATATAACCAGTAATGGGGTTGCTGGGTTGAATGGAAAGTTCTTTACAAAATCGCCAAACTGCTTTCCACAACAGCTAAACTTATATTCCCACCAGCAGTGTGTAAGTGTTCTCTCTTCTCCACAACCTCACCAGTATCTGTTATTTTTTGACTTTCTATTAATAGCCATTCTGATTGATGTGAGATGGTTTCTCACTGTGGTTTTGATTTGCATTTTTCTAATGATTAGTGATGTTGAGCATCTTTTCATCTGTTTGTTGACTGCATGTATGTCTTCTTTTGAAAAGTGTCTGTTCATGTCCTTTGTCCACTTTTTAATGAGGTTGGTTTTTTTCTTGTAAATTTAAGTTCCTTATAGATGCTGGAAATTAGACCTTTGCCAGATGCATAGTTTGCAAATGTTTTCTCCACTCTGTAGGTTGTCTGTTTACATTGATAGTTCCTTTTGCTGTGCAGAAGCTCCTCAGTTTAATTAGTTCTCATTTGTCAATTTTCGTTTTTGTTGCAATTGCTTTTGACATCTACATTATTAAATCTTTGCCAGGCCCTATGTTCAGCATGGTATTTCTTAGGTTATAGTTTTATAGCTTTAGGTTTTACATTGAAGTCTTTAATCCATCTTAAGTTGATTTTTTTATATGGTGTAAAGAAGGGATCCAGTTTCAATCTTTTGCATATGGTGAGCCAGTTATCCCAGCACGATTTATTGAATATAGAGTCCTTTCCCCATTGCTTCTTTTTGTCAATTTTGTCAAAGATCAGATTGCAGTAGGTGTCAGGCATATTTATGAGCTCTCTATTCTGTCCCATTGGGCTATGTGTCTGTTTTTGTACCAGTATTATGCTGTTTTGGTTACTGTAGCCTTGTAGTATAGTTTGAAGTTGGGTAATGTGATGCCTTCAGCTTTGTTGTTTTTGATTGCCTTGGCTATTCAGGTTCTTTTTTGGTCCCATATGAATTTTAGATAGTTTCTTAAAGGTTAATTTCAATATGGATTCTGAAATCATATTAGTGAATTTTTCATACTCTGTTATATTAAAATCCATTAATCTACCTTGTACTTTAGATGGACCTTTTGCGTATGCATGCTTTTCTAATTTCATATTATCATTGGGAAAATACTAGTTCACTCAGTTGTGAAGATATTCCATAATACAATATGAAAAATACCTTTGCCAATACCATGACTCATCCCACCAGAAAAGCCTTTAATTATTGAAAAACTGTCAAGTTTATGATGGTGAATACCAATTTTCCAAAATTTGAATTTTCACTTGACAGCTTAATTTTATCATTGGCAAAAATAATACTGCTATTTTCCTTGAAGTGACAAGCTCATTTTATTCACTTTTTTAAATGCCTGCTAAGTCTCCAAGTCAGCATAATTATACTTTGCCAGTAATTCTTATAAGTAAAAAAAATTTCATAAACCAAAGTAGCTCATTGAACTTGCAGCTTAAATAATCACACAAGTGTTTTTCTTTGAGTCAACCAAGTGCTTTTCTTTGTGTCCTTGTGTGTGTGTGTTTGTGTGTGTGTGTGTGTGCATGAGTGCGCTCATGCCTGCACATGCACGCATGGTTGTATTGGTGTGTATGTTCCTGGTTGTATGTGTGTGTATATGTGTTCCTAATCATGTGTGTGTGTGCCCTGGTGTCTCTCTTTGTGTGTCCAAATTTCCTCTTATAAAGATATCAATCTAATTGGATTAGGTCTCACCCTAATGGCCTCATTTTAACTTAATCGCCTCTTTTAAGGCTCTGTCTCCAAATACAGTCACATACTGAGGTTAGGGCTTCAACAAACGAATTTGGGGTTGGGGAGAGTACACATTCATCCCATAACAACCAGTAAGATTTCAAAGGTTAACTCAGAAAAAAAAAAGAGAGAGAGAGAGAAGAAAATAATCAAAGAAGCTATATGAAAGCATTTACTAGGGATAAAAGATATTTCTACATTTAAAAGTCCCCAACAAGTCTGTACCACAATGAAATAGAACCTCATCTAGACACGCCATTATGGAGTTTCAAAATAATAAGAAAACGAAGAAAACCATGAATGATTTAAAGTGGGAAAAAACCACTTTACCCACAAGTAATAATAATATGACTAACAGCAGACTTCACATCAGCAACACTGGAAGGTAGAAGACAATGGAACAATTCCTTCAATGTTCTAGGAAAAAAGATATTTTGAACCATGAATTCTCTACTTAGACAAATTATCACTTAAATTGAGGACAGTTTAAAAACATTTCTGGGCATTCAAAACACATAATTTATTTATTTAGTTAGTTAGTTATTTTTGAGACAGGGTCTTGCTCTGTTGCCCAGGCAAGAGTGCAGTGGTGTGATCACCACTCACTGCAGCCTTGACCTCCTCAGGCTCAAGTGATCCTCCCACCTCAGCCTCCTGAGTAGCTGGGGCCACAGGCATGTGCCACCATGCCCAGATAATTTTTGTATTATTTCTAGAGACAGGGTTTCTTCATGTTGCCTAGGCTTGTCTTAAACTCCTGAGCGCAAGCAATCTGCCTTCCTTGGCCTCCCAAAGTACTAGGATCTCAGGCATGAGCCATCACATCTGGCCCAGAATTTATTTTTAATACACATTTTGGTGGGAGAGCAATTGAGGATGTGCCTAGCAAATCAAAGGAGTAAAACAAGAACAAGGAAGATGCAGCCTCCAAAAATGGAAAGCAGTGAGGAAGTCCCAGAATTCTTACTGTGCAGTCTGTGGAGAGCAGTTGGTCAGAGGATGCACAGCTCTGGGAGGGAGGGATGTGGTGGAAATGGATGGAGGGTATTTAACAGAATGCCTATTTGATTCAAGTATTTGAAAAAAAAAAAAGTTAACGATGTAATAAAAGCAAACAACACTAGAATAAAAAGGAATTTGAGACCAAAAGAAAAACTTAACGTTCTACAAGAGAAAAAAACATAATCATAGTATAAAATCAGGCTCTGCACAAAACAGTTAAAATAAATTTCAGCTCTTAGACTAACCCCATAGATCAGCGGTCCCCAATCTTTTTGAAACCAGGGACCAATTTCACAATAGACAATTCTTCCAAAGACCGGGCTGGGAACGGGGGGGCATTAATTAGAGTCTCATAGGGAGCATGCAACCTAGATCCCTCATGTGAGCAGTCAACAATAAAGTTCGTGCTCCTATGCGAATGTATTGCTGCCACTGATCTGACAGTAGGTGGAGCTCAGGTGGTAATGCTCACAGCCACTCACCTCCTGCTGTGCAGTTCATAACAGGCCATGGACCTGTACTGGTCCATGGCCCAGGGACTGGGGACCCCTGCCATAGACAAAGCACAGAAGAGAGTTATGGTTTCAGAACAGAATGTAAATATTATCAATCTTAACAACATAAAAGTTCAAATGATAGAAATTGGGACGTGGAAAGCAGGAAGAAGAGCTAAAAGGAAGGACAGAAGGGTAAATGTTCCTATCTTGCAAGGTGGAGAGTCAAAAAATACTATTATTGAACAAGTAATAAAGTGGTAAGCTTATGACTTAGTTTCAAATGATATTGATTTTAAAAATGAAAGCATGATATAACTACATTAAAAGGTTGAGGGAAGGAGGGATGTAGGATGGTAAAATCTTAGATCAATGGTAGAAATTCGATAACTAATATCTAAAGTTGATCAATCAAAAAACAGAAACAGAAACATCTTATTTAGAGATATGGAAATTAACACCAAAATAAAGAGTAAAAAGATTAAAAGTGGCTGCTCTAGGGAAAAGGATAGGAGTTAGAAAAGAGTGAGGCAAGAAACTGTGGCTTCGTATCACGAGTTCTACAGCATTTTGCTTTGTTAACCAGGATAAGTTATATTATAAATTTATTTTTCTTAATTTTAGCGGATTTTTAAGTTGTCTCTGGGATCACTGACACATTTCCTTTGGACCCTTGTTTCATGTACAGATCCCAGTTCTCATGGGCAGCTCCCATATCCCAGCACCAAGAAGTCCCTGGGCTCAACCCCCACCTTTTTTATCCACGTTACTGTGAACCTCATAAGCAATGATGTTTCCATGCTCTTCCATGGGCTAAGGCCCTTTAATAACATGTGGTACTTATGAAGACTACAGTGTAGGGCATAACCTTCTCTCACCATATTCCTGTGGGGAAGGTAGGAGACTCGTGCTATTAACTCCATGATACTGATGGGAAAATTGAGACAAAGAGCTCTTAGAACCAATCCAGTAGGTTTCCTCTATTATTCAAAATTAAGGGGATAACTGCTGAGCTTTAGGGATTCTGGGAGCTTTCACCTGGTTTTATTAAGCCCTGCAATTGATTCTTTCTGAAGACATGTGAGTGGGTTTAATTATGGGCTTAATCTTTTCCCTCTTTTAGTTGAACAATCCAGGGGCCAGGGTGGAGCCATGGGAAAAGGGAAGTAACTCCCAGAGAGTAAGTGATGATGGAAAGAAGTGAGAAGGAAAGACCTAGTTAATTGTGGGCTGCATCTTAATCACTAAATTGATCCAAAAGTGTTTACTAAGGCTTCTCTTAGGCTTTCAGTTCCATGCCTGGTGCCAGGGAGAATACAAAGAAGGAGCATAGAATTAGTGTCCATTTGTCAGTAGCTTACAATTTCCTTTGATCCATAAGAAATACATATATTGAACAAGATGAAAACTAATGCTGGGAGGCAGAACAAGTCAATGTAACAAGATCTTAGGGGAAAATAAGGGGAGCAAGTGCTTCAACGGACACTTTTTCCACCTGTGTTTCTTCATTGAGCACCTACAGTCACTGGGTATGGTGTTAGAGGCTGCAGATTTGACACTCAATCCCTGTTCCCATGGGCTCATAGGCCAACCTAGCTGAGAGAAATAGTACAGCAGGAAGGGGTGGTCTGGAAAACCTCCCAGAGCGAGTAACTTCTATAAATGGAGCCTAACAAGAGAACGGACGTTGTGCCTGTGAAGTGAAGGGACAGCTCTGAGCAGAGGGAGGGGCTGCAGATACAGGGGGAGGGCAGCAGAGAAAGAGCTCCAAGGAGGAAGGAGGGCTTGGACTCAATTTAAAAATACTTTTCTGAGGTCACCCAGTTCTCTTCCCTCCACTAATACCGTTTTTGCCTAATTGAAGTTAAGAAAAGCACTCCTCCATTTCCTCCATAGTTTCTTTCCACTTTCCTTTTCTTTCTCTTGCCTTCCTGACTTTCAACAGTAGCTTCAGGAGACTGTCTATTATCTTAAAAATCTCCTGCTGGTCTTTCCATTTTTTTTTTTTGGTCATCTGTTTAAAAAAGTATTCCTTATGAAGAATATTTTCATTGTGTGTGACTTCTTTGCCCACAAATTGCTTCCATCACCACAAAGTTACATCTTAGATATGACAATGTCATGTCAAGGGCTTACCTGCAAATCAACAGAGGGACTCCAGGTGAAACTCCAGTTAAATTAGGCAGTGGAGCTGTCCAATTACCCAGACAACACAGGGGAGCAAAAGTCCACGTGGCATTGGGTTTCGTCAAGGAAGGAGGGTACAGCATTCCCAGCTCCCTTGGTGCTCCTGACAGAGGCCAGGAGTCAGAGGGTCTGGACAGCAACTCAGCTTGATTGCTATGCAGGAATACCCCTCACCTGCCTGTGACCAGGACTTGGGGCCAAAGGAAAGGAAATCACACAGCCTGTCATCAGCTGCAACCACATTCTCCACATGGCACAAGAAATGGGCTCCCAGTCTCTCCTTTTCCAGAGCAAGAACAGGTGGCACCTGGCAGCATAACTCAGTGGTTTCTACATGCTGAACTGGTCCTAAAAGCCTTTGACATCCCCAGTTTCTCAATACCCTCCCTCCCTTATTCTGCCCATTCCTTACCCATTCATTCATGCTAAAGATCCAAACTCAGGTATGCTGTCCTCATCACTCAAGACAGGGCTGACTACCTAAACAGAAGCAGATCCTCGGTCTCTGCAGAGCTTGTGCTGTGTGCTGAAGCCCAGCCACACATTACCGCAGACCTGACACCAGACCCCAGCAGGGTGGCTGTGCTGAGGTCAGCTGGACTCCTCAGGGCCACCTCTATATTTACTGCAAGGCACAACCTGATTCTTCTGGTGTCCCTGGAGGTAGCCTGTTACACATGACTCCTAGAAATAGACAATCTCCTAGAAATAGATGATTGATGTTATTACTCATAGTAAATACATTATTATCAATAAATATTTTATTCGTTGTAACTGATATTGTCAAAACCATCATAAATGCTTACATTGTAGTCATTACTAATGGTAGTAAATTTGTTTCATAACAATCCTTGTAGAGTTAATGCATTTGTCCCTGAGCCCTCAGGAAATAGAAATGTTGTTTCTCAGGCATAATATTATCTTAAGTAATAAAATTAGAAACTAAATCTATTATCTTGCTGCTCTTTTCATTCAGTTCTCCATACTTCACTAGGATTTTAAGTTCTCACAAGGTCTAGGCTCCCTCCAATGGTCATATTTGGTTACAAAGAAGTTCCTTGAGTTCACTCAGAAATCAGGTCTGATCTGCCCCTATGGGGCATACAGTAGCAATGAACAGGGTGTGGTCTATCAGAGGCGATGCCTTCTCTTATTAGAGGGAGCTAGAACCTAAAAAGGTAAAACTCAACCCAAATTCCTCTCAATGAATCTTCAGAAAAGCAGTCTAAATTAAAAAAATTTTAAACATGAAGGTAATTTATTAGAGAGGTCGAGGTGATAAGATTGTCATGCTTGATCCAGAAGAGCAATGAAATCGTAAATCAACATGAGACAGATCTCTAGAGCCCAGGATAGCAGGGGTGAGAGAGGACACACAGTCCATCTAATTCATCCGCCCACTTCATCTTCTGTTCCGTCCATCACATCTACCAAGGGAGCATGCCACCTCCGCAGTCAAAGACAACAGCAAACAAGCCAACTGTGCTTGGGGCAAAACTGGAGAGGAAGGTCCTATCTATTCTTTCTCTTTTTAAAGCACTATATATATTCTTAGCTTTCTATTTAATTATGTAGTTTATTAAAGGCAAGTTAATTACACATATGCAGCAAAACTGTAACTAATAAAAGCAAAATCACTATTTCTGGAGTTATTTTCCAGACCACATCTTCAGGGTCAATCCCGAAAATGATCCTACAGCATGGCCATTTAAACATAAGAGACTGTCCACATGTTTGTCTCTGCTTGTTCCTGGAAGCTTCCTCCAAAAACACAATAAATTAATTTAAAAAGGCAAAAGGAGGGAAAATGAGATCACAGAGTAGGAAGATGGCAATGTATTTGGGGAAGACAGAAAGTAAATGAAAGTGTGGTACCCAACTTAGAAGGAGGAAAGGTAAGCTCGGAATGCCTGCAGAGGACACCAATGTGACTCCATGGAGTCCAGCCACACAATCTGGAAAGACTTAGGAACTAGAACTAATATGTAAGTTGGGAGTGAAGGATAGAGCTAAAAACAGCATTGACTAGGACTTCTGCATCCAGCCAGCAGACAAAGAAAAAAAAAAAGAAAAAACCAAGAGTGTATAGAATCACACAGGAGAAATTGCTATGGGCCAAGAAGTAGCACACGTCACTCACATCAGCCTATTTCTACTGACCAGAATTTAACCACATGGCCACACTTACCTGCAAGGGAAGCTGGGAAAGGCTCTGTGTCCAGAACAAAAAGGAAATGGGTTTTGGTAATCACGTACCAGTTTCTGCCACAGGCTAATTCTAATTACTAGAGCAAATTATAAAGTTCAAACAAGGAACATATCACTTTCATATCACTTAGTATCCTCTCAGTGCTCCATTATGGGGTGCTCACTGCATAATGAGTCATAAATCATAATACCTCTGAGAGGTTGCTTTGTGTACTTAACAATAATAGTGGATAGGGTTTACTCTGTGCCAGGCATGGTTTTAAGTACTCTACATATACAAACTCATTTAATCTTCACAAAACCTTGTGAAGGAGATATTATTGTTCTCATCTCCATTTTACAGATGAGAAAACTGAGACCCATCAAGTCTGCATAACTGGCCCTGATCACTTAGCAACTTGGAAGCAGAGCTGAGATGAGAAATCAGCCAATCCAGTTGGAGTGCATGCTCTTAGCCTAAATTCTTCTACTCCAAACTGACTCTATACAGGATCGGTAGGAATATCCCAAGTTGTCTCGAACAACAAGAAAGCAGGTGTTTAAACGTGCTTCTCAGGATCAGGAGGTGTCCTGGTATTCGTGGCTCCATACAGTGCAGGACCATTTTCAGTTTGGGCCTTAACCAGGACGTTCCTTCTCCCACCATGAGCAGCAGTGAATGTGACCATGACGACAATCACTCAGACTAAAGAGCTATGTTTGTGGGGCTGTATTCAGGCTCTGGCATGGCTCAGGGCACACAGGAGGAAAGCCAACTACATGGCAATGCCCTGTGCAGAGGCAATCATAACCAGTTGCTCTGAGAGCAACATTAAGGGCTCAGGAGTCAGCTCTGTCTAGCATAATATGAGTGGGTGGCATGTATTAAACATTTAACCCACCTGAGGGCCTGTGACGTGATGGTCTGTGACAGCACCTTTCTATTGATAAACATGACTGGCATGCACCAGGAATCTTTAATCCTCACAGCAATCCTATGGGCTATGCAGTAATCCTGCTATTATGATGATCCCTACTTTAGAGATAAGGACACTGGGAACCAAGAAGTTAAGTAACTCACCCAAAGACATACAGCTAGTACAAGGCCACTCATGTCCAAAGACTCTTTTTTTTTTTTTTTTGAGACAGAGTTTTGCTCTTGCTGCCCAAACTAGAGTGTAAATGGCGGAATCTCTGCTCACTGCAACCCCCGTCTCCTAGGTTCAAGCGATTTTCCTGCCTCAGCCTCCCAACAGCTGGGATTACAGGCACCTGCCACCACACCCAGCTAATTTTTGTATTTTTAGTAGAGACAGGGTTTCACCATGTTGGCCAGGCTGGCCTCGAATTCCTGACCTCAAGTGATCCACCCACTTCGGCCTCCCAAAGTGCCGGGATTACAGAGGTGAGCACTGCACCTGGTCTGTCCAAAGACTTCTTGCTGTTCAGCAGCATAAAATATGAGCTGTATGGAAAGCGTAGAAAATGATCAAGAGGGCCTAGGACAAGGGGAACTCACACTGGACCCTAGTGAACTGTCCCTAGCTGTGCAATTATGTTTTTGTTGTTGCTGTTGTGTTGTTTTGTTTTGAGACAGGATCTGGCTCTGTCACCCAGGCTAGAATGCAGTGCCACAATGTCAGCTCACTGCAACCTCTGTCTGCCTTCCCTACTCAAGCGGTCTCCCCATCTCAGCCTCCTGAGTTGCTGGGACTATAGGCACACACCACCACACCAGGCTAATTTTTGTATTTTTTGAAGAGATGGGGTTTCACCACATTGCCCTCTGGGCTAAAGCAAGCCACCTGCCTTGGCTTCCTAAAGTGCTGGGATTACAGGTGTGAGCCACCACACCTGGCCTGTGCTACTTCTTGAGTGAGATGGAACTGGAAATGTAAAACTCTACGTGGAACTCAATTCTAGCTGTGTACATATTTTAAGTTTATACTAATAATTATACCAGCTAAATCTTTCTGTTATGTCTATAAGATCCCTCCTGGTATTGGGATCAATGTCTTGAGAGGGAGGACCTGGACCACTGAAGTGAGAGAGAAGCAGACCTAATAAGCACATCACCCTCCATGATGTTTTAACAAGCCAAATGTTTGTGGATGTGCTTTGTGTTTCATATGCCAACATGTATAATCATGAGTACACATGAACACGTAATTGTGTAAACATATACACAACTGGGTTAAAGTTCCACATCTTTCATCTATTAATTATAAGATCTAGTGCAAATTATTTATTCTATCTGAAGTCCAGGTTTCCCCTTCTGTAAAAGAATAACTTACCAGATTGCTGTATTAAATGTAACTGAAATCTCTATAAATCAAAAAACTTGATTCAAACATGTAAGTTATTATATGTATATGGATCTGTGTATAAAATGCATACTTTTCTTGAGACAGGGTCTCACTCTGTCACCAGGCTGGAGTGTAGTGGTGCAATCACAGCTCACTGCAACCTCAACCTTCTGGGCTCAAGCAATCCTCCACCTCAACCTCCCAACATGCTGGAATTACAAGTTTGAACCATCATACCTGGCTAAAATGCATACTTTAATGGCCTGCTTGAAATTTTATCTTGTTACTTCTGTGCATCGTTTTACCAACATTAGTGAGACTTCTCTGTCTCTTCTTGTGGTATGGTTTGGATGTTTGTCCCTTCCAAATCTCAAGTTAAAATGTAATCCCCCTGTTATCCTTAGCAAACTAATGCAGGAAAAGAAGATGAAATGCCACATGTTCTCAGTGCTTCCAGTTCCTAATCACAAGCCCTACCTGTGCATAATTGGAGGTGGAAATGAGCAGACCTACATTTGAGTGTCAGTTCTGTCATTAATCAGCTGGGAGACCCTGGGATCTTATTTTATTTATTTTATTTCTATAAACCTGTTTGCTCATAAAGCTATGGAGCTATCACCTCACTGGGTTGCTCTGAGGATTAAATAATGTCTATAATGTGCCTGGAGCGAGTAGCAATATTTTAATGTGCTTTTGCACATCATAAAGTGTTATTTCCCATTAAGTGTTTCTTTGTTCTTGTTGTTTTGTTAGTTTTGTTTTGTTTTGCTTTGTTTTGTTTGACCAGGAGTCACGCTCTGTCCCCCAGGCTGGAGTGCAGGGGTGTAATCTCAGCTCACTGCAACCTCCCCCTCCCAGATTCCAGTGATTCTCCTGCCTCAGCCTCCTGAGTAGCTGGGATTACAGGTGCACACCACCACACCTGGCTAACTTTTTGTATTTTTAGTAGAGGTGGGGTTTCACCATGTTGGCTAGGTTGGTCTCAAAATCCTGACCTCAAGTGATCCACCTGGCTCGGCCTCCCAAGGTGCTGGGATTACAGGTGTGAATCACTGTGCTGGGACCCCCTTAAGTGTTAAATTTTCATTTTCACTGCTGTTAATGATCATAATGGGGAATGATGTCACTTGTTTCAACCTCCTTCATCCAAACAAAAAAGCCAGAGGCAGGCAGCACCCCATTCAGGCATCAGCTTTCTGCAGCCCTGAATGTGGAAATTAGATAGAAATAAGACCCCAAGCATTATCATCCTGCTTAAGCCATTGTTCATGAATAACTTTAAATCTTCTGTGAGCATAAAAAGCTGATGCTAGACATTTTCCCATTTTATTCCCAAAAGAGAGAGGTCCCTGGCTCTTCAAATGACTTTAGGTTTCCTCTGTGGAAAGGGTCATTCATCGCCAGGCCTCCATGTCTAGGGACCTGAGTAGTGAATGGGCGGCTATTCAAGAGCCAGTCAGCGATCCAACATGAAGCTGAGTCGAGAATGGGCACAACGTAGTGTCAGCACGAGCAACACCTAACCTGAAACAGGAACTTCTACTGGGTCTCAGAGGCACGTTCTGGGACCCCTGGGTCTTGGAGGGAGCACCAACATCTCATGCTCACCTGGCAGCCTCCACTCAGCAAATCCAATACTGAGTTTACTCCAATCTGACTTAAGTTCAGAAAGAGCAAGCACAGAGAAGAAAGCAAGATATGAAATCTTCCCCTTCTCTCCATGTGCCTCCACTCTGGCTTCTCTGAAATCTTCAGGCTCAGTAAACTCAATTGACGAAGAGAGTGAAAAAGGGTATTTTCTACATGAATACAATGAGAGGACAAGATGATTCAGATCCTCTTGGTTCTGTATTTCTCCAGCACCAAGCATTGAGAGCCTTTTGAATACATTCTCTTATTTTCCTCCTCTCAACAATCCCATAGGTGGGTGCCATGGTAAACCCCATCTTACAGATGAGGAAATTGACGTGAAAGAAGTTAAATAACTTGTCCATGCTCACACATGGAGGCAGGGTTTAGACCCAGGTTTGCGTGATCCAAGGCCAAGTTAATAATCACTATGGGAATTGCTCTGGGAAAGAACCAGAATAGGTAGGGCAAGGTGGTTCACACCTGTAATCCCAGCACTTTTGGAGGCCAAGGTGGGCAGATCATTTGAAGTCAGGAGTTTGAAACTAGCCTGGTCAACATGGTGAAACCTCATCTCTACTAAAAATACAAAAATTAACCAGGTGTGATGGCGGGTGCCTGTAATCCCAGCTAGTCAGGAGGCTGAGGCATGAGAATCACTTGAACCTGGGAGGCGGAGGTCGCAGTGAGCTGAGATCACAACACCGCACTTCACAGAGCAAGACTCTAGCTCAGAAAAAAAAAAAAAAGAACCAGAATAACAGTGATTTCCTAAACATTACCTCAGTTCACCTTGCAGTAGATGTTCAAAAGGCTCTCTTTAAAAGACGCCCCATAATCTTTTAAAGAGATATCTACTATAAGCCAGGTGCCTCCATATTTATGACTTCTTTAGTCTATACACCACTATCTATGAGGTCAATATTTTTTCTGCATTACAGAAGAAACTGAGGCTCAGAGAGGAAAGTGGCTTCCCAGGTCATCTCGCCTACCAGTGGCACAGCTGGGCTTGATGCATTGCTCTTGGGGGTGTGAAGTTGGAGCACTGCCTCCTGATTCTGCAATGGCTGGAGTGGGCCAGCTTCCTGGTATCCGCTGTTTTCCCTCTCTCTTCCAGGCAGGATTTGCATGTGCTCTAACAATGGCTCCAGGTGCATGGGCATACTGAGTTTGGCCTTGGCTACCACAGCCATCATTGCCAACCTCCTGCTATACTTCCCCAGTGGGCAGGTGCTGGAGCCTGCCAAGATCACAGACTTGGTCTGGGTTTTCTATGGCTCTACTGGAGCTGGACGCTTGGTAAGAATGAGATTTATCTATGTCTCCCCCATAAGGTGAAGTGTGTCCCTAAGCACTTGTCCAGTCACAAAGCAATCCTCTCATCTGGGGGCCACCTTCCCTGTGCCCCCAAAGCATGGGTGGCTGCTCTTCCTCTGTAACCCACAATGTGCTATAAATAAACACACTCCACATTGGCACCTGGCGCACTGTGTTGCCAGCATCTGTTTATTTGTGTGCTCCCCATTAGGCTGTGAGCTCCGTAAGAATAGAGCTCAAGTATCATTCACCTTTGCCCTCTAAGTGCCTGCCTAGCAAAGTGCCTGGCTTAGATCAGAGCTTAGTAAATAAATGGTTGTTAACTGCACGAAAGATACACTTTATCAAAAGCACAGTAATAGAATATTTGTCAGGTTCATCAAAGATGATCATCTGAGAAAACAAATGATGTAGCTTTCATCAAGGCTTTCCTAGGTATAATTAAAGGGTTAGCAATTTTTTTCTATAAAAGATAAGACAGTAAATATATCCATCTTGGTGAGCTATGTGGTCTATTTTTTTTAACAACTCAACTCTGCCATAGCAGGGCAAGAGCAGCCACAGAAAATATGTAAGCAGATGAGCACGACTATGTTCCAATAAAGCTTTATTCATAAAAACAGGCAACCTTCCAGAGTTGGTCCACAACCCATAGTTCTCTGAGATAGGCATGGGGTATTTTCCTTCCTTTCTACCTTGTTTTCATTTGGCTCCTCCTCTCTAAGGTATTCAGCGGTCACTTACGAAAAGACTATTTATTTATGTGAGATCCCGGTGCCAAGCACTGAGTGCTCAGCAAATGGGTGAATAAATGGACAGGGCATAAGGAATTCTCTCAAAAACAAGGTGTCAACCTCCTTTCTGGGTTTTTCTTCATACTAGTAGACACAGTGATATTGCAAGTTGCATCCAGCGACCACCTGCCCCTCCCCTACAATGGCAAAGGGCGGGGATTCCTGTGCAAGAGAGCATCTAAATCAGCAGTACCTCGGCAAATGCTGTCTGTGTCTCAACTCAGAGCCCTTTCTCACAGGCAGCACAGACCTAGGAGTCCAACAGACACTGCTGAAATCATGAGTCTGCATCTGGCCTGCTCTGCAACTTCCCTGTGCTTCAGTAAAAAGAATTACACTATCTCACAACTGAATGAAATAATATACATAAAGAGCCTGGCACATACACAGCAGCCAGCAAACATGCATCAGTCTCCTTTCCTGGCCCAGATGACCAGCTCCACCACCTCCTCTGGAAATCCAGCCAAGCACCTGTCTCCTGCTTCTTACCCACCCTATTTTTGAAGGACAGATTTGCATTTCTCAGCTCCACTGCCAAGCAAATTACACAAATCCTCCTAAGCTAACTCTCATCATCTGGAGAATTTACAGGAACATCACCACCCAACTTCTTTTAATACACATAAATGAACAAGTACAGTGACTACTGAAAGCAGTAAAACAGGTTGAGGTCACATAGGTTTCCTAATAGCAGAATCTCAGAGTGCTTACTAAAAAAGAGTGATGCACAGAAAAATATTCTGTGGTCCGGAGGGATGCAGAGTACAGCCTAGCTCACTCATGGGCCAGACACTCTGTCTCCACAGCACCCCTTAATACCCACTGGCTGGTCTAGCTCTCACTTCAGCTTTCCAGCAAAACCTCCCCCAGCTCTCCCAGATAGTGACATGGAAATAATGCAAATAGTTCCAAACCAGGCCACGAAGTTCAATAACATAAAATCCAACAAACCAAGCCAGTCTATCTTTCTCTTC
Source organism: Ateles fusciceps (assembly GCA_036589455.1). Lineage (NCBI taxonomy): Eukaryota > Metazoa > Chordata > Mammalia > Primates > Atelidae > Ateles > Ateles fusciceps. The sequence continues at coordinate 8,165,320 of JAZHEH010002496.1, forward strand.
TCCTCCTCTTTTTCTTCCTTTCTTCCTTCCTTTCTTTGTTCATTCAGTCATTAGTATACACTCTGTACCTTGACAGGTGCCCAGCTAAGGCAAACTAAGGCAGTGGCTGTGGAGGTGGAGAGGGGAGGGTATATTTGAGCAATGTTAAAAGATCAGATTGGCAGGACCTGAAGACTGATGGGGTGTCAGGGAGGGGAGCAGTCCACATTGGCTCTGGCATTCTGTCTTGGACGCTAAGGAAAATGCTGGTAGCTTTCTCTGAGGCAAGGTCCTCAGGGATGAGCTTGGATGGAAGGCAGAGGGACTCTATTTTCCTCTAGTTTGCATCTACACCAAGGGATCAGAGGATGGCTGGGCTGGGACTGAACACCAGGAAACAGACAAGATTACGAGCCATTGCAGAGAGGTGATATGGGAGCCCCCATAGTAGTAGGTGTGTCTGGGGCTGATGAAAAGAATGAGAGGAGAAAAGAACTCAGGTTAAAACCTTAGGAAGCACCAGACACTGAGGCATACAGAGGGAAGAAGAAGACTGAAAAATAACTAGACAATCAAAGGCAAAGCAGAAAAGAGGAAAATTAGGTAAGCTAAGAAAGAAGAAAGTTTCAAGGAGTGAGGAACTGCAATGTCAATTGCAACAGGGGGAACATAAGCTGGGGCCCTGAAAAGCATCCAGTGCACAGCAAGGTATCCAGGGAATCTGGGCGGGAGCAGTCCTGGGGGAGTGGCTGGAAACTGGAGATTGCAGAGGACTGAGGAATGAATGGAGGTTAGGAGCTAGGGGCTCTGTGCAGCATTAATCTCCCCAGAGGTTCGACTCTGAATGGAGGAAGAAGGGGCAGGAGATTGAGCTGCCCTTTATGATGTAAGGAAAGCTAGAACAAGATCTCAAAAGCCACAAAGGACACTCTGAAGACAAAAACAAGCCCAACCATTTATTTAGCATCAGCTTCATGCTTAACATGATTTAAGGATCTACAGTGAATAAAACCAGAATTCACAGTTACTGCCCTTGAATAATAATTGTAGCAGGCATTTGCACAAAGGTTTAGGCTTTATTAAATCTTGCACGCATATCATTTATTTGCTTCCCACAACAATTTTGTGTAGTAGGCATCATTATCTCCATCTTATGGGTGTGGAAATGAGGCCCAGGCAGATTAAGTCGTTAGACTATAGCCACACGGCTAATACAGGAGAGAACTGAGACTCAAACACTCATCTGACCCAGAAGCCTGTGATCTCCATTTCGCCACTGTTTGATCCATGCATTCACATAAGACAAGACACAGGGAAAGATGGCATGCATGAAGTTCATGCCAGCAGAGGCTCTGCTCCACATCCACATCTCTGCAAATAGCATGCAGAGTGCTTGGGAGGGCTTTCCAGCCAGCTAAGAGTTGGTCCAAGTTTGTTTGGCACAATGTCTATCGGGTGAAACAACACTCCTTAGTAGGTAACAGCCATCTTTAGCACCAATCGCACGCCAATCATACATGCCCAAGAATATTATTTCATCACCATCGTGAGAACTGGGGGTTTCCCAGATGTTCACATCAGCAAACACATTTACCAACCATCTCACAGGGGGAAGTGATTTTTTTCATGAAGCTGGTTCATCCATTGTAGTTACTTCTTGTTCCTGGCCTGTGGCCCTATTGTGCTGCTCTTCCTCCTACCTGACTGCTAGAAGAACCCTGTGGAAATGTCAGCACAAATTTTATCACCTCAGCATTGGCTTCTGATATTGTGTCAGGGACTATGGTAAAAGCTGCTGGCCCACAGAGTTCAAAGCCCAGATATGGTAAAGGAGAATGACATGTGCTCAGTGCAATAGTTCAGGCTGACCTGAAGGAAGAAACAAATTGTTTTGCCTGGCAGGGGTCACTGAAAGCTACAAAGAGGTCTTGCATTTGTATTCTATTGCTGTTCTAACCAATTATCATAAAGTTGGTGGCTTAAAACACCAGAAATTTGTTCTCTCATGATTCTGGGGGCCAGTAGTCCAAACTCAAGGTATCAGCAGGGCCACAATCCCTCTGGGGACTCTGAAGAAAATTCCTTCCTCATCCTTTCCTGCTTCTGATGGCCGCCGGCATTCCTTGGTTTGTGGCCGCATCACTCCACTCTCTGCCTCCATCTTTCCATGACATTCTCCAACTACCCTCACAACTCCTTATGCCTCACTCTTATAAGCATACAGATCATTGCATTTAGGACCCACCCAGATAATCCAAGACAAGCAACTCCTCTTAAGATCTCTAATTTAATCTTATCTTTTACCCTATAAAGTAATATTCTCAAGTTCCAAGGATTAGGAAATGAATACATCTTTAGAGGGGAGTACATTTTCTGAGACTATCACAGGAGATACTATCACCCTCAGTGGGTGAATAGAGTACAATCTCCAATGTCCCTTTAGAGTGAACAGCGGTTTGCCTGATGGCAAAAGGTGAAGAGCATATTCAAAGGCACAGGGGCATGAAAGTCCTGGGCCAGCCTGGGAGCCCACAAGCTGGGTATGTCAGGAGATCTCGATGGAACTCTGACAGCAGGGCAAGACCAGTGCATGAGGGCTCATGCACCATGTCCAGGGCCTGAGGTTATCCAATAAGCAGTGAGGCATCGTTAGATATTTTTAAATAGAAAGAGATGCAATACACACTGCTTCAAAAAGCTCACATCCCCTTCATTATTAGAGTATTTTCGTAACCACAGGTACTGGTACCCTCCCTAATGCTGATGAGAAGAGGCAGAGAGGAGTACTGTTTTCACAGATGTGACGCTAAGTACTGTGGGGTCTACAGAATTGTTAACCACTCCTAAGACCTGCCCCAAAAAACTTTATTTCCTAGGCTGTGGGCTTTCCCTCTTTTGAAGGATAGACTATTGACCATCTCCCAGTACTTTGAATATCTTCCTTTTAAAGCACAAGGGTGTATGCAGGGCTCTAGCCAACAGAGATGGGCACTGCTCCACAAGGCACCAGGAAAAATGAGCCTGGAAAGAGGCTTTGAAGAGAGCCGGCAGTGGACCCAAACACCTATCAGCGCTGGGAGGCCAGCCTGCGGGAGGTATTGTTGTTTGTTTGTGCTTCTGTTGTCTGTGAGGTCTAGAACCTTCTCATCCCTTGGCTTTCTTATTTCCTCAGTAACCAATGAGATAACACATCATAAAACTGATATTCCAGCAAGAAGAGACATTGGAGATTTTACACTCAAAAACTTTCACAGATGGTCCCTCTCCTGGCCCATGAAGAACGAAAAGCTGACAGTCTACAGGTGCAACCATGATGTATTTATTTCTCATTCCCAGCCCATGGCCCTATCATTCTACTGCTTTTTCTCCTATCTGGTACTGCTAGAGGAAACCTTTGGAAATGTCACCACAGACCCTACAAATGTATCCCGCATTTGACAAACAAGAAAGAAAAAACCCTGAGAGACTGAATGGCTGTCCAAATTCACGTAGTTCTCATTTTAGAGCTGGAAGGCATGTTTAGGATGACAGCTGACCCTTGAACACAGGGATTGGGGCACCTACCCTCCCCACAGTCAGAAATTTGCCTATAACTTTGACTCCCCCAGAACTTAACTACTAATAGCCTACTGCTGACCAGAAGTTTTACCAATAAAAAAAGTCAATTAAAACATATTTTGTATGTTGTGTGTATTATATATTGTATTCGTACTGTAAGAATACAGTACAAGTACAATTAGAATACAGTATATAGTACACATATCATATAAGAGAAAAATCATTTATTTTATGTTTCTCTAGTTTATTGTGTTATGTGTATTATATACTGTACTCATATAATAAACTTGAGAAAACTAGTATAATAAACTAGTACAATAACTAGTACAACAAACTAGTTTTCTCGAATTTATTGTATGAATACAGTGTATAATACACATAACATACAATAAACTAAAGAAAGAAAATGCTATTAAGAAAATCATGAGGAAGAGGAAATATGTTTACTATTCATTAAGTGGACATGGATCATCATAAAGTCTTCATCCTTGTCTTCACGTCAAGTAGGCTGAGAGGAGGAGGAAGAGGAGGGGTTGGTCTTGCTGTCTCAAGGATGATTGAGGCAGAAGAAAACTCACATATAAGTGGACCCATGCACTTCAAATCCTTGCTGGTGAATTGTATTTACTCATCCCCAGGTAGACTGCAAAGCTTCTTGCTAGGGGACAATCTTATCTCTGGACCCTCAGGCCCTCCACAGATCCTGACACATAGTGGAGGGCCTGGGAGTCCAGAGATGATAAGGACACCCTGAATGAGGGTGTGGCTGACCGGGCTGGGGCTTGGTCTAGGTCTCCTGACTCCCAGCATCATGCTCTTTCCCACACCCTCATTCAGGGTGTCCTTATCCTCTCTGGACCCCCAGGCCCTCCAGGGTGTGTCAGGATCTAAAACTGCTTGCCCATGTCTCTGATCACAGTTCTGGCAGTTTTTGTTCATACATTTTTTTCCTCCCTTAAAGAACAGAAAAAAACTCCAAGAGCCAGAGACCATCCTGCTCAAAAGATTCCCTGCCCCAACACTTGCAGCCCCCAGTCAGAGCCTCCCCCAGAGAACTTAGACTCCACATCACCTGAGGGCTGTCTCTAAGGAGCTGCCTGAGTCATTCCAACCAGTTCCCCCGTCCCTCCCTGTGGTGAGAAAGACACAGCGTAGATGTATCAGGAATCAAAGCTCATACTTTGAAGCAAACGCGTCCTTCAGCTTTGCCCCATTTCAGCAATGCACTAATATGCAGGAAGGGTCACTGGTCTTCCTGTGGCCTCACCATCACACTCGCCCATCCAGTCAACAAGTATTTATGGAGTTTGTACACTGTACAGGCCCTGTTGTGGTCACTGACTCAGGCATTAGGTAAATAATTATTCATTTACTTACCCAATCACACAACATTTACTGAACACCCATCGCCAGGATGGCAAATATGCTTCAGTTAGAGCTCCAGTACCAACCAATTGACCACTCTGTGTTGAGAACCGTGAGGCCTTGTCCAGGCTTGATGTGGAAGAATGCTGGAATCCATTAGTGATGTCTGTCATGAGTACCAATGAGGGGACTAGCAGCACACTTCTACATTCCAGGTGGCTCACAGGCCCCAGGAGTCAACCCTGGACAAGTTTCATTTCCTGCTCACGATTTTGTAGCAGATGATTTCATTCTTTCAAATCGCACCTGGGACAGCGGGTTTTTCAGCTCTAGTGCCCCATTTTTTTGTCTGCTTAGGAAACAAAACAAGGACACCTATCTAGTCCAGCATCTAGAAGAGAAGATTTGGGCCCTCTTTAATTTACCTGTACAATCTTCCCGTACATCTCTTGCATCTTTAAAAAGATGAGTTCCCATCACCTCTCTCACCACTGTTGCAATGAATTTCTGGCTCTTTTCCATTTCTTATGCTGTTCTATGTGCTTTAGGAAACACAGGGCACTATGGGGGCATGTATTGTGTGGCCATTTCTTCACTGGGTTTGCTCAGTGGCCCCCTTCTGTGACACAGACAGAGGAAACTATACCCTTTCAGGAATGACACGCTAGAGTGAGTAGCATTCACAGTCTTGGATCAGTGCCTCACATCTGAAGAGGATATAGCTGATGACCACAAAAAGCATATTCTCTTAGTATTGACTGTCCAGTAATAGGGCCAGGTACTTTCATTCATAACTCCTATCTTGTTCCTCTCTCCCCTCTTGCTCCCAAATCAACATCTGAGAGATGATTGGCCTAGGAAGCAGCCCTGTGTGGGCCCATGAATTAAACAGTCTACCCAACGTATTCAACCCAATACGTTGACTTCATTAGCTCCAATTAATAATTCTACCAAGTAGGTGATGAGGGCATTACTAGGTGTTGTGGGAAGAGAAGGGGTACAAAAGAAGGTTAAGACAATTTTACCTGTTTGCAAGAAACACACACTCTAACTGGGGGAGATTTAACTACTAAATTTGGGGGTTGCACAAATATTCTTGTATCACACGCCTTTCTATCTCCTCCTATGCCCTGTTGAGTGGCTATGTCTCTATTTGCAATGCCTTGCTGAGATGTTCTGCTATTAGAGGGAGAGATGTCTGTTCAGCTGTCTCTCTGATGGACACATAATAGGTCTGCTGTCTCTATGAAGGTGAGAGCAATGAAGACTCGCAGATCTGTAATCCCTTGTACTAAACTAGTGCTTTTCAGATGCTTGTAAGTGGCAGCTCCCTCCCTTTACTGTCTTTATTAGAGAAACAAATAATAATAGAGACCTATGAAATATGGCCTGAAATCACATTTGAATTTTCAAATAACTATTTGGAAATTCTGTACAATAGAGCCCTGTGAAATATGGCCTGAAAACCTATTCCATCTTCTGAATTTTCTCCCTTCAGAACATGGAGTAGGTTTTCAGGCCAGGTTTACTGTTGTCCCAGGTACTGACAGGGACAACTACTTATTCCACCAACCCACCTGGGCAATCAGCCAAGAGTCTGTGCATATCATCCTCTGGAACATGGTCTTTCTTTCCATCCTCCTGAGGACTGGCGCTATGAAAGCTGTACTATGCCTTAGCCAAGTTGTCAGTGGACTCTGCAGCCACTGCAGACTCTTCTGTGGTACATGCATCCAAAAAAGACACAGCAGTGTTTCTCAGGAATTTCCCATCATTTTCCCTTGACCTATTCCTTGCTGTCTCTCTGCTTCCCCAACTCCACACTCCTGAGGTAAGCCAGTAACTGTGAAATGCCTTTGAAATGGAGACTTCATTGGCCACCTTTGGCTTCATTGGGTAAACATGATAGCTTACGTTCAACCTGAAGAAATAACAACTTATTGATAGATGCAAAACAGTTTCCCACGGCTCAGAATAACTGGATTTAGTAAATGTTAATTTCCAGAGTTCTTAGAAGCTGAGAAAAATATCAACTTTCTTACCAGGGCTGATTTTTATAAAGGTGAACAGCTTTGAAAACTTCATCTTCTCTGTTAGAATCAAGATCATCATTCCCCCCCCCACCAAATGATCTCTAAAAATGATTTAAGGAGTCATTTGGCTTTATGATAATTAAAATAATTATGATGATGATAATGACAGACACTCACATTTATTGAGTCGTGACTATATCCCAGGATTTGTGCTAAGCACTTTATCTATAGTATTTCAATTAATCCTCTGAAGCAAGTAGCATTTTATTGCTATCTCACAGATAAGGAAACCCAGGCTCAGAGAGGCTAGTTACTTATCCAAAGTCAACAAATCTAAGTCTTGAGCCTGATTCTGGCATTTATATTCTTGACCACTCTCCAGTGGTTCTCAAAGTTTATTGCTTAGACACTAGTTCAATGGATTGTATTTCAATCCATCCTATGAAGCACGGATTAAATGAAATACAACTGAGACAGAGGGTTTCTCAGTTCTAGTGTCCCATTTTTTGTCTACTTGGGAAGCAAAACAGGGACACCTACCTAGTCTGGCAGCCCGTCGTGCTACTGGGCCTATCATGCTACTGCTCTTTCTCCTACCTGGTACTACTAGGGGAAACCTGTGGAAACATCACCATAAATTTTACAAATGTATCTCCCATTTGACAAACAAAAAAGAAAAAACCCAGAGAGACAGAGTGGCTGTTCAAATTCATGTAGCTGTCATTTTAGAGCTGAAAGGCATGTTTAGGACAGCAGCTGACCCTTGAACAACACAAGGCTTGGGGCACAAACCTAATAATAGATGTTACTCATTTATCAAAAAAAGAGGAGGGGAGGCTTTAGCCAAATAAATTTGATATCACTGGATTAAAACAAAGTTTATGGGTTTCTCTACTGCAAGACTTGGGAACTTTTACAAAGCCAGTACATTACTAATCTCCAGGAAAAGAATAGCAAAGGCACAATTCCCCAGTTTTGTTTAACCACAAAATCGTTTTCTCCTGGGATGATTTTTATGGGGCTAACATCCCATGGGCACACTTTGAGAAATATTGCATGACTCATAATAATGAGGTAGAACCTACCACATTTAACCCTTAATAATCCAACAGACTTTTCTAAACCACCAAAGCAGCTAAGAGTCATGGGATAAAACACGCAACTTCTCTTTAGCTCTCCCTCTGGCATGAAGCTAGACACAGAACTACCCAGAAGATGAACTGAGTGCTCTGCAATGGACCCAGAACAGTGCTGCACCTGAGATCATCCTCTCGGCCCTAACAATCCTGGGAGGCTGTTCTCTCTGGTGGGGAAATTGGGCTTAGGAAAAACAGGATAAAACAGGTTAAAGACTACTCATCTATGTTTTTAAAAAACTTAAAAAGCTTTGCTGTAATAGCTGTAATCCGCAGGGGCTTTCCAGATTTTTGTCATAATTATTTGCCATCATTGCAACAAACATTTCTGAGAACTTAATGGATGGGTAGAAGCTATGGCAGTTCTTAAAGAGCTACCAGACAAGGTCTCTGCTTCAAGAAGCTTGGAAACTAATATATCTTGCAGTGCTGACTGCTTCCATAGCAAAATCTAGGGCTTCTGCTAGCCCAAATAGCACCTTTGTTCAAATTGAAAACAAACAAACAAACAAATAAAAAACGTGGAGAACACAGAGAAGCAGACAGAACCACTGGCAATTTTTTAAAGGTGCCTTTTTTTTCAGGCTGATGCAGCCCGTACTGGGTTGAAGACTGTCCCCTAAAAATTCTGTTCAAACAGAAGCTCAGAAAGTGACCTTATTTAGAAATCGGGTCTTTGTGGAGGTAATTAGTTAAAAAGAGGTCATACTGGATTAGGGATAGCCCCAAATCTAATATGACTAGTATTCTTAGAGGAAAATAAGGATACAGGCACAGAAGAAGGTCCTGTGAAAACAAAGGCAGAGAGGAAAGTGCTGCTGCCACAACCAAGGAATGCTAAAGTTTTCTGGTAGCTGCCAGAAGCTAGGACCAGATTCTCCCTCTGAGCCCCCAGAACCCAGATGATGCCTTGATTTCAGTCTTCTGGCCCCCAAAACTGTGAGAGAATAAATGTGTTGTTTTAAGGCACCCATTTGGTGACAGTTCATGACAGCAGCCACAGAAAACTAATACCCAGCCCCACAGCAGGCATATGTCAGCCTGGATCTCAGTCCCCAACTTAGGCCCTGGGTGCTCACTGCCTTGTACAGAAACAACCTGCTCAACCAAACAGGGTGGCCCTGCTGAAGCCACGAATACCCAACAGTCCTGCCAACCCAGGCTGCTTCTGCAGCTTCCCTTTAGCTCTCCCTCTGGCATGAAGCTAGATACAGAACTACCCAGAAGATGAACTGAGTACTCTGCAATGGCCCCAGCACAGTGCTGCACCTGAGATCATCCTCTCAGCCCTAAGAACCCTGGGAGGCCATTCTCTCTGGTGGGGAAATTGGGCTTAGGGAAAGGACGTCTTTAGGATGGTCACCCACCAAGTAAAATGGCTCTATGCAGCCCGAATACTGTTTCCCTGGGAAGAAAAAAAAATCCAAAGCATAAAGTTTTATAAGCTCTTTTAATTAAAACACTTTTTCTAAAGTGATGGATTTGAAGCAGGAGAGGAGAAAGGTTTTCTGGCAAACGTGCCTCTTGCGTCATTCCTTTGGTGAGCAAAAGGAACTCACTGATGCAAACACCAAAGCACAAACATTCTGTGGCCAGTAAGTGGGTGGAGGGGGCCATGGAGACACCCTCAGGCAGGGCCCAGCTTGTAACGCTGGCAAGGCTCTGTTAATGTGCTCCATAAAGGGCTTTGGAGGGCAGGAGGAGCACCACCAACATTTTAAATGTGAGGCCAACCATAAAAGGATTCATGATTAGTCCACTAAAATGTGTTTATTGGCATACGGAAAAGAGATCCATGAAAATAAGCAGGAACAGTTGATTTTCAAGGCTGACTTAGTTCTACTATTCAGCTACTCAACAATTATATCCTGACCAGGTACAGAGACTCACACCTGTAATCCCAGCACTTTGGAGGCTGACGCAAGAGGCCAAGAGTTCCAGACCAGCCTGGGCGACCTAGCTAGATCCCATCTTTATGAAAAATTTAAAAATTAGCCCAGTGTGTGGCTTGTGCCTGTGGTCCCAGCTACTCAGGAGGCTGAGGTGGGAGGATCACTTGAGCCCCGGAGGTTGAGGTTACAGTGAGCTGTGATAGCACCACTGCACTCCAGTCTGGGTGATAGAGTGAGACCCTGTTTCAAGAGAAAATAAAAAGCAAAACAAACAACAACAACAAAAATACAATTGTTTTCTGAGTTCCTATGATTTGCAAAGCAAAAGTGCCTGGAGAAAGGAGGGATCAAGGGGCTCTCACTTATAAAAGAAATGGTTTAAGTGGAGCGAAAAATCTCAGAGCACAACCACCCAGACATAAGGCAGAAATGGAGAAGGTGGAATTTCCACTTCAATCTCTGTCTTTAAGCGTATCTCATCTTTTAAAATTCCTTACTCTCATTAAAAAGACAAAATTTAAAGATCTTAATTCATGATTCTAGAATCAGGCAGCCGTCAGAACCAGAACAGGTTCAAAGGACTCCAACCTGCCATGTGGTCAGACAGCACTGATGAACAGAAAATGTAAATGAGTTGCAGAAATGGAAGTGAGGTATAGAGACAGCCTGATTGGTTACTGCTTCAGGTTTGCCTTATTTGAACTTGCTCTAACAGTTGGCTGCCTGTGATTGAATGAAGCTCAGCTGCTATGATTGGCTGAGATTCAGCTATCTGTTACAAAAGTATATTCCTAAATTAGGCTTCCAGTTAGTTTATGTATTAAGTTAGGCTGCAGTTTGTTATGTAAGGACTCATGTACAGAGACATCCTCAAGCCGAATTTAGTTTCATTTAACACTCAAAAGAAACCAATGTTTTCCAGACCAGAGTTGACTGATATTCTTTTCCAACTCTCATTCTGTACGTTTATAACCACTGTTACATCAGGATACAACAGTGTGCATATAAAGTGATATACATGCTATTGGAAGTGTTAAGAATATATCTTTCATTAGTGAATTTTAAAAGGCTTACCATTTTATTTTATACACTGTGTGCGTAGTATAAGAATTCCCGTGTTTTCTAGAATAAGCAAAGATGCCTTTTATAAACATGTGTGGGAAAAAATGGTTTTTCTAATTTAGCAAAACCATCTAAAAGATTGATCTGTCTGCCAAGTCTGGTGAAATGCTCTTGCAGTCCCGACACTGACTTGAGAGAAATATCACGGTTCAATGACTCATTGACAAAACAACATCCAGTATTTCTTTCAAGCCAAATGGGTAAAAAATAATTTTCAAAGAGGTAGACTCACAGTAGGGAGTGGGGGGAAAATAAAGCTAATATAAGTAGCTTTAGACAATTTGGAAAATTATGTTTTGACTTTGAAAATTTGGAAAATGTTGGAAACTGTAAGGCTAGAGACAAAGGAAATTGTACATAAACATTGTACTGTAAAGTTGCTTCTCACAGGGGTATGAGTTAAGAATTATGAAATTGCTGTGCATGTATACTAGTGTTGATGATGGATGGTGAGAGCCAGTGTTCTGTTAGAGGAAGAAGTTACAGATAAGCAGAGAGAAGGCTAGAAGGAGTCCAGGTGGTGATAGATCAGAGTCAGAGACATCAATCTAAACTCACATTTAGCTTAACATAGATACAGATGGCTAGATATAGAAATATATATGTGTGTATATACATGGATTATACATACATACCTATATTTCCTAGCTCTGTCTGATGCGAAGACTAGAATCAGTTACACCTCAGTAGCAATGAGCACACCCAGAGCCAAGATCTTGAACTCTATTGCCATTCTTCAAAACAAACAAAAAAAACAACAAGAGCTCCTTGAAGAATACAATCTTGATTCTAGGGATGGTGTAATATTGTGACATAGTAATATATATTTGGCCTGCATCTCAGGTTCCTGGCACAGAGCTCCTAAACCCTTAAAGTTTCCTGCATGATGGGGTGAGAGGAGTGCCTTCTGTTACAATATTTGGTGTTTGTTCCTGGTTCCTGACAGAAGAGAGTCTAAAATCCTTGGAATTTCCTGAGTAACAGGAGTGAGAGGGGCATCTTTTGCTTTTAACCATACCAGAGTTTATGCTGCTGAAATGTCTCTTGGTGGGCACATACATAGCTTCAGGATGGGGAACTGGTTGCCAGAAGGCCAGCCAGTGATTAGATGGCTGCGATTTTCAGCCCCATCCTCCGACCTCCAGGGTGGGAAAAAGGCCTGGAGATTGATTAATCACCAGTGACCAATAATGTAACAAATCATGCCTACAAAATGGAGACTGCAGAAAAACCCTCAATAACTGGGTTCAGAGAGCTCCTGGGCTGGTGAACACAGCAAGGTGCAGCCTGAAGAGTGCATGGGAGCCTCACACCCCCACCTTCATGCCTTGCCGTGGGCATCTATGCTGCTGTTCCTGAGTTGTAGCCTTTATAATAAACTGACAATAGTGAGTAAACTGTTTTCCCTGAGATCTGTCCAACCCAAGGAGAGAGTGGTGGGAATCCCCAATTTATAGCAGGTTACTCAGAAGTACAGGAGGCCTGGACTTGTAATCAGTGTTTGAAGTGAAGAAAGCCTTGTGGAACTGAGACTTTAACCTTCAGAGTCTGACTCTAACTCCAAGTAGCTAATGTCAGAACTGAATTGAATTGTGGGGCACTTTGCTAGTGTTGGAGAACTGGTTAGAGTAAGGAAGAAAGAAACCACACAGTTGGTGTCAGAAGTGTCATGGGAGTGAAAAATAGATCTTTGTAGATGGGGGATGAAAAATACAAGATGAGCCTGAAGCATCTTGTGCCTGAAAGTAAGGAAGTGCTCAAAAACCAAAAGGGTGCGGGCATGCCAGAAGGACACAGAAAAGAAGCCAACCTAAAATAGCTCTCCTTGGCCAAAGCCGAAACCATTTGAACAACAAAACCAAGCAGTATTGTACGTAAATTAGTATAAAATAAATATTTATCACTGCATGCTGATATAAGTATATGATTACATAAATAAATAAATAAATGGGGAAGGCTAATCTTCCTCACAGAAGAATTCCAAATAATTTATGTAGATACTCCCTCCCTAGGAAATAGAATTTAATCCCCCCCATCTCTTTGAGTATGGACAGTGCCTAATGCCTTACTTCTAAAGAATAAGAGTATAGAAAGTGGAAGGAAAGTCATTTTACAGTGGCAAAAACTAGAAAGGACCACCTAGGCAAGGTGATAAAGATTAACATCAGTAGCGAAGTCATGTTGATAGTGTGTACCACTGAAATTATGTGAATGGAATACAGCCATGGGAGCTTCACCTCTGTGGTCTTTTCCTCAAAACCCGTAACCCCAGGCTAGCTATGAGAAAAACATCAGACAAACCCAATGGAGGGACCTTCTACAAAATATCTGACCAGTACTCCTCAAAACTGTCAAGGTCATCAAAAACAAGGACAATCTAGGAAACTGTCATAGCCTAAAGGAACCTAAGGAGAACTGATGATTGAATGCAATGCAGTATCTTGGATGGGATCCTGGAAAAGGAAAACACATTAGTGGGAAAACTGGTGAAATGTGAATAAAATGTGGAGTTTGGGTAATAGAGATATTCCAAGGCTGATTTCTTAGTTGTGACAAATGGTAATGTCCGATGCTCACAGTAAGGGAAACTGGGTGAGGGGTATATGGAAGCTCTCTGTGCTATCTTTGCAACATTTTTGTAATTCTAAAATTAAAAGCTTATTTAAAAAGAAAAGGATAAAAATGGGTTTCCTTGACTAAGGCTTTGAGTTTCCCAGCCTACTCAAGCAGAAGTCTAGGAAACCTGAAATCATTCAAAAACAGAGAGACTCAACCAAGTCTTCCTGTGTCTGAGTATCACTGTCTGAGCAGTGGCCCTACCCACAGATGGCTAGAGTGAGCAAAACACAGTGGAGAAACACAGGGCCCTTTATGTGAGGGACACTGATCTGGCCCCTCCTCCAAGGCCGTATGCTGAGAGTGAGTCTAAAGAACATCATGGAAACGCACCACACCATCAGACCGCGACAAACTAGCATTTGGCCGTAGAGTGACTGAGAACATGAATTCAGGAATACAACCATGTTGTCTAATGGATTCCTTTGTATTGGACGTTTTGCCGTACCACATGCAGTTACATGCCCAGTGTACACCGTCTTACCATCCATGCAAACAATGCCCTGAGAATAATTGGTGATCCTTGGTTTGAGCTAGGTGCCCCTTCTGTGCCCTAGACATGTCTTAACCACTGCATTCATCTTCTTGGTCACATGCCAGTTCCCTCAACCTGACTGTGTTGCAGGCATGTGCCTTATTCATCTCTATATCCACCATGCTCAAGGCATAATAGGCTCTCAATAAATGTTCAGTGGATGACTAAACATAAGAACAAATAACTGAATGTTCTAAATCTGCAAAGGCAATCAGGAAATGTCATTACCCAAAGTAGCTTACACAAACTGAATGCACAGCTCTGTAAAAAGCCAGCTTCCTTCTTTTTCTCTTCCTCTCTTTGATCACCCTTTCCCAAATATGGAAATCCCAAAAGGGAACAAAGCCAGTTCTGAGGAGGATTTCATTTTGCAACTCTATTTAAAACGTACTCTGTCACTTGCCACCAGCATCACTGGGATTTGTATGAAGTTCTTAGTAAAGGCCATGCTGTTCTAGATGAAGCATAAAAAATCCTATAATGATAATGTCTTGGATCTTTGCATAGGTTGAATCATCTCCAAAGTTTATTTCCTACATGATTATACCTGACTCGGAAACAGTCTTCTCATGTCTTCCAAGTACAAATAGTTATCAGAATTTAGTGAGGAGGAAATTGAGGCTCAGAGATGGCTGTCTGATATGAGGCAGATATGAAGCTCAGACCTGAACTTTTGACTCAAAGTCAAAGGTTTCTTCTGTGGAATTTCACTGCTCATCACCTAGTTGAAGAGAGAAAGACCAATACAGAGAAAGAAACTCGAGGGCCCTGTGCTGTGGTTGGAGCAGTAAGGGGAAGGCTTCGGACAACAAGGGCTTGAGTTGGATAAGTGGGAAAGAGAGGTTGTCCAGGTAGAAGAAACAGCAAGGGCAAACGGAGGAAGCAGGAGCTTGCAGGGCCTCTGAGAGGCACCCTAAGGGGGCCAGTGACTGGGACAGTGGGGTAACACAGGCAGACCTGGGAGTAGAGAAGCTCTTCTACCTGTGAACTTGCAATGGATGAACACTCTGATGCCAAAGTGAACTCTGGTGCCAAAGTGCCGTTGACCCACACGTGGTATGAGCATCTTTTGCCTTCTACCATATTGTAAGGGCACATTCACTATGCTAGGATGATTGTAAGGATTTACTGTAACTAATTTCTTTTTTATTGAGACAGGATATCTCTCTGTCACCCAGGCTGGACTGCAGTGGCATAAGCACGGCTCATTGTAGCCTCGATCTCCCAGACTCAAGCGCTCCTTTTGCCTCAACCACTTGAGTAGCTGGGACTACAGAAATGTGCCACTATGACCAGCTAATTTTTTAATTTTTAGTAGGGATGAAGTCTGACTATGTCGCCCAGGCCGGTCTCGAACTCCTGGGCTCAAGCAATCCTCTGCCTTGGCCTCCCAAAATGCTACTACAACAATTAAGAAGAAGAGCATCCTTACAATGGAAACAAAGTAGCCATTAAAAAGAAGATTGAAAGTGATAAAAAATGAATGCTATATATTTTAATGTCTGAGGCATTTGACAATACAAATTATTCTCAAAATCAAAGAAAAGTCTGCCACATGTGAGGAGTGCTATAACTTTGCAATGTATAGCAGTCAGCAAGTATGAGAAAGAGATGAGTAAAATGCAAATATTTTGAGTATGTAACTTGAGGATCAGCATGAACTCTAAATACACTTTAGACTATTATTAGAAATAGGCTAGGAGTTTACTTATTCAATCATCCCATAAATATTTGTTGAGCATCTACTATGTGCCAAGAACTGTTCCAGGTACCGAGCACAGAGCAGTGAACAAAATCAAATCCCTGACCCTGTGAAGTTTTTATCTTATAAGGAGAAATGGATGACAAACAACGTATTTATCAGGTGCTGATAAGTGTCCTCAAGAAAGTAAATCAGGAAAACTGAAAGAGAGTACTGGTGTGGGAAGGCCCAAGGAATATTGGTGCTTGTGTTCAGTGGTCAGGGAGACCTCTCAAATAAGGTGGCTTTAATCAGACACCTAAGTGAGAGCCAGATGTTTAAACATGATGTTAATACCATCAATGAAATTTTTTGTAAGTTTTGATTTTTTTTAATTTTGATTTTTTAATTCTTTTATTTGTTGAGACAGGGTCTCATTTTGTCACCCAGGCTGGAGTGCAGTGGCACGATATTGGCACCGCCACCTCTCAGGCTCAAGCAATTCTCCCACCTCGGCTTCCCAAAGTAGCTAGGACCACAGGTGTATGCCACCGTATCTAGCTAATTTTTTTTTCTTTTTACTTTTTGTAGAGATAGGGTCTCTCTGTGTTGCCCAGGCTGGTCTCAAGCTCCTGGGCTCAAGCAATCCTCCTGCCTCAGCCTCCCAAACTGCCGGGATTATAGGCATGAGAACCAGCACTCTGACAAGATTTAAATTTTAATTATCTATTTTGGTTTATTTAGTTTGAGAGGCAGTGAACTTATGCCACAAGATGCAGCAGGTCCAGTAGATTCTAGAAGGTAGGTCCCAAGAATGTCATCATGCTCAAGAGAACTGTGTGTCAGTCATGCGGACACCAGAATTGCCAAATCTTTCTCAGACACTTGCAGGAATCCTCAAAGAGCAAGGTTACCTGCTTGCTTTGCTTCTGCTTCATTCAACTGCAAAAGGATTAGAAAGGAATCTTTTGACAAACAATATGGAATAAAATAGTCACCCCTAACAAGCGATGACTGAGTTTCAAGCTTACAATTAACTCACATTTTATTAGGTAGAAAGGATCTGGGAGATACAAACTTGAACTCCTTTTGTTCCTTTGGCTTTCAAAACCTACCTGTTGATGAGCAGGTAAGTCATGGGAACTCATTTCCCTCTCACTTAACCCTTCACAGGACAGACACATAGGCATCTGCTTTGCTTTACAGATAATGCTGGTAAATAAATGCTGGGATTATCAGGACCTGCCAATGAGCAACATGTACTCTCAGCTTAGCCCAGAAGGAAAATTCTTTCCAATTTGGAGAGTGTATTTCATGCATCATGCTGGCATCAGTCTGCCAGTCACTCTCATAATTCAAATCCAGCCACGCTGTGTGACAAGGCAGACCAAAGTAAGCAAAGCTCAGAGGAAACTCAAACCAGCCCAGCCACAGCCCTGATGGCCTGACTCATGTCCTCTATCCCCAGGGAAGGTGGGTTTGCCCCTAGTGAATCTCCCATGAGCCAAACTAAGGAGTCTGAGCTGGACTGTTCTGGGAGGGAAATGAGATCGTATCCCTTAATTACTTAATATACCTAAACAGTCTAAAATCCATCCTCTATGCTGTTTGGTCCACAAGCTCTGGGGTCATTACCTGAATTTCTATCTCAGGTCCACCACTCACCGTGTGATTGTGGGCAAACTGTTCAGTTTCCCCACCTCATAGAAACGTTAGGATAAAATGAAACAAAATGAGAACCTACTATGCTCCTGGCACATAGCTCAAAATCAGTGTTAGCTAGTGGTATTATTTCTGCCCTTTGTCTCTTGCCTGGACTATTGAGTGGCCTCCTAATGGTTTTCTACCTCCAGTCCCCCGCTAAAGCCATTCAAAAAAACTTTTGCCAAAGTATTCTTTCAGCACATAAATCTGATTCTAAAACCCCGCGGTGATTCCTCACTGCCCTCAGAATATATCTAGATTCACCTGCAGGGCATATAAAACCCTTTGTCATTTGACACCTCTGTGTACCTGCACCATGCTGTTTGTTCATCCAAGAATGCCATTTCTCATCTTAACCATCTGCTAAGCTCCTGCTCATCCCTTAAGATTTGCCTTGAGCATCATTTCCTCCAACCTCTCCCTGCCGATCATAGTCAAGCATCTTTTTCCTTGCTTCCTGTGGAACATTTGGTATTGATTTTATGAAGGCACTTAGTACATTGTGCTGTCATTGTTAGCCTGGCTTTCTTCCTTTATAGACAGTGCCGTTTAGCCATAAGAGTGAAGGCCATGTTCAAGGACAAGAGAGAATGACAACCCAGAGTCAGTGGGAAGCCTTTACTCTGTTTTTCCATCACTTCAGCCAGCTAGCAATACACAGAACACACGCAATGCCATGCCATCCTATATTTGTGATGCTAAGGATGTTAGACTTTATTGTGAAGAGGCAATTCCCCAATTCCCCTACTTCCCCAACTGTAAGTAGGGAAGTAAAGTGGTTGGTTTTGAAGCAACTGAGAGATCTTACAGAAGCAGAACTGGCAGGGGTGATGGCTGACTGGAAAGCAAGATGAAGAAGGAGTTAGCTGGAGATGCTACTAATACAGGTAACCCAGAAAGAGTAGAAGTCTGGGAGAAGAAAATAAATGCAGTTTAAAACACACACACACACACACACACACACACACACACACACACACACACACATACACACAGACAATCAAGGGTATATAATAATCAAGGGTACATAATAACTAATTGGGCAGTGCCCTCCCTGGTTCCCACAGAGAATTCCCAAAGTTCCAAAGTTCAGGGGTCTCAGGAGACTGCAGGGAGGAAGGAACTTGCCATATCTAGAAAGTCCAGAAGTGAGGGCTTGCTGACTTTCATACAATTTTAGGACCAGGCTAAGAGTTGTATAAGATCTCATCACTGGTTCTAATGTCTGGATGTTGAGTTCATAATATCTTGCAACACCACAGTTAAGCCATTTACTTACACAAATGCAAGGTTGGCTTGCCACACTGTGCGTATTTTGCTGACAGAGACTGCCTTTATATATATCATGTAGGTGTCCAATAAATGTCTCCTGAATAAACAAGTGGAATCTCAAAGTGAAGATAATACCAACTTCTGGATATATACCCAGTAATGAGACTATAAATCGTTCTACTATAAGGACACATGCACACGAATGTTCGTTGCAGCACAGTTTACAATAGCAAAGACCTGGAACCAACCCCAAATGCCCATCGATGATAGACTGGACAGGGAAAATGTGGCACATATACACCATGGAATATTATGCAGCCATCAAAAACGATGAGTTCGTGTCCTTTGTAGGGACATGGATGAACCTGGAAACCATCATTCTCAGCAAACTGACACAAGAACAGAAAATCAAACACTGCATGTTCTCACTCATAGGTGGGTGTTGAACAATGCGAACACATGGACACAGGGAGGGGAGTATCACACACTGGGGTCTGTTCGGGGGAGAAAGGGGAGGGATAGTGGGGGGGTGGGGAGTTGGGGAGGGATAGCATGGGGAGAAATGCCAGATATAGGTGATGGGGAGGAAGGCAGCAAATCACACTGCCATGTGTGTACCTATGCAACAATCTTCCATGTTCTTCACATGTACCCCCAAACCTAAAATGCAATAAAAAAAAAATACCAAAAAAAAAAAAATACCAACTTCTTAAGGTTGTATAAATTTAATGTGATAACTAGGTAAAGCTGGGCCACTACCACACACGCACGCACACACAACATTCTGGTGGCATTTACTGGAAATTTAGGTAACCTAAATGTTTAGCTTTACCCAAAGAAAACTAAATATTGTTTTATATTCACTCATTCAATCATGTAATAGGTGTCTTTGAGTGCATACTACATACAGTACATGTCAAACAAAAACATGTCAAAAGATATATAATTTAATGACTAAATGCTATGAATAAGAAAAAAACAGGAGGGGAATTAAGATTGACAGATGGTGATAATTTTATATATCAGGGAAAGCTTCTCTAGGGAAAATATTTGAACAGATACTTAGATGAATTGAGGTGTTGTGCAGACAGACGTCTGAGGGAAGAGACTTCTCGGCTGAAAGAAGAGCAAATACAAAGGTCCTAAAACAGCTCTGGGTCACGTTTTCCTATTTTTGACACATCTGGTAGTTTTCATCTGGAAGCTGGATTGTTGAGTGTTGTATTTTGCTTTATAAAAAAAGTTTTATTAGTTTCCTGGCAGGTAGGCAAGTCACTTAAAGTTCAGCCTGATCCTTTCGAGCCTTGTTAAGTTTCGTTAGAGGGGGGTCGAAAGGAACCTATACTCTAGGGCTGAGATAGCCCCACAACTAAGGATTATCCTTTTGAGGACTTCACTGAATGCACCAGGAATTCAATAGTATTTGCTCCTTGCTGATCAGAACACAAACATCTTTTGGCTCTGCGTAAGCTCTGGAAATTTTTCAAATTCTAGGACTCCAGTCATTCTTTGCCTGGTCTCTTGGAATTATACTCTGTGAGGTCATAGTTTGGTATTCAGCAACAGACTCAAAAAGACCACTATGCAAATTCTTGCTCTGTGTGGCTTACTTCTCCTCCTCATTAGTCTGCCTTGCAAACTGTAGTTCCTTCAGCCTCTCCAAACCTCAGTGTCTTCTCAGCTCAGCAAGACTGCTTGGATTCTCCCTTCACACACTGTAGTTCAGAAAGTGCTCCCAGGCAGCAAGCTGGAGTATCCATAGGGTTCACCATGTTTGTTTCTATTTCTCTGATTTACAGTTTTAAAAGCTCAGTTTGGCTGTTCTGTGGAGAACAGCCTGTTCTGAAGGATGACAAGACTAGAAACACAAGACCAGTTAGGACACTACTAAAGTAATTAAGGCAAGGTAGGGTGAGGCAGTGGAGGAAGTGAGAAGACATTAGGTTCTGGATACACTTTGAAGATAAAACCCACAGGGTTTACAGATGAGTTAGATGTGACAGGTAAGGTCAAGGATGATTCCAAGGCTTTTTGACATGAGAATCTAGATGAATTGTGGCATCATTTATAGAGATGGAGGATCATGGAGAAGAAGCAGTCTAGGGATTTCAAGAGCGATGAAAAGCTGGGTTTCAGGCATGTCAAGTCTGAGATCCAATCGCATCCATGGAGAAATAATACATAGGCAGTTGGTAACAAGTGTCTGAAAAGTAGGTGAAAGGTTGGGAATGGAAACGTAAATCTGGATTATAGAATGAATTTAAAGTCAGGACTAGATGAGATCACCTGGTGAGTGACTATAGCTAAAGACAAAAAATGTTCAAGGCCTAAGGCTTGAGTGACCAGAACATTTAGAAGGTGTATTAGTCCACTTTCAAGCTGTAGATAAAGACATGCCTGAGACTAGGCAATTTACAAAAGAAAGAGGTTTAATGGACTCACAGTTCCAATGGCTGGAGAGGCCTCACAATTATGGCAGAAGGTGAAAGGCATGTCTGACACGGCAGCAGACAAGAGAAAAGAAACTGTGCAGCGAAACTCTCCTTTATAAAACCATCAGATCTCATGAGACTTATTCACTATGATGAGAATAGCATGGGAAAGACTTACCCCATGATTCAGTTACCTCCCATCAGGTCCCTCCCACAACACATGAGAATTGTGGGAGCTACAGTTCAAGATGAGATTTGGGTGGGGACACAGCCAAACCAAATCAGAAGGCAAGACGCCAAGCAAAGAAAATTTATATATTCTCCACAGTCATAACATCATAACATCATTTCTCAGCAGCATCTAAGACATGAGATTTCTGAGAAAAAAAAATACAAGATACATGCCACAATCTGGCCCTGAAGAGCCATATCCTATGCTTGCTAAATCTAAAAAGTACAACCATCCCCTCATGGCCAGTGTCGCCTGAAGATAAGATTGTGTCTGAGATCTGGTTTGAAAACAGCCCATGCAGAGCCAAGGTGCATTTATAACTAAAGTACAGTCTGCTGTGTGACAAATGCAGATACAAGCATCAAGGGACATGAGTTCCAGTCCAGATAATGACTTTAACTAACTGTATAAACGCAAGCAACACTGACCTCCCTGATCTTTTATTTCCTCCCTTGCAAAATGAAGATGTTGAATGAAGTAGTCTGTCAAGTCTCTTCCAGTTTTCTATCTTAAAACCCTGGAGAAACCATTTGAAAGATTAGAAAAGAGATATTTTCTAATTTCATCCTCCACTGAAAGATCTTCCCCCCTAATTTACCTATGAGATCTCTCCAAATATTCTGGAACAAGTAGTGCCTCTTCAACTATCTATCTGCTCCATGCAACCTGAAATGTGAATACCTAGAGAGGAGCCAGAAATGCGGGATACGTAGAGAGGAGCCACCAACCCCTAAAAAAAGAGCAAGTTATTATTAGAGCTCTTAGGATTTTCTAAGACTCAGGGTATCACTCAGAGTGCAATCATCTATGCCACACCAACTACCACATCAGTTTTTTTTAATAGACATTATTTTTAGGGCACATTTAATTCACAGCAATATTAAACAGAAGATACAGATATTTCCTATATGCCCCCTGCCCCTTTACATACACAGCCTCCCCCATTATCAACTTCTCCTGCCAGAGTGCCACATTTGTTACAATTAGTGACACATCATTGTCACCCAGAGTCCAAAGTTTACATTAGGGTTCACTCTTGGTGTTGTACATTCTATGAATTTAAACAAATGTATTAGGACATGTATCCATTATAGTATCATACAGAATAGCTTCATTGCCCAAAAAGTTCCCTGTGCTCCACTTATTAAACCCCTTGCAAACATTAATCATTTTGCTATTTCCATAGTTTTGCCTTTTCTAGGATGCCATACAATTAGAATCATATGCTATGTATGTAAACTTTTCGAATTGGCTTTTTTCATTTAGTAATGAGCCTTTACATTTCCTGCATGTGTTTTTGTGGCTTAGTAGCTCATTCCTTTTTAGCACTGAATATTCCACCATCTGGATATATCACAGTTTATTTATCCATTTACACTGAAAGACATCTTGGTTTCTTCCAAGTTTTGGCAATTCTGAACAGAGCTAAGATAAACATCCATGTGCAGGTTTTTATTTGGACATAAGTTTTTAACTCTTTGTGTAAATCCCAAGGAGTATACTTGCTGGATTCTTTGGTAGGAATACGTTTAGTTTTGTAAGAAACTGTCAAACTGTCTTCCAAATTGACAGTACCATTTTGTATTCCCATCAACAATGAATGAGAATTCCTATTTCTCCACTTACTTGCCTGCATTTGATGTTGTAAGTATTCTAGATTTTGGCCACTCAAATAGGTGTGTAGTGGTATCTCATCGTTTTTTAACTTGTATTTCTCTGATGACATGAAGTGGAGCATCTTTTCGTATGCTTATTGCTATCGATACATCTTCTTTGATGAGGTATATGTTACAATCTTTGGTCCATTTTTTAATTGGTTGTTTTCTTATTATTAAGCTTTAAGAGATCCCTTCTATATTTTAAATAACAGTACTTTATCAGTTATATATTTTGCAAATGTTTTTTCCTACCATGTAGCTTGTCATCTCATTCTTCTGACATTGTCTTTCACAGAGCAGAAGTTGTTAATTTTAATAAAATCTAGTTTATCAATTCATTTTTTCAAGGATCATGCCTTTGGTGTTTTATCTAAAAGTCATTGCTATAATCAATGTCATCTAGATTTCCTCCTATGCCTTTTTCTGTGAGTTTTATGGTTTTGCACTTTACATCTAGGTCTGTGATCCATTTTTAGCTAATTTCCATAAAGGGTATAAGATCTGTGTCTAGATTTTTTGCATGTAGATGCTGTTCCAGTCCCATTTGTTGAATGGGCAATCTTTGCTCTATTTTATTGCTTTTGCTCCTTTGTCAAAGAGTTATGGTTTACTGTGTTTGTGTAGATCTATTTCTAGGCTCTCTATTTTGTTCCACTGAACTATTTGTCTATTCTTTTGACCATATCACACCTGTCTTGATCACTGTAGCTTTATAGCAATAAGTCTTCAAGATAGATATTGTCAGTCTTCCAACTTCATTTTTCTCCTTCAGTATTGAGTTGGCTATTCTGGGTCTGTTGTATCTACATGTAAACTTTAGAATCAGTTTGTCAGCATCCAAAAAATCTGGTATTTTGATTAGGATTGCATCAATAGATGCAATAGAATTGCATCGTGATTGAATCTATAATAGCTAAAGTTGGTGCTGAAAGAAATCATAGATAATACAAACAAATGAAAATACATCCCAAGCTCATGGATTGGCAGAATCAATATTGTAAAAGTGACCTAACTGCCCAAAGCAATCTACAGATTTAGTGCAATTCACATCAAAATATCAACATCATTTTTCATAGAATTGGGAAAAAATCCTAAAATTAATACAAAACAAAGAAGAGCCTGCATAGACAAAGCAATCCTAAGCAAAGGCATTGCATTACTGGACCTCAAGTTATACCACAAGGCTATAGGTACCAAAACAACATGGCACTGGTATAAAAAGTAGGTACATAGACCAATGGAACAGAATAGAAATCCCAGAAATAGAGCCAGATCTTTACGATCAACCTATCTTCAGCAAAGCATACAAAAACATAAATTGGGAAAAGGATACCCTACATAATAAATGGTACTGGGAAAACCAGCTGGCCACATGTAGAAGAATGAAACTGGATTCCTATCTCTTACCTTATACAAAAAGCAAATCCAGATGGATCAAAGACTTAAATCTGAGACTTGAGACCATAAAAAAAAATCTAGAATACATTTGAAAAACTTTTCTGGACATTGGCCTAGGCAAATCATTCATGACTAGGACCTCAAAAGCAAATGCAACAAAAACAAAAACAAATGGGACCTAAACAAACTAAAAAAAATTCTG
The DNA here is from genome assembly GCA_036589455.1 of Ateles fusciceps. Taxonomy (NCBI): domain Eukaryota; kingdom Metazoa; phylum Chordata; class Mammalia; order Primates; family Atelidae; genus Ateles; species Ateles fusciceps. Next base: position 8,190,135 of record JAZHEH010002496.1, read on the forward strand.
CACAGAAAAACAAATAATCATCAAACAACCCACAGAATAAGAGAAAACATTTACAAACTATGCATGTGACAAAGGACTATTATCCAGAATCTACAAGAAAAACAAATCAGCAAGAAAAAATCATAATAATCCCATCAAAAAGTACATGAATAGACATTTCTCAAAAGAAGATGTATAAATGGTCAACAAACATATGAAAAATGCTCAACATCACTAATCATCAGGAAAATGTAAACTAAAATCACCGTGAGATACCACCTTACTCCTGCAAGAATGGCCATTATTAAAAAGTCAAAGAACAATAGATGTTGAAATGAATGTGGTAAAGGGGAATGTTTATACACTGCTGGTGGGAATGCAAATTAGTAAAATCTCTACTATAAAAAAAAATAAGGAGATTCCTTAAAGAACTAAAAGTAGATCTACCATTTGATCTAGCAATCTTACTACTGGGTATCTACCCAAAGGAAAAGAAGTCACTATATGAAAAAGACACATGCACACGTACGTTTATTGCAGCCCAATTCACAATCACAAAGAAAGATATGAAACCAAACTAAGTGCCCATCTACTAATGAATGGATAAAGAAAATGTATTATATATACAACATGGAATACTACTCAGCTATAAAAAGCAAAAAATAATGTCTTTTGCAGCAACTTGGATAGAGCTAGGGGCCATTATTCTAAGTGAAGTAACTCAGGAATGAAAAACCAAATATCATGTATTCTCATTTGTAAGTGGGAACTAAGCTATAAGTATGCAGAGGCATACAGAGGGATATAATAAACTTTTGAGACTCAGAAGGGGGAGAAGATGAAGGAGATATAAAATAAACTACATATTGGGTACAACATACACTCTGGTGACAGGTGCACTAAAATCTCAGAATTCACTGCTACGTAATTTATCCATGTAACAAAAACCATTTGTATCCCAAAAGCTATTAAAATTTTAAAAAAGAGAGAAAAAGAAAAAAATAATTATAATAAAGCAAGTCAAACTGACATCTTGACAAAATTGAGTCTTCCTATTCGTAAACATGGAATAGCTCTCCATTTATTTAGTTCTTCTTTGATATTTTTCATAATTTTGTAGTTGTCCTCATACAGATCTTATTCATATTTTGTTAGATTTATGCCTAAGTATTTGTGTGCTAATTTAAAGACATTGTGGTTTTAATTTCAAATTTTGCTTTTTCATTGCCAGTATATATTAAAGCAATTGACTTTGTATATTAATCATGTACCCTGTAGCCTTGCAATATGTAGGGAAGCAACTGACATATATATTTACCTTGTATTCTGCAGCCATGCTATAATAATTTACAAGTTTCAGAAGTTGTTTTTTGTTTTTGGTTTGTCAGTTTTTAATGATTACTTACACAGAGGATGATGTCATTTGCAAACAAAGTTTTATTTCTTTCATCTCATTCAGTGTAATTTTTTTTTCTTGTCTTACTGCATTACCTAGGACTTTAAGTATGACGTTGAAAAAAAGTAGTGAGAGGGGAATATCCTTGCCTGTTCCTGAACTTAGCGGGAAAGTTTTAGTAGGTGTTACCATTAAGGATGACATTCCCTGTAGGGTTTTTCTTTTTCCTTCTTTCTTTTTTTTCTCCATCCCTGTCACCTATATCTGACATTTCTCCCCATGTTATCCTCCCCAGCCTCCCTACCCCCCGCTCTCCCTCCCCTATTCCACCCCCAACAGACCCCAGTGTGTGATGCTCCCCTCCCTGTGTCCATGTGTTCTCATTGTTCAACACCCACCTATGAATTAGAAAATGCAGTGTTTGATTTTCTGTTCTTGTGTCAGTTTGCTGAGAATGATGGTTTCCAGATTCATCCATGTCCCTACAAAGGACACGAACTCATCGTTTTTTATGGCTGCATAGTATTCCATGGTGTATATGTGCCACATTTTCCTTATCCAGTATATCATCAATGGGCATTTGGGTTGGTTCCAGGTCTTTCCTATTGTAAACAGTGCGGCAATGAACATACGTGTGCATGTGTCTTTATAATAGAATGATTTATAGTCCTTTGGATATATACCCAGTAATGAGATTGCTGGGTCAAATGGAATTTCTATCTCTAGGTCATTGAGGAATTGCCACACTGTCATCCACAATGGTTCAACTAATTTACACTCCCACCAGCAGTGTAAAAATGTTCCTTTTTTCTCCACATCCTCTCCAGCATCTGTTGTCTCCAGATTTTTTAATGATTGCCATTCTAACTGGCATGAGATGGTATCACAATGTGGTTTTGATTTGCATTTCTCTAATGACCAGTGATGATGAGCATCTTTTCATATGGTCATTGGGGGAGGGGAGCATCACACACTGGGGTCTGCCGGGAGGGAAATAGGGAGGGACAGCGGAGGGTGGGGAGTTGGGGAGAGATGGCCTCATATATGTTTTCTTTTGAAAAGTGTCTGTTCATGTCCTTTGCCCACTTTTGAATGGGTTTATTTGGTTTTTTCTTGTAAATCTGTTTTAGTTCTTTGTAGATTCTGGATATTAGCCCTTTGTCAGATGGGTAGATTGCAAAACATTTTCCCTATTCTGTTGGTTGCTCGTTCACTCTAATGATTGTTTCTTTTGCTGTATAGAAGCTCTGGAGTTTAATTAGATCCCATTTGTCTATTTTGGCTTTTGTTTGCCAATGCTTTTGGTATTTTAGGGATGAAGTCCTTGCCTGTGCCTATGTCCTGAATGGTTTTGCCTAGATTTTCTTCTAGGGTTTTTATGGTGTTAGGTCTTATTTTTTAAGTCTTTAATCCATCTGGAGTTAATTTTAGTGTAAGGTGTCAGAAAGGGGTCCAGTTTCTGCTTTCTGCACATGGCTAGCCAGTTTTCCCAATACCATTTATTTAACAGGGAATCCTTTCCCAATTGCTTGTTTTTGCCATGTTTGTCAAAGATCAGATGCTTGTAGAAGTGTGGCATTGCCTTCGAGGCCTCTGTTCTGTTCCATTGGTCTATATCTCTGTTTTGATTACTGTAGTCTGGTAGTATGGCTTGAAGTCAGGTAGCACGATGCCTCCAGCTTTGTTCCTTTTGCTTAGGATTGTCTTGGCTATGCAGGCTCTCTTTTGGCTCCATACGAAGTTTAAGGTGGTTTTTTCCAGTTCTGTGAAGAGAATCATAGGTAGCTTGATGGGGATAGTGTTGAATCTATAAATTACTTTGGGCAGTATGGCCATTTTCACAATATTGATTCTTCCTAACCATGAGTATGGAATGTTTTTCCATCTGTTTGTGTCCTCTCTTATTTTCTTGAACAGTGCTTTGTAGTTCTCCTTGAAGAGATCCTTTACATCCTTTGTTAGTTGTATTCCTATATATTTTATTCTCTTTGTAGCAATTGTGAATGGCAGTTCATTCTTGATTTGGCTGTCTTTAAGTTTGTTATTGGCGTATAGGAATGCTTGTGATTTTTGCACATTGATTTTGTATCCCGATACTTTGCTGAAGTTGCTTATCAGTTTCAGGAGATTTTGGGCTGAGACAATGGGGTCTCTAAACATACAATCATGTCATCTGCAAATAGAGACAATTTGACTTTCTCCTTTCCTAATTGAATACACTTCATTTCCTTTTCTTGCCTGATTGTTCTGGCTAGAACTTCTAATACTATATTGAATAGGAGTGGTGAGAGGGCATCCTTGTCTAGGGCCAGATTATAAAGGGAATGCTTCCAGTTTTTGCCCATTCACTATGATATTGGCTGTGGGTTTGTCGTAATTAGCTTTTACTATTTTGAGATATGTTCCATCAATACCTAGTTTATTGAGAGTTTTTAGCATAAAGGGCTGTTGAATTTTGTCAAAGGCCTTCTCTTCATCAATTGAGATAATCATGTGGTTTTTGTCTTTGGTTCTGTTTATGTGGTGGATTATGTTTATAGACTTGCGTATGTTGAACCAGCCTTGCATCCCTGGGATGAAGCCTACTTGATTGTGATGGATAACCTTTTTGATGTGCTGTTACAATCAGTTTGCCATTATTTTATTGAGGATTTTTTCATCTATGTTCACCATGGTTATTGGCCTGAAGTTTTCTTTTTTTGTTGAGTCTCTGCCCGGTTTTGGTATCAGGATGATGTTGGTTCCATAAAATGATTTGGACTGGGATTCCCTCTTTTGGATTGTTTGGAATAGTTTCAGAAGGAGTGGTACCAGCTCCTCCTTGTATGTCTGGTAGAAGTCGGCTGTGAACCCATCTGAACCTGGGCTCTTTTTGGTTGGTAGGCTATTAATTGCTGCTTCAACTTCAGCCCTTGTTATTGGTCTATTCAGGGTTTCAGCTTCTTCCGGGTTTAGGCTTGGAAGGGTGCAAGTGTCCAGGAATTTATCCATTTCTTCCAGGTTTACTGGTTTATGTACATAGAGCTGTTTGTAGTAATCTCTGATGGTAGTTTGTATTTCTGTGGAATTGGTAGTGATAACCCCTTTATTGTTTTTTATTGCATCTATTTAATTCTTCTCTCTTTTCTTTGTTATTGTCTATTTTGTTGATCTTTTCAAAATAACAGCTCCTAATTTGCTGATTTTTTGAAGGGTTTTTGTGTCTCTATCTCTTTCAGTTCTGCTCTGATCTTAGTTATTTCTTGTCTCCTGCTAGCTTTTGATTTTGTTTTTTTTTTTAATCTTGCTCCTCTAGCTCTTTCAATTTTGATAATAGGGTGTTGATTTTAGATCTTTCCTTGCTTCTCATGTGGGCATTTAGTGGTATAAATTTCCCTCTAGACACTGCTTTAAATGTGTCCCAGAGATTCTGGTATGCTGTGTCTTCATTCTCATTGATTTCTAAGAACATCTTGATTTCTACCTTCATTTCATTGTTTATCCAGTCAACATTCAAGAGCCGGTTGTTCAGTTTCCATGAAGCTGTGTGGTTCTGAGTTAGTTTCTTCATCCTAAGTTCTAATTTGATTGCACTGTGGTATGAGAGACTGTTATGATTTCTATTCTTTTGCACTTGATGAGGAGTGCTTTACTTTCAATTATGTGGTCAATTTTAGAGTAGGTGTGATGTGGTGCTAAGAAGAATGTATATTCTGTGGATATGGGGTGGAGAGTTCTGTAGATGTCCATTAGGTTCACTTGGTCCAGATCTGGGTTCCAGTCCTAGATATCCTCGTTAATTTTCTGTCTCACTGATCTGTCTAATATTGACAGTGGAGTGTTAAAGTCTCCCACTATTATTATGTGGGGAGTCTAAGTCTCTTTGAAGGTCATTAAGAACTTGCTTTATGTATCTAGGTGCTCCTGTATTGGGTGTGTATATATTTAGGATCATTAGCTCTTCTTATTGCATTGATCCTTTTACCATTATGTAATGCCCTTCTTTGTCTCTTTTTCATTTTTGTTGGTATAAAGCCTATTTAAGAAGAGACTAGGATTGCAACTCCTCAGTTTTTGTTTTTTGTTTTTGGTGTTTTTTTTTTTTTTTTTTTCTCTCCATTTGCTTGGTAAATCTCCCTCCATGCCTTTATTGTGAGCCTATGTGTGGCCTTGCACGTGAGATGGGTTTCCTGGATACAGCACACCAATGGGTTTTGACTTTTTATCCAATTTGCCAGTCTACGTCTTTTGATTGGGGCATTTAGCCCATTTACATTTATGTTAATATTGTTATGTGTGGATTTGATCCTGCCATTTTGATGCTAGTTGGTTGTTTTGTCCATTAGTTGACGCAGTTTCTTCATTATGTCAATGCTCTTTACCATTTGGTACGTTTTTGTAGTGGCTGGTACTGGTTGTTCCTTTCTATGTTTAGTACATCTTTCAGGAGCTCTCATAAGGCAGGTCTGGTGGTGATGAAATCTCTCAGCAATTGCTTGTTTGTAAAGGATTTTATTTCTTCTTCATTTATGAAGCTTAGTTTGTCTAGTATATGAAATTCTAGGTTGAAAGTTCTTTTCTTTATGGACGTTGAATATTGGCCCCCACTCTCTTCTGGCTTACAGGGTTTCTGCTGAGAGATCCACTGGGAGTCTGATGGGCTTCCCTTTGTGGGTAACCCGATCTTCTCTCTGGCTGCCCTTAGCATTTTTTCCTTCATTTCAACCCTGGTCAATCTGACAATTATGTCCTTTGGGTATGCTCTTCTTGAGGAATATCTTTGTGGTGTGCTCTGTATTTCCTGGACTTGAATGTTGACCTGCCTTGCTAGGTTGGGGAAGTTCTCCTGGATAATATCCTGAAGAGTGTTTTCCAGCTTGGACTCATTCTCTCCATCATATTCAGGTACACCTAGCAAATGTAGATTAGGTCTTTTCACACAATCCCTTATTTCTTGGAGGCTTTGTTCTTTTCACAATTTTTTCTCTAATCTTGCCTTCTCATTTTATTTCATTGAGTTGATCTTCAATCTCTGATATCCTTTCTTCTGCTTGGTTGATTCAGCTATTGCAACTTGTGTATGCCTCACAAAGTTCTTGTGTTATGTTTTTCAGCTCCATCGGGTCATTTATATTCTTCTCTAAGCTGTTTATTCTCGTTAGCATTTCATCAAACCTTTTTTCAAGGTTCTTAGTATCTTTGCATTGGGTTAGAACATGTTCTTTTAGCTAAGATAAGTTTGTTATTACCTACCTTTCTGAAGCCTATTTCTGTCAATTCATCAGACTCATTCTCCATCCAGCTTTGTTCCCTTTCTGGTAAGGAGCTGTGATCCCTTGGAGGAGGAGATCTGGTTTTAGGTGATTTCATCCTTTTTGTGCTGGTTTCTTCCCATCTTTGTGGATTTATTTACCTGTGGTCTTTGTAGTTGGTGACTTTCAGATGGGGTCTCTGAGTGGATATCCTTTTTGTATATGTTGAAATTATTTCTTTCTGTTTTTTAGTTTTCCTTCTAACAGTCAGGCCCCTCTGCTGTAGGACGGCTGGAGGTCCACTCCAGACCCTGATTGCCTGGGGGATCACCTGCAGTGCCTGCAGAACAGTAAGGGTTGCTGCCAGTTTCTTCTTCTGTTATCTTTGTCCCTGAAGGATACCCACCAGATGTCAGCCTGAGCTCTACTTTATGAGGTCTCTTTGGATATACAGGAGTTGGGGGAGCTGCTTGAGGAAACAGTCTGTCCCTTATAGGAGTTGAAGTGCTGAGCTGGGAGCTCCACTGTTCTATTCAGGTACATTTAAGTCTGCTGCAGCAGACTCATAACCACCTTTTTTCTCATGTGCTCTGTCCTGGAAAGGTGGGGCTTTTTTTTTTTATAAGTTCCTGATGTGCTGCTGCCTTTTTTCGATATGCCCTGCCCAGTAAGGAGGTAGCCTAGTCACAGAGTGACAGCAGACACGTTAATAAGTTGCCATGGGCTCTGCCAAGCTGCTGTGTGAACTTCCTTGCAGTTTTGTTTACAGAGGTATGATTAGAACTGCCTCAATAATGGTGGACTGCCTCAGTAATGGTGGACTGCCTCGGTAGTGATGGATTGCCTCAGTAATGTCAGATGCCCTTCCTCCCACAGAGCTGGACCATCCTGGGTCCAGCTGCACTTGCTGTAAAACTCTCACTCCAGAGCATTTCAGTTTGCTGGTCTTTGTCGGGGTGGGACCCGCTGAGCCAGATTACCTGGCTCCCTGTTTCAGCCCCCTTTTTTTCAGTTGAATGAGTAGCTCTGTCTCCCAGGCATTCCAGGTGCCAGTTGAAATGGCTGCCCAGATTTGTGTGAGTTTTTGTGTGGAGACCCACTGCACCGGCTGAAACAGCTGTGCTGGAAGCTTTTGGTGCTTTTCAGCCTGGGAATCTCCTGGTGTGTGGGCAGTAAAATCTCATTTGGAAATGCAGTGATCACTCACCCTCTGCGTTGTTCTTGCTGGAAACTGTACTCCCAAGCTGTTTCTATTTGGCCATCTTGGATTCACCTAGCTAAGGTTTTTCTTAGATATTTGTTATCAAGTTGAGGAAGTTCTCCTCAATTTTTTCTAGTTTACTGAGAATTTTTATTATAAATGAGTGTTGGATTTTGTTCAGTACTCCCTCTGCATCTGTTGATATAATCACGCAATTCTTTTTAGCCTGTTGATATGATAAATTGTATCAATTTTGATATTTTGAACTAGCATTGCATAACTAGGATAAATCCCATTTGGTGATGGTGTATAATTCTTTTCATATATTGATGGATTTGAGTTGCTAATATTTTGTTGACGATTTTTGCATCCATACTTATGAGAGATATTGGTCTGTAGTTTTCTTTTCTTGTAATGTCCTTGACTGTTTTAGTATTATAGAAATGCTGGCCTCATAGAATGAGTGAGGAAGTATTTTCTCTTTTCCTATCTTCTGAAAGAGATGATAGAGAATTGGCATGATTTCTTCTTTAATTTTTGGTGGAATTCACCAGTGAACCCATCTGGGCCTGAGGCTTTCTGTTTGAGAAGGTTATTAATTATTGATTCAATTTTTAAATAGATACAGACCAATTTGAATTGTCTATTTTTTCTTTTGTGAGTTTTGGCAGATTACGTCTTTCAAGGAATTGGTCCATTTAATCCAGGTTATCAAATCTGTGGCCATAGAGCTGTGGATAGGATTCACTAATTGTTTTTTATGCCTCTGAGACAGAGTCACCCTCTATTACTCAATGTGGAGTGCAGTGGTGCAATACCCGCTCACTGCAACCCCCACCTCCTGGGTTCAAGTTATTCTCATGCCTCAGCCTCCTTAGTAACTGGAATTACATGTGTACACCACCATGCCCAGCTAATTTTTGTATTTTTGGTAGAGATGGGGTTTCACCACGTTGGCTAGGTTAGTTTCAAACTCCTGGCCTCAAGTGACCTGCCTGTCTTAGCCTTCCAAAGTGCTAGGATTACAGATGTGAGCCACAGTGCCCAACCCAATTATTCTTTTAATGTTCATGTGATCTGTAGTAATTTTCTCTCTTTCATTTCTGATATTGGTAATTAGTGTCTCTCTCTGTCTCATCCACCTCTCTCTTATTCATCTTAGTGAGAGGCTTATCAATTTTACTGATATTTTCAAAGAACAACATTTTGGTTTCATTGGCTTTTTTATTGCTTTTCTGTTTTAAATTTTTTTATTTAAATTGCTTTCCTTTTTCTTTTCCTATGGTGGAAACTTAAATGATTCATTTTAGATCTTTCTTATTTTCTAATATATGTATTCAATGCTACAAATTTTTCTCTAAGAACTGCTTTCACTGCATCTTACAAATATTGATAAGCTGAATTTTCATTTTCATTTAGTTCAAAATATGTAAAAATTTCTCCTGAGATTTTTTTCTCTGACCCATGTGTTATTTAAAAGTGTGTTGTTTAATCTACAAGTGTTTTGAGATTTTCCAGCTATCTTTCTGTTATCGATTTCTGGTTTAAGTCCATTGTGTTCTGAGACCAACTATTGTACAACTGCTATATTTTACATCTGTTAAGGTGCGTTTTATGGACCAGAATGTGGCCTATCTTGGTGAATTTCCATGCAAACCAGACTGGACAAAGAAAATGTGGCACATAGACAACATGGAATACTATGCAGCCATAAAAAAAAGCCATAAAAAAAGAGTTTATGTTCTTTGCAGGGACATGGATGAAACTGGAAACCATCATTCTCAGCAAACTGACACAAGAACAGAAAACCAAACACCACATGTTCTCATTCATAAGTGAGTGTTGAACAATGAGAACACACAGACACAGGGAGGGGAACATCACACACCAGGGCCTGGGGAGTGGAAGACTAGGGGAGGAATAGCAGCGGGTGTGGGATTGGGGAGGGGAGAGCATTAGGAGAAATACCTAAAGTAGATGACGGAGCAATGGATGCAGCAAACCACCACCATGGCATGTGTATACCTATGTAACAAACCTGCATGATTTGCATATGTACCCCAGAACTTAAAATATAATATTTTTTTCAAAAAAAGAATGTGTATTCTGCTATTGTGTTAGATGAAGTAGTCTGTACATGTTATTTATATCCAGTTGATTGAGATGTTATTTATATCCAGTTGATTGATGATGCCATTGGGGTCAGCTATGTATTTACTGATTTTCTGCCTACTGAATCTGTTCATTTCAAATAGAGGAGTGTCAAAGTCTTCAATTATAATAGTGGAATCATGTTTCTCCTTGCAATTCTGTCAGTTTTGCCTCATGTATGTTGACATTCTGGTGTTAGGTGCATACATTTTAAAGATCGTTAAGTAGTCTTGGAGAATTGATTCCTTTATCATTATGCAGTGCCCCTCTCTGATAACTTTCTTGCTCTTAAGTCTGTTCTGTCTGAAATTAATATAGTCACTCCTACATTCTTTCGATTAGTGTCAGCATGATCTTTTATACTATATTTCTTTCATCCCATTTACGTTTAATCTTTATGTATCTTTACATTCAAGGTGAGTTTGGAGTTTTTTATATACAACATACAGAGTTGAGTCTTGCTCTTTGATCCACTCTGGAAACCTATGTCTTTAATTGGTCCATTTAGACCATTAATGTTCAAAGTGATTATTGATATCATTGAATTAATATCTACCATATTTATACTATTTTCCATGTTGTTGCCCTTGTTTCTTGTTCTTATTTTTTTCTTCCATGCTTTTTCTACCTTCAGCGGTTTTTGTTTTTGTTTTTTTAACCACAACTTTTTGTCCAAACCTTCAATAGTTTTAGTTGGGCATTTTATTATTCCATTTTATGTCCTTTCCTAGTATATCAGTTATACTTTTTTTTTTAGTGGTGGCCCTAGAGTTTACAATATACATTTTTAACTAATATAAGTCCTACTTTCAAATAACACAATACTACTTCATGGGTAGTGTGAATATCTTATAATAACAAAGTAATTCTAATTCCTTCCTCCCATGCCTAGTATTATTGCTGTCATTCATTTCATTTACACACAAGCCTTAATAAGAATCTACTCTCTATACAGATGAGAATACATAGAAAGATAGGGGCCAGGTACAGTGGCTCACTCCTATAATCCTGGCACTTTGGGAGGCTGAGGCAGGTAGATAACTTGAGGCCAGGAATTCAAGACCAGCCTTGCCAACATGATGAAACCTCATCTCTACCAAAAATACAAAAATTAGCTGAGTGTGATGGTGCATGCCTGTAATCTCAGCTACTCAGGAGGCTGAGGCATGAGAACACTTGAGCCTGGGAGGCACAGATGGCAGTGAGCCGAGATTACACCACTGTACTCCAGTCTGGGAGACAGAAGGAGACTCTGTTTCAAAAAAAGAAAGATAAGTAGGTATTTGTAATTGAATATAATGTTACTATTATTACTTTGAACAAGCTTTTATCTGTTAGAGCCACTAAGGATAAGAAAAATAAAAGCTTTTAATTTAAATAGTTTTTTATCTGATGTGACTCCTTACTTTATATATCAGTTTTTGATCCATATCATTTTCCTTCCCTCTAATGAGCTTCTTTAATATTTCTCACATGGCAAGTATAATAAAAAAAAAAAATGCCCTCAATTTTTTTCTGTCTGAGAAAGTCTTTATTTCTCCTTTACTTTTGAAGGATAATTTTACAGAGTTCAGAATTCTAGGTTGGTAGGAAGTTCTCTCTCAACACTTTAAATATTTAACTCTACTCTCTTCTTGCTTGCATAGTTTCTGAGAAGTTGGGTGTATTTCTTAACTTTATTCCTCTATAGGCACAATTTTTTTTTTTTTTTTTTTTTTTTTTTTTTTTGCCTCTGGCTTCTTTCAGGATTTTTTCTTTATCTTTGATTTTTTGTAGTTTGAATACGATATGCCTAGGCATAGTTTTGTGGGGATTTTTGTTTAATTGTTTGGTTTTGTTTTTGTTTTCATTTTTGTTTTGCATTTATTCTGCTCTGTGTTATCTAAGCTTCCTGGATCTATAGTTTGGTGTCTGGCATTAATTTTGGAAAAACTCTCAATCATCATTGTTCCAAATATTTATTTCTATTCCTTTCTCTCTTTGGTTTCCTTCTGGTATTTTCATTACATGTATGCCACACATTTTATAATTATCCCACAGTTATAGGCTATACTAGGGATTTTTTTTTTTTTAGTGTTTTTTCTCTTTGATTTTTAGTTTTGGAGGTTTCCACTGACTATCTTCAAGCGCAGAAATTCTTTCCTTAGTTGTGTATAGTATACTAATAAGCCTATCAGAAACATTCTTCATTTCTATTACACTGTTTTTCATCTCTAGCATTTCTTTTTGATTGTACCTTGGAATTTCCATCTCTCTGCTTACACTGCCTATCTGTTCTTGCATGGTGTCTACTTTATCCATTAGAGCTTTTAGCATATGAATCATAGTTTTTAAATTCTGATTTGATAATTCCAACATCCCTGCCATATACGAGGTCTGGTTTTGACGCTTCCTCTGCCTCTTCAAACTGTGTTATTTGCCTTTAAGTATGCCTTGTAATTTTTTCTTGGTAGGCAGACATGATGTTCTGAGTAATAAGAACTGCTGTAAATAAGCCTTTAGTAATGTGGTAGAATTGTGCGGGAGAAAGGGAAGCATTCTACAGTCCTGTGACTAGGTTCAGTCAGTTAGTGAGCCTGTGCCTCTGGACTATGAACTTCACACATGCTTTTGAGTTCCCCCTCTCCCCTTTATGTGAAACAGGATGGCTGGAGTGAACTGGAGTTGGATATTTCCCTTCTCCCATGCAGAAGGCCAGAAGTGAGTGGAGTTGGATGTTTCCCTTCCCCCGGATCAGTAAGACTCTGAAAAAAAAACAAAACAAAACCAGCAGGTAAATAGTTTACCTGATTAAATAGTTTCTCCTGAAGGCAGACCTTCTTAGGAAGAACAGAAGCCTCTGGTATATTTCAAATGATTCTTTTTTCTCTCCCAGATGGAAGCCAAAAGCAATTTTCTCCCATATTTACTGAGAGAAGCTTGTAGAGCTCCAAGAAGCAAAACTCAAAAAAGCATGGGGGACCCAGCTAACTTGGTCCCTGGAGTTTTTATCTATCAGGCTTGTCCACACTATGCCTCCAGCAATTGTTGAATTATGATTCAAGTTTTCCTACATTGGCAGTGGTTCCAGAGATTTCTGCTAGTAGGTTTCTGCTCCTATAAGTTGTGATTCTGTGTATTTGCCTGTCTGTTTCTCCAGTTTGAGAAGCACAGTTTTCCTAGTGACCTCACTTCTCTTATGGATCTAAGAAGAGTGAATTTTTTTTTAGTTTGCTAAGCTTTTTAATTGTTAGGATGGAGTGGTGACTTATAGGATTCTAACATGCCAGACCAGAAATCATGTCTCCACACCAGTTATTTTAACAGAGAGAATTTCATATAAAGAATGGTTAGTAGGTCTGAAGGAGATGAAACAGCAAAAAGAGAACACTGAGGTTTATCACAAAAGTAACAGGTGCAGGATGCAGTTCCCACCCCTAGGACTGGGGAAACCAAGGGAAGAGGTTGGAATTATTGAAACCTAGAAGCTTGGAGGAGAGATTTGGTGGGGCCTAGGACCCTTCTGAGGAAGGGTACCTCTGAGGAAGAGGCACTGGCCACTGGAGCTGGAGGCCCAGGTTAGGCAGAGAGCAACATTGCTGTGACGCTGATTCTGCAATTGCTGGGAAAACCACTAATTGGATTCAGCTGATGCCACTGAAACAAACTGGCCCTGCCAAGGTGAAGAAGCATTGCTGGAGTATCTGAGAGGCACAGGAAACCAATGAGAAGTGCCATGTTTCTTTTTCTTCCTCCAGCCCTCCTCTAGGACCCTCTACTGGCAGAGTCAACCAGTGAGCAGTTAGCAAAGAAGAAAGGTGATTTGTAGCATCCCAGCCCCAAAGCTTAATATACAAAGCTGGGAACCAAGAGTTTAATCATTACACACTCAATTATTTTTAAATTATTAGAGATAATACTGAGTTTATAATCTGTAATATGCAGTGCAATATTTTTAAAAATTCTCTATTGAGCAACCTAGAGCTTCCTTTGTTTACTCTTTGACATCCAAATTCTGTATCTATAGGTATGCTGTTTATGCCCAGTAAATAAATAATCCCCACAACACCCAGTAGGTATATATTTATCACATTCCATTACATACCCAATCATGCCGTCATCCAGTCAACCATTGTTCAAGTACTTATTATATGCCACATGTTATTTTAGGCCCTGAATTCTTAGCTATGTTATTTGAAAGTGACCTGAAATGGAGTTTCATCTGAGTATGACAATAAAGGAAAGAGTGTGGTTTTCAGAAAGCTTAATTAAAATGTATACATTACCTGGCATGTTGTTTAGACCTCTATCTCTCAGCACTATTTATAAATCCCTTCCTCCATATGGCCCCCTACCATTCACATTCATTATCCAACTGATCCCCAAAACAGCTCACCTAGCAATAGTGAGATATCAATATACTTAGGTCACTAAGTAAAAAAGGCAAGACTCAGAGAGGTTGTCAGTCAACACACAGTTTTGTATGTAATTACATACAAGCAAGCACTCAAACCCAAATCTTCATGACTCTTTCAATAAGAAAACCTGAGAACTGCCAGAAATGATGGCCTGGAACACACGGGAGTTTTTCTATCACTTTCTACCTCTATGAATTTGACTACTCTGGGTACTTCATATAAGTGGAATCATACAGTATTTGTCTTTCTGTGACTAACCTAGTTCACTTAGCAAAATGCCTTCAAGTTTTATCCATGTTGTAGCATGTGTCACCTTTCCTTCCTTTTTAAGGCTGAACAATAACTTATTGCCTTTCAATGCTTATTAATTCCATTGTGTGTGCTTGTGTATTTACATATATTTATATATACATACAACATTTTGCTTATCCCTTCAATCATTGATGAAAACTTGGGTTGCTTCCACCTTTTGGCTATTGTGGATAATACTGCAATGAACAAAGATATACAAATACATCTTCAAGACCCTGCTTTCAATTTTTTGGGGGTGATACATATCCAGAGTGGAATTTTTAGATTATACAGTGGTTCTATTTTTAACTTTTTGAGGAACTGCTATATTTCTTTTTTGTTTTTTTTTATCGTGGCTGTTCAGTTGGAAATTCTTCAAAATGAAAGGCTGGTAAAGTAGCTTGGTAATATGTCAACTTGGCTAGGCTATTACTGCATGTTTTAAATTAAGTTGGGCCACAAGAGAAATCATTGTGCAAGATGTGGAAGGCAAAAGTAATCCAGTAGTCATTTTGGAGTTCACATGTGTTGTTCCTTACCTGCTGAATTACCTTATCAGCACAAGGTATTAGTTGGGTCTACAACTGCTTCACTTTTCCTGGAATTCCCTTAAGATTCTCTGATTCCCACGTCAGCTGTGTATTTCTAGCTCCATGGAGAAGAGCCCCAGCTTCTTCAGGATACCTTTATTCTATCAAGATCAGAGGCAACAAGTACTGACATAGGCTTCAGTCCATCCTTATAGACTCCAGCTCATGTTATGAGTTCCAGCTTATTCTTGGTCTCCTGCACTTTAAATTCATCTGCCTTTCCTGGCTACCTTCTCTGAAGACTTTGAGCACCAGCCTCAGACAAAAAGATAATAAGTCGCCTTCCAAAGGCTGCTTAACCAACACCCCCAGTTGCATGAGATTAGGTTTGTAACAAATCCCTTTACATATAAACACACATACATCTATACACTCACCGATACAGACTTTGGTACCAGGAGTGGGGTTTACTCCACTAGGCAATAGCCACATTTACAACTCAAAGTCTTTCTCTTCTTTGGGATTCTATTGATACTGCTAAGGAGCAATGCCCTTAAGTTTCCTAGGAGTCCTAATGATTGGTTGAGAGGATGTATAAGGAACATCCTTAATCTTTTTAGAGGGCCTTTGTTTTTTTTAATAAAAGGTATTCTGAGGTGCCATCTTTGATATTTTTAAGACCTTAACAAGAGATTTTATGATCACACCTTTGGCTTTATCTTCACATTTCCCTGGTAGCGTCCTGAATTTTATCTTCACTTGAAAGCCATTTCTTAATTTTTGCATCATTTGTCATCTAGAGAGGCTGAAAATATTCAAAACCATCAAGTCCTGGCTCCTTTTTATGAGTCTTTACACGCTTACCTCTGGGACTCAGAAATGGAAGGAAGCTATTCCTAGTTTTATTGTTAAAGCCACTATTATTATCAAAGATAACGGATTGATAAAGTTTGTTATTGTTTATTGTCCAGACAGCAGGGTCTTGGAAAGGCTACCTGTCATGAGAATTATAGATACAGTTGCTTGTGTGAGGAAATATTTGATAGTTGCTTCTGTGGAACAGGGGCTTACTTTTTAAATTAAAACTGGAATAAAGGCTAGTATATTTTATCAATTTTTCTGTCTCCTTTCACATTTTTACAATAGTAGCAAGAAGAGATCAGGGAGTGTCTTCAACTCTTTGCATGGAAATCTTCAACTCTTTGCATTAACTAGATTACTCAGCTCACAGTCTATTTTCTACTTTCCACATCACCATAGGCAATAGTGTTGCTAATTATCTCTGCCACTACATAACAAGAATCTCCTTTCTTTCCATTTCCAGTAAGATTTTCCTTGCTTTCCTTTGAGTCCTCACCAGCAACCTCTTCAAATCCTTAAATTCTATGAACCATGTGTTCAAAACAGCTTAAAGTTTTGCTAATATTCTCAAACCTGTAAGCTGCTTCCAATGCCACCCCCCACATTTTAGGTTTTCATTATGACAAAACCCCAGTTCCAGAAACTGAAATCTGTCTTAGTTATCTACTGCTTATAGAGCAATTTACCCCAAAACTTAAAGCAATAAGCATATATTACCCCACACAGCTTCTGATTGTCAGGAGTCCAGTAATAGCTTAACTGGGTGGTTCTGGCTGAGTCTTTCACAGGATTTTAGTCAACTTGACAGCCAGGGCTGCTGTCATCTCTAGGATTGGTTAGGGCTGAAGATTCTACTTCCAAGCTTACTCTTTTTTTGTTGTTGTTCTCCTTTTTAATAGGTTTGTTTGTTTTGTGTGTTTGTTTGTTTTTACTTTAGGTTCTGGGGTACGTGTGCAGGTCATGCAGGGTTGTTGCATAGGTGCATACATAACCAGGTGGTTTGCTGCCTCTATTCCCCCCTTCAACTATATCCAGCATTTCTCCCCATGTTATCCCTCCCCATTCTCCCCTCCCCCCCCACTGTCCCTCACCTAGTCCACCTCTCCACTGCCCCCAGTGTGTGATGCTCCTCTTCCTGAGTCCACGTGTTCTCATTGTTCAACACCTGCCTATGAGTGAGAACATGCAGTGTTTGATTTTCTGTTCTTGTGTCAGTTTGCTGAGAATGATGGTTTCCAGATTCATCCAAGTCCTTAAAAATGACATGAACTCATCTTTTTATGGCCACATAGTATTACATGGTGTATATGTGCCACATTTTCTTTGTTCAGTCTATCATTGATGGGCATTTGGGTTGGTTCCAGGTCTTTGCTGTTGTACACAGGGCTGCAGTGAACATACGTGTGTATGTCTCTTTAAAACAGAATGATTTATAATCCTTTGGGTATATACCCAGTAATAGGATTGCTGGGTCAAATGGAATTTCTCTTTCTAGATCCTTGAGGAATCGCCACACTGTCTTCCACAATGGCTGAACTAATTTACACTCCCACCAACAGCATAAGAGTGTTCCTATGTCTCCATATCCTCTCCAGCATCTGTTGTCTCCAGATTTTTTAATGATTGCCATTCTAACTGGCGTGAGGTGATACCTCAATGTGGTTTTGATTTGCATTTCTCTAATGACCAGTGATGATCAACATTTTTTCATCTGTTTGTTGGCCTCATATATGTGTTCTTTTGAAAAGTGTCTGTTTATATCCTTTGTCCACTTTTGAATGGGTTTGTTGTGTTTCTTGTGTATCTGTTTTAGTTCTTTGTAGATTCTGCATATTAGCCCTTTGTCAGATTGTTACCAGGACTCAGTTCCTCACTGGGTGTTGCCTGGCTTCAACTCTTTGCCACATGGACTTCTGTAAAGTAACTAACGTTGCAGCTGGCTTCCCCAGAAGGAAAAAGAAAGAGAGAGAGAAGTCACCCAAAACAAAAGGCTGTCTTTTATAATTTAATCTTAGTAGTGATATACCATTGTTTTCTTTGCCATATGCTATTGGTCACACAGACCAAAGCATGTGCATACCAGAAGGCAGGAATCACTGGGAGCCATCTTGAAAGCTGGCTACCACAGTTGGATAAGATGGATTTGATCCATTTCATTTTGTTAGTTGCTAGCTCCACAAACAGTGAACATCCCCTTTCCTGTGGCAGGTACTAGGCTAGGCACTGGGTATGGGGAACACCAGACCCTGCCCTCTACAAGTGTATAATCTTGTCTAGTCAGTGAAGATATAATATGAACACAATGCCAGGTGTGCTGGTTCACACTTGTAATCCTAGCACTTTGGGAGGCCAAGGTTGGAAGATTGCTTGAGGCCAGGAGTTTGAGACCAGCTTGGGCAACATAGTGAGACCCTACCTCTACAAATATTTTTTAATTAGCTGGGCATGGTTCTGTGCACCTGTAGTCCTAGACTTGGGAGGCTGGGACAGGAGGATCCCTTGAGCCCAGGAGGCTGAGGCTACAGTGAGCTATGATTGTGCCACTGGACTCCAATTTAGGTGGCAAAGCAAGATGCTGCCTCTATTAATATATACATTTTTAAATTTTTATATGTATATATAAACACAAGTAAGGAAGAAAATTTACATCCACACTATAGACTATTATGGACCAGACTATTTTGCTAGGCACATTAGCAAAGTGGATGCTAAGTGTCCACTTTTATAGATGAGAAAACTAAAATTCAGAAAGCTTAAGGATAGTGCCCAAATTCTTATAAGCAGTAAATGACAGGAATGGGATTTGATTCCAGGCTTCCAGGTTATTAAGGGGGACATAAGGGACAGCACAGAAGCATTAAACAGCTGATCCACCAGGAAAAGGCTCAACCCTCCAATTCCACCAACTACAAATTTTAAAAGATTAGGAGGAGGTAAACTGATACTCCATCCCAGAACTGTCCCTATATCCACTACCTCTACCTTATCTTCTACTCTAGGGATTAATATCACAAGGGTTAAGGCCAAAAATTTTGCCAGAAGAAATAAAAGTGAAAGGATAGAAGGTTCTCTGGGTTTTCTTTTTAAACTTTTATTATTGATATTTTTAAATATATACAAAAGTAGAAAGGAATGCTCATGTACCCATCACCAAGCCTCAACAATTATCATATTTTGCCAGTTTCATCTTTCCACTATGAGGGCTTTTCTAAACTGAGCATTAGAGTCAGGGTAATGGGAAGTCCTTGGTTTCAGAGTTCTCTATTCGTTCTGGAGGAATAGAGAGAGCAAGAAGTTGCTTGCTTAGGGCTTGCTTTAGGGTCTAGAATTAGAGGAGGTAGGGGGTGGATCCTTAGATTTCCTCAGCTGGTTTAAGCAGAAACGGATTTGTTACAGGATGAACTTACACAATTTTTGGGAGGGGCATGGAATTAAGCTTTGCTACTACAAATTTAGGAGAAGGCAGCCAAGAGATACACACAACCACGGCATGATACTATTCTAGTAGAAACACCACTGAGGCTGCTGTGTGCCGCTTGGCTTCTACAAGGCCAGGGACCAGACAGCAGACCCTCTAGCACAGCATCACAGAAGATCCCATCTCTCCCCACAGCCACCACCTCACATAATCCCTTCTGCCCTCCAAGGGGCAGTCCGTACATCTAGGTCACATGCAGAACCCTAACAGCAAGAAAGTCTGGGAAATATTAATAGGATTATTACTACTATACTGAGAGCCCGAATGTGGCTGAAGAGGCATACAATGACAAGAAACTTCAACCTCTCTATCCCCAAGGACAATGGGTCACCAAGGCTTTGCAACACTCCAAATAAAAGAATTTAGAGCCATCAAGAGAGTCTAGAACAAAATATGGACAATAGAACATATTACAAAACTGAAACAAAGAAGCGGTTTGAAGCATGACTCCTTATATTGTGCTCAATGCGTGAGATTCTCTTGTTAGTCCTTCCTGTCCATTGGTGTTAAAACTTATTTAAGGAAGGGGCAGGAATATAAGGGAGTGTTTTTATGCAGCCATAAAAAAGGATGAGTTCATGTCCTTTGCAGGAACATGAATGAAGCTGGAAACCATCATTCTCAGCAAACTAACAAAAGAACAGAAAACCAAACACCGCATGTTCTTATCACTCATAAGTGGGTGCTGAACAATGAGAATTCATGGACACAGGGAGGGGAACATCACACACTAGGGCCTGTTTTGGGGGGGGGGGTGGGGGGGGCAGGGGAGGGATAGCAGGGGGTGGAGGCATTGGGGGAGGGATAACTTTAGGAGAAATATCTAATGTAGATGACAGGGGGATGGATGCAGCAAACTGCCATGGCTTGTGTATACCTATGTAACAATCCTGCATGATCTGCACTTGTACCCCAGAACTTAAAATAATAATAATAACACCTTTTATGCAGTGTTGGAAATAGTGGATTTTAGTTAAGGGTTCTTGTGGTTATTTGTCCTTTCTCAGCAAAATAAAATATTGACTTTATGTTACCTTTTTGTAAAAAAAAAAAAAAAGTACATATCCATGAAATTCATAAGCCTAAAGCTTAATAAAAGCTGCCAGTGGCAAGAACGTTTTTAGTCATGGCAGGAGTGTAAGCTGGGCAGCAGTGGGTGAAACGGTAGAGGCAGAAGTTTGGTTTGAGGTTGTCCATTCTTCTCCACCACTTTCACACAGCCTTTCTGGGGAGTCATGCCCAGCTCTGACTTCCTCTTTCTGCCGCCCCCCACAGCCCAGATTTGATTGTCCGAGACGTGACTGCTGCTCATGTAGAGAGATGTGAAGGGATAGGCTTCAGGACCACATTCAGCCTCTGTGTGTCTGGCATCATCACCGTGGCTCTCAGTGGGGTAATTTTACCTCATCTCAGCTCCATATTATAGAGCTTTTATTTCTGTATACAACAACTCAACACATTCTCACTATGACAGCAGTGTGATATGGAAGAAGAACATTGGACCCATAGCCAGACACTGGACACCACTTATCAGCTACAGGACTGTAGCAATCTCTCTGAACTTCAATTTTCTCATCTCCAAAAGAGAGATAATGATGCTGCCTTCACAGGGTCATGGTGGGAATGAAATAAAATAGAATGAAAGCAGGCACGGTCTCTGGCATATTAAAAGTACCTCGCAGTTGCTATTTGAATTTGATGGTAGGAATAGAAGAGGTGAGAGGTGTCCCTTGTCCCCTCCTGCAGACACTATTTCCCTTTTGATATAGGATGAAACCTTGAGTCAGAAGAATAAGGAGCTAATGGTGGAATTTCAGAGAGGAGGGAGTGACAGGTGACTGAAGAGCTGTGAAGCAGATTTTTTATGTGTGTGAGATAGAGTTTCTCTCTTGTTGCCCAGGCAATTGTGCAATGATCTCAGCTTACTGCAACCTCTGCCTCCCAAATTCAAGAGATTCTCCTGCCTCAGCCTCCCGAGTAGCTGGAATTACAGGTCCCCACCACCACACCCAGCTAATTTTTATATTTTAGTAGAGATGGGGTTTCACCATGTTGGCCAGGCTGGTCTAAAACTCCTGATCTCAAGTGATCCGCCCACCTCAGCCTCCCAAAGTACTGGGATTACATGCACGAGCCACCACACCTGGCCAGCAGATTCTCATTCTACCAGCTCAGCCCATTCACCCAGGCCTTATCTTCCCAGCATCTGCTCAGAAACTCCTCCCACCTCAAGTACCCTCAGTCTTGACCCACTTAGCTTTCATCTAAACCTCATTTTCATATCATAGAACCTGGGACTTAATAACCCTGGGCATAGACCTGGCCCAGAAACCCACCAGGTCCTGCTTCCTCTTGTTCCCAGAATCCTTCTCTCCATGTGCATGGATACTGCACATCCACAACCCTGACCCACCCAGGTCCACTCTGCTCCCTCCACACAGGCCACGGAGGGCTCTGACATACAGACACAGGGACAGCGTAGCATGAGAAATCAGAGCTGCCAGCCTGTTGATACCTCCTGCCACTGTGCCCTGCAAAGCCATTCTTTAGTATCAAGCAGGGCCCCTTTTCAGCAGGTACAGGTGGTTCTATCAGAGGAATTGTCTCCCCCAGGTGTGTTTGGTCCGATTCCTTACTCTGAGCCTGAGATTCTATTAACTGGCTTGTGAGGAAGAGATATCAGTTTTAGGAACTAAAAGCTATGTTGGCTGGACGCGATGGCTCATGCTTGTAATCCCAGCACTTTGGGAGGCCGAGGCAGGCAGATCACCTGAGGTCAGCAGTTAGACACCAGACTGACCAACATGCTGAAACCACATCTCTACCAAAACTACAAAAAAATTAGTAGTGCATAGTGGTGTGTGCCTGTAATCCCAGCTACTCAGGAGGCTGAGGCAAGAGAATCACTTGAAACCGGGAGGCAAAGGTTGCTGTCAACCAGGATTGTGCTACTGCACTCCAGTCTGGGTGACAGAGCAGGACTCCATCTCGGGGGGGGAAAAAAAAGCTGTGTTATCTCAGCACACCTTAGCACAGCATGAGAACACTGACCCCACTTTATCTAGTAGGTTGGTTATTCAATTAACAGCTGTCTCTCCTAGGAGACCTTATTAGTTGTACTCACCTTTATATTCCCAGAACCTATCACATAGCAGTAATTAATAAATGTCTGAAGAATGGGTGAATAATGAACAAATAAATGGAAGATTAGGGGAGGGGTAGGATTCATGTTGACTACAATATAAGATACCTCTTCCAGCATCACTGGGAGAAACAGAAGACAAATAGGAGTATAGAGTGGTCCAAAGTTGCACTTAGGAAGCTGAGGGAAACTCCACAAGGCACCTTTCACTTGAGCTGTGATTGGGGGGTCAGAGAGCAGAGAGTCACCTCCTGAAATAGCAGGGTGGGATGAGCAAAAAGGGAGGAGCGAGGATTGAGAAGTGAAGGTTTGAAACAGCTGCTGCAGGTAGCGGGACTGGATGCCAGCTGGACTCATGGAGAAACTGCTGAGCAGCAGGGTGGCTCTGAGGTTTTAACTCTGATGCTGGGGCTGGCAAACACCATCAACCAAGAAAAGGAATGGAGCAGGAGGAAACTTAATTCAGGGAAGTTTATGGGGCCAGGCTTCCAGCTAGAGCTAGCTGTCTCAGATTAACTAGAATTTATCAAGCTCCTACTATGTACTGGACCTTGCATGGAGTACAAAGAAAAAAGAGGTCTGCCCTAGAAGAGCTAGAAAATGCATCAAATATGAGGGAATCATAAATGCCTAAGTAAAACCACAGAGGGTCTCATGCTACAGCTCAACTGTAAATGAAAAGAATGCCAAGACCAAAGGTGTTTCTCTTCCTCTCCCTTCTCCTTCTTGTTCCTGTTTTAAACCAAAATGCACAGATTTCAGCTCCTTGGCGGGTGAACAGCATTCTTTTTCAGCAAGTGTGAGGAACACAGGCAGTCTTGGAGCACCCCCTGTTGGGTCTTCCAGTTATTAAATAGGTCTCGGAATAAGTTTCTAGATTGTAAAAGTAGGAGAAAAATGCACTCATTCAGCAAATACGTATTGCCAAAACATTGTAACAGGTACTTTGACTATAAATCTATGCCCTCAAGTTTCTTCCAGTCTAATAAGAAAAAAAAATGTCATTGTTCATTAGGACTGCCACTCATTTCTAAATTGAAAGCTTGTATTGAAAGCAGATTTAATGAGAACTGAGATCTATTGACTGAATTATGGTTCCCCTAAAAAGACAAGACAGTATAGTATCCTGTTAAGTAGAAAACAGAAAAAAAACTAGGCCCTGTAAACTGTTTTTCTTCTAGGTCTGTTCCCATCTGTTTTAGCTCCCCAAGTATTCATCTGATCAGGCACTACAAAACACTGCACCAAGCACTACAAAAACCCACACCTTTAAAGGTGCGAGGAGGGGGTGGCAAATGTGGGTCAGGGGAAAGAGGACAGACTGAAGTCAATAGTTCTTAACTTGAGCTAAATAAAGCCATGCAAACTTAGCAAGTGTATTTTTTTTAACTGTAAATCAATTATAGTTGTTTATATTCACAGGGTACAAAGTGATGTTTTGATATATGTATACTGTGTGGAAGAATTAAATCAAGCTAACTAACATATCTATGACCTCAAATACCATGTTTTGTTGTGAAAACATTTGAAATTCACTCTCATAACAATTTTGAAATATGGAATACCTTAACTATGGGCACTGCACTGCACACTAGATATCTAAAAGCTATTTCTTCTGTCTAACTAAACTTTGTACTCTTTGACCAACATCTCCCCATTCCCTACCCCCAAGTTGCTGGTAATCACCATTCTACTCTCTGCTTCTATGTGTTTGATTGTTTTAGATTCCACATATAAGACGTGCAGTATTTGTCTTTCTGTGCCTGTCTTAGTTCACTTAGTATAATGTCCTCCTGGTCCATCCATGTTGTTTCAAATACCAGAATTTTCTTCTTTTTTAAAGCAGGCAGAATAGTATTTCATTCTGTACATATGCCAAATTTTCTTTATCTGTTCATCCATTGATGGAATGAGCAAGCCATTTTAGCTCTCTGAAACTCTGTTTTCTCACTAGTAAGACGGAAATTAAAATATCTACTTTCAAGATAGTTACAAGAATTAAATAAGGTAATAATGTAGGAAACTTTTGCTTTTTTCTTGCTCATATGATATGCAGGAAAGGGAAACAGTTTTTAAACTGCCAGTCATGCTATTGAAATGAAAAATGGAAAAGAAATTTTAAAAATACTGATCAAGTTTTGGTTATTGCTGTTATTAGTCCACAGAAGGGCACCCTCCATAGAGGAAAAACACATCTCTGTCTTACTGGTGAGCAATCACTGACCCAGGTAAATGAGAGGAAGGTGAGGTAAATGTAGAGTTTTTATCAGTCTTTTTCATTTCACAAATAATCAAAGTTACACAGAAAAATTTTATGTATCTGTGGCAGACAGACTCTACATTTTTAGCAGCTTCAAAAAACATATATAAAGTACCTACAAATAAGTATGACAAAATTGTGCAGATCTGAATGGGAAAAGTTTTAAACATATTGAGACATTAAAGACAGTTCAACTAAATTAAGAGATGTACTATGTTCATAAGTTGGAAAACTCAATATTGTAAAGATGTCAATTCTCCCAAATCCTTTATAAAGTCAACGCAATCCCAGTCAAAATGCTAATGAGTTTTTAGTGGTATTTGAAAAGTTGATCCTCAAACGTATGTGAAGATGCAAAGGGCAAAGAATAGCCAAGATGTACCAGAAGAAGAAGGAAAAAAAAGGAGGAGGAAGAAAAGAAGAAAAATGTAGGACTGGCACTGTCAAATGACAAGACTTGTTATAAAGCTATAATCTTTTAAACAGAATGGACTGGTACATAGATCAACAAACAGACCAATACAATAGAGTCCAGAAAGAGAACTTGCCATTATATGAACACTTGATACATGATAGAGGCAGCAATGCACGGCAATGAGAAAGAATGGTTTTTAACTAAGTGCTACTGGGACAATTAGCTATCCATGTGCGTTAAACAGAAATCAATTCCAGGTATATTCAAGTTCTTAACAAAAAAGGCAAAACTAGGCCAGATGCAGTGGCTCACGCCTGTAATCTCAGCACTTGGAGAGGCCAAGGCAGATGGATCATTTGAAGTCAGGAGTTTGAGAACAGCCTGGCCAACATGGTAAAACGCTGTCCCTACTAAAAATACAAAAATTACCTGCGCATGGTTGTGCACACCTGTAGTTCCAGCTATTTGAGAAGCTGAGGCAGGAGAATCACTTGAGCCCAGGAGGCAGAGGTTGCAGTGAGCGAAGATTGCACCACTGCACTCCAGCCTGGGCAACAAAGCAAGACTCTGTCTCAAAAAAAAAAAAAAAAAAAAAAAATAGAATAAAGAAATAAAGAAAAGGAAAACTATAAAGCTTTCAGAAGATAAAATGTGAGAATATTTCCATGACCTTAGAGAAGATAGTTTTCTTAAACAATTACCAAATGTACTAACTGCTCAAGAAAATACCAATAAATTTTTACTACATTAAAATTAAAAAGTTCTGCTCATTAAGTTTTCACCGTTAAAAATGAAAAAGCAAACTTATAGTCATAATATTTATAACTGATTAAAAATTCGTATCTAAAATATATAAGGAACTTCTTCAAATCAGTAAGAAAAACAGACATACCAATAGAAAAATAGGAAAGCTATCAGAGCTGAACCAGTACATTACAAAAAAAAAAGGGAAGAAATACAAATGTCCCATAACCTTTCTTGGTTGCAGGAAAATGCTAAATTAGAACAATGATATAACAGTATATAAAAAGCAAACATTTGGCTGGGTGCAGTGGCTCATGCCTGTAATCCCAGCACTTTGGGAGGCCAAGGCGGGGCAGATCACCTGAGGTCAGGAATTCAAGACCAGGCTGGCCAACATGGTGAAACTCCATCTCTACTAAAAATACAAAAATTAGCCAGGCATGGTGATGTGCACCTGTAATCCCAGCTACTCAGAAGGCTGAGATAGGAGAATCACTTGAACCCAGGAGACAAAGTTTGCAGTGGCAGTGAGCTGAGATCATGCCACTGCACTCCAGCCTGGGTGACAGAGCAAGACTGTCTCGAAAAAAAAAAAAAAAAGAAAAGCAAACACTTTTAAAGTTGATAATATTAAGTGTTAGTGAGGATACAGAGCAACTGAAACTCTCACACTGCTGTTGGGAGTATGATTTGTACAGCTGCTTTGGAAAACTTTTTACAGTTGTCTAATAAAGTTGAATATGTATATATTAAGGATCTAAAATTTTCATTTATAAGTATATGCCCTACAGAAATACACGTACATGTGTGCTAGAAAGCACGCATAAGAATATTCACACTTCCAGCCTGAAGTAGCTTCTGTTAAAAAAAAAAAAAAAAAAAAAAAAGAATGTTCACATCAACATTTTTCAGTACTCAACTGCAGACTATTCAAATTCTCATCAAGAATGCAGCAAATCAGTAAATTATGGTGTATTCATATAGAGCCAGGGTTGAAAATCTTTTATGTAGGGCCAGATAATGCATATTATAAGATTTCAGGTCATATGTAGTCTGTCTCATATTTTGGGTTTTTTTTTTAATTGACAGTAGTGAAGAGTTGTTTGTTTTAAATTTTTATAATTTTAAAAAACATTCCTGAGCCAGGTGCAGTGGCTCACACCTGTAATCCCAGCACTTTGGGAGGCTGAGGTGGGTGGATTGCCTGAGGTCAGGAGTTCAAGACCAGCCTGACCAACATGGAGAAACCCCATCTGTACTAAAAATACAAAATTAGCCGGGCATGGTGGCGAATGCCTGTAATCCCAGCTACTCGGTGGCGGGGGGTGAGGCAGGAGAATCACTTCCCAGGAGGCGGAGGTTGTGGTGAGCCAAGATCGCGCATTGCACTCCAGCCTGGGCAACAAGAGGCGAAACTCCATCTCAAAAAACAAACAAACAAAAAAAAAAAACAGAAAAACGTTCTTAGGCCATACAAAAACAACCCACTGGCTGGATTTGGCCCATATGGGCCGTAGTTTTCCAACCCCTTATATAAAGACAGACTACCTATACATCATTGAAAATGAATGAACTATAGCTACTTAAAACCCTATAGAAGAATCTTACAAACATATTGAGCTAAAGAAGCAAGATATAAATGTACACAAATACAAAAAACATCACGTATGCAAAAACATTCTAAACAAAAATTACAAAAATATAATTTCATTGATATAAAACAAGTGCAGTGAAACTATGAAGCTTAGGAATGCATAAATAGACCTTAAAACCACAAAGCAAGAAAACAGTTACCATACAAATCACAATTATGAATACTTCTGGGTCAGGGAAGGGATTGGAATCTAAAAGAGACTTCTGGGGCATTGGAGACATTCTATTTCTTGACCTGAACAATGGCAATACAGGTGTTTGCTTTATAATTATGTAACATATATTTTTGTTTATTATTTCTCAAATTGTATGTTTATATTTTATGCATTTTTCTTTGTGTGTCATATTTGAATGTGTCATCAATTGAAACTGACAAAGACAATGGTCCGGATGCAGCCTCGTTGTCTGGGATAACACTCAAGGTTCTTTGTCCCACAATCATGGACTGGGACACACAAAGGGTGAGGTTAGAGCAGAAGTTTAACAGGTGTAAGGAAAAGAACAGCTCTCTGCTACAGAGAGGGATCTCCAACAGGTTCCTGTACTGCAGTAAAATGTAAGGGTTTTTATAAGTAAGCTAGTAGGGAGGGGGAAGCTTATTTACATAGGGCACGAAAAACCAGTTAGGACCAGCTGTGCCATCTGCATAAAGTGAAATCTCTGGCAGCCCCACCCCCACTCTTTTATCATGCAGGCCCTTACCATGCAGGTTCTTACCTTGAGCTACTCCATGTTGCTTATCTCCTTCCCCACACCTTTTTTAGCACACTGAGCATGTGCTAAAAAGGGGAGGGGGGAGTTTCTCTGCCTGGTTCCAGGTACCTCCTTAAAGCTGTAGGCATCCCCCCCCACCATGCAAGTTCCTATCTTAATGTACCCAAAAAGGGAAAGGAATGTGCTCATTAAGGCCCACTGTTTTTACTGGGATCCATCATATGTATGTGAAGTTTGGTGATTACCCAGGAAGCTCTCCCTTTATGCCAGAGTTGCTTATCTATGTTTTATAGCCCAATCTTCCAGGCTGGTCTTTGTTGAAGAGAAGTGATTTCTTTGAACTGCCAAGTGGTTAGAAAAGAAGTAATTTCTCAAGCTGCTTTTTGTTAGAAGAAAAGTTTTGCAGGGGACTCTTTTGCCCTAATTACCTAAATAATTTCCTTCTATCTCCTGTATCAATACAGAAAAGAGTTAAAAAAGAAACCACGGAGCAGATAACATAATGCTCAAATAACATGAGAGAGGGTCTGAATGAGAGAGGGTGATACCCCAAGAACGGTGGGAGGCTGGTAATGACCAAATGTATGGACAGCAAAGGCAGAGAGGCTGTTGAAACTAGGAAAGGAAGCTTGATTAGAAACCAGCATTCAGTGAAAAGAGGGCTGCCCAATTCTTGTCCCTATGGGGGCTGGGGCTACCACAGGTTCCACTAGACACAGACACTGGAGGGGCTAAGAAGGGCCATCCACAGAGGAAGAACAGCGCAGGATGGAACAGGTATAAAGGATGGGAGTTAATAATCAGTTTGTACCCTCAACGATGCCTCACCCCTCAGACACCCTTTCACAGGCACAAGAAAGCAGACAGGGTAGCTGTGTACAAAGGTGAGAGAAGAGATTTTTTAAAAATAGATATTGTTGGCCAGGTGTGCTGGCTCACACCTATAGTCCCAGCACTTCAGGAGGCTGAGGTGAGTGGATCACCTTGAGGTCAAGAGTTTAAGACCAGCCTGACCAACATGGTGAAACCCCCATCTATTCAAAAAAATACAAAAGTAGCCAGGCATAGTGGCGCATGCCTGTAATCCCAGCTACTTGGGAGGCTGAGGCAGGAGAATTGCTTCAACCCGGGAGACAGATTTCAGTGAGCCAAGATCATACCATTTCACTCCAGCCTGGGTGAGACAGAGTGAGACTAGACTCCATCTCAGAAAAAAAAAAAAAAAATGGATATTGCTGGGCCGGGTGTGGTAGCTCATGCCTGTAATCCTAGCATTTTGGGAAGATGAGGAGGGAGGATCATTTGAGCCAAGGAGTTCAAGACCAGCCTGGGCAACAAAGTGAGACCCTATCTCTATTGTTTTAAAAAGGGTATTGTTTATGTCTCTGTGTTACAGATCAATATATTAAGAATCAAGAAGTTAAGAGATGTGTCCAAGTTCACAGATTAGTAATTAGTAAAGATGGAATGGGACCTAAGTTTGTCAGCCAGGGTTCTCTAGAAAAATAGAACCAATTAAATATATGTAGATTAGCTATTGGTGTATATACATACATATATATATATACACACATATATATATGTGTGTGTGTGTATGTGTGTGTATATATATATATGTATATATATGGAGAGAGAGAGAGAGAGAGACAGAGAGATTTATTCCAGGCATGAGGTAGAAATCTGCCTCAAGAATTATGGCCAAAGATTTTCTTTTCCCTTAGAACCTCTCCCCTTCCCTGTCCAACTTAAACTTAATTAGTTTGTCCCTGAATTTGCCTGGAAGCCCAGCTACCCCAACTAATGGGAACCTTTCACTCTTCCTATCTCTGGGAGAAAAAAAAACAAGTCTGATAAAATCCAGTTTGCTTCACAGGGAAGAAACCCCAGTGTCCCTGAGGCCTGGAGATGCACAATCTCTACTCTCACGCGTCCACCCCACCCCAGAGCAATCGTCACTTGCAGGAAGGGTCTCAGAAACTTCTATGCTATCACTTTGCATTTCTCTCTCCAAAATTATTACATATTACCATGATGCAACAGAAAGAGTGTGGGCTTTGAAGTGCAACAGATCTGGCTTGAATCCTGGCTCTGACCTTTTTTCTATCCTATATTTCTTTGACTTTAAAAAGGGATAATAATTCTCATCTCATCTCATGAGGTGTTGTGATAGTTAGGTAATACGGGATAGTTCTTTAGATGAAACTATCTAACAGGCCTGGGACTACAGGTGTGAGCCACTGTGCCTGGCCTAGTTTTGCCTTTTCTGTTAAGGACTTGAATATACTTGGAATTGATTTCTGTTTAACCCACATGGATAGCTAATTGTCCCAGCAGCACTTATTTAAAAACCATTCTTCCCATTGCCCTTCAGTGCTGCCTCTATCATGTATCAAGTGTTCATATAATGCAAAGTTCTCTTTCTAGACTCTATTGTATTGGTCTGTTTGTTGATCTATGTACCAGTCCATTCTGTTTAAAATATTATAGCTTTATAACAAGTCTTGATATTTGACAGTGCCCATTTGACATTTTTTTACTTTTCCTTCCTCTTCCTTCTTTTTCTTCTTCTTCCTTTGGTGTTAGTTATGTGTTAGTTAGTTAGTTAGATGAAATGTGATAGTTAGGTGAAATAATTTATATAAAGCTACTACATTAGTCCTGGTACATAGTTCTCACCTCCACCAGCATCAACACTTTCCCACCTCAGGTTCGAGAGCAGTGATGAAAACACACCTCACTGCAGCCTTGACCTCCTGGGCTTAAGCAATCCTCCCTCCCAAGCCTCCCAAGTAGCTGAGACTATAAGCATGAGCCACCATGCCCAGCTATTTTTTGTATTTTTTTCTAGAGACAGGTTTCGCTATGTTGCCCACACTGGTCTTGAACTGGCTCAAGTGATCCACCCACCTTGACCTCTGAAGGTGCTAGGATTACCGGCATAAGCCACTGCACCCAGTCAATTCTTAAATAACACAGCTGCCATAGGCCACTTTTCTCTGACCATTAACCATACCCACAGGGGCTGCTTGTCACCTTGGTCTGGCCAGGGAGGAGGACTTGGACTGACCATGTTTTGATCAATCACCCCAAAATAACTCATCCATGCCCTCCAGATCACTCAGCAGCCTCCAGGCCCTGGCCAGGCATCAGACCCCAGGTTGGCCCCAGGAGGAACAGCCTAGTGTCTGCCCAACCCACATGTTAGCGCTCTAGTCCCTTTGCAGCCCACACTGTCAGGGGCCATTAGGGCTGGCTGGAGCATCTAATATTAATGAGGAACACTCTCAGCACAACTTGGCTCTGCTTCCTGAGCATCAGCCCATCAGGAGAATAGACGGATCCCACTGGCAAATGCGTTTTGCTCCAGTCCTGAGCCATTCAAAGGCTGCCTAATGGATGGTGGCATGGAAGGATTTGGCATCTCTCCCTCTCTTTTGTCTTCTTTCTGTCCTCATCTTCCATCTCCATCCTTCCCCTTCTCTATCCCTACTTTACTTTTCTGTGTCCACCAACACACCCACCTCTTCTTACCCTATTTCTTTATATCTTCCTCCTTTTCTTTTTTCTCATTGTCCCTCTACTCTTTTATCCTGTGCGTACTTTCTTTCCCTCACTAGCTCTCTACTTTTTTAATCTTTGTGTAATTTCACTTCTTTTTCTCTTAGCATTATTTTGTGCATTTTTTCTGTCTTTAAAATTCTTTGAAAAGCATCCCTTTCAGTGGGAATTATATACCATCATAAAGCTGTATCAGAATTTACCTAACCATCTCCCTATCTTTGAAAAGCATGATGTTTCTAATTTTTTCCCTATTAGAGATGGTAGGTAATGCCATAACAGACATAAATGGAAATGTGTAGAAATGGAAGGTTTTTACATTGAGTTAGTGATTTAAGAGCATGGGCTCTGGAGCCAGATCAGCTACGTTTGAATCTCAGTTTTGCCACTGACTAGTTGTGTAATCCAGGTAAATGATTAAACTGTCATGGCTTCAATTTCCTCATTATAAATGGGGGGGGGGGGGATTGCTTTTATTATTATTTTAATTGACATTTAACAATTGTACATATTTATGAGATACAATGTGATATTTTGATACATGTATGCAATGTATAATGATCAAATTAGGATAATTACCACATTCATCATCTCAAACATTTATTCTTTCTTTGTGCTGGTAACATTTAAAATCTGCTCTTCTTGCTATTTGAAAACATATGACAAATTGCTGTTAATTATAGTCACCCTACAGTGCCATAGAAAACTAGAACTTATTCCTCATATCTAGCAGTGAATTTGTATCCATTAACCAACTTCTGGCTATTGTACCCATCCCCCTACTCTTCCCCAGCTCTCATAATCACTATTCTACTCTACTTCTGAGATCCACTTTTTTAGCATCCACATATGAGTTAGGACGTGCAGCATTCCTTTTTCTGTTCTTGGCTTATGGAAATGGAGATATTAATAGTAACTTACCTCATAAGAATTTTGTAAGGTTATATGGTATAATAAATGTAAAACACTCAGAACAGTGCCTGGTATTCAGTAAGCTCTCAAAAGGTATCAGCTATTATTAGTAATATTATTTGAGGAAGGACATAAAATGAGGCTTAGAACAATTGATATTGCAAGCAAGTTTTTTGTTTGTTTGTTGAGACATCCCTTGACCTTGGCAGATACAACTATTCAATTACCACACTTTTCCCATAGAGCCCAGATAGAGCCTCACAATCCCATTCATCACTCCAAGCTTCCATTACTATTTAGTCTGAGTTAAGGTAAGGGATGGGCTTCTTCACATCCTTGTTCTAGAGCAGTGGTTCTCAACCCTGGTACACATTAGAACTGAGGCAGGAGAATAGAGTCTGGAGGCAGGGAACATAAGGCTGATTCATGCTGACTTCTTAGAACTAAATCAAATGGAAACACTGCAGCTGTGACAGAAAATATCCTCTCTGTTTACATAGGGCACACATCAAGTAAATTACTTTGTAGGCTGGGCACAGTAGGTCACATCTGTAATCTCAGCAATTTGGGAGGCTGAGGTGGGCAGATCACCTGAGGTTAGGAGTTTGAAACCACTCTGACCAACATGGAGAAACACCATCTCTACAAAAAATATAAAATTAGCCCAGCGTGGCAGCACATGCCTGTAATCCCGGCAACTCAGGAGGCTAAGGTAGAAGAATTGCTTGAACCTGGGAGGCAGCAGTTGCAGTAAGCCAATATTACACCATTGCACTCCAGCCTGGGCAACAAGAGCAAAACTCCATCTCAAAAAAAAAAAAAAAAAAAAAAGACTTTATAACTTTACTTCATCCTCTTCATTTACATAGGGCATACATCAAGTAACCAATAGAAACCACTAGAGGGTATTTAAATCCCAGAAAATTCTGTAATGGGACTCTTGAGCTGCTATGCTCAGGCCCGCTCCCAACCTGTGGGATGTATTTTCATTTTCAATAAATCTCAGCTTTTGTTGCTTCATTCTTTCCTTGCTTTGTTTGTGCATTTTGTCCAATTCTTTGTTCAACATGCCAAGAACCTGAATACCCTTCACTGGTAACATATTTTGGTGAGCCAGCCAGGAGGTAAGCCTAAAATGTAAGATTTATTTTTCACCTTTTCCTTTCTGTTCCATACAGGGGAATCTCACCCCCTCTCTTTTATTTCCAACTCAGGACCCTTGGTGGGTAGCACCTAAACATGGAGCCAGCTACAGCTTTCTGGCTATGGCCAGTGAAACTAAGGTGTTTCTATGTGGAGGTGCCTAACCACCACTGCCTGGTTCACTTAAGGGACCTGGGTCTTTTTCCTTTTTCTCCTTTTCTTTCCTTTTCAATCTTTCATAGCTGTTTCCTAGCAGCTCCCTGGAAATTGAGGGCAACTGGCTGGGCAACTCCCCCACTGTTACCTAGAGGCCAAGGAGTGAATGGGATTAGCTGCCCTATCTGGAATGGGGAAGGACTCTTTTCTGTCTTTTCTGGTTGTAGTCCGTTATTCTTACATGTGGCACAGCTTCAAGTAAATTCACACGTTTCAGGCAACTTAAACCTTCTTGTTTTATGCTAAATTCTTCCCTTCCCCTACTCTACTTGCTAAGGACAAAAGAAGTGCACCCAGCCTCCAGTTCCTATTATTATAATTCATGGCTATCACTCTAGTGGAATGGGAAGCACTGGGAAGCATGGCCTTATAAAGCTCATAGTAGGCCATTGCCTATGAAGAGAAAACATGCAAAGTGTCACCAGTATCCACCCAAGGTCAGAGATGTCTGACATGCTAAAATTGGACCCCAAAGCGGAATTCCCTGGGGAGATCCTCCAGACCTCTACCTCTCCAAAGGGGATACCCTTGGCAGAGTTTCTGAAGTCTCATACTAAACCCTCCTTAGAATGTTCCCTCACAATTTGGCCCCAATATCGTTTGAAATCTGGAGTTTACTGTGAATGGGAAAGTGGGATGGTGTTGCACATATCCAGGCTTTTGTGCTGCTATTCTAAGCAGAGGGGCTGGTTAATGTGTAATGCCCACCTTTGATGCTGTCTGGCCCAGTTTTCTTTGGACTCTGGGGAGGTTTGGCCTTTAAAAATTAATTCCATGGAAACTGCTTTACCCAAAATTTTGGTTCACAGCCTTCATTAGATTATCTATTGGGACAAACAAACTAAAACCAGCAAGCTTGTATTGCTATCTCATGGCTACGGTGCCAAGCTATTGGATCTTTATTTTGTGTGTGTGTGTGTATGCATGTCTAGATGTGTTTATTTCTATCTATACTTATTGTTATATATGCTGTCTACCAAATTGACTTACAAGTAAAAGAGTGCTCATAAATTACATAAATAAGTCTAAGCAATTTTCAAGTTCATGTGACTTAAGTATAACTTTACTAAATCAGCTGGCTTTAAAATTACTAATAAAATAAAAATAGAAATACCTTCAGAATTGTCAGCATACAGTTTTGTCTGAATTTTATATTTGGCTCTGCTAGATATTTTGAGGTGTTAGTGTTTGGCATAGAAGGTTGTAAAATTATAAACCCAGCCAAAACAAAATAATCTTGGTTTGTGTGCCTTTTTTAGACAAATTAGAATAATTTAATGCTAGCTAAATCTTCTGATTTACTGGGAAAAATATCTGTGTATTTAACTTTGAGGCTCTTAGGTTTAAGTATCTGATGTTTACTGCTATTAAAATCATGGTTAACAAAGAAATAACTAACTTTAAATGATAGTGTCTAATATCTTAGTTTACAGAAGTAATCCAGATAAACTGTTAAAAGTGAAAGAATTGAGTACAGTGATTGGAATAAATGTTTGAGGTAAACTTTTAATGTAAATAAAATCTTAAAACTATTTTTGGTGCTCATTGAATATCTGAGTCATTTCCAGTTAAGAAACGGTTGTGATATGGGGAAATATATTTCTAAAAATTGTGGAATTGTTCTTATCTATAAACATCCATATCTGATAGTTCAGGATTTCTTGCTTTTTAGGGTTTCACTAAAGTTTTAGGTTACTAAGCATAAGAATTCTAGTTAACACATAATTCTGTACACAAAATGTGCCAAAAGCATTGTGTTATTAGTGAGAAAAATAATTTTGTCTAATTTGGAAGTTATCTAAAAGTTAGTTCAAATTACAGATTTGAAAAGGTTATTTATGAAAAAATGTAGTAAGGAACCAGTAAGTAGCAGAGAAAGATGTGGAAATATTTAGATAATAAAATATTCTTTAAAACCTGATAGAGAATGTGAGACATTTGGCTAATTAACATTTTTATAGTTAAAGCTCTTAGTCTTCATTAAAATAAAATAAGCTGTATTATAAAGAAATGCATCAGCAGTTTGGCAATTCTTTTTTAATACAGTTAAACATGAAGCCGGGTTTAGTGTGGGGAACCAAATTTCCAACATACATGCCTGCATTGTTTCACACTATGTTTACTGTTTCATATGGATAGTGTTGGCACTGGAGTACTGTATTACTCCATTTTCTTTTTTTTTTTCTTTTTTTTTTTTTTTTTTTTTGAGACGGAGTCTCACTTTGTCTCTCAGGCTGGAGTGCAGTGGAGCATTGAAAATTCCACCTCCTAGGTTCAAGCAATTCTCCTGCCTCAGCCTCCTAAGTAGCTGAGATTACAGGCATGTGCCACCACGCCTGGCTAATTTTTGTATTTCTGTGCTTTTTGTTTGTTTTTTTGTTGTTGTGGTTTTTGAGACAGAGTCTCACTCTGTTGCCCAAACTGGTGTGCAGTGGCACAGTCTCAGCTTACTGCAACCTCCATCTCCCAGACTGAAGTGATTCTCCTGCCTCAGACTCCTGAGTAGCTGGGATTACACCATGCCTGGATAATTTTTTTTTTTTTTTTTTTTGGAATTTTTAGTAGAGATGGGGTTTCACCATGTTGGTCAGGCTGGTCTCAAACTCCTGACTTTTGATCTGCCCACCTCAGCCTCCCAAAGTGTTGGGATTACAGGCATCAGTCACCACTCCCAGCCATATTAGTTCATTTTCATGCTACTGATAAAGACATACCCAAAACTGGAAAGAAAAAGAAGTTTAATCCCGCATGGCGGGGGAGGCCTCAAAATCATGGCAGGAGGCATAAAACACTTCTCACATGGCAACAGCAAAAGAAAAAATGAGGAAGATGCAAAAGCAAAAACCCCTGATAAACCCATCAGATCTTGAGAGACTTATTCGCTACCATGAGTTGGAGGAAAACTGCCCCCACGATTCAAATTATCTCCCAGTGGGTACCTACCACAAGACATGGGAATTATGGGAGTACAATTCAAGATGAGATTTGGATGGAGACACAGATCCAAACCATATCAAGAACTTATTAGTCATGTGCCTAGAGTGAATTTCTTGATTACACAGGATGTAAGATGATATTGACAAACATAAGGATGTTGAATTTTGTATCAGGAATAACATATTTATTATGTGGGTTTTGGGGGGCCCTGAGTAATACTGTATTCTCCAGGGTAAATTGGGTAGAAAAAAATTAGAGTTGGTTTCCTGTTTTTTTTGCTTCTAGTTTTCACTTGTTTGCTATTTATTCTCCTCTGACTTTGCTTGTGTATGCATATATAAAATCATAATTTTTTTTTTTAGTTTCTAGTGGAAAGCTTTTATTTGGTTCTATGAATACTTATGCTATTTCCTATGCATTTCCAGCAAGTCATTATTCGTTCCATTTACCTAGAATTCCTAGGCTACCTTTGTTAGGCCTGCAAGAATTAATGAAGCATACCAGCTTTTTAACTTTAAACTAACTTTTTATATTTCAGGCTTTCTGATTCTTTAAATGTGATAACTATACTTTCATAGACAGATTTTTGAGTCATATTTTTCTCTCTGCTTAATTTCTCTAAAATTTGTAAACTCTTTGTGAATATTCTTAATTCATGGCAATTTATGTGTTTGCATACAGTCAACCAGGGTTGCTAGGGCTGCTCAGAGAGAGGGAACCCAGAAACCTGACATCACAGCAAAAAGGTAAAAATTTATTAACAGTCACACTCTGGCCTCTCTCTCTCTCTGTGCAAATTGGTGAAATGAATGGTAAAAGTCACTGTTTATCTCCTCCGTAAAGTTTTGATTAGTGCAAAAAAGAATGCTGAGGCTGGTCTTAAGCCGTAGAGAATCCCGTGCTTTAAGTTTTTCTGTATTGTTCTGCCATAAAGAGGGATACCTTAGGATAAAATCCATGTCTAGGGCCCCATAGGTCTGCTGTTCAAGATGGCTCGGCAAACTGGTCAGTCATGTCCTTAGGAGCTTGACCTTGTAACCATGTGCCCATGTTTTCTCTTTCACAATGGTAGCCCAGGGTAAGTGTTCAATTCCTGGCTTAGGAAATGAGTTCATTATCTTCTGTCTGTGTATTTATATGTGTTGTGTGTGTAATATAAAAGAGCTTTAATTAATTGGTTTAATAATAAGAGGTTAAATCAAATATTTGGTGACAAAAGTAAAAAGTGTAATGCCATTTGTTTAGTTCATGTGACTTAAGTAATCTTTGGGAAATAAAGACAGTTTTAAAGATTATTGGTAAAATAAAAATATCTTTAAAAATGTAAACATTTGGCCTAACTATACAGGTCAGATAATAGGTTTGCTAAATGTGTTAAGGTCATAAATGGCTTATTTGACTTTTAGAAGTTGTTCAATTTATTTTGTAGTATTAGACTCTAGATAAGGTCTCGGAACATGTGAAATTAGCCATGTCCCCTAGCTATGCATAGAAGGTTATTTAAAAAAAGATTTTATACAAGAAAGTATCTTGTATGTTAAATTCTTGTCCTAAAGTAAAATAACTGGTTGTTTAAAAGAGGGATATTTAGAACAAGCCAGAAAATCCACACATGGCATAGATGGTTTCTGTATGTCATAAAAGAATTTGTGAAAGAGAATTTATGCAAGAAATGTAGTACAATTTAAAGGTGATTAGGCCTCCTAAATGCCTCATAAAATGCCACTATGGGCTGGGTGTGGTGGCTTACACCTATAATCCTGGCACTTTGGGAGGCTGAGGCAAGCTGATCACCTGAGGTTGGGAGTTTGAGACCAGCCTGACCAACGTGGAGAAACCGCTGTACTAAAAATGCAAAATTAGCCAGCTGTGGTGGCGCATGCCTCTAATCCCAGCTACTTGGGAGGATGAAGCAGGAGAATCACTTGAAGCCAGGACGTAAAGGTTGCAGTGGGCCAAGATCATGCCATTGCAATCCAGCGTGGGCAACAAGAGTGAAACTCTATCTCAAAAAAAAAAAAAAAAAAAATGCCACTATGGCTCTTAACTGTATAACTTGCCTGCTTTACAACCAGGTAAAACCTGACACATACAGAGTTAGATGAAAAGAGTCAGAACTAATCTGCACTTCTGTCTGAGTCCTAGGCTCCCCATCTAGTATATAATTGAAATCCAAAACTTAGCAAGGTTTTCACCAAAAATAAAAGACACTAAGAGTTAACATTGTTACATGCAATTGAGACTACCAAAGAAACAGTTTTATATGCAAGATGTGTAAGAAAAGTGAAAAAAATTTTATCTTTTCAGGTTATATTTTAGTGAATGATATTAAAGGGTGTTCAAAAATTGTATGGGATTTCTATAATTCTACTGTGTTTGACTATATGCTATCAATCATAATTATGGTTATTATGTTATTGTAAACCACAGAAATAACCAAATTTCCTTGTATTAAGCTGCTAACTCAAGTAGAACAAAACATTAATTGAATACCAAGAAAATACTTTGTCAGATTTTTATGTTAAACCAGCTGATACTGAAACTGTTTAGATATACAATTTGAATGAACTCCACAGTCTAAGTCAGATTACTTATGATAACCCATAAATTATCAATGCTATGCACCTCATTTGGAGAAACAACTGGTATTCAAGAGGATATAAATCTAATATTAATTAAGCATGGACTCATGGAGAACCAGAATGGCCACCTAGTCCTTCCTGAGTTCTTAAAGCTTTTCTTATTAAAAGTTCTGCATTCCATGACTCATCACAGAAAAGATAAAATGATCCAAATTGAATGTATAGGTGTGGTGACTTATAAATTGCTAAAATAGTTTATAACCAATGTTTGGTCCCATATTCCTGAGAAAACAATCAAAGCTTCAGGTACATTTGGTTACATGATGGGCCATTTAAACATTTTACAAAGGAATTTCATTCAATTGTTATTTAAATGCAAGTTTTCTGGTTGTATGAAAGCTTTTGTGGACCAGGCACTCTCTACTAAAAATGGTGACACATGCCTGTAGTCCAGCTACTCATGAGGCTGAAGCAGGAGAATTGCTTGAACTCAGAAGGCAAAGATTGCAGTGAGCAGAGATAGCACCACTGCACTCCAGCCTGGGTGACAGAGTGAAATGCCATCTCAAAAAAAAAAAAAAAAAAAAAAAAAAGCAAGAGGGCTGATGTTGTTATAACAGTAGACTATTATGCTACAGTGTATTTTCATCAGGTAAAGAAAGCTTTTCATGGTTCACTGACTGAGAACAATCAACCCCTTCACCATCCAGAACCTGAATATTGGATTTTCTGAGAACATCAGAGAAAGACTGTCTTTGCCATCCACACTATAGCAAAACTTCAGGACCTTGAACCTTGGGTTTATAATCTCACAAGTGAGAAGGATCCCTCCACATTCTTGGGACAGTACCCCATTGGAACCCTTAAGTTTTACCCTGAAGGTAAAACTAACCAGGAAATTTTCTCCCCAGAAGAAGATAGCATCCTTGATGTGAACAGCTTTACCCAAGATCATGGACCAAGACTTCTCTACTATCATGAGACTCTTTGAATACTTTTTCCCTTGCTTATGTCTCTATAAACAATAGAACTGGAAAAGGGGTCATTTATTATGTAGACTTTTATTTGTGAAGGAGTTTGCAGCCAGTTTTGTACATGGATTACCTTATACTTTGATAGATAAAAAACAAAGGCCCAGTTGTGACTGGATTCCTAAACCACAGAAAATGTGAGATCATAAACATGTTTTGGGGTAACTTGTTACATAGTAATAGATGATTAAACAAGTAAAAAGGAAGGGCTTTAAAAAAAAAAACTATGCAAACTAATTAAATTAGAATCTCTACATTTATCATGTAGACTTTTATTTGTGAAGGAGTTTGCAGCCAGTTTTGTACATGGATTACCTTATACTTTGATAGATAAAAAACAAAGGCCCAGTGTAGGTGAGAAACTTTAATGGTTCATACATTGGCCCACAGTCAGAAACAGAACACTGGTTTAGTCCTCTTAACCAAAATCATGGGTTAAAAAGAACAATGCCAGGAAGGCTTTACTCTTCTAGAAGGGTGTCATTTGTTAGCTTCTTTTTCCATGATTTAGAGTAAAAGAAGCAATGATTATAAATGTATCCCTTATGATAACCTCTATAGCAGATTCTACTTAAAGGCTACAGTTATGCAACAGACTTTAAATTCCCTTGTGAAGGTTATGATAGAATTGGCTGAACAGAGGAGAATCTGTGCAGCTGCTGACACTTATGGCCTATGGAGTAAACACTGGATATTATAGAGATTCACTTGTAGCAGATTAACAAAGAGACTGCTTAGTTCAGTGAGCAGACTCTTTATCTATCTCATTCTTTGGTCTATTTGATTTTAGGAGATTTGGTTTATGGGGACCCTGGGTGATGAGCATACTCCAAACTCTTGGTATTATCCTCCTGACAGTCATAATAATAGTGTCCCTGGTGTGCTGTATTCTCTCAAAGGTTTTAAATGTTTGCATGCAGTCATCTCTAGAATGCCAAATGGTCTCTCTTCAATGGAATGACAAGAGCTGAAAGAAATGTGTGACCATGAAGACACCAAAACCTATGAGTGACGTGCTGGAACCAGAAACCAAAAAGAGGGTAACTGAGAGTGCGCTAAGGCCCTAAGTTTTGGTCACACTCTCACTTAAGTGAGAACCTGACTAAAAATGGGGAATCCTTTTTGACAAAATATGGGAGGCCATTGTTTTGAACTGAGCTTATATGCTAGGCCCCAACAGACCAAACCAAACCAAAATAGAGTCACTCATGCTAAGATTTTGAGGAAACATGAAGATCCTAGAAGAGAATACAGAGAACTTTTTGTTTTTCTTCAGCAAACCTCTATAACAAACATTCCTGAGAGCATAGGTATCCACCCCCCTGGAATCGCCATTAAATCTTTTAACTAAATTCATTTATTCTGGCCTAGAGACCATCAAGCTTCAGATGCTCATGTGACAAGGGTTCTAGCCAGTTCCAGGTGAAGGCACCACCCCTGGCCATAAAGGAGCTACCCTGCCTTCACTAGACAGAGCAGGACAAGAGTTTCATGACCCCCAGTGGGTAGGGTCTATGCCCCAAGCCAGCATGAAGCAGTTACAGAAGAGAGACCATCAGTCCCTCCACCTCTCATAAAAATTCATGGGGATCACATCTCTCAGGGGGGAACTGAAGCAGGAGAATAGGGTCTGGAGGCAGGGGACATAAAGCTGATTCAAGCAGTCTTCCTAGAACTAAATCAAATGGAAACACTTCAGTGATTACAGAAAATATCCTCCTCATTTACTTAGGGTAAACACCATGTAAATGACTTTATAACTTTACTTCATCCTCTTCATTTACATAGGGCATACACCAAGAGACCAGTGGAAACCTCTAAAGGGTATTTAAACCCCAGAAAATTATATGATGTAGCCCTTGAGCCCCTATGCTCAGGCCTGTACACCTACAGGGTGTACTGTTGTTTCCAATAAATCTCAGCTTTTGTTGCTTCGTTCTTTTCTTGTTTTGTTTGTGTATTTTGTCCAATTATTTGTTTAAGAAACCAAGAATCTAGATACCTTCAACTGGTAACAGAACCACCTGGGTGGTGGGATAGACAAACTCCCAGAATATTCCCTGGGGATTCCTGCCTCTTAGCAGTCACACACTTACATGAACCTCTCCATTTACTTTTCTTCCTAATTTTTTTTTTGTAGAGACAGGGTCTCAGTGTGTTGCACAGGCTGGTCTCTTAACTCCTGGGCTCAAGAGATTCTGCTGTCTCAGCCTCCCAAAGTGCTGGGATTACAGACATAAGCCTCCATGCCCAGCCAGCACCTTCATTTAGAGTATAGGCTGGACTAGTGGCTTGTTTCTAATAAATAGAATATGGTAAAAGTAACAAATATCATTTTCATAAATGAGTTATAAAAGATCATGGTTTTCATCTTGCTAGCAGATACTTTTGCTGACTTGATAAGGCAAGTTTCCAAGTTGGAGAGGCCCCTTGGAAAGGAATGAGGTGATTTCTTAGACAACAGTCAACAAGGAAGAGAATATCTCCTCAGGTGAACAGCTCGTGGGGACCTGTGTCCTGCCAACAACCACTGACTGAGCTTGGATGCAGATCCTGCTCTGTGGAACCTGGACTGCAGCCACGTGAGAGCCCCTCAGCCAACACCTTGACTACAACTTTGTGAGAAATCCTGAAGCAAAGGACCCAATAAGTTGTGACTGGTTTCCTAAACCACAGAAAATGTGAGATCATAAACATGTTTTGGGGTAACTTGTTACATAGTAATAGATGATTAAACAAGTAAAAAGGAAGGGCTTTAAAAAAAAAACTGATGCAAACTAATTAAATTAGAATCTCTAAGGATGGGACCTAATCATTTGTATTTTAAAAATCTCCCCAGGTGATTTTTTTTTCTTTTTTTTTTTTGGTGTTGTTTTGTTTTGTTTTTAGGTGATCTTAATATAAATCCAAAGTCCAGAGCTACTTACTAGACTTCTCAAACTTCCACCGAATGAGAATCACCTAAGGTTTTTATCAAAATGCAGATCTATGATGGGGCCCAAGGTTTTGCATTTCTAACAAACTCTCAAGTTATGCTGATGTTCAAGTACACCAGAAAGCAAGAATCTAGAGACAAGAAAAAAGACAAAGTAAGCCTGAGCTAG
Source organism: Ateles fusciceps (assembly GCA_036589455.1). Lineage (NCBI taxonomy): Eukaryota > Metazoa > Chordata > Mammalia > Primates > Atelidae > Ateles > Ateles fusciceps. Next base: position 8,234,061 of record JAZHEH010002496.1, read on the forward strand.
GTGTGTGGCTCTGGAAGTGGTGAGAATCAGGAGTTGTCAAGTTATTTAAAGGAATAAACTTCAGGTCTTGAATCATTTAGGTGTCAATGGCTAGGGTGAGGCATGCGTGACACCTGCCTTGAGGTTTTAAGTCCAAAGAACAGGGAGGAAGTAAGCATTGGTAGCTGAGATGAGGACTAAAAGAGAAGTTTGTTTGGGAAGAAAAATAATAAATTATCAGAGGAAAAGTAATAAATGCTAGAAGTAACCTATTAGAATGATCAGGACATATATTGTGGTACCCATTACAATATAAAAACACAGTCCTCCTTGCTAAAAACTTATGGATAATTTCAATATGGTAACAACAGTGCATTAGTTCAAGCATGTGAGGCCTTCTGAGCATGAAACTTGTGCAATTGCTCTCGGCCATACTGCCATGTAGTCAGCCCTGGAACAGGTCAGTCAAAATCAGGACTTATCTACTCTAGGAAAATATTTTTGGTGCCTGTCACCCCCTCTCTTCCTCTTCTGCCCTGGTGATGTCATGCTATGTGCCTCGGACCCTCTCACATAACACTCACATAACTCAACTCACATTCTATAACTGAGGTCTGGCCTGGTTAGCTGCTATACCTCACCAGTGAGACTGGAAGCTGCCAGAAGGCCAACAGAGTAATTAGTTTTGCTTTTTACCCCACCAGTCTCACTGAAGATAGGGTGCACCCTAGACTAGTTCCCCCAAGGTCAGACTGCTGAGAGCAGTCAGCCCATTTTCCTTCATTCTAGCCCTATCCTGGATCCAAGGTCGTCTCCCCAACTGGCTACCACCTAACAGGCTACAAACAGAGTTCACAGCCTTTAGCTCTAAGAATATTCTCAAATAGTTATTTTTAGCAGAGTATTGTATGGTTCAAATTTGAAATGTAACTGCCCAGTAAGTTCACCTTGCCCACTGCCTAGAAAGAGCAAATTTATCAAAACAGAGGAAGTGCAATAGAGAAAGAGTAATTAACCCAGAGCTGACTGTGTGGGAGACAGCAGTTTTATTATAACTCAAATCAGTCTCCCCAAGCATTCGGTGATCAGAGCTTTTAAGGATAATTTGAGGTGGGGGGGGGAGAAAGGCCAGTGAGTCAAGAGTGCTGATTGACTGGAACAGAGATTAAATCATAGGAAGTCGAAGCTATCTTCTTGTACTGAGTTAGTTTCTGGGTGGGTGCCACAAGATCAGATGAGCCAGTTTATGGATCTGGGTGGTGTCAGCTGATCCATCAAGTACAGGGTCTGCAAAATATCTCAAGCACTGATCTTAGGAGAAGTTTAGGGAGGGTCAGAATGTTGTAGCCTCCAGCTACATGACTCCTAAACCATAATTTCTAATTTTGCAACTAATTTGTTAATCCTACAAAGGCAGTCTAGTCCCAGGTAAGAAGGAGGTCTGTTTGGGAAAGTGTTGTTATGGTTTTTGTTTTAAACTATAAACTAATATCCTCCCATATTTTGTTTAGCCTACTCCCAAGAATGAACAAAGACAGCTTGAAGGTTAGAAGCAAGATGGAGTTGGGTAGGTTAGATCTCTTTCACTGTCTCAGTTATAATTTTGCAATGGGGTTTTCAAAAATAGCTGATCCATCCCTTAGGGTTGGCACCTGTTCCACACTGATACCTGTGACATTTACTGGTCCCCTGTGGTTCTTTGTGAGTTGCAAAGCTAGCCTGACCACTCTCAGGATTCAAGAATGCCTTAAAAAGGGCTTGGGAGACCCTTTCTAGGACATGAGTATAAGCAACTATTCACAACCAATTTACAAAAAAATACAAAATCAAACTGATTTATCTGACAAACATACCACTGTTTTCCGTACTTAAATCATGTCTCAAACTCAAGAAACTAAAATGTCAAGATGATGAAAATAACACTGTATGACACCATCTACAAAATTCCACTACATTTTACTTGCTACAACCTTTCATATATGATCACGAAAGTGTAGGTAAGTGGTGAGATGTTTGGCATCTCACTCTGTGACTTTGTACATAAGAAAAAAACCAGTATTTATTGTGAAGGTAGTATGTGTTGGATAATGTGCTAGGCACTTCATATACTATCTCATTTAATAGCATAGAGAAGCAGAATAACAGTGATGGCGAGAAGAGTTTTGGGGGTTATTTTAAGGTTAAAATTACATTTATTCTAACTCTGCCTTTATTCTGGCCCTTTCAATACCTACAGATTTTGGGGAGAAGAGTTTTATAAGCTAAACAGCCAGGGTTCAAGTGAAGCTCTGCCACCTACTAACTCTGTGCCTCAGCTTTGCAATTTGTAAAATAGATACAATGAAAATAATAGTACTTTTTTGGCAAGGTGCAGTGGCTCATGCCTAATACCCCAGCACTTTGGGAGGCTGAGGTGGGTAGATTACTTAAGGCTAGGAGTTGGAGACCAGTCTGGCCAACACGGCAAAACCCAGTTTCAACTGAAATTACAAAAATTAGCCAGTTCTGTTGAGATGAACCTGTAATCCCAGCTACCTGGGAGGCTGAGGCATGAGAATCTCTTGAGCCCAGGAGGCGGAGATTGCAACAGGCTGAGGTCGTGCCACTGCACTCCAGCTGGGGCAAAACAGTGAGAGCCTGTATTAAAAAATTTAAAAGGCCAGGTATGGTAGCTGATACCTGTAATCCCAGCACTTTGGGAGGCGGAGATAGGTGAATCGCTTGTGGTCAGAAGTTCAAGACCAGCCTGGCAATATGGTGAAACTCCATCTCTACTAAAAATACAAAAATTAACTGGGCGTGGTGGCCCATGCCTGTAATCCCACCTACTCAGGAGGCTGAGGCAAGAGAATTGCATGGCCCAGGAGATGGAGATTGCAGTGAGCCAGATCACTCCACTGAACTCCAGCCTGGGCAACAGAGCAAGGCTCTGTCTCAAAATAAATAAATAAATATAAAGAAAAAGAAATGATAGTACTTTCCTCATGGGGTTGATTAACTGATTAAAGGACTAAATGAGTCATTACAGGTAAGGCACTTAGGACAGCACTGGCTTTCTAGTGTCAGAAATTCACCTTTATCTTTACAACAACCTGGTGAGATAGTATGGTAATATTAAACTCAAGTTAAAGATTAAATAACTGAAGTTCAGAGAGGTAAAGCAATTTGCTCAAGGTCACAAAGCCAATAATGCCATAGCTAGTATATGAATTCAGGAATGCTTCAAGTATAGCCCAGGAATGAAATTCCTGGAATTAGTTCATACATGAGCTCCTATCATGCACAGGCACTGCAGATAAAGTAAAGAACAAGAAAATGAGATCCTGTTGGCTTAGTTGGGGAAAAGAAGAAAGTCAAATATAAACAAATAGATGAAGAAAGTAATTTCAAACAGTAATTATGCATGAAGACAACATAAAACAGACTGATATCAATAAGCAAAAACTAAAATTAACACAAATGTTCATTACAGATGAATGAATACACTGACTCTAATATATCCATAAAATTGAAGAGCAAGGCATAAAATATTGATACACACAACAAAGTGGATGAATCTCAAAATCATGTTGGCAGGAGAAACTCAGACACAAAAGCTAAATGCTGTATGATTCTATGTAAATAACATTCCAGAAAATGCAAATGAATCTATCTTAACACAAAACAATTCAATCTTGCCTAGGGCTGAGGGCAGAGGAAAGGATAGACTGCAAGAGGAAACTTTTGGAAGTGATGGAAATGTTCTGTGAAAGAAAAATAAATCTTCAGGCCCCCAAATCACTAAGTTAAAAGGTAAAAGTCAAGCTGGGAACTGCTTAAAGCAAACCTACCTCCCATTCTATTCAAAGTTACCCCTCTGCTCCCTGAGATAAATGCGTATGTGATTGCCTCCTTTGGAGAAACTAATCAGAAACTCAAAAGAATGTAACCATTTGTCTCTTATCTACCTATGACCTGGAAGCCCCCTCCCACTTTGAGTTGTCCTGCTTTTGCTTCAAGTCATTTCATCTTTTCTGAACCAAACCAATGTTCATTTTACATATGCTGATTGATAACTCATATCTCCCTAAAATGTATAAAACCAAGCTGTGCTCTGACCACCTTGGGCACATGTCATCAGGACCTCCTGAGGCTGTGTCACAGGCATACATCCTCAACCTTGCAAAATAAACTAAGACCTGCCTCAGATTTTCAGGGCTCACGTTTTGGCAACCATGGAGGAAGTCTGAGTGGAGATGCTCCTGACCTTTGACAAATTTCTTACTGGTGCTTAGTACCAGCATGATCTAACTTTACGGTCAAAATAATAGCACAATTTCCTGAGGTTGAGAAGCACCCCCTCCAGAAAGGACTTGATCTCCCAAAATTTGGTCAAGATCTAAAGTTTGTTTTGCTGTACAACTCCATTTTTTGGGAGTTTTAATTGCTTCTGACAAGGAAGGCAAGTTTTCCTGCTTCCATGATGATGGGCGGTAGGTAACTCCTTTATGCAGTGTAAGCTGGCTTCCAACAAGGAAGATGGGTTTGTTTTTTTTTTCCTGCTTCTAGGATGGTGGAGAGCAGTCTTCAACCTGAGACCCATCCCTAAGTAAGTAGCTGAATTGGGGTTTTGTCTTGGCTAAAGTTAACAACCAGCTGGTTTTAATTTCTCTTTATCATAAGAGTACTCAGTAATCATATAAGTTTTGTAATTATTTTTTTTCCTTAACAGTTTTTTGTTGTTTCATGTTTCTGTTTTCGTTGTTGATTTGATCTTTTTCCCATTGGGTTTCACCAACACTATCTGACTTAATTAAATCCAAAGGAAAGTTTCAAATTATGGGGAACAGAGGTTCTGAAATGGTTAAATTCCCCCCACATACCTACCCAAAAAGGTGGTGTGGTGGGGAAAGAAAAATCAGAAAAAGAAAAAAAAAAGGAAGATTTATTATTTTTATTTTGACTACTAGAGGGGTTTTATATATGCAATAAGGCCACCTTTTTGTGAGCCAGGTTAACATGAAAGCAATGGCTCAAGACCCATGCTGCAGTTCACTTCAATAGCTAAGGTTCTGCATTATTTGTTCCACTATGACATGTTGGGTTTGGTTCCTAAATCAAGCCCTTTCTGGTTTAATACTCGGTATTTCTGAAATAGTGCCTATTTGTCCTAGCTGAAATAAAGTAATGATATTTTAACAGATTTTTTTTTAAGAAGCTCAGTGGTTAAAGTCAACTTAACAAAAAGCTAACATCCAAGATATGTGTGTGTGTTTGTATTTAAAAGACCACGTTTTTGTTTTTTCTCTGCTAGGACCTTGTCTTTTTTTTTTTTTTTTTGAGCAAAAGTTTTTTTCTTCTCAGTTGATTGAATTCTGTTTTCTTCATTTACTTCTGCTGTCTCTCCTTTTCTCTTGCAACTTCTGCTGCATGAGGGACCTAAACTAGTTTTAATAGCCTGGGGTTTTTTTTTTTTTTGCCAATCAATATTGTCAAAATGGCCATACTGCCCAAAGTAATTTAAGATTCAACGCTATCCCTATCAAGCTACCAATGACCTTCTTTGAAGAACTGGAAAAAACCACCTTAAACTTCATATGGAACCAAAAGAGAGCCCGCATAGCCAAGTAAATTCTAACAAAAGAACAAAAGCGGGAGGCATCGCACTCCCGGACTTCAAATTATACTACAAAGCTACAGTAATCAAAACAGCATGGTACTGGTACCAAAACAGAGATATAGACCAATGGAACAGGACAGTGACCTCCGACGCAACACAACACATCTACAACCACCTGATCTTGACAAACCTGACAAAAACAAACAATGTGGAAGCGAGTCCCTGTTTAATAAATGGTGTTGGGAAAACTGGCTAGTCATGTGCAGAAAGCAGAAGCTGAACCCTTCCTACACCTTACACTAAAATTAACTCCAGATGGATTAAAGACTTAAACATAAGACCTAACACCATAAAAACCCTAGAAGAAAATCTAGGCAAAACCATTCAGGACATAGGTGTAGGCAAGGACTTCATAACCAAAACACCAAAAGCAGTGGCAACAAAAGCCAAAAATAGACAAATGGGACCTAATCAAACTCCATAGCTTCTGCACAGCAAAAGAAACAGTCATTAGAGTGAATCGGCAACCAACAGAATGGGAAAAAATTTTTGCAGTCTACCCATCTGACAAAGGGCTGATAACCAGAATCTACAAAGAACTGAAACACATTTACAAGAAAAAACAAACAAGCCCATTCAAAAGTGGGCGAAGGATATAAACAGACACTTTACAAAAGAAGACGTACATGAAGCCAACAAACATATGAAAAAATGCTCATCATCACTGGTCATTAGAGAAATGCAAATCAAAACTACATTGAGATACCATCTCACGCCAGTTAGAATGGCGATATTAAAAAATCTGGAGACAACAGATGCTGGAGAGGATGTGGAGAAATAGGAACGCTTTTACACTGTTGGTGGGAGTGTAAATTAGTTCAACCATTGTGGAAGACGGTGTGGCGATTCCTCAAGGACCTAGAAATAGAAATTCCATTTGATCTAGCCTGGGGTTTCTTAAAGAAAATGCAGAAGGTGCCAGACTCCCTTTAGGGGAGAAACCTGTTTTTCTTTATGGAACCCCAAGAGTGTAAACAGGCAAGTTCATCTCAGTTTTTAAACTGCTTCTTTTTGATTTGTATTGCCTGATTTATTGACTCAAATTGTTATTGCAACAGAGGCTACTCGTTTTGTTTTTTGTGTGTTTGTTTCTTGACAGTCTCAATCTGTCACCCAGGCTGGAGTGCGGTGACTTCATCTATTGACTAAAATTGTTATTGCAACAGAGGTTATTCCCGGGATTTTCTGGGGGGGGGTTAGGGGGATTGTTTTTTGTTTTTTGACAGAGTCTCAATCTGTCACCCAGGCTAGAGTGCAGTGGCATGATCTTGGCTCACTGCAACCTCTGCCTCCTGGGTTCAGGCGATTCTCCTGCCTCAGCCTCCTGAGTAGCTGTGATTACAGGCATGCACCACGATGCCTAGCTAATTTTTATATTTTTACTAGAGATGGGGTTTCACCATGTTGACCAAAGTGGTCTCAAACTCTTGACCTCAAGTGACCTGACTGCCTTAGCCTCCCGAAGTCCTGAGATTACAGGTGTGAGCCACCAAGCCCCGTCAATATTCTTGGGCTTTTAAAGAAGATTGTAGACACTTACAAATGTCTTTGTTTAAAAAAGAAAAAGCCTCATAATAATTCTTCCTTTTTTGGAAACCCAGGGTTCAGTGTGGGCTCTCCCCAGGGCTCAGAGATTCAGTTAAAAGATAGGTAGTCTCTATTTAAATAAAACTGGTCTCCTTATACAATCATCTGATAGATTTTTATAACTTTATGTTTGATTTGGCATCTATCTTTAATCTCCCTCTAGCATGCCAGAAAATTTCTCTCCTTTCCTTATGATGCAAATTTTGCTATTTGATTTGCACCAGACTTGTTGAAATATAAGGTTATTTAGCTGACACCTGCCTAGGGTTATAAAATAGGTTACCAAAAATCTGAAAGTCTAAGATGAGTGAAAAAAGAGGGGATATGATGAATCTATAAGAGGTATTTCTATCAGTATGCCTAACATGTCTTTATATTTATGTGTGATGCACACAGTGTTTCACTACTGAAAATATATAAAGAACGGGGGCGCCCCCCGGGGCAGCCGGGGCCGGGCCGGGGGGGGGGGGGGGAGGGGGGGGAGGGGAGAGGGGGGGACCCCGGCAAAAAAAAAAAAAAAAAAAGAACTCTAATTAATTGGCTTAAGAAAAAGAAAAGTGCTTAATTCCAGTACTTTATCAGAAAAAGGAAATATGAGTCAAATGCTTTTACAAATTTACATGACTTAAGTAAAATCTTTAAATAAATAAGCTAGCTTTAAAATTATTGGTGAAGTAATACCAGAAATGTCTTAAATGGCAGCACACATTTTTGTTTGCATTTATTGATCAAGCAATTTTATATTTATCCTGGCCAAATACTAGAAGGTGTCACAATTTGACATAAGAGTTATAAAACTATAAACCCAGGCCAAAACACAATGTTCTTCACTTGTGTAACATTTAATAAATAAGACATTGATATGGTTTAATGAAAATAGCTACATCTTGAATTTATTAAGATTACCATAACTTCTAAGCTTGTTACTTTAGGTGGTCTAGTACACAGGCAGTAAGGAGGTTTGCTTTGGGAAAGGACTATTATCATTTTTGTTTCAAAGTTAAACTATAAACTAAGTTCCTTCCAAAGTTAGATTGACCTTTGCCCAGGAATGAACAAGGAGGTTAGAAGCAAGACAGAATCAGTTAGGGCAGATCTTTTTCAATGTCTCAGTTATAATTTTGCAATTGCAGTTTCATAACTTCAAATGATGACTACTGCAGTTTTCATTAATAATCTAGGTAAGTGATTAAAATAACATAATTAGGCAAATGTAATGAGACAAATACTTGTAGACAAACTCATAATTTAGAAACTAACATTATATTAAATAGTAGTTATTTTATGATTTGAGTATTTGCTAATAAAAATATATCTGTAGGAAAACATTCTTTCTTTAAAAAAAACAGTGTGTCCTTTTAAAAAGTTGAACAATTTTTGTCTAAATCCAAAGCTTATTTAAAGGTCATGTATAAAACAAGGTGAAAGGAACCAAGAAATAAAAGAGATGTAAAGAAAGTTGTAGAAATAAAGAGGGGAAAGACTTTCTGTCTGATCCAAGATGGCCAATTAGGAGCAGCTCAGGATTACAGCTCCCAGCGAAAGCGTGGAGGGTGCGTGGACACCGCATTTCCAGACGGATTTTTATTGCCCACAGACCAGGAGATTCCCAGGCAGAGGAATCGCATGGGTCGCCAGTGTGGCTCGTTTGGCCGGCGCGGCTTTTTGATGTGCTGTTGCAATCGGTTTGCCAGTATTTTATTGAAGATTTTTGCATCTATGTTCATCATGGATATTGGCCTGAAGTTTTCTTTTCTTGCTGAGTCTCTGCTGGGTTTTGGTATCAGGATGATGTTGGTATAAAATGATTTGGGAAGGATTCTCTCTTTTGGATTGTTTGGAATAGTTTCGGAAGGAATGGTACCAGCTCCTCTTTGTATGTCTGGTAGAATTCGGCTGTGAACCCATCTGGACCTGGGCTTTTTTGGGTGGTAGGCTCTTAATTGCTGCCTCAACTTCAGACCTTGTTATTGGTCTATTCAGGGTTTTGACTTCTTCCTGGTTTAGGCTTGGGAGGATGCAAGTGTCCAGGAATTTATCCATTTCTTCCAGGTTTACTAGTTTATGTGCATAGAGTTGTTTGTAATAATCTCTGATGATGGTTTGAATTTCTGTGGAATCTGTGGTGATATCTCCTTTATCGTTTTTTATTGCATCTATTTGATTCTTCTCTCTTTTCTTTTTTATTAATCTGGCTAGTGGTCTGTCGATTTTGTTGATCTTTTCGAAAAACCAGCTCCTGGATTTATTGATTTTTTGAAGGGATTTTTGTGTCTCTATCTCCTTCAGTTCTGCTCTGATCTTAGTTATTTCTTGTCTTCTGCTAGCTTTTGAGTTTTTTTTATCTCGCTCCCCTAGCTCTTTCAATTTTGACGATAGGGTGTCAATTTTAGATCTCTCCTTGCTTCTCATGTGGGCATTTATTGCTATGTATTTTCCTCTAGAGACTGCTTTAAATGTGTCCCAGAGATTCTAGTATGTTGTGTCTTCATTCTCGTTGGTTTTGAAGAACATCTTTATTTCTGCCTTCATTTCATTGTTTATCCAGTCAACATTCAAGAGCCAGTTGTTCAGTTTCCATGAAGCTGTGTGGTTCTGAGTTAGTTTCTGAATTCTGAGTTCTAACTTGATTGCACTGTGGTCTGAGAGACTATTTGTTCTGATTTCTGTTCTTTAGCATTTGCTGAGGAGTGAGTTACTTCCAATTATGTGGTCAATTTCAGAGTAGGTGCGATGTGGTGCTAAGAAGAATGTATATTCTGTGGATTTGGGGTGGAGAGTTCTGTAAATGTCTATTAGGTTTGTTTGGTCCAGATCTGAGTTCAAGTCCTGGATATCCTTCCTAATTTTCTGTTTCGTTGATCTGTCTAATATTGACAATGGGGTGTTAAAGTCTCCCACTATTATTGTGTGGGAGTCTAAGTCTCTTTGTAAGTCATTAAGAACTTGCCTTATGTATCTGGGTGCTCCTGTATTGGGTGCATATATATTTAGGATCCTTAGCTCTTCTTGTTGCATTGATCCTTTTACCATTATGTAATGTCTTTCTTTGTCTCTTCTGATCTTTGTTGGTTTAAAGTCTATTTTATGAGAGATGAGAATTGCAACTCCTGCTTTTTTTTGCTCTCCATTTGCTTGGTAAATCTTCCTCCATCCCTTTATTTTGAGCCTTTGTGTATCCTTGCATGTGAGAGGGGTTTCCTGGACACAGCACACCGATGGATTTTGGCTTTTTATCCAATTTGCCAGTCTGTGTCTTTTGATTGGGGCATTTAGCCCATTTACATTTAGGGTTAATATTGCTATGTGTGAATTTGATCCTGCCATTTTGATGCTAGCTGGTTGTTTTGCCCGTTAGTTGATGCAGTTTCTTCATTGTGTTAATGCTCTTTACCATTTGGTAGTTTTTGGAGTGGCTGGTACTGGTTGTTCCTTTCTATGTTTAGTGCCTCTCTCAGGAGCTCTTGTAAAGCAGGCCTGGTGGTGATGAAATCTCTGAGTACTTGCTTGTTTGCACAGGATTTTATTTTTCCTTCACTTATGAACCTTAGTTTGGCTGGATATGAAATTCTGGGTTGAAAGTTCTTTTCTTTAAGGATGTTGAATATTGGCCCCCACTCTCTTCTGGCTTGTAGGGTTTCTGCTGAGAGTTCTGCTGTGAGTCTGATGGGCTTCCCTTTGTGGGTAACCCGACCTTTCTCTCTGGCTGCCCTTAGCATTTTCTCCTTCATTTCAACACTGGTAAATCTGACAATTATGTGCCTTGGGGTTGCTCTTCTTGAGGATTATCTTTGTGGTGTTCTCTGTATTTCCTGGACTTGAATATTGGCCTGCCTTGCTAGGTTGGGGAAGTTTTCCTGGATAATTGCCTGAAGAGTATTTTCCAGCTTGGATTCATTCTCTCCATCACATTCAGGTACACCTATCGTTAGGTCTTTTCACATAGTCCCATATTTTTTGGAGACTTTGTTCATTCCTTTTCACCCTTTTTTCTCTACTCTTGCCCTCTCATTTTATTTCATTGAGTTGATCTTCGACCTCTGATATCCTTTCTTCTGCTTGGTCAATTCGGCTGTTGAAACTTGTGTATGCTTCACAAAGTTCTCGTGTTGTGTTTTTCAGCTCCATCAATTCACTTATATTACTCTCTAAGTTGTTTATTCTCGTTAGCATTTCATCAAATCTTTTTTCAAGGTTCTTAGTTTCTTTGCATTGGGTTAGAACATGTTCTTTTAGCTCACAGAAGTTCCTTATTACCCACCTTCTGAAGCCTGATTCTGTCTATTCATCACACTCATTCTCCATCCAGCCTTGTTCCATTGCTGGTGAGGGGTTGTGATCCCTTGTAGGAGGAGAGGCATTCTGGTTTCGGGTGTTTTCATCCTTTTTGTGCTGGTTTCTTCCCATCTTTGTGGATTTATCCACCTGTCATCTTTGTAGTTGTTGACTTTCAGATTGGGTCTCTGAGTGGATGTCCAGTTTGTTGATGATGAAGTTATTTCTTTCTGTTTCTTAGTTTTCCTTCTAACAGTCTGGCCCCTCTGCTGTAGGACTGCTGAGGTCCACTCCAGGGCCTGCTTGCCTGGGGATCACCTGCAGTGGCTGCAGAACAGTAAGGGTTGCTGCCAGTTTCTTCTTCTGCTATCTTTGTCCCAGAAGGATTACCTGCCAGATGTCAGTCTGAACTCTCCTTTATGAGGTGACTCTGGATATATGGGGGTCAGGGAGTTGCTTTAGGAGACAGTCTGTCCTTTATAGGAGCTCAAGTGCCGAGCTGTGAGCTCCATTGTTCATTCAGAGCTGCTGGGCAGGTACCTTTAAGTCTGCTGCAGCAGCACTCATAACCCCCCCCCTTTTTCCCCCCCCCCAGGTGCTCTGTCCCGGGGAGTTAGGGCTTTATTTATGAGTTTCTGTTGTGCTGCTGCCTTTTATCAGGGCTGCCCTGTCCAGTGATGAAGCAGCCTAGTCACTGTCTGCCTGTAGAGGCTTTGCTGAGCTGTTATGGGCTCTGCCCAGCTGCAAGTGTGAACTTCCCCTGCAGTCCTGTTTATACGGATGTAGTTAGAACTGCCTCGGCAATGGTGGCCCACCTCTATAATGGCAGACTCTCTCTGTAATGGTGGGCTGCCTTGGCAATGGCGGGCTGCCTCAGCAATGGCAAACTACCTCCATAGTGGTGGACTGCCTTGGTAATGGTGGACGCCCCCTCCCCCACAGAGCTGGACCATCCAGGGTTCAGCTTTGCTTGCTGTGAAACTCTCAGTCCAGAGCATTTCCGATCATTGTTTTTGTGTGGGGGTGTGACCAGCCGAGCCTGATCACCTGGCTCTCTGTCTCAAAGCCTTTTTTATTTTTAGTTGAACAGTTGACTGTCCCCCAGGTGTTCCAGTCACCTATTGAAAAGGTGCCAGGATCTGTGTGATTTCCCATACAGTGACCCACTGCGCTGGCTGAAACAGTGGCCCTGAGATTCGTGGCGCTTTTTTCCCGGGAATCTCCTAGCCTGGCTCCCTGTTTCAGTTCCCTTTTTAATCAGATGAATGGGTGACTCTGCCTTCCCAGAGCTCCAATCGCCAGCTAAAACGGCGCCCAGACCCTTGTATCTTGTATGGAGAACCGCTGCGCCGGGGCGCCGGCAAAACAGCAGCACCGGCCAAAACAGCCGTGCTGGCGACCCATGGGGCTCCTCCGCCTGGGAATCTCCTGGTCTGTGGGCAATAAAAATCCATCTGGAAATTCGGCATCCACTCACCTTCCACGCTTTCACTGGGAGCTGCAATCCTGACCTGCTCCTAATCGGCCTTTTCCAAAACAAAGACATTTCTAAGTGTCTAAACTACACTCATCTTTAAGAACCCAAGAGTAGCCTCTGTTGCAATAATGATTTTAGTCAATAAATCAGGTAACACAATACAAATGGAAGCAGTTTAAAAGCTGAGACAAACTTGTCTGTTTACGTTCTTGAGGTTCCAGAAGGAAAAACAAGTTTCCTTCCCAAAGGGAATCTGGCACCTTCTCCATTTTCTTTAAGAAACCCCAGGCTATTATAAACTAAACTAGTTTAGGTCCCTCATGTAGCAGAGGGTGCAAGAGAAAGGAGAGATAGTAGAAGTAAATGAAGAAAACAGAATGCAGTCAACTGAGAAGAAAAAAAGTTTTGCTTAAAAAAAAAGATCAAGGCCCTAGGAGAGAACAATAACACACACACACACACACACACACCACACACACACACACACAAGGCACACACACACGCACACACACCTTGAATGTTAGCTTTTAATTAAGCTGACTTTAACCATTAAGCTCCTTTAAAAAAAATTTTTTTTCATCTCATTACTATATTTCAGCTACAACAAATTGCCACAATTACATAAGTACCATGTGTCAAACCAGAAAGGACTTGATTTAGAAACCAAAACTCAGCCTGTGGTAATGGAAAAAAGAATGCAGAATCTTAGCTACTGAAATGAACTGCAGCGTTGGGTGACAGCCATTGCTTTCTGTTTGCCCTGGCTAGCAAAAAAATGGCCTTGTTATGGAAGTAAATCCCCCTCGTGGAGTCAAAATCAAAAATCTTTTCCTCTTTTTTTTTTTTTTTTTTTAACAGCCTACAGCACCCAGTATTCCCAGGCCACCTCCCATCCAAGTACTAACCAGGCCCGACCCTGCTTTGCTTCCAAGATCAGACGAGATCGGGCATGTTCAGGGTGGTATGGCCATAGACAATCTTTTCCTCTTTTTCCTTTTGCTGGTGGTTTTTCCTCCTGACCATACTACCTTTTTTGTGTGTGTGTGTGGAGCAGGGAGGGGGGAGTTTAGCCACTTGAGAGGCTTTGTTCCCCTTAATTTGGAACTTTCCTTAGATTTGGTAAAGTCAGATAGTCAATGGGAAAGTCAATGGTAAAAAGACCAAAACAACAACAAAAATACAATTAAGCAAAACAAGCAAACACAGAACTTACATGATTACTGAGCGCTCTGATGGTAAGAAAAAGTTAAGACTAGCTGGTTGTTAATTTTAACTTTAGCCACGACAAACCTCAATTCAGTTACTTACCTAGGGATGGATCGCATGCTAATGACTGCTCTTTACCATCCTAGAAAGAAGAAATAAAAATTAATCTTCTCTGCTGAAAGTGAGCTCAAACTCCATAAAGATGGAAGTTACCTGCCTTCCATCATCATGGAATCAGGAAAAACTTGCCTTCCTTGTGTTGGAAGCAAGTAAAACTGCCCCCAAAAAGGGAATTGTGCCACAAAATAAACTTTAGATCTTAAACGAATTTTGGGAGATCATGGATTCTCTGGAAAGGCTGCTTCCAGATCTCAGCAAATTGTCCTATTGGTTTGAGCCATAAAAATAGCTCAAGCTAGTACTAAACACCAATATATTTATCAAAGGTCAGGGGCACCACCACTCAGAATTCCTTAATGGTTACCAAAATGTGAACCCCCAAAATCTGAGACAGGTCTCTGTACATTTAGAAAGTTTATTTTGCCAAGGTTGAGGACATGTGCCCATGACACAGCCTCAGCAGGTCCTGATGACATGTGCCCAAGGTGGTCAGAGCATAGTTTGGTTTTATACATTCTAGGGAGACATGAGACATCAATCAACATATGTAAGATGAACACTGGTTCGTCTGGAAAGATAGGACAACCTGAAGCATGGAGGGGGTTTCCAGATCATAGGTAGATAAGAGATAAATGGTTGCATTCTTTTTAGTTTCTGATTACCCTCTCCAAAGGAGGCAATCAGATATGCATTTATCTCAGTGAGCAGAGGGATGACTTTGAACAGAATGGGAGGCAGGTTTGCCCTGAGCAGTTTCTAGCTTGACCTTTCCCTTTAGCTTGGTGATTCAGGGGCTCCAGGATTTTTTGTTTTCACAGCCTTATAGGGGAACTAAGGTTTGCATGCATCGATCACCACAACCTCTGGTTACAGAAGCTAAACAGAGGCTGCTGCATGGTGCAGGCAGTTTGTACCATCAGAGTTCAAAGAAGGAAGTGACCACCTAGTACACATTTTCCCTTTACTAGGCTTGGCCTCTGTGTGCTTACAGGATGATGTCAGGAATACAGATCAGCTCAGTTTAGACACTTAGCACGCTATATGGCACCATAAATGCCCAAAGGAACCAACTTTAACAAAGGTTTGTATAAACTTCCTTACTGCATGTGTGTCTTCTATACAGTAGCATTCAACACAAATTGCCCTGGCAGTTCAGCCACCTTCTTAGCATCATAACACACATCCATAACAAACAAGCATATTTTCAAGAAAGAGGAAAGCAGTAGGAACTTGAGAGCCATCTAAGTATAGTGATCAATTTTGCATATTTTCACAAATTCAAATGTACTTACAGGAACAATAGAACAGTAGAATAGAATAGGACTGTTCTCAAAAGTGAGAAATGCATGGGGATGTGCAGCTGTCATAAAGCTAGGTCACTATAAACAGACACCATTTACTTCTTTTGGAAGTGAGAAACATATCCTAGGATTTGGAGAAAACAAACACTTAGTGGGTGTTGTTTTTTTCCAGAGTGGCTATTGAGAAGAGTTAGAATACCTGAGGGCTACAGTGTGTGCCACAGATTGCAAAGGAAGAGCCAACGTTTCATACTAAGTGTCAATCTTGAGTTATATCCTTTCAGCAAAAACAAACATCATGAGGAGTCAGCATGCAGACCCAATCTGCTTTTCTCACCTCTTCTCCCTGCTGTCCCCCCAGGTGACTTCACCAGCTAACGCCATGCCTGAGATCTTGCAGGCACTTAATTAATATTTGTTGAATAAATAAATTGGTAAATACAATCATGTCTTAAATGGACCCATGCTATCTCCTTCCTCACCACTATGAAATTTTATACTACAGAAAAGATATAATCAACTTGGACCTAAAAAGGCATCACATATGACTGTGAGAAGCATCCAATCTAGAGCAGTGGTTTTCTACCCTGGATGCATATCAAAATCATTCGGGGGAGCTTTCTAAAAACATTTATGCCTCAGCCCCACCCTCAGAAAATTTGATTCAATTGAACTGGAGTGAGGCCCAGGCCATGGTGTTTTTTTGTTTTTGTTTTTCTAATGCGCAGCCAGGCCTGACATTTTCTGATACAGTCCAACCCCTTCAAAGGTGCAGAGACTTGAGATCACTTCACCATAGCCAGAGAGCTCGGAGAAGGCAGAGGCAAGAGACAAAATCACAGCATTACCGAGTCACTCCAAAGTTTGCCAGCTCTTTTTCTCATGAGCTTCTTCCTTCTCACTAACTCACATTTCTAACTTCCATTTTTATCATTCATATATCCATTTAACAAATTGCTATTAAGCATCTATCATGTGCCAGATGCTGGGTGCCAGGTATATGGCAGTGTAAAAGAACAATAAATTTGGGGGCCCTTAAATCACTAAGCTAAAGGGAAGAGTCAAGCTGGGAACTGCTCAGGGCAAACCTGCCTCACACTATCCAAAGTCATCCTTCTGCTCACTGAGATAAATGCACATCTGATGGCCTCCTTTGGAGAGGTCAGTCAGAAACTCAAAAGAATGTAACCATTTGTCTCTTACCTGCCTATGACCTAGAGGCCCCCTCCCCATTTCCAGTCTTCCTGCCTTTGCTTCAAATTGTTCCACCTCTTAGACCAAACCAATGTACATCTTGCATATGTTGATTGATGTCTCATGTCTCCCTAGAATGTATAAAACCAAACTGTGCTCTGACCACCTTGGGCACATGTCGTCAGGACCTCCTGAGGCTGTGTCATAGGCATGCATCCTCAGCCTTGGCAAAATAAACTTTCTAAATCAACTGAGACCTGTCTCAGATTTCCAGGGTTCATATTTTGCTAACCATGAAGGAATTCTGTGTGAAGATGCCCCTGACCTTTGACAAATCTCCTAAAGTTAGCATGAGCTAACTTTATGGCTCAAACCAAGAGGACAATTTCCTGAGGTCTGAGAGCACCCCATCCAGAGAATCTCTTATCTCCCCAAATTTGATAGAGATCTGAAGTTTATTTTGGTGTACAACTCCTCTTTTTTGGAGTTTTATTTGCTTCCAATAAGGAAGACAAGATTTCCTGTTTCCATGATTACAGAAGGCAGGTAATGGAGTTTGAGCTTGCTTCCAACAGGAAAGATGAGTATTTTTTCCTGCTCCTAGAATGGTAGAGAGCAGCCTCCAGCCTGAGACTTATCCTTAGGTAAGTAACTGAATTAGGGTTTGTCTTGGCTAACGTTAAGATTAACAAGTTTGTCTTAATTTCTCCTATTAGAGTGCTCAGTAATTATATAAGTTGCACCATCATTTGTTTTGTTTAATTGCTTTTGTTGTTTGTTTGTTTCTGTTTTTATTGTTGTTTTGATATTTTTCCCACTGGTTTTGATCAACTCTATCTGCCTTGATCAAATCTGAAGTAAAGTTCCAAATTATGGGGAACAAGCCCTCTAAAGTGGCTAAATTCTGCGCCTGAACACACAAAAAAGTTGGTGTGGTAGGAGAGAAATACGGCCAGCAAAAAGAATAAAAATGGAAAGATTTTTTTATTTTGACTACTAAAGGGGCTTTATTTCCATAATGAGGCCACCTTTTTCTAGTGAGGCCAAATTGAACTCAATGGCTGTCACCCAACGCTGCAGTTCAATAGCTATGCTTCTGCCTTTTTTTACTATCACGACAGTCTTTGGTTTGGTTCTTAAATCAAGCCCTTTCTGGTTTGATACTTGTTACTTCTAAAGTAGCAGAAAACTGTCCTAGCTGAAATATAGTAATCAGATTTTAAAAGATATTTTAAAGGTGCTCAACAGTTAAAAGACAGCTTAATTAAAGCTACCATCCAAGATGTATGTGTATGTGTGCATGTGTGCATGTTTGCATTGAAAAGACCATTACGTTTTTTTTTTTGTAATCTCCTCAGACCTTGTCTTTTTTTGAGCAACAGTTTTTTTTCTTCTCAGTTGACTAAATTCTGTTTTCTTCATTAATAGCTATTCCAACAACAGCTACTGTGGGGTTTTTAAGAAAAGTGTATTTTAGACACTTAGAAATGTCTTTCTTAAAAAAAGAAAAAAAAAACTTAATGCACTGTAAAAGCATCACATAGTCTAACCTCAAACTAATTCTCCCTTTTTGGAAACCCAGGATTCAGTGTGGGCTCTTCCCAGAGCTCAGAGATCCAGTTAAAAGATAGGTAGTATCTATCTAAAGAAAATTTGTCTCCTTATACAATCCTCAGAAAGATGTTTATAATTTTATGTTTGATTTGGCATCCATCTTTAATCTCCCTCTAGCAGTAACAGCATTTTTCTCTCTGTTCCTTATGGTACAAATTTGCCATTTGATTTTCACCTGAATTGTTTCCTTTAATATTCAAATTTAAGGCTATTTAGCTGACAACTGCCTAGGGTTGTGAAACAGGTTATCAAGAATCTGAAACTCTAACATAGGGGAGGAAAAGGTCTTTACGAATCTATAAGATGCACTTCTATTGGCATGCCTAATGTGTATATGTATTTTATCTATTGTGTACACAATGTTTCACTACTGAAAATACATAAAAGAGGTCTAATTAATTGGATTAAAGAAAAAAGTACTTAAATCAAATACTTTATCAGAAAAAGGAAAGACTAGTCAAAATGCTTTTTACGTTTACATGAATTAACTAAAATCTTTAATAAGCTAGTTTTAAAATTATTGGTAAAGTAATATAAGAAATGTCTTAAGAATTGCCAGCATACATTCCTCTTTGAATTTATTAATCAAGCAATTTCATACTTATTCCTGCCGTATACTATAAGGTGTCAAAATTTGGTGTAAGGTTAAAAAAACTATAAACTCAGCCCAAGACAGAATGCTCTTTGCTTGTGTAATCTTTACTAATTAAGACATTGATATTGGTTTAATGAAAATAGCTACACCTTGAATTACTTAGTAAAATTATCATAACTTCTAATCTTCTGGATTTAGGCAGTATAGTCCACAGGCAGTAAGGAGGTTTGTTTTGGTAAAGAATGGTTATCATCTTTGTTTCAAAGCTAAACTATGAATTAAGTTTCTCCCAAAGTCCAGGAATGAACAAGGACATCTTGGAGATTAGAAGCAAGATGGAGTTAGTTAGGGCAGATCGTTTTCACTGTCTTAGTTAAGATTTTGCAATGGCAACTTTTATAACTTTAAATGATGACTATCACAGTTTTCATAAATAATCTATATGAATAAAATAGGTAAATGGGATAAATACTTGCAGACAAACATCATAATTTAGAATCTAAAGTTATATTAAATAATAGATATTAAAATATCTGGGTATGTTCCCATAAGAATATATTGTAGCAAAACAGTCTTTTCCAAAAAAAAAGTGTCATTTTTAAAAAGCTGAATAATTTTTGTCTAATTCAAGCTTATTTAAAGGTTATGTATAAAACAAGGTAAAAGGAACCAGGAAATAAGAGAGATGTAAAGAAAGCTATAGAAATAAAGAGGTATTTCTTGGTAAGAAAGCATAAAGGGAAAAATTTTATATGAGAAAGAATCTTGTGTGGTAAATTTAGACCTAGAACAAGATGACTGGCTGTTTAAGAAAGAGGGATACATTCTGCCAAGAAGGCCAAAAAGAAACAGCTGTGGAGTGCAGTTCCCAGCGAGAGTGACACAGCAGGTGAGTGAACTCCAATTTCCAACCAAGGTACCAGGTTCATCATAATGAGACTGGCTGGACAGTTGGTATAGCCCAAGGGTGGCAAACTGAGGCAGGGCGGGGCACTGCCCCACCTGGGAAGAGCAGCTTGCTGGAGGATCAGGGACTATATGCCTCCAGCACTCTGGTTCAGATACTGCACTTCTCCCATGGCCTTTGCAACCCACAGACCTGGAAATCCCCATCGGGCTGACAAGCACCACAAGTTACCAGGACAGATCTGAGTGCCCACTCCAGCTAGCACCACAGTTTGTCACCACAGATCTGGGCAGACGTTTTGGCTGGTGCTGAGAGCGCCTGCAAGATGGAGCTTCCCACTCTCCCGAAAGAGGGGGAACTGAAAGGAGGGAGACACGTGATATGGTTTGGCAGGTCCCACCCCGACAAAGACCAGCAAACTGAAGCCTTCTCGCTTGAGAGCTTCACAGCCAGCCTATCAGTTCAAGCTCAACCTGGCACAATCGAGTTCGGTGGGGGGAAGGGCGTCAGCCATTGCTGAGGTGGTCCTAATCTCACCTGCGTAAACAAAAGCTAGAGGAAGCTTACACAGCAGCTGGACTGAGTCTGTGGTAGCCCAGCACCGCCTCTGCAGGCAGACAAGGGACAGAATGCCTCCTAAAGTGGCTCCCTGACCCTGTATAATCAAAAAGACACCTCAAAAGAAGAGCTCTGCTGACATCTGGTGGGTACCCTTCTAGGATGAAGCTACCAGAGGAAAGATCAGGCAGCAATCCTTGCTGTTCTGCAACCCCTGCAGGTGATTTCCAGGCAAGCAAGGTCTGAAGTGGACCTCTAGCAGTCCTATACCAGAGGGGCCTGACTGTTAGAAGGAAAACCAAAAAAATGAAAAGAAATAGCTTCATCATCAACAGAAAGGACGTCCACTCAGCAACCCATCCAAAAGTCACCAACTTAAAAGACCAAAGGTAGATAAATCCATGAAGATGGGAAGAAACCAGTGCCAAAGGCTGAAATCACCAAAAATCAGAATGCCTCTCCTCCTCCAAAGGATCACAACTCCTCACCAGCAAGAGAACAAAACAGGATGGAGGATAAGTTTGAAAATGGACAGAAGCAGGCTTCAGAAGGTGGGTAATAACAAACTTCTCTGAGCTAAAGGAGCATGTTCTAACCCAAAGCAAAGAAACTAAGAACCTTGAAAAAAGGTTGGACGAAATGCTAACTAGAATAACCAGCTTAGAGAAGAATATAAATGACTTGATGGAACTGAAAAACACAAGAACGTCATGAGGCATACACAAGTTTCAGCAGCCAAATTGATCAGCAGAAGAAAGTATATGATACATTGAAGATCAACTCAATGAAATAAAACAAAAAGGCAAGATTAGAGAAAAAAGAGTGAAAAGAAATGAACAGTCTCCAAGAAATAAGGGATTATGTGAAAAGACCTAATCTACACTTGATCAGTGTACCTGAAGGTGACAAGGAGAATGAATCCAAGCTGGAAAACCAACTTCAGGATGTTACCCAGGAGAACTTCCCCCAACCTAGCGAGGCAGGCCAACATTCACATTAAGGAAATACAGAGAACACCACAAAGATATTCTGCAAGAATAGAAACCCCAAGGTACATAATCAACAGATTCAGCAGGGTTGAAATGAAAGAAAAATGCTAAGGGCAGCCAGAGAGAAAGGTCAGGTCACCCACAAAGGGAAGCCCATCAGACTCACAGCAGATCTCTCAGCAGAAACCGTACAAGCCAGAAAAAAATGGGGGCCAATATTCAACATCCTTAAAGAAAAGAACTTTCAACCCAGAATTTCATATCCAGCCAAAGTAAGCTTCATAAGTGAAGGAGAAAGAAAATCCCTTACAGACAAGCAATTGCTGAGAGATTTCACCACCACCAGACCTGCCTTACAAGAGCTCCTGAAGGAAGCACTAAACATGGAAAGGAACAACCACTACCAGCCACTGCAAGAATATACCAAATGGTAAAGACCAACAATATAATGAAGAAACTGTGTCAACTAACGGGCAAAACAACCAGCCAGTAACAAAATGGCAGGATTAAATTCACACATAACAATATTAACATTAAATGTAAGTGAGCTAAATGCCCCAATCAAAAGACACAGACTGGCAAATTGGATAAAAAATCAAGACCCATTGGTGTGCTGTATTCAGGAGATCTACCTCACATGCAAAGACACACATAGCTGCAAAATAAAGAGATGGAAGAAGATTTACCAAGTAAATGGAAAGCAAAAAAAAAAAAAAAAAGCAGGGATTGCAATCCCAGTCTCTGATAAAACAGACTTAAAACCAACAAAGATCCAAAGAGACAAAGAAGGGCATTACATAAGGGTAAAAGAATTAATGCAACAAGAAAAGCTAACTATCCTAAACATATATGCATCCAATACAGGAGCACCCAGATACATAAAGCAAGTTCTTAACAAAAAACAAAGAGACTTAAACTCCCAGACAATAATAGTGAGACATTAACACTCCACTTCCAATATTAGAAAGATCAATGAGACAGAAAACCAACAAAGACACCCAGGACTTCAACACAGATCTGGACCAAGTGGACCTAATAGAAACCTACAGAATTGTCCACCCCAAATTCACAGAATGTACATTCTTTTCAGCACAACATTGCACTTACTCTAAAATGAACCACGTAATTGGAAGTAAATCACCCCTCAGCAAATGCAAAAGAACAGAAATCACAACAAACAGTCTCTCAGACCACAGTACAATCAAATTAGAACTCAGGATTAAGAAACTCACTCAAAACCACACAACTACATGGAAATTGAACAATTAGTTCCTGAATGACAACTGGATAAACAATGAAATGAAGGCAGAAATAAAGATGTTCTTCGAAACCAATGAAAATGAACACACAACGTACCAGAATCTCTGGGACACATTTAAAGCAGTGTCTAGAGGGAAATTTATAGCAATAAATGCCCACATGAGAAGTGAGGAAAGATCTAAAATCAACACCATATTGTCAAAATTGAAAGAGCTAGAGGAGCAAGATCAAAAAACCTCAAAAGCTAGCAGAAGACAAGAAATAACTAAGATCAGAGCAGAACTGAAGGAGATAGAGACACAAAAAACCCTTCAAAAACTCAATAAATCCAGGAGCTGGTTTTTGAAAAGATCAACAAAATAGACCGCTAGCCAGACTAATAAACAAGAAAAGAGAGAAGAATCAAATAGATGCAATAAAAAACAATAAAGGGGATATCACCACTGATTCAAAGAAATACAAACTATCATCAGAGATTACTACAGACAACTCTATGCACATAAACCAGTAAATTTGGAGGAAATGGAAAAATTCCTGGATACTTACACCCTCCCAAGACTAAACCAGGAAGAAGTTGAATCCCTGAATAGACCAATAACAAGGTTGGAAGTTGAGGCAACAATTAATAGCCTACCAACCAAAAACAGTCCAGGTCGAGACAGATTCATAGCCGAATTCTACCAGAGGTACAAAGAGGAGCTGGTACCATTCCTTCTGAAACTTTCCCAAACAATACAAAAGAGGGAATCCTCCCTAACTCATTTTATGAGACCAACATCATCCTGATACCAAAACCTGGCAGAGACACAACTAAAAAAGAAAATTTCAGGCCAATATCCATGATGAACATCGATGCAAAAATCTTCAATAAAATACTGGCAAACCAACTGCAACAGCACATCAAAAAGCTGATCCATCACGATCAAGTAGGCTTCATCTGGGGGATGCAAGGCTGGTTCAACATCCACAAATCTACAAATGTAATCCCTCACATAAACAAAACCAAAGACAAAAACCACATGATTATCTCAATAGATTCAGAGAAGGTCTTTGACAAAACAGCCAATTATGCTAAAAACTCTCAACAAACTAGGTATAGATGGAACATATCTCACAATAATAAAAGCTATTTATGACAAACCAACAGCCAATATCATACTGAATGGGCAAAAGATGGAAGCATTCCCATTGAAAACTGGCACTAGACAACGATGCCCTCTCTCACCATTCCTATTCAGCCTAGTATTGAAAGTTCTAGTTAGAACAATCAGGCAAGAAAAAGAAATAAAGGTATTCAATTAGGAAAAGAGGAAGTCAAATTGTTTCTATTTGCAGACAACATGATTGTATATTTAAAAGACCCCATCATCTCAGCCCAAAATCTCCTTAAGCTGATAAGCAACTTCAGCAAATTCTCAGGATACAAAATCAATGTGCAAAAATCACAAGGATTCCTATACACTAATAACAGACAAACAGAGAGCCAAATCATGAGTGAACTCCCATTCACAATTGCTACAAAGAGAATAAAATACCTAGGAATACAACTAACAAGGAACGTAAAGGACCTCTTCAAGGAGAACTATAAACCACTGCTCAACAAAATAAGAGAGGACACAAACAGATGGAGAAACATTCCATGTTCATGGCTAGGAAGAATGAATATTGTGAAAATGGCCATACTGCCCAAAGTAATTTACAGATTCAATGCTATCCCTATCAAGCTACCAATGACCTTCTTTGCAGAACCGGAAAAAACCACCTTAAACTTCATATGGAACCAAAAGAGAGCCCGCATAGCCAAGTAAATTCTAAGCAAATAAAACAAAGCTGGAGGCATCACACTACCAGACTTCAAACTATACTACGAATCTACAGTAATCAAAACAGCATGGTACTGGTACCAAAACAGAGATATAGACCAATGGAACAGAACAGAGGCCTCCGAGGCCACACAACACATCTACAACCATGCGATCTTTGACAAACCTGACAAAAACAAGCAATGTGGAAAGGAGTCCCTGTTTAATAAATGGTGTTGGGAAAACTCACTAGCCATTTCTTTTGCCCTTCAGTAACTGGCCTAACAAATTTTATGTCTTTTTTAAATCAAAATAATTCCTATACCATTATTATTGAGTTTGGTTTGCTTACCAGAAAACTGAGAGTTTAAAAAATTATTTTTAATTAAGGTTATTACATCTGTGTAATTTTCTGTATGTGCTTTTAAGATACTTGTGACATTAAGTTACAAGGCTTTGACTCCTGGGTCTAGAAAGGACACAAATTCCTGCTAAATCTGAAACACTGACTGCAATTCAAACCTTATCTTTAGACTCCATAGAAGATGTCAATGGTGTGGTGGCTCATGCCTGTAATCCCAGCACTTTGGGAGGCTGAGGCAGGTAGATCACCTGAGTTCAGGAGTTCAAGACCAGCCTGTCCGACATGGCAAAACCCCATCTCTACTAAAAATACAAAAATCAGCTGGGCATAGTGACAGGCACCTGTAATCTCAATTACTCAGGAGGCTGAGGCAGGAGAATCACTTGTATCTGGGAGGCGGAGGTTACAGTGAGCCAAGATTGCATCACTGCACTCCAGCATGGTTGAGAGAGGAAGACTCCATCTAAAACAAAACAAAAGACGGCAATAAAAATCAACTACATTCCTGAGACACACAGGGACAGAAACTAAAGCCATTCAACTCCTCAAAGCCCAGGGACTGCTGCAGAAGGGGTGAGAGTGTGAAATTATAAGAGCTGATTTTAAGAGCTAAAATAAGTTCAGTTTCTCTATAAATTAACCATTAATGTCAAAGACACACTGATGCAAGACTAGCATATAGGCCCCTGTGTCAGACTAACAAGATTTTCTTGAAGCATTAACCCACTCCTTAATAAAGGTTATAAAGTTATAAAAGGCTTATGGAAGTTATATTTTATGATCAAAGCTAAAATTTTATAGATTGCTTATAAAATTTTGAAAAACAAATTTAATTGGCTTCATGCTGTTTTTATTAGGGTTTGTTGTTTGCAAAATTAAGTCTCAGGCTCCTAGAACAAAGGTTTTTGCCTTTTTAAAAAAAATCCTCGAGTTATCACTTTGGTTAAATGAATGACTTACTTTACAATGACCTGTAATCCTATTTTGTGCCATCAAGTGCTTTAAACCTTTCATATTTGACAAACTTTCCAAAATCAAATTATAAACTATATCCTTTTTCTGACCTAATTAATCCTTTAAGATATTATTAATAGGTCCTCTAAAGTCTAAAACATTGCATACTTGGCTTATTTGATATAAAAATTATATAGGAAGCACAGTCAAATTTAAAATGGTGTCTAGTTTTCTTTGGGCTGTATTTGTTTAAATATGTTATTGGCATGTGTTCCAAAATTATGGAAAACTCCTATAATTCTGATATGACTTAGTGTAATTATTATCAGTAATAATTATAATTATGTTATTGTGTGCCACACAGGTAACAAATTTACTTTACAATTGTGTCTTTGACTTTGGCTGCCCTAAAACTTTTTGTCATCCACAGAGAACGGTCTTGTGTTGATGCTCTTTAGAACGTGGTTTTATATCCTGCTATACAACTCTAACGGGCTATCTTGAATGCAGGTTTCTGGTAACTTTGGAGATTGTAACATTAGAATAGAGGAAAACTTTCAGGACTCATGGAGAGCTGAAATGTTCATGAATATCAAGAAGAACAGGAATTAACTACATGGACTAAACTAATGAAAGTCTAAAGTAATCTTTTTAACTTTTTGCTTAAAACACTGCTGATCCTTTGTATTGTTTTTCAGAGTCAAGAAAACTTTTAAGCTATTTACCACTTTTAACAATTGAGTAAAGTATACTCCTATGAACAAAATTTGGATTATATTTGTTTTCTCTCTCTTGATTTCTATAGAATTTGGAATTTACTTGTGAGTATTATTAACTCATGACAATACAGTTATTTGCATAAGTGCAATAAGAATCTCTTTTCATTGGTAACAGGACACAGTTAGAGAAACAAGGCTTTGACTAGAATGGTGTGCTTTCCTTTAAGGAATTAAACTTGACTTATGGAGGCAATGAAAGCCCTTGGGAAAACTGGCCTCATACTTGTCTACACAGTACCCCTGTACAGGGTTTCTGACCTTTGGCAAATAAAGAATGTTACTTTCTGACAGGCCCAGGAGCCCCAAGTTTTATCTTGGAACTTCAAGAGGAGAGGATTTCACCCAATTCATTGGTATTTGATGGTACAAATACATGGCTGGGCTCCGCTTTAAAAAAGTGTTATCTGAGATTCTCTTCTATGGAACAAAGTTCCATCAAAGCCAATTTAAAGGCCCATGTAAAAAAATAATAATCATTATCATTATTATTATTGCTACACTGTATGCAAATAATAAGGCCAAGTATAATAAAGCAAACCAGTCCTACCATGATTTGTCTATAGTAAAAATGAGAAACTGGAGAAAAAATACGTTTCAAAAACTGTAGTACACCTGTTGTCAGATTCTAGTCTTGCCTAATGTTTTTCCATTTTTATTATTTTCTACACTTTGGACTGAATTCTAATTTTTCTTGGCTATAAGCCTACAAAATAATGTTAATTGTTTTCTTTCCTTTTTTTTTTTCCCCCCATTTTTCTTAATTCGGAGTCACTGAAAACTAAGCTGTGGTTTCTTAATACCCTGTGAACTGAAGCTAGACAATTTAAACCTCAGAAGAACATTAACAGCAACCAATTTACATAAATAAGCCACTTTTCATAACTGCCTACTGATGCATGGACTTCAGAGTAATGTGGCCTATATCATTTTTCCAGGATTGTTCATTTGTTTGCTGTTTTTTCCCTTCCTGACCCTATTTTCTGTTCACAGGACATGAGACTTCACAACCTGATAATGATGAGCTCTCCTAATAAGTCAGCACCTACCTGTCTAGGAATAAACCATCCAATGCCATGAGAGATCCGATAAAACCTGAGACCAGAGATTCATTTTCTTCTAAAATGTTTTCTCCAAAAGACGTTTAAAAAGAATAGGGGGTAGATGTGAAAAAAAAGAAATTCTCCGGGCTCCCCAAATCACTCAACTAAAGGGAAAAGTCAAACTGGGAACTGCTTAGGGCAAACCCGCCTCCCATTCTATTCAAATCCACCCCTCTGCTCCCTGAGATAAATGCGTATCTGATTGCCTCCTTTGGAGAGGCTAAAAAGAAACTCAAAAGAATGCAACCATTTGTCTCTTAGCTACCTATGACCTGAACGACCCCTATCCGCATGGAGTCTTCCCACTTTTGCTTCAAGCTGTCCTGCCTTACCAGACAGAACCAATGTTCATCTTGCATGTGTTGATTGATGTCTCATGTCTCCCTAAAATGTTTAAAACCAAACTGTACTCTGACCACCTTGGGCACATGTGGTCAGGACCTCCTGAGGCTGTGTCACAGGCACACATCCTCAACCCTAGCAAAATAAACTTTCTAAATTGAGACCTGTCTCAGATTTCTGGGGTTCACAACAGTAAGTAGAACAGCCAGTTCCCTTTCAACTTAGCCTCAGCAGGAGGAACCACTGTATCTGGAAGCCGTTCTCATCTTGAATCATTTTGTCTCCACTAGTTTATGAGTATTTTGAGACTAGGAGTCATGAGTTATTATTCATCTTTGGAGCTGCAGTACCTAGCACATTGCCTGATATTAGGGCAGATTTGATAAATGTTTGATGGATAAACAAATAAATGCAAGTCATTCCTGAAGCCCTTTACAGCTAATAAAGAAAACAGAAAAATGCCAAGAAGACCACTTGTTTTAGCAGGACGTTCTCAATTTTGTATCATAAAACTGCAACTTAAATTTGCTGAGGCAAAAGAGGGCATTTATTTGCTGGTAACTGGTAAACCCAACTGTGCAGAATGCCAGAGCTCAACCCATGTGGTTAGGCCTTCATCTCTTTCCTCAGTTTCCAGCTTGGCTTGTCTCATCTTGGTTTCATTCTTAATCCAAGGCCTCTCCACATGACAGGCAAGATGGTTCACCAGTACCCTCAGGTTCATATCCCATTTTTAGCATCCCAGCAGTGGTCACACATTTCCAAGCAAGACTCTAATGGCCCATCCTTGAACTGAGTAATTTGGTTGGCAGAGAGGGTACTTCAAATGGTCAGCATGGTTGATAAGCCCACCCCAAACCAGTCACTAGGGTACCACTATTATCAGCCTCACCAGGAACACATGGAATTGGCAAGTCACCTTTAGAAACCAGAAGGAGATGGAAAAGTACAGTGGATTACGATAGTCTTCTATGTCTTCGCTTCTCTTCTTCTCTCTCTTTCTTTCCTTTCTTTTAAACAGGGTCTCATTTTGTCACCCAGGCTGGAGTACAGTGCCACAATCACAGCTCACTGCAACCTCTGCCTCCCAGGCTCAAGTGATCTTCCTACGTCAGTCCCCCGAGTAGCTAGGAATGCAGACATGGGCTACCACACCAAAGCTAATTTTTATATTTTTTGTAGAGATGGGGTCTCACTATGTTGTCCAGGCCAGCCTCAAACTCCTGGGCTCAGGCAACCCACCTGCCTCGGCCTCCAAAGTGCTGGTATCACAGGTGTGAGCCACCACGCCCGGCCTTTCTAGGTCTTTTTATCTTCCAGCTCCACTATCCTCACTTAGCCTGATGGTTTTTGCATTCATTTATGTAACTCAATGGATGCAAGATACATGCCACAGATCTAAACAGAATAAATGTTTTCAAGGCAGAAAGAAAGGGGAGAGGCAGTCCCAGCCTTAGCTGTCTTTTTTTGTGAAGAAAGCAAAAACTTTCTAGAAAAATCTCAAAAAGACTTCCCCTTAAATATCACTGGCCAGCACTGGGTCACACTGCTACCCCTTGCAGCAAGTGAGGCTACGAACTCTAGTTTTGACAAAGTGAAATAGAATTTCATGACTAGTTTGGACCAAAACTGATTGCCCCGCCCCTCCATCAAGCTCTCCCAGGGGCTAATCACACTTGCTCTGAGCACCCAGAGCACACTGGGCCTCTCTGATCTTAGCGACATATGCACTGCACAGCGGTTGCTCATTTTTTGCAACCCCCACCACTTGCTAGGATTTCTAAAGAGGTGCCCACATCCTTGTATCCCCAGCACTTAGCACGGCGCCTAGCTTCATTCCATCGGTTTCTTTGAGTGACTGCCATGTGTGAGGACCTGTGCAAACAAGCAGACGACTGGTGAACATTTCCTGAATGGATGGATGTACAGATAAGTGGATAGATGGATAGATATCACTGTGCAGTGGTTCCCTTCAGGACAGCCTGAGTCTCCCTACCCCCTCCTCTCACTCCAGACTGTCATTTCACTTTCCTAAAAGCCTTCCTTTTGCCCATGACACTAATGACGAGACGGTCCCTCTCTGTCCTGCAACTAGAACTTTCCCTCCTTCCTGCCACCTAGCATCCAGCTGAACCTTGAATCAATACCAGTAAAATGGGTGTGAACGGAGGAGGCTGCTAATTATTTGCCATTATTTACCTCTGAGTCTGTGCATTCCCATTCCTTCCCATACTAATTCTCTCCCCCGCAATCCCCCCTCCCCTTCTCTGTCCTTGGGAACTGGTTCAACCAGAGTACAACCAGCTCATCTGCATCTAGCCTTAGAGAAGAACCTGCGGGAGCCCGAGGCGGAGGAAGAGAGAGGGCGGCACCGGAGCTGCAGCGGCTGGTGCGGCGAGCACACACCCCGTGGCCCGCACCGCGCAGCCCGAGAGGCCCATGCCCGGCCCGCGCCGCTCCGGCTCCCCCATGAGGCCTCTGCCGAGCGGGAGGAGGAAGACCCGAGGCATCTCCCTAGGACTCTTCGCCCTCTACCTGGCCGCAGCCCGCTGTCTGCAGAGTAAGCCCCGAGGCACGCCGGGGTACTGGGGGGAGCAGGAGGGGGGCGCGGGCGGGTCTCGGGGTCTAGCGGCGGTCACAGCGGCCCTCGCCCACCTTGTCCGGCGGAGGGCGCGCCGCGAGCTTGGGCTGGCAGGCACCGCGCCGCTTCCTCGTGGGGTTGGGCGCGGCCTGGAGCCCCAGCGCCGACCGTGGCGGGAGGCGCCAGACAAAGCAGAGGCAACCGGCCCCGGCGTCTGGCCACTTCGGGCACCCGCCCCACCGAGCGAGCACGGCCTGCAGTTATCAGAGCCGGAAGGTGGCCCAAAGATAACCCGCTCCCAGCCCAGTGGCCGCCGCCTCTGCAACATTTTCTATTTCCTTTTCCTGGAATAACCAGATTGCAGTCCGTGCGCCACCCTCTACTATGGGGGACCCCTCCATGGCCTTTCCGGGTCAACTCCTGGGGAGAATGATCAGGCCTCCCCGATCAGTCAGACGAACCCACAGCAGCCTGCTCCCGTGAGAGAAAACGTTCTGGGCCTTGGGTTGGGCGTTGTGGCCTGAAGTCCCCAGGCTGGAGGTGGTCCTCGCCACCAGGGCACTGAGCAGATCGCTTTAGATGGCCAGGACCCAGAATCTCCAGCCTGGTGAGCCTGGATGCAAAGCATAGCGCCATAGGCTCCCTTGGACACAAACAACAGATCCCAGCGCAGTTTTACTTTCTCCTTCATTACCATTGGCACTCCCATCTTACAGATGGGCCAGCTGAGGTTTAGAGAATGACAGAGCAGAGCCGCTGGAGGTGAGAGGCCCTGTAGTAAAAGCCAGCATTATTAAGCATTTATGCATTCACCATCCCTCAGACTTCACAAGACCCCTCTCATTTCATCCGTAGGGCAACCCTCATCAACTACTCTTATTCCTGTTTCACAAGTGAGGAAACTGAAGCACAGAAATGGCATGAGCTGAGCGCAGTGGCCCACGCCTGTATTCCCAGCATTTTCAGAGGCCAATGCCTGTGGATCTTTTGAGTCCAGAAGTTCAAGACCAGCCTGGGCCACATGGCAAAACTGTCTCTAGTAAAAATATTTTAAAAAATTAGCCGGGTGTGGTGGCCTGTGCCTGTAGGCCCAGCTACCAGGGTGCAGGGCCAGTTGGGGTGGTGGGGGGAGGGTGGAGGAGGTGGGGAGCTGAGATGAGAGGAAAGCTTGAGCCCAGGAGGTTGAGGCTTCAGTGAGCCCTGATTGTGCCACTGCACTCCAGCCTGGGCAACAGAATGAGACCTTCTCCAACAAGAAAGAAAAAGAAAAGAGAGAAAGAAAGAAATGTTATGTTACTTATACAAGGTGACCGAACAATCTAACACTTTTGACTTTTACACCTCTCTGGCTAGAACCCAGCTTTGGAGGTTGCAAATCTCAGAAACCCAGTAACACTGAGGCATGTTCCTCTGGCGGCTATGGATTAAAAAATAGTTGGCTGTTAGTCTCGAGCAGGTGGGTGGGTATGTTTGCCATTGCAGTTGCTTTTTCTATTGTTTCTCAAACCTTTAGCACTTGTTTCCAATCAGAATACTTACACATCTGATTAGATACCCCCTCATGCTCAAGGACCAGTCATTCACTATAGTGTATAATTCATTCATTCACTCATTCATTGACTGCACCCTCTCCCCCGCAGGCCACAGGCCACAGTGGGTACCTAGGATACGGTGGTTCACAATTTTGTTCTCAGGGAGCTTAGGTATCATGGAGAAGACAGCATTGGAGGGGCAGCCTTGGAACGACAAGCCTTGAGAGACAAGAGGTGCCATGTTCTGGGAGCCTTCCTGTCTCAGAATCCAGACTTGAGCAAACTTCCCCCAAACAGCCCCACCCACCCAGACCTGCCAGATGGGTAGGAGCAGTTGGGGGAACAGGACGAAAGGAATGCAGGGTGTCCCAGACAAAACAGCACATACAAAACCTGGAGGCCAGGTAAAAGTTTGCAGTTTTCCATTGAGACCTGTCTCCTGTACAGTAAGCTCCAGGAGGGCAAGCACTCTGTTTCAGCTCTGGGTCCCTAGCACTTGTCCAGTGCTAGCCAGGGCCTACCCCCTTAAAAGATGTTAAATGCACGTGTGCCTGCCTGAATGAAGCCTGTGCTTTGGAGCCAGCCATAATGATGTAGAGTAGGCCTCCTCCCTCCTACCAGTTCCCCTGCATTCTCTACCTCTTCTGCCTGTGTCAAAACTTCATCCAGAACCTCTGATATTCACCATTTACCCTGAAATCTCAATTAAAGCATGCCAAAGACAAAAACCCTGCTTTTGAAGCTTTTCCCTTACAAATGGCACTGTTCCTGATTAAATGTATGGGTCCTCCCAAGATTCACATGTTCAAGCCCTAACCTCCAATGTGATGGTATTTGGAGGAGGGGATTTAGGGAGGTGATTTGGTTTAGATGAGGTCATGAAGTGGGACCCCATAATGGGATTAGCAACCTTATAAGAAGAGGAAGAGAGACCAGAGCTCTTCCTCCCAGCTGTGCGAGAACCCAGCACAGAAAGAGAACACAGCAAGCCAGAAAGAAGGCCCTCACCACAAACTGGCACCTTGATCTTGAGCTTCCCAGCCTCTCCAGAACTGTGAGAAATAACTGTGGTTTCAGCCACATCAGTCCATGATCATCTGTTACAGCAGCCTGAGCTGAAAGGAGAAGGATTTACAGGCTCAGAAAGCTGGCAGGCCTCCCCCACCAGGCCAGGCACCTTTCTAGAACATTTGTTCATTTCCTTACCCGGTATATTAGCCATCAGGCTCACAAATTCCCACCAAGTGTGCCCCCTCATTTGGAAGCACGTGATTCAAGACTATAGTAGGATAGTTTAGTTAATGGCCTGGGCCAGAATCGGCTTGCTTTCTTGTTCCAGTCCCAGTTGCTAAGAAGCAGCCAGCTCCCCCCAACGCACACACAAAGACACACAGTGGGGCCAGTCCCCAGGAAAATACAGGAACAGGGCTAGGGCTGAATCTGAAGCTGAGGAGGGAGTGGACAGACCCAGGGGATGCCACAGCCAGAATGAAGCTGTGGGTTCTGGGCTTAGTGGAAGGTGGTGGCGGATGGGATGGGGAGGGACCCAGTATAGGAGGAATCCCCTCGAGGCCCCTCATAACTCTGGGTCCATCACTCCATAAGTCCTCAGCAGCTGCCCAGTGCTGCCACCCATGTGGCAAACATCTTTGAAGCACCTACTATGCTTCCTTGGGCTCTGTGCTGATCCCTGATCAAACAGAGACAAATGAGGTGTGGTCTCACTCTGCACTGTCCTTTCAGATTTATAAAAATATTTTTGCATACATATAAATGTATCCACTGGGGGGGAAAAAAAGTGAGTTTTCAATGTACTTTTAAAAAATGCAATCATTCTGTACTGGTTATTCAGCAACTTCGTTTTTACACCAATTTTTTTTAGCTGTATCCACATTGATAAGGAAGTGCATTCCTTTCAACTACTCTATATATGTCATCATATAAATATGCTGCTTTTTATTTAGCCAGGCCCCCTGATGGACAATTAAGCTTTCAACTTTTAGCCCTCACCCAGGGGAGAGAGACTTCTCATACAGGGTGATGTGTGAGTGCTAGTGATGCACACATCGTATGGAAGAGCTGCCAGTTTTCTGGCTGACAAGTACCCCTGCACACACACCTCCTCCCCATCTCAGAAAATGCCTGAAAGACAAAATTGAAGCTGTTGGGAGTGTGGAGTCAACCGGAAAGTGTCACAAAAGTCTTACTTCTTGATCTCCAAGGGCGTTCCTGAGTATGCTCCCTACTGGTCTGAGAGCAGGGTGAGGGCCAGGAGACTCTACTCCCCATTATCCCCAGGACCTAAGGACAGCTATATCCCTTATCTGATGTAAGACTCTTTGAAAAAAAAAATTTACTATATCTAAAGTCAGGATTCATGTTATAAATCAATAGCTTTGAAGCTGGGCACAGTGGTACACACCTGCAGTCCCAGCTATCTGGGAGGCTGAGGTGGGAGGATCGCTTGAGCTCAGGAGTTTGAGACCAGCCTGGGCAACATAGTGAGACCCTGCCTCTAAAATCAACTCACAAAAAAGGCTTTGCTGCAATTTTCGTCAGCCTGGATTGAAGGTGAGTTCTCCCAAAGAGAATGTGTGTTGCTTCTGCCAGTCATGGCAGGCATCCGCCTGGTGAGTCAGAAACACTTCATGGAGCAGGTGAGGTTGAGTCTTGAAAGACGAGTAAGTGTGTTCAGCAGGACAGGGTCGAGAAGCAAATTGCAGGCACACAGCAGGTGCTAAAAAAAAAAACTAGGTGCACAATACCTCTGGGGGCCTGGCAAGGGAAGAGGGAGTGGAAGTTGCCCTAGCATGCACCCACGGGAACTTAGCCACTGCCCCACTCAGAGCCCCCACTGATGCTGGAGCCTTATAGCTTATGCACTCAAGATGCTGGCTTCTCTGCGCCTGAATTTTCCCTGGAAAATGGGCTTGGGGTTGGAAAATAATTACTTATCCAGCAGGAATGAGAGTGGGAGGGAGGGGGATTGACAAGTTCAAAGTTGGAAATGACTCGCCGCTCCTGTAACTGGTTTGCTGGGCTGGGAAGGCACCTGTCGTCCCTATAGGAAAAGGAAAAATGACACACTGGACAGTAAAAGGAGCACAGTCCATTCTTTGTCCACGTGTCCAGCTGGTCAAGGGAGCATACTAGACTTTCTCCCTGCTGAGGCACACCCTGGGGGCAGCTCAGGCCTGTCCTATGCTGACCCCAGATGAGTCCTGCTGCAGAGAATCCTCAGCTGACAGCACCCATTCCAGTGTCAATGTGTACACCCCGTAGGTGGGGTCACCCTTCTCTGAGTGTACACGGACCTTGTAAGATGCCCACATCCTGCCGTAGGCCAATTAGATCAGTATCTCTGAAGGCAGGATCCACTGTTTTGTTTTGCTTTTAAGCTCCTCAGTGGTTCCAATGTGTGGCCAGAGAACTACTGCACTAAACTAGGCCATTCCAGGTCCCTCCGTTAGCCTGATCCTAAGGAAACAGCCGGTTCCCACATCTCCCACTTGCTGTTCTCAGAACACCCATCATTGTGTCGTAGAGTCTCACCTGTGTCTTCGTGATTTTTATCTTGACAAACCTGAAAATACTTTCCCACCAGGCTGAGGGCAGGAGATAAGGCTGATTTGCTGGGAAGTTTGGTTAGGCTCAATAAATGGTTCCTGAGCACCCACTGTGCCTGGGACCGCATGCCAAGAGCTGGAGTAGCAATGGGGCCCTGCAGTGAGGGACTGTAAGTCAGATCCTAAGCAGCGATTTGCTATCACATGCCCTGGGGGTGCTGAGAAAGGCAGGTAGCTCAGTTTGGAATGGGAGGAGCTTCTTGAAGAGGAGGCCTTGATGGCAAAGTAGGAGGTAGTCAGGGTGAGGAGAGAGAATGAGAAAGTTCTTAGCACTGGTGAATTGCTAAGGACCAGTACCTTCTTTTAGTGGGCCAGTAGAAGGGGCGATCATTCTTTATTTTAATTGCGATTTTCAACTCATATTCATTTCCTTGTATTCAGTCTAACTAGTCTCATGGTTAAGGGAATGGAGCTTGGAAAGGTCTTGGTACCTGGGGAAGGTCTTGCATCTTGGGTGGAAGGTGGCGGAATTATTCCTGCAACAGACCCCTACGCTAGTGCCAGAGGAGGAGGGAGATGTGGGTCCCTCGGCACTAGGCACAGGTAAGGGGACCTAACGTCAGGCTCCTCTGACAGTCTCTCGTTCTGTACTAATACAGTATTCCTGCCCCAGGCTCACTCTGGGACTAGATCACGTTCTTTTGGAAGCCAGTTTCTCAAAGCAGAACACCAGATCTCCTTTCCTCTCCCCCTCCACCAAGCCTTCCACACACTTCAGGATGGGATTTCAGGGGTTCTTAAACCAGAACTTGCTCCTTTGTATCAGGTCAATTCAATCGACAGCCTGTGCTTGAGTGAGTCATCCCTCATGTCACATACTGCTGTGTGCTGGTGATTCAGACATAAGCACAATGTGATACCTGCCACACCTGCTGACAGGGGAGACGGGCAGTCAGTCATCTAACAAGAGTGGAAGGCTGGTGTGAGCTGTGCTGTGGGAGCCTACTGGGGCCTGGCACAGGAGATGACATTGAAGAAGGGCCTTCAAGAGTTAGCAGGAACCTGAGAATGGGGAAGCGGTGAGCTGAGCTAAGGTTGACTGAATAAAGGCCCAGTGGGGGATGATCTGTAGTTTGATACAACTGGAATTGGGGGGTGGAGAAGTCATGGGAGATGGAGATGGCAAAGAAAGTTGGGACCAGATTACTGAGGTCTTTCAGACCCAGGGAAGGCAGCTAGATGTGTGGTTTAGAAAGATCACTGATAATCGCCCCAGTCAACTGAAGAGAAGAAAAGCCAGTATCTCCTCAGTTTTTTATAACTTAATAAATAACAATTACAAGACAATAATAACAGTGACTGCTTACCGAGCACTTCATGCCAGGCACTGTAACAGCTGCTTTTTTCATCTTCAGAGTTAGCCTGCAAAGAGATGCCATTAGTCCTTATTTTATAGGTGCAGAAACTAAGGCTCAGAGAAGTTGAGGGACTTGCCTAAAGACATTTTCATTCATTCATTCATTCATTCAGGTGCATATGAGAAGCCCGCAGGGCCAGGAACTGTGCTAGGTCCTGAGGATTTGATGGTCACCAAGATGGACCAGCTCCTGTGTTCACATAGCTGACAGTGGATCGAGGACGAGGAACCATTCATCAAGAGGAATTACAAAAGAGGGGGATAACTGTGTTGCTAGAGAGAAACAGGGAACAATGGGAACACAGAAATGGGACCCTTAACCTGGTGTTAGGGATTGGGGGAAAGGCTTCCTGGAAAAATGATGTTTAAACAGAAACCTAAAGGTTGAACAGGAATTGTCCTATTAGTTTTTCTGGGAGGAGAATTTACTCTAACCTGTAGTATGCAGTTAGGCATGTGCCTGAATTCCCTTTTTTTTTTTTTTTTTTTTTTGAGACAGAGGCTTACTCTGTCACCCACACTGGAGGACAATAGCATGATCTCGGCTCACTGCAAACTCTGCCTTCCAGGATCAAGTGATTCTCCTGTCTCAGCCTCCTAAGTAGCTGAGAATACAAGTGTGTGCCACCACACCAGGCTAATTTTTGTATTTTTGGTTTTGCCATGTTGGCCAGGCTGATCTCAAACTCCTGACCTCAACTGATCCACCTGCCTCAGCCTCCCAAAGTGCTGGGATTACAGACTTGAGCCACTGCACCTGGCCCTGAATGATTTTTTGATCACTCTATACCCCTCCAAGTGCCTTCAGGCGTCCTATAAAATTCCCTCAAAGGAATTGCTGGGAGATGACAACACCTCATTTCTTCCCTTGTCTTCCT
This sequence comes from Ateles fusciceps, assembly GCA_036589455.1. Taxonomy (NCBI): domain Eukaryota; kingdom Metazoa; phylum Chordata; class Mammalia; order Primates; family Atelidae; genus Ateles; species Ateles fusciceps. The sequence goes on from JAZHEH010002496.1 coordinate 8,272,097, forward strand.
ATTCAACACACATTTAGTCCCCAGGCTGGCCACTGGGGAACTAAAGAAGACCAAACCTTCTAGTCACCCAGGCTGGCCACTGGCCCAGGCCTGACTCAGTCTTGCCACCCAGCTTTGCAGAGGGCAGACCCAGCCAGCCAGCTCCCCCACCTCTCACACACTGGTACAGGGTGAGGCAGTTGCTGCTGTCATGCCTTGCTCCCTTGACATCTGGTTAGAATCCAAGCAGTGACTTTTACATACCCTGTGGCCTTTCAGAAAAACTCCAGCTTTCCAGCAAGCGTGCCTCTTGGTGGTGCCTGGAAAAGGTGTAGGAGGAAGATTGTAGAAGGAATTCCACAGGAAGGAATTTCAGGTCACCCAGTCTTGCCACACTTCAGAAGAGAATCGTGGGTTTACAGATGCTCATTCCAGTTCTATTGTGTGATTTGGAGCAGAGGAACCAGCCTCCTCCTCCAACACTCCCGGTCTCAGATCTTCTGCTTTAATCCCTGATACAACTCCAGCTTCTGCTTACATATCCCCAAGGATGGGAAGATCATTACCTCACTAAGAAAGCCTGCGCATCTTCAAAAAATTCTCATTAGTAATAGATGCTATTTATTGAGCTACCACCAAGTGTTAGAGACTGATAAGCTCTTCTCATATATTTTCATTTAAACTTGATTCTGCTGCAGGAGGCGGGCACAGCACTATTATACTATCCTTATTTCCTGGGTTCCATAACAGGCTGAAAAAGTCATTTACCCCAGTTCACACAGTTGTTATTGGCACAGATAAATTTTGAACACCAGTTAGTCTGACTCTAGAGTTCATGAATGCATCCGTTCTACACACACTGCCTCAGTTCTGTTCACCAGAACCTGCCTCCTTTCACTCTTGATCTGGTAATGACTGGGCGTCCGGTAACTTCCCTTCCCCAAGATCAGACTAGCCCCAGCCTGGCAGGAACGGTGTTAGTAGTGTCAGAGAAGGAGAGGAGGGCCTGGCCTGCTGGGACCCTAGAGCATCCTTGGTGTCCTTTTCATCCTAAGGTCTTACAGAATCCTTTCTGCCAAAGTTCTAAAAGTACAGTTCCGGGACCACAAGCAGCATCACCTAGGTGTTACCGGAAGAAAAGCCTTGAGTGAGTTGTCCAGGTCGCTGATGTTTTGAACGAAGAATTAAACAAAACACACAAAGTAACAAAGGAATGAAACACCAATGAAGCTGCAAAAGCAGGGATTTGTTACAGCAGGAAAGCACTCCACAGGGTTGGGGCAGCCTGAGCCAGCGTTCACAGCGTTTCTGGGTTTTAAGTACTCCTTCGGAGGTCTCTATGAGTTACCCCTATCTGAATAAAGGATTTGGCCTGTGGCTAATTAAAGGCTGAGGTGATAAAGACATGCAGATAAAGAGATGGCCTGTGCTTGGCCCTCGGCCAATCCAAGGCAGTCCAATCCCTTTCCCTCTGAGACCTAAGGGAGCAGGAGGGCTGTAGGGAGAGTAGCCTTTGGGCCTGGGAAGATGGCGTTTTTCCTTTTGGTTTAGCTTTAAGACGTTTTCGTTAATTGGCCTTAGGTTCCTGTGCCCCAGACCCAGGTATTTTGCCTTTGATTTAACCTTAGGAAATTATCATGAATTGGCCTCAGCTTCCCTGCCCCAGACCTGGTGTTTTCTCGATTCAGCTTTAGCAAGTCAGCGCGAACAGGCCCTGAGTTCCCTACCTGCAGACCGTGTTCTCCAGCTGCAGAGACACTTGTTAGAAATGCACTTTTGGGACTCACCTGACCCTACTGAATGAGCAACTGGGGACCGGGCCCTGCAATCTGGTTCAGTGATCACCTCCAGGTGATTCTAAGGGGGCCACATGCTAAGAACTACGGTGTTATAGTTTTGAAGAGGGTGGAGGGAGCAAATGGAATGACTTACCTGCCTGTTCTTCCTCCTAAGCCCCCAAAGCATCCCTAGAAATAGGACCAGCCAGATACAGTAAAATTTGAGTGATGCCAGAAATAGTCCACTTCCCCCAACTATCTTCCTGAAAGAGCTGTCACTAGTATCTCCACCATTCCTCTTTCACATAGTTCTTTGGCTTCAGACTTTGTTAAAGTGCCCGCTGTGTAGGAATTCTAATAAACGATCTTCAGCTGCTGACACCTCAGTGTGGATTAGGTCAGTGGTTATCAATCTTGATGCATGCTGGAAACACATGGGAAGTTTGAAAAAATCACAGAGGCCTTGGTCCCACCCTCAGATGCTGAGTTCACTGACCCAGAAGAGTGTTGTAAAACCTTCCCCAGATTATCTAATGCTCAATCAAGTTTTGAAAACAACAGATTAGCTGATTCAGTCCTTTCCAATCAGAAAACTGAGGACAACTATTTCTGGAAACAAAAGCCACAGAAAGGCATTTGCCAGGATGCCATAACAAATGACCACAGCTGGGGTGACTTAAACAACAGAAATTCACTGTCTCCAAGTTCGAAAGGCTAGAGGTCTGGGATCAAGGTATCAGCAGGGCTGGTTGGTCCTGAGACCGGTAAGGGGACTGTTCCATGCCACTCCCGGGCTTCGGGTGGTTTGCTGGCAATCTGGCATTCTCTGGCTAGTAGATGCATCCTTTGATCTCTGCCTTCATCTTCACACGACATTCTCTCCATCTGCATGTCCATCTCTATATCCAAATGTCCCCTTTTTAGAAGGGTCATATTAGATTAGGGCTCATCTTAATGACCTCATTTTAACTCGATTACCTCTGTAACAACCCTATCTCCAAATAAGGTCACATTCTGAGTTCTGGTTAGGACACCAATATACCTTTTAGGGGACACACAATTCAAACCAGAACAGGCAAAAAGGGCAAGGGCTTTGGGTAGAGTGCAGGTCTGGATGGAACCAAGCACCACCTAGATTCCATCCTGACCTGTAGCCTGCGGCTCCCCACCCATGCCCTACCAGGCCTTAGCACGCCACTGCCTCACCTCCTCAAGCTGGCGCTGATGGACTATGTTAATATTTATTTTTAATGCACCTCATAGAGAGTGCTTACTGCATGTCACACTCTGAGTTTTCACAACCATGCAAAGCAGGCGCTGCTATTCCCACTTTACACAAGAAACAGATTCAGGGGAGGCCAAGTAAGGAACAGGAGACACTCAAGGGAAAGTGTATACAGAGGGAAGCAGGGGTATCTGCCAAGGATAGAGGTGTCAGGCCTGGTCCTACACCTGGAACCAGGACCCCAGAAGCCATCTGGGTCTGCGGCAGCAGCTACTGTCCCCAGCAGTCCCTGGCCCATGGGAGCCCAGCCTCTCTTGCTGCCCCGCAGCCTCTTGCCAGGACCGGTTTTCTCTACTCCACTTACTGTGGCCTTAGGGTAGCAGCCCCTCTCTGGGGCCACCATAGGGCCTAAGAGGCTTCACATCCCAAGTACACAGTCTCAGGACAGAGAATCTGATTGGCCTAGTTCACATCAGGTATCAACCTTGGGCCAATCACCAAAGATGGGTTGACAAGGCCCTTTCTGCAGGGGTGGGGCTGTAAGAAGAGCCTGGCACTGCTGGCTGGGCAGCCGAAGTCACTCATTAGGGACTCCAGACTGGAGCTGGATGGGCCCAAAAGCAGGAGCTCCTTGAATGCTGGTCCGGACTCCATCCTTCCCCCAAATCCTTCTTGAATGGAAGGAGACTGAATTCTCTTGGTCTGGAATCAGGGCTTGTGCCCCTGGAATTGCTCCTAGCTGTCAAGCTTTCTTACCTGTTTGGTTTTGTATGTTTATTGATTTTCTTTTTTTGAGACAGAGTCTCGCTCTGTTGCCCAGGCTGGAGTGCAGTGGTGCAATCTCACTGTAGCCTTGACCTCCCAGGCCCAAGTTATCCTCCCATCTCAGCTTCCCTAGTAGCTGGGACCACAGCCCACACCACCACACCCAGGTTTTTTTTTGGCCTGGGAAGACGGGGTTTTCACCATGTTGGCCAGACTGGTCTTGAACTCCTGAGCTCAAGTAATCCACCTACCTCTCAAAATTCTGGGATTATGGGTGTGAGCCACCACGCTCAGCCTGGTTGTTTTTTGGTTTTGGTTTTGGTTGTTTTTTTTTTTAAAATAGAGTCTGGCTCTGTCACCCAGGCTAGAGTACAGTGGTGCTATCTTGGCTCACTGCAATCTCCACCTCCCAAGTTCAAGTGATTCTCCTGTCTCAGCCTCCCAAGTAGCTAGGTCTACAGGCACCCACCACCACGCCTGGCTGTTCGTATTTTTAGTGGAGACAGAGTTTCACCACATTAGCCAGGTTGATCTCGACCTCCTGGCCTCAAGTGATCCACCCTCCTTGGCCTCCCAAAGTTCTGGGATTATAGGCATGAGCCACCGTGCCTGGCTTTGTTTTTAAAATTGAATAATTGACAGACATGCCACGAAGTGGCTAGGAAAGGGGAAGTGGTTTGTGCAGAGTGGCCCAGCTATAGCGTGTGCAGCCCAGACAGAACCTGAGTCTTTGGCTTTACAGTATGTGCTCTCCTGGGCAGGGGTTGGGAGGAGTCTTTTCTGGCTTTCCCTGCACATCCCCCCCACCCCCCTGTATCTTGCCCTCCTCTGCCACCCTCTGCACCCCCCAGCCGGTCCCTCAGCCCCATTGCTCTGAATCAGTTGTGCCATGCAGTTGGCCAAATTTCCTCTTAAGGGTCAGAGAAGCAATTTGCCTGTTTTCTTTGTTTTAAAAATTTCTTTTTTTATGGGTGTGTTTGCAACAGCCTGAGGCACACCATGAATTATCTTCTGATTAGTCCTGAGATTCTTCTTGGCGTGGTTGGCATATAGCCCTGGTATACTCGTGCCTACCATTTATTGGCAGGGTCAGGGCACTGTGCTAGGCATTTGGCATATTGCATTCACTTTCATTCTTTCTAACATATCTGATCTGTGAGATGTCTGTGGTCATCCTCGTTTTACACATGAGGAACAGAAAGTCAGTGACTTTGAGCTAATTTGGCCAAAGTCATGTTATGAACAAAGGGCAGATCGATATTGGAACCCACTTCTGCTTGGCCAATTTCCTCTGATGCCCTTGCTTCCCTGGTACTTTTCCTGGGATTTCTTCCTATATGGCCCCATTTGCCAGGAACTCAGAAACTGGGCTCTATGTGCATGAGGGCATATGTAGAAGCATGGGTGCACGCACATGCATGTGTGTAATACAAGGAAGTTTAGGCAGGAGAATCAAAAATATATTTCAGGCTGGGCAAGGTGGTTCACACCTGTAATCCCAGCACTTTGGGAGGCCAAGGTGGGCAGATCACCAAAGGTCAGTTCGAGACTAGCCTGGCCAACATGACAAAACCTCATCTCCAGTAAAAATACAAAAATTACCAGGTATGGTGGCACACACCTGTAATCCCAGCTACTCAAGAGGCTGATGTGGGGAATCGCTTGAACCTGGAAGACAGAGCTTGCAGCGAGCTGAGATCATGCCAGTGAACTCCAGCCTGGGTGACACAGCAAGACTTAGTCTCAAAAAAAAAAAAAAAAAAAAATATATATATATAGATATAGATATGTATACATATACATACACATATATATGTGTGTGTGTATATATATGTGTGTATGTATGTGTTTCTGTATGTGTGTACATACATATATATTTTCTCTTTTTCCAGACAGAAAGAAGGAAGCAAATCGGGTCCCAAGGGTCACACCAGAACTGGCTGTGGGGTCCAAAGTCCTGATCCTGTGCTCAGCTTGGCATAGCCCTGGGTTCTGTAGGGCATAGCCCTGGGTTCTGTGGGCCACACCCCCAGATCAGATGTACAACCCTATAAGGGGAGTCACTGTGCATAAATTCCCATCTATGTTCCAGGTACTCGGCAGCATTCTGGGACTGCAGCAGGGAACCAAATTGGCAGCTCCTGCCCTCATGGAACTTACAGTCTAAAGGGAGAACAGATGTCAAATATCCACACAAGTGTATACTTACAAACTGTGATAGTTACTATGATGGAAAGGTGCTGTGAAAACATACAAGAAGAGACCTGACCTAGCCTGGGGTTGGGACAGGCTTCCCAGAAGAGGTGATGATTGAAATCTGAAGGTTGAATAAAGGTTAACGGGAAAACAAGAGTGGGAGCAGGCAAGAGGAGCAGCATTTGCTAAGTCCCTGCAGTGGGAGAGAATGAGATGACTCCAAGGGGCTGAAGAAAGGGCAGCGTGCCTGGATCCCCAGGGTATGTGGACGTGCCGAGGATGCTAAGGCCTGAGTGATGGGCAGGAGCCAAATGACACCTGGCCAGTCAAGCCTCTGAAGGGGTTTAACTTCATTTCTACAGCAATAGACTGCCAGACAAGAGTTTAAATCAGAGGGTGACAAAATACAACGAAGTTTTGAAAATATCACTCAGGACTTGCTGTGTAGACAGTAAGTTAGCAGGGAGTAAGCAGGCATAGTGAGGCACATTGAGAGACCATTGTCACCATTCATGAGTTGGTGGCTTGGACTAGGGTGATGGTGGAAGAAAGAGCACACAAATCAGATTCAAGTTACATGTTGGAGGTAAAATTGACAGGACCCTGTGACAGATGGGATGTAGTGGCTGAGAAAGGTGTCAGGATGGTGTCTCATGGAGCTGACTGGCTAGGAGAGCCTTTCACCGAGGTTGGGGATACCAGACAACCCAAATCTGGGAGAGAAGATTATATATTTATTGTTTTATTTTATTTTTAAAGATGGGGTTTCACCATGTTGTTCAGGCTGGTCTTGAACTCCCGACCTCAGGTGATCCGCCCGCCTTGGCCTCCCAAAGTGCTTGGATTACAGGCATGAGCCACCACACCCAGCCGATTATTGTTTTATTTTTAAATTAATTTTCTTCTTTCTGCTTTTGCTTATGTTTGAATAGGTAGTATTTGCACACAGTCCAAAATTCAAAATGTGTATCCATAAAAGCCTCCCCATCTTGTCCTCTTAGCCACCCAGTTCCTCCTCTTTACCTGCTAGAGCCAATAGGTGTTACCAGGTTCTTCTGTATCTTTCCAGATAGTCATGACTGTAGACTCATTTCTGTGTGCATTTAATTTGTCTTTGAAGATGTAGATTTTGCAGTGCCTGTCAACTGCCAAGTGCAGATGTAAAGCAGACAGTGGGATTAATGAGTCTGATACTCAGAGGTGCAGTGTGTGTTGGTGATGTGAATTTGGAAGTAACTGGACTCAGATCTGCGTGCATAGATGAGATTACCTGGGGAGAGAATAAAGAATAAAGGAGAGGGCCTAGGACCAAGCTCAAGGAATTCTGTGATTTAATGGCAGATCAAAGTATCTTAGTCTATTTTTGGTTGCTATAACTAACTACTACAGACTGGATAGTTTATAAAGAGTTTCTTTTTAAATTTTTTTAGAGATAGGGTCTTGTTCTGTTGCCCCAGACTTCAGAGCAGCGATGCAATCATAGTTCACTGCAGCTTGAAACTCTTGGACTCAGGTGACCTTCCCCCACTCAGTCTCCTGAGTAGCTATGACTACACGTGTACACCACCACACCTGGCTTTTTTAAAATAATTTTTGGAAGAGATGTGGTCTTGTTTTGCTGCCCAGGCTGGTCTTGAACTCCTGGCCTCAAACAGTCTTCCTGCCTTGGCCTTCAATAGTTCTGGGATTACAAGCATGAGCCACTGCACCTGACCATAAGAATTTATTTCTTACAGTTCTAGAGGCTGGGAAATCCAAGACTGAGGGCTACATCTGGTGAGGGCTTTTATGCTGGTGAGACCTCTTTATGGAGTCCTGAGTCAGCAGAGGGAATCATGTGGTGAGGAGGCTCACTGTGAGCTAAACTGGCTTTTATAACAGACCCACTCTCATGATAATCCACTAATCTGTTAGCTCACTAATCGATTAATCCATGAATGGGTTAATTCATTCATAAGGGAAGAGCCTTCATGACCCAATCACCTCTTAAAGGCCCCACCTCTTAATACCATTACATTGGGGATTAAATTTCTTATTTGATTTTGATTTTGATTTTTAAATTTATTTTTAAGACAGTCTTGCTCTGTCACGCAGTGGTGCAATCTTGGCTCACTGCAACCTCCCCCCTCCTGGCTTCAAGCAGTTCTCCTGCCTCAGCCTTCCGAGTAGCTGGGACTACAGGTGCACATCATCACATTTGGCTAATTTTTGTGTTTTTTTGTAGAGCTGGAGTTTTGCCGTGTTGGCCAAGTTGGTCTAAATTCCTAGCCTCAAGCAATCCATCTGCCCCAGCCTCCCAAAGTACAAGGATTACAGGCATGAGCCACCACACATGGCCAGGGGATTAAGTTTCAACATGAGTTTTGCGGGGACAGACATTCAAACCATAGCAAAGAGGATGAGCCCTCAAAAGATACTGAGAAGCAGCAACCAGAGAAGGGGGAAGAATAGCTAGTGAGTGTGGTGGGCCAGAGCTACAAACCACCAAAGCAGGAGGGAGTGTCAGCAGCGTCCCCAGGAAAAGGAGGGAGCCTGTATAGTAACTCTGGAAAAAGGAAGTGTGGATTTATGTAAAAAAAAAAACATAGTAAGTAAGATTGTCTGGCATGATAGGGGCCCTGCTGAGTTTGGTGATCTTGAGTCTACCCTGGAAACAGTATTCTTTGTTGTGCTGAAGAGTGTCTGCCAGGGGACATTTCTCCTGTAGTGTTGGCTGCTCATATACGGGCAGAGAGAGAGTAGAACATTGTTAGTCCCAGTGCTAGGGCCTTGCCAGGTAGATACGATGAAAAGGCAGAACGTACTGGTGTTGAAAGGATTGACAGGAGTCCTTAGATCCTGACAGGCGATGGAACCGAGGCTGGGTAGGGAGGGAAGTGAGGAGGATGGACTGGGAAAAGTAGAGGGAGTCGGAGTGGAAGGACTGATGAGGCCAAGAAGAGGAAGTGAACCATAAACAAGAAGGAGAGGTGTGGTCAAAGCAGGCTAGTTTACTGCATGCTGAGGTTGACCAGAGGGAGGATGTTCCTGTAGGTGAGATCACTGGATGGGCTGTCCATGGGTATGCTGGAGGTACACAGGATGATGCTGTAACTTGTAGTAAAAGAAGCCAACATGTTTAAAGAAAGAAGAGAAAGGGCTGGGGACAGAGAGCTCACATTGTTGAGGGGTGGAAGAGCATGGAACAACCTCAAGGGAACAAGTTTTGTTTTTCTGGCAAGAAGTTGAAGAAGGGATATTTTATAGCAACATTTTCCAATAGAAATGTAATGCAAGGCTCACAAGCAAGCCACGTATGTAATTTTATTTTTGAGACAGGGTCTCACTGTGTCACTCAGAATGGAACGCAGTGGTGCAACCATGGCTCACTCCAACCTCTGCCTCCTGGGCTGAAGCTATCCTCCCATCCTCAGCTGCCAAAGTAGCTGGGACCACAGGTGCACACCACCATGCCCAGCGAAGTTTTGTATTTTTTGTGGAGATGGGGTTTCACCATGTTTGCCTAGGCTGGTCTCAAAACTACAGTCACAGTGTATTTATTTTTTAAGTAATTCACAAACTTGCTAAAATATTACTATTGTTCAAAGGGGCATAGAGTGAAATGCAAAACCTTCTCCCATTCCAGACACTCATTCTGCTCCCCCAAAGACAACCACAGCTCCTGGTTTTGAGTAACTTAGAGATGTTCTATGCATTTATATAGATAACTGTATATCTGTGTATGTGTGAGTGTGTGTGTATACCCATATAATTACTTTATTCAAGTGGAATCATTCTCTACAAACTGTTCTGCTCTGTACTTTTTTCATTATTTTTGAGATCATCTAATGTCAACATAGATAGATTTGCCTCATTCTTTTGAACATTTTTGTAATATCCCAAAGCATGAATACTGATATTTTATTTAACTGGTTCCTTACCAGTGGACACACAGGTGCATCTCCAGTCTTCCTACAGTTTACTGTACTGTGCTTCATGACAACACTGACATATATATCTCTGCATCTATGTGACCATCTTATCTGTAGGATAAATTATTAGAAGTGAAATTTCTGGGTCTAAAGGTATGTGCTATTTAAATATTTTTACAGATTGCAGCATATGCCCTCCAAGCAGGTTCCACCCATTTACAATCACCACAGTAATGTTTGAGTGTAACTTCCCTGCACCCCTGACAACATAATGTTATCAAACTTCTTCATCTTTGCCAGTCTGATAATGGCCAGGTCAGTCAACTTTCCCAGCCTTGGTTTCACTGGGCTATGATAATGGTGTATAACATCTGATATCTAACAGGTGTTAACTGACAGAAATGGTGACTGTTGCTATTTTCGAGTGATTTTCCTGGTTTGGGTACAAATTCTGAAACCTGATGAAAGGGAACAGCCTGGTGGGGATCCACCTAAACCTGCATCTGTTTACGTTGTTTGAGTTTGGCTGACATCTGGGTGACTTTCCAAGGCCATTATACAGCAAGATCATGAGGAGCCCCCTCCAAGATGAGCTGAGCTTTGGTTTCTGAGCAATCAGGCACTGAGAGGGGGGAATTACCACCTGAGGTCACAGGAGGTATGGGTACTTGTGAACTGTGTGCCCAGGGCAGCCATGAGCACTGTTTCAAGACTAGCTTGGGCAACATGGCAAAACCCCATCTCTACAAAAAATTAAAATTAAAATTAATAGCCGGGTGTGGTGGTTCTTGCCTGTGGCCCCAGCTACTCAGGAGCTGAGGCTGGAGGATAGCTTAAGCCCAGGAAGCAGAGGTTGCAGTGAGCCAAGATCACACCCATTACACTCCAGCCTCAGCAGTGAGACCTTATCTTAAAAAAAAAAAAAAAAAAGAGAGAACCAACCAAACAACAAACCTGTGCTGTTTCTCCTGCTAACTGTTTGACTCTCAGCAGACTTGGAGCTGGCTAAGGGGTCCCTCCAGCACCTTCTCCAGCTAGATCCAATAACCCTCAGCTCAGAGCAGATACCCCCTTCCTGCTCTCTGCCGGTTGGCAACAGTTTGACAGGCAGAGCAGGCATGTCACCATTTGTTCATCCATGCAAGTGCATTTTGAGCATCTACAGTGTCAGGCCCTGTCCTGGGCACTGGGGGTTCTGAGATGAATAGGGCAAGAATTCTCTCCACAAAGATCTCATGGTCTTGAGCAGACCTGCCCCTACGAATGCCCACTTCTTACTACCCCTTCTCTCAGAGGCTGGCACAGAGTGGCCAGGGGGATGTTTAGGCTCCAGCCTTAGGTTCTCCCAAAAAACAAGCACCTGCTGGGGGCCCAGGGGCGTGCATGTGATGTATGTAAATGGTAAAATCATGAATTCTGCCAGACTGTCCTTCTGGAAGCCCAGTTCAGATCATGTCATAGCTCTATTTGAACACCTTCCTGGGTCTTGTTCTGCCTCTGCCCTGCCCTCACCCTGCCCCACACTGTCAGCTTCCTTACCCCATGGCCACCCTGCATTTCTTAATCTTTGATTAAACTTTTTTTTTAAATTGAGACCCAAACCTGAGGAGCCTCAGACCCTCCTTCCTCCCCGAGTTATCTTACTATTCTCAGCTGAGATTGGGCTTCTTCCCCTTTCCCACACTTTTTTTTGTTTTGTTTATTTGTTTGTTTGTTTTGAGACGGAGTCTCACTCTGCCACCCAGGCTGGAGTGCAAGGTGTGATCTCTGCTCACTGCAACCTCCGCCCCCTGGTTCAAGAGATTCTCATGCCTCAGCCTCCCGAGTAGCTGGGATTACAAATGCCTGCCACCACGCCCGGCTAACTTTTTGTATTTTTAGTAGAGATGGGGTTTCACCACGTTGGCCAGGCTGGTCTCAAACTCCTGACCTCAGGTGATCCACCCGCCTCAGCCTCCCAAAGGGCTGGGATTACAGGCATAAGCCACCGCGGGTGATCAACTCTGTTGGTTTGCCCATGACCGTCCTGATTTTAGCCCTGAAACTGCCACATCCTGGGAAATCCCTCAGTCCTGGACAAACTGGGGCAGTTGGTCAGTCACCCGGAGGCAGGTGACAGAGACCTGATCAGAGAAGGGTGAGTGATGGGGGCTGCGGCTCCTGGACAAACACAAAGTGCTATGTCCTTGCTCAGTGCCTGGCCTGTGGCTGGGCCTTACACGTGTCATCAACCCTCATCCTCACGGGAGAGCTCAGGCTCTCATAGTTAAGGACTTTCTCCAGATCTCCCAGCGAGGAGGTCCCAGGGTAGACCTGTGTGTCCTGCCCACGTTAGGTTTCTCCACTACACTTCCCTGCCACTTCAAATGATCGTTTTGTAATGTCACTCATCACTCACCCACCCTACTGTAACAGGTTTCTGAATTAGGATTCCTTGTTAAAGGCTTGATAAGGATGACAGTGATGCTTAGTTCCTAGTTCTCAGCTGCATCTGACAATCACATTTGCTGAATATGTTGTTTTCCAGATAAATGAGGTGAAAATGAGTTATCCTAATTAAGACATATCTCTATAACTCCTTAAATGCAGAGACTATGTTGGCGAGATATCTGTCCTATCATTAATTGATATTCTTGTCATTTCAATAGATGTAATTGTCATCTCAACAGTATTGACCTTTGTTGTGATTTCAAGAAATACATCCCCCTTCTTAAATAATCATTAAAAAAAAAAATTGAAAAGCACAGCCTATGTAATTTATTTGTCAGAAAAGGAGTAAGTAACCCTTCTGAGTGTTATATTCCAGCCTATTGCTCGGTAGGTGGTTTCAGCTTCCTAGTACTTTTACTATTTTCTCTTGACAGCTTTTTGATTAGTTACCAGAGGGTCTCACCATCTCCAGGAAATTGGGAAACCCTTTGGTTCAGGTTCCAGTGACTTTTGTCCTGCTAAAATCTTCTACTCTGTGAATTGTTCTTCAAGAGAGGGATCCCTATCTACCTTGGAAAGGCCTAAAACTTGAGTTCCTCTCTGCTTTTCACAAATAATTCAAGTGAAGATACAAAAGTAAACTTTTAATCTTTAAACTTTGCTGGCCAAGATTGCGTAGTCTAATCCGGAGAACTTAAGACTTTTTAAAGTACCTTTTAAAAAATTATCAACTCAATAAATAACTGAAAAATTCAAAATCATATAAATGGCTTACATGGAAAATAAACTTCTCCTGCCATTCAATCTCTGAGGGGCAATACCTGTTAACAGTTTAGCATATATTACTCCAACACTTTTCCATTTTTCTGTACATAATATGTATATACTAGCACATATTTATACAAATATAAGTGAGATCACATTATGTATGCTGTTGTATACATTTATTTTTTAAACTTAGTAACATCACAGACATCTTTCCTTGCCCATACAAAGCTCATTCTTGTTAGTGGCTGCCTGCTGTCTTTTTTTTTTTTTTTTTTTTTTTTTTTAAGACTAGTCAGGCCAGGTGCAGTGGCTCACACCTGTAATCTCAGCACTTTGGGAAGCTGAGGTGGGTGGATCACCTGAGGTCAGGAGTTCGAGACCAGCCTGGCCAACCTGATGAAACCTCATCTCTACTAAAAATACAAAAATTAGCCAGGCATAGTGGCAGGCGCCTGTAATCCTAGCTACTCAGGAGGCTGAGACAGGAGAATCACTTGAACCCGGGAGGTGGAGGTTGCAGTGAGCCAAGATCATGCCGTTGCACTCTAGCCTGGGTGACAAAGCGAGACTCCAGCTCCAAAAAAAAAAAGACTAGTGAAGAGCAATAGCGAAATGGGAAGAAAGAGCAGAATGAGGGGTTTCATCTGTAACTGACTGTGAACAATCAGTTGAGATAACTCACTACCTTCAGACCAGCCCATCCATTCTATAAGTGAAATCTGATGTAATGAACAAACTTCCTTGAATAGAACAGTTGAGCCAGGCCTGAATATTGGCCCAGCCACTAAGTTTCTCTGGACTCATTATGGATTGATTTTAGCATGAGATGCAGAGGTCCTTACTCGTTAATTCAACTTTTTAAATAATTGACAAGCAGTTTGCTTTAAAACCATGAAACTGTTCATTTTTCATCTTTGTTATAGATTACTTATTCCTAATTATATGTGACAGATTGACAGTTAGGTGTTGTTCCTAACACCTAAACGTCCAGTTAGTCTGTCTAATTAAGAGGAGGTTTTTATCAAATCTTAACTAATTCAAGAAGACTTAAATCATGTCAAATGTCTTTCCTGACCACAATAATATGAAACTAGAAATCAACAGTAGGAATAAAATTGGAAAATTCTCAAATTTGTAGAAATTAAACAACACACTCCTAAATGACCTGTGTGTCAAAGACAAAAATGAAAAAGCTCTTGAAACAAATAAAAATGGAAATACAGCATACCATAATTTATGGGGTGCAGCAAAAACAATTTTAGGTGGAAAGTTTACAGCTATAAATGCTTACGTTAAGAAAAAAGATGTCAAATAATCACTTCAAGGAAGTATTAGAAAACTAATAGAAATAGAAGAGCAGAAGAAAAGAAATAATAAAGATCAGGTCAGAAAGCTAATGATTTGTCAATTTTATTTATTTTAAAATTTTTATTTATTTTTAATTTTTTTTAGAGACAGGTTCCGGCTCTGTTGCCCGGGCTGAGTGCAATGGCATGATCATAGCTCACAGAAGCCTGGAACTCCTGGGCTCAGGTGATCCACCTGTTCCAGCCCTCCAAGTAGCTAGAACCACAGGTGTACACTACCACACTTTGCTAATTTTTTGCATTTTGTAGAGATGGGGTTTCACTAAATTATACCCAGGCTGGTCTTGAACTCCTGTCCTCAGATGATCCTCTCCCACTCTGGTCTCTGGAAGTGCTGGGATTACAGACATGAGCCACTGAGCCTGGCCCTTATTTCTTTTTTTAAAAAAATCAACTTTTAGTTTTGTCCTTCTTTTCTTTATTTTTCTAGTCTCTATTTCACTTATTTCTAACTTTGACCGGGTGGTCAAGGCTGCAGTGAGCCAAGATTGCACCACTGCACTCCAGCCTGGGTGACAAAGTGAGACCATGTCTAAAAAAAAAAACAAAAAAAAAAGAGGGCCGGGCGCGGTGGCTCACGCCTGTAATCCCAGCACTTTGGGAGGCTGAGGCAGGTGGATCATGAGGTCAAGAGATCAAGACCATCCTGGCCAACATGGTAAACCCTGCCTCTACTAAAAATACAAAAATTAGCCAGGCATCATGGCATGCATCTGTGGTCCCAGCTATTCGGGAGGCTGAGGTGGAAGAATTGCTTGAACCCAGGAGGCGGAGGTTGCAGTGAGCCGAGACTGCTCCACTGCACTCCAGCCTGGAGACAGAGCAAGACTCCGTCTCAAAAAAGAAAAGAAAAGAAATAAAAAGAAAACTGTCCCATTTATAATATAACCAAAAATAATAAAATATTTGGGAATAAATTTAACAAAGAAGTCAAGAGATCTATATGCTGAAAACCGTAAGACAATGACAAAGGAAAGTGAAGACACAAATAAATGGAAAGACACCCTATGTTCATGGATAGGAAGAATTAATATTGTTAAAATGTCCTTATTACCCAAAGCGATCTGCAGAGTCAATGCAATCTGTATTAATATTTCAATGGCATTCTTCACAGAAATCAAAAAAGCAGGCCAGACACAGTGGTTCATGCTTGTAATCCTAGCACTTTGGAAGGCTGAAGCAGGTGGATCGCTTGAGCCCAGCAGTTTGAGACCAGCCTGCACAACATGGTGAAAACCTGTATCTACAAAAAATACAAAAGTTACCCAGATGTGGTGGCACACACCTGTAATCCCAGTTACTTAGAAGGCTGAGGTGGGAGGATCACCTTAACCCCAAGGGGGTTGAGGCTACAGGGAGCTGTGATTGCACCACTGCACTCCAGCCTACGTGACAGAGGGAGACCCTGCCTCAAAAAAAAAAAAAAAAAAAAAAAAGTTTATATAGAATCACAAAACATCCTGAATATCCAAAGCAATCTTGAGAAAGCACAAAGCTGAAGGCATCATGCCTCCTGATTTCAAAGTAAATTTCAAAGCTATAGTAAATTGAAATGGTATAACACTGGTATAAAAACAGGCACATAGATAAATGGAACAAAACAGAGAGCCCAGAAACAAATGCACTTATATACGGTCAACTAATATTTGACAAAAGTGCCAAGAATACACAATGAAGAAAGGATAGTCTCCTCATAAAGGCTGTTGGCAAAACTGAATATCCACACACAAAAGAGTGAAATTGGACCCTTATCTTACATCATTCACAAAAATTAACTTGAAATGGATTAAACACTTAAGTGTAAGACCTGAAACATAAAACTCCTACAAGAAAAAATAGGGGAAAACTCCTTGACATAGGTTTTTTCAATGACTTTTTGGATGACACCCTAAACACAAGCAACAAAACCAAAAATGAGTAAGTGGGTCAACATCAAACTAAAAACCCGTACAGCAAAGGAAACAATCAAGAAAATGAAAAGGCGGTCTATAGAATTCAGGAAAATAATTGCAAACCTGGAAAGGGGTTAATATCCAAAATATACATGGAACTCGTACAACTCAATAGCAAAAAACAAACAACAAAAAGAAACGAATGACTTAAAAACGGGCACAAGGATCTGAACAGTCATTTCTCCAAAGAAAACAATACAAATGGCCAACAGGTACGTAAATAGGTGCTGAAATAATCAGGGAAGTGCAAATCAAAACCACAAGGAGATATCACCTCACTTCTGTTAGGCTGGCTATTATCAAAGAGACAAAATGACAAATGTTCGTCAAGCTTTGGAGAAAAGGGGAACCTTTGCACAATGTTGGTGGGAATGTAAATTGATGCAGTTATTATGAAAAGAAATATGGGTATTTCTCAAAAAAATAAAAATAGAAGTACCACTGGGCATGGTGGCTCATGCCTGTAACCCCAGCACTTTGAGAGACCAAGGCAGGTGGATCACCTGAGGTCAGGAGTTCGAGACCAGACTGAACAACATGGTGAAACCCCGTCTCTACTAAAAAGACAAATATTATCTGAATGTGGTGGTGGGCACCTGTCATCCCAGCTACTTGGGAGGCTGAGGCAGAAGAATCACTTGAACCTGGGAGGCGGAGGTTGCAGTGAGCCAAGATCTTGCCACGGCACTCCAGCCTGGGTGACAGAGTACAACTCTGTCTCAAAAAAAAAAAAAAGTGGTGCCATATGATCCACCAATCCTACTGGGTATATATCAAAAACAATTGAAATCAGTGTATCAAAGAGGTATCTGCATGCTCTTGTTCACTGTACCGTATTCACAATAGTCAAGACATGGAAACTACTTAAGTGTCCATCGACAGATGAATGTATAAATAAATACATATAGGAATATTATTCAGTCATATGAATAAGGAAATCCCCGCCATTTGTGACATGAACGAACCTGAAAGACATTATGCTAAGTTGCTAAATGAAATAAGCCAGACATAGGAAGACAAATACTATATGATCTCATTTATATATGGAATCTAAAAAAATTGAACTCATAGAAATAGATTAGAATTGTTGTCGCCAGAGGCTGGGGCCAGTGGGGAAGAGGGAAATGTAGATGAAAAGGTCTAAAGTTCCAATTACCTGATGAACAAATTCTGGGGACTGAATATTAGGGTGAGTGGTGATGGATATGTTAATTAATTTAATTGTGATCATCATTATACAACATAGAGATATATCAAAACATCAGGCTGTATACCTTGAATGTATACAATCTTTATTTGTCAATTAAATTTAAAAAAAATTTTTTTTTTTGAGACAGAGTCTTGCTCTGTCGTCAGGCTGGAGCACAGTGGCGCAATCTCGGCTCACTGCAACCTCCGCCTCCTAGGTTCAAGCGATTCTTCCACCTCAGCCTCCCAAGTAGCTGGGACTATAGGCGCGTGCCAAATGCCCGGCTAATTTTTGTATTTTTAGTAGAGACGGGGTTTCATCATGTTGGCCAGGATGGTCTCGATCTCTTGACCTCGTGATCCACCCACCTTGGCCTTCCAAAGTGCTGGGATTACAGGCGAAAATTCTTTTAAAGAAGCTTTTCTAGGCCGGACACAGTGGCTCACTCTTGTACTCCCAGCACTTTGGGAGCTTGAGACCAGGAGTCCAAGACCAGTCCTAGCAACACAGCGAGACCTCATCTCTACCAAAAAAAAGAGGAAAAAGAGGTTTCTCTGGTCAAGAGGAAATACAAAAACCAGCAAGAACCAGTCAGCCAGTTTCCAGCTGTATCAGCATCTGAGAAACTTGGAATTGTTATTTTTATTTATTTTTCAGTTTACTGAAGTTACTGAAATGCTCAAAGTGAAGTTCCACGAGGGTATGAAAAGGGCTGGTAGTCTCCCAGGACACTAACTTGTTAACATGGTTAACAGAATGTACATGACATGCACAGAGGTCATGATACAGATGTGTCATTAGTTCTAAACATAGTTCTCTAAATGTTACGGCAGTGATCACTACTTCATCTGCTCATATTTGAGGCCAGAGAAATCAGGAAACATAGATACATGATAGATAGATAGATAGATAAACAGAGACACAAAGTAGTGATACAGGCTAGGCATGGTGGCTGACACCTTTAATCTCAGTATTTTGGGAGGTCAAGGCAGGCAGATCACTTGAGGCTAAGAGTTTGAGACCAGCCTGGCCAACATGACAAACCCCATCTCTATTAAAAATATTAACACACAAAAAAATTTAGCCTGGCATGGTGGCACACGCCAGTGATCCCAGCTACTCAGGTAGCTGAGACACAAGAATTGCTTGAATCCAGGAGGCTGAGGTTGCAGTGAGCTGAGATCGTGTCACTCCACTCCAGCCTGGGCAACAGAGCAAGACTGTCTCAAAAACAAAATAAAACAAAAAACAAAGTAGAGATCCAGGGTTGGAATCAGAGCTGTGCTGAAATCCCTCCTCTTCCATTTACTGGCTATGTGGGCATGTTGGTGCACCTATGTAAAAAATAGAAGAGATGGCCGGCACTGTGGCTCACACCTGTAATCCCAGCACTTTGGGAGGCCGAGGCAGGTGGATCATGAGGTCAGGAGTTTAAGACCAGCCTGGCCAACATAGTGAAACCTCATCTCTACTAAAAATACAAAAAGTTAGCCGGGTGTGGTGGCGGGCGCCTGTAATCCCAGTTACTCAGAAGGCTGAGGCAGGAGAATCACTTGAACCCGGGAAGCAGGGGTTGCAGTGAGCCAAGATCGAGCCATTGCACTTCAGCTCGGGCAAGAGAGCGAGATTCTGTCTAAAAAAATTAAAAATAAAAAATAAAAATAAATAAGAGATAATAATTGTAAAGTAGATAACATAGTAACTGGCACACAAAGTCCTAAATATAGTTCTCTTCCCTATATGCGTCCTAGGTTTCAGATGTACCTAATTTTTCAAACCACCCAAGCGTCAACATTCCTATTAGGAAAAGGCTCATGTTTCTTGTTGCTGTAAATATTTGGTCATTCACTTATTCATTTACTCGGCAAACGTTTACTGACCAACCCCTATGTGCCAGGCATTGTACTGGGTACAGGGGACACAGGGACAAAGGAAACACGATTCCTGCCCTCTAAGGGCTGGCCTGGAATTTGACCTCTGTTTTTCTTCTTATTCCAGTCATCTTAAACTCTGCACTTTGTTCTGTGTTAAAGAATAACTATATCACACACTGAGGGCTTGAGTGAGATGGAGTGATCCAGAGTCATGAGAATAGTCCTTGGGTATCAGAAGGGTATACTGGGAGAGAACCTCTGTAGTCTACCTTGCTACAAAGGTGTCAGATTTCAGGTTGAAATAAAAGGGAGCTTTCTAAATAGAGCTTCTTCAAAATGGAAAAACATTGCTCTGTGTGTAGAGAGCTCTCTATCACTTTAAGGAAGAGTTCAAGCAGAGATTGAATGGTGAGCTCTTTGAATTCCTACACGGGGTGGGAGGTTGACCAGTAAGTTGCCCTCTGCCCTAAAAAGTCTGTGATTCTTTTATCAAGCCCCTATGTGTGCATAATGCCAGACCAGGATTCTTTGTCTTGGGCTTCTGTCCCCAAAGGTGGCCCATGAATGGAACTAGTAGCTACCCCATGTAATATGATAATACGAGGAGAGGATGCAAACACACCACATTTTCAAAATGATCTTCTCACCAATCGTCCCAGTGCCATAATTTCCCGTTTCTCATTCTTCGGCTTTAAGACATGAGGACCCTTTTAAAAATGTAATTGGTTCAAAGAAATGTTTAAAACCCAGTAAGGACTTTTTTTTTTGTTTGGAGACAGGGTCTCTCACTCTACCACTCAGGCTGGAGTGCAGTGGTGCAACCACAGCTCACTAGAGCGTAGATCTCCTGGGCTCAAGTAACCCTCCCACCTCAACCTCCAGCGTAGCTGGGATGATGGGATGACAGGTGCATGCCACCATGGCTGGCGAAATTTTCTTATTTTTTAATAGAGACAAGGTCTCACTGTGTGGCCAGTCTGGTCTTGAACTTCTGGCCTCAAGTGATCCTCCCACCTTGGCCTCCCAAAGTGCTGGGATTACAGCACTTTATGAGCCACCTTGCTCAGACAGCTGAGGACATTTCAAATACACACAAATGGCCCGAGAGGCTCCTGTTGTCCAAAGGTAGGATAACTCAGCAGGAAAAATTGTCATGATTATAATGGAGTATATCATGTTAAAAAGAATCCACTAGTCTATAGAGACACTAAGAAAGAAGAGGAGGAGGCTGAGCGCAGTGGCTAACACCTGTAATTGTGCTCCAGTCTGAGCAACAGAGCAAGACTCCGTCTCAAAAAAAAGAAGGGGAGAGATGCCCAGAGAAAGAGCTTTTCTTTACAGAGGAATGCCAGCCAGTAAATTCTGGAGGAATGACAGAATTGAAAATTATTTTGAAGCTATCTATGAAATAACTAACATAGGTGAAGCTCATCAGTGGATGCTAAGATCTGTGTGTGCACAGCTGTTAGATGACAGGTTAGTCACATAGTCTCACAGATGGCTTATCAATGACAAGGGAAAGAGGCCGTTGCTAATGAGAGACCTGTCAGACATCATTCCAGTGATCAAACAGCTTTCCGAGCAATGGGGCAAACCCACAATATTTGTCTTCTGGAGTGATGCAATATTAAAATATCACCTTTGCGGTATTTTTACCTTTATTCTGAACAAATCGGACTGCGGGGCATCTCCAAGACAACTGACCTGAACTCTATAAAATGTTAACATCATGAAAGCTATAAAACAAAAAAAATGGAAAAATTTTACTAAACTGAAGGAGATTAATAATGATAACCAAATGCAGTGGGCATTTTTTATTAGATTATGCATTAAAATTGAAAAGCAGTTAGAAAAGTAATTTTGTGAAAAATTAGAGAAATTTGAATATATACTATATATCAGAAAATATTTGCATCTCAATGTTACATTTCCTGGGTAGATAATGCGGTCATGCAGGAGAATGGCTTGTTCTTAGGTGAAGTATCAAGATGTCTGCCACATCTTGCAGCAAACATACAAAGATGGTTCAGTAAAATTTAAAATAAAAAAATTTTTTTTTTTTTTTGGAGATGGAGTCTCACTCTGTTGACCAGGCTGGAGTGCAGTGGCACAATCTCGGCTAACTGCAATCTCCACCTCCCAGGTTCAAGCAATTCTCCTGCCTCAGTCTCCTGAGTAGCTGGCATTACAGGCACATGCCACCATGCTCAGCTAACTTTCTTCTTATATTTTTAGTATAGACAGGGTTTCACCACGTTGGCTGGTCTCGAACTCCTGACCTTGTGATCCACCTGCCTCAGCCTGCCAAAGTGCTAGGATTACAGGCGTGAGCGACTGCACCCTGCCAAAGGAAAAATGTTTAAGCCAAGAGTGGTGGCCAAAGCCTGTAACCTCAGCTTCTCAGGAGGCTGAAGCAGGAAGGTTGCTTGAGGCTAGGAGTTGGAGACCAGCCAGGCAACATAGTAAGATCACCATCTCAAAGAAGAAAAGAAAAGAAAAAGAAGAGAGAGGAGATCAGAAGGAGGGGGAGAGGAGAAAAGGAGAGGAGAGAGAAAGGGAGGGGGAGGGGAGGGGGAGGGATGGGGGGAAGGGAGGGAAGTGGAGGGAGGGCGAGGGAAAGGGAGGGGGAAGGAAGAGGAGGAGAGAGGAGAGGAGAAAGGGAAGGAAGGAGAAAGAAGGAAGGAAGGAAGGAAGGGAGGGAGGGGAGGAAGGAAGGAGAGGAAAAAAATTTTTTTAGTTTAAAGAAGGTTTTTATTTTTTGAGACAGGATCTCACTCTCAGGCTCAAGTGCAGTGGCATGATCACGGCTTACTGCAGATTCAACCTCCTGGGATCAAGTGATCCTCCCATCTCAGCCTCCTGAGTAGTTGGACTACAGGCATGTGCCACAATACCTGGCTCACTCTGGGACTCAAGAAATTCTCCCACCTCCCAAAGTGCTGGGATTACAGGAGTGAGCCACTGCACCGAGCCTAAAAATATTTTGCTAAATAAGTACTTGTGTGTGGAGGGGGCGGAGAGAGAGAAAGAAAGCAAATGTGGGAAATCATTAACAATGGTGAATGTAGGAAAAGGTATATAGATGTCAATTGTACTTGACTTTTAATTTTTCTTTAACATTTTTAAAAATACAAAGTTTATGGAGAAAAAAATGAGCAGCTATAACTTTGAAACCATTATGACTTCTCAACTTTTCAGCATGGATTTTACTAGATTATCTTGTCACCTAGCCAGGCCTTAGAAAAGAAACACAAATGGGATGGGAAAGGACAGTGAAAAAGGCCTGGAAAAATGACTGGTGTGGCTACCTGGAGCCACCCAACAGGGAACCCAGGGAAACTGGGCATCCAAAGAATGAAAGAGCTAAACCAGAAGTTTAGGTGGAAATCAAGTGATGGGCTCCAAGCTCATATCCTGCCCTATTTGCTTTCTAGTCTCCAGCCAGCCCTGACCTCCCCTTTCAGTGTGTGGGGGCATTTGTCACATCCTGTGCCCTACACTGGCAGCCACTGACCTTTGATTTGAGCACAGAGGTTAAATGTCTGCGCTTCGGAATCAGCAGCCCTTGAGTGAATCTCAGTCCTGCAGAGTGAACCTGGACAAGCCTTTTATACCTGTTGAGCCTGAGGTTTCTTATATGTAAATCCTTGATAGAATAGCCATGGGTTGTGTGAGGCTTTCATGAGATGATTAATATAAAGCAGGCAGCACCAGGCCTGGTGCATGGGACCTACTCAGCACATGTACAACAATATATATACATAATCTCAGTGAATGTCACTACTATTCATCCATGCACTCAGCAGAAATCACTGCATGAATAAAGGCCTGGTGATTACTGTAGAGCAGTCTGATTTAGGATCCACATCCCTGCGTGATGCCACTTTGCCTCACCTACCTCCACATCTAGTTGGTCTGCATGTTCTGTCCACTCTACTTCCAAATGTGTATCCTAAATCAGACTACTTGACATTAATCACCAAGGCCGCCAGACCGTCTCTTATCTAGCCTCCTGCGGCAGCCACCTGGCTGCTCCTCTTGCTTCTACTCTTGCCCCTGTCTTAGTCTGTTTGTACTGCCGCAACAGAATACTTGACACTGCGTAACCTAAAGAAACAGAAGTCTTATCTGGCTCATGGTTCTGGAGGTTGGTAACTGCAAGATCAAGGGCCAGCAGCTGGCAAGGGCCTTCTTGCTGCAACATCCCATGGCAGAAGGTAGAAGGGCAAGAGAGCATGTTTGAGAGAGAGAGGGAAAGGGGCTGAACTTATCCTTTTATCAAGAACCTACTCCCATGATAATTGTATTAATCCATTCAGGAGGACAGTGCCTTCATGACCTAATCACCTATTTTTTTTTTTTTTTGACATGGAGTCTCACTCTGTCACCCACACTGGAGTGCACTGGTGTGATCTGGGCACACTACAAACTCCACCTCCTGGGTTCAAGTGATTCTCCTGCCTCAGCCTCCCAAGTAGCTGGGATTACAGCTGCCCAACACCACACCCAGCTAATTTTTGTATTTTAGTAGAGACAGAGTTTCACCATGTTGGCCAGGCTGGTCTCAAACTCCTGACAAGAGATCCACCCACCTCAGCATCCCAAAGTGCTGGGATTGCAGGCATGACCCACTGTACCTGGCCCCTAACCACCTCTTAAAGGTCCCCACTCTCAACAGTGTTTGTTACATTGGGGGATTAAATTTCCAACACATGGAGAGGCTCTCTGAGCCTACTCTAGCTTGGGAAGCTGCCTGATATAAATAAATAAATAAATAGGCCGGCACGGTTGCTCATGCCTGTAATCCTAGCACTTTGGGAGGCTCGGTGGATCACTTGAGGTCAGGAGTTCATGACCAGCCTGACCAACATGGTGACACTCATCTCTATTAAAAATACAAAAATTAGCCAGGTGTGGTGGCATGCACCTGTAATCCCAGTTATTCGGGAGGCTGAGACAGGAGAATCACTTGAACCCGGGAGGAAGAGGTTGCAATAAGCCGAGATTACACCATTGCACACCAGCCTAGGTGACAAAGTGAGACTCCATCTCAAAAAAAGTAATAATACATACCTACATAAATAAATTAGTTTCCAACACATGAATTTTGGGAGGCACATTTAAACCATAGCACCTCCCTTACTCCAGCAGACATTGTCAGATTAATGGGGAACATCACCCTC
Source organism: Ateles fusciceps (assembly GCA_036589455.1). Classification (NCBI taxonomy): domain Eukaryota; kingdom Metazoa; phylum Chordata; class Mammalia; order Primates; family Atelidae; genus Ateles; species Ateles fusciceps. The sequence continues at coordinate 8,296,714 of JAZHEH010002496.1, forward strand.
CTGTCTAAGCCCTCCCATGGCTTCCCATCCCCCCTTGAGCACCTGTCATCATGACTTGGCTCCCAGCCAGCTCTCCAACCTCATCTCCTAACCTTCTCCATTGTTCTCTGCCGTCTAGCACGCTAGCTGCCTTTCTGTTCCTCAAACACCTCCATGCTCATTCTTCCCACACAGGCTTTGCATCTGTTGTTTCCTCTGCCTGAAATGCTGTCCCCCTGTGTCTTCACAGATATCCTCCTCCTCCCCGTCCTCATCTTTTAGATCACAGTTCAGATGTCATTTCCTCTGCGAGGTCTTCTCTGGCCATCCTTTCTGATGTTGTGTAACACTTCCGATCCCACCAGTCACTTTTATTATCTTTAAAGCACTTGCTATTACCTAAAATTATCTTATTTGCTTATTTATCCCTTGTATTTCTCCTTTGCAAGCTCTAGGGAGCCTTGTGTCTTGTTCAGCATTATTGCTTCAGCACCAGAACCTAGAACAGTGCCTGTCAGATAACAGGCATGCAATATACATTTGTGAAATAGATTAACAAATTATGTAAGTTCTCTTCATTATAAAGTCATGTACATGTGCCCAACATCCAGCATATTATCCTGCAGGTCAGGGCGTGTCCCTGTACATCCTCACGCCACCATCAATGCCACTGTCCAAGAAGACATCCTGCTCTCAGTTGAGTACTCCTGTCATGGGGTGCCCACCATCGAATGGACGTATTCATCCAATTGGGGAACGCAGAAGATCGTGGAGTGGAAACCAGGGACTCAGGCCAACATCTCCCAAAGCCACAAGGACAGAGTCTGCACCTTCGACAACGGCTCCATCCAGCTCTTTAGTGTGGGAGTGAGGGATTCCGGCTACTATGTCATCACCGTGACGGAGCGCTTGGGGAGCAGCCAGTTAGGCACCATCGTGCTGCACGTCTCTGGTAAGACATCCCCAGGACCCAGGTACCCCTCTGAACTGTGAGTGTATGGGAGGCCGATTTCACGATATTAAAAGAGACGTTGTCTTCCCCTTCCCCTCACCCCCACTCCATAGAGATCCTCTATGAAGACCTGCACTTTGTCGCTGTCTTCCTTGCTTTTCTCGTTGCTGTGGCCACAGTATTAATCAGCCTCATGTGGGTTTGTAATAAGTGTGCATATAAATTTCAGAGGAAGAGAAGACACAAACTCAAAGGTAACTCCCTGAGTCTTGTGATAATCCATGCGTGGTTTTGAGGCCAGAGGTGGCATGTTTTATCTTGTTCTCACCAAGAAAGCACTATGTGGCTTGATTTCCAACTCACTGATTCCTTTGCTTTACAGAAAGCACAACTGAGGAGACTGAGCTGCAAGATGTTGAGTGTTAGCCAAGGCTGGACCCAACTGCATTCCTACCTCAAAAGGAAACCATTCTCCAACAAAAAGAGCAAGCACAGCTCTATACCCATTGTGTGTGGTCCTGTTGCAGCCCGCTCCTGACAGGACAGCAGGAAGTTAACATTGACTGCATGGAGTTGAGGACTGTGGATGTGACAAAGCCAGTTTTAGGACTTGCACTAAGGTCAAGGAGAAGAGTGAGGCTTTGAACCAGGGGCTTTGCTTGACTGCAGCATCAGGGCGATGCTTACCCATAACCAATGGCAGAGTACAGGTATTGGCTACTTCACACCTCACTCTGGCAGACAGGATAGCCTGTTGTCAGAGTCCCTGTATCAGAGGCCAGAGCATCTCCAGATGGATGTGCAGCCAGCATTAGAACATGCTCTCTGTGCTCCTGTCTGCTCTGCAACTGCTGTGCCCACCAGGCCCCCACCTGGTATCCCACAGGCACTACTGTGGGAGGCTATTGTGAGAAAAATCTGAGGCTTTTAGACCATCTGCTGCCTCAGAGTAGAGGTGGAAAGAGACGGGGTGGGGATTGGTGCTGTTGTGCTGCAGTGAGATGCTTGGAGGTGAGGCCCTGTGGCTGGGAGCTTTACGGGAGAGGAGCTCAACACTCTCCTGAGAGGCCAGCTTTGGAATACAAGGAATAGAGAGAAAATTCTTTCTCTTCCTCCCTCATTCCAATGTTAATTGGATTTTCCCTCCTATGGCTCAAACTTAGGCCATTGTGAGTAAAACAACAGCTCATCTCTGCTATGGGCAGCAACTGGCCTCCTGACGAGCTAGATGCTACCTGTGTGAAAGCTGAGCTTGCACAGTGGGTGATGCAGCTGGAAAATGAGTCATTTTGGGTTTTGGATCTGTCCCCCCTCAGTCACTAACACTTCACATCCCAAGTCAGGTCCTTGCCCTCTCCTACCCGGGCTGAGGAATGCTTGGCCCCTACCTACCTCACAGGTATTAAAAGAAGCCCACAGTATGCACAGAGTTCTCTGAGCAACTTATGAAAAGCATGAGGATTCTTCAAGGATCTGGAAAGCCATACTGGAAAATGCTATTCTATCTGAGTATTAGAAGTTGATAAAGTCCCCTGAGCTCTTGGGGCTCCTAGTGAGACTGGGGACTGGAGACCACCACTAGCCTTGGCCATTATTCTCAGATTGTTGGTCACCATGTTCACCTGGTAAGTTTCTCCATCCCAACTTCCATTTGACAAGCTCTAAGAGCAGGCACGCATTTATTTTCCATTATCTTATCTCTCCAATATTTACAGCTACAGAACAAGGGTACCACCTGATGATGATGTGTTCCCAGTCCTCAGCTGTAGAATCCACCCATGCAAAGATGAAGAAGTGCTAGAACATTCCTTTCTCTTCTCCCTCCTTTCAGGTTTCCAATGTCCATATCTTCTCTATTTCCTGTGTGGCAGAGAAGGAGTTGCTTGGATAAGTTATAGCCCTTTCCCTCAATATTGAATCCAGAGTTAGGGGAAGGGATCTCTTGAAATATTCAGGCAGAAATTGTCAGTATCTAAAGAAGGGCCCCCAAGGCACTGCTTAATTCAAAAGGCGAGAGCAGTTGGTCTACACAACTGATGTGTAGCTCTAGCACCTGAAGGGTAGAAGATACCCTCAAGGCCTCTCCTGTAGCCACACGCATAAACTCAAACACTGTGCCCTTTCCCCCACACAGCAGCTGGAGGAACCAGGTCCTGGGCCAGGACATTTTCCAGTGCCGTGAAGAAATGAGGTGAGGAGTACCCAAGGGCCTCAAGGATAATCTGCTGATCTCCTTCTCATCTTTCACACAGAAGGCCGCCAGCAGGAAAGCAGCTGGAGTTGGGTAGTTGCTGGGGCCAGCACGTCCTCTCCCACACTCCCTGCCTTTCAGAACTCTACCTTCCGCTTGTCCAAAGTCAGGGCTGGCAATCTTCATAATCAAAGGAAAAGAATATCCACTGAGAGGCTTCCATGGCAGATGTCAATTAAATTCCCCCCCAGATCTCATGACAGTTTATTCACATCAGTGTGGTGTGGGAAGTTACAATTTTTTTAAAAGCCTCTTTCCTTGCTTTCCATTTCTTTGAAAAAAGGGCTTCTTTTGCATTTTTAAAGCTCTGCCATCCTGAACATTCCTGTGGAAAGTTTCAAAATCCAGAGCCTCGGGCCGGGCATGGTAGCTCACACCTGTAATCCCAGCACTTTGGGAGGCTGAGGAGGGCAGATCATGAGGTCAGGAGTTCGAGACCAGACCGACCAACACGGTGAAACCCCTGCCTCTACTAAAAATATAAAAATTAGCTGGGAGTGGGGCATGGTGGCACATGCCTGTAATCTCAACTACTCAGGAGGCTGAAGCAGGAGAATCATTTGAACCCGGAAGGCAGAGGTTATGGTGAGCCGAGACTGCGCCATTGCACTCCAGCCTGGGTGACAGAGCAAGACTGTCTCAAATAATAATAATAATCCAGAGCCTGAGGTTTTTATTTTTCAAAAAATAAAAATCATAGAGTTAGCCAGTGTAAATGTTAAGCTATATATTATGTTTCAACTGTGAAAAAAAAGTATTTTAAAGAATAAATGAAATAAAACCTGAAAATAAAGCCCTGGTCATTTGTGTGTGCACCCAATCCTGCTGAGAACTCAGAGGCTCTGGATGCTATGTCCAGTCAGGGTGAGCATAAACAAAACCCTCAATCGCAGCAGCCAGGTCTGGCACATATTTTAAGTGACAATGCAACTAAGTACACTGGTTCTAACAGTAAACATTACTTAGCAATTCAGAAAAACTACACCTTATCAGCACCACCATTCCCAATTGTTGCCATGAGACCCTTTGAAATTTATGCTTCCAGAATATTAACTGTAATTCAGTAACATTCTTCCTGCTTCTGGAATGGGCTGAAAGTAGGCTATGACAACTGTACCACTCATTCAGCGTGGATAAGACACTCTACAGAACACACATGCTTTCTCAACAGAATGTCCTTTCAAAGATTATGATTCTAGAATCCCAAAGGGTATTTATTGTACTTTCTCATTTCACGGTGTTCCAGGTAGGCAGGGAGAGCTCATGTCCTCTGAAGCCCACATAAGATGGTAAATACCTCAGAGCGCTTCGGGCTTACTCTGATTTGAAGCAATACCTCACGAAGGTGAGAAGCAAATGCAGTGAGAGAGAAGGTTATCAGGATATCTTGCCCCAGGCAAGAAGACAAAGCCAAACCCTACAACTCCAAAGAGCTGGGTGAGTGTAACAAGGATTGAGAAGAGATGGCAGAATAGAATGCTGGAGATGTAACCAGGACCAAGGAGCCGACCACGAGAGGGTGAAACCCCAGGGACGTGATTCAGATGCTGCCTCCTTGACATCACTGGAGAGGATACTGGGGGAAGTGGAAACCCTCTCACCGGCATCAGCTTTTACATATCCAGCATAGGTTTCTTCTACCCAGTTTCCATGAAGCATGAGACATATCCATAGTTTACTAAAAGCACAACAAATCCTCAAATCCTTGTGATCCCCAATTCAATTCCCACTAACGAATAGCATGAGTTGCCAGCTCTTGTGCCTCTCTGCACCCCTAAATCCACACAACCTGTCTGTCAGCTTTTCCAGTTCTTGAGGACAACATGGTTGCTGAGGTCACTATTTCCACTACCCTTTGAAATTCTATCATATATATTACCCTACAACTCGCCAGTCTTTCTTTAATGTGTCTTGGGCATTGCTTCATGTCTACCTATTCCAAAACTTCATTCTTCTTGCCTGCACAATGCAGTCCATAGTATGAATACACTATAATTTTTTTTTTTAACAGAGCTTTACTCTTGTCATTCAGGCTGGAGTGCAGTGGCGCCATCTCAGCTCACTGCAATCACTGCCATCCGGGTTCAAGCAATTCTCCTGCCTCAGCCTCCCAAGAAGCTGGGATTACAGCCACCACACCCAGCTAATTTTTGTATTTTAGTAGAGACAGGGTTTCACCATGCTGGCCAGGCTGGTCTCAAACTCCTGACCTCAGGTAATGCACCTGCCTCAACCTCCCAAAGTGTTGGAATTACAGGCATGAGCCACTGCGCTCAGATGGGTTTTTTTGAATACACAGTAATTGTTCACTGAAAAATTAACTTTTATTTCAAATGATATATACAAAAATCATCTTAGGCAAACCTTCTATTTTATCAGAATAGTTTCTTCAACCAAGATGGCTTCCTCCTGTTAAGTAATGCATTCAACTCTATCTCCTGTGAATCTCTTAGTCTTTTAGGGAATTCAGGGTCAATGTTCCATGATTTTAGTGGGTTTTACATAAAATTTATCGGAGATTGAGTATTGGTAGAAGAGAGGATATTGATGACATAAAATAAATCTAAAATTTTAGTGTTAGATTTGGTCTTACAAAGTACACATTATCAAACCAAACTGGGGTTTCCTCACCTGGCACAGCAAGGCCAAGCACTGACACTGGGATTGCAGCAAGAGAAAGTGAGGCATTCACTGTAGGACATAGAGCAAGAACTCCAATTCCCCAATGGCTTACAAGTAAGGGTTTTAAAGGTGGGGAGGCCAGGTTGTCCCTGCCTGTAATTCTCGCACCTTGGGAGGTCAAGGTGAGAGTATCCCTTGAGCTGGTTTGAGACCAGCCTGGCCAACATAGTGAGACCCTGACTCTACAAACAAATTTTAAAAATCAGACAGATGTAAGGGTGTACACCTATAGTCCTAGCTATTTGAGAGGCTGAGGCAGAAGGATTACTTGAACCCAGGAGGTTGAGGCTGCAATGAGCAGTTGATTGCACTACTGCACTCCAGCTTGGGTAACAAGACCGTGTCTCAAAAAACAAAAACAAGAAAACCCCAAAAAACCCACAAAGGTGGAGAGGTAGAAGTTACAGCCAAAGTCATAAATCAATACATGGTGGCTATACATTGGTTTGATCTCCAATATGGGACATCTTGAAGCAGGGACCAATAGGCCATAGGTGCATTCAAAAATTTTCTGATTTGCAGTTGGCTAAGGAGGAGCTTTGTCTAAAACTCTGAGTTAGAATGTTAGCTCCAGCTCATGGGCATGACCTCCTCCAGGCCCCTTAAGAAGAAATTCAGAACAAAGAACGGCAGTCCCAAGTTGTCCTGAGTCCCGGCTTATCAGTCTACATGCCAGCAAATCCACTTGGTGGGGATCTGAGTTTCTGAAAACAACTCAGGGACATATTTTAAGATGTTATCTTTAGTTTCTATAGCGGAACCAAGTATCTCAACTCTTAACTTCCTTGGCAACTGTTTTAAGCTACTATTACCTTCTTGCTTATCAAGTTGCTTGTTTACTTCTCAGGACTACCCAGAAATTCCCTCAAAGGAATTCTAGGTTTTTTCTTTGTTTTCATGCTCAGGATGCCCACAGGCCTTAACAAAAATATCTATTATGTTTGTTAATAATAACACATCTGCTCACACACATAGGTAGGTTAAATTCCTTTGATGTTACAGGCGAGTGCTTGTCCAGGTAGTTCTGTCCTAAAAATATTTTTCCCTCAGGTACCTCATGCTCTGATCGGATTTTTTTTTCCAACTAAACAAAGTGAACTTACTAAATAACTCACCTGCCCCTGTTTTTATTCATCAACAATACCTAAGGAACCCGGGTGCAGTGGCTCATACCTGTAATCCCAGCATTTAAGTGCCAATTACAATTCCTGATCGACATGAGATAATCAGGGTATCACTTTAATTTGATGGTATTCCAGCAAAGAAATCTGATGAAAAGCACTCAGTATCTTCACCATATATAACACATCACACAAATATGAATGCAGGACATTCCGAAATACTTTCTCCTAACAAACACAGCGGGTGTCTTAACCATTTCTTCTAATTGGCTTGACTCTTAGAGCACACTTACATAATGCTTTATATTTATGTACCACTTTAGAATTTAACATTCATTACCAACCTTATTGAAACCTCTCAACCACTGAGGTTAGCAGAGGAGGCATCTCTATCCTCATTTACATATAAGGAAACAGGTTCAGAGGGGGAGCCTTGCCAAGTTCATACAGCAAGCCAGTAGTAGAGCCAAGATTCAAACACAGCTCCTCACTTGTTGAGGGACTAATTGGTTTTCTTCAAACTGTCTCCCAAGTTTCCATAGCACATCCTTCAAACTCCAGGAAATTCAGGTTAAAACACTAAACTAGAAAATATAAACAAACACAAGGCACAAGAATTGCTACCACAGCAACTAAGCTACCATTTTCCTACACATTTGCTTTAGTTTCTATTTTTTTTTTTTTTTTTTGAGATGAAGTCTTGCTCTGTTGCCAGGCTGGAGTGCAATGGCATGATTTCGGCTCAGTGCAACCTCCACCTCCCAGGTTCAAGCAATTCTCCTGCCTCAGCCTCCCAAGTAGCTGGGACTACATGCATGTGCCACCACGCCCAGCTAGTTTTTTTTGTATTTTAGTTGAGACAGGGTTTCATCATGTTGGCCAGGATGGTCTCCATCTCCTGACCTTGTGATCTGCCTGCCTCGGCCTCCCAAAGTGCTGGGATTACAGGCATTAGCCACTGTGCCTGGCCTTCATTTTTCTTTAATGAAAAAATGGTGGAGAAATACAAAGAACTTTTATTACTGCACAGTCATTTTACAAATTGTTAAAGCAGAATGTCTGTTTAAAAAATTGAAAGCCTTACTTATAAGGAGACCTCACCTATATGGTATTTCTTTCAGTGGTAGCAAAAGGCTCATAAAGCTAAATCTATCTCTTACTAATGGGCACACTTTAGGCACTATTTCCAAGAAGTGCAAACAAGTTCCTTGGAAAAAATAATCCATTAATCCATTAGTTTTTTCCCTTTGAAAAAGGGGGAGAGCTAATGGAAAGGCCTTAATTGGAGAAAGCAATCCAGGGCTGCTGGGTGGAGGCTGGAGAATCCCAGATGGAAGGCTGGGCATGAGTCATGCACTAAGTGTCTCAACTGGTGAGGTCATTCAGGTGGGAGAACAGACCAAAAAGACTCAAGGATGTCCTAAAGAGATAATCTACCTCCTATGCCTTCAGCTGTCCTTTCTAAGGATGTTCTTAAATTACCTATGTAGGTTGGACCCAGACAAGCTGAAAGGAGACAACTGGAGGAAGAGGTTATCAAGAGTTTAGAGAGTAGGAGACTCAGGAGGCTGAGACAGGAGGATCACCTAAGCCTGGGAGGTGGAGGCTGCAGTGAGCCATGACTACACCACTACACTCCAGCCTGGACTACAGAGTGAGACATCACCTCAAAAAAAAAGTATTTGGGGGGAAAAAAAGTATTTGGAGATTTTTTTAACCACAAACTTTATTTGATGTCAACATCAAAGAAGGAATATTTAAAAAAAACAAATCCAAACCCTTAAGTTAGTAATACTTTCAACTGCATGAAAAAATGTATTATTTTACATCTTGCCATTCCTGCATATACAACTGTACATAAACTTCTGCATTTCAAAGCTCTTGTCATTTATAAAGTGAAAGCACTCAATGTGCTAAATACACATTTCCTAATTATTATTTTTAAAAACAATATTCCTTTAGAAGTTATTTATTCTTTGTGCTTATGGTTGATCTGCAAACATTTCAAGTCAAAGTTTCTGGAAACTTCTAGAAAAATCACAGTAGACAAGGGCTAAGTGCAGACATAAGCAGCTCCATTTTATAAACAAAGTTTCGACCTTCCATTTTATTCCAATGAACTTCTCTGAATGGCCCACGAAGGTGACTCCATTTGGTGTCTTGTAAAACATCACTTTTTGGAAGGTCTTTACACTGATTACGGGGGAAACTGAACCATAATTTTGCTGCCACTTTCAGGTCCATTACGAACTGTGGAGAAAAACAAAAACAGCAATACACTCTAGTTTACCAAACTTGAAATAACAAAGGTAAATCCCACAACTTCATTCTACTGTGAATAAAAAAACCTTGTCTACCAACTTAAACATTCTTGTTAAAAAGTGCTTTTTCAGTTTCAACATGCAAGAAAAAAAAATTTTAACTTCTATGTAAGAGGCTGATATAAATACTCATCAATTATTATTTGTATCACAAAGATGAGTTTTGACCTAGGAATGTCAAATGTCCTATTTTCAGGAAATCAACTCTTTTGTTTCCATATGCAGCACTGAAAAACATACAAAGCTTTTTTGGGGGTAGCGGTTAAAGACAAGGTCTCACTGTGTTGCCAGGGCTGGTCTCAAACTCCTGGGCTCAAGCAATCCTTCCACCTTAGCCTCCCAAAGGGCTGGGATTATAGGCATGAGCCACCACACCTAGCACTTCCACCTATTTTTTTTCAATACATTCATTTGATAATACAGGTCATTCAATGAATTGGTTAATACATTGACTGTATTAACCTAATATGTAATGTATTAGCCTAATATGTAATGAAACCTCAACCACTTAAAATCAGGACTGAAAGGGATGAAGGAAAGATTATTCTGAATTAAGAACTTCAGGTTTTAATGAGGTTTTAACTATTACTTGGGAAAAGAAAAGGGTATTTTGAAATTCCTAGCAATAAAGATCCAGCAATGACCAAGCTTGCAGATTCACAAGCTGTGATCCTGTGGGGAAATATTTCTAACTACCCACTCTTTCAAACACAGTCATAAGCTGCATAACATTTCAGTCAATGACAGATGGCATATACAGTGGTAGTCCCATAAGTTATATCATATTTCTACTGTACCTTTTCTTTCTTTTTTTTTTTGAGATAGAGTTTTGCTCTTGTTGCCCAGGCTGGAGTGCAATGGCGCTATCTTGGCTCACTGTAACCTCTGCTTCCTGAGTTCAAGCGATTCTCTTGCCTCACCCTCCCAAGTAGCTGGGATTCAGGCATGGCCCACCATGCCTGGATAATTTTGTATTTTTAGTACAGATGGGTTTTCTCCATGTTGATCAGGCTGGTCTCGTTCTCTGACCTCGTGAACCACCCACCTTAGCCTCCCAAAGTGCTGAGATTACAGGTGTAAGCCACTGTGCCCAGCCTACTGTACTTTTTCTATGTTTAGATACACAAATACCATTGTGTTACAACTACCTATAGCATTCAGTACAGCAACATGCTGTACAAGTTTGTAGCCTAAGAGCAACAGGCTATGCCATGTAGCCCAGATGTGTATGTAGTAGGCTGTACCATCTAGAGCTGTGTAAGTACACTCTATTATCATGCGATGAAATCCTCTAACACATTTCTCAGAACCTGTCCCTGTCGTTATGCAACACATGACTGTATCTTTGAAGTAGTCAGAGCAGATATTAGAAATGAAGATCATGCTAAAATCGTAAGTGCTTCAAATGTAAATTTAAGTTATGTAACACTCAGTGCAAGTGTCTATAAAGTGCCTACTCATAGTAGATGCTTAATAAAATACTTCTCCTCAACTGGGCGCATTGGCTCACGCCTATAATCCCAGCACTTTGGGAGGCCAAGGCAAGCAGATAACCTGAGGTTAGGAGTTCGAGACCAGCCTGGCCAACATGGCAAAACTCCATCTCTACTTAAAATACTAAAATTTGTCAGGTGTGATGGTAGGCGCCTCTAGTCCCAGCTACTCAGGTGGCTGAGGTGGGAGAACTGCTTGAACCTGGGAGGTGGAGGTTGCGGTGAGCAGAGATAATACCACTGCACTCCAGCCTGAGCAACAGAGTGATACTGTAACAAAAACAAATAAATAAATTAATTAAAATACTTCCCCTCTTTGCTCCATCCCTTTACTCTTTTTAGGATCAGACATTTTTCTTCCCGTGTTTGCAGCAGTACATTTTTTTAAAGTTTTTATCCATTACAGTTTGGAACTGCAGGAGTAACAATGCTGATGACACTTTTGAGACTATCTGAGGAAAATGTGCTGCCAATCTAAACATTTTTTATAATTACTAGAAAGAGAAATAATAATCTCTTGCTCTGAATAACAGCTATGATCAAACAAATATTCAGTGTAAATACAACATTAACCTATTTATTACAGAGATAAATTACTCTGACCTATGTTTAATTATTACATCTAAATGTTAAAGCCACACTGCCAATGGTCCCTTCTCATTCAAAGCAGCAGAAAGTACCTGAAATAGCATAGTCACCATTCGGGGAGGCCACCGTGATGGCAGACGCATTGCCAATGCTCTCTATGGGCCCAAGTCCCACATGATTACTGAAGCTCAGTACCTGCCAGCCCATAACCTTGGCCAGCTGCTGAACTGCATGTACCTGGTGCTGTGACATCTGTGAACGAAAAAGGACACTTGACTGACAACGAGCAGAGATATTTGCAGTGACTTGACAACATGACCATAAAGGAAACTTTTGTTGGGGTGCTCACTGACTAGTACAGCAACACTGCCTTAGGTCTGAGGAATCCTGCTGTGTTTAACAGCGAGACGGAGTAGGAACCCACCTTCCACTGAAGTTGCCTGACACTTGCTTCTCCTGCCCACTGGCAACTTAAGCACAGACACATGACATAAATTTGGCCAACTGCAGACTCCTGTCTAGATCACTGAATATGGTGCAACATTTGCCCCTTCAAATCCACTGTCTACCTTATTTTCTGCCCCGGGAGGCTGACACACTTGGTTACATTAATAGCTTCTTACGTCCTCTGGCTTAAGGCTGGATTCAGATAATGGGAGCCATCCAATGGGAGGCAGCAGGATGGCAAGGAAGAGTGAAGTCAGGGTATTTATTCTCCTGGCACCCTCCCAGGAGAATAAACCACCTGTGAGGTTGTCTAGGCTGTATCTCTTGACTGGCTGCTGGTCTTCTCAAGATGGATTACTCTATATGACTGTCCCCCCTTACGGTTCCTGTAACCTGTCCTTCCTCTTAACTTTGGCCTAGCAGTGGTGACCACTAAGCCCCTAGGGTCTGGTTACCTGGTTACTACGACTAGCAGCAGGTTACCACACTACCCCTGTTGGCCCTCCTATACCTACCCCTTTGTAAATGGATCTTTAGTAACTAGGTCCACCTAAAATTACCCTCCTGAATGTGCCAACTATTTCTTGTTAAGACTGACTGATACCATGAGGGCAATTTAGAATGCATTCCGTCACCAGTGCTGAAGGCAGTAGTGCTGGGACAGCATTAGTGCCATTCCCCTGGCCATGATTCTTGTATCTAGCCTTAATCCCTATCCATTTGCAAGCCTTGTTCTCTAGACCTTTGGTATCTACTCAGTAGTGTTCTAATAGATTTTTGTGTGCGTGCTTAAGGAGACCAAAGCCAATTTGGATGTAGTTAGCCAAGAGCTGCCATACTTAACAAATGAATTTTATTCACTTGGCACCAAAGAGGCAAATCAATATATAAGATGATTGCTTCTAGGGTGGAAAGCATCTTGCATTAGCATTTCAAAAACCTACGCTTTATCTCACAATTCAGTATTTCACTGGGTCATTAAAAAAATCCATGAAGAAATTAGGAAAAATGCTGTAGATATGAAAAGAAAGGGCTAGAAATCTGTCTGATGTCACAAAGCAAGTTTATGGTAGAGCTGGGACTAGAACCCATTACTTTAAAAAAAAAAATGGTATCTCACTGTCATCCTGGGCTGAATACAGTGGGACCAATCATAGCTCACTGTAACCTAGAACACCTGGACTCAGGCAACTCTCCTGCCTCAGCCTCCCTAATAGCTATGTCTACAGGTACATACCAACACACTCACCCAATTTTCTAGTTTTGTAGAGACAAGGGTGTTGCTATGTTGCCCAGGCTGGTTTTGAACTTCTGACCTGAAGCAATCCTCTTGCTTCAGCCTCCCAAAGTGCTGGGATCATAGGCGCAAATCACCATACCCAGCCTCAAACCCATCACTTTCTATACTGCCCCTTGGACTTATGATTAAACCACTTCATTTATTATGGATAATGGTCATTATAGGTTTTTTTCGTGTTTGTTTTGGTTTTATTTTTTTTTTTATAATTCAGTCTCCATAGAGACTGTCAAAAATTGCCAATGCCCACTATATTTCAAGTCGTCATGGCGGGGTATTGGGAAAAGTTTTCAATTAGCAATAATCGCGCCTCGGATAAACCTCACTGGCTACGATACTGCCACTGCGCAAAACCGGTCATTATAGTTTTATGTATGATCTCCCTTTCTCTGGTATTCTTCAGGTTAATAATTCTCTACTCTGGAGATGTTGTATCCCTACAGATGTTGTAAATCTTCACAAATATGACATCAGGGAAAAAACTTGCTAGTCTCAGAACTGTTCCTTCATCTTAACATAAATGACGTGAAAACTAGGACAGTTTATCAGCACTTTCAATTTACCAACAGGTTGTAAAATGTGCATTAGAAATTAAACAGAATTTAATTTCTACTGGAAAAAAATTTTCTTCTTAATTTATTACATTTTAACTACTTCTTAACCAAGTCATTATTTAAGTAGCTATGAAAGAAGGAGGCTTAAGACACAATCTGCAACTGTACCTGAGACAGAAGGAAATCCTGTAGCTCCTGCTCTTGATAAGACAGTGTAATTACTCTTCCATCTCTGTGTACAACTCGAATCTGCTCAACTCCAATATTCAATTGCAGCTGGATGGACCTTTATAGATACATACACTAAAATTCAGAGATGTTCAAATTATCCAGTATTATAAACAAGAAACCTCAACATCAAATTAAAAAATATTTCTTTGTTTTGAGACAGAGTCTCAGTCTGTTGCCCAGGCTGGAGTGCAGTGGTATGATCTCAACTCACTGAAACCTCTGCTTCCTGGGTTCAAGGGATTCTCCTGCCTCAGCTTCCCAAGTAGCTGGGATTACAGGCGCCCGCCATCACGCCCGGCTAATTTTTGTATTTTTAGTAAAGATGGGGTTTCCCCATGTTGGCCAGGCTGGTCTCAAACTCCTGACCTCAAGTGATCTACCTGCCTCAGCCTCCCAATGTGCTGAGATTACAGGTGTGAGCCGCCGGTAAAAAAAAAAAAACAAAAAAACAGTTTTAATAACCCACACAAACATCCATGAAGGAGATGCAGGAGTCTTCTTTGGTTCAACTAAGCAGACTTACTCCAGAATACAATAGACCACACTGAGTACCAGTCCACCCAGAGGATTTGGAGAGACCACAGCTTGCCAGCAGGCCATGCAACTGTCTATATAGCAGCAGAATATCTTTGTTGCAAGATGAGATCTACACTGGGTATATGTGGGACCTGCCGTAACAGGAGCCATAAGCTCTTGTAACAATTCCATAGGCATAGTTTCCACAAGCCAAGATCAGTTTTAAAAGTCACCACCATCCAGGGAAGTCCAAAGGCATTCCCATCAGTTATTTAAAATTTCTCCCAGTTCAGATGCATTTTACCAATTTGAGATCAGGTTTACTATTAATACAGATGACATCTTTCCTTATCAGGTTTCCAAGAGATAAGAGCCAATGTTAACCAAAGAGCAAATTCTCATACAAAAAGAGAAATGGTTTTGTTAACTCTTTACCTTCTCCTACTGAAATAATCAGCAAACAAGTCAGAATACATATACTCCATTAATTTGGCTTAGGTCAAATAAAAAAACTCATATAAAAGCCTGTAAATAACAAGTAGATCACTGTAATCTTCCCAAAAAACTGCCAAAAATTTAAGCAATCACAGCGCATTGCATCCTTGAAATCCTCAGCCTCCAGAGAAGCTGGGACTTCAGGTGTATGTAACAATGCCTGGCTTAAGTTTGTAATTTTGAAGAACAAAAGTTTACATTGTTTTATCAAAGAAAAACACAAAACTCAAAAGGCTTAATGACATATAAATCTAACCCATATTTTAAAATTATTTTCTTAAAACAAGGAACAGGGACTCTTATCACTCACCATTGGTGAATGCGTACTTGTGGCAACCACTTTGAAGAACAATTTGGTAGTAACAATTAAAAATGTAAATGTCCTTATCTTTTTTTGAGACAGGATCTCACTGTATCACTCAGGCTGGAGCGCAGCTGCACAATCTCAGCTCACTGCAACCTCTGTCTCCCGGGTTCAAATGATTCTTCCACTTCAGCCTCCTAAGTAGCTAGGACTATAGGCATGTACCACCATGCCCAGCTAATTTTTCTATTTTTAGTAGGGACAAGGTTTCACCATGTTGGCCAGACTGGCCTTGAACACCTGGCCTCAAGTGATCTGCCCACCTCAGCCTCCCAAAATGTTGAGATTACAGGCATGAGCCACCATGCCTGCCAAATGTCCTTCTCTTTTAACCCAACAATTATACTTGTAGGACTTTACCCTATAGATAGATATACCTGTACATGTCCAAATTATTTTGCTGGTACTCAACAAAAATGTTCAACAACAGAAGACTGATTAAGAGTTTGGGACATATAATGAAATACAATAATGCTGTAAAAAAATGAGGTAGATCTATGTGCTAACAAAATAATGTTTACTGACTAATACTACTGAGAAGTAAATTATTTATTATGTGTACTTGCCTGCATTTCTGGACCTTGTGGCCACATGATTAATTTTAACTCAGAAGAATGCAGAACAATCACATATTTTAAACCTTATTAAAATAGTCCACATAAAAAGAACCTCCTACTCTGTAAAGCATTTCCTGTATACAGTTCTTCCTAACTGATCCCATTTTCTTCTGACCATTAAGCATACCTACATTAAGTTGAACTATTAAAAAAAAATACTACTGAGCTTATAAAGCACGTAAATTACAAATGATTGCTAATAGGTACAGAGTTTCTTTTGGGGAGATGGAAATGTTCCATAATTAGATAACAATGATGGTTACACAACATAGGGAGTATACTAAAAACCACTGAACTGTGTTCACTTTAAAATGGTGAATTCTGTTAGGTGTATTACGTTTTTAAAAAGCATAGGCCAGGCGTGGTGGCTCACACCTGTAATCCAAACACTTTGGGAGGCCAAGGCGGGCGGATCACCTGAGGTCGGGAGTTTAAGACCAGCCTGACCAACATGGTGAAACCCCATCTTTAAAAAAAAAATTAATTAATTTTAAAAAATATAAAAAATAAAATAAATAAATAAATAAAAAGCATAAAAAACTGCATGAGAGGTAGGGTTACATGTTTTCTACATGCATATGTAAAAAAAAAAATTTAAAGAGAGGTAGGGTACAGGTACAGGTAGGATATGTATGCTTGTAAATACACAGACTTTCCTAGAAAGATGTGTAAGAAACTGTTTTAAATGATTCATCCAAAGGAGTTCTGAGAATTACTTTACAGCCTAAGTTGAGCCCAGCTGTGACAGTTAAGAGTGTCAACTTGATTGGATTGAAGGATACAAAGTATCGATCCTGGGCTGTCTGTGAGGGTGTTGCCAAAGGAGATTAAAATTTGAGTCAGTGGGCTGAGAAAGGCAGACCCGCCCTTATTCTGGGTGGGTACAATCTCATCAGCTGCCAGCACAGCCAGAATATGAACAGACAGAAATGTGAAAAGAGAGCCTGGCCTAGCCTTCCGGCATATATCCTTCTCCCATGCTGGATGCTTCCTGCCCTCGAACATTGGACTCCAAGTTCTTCAGTTTTGGAACTCGGACTGGCTCTCCTTGCTCCTCGGCCTGCAGATAGCCTATTGTGGGACCTTGTGATCATGTGAGTTAACACTTAATAAACTCCCGTTTACATATATGTATCTATTCCATTAGTTCTGTCCCTCTAGAGAATCCTAATACACCAGCTATAGAAGATGAGGAAAAGGGCATTCTACTACTGCCTTCTATTTCTCCTTCATTCCTGATTCTGTCAAGGCTACATTATCACTAACCTTTCTTCATGGAAGTTTAGAACGTTTACTTTGGGACCTGTAACCATAATCCTAGTTTTAGTCTTAGTTCTACTATAAATAATTCAATGATGATAACTTTCTCTTTTCTTTTCCATTGTACTCAGTCGCTCTTAACTTTTTATTATGAAAATTTTAAACACAAACAGGAGGAGGGTAAAAGGCTTATTGGCAAATAAATAAACACCAACAGAAGTATAACGAAAGCCTGTAATTCCATCACCCAGTCTTAACGGTTAAAAATGCAATCCAAACTTGTTTCATCTATGTTTGACGCCTACTTTCTCCCACCCCAACCCCAATCACCCCAATTATTTTACTATTTCTTTAGATATAGGGGAAGAAACTCTATGATTCTGCTTTACTCCATCATCTTTCTCTTAAAGTTTCAAGACTAATTTCCTTCCCATTGTGTATTCTTTCATACTCTACATCTAAACTCACACTTATCTGTTTTTCATTTTTTAACTGAATTAAAACCTCTGCATTTAAAAACAGCATTATATTGGGAATGACTGTACATAGGAAAAATCAAAAAGATAAGAGGAAAAAAATAGCATTATAAGGCTGGGTGCAGTGGTTCATGCCTGTAATCCCAGTACTTTGGGAGGCTAAGGAGGGCGGATCATGAGGTCAGGAGTTCGAGACCAGCCTGGCCAACACGGTGAAACCCCGTCTCTATTAAAAATACAGAAATTAGCCAGGTGTGGTGGCAGGCATCTGTAGTCCCAGCTACTTAGGAGGCTGAGGTTGGAGAATCGCTTGAACCCAAGAGGCAGACGCTGCAGTGGGCCAAGACTGCGCCACTGCACTCTAGCTTGGGACGACAGATAAAGACTGCATCTCAAAAAAAAAAAAAAAGGATTATAAATGTATTTTCTGCCCCCCACTCCTAAGGGTGGTTATTTTGTGTTTTACAGTATGTTTTGCTTTACTGTGGCTAGTTAAGTCTGTCTGAAATAAAGCAACTAAGAAGGGTACGGTAGTGCACACCTGTAGTCCCAGCTACACAGGAGGCTAAGGTGGGAGGACTGCTGGAGCCCAGGAGTTCGAGCATTGTGAGACACCATCTCAAAAACACAAATTGAGACAAAAAGGAAATAAAGCAACTAACACTTTAAAAATTAAAAGTAGTCACAGACCCTGATAAACGTCAGGTGTTAAATTTCACAGAAGCTCAAAAGGTAGCCTGAAAAGTCCTTTAATGGCTTACTAGCCAATTGCATTTACTTGTGATTTGTGAATGTATATCAAGTAGACTGTATCCCTATGAAGGCTGGGGACAAAAACCATCTTATCTCCTTCACAGACACACAGTTATCAACCCAGTTTTTAGGGCATATTCATGATCTGGATTAGACCCAGGATCGACACCAGGTCATGAGAGCTACAAAATTTCAGCTGTTTTAGGCATAACATGGAGAGTATAGGCTAGAATACAAATGACCTTATTCACTTCAAATATACTAGACTTACCATAGCCATTAGGTAAGAACTGAAGCAGACCTGGAGTCTCAAGAGGTAGGGCAGCTTTCTGCTCAGTGCTGGGGTTCAGTTTACCCCAGCTCAAATATGTGACATTTACCTAATAGAGACTATTTTTTAGACATTCTTACCTCTCATTCTTACAATGTTAAAAACAAACTTTTTGAATTTTCTCCTAAGAACTAGCTGCCATCAAAAAAATGGGCTGGGAGTGGTGGCTCATGCCTGTAATCCCAGCATTTTGGGAGGCCAAGACAGGAGGATTGCTTGAATCTAGAAGTTCAAGACCAGCATGGGCAACATAGACCTGTTTCTTAGGTACACGTCTATAGTCCCAGCTACTCAGGAGACTGAGGGAGAAGAATTCCTTAAACCCAGGAGTTCGAGGCTGCAGTCAGCTATGATCACCACTCTACTTCAACCTGGGTAAAAGACTGAGACTCCACTTATTAAAAAAAAACTCTACAGTTGATATAATTTACAGAAATGTTATGCCACCCTAGCAAATAAAAATCAAATGCTTAATATAATTACTCAGCAAACATCAATACATTAAAAGCAAGTTAACATATTAAATACAAAACTTTTATTTTGGCCACTTACTTGCATATTTGCTCATAGCCTTGTGATGTGATTAAAACTTTCACGCTAGATTCATAAACATCATTGATATTTGACCAATGAGCCTGTATCTGAGGATCCTCAATTCGGCTTGCTAAGCTGTCAATGGTTGCTGCAGTTCTTTCAAACACAAGAGGTTAAAAAACTTTAAGTTATCACACAAAATGATAGGAATATAAATGATTCATCAATTTTATGAAAATTTTAAAATGAGATAACTACTTTTTTTTTCTGCCTCTCAGTGACCATTCTCAGGAGATAACTACCTTTTAAAACTACCACTAAGTGTAAAGCAGATTTTAATAAAGGTAGAGGTAGTTCTAAGAACTCTTTCACACTGCTTGAATGTGTAGGTTCTCAGCTTCACACTACAATACACATTCATCACACACTCCTGATTATCACGATTCATGATGCGTTTATTTCCTTTAACTCTATTCGTTTTCTTCCACTCAGGAAAGCTTATCAGGAAAAGAGTGAGAAGGATAGTCTAGGGGACAAACCCAATATAAATCATTCATGTATGTCAGTATTTGATCCCTAGTAATAAATGACTTGTGGCACACCCACATCTAGACCCATTACTGTAATGAAATTAGAATCATATTGAAGAGAAGCATGAAAATTTTTTGCACAACGAAAACCTTATACTCCAAAAAAAAAATCATCAATGCTAATGAGAAATAAGATTCCTCAAGTGTTCATTATATAGCAAGCATTATAATATGTGCTTTCATGAATTGTATTATTTAATCTTACTAACAACTCTGTTTCTTCGGTAGGCACTATTTCCATTTTTAGAAGAGAAAAAAAGTTTAGCAATGTTCAGCAATTTGCCCCACGGTCACATAGCTATAAACTGGGATACAAAATCTGGGAGTCTAAATCCAGAGCAAAAAACCTGGGAATTAATTCCAGAGCCAGTAATCTTATATACACTAATCAATAGACAATGCTTAGAACCAAAGCATAAATACATAAAAATATATTATACATAAAAATATATTAGCATGTCAAGAGATCTTACTGTGCAAGGTATCATGCACATCAGTCTTCGTTTCTTTTTTTGGACATGGTTTCGCTCTGTCACTTGAACTGGAGTGCAGTGGTGTGATCACAGCTCACTGAAGCCTCGACATCCCACGCTCATGTGATCTTCCAGACTCAGCCTCCCAAATAGCTGGGACTACATGTGCATACACCACACTCGGCTACTTTTTAAAAATTTTTTGAAAAAAAAAAAAAAAAAAATTTTTTTTGTAGAGATGGGCCATATTGCCCAGGCTGGTCTCAAACTCCTGGACTCAAGTGATCTGCCTGGCCTCCCAGAGTGCTGAGATTACAGGCATGAGCCACCACACCAAGAGCAGCTAATTTTTAAAAGATTTCCTGGCCAGGCACAGTGGCTCATGCCTATAATCCCAGCACTTTGGGAGGCCAAGGTGGGTGGATTACTTGAGGTCAGAAGTTTGAGACCAGCCTGGCCAACATGGTGAAACCTCGTCTCTACTAAAAATACAAAAATTAGCCAGGCATGGTGGTGCACGCTTGTAATCCCAGCTACTTGGGAGGCTGAGGTGGGGATGATCACTTGAACCCGGGAGGCAGAGGTTGCAGTGAGCTATGCCACTGCACTCCAACCTGGGTGACACAGCGAGACTTCAAGTCAAAAAAAATTCTTGTAGAGACAAGGTCTCACTGTGTTGCCCAGGCTGGTCTCAAACTCCTGGGCTCAAGCAAGCCTTCCATCTCGACCTCCTAAAGTGCAGGGACTATAGGCGTGAGCCACCATGCCCAGCCAGGGTTGTTTTTTCTTCACTAAGCTTTTTGTACACCAGAAAGAAGTAATGTTTTTAAAGCTTTGCTGCTTCCAAGGCTACATTTACTACTCTGAAATTTATAATGGTTTTAAAGATAGCTATTTTCATGTTGATCATTTATTTGGGGGATTATTTAAATTTATGGTCAATGAGAAATTTGCAAGATTAACAATCTCAAATTATCAGCTTTTTAAATTGAACTGTTATTAATGGTAACAGTAACCTATCATATAATACTGTATTACTTATAAGATACTTCTACATACATTGTTTACTATTACCCTAAGACCTCACTCCTATACCTAATACTGACAGGGGAATAAATGGGGGGCCATAGACACTAAATGTCTTGCTCAAAGTTACCAGCAAGTGGTTGAGCCTTGGCTTACACACCTTTCACCCAAGTCCCCTACTCTTTTCACTGCATCATGCTGTCTTCTCTAAAGTGTCTCCCTTTTTAGTTAAAAATTCCTTTTACTAAAAGCTGAAGGACCTAAATTTGTACTCTAAGACTACAAACTATTTTTTGTTAATACTAAAAAGACTGTATTAACAAGAAAAATACCGGAAACCAAAAATAAAATATCTATTTAACGACAATGCCCATGTCTGAACTTGTGGAGTACTACCAATGCATAATTACAAATGAAGTAAAACAGGCCCTTTCACTAAGTACCGATAATAAAATAGAAAAGCACCCTTTAGCACTGACAGAGATACATTTATATGTACTCATGCCATGTTATTTTATAAACAATGTATATAAAAGAAAAAAAAAACAGTTTTGGAGTTACATAGACCTGGGCATGAATCCTGGTTCTTCAACTTTTTAGCTGTGTAACCTTGAGCAAGGTGCGTAACTTCTTTAAGCCTCAATCTTATCAGTAAAAACAAGGTTAATACTGCCTGCCCCAAAGAACAAAGATTAAATAAGTCAACATAAAGGAGAGTGTCCTCCAAACTCTAAAATGTACAAGAAACAAACAATACAGCATACAGCATACAGCAACCCTCAACAAAAAGACTTAAATCAGTTCAGAAATAAGTATCTCATGGCTGGGTTACTGAAGAAAGTATACTGTCATAAAGCGTATTTCTCCTAGTCAGTTGTCTTTGCAAAAAAGTGACAGTGTTAGAAAGAATATACTGTTAGATCAGACATGGATCTAAGTCTTCCCCAGACTTGACAGCACCCAGTCTATGACCGCAAATAAACTCTTACACTTCCTCTCCCTAAAAAAAAAAAGAAGTTAAAGCATTCCAAAAAAGTATATGAAATAATAGAAGAAAAACAGAATGCAATTTCAAAGAAAAAACAGAAAACAGTAACTTTGTTCAACCTTACCTACTCCTTAGAAAAATATGCTTTGCTTGTTTAATTATTTTTTCCAGAAGCCCTTCACTGGACTGTAATGAATTAATTTCATTTTTATCAAAAGCTTGAGGACCCGAAAGTCTCATTCTCTTGTGGCCAAAAGGTGCACTTGCTGGATGAGGCATCATGATGGAACTCAAGGTCTGTTTATGAAACTAACAAAAACAGCCATTTTAAATAACCAATACCCACATAGTAAATGCTATACAATATTTAATCAAAACATGGCTCACATCTTAGAAACACTGAAAGGAATGGATTTGAACCACATATGAAAAGAATCCTAACATGCAGAAAAATGCAAGCATCTACTAGGTGACACATAATGCAAGTCTGTAAAGAGAAGGGTCCTTTTCTCATGTCAAATGGGTAAGTGCCAACCATCCTAATAACGTTTGAGGGAGCCACAACTCACACATGAGCATGAAAACCCAATCATGCTTTTGAACCACAAAAGGATCTCAAGCTTTAATTTTTATTTTAAAAGTTTTAAAATGTATTCCCAGAGTTGGGTTGCTTGAAAAAGAAAATTAATAAAATATAAAAAATTTAAAAAATAAAAGATTTTTAAAAAAGTTTTAAAATGTAAAACAATCCTCTTCACTGAGTCTCATAAATACAACACATGCAATCAGTACACTATACCCTAGATTAGAGGTTCCCAAACCTGGCTGCCTATCTGAACCTCCTGAAGAGCTTTTTAAAAATAACTCTTGCATCATCACTATCAACTGAATCAGATTTTGGATGGGGCAGGGGAGGCTATAATATATACTTCTATGAAATTTCACAGGATATTCTTTTGAAATTACCCTGGCCTGTGAACCAGCACCCTGGAAACAGCTGTAGATAATCTGTAAGTAGAAAAGGTTCTAAAATAAAACTAGTCTGTTCACAGACTCTGGCAAGACATTTTCCATTATCTCCCCCAGTCAGAATCACCCTTCCCTCTGGACTTGAACATCATGATTCTTACACCTCTACTTTAAAACTTGCATCTCTCTACCACTAGAAGGCATGCTTGGGAACAGGGACGGTATTCTGATTATCTGTACTCCCCTAGCACACACCAAGGATCTTTCATATTAGACAGTGGCGCTGTTGCTATGTCAATAATCAAGACTCAGCAGAGGAGGGGGGCTTTGTGCATACTCACTGCCCTGCACGTGCTCACCACAATGCAAAAAAACATTTATTTCCTTACCTCTCTAATCAGTAGATGTAAATTATGCTCTAAGACATAAAGGTGGTCCTCCGGACTTTGCTTCTCAGTAGCAAATTTTTGGGATTTCTTATCATTTGAAGAATGACACAAAGAAATAGATAACTGCAAGTCTATAAAAAGGAGGACGACAGATGTAAATACCTTAAAATATGGGAAGGTTCAAACTGTCTTCATAAAGTGTAATCATAGTTCATTTTCAGAAGATATATTCTAAACTTAAAGATCAGGCCTCATGATTAACATTTGTATATCAAGATGACTATTCATGAATATAATAAACTACCACGTATTTTAATAATTCGAATTCTGTTGACATATAATATGGCTGCTGCCCTTGAGCTGTGGCTAAAGACTGGTGAAAAATGCTATATATTGTTTTTACCTTTAAAATAAGAGTTGGTATCCAGTCTTACTGAGTAGAAGACAGTCAGTCTCCGTGCTCCCATAAGAAGCAGGATGCAATTTCTCACCACTAAAGCCTATTTCATTCTAAGATGACTGCTCTTAGAATTTACGTAAAAAACAAGTGCAAAGCTAAATACAAACTCATCCCCAGATAAGTCTAACTGCTTTTGAATAATATAATTAAAATCCAATTTCTACAAATTTGAAAATATTATGAGTAAACTTTAAAAAAATTTATTTTTTTGTTTTAGTAGAAACTGGATTTCACCGTGTTGGCCACGCTAGTTCCGAACTCCCGACCTGAAGTGATACCCCCGCCTCGGCCTCCCATAGTGCTGGGATGACAAGCGTGAAAGTAAACATTTTTAAACTGGCCTCTCCTTTAGACAATAAGGCAGAATCCCTGAAAAATCTCCCTTCAAAGCAACTGTTGCTAAGTAACTATAGTTATGCTAGTGCGAATTTTCTTTTCTCTTGACCATAATAATGACTACATAAGTGCAAATTTTTGATACGTAGCTTAAAAATCCAAAGGTCACACTATTTAGGACACAGAACTGAATCCACAATATAGTTTGTGTTACATGCTTTACTGGCTCATATGCTGGATAACACACTATTTCTTTGCTCTTATTATTCTCCCAACACACCCTAACAGCTACCTTCTCTGTCCTATTCCTCAAAACACAAAGTCCTGTTCACAAAGTCAAAACAGGGCTGCGCTTACTTGGAAAAGGCTGAGAGATAATCTGGTTTTTCACCACAATGTGAGGGATCTGTGATTTAATTTGAACAGCTTCCCGAGAGAGCTGCGCAAAAATTTCTTTACACAAGAGAACATTCTGTGCTGCTTCTAATTTTGTCTGCCAATGTGGGGAACCTGAAAGACAAGAAATGTATCTATCAATTATCTAACAATATTATGCATTAATTAGCTTGAATGGCAATCTGAGTACATAGGACAAATGCTCAGAAAAACACTATATTACACTATATTATTTTCTATTCACTGTTTTTGTGAATAGAAATTTTCTATTGCCAATGCCAACTGTGTTACAAATCAACGTGGCAGGGTTTTGGGAAGGTTTTTTTGTTTTTTTTTCCCCCCAAGCTTTCATTCCTAAAGAGAGAAGTTTCAATTCCCAAAGAGGGAAATATCAATGAGCAATAATCATGCCACGGGTAAAACTCATTGGCTATGATACTGCCATTGTGTAAAGCTATATTCTTTCCAAAATATAAACATCTCACTTCTTTAACAGAGAAAACCAGTAAGTCAGTCCAATCTTCAAAAAACATTGTCAGTGGCTCACGCCTGTAATCCCAGCACTTTGGGAGGCCAAGGCTGGCAGATCACCTGAGGAAGGGAGTTTGAGACCAGTCTGACCAACATGGAGAAACTGCGTCTCTACTAAAAATACAAAATTAGCTGGGCATGGTGGCGCACGCTTATAGCCCCAGCCACTCGGGAGGCTGAGGCAGAAGAATTGCTTGAACCTGGGAGGCGGCGGTTGCAGTGAGGTGAGATCGAGCTACTGCACTCCAGCCTGGGCAACAAAAGTGAAACTCCATCTCAAAATAAAAAAAGGTTGCACAGCTATTCACTAACGGTTTATTGACAAATTTTAGAAGTATATTTTGAATTGTTCTTACTTCAAAATATCTATTATTCCTACCTATATTTATCTTCAGTTTATTTTAAAATGCCAGCTCAAATAAGACCAGAAATTAGAGGACAGAACATAACCACACCTGGTTTGGATTTGGGCAAAGGTCGTTTGAAGAGGTTAACTGTGCCAAGATCACCTATATCTGGAGACTGTTTTTGAATTGAAACCTGTATGACAACAAAAAACAAAAAAAAGTTAACAAATTAGCTTCAGGGCTGTTCGTAAGAAATTACATGAAAAATATTTTGACAAATACCTTGATATATGCAGACCCCTCTAAATCACTAGGGATTTGGACATCAAGGGGACAGTAATCTTCAGGTATCTTTTTATCCAGATCAAGATCAGTATTCTTTATTACTTCAAATGTACCATGATGAGGAAAGAGAGATCCTAATGTGGTATTAAAAATAGGAAAATTAAAAAAAAGTTAACATATTATTCTGACACACATTATCAAATATACAATAATTCACATCACATCACTGAATCATAAAGTCGGTCCCCACTGAAAAACGTATGTTTTGGGGGAAAGGGTGAGGAGTGGTGAGCAAATGAAAGAAAGAAAATGAGGGAGGGGGGAGTTATTTACCTTAAAAAAAAAAACACTTCTTAGTCTAACGACATCATTATAACTGAAATTCCACAGAAAATCTGAATTGCCATGTTGCCCAGGATGGTATCGAATTCCTGAGCTCAAGCAATCTGCCCACCTCAGCCTCCCAAAGTGCTAGGATTACAGGTGTGAGCCACTGTGCGTAGCCATGTTCAGTTTTTAAGGGTAACAGGTAAGGCCTTGATTGACGAGCCTAGTTCTACCTCATTTCTAACTAAAAAGTCAATTATGCTTCAAGGTGTGCCAGCACACAAACCCCATCTTTGAACTTTCTGTTAAGGGTATCTAAAAGGTTTGGAAATAGAAACCAGGCTATTTATTATAAGGTTCTGATAAAAATGGTTTTGGCTTATATGAACAGAAATTAAAATTTTGAAACATTAACATGTAGCTGAGAAATAACATACTACAGAAGGATGTTTAACATTACACTTACAGAGAAAGCATAGTTTTTTGTTTGTTTTTGAGATGGAGGCTCGCTCTGTCCCCCAGGCTGGAGAGCAATGGTGCAATCTGGCTTAATGCAACCTCCACCTCCTGGGTTCAAGCAATTCTCGTGCCTCAGCCTCCCAAGTAGTTGGGATTACATGTGCACATTACCACGTCTGGCTAATTTTTTGTATTTTTGGTAGAGATGCGGTTTCACCACGTTGCCTAGGCTCCTTTGAACTCCTGGCCTCAAGCAATCCACCTGCCTCAGCCTCCCAAAGTGCTGGGATTATAGGCATGAGCCACCACACTTGGTCACAAAGCATAGTTTTTAATAATTATTTATACCTGCACTTCTGTAGCTCAGATCTCCAAGAATTTTATCTCCAACTTTTCGAAGTTTCCAGTGCTGCCGTAATCGCAAAAGTTCAGAATTGAAGTCTCTTTGTAGCTTGTTTTCTTGGTTTTCAGTAACTGATTTAGTCAGTCTTTCTGCTCCCTTCAGTAGGATTTGTGCTGCTCCAGCAAGTGACTTCTTTTGGACATCAACTGCAACGTCTGAGGATTCTATTAAAAACAATCCAAACATGCAGTTCTGCATGATTTTCAAACGACTCTAAAATTACACATTTTATCAATAATAAATTGTAGAAGTGAAAGAAAAGCAAAGAGGGGAAAATACACATAAAATGGTTTTTATAAAATAACAACCTTAACCTATTTCTTTGTTCAACTCACTCAAAGCTTAACTTATGTTAAACCAAAAACACTACAATGGCCTCTAGTCAGAACTTACCATTGCACCAACTCTGTCCAGCCTGTTAGGGTCCCCTCTTTGATGTACTGCCATTCCTCTCGTTATATATTGCCACCCCCTATCCTGTACATACACGCATACAGTTTTATATATATATCACCTTTTTGGCACTCATTATACTTCTGATTAACATCTATAATCTGTTTCAATGTAAACTGCATGAAGGCAGAAACCACCATATCCACAAACTCTAGAACAAAGTCTGGCACATTGATTTAATTTGATTTAATGAATGAATGACTCCAATGAGTCTAACTGTAAAATTATCCTGAATTTTGTAGCTTACCACATTTTGTATCTTACCATAGCTATTAAAGTGCTTTTGGAAGTAAGAAGGAAATCACCCAGCATTAACTGTTTTTCTTGTGAGACGGAATCTTGTTCTGTCGCCCAGGCTAGAGTGCAGTAGAACCATCTTGGCTCACCATATCCTTGACCTCCTGGCTCAAGCAATCCTCTGGCTTCAGCCTCCTGAGAAGCTGGGACTCCAGACTGACACCACCAACCCTGGCTTTTTTTTTTTTTTTTTTTTTTGTAGAGACAGGGTCTCGCTATGTTGCCTAGGATAGTCTCAAACTCCTGGCCCCCTGCTTCAGCTCCCCAAAGTGTTGGAATTACAGGTGTCAGCTACCGCACCCTGCCATTGTTAATATTAAATGTACTTAACTGAATCCTAATTTT
This sequence comes from Ateles fusciceps, assembly GCA_036589455.1. Taxonomy (NCBI): domain Eukaryota; kingdom Metazoa; phylum Chordata; class Mammalia; order Primates; family Atelidae; genus Ateles; species Ateles fusciceps. The sequence goes on from JAZHEH010002496.1 coordinate 8,325,050, forward strand.
TTGGAAAACTGATCAGAAATCAAAATCTATGTATCATATATGCATACATAAATACCCACAACACCATCACTTGTGTATTTTACCAACCAGTTTAATAAAAGAAAGTTTTCTGGCTGTATGAGTCAAAAATCACAAGGCTTCATAAAAACATCAAAATAATCTTTTGATTGTATTAGGGGAACGTAAATCAAAGAGTTCCTGGAGAGCTTAAGAAATTCCTGGAGACTCCTTTCTGGGAAAAGCACAGAACAGTAAAAAAGGCACTGAGACCATAAGTCAGGTGCTGGAGTTCTAGTCTTGGCTCTAACTACTGGCTTGACAGCAATGTGAACATATTATAAACCTCCTTAGGCCTTACTTTCTCTCTGTAAAATGAAGAAAGCATATTTAGGGAATTCTATTAGTCCCCCAGCACAATGTTTCTAGATTCTGAAACTATTACTATGTAATTCTATTCAATTAATTTTATTTACAAATGGATTCTAACAGTCATTACTTCCTCTCCATGACAAATTTGGTCATGGTCTTGACACTTGTTTTCCTTAAGGACCCAAGCAGCCTCAGTGTTTTCAGACTGTTTATTCACCAACTCATCTGTCTGCTGCTTCTCTTTCATCGTCAAATGTTCAAAAATTGAATACACTGTTTAGGAAATATCAGCAATTTTTCCCAGCTCTCAATATTCTCCATAATTTGGCCTAACTTTTCTAATCCATCCCCTTAAAAAAAAGGAAGGAAGGATTAGATGAAAAAACAAGGAGTTAGAAAAAATAACTTGCTTGCTAAATTTAAGGTCACACAGTTAATGAAGGCAGAAGCAGGATTTGAATCCAGGTCTATCTGATTCCAAAGCCATTATATCATCACATTTTTGTGTAATATATCATAGACAAAGGACCCGGGCTGTAAGAATTTGTTAAGATTTGGTAACTTTTTTTTTTTTTTTTTGAGATGAAGTCTCACTCTGTTGCCCAAGCTGGAGAGCAATGGCGCAATCTCAGCTCACCGCAACCTCCACCTCCCGGGTGCAAGCAATTCTCCTGCCTCAGCCTCCCGTGTAGCTGGGACTACAGGCACATGCCACCATGCCCAGCTAATTTTTTTGTATCTTTTAGTAGAGACGGGGTTTCACTGTGTTGGCCAGGCTGGTCTTCATCTCCTGACCTCGTGATCCGACCGCCTCGGCCTCCCAAAGTGCTGGGATTACAGGGGTGAGCCACCACACCCAGCCAAGATTTGGCAACCTTTAAAGTATCAGATTCTTAATGAAACTTAACTCTTCCAAGGGTCAAAGATACATAATAAAAAAAATAAAGGAGATGCAGTTGTATGGCTTTTAGACCAGATAGTTTTTAAATCTTCATCTGGACTTAATTTTGCAAGAAAGAAAAATAAAACGATAGGCACAAAGCCAAAAAGCGTCCTGGAACTTAATAAGTAAAATGTTATTATTCAATTAAAGTCCACAAATACCTGTTTTGGAGGAAGTGCATCCTGAGAGACAGGATCAAGAGTCATAAATTTTTTATCCCTAACAATACTGAGAACATCATAGAGAACACACATCTCTGTCAGGGCACTTCTCAAATTGTTCCTCACTGAGTCCCAAGGCCAAAGGGAAGGTTGAAATTTTACCAATCCTAAAGAGAGAAACAAACAAAAAAAAAACCAGAAGTATTCATCACACTGAATGGAAGACAGCTCACTTAAGTTTAAAAAGTACTAAAAGGAGAAATAATGAATTTAATTTTAAATTGTTCTCTTGTTTATCCCATCCCGTCCACCCTTTCTTGAATCTGTTAGCATTTACATTAGCATTCCTACAATCACAAAAAGAATATGTTATCTATTTCCACAGGTTAAATTTATCATTACAACGTTATAGATTGAAGTATCTTTTTAAATTTATGTAAACCTCTTCAATAATCTTCTTCTTACAGTTTTTAGAACTTGAATTTACAATTGCACACAATTTCCAAAATACAGAAAAATACAAAACAAAAATGACCTGTAATGCCAGCCACTATTAGCCTATCTTCCTTTTAACCATTAAAAAAAAGTATTGTTATTAGATACATGAACAGTCACTATAAAGAGTTTACACGATAAAGAATTAGAATGTAAAAAGTGAAAGTTTTCCTTTATTCCCCACCCTTTATTCTCTCCCCTCCTGAGAGGTAACCACTATTAAGAGATGAAGTGTGCCCTTTCAAAGGATTTTCTATGCACTTACATACATCTATTTCCCATTTTCTATTACTTTGCTTTTCCCCCTGCCCTCACTTAACATGTCCTAGAGACACTTCCATGTTAGCAATTATAAATCTACTTAATTCTTTTAATACTGTATGATATTCTATAACATAGATATACGATACGTTTAACCATCTGTATTTAATGGACATGTAGATTGCTTCCAACAATGCTAGCAGTGGTAAACACCTTGAACATATACCCTATATATGTGCACCTTTTACTGCAGGTTAAATTTTTTGCTGTGGTAATAGTGAATCAAAGGAAATATACATTTAAAAGTTTCGGCCTGGCGCAGTGGCTCAGACCCATAATCTCAGCACTTTGGGAGGCCGATGCCGGGTGGATCACCTGAGATCAGGAGTTCAAGACCAGCCTGGCCAACATGGCAAAACCCCATCTCTACTAAAAATACAAAAATTAGCCGGTCATGGTGGTACACGCCTATAGTCCCAGATACTAGGGAAGCTGAGGTGGAAGAATCGCTTGAATCCAGAAGACAGGGATTGCAGTGAGCCGAGATCGCACCACTGCATTCCAGCCTGGGCGACAGAGCGAGACTCCGTCTCAAAAAACAAACAAACAAAAAGTTAAAATTAAATTTTGGCAGATACTAAACTGCCAAACTGTCTTTCAAAAACACTACCAGTTCACATTCCTAACCCTGAATATTAATAATCTTTTCAATTTCTGTCAATTTTCTACATGGAAAGAGTATTTTAATAATGTTTTAATTTCCCAGTCCCTACTAATGAGATGGAGTCTATATTTTGTTTCTTGGTATCTGAAGTCTCTCCTCTATAAGCTGTTTATAACTTTGGCCTAGTTTTCCAACCTATCATCACTTTTTTTTCAATATTGAAGAAACTTTTTGAATACGGAGGATATCAACTAAATTTGTGTTGTATGTGTAGAACTTCTCCCAGTCTGTCATTTATCTTCTTACTTTGTTTATGGCATCTTTTCCCATTATTTTTAATTTTTATGTAATTAATATATCTATCCTTTGTAAGATAGGGGTGTGTGTGTGTTAGACTCTTGTTCTGTTACCCAGGCTGGATGCAGGAGCACAATCATATAGCTCACTGGAGCCTCGATCTCACTGGCTCAATCCATCCTCCTCCCTCAGCCTCCCCAGTAGCTAGGACCACAGATGTGCACTAGCACGCCCAGCTAATTTTTTTTGATTTGTAGAGACAGGAGCTCCCTATGTTGCCCAGGCTGGTCTTGAACTCCTGGGCTCAAGCGATGCTTCCAGCTTGGCCTCCCAGTGTTGGGACTACAGGTGTGAACCACCGTGCCTGTCCTGTTATTTCCTAAACTAAGAAGATCTATCCGGGCCGGACGCGGTGGCTCACGCCTGTAATCCCAACACGCTGGGAGGCCGAGGCGGGTGGATAACCTGAGGTCAGGAGTTCAAGACCAGCCTGGCCAACTTGGTGAAACCCGGTATCTATTAAAAAAAAAAAAAAAAGATCTATCCTATTCCCAGAATAACACAACTATTCTTACATTATTTCTTCTAAAACTTTGTTTTACTTTCTTCATTTGGCATCTCAATCCTCAAAAATTACTGTGCAAATAATTTTTGTGTGATGTATAAAGCAGTATTTACCTTTTTTCGCAAATGGACTCCTAATTATCCTAACAACACTGGCCTGAGATAACATCTTTAAATTCCCATTTGTACCGGGTCTGCTGCATAACTAAACTAAGAATTGTGATTTTTTTTTTCAAAAATCCTTGACAATAATGAGAACCCACTCATTGTTTCTTCACTTCCCTCCTAACCAGCCTCCTCCTTCTCTTCCAGTTTTGCTTTCCCTGTAATTCACTTACCGCAAAGCATCTACAGTAACCTTTATCAAAATCATGTCTCCACCTATCCTGCAAAAGCTTTCAGTTGTCCTAACACAAGTCAAATGCTTATCCTGGCCTACTGGGCTCTACAGGATCTGGCCCCACCTACCTCTGGGACCTCGATACACATTTCAGTCAATACAGACCTCTTTTCGGTAGGTGCTACTATCATCATCCACGCTGCACAAGGATGCAAAGTAACTCGCCCAAGGTCATAGGACCGGCAAGGGGCAGAGTACCGATCTAGGGCTCTTAGCCACTAAGTGTGCCACATTAAAGGCGCTCTACAGAGAAGCATTCATTTAAACATTTCACCGTGTGACAGTGTCTCAAACGCTCCCACTCAAGGAAACCCGCAGGAGTATTGCGTCAAGTTGTGTCCTAACTTGTCTGGCAGTCACAAAAACATGATCCTTCCGCTTGAGGGACACTGGAAGTTCTCGCATGCACAGGATCTCCCCCCTCGCGGGACAGGCCGAGGGCCGCCACCCCGGCAGGTGCTGGGACCCAGCCCGGTGTACTCGGGCAATAGATGCAGGCCTTACCTTCCTCGTCGTCCTGGTCTGCGCTCGATCCGGCGCCCGCCCAGTCCTGTGCGTCGCCCTCGGCCCCCGCTGCCTCCTCCTCCTCGGAGCCCGAACCCTGGCTGAAGTCGATTCGCTGGGCCAGACGCGCCAGATTCTGCGACATGGACAGCGGCTGCAGGTACGTCTCAGTGCCATCCAGTCCCACCTCCTGGACCTGCTTCTCGCAGGCTGATTCGATGCTGATACGCACTGCCCGCACCCCGGACATGCTGGCGGCGTCGGCCAGCGGTGGGAGGACCCCCGCGCGAGGCAAAAAAAGAGGTACGAAGAGGCCTCCCTGGGGAGACCTGGGAATCCAAACCCCGGAGCCGCGGTGACTCAGAAGACCCTCGGGAAACCGAACGCAACGCTCAGGCTGGAAACAAAAGAGCTGGCCCAGCGACTTCCCCAGGACGCACTGCCTGCTCCCGTCTCCGCAAGTCTTACGTAGCAAAACTGGGCAGGCGCGGAAGCTCCGGGTCTCCCGAGAGCGCTTCCGGTGAATCCCGCGGCAGGAAGCGGTAAACTTCCGGGCCTATAACAGGCGTGGCCCGCCGCTGGAGTAAAGGAGCAGTTCCCGAGCGGAGAGTTGGGGGAGTTTATTCCCTGCCTTTTTTTTTCTTTCTTTCTTTCTTTCTTTTTTTTTCTTTTATATCATTGCAGCACAGTTTACAGTAGCAAAGACCTGGAACCAACCCAAATGCCCATCGATGATAGACTGGACAGGGAAAATGTGGCACATATACACCATGGAATATTATGCAGCCATCAAAAACGATGAGTTCGTGTCCTTTGTAGGGACATGGATGAACCTGGAAATCATCATTCTCAGCAAACTGACACAAGAACAGAAAATCAAACACCGCATGTTCTCACTCATAGGCGGGTGTTGAACAATGCGAACACATGGACACAGGGAGGGGAGTATCACACACTGGGGTCTGTCGGGGGAAAAAGGGGAGGGATAGTGGGGGGGTGGGGGAGTTGGGGAGGGATAGCATGGGGAGAAATGCCAGATATAGGTGATGGGGAGGAAGGCAGCAAATCACACTGCCATGTGTGTACCTATGCAACAATCTTCCATGTTCTTCACATGTACCCCCAAACCTAAAATGCAATAAAAAAAAAATACAAAAAAAAAAAAGATGGGGTTTCAACTTGATGGCCAGGCTGGTCTTGAACTCCTGACCTCAGGTGATCTGCCCTCCTCGGCCTCCCAAAGTGCTAGAATTACAGGCGTGAGCCACTGCGCCCGGCCTATTCCCTGCCTCTGCTTAAAAAGGGGAGGAGGAGGCCGCGCGCGGTGGCTCACCCCTGTAATCCCAACACTTTGTGAGGTCGAGGAGGGCGGATCACGAGGTCATGTGATCTCTTGTGAAACACCGCCTCTACTAAAAATACAAAAATTAGGTGGGTGTGGTGGCACGGGCCGGTAGTCCCTGCTACTCGGGAGGCTGAGGCAGGAGGATCGCTTGAACCCGAGGGGCGGAGGTTGCAGTGAGCCAAGTTGGCGCCACTGCACTCCAGCATGGACGACAGAGCCAGACTCCGTTTTAAAGAAAAAGAAAAAAAATGGAGGAGGAAATAAAACTGCAGAGGCGAGAGGAGTCAAGGAAAAGGAAATTAATGGATCCTTGAACCTTAGCATGAGAGTCCTGCAGAGAGAACTGAGATCTTGGGGCTTACACCTTAGAGTTGAAACAACAGCCCGGCGTGGTGGCGCGCGCCTATGGTCCCAGCTACTCGGGAGGCTGAGGTGGGAGGATCGCTTGAACCCAGGAGATGGAAGCTGCAATGAGCGGAGACCTCACCACTGCACTCCAGTGTAGGCAACAGAGCGAGACCTTGCCTCAAAACAAAAGTATTTTTAAATTAATAAATTTTTTAAAGAAACCTTATCTGAAGAGTTATAAATTAAGGGTGTGGCTTGGTGAAAACAATTGTGCCTATCACCACTTAAAATTATACTACATAATTATTTGGCTTCCTGTTAGTTATAACTCTATGACAGCCAATATCTGCAGCAGACATAATAGACTCTGGCATGTAATAAGTGCTTAATATTTATTTTATGGCTTAGTAACAGAATAAATAATGTTGATCTCATTTTTTTATTGGTGATGAGGTCTCGCTGTGTTGCCCAGGCTGAGTGCAGTGGTTATTCGCAAGTGCTATCAGCACACTACAACCTTGCACTCCCCAGCTAAAATGATGCTCCTGCCTTAGCCTCCTGAGTAGCTGGGACTATAGGGGTGTGTCCCCATGCCTGGCCTATAAATAATTAAAAGATTAAGAAGAAGTGGTATAACTTCAGTCTTTGGGTTTTTTAAGAACGTATTTCATTAGCAGTAATTCCACAGACAAAGATGGATTCTCTTATATTACAAAACTCTATGTTTAAGGATTTATATATACCGTTTATCATGAGTCTTTGCCAAGTTTTGTTCTGACCAAGATATATCTAGGTTTTGAACTACTTTTCTAAGATATTTAGGAAAATACAGTTGCCCTGGTGTCAGTCCCTACTGAAGAAGAAAGTGGATGGCTGTGTGTGGAGAGGGGTGAATTTTCATGAGAGGAACCTATTTCTGGCAAGCTACAGTCTGTTGCACAGTCATGTTCAAGAACCACTGTACTTGCTTTTCATGTGTAAATCTGTAAAGAAAAAAAGTTTAACTTTATTTTAAAATTTGATTAATAGCCAGGCGCAGTGGCAGTATAAGAGCAGTGCAGACAAAAACAAGGTGAAACAACAAATGATTATGATTCCTAGAATAAGCAACAGCTTTTGCCACCAAGTCCTCAAGATCCAAACTAGCTGCTTAGCCAATCATTTAAACAGGTGTTGGATCTAAAAGGTTTCATATTATCCATTAACATAGTGATGTTATCTGATTCAGCTGGCTTACAGACATAAAATACAGTTTTTATGATGGTGTGGGTTCCTCCCTGGGCTTTGGTGAGTATGTCAAAAGCCATACGGTTTTGCAATATAGCCTTTTCCTTAACTTTATTGTTTAATAATGGAATACCCATGTAGTTATCTTTTGGGTATAATTGATTAGGACCTCTACATGCCAAATAACATCCTCAACACCCAGCTGTTGTATGAAGATGGAAGGTAAATTATTGTACCAATGGAACACAGAATGAACCCAGTGAGTTCATAAATAAGGAAAATTTGCAGGTTTTGGCAAATATGAACACTCGACTGTATGCTTAAGCATAACCTGAAGAACATCATCCTAACTATCCTGAAAGTAACCATGGCCATAGTTGGTGCCACATAGCCAACATGTTCCATTTGGAGCTAATCAATAATACATTCAATGGCATGCCAATTAGTATTTTGTGATATAATGGTGTGGATACACAGTTCTTTGGGTGTCCATCCCATATCTCCAGTGCTTTGTGACCAAATATCCTTGGTATGATTTCTCTGTTTCCAATATAAAAGGGCCAGCTGGCTGGGCACAGCGACTCACACCTGTAATCCTAGCACTTTGGGAGAATGTGGTGGGCAGATCATCTGAGGTCAGGAGTTCAAGACCAGCCTGGCCAACATGGCGAAACCTCGTCTCTACTAAAAACACAAAACTGGTTGGGCTTGGTGGCACATGCCTGTAATCCCAGCTACTCGGAAGGCTGAGGTGGGAGAATTGCTTGAACCCAAGAAGCAGAGATTTCAGTGAGCCAAGATCGTGCCATTGCCTGGGCAACAAAGCAAGACTCTCTTTCAAAAAAAAAAAAAGGTGGGTGGGGGCAAGGTGACTGAGCTGAGAGAAGGAGAGGTAAGTCAGATAAAACCATCCCAAATTTGTGTTATACCATTCTGAAATCAGGGTGTCTTCTTTCTTAATTCGGGGCAGTGTCATTGTTTGATTACTTAGTTGGGGCAGTGCCAGGATTGAAGTCAACAAACTAGTTTGTTTTTTTTTTTTTTTTTACTAAGAAGCTGCTTCCATGCCCTTTACTCTGTAAAGTTTTTTTTTTTGTTTTTTGAGCTGGAGTCTTGCTGTGTCACCCAGGCTGGAGTGCAGTGGTGCAATCTTGGCTCACTGCAACCTCTGCCTCCAAGGTTCAAGTGATTCTTCTGCCTCAGCCTCCTGAGTAGCTAGGACTACAGGCGCACACCACTATGCCCAACTAATTTTTGTATTTTTAGTCAAGTCAGGGTCTCACCATGTTGGCCAGACTAGTCTCAAACTCCTGAGCTCAGTTGATCTGCCTGCCTTGGCCTCCAAAAGTGCTGGCATTACAGGCATGGGCTATTTGTGCCTGGCCTGTAAAGTATTATAAATAAGCTAGTGATGTACTTTATCCTTCATCATACTAGTGTCAAGCACCATGACTGTTTTTGAGAAACACAAATATATTTCTGATACTCTATGCAATAAGTTCTCTCCTTGGAGAAATATATTTCTCTCCTTGGAGAGACAATACCCACCAGGAAAGCCAGAACTACTGGGAAGGGGCATGAGACCACATATTCAACAAGTATTTTTTTAAAAAATAATCTATTAGCATAGTCCTAAGCCCATTGCAAAAAGAGGTTTGCTTTATGGGCAACAGTTAATGATAATAGTGCCAAGACATGAAAACTAAAGTTTAGTGGGAGCTTGTAAAGGAAAGTCTTCCCCATCTATTAACATTGCTAATATTAAGCATTTGTTTAGATACAGGCCTGGTTTGGAGTCTTGGGTTTTAGCCGCCTACATCAGATGTTATTTTATTCTAAACCTCTCATTGACTTATTTTGAAACAGAGATCACCTTCTGGGGAAACAGTCCCTTAGGAGATGGAGCCCTCTTCAGATGAGAAACATGGATCCAGGAGTCAATTCCAGTTTTTTTTTTTGTTTTTTTTTTTTTTTTTTGAGATGGACTCTTGCTCTGTCAAACAGGCTAGAGTGTAGTGGCACAATCTCAGCTCACTGCAACCTCCGCCTCCCTGGTTCAAGCGATTCTCCTGCCTCAGCCTCTCTAGTAGCTGGAAATACAGGCACATGCTCACCACCACACCCCACTAATTTTTGTAGTTTTAGTAGAGGTGGGATCATGCCATGTTGCCCATGGTCTCAAACTCCTGAGCTCAGGCAATCCACCCACCTCAGCCTCCCAAAGTGCTGGGATTATAGGCTTGAGCCACTGGCCAAGAGTCTATTCCTTTTCATATAATAGCAAAAGGGTTACTAAGAAGCACTTGGTAAGAGCCCTTCCACTTGGTTGGAGAGAGTCCTTTAGAGGATGTTGTTTCCAGTACGGTCTCCTGGTTGAAAATTGTGGATCTTGAATTATTCATATCCCAGGTGCCCAGTAGGAAGAATCTTTCACTAGGTAATCATTTTTATTAATTGTTTCATAAGATTAGAACAACAAAGGAGTATGTCTCCCCTTACAATTAAAGAGTTACCATTTCCTGGGACAGATTCATAGGTATGTGAGTTATTTCAAATGAGTACAGCTGATGTTCTCCAAAGGAGCTGATGTTAGGTTAAGCAAAGCCAGTAAGAGAGCCTTTGGCCATGGGATCTTAAAAACCTGTGTTAGTTTTGTCAATTGAGCATTTTATTTTTGTAAGGATGGGGTCTCACTATGTTGCCCAGGATGGTCTGGAGATCCTGGGCTTAAGCCGTCTTCCTACCTTGGCCTCCCAAAGTGCTGGGATTACAGATGTAAGCTACTGCACCCAGCCCAACTGAGTCTTAATGATTTCATGTGTATGCCCCACCACTCCAGATAATTGGGAATGATACACACAATTAAAGTGTTGGAGGATGGGCTGAATTTTACATACTGATTGAATTCTCCAATAAAATGAGTACCTCAGTCTCTGTAGAGTTCTAGAGGAACTCCCCATGTTGGAATAATTTTTTCTGGAAGAATTTTACTTACTGCTAAGGCAGTCACTCTTTGGCATGGAAATGCTTCTACTCAATAAGAAAATGCAAATCATCACCAAAACATACTTGTATCCTTGTAATGGTGTCAGCTGAACAAAATCTAATTGCTATATTTCCAAGGGGTCTTCAGGTAAAGGAAGATATCCTTGGGAACTGTGTAAAAGGGTTTCCCTGGATTACATTTTGGGCAGATAGGGCAGAAATTGTATACCTTATGAGTTATAGTCAGAAAAGGGTTCCAAAAATATTGTTTTCCCCAAGCAACCATATTATCAGGGCTCCAGTGAATTAGATCACATACATAGGTTAAAAATGACTACTGTGAGGCCGGATGCGGTGTCTCCTGCCTGTAATTCCAGCACTTTGGGAGGCTAAAGTGGATGGATCACTTGAGGCCAGGAGTTCAGGACCAGCCTAGGCAACATGGAGAAACCCCATCTTTACAAAAAATACAAAAATTAGCTGGGCATGGTGGCATGCACCTGTGGTCCCTGCTACACAGGAGGCTGAGGTGGGATGATGGCTTGAGCCCAGGAGGCAGAATTTGCAGTGAGCTGAGAAGGCACCACTTCACTCCAACCTGGGTGGCACAGCGAGAATTTACAAAAAAAAAAAAAAAAAAAAAAAAAAGATTACTGTAATTCAACAGATAGTATAGGCATGTTGTTTGGCCTATGCCATACCTCATCTTTGATAGAGTATTTTCCCCACTTTGTTTTCCAGTTTTCCTATTTGAATTTTGGATCTCTGGATTGAATTAATTTTATGTCCAGTTTAGATGCTCCTTGAAAAGTCAATATAGCTTGCTTTTCCTGTTTGGATGCATTTAGAGCAGTTCTTTTTGTTACCTTATCAGCTAGCTGACTTCCTTTGCTTTCTGGAGTATATGTTTTAGAATGACTTGTGATTTTAATAATGGCCAGTGACTTTTGGTAATAATGTGGCTGTTAGCAATTGTGAAATAAGTTGTCCATTTTTTATGAACTGACCAGAAATAGTTTAAAAATCTTCTTTGTTTCCATTAACATTCCAAAATCATGAGCTACTCCAAAAGCAAATCTGCTGTCTGCATGAATATTGTAGTTATTCCATTCACCAACTGACAGATCCTGATTAATGCTATCAATTTTGCTTGATGAACTGAGGTGGCTTCTGGAAGGTAAGCATTTTTTGTTTCTTCATTTAAAGATACTGTAGAGTAACACACTGCAACCTATGCATTCTGGGTTCAATCGATTCTTCTGCCTCAGCCTCCTGAGTAGCTGGGACTACAGGCATGCACCACCACACCTGGCTAATTTTTGTACTTTTAGTAAAGACAGGGTTTCACCATATCAGCCAGGCTGGTTTTGAACTCTGGACCTCATGATCTGCCCGCCTCGGCCTCCCAAAGTGCTGGGATTACAGGTGTGAGCCACTGCACCTGGCCGAATATACCAGATTTTCTATGGAAAATTCAGTTTTTAATATTTCATTAATTTAGTCATACAAATTGCCCTGTCAGATTGTGTTCTGTGATATGAAAGACCAAAATAGATGCTCCTTTATCAACTAAGAAGAACCCTAAAGTTAAGGAAACGAAAGTTACCTACGGGTGGAGGGTTCAGGGCTTGGCTGGCATGGCAACTTAGCAAACTCCTAAGGCTACAAGAAAAACCACTCTTGCTAAATTCGCTAAAAATATTGGGAAAATTGTCAGAACCTTACTAACCCTGATTTACAATCCAAACCACTATAGCTCTGATTGGACAAAGAACCAGCTTTACAAACATTCTTTCCTGTTAAGCAGCTGAAGACTTCAAGCCAGTTTCAGCCAGTTTATAGAGACTACATGCAAACTTTGTGTCCAACAGTTCACCTTTTGACATGAAGAGCCAAGTTCCACCTTATTTTAATGTTAAAACCTTACCCCAAAGTGAACATGGGATATGTTACATATATATTTGTCCATTGCACATGTGTTCAACTCCCCCTCATATATATATAACTTTTCTCCCAAACGTGCTGAATGTTTTACTCTATTGTGTGATACAGGCCATGTCAGGCATAAAAACCAACCTGCTCCCTTTCCTCTAGGAAGAGAGAGCACCTGTAGCATAAGCTGGAGACTGTCACTTCCAGCTTTGCAAACTGAAATTGCCAATAAAGCTCTCCTTTCTACTACTTAGCCATCCTGGTGGTTTTTTGCATAACATTTTTTTTTTCTTTAAAGAAACATGATCTGACTCTGTTGCCGAGGTTGGAGTGAGGTGGTGCCATCTTGGTTCGCTGTAGCTGCAGCCTCCATGTCTCAAGTGATCCTCCCACTTCAGCCTCCCAAGTAGCTGGGACTACAGGTATGTGCCACCATGCCCAGCAAAATTTTTTTAGTTTTTGTAGAGATAAGGTCTCACTATGTTGCCCAGACTGGGCTCAAGCGATCCTCCCACCTCAGCCTTCCATAGTGCTGGGATTACAGGCATGAGCCATTGCACCTGGCTGGATGACAGTTCTTTAGGTTTATCTGTGTTCTTATTTTGGGATTGGAAAGATGGTATGACACTGTGATGTATAATAAGATTATGTAGTATGTCTTCGTCCCAGTATTCTGACACACAGCTCCTAAAACCCTGGGAACCTCCGAAGGAGTGATAAGTGTTTTTTTTGTATGCTAATGAAATGACAATGATAAATGGGTTTCTGCATGCTAGAAGCTCCTGGATAGCTTCAGGATGGGGGCTTCTTGCCCAGGAACCAACCCTGTGATTAAAGAGTTATGACTTTCAGTCCCAACCCCAACCTCGAAAGAGAGGCTGAAGGTTGAACTAATCACCAACGGTTAATGATTTAATGAATTCTGCCCACATAAGGAAGCCTCCATAAAATCCCAAAAGAAAGGAAGAGGCAGGTAGATCACTTGAGCCCAGGAGTTCAAGACAAACCTGGGTAACACGGTGAGACCCCATCTCTACAAAAAATACAAAAATTGGCTGGGTGTCATGGTGTGCACCTGTTAGTCCCAATTAGGAGGCTAAGATAGGAGGATTGCATGAGCCTGGGAGGCAAAGGTTTCAGTGAGCAGAGATCATGCCACTGCTCACTCAAGCCTGGGTGACAGAGTGAGACCCTGTCTCAAAAACAAAAACAAAAATCCAAAAGAAAAGGGTTGGATAGCTTCCAAATTGCTGAACATGTGGAGATGCCTATAAGGTAGCACACCCAGAGATAGTGTGGAAGCTCTAGACCTCTGCTGGCCTTTCCTTATGCATCTCTTCCATCTGGCTGTTCATCTGTATACTTTATCATATCTTTTATTAATAAACTGAAAAATACAAGTATAGTGTTTCCTTGAGTTCAGTGATTTGCTCTAAGCAAATTAATCAAACCTGAAGAGGTGGGCACAGAGACCTCAATTTACAGTGGGTTAGTCAGAAATAAAGGTGACAACCTGAAGCTTGTGATTGGCATCGGAAAGCGGGAGGCAGTCTTGGAGGACTGAACCATTAAACTGAGGGATCTGATGCTATCTCCAAGCAAATAGTGTTAGAACTGAATTAAATTATAGGACCCCCAGCTGATGTCTGCTGGAGAATTGCTTGGTGTGTGGGAAAAGCCCCATGCATCTGGTCACAGAAGCATTCTGTGTTGTATTGAGTGAATGTACGAGTAAGAAGAGCACTTTGGGTAAGGTTCTATAAGAGTAAGAGTAAGAAGAGTACTACAGTGCTTCATGCCTGTAATCCTAGCACTTTGGGAGGCTGGGACGGGCAGATCACTTGAGGCCAGGAGTTGGAGACCAGCATGGCCAACATGGTGAAATCCTGTCTCTATAAAAAAAGAAAACTAAGAAAAAATTTAAAAGAAAAGGATTTTGATTTTCCCCGCATCTCTATTAGATGCTGTAAATGTACCTGGTCTCCAAGCTTCTTGAATTGTGTCTATCAGCAATATAATTTTGAACTGAAATCCCTAACATAAGAAATGAACACAAAACTAGAAACTTAAAAGGATGAAAAAAAAAAAAAGAAACTTAAAGGGATGAAATAAAATATATAAGTGGATCTTCTAATATCCATACACCCCTTGGAAGGTCATGTGCTCCTGCTGTCCATGTACCCCATTTTGGAGAACACTAATGGAAGAGTAAAGGCAGTGCTAATAGTAAGAAGAGGCCCAGGACTACTTCAGATAATCTCCACACCTGGAATCTGATCTGAAATAAGCTCTGATCTGAAATCAGATCTGAAATCGGTAATTAAGAATCTAACTTAATTTGTGTTTGACTGCTGATGGCTTTTAAGTCTTACCCCACCCCTCTTCTCCTTCTGCCCCACACTTCTGGCAAGCTAAGAAAGCCTGGGTACTGGTGAGATGTGGTGGCCCATGCCTGTAATCGAAGCACTTTGGGAGGCCAAGGCAGGAACATCACTTGAGCCGAACCTGGGCAACATAGTGTGACCCGCATCTCTTAAAAAAAATAAAGAAAGTAAAGCCTGGATATTCCCTTCTTTGATACCAGTGGGAAATTCAAACCACATGCAAGAAACATCACTCTTGCCCTAATTCCTAACCACCATAAAAACCCCAAGTCAGTCTCCTTCCCTGTTGTCAAGTCATTTTTGGATCTGCTTAAGAGCTGCCCTGCTTTCCCCAGAAAGCTTCATTATGTGAGTCACAACCCTTTTATATTCTGTTGCTGTGTGTGTGGCTTCATCAGTCTTTTTTTTTCTTGAGACAGGGTCTCACTGTGTTGCCCAGGGTACAGTGCAATGGTGCAATCATAGCTCACTGCAGCCTCCAATTTCTGGGCTCAAGTGATCCTTGTGCCTCACCTCTGGGTAGCCTTCTGCGCACAGCCATGTCCAGATAATTAATTTTTTTTTTTTTTTTTGCAGAGATGGGGCCTCTCTATGTTGCCCAGGCTGGCGTTGAACTCCTGGTCTCAAGTGATCCTCCTACCTTGGCTTCCCTAAGTACTGGGATTACAGGTGTGAGCTGCTGAACCTGGCTGTCAGTCTGGATATCTGAACCAAATTTTGGGTGTGGAATGCATCCTGTCTCATTGTGGGATGGCCACAAAAAAATAGCATCCTCCTTTACAGTCCATCTACTGCTTTATTTCTTTTCATAGCACTTAATACCACCTGACATATTATCTATTTATTGTTTGTCTTCCCCACTAGCCAAGATCCCCAGCTTTAGCAAAGTGTTTGGCATAATCATCCAAGTGGTACTTTGCTAGAATTGTCTTTTTATTTTATTTTATTTATTTTACATAAACGACTTGATGCAGCTAGCACTGTTAAAGGTACTAGTGCTACAGTCATGAACAAGGCCATTGCCTGCATAAAGTGTACATTCCAGAGAGCAGGGTATGTGTTAAATACATATTTGTTAAATGATATTAATATTATTTTTCTCTGGAGGTAAGATATCAAAAACATAATATTTCATAAATTTTTTAATTCATTTTTTTGCATCAAAATAGTGCTTAAAATAATAGGAATTCATACTCATAAGACATAGCTAACATCCAAAGTAGACAATTAAAGATATCATTTGAAAATTATTTACTTAGTACTAAAGACTTCCTAAATTTGCACATTAGCAAAATTGGCATTAGCACCGTTACAGAGTTGATCTTTGGCTCATGATTATTCAAAGAACATCCACAAAAATTTCAACCATTACAATCAGTGAGTGTAATTTTATATTTCAGCAAGTACAGTGGTTATGTTCAGCAACAGCCTCACTTACAAATTAAAGTAAGCTCACTTCAGTGTTGTATTTTGATGCTGTTTTCCCCCTTCTCTTGCAAGTAACTAGCGAAATACAAACTGCTTCTAAGTGGCAATCCAAACAAGGGAGGAATGATGGCTAACCAACTAGTTGCTAATATTTGTGTTTTTATGTTTTACTTAAGAAAAGATTTAAATAATAGAGATAGGGTCTCACCATGGTGCCCAGGTTGGTCTTGAACTCCTAGGCTCAGGAAATCTTCCCACTCGGCTTCCCAATATGCTGGGATCACAGGCTTCAGCCACCATGCCCAGCCTGATAATGTTGGTGAAAGGCAAATTGCAAACTTCTATGGTTTAACTTCAGCAGAAGGGTAAAGGGCTCCCCACCTGCCACCTTGTTCCATGAAAAGAGTATACTCTGATTACTAGAATGAATGTTTAAAATTCAACACAAAGATTCAATAATGATCAACATTTCTAAACACTAATTTTTCTTTTTCTCTTTTTCAAATGTTTTTTAATGTCATACAGGTAATAACGCTGATTTTTCTCATACTCAGAAACATCTACTTAGCAGCTGTGTGATACTAATTTTCAAAATTTAATAATGTTATACAAGTTACATACATAGTAGAAATAATTGCATGATTCCTGATGTTTATATTCAAGGTATAAACATGACTGATTTTGCTAAAAGTATAGAATAAAAAAAAAATGAAGTTGCTATGTAAAAAATTAAAGAATATTTCAATTAGATATTTTTGTTCCCAATTTCTTTCAGACAGATCTATGAAATAATATAATGTCAATATATCCTTTATATGAATTAAAAAAAAAAGGGGTTTAAGTAGTGAGATCATTTCTATTTTTTACTTTTTAAAAAAATAGAGACAGGGTCTTGCTGTGATGCCCAAGCTGGTCTCAAACTCCTAGGCTCTAGTGAGCCTCCTGCGTCAGCCTCCCAAAGTGCTGGGATTATAGGCATGAGCCATTGTGCCTGGCCTGTGGGATCATTTCTATTGGTTTTATAGATGTATCAATTAATGAGTCAATAATTAATTAACCTTAATTATTTGTTTTTCTAAATAAGTATCAGCTGATTTAATCCCGCCCAATTGAATGAGTCTCCTTTGGTTGATCAATGCGATAGAGAAACTCTGCAGGTAAGAAGTATCCAAGATATTCCACTATATCTGGAGTAGTGTCATAATGGTAGTGTCCACCTTCTCCATGATGACTAAAAAAATGAGTGTGCTCCAGTCGCAAATCAAACCCCTAGGACAACAGACAAACAACATGTTAGTACTCAAATTATTTTGATTAGAGTTTAAGGGGGAAGGAGAACTTTTCATGTTGCAGTAGTTTTTATTTTTTATATAGGTAATACATTCACATGTTCTAAATTCAAAGAGTACAAAAAGATATATTCAGTAAAATGTATCTTCTTCTCTCTTGCCCTCACCACTCACTACCCTTCCTAGCAGATAACCAATGTAAGCAGTTTCTGGTATACCCTTCCAGAAATATTTATTTTTACTCAAATGTATTATTTTGTACACACTTTTCTGCATATAACTTCTTTCACTTAACAATTTAATTTTGAGATCTTTGTATATCAAGTCATAAAAGAGCTTCCTCATTTTTTATACCTATATAAATAGTATTCCATTGTTTACATAACTTCTCCACTGAATGTAATCACTCAATCAAAAGATATGATCAGGCTGGGTACAGTAGCTCATGCCTGTATCGCACCACTGTGGGAGGCTGTTGTGGGTGGATCACTTGAGGTCAGGAGCTCAAGACCAGCCTGGCCAACATGGCGAAACCTGTCTCTACCAAAAATACAAAAATTAGCTGGGTGTGATGGTGAGCACCTGTAATCCCAGCTACTCAGGAGGCTGAGGCAGGAGAATCGCTCGAAACCAGGAGGCAGAGGTTGCAGTGAGATGAAATGGCGCCACTGCACTCCAGTCTGGGCAACAGAGCAAGACTCTGTCACAAAAAAAAAAAAAAAAAAGACCAATAATATAGTAGACATTTGCTTGGAACTGGTCTATAATTTTTTTTCCCTAGTATATAGTATTATAATATAATGAACACCAAACAAGATGATAGGAGACCTGAATCCTAGTTGTGACTCACTATTGTTTGTTTGTTTGTTTTGAGATGGTGGTTACACCGTTACCCAGGCTGGTCTCAAACTTCTGGGTTCAAGTCAGCCTCCTCAGTAGCTGGGAATATTGTGGTATGCCACCATGCACAGCTATACCCGCTATTTAATGAAATAATTTTGGATGTTATTTAAAATGCTTGTGCCTTCATTTCCTCAAAGGTACAATCTGTTCTGCCTAACTCAGGATGGTGAAGAGCTCCCTTATCTTCCAAAATAATTCTAGAGGCAATCCTAATTCTTTTTTTTTTAAGACAGGGTTTCACCATGTTGGTCAGGCTGGTCTTGAACTCCCGACCTCAGGTGATCCGCCCGCCTTGGCCTCCAAAGTGCTTGGATTACAGGCGTGAGCCACCACGCACGGCCCCCTAATTCTTAAATAACAACAACATATGGCTGGGTGAGGTGGCTCAGCTTGTAATCCCAGCACTTTGGGAGGAGGTGGGCAGGTCACCTGAGGTCAGGAGTTCGAGACTAGCCTGATAAACATGGCGAAACCCAGTCTCTAATAAAAATACAAAAATTAGCCAGGCGCAGTGGCGCATGCCTATAATCCCAGCTACTCAGAAGGCTGAGGCAGAAGAATCGTTTGAACCTGGGAGGTGGAGGTTGCAGTGAGCTGAGATAGTGCCGTTGCACTATGGCCTGGGCAATAAGAGTGAAACTCTGTCTCAAAAAATGAGAAAACAACAACACAAAAAGTGCCTCGTTCTTAAAGATTAGCCTAAAAATCAAGCATTATCATTGTAGTATAATATAAAAAACAGACACAGACTTACTGGGTCTCTGGAGACAAAAACTGGTAGACAAACCAAAGGAGCCTTCATCTCATAAAAATGCAACCATTTATTGACCTCTTCATCAGAATTCAAGGGGCAGGAAGAAAATTCTGCAGGCTACAACAAAAGATACTTACACAGGTAAACATACTGAATGTTACTAAGAATTAAACAAATTTTTAAAATATATTTTATTCACTTATTTATTTTTTATTTTTATTTTTTTTGAGATAGGGTCTGGCTCTGATCACCCAGGCTGGAGTACAGTGGGATGATCACGGTGGGCCTGCAAAAGATACGACAAGTTTCCACTCTGGTCTGTGGGATTGGCAGCTGGGCCCCCAGCCTTCAGGCCCTCCCTGGCCTAAAGGTGGGGCCTCACCGGAAACCCACCCCCTTCTGTCCAGGAACCTGTCTGCCTCCTGCTGCCACTCATAGAATCCAGGCTGTAGGTGCCAAAGGGTGCCTGAAGGCTAGTGCCGAGCTGCCCTCTGCCCCCTCTGTTTCCATTCTATGCTTGTGTCAGCACCCAAAATCCAGAGAGGGCTGGGGTGGCAGGGGGCTGGTGTGTCAGCACTACCGTGAGCGTGTGCACACTTGACTAGGCTGTGACAGCATCAGGGCTCAGCCTGACTTTACTCCTGGATTGGAGCAGGCGCTGACAGCAGGGAGAAGCCAGGCAGTGGGAGCAGGCATTTCTAAGCCTGCAAGAGCAGTGGGGGGTCTTCCCAGACGCTCCAGAGTACAGGAGTGCCTGGGTCTGTAACCACAGTTTGTGCAGCTACGGCTTCATGGAGAAGGTAGGGCTCCTGCCTGCTCCGTGGAGCAGGAGACCCAGGTCTATAGCTGTGGGTTTGAGCGGCTACAGCTGCGCTTGGGAAGGTAGGGCTCCTGCCTGCTCCGGAGCCTGACAGCACAGGGATGCCAGGGACAACAGCCATGGCTTGGACAGCTGTAGCGGCACCAAGGGAGCTCCCATGCCAACTCAGAAGGGTGGGACTCCCACTTGTCCCCAGCTTCCACTGGCTCTGTGGAGTGTGCAGCCCCAGCCGTGTCTCCCTGCTGCAGCCGCTTCAGTCTGCCTGCTGCCGCCATCATCACTATGTTGACCAGGCTGGTTTTGAGTTCCTAGCCTCCAGCGGTCCTACCACCTGGGCCTCTCAAAGTACTGGGATTACAGGCATGAGTCACTGTGTGGGCCTGGAATTTATCTTTATCTTAAAAACAAACGTATTCAAAATAAAGTTTTAATATATTAACATGGATAAAGACATTATCTTGGCAGGTGTGGTGGCTCACATCTGTAATCCCAGCACTTTGGGAGGCTGAGGCAGGTGGATCACCTGAGGTCAGGAGTTTGAGATCAGTCTGATCAACATGGTGAAACCCCATCTCTACTAAAAAATACTAGATTAGCTGGGCATGGTTGTGAATGACTGTAATCCCAGCTACTCTGGGGGCTGAGCAGGAGAATCACTTGAACCCAGGAGGTGGAGGCTGCAATGAGCTGAGATCACGCCATTGCACTCCAGCCTGGGCAACAAGAGCAAAACTCCATCTCAAAAAAAAAAAAAAAAAGAAAAAGAAAAACACATTATCTCACAATCTGATTTACAATATTATCATTTAAATTTTAAAGTAATACAAACACAGTAAAAAGGATTTGTTTAGAGTGTCTTTTAATGTAGAATTCCCAACATATACTTTACAATCCTAAGATCTGGCTGGGCGCAGTGTCTTACATCTGTAATCCCAGCACCCTGGGAGGCCGAGGCGGGTGGATCACCTGAGGTCAGTAGTTGTAGACCAGTCTGGCCAACATGGCAAAACCATGTCTCTACTAAAACTACAAAATGAGCCTGGTGTGGTGGTGTATGCCTATAATCTCAGACACTCGGAAGGCTGAGGCAGGAGAATTACTTGAATCTGGGAGGCAGAGGTTGCAGTGAGCCAAGATCGTGCCACTGCACTCCAGCCTGGGCAACAGAGTGATGCTTCATTCATTCGTTCATTCATTCGTTCATTTATTGAGGCTCCGTTTGAAAAAAACAATCCTAAGATCTTATGCATGTGCACATAAAGAAACTCCTTCATGCATGTATTCACATGTGGCCTCTTACCATAATGTGAGACTTCACTTTTCCCTTCTGAATTATGAAAGTACCTCCCATTCCTATAGGCTTATTTCCATAATGTTTTTCCAGGGTCTGTCTCATACAAGTCACAAAGTTAAGTGGTCCAGTTCTTCTTTTGGCTTTCACCTCAATTACCTATAGAGGAAATAAAGATGCATACCATTGATTATGTTGCAAAATAACTACCTAAGTAAAACATTATATAATTTAATGCTATCAAGCAAATATTCTGCTCTTTGCTTAGAGCCCCAGATCTGAGTTTAGACATCACAACCCTGTGAGTCTTGATCAATCATATATATATGTATATAAACACATACACACACACACACACACACACATGCATATGTATCAGTTATATGTAATTTACTGGTAAGTCTTAAGCATGCTTTTTGAACTGAGAAACTGAGAGTTATAGACAAGTCCTACACTGAACTCTACAGACTCTTAACATACATGTCAAGGCAGTGAAAGGTTGAGAATTACCTGCTTTAAAGGAATTAAGCTTTGGTAAGTGGGGGTGAGGAGAAAATGATTACATTTTCTCACTTCTCTTAAAATTCTGTACTGTGTTATCTCCCCAATTTGGAAGTTAAGTATTTTCACTTCCCAGTCTCGTATCTCAAAGTAGCTCAAGAGGCTGTCTCCACTTACAAAACAGGAGAGTCTTCACAAAAGCTAACACTGAAATCATCTTTTTGTGTACTAACAGGAAGTAAATATGAAGTAAGGCATTAATTTTCCTTACTTTCTTCTTGCTATAAGTTTTTGCTACCACCATTTTCTATCTAGAGCATGTGTGATTCATCAGAAAGGAGCAAATAACCTATTTACCACCTATAAGTACGCATTATTTATTTTACCTCTGTGGTTCATGTAGATGACTAACTCATTCCCCGAATTAATATTCTATTACCTTTTGGTTCTCAGAAGAAGGTCTTGCTTACTAAGTATTATTCTTTTTTTTTGAGACAGGTCTTGCTGTCACCCAGGTAGGAGTGCAGTGGCATGATCATAGCTCATTGCAGCCTCAAACACCTGGGCACAAGGAATCCTTTTGCCTCAGCCTCTTAAGTAGCTAGGACTACAGGCATGTATCACCACACCTGGCTAATTAAAAAAAAAATTGTTTAGAGACAGGGTCTTGTTATGCTGCCCAGGGTGGTCTGAAACTGCTAGCCTTAAGTGATCCTCCAGCTTTGGCCTCTCAAAGCACTGGAATTATAGGCATGAGCCACTGTACCAGCTGTATTCTTCTTCTTTTTTTTTTTTTTTTTGAGACAGAATCTTGCTCTGTTGCCCAGACTGGAATGCAATGGTGCGATCTTGGCTCACTGTAACCTCCATCTCCCAGGTTCAAGTGATTCTCTTGCCTCAGCCTGCCAAGTAGCTGGGACTACAGGAGTGTGCCACCATGCCCGTCAATTTTTGTATTTTTAGTAGAGATGGGGTTTCGCCATGTTGGCTAGACTGGTCTCAAACTCTTGACCTCAGGGGATCCATCCGTCTCGACCTCCCAAAGTGCTGGGATTACAGGCGTGAGCCACTGTGTCAGCCTCCAGTTGTATTATTCTTAACCTTAAAGATAACTTTTGCTCTGCGTGTAGTACTCTCTCAATCTTTCATTACTGGGTTAAAGAGCTTTGACTTAGGAAGCTCTAATTTTCTTTTTTTTTTTTCTTGAGATAGAGTCTCACTCAGTGGCCCAGACTGGAGTGCAGTGGCGCGATCTCTGCTCACCACAACCTCCGCCTTCTGGGTCTGAGTGATTTGCTCACCTCAGTCTCTTGAGTAGCTGGGAATACAGGCACACACCACCACACCGTATTAATTTTTGTATTTTTTGGTACAGATTGGGTTTCACCATGTTGGCCAGGCTGGTCTTTAACTCCTGACCTCAAGTTATCCATCTACCTTGGCCTCCCAAAGTGAGAAGCTCTAATTTTCTTAGCAAAACCATATTTAGGGCAGTAACAGTTCTTAGCTATCTGAGAACATTTAGGGAATATTGTATTTTTATGGACAAAATCACCTTGCCAGGTTGCCCCCTCACTGGCAAAAAGATTAGCCAGTAATGCACACTCAAAATCATGGAATTTCTCACTGTATTTCTCCAGTAGGCACCCTCCATCTGCAGGGTTCACATGGGCAAAGTAACTTCCATTCACAGGAGGCTTGTGTTCACTTTCTGTCTGAATAACTGGCATAAACTGAAAAGAAAGTAAGGTAATTAGTCAATCTTTATGTCTCTGCAATGAGAATATCTTGAATAATGTCACAAAACATTTAATCCTTTTAAGACATTTTAGTTCAAGTCCTAATAAGAGAACATAAAATATGTAATATTTAATTTTAGACATAAAAAACTTGAAAAACATTTTATAAGATATTTATAGGCCGGGTACGGTGACTCATGCCTGTCATCCCAGCACTTTGGGAGGCCAACATGGTGAAACCCCATCTCTACAAAGAACACAAAAATTAGCTGGGCGTGGTGGTGCACACCTGTAGTCCTAGCTATTCGGGAGGCTGAGGTAGGAGAATTGCTTGAACCCAGTAGGCGGAGGTTGCAGTGAACTGAGATCATGCAACTGCACTCCTGAAGGCAGAGTGAGACCCCGTCTCAAAAAAAAAAAAAAAAAAAAAAAAAAAAAGAAATTTACAGTATTTCTTACAGTGTATCTATAACTTGCATTAAATATCTTATTTTAACTTTTAAATTTTTTGTTTTATTTTTTTAATTTAATTTAATTAATTTATTTATTTTTTCTTTTTAACTTTTAAACTT
Source organism: Ateles fusciceps (assembly GCA_036589455.1). NCBI lineage: Eukaryota > Metazoa > Chordata > Mammalia > Primates > Atelidae > Ateles > Ateles fusciceps. The sequence continues at coordinate 8,349,226 of JAZHEH010002496.1, forward strand.
TTTTTCCTAACTTGAACACTAGGCAAATTGTATTAATGTTTCTGCAAAGAACTTGTATGACTACTAATAGCCATATCTGAAGAAGTTTTGAGAGAATGAGCACACTGAAGTCTTCTATTAATGAGATTCAGAGTATTTTCTTTGCTTTTTCTGTTTTCGTTTTTTTAGAGACAGGGTTTCTCCATGTTGGTCAGGTTGATTTCGAACTCCTGACCTCAGGTGATCCGCCCACCTCAGCATCCCAAAGTGCTGAGATTACAGGCGTGAGCCACCGTGCCCAGCTAGAAACAGTAATATTTTCATATGCTAATAATATATACTAGTAATCACTATTAACTTTTATAAATAACCATCATACTATTCTGATAGTTTCCTACTATTTGGTCTGGAAGAGGTAGTTGACCAGATCACCATTATTCCATTTATCTTCTGATCCAAAAGCTGCCTGCATACCCAAAGCAAAGATTTATAGAGAAGCTAGGAATCCTGTAAGAATATAAGTATTTTATAATCCAGACCTTCAGCAGAATACCCTAGGACCCTGCATTTATTGAAGGCTGAACCTATAACCTAAGAAAATCTAAAACTATAAGTTAATACTCATTACAGTTAGACCAGTTGGAGTGTGTGCTACATCACAAATCTATATCAAGTAGTAGTAAATCTGCAGAGAGATTTACAATTCAGTCAGAAAGTAGGATTTTTGGCACTAAAAGCAAAAAGACAAATCAAATGTCAAATCAGTAAAGTAAAATAATTATCTTATATATGCTGACCTCAGAATTGAACCTGAGAAGTCTGAAATGGACCTGCTCCTGCTCCAAGAATAAAAGCTCCAGGTAGCTTGATTTCTTTTGCAATTTTATTCAGATCATAAACCTATAGAAGAGGAAAAAATATTATTTAAATCATAACTTGACAAAGTCCCTGGTTTTTCTTTTATTACTGGTCCATTAGCACTTCCTTGCCAATTGAGCAACAGGTCTTCTAATAATAAACAGGGTAATCAATCCAACTTCCACAATCTTCAAGTGAACATGCAGAGTAAAAGTACTTACTTTTTTTTGGTTTACAAGAGGAAGTAAGTAAGGCACACCTCCTACTTCTGCAATTCTAGTTTTCCCACAGATACCTTAAAAAGAAAAAAACACAAGCCACCTTAAAAATAGGCAAACATCTAATTTAATAATAAAATGTGAGAAGACATGAATTTAATTTATTAACAGTACATAACTTCTCCATTCTTATAGAGTTTTACCAATATTTAGGGACTGGAAAATATAAGTAGCTAGAACCCCTGTCCTGTTTTAACTACCTGTGTCTCTAATATCATCATCACCAAGCATGGCTTATCTAGTTGCTGGCATAAAGGCAATACGAGGCAAGCGCAAGGGTTAGAACTGTGGCCAAAAGTTTGGATTGGGTGAGGTTTGCAGAATGTCTTTAATGCCTTATTTCTTTAAAAAAATGTATTTTCTATTTTTTGGTTAAAATTGTTTTTTGGTTTTTAATTTAAAATATTTTGCTCTGATAGAATGTAAATTATTAGGCCAGGCGCAGTGGCTCACACCTGTAACCCCAGCACTTTCGGAGGCTGAGGCAGGTGTATCATTTGAGGTCAGGAGTTAGAGATGAGCCTGGCCAACATGGCGAAACCCAGTCTCTCCCAAGAACACAAAAATTAGCTGGCTGTGGAGGCGTGCACTGGTAGTTCTAGCTAACTGGGAGGCTAAGGCAAGAGAATTGCTTAAACCTGGGAGGGGGAGGTGGGGGGTGGAGGGCGAGATGGTACCACTGCATTCCAGCCTGGGCAACAGAGTGAGACGGTCTTAAAAACAAAACAAGCTGGGTGTGGTGGCTCATGCCTGTAATCTCAGCACTTTGGAAGGCTGAGGCAGGTAGATCACCTGAAATCAGGAGTTCAAGACCAGCCTGGCCAACATTATGAAACCCAGTCTCTACTAAAAATACAAAAATTAGCCAGGTGTCATGGTGCACGCCTGTAATCCCAGCTACTCAGGAGCCTGAGGCAGGAGGATCACTTGAACTTGGGTTGGGGTGGACGTTGCAGTGGGCCAAGATCACGCCACTGCACTCCAGCGTGGGAAACAGAGTGACTCTGTCTCAGAAAACAAAATGAAACAAAACAACCCAGAGAGATCTAGGTGAGATGCACAAATTTCAAAGTTGTATTCAGGTAGTAATTAAAACCATAAGAGTAGATTTTAAAAAAACCAGATAGATTATTAAAAGAAAAGGCTAACGAAATAATTCTGGAAAGCAGCAACATTTAAAAGCCTATTATAAAGAAAAAGGAATCAAGAAAAGTATGGAAGAAAGGAGGAAGGAAAGGTACCAAGGAAAAGAGGTGAAACGATAGAGGAGATAGAACCTAGGGGAGAATGTCAGGCAGCAATGGCCAAGCAGTAGGAAATATACAGAGAGGTGAAATAGTACTAGTAAAACATTTTAAGGTCATTGGTGGTCTTAGCAAGACCAGTTCATGTAGAAAATGTCGAACACACCACCAGACCCAGCTAATTTTTTTTTTAAAGTAGAGACGGGGTTTTACCATGTTGGCCAGGCTGGTGTTGAACGCCTAACTATGTTTATGAAAGATCATACATACACATATTAGACACATATCTGGCTTCTAGTATTGCAACTTAAATACTCACAAATTATTGACTGGAAAACACTTTTTCAAAGTATAACTCTGCATGACAGAATTAAAATTAACAATTTTGGCCAGGTGTGGTAGCTCACACCTGTCATCCCAGCATTTTGGGAGGCTGAGACGGGCGGATCACTTGAGGTCGGGAGTTCGAGACCAGCCTGACCAACATGATGAAACTCTGTCTCTACTAAAAATACAAAAATTAGCCAGGAGTCATGGTGCACGCATGTAATCGCAGCTACCTGGGAGGCTGATGTATGAGAATCGCTTGAACCCAGGAGGCAGAGGTTGCAGTGAGCCAAGATCACGCCATTGTACTCCAAAATCTAGCCTGGGTGACAGAGCAAGACTCTGTCTTAAAAAAAAAAAAAAAAAAAAAAAAAATGCCCTAAGTGCATGCAAAAAAAAAAGAAAAGAAAAAGATTAACGATTTTTTTCTTCTTTCTTGTATTCTTCTGTCCCCTGACCTTGATTTAATTTTAATTAATTACTTAATTAGCAGGGGAAATATATTACTCTCATATTTAAAAAAAACTATAAAAAAGTATTATGCTAAATGCTTTCAAGAAGTTAAAACAAAATTGCCATATGGTACACAAGCCTTCTAGAATTTACAGCTCTACTTAAAATCAAAGATTGTTTAAGCTGGAAAGACCTCCAAACAACACTCAATTCAAATCTCCCCATGTATCTCAAAGTCAGATATGTTAACACAGAACTAGAGGCCAGAATTTCTATGCAAACTCCTTTTTAGCAACTATGTCAATTACTTAATAAAAAGAACACTTTGAGTGTTTATCTTCAAATTCCTCATCATAGTAGGGTATAATGGGAGAAGGTTAGACTTTGGAAACAGACAGACTTGCATTTGAATCCTGATTATGATGTACACTGAGCTTACCTAGCCTCTCTAAGCTTCAGTTTTCTCATCTACAAAGCAGGGCTACTACTCATCTTGCAGTGTTATTGTAAAAACTAAAACATCAAATAATTATCTATCACACTGACAAATTATTTTATTCTACTAATACTAATTTCCCTTCCTTCTCACTTCAAACAGTGAATGCTTACTTGGCAAATTTGTTGAAGGGTTAGTTTTAATAGATTATTCAAATACAAGGCTTTTAGGATCCCTTCTGGTCTTGAATAAATAAAATCATAAAAATTAAAATCAGTTTCCATAATAGTCTGAGCAATTAAAACCAAAACTCTCATGTGATATAAAGAATTTTAACCTGTTGGATATGTATTCTATATCCTGTGAAGGTTATATAAGTGCATAAAACACAATCTTTTTCCATAAGAGTATGAAATGAAATTTAATCAATATCAGAAGAGTGAGCACAGAAATTTAGCACAATTTAGCCTTAATATTGTGAGTGACAATATCCTTTATTTGTAGATAATTTAAGATGTCCTTAAAAATAATTCTAGTTTCAAAAAAGGATTACAACTAAAAAACAAAAGCTAATCGCAAAAATTGCTTACCTTTTACAGGAAAGGTAAAGGGTTCCTTAGTCAAATCAGGGCAATCAACTACAGAGACCTGGACATCAGCAAAGTTATCTTTAGCCCCATCTGCATAACTAATAAAGACAAGGAATAAGATTATTTAACATCATGTAAAAACTTGGCTACCACATATCTAAAGTGCACTCAACACACTTCCCACCTCAACTCATATAATAAAAAAGAAGGGGAAAATGCTCTTATTAATGAATATAATTAGACATCAGACATAATCACAAAGTATAATGTAGACTAAGATACATAAATACTTCATCTACAGTGATTTCCAATAGTTGAAGATAGACTGCACTTGTGTGAGGGTGAGGATTACCTTCTTTTTTGAAAAAAGATTCCAAAAACCAACTGAAATGCAAACATTTAAACTTTTTAAAAAGTAAGCAATCACACGTAACAATTTCAATGAAGGTAACAGACAAAACGTTGAGCAAAGCAGCCAGACACAAAAGACTATATACAATATTACTTCACCTTATGCATCTCAAAAACAGGCAATGGATCAAGGCTGACTGGGAAGGTGTGCAAAGGAGTCTTCTGGGATGTTGGAAATATTTTACATTTTGATCTGGATAGTAGTTACATAGGTGTAAACACTGCTGACATTCATCAAGCTGTACGCTCAAAATTAGGGTATTTTACTGTAGATAATTATACCTCAATAACAATGTAAAAAAGCACAGTTATCTCAAAGTTATTAACTTAAGACCAGTGTATTTCCCCCCCCTCTCTCTTTTATTTGTAGAGACCAGGTCTTGCTATATTGCCTAGCCGGTCTCGAACTCCTGGGCTCAGTGTCTTGCTGCCTTGGATCTCCCAAAGTGCAGGGGGATTACAATGAGCCATCACACTCGGCCTCAATGTATTTTCTTTTTTTTTTTTTTGAGACAGAGTCCCACTCTGATAGCCTCATCCTGTCACCCAGACTGTAGTGCACTGGTACCCAGCATGATCTTGGCTCACTCAGCCTTGATCGCCAGGCTCAAGAAATCCTCCTACCTCAACTTCCCCAGTAGCTGGGACTACAGGCGGGCGCCACCAGGCTTGGCAATTTTTTGTATTTTTTGTAAAAATGGGGTTTTGGCTTGTTTCCCAGGCTGCTCTCAAACTCCTGGGCTCAAGAGATCTGCCCACCTTGACCTCCCAAAGTGCTGGAATTATAGGTGTGAGCCACTGCTTCGGCCAGTGTACTTTTAAGGATCAAAAGTTCTGACAAAATTTCTTTTTCTTTTTTTTTTTTTTTGAGACTGAGTCTTGCACTGTTGTCTAGGCTGAAGTGCAGTGGCACGATCTTGGCTCACTGTAACCTCTGCCTCCCAGGTTCAAGCAATTCTTGTGCCTCAGACTCCTGACTAACTGGAATTACAGGCACACACCACCATGCCCAGCTAATTTTTGTATTTTTAGTAGAGATGGGGTTTCAGCATGTTGGCCAGGCTGGTCTTGAACTCCTGACCTCAAGTGATCTGTCCAACTCAGCCTCCCAAAGTGCTGAGATTACAGGCATGAGCCACTGTGCCCAGCCATAAAATTTCTATTTTTACTAAACATATCTTGCACATATAGAAGGAAAATAGAAACAAACACAAAAGTGAAAACAAGTTCTAGAAAAGCAATCAAAGAAAAAATTTGGCCAAGCATGGTGGCTCATGCCTGTAATCTCAACACTTTGGGTGGCCAAGGCAGGAAGATCAAGTGAGGCCAGGAGTTCAAGAGCATCCTGGGCAGTAGAGCAAGATCCTGTATCTACAAAAAGAAAAAAGAAAAAGAAAAAAGAAAAAGAAAAAATTCCTAGCTGCCCTGTCATATCAGGAAAGACAGATTGATGAAGAAATATAGGCCAAACAACACAGATTGTTTACTAGCTACCATTCAATCAGGACAAAAAAAAGGTTGTAAGAGGAAAAGTCACAACAAAGCAAAAATGGGTCTACTTCTTGACTTCAATCGTATCAGAATGACAGATGAACTACCAGAACAACACATTTTGAGAAACAAGGGAAGGTTCTATAGCTTCCATTAGAACAGAACCTAAAGGTTGTCAAATAAAGGTCGGTATTCTGACAGACTTTACAGCTTTGGATTAGTACTATTCCTGGCTTCATTTTGTGTACTGTTTCTATTTTCCTTTTTTTAACCTATCTTCCCTCCTAATTTATCTTGGGGAAACTGCCTTAAATACTTGTTTGAACAAGGTGAAATATATAAAAATATACACAGAGAGAAATCAAAGCAAGTTCACTGGCAGTCTGTCATTATCAGTGGGGGAGGGGAAGTATATTGGGAACATGACTAACATACAAGAGTAGATTATATATTTAAAGAATAATGTAAGTGAAAAAAGTTAAAGCTAGCTTGTGCGACTCTGGGCATCACACATACTTAAGTCTTGGATTACTAGTCATTTTCATCTTGTAAAGTTGAATAATCTATAAGTGAAAGAAAAAAGAATTTATAAATTATAAATTTAGTTTTTTGAGAAACAGAATTTTGGATTTTCTCAATAAAAATGGGGCAGAAAAGATGCTGAAATGGAAAATGAATTCTGTGCCAAAAGTATTATTTTGATAGATATAGGTAAGTAGTAAGATATAGATAGATCTTAAAATCTTTTTTTTTTTTTTTTTAAATAGAGACGGGGTTTCACTATGGTTGGTCATGCTGGTCTTGAAATCGTGACCTCAGGTAATCCACCCACCTCGGCCTCCCAAAGTGCTGGTATTATAGGCATGAGCCACCGCACCCAGCCTGATGTTAGAATCTTTTTAAAATAATTTTCTCTTGAGATATTTTTTTAAAAATCCAAAGTTAGTATTGTTTTTACCTCCAGCAAGCTCTTCTAGACTTGGCACATGAAAAGAAAACTCAACACAAGCCATTTTCTTTCTTCTTTAGGTATTTGGTTGGACAAATAGAGCTACTCTTGGTTAATTATTACAAGAGTCCACAGTGCACCAAGTATGAACAGCTTCTGTTCTGGAAAAGAACATTAAGCATTCAAACATATAAACAGAACAAAACGGCATTTAGGTTCTATCTTCACAAAAAGGCAAACGCAGCTTCTAGCATTTAATATTCAAAGTGAGAAACAGACAGGTGACCTTTTAATACTTATACTTTATTTTAATTTAAAATTTAAAACTAATTTTTCTCTTTTCTTCTTTTTTTTTTATTATTATTAGAGAACTCCTAAGTCTCAATAATTTTTCTTTTTTCTTTTTTTTTTTTGAGATGGAGTCTCGTTTTGTTGTCCAGGCTCGAGTGCAATGGCGAGACCTTGGCTCACTGCAACCTCTGCCTCCCGGGTTCAAGCAATTCTCCTGCCTCAGCCTCCTGAGTAGCTGGGACTACAGGCCCATGCCACCATGCACAGATAATTTTTTATATTTTTTAGTAGAGACAGGGCTTCACCATGTTAGCCAGGATGGTCTTGATCTCCTGACCTTGTGATCTGCCCACCTCAGCCTCTCAAAGTGCTAGGATTACAGGTGTGAGCCACTTCGTCCAGCCTAAAACGAATTTTTTTAATAGAAACAGGGTCTCGCTATGTTCCTCAGGCTGGTCTTGAATTCCTGGCCTCAAGCGATCCTCCCGCCTCCACCTCCCAAAATGCTGTGATTACAAGTGTGAGCCACTGCTCCCGGCCGATTCATTTTTTTATAAAGCATCCAATTTTCTAACGGTTGGTCTAAGGAATATATAGGTCTTGAAGCAAAAGGTACTTATTAGGAGTTTGTGGATAAGTGTTTAAATGGTTGCAGATAATAGTAAATATAGGTCTTTCAAGTATTTCTATAATAGGTATTTGTGTTTCCACTCTATATGTGCATTTAGGCCAAAAATTACATGAGTTCCTCAGACTATCACTTTTTCAAAATAAAATTTAAATTATGAAGAGAAATGGAAACTTTTGTGGAGTGATTAGCCTTTGAAATTCAAATTTTTATTTTCATTTACAAATAAACATACTTTTCTTGGTTCAATCTGATAATCTAACCAATTATAATTTGATATTTAAAAGTATGCTTTTCTATTATTGCAACTAAAAAATAAATAAATATATGCTCAGTCTACTTTATAACAAATAGGTACACATATACAGAGATTAGTGTCTTACCTCAAGTGTTCAGTCATGAAGTATGCAAGCAGGAGGAGATAAAATGAAGTCAGGGAAAAATATAAGTAATATGAGGTGGGCAGGTATCCCACTCCAGGCCAGTCACAACAGGGAACACAGACAAGACTCTTAAGGGTGTTTCTAAGAGTACTGCTGGAGTTCTCGTTAAAATTGTTAATAGAACACTTCATTAATCTGAATGACCTCTGCCCTTAACATGCTTATTTAGCAAGTGAAAGGTGATCCTCAGCCATTTGAAATATTCTTCCAAAATTTTTTTTCTAATTTTCCAGTGATTCATAGGTTGCTTAGAAACTGGGATTCTAGTTCTGGTACTTTCCAATAACATATCCTCTATAACCATTCTATTGCATACGTTTATGATGTTGTATTTGCCTTAGTACTTTATCAAATACCAGCTGTTACTGTTCGTGATTTAATATATGTAATCTGATCTCCCAAATAAAATATATATAACTGTTTATAAAGGATCTCAAATCTTATATAATCATACTTAAATATCTTAAACATAGTTTTGGATTGAATAATTTATAATTGTTCAGGAATGAGACAGTTTTTTTCTTTTAAATAATTTCAGATTGACAGATACTACCCACAAATAATTCTGTATATTCTTCACCCATATTTCCCAAATGTTAACATTTTATCACATTCTTTATCAGGCAACCATTGGGTAAAAACTTATTTATGATATGTCAAAATCTGCACAATGAATAGTATATTCATTTATAATGATGATAATAAAAGCACTTACTTTTGCTGGCAGTAGGGATAAAAACACAAGTTAAAATTCAAATGTAATCTTAATTTTATTCCCTTTACTATCTCTTTACTTTAGTAAAAAAGGAGGTCAGTTGTTTGTTTATTTATGTCCCTATCAAAATAGAAATCAAGTCCAATCCTGGGAGGATGTAGCTTGAGTAACCGGTTTAGAAATGTACTTATTAGAGATACTTTCTGACCAAGATAACTTATTAAAAAAAAAAATGTACTTGTTAGGAATACTTACTAGGGGTTTGTGGATAAGTGTTTAAAGGTATATAGGACTTGGCCGGGCATGGTGGCTCACGCCTGTAATCCAAACACTTTGGAGGCCAAGGCGGGCGGATCACCTGAGGTTGGGAGTTCAAGAGCAGCCTGACCAACATGGTGAAACCTCGTCTTTTAAAATAAAATAATAATAATAATAAATAAATGTATATAGGACTTAAGTATTTCTATAACAGATATTTGTGCTTCCTACTCTATATTTGACATTTAGGCCAAAAATTAAATGAGTTCCTTAGACTATCACTTTTTCATAATAAAATTTAAATTATGAAGACCCATCCAAAATTTAAATTAGGAAGGCCTGTCCAATCCTAAAATGATGTGAACTTCAGGCAGGCTGATAGCACAGCAGGCAGTGTGGTAGCATGTGTATGTGTTTGTTTATGTGTCTGTTGAAGGTGTGGAGAACGATAGAGTTGGAGCTGAGAAAGGAGTTAGGTTCTCACACAAACTCCAGGATCACAGCCTGGAGCAAGATGGAAGCAAACAATATTTTCCTGCCTAATTGGTGGGAGTCGATGGCCCAAAAATAGGGTCTAGAAGGGACATGGAGCTGCAGAGGTAACACCTGGAGGGGTACACCAACTATCCCAACTAAACTGATTACCATTTGAGTGCACACTATATACCAGACACCAGTAGACACTACGCAGACATTCTCTCAAAACTTCACAAGCATGACAGGTTGTGAGACAGGTTGTGGATCTTCAGGGGTTGTGGGCATCCCCCCAGACGCTGCTGAGGGGCGTGCATGGAGTTCGCTCCTGCTGGTGCTCAAAAGCGCTTGCTCTGGCTCTAGCATCTGCTTACCCCCAGGCTCCCCAGCAAGAGCGGTGCAGCGCAGCTGGCCTGAGTGAGCGGAGTTCCTGGCTTCCAGCCCCATTCACTCGCGCGCCCCCTCCTGCGAGGGTTTGAGAGCTGCGGGCTGAGTAAGCCAGGCACCCCTGCCGCAAGTCCCGCAAAGAGGTCTGGGAAATATCCTGCTTCAATTGCCCTCCAGCCTGGATGACAGACCAAGACTCTATCTCCATAAAACAAACGAATACAAAATGTGGCCGGGCGCGGTGGCTCACGCCTGTATTACCAGCACTTTGGGAGGTTGAGGCGGGCGGATCACTTGAGGTCAGGAGTTCAAGACCAGCCTGGCCAACATGATGAAACTTGGTCTCTACTTAAAGTACAAAAATTAGCCGTGTGTGGTGGTGGACGCCTGTAGTCACAGCTACTTGGGAGGCTGAAGTGGGTGGACCTCTTGAGTCCGAGAGGCGGGGGTTGCAGTGAGCTGAGACCCCGCCACTGCACTCAAGCCTGGGCCACAGAGCTAGACTCCGTCTCAAAAAGAAAGAAAGAAAAAAAACACAAAATGAAATGTGAAACATTTCAGTGATTCTGCATTATGAGTTAAATGTAACACAGCTAGGCTTGCTGTTGAGTATGGCAGTGAGTGTCATGCCATACCAGTCCTGGAACTTAGTCACTGCACAGACCCTGTGGATCAAATGCAGTGGACTCCCTAAGGGACTGGACTTTTTATACCTGGAATTGTCCAACATATGGCGCAAAGCAGGGTAAAGAGACCAGATTACTTTTAAGGCCCGTCCAATCCTAAAATGACGTGCACTATAAATTAAGACTAGACGGCTCTACTGGTTTTACTGGTTTATCATATGAAAAAATAATTTTGAAAGCGGAAAAGTCAAACCAGTTCATTCCTTTTTAAAATTACTTCGGGAGGGGAAAAAAAAAAACCACGAAACTACTTTACAGGGTTTAATCTTAACTCACGAACCGGTTAAGGAACTAGGCGGGGCGGGAGTAGGAGGAAACTCAGGAAAAAGAAATCCTCTCCTGGTCTCGTTTGTGACTTGTTAGCCAAATCCCTGGAGGCAGAAAGGGGCGGTCACGAAACAGGTGCAAAAGTGGGCGTGCTATGGAGTAACACTGGCGTCCAGCACAAAGGTTACACACCTGGAGTCATGGTCAAAGGATGAGCCTTCCCAATATTTTCACAAAGGTGTCTGAAGGCAAAAGCAGACACAGTACGACAAAACACGCACATACCCCACCCGTCACCCTCGGCACACACCCGGGACCATGTTTAGAAAGCCAGGTGACAGCTCAGCAAGTGCGAGCCACCGCAAACGAACCGGGCTGAAAGGCTGTTTCCTCGCAGTTCTTATCCACTCGCAACTGACCTCACGTTTTCTTTTTTGTTATTTGCCGAAATGTTCTTGGCTATTCCACTCACCGAATCGGTCACGGAAGCCCACACCAGATCTGCACTCACCAATCTCCCGACCTCAGCCCTCCAACTCCCGAAAACCAGCTAGCGTCGCGATCTTCGCTTCGGCCAACCCCGCCTCCTCAGATAACGCGAGCTGGAGCTCCGCCCACGTTACCCGCTCCTCCCCCGCGCGGCGAGAAAATGGCTACCCCGTTTCGAGTCCTCCTTCCGCCGCTCGCCTTCTTCCCGGGCGCTACGTTGTATCGCGAGATTTCGGCCTCGCTATTACCTAGGCCGCGGGGACTGCCCAGCCTTTTCTTCTGCGCGGTTGGAAGACGCTAGCAGGTTTTCTGGAGTTGGAGGGCTGAGCTGGGGGAGATTGGTGAGTGCAGATCTTCAGGACTCACGCAGCAGGCCGGTCACGCAGAGGCCTGGGTTAAGGTCACCAAGTGCGCAGTTGGGGCCGGTGTGAGGCGGTTTGGGGTAGGTAGACAAGCGTGCAAGGCCTCCTGGCCCTGGCAGTCGGGGGAGACGTTACAGATACGGGGTTCCCCGGGGCCCTGGCGTTGTTCCGGAGGATCGAGACTCGGAGGTAGGGCCGAGAGGGTGAAGGGTTCGCGGCTGGAGGCCCACACAAAGGCGACTGTAGTGTGGCCGGCCTTCATTATCTTTTCAGATGGAAGTGTTAAAATGTGTTGTGAACGAGTTTAGCCTCCGTATGTGATTTAAATGATTTAACCTTCATATATGGGAGATAGCCGTTGCTAGCGCCGGTTTCCTTGAGGTAAGGCACTGCCAGGAGAGACGCGGTGGTGGTAACAGTGATAGCTCCGGGTAAAGCGCCGCTCTCTGCCCACGAGGCCTCTTAAGAATCGCTGAATCCCGGCAGAGGCATCCACACCTCAGTAGGAGTGTCTTCCAAAAAACTTCAATAAAGTGATTATTGAGCTAGCTTTATTTTGACAATCCCTACTTTAAAAAAAAAAAACTTAAGTATACCATTAATGCATGGGACCAAATTTTTGTTGAATTCTGTTTTTAAGCATTCGATACTTAGTGACTTCGTAGAATCTTGTGCATAAGAAACTAAAACTAGTAAGACGTTCTAACAGGAAACTACCACAGCGGTCTGTTGGGCATTTAAGAAATCTGAGCTCTTGGTGACCTTATCGTTTTCCTGTATTTGAAATATTTTGCTAGTTTATCCTAGGATTTATATGTAATGACTCATGTCCGGTCCCAAGAAACTACAGAATGAAACGAGAATGACTAAGGCAAAGACAGTAGTGAAGTAAGTAGTTACCTTTCTTTTTCATTTTTGTTGCCATGCCTATTTTTCTTTTTCCTTTTTTTTTTTTGAGACAGGGTCTTGCTCTGTCGTCGAGGCTGGAGTGCACTGGTGCAGTGTCGGCTCACTGCAAAGCTATCCTCCGGAGTGGCTGGGAGCACAGGCACGGGCCACCACACCTAGCCAGTATTTTAAGAATTTTTTTTGTAGAGACGGGCTCCTTGTGTTGCTGAGGCCCACTACATACAACCTCCACCTCCCAGGCTCGGGTAGTCCGCCTACCTCAGCCTCCTGATTGGGACCACAGGGGCGTATCACCAGCCTGACTAACTTTGTAATTTTTTTTGTAGAGACTGGGTTGGGTTGGTCTTAGCTCCTGGGTTCAAGTGATCCGCGCGCCTTGACCTTCCAAAGTTTTGGGTTACACAGGCATGAGTCACCCTGACCAGCCTTTTCTTACAAGAAGGAATCATTTTCTTTTTTTTTGTATGTTGTATACTCTACTATGGAGATGAAGAGACAAAGAATTATGATACTTCATTGAAAAAGATTGAGAATTCAGAATTTGTCAGTTTCCACCAATAATGGCAAAGATACAGTATGACAAAGTTAAGTTACTTAAATGAAGCTAGGAATGAATGAGGAATCTTGGAATTATAACGGAGAGGTGATCAGGAGTTTAAAATGGTCTATTGAATGGACATCGTTTTCCTCATTATATAGGGCACATTTTGCCTTAGGGATTCCTCTTCGATGTTGGAAAATAGCTTTTAATTGTACATTAATACTGTATTGGTAATTATATGTTAGTATGTGGCTAATGATAAAACTTTATATTGAAAGATGCTTTTGTTGGAAGTGACAGTACTTTTTTGGAATCTTGTTGCATTGAATAGATTTAGAGGGTAAAAACTGAAAATCTGGAAATAGAATTTCTGGATTTTTTTTTTTTTTTAAAGAAATTGATCTGCAATGGATAAGCAGCTTAAGCCTGGTAAATGATTTTGCCTAAAATCAATGGCATAGTCTGACTATGTTGAACATTATAGTAGATACTGTGTCAATATTTACTAAATGTCAACATTTACTAAATTTCACAATTTCAGAAAACTTTAAAACAAAGAGCAACTGATGGATAAATCAGGAATGGATTCTCTTGACCATGTGACATCTGATGCTATGGAACTTGCAAATCAAAGGTAAGTGGGTTTTTGGAGAACTGAGTGGATTCAGTCATATTTATTGTATCTGAATTACTTTGAGAAAGTAAATTATTGTATATAATGAATGACAGTAAAGATAATTTTCAGGAATTGGGAAAGAAGGAAAACCAGATTTCACTGACCTTCCGTTTATCTAGTTTATATAGATTGATATAATACTATTGCAAATACTTTCATTCAAAAAGTGAATATATTATAATGGGACACATTCTTAGAGAAAAAGTTTATTCTTTGGGGTCTCTTCCGGACTGCGTCACCCTGTTTTTGTATGGCAGGCTCTGTTTTACTCAGACACTTTTAGCAGTGAACCATACAGTCTTGGTTGAGCTCATACATCATCTTGAAAGATACATGATTTTTTAATAAGCTGAGCATAGTGGTGCTTGCCAGTAGTCCTGGCTAGCTACTTGGGAAACTGAGACAGGAGCATCCCTCAGGTTCCAGGAGTTTGAGTTTGCAGTGAGCTGTAATTGTACCACTGCACTCTAGTCTGGGTGACAGCAAGACAATGTCTACAAAATTCTTTTTAATAAAAGCTGTGGTTTTACGGGCTATTAAAATAGGGTGGTCAGGAGTTTAATGGCTGGCTGGTTCTGAGTCCATCCTTTAACAAAAATTTAATTCTGGTCATGTTTTCCTGAGTTGGTCTTGGAAGAAATGTACATTTGGGACTGGGTATTACTGGTAATAAGCATTCAGTAAGAAAGGAAGATGAAATTATTTTTCCATTTTTCTAGTGATAACTCTTCTGATAACAGCTTATTTAAAACTCAGCGTGTCCCTTACTCACCTGAACGGGGGCAAAGAAACCCCATTAGAAAATGTGTTCATACACCTGGAAATGTTCAAGCAAGTGATTCATCAAGTGACTCATCTTTTGAACCAATACCATTGACTATGAAAGCTATTTTTGAAAGATTCAAGAACAGGAAAAAGAGGTACAAAAAGAAAAAGAGGAGGTACCAGCCAACAGGAAGACCAAGGGGAAGACCAGAAGGAAGGAGAAATCCTTTATGCTCACTGATAGATAAGAAGAAACAGTTTAGAAGCAGAGGACCTGGCTTCCCATTTTTAGAATCAGAGAATGAAAAAAAGCCACCTTGGAAAAAAATTTTAACGTTTGAGGTTAGTCATCATTTAACATATATATGAATACACATAAATGCCCAAAATGATTTGTTGGCCAATTTTAGAATTGTTTAAGATGGGGCCGGGCACAGTGGCTCACACCTGTAATCCTAGCGCTTTGGGAGGCCGAGGTGGGTGGATCACCTGAGGTCAGGAGTTCAAGACCAGCCTGGCCGTCATGGTGAAACCCCATCTTACAAAAAAAAAAAGAAAAAAAAATAATTGTTTAAGATGTACTGGGTACGCACTGTCTGCAATTTTGATACTCTTAAACTGAGTTCCCCCTAAAATCCACCCCATCCTTCAACTGAAACTTGACTTCTATCTTTTCAGTGACTACATTTTGCCGAATTTAAAAGATAGTGCTCCAAGGCTTTTTGTATAAAATCCTTTGATCTCATCCCATCTCAGGTCTTTAAAAACAACCCTAAAACTCAATGGTTGTTTCCTGGGATCTCAGTGGGGATAATAAATGCTCACATAACTTGAAAATGTTTTTGTAGTAACCTAAACTAAACCCACACATGCCTCATGTTCAGTGGTTATATTCTTAGGCCTAGATATTTCTAAGCCTGATATCCTAATACTTAGGAGTAGATTTTTTAAATATTTGAGAGTTGTATGTTGAATGAATGCAGTTAATTTATGATCCCTTTTCAGAATCTGAAATTTTATTTGGGAGGATTAATACATATTAATCTCTTAAGTTTAAGGTGGTTATAAGTAAACATTATAAATCTTGTTCCTGGCTGGGTGAGGTGGCTCACGCCTGTAAATCCCAATACTTTGGGAGGGAGGCCCAGGCAGGCAGATGACAAGGTCAGAAGATGGAGACCATCCTGACTAACATGGTGAAACCCCTTCTCCACTAAAAATATAAAAAATTAGCCAGGTGTGGTGGCACACACCTGTAGTCCCAAGCTGAGACAAAATTGCTTGAACCGTTGAGGCGGAGGTTGCAGTGAGCCAAGATCGTGCTACTGCACTTAGAGCAACACTCTTAAAAAAAAAATCTACGTTCCTGTTTTTGTAAGTCCCAGGGGGCGTGTCAAGATATGTACTTCACTTTTCCTTGTTACCAGCTTAGGTCTAAAGTTTATAATTGCAGTGTGAATTTTAACGATCAGCATTTGGTATGTCTGCAAGTAGGGAGTAAAATTAAGATAGTCTTTGGTAAGGGGGTTGTTGCCCTTTTGGCACCTGGTGGGTCATGAAAGAAAAACCTTAAGTCATGACATACAATATGATGTTTCTAATATATATAGCAAGCTGTTGCAAGAGGATTTTTCAACTACATTGAAAAACTGAAGTATGAACACCATCTGAAAGAATCCTTGAAACAAATGAATGTTGGTGAAGATTTAGAAAATGAAGATTTTGATAGTCGTAGATACAAATATTTGGATGATGAGGGATCCATTTCTCCTATTGAAGAGTCAACGTAAGTGGAATCCTGTGAAATACTTTGGTAATGGGTTATAAATTATTTAAATTTTCATGTTAATTGCTTCATATTTTGCCTTTAATATAGTTATACTTCAATAATGAATAAAAATACAGACTAGGACTGTTGGGATTGTTACATTTGAGCCAAACTTGGCACACGAGACATCTAGAAATGCTATATTTTGTTTCTTTTGACTAGTATTGCAGTTTCAGTTGTATTTCAGAGTGGAATATAAGAACTAATTAGGTCATAGAAGACTGTCATCTTGATGATAAATCTTATTATTACAGAGCAGAGGATGAGGATGCAACACACCTTGAAGATGACGAATGTGATATCAAATTGGCAGTAAGTGACTTATTTTTTTCCTGTTCATTTTGGGAAGGCAGGAGTTGGTAGGTAGAGGAGGAATTGTATTTAGTTTTTGTGTTACACTTCATTAAACTTTTGAAAAGCTGAGTAAGTTTACTGCAGGAAATACAAGAAGGAAAATACCAATTTTCTAGAAACTTGATAAAAATAATATGGGGCTTTCAGTACTATATTTAATAACATTTTAATATGTGATATTGCTAGTTAGGATATCAAATGAAAAAACAAGCAGATATTTGGATTTTTGACATCTACACGTAGTCTCTAGGTTATCTGAAGTAATCCAGTGCACTTAGCTATATGTAAATACTAAATCATTGGAGTTGTTGCTTAATCCGTGATTTTTGTTTTGTTTTATGCAGGGGGATAGTTTCATAGTAAGTTCTGAATTCCCCGTAAGACTGAGTGTATACTTAGAAGAAGAGGATACTACTGAAGAAGCTGCTTTGTCTAAAAAGACAGCTACAAAAGCCAAAAATACTGGACGGAGAGGTCTGAAAATGTGACAGAATCATGAATGTCAAAGGTGAAGCATATAGAAAAAAAGTGACTTCATAGAAATGAATAAAGATGATAAATGTGGATATATGTACCAGTCTGGTGGTGAAGAAATTCTGAAACCAACTTTACAACAAAAAAAACTTTTTTAACCCCTTGTAGAAGTTTGTGAAATGAACTCGTGAAGAAGTAGTAACAGTTAGAGAAAAAAAATTTAAAACACCAGGGAAAATACATAGAAAAAGCTGAGAAATTATCAGTTGATTTCTGAGTGTAAGAGCTTACAGGTGTCCTATGAGCATTGAAACAATGAAGTGCAGTGATTTTAACTTTGTAAGGGAAATCTTAGACAAAGATAAAAGAACTTGACACCCAACCATCTTGAAAAGGGTATTTGAAATGCTTTAATTTTATCCCAGCTTTATTCAGAGTAAAGTGACCTGTCAAGATGCTTAGTATTATAATAACCTCATTTCCCTTCCCAAATTTAGAATATCATTAATGCTACCTTTTTTTTTTTTTTTTGGTGAGCTACCACGCCCAAACTAATATTACTTTCCGCTACCATTTTTAATTTTTGTTAATTCAAGAAAAGGCATACACATTTATTTAACACATATATGTGGGGAGAACCACAGTGATTACCCCGATGTTCATTATTTTGATCACCATGGTAGAACTAACTACTTTATGCTATGTAGTGCATCTTAGGACTGCACTTATGTGTGTTTTTGTTTAACTTGTGGACAAAGACTTATGGATAGGTGCAAAAAATAAATCCTCTTTTGCAACCCAGAACTCATTGTTCAGTATGAGTTTTGATACATACAAGAAGGGATATTATGATACCTGAGATAGTTAACTGATGGGAGTATCGATAGCCATAAAGGTTAGTTCCAAGCCAAGTGCAGTGGCTCAACTTTGGAATCCCCACGTCGAGGTGGAGTATTGCTTAAAGCCAGGAGTTCAAGACCAGCCTGAGCAAGAAAGTAACAAACACCTCATCTCCACAAAAATCACCTGGGTATTGGGGCATGTGCCTGTACTTGCAGCTACTCAGGAAGGGGGAGGCCGAGGCAAAAGGATTGAGTTCAGGAATTGGAGGCTGCACTGAGCTTTGACTACTCCTCTTGGTAAAAAAGACAGACCCTGTCTTTTAATTTAAAAAGACTGATTCTAGGACTAGAATAGTTAAACAGGAGGGGGATATGAAGGAAATCCTCAGCAGTATTACTTTTGCATTCCAATTTCATGTTGATATATAAGATGGCTTTTTGTTTTAAAGGCTTTTATCTTGAGAACGTGATGTCTGGAGTTAAAGGTATGTCTCAATTTGAGTTTTCAGATCACACTTGTTTATGTGTAGGAAATCAATAGTATGTTGTCAGGGCAATCAAGTTTCATTTTATTCAGAGAAAATTGTAGCATGCTTTTAATTCCCAGTTACTGGTTTCTGAGAAGAAAGGAATCTTAGATTCATACATTCTATAGTGATGTGTTAGATTCATTTTAGTTGCAAGCATTAGAGGGTCCTCAATTTATGTTAGTTTGTAGCAGTAGTCAGAACTTTGGATTTCCTACTTGAGGCATACAGCATTATTCTGAATTAATGCATAATCTAAAATGAGGTAGAAGATGTTATAGTTTAATGCAAGACTTAGTATAATAGAAATGGGCTGGGCTCCATGGCTCATGCCTATAATCCTAGCACTTTGGGAGGCCAAGGTGGTCGGATCACAAGGTCAGGAGTTTGAGACCAGCCTGACCAACAAGGTGAAACCCCGTCTCTACTAAAAATACAAAAATTAGCCAGGTGTGGTGGCATGGGCCTGTAATTCCAGCTACTCAGAAGGCTGAGGCAGGAGAATCACTTGAACTTGGGAGGTGGAGGTTGCAGTGAGCCAAGATCCTGCCATTGCTCTGCAGCCTGGGTGACAAAGCAAGAATCCATCCCAAAAAAATGATGATTACACAAGTCATAAGAATTCATAAATTTGAATGATACAGAATGTGATTAAAAGTTATATAATGCCAAAGTCATAATGTGCCCATTATATTGTATTTTATAATGGATGACAACTAATTCTGAGCCAAGAATTATATTTTTATTTATCACTCTGTACTCTGGCTCCTAAGCAGCTTGGTGAAAATCCTTACAATGTGATTGTGAAATGACTGCTTTGGATTAACATGGTAGGAAGTTTTTGCAGTTTGCAGTATTGTAAGAGACTAGAGCATATCACAGTTTCTGCTCATATCTAAGGAATAGTGTTAGACTTTTGTTATTTATACATATAAATACTAGTTGGGCACAGTGGTGCCTATGGTCTCCAGCTACTCTGGAGGCTAAGGCTGGAGAATCACTGAGTCCAGGAGTTTGATACTACAGTGAGATGTGATCCTGTCAGATCTCACTGTAGCCTCAAACCCCTGGGCTCAAATGATTCAGCAAGAATCACATGATTTTTTAAAAGAAATGGCAGATCCTGTGTCTTTAAAAAACTTTGTAAATAGTGGTTGAGGTCTATCCCGATGGGGCTTTTCCTGTAGCCTGCACGTCGTTGGAAACGCCTCATAGACTAACTCTGTGGTTTACCTTACTCACAGGACTATTGTTAGCTCTGTGGAAAGGAACGGCAAGACAGCTGCTAAAAGTTTAAAAATGACAGTTACTAAATGTATGAAAGACCTGATAATCTACTTTTTTACCTTAGGTATTGGCGTATTTCCACACCTCTACTGTTCTTGAGTGTGACTGCTTAGGTAAGTTTTAATTGGTGACAGTATCATCTTGGGAAATATTACAGTTCAGATGATGAATTTAACTGTTCAACTGCTGAATGATACAGGCATGAACTAAAACTTACTTCTGACAGAGCTGGATATGGCTATATTATAAACTAGATCTGAATTTTTTATTTGGGTTTTAGTTTCAGTAACTAGAAATGTGGTATGCTTTCTAAATCTTTAATTGGTACTTTCTATAGGAATGAATGATTCGAACTCATTCATGTTGAAAGGTAAGTAAAATATTTAACTTATAATAGTCAAGGACTGAAAATGAAAAATAGAAGTACACCATCCCAATATTTCAGGTATAACACATAATTAGATACTGGCAAAAATATTTATCACTATCAATTTATATATATATATATATGGATTTCCTACTTGAAGCATATAGTATTTTGAATCAATGCATAATCTAAAATGAGGTAGAGAATGTTATAGTTTAATACAAGATTTAGTATATTAGAAATGGGCAGATTTCCATATTTATAAATTTATATATAGAGAGAGAAGGAAATAAAAGACTGCATTGTCTAGACTACCAAATGAAACTGTTCTTTGCATCGTTATTCAACTGGCAGTTAGACATATTTCATCCTAAAGTCATGGAAACCTGGGTGGATATGTTGAATCTAGAGGGATATTAATTACATTAAACGAATTTTGCCTAATTTGCGGTTTGAGCAACAATGAGCTTGATGTGGCCGGGCACAGTGGCTCACGCCTGTAATCCCAGCACTTTGGGAGGCAGAGGCGGGCAGATCACCTGAGGTCAGGATTTTGAGACCATCCTGGCTATCACGATGAAAGCTCGTCTCTATATTAAAAAAAAAAAGAGCTTGACATTTGTAGTATCTGTTAAGTTACCTGTATATATTCCATCTGTAAGTTATATAGAGAGACTGGGCAAAGATTAGAGTTGTAGCTTTAAAATGCAGTTAATGTAGTTTTCCATATTACAGTGACAATCAGGAATAAAGGTCAAAATAGTGAACCTGTTAGAGGAATCTGAAATTGAGAGGTTTGTTGAAAGCATTTCTCAGCAGCAACACTGCAAATTTGGGGCTACGAAAGTTGTACGGTTCAGTTATAAATGCACTGCATGGTATCTGCACTCAGCAGTTTATTCCTGCTAGGGTGTTCAAAGGTCAGTGCTATAGAAATTCAGTATCTGGCATCGTTGGTTTTCTGGGCTTTGTGCTTGTTAAACCTGGTATTTCTATTGATACAGTATTTGTATAGGTTTCTCTGTGTTCATTTTCATATACTCAAACAGTAAGCAGTGCTTTTTTTCCAGGTGTCAAATTGAGAACCAGGCAGATCCACCACCTACAATAAAAAGGTAAGATTCTCTGTTTATATTGATTCTACTTGTTTCCCCCCTATTGATAGGTAGCATTGCCAGCATAACAAGAACTTCATACAAATACACTACAAAGCTTGAAAGGAACTTTTACAAAGCCTCATTCTAGATGAGAATGGGCACTGCTGATCATGGTGTCCAAAAGTAGTTAATGTGGCTAAACTGAGACAGGTTATGCTTCCACCACTGTATGCATATTGCAGTGGTGACAATGAGACCTGTAACATTTTGCTATGCTTATGAGTAAAATACGTAGGAGAAAAATGTTAAACATTTAAATAACGAATTTTCAGCTTTTATCTCATAGGACCACTGTTTGAGGTTATGTATTGACTGAAACATTGTAATTATGGTACATGACTGTGTCTTAGATCGTGTCAAAATATAATTATTCTTTGTACAGTTCAACTTCTAGGACCCTGAAGTAAATTGGTTGAAGACAGTAGATCCCAAAGATTTTGGTAAGTTAACCTGCATGGTCTTTTAAGTAATACTAGCTTTTCTACAAATGTTATTTTAGGTTGTTAATTTATGTAGTAATGCTTGCAATCAAATCTGGTGGTCCACTTATCACCACTTAGGAGTAAAAAAAGACTAGGCTTATGTTACTATGTTTTTAAACTTCATTACTAATGATGTTATGATGATGGGCAAAATGTTCAACTGCTCTGAATGGGCTGAATGAAAATGGCCTTTCTGAACATCCATTTACATTAAATATTTAATTGTATTTGAGATTATAAAAGCTCTAAGAGAAGTTGCTAGAAATGTGATCATGGAGCAAATTCGGATGTGAATGGGCCTGGGATCATTGATTAAAAATGACCTTAGTTTAAATAGCTATTTGAAGCATGGAATTTTCAATACATTAGCTGGGGTGCTGGGATTTAGGATAATTTGGAACCTAAGCAACTTCATTCTGAAAGATAAATTTCTGTATTTAATAGTAAGTACGAATTTGAGATAAACATTTTTCCATAGGTGAATTTTGAAGTCTTCATCAGTATATCCATATTAAAAGGAGATGACAGAAGCCAAAATAAAAGAATTAATGGCAAGTAATGGTTTTTATCTTAACCATAAGCTATTTGCTCAAGGGTGTAATGGTCATTACCAAGGCTTTTAGAATGTTGTTTCTCATTTGCTGTGGACATGACCATAAAAAAAATTTCCCAGTAGGTTTTCTATCTGCTACCTTGCTAGCAATCAGCCTATTGGAAACATTTGATTAACTGTAATAGAAATACAATACAAATGTAATGTGAGCCACATGTGGTTTTTTTTTTTTCTAATATCAATGAGATTTTACAATTCTTTAGGCAGTGCAGCCTAGATCTCTTGAATCATGCAAATGTGCTTTGCCTTTGTATTGTAACCCTTGTGGGTTGCTAATAACTAAGCAGTTTGTATGTAGCAGAGTTAGCTTAGGCTGGTTCTAGGACTCACTCATGTTTACTCACTGTGCAGTCATCTCTGGAAATGTAAAATTTACTTTTATTACTATGTAGGGCTGACAGGACAACTGGATTAAAGTAAGCATTAGCTTCATTAAAAAGGTACGTATGCATTAGAAAAGACATTTGTATAGGTCATTTCAAAGAGGGCTCATGAGGCTGTGAAACTCAGAGCTCTTCACGCTGTGACCAAAGATGGAAGTTCTCTATAGGATGCCATAGCACTCTTATGTTTGGTGCTATGTTTTCCCCAGGAGATATAAAACTTAATCATCCATGATTGTTGCCATGTAAGAGTTTTAATCAAAATTTTTCTTCTTCAGGGCTAACTTGCAGCTCTTTAGAGGATCCAAAGTGACTCTGATGGACAGTGGAAGAAATCACAACATGGAATTCCTTGAATAAAAATTTATTGACTTTAAATAATTATGCACAATTTAAAAAAAACTCTTTACACTGTTTCTAGAAGTCAGCATGTATTTTTGGCTCGAAGTTTCTCTAATGTTTTCTGTGGAAGGAATAAAAATTTTGCAGTTTCAGTTGTGTATGTACTTCAGGCTTAAAATTAGGTTTCTCCCCCTTAAGTTACACTCACCTTATGGAATTCTTTTGCTCTTGCTCTGTTTTGGGCATAAGCTTCTTGTTTTGCCTTTTCTTCCTTTTGTTGTTTTACTTCAGCTAGTTGATTATACAACCTGTAAAGAATTTCTATAGAGTTAGAGACAAACATTGCAGAAAACATGACTCACTACAAAAACCAACAATACCTTAGACTCCTTTGGTGCCTGAGAGCCTGTGTAGTCTTTCTGTCTTCAGGAAGTGCTCTGACTTTATTCACACCCCTTAGACGACTCACAGATGAACCTGAGGAAAGAAATGTGAAATCAAGTTGTAATCAGGCTTTAAACATTTCAGGGAGGTGGTGAAGATTTAAAAAATTCAACATACCTATAGATGGTTTCTCTTTGATTGTTTTGATATGAGAATCTTCAGAGACACACATTTTATTCCTTATTTCTTTTTGCCTCTGGTGGGATCTGTCTATAAATGTTTTTTTTCTCTTTGTAAATGCTTCTTGTAAGCTCCCGGGTATAGGAGGACTTTCTGTTGGGAGAAGAAACTTATGACAGGAATAGGCAAAGTGTTTACTTTATATTAGAAGTGTGGAACCCATAAAAGGCTTACCTGTAGATGCTGTCCTTGGTTTTTCTATGGAAAGTTCTGATACAGCTGGATAATCTGAGGCTTCTGTTTCTGATACAAGAGGCAGAAACTCACTCACCTAATGGCAAGAAAGTTTTATTACATTTTTTAAAATAACACTTTTTTTTTTTTTAAAGGGGGCCTGCTCTGTTGTCAGACTAGAGTGCATTATCACAGCTCACTGCAGCTTCAATATTCCAAATAGCTGGGTCTACAGCTAAACCACACCTAGCTAATTTTTGAACTCCTGGGCTCACACAATTCACCCTCCACTGCCCTCACACCTCTAGGCCTGTTTAGGTAGCATGAGGAAATTCAATAATTTTATTCTAACTACCCTTGTAAAATTATCAGTTCCAAAGCCATTTTGCAGTATCTTAGAATATGTTTAGATAAACTTCCAACTTCGCACCGTAACACTAGCTGTATAACAAAATTAGTTCTACCAGAGTCTTGAAGATAGGCATAAATTGGAGTGGGGATTAAAAGAAAATGCATAGTGGTTGACAGAATGAAGGCTTAAGACAAATGACGGCTGGTGGGGGTTGTCAGGTCTTAAGTAGATTTTAAGTCCACAGCATAATCCCTTCCAATAAGTAACATCTGATAATTGAAGTTATCAGGTAAGAGAAAATCAACTGGTTTGCTCAGAATGGGCTAAAATATTAGGAATAATTAAGTTTACCTGAACACAGCTTTTTGCTTCCTCCTCTCCCTTTTCTTCTAAGGTTAAGTTTGCAAAATCTGTTTCAGCAATACTGGTATCACTGGTGCTTACTAAAGTAAGTTCTGGCTCTTCCATTATACCATGGCCAGATTCTGTTTCCTGTGAGGCACAATTAAAAGGAAAACCATGTCAAATTAAAGTTGCCTTAAAACAGTAAAAAATCCTACATACTCGTTTTGTATATAATGCACAATTTGCACAAGTGTACATAAATGGGAAAATGTACATTAATGGAGGAAGACAAGCAATAGTTGGGAAAGACCAACAGATTTCGTTAGGCTTCCCTAACTACAGCATTCAGTTGTAGAAATACTGGAGCCGACCTTAGGGAGTGGGGTGAAATAGTATGACAACAGACTGAATGTATCTAATAAATGCTTGTAGTGTTTGGCAAAAAATATAAATGCAGGTTGGCTGGAAATGTTTTCAAAGGAACTATCTAAACACTGAACAAAAGCAGCCAAATAGTGTTAATAACAGTACTTATTCCAATACTGGCAATGAGGCTCAACACTGAAAAAGTGCTGAGTCATAGGCAAAGTCACAATTTTTCAGGGGTGTTGAAGAAAGGATCTTTTTAAAATACTCTCAGAAGACAGCTTTCAAAATTTTAGGTTTCTTCAATTTGCTAGGTATTTGCAGTAATCACAAGCTTGATGGGAATATTAACAAGTAGTTGTGCTTGTATTTCAAGTTTTTCTTGCCAGGCATGTGGTGTGTCCAAGCTACTTAGGAAGTGGAGGCAGGAGGATCCCTTGATCCCAGGAATTTGAGATCCTCATCTCTAATATTAAAAGAAAAAATAATTTACCCAAAAAGGAACTTTAATGTTACACAACACTGATTTCACTTACCCAGACTGGTATAGAGCTCTGTAATGAAAATGATCCAGAACTTGCAAAAAGCTCCGAATGTTCTTTTTCAGATAGTTTATTGGTGATTTTTGGAATGTCTGTTTCAGCTGAATTCTCAAAATATTTTTGAGTAGTTAAGGGATATGGTGCCTGAACTGAAGTTCCCATCTGCACTGTTCTTACACAGAATCGAGAATCAGTTTCTTCTACCTGTGGATGTATGTCTAAAACCCTACAGCTTTCATTTTTATTACCTTCAGTGAGTCCTTGACTTTGTAGCGTAACCAGCCCTCTTTCTGGTAGTTCCTCAAAGCCCACCCTTTCCTCTCTGCTTTCTAGTTGGTGTTGTACTGAGCACTCACTAGAGTTAGAACCACACGGAGTGCTTTGCTGAACGTTTAACCCATCAAATACATTAGCTTCATCAGATGAACTGCAGGCTGAACTTAAATTTCCTACAGAAAGCTGGAAATGAACACTTTTCTTCTTGTTTTGTAGTATTTCAGTATGTTCTTCAGAGGGATAGTTCTGATTTTTCATGCCTTGGGAAGAATCTCTTGCTTCAATGCTAAAAATACTTGGTAGGTCAGCATGCTGGCTCCCCTCCTGTGAAGAACATTCTGGCAGAAGCTGTTCAAAAGATTGTTCAGCTCCTGTATTAGAAATTTAAAGATCAGTTAATCACTGTTACATGTTGTAAAACTTGGATACTGACAGTCTAATAGTTATCATCCAATTGCAAGTTACCTACAATTTTAGGCATAAAAGTTGATGTGTATAAACATGAATACAAAGATGATAAGGATGGTCAGTGATTTCTCAAACTCTACAGCTCACACCAAGTATCTTTTTTTTTTCTTTTAATATTTAATAAAGACTATGGCTACAAACTGAGGCTGTTTCTCCTTATCTCAACTATGTGTGTATATTTGTACATCCATGTGTATCTCATGTATGTATGTATGTATGTATATATAATTGTACAAGCCAGGCAAGGTGGCTCATGCCTGTAATCCCAGCATTTTGGGAAGCCGAGGCAGGCGGATCACCTGAGGTCAGGAGTTCAAGACCAGCCTGGCCAATGTGGAAAAACCCTGTCTCTACTAAAAATACAAAAGAATTAGCTGGGTGTGGTGGCACACGCCTGTAGTCCTAGCTACTTGGGAGGCTGAGGCATGAGAATCGCTTGAACCCGGGTGGTGGAGGTTGCAGTGAGACAAGATCTGGCCACTGCACTACAGCCTGGGCAACAGAGTGATACTCTGGCTCAATTAAAAAAAAAAAAATTGTGCAAAAGGCTCAAGAGGAATACTTGCTTTTTTAGAGATGAGGTCTTTTCCTTTTTTTTTTTTTTTTTTGAGACAAGAGTCTCACTCCATCGCCCAGGCTGGAGTGCACTGGCACAATCTCAGCTCACTGCAACTTCCACCTCCTAGGTTCAAGCAATTCTCCTGTCTCAGCCTCCTGAGTAGCTGGGACTACAGGTGCCATGCCCAGCTAATTTTTGTATTTTTAGTAGAGATGGGGTTTCACCTTGTTGGTCAGGCTGGTCTCGAACTCTTGACCTCAGGTCATCCATTGGCATCAGTTTCCCAAAGTGCTGGGATTACAGGCATGAGCCACCATGCCTGGCCGAGAAAGGGTCTTTCTGGGTTGCCCAGGTTGGTCTTGAACTCCTGGGCTCCAGGTATCCTCCTGCTTCAGCCTCCCAAAGTGCTAGGATTACAGGCGTGAGGCACTGTGTTTGGCCTAAGAAGAATACTTAAACTGGCTGGGCATGGTGGCTCATATCTGTAATCCCAGCACTTGGGGAGGCTGAGGTGGGTGGATCACCTGAAGTCAGGAGTTGAAGACCAGCCTGACCAACATGGTGGAAGCCGTCTCTACTAAAAATACAAAATTAGCTTGGTGTGGTGGCACATGCATGTAATTCAAGCTACTTGGGAGGCTGAGGAAGGAGAACTGCTTGAACCCAGGAGGCAGAGGTTGCAGTAAGCCAAGATCCTGCCATTGCATTCCAGCCTGGGCAACGAGTCAAACTCCATCTCAAGAAAAAAAAGAATACTTAAACTGTTAACTATCATATAATGATTGAAGTAAGGAAATTGAGGAACAGAGGCAACACTCTTATTTGATAATGTTCAGTATTGTTTTAAAAAATGCATGTATTCTGTAATTTAAATACTTTTTAACACTCAGGATAGGGGTGAGGACAGGAGTAAAGACAAACCAAGAGGTACTAGGCATAATTTCTAAGGAAATGGAAGTAAAAAAAAAAAAAAAATCACAAAAAAAATTTAACTTTTTCTAACTTAGTCATACATACCCTCCATAATATTTTCTGTAGCAAAAGTGTGAGCTCCAACATGAGCCAAGTTAATGTCAGATTGTTGATTCAGGCCTGTGTTAAGAGAAGAATGCACGCTGGTACTCCTCAATGCTGTGAAATAAACTCTACTTTTGAATGATCCAGTAGCACAGTGGCTTTCAGATGAAGAATCTGATCTCTGACAGGAAACAAAAGGAAAAGGCTGAAATACTGATTAGGTATTACCAATTGAATCAATAATCACTGTTCCTTTGATATTACTCTTCCTTAAATACCACTTAACTATGACAGTAATGATTTGCTTTTTCAAATCCAGTTCTTTTCAATCAATATGAAAGAGACTTTAAAATGTCAGGCTATCAGGCTGTGGAAGCAAAAAGACCCAGGTTAAATCTCAGCTTCTTTGACTATGTAGGAAGATATTTTAAATCTTGCAAAATTCTATTTATATGTTTAAATATGTTACACAATTAAAAGTTGTCAAACCTTTTATGGTATCATACTCCCTAGCTGGAGATAAGATGGATAGGACAAACAATTCTAATGCATCTGTTTTCTCTTTTTTGGGACAGAATCTCACTCTGTTATCCAGGCTGGAGTGTGGTGGTGTGATCTCAACTCACTGCAATCTCTGCCTTCCAGGTTCAAGCGATTCCCAGCCTCCTAAGTAGTTGGGAATACAGGAATGCCACCATACCCTGCTAATTTTTGTGTTTTTTTTTAGAAGAGACGGGGTTTCGCCATGTTGGCCAAGCTGATCTCAAACTCCTGACCTTAAGCAATCTACCCGCCTCAGCCTCCCAAAGTGCTGGGATTACAGGTATGAGCCACCGTGCCTGGCCCGATGCAGCTGTTTTCAATCTTGGTTCCAAATTAGAATCACCTGGGGAGCTTAAAAAAAATTAATACTATCTGAACGCTCCCAGACCCTGCTTTAATTGGTCTAGGGTATAGTCTGGGTAACAGGATTTTCTCCTTTTTTAAAGTTTTCCATGTGATCCATTTTTCTTTTTTTAAAGACAGGGTCTGGCTCTGTCACCCAGACTGGAGTGCAGTGGCACGATCTCAACTCCCTGCAACCTCTGCCTCCTGGGCTCAAGTGATCCTTCCACCTCAGTCTCCCTAGTAGCTGGGACTACAGGTGTGCACCACCACACCTGGCTAATTTTTGTATTTTTAGTAGAGACAAGGTTTTGCCATGTTGGCCAGGCTGGTCTCAAACTCTTGGCCTCAAGTGATCTGCCTGCCTTGGCCACCCTAAGAGCCTTCCATGTGATTCTAGGCTGAAGTTTAGAGAACTCTTGTTCCAGTAGAAGAAATGGCTTAAAACTATTTTTTAGATATTCACTGCAATGGGAGATTTACTTTAATATACCTGGTAAAAGTCTCTGTTGTCTGGAGAAATCCCAGGGGATGATGATGATAAGTCAAAATCTGGATGTGGTTCTAGGGTTTAAACAGCTGATGATGCAAATTAGGAAAAATGTCTTCCAATTCTGGAAAGTCAAGGTCAACTATTGGAATTTTTGAAGGAAAAAAACCATAAATTATTTTTAAAGTAAAGATTAGAAAAGGAGTAGTAAGAACATATTCATAAATGCTTATTTTCAGGTACTCCAGTGTAACAAAAAAACTTCAGTTTCCCCCCCCATGATCAGCACATACTTTAAAGTTCTATCATGATTATTTGAAAGATCCAAAAATATGGATCCTCTCAGTGACTTTTACTTTTAGAAAAATTTAATTATACTTTTTTTTTTAAATAGAGGCAAGGTCTTGGTGTTGTCAAGGCTGGTCTTAAAATCCTGAACTCAAGCAATCCTCCCGCCTCAGCCTCCCAAAGTGCTAGGATTATAGGCATCAACAAACTTTTGACAAATACAAATTTCCATTTCTACAGCCTTATGAGGCTAATTAGGATCAATAATAGGACATATGTAACCACTGTTTCAGTCTAAGCTTAAAAAAGGAAAAAGGCTCACTGTATTCAGTGTTAGTGTGGGTCAGACATTGTGCTTTATGTGCACTATCTCTCTTAATCTCTAACATTCCTCTTTACAAAGATGAAAAAGTAACTTGCCCATGGTTTTACAGCTAGGAAATGGTTAGGCTCTGACTCAAATCCAGATCTGTCTGATTTCTGAGTTCCTGCTCTTATTTATCAGCAATACTGCCTCAGCCCTAATAACTAACTTTGCAATGGTAAAGAAGATTTGCTAATTAATCTCCTATACCTGTGCCTCAGTCGTCTAATTGATTCCAGATCCCCTTTCTCACTAAATGCCCTCAATATTTTCTATGGTATAACTGTGTTGTAGCAGGCCATAAGAACATGAAGCTCAAACAATCACTGCATAAAATTAAAAATGATGAAAGGCGAAAATTTAAAACTTAATTTACATAGAAGTATTACTTTAACATTATTTTA
Source organism: Ateles fusciceps (assembly GCA_036589455.1). Classification (NCBI taxonomy): domain Eukaryota; kingdom Metazoa; phylum Chordata; class Mammalia; order Primates; family Atelidae; genus Ateles; species Ateles fusciceps. The sequence continues at coordinate 8,379,943 of JAZHEH010002496.1, forward strand.
CCCTGCAAATCTGTTTTTTCAGGTATCAAATTTGCTTCATTAATGTACTTGTCTCTCATTTTCTGAAAGTGTGTGTTACCACATGTAGTTTCGTCCACTTTAGGCAACAGAGATTTATGACCATCTGAAGAGTTCTGCCGTGGATAAGTATCTTGTGTTGAAGGAACTATGGAACTTAAAATATCTGTTGCCTCTTCTTTACCAGTGGTATATTCTTGCTTGCTATCATCCGTGTGCTCTGAAAATGACTCTGAAAATTGAGTTTAATGAAAATATGTAATTCACAGTGACACTATATCCCTTTTAACGGAATATTCCTTACAGACATACTGTACTGGGTTACAGACATATTTTAGTGAAGAAGCATGGCAATACATATTGCTAAGAGATCAGTATAACCATGAAATTTGCTCCGATAGGTTTCCACTGAATGGACAAATTTATTGGCAACTGCTTCTCAAAGTGTTGTTGGGGGATCCACAGAGCATCCCTGTTACTTCCAGTAATGTCTGGGATACCATACACTCCAATGTTTACTGGGTGTGAATATTTTATTTTTTTTTTTAGACAGGATTTTACTATGTTGCCCAGGCTGGAGTTCAGTGGCACGATCGTGGCTCATTGCAGCCTCGACCTCCCAGGCTCAAGCGATGCCCCAACCTCAGGCTCCTGAGTAGCTGGGACTACAGGCATGTACCACCACACCTAGCTAACTTGTGTAGTTTTTGTAGAGACGGGTCTACCATGTTGCCCAGGATGGTCTCAGACTTCTGGGCTCAAGTGATCCTCTCACCTCAAGGTGCTGGGATTATAGGCATGAGCCACCACACCCAGCCACACTTTACTTTAGAGATTTAGAGAAACAGTCCCCACGGTGTATCACGAGAAACCAATGCTTCCTTCCACCACTGTATTGCAACTCAACTGGTACTGTCTTTCAACTTATTTATAAACATTTGCACATTACCTGGATCTGTAAGGCTCAAATCTGTGTTTTCATAACTTAAAAGGCTTCCAGTGGAAACGGTTACTGAAGATAACGGCTCATGAGAAAGTGTTTTAGCCTAGAAATTAAGGGGAATATTAGACCACGATGTAGCAAGTGGTACCTAGGAAAACCCCAAATCACAAACCTCAGCAGTGATCATTTCCGAGCTCAGGTCAAGTGTAGAAACCTTCATAGTTACAAAGGTCAGTAGTAAAACCTTTTCATCATTGCCCAGAAATGATTAAGCTTTCATAGACATACATACGTACCCCCAACCCCCAATCTCATTCATTCCTACAACTGTTATCTATAAACACATGTGCATGCACACCCACACACACACCCCCCTCAACACACCCACACACACCAGACATATGCCGTTATTGTTTCACAATGTTTTATAGTTTTGCTTCTCAGAACTGCAGAGATCATGCATCAGATAGACTGGAAAGCCTTCTGATGTTCAGATTTGGCTAGTTTCATCATTGATCCACTTCAGTAAAAGCAGATCTCAGAGAACACAGACTTTAATGTTATAATATAGCTTCTGGAAACTAAAGAGAATATGAAGCCAAACGGCTCTAAAAATTGAGTGAAAATTAAGACATTACTAACCTTATCATCTGGCTTCACAGATGGACCCAAATATGTATGTTCTTCCTCAACAGCATAACTTAACACTGCGTGATTTTCAGTAACAGATTCCTTGACCTTAACTGAAAAATAGATTTCGGAGTTCAAGATGGGAAAAAAATATAGATGGGATAGAACAAATCAAATTCTTAGTACCACAGGACCAAATTCCCTGCTTTCCTACAATCTACTTCTTATTTTGCTTCTTAAAGTTGTCTTAGATCTAAGAAAAAATTTACCTTATTTGTTTAAAACATTCACTAGTCAGCAAAATACACTTTTTCCTGGAAAACTGTAGCTATTGTTATTTTATGAATAAAATGCTTTAAAAATATTTGAATATTGGGTCTAAAAGCTAGAAAAGAACCAGTGTGATGAGAAATGCTTTTGTCTTTTTTTTTTTTTTTGAAAGAGTCGAGTCTTGCTCTGTCGCCCAGGCTGGAGTACAGTGGTGTGATCTCTGCTCACCACAACCTCTGCCTCCTCGGTTCAAGTGATTCTCCTGTCTCAGCCTCCAGAGTAGCTGGGATTACAGGTGCGCACCACCACGCCTGGCTAAGTTTTTGTATTTTTAGTAGAGATGGGGTTTCACCTTGTTGGCCAGGCTGGTTTCGAACTCTTAACCTCATGATCCACTCGCCTCAGCCTCCCAAAGTGCTGGGATTATAGGCGTGAGCCACTGCGCCCGACCATCACTATTTTAAGTGGAAAAGCAAGAGTATTAAATCATAAACACTGTATGATCTCAAAGATGAGAAAAAAACGCATATAAAAGAGACAATAATGAAAACACCAGGACCAGACACGGTGGCTTACATCTGCAATCCCAGCACTTTGGGAGGCCGAGGCAGGCAGATCACTTGAGCTCAGGAGCTTCAGACCAGCCTGGGCAACACAGTGAAACCTCGTCTCTTAAAAAAATACAAAGTTAGCCTGACACAGTGGTAGGCCCCTGTAGTCCCCCGCCACTCAGGAGACTGAGATGGGAGGATGGCTTGTGCCTGGGAGGTGGAGGTTGTAGTGAGCTGAGAACACGTGGCTGTACTCCAGCCTCTGCAACAGAGCCAGAGCCTGTCTCAAAAAAAAAACAGACCAAAATGTAGCCAGTGGTTGTTTATGAATGGTTGGTTGCACAAGGAGTAATTTTTACTTGTACTGCAACTTTTAATACTTTCTATTATTTCATTATTTTAGAGACAGAGTCTCGCTATATTTCCCAGGCTGGTCTTGAACTGCTAGGCTCAAGTGATCCTCCTGCCTTTAGCCTCCTGAGTAGCTGAGATTACAGGCATAAGCCACTATGCCCAGGTTTTTTTTTTTTTTTTTTTAACAGCTTTCTAAATTCACAATGAGCATATATTACTTTTATGATGAATTATCATTCCTAATTATATTTGATATATTATACTTTGTCTCATTAACAACTCGTGTATTTTGAGCTTATTTTCCTTCTTGTTCTAAGTGACCGACACTTGTGAGAAACTCATCAAGGCACATTGTAGTCTGTGGCACTGAAAAATATAATTAAAACTGCTTCACTGAATATAAACAAAACTCTGCTTCATAATCTTTATATTAAAAGGTATGCACATTAAAGATATATTTTTTAAATGTTTTGTGTAAGAATTATTAACTATTCATTTTATCATTTTTTAAGACTAGTCAAAGTGCAGTAGTGAAAGATGGAAAAAAATAGAACAAGGAGTTCAATCTGTAACTGATTGTAAACAATCAGCTGAGATAACTCATTACCTTTGGACCAGCCAAGAATTATTTTTCAAATGTAGACCTAGTAAACAAACAGGTAGGCACGGTGACTCACCCCCTGTAGTCCCAGAAACTCAGGAGGTTGAGGTGGGAGGATTGCTTAAGGCCAGTAGTTTCAGACCAGTCTGTGCAACCTAGCAAGACCTCATCTCTACAAAGAAATTTAAAAATTAGCTGGGCATGGTGGCACACTCCTGTAGTCCTAGCTACCTGGGAGGCTGAGGTAGGTGGATGGCTTGAGCCCAGGATTTTGGGTGAGCTATGATGGCACCACCGCACTCCAGCCTGGGTAATGGTGTGAGAAATGGTGTCTTAAAAAAAAAAAAATCAGAAAATGAAACAAAGCTAATACCAAATATTTGTCTTTAAATACAATATAATTTTTACATGTCAGGGTCTTGCTCTATCACCCAGGGTGGCTGGTGAAATTTTATAGTGAGTTTTTATTTTTTCTTCTACTCTTAAGCAGCTCATTTTAAAAGCTAATTGGGAAATGAGAAGTTAATCTGGGTTGTTGAATTCAATAATAATTACTATTATTTACTGTTACCTGTAATATACCTAGAAGACTCCCTCAGCAGAGGTATGAATGAATAAAGCAGCATTTGGGTAGTACTAAGAAGTGAAAAATAAAAGTGAGAGAAAGGAGTAAGATCAGAGTCCTTGAAGATGTTGAAAAATTCCATGGATAGGTCCCTGAAAGTTGGAAGAGAAATCACTGTCCTCATCATCTGGCATGTGGTTGACTGACAACAGTTCCTAAAAGGGGAACAGACACCATGAAAGTAATACCTTACTGTTATCTTTTCATGCCATGCAGGAAGGCACCATTTCCTGTTTTTCTACAGAGGCAGAGAGTACAAAGCTTGCAGTTAGTGACTCCATCTTAAAAATTTGTTAAATCAAGGTGTTGCACAGAAACAATGGAGTAGTTGTAACAAAACAGACCTTTCTAAAATAGAAACAATCCGGGCCAGGTGTGGTGGCTCACACCTAAAATCCCCAACACTTTGGGAAGCCAAGGTAAGAGGATTGCTCAAGCCCAGAGTTCAAGACCAGCCTGGACAACACAGTAAGACCCTGTTTCTACAGAAAAATTTAAAAATTAGCCGGGCAGGGTGGTGCATGCCTGTAGTACTAGCTACTAAGGCAGCTAAGGTGGAAGGATCAACTAAGCCTGGGAGGTCAAGGCTGCAATGAGCGGTGGTTGCGCCACTGCATAGCCGAGGTGATAGAGCAAGACCCTGTCTCAAAATAGGATAAAATAAAATTGAAACAATCTGAATCTGGGAATGATTCTGAGAAAGCTGATATCCAGGAGCTGACCTGGCACTATCAGGTCGGTCCTGGTGTTCTGTTAAACATCAACAATTCCATGGAATGCCAATATCAGAAAAGGCCATTCTGTGACCATGATAAAGAAAAAAAATGAGACACCTTGTAACCACACCTGTACACAGACAAAACCATGAATACTGTCTAAACCACAAGAATGGCCAAGCATTCCCTCATCCTGGCTAATAGGAGTGACTACTCCTGTTTTACCAGTTGCAACTTTAGCTTCACTCCATTCATACCACCTCCTAGATAAGAACTTTTCAGGTTCTGAAACAGAATTACTCATGCTTCCTGACAACATCCAATACTAATAACTAATGCTCTGTTTCCTTGAACCTTTCTTCCAATCCCCTAAAACAAGCCCAAATCCTTTAAGTACTTTCTAAATAGCCATTTACTGAGATGCCTCATGGTTGCCCATGGTACGCATTCCCCCACCCTGCAACAGGTGAGACACTCAGCTTTGTTCAACTATAGGTGTGTTCCTCATAGTCTTTAGCTAGAGGATATCAACAAGTAGAATAAAAGAAAACACAAATATCCACTGTGTAAATAATAAAGAATGATGTAGCGGGGGAGGTGGAGCAGACAGACGAATGCAAGCTTCTATCGACTGTCCTCACCACAAGAATTTCAAACTTAGCAACTATCTAAACAAAAAAGTACCTTCATAAGAACCAAAAATCAGGGGAGCAATCACAGTACCTGGTTTTAACTTCTTATCACTGACAGAGGCACTGAAGAGGACAGCAAAGACAGTCTTGAAATGCCAATACCACCCTTCCCTCATCTAGGCAGTGGCCACATGGTGCAGAGAGAGAATCTGTTTGGGGGAAGGAGAGCACAGCCATTCTGCGACTTGGCATTGGAACACAGTTTGGCCAGCACCAGGCAGAACTCAGCCAATGCCCATGGAGGGAGCATTAAGACCAGCCCTAGCCAGAGGGCAAGTGCCCACCCTGGTAATTGGAAGCTGAGTTCTGGCAAGTCTTGCCATTGTGGGCTAAATTTAGTGCTCTGGAGTCCTAACTAAACTTGAAGGGCTATTTAGGCCACAAAGACTGCAACTCCTAGGCAGGTCCTAGTGTGTGCTGGGCTTAGAGCTTATAGACATGGGGGGTAACACGACCTAGTGAAAACCAGCTAGGGTAGTGAAGGGAGTGCTTGTGCCACTCCTCCCCTAACCCCAGGGAGCACAGCTCACCGTTCTAAAAGAGACCCCTTCCTTCTGCTTGAGGAGAGAAGAGGGAAGAATAAAGAGGGCTTCGTTTTGCAACTTGAATATCCACTCAGTTATAGAATAAGGCACTGAGCAGATCTGTGAGGTCCCCATACTAGGACCTAGCTGTTAGATGGCATTTATAGACACACCCTGGGCTAAGAAGGGAACCTGCTGCCTTGAAGGGAAGGACCCAGTCCTGGCAGGATTCATCACCTGCTGACTAAAGAGCCCTTGGGTCCTAGCAGTGGTAGCCAGGTAGTTGCCATGGGCCTTGGGTGAGGCTCTGAGACATGCTGGCTTCATGGCTTCATGTGTGACCCAGCATATTCATAGCTGTGATGGCTATGAGAAGAGACTCCTTCTGCTTGAAAAAAGCAGAGGAAAGAACAAAGGGGACTTTGCTTTGCAGCTTAGGTACCAGCTTGGCCACAGTGGGGAATAGCACCAAGTCGGATCTTGGGGTCCCCCAATTCCAGGCCTTGGCTCTTGGATGGCATCTCTGGATCTACCCTGGGTCAGAGAAGAGGAGGAAGCCCACTGCCCTGAAGGAGTCCCATGCCTGGCAGCATTCACCAAAAGCTAACTGAAGAACCGCTGGGCCTTAAGCGATTATCAAGTGGTACCATGACAGTACTCTCCATAGGCCCGTGGTGGTGGTGGACAAGGGCAGAGATTCCTTTGCCTAGGGAAGTGGAAAGGACTTCGTGGTTTTGATGCCAACTTAACCACAGTAGAGTACCAGGTAGAGTTCTAAAGATTCCGATTCCAGGGCCTGGCTCCTGGACAACATCTCTGGATTTACCCAGGGCCAATTGCCACCCTGAAGGGAAGGACGACTGGCTTCACCCCCTGCTGACTGTAGAGTTCTAGAGGCTTGAATGAACAAAGGTGGGAGCCAGGTAGTGGTTACAGCGGGCCTTGGGCAAGAACCAGTACTGTGCTGGCTCAGGTCTGGCCCAGCACAGTCCCAGCGATGATGGCCACAGTGGTGCTTGTGTCACCCCTCCTCCAGCTCCAGAAAGCTAAGCACGAGAGAGAGAGAAACTCTCTTTGTTTGGGAGACAGGAAGGTAAAGAATAAAAGTCTCTGCTAGGTAGTCCAGAAAATTCTTCTGGATCTTATCCAAGACCACCAAGGCAGTACCTCTATGAGCCTGCAATAACTATAGTGTTACTGAGCTTTGGGTATCCCCTAATTAAGACATGGATGCAGTGAGCAAAAACTTAGATCACAACACTGAAGTCCCTTTGAATACTCAGAAAGCTGTCCCAAGAAGGACTAATACAAGCAAACCCAGACTGCAAAGACTAGGGACAGAAAGTTTGTTCAAAGGGATAATAACAGAGAACTTCCCAAACCAAGCGAAAAATATCTATATTCAAGTACTAGAGGAATAGAGAACACCAAGCAGATTTAACCCAAAGAAGACTGTCTCAAGGCATTTAATAATCAGATTCCCAAAGGTAAAACATAAAGAAAGAATCCTAAAAGCAGCAACAGAAAATGAAACAAATAATATACAATGGAGCTCCAATATGTTTGGCAGCAGACTTTTCAGTGGAAACCTTACAGGCCAGGAGAGAGCGACATGACACATTAAAAGTGCAAAAGGAAAAAAACTTTTACCCTAGAATAGTATATCTGGCAAAAATACGCTTCAGAAGTAAAGGAGAAACAAAGACTTTCCTAGACAAACAAAAGCTCATGGATTTCATCAAAACCAGACCTATCCTACAAAGGATACTAAAGGGAGTTCTTAAATCTGAAAGAAAACGTTAGTAAGCAATAAAAAATGATCTGAAGGTACAAAAATCGCCGGTAATAGTAAGTACACAGAAATACACAGAATATTACAAAACTGTAATTATTTTTGTGTAAACTACTCAAACAGAAAGACGAAAAAATGAACAGATCAAAAATAATAACTTTTCAAGATAGAGACAGTATAACAAGATATAAATAGAAACAAAAAAAATTAAAAAATAGGAACACAAAGTTGAACTATAGGGTCCCCCCCCTCCCCCAGACACAGTTTTGCTCTTGTTGCCCAGGCTAGAATGTAGTGGGGCGTGATCTAGGCTCACTGCAACCTCCGCCTCCCAGGTTCAAGCGATTCTCCTGCCTTAGCCTCCCAAGTAGCTGAGGTTACAGCCATGTGCCACCACGCCCAGCTAATTTTTTATTTTTAGTAGAGTCAGGGTTTCTCCATGTTGGTCAATCTGATTTTGAACTCCCAACCTCAAGTGATCTGCCCGCCTTGGCCTCCCGAAGTGCTGGGATTACAGGCATGAGCCATCGTGCCTGACTGAAGAATAGGGTTTTTATTAGTTTTCTCTTTGCTTGTTTGTTTATGCAATCAGTGTTATCATCAGTTTTAAATAATGGGTTGTATTATCTGCAAGCTTCATGGTAACCTTGAATGTAAAAACATACAACAGATACACAAAAAATAAAAAGCAAGAAATCAAAAGAGAAAAATCACCTTCATTAAAAAAAAAAAAAAAAAAAGGAAGAAAAGTCGAAAGAGAAAACCACAAAATAACCAGAAAATGAAGAACAAAATGATGAGAGTAAATCATTACTTAGCAATAGTAACATTCAGTGTAAATAGACTGACTTCTCCAAGCAAAAGACATAGTGTGGCTGAATGGATTTAAAAAAAAAAAAGACCCAATTATCTGTTACCTATAAGAAATATATTTCACCTACAAAGAAATACAGACTGAAAACAAAAACATGGAAAAAGATATCCCATGCAAATGGAAACCAAAAAACAGCAGGAGTAGCTATACTTATATCAGAAAAAATAGATTTTGGCAAGGGGTGGCAGCTCATGCCTGTAATCCCTTTGGGAGGCCTACGTGGGTGGATCACCTGAGGTCAGGAGTTTGAGACCAGCCTGGCCAACATGACGAAACCCCATCTCTACTAAAAATACAAAAATTAGCCGGGTGTGGTGGTGCATGCCTGTAATCCCAAGCTACTAGAGAGGCTGAGGCAGGAGAATCACTTGAACCTGGGAGGCAGAGGTTGCAGTGAGCTGAGATTGCCCCACTGCACTCCAGACTGGGCGAAAAGCGAGACTCTGTCTCAAAAAAAAAAGAGAAATCTTTAGCCAGACCAAAAAGAAGATCCAAATAATCAGAAATGAAAAATAAGACATTACGACTGATACTGCAGAAATTTAAAGGATCATTGGAGACTATTAGCAACTATATGACAAAACTGGAAAACTAGAAGAAATGAATAAATTCCTAAGACACATGCAACCCACCAAGGTTGAACCATGAAGAAATCCAAAACCTAGAAGACCAGTAACAAGTAATGAGATCAAAGCCAAAATAAAAAGTCTCCCAGAAAAGATAAGCTCAGGAAACTATCACTTCACTGCTTAATTTTACCGAACATTTAAAGACAAACTAATATCAATCCCACTCGTACTACTCTGAAAAACAGAAGAGAAGGGAGTACTTCCAAACTCATTCCACAAGGCCAGTATTGCCCTAATCCCAAAACCAGACAAAGACGCAGTAAAAGAAAATTTACAAGCCAGTATCTCTGATGAATACTGATGCAAAAATCTTCAATAAAATACTAGCACATCAAATTCAACAACACATTAAAAAGATCATTCAGGCTGACCAAGTGGAATTTATCCCAGGGATGCAAGGATAGTTCAACGTATGCAAAACAAACAATGTGATACAGCCTATCAACAGAATGAAGGACAAAAACCACATGATCATTTCAACTGTTGCTGGAAAAGCATTTGATAAAATTCAACGTCGCTTCATGATAAAACCCTTAAAAAACTGGGTACAGAAGGAAATATCTCAACACAGTAAAAGCCATATATGAAAGACCCATAGCTAGTATCATACCAAGTGGAGGAAAACCTGAAAGTCTTTCCTCTAAGATCTGAAACACAAGAATGCCCACTTTCACCACTGTGACTCAACATATTAATGGTACTGGAAGTCCTAGCTAGAGCAATCACACAAGAGAAGGAAATAAAGGGCATCCAAGTTGGAAAGGAAGAAATCAAATTATCCTTGTTTGCAGATGATATGAGCTTATATCATATCTGGAAAAAACCTAAAGACTCCACAAGAAAACTATTAGAACTGATAAATTCAGTATAGTTGCAGGATACAAAATCAACATATGAAAATCAGTACCATTTCTGTATGCCAATAGCAAATGATCGGAAACAGAAATCAAGACAGCAATCCCATTTATAATAGCTACAAAGAAAATTAGGAATTAACCAAAGAAGTGAAAAATTTCTAAAATAAAAACTACAAAAGGTTGATGCAAGAAATTAAAGAGGACACACAAAAAATGGAAAGATATTCCATGTTCCTGGATTAGAAAAATCTCAACAGTATTAAAATGTCCATACTACCCAAAGCAATCTACAGATTCAATGCAATCTCTATCAAAATACCAATGACATTCTTCACAGAAATAGAAAAAAAATCTTAAAATTTATATGGAACCACAAAAGACCCAGAATAGCCAAAGCTATCCTGAGCAAAAAGAACAAAACTGGAGGAATCTACCTAACTTCAAATTATACTACAGAGCTTAGTAATCAAAGTAGCATGGTACTAGCGTAAAAATAGACACACAGACCAATGGAACAGAATAGAGAACCCAGGAACAATTTCATACATTTACTGTGTACTCAGTTTTGAGAAAGGTGCCAAGAACATACATGGGGGAAAAGAGTCTTTTCAGTAAATGGTGCTGGGAAAACTGGATATCCATATACAGAAGAATGAAACTAGACCTCTATCTCTCACCATATGCAAGAATCAAACCAAAATGGATTAAAGACTTAAATCTAAGACCACAAACTATGAAACTACTAAAAGAAAACACTGGGAAAACTCTCCAGGTCATTGGCCTGGGCAGAGATTTCTTGAATGATACCCCATAAGCATAGGAAACCAAAGCAAAAAATGGACAAATGGAATCACATCAAATTTAAAAGCTTCTGCACGGCAAAGGAAACAATCAACAAAGCGAAGAGACAACCCACAGGATTGGAGAAAATATTTGTAAACCACTCATCTGATAAGGAATTCATAACCAGAATATATAAGGAGCTCAAACAACTCTGTAGAAAATAATCTGATTATCTGATTTTAAAAATGGGCAAAGAATCCAGCTATTTTTCAAAGAAGAAATACAAATGGCAAACAGGCATATGAAAAGGTGCTCAACACCACTGATCACTAAGAGAAACGCAAATCAAAGCTACTTTGAGATATCCTCCCAGTCCAGTTAAAATGGCTTTTACCCAAGACAGGTAATAATGAATGTTTTGCAAAGATGTGGTGAGAGGGAACACCGTTGGTGGTAATGTAAATTAGTACAACCACCATGAAAACAGTTTGGAGGTTCCTCAAAGTAAAAATATTGCTACCTATATAATCCAGCAATCCTGCTGCTAGGTATATACCCAAAAGAAAGGAAATCAGTATATTGAGGAGGTAGCTACACTCCCATGTTGACTGCAGCACTGTTCACAATAGCCCAGATCTGGAAGCAACATGTGTCCATCAACAAACAAATGGATAAAGAAAATGTGGCATATATCACAATGGAGTACTATTCAGCCATAAAAAGGAACAAGATCATGTCATTTGCAATAACTTGGATGGAACTGGAGGTTATTATGTTAAGTGAAATAAGCCAGGCACAGAAACTTCACATATTCTCAATTATTTGTGGGAACTCAAAATTAAGACAACTGACCTCAAGGAGATAGAGAGTAGAACGATGGTTATTGGAGGCTGGAATGCTTAGTCGGGGGTTGTGGGGGGGAGTGGGGATGATTAATGGGAACAAATAAGCAGTTAGATAGAATAAATTACAGCATTTGATAGCACAACAAGGTGACTAGAGTGAATGACTTCATTGTACATTTTGCAGTAACTAAAACTATAATTAAATTGTTTGTAAAAAAGTATAAATGCTTGAGGTGATAAATACCCCCATTTACCATGATGTGAATATTACACATTGTATACCAGTATCAAACTGTCCCATGTACCCATAAATATATACACCTACTATGTACCCACAAAAATTAAAAATTGAAACAAAAGAACAATGTTTTATTTTAAAAAGTCAAAAATTATGGTTCACTGAAAATTATATCCTTTACAAGTTATTTTAATCCACAATTTAAAGAGATGTTAAAGTCAATCTTTTCTATAAACTCTCAAAAGAATATCTTTCTTTCATCTCTCATTCCACTCAACTATAGATACAAAATATCAATTATCTAAGTAGATGTACAGCTAAAATAAAAATAAATCTGGCTAGAAAATGTAACTTCTTAAAAGATACCTTACAACTAATGAACAAGTACTACAACTTTGCTTTGTAGGATCAGTACAGAAGATTACATATAAATTATCTTGTGCTACATATATATAAAAATTCAGAAGAGAGAAGATTAACATTGGCTGTCTTTGGATGTTGGGATTAAGTGATTTAAAGATTTCTCCTTGTAATTATCTTTATTTCCAAATATTTAAAAATAAACATAAAACAGCTTATTTAGAATGCCCACAGATAGAACTTTAAAAATATTTAACAGTATTTAATTAGATAGGGTTAAACATAAATTTATACGTGCTGCCAACTGTATAAAACTCATGCCTTGATAAACTTCTTACTGGTATTTATTTAATAAAACAATTTAAAAGCAAAATTACCATTTAACAACTGCATAAAGCAACACAGTATGGGTGCATCATAAAGATGCCATTAACAGCAATAATTAAGGTTATTTACCATTTTTCACCATTACAAATAACAAAGCAATAAATATCTTTTGTCCACATACCCTTGTGCATACAATTCCACTTTCCATTTATTTCTCACCTGCTTCATAATGGTCATCACCACAGACATTCTCGTCAACTGGTTGAAGATAACCAAATGGATCACAGGCCATTGGGCTCGGCAAAGAAATTTTGTTCTCGGCTTATTGAGACTCTCAGGGGGTCTCTTTCTTGATAAACAACTGGTTTACCTGGGGGGGAAAAAAATGGAAAAAAGATTTCCACTTCAGTTTCTGGAACTATTAATAGCTAAAACTAAAATGGCAATTTAGATTATGGGTAGAAATCTAAACTCTTAAAGACTTAATGTATATAGCAAGAAAATAATAATTACTTATCTTTCACAGTCAAATTTTTACTTTATTTGTATTCAATCTTACTAAGATTTTTTTCTTTTTGCTTTTTGAGATGGAGTCTCACTCTGTTACCAGACTGGAGTGCAATAGCGTGATCTCAGCTCACTGCAACCTCCTACTCCCTGGTTCAAGTGATTCTCCTGCCTCAGCCTCCCAAGTAGCTGGGATTACAGGCACATGCCACCATGTCCAGCTAATTTTTGTATTTTTAGTAGAGATGGTGTTTCACCATGTTGGACAGGACGGTCTCGATCTCCTGACCTTGTGATGAACCTACCTTGACCTCCCAAAGTGCTGGGATTACAGGTGTGAGCCACCGAGCCTGGTCTACTAAGTTTTTAATGATGCTGCTACCTCCCCACATCAGATTATGCCTCAGTATTGACTAATCACAAAAATAACATTCCTGGAGAATTTACCAGTCATTATAACATGCATTCAAAATTTCTCTATAAAGTTTAAAAATAACCACAACTAAACATTCCTGGAGAATTTACCAGTCATTATAACATGCATTCAAAATTTCTCTATAAAGTTCAAAAATAACCACAACTAATCTGTGGTATAAGAATCAAGATATGGTTTAGAAGAGTGGGGACAATAATTGGGAAGGTACAAGAGAAGTGTTTACTGGGTTCTCTAATGTGCCACTTCTTTAGCTGGTGGTGTTTACATGGGTGTGATTATTATAGTGATAAACCACTGAAACAAACGTGATTTGTCCACCTCTTTGAAGGTTATATTTTGATAAAGCATCCAAGAAAAAGTTGGTAACTAAGGGCGCTGGGCACTACAAAAGTAATACATGCAACAGGAAACTAAAAACAGAATACTTGAGACTATGTACTTGGAAGAGTTACCTCCCTCTCCTGAGATCCGTGTCCATCAACATCATCCCCAAAGAGACTAAAGGATTATTCTCTGGAGAATGTGAATCTGATATGCTCTGGATTCCTGGAGATCAGGCACAGAAAGGAGGCAAGAGTGGAAGCGGGTGACAGAATGCCATAAGGAAATCAGAGGGTATTAAAACAAAGTCTGCATCCTCAGTCCAGATCTCCTAGGTATGGCTCCATAATATCAACAGCAAGGCTTATATAAAGCTTAGAAGGTATTTCTTTAGAGAAACTAGTAAGCTCCCTTCAAGGAATAAAACTAAAGATACTAAGGTGATAGTCCTCACTACAAAGCCATACTTTTTCCAATAAAGTCCAACAGTACATATGGCCTCTCACTCCCACAGAACCTCCAACTGGCCTTTTAGCATCCTGTTCAAATATGAAGATATTAGAAGAAAGGTTCTAAAGTATAAGACGGAGACAACAAAAAATGAAACAAAAGAACTCAAATAGAAAATACAAAAACCCAAACAAAAAAACCCACTATAAATATTTAAAGTAGATAATAGGCCAGGTGTGGTGGCTCACACCTGTAATCCAAGCACTTTGGAGGCCAAGGCGGGCGGATCACCTGACGTCGGGAGTTCAAGACCAGCCTGACCAATACGGTGAAACTCCGACTTAAAAAAAAAAAAATTTAAAGTAGATAATATTCTGCATCCATGAAACAATAGCAGGATGCTATAAAAAAAGGAAAATAATCAGAGAAAGAGTAACCTTTTAGAAACTACAATCTGACAATTAAACGTTCAAAAGAAAAGTTAGAAGACACAGTTAAGAAAATTTGTCCAGAACATGAAACCAAAAGAAAAAGAAATGAACTATAAGGAAGATAAGAAAAAATTGGAAGATTAATGTAGATGAGTATTTCTCAACATTATTTTAATCATCCCTTAAGGAGTCTTTTTAGACTTTTCAAATTGCCCCTACCTCCATTCAGTTTTAATAACCACAAATACACTATATATCTGTTTATGTATATTTGTACTTTGTACATACAAATAGTAAGTTTTTTTCAACTCCCCAAGAACCAATTTTTATCCCCTTGCGGGACATAACATCCTTGTTAAGAATGTGTGGCATGGCCCATACAACTTCCAACTAACAGGTGTTCCACAAAAGAGAAAATAGTGCAAACTACCTGGAAAACTATATTTAGAGGTATTTAAGTGAAGTAGTAGAGAGGAGAAAGACAGACACTTTTAAAAAACTTTAAGCAAATGAAATAAAGAAGATAATTTACTACACACACAAAAAAAGGTTTACACAAAGAAAATACAATCACATAAAATACTAATAGACTCAGTGGCGAAAAAGATCTACGTATTACCATGATGACAATTTAGCTTACTTTTTGCTTAAACACACTGCAACTAGGGAAGTAAATACAAGAAGAAATACTTAAAAGACTTGAAAAGTAACTGCCTCCAGTGCGTGGTGTTTTTTTTTTTTTTGAGTCAGACATATGTCTGACAGTGAGTGGTATTAAAGGGTGTTGTAGGAGGCAGGAAGAACTGCTGTTTCATGTTATACCTTTGAGCACTATTTCCCTTTTTAAATTACTTGCATGTAATGTGATGAAAAAAAGTATTACCCTAAGAAGTATGCTAAAGGCTATGATGAGATCTCCCAAGACTTCATGAGAGGGAAACTTGAAAGAGTTTACCAAACAAATGACACTTACTAAGTCTTGAAGAGAGGAAGAGAAAGATCATGAGGGCCTGGTGGTTCACCTACCAGGGGTTTTGGTAGGGATTTTAGTTCACCTACCTAGGGATTTTGACTTATTTAGACTTATTCCTAGACTTAAAACGATTGCAGAGTTTTAAACAGGGGAGAAACAGAGGGAAATTACTCTGAATACACCACTGAAAAATGGATTGCAGTAAAGCAAGACTGGAAATCGGAGACAATGGGAGTTGTAGCAACTATCCAAGAAAAAAACAATAGCCTAAATTAAATAAAGGGTATTGGGAATGGAAAGATGTGGACATATTCAGGAGTTCAAAAAGTAGATATGGTGATTTATTTGGTATTAGGGAAGCAATGATAAGGGAAGAGCCAAAACTTGACATCTGGGTACTATTCACTGAAAAAAAAAAGGCTGAAGGCTAAAGAGGTGAAGGTAAGGGAACATATGGATTTCCCTTCTAGACAAAGTGACATTATTGCAATCTCAAACATGATTCATTAAATTACAGGAACCAATGATGAGAATTTCCCAATGCTCATTCTGAATTAGGGCAAGTATTAATCAATTCCTTAACAGTTGTGATTTGTTGAATAGTGCGACAGAACAGCTTCCAAAGCCTAGTAATAAAGGGGATATTTCTACCTTCCTTAATTCTTTCATTTTTTTTTTTAATTTTTCTAAATCATTTGCATTCCTATAAAATATTTTTTTTTTTTTTTAAGACAGAGTCTCGCTCTGTTGCCCATGTTGGAGTGCACTGGTATGGCCACAGCTCACTGCAGCCTCAACCTCCGGGGCTCAAGTGATCCTCCCACCTCAGTCTCCCAAGTAGCTGGGACTACAGGTAAGTGCCACCAGATGGGGTTTCACTGTGCTACATGAGGCTGGTCTCAATCCTCTCATCTCAGCCTCCCAAAGTGCTGGGATTACAGGTATGAGTCACTGCACCTTGCATACCTCCCTTAATTCTTTCAAATGCTTGCAAACACAGGTACAGTATTTTATAGCTAAAGAACAAAACAATATTAACATTACAACTTTTTTGTTCAACTACTATACTAATGAGGATAAAAGTTCTAAGTACCTTTCAATTGACAAAGCTAATTTCCCCCTTTAAAAAATTATTTATTTTGATAAATTTGATTGAGAAAATTATTTAGTGAATCTGAATTCTAAAAATAATTATGAAATTCATGTAAGACTTTTTATTAAGAATTGCAGGGATGGGTGTTTTCTTTTTCCTGACACCTGGATGTAGAAAGTAGTACAGTGAAGAAACATATCTGTTGATACCATAAAAAGCCAGGATTTAAGCATAATAATCCTATAAAAATACAAGAAAAGAGTAGTGAATGTAGGAAAGTAGAAGGTGACAAAGGGAAAGAGAAAAAAAAAACACCTGAGTGTATCCTAAAGAAACACATTTAGAAGACAGACATTAAAGGAAGCAGAGGGAATAAGAGTGTCAGAACATGGAAAATCAAAAAAATTTTTATCTACAATAAGTTGATATCCCCCATATACAAGAGATAAAGAAACTACATAGTCATAGTTATTACCAATGCCACATTTAAGTCCAACTTTTAAATACTGTTAACGTAAACCATTTTTTCCTTTTCATGAAAGTCAGTCTAGGTTTGTTTTTCTTCCATCTTCCTTTCCTTTATAACTTAACAAAAAACATTTAGCACTCTGAAAAAATGTAGGCCAGGTGTGGTGGCTCACACCTGTAATCCCAGCACTTTGGGAGGCTGAGGAGGGCAGATCACCTGAAGTCAAGAGTTGAAGACCAGCCTGGCCAACATGGTGAAACCCTGTCTCTACTAAAAACACAAAAATTAGCTGGGTGTGGTGGTGGGCACCTCAATTCCAGCTATTTGGGAGGCTAAGACAGGAGAATCACTTGAACCCAGAAGGCAGAGGTAGCAGTGAGCCGAGATCATGCCATTGCATTCCAGTCTGGGCAACAGAGCGAAACTCTGCCTCAATAAAAAAAAAAAGGAAGAAAAAAACACACACACACACACACACAAAAAAACAAAGGTAGAAAACTGGCAAATTATTTAAAATTATTGTTTTATCAAACCACCTATTTACCTAGTATAGAAGTTCTGCCACTTGCTGGTGACTCTGCTTCTTGTATAGCACTAAGTTCATGCTGGTTTAAGTCCAAACCATATTTGACTTTTGCTACAGGTGGCTTTGAGGATCTTATACCCAGTTCTTTTTCCAGATGCTCACCTATTAAGTCAATGACAAAGTTGGGTACAATAAAAAAATCTATTAACATACTTTTAACTTTTCTTCAACTAGCAAGCTACAAGGGATGTAAACAAGAAACAACCAATGGAATAATAACAATAAAACACAATTATCTTACCACTTTGCTTGGCACTAGAATCTTCTGAAACCAGCTGATTATCATCCGAGTTGTTCCTATCTGCATGCCTAATGTCTTCCTGATCATTTCCTGCTAGGTCTTGTATATTAGGAAACCACTCTTTGAGCTGCCCCATTTTCTGAGTTTTTAAATCATTTCCAACTGTAGGCTTACTTATCTGAAAGTGGAGATGAGGGCGGGGAAACACAAGTTGGGGGACTATGTGACGAATTCTTCATTAGATTTATATTTCCCTTCTTAAATTAGAATGTCAACCAAATAAATAGTTTCATCAATCACACTTTACAATTTTATCTATATATAAAAAATAAGATGTGATTCTAATGCCAAAAGGATAATATTTCCATTGAAAATAAAACCATTTGGCCGGACACAGTCGCTCACACCTGTAATCCCAGCACTTTGGGAGGCTGAGGTGGGCGGGTCACCTGAAGTAAGGAGTTTGAGAAAAGCCTGGCCAACATGGTGAAATCCCGTCTCTACTAAAAATACAAAAATTAGCTGGGCATGGTGGCACATGCCTGTATTCTCAGCTACTCGGGAGGCTGAGGCAGGAGAATTGCTTCAACCAGGCAGTTGGAGGATACAGTGAGCCATGGCACCACTGCACCCCAGCCTGACGACAGAGCAAGACAACAAACGAACAACAACAACTGAGCCTCCACTGCATCCTTCTGTAAGAGATTACATATGAGTATCTCCTTCTGCTTTTCTTTTGTCATTACATTCCCTGTAAATGATCAGTAAATCTCTGGACATCAACCCTTCCTGAACCCAACTTAAGCTTCTTCTCAATATCAAAGGTTTTGTAGAATTCTATTTAGGGTAAATAATAAATTTAGGAAGTGGCCTTTTATTTACTTTTTTGAGATAGGGTCTCCCTCATTGCCCAGGCGGGAGTACAGCCGCATAATATGGCCAACTGCAGCCTCAACCGCCTGGGCTCAAGATATCCTCCCACCTAAGCCTCCAGAGTAGCTGGGACTAGATGTACATGTTACCACACCTGGCTAATTTTTGTATTTTTTGTAGAGACAGGGTTTTGCCATGTTGCCCAGGCTGGTCTCAAACTCCTGGGCTGAGAGGATCCACTTGCCATGGCCTCCCAAAGTGTTGAGATTACAGGTCTGGATCACCACGCCCAGCGGAAGTGGCCTTTTAAAATAAAATGGATATGTTCAAATTTAGAACATATTCATCTCCCAGGCAGAGCAACTATGAATGAGTCACTGGGCCGGAGTATTATGAACAATTTGGATACAAGCAGCAGGTCCAGCTGTATGTCAGCCTAAAATCATGCTTGTTTTACAACAAGTAATAATAGTGTCACTTGAGAAAAAAGATAGTGTTGATGTAAATTTGGATATAAATGTCAGCGAAGAGCACAATGTCTGCGGCTACATAAGAGAAATTCTGCTAACCAGTTATTTTTATAATTTGAATCTTAGGGTAAGCTTAAAATCCATTAAAACAAAACTCCAAAATGAGAATCTACAGTGTTTTGTGGTGTGCTTGCATTTAAAATTAATTGAGCTTTGGGCCATGTGTGGTGGCTCACACCTGTAATCCTAGCACTTTGAGAGGCTGAGGTTGGTTAGGGACTAACCTGGCCAACATGGCAAAACCCAGTCTCTACTTAAAAAAAAAAAAATACAAAATTAGCCGGGCATGGTGGCACACAGCTGTAATCCGAACTACTCAGGAGGCTAAGGCACAAGAATCCTTTGAACCCAGGAGACGGAGGTTGCAGTGAGCCGACATGGTGCCACTGCACTTCAGCCTGGATGACAGAGCAAGACCTTGTCTCCAAAAAAAAAAAAAAAAAAAAAAAAACATAAAATTAAAAAAAAAATGAAATTAATTGGGCTTCATGTAACTATTCACCTCATAAACACCATGTGGGTGGATCAATTTTTGTTTTAATTTCCACATTATTTCGGGTAGAAAATCAAAGCACAGTTGAGGTCAAACTACTTATTCTCAATAACTAAAAACTTGTAATCCTATCATTAAAAACTAATTTGTGTTTAAACTTCTATCGTTTCATTATTATTCAGGTTTAAAACATACCTGACTGTCTTTAAGGAAATCCTTCAAAGTCTCTTCATGTTTCTGTATCTGCTGCTGCAATGCTGTTTGTCTCTGTACAAGCAATTTTTCTTGGGTTTTCTGGCTATAATGCAGAACTTCTCTCTGTAGTTCAAACTGCTTCTGACGTCCCAAGTTATCTTGCTGGGCTAAGACAGGCTGTGAAAAACTGAAAAGTCTATCTTGAAACCCTGGGATCACAGGATCACTTGGGGGAGCTGCATGTTCATTATGGGATAAGTATAATTCACAAGTGCTTTTAGGTTTAGTTTCTGCAAAAGGTAGTGGAATAAACGAAGGCTCTGTTTCCTTGGGTAGAAACAAAGAGGGGGATAGTATGCTGGGCAGATTCACTTTTGTTCAACATTGTTTGTTTGTTTAAGGGCAGTTCTTCCGGGGGTTTCTCGTAAGAATGTATCACTTCCCTTTGTACATCCAACTGAGCTGTCAAATTATCTTCCTGAGGCAGAATAGGCTGTGATAAACTCAAAAGTCTATCCTGTAATCTTGGGATCTCAGGATGACCTGACGGAACAGTATCATTAGTTTTGGTTGGGAAAGACTTCTGGGTTCTTTCAGAGTCAGCAACAGGCAGTACTATCTGGGATAGAAATGAAGAGCTAATTTGTTCAGACGATACTCTTTTCTCCAATTCACTTAATCTTTGCAAAAGCAGTTCTTCTTGGACTTCTTGACTAGATCGAATGGCTTTTTTCTGTGTATCTAACTGCTGTTGAAGTGCCTGCAAATCACCGTGGTGAGACTGGATAAAATGCTCAGGAGATAACTTTTCCTCAAATGTACATGGTTTTGACAAAATCAGTTCTTTCTGGGTTTTCTCAATAGAGGGAAGGAAATCTGTCTGTGCATGCAAGTGTTCTTCGAGTGTAATCAAATTATCTTGTTGAGGTAAAATAGTGTGTGATAAACCCAAAAGCCCATCAGGCAATCTTGATATCTCAGCGTTACCTGAGGATACCATATTATCACCGTTAATTGAACATGGTTCTTGGTTTCTTTCAGATTCAGTAAGAGGTAATGAGGCAAATGAATGCTGTGGTATTAGGGGTAAGGAAGAGGTGTCAACCTGCTTGGGAGATATTCTTCCTTCCCATTCACTCTGTTTATGTAAAAGTAATTCTTCCCGAGCTTCTTGTCTAGCTAGCATGATGGCTTCTCTCTGTGTAGCTAACTCTTCTTGAAGTGCCTTCAGATTATCTTGCTGAGGCTGGATAAGCTGTGATATCCTTAAAAGTCTATCCTGCAACTGTGGGATCTGAAGATGGGTTGAAGAAATGTTACTTTCACTCTCTGTTGAAAGAGGTTCCAGGATTGTGCCAGACCCCGCTGAAGCTAACGAAGTAAATGAAAGCTGTACCAACTGGGGTACAGACAAAGATGAGACAGTATGTTCAGAAGATGTATTTTCTTGGGTTTTCCGGCTGAATTTCTCAGTGTCTAGCCATGCTTCGCGTTCCTCCAAATTATCTTGTAGAGGTAGTATATGTTGTGAAACTCTCAAAAGTCTTTCCTGAAATCTTGGGATCTTAGAACAGCTTAAGGGAATGATACTGTCGCTCTTGATTGACATACATTCCTGGAATCTCTCAGATTCACCTACCTGGGAAAGGGATGAAGAGGTGCCAGTCTGTTCAGAAGAAATTCTTTCCTCCAATTCGCTTTCTGTGTGTACAAATTCCTGAGTCCCTTCTTTAGTACGAAGTATTACCCTTTGTATCTGTGACTGTTCTTGGAGTATTGTCAAATTTTCTTCCTGTGGCAATCTATGCTGTGGAAAACTAAGAGACTTATCTTGAAATGTTGGGATTATCAAATGACTGGAGGGGAACTACATTCTCCTTCTCAGATAAATAAAGCTCCTGAATTCTCCTAGGCTCAGCTTTAGCAGAAGCTTGTGAAGCAACTGAATGTTGAACCACCACTGGTGAGGATGAAGAGCTCACCAGCCCAGACTTACTGTCTCCTGAATCTCTTTGTCTATGTAAGAGTAATGCCACCTGAGCTTCATGCCGAGCCTGAAGAGTATCCCTCTGTTTAGTCAACTGTTCTTGGAGCAACTTCAAACTATCATGTAGAGGTAGGAACTGCTGTAGGAAACTTGAAGACCCATCCTGAGATTTGGCGATGTCAGACTGGCATGAAACAAGTCCTTTCTTGCTCTTAGATGAATATTGCTCCTGGATTTTTCCAGGTTTTGTATCAGTAGAAGGTAGTGAAGTAAATGTATGCTGAGCTATCTGAAATGGGAGAGAAGAGGGCTCAGACTGTTCAGAACATGCTCTTGCATCCAATTCACTCTGTTTATGTACACACAATACTTCCTGGGCTTCTCGCCTAGCCTGAAGGCTATCCTTCTGAATATTCAACTGCTCTTGGAGAAATTTACAATTATTTTGCTGTGATAAGATAGGCTGTGAAAAATTCAAAAGCCTATCCTGAAGTTGTGAAATCACATGATGGTCTGAGGAAATTGCAGTATTATTCTTGGCTGGTGAAGATTCCTGGATGCTCCCCAAATCAGCTTTGGCAGAAGGCAATAAAGCAGATGAATTGGGAGTTACCAAGGGAAGGAATACCGAGAGGCCAGTTTGCTGTTCCAATCCTTTCTGTTTGCACAAAAGCAACTGTTCCTGAGCTTCCTGTCTTTCCTGAAGAACTTTCTTCTGTAGGTCTAACTGTTCTTGGAGGGCCTTCATATTATCTTGCTGGGCTGTGACATTCTCTGAGGGTAGCAAATGCCTATCATGCATTTGGCTGATGACAGAATGGCTTGTGGAAACTGTACTTTTCCTCACGGTTGAAAAGGGTTCTTGCATTTTTCCTAATTCAACTTTAACAGGCGGAGAACTAAAAGAATGCTGAGATACTAGTGGTACAAATGAAGAAGGTTCAATTGGCTTGGAAGACGTATTTTCACTATTCTCTGAGAACATCTGCTGGGAATCTAAACTTTGAAAAGCTGTTACCCTAAATGTTTCAGATATTTTTCTAGCATCCTGTGATATTAGCTGCCTGTCATGTGACAAAGCCCTTGCAGCTGTCTCAGAATCTTCAGGGACCAATTTATAGTCTCTCTGATGTGTTTCAGTCTGAGAGAACTGCATTAAATGTTCTTGCGATTTTAAAGACTGATCGGTTAAAATACCTGAAACACCTAACGTTTCTGTTGTTTCCATTTGTCTTTGTGAAAAGTGATTTTGTCTGGCTACCTGAAAATGACCTTGTTCTAACTTGGAGGTCTGTATAGGCTGTATGGGTTGGTATTTGTTAGGACTCCACTTGAGTCTCTGACCTTGATCCCAATGCTCTGATACAGCAGTTGGTCTCTCAGATTTCCATGATGGCACTGATATAGGAGAATCAGTTATCAATGATGGAGCTGACATTGATGGGCACCTTCCTTTTAACACAGTTTGATATTCAAGTAATCGTTTCCTGGCTGTTTCAACAGACTGCCTGTGTAACCTAACAAAAACAAAAGGAAACAATTACTCTTTTTTTAATGAAAAAGAAAAGCCCCATATCTACACATTAAATTTAACAAACAGCAATCTAGTGTTGGCAATACTCATGATGGAAAGAAATTACACTCACATTGTCCGTTAAGAATGGCAGTTCTATATGCCATAGTTCTAAGAAAATCCAAATTAGATCATCATATAAACAAAATAATAAATCTCAAAAATGTAGCCACATACGATCTCACAGAAATTATACCCTAGGTAATACCTGTTTTGTTGTAAAAGCTGATGTTGATAGTTACGAATCAACTGCCTATGACTATCTTCATCAGAAATTACAGTGCATGATGCTGGAACAATGCCAACCTAATAAAAGACAAAGTTACTAATTAAAAGGCAAATTTAGAAATAAGTACTATTTTTACATACAGTTCTATAATTGTAAACTTCTATACAGCTTCCATTAGTAAGAAATAAACTAATCTGTCATTCTCCTTTAGTGCCCGTCCAAAAGCTCAATGTACTCATCACCTACAAACCATGGTCATGTCTATTACTATCCTATAGAAACTGAAAGACGAAAGCCGTAACTGGGCACATTTATTATATATACATACATTATATTAAAAAAGACCAAATATGAATTAGAAAGGCATTTTACTTTTCTCTTTTTGAAATGGAGTCTCACTCTGCAACTTCCACCTCCCGTGTTCACACAATTCTCTTGCATCAGCCTCCTGAGTAGCTGGGATTGCAGGCATGCGCCACCACGCCCAACTAATTTTTTATTTTTAGTAGAAATGGAGTTTCACCATGTTGGCCAAGCTGGTCTTGAACTTCTGACCTGAAGTGAATCTGTCTCAGTCTCCCAAAATGCTGGGATTACAGGCGTTAGCCACTGCACCCAGGCAACCATTTCACTTTTCTAAATGCTACAAGTGCTCATATTTTCTTGCCCCCGTCACCAAAAGATTTATATAGTGATGAGATTTTCTGCAACCTACCCCAGTCTGTTGAGTAGTTTTTTTTCTTTTTTCTTCTTCCAGCTGAGCCCTGAAGCAGTCAGTTTCTAATCTCAATTTCTGCTGTTCAATTTGTTCAAGTAATTCCAACTGCTTTTGCTTCTGCTCTTCTATTTCCATTATCTAGGTAACAAAAATACTATTGATCTATTAACAACAAACTCATACAAAGGGAAAGCTAATACACATTCCATTTAAAATAAAGAGATTTCTTCACCAAGAGTACCAATTTTCAAAGAAGTAAGTAGTGATGCTTCATCTCTGTTATTGTCACTGACAGACTGAGGATGGGAGTGAAAGATGGGAAATGGGAAAAGAGAAAAAGGGAGAGAAGTAAAAAAAGGTAGAAGGAAACAAAAGAATAAATACATTAACTATTTCGACTTTCTGAGAGCACAGGGGAAACCCTGATCACCACTGAAGAACTACTTTGAAGCAGCAAATGATGTACAGCCAAATTCTATCTTCACATACTTAATAGTATAAATAATGAGTACAGAAATTAAATATCAAGGCCTCCTAAAATACTTTGATTTCTTAGCCATACCCATTAAGAGGTAGAGTTATCTAGAAGCAATGAACAATATTCTGTGTCTTTTTTGTCAGGCATGGAACAGAAGAAAATGGCAGAAAGATAACACAAACTCTAGTATTATATAAGCATACTTACATTCTAAGTAGTATGAACACGTTTGAGTAACTATGAGTTTCATGAGGACAAAACTAGCCTGCCAAATCTAGCACCTTAGTCCCTTCCTGTCTGCAATTTAGCTTTTGTGATTTAATTACTCAGGGTCAACAGCAGCCAGAAAATATTAAATGGAAAATTCCAGAAATAATTAATATGTTTTAAATTAAGCACTGTTCTAAGCAGTGTGATGAAATCTTGCACTGTCCTGCTGAAAACAATAACCCCATTGTCCAGTATATCATGCTATAAACTTGATTAGGCCATTTGTTACTTAGTAGCCATCTTGGTTACAAAAACTTGCCTGTTGCAGCATCACAGTGCTTGTGTTCAAACAACCCTTGTTTTACTTCATAATGGCTCCAAAGCATAAGAGTAGTAATGCTAGCAATTCAGATATGTCAAAGAGAGGCTGTAAAGTGCTTCCTTTTAGTGAAAAGTTGAAAGTTCTCAATAAGGAAAGAAAAAAAAATTGTACACTGATTGCTAAGATCTATGGTAAGAGTAAATTTTCTATCAGTGGAATTATAAAGAAGGAAAAAAATTCACCAATACTGTATACAGGAATCAATACTATCTGCAGTTCAATACTATCAGACATCCACTAGGGGTCTAGGAACATATACCCTGTGGATAAGCAGGGACTACTATACAGTCCTTGATAGATAAAATATTTACTAAGTAAAAAAAAGGAATGCACATTAAGTTTCATAACATAAAGAACAGCATTTCTACTAGAGGTGATGAACAATGATCTTGTTTTCAAGATAAAAAAAAGTCTCAACCTGATTCTTTACCTATTCCTAATTAGGCAACAGTGGCTTCAACTGAGCTCCTGTCTTCCTCTTCCTTACTTTCCCTCACTCATAGGAACCCCTGAATTTAGACTGTTTACAGTTCTGTAGTACATCTAGAAGCATACTGTCCATAAAGTGGTTACTAGCCATATGTGACTACTTAAATTTAATTACAATTCAACAAAACTTAAAATTCAGTTCCTCAGTTACACTAACATTTTAAGAATTCAACAGCCCATGTGACTAATAGATACATGCTGGACATAGATATAGAACATTTCCATCATCACAGAAAGTGCTATTGAACAATACTTTTCTAGACTACTGATGAGAAAATATTTTTTCTTTTTTTTTGAGACGAGTTTCACTCTTGTCGCCCAGGCAGGAATGCCGTTGTGCAACCTCGGCTCACTGCAACCTCCACCTCCTGGGTTCAAGTGATTCTCATGCCTCAGCCTCCTGAGTAGCTGGAATTATAGGCGCATACCACCATGTCCAGCTAATTTTTGTATTTTTAGTAGAGACATGGTTTTGCCATGTTGGCCAGGCTGGTCTTGAACTCCTGACCTCAGGTGATCCACCCACCTAGACCTCCCAAAGTGCTGGAATTATAAGCATGAGCCACCACACCCAGACTGAGAAAATACTTATCTGAGAAGAAATACTGGCTCATGGAATTCTCACTCCCCAGCTGTATTTTTGAAAAAACTAACTAGGACTATAACCTGACATGCTTAGTAATAATTAGCCTCCTTCTAGGTAAGTTGGGTTGAAAAAAATCTTCTACTAAAAGTAGATGAGACCAAAATTATAAGTTAAGGAGGATTTTTTTTTTTTTTTTGGAGATGGGTCTCACTCTGTCATCCAGCCTGGAGTGCAGTGGCGTGATCCTGACTCACTGCAACCTTCGCCTCCTGGGTTCAAGCAATCCTTCCACCTTAGCCTCCTGGGTAGCTGGGACTGCAGGTGTGTATCACCAAACCCAGCTAATTTTTAGTAGAGATGGGGTTTCACCATGTTGGCCAGGTTGGTCTCAAACTCCTGGGCTCAAGAGATCTGCCCACCTCGGGCTCCCAAAGTGCTAGAATTTCAAGCATGAGCTACCACGCCTGGCCTAAAGAGGTTAAAGTTTAGCTTGGGCAACATGGTAAGACCTCATCTCAACTAGGAAAAAAAAACAGCTGGGTATGGTCGCCCATGCCTGTAGTCCCAGCTACTCAGGAGGCTGAGGTCAGAGGATTGAACTGAAGAGGTCAAGGCTGCAGTGAACCATGATCATGTCACTGTACTCCAGCCTGGGTGACAGAGCAAAAACAGGGTGTTGTATATTAAAAATTTTTCCTCTGAAATATATTTTTCAAAAAAACTTGTAGGATTAAAAAGCCCATCTGAGTGTCTAATACTATGATAAGGACTTGTTAATTCAACATTTATTGTATACTTACTATGTACAAAGAATTGTACCAGAAACTGTGTAGGATAAACTGAATCTTTTAAAGAAGATAGTTTCTGCTTTTTAAAAGCTAATAAATTTGATAGGGAAGGTAAGATCCATACAAATACATAAAACTCAGACACAGAAAGGGTTGAATGAGTAGTAGGAGCAAAGACAACATGCAGCCTATCAGCTGAATGTCTGTGTAAGACAATGTCAAAAACATGATATCAAAAGTAGCCAGACATTAAAAATGTCATTAGTCAAACAAAATTATATAATAGTACCTAGAGGGGAAAAATAAACCTTTAAAAATAAAAATTCAAACTACCTGTTTCTGCCTTGCTGATATTCTAATCCTGGCTGCTTCTTCTTGAGGATGAAGTAGAACTGAACTCTGAGGTACAGTTGTGATAGGCAGAGTCTCTTTTATTTCTAGGGGAATGCCCCAAACAAAAATTAGTTTCAATAATTTAGAATTTTGACACCATTATAATGCCCTTTCTTAATATATCACATGTAATTTTATTAAAAAAAAAAGGATGTGAGGAGTCAAATTTAATTTAAGGATGTGATAAAAAGAAATACCTTGTCCTTTTCCAGAGTTCGTACCACACGAAAGTGATTTACCTTCACTAGTAAGTGGTCCAGACTCAATTGTTAGTGTATCACTTTCAACAACTGTAATAGATAATACCACTGTTATTATGAATATATCATCATTGTCAAGCTTAAATCAAAGCAAAATAACAAAATTCTGGTATTAACAAATTTAATCTAGGGCCACCAGAATATCTCATTTAGTTAAGATCCAGTCACCTTCCTGATGATCAAATATATTTCTCATTAAACCCAAGCCTAATAATAAGATGTGAAAGACTGAAATTGTGAAAATGTGAAGAACTGATTTAAAAGATATGCTGATAGGGTTTCAAACACAGTGGAAAAGCATAACGAGTGAAAACAACAAGGAATCCAAGTTAAAAAAGAGAAGCTAACGAAATGTCAATGTATCTCTGATATAATTAGATACTAGTTTTTTGTTTTTTGTTTTTTTTTGTTTTTTTTTTTTAAGTAATTTGTGAAACCACAGCAGAGAAGGAAGTTACAGCAATTTGTTCTGATCATATTTGGGTAGCCAGATACTCTGCATGGAGCAGCCGTTTCTGTTCACTTACTTATTCATTTGGCACCTACTTATGTGGCAGATGCTGGGGGATACCACAGTGAATGAGAAAAGGCTTCAAGGAGGCTTACAGAGTAGGTAGCAGAACCATCATATAATTATTCCAGAAGAAATTATAAAAGTAGAAATCGTGACATGTACTATATAAGAAAAGTGAAGGGTTATACAATAGAGTATAATAAATAACAACTTTCTGGGCAAGATGAAATTTCTCTGAGGAAATTATATTTAAGCAGACATCTGAAAGGTAAGGAAGAACCAGCCAGGCTAACTATGCAAAGATGTATAGGAGACTTTTCCAGACAGACCAACAGGTATAAAATGCCCCATGAGGATAAAGAAACAAACCTTGGCCCATTCAAGGAACTGAAAGATCAGTGTGCACGGGCTGTAGTCAGGCAAGGGGGAGAATAAAGCAAGATGAGAATGGAGAAAGTCTCCTCATTACAGGCCCTTTATCAAAAGAACCTGGTCATGGATTGAATATGAGAGTCCCCTTTTTTGGATTCCAACACTATATTCTCCCCAACTTCTCTGGTCACTCCTTTCACTGACTTTGCTATTTGCCCTTTCTCTAGCCATCTTCTAGATGCTGGAATCCCTCAAAATGGTCTTATATGCCCTCTTTTCACTGAATTCTTTCCCCTCCACGTGGTTTTCTATGCCCATAGTGTTAAATATACATATGTCTAGATTCCAAATTTACCTCTCTTGCTTTAAACTATTCAATTAATTCAACAAATGCTAACTGAGCACCTATTTCGTACAAGGCAGTACTCTAGGCTCTGGGGGACATAGCAATGTAGAAAATCAAAGCTCCTATTCTTATGCACAGGTGGGGTAGGCATGAAGACAATAAGCAAAATAAGCACCAAAGTCACTTTATTGCCCATCAGATATTGATAAGAGCTAGGGAGGGAAAGCAGGGTAAAGGGGATAGGAAGTGAAAGGTGTGGAGGTCGGAGCAGAGGTGGGGAGGGGTAGAAGTGTGCCATTTTATGTAGTCAGAAAAAACTTTACTGAGAAAGTGATAGCTGAGTAAACATGTGAAAGAAGTGAGGGAGTGAATCAAGGAAATACCCAAGAAAAGAGAAGTCTAGCCAAAAGACCAGCAATTGCTAAGACCAGGAGCCCTATGTTTGCTGTTTGAGAAATAGTGAGGAAGCTGGCATCTACAGTGCAGAAGATGGGAAGGGAGGTGTGGCAGGAAAATGAAGTCAGAGAGGTAGTGAGTATGAAAGGAGCAGTGGTGGGGGTGTATATGTGCAGGTCACATAAGGCTTTGAAACCACTATACACTCTCTGGTTTTTACTGAGTGAAACTGACAGTTATTGGAGGGCTACACTCAGAGGAATGACATGAGATTATTTGTTTTTAAGAGGCGTGTTAATAGACCATAATAGGGAGGTGCAAAGGCTGATGATAGCAGGCTACTACAAGAATCTATCCTAGAAAATGAATATGGCTTAAACTAGGATGTAGATGGTAAGAAATGGTTGGACTATGGATATATTTCGAGGGTAGGATCAACTGGATCAGCTAACAGTTAGGATGTAAGATATGAAAGAGGGGAACCAGAATGATTATAAGCTTTTTGGCTTGAATAAGGGAATTAAAATATTGCCAGATACTGAAATGTGAAATACTGTAGGAAAAGCAAGTGTGTGGTGGGAGGGGGATATCAACAGTTCACTTCTGAACACACTTAAGATATTGTTAGATATACAAGAGATGATAAACAGTTAAATAAGTAAGTTGAGTTCAAACAGAAGGCCAAGACTAGACATATACCCTTGGGAGACATCAGTATATAGATGATAATGTAAAGTGTGACATTTGAGATCATCTAGGGAGTTTTGGCACAAAGAGAAGGGACTTGCAGAACGAGCTTCAGGGGCAATGGTTAATCATTGTGGAGATGTGGATAAACAGTAAAGAAAATGAAAGAGGAAACAGTAAAGTAGGAAAACTAAAGGAAGGGACTGTCAAGAGGCCAAGGGAAGAAAACACTTCAAGAAAAGCTTCCTGTGGGACTCAGGAAAAATCCAAAACCCAAATACAGACCGTAAGTCACTTTTCTCAAAAGCACAAAAGCAAAACGTTTCCATACAAATCCAATCACATTTTTAAAAGAATCCCCATCAAGGAGATACTTGAATTGTATGTGAACAGATACTTTATAACTTCTGGAAATATATTTAAGAGCCTATTTTTCCAATCAAAAAATTATTTAAAATTAGCAAATAAGAAACCAAATATCTGGTGGGAATACAATACACTCAAAACCCATTAACATGCTCATATATCCTTTGATCAGGAGTTATTCTTTCAAGAGTTCTTCCTCAGGAAGTAAAAATGTGGGCAAAGACTTCACTAAAAGGATGCCCACTATAGCACAAAAAATACCAAGAAAAATTAGAAAACAGCCTAAACATCTAATTAAGGAACTGGTTAATTTTGATTCATTGATTACATTGGAATAAATATATATAAATAACAATATTATATTAAAAGTATTCTGTAAGAAGATTCACTAAGGCTTTTAATGTTTCCTTGTCACTTTTAATTAGCAGGATTACATTTTGTTCCTTTTAACCTCTATTCTTTGGTTTTCCAGGAACGAAGCTACTTTTGAACAACTTAAAAAGGGTTTATATAAAATGAGACTCCTGGAGAGAAATACCTTGTTCCTGCCCAGAGGATAGCATTCTCTCTTCGCTGGAAATTGTTCCTGACTCAACCGTTGGTGCTTTACTCTCAATTTCACTAACAGTCGTAATCATTTCACTTTCATCCTCAGACACGGACTGAATTGTCCAGAGAGATTTTTGGCTTCGGATCTTATTTAACAATTTTTTAAAAAGAACTTTTGAAGGAATCTGTTGGGTCTTCATTGCCAAGGGAACTAAAAGAAAGAAAGAAAAAAAAAGGGACTGTGGTATCATTCACTAAGATAGCAAAAATAGGTAGAGAAGGTTTCAGTAGGCAAGAGAAGATTATAAACTTATTGCTAGACACGGAGTTTTAAGTAACTATGGGAAAGCCAAGTGAAAAACTCAGAATGTTGGAGACAGAGATGTTTAAAAGATCAAAATTTGTGCTACCCATCATTACACACGAAGTATCTAGAAATAACTGAATACCAGTAGGATTTCTGATGATCGGACAACTCTGTGCTGACCTTTGTTGTGCTGAACTTCTGCTGACTCAAATGGAGATGGCACCAAGCTCAAGAGGCCAAATAAGAGATCCAAAGCTAGCCAATGAGCTAAGTGGTTTCACTGAGGGAATACATACAAGGGAGAGTCCAGTGGCAGCAGGCTGGACTGAAGAACTGCAAAAACCATGCAGTTTAAATAGCATTGTCACTTAGTACCCTTTTCCTTATGACCTCCAACTGACCTTTATTGAACCCAAAACTTGATGCCTTGATCCTCTGTATGGTTCACGTTTCAGGGGATGAGACAGGGACTCAGATGTTTCTCATAGACAAGAAACAAATCTCCAGGTTGGCCACTCCCAGATTCCCTAGCTCAGAACCACATTCAGGCATGTGTGCCACACAGGGTCATTCTCAGGGTATGCTTAAGTTATTGCTATCAGGTATGTTTACCATGCAACCTTTCAAATGAATTCAGAATTGAGCACCTAACTCAAGTAATTTAAAAATCTTCAGATCATCTGTACGTATCAATAAAATTTCCTCCTACACATATGAAAAAGGATCATTAATGATGGAAATATGAAAACACTGTTTCCTTTAGCTACTGTTCCCATCAGTATTACTCACTGCTTGCACTTAAATCAGATTTTCCTAACTGTTGGCTAAGGATTAGCATTTTTTTTCTGTGAAATATTGTAGTATTTAGATCAGAAAGGTTTTTACCATCTGTTTCACTAGAACATATTATTTCAGCTTCTGTCACTGGAAGGTCTTCAGCTGCACCCAAATTTTCTTGTTCCATTGAAAGGTCCAGCTCTTCATCTTGGATCTGATCAGTCACAGTGGGCAAAGGCTCTGGTTCAAGGTGCAAAATCAGATTCCCTTTTACCTCTTAAAAAAGAAATATACAGTCATGTTTCCATTCCAAAATGATTAAAAATAACTGGATCACAAAAATGCAAAGGCATTGTAAAGCCTTAATCTAAAATATGGAGGTCTCCTTCAAACTGAGACCCCATTTCAAAATAAAAACTGCTTTATCATTACAAACATATTTTCCCACCAAAATGTTTAAAACCACTACTGAAAACCCTGCTGAAAGTAACTTACTCCTGTCTGCATTGTACATATCTTCAAAGGCAAATTCCAATTCTCTCTGCCAGTCTTCCTTCATTTCACTGCGTTTGTATGGAAGTTCAACTAGTTGTGGTGGCATCTGTGCTACAGTCTGTCTCCTACGGGCCAGGTCCTCTTGCTGTAGCTGTTTGAGTTCTTTCATTAGTTTCTCCTGATTCTTCAAGAATAAAGAGAACAAAAACTGAGTCACAAACTTTGTATGGTAATATTAACAGTGTTGTGGGTAGGGGAAATGAGGATCAGGACATAAGCTTCTCTCTTCTCTTTATCATTTGTTCAGTCAAAAGACAGACATTTATTCATTCAACAATTATTTGCTGAATACCAGATACCACAGTAAGTGCTAGGGACACAATCTCAACCCTACCCTAGTAGTATAAGACCAACAAACAAGTAGTATTATCTAAGTAAGCACTATAAAAGAGTTAGGCCATAAAGCTTCAAAAAGTGTCTGCCAGTTACAGTTTTCCTTTCTGAGGAAAGTCATGAAGTTAATTTCTATGTAAGTTGCCATGGCTCCTGTAATGTACTTTGTTCCAGTTCTTCTGTCTCAGGTAAGCACCGAGACCCACAGTGACTGTGGCTGTACACAGAATATTTCTTGTTACTTCATGCTCTTACGAATTTCCATGATTAAAAGAGATCTGAATGTATTTCTTTAAGCTTAAAGAGTGTGGCTATTATGAAAAGTTTAATCAGTGTTTTAGGGAGGTTATCTAATGGAATTTTGGTGGTGGGAGGTAAGGAGGTAGAACGATGAAAAACTTCTCGTTCCTTGCGATAAGGATTTAACCAGACAAAAGTTGGTGAAAGAGAACGAGTACATGCAAGAAAAAAACTGCAACACAAAGGTATGGAGATGAAGGCATGGGATAGTCAGAAAATAGCACACTGTTCATCATGGAAGGCAAGGACGATTAAGGAAAGAAGATAAAACTGGAGAAGCAGGTAGAGTCAAATATTTGTTAATATAGACAGACACTAGAGGGAAATAGGGTCCCAGGCCATAATACAGTCTGCAGCAAAAAGGTTCAGACAAGAAAAATGAAATCCTCTATTAGCAGTGAGATTGCATGGTAGAGAAATCCTGCATTAAAAGTGGTAACGGGCCGGGCACAGTGGCTCATGCATGTAATACCAGCACTTTGGGAGGCCAAGGTGGGCAGATCGTTTGAGGTCAGGAGTTCATGACCAGCCTGACCAACATGGTGAAACTCTGTCTTTACTAAAAACACAAAAAAATTGGGCAGGGCACGGTGGCTCACACCTGTAATCCCAGCACTCTGGGATGCTGAGGCAGGCGGATCATGAGGTCAGGAGATCCTGGCTAATATGGTGAAACCCCAACTCTTCTAAAAATATAAAAATTAGCCAGGTGTGGTGGTGCATGCCTGTAGTCCCAGCTACTCGGGAGAACAAGACAGTAAAATTGGTTGAACCCAGGAGGTGGAGGTTGCAGTGAGCCGAGATAATGTCACTGCACTCCAGCCTGGGCGACAGAGCAAGACTGCCTTAAAAAAAAAAAATTAGCTGGATGTGGTGGCACATGCCTATAGTCCCAGCTACTCAGAAGGCTGAGGCAGGATTGCTAGAATCCAGGAGGCGGAAGTTGCAGTGGGCCAAGATCCCACCACTGCACTCCAGCCTAGGCGACAGAGTAAGACTCTGTGAAAAAAAAAAAAAAAAAACTCATGAAACAGAACACAGAGAGGTTAACTAATTTGCCTGAGATCAAACAGCTGACTGGCCAAGAAGAGGTAAATCCTGGCAGAATGGCTATGGAGCCCGCCTGCTTAAACTACTAAACACCACAGCTTTTATAGAAGAATCTGTTCAATTTATGACTGCTTTTTGTGTCTGTTTTACTGTAGGTTTAAACCTAAGATGGGGAGAATTACTGATAA
The DNA here is from genome assembly GCA_036589455.1 of Ateles fusciceps. NCBI lineage: Eukaryota > Metazoa > Chordata > Mammalia > Primates > Atelidae > Ateles > Ateles fusciceps. The sequence goes on from JAZHEH010002496.1 coordinate 8,415,003, forward strand.
TAATTCAGACATTCAGCTATTTTAGTTATAGTTCACTCCTAGTTTATAAAAGCTAAAAATTTAAAGGGGAAGCTCATGATTTAGTTCAAACTATAAAAATAAACTTACATAAGAAAATTTAATTCCCAATGTATTTATAAGAAGTACTTAAAAATTAATTCCTTAGATGGGTGTTTAAAACATCCAAATGTATTAGTCAAATTCAGAAAATAAAAAATGAGACTTCTAATAAGATGAATCATTTTTATGCCACGTTTCAAGGCTAAGCACTAAATGAATAAGCATGACAGAAGTGAAGCTAAAACTATAAAGTCAGCTTTCATTATAATATTTTGCACATTTATGACAGTCACTACTGATTGATTGACACAATCTCACTCTGTCACCACGGTAGGGTGTAGTAGTGCAATCTCCACTCACTGCAGCTTCTGCCTCCCAGGCTCAAGCAATCCTCCCAGCTCAGCCTTCTTGGGAAATGGGGTCCCGGGCCACAGTATAGTCCCAAACTGGGATTGGTTGTATTGCCACCATGCCTGGCTAATTTTTGGATTTTTGGTAGAGACAGGGTTTCTGCATGTGTCCCAGCCTGGTCTTGAACTCCTGGGCTCAAAGCAGTCTGCCCACTTTGACCTCCCAAAGTGTTGGGATTGTAGGCATAAGCCACCTTGACTGGCCTTGACAGTCACTTTTTATTTTATTTTATTTTTTGAGACAGTGTCCTGCTCTGTGGCCCAGGCTGGCATGCGGTGGTGTGGTGTGACCTCAGCTCACTGCAACCTCCTTGTCCTAGGCTCAGGTGATTCTCCCACCTCAGCCTACCAAATAGTTGGGACTACAGGCACACACCACCACCCCTGGCTAATTTTTCTGCTTTTAGTAGAGACAGGGTTTCTCCATGTAGCTGGTCTTGAACTCCTGGGCCCAAGCAATCTGCCTACCTCAGCCTCTGAGAGTGCTGGGATGGCATGCATGAGCCACTGTGGTCGACCTATTGATGGTCACTTTTTAAAAGCTCCAATAGCAAGGATCATGACTTTACTTTTGAAACATTTTGCAAAGCCAAACAGTGCTTTGCTCAATACATATTTAATACACTAAATCCTCAAATTTATAGAGCACATATGTTACTGAAAAAATTGAATTAGAAAAGTGATTTTTCCTTAGGCTGTTTTGGACTTATTACAATATTAAACTTTTAATAAATTCATTAGTAAAATATCTAGGAGAGCAATACACCGGGAGAATAGCTTAACCCAATCAGAACTTGAAATGGGAGGGCAAAGAAAGTTGGGAAACTTGAAATCATATGAATCAGACTATGCTGAACTCCATCCTTCCTACCTTTCCTTGAGCTCATTCACTAATCAGTCCTGCAATGCTATTAGTAAGTCTATTAGTAATGGTCACAGGTAGAATTTAAGTCTTACTTGAGCCAAATGGATCTTCTTCATTGCTTGGAATCCCCGTACATGTGCCTTTTCAAACTGTTCCATTCTCTCTCGTGCTGCCTGTTTTTGCAGTTCTTCCAGTCGTTGAGCTTCCTCTTCAGCAGCCAAATGAGCATCTGGCTAGCAGCCAATCAATAACGTTTTAGGCAAAATTTTTAAAGTGTGAGACAAGCAATAACTAAAAAACAAAACAACCTTAAAATCATATTTTCTACATATATAAAATTAAATATCAGGAGTTATATTTTTAAATGCCCATAATTATCAATAGCATGTATCTATGAAAGGGATCAAACTAATCGTATAAATTTTTACGAGTTACTCATTTTAAAACAGATTAGGTTATACTCCTCCAAACACATTTCTCCATCACTTTGTAAGTAAAGAAATCTTTTCTTTTTTTGGGAGGCCAAGGCGGGCAGATCACCCAAGGCAACACAGTAAAACTCCATCTCTACTGAAAATACAAAAATTAGCCAGGTGTAGTGGCAGGCACCTTATAATCCCAGCTACTTGAGAGGCTGAGGCAGGAGAATTGCTTGAGTCCAGGAGGAGGAGGTTGCAGTAAGCTAAGATTGTGCCACTGCACTCTAGCCTGGGGAACAGAGAAAGACTCTTGTTTCAAAAAAAATAAAAAGAAATCTCATTAAAATGACAGTATTGAAAACTAAACACCCACAAATCTCATTAACATAACACACACAAAAAGAAAGGGGCACAGAGCCTGTATTTACTTTTTTTTTTTTTTTTTTAAAAGACATCAGGTCTTGCTTTGTTGAGCAGGCTGGTCTCAAGCAATCCTCTCACCTCAGCCTCCTGAAGTGCTGGGATTACAGGCGTGAGCTATCACACCCAGCCTGGATTTACGTTTATTATCTGAACATTCACTTTCAAGTATAGGCAAATATTCTCAACGTAACCAGCAGTAAAAGTCTTTTTCTGTCTTTTGTATGCAGAAATTCTGCCAGCCACTTGAAACAATTAATGATGACCAAGACAGCTATTAACTTCATGTGTAAAATTATTAAAAATTGTCAAATAGCGAGATAAATAGGTAAAGAGATTGATGGTTAATAAATTAACAAAGAGTACACTGGCCAAACAAATTTATTAAAAATATACCCCCTTTGAGCCACTAAATATTCATGTAAAACTAAATAACAGCAGGTAAGACAAAAAAAGTTAGATTAAATCAAAATTTTAATATATAGATTTAGTATATCAATATGTATGATATTAAATAAAATAACCTCTAAGAACAATATTTCAATCAATTCCAACCATGAGGTTTCCAAGAAAAAAGTTGTTTATGAATTCATTTGAAAAAAGTGCTATGTAACTGTCACTGACAAGGAATACACATGATGAAGGCTATGAGTAAGTAATATAGGACTTTCAAGCATATGGTGTTTTGTTCAGTTCTGTGTAGAGGTAGTGAATGTAGCAAAACATAATGTAGACACTTACTGGCTCTAAGTACAACTACAGCAGGCCACTTTCATAATTCTTCTTCAGCCAAAGATAAATATTATGACATACAAGAGATTTTTGGAATTACTTCATCAGGATATTAAAAACACACACACACAATAACAGCTCTTATGTGCTAAAAAGGCTGACTGAACAAATGAAAGTAGTTTATTTGCAGAAAGCTGCTAAAGAAAAATACCCAAACATATATGTCAAGAGTGCAAGTATTTTTCATATGATACCTGCTGTAAAGATAATATCGTTTTTCTCCAGAGAAGGTACTAAAATTATTGTGCATGTGAAATGAGTGCAGATGAAATTTCAGAGGTAATTTTATCTAGAAAGCCAAGCACACTGATCACCACATTTTAAATCCAAGATTTAAGGACAGATTTTTCCTAAGTAAAGGAGTAAAGCAGCAAATAGAAAAAAAAAAAAGAATAAAAATGTGTACAGTAATAAATCTCTTTCTGAAAATATTCAGAAATTGTATCTTCAATCAGTACACAAAGCTCATGAAACTGCTAGAAACAAAATTTGTCTGTGGTCCCTTTTTTCTAACCCTTTATCATTGTAACTACTAATCTAATTTTTTAGCCCAAAAATTGAAAAGGAGGGTCTTCTAGTTACTACAGAAAAAGAAAGCTTACGAATGTTAATTTAATACTATCAGCAGCACCACATGCTGATGGAGTTAAGAAAAAAATTCATCATCACTCTTAGTGAAAAGGTAACATCTTTTTAGTATCACAAAAATGCAGTAAACAGTAAAGCAGTTGGCAACCAATTAAGTTACTGTTCCTACATTATAATACTGAAATTGTAATAATACTTCACAATTTTAAATAAATGTCAGATTTACTCTTGCATCTTAGAAGTTCATTCTGTGATGATATTCATTTTAGTTCTTAACTGAATATTGCTTTTAATACCTGCATTAAGCAGTCAACCAAAATGTATATTTGTTGTATTCTAAATGCCACAGGAATGCTATAAAGTTTATTTTCCTAGTAGCCAAATATATTCAATGAGAAAAATTAAAACCCACTGAGGCAGAGAAACAGCAATTATAACAACATATTTGTTACTCTTAAGACTGGCAATAATTTTTAAAACATAATATTCTGTGCAGATAAGGTTATGGTAAGCTGGCCATTCTCATGTTGCTGATGCTTTTTAAAAAGTAATTTAATGATATGAATCCAATGTTACATAGTTTGGAGCCAAAAACTTTCTCTTTATGCTAACATTACTTACAGAGGCAAAAAATAAAACAATGGTTAAATAAATGCTATGCAAAATATTAAGTTGCTACTAAAAATAATGTTTTGAAAAATTTGTGTATATGCTTATATTTAAATAAAGCTTATAATGAATTTATTAAAATATTGCCCATATTCCATTTTGGTGACAGAACTGGTGTTTTTCCAATAGTTTATGCTTATGTGTATAGTTCCAAACTTTTCACAAATAGCATGTAATATTTATGACAAAAAAGTTCTAAAATCTGCTATTTTAAAATATAACCATTTAAATAGCCAACTAGTTTAGTTCATATTAAAGCAACATGAAAATTCAAAGCATATTTAAAAGATTTTTATAATTACCAACTGTCCAAATTTTGAAGTCTGGGAACACCATACATATAACTAAGATATAATTCAATTCAATGCACACAGAAATAGTAAAGCGAGGTCATGAACAAACAATAAGTCAATCACCTGTTTTGTGTCTATCTCTCTATTCACAAAAGTATGAAGATGATGGTAGGTAGAACTGTTGGTTTTGACTGCAGAAATTCTTTTTACTTCAATGTTCTGGAAAAGAGAACATAAAAAAATAGGTTAAAAGTATTAATTTTTATTTAAAGCTGAATCCAATGCAAAAAAAGTGATTTTGTATTTTAATGAGTTCTCCTCATCCAAAACAAGCTAAAAATCTGCTCATAATGAAATCAAATTTTTACAGACTTAAATTACTTCAAATTTTAATAAAAGTACCAGATTCATCAGTATTTCATATCATCTTCTAGGTGTGGCTAACTAATCAATGTGTTTTATTCATCTCAATTTTTAAGTTATTTATAGAGACATTTCATCTGTAAATTTCCTGAATATAGAAGGACTTACAGGCCAGATCAAATGAAATGAAAAGCACTTCATTATATTTATAAGAAAACAACCTGCACCATTATGTCCTCTTCCATATCTAATCACAAAAATTCTACTGTAGTTCATACTAGTCTTATTTTCTCAACGTTTAATTATGTATTTGAGTTTTGGTCCTGAAACACTTGCCAATATTTAAATTACCCTTATTCCAGAACAAAACAACTCTCAAGAATGAAAATAAACTACCTTCTCCCTTACGTTTCCAGTATTTTGTAGTAAAAGCAGATTCAGTCCATCACAACCTATCTCACATTGATGTTTATCTAATCAACTAAATTGACAAAGAATATTAAGTGCCTACTATGTGTTAAACATTATACAACACATTGTGAACGACAAGGAGTAATAAAATAAAATACAGGCCCCTGGCTTCAAGAACTCAGAGTAACCGTTCTTAACAAGTAGAAGTTCTAACAATTTGACATAAATAATAACCATGCATTTTACAGGTAACATAATAAAAAAAAAAATTCACAAAGAAATGCTAACACTTCTGCTGGATCTCTTCTGTATTATATCCCAGTAGTAAAAACTTAGCAAAGTCCCCTCAACTTTTCTGTCCCTCCCTCAGCTTTCTCAAGAAAAGTGGGTTTACAGCTATCACTATACCATATGATCACTGTGACAGTTACTGTAAGAATCGATTAATGTATAAAAAGCACTTTTAATTTTTTTTAGGCCTGTTGACGAGGCCAGAGTACAGTGGCATGATCATAGCTCACTGCAACTCCTGGGCTCAAGCAATCCTTATGCTTCAGCCTACCACGGCTAGGACTACAGGTATGTACCACCGTGGCTGGCTTATTCAATGACATCATGAATGCAACACAGGTTGGAAGGGAGAAAAGTTTAAATAAGAATAGGCTGAGAATTAACCAAAGTTTTAGCTATAACATATATGAGTGTGGAATGATGAGGACTCAAGTGGAAAGAAAACAAACAATATAAAAGACAAGAAGGGGCTGGGTGCAATGGCTCATGCCTGTAATCCCAGCACTTTGGGAGGCCAAGGCAGGCAGATCACTTGAGTTCAGGAGTTCGAGACCAGGCTGGCCAACATGAAGAAACCCCTTCTCTACTAAAAATACAAAAATTAGCTGGTCGTGGTAGCGCACGCCTATAATCCCGGCTACCAGGGGGGCTGAGGCAAGATAATTACTTGAACCCAGCACTGGAGGTTACAATGAACTGCGATTATACCACTGCACTCCAATCTGGGCAACAGAGACTCCAACTCAAAAAAAAAAAAAAAATTAGAGGAGATTAAGAAAATCCAAGTAAAAATGAACAGTCTGATGTCAACAGAATTACCTGAGTAGTTTTTAAGAACTGCTCATGTCTTGGTCCCACACCAAATTAAAATCAGAATCTAAGGAATAGAGCCCAGTATTAGTATTGTTAAAAAGCTGCGGCCAGGTGCGGTGGCTCACACCTGTAATCCCAGCACTTTGGGAGGCCAAGGCGGGCGGATCACTTGATGTCAGCAGCGAGACCAGCCTGGCCAACATGGAGAAACCCCTTCTCTACTAAAAATACAAAAATTAGCTGGCTATGGTGGCACACACTTGTAATCCCAGCTACTTGGGAGGCTGAGGCAGGATAATCACTTGAACCCAGGAGGTGGAGGTTGCAGTGAGCCGAGATTGTACCACTGCACTCCAGCCTGGGTGACAGAGTAAGACTCTGTCTCCAAAAAAAAAAAAAAAAAAAACTCCACAGGTGAACAATGTACAGCCAAAGTTGAGAATTACCTAGATCAGTCAGAAGATAACTAATTGGCAAGTACCTGAAATACATCCAGATAGGTACAATAGGGAGAGCTTATTCAGGATCTTATCATTTAGGTAAAAGACTAAACTGACAACTAACGAAGACATTAACTAGCATATATATATTTGAGACAGGGTCTTGCTATGTTGCCCACCCTGGTCTTGAACTCCTGGGTTCAAGCAATCCTCCCACCTCAGCCTTCTAAGTAGCTGAGAATGCCAGCAGGTGCCACCACACCCAACTTTAACTAGTTAATATTAAAGTTCAGTAAGAAACTGAAGTCACTAAACAAAAATTCAGAGATGGTAATACACATTAGAATGTTTCAAAGAATCTTAGTAGCTTTTAAATCAATGCCTTGGGAGGCCGACGCAGGCAGATCACGAGGTCAGGAGTTCGAGACCATCCTGACCAACTTGGTGAAGTTGGTCTCTACTAAAAAATACAAAAATTAGCCAGGTGTGGTGGTGGGCGCCTGTAATCCCAGCTACTCAGGAGGCTGAGGCAGGAGAATCATTTAAACCTGAGAGGTAGAGGCTGCAGTGAGCCCAGACTGCCCCACTGCACTCTAGCCTGGGTGACAGAGCGAAACTCCATCTCAAAAAAAAAAAAAAATCAATCAATCAATCAATGCCTTGAAAAAATCAACCATAAGCTTCTTGACAAGGAAGAACTCTGAAGAAAACAAGTCTCTAAAGTTATGTAACTTGATATAAAAATGTGATTCAGTTTACACACTTTAAAGTACCAGTACTTCCAGAGTAAAGGCAATTATGTATAGACTGAATTTGGAATCCTCCCAAAATTGGGATCACAATTTGAGATTTCTATTACTATGAATCCTTATTGATTATAACAAGATTTCCAGTGAATTATACCTAAGTGTTTACTGAAATCAGTCCTTAGCCTGGTAGAATTAGGATGATCTGTTAATAATTTAAAATCACTCAATTTACTTCCTGTGTTCTATCTTCTAGCCTTAGTTTTGCTCCACAGTGACTATTTCTCACCTTATCTAGCCATGTACAGGACAAAACCAGCTTTCTACTCTGGAGTACCTGACACTGGCTCATGCAGCAAAGGAAAGAAGAAAAAAATGCCAGGCATTATGGCACATGCCTGTAGTCACACCTACTCAGGAAACAGAAGCAGGAGGATTGCTTTAGCCCAGGAGTTCAAGGCTGCAGTGAGCTATGATGGTGCCGCTGGTGAAGAACCACTGCACTCTAGCCTGGGCAACATAGTGAGATCCCATCTCAAAAAAAAAAAAAAAAAAAAAGAAAGGTATAACCAAGGGAAGAAGTAAAAGAAGGCTCAGTTTCTCTTGCATCTAGTATGGATACATGAGATGTCTTCATAGCATCTCAGGGTTTTCAATACAAACTTCATTCTTTAACAGCCCTATGAAAAGATTGTGGTTGTTTACATTGGTAGACTTTAGTGTCTAAATAGTTAACTTGAACAGTTAGCATGAACTCTGAAGAAGTATATTCGTGAGAAGCTAAGCGTCAAACTAAAAAGATCATGAGTTTTATAGAATTTGACCTTGACATAAATTCTGGTTCTCACGCTTACCTATTATAGGACTTTGGACACATTACTTAACCTCTGACCTTCAATTTTCTTCATTTGTTAAGTTAAAATATCTATCATGCAGGGCTAAAGTGATTAAACTACATATGAAAACCTGACATAACTAAATTCTTAGGTACACAACAAGTATCCATTCTCTTCACCATGTAAACAGCTGTCTCAAAAAATAATATTTTCTTAAATTAATTAAGGAAAAACCTTGGTCTGAGAGGACAAAATAGTCTAGGTTTATTTCCCCAGGCTTTTCAGCATTTATATTTTTATCTGCTGGGAGAAACAGTGATACAGACGCATCTATATCCTGGGTGTGGGACACAATGTTCTTATATGGTACATTTCTCTGGCCCCCAAATACCCGCTAACCTAGCTTTTCCCAAACCAAAATCCTGTCCCTCCCTTCTATGCCATACATTCACAACCATCTTAAGACATTCAGAAATGCTGCCTTATCCCAAACACCTTTATTGGCTTGGGTAATGAATTTTTCTAAAATAATGCCTTTTAGTTAAACAAGAATATCATCACCCAGATCTTAGTTTATAAGTAACATTTCTCCACTAAAAAGAACCAAGTGTCTTTGGAGATACCAGATGTGGGACAGGGTAAACAAGCTTAGGTCATTTGCTGGGCCACAGAGCAAGGAAATCCTCATGGAGTCACAGGGATGCAGAGACAAATTCAAGAGTCTCCTGCTGACCGAATTTCAGATACTACGAACGTCAGTAACAAGAAAAAGAATGACTATAATTGACTATGTAATATTGAGTAAAAAAAAACCCCACAAGTTAACAGTGATATTCACAAAAGAGAAAGGAAAAAAACCCATTTACCATCAATGACATTTATTATTACACCAATCCTTTACTCTGAAAACTGGTAAAGGAAAAGACGAAGAATATATCCTGTTTTCTTAAAAGGAACTAGGCCAGGTGTGGTGGCTCATGCCTGTAACACTACCACTTTGGGAGCCCGAGATGGGTGGATCATCTGAGGTCAGGAGTTCGAGACCAGCCTGGCCAACATGGTGAAACCCCATCTCTACTAAAAATAGAAAAATTAGCCGAGAGTCGTGGTGGGCACCTGTAATCTCAGCTACCCAGGAGGCTGAGGAGAATCGCTGGAACTCAGGAGGTGGAGGCTGCAGTGAGCCAAGATTGCGCCATTGCACTCCAGCCTGGGTGACAGAGTGAGACTATCTCAAAACAACAACAAGAAAAGGAACTAAATAGTTCATGCTCACTGATATAATTCATGCTTCTCAAAGCACTAATACAGTTTTACATGCTTTTTATAAATTTTTGACTTTGGCTTGTTATAAAGAATTAAGACAAAGATAATCAAAAGGCATCATGGATAATATATTGCCTAACTTATTATCTCACTTTGTACTGAGGGAGTGATTGAAACATGACTCTTCCATCTGAATCTTGTTGGATCAAATGTTACATGGTAGATGGCTCAACATAAAAGCAGGAAAGTGACAAAATGAAAGGCCTAAGAAGTGCCTATCTGGTACTTACGCTTATACAGAATATACTTGTATATACAACTAAATTAGACTTCTCTGTATTTGTGGGTTTACTTCTACTTAATTTTTCAGATACAAATAACTAGGTAATTTTGACAATCATCCAAAAAGCCATTTCAATAACAAGCTAATGTGGAGAACAAATATTTTTAAAAATTTCTGCTTTAAATTTTTTTTGAAAAATGAGCTTCAAAACACAAAAGCACACATTTTACTCCCATAAAACATAGATGCCTCTTGTTATGGTCTTTTTCCCTCTTTCTTTTTTAAACCACACCTTTATACTTTATAATCTTATGCAAATTTATTAACTTAACTGAAACTCAGTTTATCTGTAACATGGTGACCATTTAAAATTAGCCAAATTCAGAGTGTGGGAAAACCTACAGGACAAATAGCCTAGTATTTTTTCCCCAATAAATATATTTTTCAAAAAGCAGAATTATTAAAAGTTTCTTAAAAACCAAAACCTTTATACTTTCCCAAACGACAAAGTTTTTTTTTACATCATTGAGGAAAGCTGAACAAATACTGGGTATTAAATGATATTAGAAACAATATTAGTCTTATACTAAGAAAAAAGGGTTGGGCGCGGTGGCTCATGCCTGTAATCCCAGCACTTTGGGAGGCTGAGGCGGGCAGATCATGAAGTCAAGAGATCAAGACCATCCTGGCCAATGGGGTGAAACCCCGTCTCTACTAAAAATACAAAAATATAAAAATTAGCTGGGTGTGGTGGCTGTAATCCTAGCTACTAGGGAGGCTGAGGCAGGAGAACTGCTTGAATCCGGGAGGCCAAGGTTGCAGTGAGCCAAGATACCACTACTACACTCCAGCCTGGCGACAGAGGAAGACTCCAACTCGGAAAAAAAAAAGTCCTTATACGCCAGAGATATACATTGAAGTATTTACAGGTGAAATGATATCTACAATTATTTAAAAATACTCCAGATATATTCTTGCACAAGTTTTTAAGTGTATAAGTTTTCTTATACAATTAATTAAGTTTAAGTAAGTGACAGTCATTCTGACTTTCACTGAATTATAATAATAAAGAACAATTATGACCTAGTTCCTCTTAATACTCAAACTCACCTCAAAGAGAGTTGGAGGAGGAGGTGGCAAACTCGTAATTTTGGCTGATCTCTCTTTTTCCACAAGCAGTGCTTCCTTTCGAGCTTTTATATGCCTTAAGAAACAAGAGAAGTCATCAATTAATCTCTTAGTGTTAATATTACAGTACAATGCTAAGGGGTTAAAAATATAAAAGTCATAGGCTCAGGAAATCCTCCAGTCTGATCCCACAGGCTCAGTATGCTTTACATGTGTAAAGAGTCTACACACACGTAAGAAAATGTTTACAAATTAAGAGAGGCATATCTAAAGACATAAAGCTCTACAGTGGGGGACCAACCCAAGAAACTTTCAATGTTCTTTAGAGTAAAAAACCAGAAATGTTGATTAAAATGGGCCGTTATCTAAAATGACCCTGCTAAATAGTGACAGAGCCCTTAATTTTTTAATTTCCTTCACTCATGTTTCCTGTGAATGGCCCTTAAGTTTTACAACATGAAAAAATTACTAATGACTTCCAGAGTCTACAATCTTTTTTAATGTTCTTAATCGCATTAATTTTTATTTCATGTTGTATCAGAGACAGACATTGATTCACATGCATTCTGAACTAGCCACACATTTCTCCAGAACCTTAGTAACTGCTGTTAAACTCAACATTCAAATTACAACTAGGAAAGAAAGCTCATTAGTTATTATGTTCACCTAAGCAAATCACCCCTGCCCCAGCATTATTTTTAAACCAAGTTTAACAAATACAATGAATATGCTACTATATGAGATTTATTTACTATCTGCTTACACAGTATCCTTCATATCCTCTACTTTCAACCATGTTAGTTCCAATTGAGATTACAGTAAAAATTATTACTTTACCAGGTTTTTTGTTTCATTAATATTTCTTTTTGCTTCTTCTGTACTTTTAGGGCTTCTTTATGCCTCAAATCTGCTTTTCTTTTCCTTTCTGCTGCCCGCTGTGCCAGAACATCCAAATCAGGTTCCTAAAAATATTTATTACCTAAAATGTCATACTAAACAAGAATAATAGAAAAGTATCTCATATAATATCAGAAGTAATTTATCAATTTTGTCATCTTCTTTCTACACATTATATAGCAGTGTTTCCCAGAGCATAACAGCACCACTGATGACATGCCATATTAGGGGGGGACAAATGCAAACATTTTAATGTAAAGTTAATGCAATCAATTAACATATTATTACAAAAATATAAATAGGATATTGAACAACTTAGGACATGGTTAAAGTAAATAATAAAAGAGTCCATCTAAATTAAAATGTCAAATGTATAGTTACATGGGTAGTTTCCCAGTCAGGGCAAAAGTTGTGAATGTGATATTCAAATGACAGAGGTTTGGGAACACTGCACTAAGGCACAAAGTTAATGTGGCACACATAAAACCAGAGCAATCTGAGGCAGAACTTATAGCTATTACTAAAAACACAGACTAAAACCAAGGACCAAGAAACAGATTGCCACATTCTTTAAGGTATTTTCTTCCTCACTAGTTTTTATCAAAGATTCTTTGTTACCAGCTTGCTTATTGTATGTTACTGATTCTAGGACCATAGTATTTCCACATCACAAATCATAATAAATCAAAATAATGGGGCAGACTTACAATGGCTTTCTGAAATTCATCAAAAAACGTTTGCTATTTGTAAATGAAATACAAATATATATACATTCAAACCACATGTTTAAGGGAAATATACTGAAATGGGAAATATGAATTCACCCGACTGAATCTGTCTAAAATGCCTGAGATGAACAACAATTTCTGAATCAGAAGATTATTATGTCCCCAGACAGAGGAGTACTGGAAGAGAATAATGCTAATTTAAACGTCATAGGAAGACCAATTTTATTTGACATGGATTTTACTTGATACGACTCTTACTAAGAAATGAGTCGACTATCACTCACAAATTACATTAAATTTATAAAAAAAGCTCAGGCTTCCCCAAAGAAATTCAATGCATGAAAACACTTTCATCATAATAAAAGCATTCAACAACTATAATTTACTTCTGACCGATATTACTGCCACACTGGGTAGTCAAATAAGATCTCACCCACATTTTCTTTGGCCTGTCGATGTCCCTCTCCCATACTTCTTAAACTTGCCAAATATAGTTTTTCCAAGTTCTTTATTTTCTGAGTTTGTGATTCTTCCCATTCTGCCCTTAGCTCCTCTGCCAACGTGTAAATTGCTGATTTCTCCTCTGTTTTTACGTCTTCTCTTATCTGTAAGGCAATATCTCTTTCTTGCTCTCGAACCTAAAGAATGCATATTTAACAGATTACATGAAAGGAGATTTTACTTAAACTTTTTTGAAAAGTTATTTGGAAACAGGAACTCAAATGCATTCTCCTGGATATTCGGCTTGTATTAGATAAGAACTATTTAAAGCAGAAAATCTGAGTGATGTATAAAAAGTAAAAATCTCAAGACTGTATCTAATGTCTCCTAACTGATTAGCTTTTATTTGGTGCCTAATCCTGAAAGGACTGCCATTATCACTCTAATAACCTATAAAAGCTAAAACGATAAATATGATTCAACAAAATCTATGGCCCAGAGTATACATAGAGCCAGTTGAGAACTCCGTTTCTGTTGCACATCATCTTTGATTCTAGACAGAATGGTGCCTGAAACATATTTCACAAAGACTTACTTTAAAAACACTTCTAGAAAAGGGTAATCTACAATTTCCTGTTTCCGCAGCTAATAATCTTTCCAATTAGTCTTCTTCAAAGTCATCTAAGCCTCCTGTTGTCATCAATCACAGACCATTTTTAAAAAAGATAAAGAACTATTTTCAATATTAGAGTCAAATAATATCTATCTTCTAACTCTTCTCCAATCTACTTACCATCTCAGCCTATTTTTCAAATGTTCCCAAACTAGTTAATATGAAGAACCAGCATTCTTGTATACCCACAAAAGGTTTTTAAATACATTTACAACATTCTAATGTAAAAGAATACAAGTACTTGGAGGAAAAAAGGTATTCAAAACCTTATTCCAAATAAGTCATACCTGTAGCAATCTTAGTTTTCGTCTTCTTTCATAATCTTCTTTCAAAATGAAAGCTTCCTCATTAGGACTCAATCTCAGCTTCCGAGCATTCACTACTTTTCTTTTCATTTCTGTGTACTTTATGTATGACAGTTCTGAATTTTAAAAAAAGGAAAATGTCTATAAAAATAATGTAACATTAAAATAGGGCAGCAAAGATTAGAATTTTTTTTTTTTTGAGACAGAGTTTCCCTCTGTCACCCAGGTTGGAGTGCACTGGCATGATCTCAGCTCACTGCAACCTCCGCCTCCCACGTTCAAGCAATTCTCAAGCCTCAGCCTCCAGAGTATCTGGGATTACAAGTGTAAGCCACCAGACCTGGTTAATTTTTGTATTTTTAGTAAAGACGGGGTTTCACCATGTTGGCCAGACTGGTCTCGAACTCCTGGCCTCAAGTGATCCACCTGCCTCAACTTTCCAAAGTGATGGATCACAGGCATGAACCACCATGCCTGGCTAGAATAATTTTTAAAATTTGTGTTAATACTTTTGATATTTAGAAGGCTATATACATGCAAGCAAAATGAGTAAACGAAGCCCAACTTATTGACAAATAACAATTATAAAATCACATTTAGATCGGTGATACTCAGAAGGGTGGGAATGGGGAAGTGAAGACTGAATCAGAATTACTCAGAAAGGTTTTCTCCCATCTGTACCAGATTGTCTACCTTGAGTATCTGGACCTGACTTATTCCTGGTTAGCATTTCCAGAGCTTACTGAGCTTAAATGTAAAAAAGCACAAAGACCTAAAAAGATGTTAGCACAGAATAAATCTTTTCACAACTACAATTTGACACTCTAGAACTTTAATAACTTGTTCATAACCAGGCAAGGTTGCTGTAATTTCAAGGGCTTTTCATTCCTAGATTCAACTCCCAGTCTACTCTATATAACTTGATCACCAAGCGTCATTGTTACCCCATGAAATCACATCAATCCCATGTTCTGTACTCTACAGTAAACAGTTCTTCAATAATTATAGTGATGTGATTTTTACATGACTGATCATTAAAAATCCCTTAGAATAATTCTGTTCAGTTGTGTCAAGTGTTTAGGTTTCCAGATCTATTCTTTTATTTTCTTTTTTGAGATGGAGTCTCGCTCTGTCGCCCAGGCTGGAGTGCAAGGGCACGATCTCAGCTTACCACAACCTCTGCCTCCTGTGTTCAAATGATTCTCCTGCCTCAACCTCCAGAGTAGCTGGGATTACAGGCACATGCCACCATGCCTGGCTAATTTTTGTATTTTTAGTAGAGACAGGGTTTCACCATGTTGGCCAGGCTGGCCTCAAACTCCTGACCTCAAGTGATCCACCCGTCTCAGCCTTCCAAAGTGCTGGGATTTCAGGCATGAGCCACTGTGCGCGGCCCAGACCTATTCTTCTGTTGCTACTGTTCATACTCGGTATCTCTCTCTACTCCCTAGATTATAACATGCTACTATTTGGGGGAACGAGGCAGAGAGAAATGGAATAAATATAAGAATCCATAGTTCTATAATCTGAATACCCTCCTCAGGTAATTCTGATATTAACTGGTTCCCATTACTGTCATTTCCAAAACACTGGATACTAAATATCAGTATGCAACCATTTTACCTGAGACAAGTCAATATTTCTCAGGTCTCTCTCACAATGACTAGGCAGGCATTCTCAAGTTGCTAGTATTTACATCTTTTTGAAGCTAGCTTAAGCCTTCCTTCCTTTACGAAGCTGTTCCACTTACTCTCCCACTCCTGACTTGTCCACCTCTGATGCATTATTACCAATACATTCAGATAGGGACTAATTTTATGTTGTCTTGGTATTACCTCCTGTAGTTTTTCATCAACTACAGTTTGCTCTTTCTAGTTAGATAACTAACAATTGAAGGACAGTGGCTATGGGTTTTTAAGTTAAAATTTAATATTCAATTAAATTTAGTAAATAACTACCAGGTAATATTTCACATACTACGGATTGACAATGTTTTCTATTAGGTGTAAACAGAATAGGGGCTAAGAGACTGTGGGGTTACCTAAAGAGGGACTAATAATACCTTTCCAGTGACTTCTCCATCTGAATATAAGCTCATGAGGGCAGAATGGACTTATTCACCATTTTATGTGCATAGCCCAAAAACAGCGTCTCGCCCATCTACTTCAGTAAGTGTGGTGACTGAATGAATGATTCAATGAGTTAATTCATGTAAAGTGCTACAGAGATATATACAATCATCACTTCTATCTTCAGTAAGACTCTAATGCCAAAAAGAAGTAACTGCTTACATTAAAAAATCTTTTAATGCATCCTACTTATCTGATACTCACAAGGTTTTGGTAATGGTAACTAAAGTACTGATTATATTTTTCATGTTATACATGAAGAAACAAGGCCTCTTGGGTTAAAGGACTTTCCCTGAGTGATAACATCTAGTGGAGGAACCAAGGGATCTGGTTTCCTTATTCCAAATCGCTACTAACTTTCCAACACACAAAGACATGTGGAGTGGTGAAAATTTTATTAAGCTGTTGTTTTTTGCGAGTGAGAATTTTAAAAAAACAGGGGAAGAATTTAACAAAGAAAAAAGAACAAGATTAATCTTCACAATGTATCTTTATTATTTTGTCTGAAGGTCTAAGAATTCACTTATATTTAAATAATTAAGACTAATTCCTGATGAATCTCATAGACATTATACCACTGAATTTTTAAAAAGCCAGACACAAAAAGAGTACAATAAAATTCATTTATATTAAGTTCTAAAACAAGCAGAACTAATCTATGAGAGGTAAAAATAAAGTTACCTTACTGAAGGTTACTGACACGGAGATGGCACAAAAAAGCTTACTGGGATACTGAAAATAGTCTATATTTTGACCTGTATGATGGTTTAACAGGTGTACACATACGTAAAAATTCCTCAAATGGTACACCTATATTTGTGTTTTATTCTAAACTTTTATTTCAATGTAAGAGGAAAAAATCCTAACATTTCAGATTTAAGTATCCATCACTTCATCTCAGAGGATTACAGAAAAACATATACACATATTATTTTTAAGCTTCTAAAATGTGATAAAATAACTCTTTCCTCTTGTGTATAATTTTTAAATTTTTTAAACTTCTTATTTGGAAATTTCAGGCTTAGAATTCTCATTTGCCCTTTCCCCAGCTTCTCCAAATGTCAACTTGTTGTACATAACCACGGTACGATGATCAAAATGTGAATATTAACACTGGTACAATATTTTTCTTACTAATCTACAGACTGTATTCAATTTTTGTCAATTATCACACTAATGTCTATTTTCTGGACCAGGATCCAATCCAAGGATAACACATTACATTTGTTGTTGTGCAACTGTGAGTCAATTAAAAAGCAGATGCTACGATGGGATTAAACCTGCAAATATTTTGAGAAATGCGTGAGGGAAAATGGGGAAGGAGCTGATAAAAGTTACAAGCGGCCGGGCGCGGTGGCTCACGCCTGTAATCCCCCGCACTTTGGGAGGCCGAGGCGGGCGAATTAGGAGGTCAGAAGTTTGCTCTGACGACTACGTGACTTAGCGTGAAGTCGCCAAACACCCTCTACATATTAAGGACTCAAAAGTTCACCACTGTTTTAAAAGCTGAGTTTGTGACAGGATTGAACAACTGTGGGATTAAGGTGGCAGACACCAAAAGAGAGCCCGCTCTTTGCATGAAACGATTCCAGGCAATGCTCTTTTAACAGTTACCAGGGGGGCAGGCCATGTCTGCACGAGTGACTTGGGGGAAGCGCCCCACCCCAGGCACGGAAGCTCCGGGCTTGGGGAGGCTGCGGGGGAACCTCGCGCGAACCTACCTAACCCAGGAGAGCGCGCAAAAAAAGCGTCTCGTACAGAGCTGCCGAGTCTGCGGCGAACGCTCCTTACAGCCGCCAGCCTGACCGCGAGCAGAGTCCACGGACTGCGCAGCCTGAGAAACACGGGCCGTGTTGCGTTCGCGACACGGCGCCTTCCTAAGATCCCCTTCCTCCGGAGTACAATCCCAGCTCCCAGGCCTCAGGGAGTCGTGCTCCTACAGGGCGACTAGGAAGCCGGTGCGTCCGTCACTCACCTGAGAACCCGGAGCCTGGACACGGTAGTCGCAACTCAGAGCAAGCCGGCCTGGGAAGCTCCTGCCCATCAGCTGCCCAACAGCCGTTTCTGCGCCTGCGGGAGAGCCATCGCTGAGCCGCCGTCACTTCCGTCATTCAAACCGCCTGCCAATGGCGGGACGAAACCGCGGGAATAGGCCCGATCCCGCCTCCCCCGGGGGCCGCCGGGAAGGCCGCGCTGCGTTAAAGCCCAGCGCCCCGCGCACGCGCACAGGCAAGCGCCAACCTGCGTAGGGGCCCATTATTTGTCACACCTGTCGGGCTTTGACGCTTTTGGCTCTGGGCCGCGCTGTGTGGCTCGTGCCTTTAATCCCAGCACGTTGGGAGGCCAAGGCGGGCTCATCACTTGAACCTAAGGGTTCGAGAGCAGCCTGGACAACATGGTGAAACCTCATAGTTACAAAAAATACAACAACAACAAAAATAAGCCGGGCGTGGTGGTGGGCGCCTGTAATCCCAGCTGCTCGGGAGGCTGGGGCAGGAGAATCGCTTGAACCCGGGAGGCGGAGGTTGTGGTGAGCCGAGATGGCACCACTGCACTACAGCCTGGGTGACAGAGCCAGAGCTTGTCTCAAAAAAAAAAAAAATTGCACAGAGCCACGAGGGTGACTTTCATTTTAAGGCCCCATCATGGAGATATATATCTTGGGATATGCATCCTTTCTGTACTGGCTATTGGTACTATTACGTGCAGTTAATGTATATGGCTTTCAGTTAAGGCCTCCAGCTGACAACGACAGTGAGCCGTGTGTTACCTTGTGCCTCCAGAGGTCCAATGCATGGAGAGCACATCACGGATTTATCTACTGTAAATAACCAATAATCAGGTGGTGAGCACAGGTTAATATTTATTGAGTATCTGTTATATGCCGAGTATATTAGGTGCAGAGGAGACAAGGGTGAATGGATTATGATGCCTGTAGTAGATTTTGCAGTCTGGGAGCGTGGGGGTTGAACATAACAGGAATCAAAGGATTAAAAATGGGAGGTGGGGGATGAGAAGTTGCTGACATGATCAAATTTGGCTGCACTGTGGAGAAGGTCAGAGAGAGTGAAGACAGAAGGCCAGCTACTACTGCAGGAAGTGAAAGATAATAGCAACGAGAATGGAGAGAAGTGGGTAGATTGACTAGGAAGCCAACCATCAGGAATTGGTGGTTACCTGGTGATGGGACGCAAAAGAGGAGAAAACAAGGGTGATGCCCAAGTTCCAGATTTAGCAAGTGGGTAGACAGTGATAGCATCCTCCTGGAACACACAGGAAGAGAACCAGGAGGAAGAAGTAATGAGGTAAGCTTTGACTATTTCGAATTTGAGCTGTTTATGAGATACCCAAACAAAAGGATGAATTTCAGAAACTTAGGACACAAAATTAGCAGTCCTTGACAAACAGTTGCATGTGAGATTGAGAGAAAAGAGAAAGTGAAGTTAATTTCATAGGCCACTAGCTTGGGTAGCAGTGTTGATTCTTGATTGTAAAGGGAGAAATCAAAAATGGGAGTTAAGTGGGCAAGGAGATGAGCCAAACACTGTGTATATCGAACTTCATGTGCCTGTAGAACATTCAATGATGTGCTATAAGCAGATCAATACATCGGTAGAAAGCCCACAGAAAGAAATAGGCTAAGCATAAAGGGATTTCCTTGTTATATGAGTAATAACAAAAGGCAGAGGAATGGATGAGATCACTTAGGGAGACTTTGCAGAGTGAGAAGAGCAAGAAGCAAAGAACTACCCTCCAAGGAACACCAAAACTTAAAGGGATGGAGTTGGAGAAAGGAACTGTCAAGTACATGAAGAAACAGTGTCGTGTAATTCCACCTCAGATTTACAGATCAGGAAACTGAGTTACCGAGAGATTCAGCAACTTGGCCGAGGGCACATTTAAGTCAAGGCTGAACCAGGACTTGAATTCATGTTTCCCTCCCAAATATTAGGGTTCTTTAAGAATAATTGTATTCATTTTAAACATTTTTCGGCATCCTCCATACAGACGCAGAGATACGCTTCCACACCCAATAAAATATGTGCGTATTATTTCATGCCTTGGGCTAGGTTTAGTGCCTGGACATGGGTTCCAAAATCCCCCTGGACATGCTGCCCCATGGCACTTATGAGTTCTTATTGAGATGAGCTGTTTATGGGGCTCTCTACTGATTATACTCTAAGTTCCTTGAGAATCAGGAGTTTACTTTGTTCAGTTGCCCAGCATAAATGAGCAAAGCTGAATAAATGAACAAATTATATGCTCCACTTCCTCAACCTTCATCCTGGGCAGAAATTCTACATTTGGAGATTTTGAATTGAGGCTTGTTCTGTTTTTAATAGATGGCAGTGAGAAATCAAAGCCCAGTGGGCTTAGAGTCAGAGCATCTGGCTTAGCATTCCCATGGATACTTTCTAGCCGTGGGACCTTAAACCAATGAGTCTTCATTTCTGTTTTGGCTCTCAGTTGCTGCCAACCAAACTGCCCTGGAATGTCCAACATGGGTGAGTTATTATGGCTGGCAGCTGATACTGGCTGGCAGCTGAGAGCTCAGCTGGAACTGTTGACTGGAGTGTCCACCATGAGCAGTCCGTATGGATTGGACATCTCACTCCATGGTGGCTGGTTTGGAGAGGAAGCATCTTAAGAGTGAGCATTCACAGAAAGAGAAGGTAGAAGCTGCAAATCCTTTTAACGGTGAGGCAAAGAATGAGTTGTGTTAGGTTTTACCACATTTTATTGGTTGAGTAACATGGAGCCAACCCAGATTCAAGTGAAAGGGAAATGAACTCCATTTATCAATGGAGGCAGTGAAAGAATTTGTAGCCATCTTAACCCATCACTATTTCTTAGTAATACTTCATCTGCCTTCTCTACAGGGTGTTTGTGGGACTCAAAAGCATGAATCATGTGACAGCACTGTGTAAACTTTAGAGGGGTATACACGTACTAGGTAGTTTAGCAGTTATTTTATTTTTTTCTGTCCAGCACCTTTCTCTCCTCTGGTACAGACCCAGACCTCTAAGCCACAGGGGTTCGCATGTGACCCAGACTGGACAAATAGCAGTTCTTATCTCCATTGCCATTGTGACCGACTGAGGTAGGGGTACATGACCTAATTGGGGCAATGGGAATCTTTCACAGGAATTTGTACTAAAGACAGCAGAGACAAATATTTTCCTCTCTAGGCTTATGTTAGCATGTAAACCTGGAGCTTTCCCAGGTAGTCTCCCACAAGTTGGTCTGAAAGAATGAGTGTGACAGCAAGGAGCACAGAGAGAGAATTCAGACAGTGGTCAAGTCCCTGGATCTAACCAGCCCTGAGGTTAATATGCCTACCTATTCTGCAGCAAACTGGTAGGAGCCAATCTTTTACTGAAGCAGGTTTGAATGGGAATTTCTATTTTTTGCAATTAAAAAGGGCTGTAGATTTTATTTAAATTCTCATAGACAAACAAATCTTATGTCTTGGGAGATAGTATAGAATAATGTTTAAGATCTTCGCTGAGCACAGTGGCTCACACCTATAATCCCAGCACTTTGTAAGGCTGAGGCAGGAGGATTCCTTGAGTCCAGGAGTTTGAGACCAACCTGGGCAACACAGGGAGACTCAATCTCTACAAAAATATTTAAAAATTAGCCAGGTATGGTGATGTGCACCTGTAGTCCCAGCTTCTTGGGAGACTAAGGAGGGAGGATAGTTTGAGCCCAGGAGGTCAAGGCTGCAGTGAGCTGTGACTGTGCCACTGTAGTACAGTTTGGGCAACAGAGTGAGACTCTGTCTGAAAAATAAAAATCTCACATAGAGTTGTTCTACTTGGATTTAAATTTCTGGCTAATTCTGTGACTTTGAGCTAGTTACTGGACTTCTATAAAAGTCAGTTTCCTCACCTCTTAAAGAGATGTAGTAAAAGTACTCAAAAGGTTCTTGTGAGGTTTAAAGCTCTTAAAACTATGCCTGGCGCAACATGTGCAATAAATGTTATCTTTTTTGGCTTTTGTTTTAATATATTCATTTTAGAATACCAGAGAGGAAAAAATCCCCAAACTCTCTTAAATGTGTTCATTGATGTTTTGGGTTTGATTTTTTTTTTTTTTTTTGTAGAGATGGGCTGTTGCTTTGTTACCCACGTGGGTTTCATACTTGTAGACTCAAGTGATCCTCCCACCTTGGCCTCCCAAAGTGCTGTGATTGCAGGCATGAGCCACTACACCCAGCCTGGTCTGATTTTTAATTCAGTCTTTTTGTAGAGTTTAGGCTTAAAGAGAGGTATGTATATTTAGTTTCTAGTATTGTTAACCCGTTGGGAATGAACATCAATAACCATTGATCAAGAGGAAGAATTGTCCTCAGCAGTAATGACATTAGTGTCACTGGTTGCCGTGTAATGCTGCCACTCTTCAAAATGCAACTGAAGCCATTTAGGATTGGAACAGTTTAAGGTGTTTCTTTGATGGCAAGGATTTCACTGTTTCATCTTTATCCACATCCAGTATAAGAAAATGACATTTAAGTGGGGAGGAACCCTCAATAATTCTTATGTATAAAAGCCAGAAAAAAGGAAGATCTCTGCAAGAACAAAAGTAATCAAAGAACTTCCATCTGACCATCTGCTAACTGCCCTCTTTCTCCCTAACGTACACATCACAGGAGCTTAACAAGTGACAGTGTCTCCGTAGAATAATTTAGAGCTGCTACCAGGAGTCAGATTAAGAGTGCCAGGCAGGGGAGGAAAGATGGGCTGAGAAAAAGATTTAAAAGCTATAAATATTTTTTAAAGGTATAGGGTAGGGGTTAAGCCAACGAATTGAGCCACTTGCTTAAAGACAGTAAGAAACAAGAAGAGAGAATAGGGAAATTTAAATCTTTCTTGGCACATCGCTAATAGGATGTGTACAAAATACTAACACCTGTTAAGACATAGTGTGTAGGGATTGAGTTTCATGCTTAAAGAGACAGAGAAGTCTAGATAAAAAGGGAAAAAAAGAAAATCATACAGAGCACAAAAAGGTACATAACCATTGAGGGGGCTTGGGTAGGGTGGTAAGAGTTTTGAAGATGTGTGTTTGAACATCTATTTGACCAACAGTTAACGTCTGAAGCTTAATCCCTATTTATAAAATAGGGTAAAAAATACCAAACATTTATTATTAATACCAGATATTAATACCAGAAATATTAATATCTATCCTATCTCATAGAGCAGTTGTAAAGATTATATTTTAAAATTTTGCATTGTAAAGATCAAATAGAAAATTTGTAATATATCCTACATAGAGACATATAAATAGCTATAAAAGATTCTCCTATGATTTGGCCACCAGTCCAGACTCAGAGTGGGTCACTGCCACACCACTATTTCTTTATTACTGCCATTTGACTCACTTGAACTGATCCAGCTTATAGAGAACAAGAACATCAATCAGTTCTGTTTGCTTAGCATTCTCTTTGTCCAAAATTATTTTCATTTGCCTGTGAACGTAACTAATCTACACCCTTGCTACCCAAAGGGTGGCCCAAGGACCGGCAGCACTGGCATCACCTGGGAGCTTGTTAGGAATGCAGACTCTGGTGAGTCAGAATCTGTGTTTTAACTAGATCTGTAGGCAGTTTGTACATACATTAAAGTTTGAGAAACACTGTTCTACACAAAGCCCTATGTGAGGTAAATAAACTCTATGCTATATCAGACATTTTGGAATCAACAGGTGAATTGTTGATATTTCCTAACCACAAGCTCAGTTTTCTGATTGTATTATAGGGGACCCCTCAGTATCAGTCTCTTATGCACAGATCTTATCTCTTAGAGTCACTATGATGTATTGTTCAAATGAAATTTTGTCTGTTCAACTTCCTCCTGCTCAGTATTATCTACACATGTGTTCCAGCATCAGACACTCATCTCTGGGAATAGTTCTCTTCAGCTGTCTCCTTGTGTTTTTGCTTTTCCCTCCTCGGGCAGGGTATCTTATTTTTACCCCAAACATTCTCTCTCTCCTTTCTTAAAAACCTTAAAGACTTCCTTTAATAGTTTGCTATGGCTGCCATAACAAAGTCCTGCAAACGGAGTGACTTAAGCAACAGATATTTATCGTCTTAAAATTCTGGAGGCTAGAAGTACGAGATTAAAGCATCTGTTGGCAGGACCATATTCCCTCTGAAGATGTTAGGGAAGGGTCCATTCTAAGCCTCCTAGCTTCTGGTAGTTCCTTGACATGTAGATGCATCATCCCAATCTCTGCCTTCAGCTTCAGATGGCGTTCCCCCTGTGTGTGTGTGTGTGTGTGTGTGTGTGTGTGTGTGTGTGTGTGTGTATGTGTCCAAATTTCTCCTTTTTCTAAGGACACCAGTCATATTGGGTTAGGGGCCCACTCTACTCTAGTATAATCTCATCAACTAATTATATCTGCAATGACCCTATTTCCAAACAAAGTCGCATGCAGAGGTATTGGGGCCTGAGATTTCAGCATTTGGTTTCCTGGGGAACACAGTTAACTCCTAACATTTCTTCTTGAAGCTAGTGCAAGGATTGTGAAGTACTTGAAACAACTCCATTTGTTCATATAACTCCCAACTCAGGACTTCGCAGTATAAAATCATAATATTTTGCATGGGCAAAGTAGGTGGGAATCTTTGCTTCTTATTAGTGTGGAATTATAGTTGCGTGACTCCAGGCGTTGCCTGCATCTTCCTAGCATGCCTGCTGTGCTGCTGGCTTATAATGTGAGCTTCTAGATGGAAAGGATGATTTCTGAGAGCATCGAGCTAAGTATGCACTAAGTAGTGAGCTAAAAGTGCCCTTCCCTTTATTTCCACACATCTAAAACCTACCCATCTTTCAAGGCTAATGTAGTCTTATGAATTCTAATGTCTACCATTTTATTGAGCCCGTAAGTTGCCTGGTATTACATGGCTCAAGGGACAGAGCTGGGTTTTACCCAGACATTTCTAACAGTAAAGTCCATACTCTTCCCATTCCTTTCTGCTCATCCCACTGTATTTGACTCCACCCCAGTCACTCAGTGTATTATTCCTTTCTTCGCACTGCTCTAAAGAAATACCTAAGACTGAGTAATTCATAAAGAAAAGAGGTTTAATTGATGGACAGTTCTGCATGGTTGGGGATGCCTCAGGAAACTTATAATCATGGTGGAAGGGGAAGCAGGCAAGCCTTACCTGGCAACAGAGAGAGAGAGAGAAGCACGAAGGAGGAGACTTCCACACACTTCCAAAACCATCGGATCTCGTGATAACTCACTCACTATCATGAGCACAGCATGGGGAAGACCGCCCCCATGATTCAGTCATGTCCCTCCTTCAGCACATGGGGGATTACAGGACCCTCCCTTGACATGAGGGATTACAATTCGAGGTGAGATTTGGGTGGGGATGCAGAACCAGAACATCACTCAATAATTATTTGCTGAGTTCTTGTGTGAACAGTGCTTTATGCTATACGTGTTTCTCTTCTAGCCAGCTGTGATCTGTCTGTATCCTGAACTTTCTCTGCTAAACTTTAATCACACCTTCTACATTGAAGGAAACTGCATCTCTATGGGGCTAGAACAATAGGTAGTCCTCAATAAATATCTAATGAACAAATGAAAGAATGTATATACTCACAAATAATAGACTTGTTCAGATCCGTGTTCTGGTTATTATAGTATGATCTAGCAAAAAACAAAACAAAAAAAACCTCTGGGCTTTAATTCATTGGCTAGTTTGCCTGGTATGATAAAACTTTGGCTATAAGAGTGTGCCTGGTGTACCCTCTTTACTTGACATGCCTATTGAATGGCACCTGTTGACCCAGTTTTGAAGTCGGATCAGTTGTATATGGTCTTATCACCATTTTGGTCATGCACCACCCATTACAGAACCATCTTTTCTGGAGCTACCAGAGGCCCCTCCAGCATGTTCCATCTCTCTCAGACCATCTCTGTGGGTTCCACATTTGGGTTCATGTTGACATTTCTCCATTAGATAAAGCCCTTATCCTACTTCTGTGAGTTGAAATCTCATCTCCAATAATACTTAAGTTTCAAGCTTCTATTCTGCCCTTGCTTCCTCCCCCCCACTTTCTTTTCTCTCTCCTCCCATCTTTGCTCCCAAGACTTCACTATTGGGATTTCACTTTTGAGATTTCCCCCAAGCCGTCTGATAGGAATGTCTGCATCCTGCACATTCTCTCCTCAGCTTTGTTAAAGAGCTGAGGACTTCCTAATCTAGTCTCATGTCATCAAGCCACCAGGCCCAGGTCAAAGGAGGAGTGTACCTTTTCAGTAAATGTCCCTCAACGCCCATCACAGCATGCCATTCTCAGGAAGACCTAAATAACAAACAAAACCATAAACATTTCACTGACAGCAGAATTGTCACCATGATGCCCACTCTACAGATGAAAAAATTCACGCTCAGAAAGGCTTAATGGCTTGCTTGTTATTACTCATCTTGTCAACCACAAGAGGAGCACTCAATCCCAGGTCTTTTGACTCAAAAATCGTAGGGCCCTTTTGCCAGCACAAATGCATACTAACGTATTAAAAAGGGTCACCTTTTGGGCAAGGAAGTTTTGCATTCCTTTCCTTTAAGGACAGTATGTTCCAGGCCAGGCACAGTGGCTCACCTGTAATCCCAGCACATTGGGAGGCCAAGGCAGGCAGATCACTTGAGCTCAGGAGTTTGAGACCAGCCTGGGAAATGTAATGAAACCTAATCTCTACTAAAAAAAAAAAAAAAAAAATTTACTGGGTGTGGTGGCATGTGCCTGTGGTCCCAATTACTCCAGAGGGTGAGACGGAAGGATCACTGGATCCCAGGAAGTAGAGGCTACAGTGAGCCGTGATCACACCACTGCACTCCAACTTTTTGAGACTCTGTCTCAAAAAAAAGCTATGTTCCAGTTTTATGACATCCATCTCTGTCCTAAGGTATGACTCCTAGATACACAATTATGATTTTTTTGTGGGAGCAGAGGAAGCATGTTTGCCACTTGTGCCTTCTGCTCCTCACCCCTGAGATAGCCACAGGCCTCCTTGATGACTCACCTATATGGCTAGCCTCTCCTGGCCTCTCCTGACCCTCATCTATTCTGTATCTCATTACTCAGGCTAGCTAATTCAGGCTAAAGGATTCAGTTAGACTTCTCCTCCTAGGCGCATGTTTGCATTTTAAGATAGACATTCAAAGCCTTAACATAAGGAAGCAAGCCATGGGCCAGTGTAGGCACTGTCCTGCCTTTACATGGTAGTGACAAGACCAGTAGTAGGAGATGTGGCAAATACCTCAGATTGAATCCTTCATGGTCATTTTCTTGGAACTCCAGTTGGAAAAAAAGTGGCAGAAATTGTAATGTCTGCCACTAGGGGGCGGATTAGCCAAATTTTGGAATATTTGTGGGCGAGTGAGAAGACAAATTTCCTATTCTCACAAATTCCTCTGCATCAGACAAGAGGAGACCAGCATCACCAGAAATAGGAAAAATCAAAGGCAGCACCATTGCTACTGGTAAGAGCAGGGTCCCCCGTAGTCATCTTCTCGAAGTGTGTTAGCATATGAGGGTAGCACACCCAGATAACAACAGTATCTGGTATTGAGTATCTGTTACGTGCCAGACACCGTGCTAGGCACTTTACCTACATTGTCTTCCTCGATCCACACAACAATCTTCTGAGGCAGATTTTTCAAATCATTATTTTACAGGTGAAGGAACAGGCTTGTAAAGGTTAAATACATTGCTTGAAAGCAAGCAGAACATCCAAAAGAAGAAAGCAGAAACTATCTTCAAATCTTATGTAGATAAAGCGCTTTTAATCGCTTTAAGTCAAGATCTGACTATGCTGGCTTTGGTTTTGTTTCGTTTCATTTTGCTTTTTATTGTGCATGTATTACCATGTACATAAATATGGGATCTTCACTAACAATTTTAATGACTGTGTTTTGTTCTGTTGTACTTAGACCCCTTAAATTACTTACCCAGTACATACTGATAAACTTTTTATTAATTTTCAGGTTTTTTTTACCACTATAAACAATTGTATAATAAATTCCTCGTGTTTGCTTCTTTCCAAAGTATTTCCTCTTTTATTTATTGGGTCCCATCCTATCTCTCTTAATCAAACAGTTGTCCCTGTTTTTCCTTTGCCATTTTTCCTCTCTCTGCCATACTATTTCATCAAACAAATATGAGATAATAGCTCCCATCTCTTTAAAAAAATCTTTGGGCTGGGCATGGTGGCTCACGCCTCTAATCCCTGCACTTTGGGAGGCTGAGGTGAGCAGATGACTTGAGGCCAGGAGTTGAGTCCAGCCCGACCAACATGGTGAAATCCTGTCTCTACTAAAAAAACACAAAAATCAGCCAGGCGTGGTGGTCGGCACCTGTAATTCCAGCTACTCAGGAGGCTGAGGTGGGAGAATCACTTGAACCCAGGAGCTGGAGGTTGCAGTGAGCCGACGTCACACCACTGTACTCCAACCTGGGCCAGAGAATCAGACGACGTCTAAAAAAAAAACAGACCACAAAACCAAACCAAAACCTTTCTCATTTCACTCACCTCCAACTCCAGCCTGTTTTCTTGTTTACTTAGACACCTGGCACGCTTGAAAGAGTTGTTGATTCTTGCCAGCCCTGCATCATCTTTTCTTGCTCCTCCTGAACCCACTCCATCAGGTTTTGTCCACATTCCTCCATGTATAGTTCTTGCCAAGGTCACCATGACCTCCATGTTGTCAAGCCCTTGGTCTGTCCTCCAACTTCATCTTCCTTGACCTGTGAACAGCACTTGACATATTGATCATTACTTGTCGGAATTCTTCATTTACCTTCCAGGACACCACTATAGGGGGCTCTCCTATTTTATTTGCTACTGCCCTTCACTCCCTTTTGCTTGTTTCCTCTCATCTTCCTGACCTCCAAATCTTGGACTATCTGGGGTTCCATTCTCAGAACTTTTCTCTTCCTTAACTACATTCGTTCCTTAGGTGATCTCTTCTGGACTCAGGACTAAATCCCAGCCCTCTACTCCCACCTATATATCTCCAGCCTAGACCTTTCCCTGAACTCCAGATTCATAACCCAATTGCTTGCCTAACATCTCTACTTAGATGTCTAAGACACTTCTCAAACTTGACAAGTTGAAAGCTTTTGATTTTTCTGAGTCTACCTCATCCAAATTCTCTTCCTTGGGCAGCCCCATCTCAATACATATAATACTAACCAGCTGCAAATCTTAGAATCATCCTTGACTCCTTTCTTTCACAACTCACATCTGTATCATGAGGAAATCCTGATGGCTCTACCTTCAAAACATATCTAGGACTCAACCATTTTTTTTTTTTTTTTGAGACGGAGTCTTGCTCTGTCACCAAGCTGGAGTGCAGTGGCACAATCTCGGCTCACTGCAACCTCCACCTCCTGGGTTCAAGCGATTCTCCTGTCTCAGCCTCCCAAGTAGCTAGGACTACAGGCACGCACCACCACACCCAGCTAAATTTTGTATTTTTAGTAGAGATGCGGTTTCACCATGTTGGCCAGGATGGTCTCGATCTCTTGACCTTGTGATCCACCCGCCTCAGCCTCCCAAAGTGCTGGGATTACAGGTATGAGCCACCATGCCTGGCAATGAACTCAACCACTTTCAGCCACCGCCACTGTCTTCTCCCCCGTTGTATCTTATCTGGATCATCATGGCTTCCCAAGTGGCTTTACTGCTTACTAAGAAGCCAGAGAGTCTTTACAAATTCAAGTCATAGCTCATCACTGCTCTGCTCAAGGCTCTCCAGTT
Organism: Ateles fusciceps; assembly: GCA_036589455.1. Classification (NCBI taxonomy): domain Eukaryota; kingdom Metazoa; phylum Chordata; class Mammalia; order Primates; family Atelidae; genus Ateles; species Ateles fusciceps. The sequence continues at coordinate 8,445,057 of JAZHEH010002496.1, forward strand.
CTGCCTTCCTCATTGAAAGTAAACCCTCACTGGTCTTACTATAGGTGACAATGCCTTGCATGATCTCAGAGCATGGTCCCTCAGCCCCACCCACCCTGCTTCAGTTGCCAACCTCCCTCACTCTGCTCCAGCCTCAGCAGCCTCCTTGCTGATTCTTCCACACACCAACATGCTCCCACCTCTGTACCTGCTCTTCCCTCACTTGGAATCATCTCTTCATGGGTATCTCTATACCTTGTTTCCCTGGTACCTTCAAGTCTCTTCTCAAATGTGTCCGTATTAGAGATGCCTTCCCTAATCACCCTGATATGTAGGAGCAGCATATTCCATCTTCTCTCGCCCTGACCATTCTCATCACCAGCACAACAACCACTACCCACCCACCCACCCACACATACACCCCCCCACGACACAAACACACTTTTTGTCATTTGTCTCCCTTGACTATAATGAATGCTTCTTGAAGGCAGAGACGTTTGCTTATTTTGTTCTTGGCCCAGTAAAGAATATCCCTAACTCCTAATCTAATGCCTGGCACATGTAAGAGCTCAATAAATGTCTGTTGGATGAAATAATGAATATTTATTTTCTAGTGTAATTATGTTTTTAGGATAGATTTTTAGGAGTGAGATTACTGACACCAAGGGTATGAATATTAAAGACATATTTGACACATTTGACCATTTATGTTCCCATCAACAGAGTACCATTGGCCCAACCCAAAATATTTGCCTATCAGATTACTAAAGATGAAAAAGTATTGACAAAACCTGTCAACTTTGTCAACACTTTTTCATCTTTTGTAATCTGATAGGCAAACATTTTCTTTTAATTTACATTTTGGGATTATTTGAATGTTTTTCTCTATATATTTCTTGACCATTTGTATATATATCATTTGTGTGAATTCCTAGATTATATTCTTTGTCCACTTTCCTATTGCAATTATTTCTTGTGCTAACTTGTTCTTTCTCTATTAAATCTTTGCTTAAATTGTCATTTTTTTCAGTTTAGCATTTGTCTTTTTATCTTATTTTTGGTGTTTTAGCTAAAAAGAAGATAAATTTTTAATGCAAAATTATTATTCATTTTTCCCTTATAGTTTTTGATTTCTTCAAAAAGAACATAGTTATGGGAATGAGTATTTAAATATGGAGCCTGCTCAGGCTTTCTTGGTAATGTTTATTAAGCATATTCTTTCCTTGGAGTTTAATGTCTTGATAAAGTTTTATATCATGAATCCAGGTAGAAGGAAGTAGTACAGCACTACCTGCCCCATCAAACATTTAGTCCCATAAATCTGGGGAGTAAGAATGCTATACCAAGGCAAAGTGACATGAAGCCAATTACTTGGGGGTGTTCAGGGAAGGGTGAGCTGACACAGTTGTTAAACGTCTATGTGTAAAGCAGGTGCCAGAGGGAAAACATTGTGTAGCTCCTGGAAACTGTGTATTCACAAGGTTCTGCTCCAAGGAGAGACACATAAATGAACACAACTACACAGCTCTGGAAAAACAGAAAAGTTTACACTGACAGGCTTCTCAGGCTGCAGAACCATATATCCAACAGCTATTTCCCTTCTTTCCTCAGCAGTATTTGCTGACATATGTCACCACTATGTGGTGCTATACATAAGCACCACTAAAGCAGCTGTCTCTCCCTCATCTCCCTGTGTATCGGACAATAAAGATGTCCTCAGGTGCAGAAACAACACTTTCTGGTCCCAGTATAAATAGGATGAGTTAGGGTAGTGCTTTCCATCCATTGTCCCACAGATGCATTAAGGTATACTGACATATTTGTTCCTGGTAAACATGGCTGTGGGTATGGGCCCTGGGTGGCCTGAATCCCCCAACTCTCACTCCTCAAAGTACTATTTGTGGACTAGCAGCATGGACATCTTCTGGGAGTTTGTTAGAAATGCAGAATCTCAGTCCTTATCTCAGAATCTGCATTGTCACTGATGCCCAGGTGATTTGCCAGGAAGTTCAGAAGCTCTGCCCAAAACAATTGACTCTGGTTTTGAACAATAACATCCTTTAATTCCACTTCAGTGTATACATATTATCATTCTTTATTTGTTTCTTGATTGTGAGAACATTTGGAGAGCACTGATTATTATAATCAGACCTAGGAAGATGATTAAATAATGTGGTTGCTGCTATTGTTAAATTGATCTGTTTTCTGGAGAAGTATGGACACCGTTTAGCACTTGATTTTGTGGGCTCTGTAGCCCTCTGTAATTTTTCACATGCAATATAAAGCTTGCTCCTTTTTAATGAGACTCTGAGACCTTAAAGAACAAGGACTAGTTTATCTTATAACCCTTCCTCATATTTTTTAATGACATAAAGTGGTGTTTTGCAAACTTTGTATAGGAATCACTGTGGGGAGGGTGTCTTATTAAAATGCAGACTCACATTCAGTGGATCTGAGATTTGGCATGTCAAGCAAGCTCTCAGGCAATGTGGATACTTATGGTCCGCAGACCACACTTTGAGCAGCAAGGTTATAGGATATTCACTTTGCTCTCACAATGTGTTTATGAGGTAGGTGAGTTCAATATTATTCCCATTTTATAGATGAGGTACCTGAGGAACAGGAAGTTAAATTCATGCCCAAGATCCCATAGCTAGTAAGTGATGGAGCTGGATCTCCCATGATGCTTATATCTTATGCTCTGTTCTTTGTTTGCACAGTAAAGGATAGAAGGACAATGGAGACTGGCCCCAGAATTGCTAGAGGCTCCAGAGCAGCCTGGGGTCTAAGGCCAAAATTTTTTATCTCCTCTTTGGATGGCCGTGACTCAAATAGTGCGTTTTAGACTGGCATCATGGTGAATAAGAGTTTGTGCCAGGGGGACATTTGGACACTCTCTCAGTGGCTACAAAATAAGTTTTACCCAAGATACTTATTATTTAGATCTATCGGTTCACCATCCTGGATCACTTGTAGCACTATAAAAACATAGGTTCCTGGGCTCCACTGTGAAGATACCAAATCATCATCTTCAGAGACAGGTGTCCAGGCATCTGCATTTTTTTAATTTAAATTTTTTAAAGAGATGGGGTCTTGCTATGTTGCCCAGCCTGGTCTTGAGCTTCTGGGTTTAAGTGATCCTCCCACCTCAGATGTGCCCTCACATCTGGCTTGGCATTTGCATTTTTCAAAGCACCGCATGTGATTCTAATGGTGATGAAGGTTTTATAAAAATCACTGCACTCCCTCTTTCCATATTCACCAAGCTGAATAGTGGAAGAGCTAGTGATTATTAAAAACTTACTGAAGGCCTGCTAATTACTCAAAGTGTGGACAGAGGACCAGCAGCATTGGCTTTACTAGGGAGCTTGCTACAAGAAGACTCTCAGGCCCCAACTCACATCCACTGCATCCGAATGTGCATTTTAACAAGATCCCCAGGTGATTTCTATGCACACAGAGTTTGAGAAGCACTACTTTACATCTTTACATGCATAATCTCATTTCACTTTTTCTTTCCAACACATTACAAAGTAATTTTTCCGATGCGTGGGTGTTGAGGTCTAGGGGAGTTAAGTAATCTGCTAGTAAGAATTCAAACTTGGCTCCACCTGATTCTAGAACCCATGTTCTCAACAAATATACCAGTGATTCTCAAAATCTAGTATATAGAAGATTCACGTAGGGAGCCTATTAACAATATTGATTCCTGAACTTTCTCCCTGAAATTGTGATCTAACCCATCTGAGGCAGAACCCAGAAATCAGCATTTTAACCCCTCCATCTCAGGGACTTCGAGTGAGGAGACCACGGAGCGCAATTTGCAAAGCACTGGCACTTTGTTATATTTACTGAAAGTGCTTTTGGGGAGAGAACTACCCTATATTTTAAGCACTTCAAAATGAGAGCTTGACTGATAGTAATAAATATATATATATATATTTTTGCCAAGTTCTGGAATGAGATCCCCTAGGCACCTCTGGAGCCAATCTCAAGCTTTGCAAGAAAGTGTGGACAAGACCAGGTAAGGTGAAGACCCAGGATCTGTTCGAGAATAAACCCAAAAGCTTGTTATTATTCACACTTTCCAAAACTCAACACAGGCAGGGATGTTGGTTACCTTTTAAAATTTTTATTAGATTTCATGTATAATTTAAATCACTGGGTGGCTATAACGCCTGATAATAAATTGTGTACACGCTGAACACAATAAAAATCAGCCTGCACAGCAGAATGGGTCTGTTCAGTGCTGAAGCCTTCAGGGCATGACAGATAACTAGCCACAGAGGGGCAGGATCTCTCCTCTTCAATTTTATTTCAACAAAATACATTTTAAAAACATGTTTTCTTTGACGTAATACTCTTCTTCTGAAGACCTCAGGGTGCTCTGTACACACATCCCCACACACCCAGCCACCCACCCACACCCACACACACACCCATGCATGTACACATACATACACATTCCCGTTCTCTTCATCTGATGCTTGCCATGAGGACGTAGAAACAGGAGAAGAACTAAAGTGAAAGAAGTATAATGATGGCCAGGTGCGGTGGTTCACACCTGCAATCCCAGCACTTTGGGACGCCAAGGTGGTTAGATCACTTGACCTCAGGAGTTTGAGACCAGCCTGGCCAACATGGTGAAACCGCATCTGTGCTGAAAATACAAAAACTAGCCGGGCATAGTGGCACAATATGCCTGTAATCCCAGCTCCTCAGGGGGCTGAAGCATGAGAATCACTTAAACCCAGGAGGCGAAGGTTGCAGTAAGCCGAGATTACACCACTGCACTCCAGCTTGGGGGCAAACAGTGAGATTCTGCCTCAAAAAAAAAAAAAAAAAAAAAGTGGAAAGGATAAATAGTAGTAAATTACTTGCTAACACTCACCATTTTGAGTCCACTCATTTGTGTATTATATATATATATATATATATATACACACATATATATATGCATGTGTGTATATATATATATATAACATTTATTACACTCCAGGCCATTTGGTAGCTACTTAAGTGGCAAATGGGAGTATATCACAATCTCCACCCTCAAGATACCATGTTCATCCTGGAGCACTAGGGTAGGAGCAGGAGGAAAAACACACATGTACACAATTTTAACACATTAGCTTAATGAGGGCAGTAACGCCTGATAATAGATCTCCCTGGAATTTATCTGTTATCAATAAGGAGGAAATCCGGGGCTTGGAATATGTGATATAGTGAGCAGCCAGCAGTTTTGGAATGCCTACTTACTCTCTGCCAGGCACGCCCCACAGCAACTGGCAGTCTCTGAGTAGTCATCCCAGACTTGCAGATGAGGAGGGGAAGCCCTAAGAGGGTTAAAAACATGCCCACGATTACAATGCGGGAATATGGCATAATTAAACCTACATTGTCAGACTCTAGAACAGCGTCTTCCGATCTTGCAACCTTATTTCTATGGTTGAGAAGGCAATAAAAAGAAGAAATGAAAATCCATACATGAAGAAAATTTGACATAGAAAAGTAACACTGCTAATGATTGCAGCTGGGTTTTTGGAAATTCAATTTTGTAGTATTGGATCGAGTATGGTAATTTACTAAACGAGTAGATGGATGGCCTGGGTAAGGCCAAGTGGTTGATTTCCTTTATAAGGTCTGAAAGAGATCCATGTAGTGAGAGTCCATCCCAGCTTCACATATGATAATGCTTCTTTTTACTCAAAGGTGACCCCAGTATCAAGTAGGATTACAGATTCTGAGATGAGATTTTGTTAAAGGTTTTAACTCAGAAAGATGAAATCAAGGGTCTTAGAACATGACATACCACTACCCAGGTGCTGAAATTATCAAAAATTACAATGCTTTCCCCTGGCTGATGGGCCTGTCCTTCCCCCTCTGAAGATTCAGGTGTGTTGGGGCTGGAGTCAAACCTGGCAGTCTGTGTGTCTGAAGTTGCTGTAATGTGGTAGGAATTCAAGGATGTGTGAATCAGTTATGCTACAATAACTCCTAAATCTCAATGTTTATAACAACAAATGTTTATTTCTCACTCCTGTTTCCAGCATGGACCAGCTGCAACTGCATTCCACATCTCTGTGCTGAATCCAGGCTGATGGGCCAGTCTCTTCCTGAAGTATTCCCTGTCATTGAGACCTGGGGGAAAAGAGATAGCAAACCATGCTCTCGTTCCTAGTGGCACTTCTCACTTTTTATTGGCCATGTGAGCCTTAGCTATTCTGGAGTTCAACAAGGAAGGCTTCTATAATCCTCACAGAAAGGAGAATCAGAATATTTGGTGGCAAGTAAATCCAACCTGCTGCAATCATTCAAGGGTTTTGAGGAACACATTTGGGATCTAAATTCAGGGGTCAAGTACAAGCATGACAGTAGGGCCAAAAATGGAAGGGAGGACCAATAAGGCTAGAATCCACTAGAACTGGGGGAGCACAGGGATTCAGAGCAAGGGTGGGGATCACGTGGGACTGCATGGACACCCTGGGCAGTTTGTGTTCTCTGATCAGTGCTAGCTGGGACATGGATGGCTTAAAGGTTCACAAATGTGCAGACTTTGGGGACAGAACTTGTTAGGGTCCATCTGAGTAGTAAGCTGTCCATCTGGTGTTTGCTGAACCCCACTGCCTTGTTTCTGCTCTCCACACTGATCAGTGACCACCCTGGGGAAGTTGAGGCAGCATGCTATACCAGTGAGCGTTCTAGAACATTTCCTAGGTCTATGGCCTTAAGAAGATCATTTCTGGACCTCAAGTACTTCTTTCTTAAAATAGGTAATTTATACTGGACAAAAGCCTTCCAACCCACTTTAAAGGACTTTTGATTTAAAAAATAGTACAATTAGAAGAGCCCTGCAGATGGCTACTTGTCTGGGATAAATGGTGATAAATGAGGAGAACTAATCAAGAATGTTAAATTAGCTTTGTTTTTCTATTACTTGGAGCAATATCAAGCAAACTCTGCTACCTAGGGAAAAAGACAAAGAATCAGTGCAAACAGGAACTTGGATTAGGCAAAGGTGCACAAGTTCTAATTCTTTCCTCTTTTAGACCTTGAGAAAAAGTAGGAGTGAGTTTGGTTCAGCAGTCTCTACCACTGCTTTATTTAGTGTTCATCTCCCAAGTTTGGAAACTGTACCTCCTTTGCCCTCTTGCATTTCACTGCAATACACTACCCAGATTTGCTTCTCAAGGCCTGTCTCAGTCTCCCAAATCTTCTTTTCCACTATTGAAATTACTATTTAATTTCCTTGTTTAAGAGCACTATCTGAGGCATCTGTGAGTAGACTAACTCGAAATATAGTATAAATGACTGGTAACCAGTCAATATGTTACTTTTCCTATGGAAATTTGCATTTATAATCTTCCTAAGAACAATGCTTCAACTAAGTAAATACTGCTGTAATGGTGGAATATGAGGCAATGCAGCTTGCCAGTAGGGGAGCTGTTTTGTTAGGGGGCCTTCCCTGGGTTATTCCTAGTCTCCTCTAAATAACCTGTATTTGTGAGCACCCAGATTGACAAACAAATCATCAGCCCAGCTGCTGATGGCTTCTGCATAGTACTGTACCTCTTTCCTTTCCTTTCCTTTCTTTGTTTCTGTTTCTTTTGAGACAGTGTCATGCAATATCCCCCAGGCTAGAGTGCAGTGGCATAATCTTGGCTCACTGCAACCTCCACTTCCCAGGTTCAAGCTATTCTCATACGTCAGCCTCCTGAGTAGCTGGGATTACAGGCGCCTGCCACCACGCTAGGCTAATGTTTTTATTTTAGTAGAGATGGGATTTTGCCATGTTGACCAGGCTGGTCTTGAACTCCTGACCTCAAGTGATCTGCCTGCCTTGGCCTCCCAAAGTGCTGGAATTACAGGTGTGAGCCACCGTGCCCAGCCCCTGTACCACTTTTCAGCAAGATAGTTGTGAATCTAGGTCTCTGGTGTCTATGCTTGCACAGTCAGGAAAAAACTAGTCATTGTAACACTAGTTATAATTTATCATCAGCCTTCATGATTTCCCAAGCACTTTGAAATGGATTAAGCTAGTTAATACTCAAAGAAGTCTATGATGAAGACAGTGTAGGCTTATTATTTTCCATTTTATGGATTAAGTGACAGATTATGATTAAGTGACAGATTATGGATTAAGTGACAGATTATGATTAAACTGACAGATTAAGTGATTTACCTAAGGTCACACACAGCTAATTATTTCTCCACACCCAATCCAATGATCTTTCTTTATGTAGTGCTGATCCTTCAGCCTCAGGCACAGCCTGGACCACTGGTGCTTAGAGTTTGGATCAAGAGGGCAAAAGTGCAAGATGGCGGGTCCACACCATCAGTCAGAGCCACTGATGTTTGGTAGACCTGGACATGGCCACAGTGTTTTGCCACAGGGCATCACCTGTGGGGGGAATGTTCCTATATTGGTATTCTACATCTGTGTGAGTATTGATTTACTTCTCAAAGGGTTCTGTCTGCCTTCTATCCAATTATGTTACTAATCTTCATCCCAGTCCTTTGAGGATTTGTATCCCAGTACTACAGAGGTGCTCGTTTCCAGGGTTACCAGAAATCCATAGATTAAACCCTTTCTCCAGCTTTCTTGTGAAGGTCCTTATCAGTAGAATTTTTTTCATCATCTTCACTTTCTGGATGGTGTGTCTCTTACAACTTTTCCCTTTTACTTCTATTTGCAGTTAATCTGCCAAGAATAATCCCTGAGAAGCTGCTTTGTGTAGAAGATGTAAAATAAATTATAGACACTGTGTCCTCAATGATCGTTTAAACAAAACCCAAACAACCCTACATCAGGGCCAATGTTGCGAGGTAGAAAGTGCTCTGCTCTTGGAACCAGCAGATCTGGGGCCTGTGGGACCCATCTCAGCGTGTCAGTAACTAACTGTGTGGTCCTGACCTAATCCTGTAATGGCTCCTGGCTGAGTCTCAGTTATAGTAACTGCTATATTGGTTTGGGAGGCTTTGATGAGATGATTTGGTCAGACAGGGCGTCTCAAACTTTAATGGGCTTTGGAATTACCTCTGAGAAATCCAGGTTAAAATTCAGATTCTAGGCTGGGCACTGTGGCTCACGCCTGTAATCTCAGCACTTTCAGGGGCTGAGGCGGGTGGATCACTTGAGGTCAGGGTTTTGAGACCAGCCTGGCCAACATGGCAAAATGCTGTCTCTACTAAACATACAAAAATATTTAGCAGGGCGTGGTGGTGCATGCCTGTAATCCCAGCTACTTGGGAGGCTGAGGCATGAGAATTGCTTGAATCCAATAGGTAGAGATTGCAGTGAGCCAAGACAGTGCCACTGTACTCCAGTCTGGGCAACAGAGTGAGACTCCATCTCAAAAAAAAGAAAAAAAAAAAAAAAAGAAAAAGAAAAAATGAAAAACAAAATGCAGATTCTAAATCAGCAAATCTGAGGTGGGGCCTGAGATTCTGATTTCTCCTAGATTCCCAAATGATGTGACAGAAGTTGAGAACAGCTGTTTAAAGAAATCCTGGAATGACACCTGGCTACAGCCTGCAATGAGGATCTGAACACTGAGGGAGAGGGAGAAATCATAGCAGCTTTTAGAAAACTTCCCCAATTCATCTTGCTTGATATTTAAGACCTGCCAAAAAGTAGGGTTTAAATACAACATTTATTTTTTTTTCTCCTTATTACAGAAGTAAGGAGTGGTATTTGTAGACACAAGGCTAACTCACATCTCAATACTTTTCTTGGCTGACATTGACACTGATTTACAGTGCCAGAGGCTAAAGGTTTGAAAATATCCCAGCATCCTACTGCACAGGTAGCTAAATTAAACCTGATGCCCAGGACCTGCATGATTAGAATAATGTACTATTCCAGTTTACCTCAAAAACCTGTCAGTGGGGGGAATATTGGAGGATCAGGAGGAAGCCAAATTTGGGAAATAGAAACTGTATTGCAAAAATACAGTCTCAGCAACTATTTACCCATCAAATAAATTGTTTGGGATGGTAAGAAATTTTCTGTTTCAATTTGCCTTGAAGTTCAATGAATTCTTGACTCAGAGAAAAACCTTCTTTTTGCCATTTGGAGAAAGTGGTCAAAGTCTCGCGACAGTTGACAACTCCTTATGTATTCCCATATCCAAACCCTCTTTCCTAGTCCCAGGTACTGCACAATCTCAAAAGGATTGTGGACTAATCAGGCAGCTAACCCGAGACATCATCATCTCCAGGATGATAAGAGCTAGAATTGTGCAGTGCTTTGTGGTTTAAAAAGCACTTTCACTTACATTATCTCTTTTCATTCTTATGACTATTCTTTAAGCCAAACACTATGATCTCCATTTTCAGTTCTGGAGAATTTATGTGATATGTCTAAGGTCATACTGTCAGTGGCAGAGCTAGAGGCAAACCCATTTTTTGACCACTTATTTATTGTTTTTTTTCCACAATAGCATGTGTATCCTTAATCTAGAATAGTATCTTCTCAATCCTGGACTCACATTAGAAGCTTTTTAAAATGTTCATGCCCAGATCCTATTTAAGGTCAATTAAATTAAATCAGAATGTTTGGGATGGAGCCAATATCCATCTGGATTGTTTCTTTTTCTTTCTTTCTTTCTTTTTTTTTTTAACTTTCAGAGTGATTCTGATGTGTATCCAGAGGTGAGAAATCACTACTCTGGAAGAAGTTTTAGGGAATGTTTTTTTGTTTGTTTAAAAGTAAGTATTTGCTTATAGGGCCAGGCATTGACATGGTACTTGGTTTTTTGTGTGAGTAATTTCTGGGCTCAAATGTCTGACAGACTGGGGAAAAGGAACCAAAATTACTGAGCCTCTGCTATGAGAAATGTGCCCTGCTGATCATTTTACTGCTCTACACTGCAGTGCAATTAGTATCACCACCTTGTTTGTGCCATTTGTAAATATCAGGGCTAAGATCTGAACCCACATTTGCTAATGCCAATGCTCAGGTATGTTCCATTGTGCTAGTGGTTCTAAACCTTGGCTAAGAGTCTGGTTACCTGGGCTGGAGTAAGGCCCAGGCACTGGTATGTTTCAAAAGCCTCCCCAGTGACCCTGATGTATAGTGAAGGTTGAAAGTCACTGCCCTACACAGTTTTATCTTTGCAAAGTACTCAGAATACACTCGTTGAGCTTGAAGGGTACGGGACAGGGCTTCCTTAGCCATGTACACATGTATATATAGATGTACATACAACCTACACACATCTTTTTCCATCCCTCCACTCCAAGTTAGAGAGAACAAAGACTTTCATTCCACAAGAACACTTTTTAGAACAGAAAATTCAATCCTGTGAACTCACATATCAAGCTTTTCCTGAAAGCAGAGAGAGGGGGAAGAACTTTCTTCTGTGGGCCTAGAGTTTCTGAAGGGTGACTCGGCCTCGGGACAGGGCACAGAGTGGGTAGGGGAAGATGCAGAACATCAAATTGGGCCACGAACACAAACATGACATCTTTCCAGTTCCACCCAGAGCCAGTCTGCACTAGGAAGCAGCCACGTCTTGGCAAGATGATGTGATAATTTAGACCAAACAGTGTAGAGAGTGGCCTTGTGACTGGGAGATCATTAAGAGGTTTAGAAAACGCCTTATTAACTCCCTGGTAGTTATGCATTAGTATAACTCTGGGAGAATGCATCAGTATTTTGAGGAAAATAGAACAGATTTCCCATTGGATTGGGTCCTGGCTCCACTAATCTTCAGTAGATCCCATGCGCATATGCAAAACTGTCTGAGGTAGCAGATGTGCGGATGCATTTCAGGTCCAGGTGAAGCAATGCTTAGGCACTGTCTCTGTTCCAAAAGCCATATCCAAGTCATCATTGTTATTCAAGATTCCAATTAAGTGCTTCAGAATTACTCCTAGAGAGAGAGAGAGAGATGCTTGCATCTTCTTTTCCATTAGTATTCCTGCCATGTTTGAAGAAAACACCATATAATTTTTACATGAATGTTTGAAATTTGTCCAAATGAAAGATTATTAGCCAGTTCCATTCACCGGATTGCTCTGAACCTTAGTTGAACCTGAGACTCCAACTTCAAAATGCCAGACTAATCTCTGAAGGTAGCAGTTCAATGACACCAACCTTAAGAAAAGAATCCTTACAATCTAAATTAAGTTGGATCTTAATTAATTTTTTTTTCCCAAAGACTATGTGCTGCCTAAAGAGAAGGAGTCTTGGTACTTTAATTAAAAATTTTGGGTCTCCTAAGCCAACATTTCAGAAAACACCCCCTAATCTCTGTTAATAACTGAATTCAATTCAAGAGGTATTAACTGAAAGAATATTTAATTGGTAGATTCAAAATGGAGTGAAATACAGACCTATTCATTTGCTCACTAAGCATTAATCATGCTGTTACCACGTGCCAGACACTGACCTAAGCATAGGGGTATAGTGATAAGCAAGTTGCTGCCTCCATCCTAGGGGCTTCTAGTGCAGTGGGGAGACCCACAATATTTCCTCAACACCCTATTGCAAAGTAGAAGCAGTATTTTCACATCTGGTGTACAGATCAGGAGAAAGAGAGAGAAGGCAGTTGGTATGGCTGTCCTCTTGGTGAGCTCTCCCTTGCTCCTTCCTCATGTGTACTTGAGCCACACAAGGAACCAGATCTTAATATACCCAGTCCATCACCATTTCCTGAACAATTAAAAGGTTTAGCTGCAGTACTTTTTGGAGCTCTTGAAGGTAGTGATAATACTTGCTGACTTCCCCTGTGGGGTTAATTCATTTTATAACTAAGAGGAGGAGGAGAACCACTCTGATATGGTGATAACCACTTGGTTGGTCTCTTAAGGCTATAGAGACTTCTTTCTAGATTCCAAACTTTACAAAGTATATTAGTCCATTTTCATGCCGCTGATAAAGACATACCCAAGACTGGGTAATTTATAAAGGAAAAGAGGTTTAATGGACTCACAGTTCCATGTGGCTGGGGAGGCCTCACAATCATGGTAGAAGGCAAAAGGCACATCTTATATGGCAGCAGACAAGAGAAAATGAAAGCCAACAAAAGGGAAAACCCCTTATAAAATCATCAGATCTTGTGAGACTTATTCACTACCATGATGAGAACAGTATGGGGAAACTGTCCCACGATTCAGTTATCTCCCACTGGGTCCCTCCCACAGCACATGGGAATCATGGGAGCTACAATTCAAGATGAGATTTGGGTGGGGACACAGAGCCAAACCACATCATAGGGACTGACTGGGTAATTTCACCTAGACAAGGATGACAAGTCATAGCAAGAGGAAATTCTACCATTTTCCATCCTTTTATTATTGCAATGTAACTCACTTAATTGGGGCAAGAATACTGGGTCTTCACCTTCCACCCAACAAGATATAGCTTAGGACTCCACCAGGCCAAGGAGAGGGATGGGAAAGTAGGAAGCATTGGGATCCAGGCATGAGGCAGATTACCAGATGTGGGGGATGCCAAAGACCTGTGAAAGTGAGATATCAGTGGACAGGAACAGACAGAAGTCAGGTGTCCAAGAGTCTAGGTAAGGAGTAAGGTGTGAATGGGCATTTCTGGTCTGAAATAGCTAAAAGTGAGGAGCATGGGGAACTACAAAGGGCTACTGGCTACCAGGGTCTCAGAGGTGAAGACTCTTTGTTATGAAGCTGTCTTGGCAGGAGTCACGCCAGCATTTGGGTGGGCCCAGGGCCACAGAAGGGAGCCAAGAGGTGAGAAGAGAATGCAGCTGGTTAGGGCAGAATAAAGTGTAGGAGGTTACAGGTTGCTCGCTTTCTAGGTTTCTGCTCATCAAAGAAGGGTATATTCTTCCATACATAGTCTCAATTTTGTTGTTGCATTTATCCCAGCATATTGTTTTTTTCTTTACTAAAAAATAAAGATAAAAACCTCACCAGCCGACTTCAATGCTTCCAGGGCAGAATCTGCAAGCTTGCTCAGCATAGGTGTGGCACACAGTAGGTGTTGTCTGTTTTGCCTGATTCCTAATTTAGGGTTCTTTACCATCCCCCTGGGGTTTCCATTTGGATGCTAAAACTCTTAGAAAGGACATCTCTAAAAATTATTCAAGTGCTTGTTGCTCCAACAAAAGGGTTCACAGTGGCTTGTGAGCCAGTGACATAATGTTTTAGCTCTTGCTTTATGTTCTGCCAACATATGCTAATGAGATAATATTTACTGGGAACTGCTGCGCAGGCTTGGCCCCATGCTTATGGTGCAAATGTCAGTAAAAATATCTGAATATCTGTTACCATCAACCCAGCTAATTAAGTGAAATCATCCCCCGAAGAGGCAGCTCTTCTCATCTCCCTGATTATAAGCTGAGAGATTCAGAACTCAGAACCATGAGAAATGAATATTTATTGCTTAAGCCACCCCATCTACGGCATCTCCCTGATTATGAGCCGAGAGCTCCCTGAGAACTCCAAATATTCTGCTCCCATGCCTCTTACTTGGATTTTTTTCCCTAGGCTAACTGTTTTCTAAGGAGGTATGGCGTTTATTTTTTCTAATTCCCCAAACACTGTGATATAGTCAGAACAACATTATCGGCTGTCCTGTCTAATCACATTTGTGAAGAAGGAAAAAAGGAGGAGTAGAAAAAGGAGATGATCAGAGTATGTAAGAAGGGAGAAAAAGAGAAATAGAAAGCTGAGAGAAAATAAGAAAAGTAAAACGAATCTTCTTGACAATTTGAGTTTTGCCTTGTTCAGAAAACTGTTTAAATCAGTCCCCTGTCAGAACTTGAAACATCTTTTCTGCTCAGGACACAGGCTGTAGGAAATTTAAAAGATACAAAGATGTCTACTTATCTAGATAATTTTCCTACTTTTATGTGTGTACGGGTGTGTGTGTGTGTGTGTGTGTGGTGTATCTGTGTATGTGTGAGTGCTCGCCCATGTTCCTTAGTAAGGGTATGACAAGCACTTTCCAGTTAAAAACGAAACACGAGCTCTCTACTTATTTGTTCCCAGTATACAAGCTCTGGCTATAGTTTGGTGTTTTTTTGTTTTTTTTTTTTTTTTCACTGTAGGATGGTTTATTGGGATGGCTGAGAGAGGACAATAATTGTTATTAATTTTCAGGCCATCGATTAGCCAGAGAGTAGGGGAAGAGAGATAATTAACTTTTTTATTTCTAGAATTGCTTTGTAAATTTTGAATTAAAAAGAAGTCCTGCTGGGCACGGTGGCTCATGCCTGTAATCCCAGCACTTTGGGAGGCCTAGGCAGGCAGATCACTTGAAGTCAGGAGTTTGAGACCAGCTTGGCCAACATGGTGAAACGCCGTCTACTAAAATACAAAAACTAGCCAGGTGTGGTGGCACATGCCTGTAGTCCCAGCTACTTAGTAAACTGAGGCAGGAGAATGGCTTGAACTCAGGAGGCAGAGGTTGCAGTGAGCTGAGATCTTACCACTGCACTCCATCCTGGGCAACAGAGCAGACTTTGTCTCCAAAAAAAAAAAAAAGTCCTGCTATGGACTGAATGTTTGTGTCTCCCCCTCTCCTCTCCAAATGTGTATGTTGAAATCCTAACTCCCAATGTGATAGTATTGGAAGATAAGGCCTTTGGGGGTTAATTAGGGTTAGATAAAATCATGAAGGTAGAGCCCTCGTGAGTTAGGTTAATGCCCTTGGAAGAAGAGACACCAGGAAACTTCCTTCCTCTCTCTGCTCTCTGCCATGGGAACACAGAGTGAGAAGGCGACCATCCACAAACTGAGAAGCAGGTTCTCAACAGATACCCAATCTGCTGGTGCCTTATCTTTGACTTCCCAGCCTTCAGGACTGTGAGAAAGGAGCATGTATTGCTTAAGCCACCCAGTCTATGGCAATATTTTATGGCAGCCCAAGAGGACTAGACATGTCTCTTCTCCCTCTGTCCTGAGCTTCCCCCGATCCCAGTGAAACCAACTTTGCAAAATTATGACAGACAGTGAAAGAGATTGACAGTGACTCCATCTTGCTTTTAACCTTCAAGCTGTCGTTGTTTATTCCTGGGCATAGGTTGAACTAACTTTGGGAGAAACTTTGCTTATACTTCATAGTTCAAACAAAGACGGTAACAGCTCTTTCCCAAAGCAGACTTCCTTCTTGCTTGGGGACTAGATTGCTTTTGCAGGACTAACATTAGCCACAAGATTAGAAATTATGGTTTAGGAAACCAGCCAAATGGTGAAACCCCATCTCTACTAAAAATACAAAAATTAGCCAGGCATGCTGGCACATGCCTGTAATCCCAGCTACTAGGGAGGCTGAGGCAAGAGAATTGCTTGAACCTGAGAGGCAGAGGTTGCAATGAGCTGAGATTGCACCACTGCACTCCAGCCTGGGCAAAGAAGTGAGACTCCACCTTAAAAAAACAAAACAAAACAAAAAGATGAAATGAAAAGCCAAAGTAGAAGGTTCTAGGAAGAAGAGAAGAAGAGAAGCAGAATCCTCAACAATGGAATCTACAGTTGTCAGGGCTTTACTCTGTGTGAGTGAGTGAGTGAGTGTGTGTGTGTGTGTGTGTGTGTGTGTGTGTGTGTGTGTGTGTGTGTGGGGGAGGAGGTGGTGATAGAAAGTAAGAAAGAGATAATGTTTGGATGTTCCTGATGGTTATGTTTTTCCTGATGGCTTTAATTCTGCTTCCTCTACCTTCCCTACCTGCCCTTCTTTACCATCCTTTCAGAGTTTCTGTGTGAATTCTCAAACTCATAGAAAGGACTTCTCTAAAAGTTATCCAGGTGCTGTTGCATTACTTTTCTTATTTTCCCTCAGCCTTCTTTCTATTTCTCTTTTTCTCTCTTGCTACACACTCCTATTGTCTCCTTTTTCCACTCTTCCTTTTTTCCTTCTTTTTTTTCTTCATAAAAACGATTAGACAGGACAGCCTAATCACTTCCCTAACCCTAGGATGACAGTGAGGTAAGGAGAGGATACAAATTCCATGTCACATGGAAAGCTCTTCAGTGGACGTGGGGGGTGACAGGAGGTAACAGAAGCAAGCAACAGAGCGTGGAAGGAAAGGTAGTATTGTGTTGGCTTTGAGAGTGTAGGTTTTGGACACACCTGGATTTGAATCTTAGGGTTAAGATACAGCAGCCATTGAATCACTTAACTTCTCTTAGTGTCAGCTTTCACATCTCTGAATGGGAATAAATTAGACTATGTATGTAGAGCATTTAGCAATGCTATATATTTAGTTAAAACTCAATAAATGTAGACATTATTAAGTGTGGAATACTGGAGGGCAAAAGCATTGAAGGAGTAGTTTTTACATGACGGTGCATGAGAAATGAGTTGGACACAGCATGAAGAGTACAAGTTCCACCTGCCGCCCATCCCTGTGCCAATTCTCTGGGCAAACATGGGGACTGGGTGAATGGGTTGCCTGCATCTGAGAGGACTTCAAGGAGATCTGGCAAAAGGCAGATAAGCAGTTATCAGGGATTCTGTTTTTTAAAAAATCATGCCTTACATCTCAGTGTCAACTAGATGACCCCCAATGTCTATTAAAGCCTAATCAAAAAAACATACACATGACACAAAATCCAAAACCTGCAAAAGGATTAAGTACAATTAAAAAGAAGCCATCCTTCCACTCCACCTTAATCTTTGGGTCCCTCTCCCAAGAAGCAACCACTGTAACTAGTTTCTTATATTTTTAACTGTATTTTAAATGTTCTAGTCTCCAAAACCTCTTTTCAGAATATCCCATTGTCCTTTATGCATGCATTAAAATCTAACTTTAAATGTTCCCTTTTATATTACTTGAGAACTTCTGTGACTATTATAGCTGGTCCGATGATGATCCTGCCAGCTGTTCACAAGGGGAGTATACTGAGCACTGGGAGCATTCAGAATGGAAACATGGATAGGTAGGAACACACAGCATGTGCAGGTAGGGGCTGGCAGTAGCCAAGCTCTCTTGGTGTCTGGTGGGAGAGCCCTGCCCACCTGCTCTCCCACCAGAGACATTGGCTGTCTGCTCTTGTGGCCCAGATCATAAGGAAGCAAGAGAATGCTGAAATAGACAGACGCAGTGTGGTGAGGAGAAAGAAGGAGGAGAGAAGTGCATCCATTCCCAGAGATTAGTGGGCAGAGGAATAGAAGGCATGTTTTATTCTGTTCAAAGAGCCTGGAGAACAGTCCTATAGGGCCAAGAGGAGGAAAACTTAAACTAGAAAGAAAAAGGAATACAGAGGACAGTGTCACCCACTCTGTCTGCAGAGTGGGTGACTGCAAACAGAAGATGTAAATGCTTTTTCCTCTCCTGTTGTTCCAAAACTACCTAATTTTATATTCTTGCCAATGGTGACTTCATTCCTTCTGCCATTCTACATGGCACTGTCCCTTTCCAATAACACAGTTTATGTTCATTGTTGATTTTGCTCAGAAGCCCCCCACGGGGCTGCTCACCCCCAGCTTTTACAACATGGTCTGATTTCAGTAATTTTATAAGGCAAACTAATTAGAATCAAGTTAGGGGCCCACAGAACAGATAAATGAATAGTCTGCTAAGCTATCCATTTTAAATGGCTATAATAAAAATGTTAATAAACATCAATATTTGTATCATGGTTTAGGATCACTTTTAACAAGCAATTCTGCATGCTCTTTGAATGATTTTCTTTAATAGATGACTTCCCTGTTGTCAAATTTGATCTTGACTCAATGCGATTATGCCATCCCACTACGTCTGTGCTTGAGTTAAAAAGCCTCTTGGCTGAGTGCCACAACTGAACTCAAGAGTTGAAGAGTTGGACCCCTTAGTGACTTTTATAAGTGGTTGTCAGCTTTATGCATGATTTGGGGTGGAGATTGTTGCTACTCTAAATTGTAGATTCCATAGAGACACCCCCAATTCTAAAACTTGCAGAATTAACACCCACTTGGATGAACGCCTAATTTGGACCCTCCAAAATCCATTTATGAGCCAGAACTATCTGAGTTGGGTGTCTGGACAACTAATGAATGTTAATTTGCTTTCAAGTTTATATTTGGGTCTTTAGACATTGCCTTATTAGGCCACCAGAAATTTCTTAAAAACAGATAGGGTCACATAAACCAAAGGCTTTATTTACTCATTGACTCGGTTTCCTCATCTGTAAAGTGGGAGTGATGATCATCATCACTGTTTCAGAATTACAAACAAGACACATACATATATATGTGTGTGTGTGTGTGTGTGTGTGTGTGTGTATATGTATATACATATATATGTATTTGTGTCTTATTTAAATAAGTTACTATATATTAAGTGCCTAACAGTGGTGCCTGCCATGTTAACTGTCATTATAATTACTCTGCAGTGGCCCCTCTAGGATTTTCCTAACATTCCTCAGATGTGTAAAAATGGTAGACTTAGTTTTGTGTTTCCCTTAGTTTTGTGTTTGACCTGTCTTTTGCAAAGTTTTGCAAGTCCATGCAGACCATGTAAGCCAGAAATTATCAGATCGTCTACCACCGAATGATACTTCTCAAGGGTTGTTTGTTTTCTCTCTGATCTCTTTTTACTTATCAACTCTCGCCGACACAAATTTTTTACAGTAACGGCTTTAATGGGGAATGGAGTGTTCTGTTTACTGAAAGATAAAGATTAACTTAAAATTAGCTATGAGGCCTCTTTAACATATCTTGTTGAAAATACTTCCAAATAAGCAAGTCTATTTTCCTGTCCTCAGACAGTTCCAGAAACATGTAAGTTCATCTTTCAGTGGTGATGGAAGCTCTTGGAGTGTCTGGGTCATTGCTCTTAACACTGGCTTTCATCACACAGGCCTGAGAATCTAAAAGCTGAAGAGCAGGTGTTGGCAACTTGAACCAAAGTTGACACTGAGGCTAAAGTTTCTTTGGGCTTACTGTATTATAATCATGTCTTACATAGTTTTGTGTTGCAGGTACTCAAGAAATGTTTGTTTGATAATTGCTTCCTTGCTCCCTGAGATCCCTAGCCTCTCCTGCCACCTCTTCCCTCTCTCCCATCGTTTTCCAGAAACATTTAAGACAGCTTACAAGGACTCCTAAAATATAAAGAATGTGGGAGACGTTACTTAAGGATAAATCAGTATCAGCCACGTCTTCCCTTTCTCCCTGCTGTGTGGTCACGTTTCCACTGTGGTGAGGCCATTACAGCTGTCAATGTAGATTGCACCAGGAATTGGGGGCATGGGGTGGGCAAACCAGTGGCTGAACATAGCAAATCAGATTCTCTCTCCTGAAAGAGAGACAGTTCTCAGCGTTGCGTGATGTTATTTCTTCCAGAAACTTCCTATTTGGTGTAGTTAGAAGTAAATCTTGTTATGTCCATTTTAGGGTATTGGGGCTCAGAGAAGTGAGGTCATGCAGACTTGGGATTTGAATTCAAGTTTGCCTGACTTGATCATCTAGAATCCTGTGCTAACCAATATGGCAGCCACTAGCCACATATGGTTATTTAAATTTAAATTTAAAGTAATAAACATTAAGTTGAAAAATTCGGTTTCTCAGTCATACTAGCCACATTTAAGGGGTCCATATCCACATACAGCTAGTGGCTACTTCTGATAAGAAACATACTCAAACTCAAAGTGTTTTCCTCTACTCTCACACTACCAACAACAATCAATACAGAAGACATCTGTGACCAAATGTATGGGGTTTTTTCCTCACATACTTAAACAACCAATTAATTTTGCAGTAGACACCAGCTGAGTATCCTCCAGTTCAATCCTGATGTGATCTACCTGGGAGACAGCCTCGAAAACCATATGTTGAGGGCTTAGCCCCATAGGACCACCCACCCCCCTGCTTCCCACAAATCACAACTCCAGGCCTTGGGAAACTTCTGACCAAAGGTCTTCAAGTTGGGGGTTCCCAGGACCCCCTCTTTAGGTTAGATTAATTTGCTAGAGTGGCTCATAGAACTTAGGGAATCACTTAGGCTTACCGGTTTATTATGAAGGATGTTACAGAAGATACAGATGAAGAGATGCATAGGACGAGGTATGGGGGGAAGGGGCAGGGAGCTTTCATGCCCTCCACAGGCATGCCACCCTCCAGGAAACTCCATGTGTTCAGCTACTCAGAAGCTCCCTGAACCCTGTTCTTTTGGGGTTATATGGAGGCTTTATTACATAAACATAATTGATTAAACCATTGGCCATTGGTAATCAACTTAACCTTCAGTTCAACTTCAGACGTTGGGGGGATGGACTAAGAGTCCCAACCCTCCAGTCGTGCCTTGGTCTTTCTAGTGATCAGCCTCTATCCTGAAGCTACCTAGAGGCTGTCAGCCATCAATCAATTATCAGCATACAAAAAGACATAACTTGAGCCCCCGCCCGTCCCGCGGGCGCGCGCACGCTCGCGCACCCGGATCCTGGCTCATGCGTCCAGTCGCCATTCGGGAGGCCGCTGCGCTGTGGGGCCTGGCGGAGCCGCCCGCAACCGCGAGCCGGGCCCTCCGCGTGGTCCTTCGCCCACTGGACGCTGCCCGCGGCCGGACGGGTTCAACTTCTCATCTTTGTTCTTCTTCACATACCATAGGCTATTTGTGTGGTTTAGTCAAAAAGCCATGTAGAATGCCAGCCTTTTGAGGACCACTTTTAAGGTGTCTAGTAAGACTGCAGAAAGAAGAATGGAAGTATTCCAGGAACTTCGTAAACAATCAGCACGTTTGGAGTGTGACCATTGCAGTTTCAGAGGCACAGACTATGAAAATGTACAAATCCATATGGGTACCATCCATCCAGAATTTTGTGATGAAATGGATGCTGGTGGACTAGGTAAAATGATATTTTACCAGAAAAGTGCAAAGCTATTCCACTGCCATAAATGCTTCTTCACCAGCAAGATGTACTCTAATGTATACTATCACATCACGTCCAAACATGCATCCCCCAGACAAATGGAATGATAAGCCAAAAAATCAGTTGAACAAAGAAACAGATCCTGCGAAAAGCCCTCCTCTTCCTGAACACCAGAAAATACCCTCTAATTCAGCAGAACCGAAACCCATACCTGCCCTTTCAGTGGAAACACAGAAACTTGGTTCCGTTTTGTCTCCAGAATCACCAAAACCTACTGCTTTTTACTCCCCCTGGAGCCTCAGAAACCTGGCGCTGTTGTTTCTCCTGAGCTACAGACACCTTCTCTTCCTTCTCCTGAGCCTTCAAAACCTGCCTCTGTTTCTTCTCCTGAACTTCCAAAACCAGTCCCAGTTTGTGAAACTCAGAAACCTACCCCGTTCCTTCTCCAGAACCACAGAAACTTGCCCCTGTATCTCCTGAGCCAGTAAAGGCTACTCTTATTAATCCCAAACCCCAGAAGCACTCTCATTTCCCAGAAACACTGGGGCCACCTTCAGCCTCATCTCCAGAGTCACCAGTTCTAGCTCCTTCCCCAGAACCTTGGGGACCATCCCCAACTGCATCTCCAGAATCTCGGAAGTCAGCCCGGACTACCTCCCTGAGCCAAGGAAGCCATCCCCTTCAGAGTCTCCTGAACCTTGGGAAGCCATTCCCTGCTGTCTCCCCAGAGCCTAGGAGACCAGCCCCTGCTGTGTCGCCAGGTTCTTGGAAGCCAGGGCCACCTGGGTCCCCTAGGCCTTGGAAATCCAGTCCATCAGCATCATCAGGACCTTGGAAGCCAGCCAAACCTGCTCCATCCGTGTCTCCTGGACCTTGGAAACCAATTCCTTCTATATCTCCTGGACCTTGGAAACCAACTCCATCTGTGTCCCCTGCATCTTGGAAATCTTCATCAGTCTCACCCAGCTCCTGGAAGTCTCCCCCTGCATCTCCTGAGTCATGGAAGTCGGGGCCCACCAGAACTTCGAAAGACAGCTCCCACATTGTCTCCTGAACATTGGAAGGCAGTTCCCCCAGTGTCTCCAGAGCTTCACAAACCTGGCCCACCCCTATCACCAGAAATCCGTAGTCCAGCAGGATCTCCAGAGCTCCGAAAACCCTCAGGGTCACCAGACCTTTGGAAGCTTTTCTCCTGATCAGCGGAAAACTTCTCCTGCTTCACTTGATTTCCCTGAGTCCCAGAAAAGTTCCCGTGGTGGTTCTCCTGATCTCTGGAAGTCTTCCTATTTTCTTGAGCCTCAGAAACCTGTCTTCCCTGAGACCAGAAAACCAGGTTCTTCTGGGCCATCAGAGTCCCCCAAAGCAGGCTCAGATATCTGGAAGCCTGTTCTCTCTATTGAGACAGAGCCTAGAAAACCTGCCCTGTTTCCTGAGCCTGCCAAAACAGCCCCTCCTGCTTCTCCAGAACCACGCAAACGTGCCCTTTTTCCAGAGCCCCGGAAGCACGCCCTTTTCCCTGAACTCCCCAAATCTGCTATATTCTCAGAATCACAGAAGACTGTTGAGCTTGGTGATGAACTACAAATAGATGCCATAGATGATCAAAAATGTGATATTCTGGTTCAGGAAGAACTACTAGCTTCACCTAAGAAACTCTTAGAAGATACTTTATTTCCTTCCTCAAAGAAGCTCAAGAAAGACAACCAAGAGAGCTCAGATGCTGAGCTTAGCAGTAGTGAGTACATTAAAACAGATTTGGATGCAATGGATATTAAGGGCCAGGAATCAAGCAGTGATCAAGAGCAGGTTGATGTGGAATCCATTGACTTTAGCAAAGAGAACAAAATGGACATGACTAGTGCAGAGCAGTCTAGAAATGTGCTACAGTTTACTGAAGAAAAAGAAGCTTTTATCTCTGAAGAGGAGATTGCAAAATATATGAAGCGTGGAAAAGGAAAGTATTACTGCAAAATTTGTTGCTGCCGTGCTATGAAGAAAGGTGCTGTTTTGCATCATTTGGTTAATAAGCATAATGTCCATAGCCCTTACAAATGCACAATTTGTGGAAAGCCTTTTCTTTTGGAATCTCTCCTTAAAAATCATGTAGCAGCCCATGGGCAAAGTTTACTTAAATGTCCACGTTGTAATTTTGAATCAAATTTCCCCAAGAGGTTTTAAGAAACATTTAACTCATTGTCAAAGCCGGCATAATGAAGAGGCAAATAAAAAGGTAATGGAAGCTCTTGAACCACCACTGGAGGAGCAGCAAATTTGATATTTCAACACAGTTGTGAATAGTTGCTCTACTAAGGCGTTTGATGAAACCATTCTTTGTAAGTATAGCTTATCAAGTAGCCTAGTTGGATCAGTAGATGACATGTATAGTGTATTGTGTTTCACTGTCTCAGTTGTGTTACTAAGAATGAGCATTTGATTATTTTTTCCTGGTCTCTGTCTATGTGGCTATTTTGTAAATCAATAAATTTCTATATATTCCAGGTGGATTAAACTTCTCATTTCTTTTAAGTATATATGAATAATAATACAAGAAAGTAGGCATTCCATTTAATAAGAGCAAGTTACACTCAAAGCATTCATTTAAAGTGTATCTGTGTGTGGAACTAATTTCAGACAATAGAAATTATTGGTTGAAATGTTTAAGAATTAGGCATGAAAAATGAATTTGAGAATTTTTGTTTCCTTACATGTATTTTTAAATCATAAGAGTTATTTTCTATCTGATGTAAAATTAGTTTATAAATCTTAATCCGTTTCTAGATGTGTATTCGCTTTTATGTCATGAAAAGTTGGAGTCTCAGGGTTGCTGATTTTCTGCTAATAGGAAAAATAGAGTAAGTCTTTAAAATAGTTTGCAGCCTTCTCCCACAGGAGACGAGAAAGATAAGTGTGATTTTAAGTCTTGTCCATAGTTGTTTTCAGTGGAGTCTTCCATTCTGTAACTTATCCTAAGATCGGTTCCTCCCTCCCCGTCCGCCCCCCAACAGCCTGCCAGCTCACACTAATAGATGATTCTTAATTGCCAAATGTGTTAGAACTTGTGTATCCTACTTCTGGGCCTTAGATGTTGCCTGTGGGGGCTTAAGACCAGGTTAATAAGTAGGAACTGAAAGTCTTCCAGATTCACAGTAGAAAATTTTATAGACATTTCTGTTAAAGAAATACATCGATTTTATGTTTTTCTGTTCTGTTACTGTAAATACCTTGTACCTGTTCATGGATTATTTTATTCCAAAATATTTTGTCAAATGTGTATCAACCAAATTAAAAAGAAAGACTTTCATGTCAGCAACAAAAAAAAAAAAAAAAAAAAAAAAAAAAAAAAGACATAACTTTAGAGTTTCTAAGAATTTTAGGAGTTGCATGCCAGAAAAAAGGTTCAAAGACCAAACATGTTTTTCAAATATCCTATTACTGTTCTGGACAGTGCAAATATAGGACATTTCCATCATTATAGAGAGTTCTGCTGGTTTGGATTCTTAAAGTGGAGGACTGAATTGTGAACTAAAAAGTATCTGAGACAGTTCTCAATTGACTTAGAAAGTTTGTTTTGCCAAAGTTAAGGACGCACCCATGACACAGCATCGGAAGGTCCTGACGACATGTGTGCATGGTGGTCGGGGTACAGCTTGGTTTTATACATTTTAGGGAGACATGGGACATCAATCAATATATGTAAGATGTACATTGGTTCAGTCTGGAAAGGAGGGACAACTTGAAGTGGGGGAAGGAGCTTCCAGGTCATTGGTAAATAAAAGACAAACGGTTGCATTCTTTGAGTTTCTGATGAGCCTTTCACCCAATGCACAATTTACAGGAATCATCACTTATACCTTAGTCTGGCTTAGTGAAATAGGGCAAAGGTAGCAATCAGAGATGAATTTATCTCACATGAGCACAAGAATGACTTTTAGTTCTGCCTGTCCTTTGTCCACAAGTCATTTCCTTGTAGGCAAATTGTGATGGAGGTGTGTAGCTTTGTAATCTTTGTAGCTATCTTATTTAAGAATAGAATTCGAGGCAGGTTTGCCCACAATTCCCAACTTGACTTTTTCCTTTGGCTGAGTGATTTTGGGGTCCCAAGATTTATTTTCTTTTCACAGACTCAAGCTCAACTTCAATATCCTATGAATAGCACAGATTTCTAAAACCCAGGAGTCACTAATAGCATTGTTTCTTTTTCCTATGCCATCAACAAACTTTCAATGTAGATGAAACACCCTTCCATTGAAAGAAGATGCCATCTAGAACTTTCTTAGCTAGAGAGGATGTCAATGCCTCTCAAAGGACAGGCTGACTCTGTTATTAGGTGCTAATACACCTGGTGACTCTAAGTCGAAGCTAGTGCTCATTTATTATTCTAGAAATCCTAGGGCCCTTAAGAATTATGCTAAATCGACTGCCTGTGCTCTATAAATGGAACAACAAAGCCTGATGACAACATATTTGTGTACAGCATGGTTTACTGAATATTTTAAGTCCACTGTTGACGACACTTACTGCTCAGAGAAAAAGATTCTTTTCAAAATGTTAGTGCTCATTGATAATGCACCTAGTCATCCAAGAGCTCTGATGAAGATGTACAAGAAGATTAATGTTGTTTTCATGCTTGCTAACACAATATCTGTGGATCAAAGAGTAATTTTAACATTTAAGTTTATCATTTCAGAAATACATTTGAAACGGCTGTATAGCTGCCATAGATGGTGATTCCTCTGATGGATTGGGGCAAAATAGATTGAAAACTTTCTGGAAAGGATTCTCCATTCAGAACATTCATGATTCATAGGAGGAGGTCGAAATATTAACATTAATAGGAGTTAGGAAGAAGTTGATTTTAATCTTCATAGATGACTTTTTACAAATTATTTTACTGGTGGCGTGTGGTGGCTCACTCCTGTAATCCCCGCACTTTTGGAGGCTGAGACAGGAGCTTTAGCTCAGGAGCTCAAGACTAGCCTGAGCAACATGGTGAGACCCTGTCTCTAGAAAAAAAAAATAGAAAAATTAGCCAGGTGTGTGATGCTGCACCTGTAGTCCCAACTACTCAGGAGGCTGAGGTGAAAGGACCACTTGAGTTTGAAAGGTCAGCACTGCAGTGAGCCATGACTGCACCATGGCACTCCAGCCTGGGCAACAGAATGAGACCCTGTCCCTAAAAAGGAATACAATAAATTAATAAGTAAAATTATTTTACTGATATAACCCAGATCCTCATGAATGCCTTGGAGGGGCTCAAGACTTTACTGGAGGAAGTAACTTGCAGATGTGATGGAAATAGCAAGAAACTAGAGTTAAAAGTGGAGCCTGAAGATGTGACTGGATTGCGGCTCTCTCATGATGAAACTTGACCTGATGAAGAATTGCTGCTTGTTTTTTTTTTTTTTTTTTTTGAGATGGAGTCTCACTCTGTCATCAGGCTAGAGTGCAGTGGTACAATCTCAGCTCACTGCAACCTCCGCCTCCCTGGTTCAAGCGGTTCTCTTGCCTCAGCCTCCCGACAAGCTGGGACTACAGGCATGTACCACCACGCCCAGCTAATTTTTGTATTTTTAGTAGAGACGGAGTTTCACCATGTTGGCCAGGATGGTCTTGATCTCTTGATCTCTTGATGTGCCCGCCTCGGCCTCCCAAAGTGCTGGGATTACAGGTGTGAGCCACTGCACCTGGCCAGAAATTGTTTTTTATAGATAAAGAAAGTGGTTTATTGAGATAGAATCTATCCTTGGTGAAGATGCTGTGAACACTGTTGAAATGACAACAAAGGATTTAGAATATTACATAAACTTAGTTGCTAAAGCAGTGGCAGGATTTGAGAGAATTCACTGAATTTTGAAAGCACTGACCACTGTGGGTACAATGCTATCTAACAGCATCACATGTTACAGAGAAATCTTTCATGAAATGAAGAGTCAATTGATGTGGCAAATATTATTGTATGTTAAGAAATTGCCACAACCTCCCCAGCCTTCAGCAACTACCACCCTGATCAGTCAGTAGCCAGCAACATCCAGGCAAGACCCTCCACCAGAAAAAAAGATTACAACTCACTGAAGGCTCAGATGATCCTTAGCCCTTTTTAGCAATAAAGTATTTTAAAATCAAGGTATGCACATTGTTTTTATAGACATAATGGTATTACACAATTGCACAATTAATAGAGTACAGCATAGTATAAACGTATCTTCTATATATACTAGGAAACAGAAAAATCCATGTGACTCACTTTATCATGATGACTGCTTTTTTGCAGTGATCTGGATCTGTACGTGCAATATTTATCAGGTATGCCTGTATACACTGCAGTCCAGGTTTTAGCAGAATAGTGTAGGATGGGCTTTAACTATTTCCTTCGTGATCTTTCAGCTGGGATGAAGTGCGTATAGCCCTCCTCATTCTTTTTGGTGATCCTCTGTATAGCTATTAGAGCTATTAGTTCATTTGACCACCCTCACAATACACCCGACCCCCCCACCCCCCACACAATATAGTCTGAATCCATATTGATGAAATGAAACATTTTTATGATGACAATATGGTCCACGAAAATGCTCCTGCCCATGATGGAAGTAGAATATTATATTATTATTCAGAGTTTTGTCAATCTCTTTAAAATGTTTCTTTTCCAGTGCCGCCTTAGTGAAAAAAAAAAAGGTGTCAATTTTGGCCATCTATCAGTTAAAGGCTACCAGTTGGATACTGGGAATACCTTGCCAAAGCTTGAAAATTAAAGTTATTTGTTTAGTTTTTACTTTGGGGGACAAAATTAAATTCGTCAGCTGGGTATTCTTCCAGATACTCTGAAGTCATACTCTGAGGAAAGACAGCAGAAGATGCTATTATCCTATACTCCTAGTGACCCCTTGGCTCGCAGAAGATTGGAAAGGGGACAGAAATACTCTAGTATTTACAAACAACTAATACATTCTACATAGTGCTGCAGCACTAACTTTCATGCTCACCAGCAACGTTATCAGTCAACGTCTTCTCTTGGAGAATGCCAGGAGACTCCCCTTGACCTCTAACATCAATTTAAACTTGGATAATGAGTTTTCTTCTCCCCCCCCCCACTTTTTTTTTTCTGAAACAATGCTCTGAATACTATGTCTGCTTAATAAAAAGTCTTGAATAAAAGGTCTGGTGATAAGGCTTTGTAGCCAAACAGACCTAATAGAAACGGGAGCTAACTGTATACCTACAGGCAGTTTACTCAGTTCATTCCACACACGTTAACTGAGCACAAATTGCATGCCAGGCACTGTGCTAAGTTTGAGAGACAGGAAAATGAGTAAGATGAAATCTCTCCCTCTTGGAGTCTAGGGGAGGCTGTCAGAAAAGTAAACAACTAATTACTGCACAGCTGTAATCGCAGGTGGCTGTGGGAGCTGAGGCCCAAGGGAGGGTAAGTGAAATGTTCTCAGAGGAAATGGATAATAACTGAATGAATCCTAAAGGAGTGAACCCGAAATGTCTGTGACGGGTCTCAGTTAATTCAGAAAGTTTATTTTGCCAAGGTTGAGGATACACGCCCGTGACACAGCCTCAGGAAGTCCTGATGACGTGTGCCCAAGGTGGTCAGAGCACAGTTTGGTTTTATACATTCTAGGGAGACGTGAGACATCAATCAACATATGCAAGATGCACATTGGTTTGGGCTAAGAGATGGAACAATTCGAAGCAAAAGTGGGAAAACTCTAAGCGGGGGGAGGGGCTTCCGGGTCATAGGTAGATAAGAGACAAATGTTACATTCTTTTAAGTTTCTGATTAGCCTCTCCAAAGGAGGCAGTCAGATATGCATTTATCTCAGTGAGCAGAGGGATGACTCTGAATAGAAGGGAGAGGCAGGTTTGCTCTAAGCAGTTACGAGCTTGACTTTCCCCTTTAGCTTAGTGATTCTGGAGTCCCAAGATTTATTTTCCTATCACAAGGGTTAGTGGGAGGTAACTAGAGGGAGAGAACTAGGGCTGGTTAGGAGGAGAGCGTTTGAGGTGGAGGAGAAGTAGCCATCAATAACAGGGGGGATAGCAATACCTAACACAAGGAGCTGGTGGGAGAATTAATGGAGAAAATGTAAATGTATAAAGTTCTAGCCCAGTCCAATAACAAGTGCTGAACCAATGCAGTTCAGGAGGCCCATCCTCTCCCTCTCAACCATGGTAATCTCTCCCCTAGTTTCCTCTTTGTGGCAAAACTGAACTCTGGACTTAGCAGACCTCCCCATGGTCAGTGTGCATTTAGGGTCTGCCAAAGATCATATACTCTCCACTATGTCAAAGTTGCCCATATTTTGTGCAAGTTAATTGCAGAGGTTACAAGAGGATTTGGCTACCTTCTTAACTTTTCCCTACAGCGCATGGCAAGCACAAGTGAGTCCAGGAATGCAAATAAAAGCACAATGCAAAGGTTTGAGTGTGCTGGTACGTACACTGATTTATTCTCTGTGTGATCATTTCAATCACTGTTATTGGGCCCTGCAATTAAAAATCACTAATGTTTAAAGACAGCCCATCGACTGGATTTGGGGCACAAGGGAAAAGATTGGGATGAGTTGGTGGGGTGGGCGCAGCAAACACAGAGATGTCTGTGCTTAGGAAATGGTGTCATCCTTCAGGGCCGTTCACTAATACAAAATCTTCTCATTTATATTCAGAAATAATGAGGCAAAGGAGCAGCTTAAGAAAAAAAGAGAGAAGATAAGCAAAAATACTACAGATCACTTAGAAAGCCACAGTCATTTACCTGTCTGCTTTTCTTTTCTGGGAAGATTTTTATCTGTCCACATTGTCATAAATTACTTAGGAACAGTGGAGTTAAAATTGGTTTTCAGTTTGTTCCACCTCCATTTGACCCCAGTGTAAACAAGAAGCTACATTGAATTTCCTCATACTCTTAGCTATATAACAGCCCCAAGAAACCAGGATTTCAGTTTCCAATTGACTACAATTCTGGGGCTAGCAGATCAGCCATGGCAGGGAATCGCAAACAAGTTCCTGCCCCTGATGCTGAGGGATTCTCCACACTCTCTGCCTCTCCACCTGCTGGGTTAAGCAGCCTGTCCTTGGTGCCTCTGACACATGCAAAGTAGCCAGAGGGAAGGAAACCTTGGACGAAATGTAAGTTCCATTCTCACCCTTGTCAGAAAGGAATTTTTCCTCCGGCCTTTGAGAAGGTCTGTGAAAGTAAATTAGGTAGAAAATTACTTTTTGACAAACTTGACTGAAGCTGTGAAAGTCGTTCTGCTTAAGTTTGAAAAGCGATTGGAACTGAAGGTTTTTTTTTTTATTCTTTTCTTTAAAAAAAAAAAAAAATCTAGATTGCCCCAGGGTAAAGAATAAGAATTCAGGTAGACTGTGAGCACTTTTCTAGTTAGTCTGATTCTGATGAGGAATTCTTGTCTTCATTTGCATGTCATTACCCAGACCCTCTTGGATTTTCTAAGCATTCTTCATCAGTATGTAGAATTTTCTATTATTTCTCATTGCACATGTATCATGTTTATGGATTAAACAGGCATTCCTGCTAGTATTAGAACAATACAACCATCATTTTGAGCTGTCACATCTATGATCGTTTCTGTTATCTACTGCTGGGTAACATAGCACCCCAAAATTTAGTGTCTTGAAACAACAGCAATTCACTATCTTCCTAAATTCTGCAGGTTGGCCAGGGAGTTCCTCAGCCCAATGTGGTGCTGTCTGTGCTCTCTCTTGCAGCTTCATTCAGCTGGCAGATGGACTGAGCTAGAGGGTCCCTGAAGGCCTCTCTTACATGTCTGGGACCTGGTGCTGACCATCCATAGGTGCCCCTGTTTTCCTCCATGTAGTCTGTCTCTCCACATAGGTCTCATCCTTCAGGGCTTCCCATCTCCAGAGAATAGTCCAGACTTCCTTACAGCATGGTTGCTCGGTTCTAATAGGAAAAATAAGTGCCAGTCTTCTTGAACTCTTAAGGGGCAGACCAGGCATGGCATAGGATCACTTTACTCGTATTTTGTTGGCCAATGCAAGTGACAAATTCAGCCCAGATTCAAAGGAAAGAGAAACCAGCTTCACCTCTTCGTGGCAGAAGCAGCATGCACAATGAGATGGGGGAGGAACTGATGGCAGCCTAATATGGTTTGGCTCTGGGTCCCCACCCAAACTGTTACAAGAAAGTGGTTGAGATCCAGATCCCAAGAGAGGGTTCTTGGATCTTGCATAAGAAAGAATTCAGGTTGAGTCCATACAGCAAAGTGAAAGCGGGTTTATTAGGAAAGTAAAGGAATAAAAGTATGGCTACTCCATAGAGCAGCTCTGAGGGCTGCTGGTTGCCCATTTTTATGGTTATTTCTTGATGATATGCTAAACAAGGGATGGGTTATTGATGCCTCCCCCTTTTAGACCATATAGGGTAACTTCCCGACATTGCCATGGCATCTGTAAACTGTTGTGGTGCTGGTGGCAGGTAGCAGGGAGGACGACCGGAGATCACTCTTGTTGCGAACTTGGTTTTGGTGGGTTTAAATCTGCTCCTTTACTGTAACCTGTTTTATCAGCAAGGTCTTTATGACCTGTATCTTGTGCCAAGCTCCTATTTCATCCTGTGACTTAGAATGCTTAACCGTCTGGGAATGCAGCCCAGTAAATCTCAGCCTCATTTTACTTAGCTCCTATTCAAGATGGAATTGCTCTGGTTCACACGCCTCTGGCAAAACCTCATCTGGAATTGTAATCCCCATGTGTCAAGGGAGGAACTTGGTGGGGAGGTGGTTGGATCATGCGGGCGGATTTCCCCCTTGCTGTTCTCGAGATAGTGAGTGAGATCTTGCTGTTGATAAGTGTCTGGCACTTCCCCATTCTGTCCCTCTCTTTTCTGCTGCCATGTAAGACATGCCTTGTGTCACCTTCTGCCATGATTGTAAGTTTCCTGAGGCCTCCTCAGCTATGCAGAATTATGAGTCAATTAAATTTATTTACTTTCTAAATTACCCACTCTCAGGTATTTCTTTATAGCAGTGTGAAAATACACTAATACACAGTTCTTTTTGGAGACATCCACCACAGTGGTAAAATGCATTTGAACTGATGTTTAAAAGTTTATTCCAGGAAACTGAGGATTGCTAGTATTATTGAATGAATCTGGATAAACTGATGATAATTGCTAATGACAGGTAGAGCTACTTTTCATTAAGTGCTCCCTTAATGTGTGTTAGGCGTGATGTTAGGCACATCATTTCTATCTTCTAGAAAACAGCATGGGAAGGATGGTATTGTTATACTCATTTTATGTATTAGGAATCTGAGGCTTAGAGACCCAGTAGTGCAGGGATTCCCTGCGGCAAGCTGTGAAAGATGCTGAATGAGGCTTGCTGCCTCCATTTTCCTCCAGTATCCAGCCCTTCAGAGCGTCCCACCTCAGCTCTTCCCTGACCTGGGCCACACCAGTCAGACTCACTGCTTCCTTTCCCTATCTGAAGATCTCCTATGTTCAGACTCTTTCTAAGCCTCCTTTCTGCTCACCAACAAAAGGTATTAACAGGTTTTTAGTTGAACTTCTTTCATAAAATATGTTCCTCCTTTAAGTTGACAGCCTTGACTCACCCAATTAAAATTCTTCCTTAAGAAGGTACTTAGCTGAGAACAGGCCGGAAAGAATTTTGAAAAATTTAGAGGAGTACAAAGAGCTCAGGATTAGCCTCCGCCGTTAGGAAGAATGGCTATACCAGCAGGGGTGGGTTATGCATAAATGCAGAAAGGGAATGGACCCTTTGAAGAATGGTTCTGAACAACCAGTCATACATATGAAAAAGCACAAAATTAGATTCCTACTTCATACCATACACAAAAATAAATTCCAGGTGAATTAAAGGCCTAAATGTAAACAAGTGAAGAGGATATGATATTATTTCTAGGACTTTAAGTATAGACAAGTATTTCTTAAATTAGACACCAAAGCTTAACCCATATTGAATAAACTGATTAATTCAAATGACATTAAAGCTTAAAACTTATGTGAGGTTGAAGATGTGAATACCCTACAGCCCAGTACTTGTATGGTTATTGGTTACAGATAGATCTAGAGAAACTCTCATACATAGGCATGAGGAGAAATGCAAAAGTTTGTTCACTGACGCATTGGTTATAATATTAAAAAATTAGAAACAGTCTAATTGGCCCACAGTAGGGGGATGGAAAAATGAACTGTGGTTTATTCATATAATGTAATAACATTTAGCAGTTAAAATGAACAAACTAGATTTACGTGTAGCAACAGGGATAAATCTCAAAGTCATGCTGAGTAAAAAAAGCAAGCGCAGAGTGTATATACAGAATGATGCTTTTATGAAAACTTTAAAATGCAGGCAATGACATTAAATATTTTTAATACGGCTATCTGCAAATGCAGAAACACATCAAAGGCACAGGAGTATACACACCAACTTCAAAACAATGGGAACAGGGGAGGGAACTGGCATTATAAACGGAGGACTTCATTGTATCTTACGCTTTGTTTTCTTAAAAAGGATTTGGATTAAATGTGGCAAAATATTACCCTATGTTAAATCTGAGTAGGAATAACAAGTGCTTTTATTACATTGCTTACAATATATTTTTTAATGTTTTAAACAGTTTGTGTTTTTAGCACCCCTAAAGAATGATAGCAAGGCTGTGAGGTCCAGGTCTGTATGAAAGATAACATTTGGAGGACGTAGATTGTCTTTGAAGCTGCGTGCGGCTTGTGAAGTGCCTGGTGGCTCATCAGCCTGCCATTTCAGGACCATTTCCTTTGAGCCCAGCCTGGTCCAGCTGATAATGCTCCAACCTCTCTCCTGCTTCCCCCTGACCTGCCTTTGGGGTACCCTCTGCAAGCAGAAACGGGTTGAACCCTCACTTGTCTCTACTTACTGTTCGCAGCTACCCAAGCTCATTCCTATTTTCCTTTCATGCTTCAAAATTCGAAAATCAGAGATGAATAATGAGGATTCTGTTGAAGAAGGAAAGGAAGTCCAAAAGGCCTCACTTCTTAAAAAAGCTTTAAGTTTTTCGAGGCTGTGTCATCTGCATTATTTCAGTGGCATTGCACATCAACCTTGTAGACAGAGCAAGTATTTTTATTTCCATATAACTGATGAAGAAACTGAGTTATTGCAGACCTAAAAAAACGCATTAAAATAATTAGTGAGATGGGTGAAACAAGAAGCTGGTATGAAGTCCCATTATATAGGCCCTTCACAGTGTAATGAATTGAGTGTGGTGTGTGAGTAATACAGTGAGCACAGGTCTCCAAGGGGGCATTGGGTTGAATTGTGTCCCTACAAATGATATGTTTAAGTCCTAACCCCAGTACTGTCAATGTGACCTTATTTGGAAATAGGGTCTTTGCAGATGTAATCAAGCTAAGATGAGGTCATACTGGGTTAGAGAGGGCCCTAAATCAAATGACTGGTATCCTTTTAAGGGAAACACACACACATACACAGAGGAAAGAAGGGCATATGAAGACTGAAGGAGAGATTGGAGTAGTGTAGCTATAGCCAAGGAACACCAAGAATTGCTGGGATCTGCTAGAAGCCAGAGAGCAGCTGGGAGACAATTTCTCTTCAGAGCTTCCAGAAGGAACTAACCCTATGGCCACCTTGATTTAGGACTTCTGGCCTCTTGGACTGTGAGAGAATATATTTACGTTGTTTTAAGGCACTGAATTTGTGGCAATTTGTTACAGCAGCTTTAGGAAACTAATAAAGTCACCCAGGTTTGGGGTGATCTCAGACAAGGTAATGCCTCAGCTGAGAACAGAAGGGGTAGCTATAGGGATGGTTTTGGGAATGTGTTCAGCCACAAACTACGGAAAACCCATCCAAAGCGGCTTAGACAAATAGGGTTTGTTTCTTTCCCATAACAGGAAGTCCAGAGATAAGCAGTATAGGGGTCTTGCTTAATGCCATAGGGGACCGGGACCTTCCTATATTTCCACTTTACTATCTCTAGCTTGGTGGTGTCTCTTTTCTCTTTTTTTGGAACAGGGTCTCTGCTGCCCAGGCTAGAGTGCAGTGGTAAGATCATGGTTCACTGCAGCCTTGAACTTATGGGTTCAAGCAATCTTCCTGCCTCTGCCTCCCAAGTAGCTGGCACTACAGGCGTGCATCACCATACCTGGCTAACTTTTAAATTTTTTTTAGAGAGGAGGGTTTCACTATGTTGCTCACGCTAGTCTCAAACTCCTGGGCTAAAGTGACTCTCCAGCCTCGGCCTCCCAAAGTGCTGGGATTACAGGCATGATCCTGGTGCTCGGCTGTTTGTTGGTATCTTTGTCCTCAGGCTTGCTGCCTCATGATCGAAAGAGGGCTGTGGAGCCACCCAGCCATGCACCTGTATTCCAGGCAGAAAGAAGAAGAAAGAAAATGAAAGAGCCTTTTCAGAAACCCCCAGCAGACTTCTGCTTGCATTCAGTGGCCAGAACTGGCTTACATTTCATATGGCTGCCCCAGCTGCAAGGAAGGGAACCAGGAATTTGTATTTTTGGCTTTCCAGCCTCTATGATACAGGAATACAGCAAGAAGCTGATGTTGAGTAAGCCATTTTGCAATAATTGTCATAGGTGCTGTGGCAATAAATTTTAGGTCTGGCAGCATATAACAAGAAACCCTAAATGATAATTCTTCAAACACATGAGTCTGGCTGTAGGCAATCTAGGGCTGGCATGGAGGCTCCACAATCATCAAGAAAGCATATTTTTTCTACCTTTCTTTTCCTTCATCCTTAGCATTAGCGTCCATCCTCATCATGGACTCATAATACAAAATGGCTACTGGAGTTCCAGTCATCACTGTTTCATC
Organism: Ateles fusciceps; assembly: GCA_036589455.1. NCBI lineage: Eukaryota > Metazoa > Chordata > Mammalia > Primates > Atelidae > Ateles > Ateles fusciceps. Next base: position 8,481,644 of record JAZHEH010002496.1, read on the forward strand.
TCAGAAAGCAGAGTGGATGAAAAGGGCACATAAGATTGCACACAATTGTCAATTGTCCTTTTGAGGAGTCTTCTAGTCAGTATCTTTCATTATATTTATTTCATTGACCAGTATTAAAGAAAAGGTGAGAAATGCTGCTTTTACTTGAATAAAAACAGGCTGAAACAGGCTGTCTCAGTAAGGAAGAAGAAAATAGATATTAGGAAAGCAATAAGGAGCTTCTGCCTCATAGGGCGCATACGTTTCATCTCAAGTGGGAATCTGGCCTTATTTGTAGTGATTCCTAGAGCATTGAATTACAAAGGATTCTGAGGCAGTAATACAGGCTCAGTGAGCAGAGTTCAATGGTTGATTTGGATCTTGATCCTGGTCATGAGTGTTGGGGTCACTGTGTACATACATGTGCCTTGAATTTGCTATTCCTGGATATGGTTATGTTAGCCAGTGAATGTGGAGGTTAAAAAAAAAAAAAGAAACACATGGTCCTTGGTTGGGCATGGTGACTCTCATCTGTAATCCCAGCACTTTGGGAAGTTGAGACGGGGAGACTGCCTGAGACCAGGAGTTTGAGACCAGCCTGGCCAACATGGTGAAACCCCATCTCTACTAAAAATACAAAAAATTAGCCAGGCATGATGGCACGCACCTGTAATCCCAGCTACTCAGGAGGCTGAGGCAGGAGAATCGCTTGAACCCAGGTGGTGGAGGTTGCAGTGAGCCAAGACTGCGCCATTGCACTCCAGCCTGGATGACAGAGCAAGACTCCGTATCGAGAAAAAGGAAGAAGTAAAAAGAAAGAAAGGAGGAAGGAAGGAAGGAAGGAAGGAAGGAAGGAATACATGCCCTGACATCCCTTCCTTACCTTGTAGCTCCTGTGCATAAACACAATGCCTGACACCTTACTGGTCACTGTGGAACAAGTGGTTGTTGATGGATTTCCCTTCCTTTGGAAAACATAGGGGAAGCTCATTTGCTGGTGATGGGGGTGACTGCGGAAGATGTACTGATTTGGTAGGACTATTATTCCAAAGTCCCACAGAGTCAGTGGATTAGTAGAGATTTCATTTCTCATGGTTCTAGAGACTAGAAGTCTAAGATCAAGGTGTCAGCAGAGTTGGTTTCTTGTGAGGGTCAGGAGAGAAGAATTTGTTCTAGCCTTTCTCCTTAGCTTATAGATGGCCATCTTATCCCTGTGCCTTCACATTGTCTTCCTTCCGTCCAGGTCTGCTTCCAAATCTTCTTCCTCTTTTTTATTTTTTTGAGAAACGGTCTTACTCTATCTCAAAAAGGTTGGAGTGCAGTGGCACAATCATGGCTCACTGTAGCCTCGACCTCCCCAGGCCCAAGTAATGTTCCCACCTCAGCCTCCTGAGTAGTTGGGACTGCAGGCATGCACCACCACACCCAGCTAATTTTTTTTTTTTTTTTTTTGGTAGAGACAGGGTCTTGCTATGTTGCCCAGGGTGGCCTCAAACTCCTAGGCTCAAGGAATTCAGCTGCTTCGGCTTCCCAAATTGTTGGGATTACAGGTGTGCATCACTGTGTTCGGTCTCCCAATCTTCTTCTTATAAGAACATCAGTCATATTGGATTAGGACACACCACAGTGACTTCATTTTAATTAACTTACTTCTGCAAAGACTTTATCTTTTTTTTTTTTTTTTTTTTTTTGAGATTGAGTCTCGCTTTGTTGGCCAGGCTGAAGTGCAGTGGCACGATCTCAGCTCACTGTAACCTCCGCCTCCAGGGCTCGAGCAATTCTCCTGCCTCAGCCTCCCAAGCAGCTGGGATTACAGGCCCGTGTCACCACACCTGGCTAATTGTTTTAGTAGAGATGGGCTTTCACCATGTTGGCCAGACTGGTCTTGAACTCCTGACCTCAAGTGATCTGCCTGCCTCAGCCTCCCAAAGTGCTGGGCTTACAGGTGTAAGCCACAGCACCTGGCTGCAAAGACTTTATCTCTAAATACAATCACATTCTGAGGCACTTTCAACATATGAATTCAGAGGAGGGACAGGCAAAAGACAGCCCATGAGAGAAGATGTTGTTTTCCTTTCTGTCCAAACAAAAATGCATTCCTCAGATGGAAGGAGAAGTTTGAGCTTCTCCATGACTATCCCCAAAGAATTCTCCTTTATACTAAAAAACCTGATTTGAAGACTGGAAAAAATTCAGTCTCATCTGTTGGGTGACATTGGGTGGCAGGAAACACTGTCAGCTTCTTAAGTTCATGCAGCAATATGAATGGTAGCAGAATTGTGCTGTGGGGGACCAGGACTGGGAGGTTTTGTTAGGTAAGAAAGGGCTGGAGCGGTAAGCCCAGGAGGCAGAAAGCAGGTCGTGGGAAGTGAGCTATCACCAAGAGGAGTGGCCAGACACCCCAGGCTAAAATAGGGAAAGTTTGGAGGCTGTGAGACCAGGCTGTGAGTGTTTGAAGGGGTGGGCTCTAGAAGCAGACAGACTTGGGTTTGAACTCTGACTCTACTTCCTGCTGCTTTCAGTAACTGGTCAAATCACGTAATTTCTCTTAGCTTCCATCTTCTCATTTCTAAAATGGGGGCAATCTTCTAGAGTTGTGGGGGAGGAAGATAATGTATATAAAGTATTATTGTAGTAACCTTTGGTGTATAGTAACTGTTCACTAAGTGGTGAGAGGTCAGAGGACTGGAGTGAGGAGCAGAGAACACCCTAGACCAAAGTCTGGGCAGCCACAGCTAGGATCCAGTCCAGGAGTGTGGCTAAGGTCCAAACGACTCACATGTAATTTGAAATTACGAGAAGTTTTTAAGGGTCCACAGCTGTCTAAAGTCTTGCTGTCCCAAACCAGAAGTGATTTAGATTAGGTTCCTTGAGGGCAGGAACAGTGTCTGGGTCTTTTGGGGTATGTGTGTGTGTGTGTGTGTGTGTGTGTGTGTGTGTGTGTATGTGTGTGTGTATGCTGTTAACTCCTAGTGCCTGGTCCTGGCCTGACACTCATTTAGTCAACAGATAGCTTTGTTTTACATATGTTATTTAATTTAATCACCACATGCTATACATCAGGTATTATAATCCCCCCCCCAACTTTTTTTTTTTTGAGATGGGGTCTTGCTCTGTCACTCAGGCTGGAGGGCAGTGGCACCACCTCAGCTCACTGCAACCTCCACCTCCTGGGTTCAAACGATTCTTCTGCCTCAGCCTCCCGAGTAGCTGGGACTACAGGCACATGCCGCCACCATGCCCAGCTAATTTTTATATTTTCAGTAGAGATGTTTACTTCCCACGACCTACATTCTGCCTCCTGGGCTTACCGCTTCAGCCCTTTCTTAACTGACAAAATATGGGGTTTCACCATATTGGCCAGGCTGGTCTCCAACTCCTGACCTTCTGATACACCCATCTTGATCTCCCAAAGTGCTGGTACAGGCATGAGCCACAGCACCCAGCCAATTCCCGTTTTCAATATGAGAAAACTAAGGGTTACAATGGAAGGTAAGGCAACAAGTTAGGGTCAGTGGCATGATTCAAACTCTGTTCTATCTGACATCAAAGACCATGCCCTTTGTACTACAAACTAGGGATCTCTTCCTGAAGTGGCCATTCTGTGTGGGCACAGAGAATGCAGTAGATACCAGCTGGGGGGAGGGGGCAGGGAGGTGACAGAACACTTTCCTTAGTGGTGGAGGCTATCCCCTCACTTTTCTTAGTAACTGTGCTATCCCCCTGCTATGGTCTGAATGTTCATGTCCCTCCAAAATTCAGGTTGAAATCAAATCCCCATAGTGATGACATTAAGAGGTAGGGCCTTTAGGCTTTGCCCTCATCAATAAGATTAGTGCTCTCATAAAAGAGGCTTGAGGCAGCCATTTGCCCCTCTCACCATGTGCAGTCACAGTGAGAAAGTGCCATTTTTAAGCAGAGTGTGATCCTTCACCAGGCACCAGATCTGCTGGTGCCTTGATCTTGGACTTCCCAGCCACCACAGCTGCAAACAATACATTTCTGTTGTTTGTAAATAACCTGGTCTAAGGTATCTTGTTATAGCTTCTTCTTATTTATAAATTAACTAATTTATTAACTAATACACCTTCTTATTTTTTATTTATAAACAGCCCTTGCCCTACTAATCGTGGGTGTATTATAAGCACATTCCTCAGGCTAGGCCAGTTATATTATTAATAATATATAATTTCCGTGTCCTCAGGGATTGATCTACGTATAATCATGTGGTTCAAGTAAGACAAGAGTCCTTCCCTGGAATTTTTCCACTACATCTGGGAGAGAGAAGTTCTCCTTCCTTTAGGATCACTAAGCTAGGAGGCTGCAAGACCAGAATAGTCTATGCCATGTACCTTACTGTGTGAAGAAATTCTACTTGTAATAAAGTGAATGACAGAAAGGAGAATGCAGAAAGGACCAGAGACAGGCTGGACAGACAAAGTCCGCAAAGCAGTACAGTCCCTGGATATACGTATCCCTAAGACCATCTCCATCCTTTCTTTTTCCATGGCTGTGTAAGCCAATACATTACCTACTTTAGGATGGCCGAGTTGGATATCTGTCACTCACAAGCAAAGAATCTAGAAAGTTTCCCAATAGATGGAATATATATAGAAACACTTTCAGTAAAATTTTTATCTGATTAATGGGATAACTAATCACAGACCCAGCACTTGATTTCTAGATTTATTTCTTGAGGACCCTTTTCAATCTATGGGTTCCCCATTTTTAAAGAGGTTTTTCAGAATATTAGCTAGCCTATAGCTATAGGCCATGATTCCCAAAGAAAGACATCAGACTTCTCACTGAGAAAATATTTTAGGACCAGAAAACAATATATTATCAGTATCAACTCATATAGGGAAGATTATTTTGTAAGTTCCATTTAAATATTTCTTTTTAAAGCAATCTTATAGCTTTGAACCTTCTTTCTGTACAGATGTGGAGTTCCTTTGATGGGTTTCTAACAATGTCAAATTCATGACTTCTCTTCTACTTTTAAGTCTGTGATATTTAAGATACTTAAAACGCATTTACATTTGAATCCAGTTATTAGACATGATGGCCAAATTATATTTCAGATGAAACATTCCCTAAATTAGCTTCTCCCAACTACATTTATAGGAAAACTTTATATTGTGACAATATATGCAAATTCCATTCCTGGTGAGTAGATGACATTGCTAATAGCAGAGAATAGTGGCCTGACAAGTCTATTTTCTCACAGGAAATATGAAGAAACACTTGCAGTTGAGGTTTTGTTTGCCCTTAAAGTTAATAAATTGCATGATCTAATAATAAATAATTGTACCTTCCCTCCATCATAAAGCTCTTAAAGCATTTCACAATCAATTAGCAGCTCAGGGACATTATTATTACTGGACGTTTTGCAACACAAATGTGTTCAGAGTGAATACAGAGTAGACTTTACTGCTGAGCAGCCCAGGGTGGGCCTAGGTCACAAGCTGAGCAAGCAGGCTTTGAAGTTTATAACGAAAGCTTTCAATGTCTCACCAGCTTACTGGCAAGGTTTCTTGGTCCCTTGCGTTTATTTTTCGCCTATTGCTCTTCTCATTACTTATGTGTTGCCCATTAAATCCAGTGCTGCGGCTGAGGTGTGGTTTTTCTACATTTCCAAGCTGCATTGCTGGATTGCTGTCTTTGATAAGATAAGCTAAATGTATATGCCCAACCAATGCAAAGTCCAATACTGCATAATTATCCAGTATATTTGGTTGGCACAGGCTAACAAAGCCAAGTGATTTAGGTCAGCATGTATTGTAGATTAAGGTCATGCTGGAAACCTACCAAGACTTATGGGCCAGTTTGAAACACTCAAATGCCACGAACTTCTGATCTGGCCCACTGAGAGGCTGTCGAAGCCCTACACAATTAACTATCTGTTCATAGCAATGGGTGACCAAAAAAGTGATAAAATGATGTGGTGTAGTTTCCCCAGCACCTTTATGTGTAGACTCTGACAAAATAGCTCGTGAGTTCTTTGGTTTACACGGTATTTAATTCACATGGTATGTTGAATCAAACACAGGTCCCTTTGTGGATCCTCCAAAAGGGAGTTTTAAGGTTGCTTGAAAGGCCTTCCATAACTTACTCGATTATCGAGGCTCGAAGATTACTCAAGGCTCTAGACCTGATTAGAATTCTGTTTATATTTGGTAGTTTAAATAAATGAAGGTCCCAGGATCCTGGGATGCCCTATGAGGCCAAACTGAGATACACTCCTCGGCTCTCTTCTCTTAGCTTCTACCTTCAGGTGACAGAAAGGCCATGACTTAGCAATCAGGAAGAGTATGATAGGCTGAGTAATGTGCCCCTCCCCAAAGATGTCCATGTTCTAATCCTTGGAGCCATTGCATGGTACCTTACATGGCACAAAGTTACTTTTGAAATGAAATGAAATGAAATGAAATTACAGATCTTGAGATGGGGAGATTATCCTGGATTATCCAAGTAAGGCACTAACTGCAATCACCGTATCCTTTTAAGAGGAGAGTGAGGGAGATTTGACACAGACAAAAAAGCAGGCAAGGTGGCGACAGAGGCAGAGACTATAGAGTTATGCAGCCACAAGTCAAGGAATGCCAGCAGCCACCATGGCTGGAGCAGCAAGAAACAGATTCTCCCCGGAGTCTCTGGAGGGAGCCTGGCCCTGCCAACACCTTGGCCTACAACTTCCTTTGAGCCTCCAGAACGATGAGAGAAGTTCTATTGTTCTAAGCCATCAACTTGTGGTAATTTGGTATAGCAGCCATAGGAAACTCAAGCAAACAGTGAAGTATAAGTTGGGAGAGAGGAAGAGCCTCGGTCATGCCAGGACCTGCCTCAAGTTAGACAGTGTAGAGAATATACTGTGGTCCAGGACTGGGCTCCAAAAGAGCCCCAGACTGACTGGTTGGGTCCACACAAATACAAAATATTTTAGTGGATTAAAGAAAACACTGAGGGTGGGTGCAGTGACTCACTCCTGTAATCCCAGCACTTTGGGAGGCTAAGGTGGGTGAATCATCTGAGTTCAGGAGTTTGAGACCAGCCTGACCAACGTGGAGAAATCCTGCCTCTACTAAGAATACAAAATTAGCCGGGCGTGGTGGCATATGCCTGTAATCCCAGCTACTCGGGAGGCTGTGACAGGAGAACTGCTTGAACCCGGGAGGAGGAGGTTGCAGTGAGCAGAGATGGCACCATTGCACTTCAGCCTGGGCAACAAGAGCAAAACTCTGTCTCACAAACACACACACACACACACACACACACACACACACACACAATGTGAGTCTGACATTGATGGTAGGAGTTTGGGGACTTCCAAAACCTTGGATTACACCCCAAACTACAGACTGTCCATTCACTCAAATCTGGAGTTGCAGGTGTATAAATTGCTAGATGCTAATGGTCTGTGGAGGGATGTATTTATCTGGGTTTCCTTTATCTCAGCTTTGCTTTCATCTGACAGAATTTCACTGTGAGAGTTGTTTTATCTATTTCTCTTACTCTGTTTTTGGTAGGAGACTTTTTTACAGCATGGTTCTTGAAATTGCATAACTGAATACTGAAAATCTTCACAAAAACCAGCATCTTGTTAGGCCTTTTAGGCAAAAAGCAAAGCCTGGCCTCCTGGTTGCCTGCCTGGTTGGAGTGGGTCTCCTCCCTGAGCCATGCTGGGAAGTGGCGTGCCCCTGGGACTGCAGGGCAAGTGATCCTGGAGCACCGTGAAGAACTCCCTGGCTATCCCCCAGGCTATGCGGAGTCTGGATATTAAATAACCCGTCCATTGTGCAGGGGCTCTAACTTCTGACAAGAAGCCGCTGGGGACGCATCGGTGTGCTGCTCACAGTTAGGGGCTGGTGGAAACCCAGCTAAAAGGAACAAAGTGATTCTGAGGACAAAATAGCTCAATCAAGTGAAAAGTGATTTCAGACCTGACATCAGCCTGACAGTAGCAACTGGGTTCTTATTATTATCTGCTTTTGAACCTCAGTAGGAGAACTTGCCTATCTTTGATACTGTAAGCAGGATCCTTCATGTTTAAAGATTAAAGCAGCTTTCTGGCTTGTTAGAAAGAAATCACATGGGAATGGGTTTCACAGCCAGAGCTGGGCTCTCTCAAAAGGATGTCACTCTGCAGCAAGATTATCTCCCCCTTCCATGAATATCAAAAAAGCCCCTGATTAATTCTTTCCATTAGAAGCCCCATGTCCCACTACTGTTAGATTTAGGGTTGAAACAATATAGTCTGATTACCACTGTGCCCTGTGCAGTTTAGATTGCAAGGGTGAGATGTGAAATATAAGAATTTTTTTTTTTTTTTTTTACATCTTGTCACTTCAGATTAGCATATACTTTGGAAGTGAAATTAGAAACAATGCAATGGTGATTAAGGACTAGGACTCTCACACAGCCCACCGTGACAAGAATTTGATTGGCATTATGTAATTAAACGGTACTTTAAATGGTTAACAAACATAACCAGCTACAAAAAGGTGGCAGAAGAATAATTTTAATATAGGAATTTTTAAAAAGTTATGTTCATTCAGAATATGTATAAAACACCTGATCAAACATTTACAATTAAATCTGTAGCTGAAAGGGTTATAGTCCACAGGTTCGGCTTTTTTGTTTATATAAAGCAATTTATTTTTTGAGACAGAGTCTCGCTGTTGTTGCCAAAGCTGGAGTGCAATGGTGCGACCTTGGCTCACTGCAACCCCCGCCTCCTGGGTTCAAGCGATTTCCCTGACTCCGCCTTCCGAGTAGCTGGGATTACAGGTGTCTGCCACCACGCCTGGCTAATTTTTTGTATATTTAGCAGAGACAGGATTTCACCATGTTGGTCAGGCTGTTCTCGAACTCCCAACCTCAGGTGATCCACCCGCCTCGGCCTCCCAAAGTGCTGGGATAACAGGTGTGAGCCACCGTGCCCAGCCTTACATAAAGCAATAATTTAAGGCACACTGTATTTGCAAGAAATTACTAGTTAATATATATAAATCAATAGGGAAAAGGGACGTTTTGGGATATGAAACAATGGTATTTTAGAGGATAAATACCAATATGCCGGATCCAAGATGGCGGATTAGACACAACTCCAGCACACAACACCCAGCGAAAGAGACACAGAAACCCAGAGATCTCCTAGCTCCAACCAAGGTACCAGGTGCATTTCAACAGATCTGGTCCGAGGGTGAGCAAAGCCCACTCAGGGGCAGACTGAGGCGGGGGAGGGGTACTGCTTCACCCAGAAAGTGCATCTGACTGGTGAGTCGGAGGCTCCACCTCTGGTGCTCCGGTCCAGATACAGCGCTTCCCCCAAAGCCTCAGCAATGCACAGAACAGGGGGATCTTTGCCAGTCAAGCTCTGGGAATTGCAAGTGTGGAGTTGAATAAGAGTCTGCAGACTGAGCTATTGCCCCCTCCCCCGCCCGGGAGAGAGAGAGGGAGCTGTAAGCGGGAGCAGCTGGGTGGCCCCTACCCCATGACTGGAGAGAGAGAAAGCTGAAAGGGGAGACTGCCAGGTGCGGCTGGGCGGGTCCCTAACCTCCCCCCACAAACCCCAGAGGGCTGAATCTCTCACTCGAGTGGGTTGCATAGCCAGACCCACAGTCTGAGAGGAATCCTGAATGATCCAGCCCAGTGGAGGAAAGGCACAACCCACCACTAGAGGGGTGGGACTGGGCTACATGTTTTAACAAAAAACACAGGAAGCCTACATAGCAACAGGACGGCGTTCTTGACAACCCAGCAGCGCCTACAGGTCAGCAGAAGAGGCGGGCCTAATCTCCCAGTATAAACAAAAAAGACACAGGAAGCTTCCCTAGTAACCTGAAGGAGTCCCTAGAAACCCAGTAGTGCCCCCACAGGCAGACAAGTGACCTCATCAAGCAGCTCTCTGACACCACAGCCAGGTAAATCCACAAAGATGGGAAAAAAACAGCACAAAAAAGGTGTAACCACCAAAGACCAGAACACCTCTTCTCCTTCAAGGGATCACAACTCCTCAACAACACAGGATCACAACTTGACTGAGAAGGAGTGCGAAGAATTGTCGGAAACAGGATTCAGAAGTTGGATAATAACAAACTTCTCAGAGCTAAAGGAACATGTTGTAACTCAATGCAAAGAAACCAAAAACCTTGAAAAAAGGTTAGAGGAAATGCTAACTAGAATAACCAGCTTAGAGAAGAACATAAACGACTTGATGGAGTTGAAAAACACAGCATGAGAACTACATGAAGCAAACACAAGTTTTAATAGCCAAATTGATCAAGCAGAAGAAAAGATATCAGAGATTGAAGATCAAATCAATGAAGTAAAAAGAGAAGGCAATACAAGAGAAAAAAGAGTGAAAAGAAACGAACAAAGCCTCCAAGAAATATGGGATTATGTGAAAAAACCTAATCTACGCTTGATCAGTGTACCTGAATATGAATGAATCCAAGCTGGAAAACATGCTCCAGGATATTATCCAGAATTTCCCAAGCCTAGCAAGGCAGTCCAAATTTCAAATTCAAGAAATACAGAGAACTCCACAAAGATATTCCTCAAGAAGAGCAACCCCCAAGGCACATAATTGTCAGATTCACCAGGCTCAAAACGAAGGAAAAAATGCTAAGGGCAGCCAGAGAGAAAGGTCAGGTCACCCACAGAGGGAAGCCAATCAGACTCACAGCACATCTCTTGGCAGAAACTCTGTAAGCCAGAAGAGAGTGGGGCCAATATTCAACATCCTTAAAGAACTTTCAACCCAGAATCTCATATCCAGCCAAACTAAGCTTCATAAGTGAAGGAGAAATAAAATCCTTTACAGACAAGGAATTATTGAGAGATTTTGTCACCACCAGACCTGCCCTACAAGAGCTCCTGAAAGAAACACTAAGCATGGAAAGGAACAAGTACCAGTCACTGCAAAAGCAAACCAGTTGGCAAAGACCAAAAATGCAGTGAAGAAAATGAGTCAACTAATGAGAAAGAAAACCAGCCAGTAACAAAATGGCAGGATCAAATTCACATATAACATATTAACATTGAATCTAAATGGCCTAAACACCCCAATCAAAAGACACAGACTGGCAAAAAAATTTTTGCAATCTACCCATCTGACAAAGGGCTAATATCCAGAATCTACAAAGAACTAAAACAGATATATAAGAAAAAAAACAAACAACCCCATTCAAAAGTGGTTGAAGGATATGAACAGACACTTTTCAAAAGAGGACATATATGAGGCCAACAAACATATGAAAAAGCGCTCATCATCACTGGTCATTAGAGAAATGCAAATCAAAAGCACACTGAGATATCATCTCATGCCAGTTAGAATGGCGATCAATAAAAAATCAGGAGACAACAGATGCTGGAGAGGATGTGGAGAAATAGGAACACTTTTCACAGTTGGTGGGAGTGTAAATTGGTTCAACCATTGTGGAAGACAGTGTGGCGATTTCTCAAGGATCTAGAAATAGAAATTCCATTTGACCCAGCAGTCCCACTATTGGGTATATACCAGAAGAACTATAGATCATTCTACTATAAAGACTCATGCACACTTATGTTCATTGCAGCCCTGTGTACAATAGCAAAGACCTGGAACCAACCCAAATGCCCATCAATGATAGACTGGACAAAGAAAATGTGGTACATATACACCATGGAATACTACACAGCCATAAACAATGATGAGTTCGTGTCCTTTGTAGGGGACTTGGATGAATCTGGAAACCATCATTCTCAGCAAATTGACCCAAGAACAGAAAGCCAAGCATCGTATGTTCTCACTCATAGCAGGGTGTTGAACAACGAGAACACATGGACTCAGGGACAGGAGCATCACACACAGGACAGTTGGGGGGGGGGGGTAGGGGAGAGACAATGGGGGGATGGGGAGGGAGGGGAGGGTGGGGAGGGATAACATGGGGGAGAAATGCCAGATATAGTATGCACCTGAAGTAAAATAAATAAATTATTAAAAAGAAAAAAAATGCCTCGATTTATCCCTCCTGCAATAGTATTTACTAAATATAATTTTTGTTTTACTGTCCATAAATTATCCTCAATCAAAATTTTTAATTGTTGGCTAATTTGAACATACTCCTATGGTTAGGGGGAGATTGGGTCTGAGAGAGGGGGACAGAAACAGCCCCAAATGCTTCCTCCTGCTCCCAAAGCAATACTTACAAATCCGAAGGCCCTCTTGCAAAAGCACCTCATTTGCAATGTCACTAGAGAGTTACCAAAATGCAGAGAAAAGTGTGTTCTAAAGATTGAAAAAAATTAAGTTGATTTAAAATTTTTCTTTTGTTTTTCCTTATCCCCAATATGATAGCATGATTTAATATCTTAATATCTACATTTATGAGTTAACAATAGCTGATACACAATTCATTAGTGTGAGTTCTATGTGTTTTTGCTGGAAAGGCCTCCTCTGATGGTCACGCCCGAGGCTACTACTCATCCATGCGCAGGCCCACAAGCTGGGAGAAAGCTGCTGGAATCAGTGGGCATGCATCCTCCTAGGTGGCTCCTCCCAGGCATTCTTAGGTGACTGGTGGTTCCTTTGCAATTCCACTTACAGAGCAGCAGATCATGTTAATTATTCCTGTAACCAAGCCAGAACTTTCTCTTTTGTCTCTTTTTGAACTTAAGGAATAGATGGAACTGAACTGATCTGACTACAAGTAAACAGGCAGAGAAACTCCTGATTGGCATTATTAGTCTTCCCTAAAGAGAAACACAGCAGGGCCCTCTTAAATGTCAGATTGAGAGCATTCGACATATCTGAACAGCCCAAGAGAAAAATGTTGCTAAATGAGTTCACAGCAAGCCCTTCACATTCCTACTTCCTCCTATAAATTGCTTTGCCACAACGGGAGAGGTGAAGAAGACCTTTATTCCCATCAGATCACTGGGCTCTTTGTCAGGACTTAGTTCCATCCCGACTCTCTGATTAACTATGGTGACAGTTCAGATTATTGTCCCCAAGGGGCTCACTGGCTTTTTCAGCATTAGCGGTAATCTCTGTTGTCTCATTCAGCAACCCAATCACCCATGTAAAAGCCTGATACTGCAGGTAGGTGTAGTGGGAGACAAAAGAAGCGTAAGCCTCAGGGAGTACTGAATCTGCTTGAGAAGATTAAACGTACACACAGTGCTTATTTACCACTGGACAGAGGCAGGGAAGGAAGGAAGAAGGAAGGAAGGAAGGAAGGAAGGAGGGAGGGATGGAGGGAGGGAAGGAAGGGAGGAGGAGGGAGGGAGGGAAAGAAGGAGGGAGAAAGGGAAGGAAGGAGAGAGGGAGGGAAGGAAGGAAGGGAGGAAGGAAGGAGGGAGGGAAGGAAAGGAGGAAGAGAGGAAGGAAGGAGGGAGAGAGGGAAGGAAGGAAAGAAGGGAAGAAGGGAGGGAGGGAAAATTTTTTGGAAAAAACCCTGCTCTCTTTTTAATCTCTGTTCATTAAATTGCATTGTTTAAGAATTCATTAGAAGTTCAACTTTTAATTTTTTAAACTAGTGAATTATTAGCATTTTAAGAAATAATATTAATATCTACTAATGAGGGTTCAGAATATGACACTACCAATATCTTAGTATCTATTAAGCCAAACCAGACCAAACCAAACCAAAACAGCAAAGTATTTCTAACGAGGGGGACAGCAGCCCAGCAGAGAAGGCATTTAGTTACACGCTCCTGCCAATGAGTACTTCTGAAAGTCACTGTCTCCTCCTTTGGCATTTCTCTAACTTTGTTGAATGAGAAAGGGGCTGAGCTTCTGGCAGAAAAGGAAGAGAGCCACAGACTGGCTTAGAAGCATGTGACTGAAATATAATTCCTAAATAATTTTTTTGAAATAATTTTAAATTTGTAGAAAAGCACTAATAGTAAAACGAACTCTCATATACCCTTCATTTCTTTCCTAATCCCCAATTCCCTACGTGATATTAATATTTTACCACCTTTGCCTTTCATTCTTTCTCTAAATGTATTTATACATTTAGGGTGTTTTGGTTTTTGTTTTAGTTTTAAGAACCAGGGGCCTTGCTATGTTGCCCCCGCCTTTTAAAACCAAAGAGCAACCTTACTATGTTGAGGCTGGACTCAAACTCATGGACTATAGGGAACTTTTCACCTCAGTCTTCCAAGTAGCTGGGACTACAGGTAAGCACCAGTGCACCTGGATAGTTTTTTTTAAACCTTTGAGAATAAGTTACAGATATATCTCTTACTCCTTAACACATCAATGTGTATGTCCTAAAAACAAGGACAGCTTTCTATATAACCAGAGCACAGCCATCAAAATCAGGAAAGGAACATTAATACAATACTACCATGTAATTTATATTATTGTATTAATTGGTATAATGTAAATACGACCTCAGAGCCCATTCAGATTTCTCTGATAATCCCAAAATGTCCTTCACAGTTCCAGGATCGTGTGTTGCATTTAGCTGTCGTGAGTCCTTAGTCTCTTCATTTGGGAACTCTTCCTGTGGTGTGCTGCTAAACTGCTTATGTGGCAGGGCAGGGGGTCTGATTTGCAGTGGCTGCCAATTTTTATGGTGTGAATATTCCCATCCTGGCTGACTTCAGGTTACCAGTTTTGTGGCACTGAACTGCACAGTTGGGAACAGACATGCAGCATCGGTTTCCTAGAGTGGGGCTGAGCCAGTACCAGCTGGCTCCAGTGCACCACTGACCGTTCCTCATTCCTCAGTCTTTGCCTGTGTTTCATGACCCTATCTGTTTTGTTTGTTTGTTTGTTTGTTTTATAAGTACAGAACAGTTACTTTGTAGCATGGCCTTCAGTTTGGGTTTCTCTGCTATTTCTTCACATTTATATTCAGTGTATGCCCTCTGTGGCAAGAATTTCATGGAAGTGATACTGTACTCTTTGAGGTGCTTTGTCGCAGGAGCATGTGAAGATGACTTGCCCCATTACTAGAGATGTCCTCTCTCTCTCTCTCTTTCTTTCTTGAAATACGTGTTAACTTTTATCACTTGATAAGATGGTGTCTAGCCAGGTTTCTCTGCTGTCAAGATAAAGAATATTTTCTATCTTATTTAATAAGTAATTAATAAGCATTTTGTAGACAGACTACGTTGAGACTATTTAAATACCCAATCTTCCTTAAACTTTTACGTACTGGTTTTAGTATCCATTGGTGATTCTTGCCTGAATCAATTATTTCTATTATGGTTACTGAAGAGTGATTTCTAAAATTTCACTAACTCTTCTAATATTATTTGTTGCCATCTAATGTACGGTAGATACATCCCTTTCCCCAATTTCTTTATTTATATTAATATGGACTCATGGATTTCTATTTTATTCAGTGGGTTATAATATACTATCATTATTTGTTTCGATGCCAAAATATTGTGGATTTGGCTAAGTTGAGCCTCTTCAGAATGGTGCCTCTGTCCTTTTGAGAGGTCCCCATCATTCTTGGATCTATTCCTTACTTTCTGGCACAAGATATTCCAGTCTTCTTCTACTTTCCCTGTGTCAGCCTTGGAATGAGCTCTGTTCCAAGAAACCTTGATTTCTTTGAGTGGAGAATGATATTTAGCAACCAAGAACTGGGCAGTAGATGTGCTCATTCTACGTAGTTTCATTGCTTCTAGGCCTTCTCAGAGCTAGGAAATATAGGTACACACACACACACACACACACACACACATTGTGATGGACACAATCATGTACCTCTCAGAGACTCCTTTAAGAAAGGACTTGTTGCCAAGAATTGCCTTGTCCAGTGTCACACCTTGCCTGGGACAGTCCACATCTTATACTGAATAAGAAAAGGTTATAAAGTCTGGTCATTTTGGCCCAATGAGGAACAACTCTGATAGGCCACACATGCTCCAGAAGGGATTGGCCAAGGCTGTCTTGAGCCTGCATTGCAGTTCACGTTCTTCTCTGCCCAATCCATTTCCTTCCACATGCTTCGATCCCTAACAATACGTTACACATCAAACTGTAGCTCAGCGTTTGCTTCCAGAGCCCAATCTGCAACACACAAACATGCACACACACACACACATCTATTTCTATATTTACAAATATGTGAATTCACACCAACATCTCTAATTCTAATCACTGTAGGTTTGTTCTAGTCTGCCCCTCTCCAATCATCATCAATACATTTACTTGTTTTCTTCATCCCTCTGTATGTAGGTGATCTCCTGACCATGCAGGATGTCTCTTCACTCCCATCTCCACCAGTCTGTCCGCACACATCCTTGGCCCTGGGCCTGCTGACCTCACTGGCTATGTTAGCTGAATCTTCAGCACTGATCATGGGGAAGGAGAGTTCAGTTCATTTTATAAGACAGGAGGTTATAACATTTCATATAAGTAATATAAGTTTGAAAACGTATTTCAACATTAAATAGTGCTTGTTTCCTTTTTAGTGGTGACTGAGGTCTACTAAAATTGAAATTCTGTATTATCATTTCATCTTGTATCAAATGGAAAAAGTGTTTTTAGAATCAGCATTTTGGCACATAGAATAGAAAAGACATGTCAAGAGATGGATCTAATTACTTTAGGAAGTTGCTTCATAAATATAGCAATCAGCTCTACCTGAGACAGAAAAGTCTTTGCAGAGGAGGCGGGGGTTTGAACTGGCATCTCCAGGATGTATTGGCTTTGAATAAATGAATCGGAAGTATATCGGGGAAGGAGGAAGATGGTGAAGGAGGAGGAAGTGAAGTCAAGCTAGGTAGAGAGGGTAAGAACAAGGAGTATCAGGTGACAATGAGTAGTAGATCAATTTGGTAGAAAAGATTCATGTAAGAATGTGGGAGATAAACCTGGAAAGTTAGGATCCTGACCATGCTTCAGATATTATTTTGCAGTCAATGGATAGATACCCTTCATCTTTTGAATATCATGATAAAGATTAGGCTGACAGTATTAGTCAAGATGGAAGAGGGAGTAGTTAGCTGTTACTGCAATGGTTTGAGTGCTGAAGATAAAGGCACTGGTGGGGCAGGTGTAGCAGACCGGGTCCAGTCAGGGAAGCAGACCCACTGTGAATACTATGGAATAGGGATTTATTTTAGGCATAGACCTATACTATTGTGAAAGAATAAATGAAAGACTTTCAAGCTGAGGCAGATAGGCTGAAGGGGAAGAGCCAGTAGAAAAAGGAGAGACTGATGATATGTTAAAAAAGAACTAATTCCAGAGCCTGGAAAAGATGAAAACCAAGAGCTCAGGAGGAATGGCTGCTCTCAGAAAGGAAGCATGTATACTTCTCTCATACAGACACTGTGCCCCCACCAACTCCCAGCAGAGGAAATCCCAGCCCCCTCTATAGAACTCTTGCCCATTATCTTCAGACTAATAAGCACCATGCATTTTTACTTCTAGCAATACTTCATAAGGCAATCATATATTCTCAGATTAAAAATATAAGTCACTTGGCTTTTTACACAGCTTTTGCTTATTAAACTTAACTGCACTGGAGCAATTAAATAAAGAGAAATATCTTACAACTCACTGGAAAAGGATCATCTGTAGATGTCAGGGTTCTGGTATTTTTATTCCCGCATTAAATTTAAAGACATGGGAGCTTGTTAAACTTGTTAAACTGGCTTTTTTTTTTATTTGGGGATTTGTGGAGTTAGCAAATTCTGAATGTCTTCAGTAAGATAATTTAGTAAGAAAGTTTCTGTATATCTTTCAGTGCAGGTGACAACATTCCAGTGAAGTATTTCACAGAGTGCAGAACACAGTCATTAATAAAGCAACATCCTCAACAGTCATGCATATTTCTTTTTTATAACAAGCATCTTGTTTGGTAATGGCAGGACAGTAGAGTGAATATCCTGCCACATTGAAATTCATGAAGTACAATCCATTTTATGAAATGCACTTTTTGCTATACTCTTTCTAAATTGCTATCTGTATCCTTGTGACTTAGGGATTTGGGAAATACTCACCTGGTAATAACACTTTAAAATGCATCTCCCTGCAGTATACCCATTATGCTGATTGAACTCAGAAATTCTTAAAATATAGCCTGCTTTATCTATATAAGAATAATTATCTGTGGAGGATGCCATGCTTAAAAGGTGTAGGGGGAAAGGAATAATGGCTCCAGTGGAGGATCGTCCTGGGATTCAGCATCTTTATACGAGCAGCTAGGAGTACATGCTGTCAAAATACATTAGGCAAATCCAAAGATTAGAATCTCTCTTCTTTGTAGAATGAAATAAAAAAATGAATAAAGTGCATACCTGGCTTTGCTTTGGTTCAATTTCTTTCTCTGGGCTGCTCTGCTAAACCTTGCTTATTGAAACTATCCAGAGAGAAGAAATGTCTGAATTATGGAATGTTTTCAAAGAAATGGCATTTTTATACTCTTCAATATAAATAGTAACTCAACTAGATGAAAATTTAGCCAGGTGGGTGTTCTGGGAGGGCCAGTTTTGTGACTAGTGCTGACAAGGGCTTGTGATTAGCGTAATGACTATGTGTGCAGGAGGCTGATCCTTCTAAAGTGCAGTCTTTTAAGAGTATGTTTTAGTTTCCAGCATTCAATGTTCTTGTAACTTCCTTTACCTTTCATTTCAGAAATAAACTTCAGTCCTGTTTCTGTTTCAGTAACATTTCAGAAATAAACTTCAGTCCTGTTTCTGTTTCATGAATTTAAAGTTAATGGACTTCAATTAAGGAGGGTGTGTGTGCATGCTGTGTGTGTGTGTGTGTGTGTGTGTGTGTGTGTGTGAAGCCCTTTTGTTTTTAACCAAAAGAAGAAAAAGAAGACACAAGTTATAGGCCAAGATGTCATATAAGTTCTGAAGAGGGGGATAAAGACATGGTCTTAGGGGACATAAATTGATATTTTTCTAGCGTATAGCATGTTTCAGACACTGAATTGGGGGATTTTGTATTAGAAGCCAGGAATTCTGAATCCAAACATTCTTATAATTGAATCTTCTACTCAACTAATTATTGAAATGCCAAATATTCTCCCTCAAAACTGTGTAGGGGCCAAGAGTTCCCATTGGCCCTCTGAAGTTTTGCTGAAAGGTCAACCTGCGAGGCGGATTAATTGGAGGTAAGAAATACAAATTTATTTAACATGTATTATACATGGGGGCCTTCAGAATGAAGACCCAAAGATACAGGGGAAATTGGAAATTGTTCATTTTTTATGCTTAGGTTCAATGAAGTATGAATAGACGTGTGTAACTATGATTAGACAGAAAGAGTATGATCTAATGCTAACAGAGTGAGTGGGGAAACCCAGCAAGGCTTATGTATACAGATTCTTCTTGACTTCTCTAAGTATGCATTCCTTCCTTCTGGGTATGGGGCAGAACCCTTTCTGGAATGGAGGTCTTATATCTACAGTCAGAGTAGTCAGATAATTTCTTTGTGTCCACTTTTTACATAGAAAGGTGGAGAAAGGCTGGGTGCAGCCTTTTAGATGCACCCATTTAGATGCAGCCCTTTTAGATGCAGCCATTTAGATGGTGGGGGTGGAAGAAGGTTATTATTCACTGCAACCTAGGTCAATCTAGACACAGGAGCTGCATTTCATCCATTTGCATCCTTGAGTTTCCTTGAAGAGTCCTAAGGGGCACAGGGTCACCCTTCTGTGGACCTGTGTAGAGAAGTAGAGCTGTACAGCACAGGAGCCAACTTTGTCAGAATGCCATTCTTCCCACATGCTGCTTCATCC
This sequence comes from Ateles fusciceps, assembly GCA_036589455.1. Classification (NCBI taxonomy): domain Eukaryota; kingdom Metazoa; phylum Chordata; class Mammalia; order Primates; family Atelidae; genus Ateles; species Ateles fusciceps. Next base: position 8,501,329 of record JAZHEH010002496.1, read on the forward strand.
AATACTCGAGTGCAGTTAGGATGCTCAAGCAGCCCTGTTTAGGGCACTTGGACTTCTGATGGGCAATTTGGGCTCTGGTATTTATCCTCACCAAAATAGTGTCACACACCTCAGTCTCAGCCACTTCCTACCCTGCATCTTTCCTTCAGAGTCAGGCCTGCATCACAGCGGCTCACACCTGTAATCCCAGCATTTTGGGAGGCCATGGCAGGAGGATCACTTGAGGCCAGGAGTTCGAGACCAGCCTGGGCAACATGGTTAAAATCTGTCTCTAGTAAAAATACAAAAATCAGCCAGGCATGGAGGCACATGCCTATAGTCCCAGCTACTCGGGAGGCTGAGGCACAAGAATTGCTTGAACCTGGGAGACGGAGTTTGCAGTGAGTCAAGATCACACCACTGCACTACAGCCTGGGCAACAGAGTGAGACTCCATCTCAAAAAAAAAAAAAAAAAAAAGAAAGAAAGAAAGAAAGGTGGAGAGAAATTTAGTTAGTTTATAGTTGGCTTCAGGAAGAAGAGGTTCTGGTTTTGATGACCTGGGGAAGAAGGGCTTTAGTTTCTATGGCTACCCCTGGGGGAGAATTGGAGACAGGAGGGCAAAAGGTCAAAGAAAATCTTCTGTTTCCGAGACCTTCATTTTGGAGTATTGTTTTCTGAGCCCCAACAAAAGACACAAAGAGTCCTGGGACTAGCTCTTGAGATCAAAGAGTAATCAGGAATTATTTAGGTAGCAGTCTTAACTACTGGAAATAAAGTAGATAACATAGAAGAAAGCCAAAAAATAAAATAAAATCTGCTCCACCCCACCAAACAAAAAAATCAGCAAAAAGCCTCCAAAGCAAAATCAAGTACTGAGCAAATAAAACAGATGGCTTCACATCATGTGAACTTTTTTTATACTAGAACTTTATGACTTTTCACTCAGAATGGATTTACTCTTATTTTAGACATAATTTTAACTGGACTGAATGACTGGTTTCTTAACCAGCTGGTGATTAGAAGCAACCTATGCTGGCAGTGGAAGCTGTGATTGCTAATAATTTAATACTGAAGGAGAAGACATAATCTAATACATCTAGCAGACATCCAAATTCAATGCCTGTCAATCCAGAGCCTTTGATGTAGGCAATAAACTGCTTCAAAAATCCCTAAACATATTCCTGTGTTATGGAACAGGAAAATATGACTGAGTAATCAAGCAAAGATTAAGTTATGTAAAATGCACTCACATTAAGGTGGGAAAATATTTACAATATTAAATTGTTTTAGGAGTAGAGTTTCCACTACATTTAAATTTCAATGATAAGCAATATTTTATTTGTGGCAATGTGACCAAAACACTTGTCTTTTATTCACCATTTCCCTTAATTATTTACTTGCTGATTATTTTTACCCATCCTCCAACATTTGACGTGGCTGAGGTATTACTATATTAAGACACTAAGGAAATATTGCAGTTTCATTTTTATTTTTTATTTTAAAATTTGTCTTCCGTTTCACAACATTCCTTTGGAACCAATAGGAAATATTGCAGTTTTAGATGCCTAATTTCCAACTTGATCTTAAATCACTTATACAGGTCTAGCAATTCTCAGGATCAGAATGCAACCTGAAGAAATGCTTCTCTGATAAAAGAAAATTGAAGAAACTTGGAGTGTCCATGAGTAGTGAACCATAACCAAAGGCAGTTGCTTTGAGAAAAGTTTCCTTGTAAGTGAATGCTTCTTGTCATTAATACACATCTTGTGGGTATGAACAGGAAAATCATTGTGGCAATGTTATAGATTCAAAAAAATAAAAGGAAAAGGAAACACAAGAGAAACAAAGGAGAAAGAAAAGGAAGAAAACAGATTAAAACAAGGGATGGATCATCATCCAAGATGGCCAAATAGGAACAACTCGGAGTGCAGTTCCCAGGGAGAACAGCGCAGAGGGTGAGTGCTCACCGCATTTCCAAACAAGTTTTCACTGCCCACAGACCAGGAGATTCCCCCAGATGAAAAGCGCCACGAGTTTTCAGTGCTGCAGTTTCAGCCAGTGCCGCATCAGTGCACAGAAACTCACACAAGTCTGGGCGGCCGTTTGACTGGTGCCTGGAACTCCTGGGAGACACAGCTGCCCATTCAACTGAAAGGGAGGGGGCTGAGACAGAGAGCCAGGAGATCTGGCTCGGTGGGTACCACCCTCACAAAACAAGCAATTTGAAACGCTCTGGATTGAGAGTTTCCCAGCAAGTGCAGCTGGACCCAAGAGGGTCCAGCTCAGTGGGGGTGAAGGGTGTCCCCCACTACCAAGGCAGTCCACCACTACCAAGGCAATTCACACAGCAGCTGGGCAGAGCCTGTGGCAGCTCAGCAACACCTCTGCTGGCAGACTGTGACTAGACTACTCCGTGCAGGGCAGGGCATCTATGAAGAAAGGCAGCAGCATGACAGGAACTTATAAATAAAGCCGACCTCCCTAGGACAGAGCACCTGGGAAAAGAGGCGGTTATGAGTTCAGCTGCAGCAGACTTAAAGGTACCTGCTCAGCAGCTCTGCATGGAACAACGGAGATCCCAGCATAGCACTTGTGCTCCTATAAGGTACAGACTGTCTCCTAAAGCAACTCCCTGACCGCCATATATCCAAAGAGACACCTCATAAAGGAGAGCTCAGGCCAACATCTGATGGGTACCCTTCCGGGACGAGGATAGCAGAGGAAGAAACTGGCAGCAACCCTTGCTGTTCTGCAGCCTCTGCGGGCAATCTTCAGGTAAGTGGGGTCTGGAGTACACCTCCAGCAGTCCTGCAGCAGAGGGACCTGACTGTTAGAAGGAAAACTAAGAAGGAGAAAGAAATAGCTTCAACATGAACAAAAAGGACGTCCACTCAGAGACCCCATCTGAAAGTCACCAACTACAAAGACCACAGGTAGATAAAGCCACTAAAATGGGAAGTAATCAGCACAAAAAGAATGAAAACACCAAAAACCAGAATGCCTCTCCTCCTCCAAAGGATCACAACTCCTCACCAGCTAAGGATCAAAGATGGATAGAGAATGGATCTGATGAATTGACAGAAACAGGCTTCAGAAGGTGGGTAATAACAAACTTCTCAGAGCTAAAAGAACATGTGCTAACCCAATGCAGAGAAACTAAGAACCTAGAAAAAAGGACAGGTGAGATGCTGACTAGAATAAACAGCTTAGAAAAGAATATAAACGACTTGATGGAGCTGAAAAACACAGCACAAGAACTTCGCGAAGCATACACAGTTTCAATAGCAGAATTGACCAAGCAGAAAAAAGGATATCAGAGATTGAAGATCAACTCAATGAAATAAAATGAGAAGGCAAGAATAGAAAAAAAGAGTGAAAAGAAATGAACAAACCCTCCAAGAAATAAGGGATTATGTGAAGAGACCTAATCTACGTTTGATAGGTGTACCTGAATATGACAGAGAGAATGAATCCAAGCTAGAAAACACTCTCCAGGATATTATCCAGGAGAACTTCCCCCAACCTAGCAGGGCTGACCAACATTCAAGTCCAGGAAAAACAGAGAACACCACAAAGATATTCCTCAAGAAGAGCAATGCCAAGGCACATAATCGTCAGATTCACCAGGGTTGAAATGAAGGAGAAAATGCTGAGGGCAGCCACAGAGAAAGGACGGATTACCCACAAAGGGAAGCCCATCAGACTCACAGCGGATCTCTCGGCAGAAACCCTATAAGCCAGAAGAGAGTGGGGGCCAATATTCAATATCCTTAAAGAAAAGACATTTCAATCTAAAATTTCATATCCAGCCAAACTAAGCTTCATAAGTGAAGGAGAAAGAAAATCCTTTATGGACAAGCAATTGCTGAGCAATTTCATCACCACCAGGCCTGCATTACAAGAGTTCCTGAAAAAAGCACTAAACAAAGAAAGGAACAACCAGTACTAGCCACTCCAAAAACGTACCAAATGGTAAACACTGTTGATACAATGAAGACAATGTGTCAACTAATGGGCTAAACAACCAGCTACCATCAAAATGGCAGGATCAAATTCACACATAACAATATTAACCTTAAATGTAAATGGACCAAATGCCCCAATCAAAAGACACAGGTTGGAGAATTGGACAAAAAGTCAAAACCCATCAGTGTGCTGTATTCAGGAAACCCATCTCACGTGCAAGGACACACATTGCTAAAAATAAAGGGATGGAGGAAGATTTGTCAAGCAAATGGAGAGCAAAAAATAGCAAGAGTTGCAACCCTAGTCTCTGATGAAATGGACTTTAAACCAACAAAGATCAAAAGAGACAAAGAAGGGCATTACATAATGGTAAAAGGATCAATGCAACAAGAAGAGCTAACGATCCTAAATATATACGCACCCAATACAGGAGCACCGAGGTACATAAAACAAGTTCTTAATGACCTACAAAGAGACTTAGACTCCCACACAATAATAGTGGGAGACTTTAACACTCCACTGTCAATATTAGACAGATCAATGAGACAGAAAATTAATAAGGATATCAAGGACTTGAACTCAGATCTGGACCAAGTGGACCTAATAAACATCTATAGAAATCTCCACCCCAAATCCACACAATATACATTCTTCTCAGCACTGCATGGCACCTACTCTAAAACTGACCACATAATTGGAAGTAAATCACTCCTTAGCAAATGCAAAAGAATGGAAATCATAACAAACACTCTCTCAGACCACAGTGAAATAAAATTAGAACTCCGAATTAAGAAACTAACTCAGAACCACACAACTTTTTGGAAACTGAACAACTCGCTCCTGAATGTTGACTGGATAAACAATAAAACAAAGGCAGAAATAAAGATGTTCTTTGAAACCAACGAGAATGAAGACACAACGTACCAGAATCTCTGGGACACATTTAAAGCAATGTCTAGAGGGAAATTTATAGTAATAAATGCCCACCAGAGAAGTGAGGAAATATCTAAAATCGACACTCTATCATCAAAATTGAAAAAGCTCAAGGAGCAAGATCAAAAAAACTCAAAAGCTAGCAGAAAACAAGAAATAACTAAGATCAGAGCAGAACTGAAGGAGATAGGGACACAAAAAATCCTTCAAAAAATCAATAAATCCAGGAGGTGGTTTTTTGAAAAGATCAACAAAACAGACAGACCGCTAGCCAGATTAATGAAAAAGAAAAGAGAGAGGAATCAAATAGATGCAATAAAAAATGATAAAGGGGCAATCACCACTGACTCCACAGAAATACAAATTACAATCAGAGATTACCACAAACAACTCTATGTACATAAACCATTAAACCTGGAAGAAATGGATAAATTCCTGGACACTTGCACTCTCCCAAGCCTAAACCAGGAAGAAGTTGAAACCTTGAACAGACCAATAACAAGGGCTGAAGTTGAGGCAGCAATTAATAGCCTACCAACCAAAAAAAGTCCAGGTCCAGACAGGTTCACAGCTGAATTCTACCAGACGTACAAAGAGGAGCTGGTACCATTCCTTCTGAAAATTTTCCAAACAATCAAAAAAGAGGGAATCCTTCCCAAATCATTTTATGAGACCAACATTATCCTGATACCAAAACCCGGCAGAGACTCAACAAAAAAAGAAAACTTCAGGCCAATATCCATGACGAACATAGATGCAAAAGTCTTCAATAAAATACTGGCAAACCGATTGCAACACCACATCAAAAAGCTTATCCGTCACGATGAAGTAGGCTTCATCCCGGGGTTGCAAGGCTGGTTCAACATACTCAAGTCCATAAATGTAACCCACCACATAAACAGAACCAAAGACGAAAACCACATGATTATCTCAATAGATGCAGAGAAGGCCTTTGACAAAATTCAACAGCACTTTATGCTAAAAACTGTCAATAAACTAGGTATTGAAGGAATATATCTCAAAATAATAAAAGCTATTTATGACAAACCTACAGCCAATATAATACTGAATGAGTAAAAACTGGAAGCATTCCCTTTGAAATCTGGCACTAGACAAGGATGCTCTCTCTCACCACTCCTACTCAATATAGTATTGGAAGTTCTAGCCAGAGCAATTAGGCAAGAAAAAAAAATAAAGGGTATTCAATTAGGAAAAGAGGAAGTCAAATTCTCCCTATTTGCAGACATGACTATATATTTAGAAAACCCTATCATCTCAGCCCAAAATCTCCTTAAACTGATAAGCAACTTCAACAAAGTCTGAGGATATAAAATCAGTGTGCAGAAATCACAAACATTTCTATACACCAATAACAGACTAACAGAGAGCCAAATCATGAGCAAACTCCCATTCACAATTGCTACAAAGAGAATAAAATACCTAAGAATACAACTAACAAAGGATGTAAAGGACCTCTTCAAGGAGAACTACAAACCACTGCTCAAGGAAATAAGAGAGGAAACAAAGAAATGGAGAAACATTCCATGCTCATGGTTACGACAATCAATATTGGGAAAATGGCCATACTGCCCAAAGTAATTTATAGATTCAACCCTATCCCCCATCAAGCTACCAATGACCTTCTTCACAGAACTGGAAAAATCCCCCTTAAACTATGGAACCAAAAGAGAGCCAGCATAGCCAAGACAATCCTAAGCAAAAAGAACAAAGCTGGAGGCATCATGCTACCTGATTTCATACTATACTACAAAGGTACAGTAATCAAAACAGCATGGTACTGGTACCAAAACAGAGATATAGACCAATGGAACAGATCAGAGGCCTCGGAGGCAACACCACGCATCTACAACCATCTGATCTTTGACAAACCAGACAAAAACAAGCAATGGGGGAAAGGATTCCCTGTTTAATAAATGGTGTTGGGAAAACTGGGTAGCCATGTGCAGAGAGCAGAAACTGGACCCCTTCCTGACACTTTACACTAAAATTAACTCCAGATGGATTAAAGACTTAAACATAAGACCAAACACCATAAAAACCCTAGAAGAAAATCTAGGCAAAACCATTCAGGACATAGGCATAGGCAAGGACTTCATGACTAAAACACCAAAAGCAGTGGCAACAAAAGCCAAAACAGACAAATGGGTCCTAATTAAACTCCAGAGCTTCTGTACAGCAAAAGAAACAATCATTAGACTGAACCAGCAACCAACAGAATGGGAAAAAAAATTTGCAATCTACTCATCTGACACAGGGCTAATATCCAAAATCTACAAATAACTAAAACAGATTTACAAGAAAAAAACAAACAAGCCCATTCAAAAGTGGGAGAAGGATATGAACAGACACTTTACAAAATAAGACATATATGAGGCCAACAAACATATGAAAAAATGCTCATCATCCCTGATTATTAGAGAAATGCAATCAAAACCACATTGAGATACCACCTCATGCCAGTTAGAATGGCAATCATTAAAAAATCTGGAGACAACAGATTCTGGAGAGGATGTGGAAAAATAGGAATACTTTTACACTGTTGATGGGAGTGTAAATTAGTTCAACCATTGTGGAAGACAGTGTGGTGCTTCCTCAGGGACCTAGAAATAGAAATTCCATTTGACCCAGCAATCCCATTACTGGGTATATATCCAAAGGATTATAAATCATTCTATTATGAAGACACATGCACACATACGTTCATAGTGGCACTGTTTACAATAGCAAAGACCTGGAACCAACCCAAATGCCCATCAACAATACACCGGACAAGGAAAATGTGGCACATATGCACCATGGAATACTATACAGCCATAAAAACAATGAGTGTGTGTCTTTTGTAGGAACATGGATGAATCTGGAAGCCATCATTCTCAGCAAATTGACACAAGAACAGAAAATCAAACACTGCATGTTCTCACTCATAGGCGGGTGTTGAACAATGAGAACACATGGACACAGGGAGGGGAGCATCACACACTGGGGTCTGTTGTGGGGGGCAAGGGAGGGACAGCAGGGTGGTGGGGAGGTCGGGGAGGGGATAACATGGGGGGGAAATGCCAGATGTAGGTGATGGGGGGATAGAGGCAGCAAAACACATTGCCATGTGTGTACCTATGCAACAATCCTGCATGATCTGCACATGTACCCCAGAACCTAAAGTACAATAAAAAAAAATTTAAAAAAAAACGCAAGGGATCAGGGTCCCAAATAGAGCAATCCAAGTAGTCATCAATCTGCTTCTCAGCTTGGACTAAAGTAAATTCTTTAACTGCACCAAAATAATGCACCAACCCAAAGGTTGTTGACCAGCCCGAATGATGTCCTAAGGCAAAGTTTACCTTTGCTTGAAAATTCTCTTTTAAAGTTCAGTTCCTTATATAGGTATAGATATATGGTAAATATATATATATGTAAATACACACATATATATTTATTTCGAACTGTTCAGCTAATATATCAGAAATTTATTAAGCCCCACAGTATGCCAGGCCTATTTGATCTACATAATCTGTTAAAACTGTTCTTTATTAATTAGTTCTGGAAATCTTTGGTGATACATGCACATATACATACCCGCAAACACACATGCCGTACCTGTGTTTTCATTCCTTTTTTTTCTTTGAGACAGAGTCTCACTCTGTTTGTTGCCAAGGCTGGAGTGGAGTGGTGCGATCACAGCTCATTGCAACCTCAACCCCTGGGGCTCAAGTGATCCTCCTGCCTCAGCCTCCCAAGTGGTAGCTGGGATTATGGTGTGCACCACGTGCCCAGCTAGTGTTTTCATTCCTTTAAAATAATATTAATCAAGTGTACCATTTCCTTCTGATCAATCTCTTTTCTTTTCCTACAAAATTGCAACTCCGAGATATCAATCTTACACAAACAGCAAAGAGCAATCATAACAAAACTGGTTCAATAAAATTGCAAAATTGGGGGATTTGATCGCCTTTGCCTTCACAAGGTGCTCTTTCTGTAACAGTATCATTTAATTTCCACATTTATTGAGCACTTAGTGTCAGACACTAGAAAATATGTTCTCAGGTTGGGCGAGATGGCTCATGCCTATAATCCCAGCACTTCGGGAGGCTGAGGCAGGTGGATCACTTGAAGTCAGGAGTTCGAGACCAGTTTGGTCAACACGGCTAAACCCTGTCTCTATTAAAAATGCAAAAATTAGATGGATGTGGTGGTGTGTGCCTATAATCCTAGCTACTCAGGAAGCTGAGCCAGGAAAATCGCTTGAACCTGGGAGGCGGAGGCTGCAGTGAGCCAAGATTGCACCACTGCACTCCAGCCTGGGCAACAGAGTGAGACTCTGTCTCAAAAAAAAAAAAAAAGAAAAGAAAAGAAAAGAGAAGAAAACCTGTTCTCAGACAATATTTCAGTATCTACGTTATTTGTTTATTTACATCTACACACACACACACACACACACACACACACAGTTCTTTAGTTTTTTTTTTTTTTTTTTTTTTTTTTTTTTTTTGGAGATGAAGTCTCATTCTGTCTCCCAGGCTGGAGTGCAATGGCATGATCTCAGCTCACTGCAACCTCTGCCCCCCAGGTTCAGGTGATTCTCCTGCCTCAGCCTCCTGAGTAGCTGGGATTACAGGCATGAGCCACCATGCCTGGCTAATTTTTATATTTTTAGTAGAGACTGGGTTTCACTATGTTGGCCAGTCTGGTCTTGAACTCCTGACCTCAGGTGATCTGCCCGCCTTGGCCTCCTAAAGTGCTAGGATTACAGGTGTGAGCCACCACATCCGGTCTACACACAGTCTTTTTTTAAGGGTGAAGCTAGGGGCTGGTGTTTCACCAGTAGATACTGATACACTAACAGTCTAATAGTATAGTCTTCAAACTACTTTCCACGGTGGCTGAACTAATTTACATTCTTATGAACAGTATATAAATGCTCCCTTTTCTCAGCAGTCTTGCCAGCTTCTGTTATTTTTTGACTTTTTAATAATAGCCATTCTGACTAGTGTGAAATGCTATCTCATTGTGGTTTTGATTTCCATTTCTCTGATGATTAGTGATGATAAGCATTTTTTCATGTTTCTTGACCACTTACTTGTATGTCTTCATTTGAAAAGTGTCTGCTCATGTTCTTTGCCCATTTTATTTATCTTTTTTTAATACAAGGTCTTACTCCATTGCTTAGGCTGGAGTGTAGTGATGCAGTCATGACTTGCTGCAGCCTTGACCTCCTGGGCTTAACCGATCCTCCCACCTCAGCTTCCGGAGTAGCAGGGACCGCAGGTGTGCGCCACCGTGTCCTGGTGTTTTGTAGAGACAAGGTCTCCTTGTGTTGCCCAGGGTGGCCTCAAACTTCTTGCCTCAAGTGATCCTCCTGCCTTGGCCTCCCAAAGTGTTGGGATTAAAGGCATGAGTCATTGCACTCAGCCCTTTGCCCATTTCCAAATGGAGTTGTTTTTTGCTTATTTGCTTAAGTTCCTTATAAGTTCTGGATATTACACCTTTGTCAGATGCATAGTGTGTGAATATTTTCTTCCATTCTGCAGATTGTATGTTTATTCAGTTGATAGTTCCTTTTTCTATGCAGAAGCTTTTCAGTTGAATTAAATCCCACATATCAATTTTTGTTGTGGCTGCAATTGCTTTTGGGGACTCTGCCAAACATTCTTTGCCAAGGCTAATGTCAAGAAGGGTATTTCCCAGGTTTTCTTTTAGGATTTTTATAGTTTGAGGGTTTTTTTTTTTTTTTTTGAGATGGAGTTTTTCTCTGTCGCCCAGGCTGGAGTGCAGTGGTGCAATCTCGGCTCACTGCAACCTCTGCCTCCCAGGTTCAAGCAATTCTCCTGCCTCAGCCTTCCGAGTAGCTGGGATTACAGGCATGTGCCACCATGCCTGGCTAATTTTGTATTTTTAGAGGTTAGAGACGAGGTTTCTTCATGTTGGTCTGGCTGGTCTCAAACTCCCAACCTCAGGTGATCCACTGGCCTTGGTCTCCCAAACTGCTGGGATTATAGGCATGAGCCACCGCGCCTGGCAGTTTGAGGTATTACATTTAAATCTTTAATCCATTTTGAGATAATTTTGGTGTATGGTGAAAGGTAGGAGTCTAGTTTCATTCTTCTGTATATGACTAGCACCACTTAGGGAACCTGAAACAGAGCTACCATTTGATCCAGCAATCCCATAGCTGTGTATATGCCCAAAGGAAAATAAATTATCCTACCAAAAAGACACAGGGACTTATATGTTTGTTGAAGCACTATTCACAATAGGAAACACATGAGCTCAACCTAGGTGCCCATCAACAGTGGATTGGATAAAGAAAATACAGTACATCTATACCGTGGAATACTATGCAGCCATAAAAAAATCACGTCCTTTGCAGCAACATGCATGGAGCTGGAGGCTATAATCCTAAGTGAATTAATGCAGAAAAGAAAACCAAATACAGCATATTCTCACTTATAAGTGGGAGCTAAACACAGAACACATACAGACATAAAAGTGGGAACAATAGCCAGTGGGGACTACTAGAGTGAGGAGGGAGGGAGGTGTGGACTGAAAAAACTACCTGTTTGGTACTATCCTTACTACTTGAGTGACAGAGTTATTCATACCCTGAACACTGGCACCATGCAATGTATCTATTCAGACCTGTACATGTACTCCTTGGATCTAAAATAAAAGTTGAAATTAAAAAAAAAAGAGCATAGTCTTAAAGTCAATGTGCTGCTTTCCCCACAGTATCTGCTTTTTAAGCACATCTGCTTTACAGTTTTCTCAGATTGCAGAATAAATGACTCTTTACCTTATCAAAGGACTCTTGGCAGCAGGTACTATAAATGGAGGTGTGGGCATTTTGGGGATGGAGACTGAATTGATGTGGACCACTTCCCTGCCTGGATTAAGAAGTTAGGAAAGTGGAGGCTTTGGAGGGCTTTCTTCCTGGAACAAGCTACTGGCCATCTGCACAGCATACTCTGCAAGAAACCTTTTTTGATAGTTTCAACCAGGCCAATGAACTTGACGCCTTCCTCCCACGTCCCACTCCCTGGCCTGCACAGAGTTCTTTTAATCACGCTTTATTCTGGTCTTCTATTCTTTGCATGTCCTGGTTCCACCCTAGTGCTATGCTGTTTCCTGTTTATCTCTCCTGTCTTTTCCACACACTCACCTCTGTACCAGGGGGAGCTGATTTCCCTGGGCTGTGAGCTTTCTTGTTTGTTACTGGAGTAGGTGAAAGAGGATCTCAGAGACAACAAATTTCCATTCCTCGGTCTATAACTTGGTGACCCTGGGCAAGTTAGTTAATTTTCTAAATCTCAGTTTCTTCATTTATAAAATGAGTTTACAGCTAGGTGCAGTGGCACACTCCTATACTCCCAGCACTTTAGGAGGCCAAGACAGGAGGATTGCTTAAGGCCAGGACTTTGAGATCAGCCTGGGCAACACAGTGAGACCCTGTCTATACAAGAAATTATTTAAAAATGAGCTAGGTATGGGGCACATATCTGTAGTCCTAGTTACTTGGGAGGCTGAGGCAGGAGGACTGCTTGAGTCCAGGAGTTGGAGGCTACAGTGAGCTATGATTATACCACTGCACTTCAACCTGGGCAACAGAGTGAGACCCTTTCTCTTAAAAAAAAAGAAAAAAAGGCTGGACTCTATGGCTCACACCTGTAATCCCAGCACTTCGCGAAGTCAAGGCAGGTAGATCGCTTGAGGCCAGGAATTGGGACCAGCCTGGGCAACATGGTGAAACCTCATCTCTACAAAAAAATACAAAAAATTAGCCAGATGTGATGGCATGCGCCTGTAGTCACAGCTACTTGGGAGGCCAAGGTGGGAAGATCACTTGAGCCTGGGAGGTTGAAGCTGCAGTGAGCAATGATCACATCACTGCACTCCAGCCTGGGCAACAAAGCAAGACCCTATTTAAAAAAAAAAAGTAGGGTTGGTAACATCTGCTCCAAATGTCTCTATAAGTATTACATATGGAAATTTTCAAATAGTAACAACTAATATACCTGACATGTGTTCATTATGGTAAACCATTAAAAACAACAGCTCCACAGAATAGATATTATCATCATCCTCCTTACATAGAGGAAGAAAAGGTGTGGAGGAGGGGACGCAGAAGCATTAAGTAACTTGTCCCAGGTCATCTGGTTATTCAAATGCCAGAGCTGAGTTCGGGACCCCATCTGTCAGTCTCCAGAGCTCGGGTTTGTAAACACTGTCTTATTGGCAGGGAGCACAGGCTCACTTTCTCTTTTCTCTTTGCATGTTGGCTGACGCTTGCTTCTTGGCTGCTGCCTCACTCACAGTCAGCCGTTCTCTCTGTTGACCCCATTGGACACCAACATCACAGCACCTGTAATCCCTGATGCAGCCTGAGGGTTCCTTTTAATTAAAGTTTGTGGCACTGGCAGAAAGAAATCTGGCAGTAGCCATCTTCTCAAGGATTCTCCCCCAGCCCCACTTGCCCCATTGCACCACAGGAATTGCCCGTCCCTGCTCATAGGTCTGCCTGTTTGCAGAACGGTCTCCGAGCATCTGGAAAGCAAAAACCAAAGTACACAGTGGCCTGGCAGCAGATCCTCTCTTCCAGTTTTGACCCAACCCACAGATTTGTCACTTAAAAGGAAGAAAATGGTTTGGTGAGTGATTTCCAGGCTTCGGGTTTGTTATCTCTCCTGACAGCTGTTCTCCAGTGTTTCATAGGCCTGTGGCGTGGAAGAGCAAGAAACTTATTCTGTGTAGTCCAAGGAGAAATCACTGGAGGCAAATTTCAGCTCAGTGTAATGGCTTTTTGCTTTTTTCAAACAATTGTGCTTGTTTCCATATGTAGGGAAAATGCTGGATGAGGGTGTGTTTTCAGGGACCCTGAGTTGTATAGGACTTTAGGGGTACACCCATCTAAATGCCTGGTCCTTTGGATCAGGACAGCTGGGCTAGAGAGAGGATTAAATGATATGACTGTGGGTACAGCACCTTGACTAGTGCCCACAGTTGGCAGGGGCTCAGCAAACAGTGTTTATTTAACTGACCTCACAAAGGTCTTGTTATGCATCAAACACTATTGCAAGTATTCAGCAAATATTAACCCATTTTATTCTCATGACAGCCTTATGAGGTGGTGCTGTTACTGTGTCTGCATTGGTTTCTGGGGTTCTGTCCAACTTTGAAATTCTATGATCAGGCTCTTGTGATTGGCACTGCTGATAACAGACCCAGCCAGGCAGCTGTACTAAACTGATGTTTGATGGACTGTTGGATTATATTAGCCACCAGCTGTCCCAACCCTAAGTGCCAGGCATTTACATAGGTGTACCCCTAAAGTCCTGTACAGCTCTGGCAGAGCAAGAGTCTGTCTCAACAAAAAAAAAAAAAAAAAAAAGAGAGAGAGAAAGAAAGAAAGAAAGAAAAGAAAAGAAAGAAAATGCCCCTTCATCAAGCATTTTCCCCCGTACAGACATGTCCGTTAACAAATTCTTCCACTGTCCTTGAAAGCATGCTCTGGCTGCTTGGAAAATCATCTCTTCTGCCCCTCTTTCTCATAATTAATTGCTACCAATTGCTATGCTGAAATCCATGTTAAGGTATACATGTATATGTGTATCTGTACACATATATATGTACATACAAACATATTTGAGCAGGAGAGTGACAGGATCTGTTTATGTCTTGGTAAGTTATTAAAACATAAGTCCAGCCTGATCTCATTCGGACCCTTCCTTTTTTACATAGCTACTTTAATGTGCCTGAGATTTATTCATGTTCCCAAAGATCCCTTACTCCTTCTCTGTGAGCCCCCCGGTACAGCTAAGTAAATAGCTGAACTGAGATTTTCCATGAAAACAACTCATTATTATTATTTTTTAATTGCTTTATAATAAAAGATGATAAAAACAAGATTTAGCTAAAAGACAAGGTAATCAGAACACAGAAAATGAACACAATATCTAAAGAACCAGGTCAGTACAAGCTGGTAATTACATTAAAATTGACACAATGGATCTGTTTTCTCACAAGCTAACATTTTGCATGACTGATTTTCTGTGAGTAAAGGCAGGAGTTCTTTTTTGTTCTTACATAGATAGTTTTTAAAACCACAGAAACTCATAGCCTATAAGGGAGGAGAGAACAAAAGGAGAACCATTCCTTCTCTTATTCATTTAATTATTCAATAATAATGTATCAAATGTAAATTATGGCTAGTTTGGGGTTCCATAATGTGGAAAGCATTTGAAAAACTTGAAGACAATAAAATTGATAAAAAGATCAAGAAATGGGCGTTGCTAAAAGGCTGCAGAAAGTGGTTGTCTGCTCAAGGGAAAAACTGAATTTTTATCAGTCAATACCTTTAATTATATGAAGAGTTATTGATCACATCAGTGGTCAATTATTTTTCTTTCCCAGTCAGAGAAAATAAGAAGAAATAGACATCCCCTACAGCAAGAAGAGTTTAGAAGCTGCAATGTGACCTCATTATGCAATCCTTGAGTCCATGAGTCTGGACTGTATTAGCAAAAGGCATAGCCTTGGCGTGGTTGAGTGATCAGGAGCTCCATGCCCTGCTTTCTGTAGATCTCCATTACCCACCCTGCCCACACACCCTTAATCTCAATTCCAGCGAGACAGATTACTGGAGCTACTACAGCCAATTGCCTAATCAGCATTGCTGGGCAGTCTCGGCTCTGAGTCCAGCTCTGACTCAACAGCAGACTTCCCAGGCCTGTTGGGGCAGTGGGAAGAGGAGCAGCTCTGTGTTAGGAAGCCTGGCTTGCAGGTCCTACTCCATGTGTTGTTTTTCTTCTTTGGGTCCCAGTTTTCTCACCTGTACAATGAACAAGTAGGTCATTTTTTTTTTCTTTATTTGTTCTTTCTTTTTTGAGACAGGGTCTTGCTCTGTTGCCCAGGCTGGAGTGTAGTGACACAGTCTTGGCTCACTGCAGCCTCTGCCTCCCAGGGTCAGGTGATCTTCCCACCAGCCTCCCGAATAGCTGGGGCTACAGCTGCACCACTATGCCCAGATAATTTCTGTATTTTTTTTTTTTTTTTTTTTGAGACAGAGTCTCGCTCTGCCACCCAGGCTGGAGTGCAGTGGCACAATCTCGGCTCACTGCAACCTCTGCCTCCTGGGTTCAAGCAATTCTGGTGCCTCAGCCTCCCAAGTAGCTGGGATTACAGGTACGCACCATCATACCTGGCTAATTTTTGTATTTTTACTAGAGACAGGGTTTCACTGTGTTGGCCTGGCTGGTCTTAAACTCCTGACCTCAAGTGATCCAGCCACATTGGCCTCCCAAAGTGCTGGGATTACAGGGATGAGTCACCTTGCCTGGCCTAATTTTTGTATTTTTAGTAGAGATGGGGTTTTGCCATGTTGTCCAGGTTGGTCCTGAACTCCTGGGCTCAAGCGATCCACCTGCCTCGGCCTCCCAAAGTGCTGGGATTATAGGAGTGACCCACTATGCTTGGCCCAAGTTGGTCTTAATGCTAGTTCTCAAACTACAAAATTAAAGTGTAGTGAGAATCTATACTTATTTTATTTGGGGGCGGTACTTATTGAAAATCCAGATTTTTATCCCTTTTTTCACATAAATTTTTGTTTATTTAGTCGGGATTAGGCATAGGACATGAGATTCTGCATATTAAAAAATATCTGAGGATGTAAGATGGATGAAAGTAAAACTTAAAATTAAATAAAAGAATAAAAAAGTATCTGAAACAAGTGATCCTGGGCTAGTACATTAGTTTGCTAGGGCTGCCATAACATAATACCATAATAGGCTGGGTGGTTTAAGCAACAGATGTTATTTTTCTATAGTTCTGGAGACTGAAAACTCAAGATCAATGTGTCAGAGGATTTAGTTTCTTCTGAGGCCTCTCTCCCTGGCTTATAGATGGGCATCTTCTCACTGTGTCCTCACATGGTCAACTCTCTGTGCATGGATACTCCTGGTGTCTCTTTGTGTGTCTTAATCTCTTCTTATAAGGACACAAGTCAGATTAGATTAAGGTCTATCTTAATGGCCTCATTTTAACTTAACCAGCTCTTTAAAGGCCCTATCTCAAATTCTGAGTTACCAGGGGTTAGTAACATATGAATTTTGGGGAACAAAATTCAGCCCCTAATAGCTAAATAATCTCTACAATTCTATGCCCAATGAAAGCCAGATCAAACCTCTCTGGAGACTCAGCCTTGTTTTTGGGTCTTGTTATAGAACTCTTGAGTTACACCTAAACTCTTAGTTTTACATTTTTTCCATTTCTCTAGCTAAAGCTTCCAGCCCTAATTTGGTGACATCTGGCCTTAGTCTCCTGGTTCTAATTGGTTTTACCACCCTATCTAAGGTGCCTACCACCTCACTCATTCATGTGCACCCCATCCTCCCCCCTCTACCTTCTCATTTCTGCGTTGATTCAGATCTGTTACTGCCTCATTTATTGGTTTACTTTTTTCATGTCTTTCTCCCCTACTAGACTGCAAATTCCATGGATCAGCCAAACTATATCATATGTTTTGTTCTTAGCACCATGAACAGTGCCTGGCATACAATAGGCATTCATTAAATATTGAGGCATGAATAAGTGATGAGCTGAGATGACCTTTGAGGTCTGTTCCCTAGAATTCAATTACCTTTTCCTTCTTTACACTTACACAGGGATGGTATTTAAGAGACCTCCCCCCAGCCAGAAGGAATAAGATATGTGGAATATTAAAGCACAATGATATTTATCTAGAGGCCTGGGAGAGGTAAAAATTCTGCTCATTTATTGTCCTATCAATGTCTTAATCACCAGTATGTTAACAGTGCCCTGGACCTAGAATGCCTGGATTGTACTGTTGAGATAGGTTGATTACAGAGAGAGGCAGTAAATCAACCAAGACCAAATGCCACACACCACAATGAATTGACAGTCCTGAAGATGATCTGCTTTGGCCCACAGCTGAAGTCTGGGTGTGATCATCAGTCTTCTTGCAGATGGTCAGAAACCCCTATTTATGAACTTTGGCCTGAGACACTTGCTAGCACAGCATAAGCAGTTAAGCTTTTTCAGCTATGTAATTCCTTTAGGTTGATGAAAAGATGCTAGTATGTATCAATAAAAGTACAATAATACTGCCATAAAAGTAATAGTAATAAATGAAAAATGAAAATATTAATAATAGTTTAAACAGGTAAAGTCTGAGGTGCACTAAAAATAGGTAAATTATAGTCTTTGATTTGGTTGGATCTACATACATAACTAAAATATCTTGGAAGCCCTAACCAAAGAAATCAGACAAGAGAAATAAATAAAAGGCATTGAATAGGAAAAGAAGAAGTCAAAATGTCTCTCTTCACTGATAATATGATTGTCTACCTAGAAAACCCTGAAACCTCTGACAGAGGCTTCTGGAACTGACTTCAGTAAAGTTTCAGGATACAAAATCAATGTACAAAGCTCAGGAGCATTTCTATACAGCAATAATGTTCAAGTTGAGAGCCAAATCAAGAACACAACTCCATTTACAATAGCCACACACACGCACAAATACCTGGGAGTACATCTAACCAAGGAGGTGAAAGATCTCTACAAAGAGAATCACAAAACACTGCTGAAAGAAACTGTGGATAATATAAACAAATGAAAAAAACATTTCATGCTCATGGATTGAAGAATTGATATTATTAAAATGGCCGTACTGTCCAAAGCAGTCTATAGATTCAATATCATTCCTATCAAACTATTAATATCATTTTTGACAGAACTAGAAAAAAAGTATTCTAAAACTCCTATGGAACAACAACAAAAAGAGTCCAAATAGCCAAAGCAATCCTAAGCAAAAAGAACAAATCCAGAAGCATCAAATTACCTAACTTCAAACTATACTATAAGGCTATCATAACTAAAACAGCATGGTACTGTTACAAAAACAGACACACACACCACTGGAACGAGATAGAGAACCCAGAAATAAAGCCATACATCTATAGTCACGTGATCTTCATTAAAGTTGACAAAAATAGGCAATGAGGAAGGGAATCCCCATTCAATAAATAATGCTAGGATAGCTGGCTAGATGTATGTAGAAGAATGAAACTGAACTCCTAGCTTTTATTATATACAAAAGATAAATTAAAAGTTTAAATGTAAGACCTCACACTTTAAGGATCCTAGAAGAAAACCTAAGAAACACCCTGTGGACATTGACCTTGGGAAAGAACTTATGATGAAACCCTCAAAAGCAATTGCAATAAAAGCAAAAATTGACAAGTGGGATTTAATTAAACTAAAGGGTTTCTGCACAGCAAAATAAACTATCAACAGAGGAAAAAAGACAACCTACAGAATGGCAGAAAATATTTACACACTACACATTTGTCAAAGATCTAATATCCAGAATTTATAAGGAACTTAAGCAATTCAACAAGCATAAAACAAATAACCCCTTTAAAAAGTGGGCATAAGACATGAACTTCTCAAAAGAAGACAAACAGGCAGATAACAAACATGAAAAAATGTTCAACATCACTGATCATCAGAGAAATGCAAATCAAAACCACAATGAGATACCATCTCACACCAGTCAGAATGGCCATTACTAAAATGTCAAAAAACGACAAGCTGGTGAAGCTGCAGATAAAAGAGAATACTTATATGCTGTAGAGGAAGGTAAATTAATCCAGCCAATGTGGAAAGCAGTTTTGCAATTTCTCAATGGACTTAAAGCAGAATTACCATTCAACACAGAAATTCCATTACTAGGTATATACCCTAAGGAAAATAAATCATTCTACCAAAAAGACACATGCACTTGTATGTTCATTGCAGTACTATTCCCAATAGTAAACACATGGAATCAACCTAGGTGTCCATGAAAGGTGGATTGGATACAGAAAATGTGGTACATATACACCATAGAATACTATGCAGGTATAAAAAGAAAGAACAAACTGGATGCCATTATCCAAAGGAAAAGAAAACCAAATACTGCATGTTCTCACTTATAAGTGGGTGCTAAACACTGGGTACTCACAGACATAAAAAGGGCAACAATAGACATCGAAGACTAAAAGAGGGGAGAGACAGGAGGGCAAGGACTGAAAAACTACCTATTGGGTACTATGCTCACTACATGGGGGGATGGGATCATTTATACCCCAAACTTCAGCATCACAAAATATATCTGCATAACAAAGCTGCACGTGTAACCCCTGAATCTAAAATAAAAGTTGAAATTATATGAAATAAAAAATAAACAAATATACTTAAGTGGAAAAAATAAAATATTTTATAGCTACAGAAGGCAGTATTTTTAGATAGCTCTCACATATATCCTCATTGGAGGCCTTGATTCCAGGCTGAGTTGATGGCTTTTTCCTTATATTTATTAAATTTGAGAGGGAAAGATTTGTTTCTCCATCTGTTTCCTCTACTAGAGCAGTGGTTCCTTGAGAGCAATGATCTAGTTTTATTTATTTCTGTATCTTCTGAACCTGCTGCGTGGCCTTCAAAATTTGTTTATTGGATGAGTGAGTAACAAGGAGAATTAAATGTTATTGACTAGTAAATATTGCCCAAATGTTTTAAGGCAGATTAGACTGAGACTCATTAATTATTGCTACCATCATTCTAATATATCTTGCTCTCAATTATACTATTTATAGAATTTTTAAGAATTAGCTTTTAGTTTAAGACCAACATTTATTAGAATGGGGAGAGCTAGGCATGTTTGCAGGGAGGAAAGGAGCCAGGAGAATGACACTTGCATGGCTCTCATTTGGGAATGCAAAGTGACTTTCAAATTATCCCAAGTCAGACATAATCAAGAAAGTAAATATATTGAAGGAGAGTCAAATACCTGTGACACAATGCAAAGCATTTAAAAAATCATTCTGTGCTGCAGATTACACGCATTGTTGCTCCACTCAATAGTGTATGTAATAGTAAATTGGCTCTAATTATTAATACCAATAATACTATTCACTGAGAAATCAGTTTATAATAGAGAATTATTCAGCGACCAAGCTCCTGGGGCTATAGCTAAGCACCTGCCAGAGAGGCAGTCATGAGGGGTTATTATTATTAATTATCTCTGCAATTATTTCTCCCTTAGGAACAGCAACAGTATACATGCCACATCTAATGAGGGGAGGAGGAACCCACCTGTGCTCACCCCACTACTTCAGGGTCCTTCTAACAAAGAGATTGTGCTAGGGTGGCTCCCAGAACCTTCCAGCAGGTAGCACAGGTCCTTAAGAAGCCTTCAGAGCTGCATGGAAGTGCAGCAGGGGGAGACAACTGGGTATTGTTCCCCCTCTTCCTCTGTTGCTTTGCCTTCTCCCAGCTCCCTCCCTTCCAAATCTGCTCTTTTCTGCCCATTCTCAGGAACACCTTCCCTCAGCTTTACTACTCTCTTGAGCTAATCTTTTTCATTGTGCTCCCAGGCAAACTTTTTTCTTTGAGATAGCTTGAAAATGATAAAAGGGTGTGGTGAAGCATCCTTAAGTTAAATGGGGCTTTTTAAAAAAGTTGTAAAATACACATACAATTTACCATTTAAGCCAGTTTAAAGTGTGCAATTTAGTGGCATTTAGTACATTCACAGTGTTGTAAAACCATCACCACTATGCAGGTTCAGAACATTTCCATCGACCCAAAAAGAAACCTGTATCCATTAAGCAGTTGCTCCCCCTTCCCTCCTCCCACTCAGTCCCTAGCAACGACTAAGCACTTGTCTCTATGGATTTGCCTGTTCTGAATATTTTATATTCAGTATGTGACCTTTTGTGACTAGCTTCTTTCACTTAGATAGGTTTATCTACTTTGTAGCACACATCAGTTCTTCATTCTTTTTTATGGCTAAATAATATTCCATTATATGGATATACCGTATTTTGTAGATCAGTTAATGGACACTTAGGTTGTTTCCACCAAATTTAGATTGTTTTAAGAGTGGATTCGTGGATTCTATACAATATCTCTATATTGTTAATCTATTGGGATCTGGCTTCTTCTCTAACAAGGGTAACAACCGATAATGATGATAACCCATGGTTATGGGAGACCTTGCCCTGTTCTAGACATCATAGAGAATATTTTGCAAACATCATCCCATTTAATCCTGATGGGGGTAGAAACATGCCATCTGGTTTTACACCAGGCATCCCAGCAAAGGGGCCAGGGCTAAAATTGAATCCAGACTTCATTGGTTCAGCTGACCCCCTCGCTCAGGTTGTGTCTGTCCTGAGAGGGAAGCAGTGGGCTCCAGTGTGCCCAAAAGCAGCTCTGTTAACAGCTCTCTGAGGTAAATATTGTAATTCTCCACAATTTGTATTTAAGGAAAGTGAAAGTGAGAATCGGAGTTTCCGTAACTTATTCAAGATCACACATCTAACAAAGGGGCAGAAGCCTGGGCTTGAAGCCAGATCTGAGTCCAAATTCTTAGCCACTGCGCTATTCTAGGGTAATGTTGGGGTGGACATCTGTGGCCTCCTTTCTTCTTCTAAGATTTTCTTTTACCATAATCCAAAGTTAAAGATATATCTTACTCTGTGACCCAGAACATAATGCACATATATAACAGAGAAAAAATTTCACCGAACTACACTTAACCTTAGTACCTGCAATACACTTTTCTATTCTATTTAATTTTTTAAAAGAAATACTGGTCAGGCTCTACTAAATTGGTTTCTAAAAGGTTGTTGCCCAGTTTAAAAACTACTGCTGAAGTCTATTTTTTTCAGTCTTTATTTTACTTGACCTTTTTGTGGCATTTGACACTTAGATAAGCTTCTGTATCTTGAAACGCAATATATTTGCAGCAGATCACCCTTTCATGGGTTTCAGAACACATTTCCAGCTTTCTTCCTGTATCTCGACCAAAATGTCTTGTATGGCTTGGTGTTGTGGTTTATGCCTGTAATTCCAGCACTTTGGGAGGCCGAGGTGGGTGGATCACCCGAGGTCAGGAGTTTGAGACCAGCCTGGTCAACATGGCGAAACTCCATCTCTACTGAAAATACAAAAATTAGCCAGGTGTGGTGGTGGGCGCCTGTAATCCCAGCTACTCAGGAGGCTGAGGCAGGAGAATTGCTTGAGCCCAGAGGCAGAAGTTGCAGTGAGTTGAGACTGGTACATTGTACTCCAGCTTGGGCAACACAAGTGAAACTCCATCTCAAAAAAAAAAAAAAGTCTTGTACTTCAAACACAAGGGGTTCAAAACTGAACTCATTGATCCTGCCTCCTTCTCTATTCTTTTAAAACTGTTCTTTCTCCACAGCTCCCCAGCTCACTTTAAGCCTTCTCTACCTTCCCAGTCTCCTGAAATATATAAAGAACTTTTCCAACCAAGAGTTGAAAAGAGTTCGACCAAGAATAAACAGACATTTTTTTCCTTTTTAGAGACAGGGTCTCACTTTGTCACCCAGACTGGAGTGCAGAGGCATGATCATAGCACATTGCAGCCTCAAACTCCTAGGCCCAAGTGATCTTTCCTCCTCAGCCTCCCATCCATGAAGTTGGGATTACAGGCATGTCCCACCACATTCAGATAATTCTTTTTTTTTTTTTTTTGGTAGAGACAGGGTGTTGTTATGTTGCCCAGGCTGATCTTGAACTCCTGGGTGCAAGCAGTCTGCCCACATTAGCCTCCCAAAACACAGGAATTACATGCATGAGCCACTGTACCCACGCTGAATAGACAATTTTTGAAAGAATATACACAAACGGACAAGCACTCAACATCATTAGTCGTCAGATAAATAAAAATTAAATTCACAATGAGGGCCAGGTGCAGTGGCTCCCACCTGGTAAGCCCAGCACTTTGGGAGGCCGAGGTGGGCAGATCACCTGAGGTTAGGAGTTTGAGACCAGCCTGACAAACATGGAGCAACCCTGTCTCTGCTAAAAATACAAAATTAGCTGGGCATGGTGACGCATGCCTGTAATCCCAGTTACTTGGGAGGCTGAGGCAGGAGAATCACTTGAACCTGGGAGGCAGAGGTCGTGGTGAGCTGAGATTGCACCATTGCACTCTAGCCTGGGCAATAAGAGTGAAACTCAATCTCAAAAATAAATAAATAAATAAATAAACATTAAAAATTCACAATGAGACACCACTATACACCCCAAGAATGTCTAAAATTTAAAAGACTGACAAAGTAAGTGTTGGCAAGGATATGGAGCAAGTGAAACTTGGATGTATTGCTCATAAGAATATAAAATGGTACAGCCACTTTGCAGACTGATTGACAGTCTTGTACAGTTCACTTCTGACTTACCATGTGCTTTAGCAATTTCACTCCTAGCTATTTTCCTCATGAGAAATAAAAACATATGTCCACACAAAGACTTGCACATACATGTTCATAGTAGCTTTATTTATTTATTTACGTTGAGACGGAGTCTTGCTCTGTCTCCCAGGCTGGAGTGCAGTAGTGTGATCTCAGCTCACTTCAACCTCCGCCCCCCCCAGGTTCAAGCGACTCATGACTCAGCCTCCTGAGTAGCTGGGATTACAGGTGAGCAGCACCATGTCTGGCTAATTTTTCTATTTTTACTAGAGATGGGGTTTCACCATGTTGGCCAGGCTGGTCTCCAACTCCTGGCCTCCCAGAGTGCTGGGATTACAGGCATGAGCCACCATACCTGGCCTTGTAGTGGCTTTATTTGTAATAGCCCAATATTGGAACCAACTGAAACACCCATCAGCAGGTGAGTGAATAAATTAAAACATGGTATATCCACAAAATGGAACATACTTGGTAATACAAAGGCACAAACTACTGATATAAACCAAAAAATGGATGAATTTCAAAAATATTATGCTGAGTGAAGGAAGGCAGATAAAAAGGGTTCATACTGTACAATTCTATTTATATGAAATTTCAGAAAAGAAAAAAACTAATTTATAATGACAGAAAGCACATTAGTCGTTATCTGGATTTGGCAAAGTCAGGAAGTGGTTTACTGATTATAGAAGTCCTAAGAGAACATTTTGGATGATGGAAACATTCTGTGTCTTGGTTGTGCTTACATAAGTATATACATTCTCCCAAACTTATTGAACTGTATACTTAAAATAGGTGCATTTTTATTTTATGTAAAGTATATCTTTATAAAATTGACTTAGCTGGCCAACTGGGATTTTAAAATGTGTTCAACTTCCTTCTTTTTGTTACTCTTTAACTAATCAATTATGAAATCTGCTTACTCAGGTTCAAACACTTATTTCCAGTGAGTCTCTCTGTCACCCTCTCAAATGCCCAGTCTTAGGTTAGGTCCCCAGCCCCTGTCCACGGTACCAGTCTGAGAACCTCTGGTCTTGTTCCCCTCCCACACTTAACTCTAGCCAACATCTTCCTTCTCACCACTTCTATTCATACTCCCTTAATGAAATACTTCCATTGGCTGCCTTTTGTCCATAGGTTGAGATACAGATTTCTTCCTTCAGTAAACACTTACTGCAAAGAGGCAGGCATTTAGCACATCTTAAAGAACCATTTCATAAATTGGTTCCTTTCAAGGCTCATTGTTACTTACTTTGAATTTTCACAACTTCTCATCTCTTATATACTGTCTGTCACCGGTTTTACCTTTCTGTCTCTCTTTTCCCATTTATTTCTTAAGGTCTAGCTGAGATATTTCCTCCTCTGTTAAGATTTTACCAAGGACCCAGGCAGACATAGGGATCTCCGAACCTTTTATGTAACCCTAACATAGCACTGGTTGGTAATTGCTTCATTATGTCTGTGAAGTCTGTTTCCTTTGTAGACTGGGTATGATTTGATGTTATGGACTCTGCCGTGGTCATACCGGTGCTCCTAACAACTAATGTGTTGGGGCTTTAAAAATCTTTATTGAATTAAAAGAATAAGACAATACATTGGCCATATTTCTATTGACAATGAAGTTAGCAATATAAATTTTCCTGTTAGAATTGTTTTACTCTTCTATACTCCCACAATCTTTTATCAATGCCTCTCTTGTATCACTTATTATTCTTCCAATAGATTGTGAACTTAAATTTTTTTTTGAAATATTTTAAGCACCCAGAAAAGTCATGTATAAGGAATAGTAAAAAGAACTCCCAAGTACTCTCATTCTTGTCAAATCTTAGCAGTTTTGCTTTATTTGTTATAGATGTTTTAAAAAAGTAAATGTAACATTTGTGTATATAGCGAAAGCCTCCTGGCACCCTTTCCCAATGCCATTCCCTTCCTCCCTCTGAAGGCAATCATTCTCCTAAATTTGGTGTCTTCTCATTTATTTGCATATTTTTATACCATGTATGTATGAATTCATAAGCAATTCATGGTATTGCTTTACATATTTTAAAACTTTATACAAATAAAATAATGCTGCCGATATTCTGTAATTTGGTTTTTGTTTTGGCTCAACATTATATTTTTAGATTTATCCATGTTGATACTTGTAACTATAATTTTTTTAAAATTTCAAGTTCTGGGGTATATGTGCAGGATGTGCAGGTTTGTTACATAGTAAACGTGTGCCATGGTGGTTTGCTGCACCTATCAATCGATCACCTAGGTATTAAGCCCAGCATGCATTAGCTATCTTTCCAGATGCTCTTCCTATCCCTATTCCCCTACCAACAGGCCGCAGTGTGTGTTGTTGCCTTTGTTCCCCTCCCTGTGTCTGTGTGTTCACATTGACTTGTAACTATAATTTAATGAGAAAGTTACAGCATGTATGCATGCATGAATATTCAACTAGATGTAGTCTGACTCTGTAAGCAGAGAACATGTTATATAATGCAGTCAAGATGCTTATTATTTGCCTGTCGTAATACATGACGTTCCTTTTTTTGGCTACTGTGCAGGCGACCATGCCACAATACAGTACAGATGTCCCTGAAGTGTCAGTTCACTAAGATTTGGAGCTGGAGGGCCGGGAGCGGTAGCTCAAGCCTATCATCCCAGCACTTTGGGAGGCCAAACAGGCGGATCACAAGGTCAGGAGTTTGAGAACAGCCTGGTCAATATAGTGAAACCCCTGCTAAAAATACAAAAATTAGCCAGACG
Organism: Ateles fusciceps; assembly: GCA_036589455.1. Lineage (NCBI taxonomy): Eukaryota > Metazoa > Chordata > Mammalia > Primates > Atelidae > Ateles > Ateles fusciceps. The sequence continues at coordinate 8,528,252 of JAZHEH010002496.1, forward strand.
TGGTGGGGGCACCTGTAGTCCTAGCTACTCAGGAGGAGTAGGAGGCAGGAGAATCACTTGAATCTGGGAGGTGGAGGTTGCAATAAGCTGAGATCACTACACTGCACTCCAGCCTAGGCGACAGAGCAAGACTCCATCTCAAAAAAAAAAAAAAAAAAAAAAAAGAATAAGAGCTGGAAAACATCTTTAATAACATAGAGAGATGGACTAAATCTACAAATTTGAAATTTAACATGAACAAATGTAAAACATGGCATTTGGGTACAAAAAAAGTTCAGTGGTACAAATACAGGATGGGGGAGATGTGGCTTGGAAGCAGAATGCGGGCTGGCCTCGGTGACTCATGCCTGAATCTCAGCACTTCGGGGAGACTGTGGCAGAAGGCTTGTTTGAGGCCAGGAATTTGAGCCTGCAGTGAGCCATGATTGCCCCCACTGCTCTCCAGCCTGAGTGACAGAGTGACACTCTGTCTCTAAAATAAAATAAAGAAGAAGCAGAAGGTGGACAGAAAGTGGGGTGGTTCTGTTCACAAGTTGGCAAGGCTGGGAAAGGAAGCCCCCATGGGAGAGTTACTGGGATAGCGTCTCTAGGACCAAGATGTTGGGCTGCAGAGTGCGCTCCTCCGGGCTGCTTAGACTACATCTGGGAGAGAGCCTTCAGTTTCTGAGTGTGGAGCTTGTTCAGAGAAAAGCAACGAGAGTGGTAGAAGAAAAAGTTCACTTCAAGAAGGGACATTGAGGCCCGCAGGATCATGATGGTTGACTTCTGTGACTGGAAGGGAATTCTCCATGGCCCCAAGAGATATTGGGCCAATCTTGATCCTCTTCCCAAATTCCTCCCTCAGCAGCACACCCACTCTGTCCCACAAGCTGGAAGCCTGGGAGGGGTTCTCAACACTCATTCATGTCCTTCCCTCCTACCTACCTGATGGTTTTTAAGTCCTGTGAGATCCACATTCCAAACATCGTCTTACTTCACTCAGCAGCCTTTCTACAGTTCCTCCTACCATGAAAACTCTTCTGTTGATTTTGTGTGTTGCACGTTTCCTTAAATTTCCCCCTGCATCTAAGAATGCCAGGGCACAACCAGATTTTTGGAGCTTGAAGCATTTTTATTTTGGGGGGCTGTCTTTAAAGGAATACAAAATTATAAATAAAAAGCCCTGGATGGTGCTCATACAAGGTAGAGAATTATTTCACAGCAAATCCACCTCAGGCATTTTTTTCTTCCTTTTTTTTTTTTTAAATGACCGTTTTCTTTTCCAATGCCATAAAGTGGAATTCCTAAAGACACATCAAAGCCCTTTTCTCTTTTAATGCTATATACTCCCCTGGCTTTGAAGATTTCCTTCCCATCTTACATGACCATGACTGACTGATGACTCCCACGTCTATATCTCAAGCACTGTCTTCTGTCTTGTGCTTAGATAGTCATCTCCACTTGGGTATCTCAAAGGCACTGCAAACTTCCTGTGGCTTAGGCTGAATCACTGTCTTTCCCCTTACTCTCAAGTTCCTTTATGGGGCTCTCATCTCACTAAATGACACCAGCATCTACCCGGTTCCAAAAGCTGGGCACTTGGGCACCATCCTTAATACCTCCTCCTCCCACATGCTTATATCCAATCTTGAGCCTTGTCACATTTACTTTAAATATCCCTTCTCACCATCTTCATTGTCACCATTCCTGGCCAAGGTATTGTCACATCTTGGCTGGACCACCACAATAATCTTTTTCCTTTTTTTCTTTTCCACCTTCAAGATATTGCTGTTAAAGACTTAATCTTTTAGTAACATTTTGGGTTCACAACTAAATTGAGAGGAAGGTACAGGGAATTCCCATATACCCCCAGTCCTTACACATGCACGTCCTCCCCCATTATCAACATCCCTCACCAGCATGGTAGATTTGTTATAACTGAAGAAACTGCTATTGACTCATGATAGCCCAAAGCACATATTTACATTAGGATTCGTCCTTGCTATGGTACATTATATGGTTTGAGTGGTACGTATCTGCCCTTATAGTATTATACTGTGTATTTTTACTGCCCTAAAAACCTTTTATGCTCTGTCTATTCATCCCTTCCCTCTCACTTCAACCCCTGATCTTTTTACTCTCTCCATAGTTTTGCCTTCTTCAGAATGTTATATAGCTGTAATCATTCAGTATGTAGCCCTTCTTGACTGCCTTTTTTTGCTTAGTAATTTGCATTTAAGGTCCCTCCATGTCTTTTTTTGGCTCAATAGCTTGTTTTGATTTAGTGCTGAATAACGTTCCCTTGTCCACATGTATCATAGTTTGTTTATCCATTCACCTACCGTAAGACAACCTGGTTACTTCCAAGTTTTGGCAATTATGAATAAAGTTGCTATAGATATCTGCAGACTGGTTTTTGTGTGGACATACAAATCCAACTCCTTTAGGTAGATATACTAAGGAGCACAATCGCTGCATTGTGTGATAAGAGAGTGTTTAGTTTTATAAAGAACTACCAAACTGTCTTCCAGAGTGGCTGCACCATTTTTGCATTCCCACCAGCAGTGAATGAGTTCTTGCTGCTCCACATCCTCTCCAGCCTTTGGTGTGTTCAGTCCCAATAATCTCCTAATTGGTCTTCTTACCAATATTATTGGACAGCCTCCCCTATCCATTCTGTTCTCTACATTGCTGTCAGACCATCTTTCCAAAAGGCATATCTGATCACATCATCCCCTGCTTAGAACCTCCAAAAGGCCCCTATCATTCTTAAGACAAGGATCAAATCCTTAACTAGACCTTTAAGGTCCTGGCTGGTGTGGCCTGCCTGGCTCTCAGACTGCCCTGTTACCATGCTGCCTCTGCTCCCCAGCCACACCAACTCTCTCTGTCCCCCTCTGCAGCCCAGCCTTTGCCTAGAAATCCCTTCCTCACCTGCCTCACTCCTGAGTCCTCGTTGTAGGTCAGGTTTCTTTATTATTCACTATTAAATAATCTTATTTCCCCTCCTAAATCTATTTATCCCTATTCAGCATGACACATTCACTAGTGTTATTGATTTGATGGATTAATGTCTGGCTCTCAACTTGACTCTGAGTTTTATACAGGCTTGAACCATGCATGGGTGTCTGTGCTTGCTTTTTCATGTATCTGGACCTTGCTCACAGCAAGTCCTCAATAAATATTTGTTAAAGAGTAAATGGACCCTTAGGAAATGGATTAATAAAAAAAAAAATCTATAGAACAATGCAAGCCTAGCCTGTAAGTCTTGGGTCAGAGAATCATTTACTTTGAATGAATGAGATTCAAGGACACTATAAATTGCAGAGGCATTTGCCCTGTTACGCCAGGAAACATCTCTCTCTCCAAAGGTTTTGACTTGCCAATACCCAACACCCTATGTTGAAAGCCAGCTGGCTGCCCATACTTTTGAAAACACAGTGAGACATTAACTCTCAAAGGCAAAGTCCAAGGGCACAATTTTGCTGCAAGGGCTGCCTGCCTGACTATAGCTTTAATAGCTGATTCTCCAAATATGCACTGACGTCAGTGAGAGTTCCCTGTGCTCAGCGTGTCTCACTCAGCCTCTGCAGTGCAATTTGAAGGGAAGGGAAGACTTTGGCCTGAAGACATTTCACCTGCTACCTGTTTTGGGGTTTAAAGTGAAATGCAGCCTTTATGCCATCCCTCCAGCCTGCCATGGTATGATTTAACTTTCATTTGCTAGTACATTTGTATTTTCTTGCATTTTATTATTTAAGAACTATTAGCAAATCAAAACTACACTGAGATACCATCTCATGCCAATTAGAATGGCAATCATTAAAAAATCTGAAGACAACAGATACTGGAGAGGATGTGGAGAAATAGGAACACTTTTACACTGTTGGTGGGAGTATAAATTAGTTTAACCACTGTGGAAGACAGTGTGGTGATTCCTCAAGGACCTAGAAATAGAAATTCCATTTGACCCAGCAATCACATTACTGGGTATATATCCAAAGGATTATAAATCGTTCTATTATAAGGACACATGCACACGAATGTTCACTGCAGCACTGTTTACAATAGCGAAGACTTGGAACCAACCCAAATGCCCATCAATGATAGACCGGACAGGGAGAATGTGGCACATATACACCATGGAATACTATGCAGCCATAAAAAATGATGAGTTTGTGTCCTTTGTAGGGACATGGATGAACCTGGAAACCATCATTCTCAGCAAACTGACACAAGAACAGAAAATCAAACACTGCATGTTCTCATTCATAGGCGGGTCTTGAACAATGAGAACACACGGACACAGGGAGGGGAGCATCACACACTGCGGTCTGTGGGGGGAACTAGGGAAGGGACAGCGGGGGGTGGGGAGTTGGGGAGGGATAACGTGGGGGAGAAATGCCAGATATAGGTGATGGGGGAGGAAGGCAGCAAACCACATTGCTATGTATGTACCTATGCAACAACCTTGCATGTTCTTCACATGTACCCCAAAACCTAAAACGCAATTTTATATATATATATAAACTATTATATAAAAATCAAAATGCAGAGCTGAGGCTAGATCAGTCGAAAAATTAAGCTGAACCAAGTTCTTTTTTACTGTTTAACCAAAGCTAGAGACACAAGGAGAAATGTTTTGTTACTTTAGGATATAACAGAAGCTGGAGTATTTAGTGTTTTAAGTTTTTTTGGTATTAAAAATTCTTTCTAACTTTAAAAATAAAATGTGAGGCTGAGCATGGTTGCTCATGCCTATAATGCCAGCACGTTGGGAGGCTTAGGTGGGAGGATCACTTGAGACCAGGAGTTCGAGACCAGCCTGGGCAATGTAGCAAGACCCTGTCTCTACTAAAAAGTAATGTGTTAGTCTACAAGATGCCAGAAAATTCTCACTAAGTTAATTAATCAAGCATCATGTTTTTGCATGTCCCATGTAAAAACATGTTAATGGAAAAGATTTTCCTGCCAAGTGTTCATAAAAAGCAGTCAAATGAAATCTAAAGTTTCACACGGGATTCTTCAAATACAATATAGCAAGATATTATGATATTGTCAGAAATGTTTGCAAAAGCCTCAGAATTAATTTTTCCCTTCATAGTGCTCTCAAAGTGCCTCAGACACACCTCACTATAGCACTTATTGGGGCCATGACAATACATTGTTGAGAGTCTCTGCTGAGATCGTGAACCTTTGAGGACATCGCACATTTTTTAGCTATCTGTGATAGGTCTAGCTTTTGTTATGGTGTGTGGCACATGGTAGGTACAAAAAGAAAGGGAGCTGGAATCAGAGCTCTGTGCTCCAATCCTGCACTCATATTCTCAAACCATAGAACTATGGCAAATACTTAACCTCTGCAAATTCCATTGTTCTGTAAAAAATGGGGAATCACGCTTCCTCACAGGGCTGCTGAGGGAGTGAAATGAGATATGTGTCCTGGATGTACTAGGTACTAATAAGTGTGATTGTCAAGGAATTAAGAGCTAGACCATGAGATTGCATCTGGGTTCCTTTTGCTAGCTGTGTGACCTTGGGCAAGTCACCTAACCTCTCTGAGCCTTAGCTTCTTATCTATATAATAGGAATAATAACATCTACATGGCAGAGTTGTGAGAAACAGATGTTAGACTTTTCTATTTAATGCACCTAAACGAAAGTCTAGCACCAACCTTTTATTTTTTCAAGTAAGAATGTTCCCAAAAAGAAACTATCATCTACCATCACCATAAAAGAAAGAGTAACACCAAAAAGTGAGAAAGATAAATTTCCTTAAATAGAAATATCTTTAAAAAGAAAAATACTTTCCAATGATCTTATTTTAGGCTGGTGAAAACTTTAGTCTTACACCAGCACCATCTGTGTGCAGCCTCTTAAATCCATTATGAAGATTAAGTAAGATAATATGTATAAATAGCTGAGCGTAGAGCCTGGAACACAGAAAACACTAAATAAATATTAACTGCTACTATTTAACATTATTTTGGTCACGACTCTGTTGGTTAATTTTATGGGTCAACTTGTCTGGGCTAAGGGATGCCCACATAGTTGGCAAAACATTATTTCTGAGTGTGTCTGATATGGTGTTTCTGGAGGAGAATAGTATTTGAATTGGTAGACTGAGTAAAGAAGATCGACCTTATCAATGCAAGAAAGCATCCTCTAATCTGCTGAGGGCCTAAAGAGAACATAAAAGTGGAGGAAGGACAGACTTGTTTTCTTTGCTTAGGTTGGGGATATCCATCTTCTCCTGCCCTGGACGCTGGCACTTCTGGGTCTCTGGCCTTTAGACTGGAATTGACACCATCACCCCCTCCATCTCAGTCCAAAGGCTGAAGTGCCAAAGTACACTGAATTACACCACTGGCTTTCTTGGTTCTCCAGCTTACAGATGGTGGACTGTGGGACTTCTCAGCCTCCATAGTCACATAAGTCAATTCCTATAATAAATGTCCTGTATATATCCTATATATAGGATAGCTCTATATATATCCTATTCTCTGGAGAATCCTGAATAATGCAATCATCATAAGTTAAAACACTTAACTTTTCTATTTAAAAGTTTGATAAATGAGTGAATGAAATGCCTGTTGTATTTGTATTCAGTAAAGCTAAAGAATGAAAAGAGGTAATGATATGAAGAGCTGATCAGCGGTTTTGGGCATAAAATTGTTACTAGCAAATATTCAAAACCAAATACAAATATTCACTGAAAGCTTCCTGCATTTCAGGTGCTCCTCTTAGTATTTTGCATGAATAATCTCATTTGTGCTTCATAAAAACTCCATTTATCCCATTTTTACAGATGAGGCAACTGAGGCACAGAGAGGTTATATAACTTGCTCCCAGGTTCCCATTAGTAAGTGTTGTGGCTGGGATTCCAACCCAAGCAGTCAGACTATCTCTTGGGCTTTAATACCATGATATTCTGCCTCCTTATGGTAAAGATAAAATATACCATACATTCTAATTTAAGTGATATATAAATAGAAAGACGAATCAATAGACAAGAGGAAGAGTAACAGGTTGCATCATTGAACTAGATTTGGGGCAACCTTAGAAAGGAGTCCCATAATCATACACATTTTTATGTAAAAATGTCATGCTCTAGAAATGTGTCAGATACCATTTGAGTGCAGTTGAAGAATTTGGTGTGTCAAGGGCTGAGCACCTTGGCACATCACCTTTATTTTCTGCTGGGCTTCTCTGGTTCGCGTTTCTGAAGTGTGATATACTTTCGATAGTTTGGAAAGGGTGAGGGATGGGACTGAAGGGAATAATGATGGTTTGGCTCTGAGCCTTGTTTTCAGCATTTTAAATTCATGATATTCCAAAGATAGCAAGGGAAAAGTGCTGGGAGGGCACCATATTCCAACTGGAGTAGGGGTGAGAGGCCAGGTGGACGGCATTACCCCTGCTTGACACTAACTCACTTGGGTGGAGCCTGGGCTAATGAATCACTCGCTCCGTAAAGCAGCCACTGCTTCCTTGCTCTGCACCAGCTCCATGGTGCAGTCCAAAACCCAGCTCTGGCAATGAGCCTGTGCAGAATATAGTGAAATAAGAGGTCACATTTTCCCAGAGCTTCACTGCCAAAACGTGGCAAGTGCCCAGCTGAATTTGGCAGTAGAGACCACCCAAACCTCCCTCCAGGCAAAATCAGAGAAGCTGGCTTCTTGGAGATGGTTCAGCCACAGCCATGCCTTGGATCCTTCCTAAGCCAATAATTCACAGCAGTGTCCCGGGAGGACTCGCCAAAGTCCTGGTGTTGTGGCAAGGGCTGCCAATGTGAGTGGCTCTTTTGAAGACTGGAGACCTCTCTGCTGGGTTGAGGTTAAGCCTCTAAGATTCACCAGAATGCCAAATCACACAGGTCCTCCGTCATCTCATTATGAATGTTGTTTCTTATTAACCCAAACAAATATTTTGGCCTTGGCTCCAGTGTTATTCAGGACAAAAATGATATCCGTTTCTTTGTTTTAGATGCTGCCCATAAGCTCTCTTTTGTGAATTATCTGTCTCTCACAACCACCCTTTGCAAGAAAGAACATGAAAGTGAAGAGAGATGAAGTAACTCACTGAAGAGCACACACATTGAGAGCCCAGGTTAACTCCAAAGTCTAAGAGCTTTAACCACGTATTGGTACCACTCTCATGAGGGTTGTGAAAAGAATTATTATTTAAGTGTTCGTTTCTCTATTTTCTTCCCAAATGATTTCTATTAGGTTGGTGCAAAAGTAATTGTGGTTTTTGCCATTAAAAGTAATGGCAAAATCATTATTTTTGCACCAACCTGATAGCTTCCTGTGGGAAAGGACCTAGCTCTAAAATAAATTAATGCTCTAAAATAAATAAATGAATAAATAGAGTCACCCAGGCTGGAGTGCAGTCATGTGGGACCATTTCTACTGTGGTGTTTCCGTAGTATTCATTCATGCATTTGGGAAACGTTTATTGAGCACTTATTATGTGCCAGGGACTATCCCAAGCATTTGTCAATAAAAAGGCAAAAAATTGTTGAGCCTGCTTTTTGGGAGCTAATAATCCTATGGGGGTAATACCTAGGGAAGTAAGTTATTATAAAATAACAAGGTTGACCCGGCATAGGGTATGCCATTCTAGCAGATCTTAGCAGTTATTCACAGACTATTCACATATTTTATGTATTTATCTTGTATTTTATTCTAAATACAATTAATAAAAATGTTCTCATAAAATACAGTTAAATTAATCCAATGGTGGTGTAGCATAATAAGAAATATGTATTTGGTCTTTGGCCATGGTTTCTGACACACAGTTCCTATATCCTTTGGAACCTCTGGATTAATAGGAAAATCACTTGTTCTAATGAGGTAACTCTTGGTGGGCTCCTGGATGGGGGTAGTCACCAGAAAGATCAAACCTTGATTAGTAGCCTGAAACTTTCCGCCCCAAACCCTAACCTCCTGGAAGGGGAGAGAGGTTGGGGATTGAGTTAATCACCCCTATATGATGAAACCTCCATAAAAACTCCTAACCTTTGGGATTTGGAAAGCTTCCGTGTTGGTGAACACGTTGAGGTGCTGGGAGGGTGGTGCTCCTAGAGAGGGTATAGAAACCCTACCTGCTACCCTCCTTTTTTGCTCCTCCGCATCTCCCGTTTAGCTGCTCCTCAGCTGTAGCCTTTATAATAAACTGATGAAAGTAAGATGCCCTCCTGAGTTCTGTGAGCCATCCTAGCAAATTATCAAACCTGAGGAGGAGTCACGGGAACTCCTGATTTATAGCCAGCCAGTCAGAAGTACAGGTGCCGTGGGACCTGTGACTGGTGTCTGCAGTAGGGGTAGTACTGTGAGACCGAGCCTCTACCTTGTGGGATCTGACACTAACTCTGAATAGTATTGGAATTTAGTTGAATCATAGGACACTCCCTTGCTGCTCAGAAAATTAGAGAATTGGTCACTGGAATTGGAAAACACCACAATGGGCTTCCTGAGAGGGCAATATAAATGTGTTCACAACTAAACATGGGCATCAGAAAATACAAACATCTTCTGTCAAAATTGTGAAAATTGTGTAGCCGACTCAAAAACACATAGACTTCATTTCTACAAACTATATCAAGGACAAAATAAGACATGGATGCTTAAACATTTTACGTTGTTAAGTTTCTGTCCAGATTATTACAAAAGCCTCCTATCTCCCCTTTTCTTTCTGTACCCTACTCTAATCCCCCTGCACAGAGCAGCCAGGGGATCATTTAAAACCGTAAGTCAGACCATGTCCCTTACCAGCTAAAAGCCCATTAATAATTCAGAATTGTTGTTATACTAAAACCCAAACTCTGTGATCTGTTTCCTATCTGTCCAAACTGATATGATGATGATGATGAAAAATAGACATTTATTGAGCATCCACTAAGCACTTTATATGCTTTCTCTCATTTAATCTTTTTTAAAAAAAAATACCGACAAGAATATGCTAGAGTCTCATTTAATCTGTATGACAACCTTATCTCTCCTTCTCTGTAATTTATATGGTAGCCATACTTTGCTCCTTTCTGTTCCAAATGCTCACAGAGCTCTTTCCCCACCCCCTGGGCCTTTGTACTCACTGTCCCCTTGGCCTTGGACGTGCTAGCTCCAGTTCTTCTCACAGTTGGCTCGTGTGCACCCACCAGGTGTCAGCTCAAACATCACCTCTTTGGAGACGTTGCCCTTGACTACCCAATCTAAGCAGCTTTCTCCAATCATGATGTTGTTTTCTGCTGATGGGTTCTTGCTGATAATTTACTGGAGCCTTTCATGGTCATTTTTATGTCTTTTATTGTGCTTGTCTATTTCTCCACCTGGAATGCTTTGTAAGCTCTGTCATGGAATCTTCCTCACCACTGTCTTGGTTACTACATCAGTGCCTGGTATGTGCAAGGAACAGAGGCTCAATATGTATTTGGTGAATGAATCGATAAATGCATCTTATGAATATTAAGTAATAAATACTAAAAAAATACATTTCTTCCAAGTCATGACCATCTACTCAGGTCAGTATTTAATAATTTAGCAGGCCTGGATTTCATATGGTCACTAGATGTGTGTGTATTTGTTGGCTGAGTGATTATAAGAAAAACAGGTCCAGGTGAACCTTAGGGAAACCTACTCAGGTGTTTTAGATGTGGCTGGATATAAAGTGAGTACTAGCACGTTGTTAAAACAAACAGTTGTGGGAGGAAGGAGTGATGAACTGTTTGGGTCTGTCAGTAAAACCGACAATTTAGGCAGCAGGTGAATCCTCTTTGGGTGGGAAGTGGCTTGGTGTGAGCTGAAGCGTGGGATAGATGGGATAAGGATGGAGGGATGAGGAGTGGCAGAAGATGAGGCTGAAGGTTAGACTGCAAACAATGGAGAAAGCAGGTGAGTGCTGTGCTAAGGAGGACAGCTTTTGTGCTGGAAGCAATGGCCTTGGAAATGGGGAGAGGCTTAGGAAATCATGATTAGGTTAATGTCATATAGAAGAGGGGATTTGGATGGATAAAGCAAATACTGCAGGCAAGACATGAGATCCTCCAGTAAGGTGGTGCAGTCAGAATGAAGAGGATGCTGTGCACTGAGCTAACACTCAGCATGTTTGTTCAGTAACATCAGGTATTTAAAATATGCACAAATATACAACACATTATACGGACTGGTTAAAGGAAAATGGATGTAGATAATAGGATAGAGAGGGTAATGCCTTCTTAAACCCCAGCATGATTAATGCATAGACAAGCATTGCATGTCCTTAAACAAAGGATTGTAGATGCAATTTTTACGTATGTCACAGGATTGAGAACTAAAAGGAGCTTCAGAGGAGACCTGTGCCCCTATTCTTTCTTTACACCTGCTTGGCCTTTCTCTTTCCATCAGGGGCTTCTTCAAGGTCCCTGACTCTACCACATGTCCAGTCATTTGCTCTTGCCGGTTCCTCAGTTCTTCATTTTTCTCTCCCATCCCTGCTGCGTGAAATCATTTTTCTTGGCTGAGATACAGAGTCGTGTCTGGTGCCTTCCTTAACTTTGTGCAGGTAAAATTAATTGCTGTGCTGTATGCACCTGTGTTATTCACATCAAGGTCTATTATGTGAAACACATAAGGCTCACTCACGTGATGATTAATGGTGTGGACTTTATAAAGCCAGGCTGCCAAGGTTTGTTTTTGACCAGGTTTGTTTTGGGTTAAGTCACTGAACTGCTCAGTGGTTTAATTTCCTCATCTGTAAGATGAAGATAATAATGGTATCTATGCTAATGGTGTCTTAGTCTGATCTAGCCGCCACCATGAAATATTATAGACTGGTGGCTTACAATCAACAGAAATTTATTTCTCACAGTTCTGAAGGCTGGGAAATCCAAGATCAAAGTGCCAGCAGATTTGATGTTTGATGAGGAGTTGCTTCCTCACAGATAGTTATCTTCTTACTTTTGCCTTCTCAAAAGCAGAAGGGGTAAGTGTCTCTCCTGGGCCTCTTTTGTAAGGACACTTATTCCATTCATGAGCCTTCATGACCTGATTATCTTCCCAGAGCCCCTCTCCTAAAGCCATAAGCTTGCCAGGTAGAATTTCCACATATGACTCTGCGAGTGGGGGACACAAAGTGTCAAGTCATAGCAAATGCTGTTCATTTCAGAGGGTTGTTGGAAGAACCTGATGAGCTAATACTTGGAAAATTGAAGAACAATCCATGGTGCACAATAATCATTAAGTTTGTTCGTTGCTTTTTTGCTAGACTATGGGTTTCTGAGAATGGGGATGCAGGTCTTATTGATCTCTGTAACTCTAAAGCCTGGCCTGGCCCAGTGCAGTCCTCAGGGATTAGTGCTGAAGGAATGGATTGCACAGATGAGGAAATTGAGGAATATGTTCAGGGTCCCACTGGAGCATGCACCCAGGGACTCCCTGGCCTGTGTTCCTGGGTCAGCTATTGAATTGTGCACCTCTAAATGTGGAGTAAGAAATTCTGCTTATCTGCTTTAAGCAAGGAAGACTCGGTGCATTTAAACTCACTTTTTTATGTTGCCTTTTATGACACCTAGGAGAGGGACATTTATGGTTACAGAACATTAAAAGAAAAATGAATGCAAGTGTAAACTTCTGAAATTACTGTGACTTAGGGAATGATAGGTGTTATTTTTTCACAAGTTTTATATAATGTGAGTGCATGCTATGGAATCATCTGAACAAAAGTTGTAAATAAACCTGAAGAGTATTCATTTTTAAGATAGGATATGATAGAAGTATATGCTTATCTTTCAAATATTTGTAAAATGTGTGATATTTCTAACAGTTTAAACCTGAGATATTTCCATACAATATTTATTGCCTAAAACTTTGTGAAACAGAAGCATAGCCATGGTTTAGAGTCCTGATTTAGAACCCCTAAATCTCCAAGCATGCACGGTAGGAAGAGGCAGGAAGGCAAGGAAGGGTCCAGTTTCTTCCCTCAGAATTAAGATCTCTTTTCCTCTACCTGCAGGTATCTACCCTGCCCTGGCTCTGGGTCCAGTTCTGATTTGGGGGAAAATAAGGAGCCTTGATCTATTGTAAGTTATTGCTGCTGCTGGGCCCACTCTGATCTAAGTTCCAATTCCAGTTGAGGGAACAAATTTTTGATTGCTTGCTAATTATCCTCTCTACATCAGGCTTTTACATGCTTCATTTCGTTTAAGCCTCCTAATAATTTAACATGTGATGAAACAGATGCCCAGAGAGGGTAAATGATTTGACCAAGCCAACCTGCAATATAAATGAGGAACCAGGATTTTAAAACTTTGGTGCATGATGGAAACAACCCAAATGCTGATAAGCTGATAAATGGATAAACAAATTGTAGTATATCCATAGAATGAAATATTATGCAGCCATTAAAGAAATAAAGTGCTAATACATGCTAGGTATGACGATTCTCAGGAAAAAAAAAAAGAACCAATAGGATTTATGTATGTGTGTATGTATATGGGTGTGTATACACACACATATAGAGATTGATTATAAATATTGGAGGCTGGGCGTGGTGGCTCATGCCTATAATCCCAGCACTTGAGAGGCTGAGGTGGGCAGATCACTTGAGGTCAGGAGTTTGACACCAGCCTGGCCAATATGGTGAAATCCCGTCTCTACAAAAAAATTACAAAATCAGCCAGGCATGGTGGTGGGTACCTGTAACCCCAGCTACTCAGGAGGCTGAGGCAGGAAAATTGCTTGAGCCTGGAAGGCACAGGTTGCAGTGAGCCAAGATTATGCCACTGCACTCCAACCTGGGCAACAGAGCCAGACCCTGTCTCAAAAAAAAAAAAAAAGAATTAACTCATGCAATTATGGAGGCTGAGAAATACCACAATCTTTAGTTGGCAAGCTGGAGACCCAGGAAAGTCGATGGTATAGTTTCAGTCCTCATCAAAAGTCCTGAGAACCAGGAGAGTTGATGGTGTAAGTTCTATTCTGAGTCCAAGTCCAAAGGCAGAAGACCAAGTCTTACCGGAAGTTATTCGTGGAGAGAGAGAACAAATCCTTTCTTACACAGCCTTTTTGTTCTGTTCAAGCCTTTACTTGATTGCATGGGGCCCACCCACCATGGGGAGGGCAATCTGCTTTCTCAGTCCACCAATTCAAATGTTAATTTCCTCCAGAGACACCCTCACAGGCACACCCAGAATAACATTTAACCAAATACCAAATACCTGGCACTCTGTGGCCCAGTCAAATTGGCACATAAAATTGACCATCATGTGAATAAACCTACCACATGGATAAACCTCAGAAATATGCCAAGAGAAAGATGCCAGACACAAAAGGTCACTTATCATATGATTCTATTTATATAAAATATCCAGGGTAGGCAAATCCATAGAAACAGTGAGCAGAGTGGTTGCCAGGGACTGGTAGAGAGTAGGGAATGGAAAGTGACTGCTTAATGGGTGTGGAGTTTGCCTTTGTGGTGGTGAACACGTTCTGGACCTAGACAGTGGTAACAGTTGCACAGTACTATGAGTGTACTTAACGCCACCGAATTATATACTTTACACTGGTTAAAATGGTAAGTTTTATTGGATACAATAAGTTCTGAATTTCTCTTCAAAGAGTCAGTATGTCGTTATGTTCAGTTATTTGTCCTCCATTTTAAAGTTTAATTTCCTTGTACTTCCAGTAAACAACCTTCTCCATCGGTTCTAATTAGTAGTTAACCTCTGTTCCCCAGCGCCTGGCTCCATCCTGACCTATCCTGGTCACCTGCTTCAGTCACCTGCTACAGTCACCTGCCCCAGTCACCTGTTTTGACCTAGGTCACCCCTGGCTACCTGCTCTGACCTGCCTGTAACCATCCTTCCTGCCAAACCACCCACCCTGCCACCCCAGCTCGGACCCCTGCTCTCTTTAAAATAGTTTAACCCTAGCCAATAGGGGAATGACATAGCGGTAGGGGTGAACCCTGTCAGAAATAAGTGCCCCTTTTCCTCCCTTGTCCAAATGTGTGGTCACCATTGCTCCATCTATAAGCCACACCCTTCTATAGAAGTAAACTGCCTTGCTGAGAGGATTTATCTTTGAGTGCTATTTCTTTTGTGGCACTGAAATTTTACTTATAACAGTTTTATGTTACACATACTTTACCACAATAAAAACAGTCAAATGTATACCTATTACAATTACCTTTGAAGGCCTTGATTTTTCCTGTACAACAGGATATGATTCTGCCTTGTTTCTAATTCTCAGTTCCTACCTGGGTACTGGATCTCACAGTAAAAAACCGTCTCCTGGCTGCAGGGTTGCTGCTTTTTCAGAGCACTCGTCTGCTTTCCTTCCCTTCTGGCTCAGAGCTCTGTCCTGCAGGAAGAACCTGTGGTGAACGCCACTCATCCCCCACTTCCTGCCCACTCGCAGCTCCTGGCTGCTGCACCTTCATCTCTTGTGTGGCTCTGCTGATAGCAGTGTAAACTCTAAACTCCCACTTTCGGCATGGCATTGTAGTGGCTGGATTTCTATGGCCTGGTGCTGGGCCTCACCTGAGTTTGCCCAGCTCAGGGAGCTGGTCAGGCTGACCTGTGTCAGCATGTTCTGGTCTGCTTACCCACTCACCTTCAGTCTTTTTCTCCTGTAGAAACTTTCCTACTACCTACCCTACTCCTGCCTTAAGCTGTCCTGTCATTCTGACTCCCTGAACCTGTCAAACTGTCCCCAGAGTGACAATGAGTTCTCTGCAGAAATGGAAAGAAGGCTACTCATTCAGGCCTTCCTTGCCCTTCTCCAACTGGGTCAACCTTCTCAGAAAACATCTGGATATCACCCATCCAATTCCTAATTAATCTTCCCAATATGTGCTTAGATTATGTTTACTCTCCTTCTCAAAAAACTTTACTGGCAACTGTAGTGACGTGTTCTATGTTTCACTGCTACTTAGCATCTTCCGAAAGCCTTTGTACATTTAGGGAAATGTGCACATTAGGAGTCCTGCCTTCCCAAGGCAGATGCCGGAAACTTTTACACAGCCTCCCTTGCAGATGGAGCACAGGCTCAGGACATTTGCTCTACTCAAAGACTGCTCTTAGCAGGTGTAGGTTCAGAGAAGAGCATCATCAATAAGCCACATAGAGTGGGATCCATTTTCTGGAGGCAGAGATGAGGTCTAGTGTCCAGTGCCTGGTGGTAGTAAATGTAAGCCTCCGTGGAATTGGCACAGAGGGTGGATTAGATGCTCGGTTTTCAAGTTTTGTTTTTTGCCCTCCCAGAGTTCCTGTAAATTACCCAATATCTCAATAATTTTACTCAAATTACCCCATATTTTTCAGCTTTATTGAAGTATAATTGACAGATAACGATAGTATATATTCTAGGTGTACAACATGATGTTTTGCTATATGTGTACATTGTGACATGATTACTGCAATCAGGCTAGTTAACCCATCTGTCACATCACATAGTTACCTTTTTTGGGTGATGAGATTACTTAAGACCTACTCTCTTAGCAAATTGCAAATACATAGTACATTATTATTAACTATAGTCACTATGCTGTACATTGGGTATGTAGAATTTATTCTTCTTGCAAGTACAAGTCTTTTAATTAATTTATTTTTGATTTAAACTCCCTGGAATGGTTGTTTGTAACTAAGAAGTCTCAAAGTACACAGTCCCTTTGTTCTCTGATTATGACCAAATGTTTTCCCTTGCAACTGAAGCTTTGCCTGTTGTGATGTCAGCTGTTTCTCCAGGCTTTGCTCTTTTCATGTCTCTATGATACAGCCAGAGGGTGCAGCTCCATCTCTCCTGACTGAAGGGATATCCCATGCCTATGCCGTGGTTCCTGCTGTCTACTCCACTTGGAACACACACCCAGCTACACTTTTGTCACTAATATTCTATTCATCTGGTGTTTCTTTAGAGAAACACTCCAAATTTCTTTTACGACACATCATGCTTAAGCTCCTCCACCATAAAAATGTGTCCACTGTCGGGCACAGTGGCTCAGGCCTGTAATCCCAGCACTTTGGGAGGCCAAGGCAGGCAGATCACCTGAGGTCAGGAGTTCGAGACCAGCCTAGCCAACATGGTGAAACCCCATCTCTACTAAAAATATAAAAATTAGCTGGGCATGGTGGCATGCGCCTGTAATCTCAGCTACTTGAGAGGCTGAGTCAGGAGAATCGCTTGAACCCAGGAGGCAGAGGTTGCAGTGAACCGAGATCATGCCATTGCGCTCCAGCCTGGGCAACAAGAGTGAAACTCTGCCTCAAAAAAAAAAAAAATGTGCCCACTTTCTCTGGAGGGCAGAGACTCTGTCTTAGTCATCCCCCCAGAATTCAGCCATGTCTGACCGAGGAACCCACCAGCTGGCTTAACAAAATAACACTCTGTGATCCCTCAAGGTGAGCAGTTGTGGAAGGATCCCTGTAATGGCTTAACACTTGTTCCTCCAATATCACCTTCTTCTTGGGAATGTCTTCAATTCCAGCTTCCACCACTGCCATGTCCTTAGGTGGCATCAAGGTCCTTACCTTTCTAGCCTAAAGATGGGCCAATTCTCTTCCTTTAATATTTTTCAGAACAGCTGTGCTTAAGTTAAACCTTTGTGCTAATAGCATAGAATGATTCATAAAACTCTTGGGTGAATAAATGGTTGTTCTCATCACCTGCACCTGCCCATCCTTGGGGAGCCCCTCCAGATCTGCCTCCCTATCAGCTTCAAATGGCAAGAGTCATTTTTCATCCCCTACACCAGGTAGGACATTCAAATCTTGCTAAAATTCTAGGAGCTTGAGGTCAAGAGAGCCACATCAGAGAAAGGAAGTCATTCTTTCCTTACCCCAGTCTAAGTCCTGTCTTCTAATCCCTCACTTCTTTCAAGTTCCACTGTTTCTCAGGACTACCAACACCAGAAGTGTCCATTACTCTGCGTGTGACCCCATCTTCTGAACACAAGGATGTGGCTTTATTTTATTCCAAGACTCAAATGGGAAAGATGCATTACAGCGCAACTCAATTCAGTATCTATGTAAGAGACATATATACACGCAGCAGAGATATATAGGCAGTGCGTACTAGATGTATGGAGAATTGAATTAACCCAAACAAGTCCTTCCATGTTTGTAGTTATAGGAATTTCAACTTTATACACAAATATTGTACCTTTAAAATACTTTTATAAATTACCCTAATTTCTCCCATCCTGTTGGGCTGGTAGCTGGGGAAGGACTTAACCTAAGCCATTCATGGACTTTCTCTGCCCTCTCCAAGCCCAGAAATTAGATCACAGTTCCAGGGTCATTCACGTTTTCTAGGCATCTGATGTGGGGGAGATGTCTCCCTTGTTACCAGGTCATCAGTTCACAGTTTTCTGCTGTCTACAGGGCTCAATTAGAGCTAGTGCCTCTCTGTAGCATTGTTTTTTCTTTTTAAAGATAGGGTCTTTCCATGTTGTCCAGACTGGCAGTGGCTGTTCACAGATGCGATCCCATTGCTGATCGGCATGGAAGTTTTGTCCTGTTCTATTTCTGGCCCAGGCTGGATCACTCCTCCTTAGGCAACCTGCTGGTCCCCCGCTCCTGGGAGGTCACCATATTGATGTTGAATTTAGTGCAGACACCCTACTGGCATAGTGTACTACAGTCCAGATGTCCTGGGCTCAAGCGGTTCTCCTGCCCGGCTTCCCGAGTAGCTGAGTCTACAGGTGCACAGCACTATGATTGGCTCTATAGATTTTATTTGGTGCTTGAGGCACAAAAATCTTTTACAAGTCCATCACAACTAGCTAGATTCAGAGATTGCCAGTGGGTGGAATGAAGTGCTAGATGTGTTTTTTTTTCACCAGCATAGTGTACATTTTTTAAACAAAATTAATACATTTAGGAATAAAACCGCAGACATAGTCCTTACCACTCCCACTTGTCTGTCCACCAGCTTGACTCATTTATTTGTTGGTAATACCTTTCTAATACTTTGAAGGCATTTGAGCATCTGAGCTTGCAACTGTTCCTCTCTGGAGTCATACAGCCTCCTTCTTTTCTGCCTTGGCCTGGGCTTGCTGTGTGGTCTTGGGAGGATCCTCTATTCTTCCCAGTGCCTTGATTCAAATGCTCAAGTTACTCTATGAATTACCTCTTTCTTTCATCTCCTTCATGAGCCCTCTGAGGTCTTCAAAAGATAGAGGACTTTGGAAAACAAAGGCCTAGAGATATTACAATTAATCCCTGTTTTCTTCCCTGCCACATCCCTAAAAAAAACAAGGCATTTTTGGAAGTCGTGGGAGAAGAAGATAGGGTAGAAAAACACAAATATTGTTGCAAAATATTAGCTAACCACATCATCTAAAACAGAGGAAAACTAAAATGTGAGGAATTTTGAACACAGAAGGAAAGAAGAAAACATTATAAGCTCAGAGGAACATGGTTGGGAACCTCTGGAGTCTTACAGCATCTGTCAAATTACATGAGGCAGGCAACAGTGCTTTTCATCCCAAAGCCCCTGTCCTTTCCTGTGAGTGCTTAATACCACCAAACCCCCTTTTCCTGCCAAAACAATCCACGTACTACCCCCCTCGGCAGCTGTCACACACCTGGAGAGAGGACACAACATGCTCATTCTCTGAATAAGCTCCATCCTTCATTGCCATGACTTTTCCCAAAGTCCTTCTCTGAAAAGAATGATGTCTTTAGACATGTAAAAGGAAAAAAAAAGAGCCTTCTTCATCTTCTAGCTACAAAGGAAGCAGAATGCATCTCCGGAAGATGGTGCAGCAGGGGAAAGAGCCTTGTGCTAGGCGGGGCTCTGCTGTGCAGGGCAGCCTGGAGAGGACGACTGGGAGCCCTGTGAGACCTGTCCAGGGAATGTGGCAGGAGACAGGGAAGATAGAAACCAGGAAAAACAATCAATGCTTTGGCCTGAAAAAAATAAATCTCTTGCTGATTGAGAGAATCAAGCAGTTTTGATCTCTCAATCCAACAGGGTACTTGCAGCAAATACAAAAGGAATAAGACACAATTCCTGTCCTCAGGGAGTTTACTTTTTAATGGAGGAGGCCACACCAGGCAATAGCTGGATATGTTCAAGGAGTAGTGGTATAATAAGTGGAAATTCAGAGAATGGGGGAGAGAACTGGGGTCTGAGAAAGCTTTTTGGAGGAAAAGAGACTTGAGCCAAACTTTGAGGAATGGGTGGGATTTGGAACATGGAGAGTGGAGGCCCCTAGGTGGAGGGGCCCTGTGGACAAGGTGTGACAGTCAGGGGACAGTGAGTAGTAGTGGGGCCTATCTGGCTGACACAAAGGAGTGAGTGGTAGAGAAAAGGTTGGAAAGGAAGGAGGAAGGGGAAACATGAAAGCTGGACCAGTTGTGTGAAAGCCTGACCAGTTGTGTGAAGGCTTGACCAGTTGTGTGAAAGCTGGACCAGTTGTGTGAAAGCTGGACCAGTTGTTGTGTGGCGTTACATGATCTTTTGCCTTAGTATCTTCATCCCTAAATGGTCATAAGCCTGGTTGTGCTTTTCATGAAGTTAAATGGGGTGCTTGAGACAAAAGCCTTCTATTGTGCAAGGCTTCAAAAAATGTCAGTTCTCCCTTTCCAGACTGAGGCGCTTGGACACTATCCTGTGGGCTGTGTGGTGCCAACAGGGTTTGTGAGTAGGAAAAGGAACTTCAAAACCCTGGCAGAGAGGGAACGATGGAGGAGGCTATGAGATGGGCTTGCGGACAGTCAATCCAAGCCTGCCGTGATGGAGGCTGGCAAGCTCTAATGGGATACACTGAGGTCCTGGGTGGGGCCTATTACCAGAATGGGAAACCCTTCAGTGATCTTTCAGATCCAAGTTGAGGCCATGCTTGAAATCTTTTCCTAAAAGCTCCACAGAGCCAGCAGGCAGTAGGGGGCTGCCAATTCCTAGACCCTCAGGTGGGAGCAGATTCTGGGATAGAAAGTGAGAGACTCTACCCTCCCTTATAAATCATCATTGCCAGCCAGTCTTCAGGCCAGCTGAAATTTAGTGGGTATATTAAAAATGCATCCAGGCACAATAAAGCCTAGTTTGAGGTTTAAAATAAAGCTTGTCAGATGAGTATTTAGTGGTGTGTTTTAATACGCATAAGTGCAAACCAGAATTTAATGTGTAGGCTAAAGTACACATTAACAATTTCATAAGTGATCTCAAATTGCAGTATACACAAGCAACTTGATGGGAGGGTGAGTTCAGGGGGAAAAATGGGAAATAAAATACCATTAAACTTTGGGTTTATTTTTTTCTTTATTCCCCTGAGTAGGACTTTGTATAATTCCCAGGTGAAATTGTTATGGAGTTGCCTTTTATTTATTTATTTCTTATTTGATTTTCTGTTTTATTGAGCGAATGAATGCTAATTCCTAGAATATAAAATTAGCTTTCTTGCAGTACACAATTCATTGGCATTTAGTACCTTAACAGCACTATTCCATCATCATGTTTATCCATTTCCAAAACATTTTCATCACCCCTAAAAGGAAATCCTATATCCATTAAGGTGTCAATCCCCCTCATTAAGCCATCATTCCCTGTTTCCCCCTTTCCGTAGACCCTTGCAACCACTAATCTGCTTTCTGCCTCTCTGGATCTACCTATTCTAGATTTTTCTCTCTTTTTGCTGTTGTTTTGTCCTGTGGTTTGTATAAGTTTGTGTGTTTTTCTGGACTTAGGCAATGCCTGCTGCTTTGTAAGTATTCAGAGGTTACAATGTTGGGAACCAAGATGCCAGTTTACTGAAAGGAGAGGAACTACTATATGGAACTAGCTTTGTAGAGCAAATAAAAGTAAGGCTAGGAGGCTTGGTTCTACCAAGATTTTCCTAAGAGGGCTAGCGACTTTTTTGTATTATAGGCTCCTGGGCAATCTGATGAAGAATTTGGACTTCTCAGAATAATGTTTTGAATAAACGAAAGCATACAGGTTACCAAGGAAACCAATTATGTTGAGATGCAGCTTTAAAATACTAAAGTATCTGGTGATCAAGTAATATATATGCTTCTTTATTAACACATCGAATAACAAGATCTAGCTTGGGTCTACTTACACTGTAATTTTAAAGCAGTGAAAGGTGTAAATTATATTTTGAGATCTGTAACCCTGTAATGTGATATGAAAATATCTGATTTCTACTGGTAGCAAAGTCATGGGGATTGCTAATAATACTGTGATCTGTTACCAACATTCATAAATAAGAAAACATGAATGGAAGTTAGTGAAAACAAAGATGTAATTTTTCCCCATCTGAGTTTATCCACAGATTTATTAAGAACTCCTGCTCTGGGATCAATGGTTTCTAACCCATTTTCAGCCATAGACTCCTTTGAGAATCTGATAAAAGCTGCCTATAGACCATCTCACTGGGAAAATATACTCATCAACAGATATAAAAATTATATTGTCTATTGAGCCCTGACACCAACCCATGGACCATGTCCAAGTCTCTGTACCTCAGATTAAGAACTTCAGTTTCAGATGTACCATCAGCCAAGGCACTGTCTCATTTAGAATTCTTTGCCTGTGAATAACAGAAATGGACTTTGAAACCACGTTGGTTTTAGAGGCTGTTTGTAGGAGAAGCTCTGGAAAGTCTTGTCTACATCTTATGTCTGGAATGAGTGAACTCCATCTGTGGCCAGGCCTTGGATGTTCTGGTCACTGTTGATATGTCTGAATAGTCTAGCTTGGGTAGGGTGCCCCTCCATCCCTTCACTAGGGAAAAGCAGCACATGTAGATGACATAGCCCAGCAGGCTATGTCTACTAAGGGAGAATGATTTCTAAAATGAATTCGAGGTGCTGTTACAAAAAAGAATTAAATCTATGTGGACATGAGGTAGGCAAAAGAGAAAACAAAATTCTGTTAAAAGTAATAATGTGGACTGGGCACGGTGGCTCACTCCTGTAATTCTAGCACTTTGAGAGGCCAAGGTGGGTGGATCACCTGAGGTCAGGACTTCGAGACCAGTCTGAGCAACATTGTGAAACCTGTAAAAATATAAAAATTAGCCAGGCTTGGTGGCGGGTACCTGTAATCCCAGCTATTCTGGAGGCTGAGGCAGGAGAATTGCTTGAACCCAAGAGGCAGAGGTTGCAGTGAGCTGAGATTGCACCACTGCACTATAGCCTGGGCAACAAATCAAGATTCCATTTCAAAATAATAATAATAATGATGATGATGATGATGATGATGTGGCTGGGTGCAGTGGCCTACGCCTGTAATCCCAGCACTTTGGGAGGCCGAGGTAGGTAGATCACCTGAGGTTGGGAGTTTGAAACCAGCCTGGCCAACATGGCGAAATCCCATCTCTACTAAAAATACAAAAATTAGCCCGGTGTGGTGGTGCATGCCTGTAATCCCAGATACTTGGAAGACTGAACCCCAGAGGGGGGAGGTTGCAGGGAGCCAAGATCATGCCATTGCACTTCAGCCTAAGCAACAGAGTGAAAATGTGTCTCAAAAAAAAAAAAAAGAAAAGTAGTGATAAGTATTGATGTTTTTAATTATAAAGCATACTTTTTGGAAATAAAGTCAGGATATGCCACTATAGCTCTCAATATAGGTATACATTGAAAGCAGCCATTTTTCACCCCTCGAAAAGTAAACCATTGTCCAATCAATGACTGTTGCATCTTAGAGTTGGGGAGTCTCAGAACATAGGAACTGTGTCCTTAACAAAGTCAATCAAAATGATACCAGATGGATTCCTTAAAGTTTCAGGAAGTACTTCTACACCAGTGCTCTTCATTGCCATTTTCTTTCCATCTCTGCACTTCTAAAGCATGCTTACTTTGTCTAATTTGGCTCTTATTTCACATCAGATGTTTGGCACTCTACTAATGCTGAGATAAAATTCAATCCCATTAAACAGGTGTTTGTTGAACTGTGGCTATAAATCAAGTTCTCTTGTAGATATCATGAACATTATAAAAGGAGGATGAGATAGCGCCATCCACTCTCCAGGCACTTACACTTGAGGCGTAGAGACTGCACATGCACAGGAACTAGTAAAATACTCACATGGAGTGCTCACCTAAGTGCTGCAGCTGAGGGGGAGTCAGGAATTCAGAGAGCAGAGTGTGGGTTGGATGGATTAGGAAGCCCCTGGGAGAAGCTGGGGAATCCCTGTCTTGCCTTTGTTCCTGTGGGGGAGACAGGGCCCCAGGACTCCTCTCTGAAGTCAGTGATGCACTGAGAAGTTGCACTTCTTGTCCTGGTCATTGTCCAAGACATAGAGAAGCCTTGGGTGAGGAGGTCTGTGTCCCTAGGAGGTTCCTCACTGGGCCAATACCTAGCTATCTCTTTAGTCAAACTTTCAGATCACTTCCAGAAAGGTCTTCCCGGACCTCTCAATATAAAACTCGTTCTCTTTATGAAACTTTCTCCTAGAACCTTTTCCTTCAGCACACTTAACATAATTTGTAAAATTTGTAATTATATATATTTTTTCTCTCCACTGGTCTGTGAGTTTCTCTAGGGAAGGAAAGGACTATATGTCTTTTATGCCTTTATATTCACCAAACTCAATAAATTGCCTGCATGTACTATGTGTTCCATAAATACATGTGAAGTGATTAAGAGTTAAGTGTAGACTAGAAACATGATCATTCCTTTCCAGTAAAGATGAAGCTTCCTTGGGGGAAAAAGACATAGTTGATAGGAAATACCTTTGATGTTAAAAAATGTGCCAGACCAAAAGGGACAGCTGGCATATGAGTCACTGATGAAGATCTTGTTACAGATCTGAAAGTTAAGGTAATTAAGCATTGTTTTTCAATTTGGAATTTAAAAATGATAATGGGCTATTTACAACCTATGGAATAAAAGTGGAGCTCCCCTGCTCCCTTCTAAGTATACCAACAGTTCCACTTTTGTTTTTTCTTCTCTGCCACATACTTCCCCTGAAAAATAAAATAAAAATATGTAAAAAAAATTCAGGATCTCCCTTTGTCACCAAGGCTGGAGTGTAATGGTGCGATCACGGCTCACTGTAGCCTCAAATTCCTGGGCTCAAGTGATCCTCCTGCCTCAGCCCCCCAAGTAGCTGGGACTATAGGGGTGTGCCACCATGTCTGGCTAATTTTTTTTTTTTTGAGACAGTCTTGCTCTGTCGGCAGGCTGGAGTGCAATGGTGCAATCTCGGCTCACTGCAATCTCTGCCTCCCAGGTTCAAGCTACTCTCTTGCCTCAGCCTCCCGAGTAACTGGTACTACAGGCACATGCCACCATGCCCAGCTAATTTTTGTATTTTTAGTAGAGACAGGGTTTCACACCATGTTGGCCAACATGGTCTCGATCTCTTGACCTCATGATCTATCCGCCTCGGCCTCCCAAATAGTTGGGATTACAGGCGTGAGGCATCGTGCCCAGCCGAGTTCCACTTTTAATGGTACCTGGGGGAGTTGTGATTTTAGTGTGGTCTTACTTTCTCAAGCAAAACCCCCCAAAATTCTGAAAGGAGTTAGAAGAGCATGAAGCCAGGCATGTTAATGACAGTCTTATTTCTCTTGAAATAGAAACCTGACATTTGCCAGCAGGGAGAAAGTTGTGGAGAAATTTTAAGGGTTCACTGGTGTTCTTGGCTCGAGAGCATGCTTTGGTTGCTGGCAGCAGGGGTAGAGTAGGGATTCCTTCCCATTGTTTAGCTAGAGACTTAAATTTCAGAAAATGAGGCAGTAAGCATGAATATTTGGGTTGAGCTTTTCAGTAGTGCTTCGGTGCTTTTGTACCAACGAAAGCAGAGATCTTAAAACTTTTCCTTATATGGGATTTCAAAGCTTTGTGAAAATGGGCATGCTTATTTACTGTCCAAGAGTAGGTATAATTTTGTTTGAAGTCTTTAAAAAAATTACTACCAGTGAGAAAAAGAAATTTTCATTATAACCCTTGATACTTATGTAAATCTACAGCACTTACAGCTCTACTGCTTCTTAAATCCAAGAAGCTGGGTAGTTTTCCCTCTTAACTTAGGGAGGGTAAGTTTTCCTCTTGGTTGAACACGATGGTTCATGTCTGCAATGCCAGCAGTTTGGGAGACTGAGTGGGAGAATCAATTGAGCCCAGGAGTTCCAGACCAGCCTGGGCAATATAGGGAGACCTCGTTTCAACATTAAAAAAATTAATAAATTAGTTGATCATGGTGGTGTGTACCTGTGGTCTGAGTTACTCAGGAGGCTGAGGCAGGAGGATCATTTGAGCCCAGGAGGTTGAGCTGTAGTGAGTTGTGATTGTGCCACTGCACTCCAGCCTGGGTGAGACCCTGACTCAAAAAAAATTTTTTTAACCTCTTTTCTAGTTCTAGAAAAGTCTTTCCGTAATGTTGGCTTCTGGGAATTTATATCAGATTTAACTTCAGGTAACACCAATTAATCACCTGAACTATGGACCAAAGAGGTTAAGGTTAATCAAGTATTTGAACTTTGCATTTAACCAGGCTTAGGGTGAATTGCTTAAATGTTCTAAGTCTCAGTTTCCTTCTTTGTAAAACAGCGATGAAGAATAATATATCCTCTTAGGGTTAAGTAGTTCCCCTATGGTGGAACAGTGTTGGAGACCCACCAAGGACTCTCCCTGCCATAAGTATACACACATGCATGTGAGTGTTTACACACACACACTCATGGCCTCTGACCATGAAACAGGAGAATAGGGCAGGGAAACTAAGGACTTCCTAGAACTGAATCAAATGGAAAAACCCCAGCTTTTTACAACCAAGTAAATAACTCTGTAACTCTACTTCAGCTATGACAGGAAATATCCTCTTCATATGCATAGAGTGTACACCAAGTAAATAACTTTGCAACTTCAATTCCGCCTCTTTATCTATATAGGGCATACACCAAGTAACCAGTGGGAAACCTCTAGAAGGTATTTAAGCCCCAGAAAATTCTGTAACCAGGGCCCTTGAGCTGCTTGCTTGGGCCTGTTCATACCCTGTGGAGTGTGCTTTCATTTTCAGTAAATTTCTCCTTTTGTTGCTTCATTCTTTCTTTGCTTTGTGCGTTTTGTCCAGTTCTTTGTTCAAAACACCAAGAACCTGGACCCTCCACTGGTAGCAAGCAGACCTCAAGTCCAGATCGTTTTGTGGACAGGACAGAACCAAGGCCCAGCTCCCTGCTGACCCGTAGCCACAGATGTGATTCTGGCAGTGAAGCCTCCTTAACCCCATGTTTTAACCACTGGAATTATATGACTGCCAAGTAGGGATGAGGCAGAAAAGGAAACAGGCTACACGATTAAAATACGGGAAACAACGAAACAATAACAGTTGATTTTTTGATGGGTCTAAAGCCTTTGCATGGAGCACCCAGGTCTCTGAGATTATACAGTGGGGATTTCTAAGGCTTTCAGATTTCATAGAGCAAAATCGTTACAAAAACATTTTGGGAATGGGAATAGAAATTGAGGTTGCCTACTTTTTATTTTGCCAAAAAATAACCAAAACAAAAACCTGTATGCAAATGATTACAAATGTAATAATCGTAGATACAAGAATTGCATACATTTAGCTTTACATTGCTCTGATTACTCTCATTTTGTCTCTGAGGGGTGAAAAACCTGTCTGTGGATCTGCAGCCATCGGCAGATGACTCTGGGACCTCTGCTACAGAGAATGCACAACCGGCATGAACAAGGGCCAAGGGAGCAGTTTTATGAACATACATTGCTGACCTCAGCTCCTGGCAGCTGCAGTCAGGCAGCAGTTTTGAGGGTTCCTACTTCTGCAAATCTGAGACATGCAGACCACCATTCTAGGTCTCCCCATATTACTTCATTACTTATATAATTTATCCCTCAAGAACAATACAGCATAGCACAGCATGTCTTATCTCTGATGCACAAGGTCGTGTTTCTTCATTTATCCTGCGCATGAGTCTTTGTCCTCTCCACAGCATCACAAAGGGGCCCAGCAGAGAGAATCTTCCACAACCTACCCTTATTATATTCTCTTCATCTTTTCTCAGTCTTCCTACAAAGTTAATATCACATGGTTGAAGTCAGAAGAATCACAAGGCTTATATTAGTCATTTGTTTGCTCATTTATAGATTGATTTAATAAGTATTTATTGAGTGCATATATGCACCAGGCTCCATGCTAGGTGTTGAAGGTATAGTAGTGGGCTAACAGGAGCAGTCCCTTTCTCATGGAGGGAGAATTTGAGGGACACAGAAAAACATATGAGAATATGTAACTATAAAAATGTGATGAGAACAGTGAAAAAATACAGAGTATCATGAAAGCATGCAACAGATGGAGTGTTTAAGAAAAGCTTCTCTGAGAAGATGACATTTAAGGCAAGGCCCGAGAGATTACATAGTGGACATTCACTGTTTTTGTCATCCTCGATCAACTTTCCCTTCTTTGGTATCAACAGCCTAATGATTATGTTGGGGGCTTTCATTCAAGGTGTCCTGTTCTTCTCTGGCTGAGGGTAAGCATGTGACTAGGTAAGGCTGACTTTCTTCTGGGGCTTGGAATCTTGAGTGGAGTGATGTAAAAACAGAAAAACCGGAGTGCCTTGTTCCACTGGTTAAGCCTCAATAAGGTTTCTATTAGGAAACAAATCTCCGTAAGATTCCTGAGCTGTCTTGTCCTTGAACTTCCAAAACTTGGCTGAAAAGACTGAGCTACCTGTAAGGTCTTTTAGGCTGAGTGATGGTGCCATGGCCCACCCATACACCTCTGGAGGGCCTTCTGGAATTAGAAAACCTGAAGTAGCTGGAAAATAATGACAAACGGAAAAATGATCAACCCCTGCGGTGCCTAACTAACTGGAAACATTCTTCTGTGGTTTCTTATTCTGGCCTCAATTGACAAGGCCATTGGACTTTGTAACTGACCTTGGTCAGCCTCGTGACTCCAGATCCTATGACCCCCTCCCAGCTTGCAAAAACTCCCTAACCTGTAACTTCTATAACTTTCCACTGTTTACCCCAAACCTATAAAACCAACTCCTATACCCCCACCACCCTCCACTGACTCTCTTTTGGACTCAGCCCGCCCGCACCCGGATGAATAAACAGCCGTGTTGCTCACACAAAGCTTGTTTGGCCGGTCTCTTCATTCCGAGTGCGTGTTTTAACACTACCTCTATGTCCACCAAATTTTTTTGTTTACATTATTCCCCAAATTGCTTTCTGTTGCTTGTAACCACAGAACTCTAATGGGTTCAGAAAAGCAGAACTGAGAGAACTGAAGAGTTTGGGAAAGAGCATGTCAGTGGAAGGAACAGCATGTGCAAAGGGCTTTGAAGTAGAGAAGAGCTTGCTTTTCTCTACACCACCTCAACACTTAGTGATTTGAAACAACCACCATTTTATTTCTCACAATTCCTAGGTTGGCTGGATTATTTTTGGCTGGCTTTCCCTGGAGCTCACTCATGTGGCTGAGAGTTGGTGGGTTGCATAGCTGGATGGCAAGGCTTTCTCTTCTTGGGATCTTTCCTCTTCAAGGAGGTTGGACCAGGTTTCTTCATGGTAGTTTCAGGGTAGCATTCCAAGAGAACAAGGAGCAAGGCACAAATGCACATCGACAGCCCCTGCTTGTGTCATATTTGTGTACCAATGGCTAAAGCAAGTCGCAAGGCCAACTCCAGAGCCAATGAGGGAGGGAGCTACAGAAGGACACCTCAGTAGGGGTGATTTATTAGAAGCCATTAGTGTAACAATGTGTAAACTTTCCCTCTGAGACTTGCATTGCAAGATACGCAACTCTAACCTATAAAGGATGGTACTTTTTGTTGTTGCTGTTTGAGACGGACTTTCGCTCTTGTTCCCCAGGCTGGAGTGCCATGGTGTGATCTCAGCTCGCCGCACCCTCTGCCTCCCAGTTTCAAGTGATTCTCCTGCCTGAGGCCTCCCGAGTAGCTGGGATTATAGGCAGCTGTCCCTACACCTAATTTTTTGTATTTTTAGTAGAGCCGGGGTTTATCATGTTAGCCAGGTTGATCTCGAACTCCTGAGCTCAAGTGATCCACCAGCCTCAGCCTCCCAAAGTGCAGGGATTACAGGCATGAGCCATCGCGCCCAGCCAAGGATGGCACTTTCACAAAGACACAATATCTATGGTATTACTAGTATAAGGGAACATGTGGAGTCACCTTATTAAGGGACTAAGTCCTACATCAGTGGCTCTGCTTGCCTCATAAAATTATTCATTAATTTTTAGCAATGGCCTTGGGAAGTTATGTACATAATAGAGGAAAATGGCATTTACAATGATAATAAAGTAATTCACATGGCAATACCAATGCCCCAATTTAGACCTTGAGGCTTGCTAATTTCATATTTAGCCACATCCCACATACTCCCAATCCCTCTCCCCTAGTGTGGAACTACAGCTTAAACTCCCTTGAAGGCAGGAAACTTACCTCACACACGCGTGTTCCTCTCACTCTTTCAGCACATAGAACACTAAATAGATGCCTCCTTGGATACTTGCTAAATAAACCGATCAGCAGTTGCCTTTTATTAAATATACTTGTGTTTCAGGTATTTCCTTCACAGGAAATACCTGAAATGAATTATCTCCCAAGGTGACAAGATCTGATTCTCCAAGGTTTACCATTGAGGGGACTGAGGTGCAGAAAGCCGGAAGTGTATGCAGAGCAGTCCCCCTCTGATCTCACTCCACTGCACTGGTGTCTTTTGTATGCAGCAGGAAGGACACTTCCTGTAAAAATGAAAAGAAATCCTCAGGTTGTTTGAGAGAGGGTTAGGAAGAAAACCGGAAGAGCCAGCAGACTGCAGGTGCTTTCAAAGAGCTCCCTGTCTTTGACATCCATAAAAGAAAAACTTGTTAATTAAGAGATTGGCCACAGAAATCCAGGTGGAAAACCTGCAGAAGAGTGGGTTCTATAATTGTTCAAAACAAAACAAAAAACCCCAAGATGTGTTAATTTTTACCGGTGGAGGGGAAGAGGTTACAGGAGTGGCCTTGCTCCCAGGGCTGGCCTTGCTGAGCAGGTGACAATACCACACATACAAAGGTTTTGGGGTTTGTCCTCAGGTGAAAAGGTGGTCAATATTTTACATTTTGAAGATAGTTTTTAAAATCACCTACTGCATCAGTAGTAATACAACAATAACTACCATTTACACATCTCCGGACACATCAGGGCTGTGAAAAGTGCTTTACAGAGCACCATCTCAATTAATCCTCACAACTCTATGAAGTAGGTTTTATTATTCTTAATTTATAGACGTGTTAACTGTGGCCCAGGGAGATGAGCTTTCCCGCGATTGCCCAGCTTTTAAGTGGTAGTTCTAAAACCTAAATGTGTTTGACCAAAAGCCCTGAGTAACATTTAGCTGTGGGCCTCGTGCGGCTTTGGAGCTGGTCTGAGGTGGGGAATTGTGAATCCCATTTATTTATGCTGAGCTGCGCACATGTATGCACGTGTAATTTACAAAAAAACAAATCCAGGTAAAGATCTCTGTCTGCTTGAAATTTAAAAGCCTACTTGGGTAGACAGCGGCAAAAATCAACCCATTCATTTACTCGTTTGCTTTCTCCACAACTATTTATTGCGCACTTCAGTATTCCAGACAGGGCGCTAACCTAGCCCTGCAGCAGAGAATGCTGAGCACAACAGATAAGACGTTTGCTTCCAACGATCCCCTTACCGATTCTGGTTTCTCACGAGCGAGGCATTCAAAGAAGCAGGAAATGTATCAACAAGGTGGCTACTTAAGCACCAGCTGCGCGGGAGCCCGAGAAAGCGCGCAGAGCCTGCAGAGGTGGTTAGCGCGAACTTCCTGGAGGCAGCAGCAGCCGCAGGCGGGGCGGGAACCCAGGTCGCTAGGAAGCGAGAGACAGGGCCGGGGGCGGGGAAGAGGGGGCGGGGGCCGAGGCCCGGGCGGGGGCGGCCCGCGAGTTAGGGTTAGGGCGGGAGGATTCGGCTTCCCGGCGGCAGAGGGCGCCTGGCGCTGCGGTCCGGCGCGCCGGTGCCGCCCGCGCGGGCGCCGAGAGGAGAGGCGAGGCGAGGCGGGGAGCGCGAGCGGCGGCGGTCACTGCCACGTATTCCCGGCAGTGGTGGCGGCGGCGGCGCCCGCGGGCAGGTGGGCTGGGAGCGGCGCGGCGCGGCGCGGCGGCAGCGGGGCGGGCGAGCGGGCGGGCGGGCGCGGAGCACCGGGCATCGGGCTCCGGGCGGGGGTGCGGCGCCGGGACAGCGCGGTTCCCGCCACGCCGGCTCCGCCTCCGTGCCGTGCTGCCGACTCAGGCCCGGGCGCCCGACAGGTCCCGAGCGCAACTCGCGCGGCCGGGGTGGGGGCCGAGGGACGCGACCTCGCCTGCCCGTCGCGGCTCGGGACGCTGCATCCCGGTTGCTGCGGGGCCGGGGCCGGGAAAAGTTGGGGCGGACCGCGAGCCCGCAGGGCCGGGCGGGAAGTGCGAGTGCGGGTGCGGGTGCGGGGCGGACTCAGGGGTCGGGGAACGCGGTGCAAAGCACTGGGGCCGGGGCGGCCGGGAGGGCCGGGCGTGGGAAGGCGGGAGACGCGGGTCCTCTGACGACGCCAAGAATGGGGTGCGCTCAGGGTTTCTGGGAGTGGACAGAGTCCGGCTGGGAGCCCTGCCGGTGAGAAGAGTGGGGAGCCTGGGGGTCGGGGAGTAGAGGTGAGGCAGGGCGGGATAGTGCCTTTCTCTTCCCCCGCTCTGTCGGGGCAGACCCTGAGACCAGGCTCAGAGCTGGGGACGCCTATGGTATCTGAAGACCCAACGGGGGAGTTCCTGTACGGGGTGGGTGGAGGAGGGGAGCTGAGCATTGCTTCCTCTGTCGCCGGGGCCGACTACCGTCCCTCCCCAGCGGCCAGATTCACCTCAGACTGCCGCGCTTTTGCCCTGGGTAAGTTGAGGAACAGCTGAGCAGATGAGAGGTTTGGGGTGTTCCAAGATGAGTGGGATTAGGCTATATGATATCATGACTATCAACGGGAGCTGTCTGAAAACACTCGCATCTCCTCATACACCCACCTATCCACTCATCCAGTCAGTACTGCTTACTGCTAAGCTCCAGCTTCCCTTACTCTTTAAGAGACACCTCTAGGTCCCCAAAGCCCAACAGCGCATCTGCTCACAGCTTCAAGGGTGGCAAGAGTGGCCTGCTATGTGTCTGCGTAGGCTGGTGCTTTCAGAAACAAGTGGTTCTGGAGGTACTGGATGCTTTATTAGAACAACCTGTGTGGTGCCCTTTGCCAATGGAGATGACTCATGTTGGCTTTTTTTTCCCCCCCCAGATAAACTTTGTATTCAAGACACCAGTATGCCTGGTCATTTGCAGCAGTGATACAGCAAGAGACCCATAGTGGGTTTCTTGATCCCTTGTTGTCCCAGATGTGTTAGCAAGAAGTTTGACCTTGGATGAGTCACTTGCCCTCTCTGAACTTGTGTTTTCTTATCTGTCACATGGGGTATAAAGAGAGAGCTGCACAGACTGATGGAGACAGGAGTAGGTTTCTGAGGGACACAGTGAAATCTTTTTCCTTTGTAAGTCTGGATTTGCCACACAAAATAAGCCTCTGCTTGTTCTTATAAAGAAATTAGGATAGATTTAAAAGAAAACATGAGAAGCAAGAAAGATTGTGCAAAGCAAAACAACAAAAAACTAATAATAGTTGGCATTAGATTTACAGCATGAATACTGTTTTATGCTTGCAGTTAGTGTACTTGGTTGTCCCGCTGTCTTTACTATAAAGTTGCTCATTGTGCTTAGACAGTATGTATTTCACCTGTGGACCCGAGTTTTTTCTTATTTTTTAACCTTCAAGCTTGGAGTGGACGCTCAGTTGGATTGGTCTTCCTGGGGTTTGCCTGAAGAATATCCTCAGGGTCTCTCACTGCCATAAACTTACAGGTTTCCTTCTGTCTGACTGAGGCTGGGGTCCTTGTACAGCTATGCTTCTGCCATCTTTTCCATTCTGGCTTGAGAAGTGGTGAGCTGATTCCTCTTGCCTCTAACATGTCCGGACTTCCCAGGTGTCTTTTCAAATGAGTGTAGTAAAAGGCAAGCAGAATGTTAGATGCAGCACATTAACAATTGCTACAGGCAATCATGTGTGTCCTCTCCACCCCATTCCTGTTCCTTAGACCCTCTGGGCAACTTCTCACTAGAACTTCGAGATCTTAAGCTGGCCTTGACATTTAGGATGCTGAGGGCCATCACAGAGTTGAAATCACTTGGCCAGGGTCAAACCAGCACATTGATGATCAAGCCATGGTTCTGGAAGAAGAGGATTTTATTTTTATTTTTTTAAGGATTTTTTTTTTGTGCTTTAGCATAACCGAATGTTCCTATACTTGTCCATTAGTAGCTTTCAAAATCCATAATGGGTTTGATCACATCATTTTCAGTAATCCTTTTTTTGTCAGCCTTTTGGAAGTTGCAGTTAGTGGTTATCTCTTGAGTTTGAGGTAGTGGTATTTTATTATTAAACATTTTTTTTTCAAAAATTTTTAAAAACTGCTTTCCTTTTCAGACCACATGAGATAGTGGTAAAAACGATACCTTCTCTAACAAGTAAAGGCTTGACTAATTAGGTTAAGTCTTTAAAATATCTAGTGTGTATAAATTTTAAAATATCTGTGTGTACAAATTTTACTTTAATTGAGAAGTATGAATAAAAATCATAATCGTCACCATTGGAGCCCCTGCCATTGACGAGGGATTGTGAGGTGGGAGCGAGCTTCATTTTACAGGAGAGAGAACAAACCCAAGAGACGGCACAACTCTGGCACAGCTGTCATGCATAAGTTACTGATGATCTTTCAATCCACATACCATTTTAACAGTGGAAAAGGAATTCTCAGCTATCCTACAGGGTTGTACTAGTTAAATGAGATACTGTATGTCTAGCAACAAGTAAACTGTAACAGGCTCCCTAGCCCAGCACATTTTAACGTAAGCACTTGTGGCCTCTGGAAGCAGTGTGGTGAAGTGGTGAGTTCAAGCATCTTGGGAGTCTGGCAGGCCTGGTGTAAATACTGAACCTGCTGCCTGACCTCTGTGAGCCTAATTTCCACATGTGTAAATCCAGGGTAATAATATCTGCCTTCTATTCAGTGAAATGTACCCATTAATTGCAGTGGGTGGTGAGTAAAGGTTGGCGTCCACTCCTTTCTCTCCCTTGCACACAGGTACTTGGGATAACGGGATTGATTAAGTCTTTCAGCAATTATCCTCAAGGGGAAAAGGGTTAAAGTACTTTTTTGTACTTATCAATAATTCTTCTAGCCTTTTTGCCTTCCCAACCAAAGCCCCAGCATGCGCAATGAATATTCCAGGGCCTGTGATTGTCTTGTCTAAGAGGGAACTGAAAAAACATCGTAAGCCAGAAAGGACGGGTCTTTGATAGAAAGTTGGAAATGGATGTAGCTGGTCTCCCTTTGTCCATTTTGTGGCTTTCTTCCCTTTTTTATTAATTTTGCTGGACAGGGAAAAGATACAGAATTCAGGGGGTTCTAGCTGGAGGGGGGCCTGGAAGAAGGGATGCCCTGTACTGAAGGGCAGCTAGAGGGAGGAGTTCGATCTGGCTGACGGTCAAAGCTAGAATTTTGTGTGGGGGGAAATTTCTGTTAGATGCAGGATTTGGCTAAATATGGGGCCAATTTCCATCTAGTCCTTTAAGACCCTCTTTTGGGACTTTGAAGTTTTTGTGCTCCAGGCAGATTTTGACGGGTTGTGGTGGCATCATAAATGAGTTTCCATAGTAAATTGTATGCTGAAAGGAAATTAAATTCCAAAAGGGTGTTTGTTGTGACTGATGCCAGAATTTCTCTGAGAATTTTATTAAGATTCAGTCTATAAAAGTACTTCTTAGTACTCTGAAGATATTAATTAGGAAATAGTTTTTAAAAAGTAGAAGTGTTATCTTTGTGAGCTTTTGAAATGTCATCTTCCTAAATCTTTGGAGCAAATGAGGCTCAAAACATCATAGAGACTTATATTTTAAAAGCATTTCTTCCTAAATGTAATGTTTTCCTTCTCTTCCTGTTCCTTCCCTCCTCTCACATTATTTTGATAATGAGTTAATTTTGGTTTCTTTCACATTTTGATGGCCTAATTTCTAAATTTATGACCCTTCATTTCTAGATCTTGCATGTATATTTTTTCCCGTTAAGTCAATTCTCATTCATTATAAAGAGCTGGTGTAGCAAGGTGGGAAAGAGAGAGGACCCTGGAGCTAGGCTGGCAAGAGCTAGGCTCTTTAGAACTTGGATTCAGTCTTCCCAGTAGTCTGGGAAGCTGATCATGCTATTCCCTACAAACAGATGTGGGAATGGGTACAGAAACACATGTATGTTCACATAGCCAGCAAGAGGTTAATCTAAGTGTCAGCTGCAATGATCTGTAGGACTCCAAAGCTCATGCTTCCAGCTGGAAAGGCAGGCAGGGGCCAGGTTGGGACTTAGTCCTATAGGCAGAGAGGGTCAGGTCTGTATTCTAGAAAGGTAGCTCGGTGGCTGTCTGGAGTTTTGAAGTGAAGCAAGTAGAAATTAGGAGCAGAGAAATGAGTCCATTAACGTAAATGTCTTGAGAGATGACAAGGGCCTGAACAGAAGACATTAAGACAGTGGCAGTGGTGGCGGAAAGAGGGGGACTTGTTGGAATCCATAGAGCTCAGTGCCTTTGGATACTAGAATTGAGGGAGGAATCAAATCTGAGCCTTGCCTTTCCTTGCCTCATCCCTTCCCATTTCAGGTCTGATGCCCCAGGAATGGGTGTTGGAGATGCTATGTGCGGGTTAAAAATCTCCGCAGAAACCAAAAGTGCGTCCTTTGGTCTCTGCCAACAGCTAGAGAAAAGTGGCTGAGCACAGTTGGAAAGGGCCTTCCCCTCCCTGTGCCACCCCAGCCTTATCATTCCTAACTTTCCAGGAGCATCGCAGAGGGTGGAAGTTGGATTCTTGACTGCATTTTGGGAACTGCTAGTTTGAGCCATCATACTTAAGGTGAAAAGTGTGGAAGGGAAGATGGCTTCCTGGGGTGTTGTCTGCACACCTCTCCTCCCTGGTGACACAGGGGACCCACCAGGGTTTGGTCTTCAGTTCTGTAAGAGTTGATGTGCTCTAGATGGGGTTGACTTGTGGTCACCAAATTTGCAGGGGTTGACTGGGAAGCAGGAGTGACTATAAACATAATGGCCAGCCTCCTCTGACGGGTGAAGTCTCTGTGGGGCGCCAAGGCATGCTCAGGGGAGCGGGCATCAGAGCACAGGGAGATGATTGGCTGTGGTCTCTGTGTCCTGTCATTGGCAGGACACACTGTTGCCACGTCAGGAATATGCTGGTCTTGTGCCCTCTCCCCTAGTCAGTGCCAGAGGTGGTAATAAACTTGCTTTGGGCTTCTGTTTTTCCAAGTTGTGCAACATCCCTGCCCTTCTGAGAGTTTGTGCTGACTCTGGTCAGGCCGGAAGTCAGGTAGTCAGATTCTGGCTTTATTTGGGCTGTGTTCTCACTGTGAGAAGGCAGCCAGGTTACCTCTGTTGGACCTACCTGCTCCCAGCATCTTCAGCCACAAGCTCTCTCTGTGGTGAGTCACTCCATGCAAGAGTCTGCTCATCTACTTCTGCTTGATGTTTACCCCTTTCCCTCAAAGAGGGAACCTCTTCTCCTTGTTCCAAGGGCACTTCTTGGCAGTCCCCTAAAGTGACCCGTGAGTTTCTTTGTGGGGTTAGAGTCCGTGCCAGACAGGTACATGCTTTAATGGGAGAAGAGCATTTCTTCCTGTGGTTTTAACTATTGTGCCTACCTCTTGAACATTATGTCCTGAGCAAAGTCCTGTTCTTGTTCTTTTTGCTTCGTGTTTAGGAGCGTGTTTGGATGTGTTTGCTTTAATTATTACTGGGAAGCAAAAAAGATATTTATCAAATGTTTAAATCTACAGCAGCATCTCTGCTTAGGCAGCAGAAGGAATAACTGTTGAGCCAGGATATCATTGATTTATCTTTCTTTTCTCCATGTCGTTGCCGTTTTGTTGGCAGAGAACCCTCTGATTTGTACACTGGTTCAGCTTGGATTTCAGTAGTGAGTGTGAAAAGATTCCTGGGCTGTTTGCCGAAGTGGAGGGACTCGAATAAGTGGGCTTCAGGGCTGCCAGTCTTGGCTGTCCTTGCAATCCCAGGAGCCAGGCACATGGTGCCTTTGTCAGGAAGGTGGAGTTTGGCCAGGTTGTTTCTTTGGCTTTGCCTGGGAGCAGCTCTGTTGGTGACAGTGGAGAATCGCTCTTCTATGGGAAAGGGAATTCTCTCCTAATTCTGGTTTTGGCTGATTTCTCATCTTGGGGGGATGAGCTTTGTTTGCAGCTTCCACAGAGCTTTTACAGATGTCTTCCTTGCATCCCACGTTGCCCTTCTTCCCTGTTGGTTCCAATTCAGTCTGTCATCAGTACTGCAGAAATTGGTTTGAACTTTGTCAGTCTTGGGAACACCTGGGATTGCAGCATAGAAACCCGTTCAAATTGGTGCAGCAATTTGACATCAGCATAAGAAGCTTGTTTTGGTGGTGGTGGTTTTTTTTTTAAATCAGTTTAGCTGCTTTTCACATATCATATAGGTAATATGCAAATGTACTCTACTCCTGCAGTCTGCCCTCCCATTTAAATAGCGTGGAAGGACACAGCAGACATGTCACATTCCCCTTTACCCAGCACCCTTCCCCAGGTGCCACCTCCTCCAGGTCCTCAGAAATAACCAGTGTTAGCAGTTGGATCCATGTCCTGAAACTGTCTGTATACACAAATACACTGTGTGTTTCCTTCTTTTCAAAGCATAAATCTGATTGCATCATATTGCTTTTTTCACATAGTATATCTTCGAGATCTTTTCATGCATGTAGCTCTTCTCTGTTCTTTTATTTTGTCTTTTATTTGCCTATAAAATATTTTCTAGTATGTCATAATTTATGAATTGGTCCTCTATTGATGGACATATAAACTAACTCATTAGTTTTGCTATTGTCTCCTCATACATACATATTAATATGTACATGTTCCTCTAGGAGTGGAATTGGCAAGTCAAATGTTAAATTTATTTAAAATGTTACAGCAGTACCCATACTATGCTCTCAAGAGATGTACTAGTTCCTATACCAGTAGTGTATGGGCTGCCATTCTCCTGGGTGAATAAAATGGGTCATTGTTTAGTAGGTATTTCATTTATTGTTGGTGAGGTTGTGAAACTCATCATTTGGCTTCTTGATTCTTAGTGCTGAGATTGTAGACATTCAGAGTGGTGGGTCCGTAGTAACCATAGAAGATGAGGGAACCAAACCCTCAAGGATCATGGCTGAGCTCAGGGTAGTGTGAGCATCATGCTACCAGTGGTGGCATTGTGGCACCTGAACACAAGAGCTCCTGGTTTCACACTCTCTGTTTCTCCCAGATGCTAGGTATGGTAATAGGACACTTTAATTTTGGTGTAACTTGCCAGAGTATTTCTCCAAACTTTTCATCTGAGGAACCAAGGGTATGTAGGTATTGATTAAGATCAGTCTGTCCTGCACTGCCGAGGCATGGATTGGAGACTGGGGGAGCGGCACTGGGAGGACACTTAAAGATTGTGTGCTGGAAAATCAGGCGCTGTTGCTTCTGGAAAAGCCTCTGGGAACGTGGTAAAGTAGATCTTTTCGTCTAGTTGCATGTGATTGTTCCCCTTCTCCTGGCTTGCTGTGGGAATATTGTGGTGCTTTAACCCTTAGCAGTGTGCTTTCTGGAGAAGCAGTGATTTGTTAAGAAGGTGTTTGAGGGGCGTGGCACAATGGGCTGGTAGAGGAGGCATCTTGTGGCCTCCATGAATAGGCTGATCCCAGGGCCCTCCCTGAAGGCTGTGCTGCCCAGTGGACACAGTGGGCTTCAGGAAGCCCTGGCTTACTGGACCAGAGTCCTTTATGTATCACTCAGAGGGGCAAAGGGCAGGAGTTGGGGAGGGGGAACCCTTGGGGGACAAAGGGACTGCAGAGTCAAGCCACGATGGACCCAGCTCCCATTTGGCCCGTTATGGCTGTGCGACTTGAGCAGCTATTTTATCTCCCTGGGCCTCAGCTTTTTCCTATAAATTAGGAGTTATAATTAATACCTGCCTCACGGGGTTGTTATGAAGATCAAAAAAATAATGTTCATAAATCTCAGCATATTACCTAATTAGTACTTGGTAATTTTAAGTAACTGTACCTATTTGTGTTCCCCATATGTGTGTGTGTGTGTGTGTGTGTGTGTGTGTGTGTGTGTGTGTGTGTGTGTATGTGTGTGTATATATATATTTTTTGTTTTTGGTACAGAGTCTTACCCTGTCGCCCAGGCTGGAGTGCAGTGGTGTGATCTTAGCTCACTGCAACCTTGGCCTCCCAGGTTCAAGCAATTCTCCTGCCTCAGCCTTCCTAGTAGCTGGGATTACAGGAGTGTAATCCCACACCTGGCTAATTTTTGTATTTTTAGTAGAGACGGAGTTTCACTGTGTCGGCCAAGCTGGTCTTGAATCCCTGATCTCAGGTGGTCTGCCCGCCTTGGCCTCCCAAAGTGCTGGGATTACAAGCGTGAGCTACCGCACAAGGCCAATAACTGTTTTAAAATGGGTGACTACATATTACATTTGCCAAAATATGAAAGCAGACATAATCTGGTAACCTTAAAGAGAGGTCAGGAGATTAGCAGCTGCCTAGGGCAGATGAGGGTAGGGGGTATGGGAACTAAAAGGGATGAAGGTGAGAGGCTTGGACGGAGGCCTTAGGTGGGCAGGGGAGTCGAGTTGGAATGTTATCTTCCAACACCATTTCTCCTGCAGAAACACCTGCTTTGTGCACACCAGAGCGCCACGCGCAGAGGCCTTTTCCTCTTTTTTCAGATAGATTGAGGGCTAGGAGGTTGCTAGTGCAACCTCTGCCATTTATTTCAAGGAGGCTGAGTGAGGCCCTGAAAGGCAAAGTGTCTGCCTCAAGCCACAGCAGGAGAGAGGGCAAATAGGCCCAGCTCTCTGCTCCCTTCTCCGCACCGCCATGTGTTACTCATAGCCAGATGCAGGAAAGAGACATGGTGTTAAGCACTTTGCAAAGATCTGCCGTTTACTCCTCCCAAGGTTCTTGTGAGATGAGGTTGAGATATGCATGTTCTTCTGTTCCTACAGTACCAGCCACAGGTTGATGTCTTCATTCCCCTGGTCACCTGTAATCGAGGGGGAGGACCAAGACTGGATCCTGCTCCCTCTTCCCATCATACCACGTATGTTATTAGCTTTTACTGCATGGAGCAGCTCTCCTGGGGACTGCTGTGGCACAGTCAAATACATGAGTAAGATCCAATTCCCAATTCAGTCTTTCCTTGGCTCTTGTGTCTCTGAAGTGAGGACATTTGCCTCCCTGTTTTGTCCTCTGGGATTAATACAGCACCCCTTCCTGCCTTCTAGGCTTATCCTCCACTCAGAATTCATTCAGGAAATACACTGTTGTAGGTGTTGGGGATTTTGTACCAAACAGAACCAAAATCTTGTTCTCTTGGGGCTTATTTTCTAGTGAGGATGACAGACAATAGTGATTAAAATACACGGCATGTTTATTAGGTTCCCAGGGCTGCTATAACACAGTGCCAGAAACTGAATGGCTTCGACAGCAGGAGAATGTTTTCCCATGGTTCTGGGGGCTCTGAGAGGAGTCTTTCCCATGCCTCCCTTCCAGCTTCTGGTGGTTGCTGGCTGGCCTTGGTGTTCTTGGCTTGTGGCAGCATAGCTTCAGTCTCTGCCTCTGCTGTCCCATGGCGTTCCCCCTGTGTGTGTGTGTGTGTGTGTGTGTGTGTGTGTGTGTGTGTGTGTGTGTTTGTGTGAGTCAGAGTTCTCCGAGAGAGACAGAACAATAGGACATAGATAGATGAGAGGGGATTTTTGTTTTTGTTTTTGTTTGAGACAGAGTTTTGCTCTTGTTGCCCAGTCTGGAGTGCAGTGGTGTGATCTCAGCTCACTGCAACCTCCACTCCTGAGTTCAAGTGATTCTCCTGTCTCAGCCTCCCGAGTAGCTGAGATTACAGGCATGCACCACCACTCCTGGCTAGTTTTGTATTTTCAGTAGAGACGGGGTTTCTCCATGTTGGTCAGGCTGGTCTCGAACTCCTGACCTCAGGTGATTCACCCGCCTCGGCCTCCTAAAGTGCTGGGGTTATAGGCGTGAGCCATTGTGCCTGGCCAAGAGGGGGATTTTTTAGGGGATTTGGCTCACATGATTATGGAGGCTGAGAAGTCCCATGACAGGCCATCTGCAGGCTGGAGAACAAGGAATGCTGGTGGTGGGACTTCAAGTCCAAAAGCCTCAGAACTAGGAAAGCTGATGGTGTAAGTCTCAGTTTGAAGTTGAAGACCTGAGAACCTAGGGGTTTGGGGGCAGGATGTGCTGGTGCAAGTCTTTCTTACTTCGTCCATTGATTCAAATGACAGTCTCTTCTGGAAACACCCAGATGATGTAATACTTTACTAGTTATCTGGGTATCTTTTAGTCCAGTCAAGTTGACATCTAAAATTAACCATTAAAATCTGTGTTTCTGTTTTCTTATAGGGACACTAGTCATTGGATTAGGGCCCACCCTTTTCTAGTATGACTATGTGAGATAGGTCTCAATGAGTTTA
The DNA here is from genome assembly GCA_036589455.1 of Ateles fusciceps. Lineage (NCBI taxonomy): Eukaryota > Metazoa > Chordata > Mammalia > Primates > Atelidae > Ateles > Ateles fusciceps. The sequence goes on from JAZHEH010002496.1 coordinate 8,570,820, forward strand.
GGAAGGTTGTTTTGCCAAAGTTAAGGACACACGCCCATGACACAGCCTCAGGAGGTCCTGACGACATGTGCCCAAGGGGATCTGAGCACAGCTTGCTTTTATACATTTCAGGGAGACATTAAGATGTAAGATGAACATTGGTTTGGTCCAGAAAGCCGGGACAACTCAAATATGGAGAGGGCTTCCAGGTCATAGGTAGATAAGAGACAAATGGTTTGAGTTTCTGATTAGCCTTTCCAAAGGAAGAAAGCAGATAGACATTTATCTCAGTGAACAGAGGGTTGACTTTGAATAGAATGGGAGACAGGTTTACCCTAAGCAGTTCCCAGCTTGAGTTTTCCCTTTAGCTTAGTGATTTTGGGTCCCCAAGATTTATTTTCCTTTCATAACTGCCTTTTTTCCTTAACTGTGACAAAAAAAACCCATAAAATTTACCATCTTAACCATTTTTAAATGTACTATATATTAGTGTTACCTGTCTGCACATTACTGTGCATCAGTATGACCTCATTGTATTAGTGTTCTCCAGAGAAACAGACCCAATACAGTCATGTGTATGTGTATAAAGAGATTTATTATTATAAGGTGTTGGCTCACGTGTTATGAAGGTTAAGAAGTTGTAAGAGCTGTGGTCAGCAAGCTTGAGACCTGGGTGAGCCAATGGTATAAGTTCCAATCCAAGTACTGAGGCCTTGAGATCCAGGAAAGCCAATGGTGTAAATTCTAGTCCAAAAGACAGCACGCCTGAGACCCAAGAAGAGCTGATTTCTCAGTTCAGGTCTGTCCAAAGGCAGAAAAGACGAGTGTCCCAGTTCAAGCAGTCAACCAAAAGGAGTTCCCTCTTACTCAGGCTTTTCTGTTCAGGTCTTCATTTGATTGAATGAAGTCCACTTAGATGAGGGAAGGCAATCTGCTTTACTCAGACTACCCATTCAAATGTTAATCGTATCCAAAAAACACCCTTACAGACATACCAGGAATAATCTTTGGCCTACAGTCTGGGCACCCATGGCCTGGTCAAGCTGACATGAAATTAGCCATCACACTCATCTTAAAAGGTTATATCTGCAAAGTCCCTATTTCCAAATAAGCTCATATTCTGAGGTTCCAGGTGGACATGAGTTTTTTGGGACTCTGTTTGGCCCAGGTAGTATGTGAGATGTTGGTGACTGCTGAAAAGCAGAAGAGTCCCGCAGCAGAGGAGAAGGTGAGGTGGTCAAGGAGGAGCCTGCTGAGAAGGAATGCATGCACTTGGGACTGGAGGAGGTGGAGAGAGGGAGGAGCTGCTTTGTGGAGGTAGAGCATCCTAAAGGGGACAACACACGCAGAAGCCCTGAAGTGTAGGGACAGTGCAATTTTAGTCCATTGTGTCAGGGGGAGGAAAGGGAGAAGTTGGGAGTATGGAAGAGGGTGAGGATCAAAAGGTCCTTCATTGCATGGACTGTGGCCATTGCTGTAGTAAGATAGGAGCCACTGTTGTCCCTGTGAGCGTGAATAAAAGCAGGTAGTGTGGGCCAGCTCATTGAGGACTTTTCTAAGTTCAGATGGATGTAGCTGAGCTCTGTGTGTGCCTAGGTATTTTGCAGCAACTGTTTCTAGGCAGGTTTTAAAAAAATGTTAGTGCTACACTGACCCTTGATCCACCACCCTTTCCTTTCAATATGCCTTTTACCTACCCACCCGCCCACACATAAACCATGGACATGAAGAAGAGAGAGCAAACAGACAAGGCTGGGGTGGCAGGAATCGCTAGGAAACTCCATGTGCATAGCTGCCCTGCTGTGAGCTGCAGGGCCTCAAACATGTGAACTGATGGGCTCTTCCCCTCATGACCCCTCAAGCCCTGGGCCTGCCTGGCGAACGCTGTGCCTGCCATTCAGGTGGTCTTTAACTTGGGTAGATTTAGAAAATGCTGAGGTCAGTGTGCAAGCTGTGTAAATTCTTCTGTGCTTCCAGGATTCTTCTGTGTATAAAATCACTATGCTGTGAAAAGAGTTGAGTCAGCTCGCCTGGTCAGTGGGCCACATTTTGCCTTGAAAATATAGGACAGGGAGGAACATCCAAGAGGACCTTTGGAGAGAGTGAGTAGATGGCTGTGTGGTCTTGGTATGCGGGCCCAGGGGCCTCTGCTGCCAGCCTTGTAACTGGCCTGCAAAGTGTTCACACGTTGTTGTTCTTATTCGTCATAAAAACACTTCAGCCTGCAATCTGAATACTGGTCATTAAAAAGAGGAAGGAACTCCAGGGGAGAGGCTGGCCCTCAGCGGGCCTGGCCTTCTGGTCTGAGGCCTGTGCCAGTTCAGTTTGCCTGGTTACTGGGGGAATCACAACTTCAGATTCCTTGGTGTTGGAGTTGAAGGGAAATATTCTTATCTGGTTGACATTTAATTTCCTCTTTGGCCTCCAAAGGAAGGGGCCTGGCCCTTACTGTAATGAGTGCTCTGGGGAAGTGGGCTGTGGGCGGGGCCTGATTTCAGGCTCCCTCTCCTGCCTCCACTTACCGAGATAGTGCCAGAAGCACCTTGCTTGGGGAGGTTATCTGGGAAGCCGATGTCGCTGTGACCCCTCTGGGGAGCATCGCTTTAGAAGATAATTATGTGTAAGTGGTGGTGGAAATAGAATTCTCCAGTGCCAGGAGCAGCTGCTCTTCTGTAGTATTTCAGGAGTTGCCTCTGGGGCCCCTCCTTCCTCCCAAACAAAATTCTCCCATCCAAAATGAAAGTTGTGAAGACAATTCCTAGCTAGAAAAGTGAGTGTTACAAATGTGTTTTGTGAGTGTGTAATTCCTTTTCCAGAGTTATTTTTAGGGTCCTTCCCTTAGCACATCAAAAGAGCTTCCTTAGAGGAGCTGCCTTTTAAATTGCACAGCCTTTCTCTGCCAGAGTGCTACAGGAAGTTTTGACTGAGGTAGTGTTCGCTCTGAACCTGCAGAGGCTGGCTTTGCTTCTGTGTTATAGTTAGAACAGAGAGGCCTTGCGCAAGAGTGGGAGCCAGGTGTTCCCGTAAGACAGCCTCCTTGTCCTATGCCCGGGGGTGGCTTTTGTCTCCGCTGACATGCCCCCAGCACCTAGTAAATATATACTTGTTGATGAACTGGATATATTGGATGTGGGCCCTGACATCTTTGCTGGTCCCTCAGCAGGCAGCATGCTGCGATTTCACTTAGAACCCTGAGAAGTTGATCTTCTGGTATCCAGACTGGGACTGGAACATTAAGTTCTGACTTCATTACTGCTGCCTTCTATAAGTTACTTGCCTCCCCAGGCCTCAGTTGACTCATCTTTAATCTGGAGGATTGGATGAAATGATTGGCATGAGGGTCTCCCTTCACCCCTCTACCCACTCTGGGCAGCCCCTTGCACCAGTCTCCCTGGTCACAGTGGGAGCTCCTGGAGGGCAGAACCAGTCTAGGCACAGGGCATATGAACTTTTTGTCCCAGCCAGCCTGATAAATACAGAGCTTCTCCCAAACTCAACGTGCTTCAGCCTTGGTGCTCCCTGATGGACTGTCTGGCCAGACCCCCAGAGTTCTTGCTTTCTGGATCAACTTGGAGGCAGAGAGGAGCAGCAGGTGGTGGAGGATTTGGCTAAATCTCCTCTGGCTCTGGAGGTGGGTGTCTCCAGTTGCTCAACCTGATCTCCTTGTTCTTTTCTCAAGTTTCACACAACTTTTATCCTTTCCTTGAACAAAGCCTTTTTATTTCTGGATGATATTGTGAGAAGTTTTTGTATTTACAAGTAAGGCAGAAAAGAATGGATCATAACTATAAAATTTTATGTCGATTACATTCCAAATTTGTTAAGAAATATCTATGTGTAGGAAAAATACTATAAAAATTTTTATTTTAGTGGTCATCTCTGGATTTTGATATAGGAGACTTATTTTTAAGCATTTTTTAATATTGAGCATGTACTATCTTTTTAATTATTAAAATTATGATTAATAACAGCTATTTATTAGGATTAAGTATGTCCCAGACAATGTAAGAACTTGCCATTACAATATCTTATTTAATTCTCACTGTGAACCTATGACATTCCTATTTAAAAAAAACCAAATATGCTGGGCATGGTGACTTGTGTCTATAGACCCAGCTACTCCGGAGGCTGAGTTGGGAGGGTCACCTGAACCCAGGAGTTTGAGACCAGCCTGGGGTACATAGCACAACATACCCTGTTTCTTAAAAGCAAACAAATATTAACCTAATTTTATTTTATTGTTATTGTGGAAAAATATACATAAAAATTGCTTTTTTAGGTGGTGGCTCATGCCTATAATCTCAGCACTGTGGGAGACTGAAGCAGTACTTGAGCCTAGGAGTTGGAGACCAGCCTGGACAATATAGTGAGACCGCATGTCTACAAAAACATTTTTTTAAATGTAGCTAGGCGTGCTGGTGTGTGCCTGTAGTTCCAGCTACTTAAGAGGCTGAGTTGGGAAGATCCCTTGAGCCCAGGAGGCTGAGGTTGCAGTGAGCTGTGATCATGTCACTGCACTCCAGCCTGGGCAACAGTAAGACCATGTCTCAAGAAAAAAAAAACATACCTTTCTAGCCATTTTTAAGTGTATAGTTTTGTGACCTTAACCACATCCCCTGAGCGATCTTTTTTGAAACCCTTATGTTATAAATGAGGACGCTGAGACTTAGAGAAACAAAGCTACTTTCCCAAAGTCATAGAGCTAGTCAGCTTTAGAGGTGGGATTTGAACCCAGAACTGACATAACCCAGAAAGGTCACAGGTTCCTGGGATCTGTGGTGTATGGCAGTTGGAGTCCATGATCACTTTCCTGCCCCTGCCCATCATTTGACTGTAGAAAGCCATTTGCTAAGTATATGTCTCTTTTTTAAAACTCTAAGGGTTGGATTGTGTGTGTGTGCCAGTGAGGTGGTGGTCACCCTGACTTGGGATGTGTGGCTGATGCAGGTGCTGCCTGTGGCGGATACCAAGGTTGGTTTGTGCGCTCTGTTGTCTCTGGAGAAGGTTGAAGAGTGGGCTGTGGCGCTAAGAGGGTTGTGTGTTGGAATTCTGTCTCTACAACGTCCTCAGGAGTGCAGTGGAAAGGTCAGTGGCCTAGAGCTCAGATATGTGGCTTTGTCAGGTCTGGGTTATTTTGGAGGACGCACATTGAACTTGGGGGTTAGTCTGTACTTTAGTCCTGATTTGGCCATGTGGTAGACATACTTTGGCTTCAATTTCCTCATTTCTCAGTGGGTGATAAAAATGCCTGTTCTACCTGCATCCCAGTATGGTGGTGATGATTAGATGTCATAATGTGGGGGAAAAGTGCCAAGGAAACTACAGGGCTCTCAAGGAGGTTTCTGTGATGAGAATTCTGAGTGTACAATGGTGTGGGGAGAGAAGTGGGGCTGACCTCACAAACGTGAGGAGGAAGGATGTGGATGTGAAGGGCAGCAGGTTTGCTTTATTTTATTTTGTTTTTGGCACCAGCTTATTTTCTCCACCATTGCTCCACTGGTGAAGTATAACGTTCCACTGTCTACCTAGTATTGTACTGCCTAATGCTGAATGCTCTAGGATTTCACTGGAATTTGTCCCTGCAAGGGGGCCCTCTCCCGGAAAACTCACATCTCGCTGGTGAAATGAGTTGTGATTTAGGAGTTCATTCTGTAACTCTGCGGTGATTGAAAGCACTCAGCAACGTTCCCTGGTCTTGTCTGTCTTCCTCATTTTATTAGCAAATGTTTGTCTGTTTCTGTTCTCTAATCTTGAGCAGCCAAGCATGTGAGTGGTCTGGAACCTGGAGATGCGCCCCTGTGGAGGGGAAGGGTCCCTTTGCGTGGTGCTTGCTCCTCATTGGACCCTTTCTGTGCATGATGCTTTGTAGAACATCTACAGTAGACAGAACCCCTTGTTTTATGGGGAAGATATGTATACTCAAACCATTGTGAATGTTAGGGATAGACAGCTTGAGAAGTCCCTGTCATGAGAGGTGTAACCCTCAGTCCAAGTGGATGAAGATACATTACTGGGGGATAGACAGAGGGGATAAACTATCAGCGGGACTTCTGTGACTTTTTGCTTTTTTACAGCTGTTTGAATCAGCTCTTTCCAAGCGGGGGTTTCTTTCCAGCTACACTGAGATAATTTCTTGCAGCCATCACTATTGCAGTGCACGTTTCATCTGACAGGAAAGCCAGGGTCTGTGCAGGGCTCTGCTGAAGTCAGCCGCCCTGTCTTGTTTTTTGGCTTTGAGAATGGTATTCGAAGACTAAGTAGGTCACAGATATCTATTTTGAACTGAGTATGGCTGGGCTGCATGGACATTTGATTTCCGGATCCAGTCCTGTTGGACTTGTTTGCCCAGGAGGTTGGCAGCATGCACTCTCTGGCTGGTTGTAGGATGTATTTATAAAGTGTCAAGAGGCTAGAGGTAACGAGACACTGCAGTTCTCTATTCCTGCAGGAGAACCAGAAGTGAGTGGGCTTTAAAACCCTTTAGGAATGGGGGGGAATGTAGTTTTTTTACCTCACCTGCTTGAATTTTCTGAAAATTATTGATCCTCGCTAACTTTATGGAATTTTTTTCTCTGAAGGAATCAAGTTTCATTTTTGCCCAATATTAGCCGGCCTCTGCTTCAAGTTGGATAATAGCTTCAGTTGCTGTGTGCCTTGCCTTTTATGCAGATTATCTCATTTAATCCTCACAACAAGCTCAGAAAGCGGTTATTATTTTCCCCCATTTTACAGAGGAAAAAACCTGAGAATCAAAGTGGTGCAGTAATTTGCTGACAGACCCAGTCAGGGTGTAAGTAGCAAGGCTTGAGATTCAAACCTAAGATCTTCTGATCAGAGTGTGGCCTTTTGCTCCACAGCACAGTGGTCTTAGAGCCCTGGAAGAAGGTGTTCTGGCCCGCTGTGAGTGGCGGTGCGGTAGCGGCTCCTTGGCCATTCTGAGTTGAGTGCAGCCTTGCTCTGAGTAGAGGCTGTGGGTGTCGGGAGATGTGGGCCTCCCAGCCCAGGGAAGCATCTGTCTTTGTGGAACTGGAGTTATGTTTTACGATGTCACTCTGATGTGACTGGATGGCAGAATTCTGAGTTTTTACCCTTTGTTGGACTTTTTCCTGATTCGCTCTTTTTCTGTGGGTCCTTGCTCAAGACCTTGGATGAGTGCAGTGAGAGGGTGAGATCTGTGAGTTAACGTAGGTGGTCACTGCATTGGATGCACCACCTCCTCTGTGTGCACCAGCTGATGACCCATCATTCCTCATCTTCAGTATTCATGCCTTCCCTGCATTTTGGAGGACTAAACACAAGTTTGTAGTGGGGGAGTGTGTGTTTTGCCTTTCTCTTCAGTTTGTCCCCATAAGCTACTTCCAGGGGATGGCAGTAATGCTGCTGCTTCAGGTCATTTGTATTTGTTGAGTATCAGAGTTTTCAGGACTTGGCTCAGAAAGTCTTGTCCAGTGCTTCTAGGAAGTCATCGTCATCTCCATTTTACAGATGGGGATTCTTAAGGGAAGTCACAGATGTGACACTCTTAAGTGGCATACTTCTATACCATAGCTTCCCTTGTAAATTTAATAAAACACAGCCCAGGAGGTGTCTGTTTAAAATCAGCTTGTATTCTGAAGGTGAAAGAATGCCCTTTTCAAATGCCCTGGGGCTGGCGTGCACAGTGGGGTTCTCTTCTCGGTCAGGAATGCTGGGCCCGTCCTAGGTTCCCTCCCAACCTAGGACCCTCCCAGCTGTTTCCTGGCTTTGTGAGATTGAGCTTGTTACTGAACCTTTCTGAGTCTGTGTCCTGTAAATTGGTGATAATAGTACTGTCTAAAAGAGGCTGTGGTAAGATATAAATGAGATAGAGTATGTGAGATCACCCAGGCCTCGATGTATTGTTATTGTTTGTCTTTATTGTTCTTCCAGGATGGGTTGAAGAAAGCACAGATCTCAGCTGCAGAGGCTGAGGCCTGAGAAACTCCCCTCCCCTGAAAGGGCATTACTAACTGATCTCCCCTGCAACCCTTCTCCCCCCAAAACAAGAGGGACAGGATGAAGCTTAAAAACTCTATTTCAGCTAGAATCTTTCCAAGATTTTCCCATTCCTTTTGGTTTTGGAATGGGGTGCTGATATTTGCTTCATTTACTGGAAACGAAAACTAAGGAAGTCCATGTTAACCACACAGCCTCTCAGTAATGCCCACTATCTTTTAAAATGAGGAAATGCCAAAACACGATTTTAGAAAGTGGGGTATTTTAAATGTACGTATTGGACATATCAGCATTTTTAGCATACACAGTTTCACTGATTGTATAATTATCTTGAAAAGACTTAAAAAATTTAAATTTGAGGTTTTCTGGTCTCCTCTCCTGCAGGGTCTTGCTCCATCACCCAGACTGGAGTGCAGTGGCATGATCTCAGTTCACTGCAACCTTGGCCTCCCAGGCTCAAGCGATTCTCCCATCTCTGCCTCTCGAATAGCTGGGACTATAGGCATGTTGCTGCCATGTCAAGCTAATTTTTTATATTCTTGGTAGAGATGGGGTTTTGCCATGTTGCCCACCCTGGTCTTGAACTCCTGAGCTCAAGTGATCCATCTGCCTTGGCCTCCCAGAGTGCTGGGATTACAGGCATGAGCCACTATGCCCGGTGTGCTCACCTCTTAAAAGATCTATTCAGTGTCTAGTGGTTAAGTCTTACTTTTTTTTGAGACAGGGTCTCACTTTGTAACCCAGGCTGGAGTGCAGTGGCATGATCACAGCTCATCTCTTGGGTTCAGGAGATTCTCCTGAGTAGCTGGGACTGCACACAGGCACAGGCAGTTCTCCTACCTCGGCCTCCCAAAGTGCTGGGATTACAGGCCTGAGCTACCATGCTTGCCCAGCTCTTACATTTTTGGTCGCTTAATGACAGACCTTTTTTCCCTTCCCCTCTCTCTCCTTTCCACATTAGTTTTTATGTTTGAGCCTAAATAAGTATAGGGGAAGTTCCAGAGGAAACAGCAAAGTGACCTGCAATTTTGGATCTTTGGGGTTTCCAATTTTGTGTATTTGCTGTGTGATCTTGAACAATTCTCTTACTTCAGGTCTCAAGGAACTTAGCGTCTCATAGAGGAGATAGACCTAGAGTTAGAGTTGATAGCCCTGTTATTGCTGTGGCTACAGACAAGGATTCATTTCCTTAGTGTGGTGATGGTTTTTAAGTCTTAATGTTATAAACTAGAAATTTGCAAGATGTGGATTTTCATGCTAAAAGAATTGCAGGTGGGATCAAGGACTAGACTTCCCCGCATGAGACACTCTCTCATCAGGCTCTGAGACTTCTGTTACACCACCTGGTACAGTCAGTTACAGATACCTGTTTACCTGGCCACCTGCCCAGCTTGACAGCAAGCTCTGCAATGGCAGAGACTTGGCCTATGCCCTGTTATATCTTAGGCATCTTATGTATTATACTTTCATGTGGAACACAACAGACACCTACATAAAAGATGAAGGATTTCTAATCGCTTAACATGGTAGCAGGCCGAGGGGCAGACTTGGCTGCCGCAGGTCCTCTGTTGTGTAAACTGGTCGTGTTACATGACCAGACTTGTCTCCCTTCCCCCCATGCCCATGGCCCCTCTGTGGAGAAAGACAGAACCAGTACCAGGTAGATCCCTTGTAATAAGCCAGAGGAGTGAGTGGTATTATCTTCTGTTTTATAGACCAAGATCTGAAGAAGTCACATGGCTAATATGCCTGAGAGTCAGCATTTGAATGTGGGCCTGCAGGAGTCCGCTCTTTACATCCTTCACAGATCGGATATGCTGGTGCATCTGCTCCTGAGGACGTACCCAACGATACAAATCTAATTAACTTGATAGTCCAAGAAACTTAAACTAGGTCTGACGAAGAACCTCCTGACATTTTGTTTTTAAGAGTTGGGGCTTTTCAAACTGTTAATCATAATCCACAGTCACAGAATTGATTTAGTGGGTTGATACATTTTTAAATGAAATAGAGCAGTGAAACATAACATTGTGTTACACACAGTGAGGCTGTGTGTAGGTGCGTCCCCTCCCAGGTCATAATAGAAATACGCTTCTGACTGTGGATCAGTGGTCAGAATATCTTTATGGTTTCGATCAGTATTGGCTAGATTGCAAAGTCCTTGGCGGCAGGGATGTTTTCTCTTTTATGTTCCCTTCATCCTTAGTCCAGTGCTGAGTACTTAACTGATTGGTTGGTCTGTCTGGGAGAACTTGTAACAGTTCCCTCTTCAGACTGGAAGAATAGAATGCTGTTAAGGACGATTTGCAGAGTACTCTCTCTACAAGGAAATGACAGGTACTCTTGCCCTTGGTTTATGAATGAGGAAAGCAGAAAGACACCCAGTGTGATAGTTAAGAGCTTGGACTCTGAAGTCTCAGAAACCTGCGTTTGAATTCTGTGTGTGCAGTGTTGTGGTTGTGTGACTTTGGGTAACTTCCTGAAGACTCACGTTTTCCATTTTTAGGCAGAGTATAATAAGGGCACCTACCTCAGAGGTATTGTGACAACTAGATGAGATAGCTGAAGTTAAGTGACTTTAGCACAGTGCCTGGCATCCGAAAAGCAGTTAGTAAGCATTATCTGCTGTCCGTCGTTTTATGATTAAGAGAGATTAAGTGACTCATGTTGGGTCCCAGGGCACCACCTGGAGCCAGGCCCACTGCAGGAGGCCCCTTTTAGAGCTGCAGTTCTGTGATGGTTGTTGATCTCGAGCTAAACTTGTAGCTCTGATCTGTGGTTTGGTTGTGAAAGGAAGTGAATGTTGCAACAGAGCAGGTGTGTGCATACAAAAATATGTCTTGGTTTTGCTAGTTAGAGAAAACAGCATATTCCAGAGATGTGGCTGCATAGTGGAATCTGAGGCTATAAATGACATTTCTTAGGAAAGGCAGGTGCTTTGTGTTTTCGTCAAAAACAACAGTTTCCTAAAACTGAATATAGCAATGTGTGTGCTTAAACTGGTGGTTTTGTGTCTGGCATAGTCAGAACTTTAGTGGAAACTCCAAGGTTTGATAAATCCTGATTTCTGAAATCATTAATTCAGCCTAGCAGCACCATGTGCACTTAGAATGAACTCCATGAAAATATGTGACATGCTGAAGGTGTAAGGCACTCCCAGAGTGGGACGGAAATCCTAGAGAGACTTGGTTTTGGCTTTAGCCCCTAATCTGCAAGTCTGGATCTCTGTTAAGTTCTCTTTTCCAGGCTGGAGAGTCTTGAGCCTTCTTTCTCCTCAAAGTCAAAATAATTTTGTTCTTTTTATTCCGAAGTGCTGATTGTCTTTGTATCTTGGTAGGAAAAGGTAGTAGACATGAACAATTATCTAACGGTAGTAACTTTCTGGTTTATACTTTAGTTGAAAATAGCCTTTTCTCTTGTTTGGAAGCAGTATAGTTTAGGGACAGTTAAATATAATGGTTAAGAGCACAAACTTTTAGCAGGATTTATGTTCCTGTCCTACCTGTGCTTCCAACAAGGTGTTTGATTTTGGTACCCTAACCTATCTGCACCCTGTCTATGAAATGGGTTAGTAAGAGAACTGCTACCTTAGAAGTTGTTGAGAGGATTAAACAGAGTATCATGTAAAACCCTCAATGCAATGTTTGCTCCTAAACTTTAGTAAATGAGAGGTGTTACCATCATCATCATTATTATTAGTGAAAGATCTTTCCAGGAGCCCAGAATTATAGACCTGGCTTTGCTGTTGCTAATAGTTGCTCTGGATATGTTGCTGAACCCCTCTGAACTTCAGGATTATTTTCTTTCATACAAGGGAGTTGCCCACATGCTTCTAGTGCAAACCTTTTGCCCTGCTTGAAGCATATTTTATTTCTCATCAGTCCTGCATGATGCCATGTGAGCTGCCAGGGTTGTTTTCCAGTAAGATCCTACAGTGGGTCTGCCAGATGTTGGCCCTGCTAACCTTTGCTTTTCTTTCCTTGACTTTATTTTCGTAGTGTAGCTTTCTTTTTCTGGCTCCGCCAAATGATTTCTCATGGTTTTATATTTTTTTCCAGTGTGTTCAGACTGTAGGTCTGGCATTGGAGTTAAGTCTCAGCTTGGGAGAGCCTCACACATAGGAGATATTACAAGTAAGTGTGAGCCCGTCACTTTGCTGGTTTTTTTTTTTTTTTTTTTTTTTGAGCCAGCGTTTTGCCCCGTTGCCCAGGCTGGAGTGCAATGGCGCAGTCTTGGCTCACTGCAACCTCCACCTCCCGAGTTGAAGCGATTCTCTTGCCTTAGCCTCCTGAGTAGCTGGGAATACAGGCACCCGCCACCATCCCTGGCTAATTTTTTTTTTTGTAATTTTAGTAGAGAGAGGGTTTTACCATGTTGGCCAGGCTGGTCTCAAACTCCTGACCTCATGATTCACCCACCTTGGCTTCCCAAAGTGCTGGGATTACAGGCATGAGCCACCGTGCCTGGCCGCTGTTGATTTTTTAAATATATTTGTGTTTGTACCTGTCACACTCTCCAACTCAAGCACTGAGGCTGCGTGTGTCTGAGGCTGACCATTGCGAGCCACTCATGAGAAAGGAATGGCTTTTCTGAATCCATAAAAGCTACCTTCTTGCTTTGTTTCCTTACTTGCCTTGGTTTTAGTTTGAACTTTTAAAGAGCTTACCAGAGCTCATCTTGGTGTAATTTTATATTTTGCACATGTATCTTTGTTAGCCCCTACTTTTGCAAAAGGTGGATCCGTGGAGTTAATCTCTGGTTGACCATTGATGTTTCAGGTTTATCTCGTTCTCATGGGTAGGCATGCACAATGAATTAATTGAGTTGTTTTCAGCCCACTTCGTGCCTAATTGAACACCTGCCCAGTGAATGCTGCCAACTCACCTGCCTGTTACCCGATCTGCCCCATCCCTGTCATGTCAGTGTCTTGCTTGTATCCGAAGACTCAGTCTTGTCATTTGTAGTTAGCTCTCTGTGTTCTTTAGATAACTTTTTTTGATGTAATTTAAAGGCACTCATGCATCGTCTTTTGTTACAGTCCCTCCGCATTCCCATCTTGCCACTGTCCTCCCAGTTAAGATCATTGCTCACTAGGCCTCCTAAAAACTGCTGGAAGACCAGATGCAGGACGAGGGCATATGTGCACCTTGGGTTGGTTCTGTTGCTTGCGTATCATTCCCTTGGTCCCAGACTAAGTTTCCAGCAGGCCATTCTTAAAGTAGTGCTGATGGTTTAGAACTTATTAGAAATAGTCTTTAAAGAGATGGCACACAAGATGGTTTTTAAAAGAGTGCTGCCATTTTTTGACATTAGGGACTTGTATCTTTCCAAAGAGAAGAATGGTCTTACTAAAAATGAGAGCCAGGGTGGGGAATTCGGTCTTCTCTGATCACAGAAAGCTGCCCGTTTATGGCCCATGCTTGTCCTCTTGACTGTTTTCTTTGGTTGAAAAGTCCTGTAGCCAGCCACAGGGCTCCTAGTGGATCCCTGGCTTAGGTGTGATTTTGTTTTTAAAAATATCCTGGAGATACAGCCCCCTTCTTAGTTATTTGGTAGAATTACATGTCTTAATTTTCTCTTTGTGGTGTTCTTAGCCTTTCAAAAACAGATGTGTACTGTTTGGGTTTCTTTGGCCTAGATTTGAACTTATTCAAATGACATGAGACTGGAAAAATATATGCTTTATCTCCTTTGATTTCATTGTGGTTTGCGTTTTGTTTTCAGTTTCCTTTTGACTTTTCTTTGCAGAATTTCAAATTTTAAAAATATTTTAAAGGGAATGACTCCTCAAAAAGTTAAACATAGAATTATCATAAGACCCAGCAATTCCGTCCTAGGTATATACTCAAAAGAATTGAGTCGGGGACATAAATCCTTGAACTCAGATGTTCACGGCAGCACTATTAGCAACAGCCAAAAGGTAGAAGTCATTCATCCAGGTGTCCATCAGTGGATACATGGATAGACAAAATGTGGTATCTCCATATCTGTACAATGGAATGTTGTTCAGCAGTAAAAGGGAATGATGTACAGATGTATGCCACAACCTGCATAAACCTTAAGAACATGTTATTGGTAAGAGAAGCCAACACCAAAGGCCACATATTATATAATTCCATTTCTGTGAATTATCCAGAATAGGTAAATCCATAGATACAGAAAGCAAAGTAGCTGCAGGGGCTGGAGGGAAGAGGGTGTGCGGGGTTTGGCTGCCGAGTGGATACTGATTTTCTTTTGGGGTCATGAAAAGGTTTTGGAACTAGTTAGAGGTGGTAGTTGCACAACATTGTGAATGTCTGCATGCCGTGAGTTATGTCCTTTACAATGTCTGATGTATGCTATATGCATTTCACTTCAATTAAAAGCAATTTGGAGGGGCAGCATGTGTGTTCTTGCGAAAGATGGCTTTTCCAGAGACACCATACAAGAGTTGCTCTTTAACAAAGTACTTGAGTGCGGGTAGGAGAAGGGATGTGGAGTCAGCCTGCTGGGGCTCTGTTGTCACTTCGCCTGGAGGCAAGTTAGCCTGGTGAGTTGCCTCCCCTTTCAGCCTGTTTTCTCTTCTGTAAAGAGCTTAAAAGCATTATTTTCTAGGGTTGCTATGAGAATCAGCAGAGATAATGGATATAAAGTGCTTGGTACACTGTAAGTGCTTAATAAATATTAACCTTTACCTCTTCTGTGGAAGGAGAAGAATAAAGTGGACTCAAGGAGAGAAGCAAAGTTCTATAACTAGAGAAATTGGGGTTGATTTCAGTCATCTAGGTTTAGGTTAGACCTTTGAGAAGAATTTTAAAAATCTTGTTCTCTAGATTTCTTTTCAGTAGTTGCCATAACCCTGTGCAGCCAATGATGCTGTTAGGAGCTGATTTCTACCAACTAAAACAAAGAATATTTATAAAGCAGTTAGAATAGTGCCTGCCAGACAGCAAGGGGTCAGTTAAGAGCTTGATTAAATTAAAGAAGAAAAAACCAATTGGATTATGGCAGTCGTAAGGCAGCAGTAGGGTAAGGGCCCCTGCCCACTTCCCTTCCTGAGCTCTCTGCTGCATGCTTGGGTGGTCTCATTCTGGAGCTGGTTTTGTGAGAGAGTATTGAGCACACATCGATGGAGGCATGCCAGCATCTTTTGTTAGCCCTCCGGTATTTGTAGGAAACTGAGTGAGCTACTGGCGTCACCTTTGTAAATGTATTTTGTGTTTCTGATTCTTGCTTTTTTCTTTGGAAGAAAGGTCTTTATCATCACCTGGGACCAGATGAACCTTCTAGCTCAGTAGAGGACAAGAAACCCTGGACCTAAGGAGAGGCTCCCATCTTCCAGCTTTAAGGAAGATGGAAAGCAGAGGGCTGTGAGGCAGGGAAAGCTAGTCTGACTTTCACTGGTAAAGAAATAGTTTTTGTTTCTTCTTAGCACACAATTGTAGAGATTTCTAGTATTAGGATACTACGCGAATGTAAATGGGTATGTAGATCTCTCTCTTTTCTTTTTTTTTTTTTAGAGACAGAGTCTTGCTCTGTTGTCCAGGCTGGAGTGCAATCTCAGCTCACTGCAACCTCCGCCTCCCAGATTCAAGTGATTCTCCTGCCTCAGCCTGCTGAGTAGCTGGGACTACAGGCACCCACCGCCATGTCCGGCTGATTTTTGGATTTTTAGTAGAGACAGGGTTTTACCATGTTGGCCAGGCTGATCTTGAACTCCTGACCTCAAGTGATCCACCCCCCCACTCAGCCTCCTAAAGTGCTGGGATTACAGTGGTGAACCACTGCACCTGGCTGATCTCTCTCTTTTCTAATTCTGTTTGCACTAAATGTTGTTATGCACAATTAGCATCTTTTATATATTGGCGGTTCTTTACTGTTCATACTTCACAATTTAGTGACCAAATAATGTAAACTGTGGTCTAGAAAGAAGCAAGTTTATTGGACTTGGGATCAGAAGAGCAGAGCTTTGTGTGTACAGGATTTCTACTTATTTTATCTGCCTCATTCCCCTTCCTTCTTTTGGGACCGGCATCCTCCCTTCTTCAGGGGTGTTACTTCTCCCTTATCCATTCTTGGGAACTGCCAAGCATGGTTCTGGGTCTCCTATGTTCTTGGTTTTTGTATAATTTTAATTATAATTAATTTTTTTTTTTGTAAAAGGAAGAATTTATTATGAGAACGTGAATGCCTCAGGAAAATCCAAGGCAGTAATTGCAGCCATGTAATAGGATGTTAAGATGGTGCATCTCCCTGTCCCAAATAAATGTGAAGCAACCTCCTGTGTAGAAATTATAAAGGAAAAACAGAGCCAGTTTTACCACATTTGGACCCCTTGCCAGGTCAAAGCTATTAAAAGGGGGTCAGACTGGAGGGGTCAGACTGGAGAGGGGGAGAGGATTTGATGGGTAGGTGTCTTTGGAGAGAGCTGCTGTGCATTGCTGCCATTCTGCCCATCATAGGGCTGGGGACAGGTACAGCAGCGTAGTGCACATTTGTTCAAACCCATCTCCCTGGAATTTTGAACTTGAGGCCCAAGAGCCTTTTCTTCTGGGGTGGTGGAGCCAGAGAAGTGGGAGTTTGAAGCTCCAGTGACCCTGGTTTCCTGTCTGGAGGAGAAAACTGCTTGCTTCTGCTGGCTTGGAGTAGGAGGGAGTTGTAGGCAGAGAGAAGCAGAGAAGGGAAGTGTTTGCCTGGGAACCCCCACCTGTCTGGCTGCTCCTCCTTATTGCAAAGTTTTCTTTTGCCAAAGTGGTTTGTTATTTACAACCAAGGGTCCTGAGTAACAGATATGACCTTCTTTAACTCATTGAACTTCTCTTACTGTAATTTTTTTCTGCATGTATACAATGGTATACAAATAATTACCTCACAGTTACAGAGATGATCCAATAAAATAATGAACATGGAAGCTTGGGAGGACTATAACATAGGAGATATGGAGGCTTTAGCATTTTATGATTATTTTACTAACTGCCTGTCACTAATGATGTGATTGTTATGAACATCACTGGTTTTCTTACCATATCTTTCAGAAACAAATGATGCCATTAACATGCTCCACTTTTTGAAATCACAGAGTTGCTTGACCTGACCTGTGTATTTGTAGGAAATGAATGAATGGCTCTTGATAAGTTGTGGCCTTTTCAAGCCTAAAAAAGCTTTCTCTGAGTTGAGTTTTAATTATATTTGGGGAGCAGAGAGTACTGCCTCCAGGTCAGATGCAGCTTTTCTTCATGTTTCTGTGCCAGGGATAATAGTGCTAAAATTTTAGAGTAATGGTACATTTATTTGGCTTTGGAGTTAAGTAGCCTTGGGTTTGAATGTCAGCGTTGCTACTTAGTTAACTGTGTTGTCTTTTTGAGCCTCAATCTTGAAGTCTGTAAAATGGAGATAATTACCCCAATCCTGCAGAGGAAAGATTATAGGAGAGGATGTGTTTAAAGTCCTTAGCTATGTCTGGTATGTGGTAGGCAGCTGTTACTGTTAGAAATGATACCTTCAGTAAGCCATTTGCAACTAAAGGGAATGAGGCTAGATGTGAATGCCAAAATCAGTTAATCAGCTATTAATTGAATATACTATTGAGTGCCTTGTCTGTGCAAGGGGTGGCAGTGGAGTGGATAAGAAGTTTGGTAACATGATTCCTGTTTGTTAAGGAAATAAATCATGTACATATAGAAAAAAGTAGTATGTGAAGCAGCTGGGCTTTGGAGGGTGGCAGAGGACTGGAAATGAGGAGGCTTCTTACAGTTGTAGAGCTGATGGACAAATGTAGCAAGGGAATTGATGTCAGGAATTAAACACTTAGGGTGATCTTTGGTAGAGACCAAATTTTATTTATTTATATTTATATATAACCTAATTTGTCCTGTTTTATTTTTCTTTGTCTTCCTGATTCCTTCCCAGACCTGCTTAATGTTTCTGATCATTATATTGATGACTAATGCCCATTGCCCATTCCAGAGTTTAGCATTTTCTTTGCAGACTCATTTTTACCATGAACCGTTACAGCCCTCAATGATGAGAATTCTCCTGACAGATTCTGCATCCCTTCTCCCATTTGCTCTACTTTAATTTTCTGCACTGGAAATGGCCTTCTCATGAGTTCCATCATGTGGAGTCATGGCCATTCATTCAGCAGATGCTTGTTGAGCACCTACTACTGGCAGTATGTGGGGCAGTATTCAAGGGAGGTTTGGGGAATAGAGAGATTGATGAAACCAGGCGGTCTCTGCCCTGAAGCAGCTTGGTTAGAAGAGGAAACAGATGGGCAAATGGACTCTAATTAAGTGTGATTAGTGCTTTTATTGGTCAGATAAGGAAAGACATTTGGCGGGAGCCCCCAAATCCCGGAGTCCTCCCTCAGTCACTTACTGCTGTGCTTGATTCAGAAAGGCTGTCCACCTCATGGAGCAGTCTGGGAAAATGTCTTCTTTATTAATAACTGCGATTCTCATGTGAAGTCTCTCTGTATAGTGCCTTGCTTGGGAAAGTGTGTAAGTGAAGATTCCTTTTGTCACCTCCACCCAAATCCTCTTCCACTGAAGAGCAGTCTTCCTTCCTCTCAGAGATAAACCTGCTCTTCCTCCTGGGCTCCCCAGCTCAAAATTGGCACTGTAATCAACCTAGAGGCTTGAGAGCATCTTTGATACCTCCCTTTCCCTCATCACCTGTATCTGATTAACCACCAAGTCCTGGCAACTCTGTTGCCCTCTCTTCCATTTCTGTCACCCAAGTCTAACCCATCTCCAACTGTGGGTCATGACTCATTGCATTCTGATATTAATTTAGAAGTTTCTTCCCCCCATCATTTAAGAAAATAAAAAATAGTAGAATGGAAAACATTAACTTGCATATAGTAAGTTTGAGTTTTATTTTGTGAAACTTTTGTTTGTATGTAATAGTTACAACGCCACACACACACACACACACGCAAAAGGCTAACATTGCTAAGATCTTCACATATACTGACTTACTTATTTCCCACAACACCCTATATAGTAGGTACCATTATTGTTATCCTTATTTTACAAATGAGAGAACTGAAGCTCAGAGAATTTGAGAAGCTGGCCCAGGGTCACAGAGAATGCTAGTGTACTAGCCCAAGCTGGTGGTCTCCTCCATAGACTGTGTGTGTGTGCGTGTGTGTGTGTGTATGTGTGTGTCTGTACGGGGTTGCATAGTAAAGTGTCTTTCTTACCCCTGCATTATGGTTAAAAAAATGTTGAAGTTTCTGTTTCACAGACCTCTATACATCTACTCTTATCTTCCCCAGACTTCTACACTGCAGCCTCAGTAGGCTTATAAAATGCAAATTGGATGATTCTTCACTATTGATGGGTCCCATGCTCTTAGGAGAGTGTATAGTCTGATCATAAGGCTCTGTGTAATCTGGCTTCCCCACTCCTCTTAGGGGCCTGTTTACCGTCCTCCTGCCCCACTACCTTTCAGCTTCTAGATGTGCCAGGCTTTGAAGGACCTTGGGGACTTTGCCTTTGGCCTTTCAGACTTAGTTAGGCCCCTTCATGACCTGCCCCCATAGTACCCTGTATTGCAAGTTCATAGCACTTAACCACAGCCACCAAGATATATGGTCACTGCCTCACTTAATGACAGGGATACATCCTGAGAAATGCATCATTAGGTGATTTTGTTGTGTGAATCTTGTAGAGTGTGCTTCCATAGACCTAGATGGTATGGCCTGCTCACACCTGGACAATGTGGTATGGCCTGTTGCTCATAGGCTACAAACTATATAGCATGTTGCTATACTGGACACTGTAGGCACTTATAACACAATGGTAAGCATTTCTGTGTCTAAACATATAAAAGGTACAATGAAAATACAGTATAAAAGATTTGAAAAATGTATACCTGCATAGGGCGCTTGGCATGAATGGAGCTTGCAGGACTGGGAGACTGCTTTGGGTGAGTCAGTGGCTGAGTGGTGAGTAAAGGTGAAGGCCTGGCACATCATTGTACACTCTCGTGTGGCTGTGCAGTAGGTATGCTTATGCCTGCAAACATGGAATAATGCTTTGTGGTACGGTTTTGTGATGGCTGTGACATCATTAGACGATAGGAATTTTCCAGCTCCATTGTAACCTTAGAGGACCACTGTCGCGATGCAGTCCTTTGTTGACCAAAACATCATTACATGGCGCATGACTGTACAGTAAACCCTCATTTAACCTCATACATGGGTTCTCAGAAACTGTCTTGAAGTGAAACCATGTATAGTGAAAACAATTTTACCGTAGGCTTATTGATATAAACAAGAGTTAAAAACCCACACAGACATGGAGAAAATGGGCAAACTCCACACAGACAGTGGCTTCAGCTGGGAACTGATTTTTTTTCTTTTTATCAACTTTATAACGCAATGATGCTATTTGAGAACCTGCTGTAGTTCCTTGCTGACTTCAGGGGCACAAAGGCTGGCTCGCATCCTCAGTCTGTAGGGCAGCATCTGGCATTCCAATCAGGAAGACAGTAACTGGACGTTTGATTAGCTGTGGGAGGTGAAGGAAGGAAGGGGTCTCATTTTTTGGCTGAATTGTCTATCTCTGTCAAAATAGTCCTTTCTTCTTCCTGTCTTACCTTTCCAGGAAGCATTTTTTTTAAATTGGACGTCTATTTCTGTGGGTGGGTCAAAATCTTTTGAGTGGGTTTTTTGTTTTTGTCTTTTTTTTGTGGCAGAGTCTGGCTCTGTTTCCAGGCTGGAGTGCAATGGCGCAGTCTTGGCTCACTGCATCCTCTGTCTCCTGGGTTCAAGCGATTCTCCTGCCTCAGTCTCACCAGCAGCTGAGATTACAGGTGGCCATCACCACACCTGGCTAATTTTTTTTATTTTTAGTACAGATGGGGTTTCACCATCTTGGCCAGGCTAGTCTCAAACTCCTGGCCTCAGGTGATCCGCCCACCTCGGCCTCCTAGTGTTGGGATTACAGGTGTGAGCCACTGCACTGACCTGTTTTTGTCTTTTAATCTGTGGATCCCCAGTGTGCTGCTCTAACTAGATGAAGAGATGCTGGCTTACATCTGTTAGGCAGGCCCTCAGTCCTTGTGGGATGGGCAGTCTGGTCTAGTGAAGGAGTCTGTGGCCCCAGATCAAGAGGTGGAGGTCCTGACTACACCAATTCATGCAATTCAGCCATGAGACAGCTTCCTGGCCCATAAAACGAAGGTGGGGTGCAGTGGGGTCAGGGGGTGGTAACAGCATGCAGGCCTACATCTGGGCCGATTTTGACAGTTGGGAGGTAATAGTATGTGAAAGGTCCCTGGCATGGCAGTGGTGGCTGTTAAGGAAAAGGGGCTGTTTGTTTTTTTAAAATCTCTTCTTACTTGGGTCTCCTTGTGCTTGGCAGTGTGCCTTTCCACTTAGATCCAGGCCTTGGTTGGTCAAGGGCAGTTTATTCATCAGCAGAGGAGCTGTAGTCCTAGGCCAGGGCCATTCAAATTACTTCTTACTTGGTGATTGTTAAAACCTTGATATTTGACCTTGGAGAGCTTTCTTGCCTAGGCTAGTGCAGTGACAACTGTAGGTCCCACTTTGGCGCTGAGGTCATAACTAGAGTGATAATAATTGCAGCTTTCACTTGCTGAGTGTGTGTTCTTTGCCAGACTTGTGCTCACAGAGTCCATGTTGCTCACACCAACCTTGTTAAGTAGGTGGTGGACTCCCCATTTTATGGAAGAGGACACTGTAGTCCAGAGAGTTTGAGAAACTTGCCAAGGTCTCTTGTTTGGAGTTCTCTATAGGACCTCCTTCTCATTTAGTTATTACTACTCTTTTAATTGTGTTTTTGGTTTCATTTCAGTAGGTTTTTGGGGAAGAGGTAGTGTTTGGTTACGTGAGTAAGTTCTTTAGTGGTGATGACTGAGATTTTGGTGCACTGGTCATCTGAGCAGTGTACACTGTACCCAGTGTGTAATCTTTTATCCTTGCCTCTGCTCCTATCCTTTCCCCACCAAGTCCTCAAAGTCCTCTTATGCCTTTGCATCATCATAGCTTAGCTCTCACTTATGAGTGAGAGCACAGGACGTTTGGTTTTGCATTCCTGAGTTACTTCACTTGGAATAACAATCTCCAGTTCCATCCAGGTTGCTGTAAATGCCATTATTTCATTCTTTTTTATGACTGAGTAGTATTTCACGGTATATGTGTAGCACAGTTTCTTTATCCACTCGTTGATTGATGGGTATTTGGGCTGGTTCCATATTTTTACAGTTGCAAATTGTGCTGCTATAAACATGCATGTGCAAGTATCTTTTTCATATAATGACTTCTTTTCCTCTGGGTAGATACCGGGGTTGTAGTGTTGCTGGATAAAGTGGTAGTCCTACTTTTAGTTCTTTAAGGAATTTCCACACTGTTTTCCATAGTGGTTGTACTAGTTTACATTCCCATAATTGCGTTAATTGCTTTTTTTGACTTAGAACATGATGGCTGTTTGTAAGCTCCTTGTGAGCAATTTTCGTTTTTCATTTTTGAGTCAGGGTCTTTACTCTGTTGCCTAGGCTGATACGGCAATGCAGTCATACTCACTGCAGTCTTGATCTTCTGGGCTCAAGCGATCCTCCTGCCTTGGCCTCTGGAGTAGCGGGACTATACGCACATGCCAACATGCCCAGCTAACTTTTTTTATTTTGGTAGAGACAGAGTTTCACTATGTTGCCCAGACTGGTCTCAAACTCCTAGGCTGAAGTCAGTCGCCTGCCTTGACCTCTCAAAGTGCTGGATTTACAGGCATGAGCCACCACACCCAGCCATGAGCAGTTTTTAATAGTTGTCTTCTATATGGCCTCTGTTCTTGATTGGCATAACTCAGTTTTACCTAGGTGAGGTCATTACTCAGTGGGTCTGCTCGTCCAGGCTCTGCAGAGGTCTGCTTTGCTCTGGAGGTGTTTCCTGCTCCATCTCCTCCCACCTACGGTAGTGGAGTGAGTGTTGATTGGATAGAGTTCATGCTCTGGAAATAGGAACTGATTTCCTCTCCTCGCTACTTCTTTTTATTTCTAAATACTTCTGTTCGTCTTTTCTGGGCTGCATTCATTTTCCCTCTTTACTGCTGTAGTTTATTGCTCTTTGCTGACTCCTTTATTTTTATTTTCCAGACTTGCCTGAAATGCATCTTGATTCTGGCATCTTTAGAAGTTTAAAGCCCTGCAGTTTGTTACTGATGATTTCCCTCATTTTGCAGAATTCCATTTGGTTGCAATTCTATTTGACAAGACCCTGCTTTTCTTCTTTCTTAAATCATTAAATTTTAATATTCATCTGTTCCTGCTCTTTTATAGAAATTTGTATTTCATTTTTAGTTTGTAATAATGGACCTTCAATCCCTACAGTTTGACTTCTTATCATACTTACTTGTTTTTGGAAGTATATGATCATGGAGCAGAGACACTTTTATGCTGTTCTTGCTTTTTCTAAAAGGCAAATCTGTCCATACCATTTTGGTACTCAGCACCCCTTGATAGGCTCTTGAAGATCAGCTCTGAATGCCCCATTCCAGTGTTGGAGACCAATGGTGTCCCCCCTTTCTTTACCTGCCTCCCTGTGACCTAGATCTGCAGTTCTCAAACTTTACATAACTCTTAAAAATTAATGAGATTATTCAAAGAACTTTTGTTTATGTAGATTGCATCTAGCAATATTTACTGTATTAGAAATTGAAATTAAAGAAATTTAAAAATATTTATAAAGCTTGCTTAAATATAACAATAAACCCATTATATATGATAACATAAAGTAACATTTTTACTGAAAAGTATTTCCAAAGCACAAACATTTAGTGAGAAGAGTGACATTGTTTTACTTTTTCCCAAATCTCTTTAATGTCTGTCTTAATGGAAGACAGCTGGAGTCTCATAAATGCTTTTGCATTCATTTTGTTGCAAAATGTTGTGTTGGTTGAACTATATGGAGAATATCCAGCCTTACACAGACATGTGGTTAGAAAAGGGAGGAGTGTTTTGATAGCCCTTTTGGTTAATTGTGGATAGTCTTTGAACGATATCAGAACTTGACCAGCTGTAAAGGTTTGTTGCAACATAGAATCTGATACCAGTCAATGAACTTTTCATAATGATGTTTTATTAAAGTCCATTGTCCTATAACGTACGTTGAAAGGATTTTTTCACCCATCATTTTGTAACATCATGCATCATTAGTCATTTGGAAAATATCAAAATATCACGTTTAATATCACCATTTGGAAAAATATCAACATGTCACATTTGTTAATGTCACTGCCATTCTCATCTGAAAAGTCTTTAAGTATTGGGATACTCTAAAGCTGAAAATACTGGACACAAGTTTCCCAAAGTTTGGTTTGTTTGTTTGTGTTGTGACAGAGTCTCACTCTGTCGCCCAGGCTGGAGTACAGTGGCATGATCTCGGCTCACTGCAGCCTCCGCTTCCTGGGTTCAAGCAGTTGTCTCAGCCTCCTGAATAATTGGGATTACAGGCACCCGCCACCATACGCAGCTAATTTTTGTGTTTTTAGTAGAGACAGGGTTTGGCCATGTTGGCCAGGCTGGTCTCAAACTCCTGACCTCAGGTGATCTGCCTTCCTGGGCCTCCCAGTGTGCTGGGATTACATGTGTGAGCCACTGCACCCAGCCCCAAAGTTTTAATTTTTGCTTGGAAGCCCAAAACTTGTCTTTAGTAACAAATACCATCAGTTTTCCTTGAAATAACAGGCTCACTGTATTTATTTTTAACAAAGTATATATAAATACCCAAATCTGAATAATCATAGTTTTTCTCATTCTTTCAAGTAAAGTTGATGTTCTGTGAAAAACAGTGACTAAGCTTGCAGCTTAGTCACGCAGGTCCTTTTTCTTCCCAAAGACAGCCACCGTACTCTGGCCTGCAGTGGAGTGCCGAATGAGTGCGCTTAACATTTTGTTACATGGGATGTTAAAAAGACGTGTACTCAAGAGTCAATGTTTAATAAAATTACTAATCTTACTGCTTCATCAAGGACACTCAGGTAAAATTGACTTAAAAAAATAGCTGGGTCGAGGGTGGATAATAGCTGTGTGTATGGCAGTAGAGAGTATACTGATACACTGAGATGCCACTGCCTTGACTTATGCTAAGCCACCAGTAGTTTTACCTGCCGTTGCTTTTGCACCAGCAATGTAAGTGTCAGCACAGTTGAAGATAGTTTTGACCTTGCAGGACTACCAGAAAGGGTCTTGGGCCACACTTCAAAAACCAGTGGGTAAGACTAAACTGCTCACCATTTATCTTTGTGCTCTAGATTCTTTTGCTTTCCATATCTTGGCTCCATGCCTCCTCTGCCCAGAACATTTCATCTTCACCACCACCTCTCCCTCCCCTTGTGTGTGTGCATATTCATACATATGTGTGTACATCTATACATGTATAGGTGTGTATGTGTGTATAAATGCACATATGTGTATATTCAGATAGGACTGGTTATAATAATCATGTGCAGTGATCTCATCCTGTAGACTGTGGGCCAGGTTTCATATTTATCTTGGTGGGCAGGAGCACCAAGTACCACGTCTGGCACAGCTAATCACTTGTTAAATGTTAGCTGTCCTCATCATCATCATCATCATCATCATCATTGCAAGGGCTTAATACATTTTTTTTTTTTTTAACAAATGAAGAGTTTGGGTTAGTATTTCCCATTGTTTCCTTAGAACAGTGGTTCTCTGTGATACCATTAAGTGTTGATGAAAGGGCATCTGTGGTCAGCTAGATTCAGGAATGCTCAAATACTTTTTTCATTGAAGGATTTTCAAGATCCTTTATTGTATCAAGTGTATATTGTGAATCTTTACGGGGAATGGGAAGCTATAGAATGTAGCATTTCCCAAGCTGAATAACCTGTGAACCTTCTTTCTTGGCATAACTTGTAGGACTAGGTTTCTTGAGTGTTCTTTGCGAAATAATCACATAGTCTGGCCTTTCATTTTTACAGATGAGGAAATTGATGACCTATATTCATTCCTCTGCATTAATTTATACCTCAGCTATTTAATGAATACTTCTTAAAGTTAGACACTGCTAGGTTGGGTAATAGAGTAATAGCAGGTGAAAAAAAAAACAGACTTGGGGAAAGTGTTACTATACTCTTTATATGGAGTAGATGATTAAGTGGGGGGGTACAAACATTAATGAAATAGTTACTGAAATTATAACTGTTATGTAAATGGTATGTAGGAAGGTACATGGTGCTAAATCATTGGTTTTTTTTTTTGCTCATTTTCACAGCTCTGCTAGGCACATTTAGGTCTTCCTCTCAGCATTTTGCCACTGCTGGCAGCTCTGGGATCCAGACTGCTAAAGATCAGTAAAGATGTTGTGCATTTGTCCAGCTGCATCATCTGAGAGTGTAGCATGTTGAAGACATGATCTGTTACAGCATGAGGCAACTTTCTCTTAGTGCCTGATGTTTAGTAGGTACTTGTACATATTGATAGACTGCTGAAGAATGCATAAATATGCTTAGAAAAGCCTGGACTGAAGGACAAATCCTACACTGCGGTTTCCTTACCCACTGCCCTAATTCACTGTGCTGTACAGGGGAACTCAATAAAATGATTTAACATGCATTTCCTGCACCCCAGCTCTGACCTGGCTCCATTTTGGAGGGATACAATGACTCTTCCCTTCCCCACCATGCAAAACAGAAAAACACATCTTTCTGTTTTGATCCAGTACTGCCCACACATTGGGGAAAATGTTAATATACTATTTGCAAGAATATATTTAATCAAAGGATATGATGTTGATACAGTAAAATTGGCCTGTGGTCTGGTGACTGCCTGGGCAGATGATAGCAGGAGGGTTTTGCGACAGAACAGCCTTAGAGTCAGGGCTTTTGTAAGAAGATTAGGTCAGTGTTTGATTTGATGTTTCATTCTGTGAAGTCACCTACAGAGAAATCAAACATTTACATGTTTAGTAACTGGTGTTTTTGGTTTTGGCATGTGGCCACACAGGCTTTGGGCTTGATGAGCTCTGGGAATCCATAAAAATCTCTCATTCCCCCCTCTTGTATGGGTAGATAAGCAGGAAAACATTTGCCTTCTCAGGTTATCTTACTTCAAAGAAGCCATCATGTTCCTGCTAGAGTCTGAAAACCAACACGCTTTCAAGAGACCAAGAGTTGTGTAGAGTCATTTAGGGAATGGCATGTATCCAGGTTGCTAAAATTTTCGTTGTTGCCCTGAGATTGAATTAGGAAAATTCCCATTGAGTTTTGGACCTCTTGATTTCTAATCTTCTTTAAGTTAGAGTTGCAGAAATATCATGGATTCCTACTTTAAAAATAACTTTCTTTTCTTTGTAAAAAATAATTCAGACTAATTGTAGAAATTTGGATAAATAGCAGAAGGCATAATGCTGAAAATTACCCATAATCCTTCTTCAGAGATAATCACTATAAACATTTTGTTGTATTTGCATGTATTTTTACATGCATAATTAAGATCATTGTGTATAAATTTTGATTTCTTCCTATTCCATTTAACATATGAATACTTTTTCTTGTGTTGAGAGTAACATGGACTGGTATTAGTTTCCTGTTGCTGCTATAATACTTTTCCACAAATGGAGTGGCTTAAAATAACAAATTTATTCTCATAGTTTTGGAGGCCACATGTCTGAAATCAAGGTATAGGCAGGACCATGCTTCATGTGCGCAGACTCTAGGGGAAAATCTGTTCCACTCCTTGCTCTTCACCCTCTGGTGCTGCCAGCATTGCTTGGCATGTGGTCTTGTCATTCGTATATCTGTCTCAGTTTTTATAATGAGTGTGTGTGTGTGTGTGTGTGTGTGTGTGTGTGTATGTATGTGAAATCTGCCTTTCTTATAAGGACATGTGAATTTAGGTCCAATCCAGATAATCAAGAATATGGCTTTATCTCATAATTCTTGACTTAATCACATCCACAAAGACCATTTTTCCTTATAACATTTCCAGGTTTCAGGGTTGGGACCTGATATGGTTTGGCTGTGTCCCTACCCACTCACCTTGAACTGTAGCTCTCACAATTCCCATGCGTTGTGGGAGGGATCTGGTGGGAGATAATTGAATGATGGGGACAATTTTCCCCACACTGTTCTCGTGGTGGTGAGTAAGTCTCACAAGAGCTAATGGTTTTATAAGGGGAAACCCCTTTCACTGGGCTCTCATTCTCTGTTGTCTGCCACCATGTGAGATGTGACTTTTGCCTTCCACCATGGTTGGGGAGGCCTCACAATGGAACTGTGAGTCCATTAAACCTCTCTTTCTTTATAAATCACCCAGTCTCGGGTATGTCTTTATCAGAAGCGTGAAAATGGACTAATATAGGACCTGACATCTCTGGGGCTATTATTCAGCCTTCCAGAGGATTTAAGACAATGGGCTCTGAAGCCAGACTGTATGGGATCTAATCCTAGTGCCATCGCTTACTAGCAGGATGACCTTGAGCAAGTTCCTTAAGTCTTGTACCTCTGTTTTCTGATCTGTAAAACGGGAATAATTGTACCTATCTCCTTGAGTTGGTATATAAATTACAAAGATTAATATTTACAAAACACCTAAAAAGCTCAGATTAGTGGCTGGCCTGTGTAAGGAGTAGCTGTTATTATTATAGTTCTTATTTTTATTAACAGTTCTTTGTAATGTCATTTTAATGGCTGCATAAGAGTTTTTAAATGAATCTGCCATAATTTGTCTAATGTATCCTTTTGTTGGATAAGTTTCTTTTTCATTTTTTATCTCAGGTATGATGTTGCCATGTAGCATTAAGTTTTGTTTCACTTTATTCCTTAGTGTAGAGTTCTAGAAATGGAATTCCAATGTCAAAGGGCAAAGGGTGTATACAGTTTTAAGCCACTTGATAAGAATTTGTTAAATTGCTTTCCAGAAAGTTGAATGGTGAGCATACCTTTTTACTGTGGCCACACCTATTATCACATGTTATCTTTTTCAGTACTTTCAGGTACTTTGAAGTAGTCTGCCCTTTAAGGCTGAATGTAACAGTATGGGGACTCTACACGTTGTGGTTCATTTGGTAAGGAGTATTCTGACCATGAAAGAAAACTTCTAACACAAAATGCAATCCGTGTTTTATGAAGTCACCAAGTGCCTTCTCCATTCTGTTATGAAGCCCGGAAACTTTCTGGGTGTTTTTGGTGTTAGGGGAAGGAGTGCTGGGGGAAAGGATATTAGTACCAGGGTAATGCTAGGTTTATAGGGACTTCAATACCTTAGCTTTGCTTCTGTTGTCAAATGTGGACGTTTAAAACTGAGCATTTGATGGGGTGAGGGAGGTACATGTGAACAGAAAACAGATTAATCACTTTACAACTAAGGCCATATGAGGGACAGGAGTATGGGGTGGGGAAGGGGTAGCTCCTGCATTGTTCGCCAGATTATCTGGGAGATCAATCCTAGGAAAAGCTGAGGGAACAGTCTGTGTCTGCACTTTGTCCCACAGGTCACCTGCTGCTTGCTCTCCTTTCCTAGTGGGTGCCCATTGCAGTCTGGGCTATAGAGGCATAGCAGGGGTTCCAAGTGTGTGTGCTCAGGAGAACCTGCTGCATTAGAGGTCATCTGATCCCTGCTTTCAGGCTATTCAGAAACATAGGGTGGCTGTGTTTCCCCAGTGGAAATGTACCGTGTACAGCATGTGCAGCCAGTCACGCACAAATTCAGCAATACTCAAACCTGTTCTAGTTGGCTAAATGATGGCCCCATAGATGTGCTCAGATTAGAACATGCCTGGAACTTATAAATGTTTCCTTAATTGGAAAAAGGAGTTCTGCAGATGTGACTGAGTCAGGATCTTGAGACGAGGCCATCCTGGATTATATGATAGGCCCTAAGTGCCATCACAAATATAAGAGAGAAGCAGAGGGAGATTTGACAGAGAGGAGAAGGCAGTGTGCCAAGATGGAGGCAGAGGTTGGAATGATGTGGCCACAAGCCAGGGAATGCCAAGCCACCAGAACCTGGAAGCGGCAACAAACGAGTTCTCCCCTACAGCTTCCAGAGGGAGCGTGGCATTGCTTGTTCCCTCATTTCAAACTTCAGACCTTCACAACTAATACATTTCTTAAGTCTGTGCCCTGTCCAAGACAGTTGTGTTGATTATGTGCTTGGCTCTGTAGCAATATCATATTGCTGTAAAAGCTTCTTAGCACTTCCAATTTCTGTACTTATCTGGTCAAGACCCAGCAACAGAGTTGGCACTGGTTTGCAGAACCCCCTTTGAGTATCACTAATCTAGTCTCCATCATTTTGTGAATGAAGAAACTGAGGCCCAGGGAGAGGAAGTGCTGTAGGTGCTTCTACTGCTTGGTATGTTTAGACAGGGCCAGATCTGGGGGAGAGCAAACAGCAGAGTTGCCCTTCAGCCTGTTCTGAGGCCAGCCGGTATCCCTGTCACTGTTCTGTATCGTGCCCGGTGAAAGCTGATGCTCCAGTGATCCCCTGGAGTAACAAGCTGCTCAGAAGGCCCAGAAACTGGGGCAAACTGGTAGAACCTTTGGTGCAGCTACTGAGCCAACAGCAGCAGGCAAAGAGCCCTGTCAAGGGTAGAAGTCACAGTTTGCTGATGACTTAGTTTCCAGCTGACTGCTTCCGTCTTTGTAGACCCTCTAACTCAGGTCATATTTTCCCTCTGGAGCCCAATTTTAACTTCCCGTATTTTCAGAATGGTAGTTATCTCTTAGAGAATGGGGACTAGACTACATGCTACTTTGATAAAGTCCAAACTCCTTTACTTTGCATTCATGACTCCTGAATAACCAACTCCCTTCCCCTTTCCAGTTCTGCCTCCCCTCCCTTGCTTTTACATACCGTAATCTCTGAACTTCACCAAAATTGGTGCTCCCTAGTAGAAGAGGCTACAGAGTTTAGTTTCTTAAATCTCCACAGTAGGTAAGTTCATGATTGCCCAACTCAGGAAGTAATGGAAAAATATGATGAGATAGAGGTTGGGCATACTTTTGTGAAGCTCTTGGGAGGAAAAAACAACTGTTTACATTTACTGAAAGAGAATATAAAGGCAGCACAGCAGCCAGTACCAACCACTAACATGAACAGTCATCTGAGACCATCTGGCCCAGTGAGGCAACCAGATGCTTATAGCCACATACATCAGCCAGGCAGGACCAGAAGAAAAAGCCCAGCTGAACTCAGCACTGATTGCTGATCTACCACAACCACACCTTGAGTAGATGAAATGTTTGTCTGAAACAAAACACAACAAAAATCACAGTAAACCGAGGATTATCTTTGAGTGACTGTACATATTTTAGTAATAATAGGCCTTGTACCATTACTCAATTATGTCTGGCTTGTTATAGACAACTTTTCGGAGTCCCCCACCTTTTTATTTTCAGTGAAACTCTTATTATTTTGCTTTATGGGTAATACCTATATTAAAACTCCCTTCCCCCAGTACCTGGGCTTCCATCTTAACATTTAATGCCACTGGGGTTTTGAGTTAATTTGTTGGCTGTCCTTTGTGGCTCTCACGTATCTCTCTTCCTTTCCTCTCTGATGTTACGGGACAGTAGTTCAGATGCCTGGGTCACTTTCTCATCATCTTTTATTTTTCCCAAGGCTTTGGTTCAAAAGCCTTTGTTCCTTCACCTTCTGCTTTCATTTTTTTCTGGTCCCAAATCTGTATCCCTCATTAAAATCAGTGATTTTTGATTGCAGGGAACAGCCATGCTCTCGTGGCAGCTTAAGTTAGCAGAGAGTTTGCTGTAGGAATCCCAGGAATACAGGGAGCAAAGCTTGACTGCCTGTTTGGGACAGGACTGGGAAGGCCCCTCTAACTCAGGGGCTGTGTGGTCCTGCCCATCACACACATGCATGTGTATGCCAGGGTATCTGTGTGTCTGTCTGCCCCTCTGGAGCAGGGTGGTGACAGGTGTCCATCCCTAAGCCAGTTGTGAGAGGGGGAACCATGTGACTGCTCTCTCAGCATGGGCTGAGTGGTCGGGGGGGGGGGGGGCTCAAAAAGAAGTCTGTGGAGGGGTTCCCCCCATCACCTATTATACCCTTTCTTCTAATTTCTCAACAGGAATAACTCAAGTCACCTGTACTGGAAATCAGTTTGCTGAAATTATTCAAGCAACGATTCTTGAAGCTGAAGAAAAGGTAAAAATGCTCTTACAAGGGAAACTCATGTCTGGGGGAGAGGTCACTGTCCGTGTCATTCCTCCTATATGCCGAGTTTTGTGTGTAATATTTTACCCCTTCTCTCTGCCTGGCCAAGTTCCTCCTCATCCCTCAAATTCTTTATCAAATGCCACCTGTCTCCTTTGCAGAGGATCTTCTCTGGGCTGGCGGTGATTTCTCCTGCTATTGAACCCCCGTGGCACTTTCTCCTTCCTGTGACGTTTATGTTCTCATTTGCCCTTCCTCTGATGGCCTCACCCTTCCTCTCTCCTGGCTGGTTGGGTAGAGGTTCATGGCCCTCCCCCATTATGGTACTTACTTCCACAATTTATTCTCGTGACCTGTTGTTGTATTTTCCTCAATAAGCTCCTTGAGGGCAATCTGAATTGTGCCTGGGTCATGGTCGGTTCTCCATAAACGTTTGTCGAATGACTTGTGAAGGAGACTCCCCACGAGAGGCCTGCTCCTTTGTGGACCCACATCGTACCCCAACATGCCTCCCTTACTGGGTCTGTACTAGAATTCATTCTTAAATACGTTCTGGTCTTTGAGCATTGATCCGAGACTCCTGATCTTCTCGACTTGTCCTTTGGCTATTGGTGAAAAGCTAATAGCAAAACTTTTGTATCTGATTTTTTTTGCCCATGTTAAGAGCTGGAGTCCAGAAGCGAGGAGGGGAGGTGACAGGCAGAGCTGGAAGCCAGTGGTCACCAGAGCAGGGCTCCCCACCCCGCTCCCGCCCCCTTGTGGAGGGTGTGAGTGGGGGTTGTGGCCCCCTCCTGTTTGCTGCTGGTGGATTACCTTCCCCGTCTGTGCCATGCTCTCAACTGCTTCACTCAGTGATCTTGTGTCTTAACCCACCTCCCTGCCCCCAACCTTTGTCCTTTAAATGAACAAGTCAGCAGGTTCCTTTTCTCAAACTGTTTACTGTACCTGCTGAAGATCCCAGAGAAGTTTCTTATTAATTTTATCAGTTTATACATCACAGCCAGAGGGACAAAGCATAGATTGTGGGTGATGCTGGAGACACATTTCCAGAGATTGTTTTGCATGTTCATTTGCACATTGTTTTCTGGGTTGGATGTGTGATTTGGGCTTCAGTGTGAGGCTTTTAATATGTATATCCTGTTATCAGTAAAAAAATTATCCAAGTGGTTGAATCCTGTGAGACTTGGCAAGTGTGTGCAAATCAAGTGTACTTGACAAAATAAATAATCAATTAACAGTTCTCAAAAAAAAAAATCACTTTAGTTGGTCACCATCATCTTGGAAGACTTGAGTCACCCTTTCTACCTAACAGTAACCAGCCGTTGTCTCTCACATTTGTAGAGTGCTTTCTCTTTTGCAAGGTGCTTTGACACACGTCAGCAGATTTTCTTCTTCCACTAGTCCTGGGAAGCAGGCAGAGGCAAGTGGTAACTTCGCAATTCAAAGTCGGGAAATAAGCTCAGAAGTTTAATGTCTTGCATAAGGTCAGGAGCTGATGTGAATGGGGTTCAGTTTTCCCACCCCATCCCATCTTGGTCCTTCCCTTTGGAAGCCATGGCAAATTACCAGCCTCACAAAGCAGTCTCTTCCCTCTCCTCCCCCACCCTTAGTGTTCCTTTGAGGGAGGGGAGTCTTGACCTTCTGTTGAGAGGCTGACCCTGGTGCTGTCTCCACCCCCAGCCAGGCAACTTTCTTGAAAAAGCAGATACGTTCCTTTTGAGACCTTCCAGTCAGTCTTGAAAGTTTTGTTTTTGTTAAGGCTAATTTATATACAAGAAATTTAATTAGTTTATATGAATGCTGCATTGTCTTACTCTGAGTAAACTGGAACACACTAATGGGTTTGATCAGCTTAATGCAGCTACATCCGATGATGTTCTTTCCCTTCCTTCTCTTTTAAATAATTGCAAATGGTTTCTATCAATCAAGGCAGCAGAGCACAGTGCTTTATTGCCATGTGGAATTGTTTAGTTAAATGTGATTTTTTAAAAATGGCTCAACTTTTAATGAAAGAACAGATTGTCAAGTGACATTTTGATTTGTCCTTTGATGGGGAAATGGGAAAATAAAACCATCATAGTAAAAAACCATCTTCTATTCTAGAAGGGGGGCTATTAACTTAAGAGCAGGATATGATTTCAGTGAATTGTTGTTTTCCTGAAGCAGGCCATCCTCTATGGTCTTTTTATGTTGAGAGACCTTCCTCTGATACTGTCTTAGATTAACATTTTCCTATGGGAAACTCTAACCTGGAATCCCCCAAACAGGCTGGTATTCCCCATAAGCATTGGGGCCTAAGACCAGAAACCAACAACCTTTTACTGGGAATCTGAAACATCAGTATCAAGAAATCTGCAAGCCTATTGTGATGCTTTTAATTGAAGGAAACATCAGGCTGCACTTTTTACTTCCAGTTATGGTATGATATAAGCACTATTTTACTGTTAAGGTTATTGTTTTCTTACCCCCAAAGCTGGATCTGCATTAGTGAGGATCCTTAACTCCCCACATGTGTCCTGGCTGAGTGTGGTCCCAGGTGCCCCTCGGTGGTTGTGCCCACCTTGAACTGGCACAGCGGCAGGACCTCTGAGCACCATGAGAGGATGGGCAGGGGTCACCTCTGAGGCTGGCCCCAGGACTCCTCTGTGTTCTATAGCGTTCTTACACCCTTTGTAGCAGTTAGCAAACTTGGTATCTTGTGGGTACCTCAAGTTCACTGTGTCCAGATTTCACCTCTTGGTCTGCTTCTACCATAGTCCCTTTCTAGGCCTCCTCCCTTCCCCCATTTTATTAAGGTGCGTAGTTGTTAACTCACTTTGTCAAGCCAGAAACTGGGAAGTCATCTGTTAATATTCGCCTTTCTCTTCCCCCAAATCACCAAGTCCTAATGATGCCTCTCCTTAAGTAGATCTTGAGTTTATCCATGGCCTTCCCACGTCCACCCCCAAGTCCAAGCCAACACCATCTTTTGCCAAGGTGACTGACTGCCAAAGCCTTTTAATGGGCTACCCTGACTGCTTCCCCTTTCTTCTCTTCCTCTCATCACTTTGGACCCAGAGCAATCTTTAAAAATTCTTGTCATATCATTTCACTCCCTTGCATGAAACCTGTTGGTGACCTCGTCCTGCAGTAAGCCCAGTGCAGCCCATGGAGAGGACTGCACTGTCTGCACTAGTGCAGGACTCCACTGCCCTAGGCCTGGCTGCAGAGGCACAGCATTGTTGGCACCATGTTGTTGTAGTTTGTGAGACACTCTCCCCTTCACTCTTGACTTCCCTGGAAGATTACAGTGACTTCAATTTTCCAAACGCAATAAAATAACTCAGGCTCTCAAAGGTGTACTTGGAATGAATATTGTGTTATGGGAAATGGAACAAGGAGTGATTTGTTCCTCTAAACACGAGAATAACAACTCCTAGAACACAGAGGTGGACCACGATTTCATTTGGAACCTTAATATGTTAATAGCCAATAAGTAATCAGCTGAAATTGCAGTACCCCTTGGTACTCCCCAAGCAACCTCCCCACTCCCCACCCACATGTTTAGACATAAAAATGTGCAACAGCATTATAGCTCAGGAAACTTGGTTCTAGGTTTTCAAGAAAAGACTGGCATTCTATTATACAAGGGAAAAAAAGCAAAGCTAAATATTAGCATACAGCTTTCCTTTTTGAATATGTTTCTCTTTTCTTGAAGCCGATTTCCTTTCCTTAGCCTTGAGCTTTACTCCTCTGTGTGTGTTTGTGCATGCGTGTGTGCACATGTCGCCATGCACACACCTGAAAAGCACATACCTGAATTTCATCTTAGGCGTGATACTCCCCGTTCTGAGGCCTTCCCCAAGGTAATTAATGGAAATCCTGAAATTCCAGCCGGATATTTGGTGCACTGTGGCCTCACATTAAGACAGCTTTTCTATGATACTGAAGTTGAAATGTTTTAAATACCAGGTTGATGGGTCCCTGATGAGTTACAGCAAAGATTGTAATGGGAATGCCAGCAAAGGTGATTTTATAGTGTGATGAGCATTGTAATAGGGTTTATTACCCAGTGTCACGGGAGTATAGAGAGATGGCCCCTCACTCACCTTTGGGAGTGGAAGGTCATGTGACCCTTGAGATGGGTCTTGAAAGAGACCCCAAGTAACAAATGCTTGTTACTTTTTTTTGCCAAGCAGAAGGAATGCTTGGGAGAAAAGGGGTGCAAAGGGCATTTCAGACAGCTGCATGGATAAAAGCCTGGGAGGTCAGCAAGGGTGTGGCATGCCAGAGAACCCTGAGGAGGGTTGCTGCTACAGTGGAGGGCATGGTGGGGTGGGAGTTGAGAGCTAAAAGGTGGGCAGGAGCCAGATTGTGCAGGTCCTTCCTTGGGGACCAGGTTAAGCAAGGGATTTGGATTTTACTCTAAAGGCAGTAGAGTGCCACTGTAGAATTTTATACAAGGGATTTACTGGATCGGGTTTGTCTTTTAGAATAGGGATTCTGTAGGCATGGTCTGTACTCCTAAGACTTCTCCTGAAAGTCAGTGATCTGATTCAGATATGAAAGTCCTTTTATCATTTCTAGTGGGTGTGAGACTTAAAATTCCACAGACCTGCACATTTTAGGTATAACTATAGGCTGGATGTTGTCAAGTGATTGACATGTGATTGGTGTTAAGTTAGTGCCCTGCTGGAGTTTCTGGATGGTTGTACTCCCCCTGGGTAGCCATGCTCAGCAGTGGTACATTCCAGGTGCCTGCTGAGCATGGACATAGGCAGTTGGATTCCTGCTGGTTTTGGAAATGGCACTCTGACAGTGCAGCGTCAGTGAGGTCCTGAATTTGTGACAGCAACTAAAAGTTGCTGGGAATCTAGAGGTATAATTATACTGTTAACTTCACTTTCTCATTATTTGGTTAACATGATTTGGTTGGTTGTTAACCCTGAACTATGAAGTGATGCCTATTTATGCTAGGAATGTGTTTTGGCTTCAAAATTTACGATAACTAGACTTTAAAACAAGTATGAGGTTTAGATGTGTCATCTGTATCCCTTTGCAAAAGATGTCTCTGTCTCCCACATTTGCTTCTCTGGTGATTCTTCAGTGTTATTACCATGTTATTTTTTGCTGCTAAGGGGGAAATGTGTGGGATGAGCAAGGGTTGCATGCTTTGCCCTGCCTCCATGGGCAGTGAGTGTTTGCATTACTTAAGGCTCAAGAAAGCAGTAAGATGAAGGCAGAGAAACGGTGGAGGAGGCCATCACAGAATTCCTCATCAACAAAGATGAGGGCTGTGGGGAAGGAGAGAGGGGTATGTTTGAGAGATGTTTAGGATAATGGAGAACAATCTGATGTAGGGAATTACAGGGTGGTGTCTAGCAGATCCCCAAATTTCTGGCTTGGGCATCCTTGGTGAGAGGAACAGTCTTGTATCATCCAGCAAGTACGTAAAGCAGGCCAAGATGAGGAGGCTTTGAAGTGGACAAGAGTGCGCGGCTTGTTCTCCCACTGTGTGCAGACAGAACAGCTGCACATGATGCCATGTCAGAGGTCAGGGTTGGGCTCAGCACAGAGGCCTTGAAAGCCAGCTCCTATCTGTACCCTGTTTTGTTGACAGCGGGGGAACCCACGGACACATTCTAGTTAGAGAACTAAGATCAGACATGGGTTTCTGTGAAATCATTCCCTGGAGACTGAGGAATCAGGAGGCTGGAGGCAGGGAGGCATCTGGGTGGAGTTGCTGAGGACTCCGCGATGGCAGGGAGAACACACAGGCATGGGCATGCGTGCGGTGTCTGCAGCCTCTGTTTTATTTGTGGGTGGGGATGGGATACAGATTCTAGAGTCAGCACAGAGGAGAATGAGCAGCCCTTAGTAAGCTTTTAACGAGGAGCAGGCAGGGGCAGCAAGAGGAAGGTGGAGTAGAAGGTGACTAGGAGAGCTTTCCTCTGTTCCGGTGCCCAGGCTTGCCTTAGTTAACAGTGGCCCCATGGTGGTCTGAGTGGACCTACGGCTGGAGCTGGTCAGACCCTTGCTGACCTGGAGGCTTCTGTGCAGTCTGTAGTTGGGCCATTGGCAAGATCAGTAAATCTGGTCTTCAGTGCCCAAAAGCCTTCTTATTCTGTGTCATTTGCCCAAACCATTCTCACTGACTGGTAAATCAACTTAAAGTTCAGCAAAAAGGAGGACATTTAAATTAAAGATCAAATATTTATCACTTTGTTAGTGACAATGCAACTTCAACAGCTCAAGTTCATTTTCTGATGGGGTCATTCCCTTTCTCCTACCCTAAAATAGACTCTTAAGAGATCTGGAGAACATTGACACACCGCTGTGTAAATATTTGATAGCAGCTTAGCTTACTGCCTGTCTTTTGCAAAATATTTGAATTTTTTCAGGGATCAAAGGTCTGCAGGGAAGCACATATGGTAAGCATTGAGACGTGCATGGTGCATTTGCAGAGTCCCTTTTGGACTGGCTGTCTCAGCTCCTCGGCTCTTCCCCTTGCTTGCTACATACATCAGCCCCCTCTGCCCTGGTCGCCCTGGCCCCTTGCTACTCCTTAAAACTTTCAGGATGCTCCCGCCTTGTGGACTTTGCCCTCCAGGCCCTTCCCTGACACCCGCCTCTTCGAGGTCTCCTTGGGGCTTGCTCCAGCCTTTCCTACAGGCATCTGCTCTCTAATCAGAGGGGCAGTCCCTTGTAACACTCTCCGTATTACAGCACATCCCCTACCTGGTCACCATGTACTGCTTCTGTCTTTCTTCATAGCAGTTTGTTTCTTGACATATTATGCATTTATTTGTTTATTGTTTATCTCTCTCAATTGGAATGTGAGTTCCATGAGACCAGGAACTTTGTTTTTATTATTCTATCCTGCCACCAGGACAGTACTTAGCACATTGAGTCTGCCTTGTATTTGGTGAATCAGTAAATGATCATATGAACCAGTCAGTCAATCCGTTTGTACATTTACAACAGTTAATCAGCATGTGGTATGGGGTAGGTGCTCAGGAAGTGTTTGAATGAGTGAATCGGTGAGTGAGTGAATGTATCTGTGCATGGTAAGCTAGTCGCCAACACTGGTGCTCAGCAACTGTTAGCTGGATAAATGAATTGATGCTGGAGCTTACTCGCCTCTCTTTGGGGCGAGTCCCTAGCTTCTTTACTGGGGGAAGGTTGGATGCACAACCTTTGGTGTGTGCTCTTGTTGTTCCTGTTTGATAAATTCAGTTAGTCCCTTGCTCTTTCCGTTTGTCTGCCATCAGCCAGGCTCTGTAATTAACTTACTGTAATTTAGCTGAGAGATGAATTTTTCATTTTAAAGATGTTATAAACAACTGGCGCTTGTGGCATCTTGGTTGCTGATGAAGTTAGTGCCTAAAAGAACTTGAGGGCTGTGTTACGTGTGTAGGAGAGAAGGGGCTGTTAGCCCACACGTGGTCACAAAAACATGGGGACAGGCTGGCAAGTATGGCGAAAGTTGTGTTTCTCTAGTTCCAGTGCACCAGTGTGCCAGCATGGTGGCCAAGCTACAGGGTCAGCGTGGTCATCTTCCTTGAGAGTCACATTTAACCCAAATGTTTGGGAGAAATAACATTTTAAAATTTTACAACAAAAACTGATATTTGTTAGAGGAGGATTCAGTATTGCTTAGTAGTTAAGAGCAGACTGTGGAACCAGACTGCCTAGGTTTGACTCTGTCTCACCACTTACTTGCCTGGTGGTCTTGAGCAAGTTGCATAATCTCAAAACTCATTTCTCACTTCTAAGGTGGGAGCCTGTGATGCAGCAGAGCTGACAGCATGGGGCTGTTAGGGATCAGTGAGAGCCACAGAAGGGTTTATCACTGTGTGTGCATATCATAAGTAAACAACCAGGCGGATGTTACATGTGATCAGTTGACGTTTTAAGGTAACAGAGGAGCCCAGTGAAATTTTATTCTTACCCTGGCCATGCCCTAGACATGGCCTCCAGAGATGGGCATTCATTTACTTCTGCATATTTCAGATGGACAAGTTAGGAGAAGCACTGCCTTAACAAAACCCAGTGTACACCGTTGGATGGCTTGCGGTGCTTTCTCAGGAATTCTTCTCCAGCCTTGCTTTAGAGTTGAGCTGCCATAAAGGAAGTGATGAATTAGCCATGCTCACTTTTAGTACCTGCTGTTTTAGAGTACCTAATTGAATAGCAAATGAAGTCGAGGGAACCTACAGGTCTGGATAAAGAATTGCTATTTAAGGATGACGGTATATAGAGGAGCTTGTAAATTCTCTGAGCATTTTCACACACATTGCTTCCATTTCATTCTTATAGCCACCTATTCATCAAGGTGGAAAAGACTGTCAGAATGGAAAGAGACTTCAGTAACTCTTGGGTCCATCTCTTTGATCTGCTTTCTGGAGTCCCTTCTTCAGCATTCCATTCATCTTTCAGAGTCTGCTTGGTTTCTCTAGGAGAGAGAGAGCTCCCTGCCCCAAAGGGAGTTCAGTCTGGCTCCCTGTAACTTCTACGCATTGGTTCAGGTTCTGTCTTTTAGAGCCACAGCTAAATCTAGCACTTCTTCAACCTGCAGTTTATGCCCTTTGAATATATAGACCTCTGGAGCTAGTGTTTCCACAACCTCACCTGGGCCATTTAACCATTGGGACTTAACCATTAAATATATGAAGTCTGTGAGAGACTTCACTGGTAGGTCAGCCTAGTCCAGTGTATTTCAACTGCAGGTCTCAACTCCTTGACTGATAGTGAAATCTGTTTTGTGAATCATAACCAGCATTTTTTTTTAAATGAAGTGAAATATCAGAGTGTATAAACATACATATTTTCTAAAACTCTGATTTCAGCTGTGTTACGTGTGCTGCTGTTATATTCTTTCTGCACATCGTAAGCATTTCAAAAGCCATTGCTTGGAGCCTCAGAGGAATTTCAAGTAACTTCTTTTTTATTTAGTTATCATTTTTGTCCTTTTAATGGTTGAATTTACTTCAGTTCAACTAGTTAAAGACAAAGTTGCTGTGTTTGGGTTGCTGATGACTATTAATTCAGCTCTGATTCCAGGGCTCAGGGTTAAATAACAAGTTCTGTTCAAAAGCTCTGCTTCCTCCTTGTTCCTGACTCCGCCTTCCGTGAGAGGAGTTGGCTGTGAGCACCTGGAGGATTTCCTGCAGTCTTAGGGCATGTCCTTAAAATGCAGCCTTTCCTCAAGGCAGGAGGAGCCTCCTTTGCTGCTGGCTCTTGGAAAGAGCTTAGGAGGACCAGCCTGCACTTACATGGGCTGCTTTGGTCTCTAGATTGCCCTGAGCCTGAAAGTATTCTCACAGATAAGAGAGGTACCTTGTCACAACTTGGCCTGAGGGATGTGACAACACCTCCAACTGGAAAGCGGGGGGATGTGGCTTAGTTGAAAGAGCAGAGTTGAGAGTCCAGCATTGTTTTCTGGTCCTGAACTCTCTGCATTGGGAATGGAAGGGGAGAAGGGTGTTGGGGGACAGGTGAGGGACAGGTGTGGTGAGAGGGGGCTCCTTGGACACATGACTTAAGCTCTTTGAACAGTGGTCAGATTTCGGGTGCAGTGCCTATGCCAGACACTTTTCTTTTGTAATCTCACTCATCCTCACGTTGTCTTTCTCTTACTTTGTTGTACCGGCCTGATAAAACCCCATCCCTGGTTAAATTGAACCCTCTACTTTTTCTGTGCCTACACCTGGGCGGGCTTGCCTGTTTAAAGCTGTGTGACCCCCCACTGCAGTGGGCCTGAGCCACTGGCATGTGCATGCCACTCCTCCCATTCATTCATCGCCTCCTGAACAGCTGTTTGTGGCTTCTCTCTCTTCAGACTTCCAACATCTCCCTCCTTTCTGTGCCTCCCAAGTGGATGCTCTTCTTCCAGGAATTGTTTTTCATATATAATTATTTTGTCATTCCTTATGATGATGATGACAGCCAATACTTATACCTAATATGTGCCAGTGACTGTTCTTATGTATCAGTTTGCTAGGTCCAGTTGTTAGCCCCAGTGAGAAATCTGAGGCACAGAAAGATTAAGTGACCTGCCCGAGGTTGCAGGTCCTATAAGTGGCAGAACTAGGATTTTAGCCCAGCACTGCCCCGGAGCCTTCCCTGTGCTCTTGTTTACTGCAGTCTGGAGAAGAGTTGTCCTCACCACCTCCCATCTGCCTGCTCCCACCCTCCCTCAGACTTACTCCAATCTTGCCTCTGACCCCTCTCCACCAAAACTGCTCTGCAAGTCATGGAGGACCCGCATGTGGCCAAACCAAATGGCCAGCTTCCCCTTCCTCAGGATGCCTTCTTCATTTGCCTTCCAAGCAACCATCTTCTTCCTGGTTTTCTTCTTGACTCCCTTTTCAGTCTTTTGCTGCTTCCTCTTCAACTCCCCAAGGTTGGATTGCTCCAGGGCTCAGTCCTCTACTCTCTGCACACTCAGCCTCCTGACTTTAAGGGCCCACAGCTCCCAAGGTCCTGTCTCCAGCTCATTCTCCTGCACTGCAGGCCCATACCTCCAGCTGCCTTTTGGTGTCTCTACTCAGGATGGCTGATAGGTTGTCAAACTCCAGCTCTCCCCCACCCACCATGCATCCCCCTTACAACTTCCCACCTCCCTCAATGGCAACTCCATTCTTCCAGTTGCTCAGGCCAGAGAGACTTTAGTCCGTTTTCTTTTTTCACACTCCATTTCCAATCTTGGTAAATTGTGTGGCTCTGCCTTCAAAGTGCACTCAGTGTGAGACCGCTTTGTACCACATCTGCCACAATCCTGGACCATCAGGTGTTAGCATCTTCACTGATTTCCCTGTCTCGGCCCTTTCATAGCTTCAGTCAGTTGTCCACACAGAGTTCTTTTAAAATGTAAGCAGCACCCTCCTGTGGCCCATCTCACCCTCCGCTTCTCCTGCTCTGACCGCTCAGCACTCCCTTTGCTTTCTCCAGACTTGCCAGCCCCTGTGTGCTTCTCAGAAGTGCAAGGGATGTCCTGCCTGAGGGCCTATGCTCGGGTCCTGCCCTGCCTGGAAGATCCTCCCGGGAATCTGCACAGGGGACTTCATGTGGTCCACTGTCACTTTCTCGTGAAGCCTTCCCTGATCAGTTACTCTAAATTTGCAGCCTCTGTGTCTCCAGCAGCACATACATCATCTGACACATGCTGTATCCATTTGTT
Organism: Ateles fusciceps; assembly: GCA_036589455.1. Classification (NCBI taxonomy): domain Eukaryota; kingdom Metazoa; phylum Chordata; class Mammalia; order Primates; family Atelidae; genus Ateles; species Ateles fusciceps. The sequence continues at coordinate 8,614,075 of JAZHEH010002496.1, forward strand.
AGTTGTCTGTCTCTCCACATTCCCTGTGAACGAAGACCGCTTCATTACCTGAAGGCAACATTTTTGCCTGTTTTGTTCATAGCTGCATCCTCAACATTGTCCCCTGACATAGAGGGGACGCTTAAAAAAATATTTGAATGATAGATACTTTTATCTTTGTTTGACAATAGAGTAATTGAGGGTCTTAAGAGGTTAAGTTACTTGCCCAGGGTCACAGACCCTAGAATTGCCAAGATGGGACTAGAACCCTGACATGCACTTAACTTACCATGTGCTGCTTTTTCTTGTTAAGTAAGGACAATAATACATAACACAGTTACTTTGAGGATGAAATGAATAATGCACAGAAAAGCACTTTGTAAATCCAAGTGTGCCCCCAAAAATGTGTCTTACCTAATTTATTGAGAACTCTAGCTTTTCCTGTCTCTGTCATTTGGCAACCCACTTAAAAGTTCTTTTGTGTTCCTGGATTTTTATTTGGCAGTAGCCGATACTGCTGCCACTGCCACCAGATAACATTTTCTTCTTTTTCTGCCCTCGGTGTGAGGAGTGTGTGTGTGTGTGTATCTTTTATCTGTCTGTAGCTGTGATCCCTTCTCCCCCCCACACACCCACTGGCCTTCAGGTCAAGAGCTTTCCTGACCCCTGTGGCCTGTTGGTAGCAGTGAGCGGTGGAGCTGGCACCTGTGTGGCTGTCATTGTTTGTTCATGTATATGTTCTTGGGGAAGATACTTATGCTATCAGCAGGTGCTTCGCGGGTGTCAGGAGTCCTATCTTGCACAATTCTCCTGGCAGCCTGCCTGCCCCCTGCCCCCACTCTGCAGCAGACTGGAGTGAAGTGATCACAGACCCATTATGACTAAATACCAGGGACATAAAATGAAGCAAGCACATTTGATGAACCGAAGAGCTGCTGCTCTCAAGTGCAGAATTTATGTCTCCCTGAATCCAGGGCAGCATCCCTGGGCTTATAGCATAAAGCATAGAGCACTTTGGCCCTTCTAATGCTGCATGTTGTAACAATGACACAGCTACCAGAAGGGATGGTGGAGCTTTCCCCATATATACCCTTCTTGTTTATTAATTTGTGTTCCTGATTTTGAAGTGGGAGAAGCATGCAGCCACTTAGGGAGCACCTTAAGCTGTTTTTTCCTGAAGACAGGAGAGCTTTGACACTTCAGAAAAGGAGAACAGCATTGAGAATAGCTTAATGGTTGGCTGTCTGGGCCTGGTTACTGTTCTCACATGGGTTGTACTGTGGGATGTAATTGACATGTGCAGGGACTCAGCATGGACTTCAGGTCTGGTCAAGCTGTTCTCAGCAGGCACCCTTTCAGCAGCCTGTGACATCCTTGGCTCTCTCTGTGCTGTTGGCCCTGGGCAGTGTAGGGGTGGGTGGAGAGAGTTGCACTTTTCCTGGGGGCCTTCAGGGCAGCCTGGCCCACACTGAGAACTCAAGCAGCATGTGGCGCATCTTTTAACCTAGAATGACTGGCCAGCCAGTCTGCAGCAGCACCTTCCAGGCATTAGGGCTAGCCTGATTGTAAGCAACAGACTTTACTTGCTGCCAAATGAGACACACCCAGAGGGCCTGTGTTCCTCTCACACCCCTCCCTGTGTCCTCAGCTTCCAGAGCTGATGGCCAGGAACCAGGCATGGACTCTTGATCTGCATCCCATTGGTCCACATGCTTTGTAGGGAATAGCCTGGGCTCCCAGAAGCAACTGTGTGGAGTGGGAGGAACACAGTTTCTGAGCCAGACAGAGCTTGATTGGAATCCCAGCTGCCCTGTTGACTTTCTAACCACCTGGGGCCTGCTCTAAGCCTCTGTTGCCTTGTCTGCAAAATGGGGATAAAGGCTGCTGTGAAGCTTGTGTGTTTGTGGAGGGCTTCAGTGCAGTCTCCTGACAGGTACTGAGCATTCAGGAAGCGGTAGCTGCTGTTCTTATTTGTGGGGTGGTTGGGAGGCACTGTGGGGTCACAAGAGAGGATGGGTGGGCTTTGAAATCAGGTCTAAGTTAAAATCCTCATTCAGTTGGTCATTCATTAAATATTTAATGAGCACGCATTGCAGGTTTTATAGTGGAGTTGAAATTGTGCTTGTTCCCAGCAGTCTTTGATCTTGGGCAACATTGTACTTTACTGACTCTCAGTTTCATCATTTAAATGGGGGTAAAAATACCAATCTTGTATGATTGTGGTGGGAATGAAATAAGTATTTATAAATGGCAGCTAGCTAGTTTATTATTACATAATTTTCTATTCTAACCCATTGGTTAGTTGCCTAAGATGAACTGCTTGTCTTAAAATATTCCATCTTTGTTATTCAGTCCAGCAGATGTTTGTTGAGCACCTGTTACATAAAAGGCATCATGCCAGCCCAGGAGAATATTATTACCAGCAAGGCACATTTGCAGTCCCCAAGAAGTGGAGACGTCAGAGGCCCCAGCCAGCTAGCTGCCAGTTAGTGCTGCTGTAAAGGTATAAACCAAGTGCTGAGATAGCACCAAGGAGGTGGCTGTTGCTTCTGCCTGGAGGAGCTGGCGAAGGCCACGTGTGCTGGTTGTCCAAGGATGAGAGACTGTGCAGGTGGATGACAATGCGAGGAAAAGGGCATTCCATCAGAGATGCTCTATCAGCAAAGGCAGGGAGGTGTGAGCCCACGGGGAGGCTCGGGTGTGGTGGTAGTAGTGGGTCATTTGAGTGTGGTGAGGCTGGAAAGAGTGAATGGGGCTGGCTTAGGGAGTTCTCACCATTGTGGGCTGAGCCTATGATGTGGAAAGCTTACAGGAGGGCAGGGTGAGCCCCTGACTGTATGGCGCAAGCTGTCCAGTAAAAGTATAATGCCAGCTACTCATGGAATTTAAAACTTTTCTAGTAGCCACATTAAAACAGAAAAAAGAAAACGGGAAATTGATTTGAATAATTGATTTTATTTAACCCAGTGTGTTCACAATATTATTTCTACATGTATTCAGCATGAATAACTTTGAATGAGATATTTGACATTCTTTGGGTACTAAGCCTTCAAAATCTTGTATTTTATACCATAGCACAGCTGATTTTGGATCATAGCCATATTACAGGTGTTCAACACATGGCTGGTGGCTGCTGCCTTGGGCTGCACAGGGTTAGCAGGTCTGGGGTGACGGAAGTTGAAAATGATCTTTGTTGTCCTAAACCTTCCCCTGAGAGCCTGAACCAGCCTTCTCCCATCAAACCTTTGAACAGACCCGCCCAACAGCTGATTGGTAACTCAGGGAAAAGAGCAAAAACTGGGGGGATTTTGTCATCCATGGGTCATATGATGAAAACAGTAGAATTCCCTGGTGTTTCCCAGATTCATGTACATCTCCACGGGACACGCCTCTCTGGACAGCAAGTTACTGTGTACCATTCATTGAGCCTCTGGTATGGCCTGTTCATCCACTACGTATTTCAGATAATACATTATTTCTAATTTTTCAATAGCTCTACAAAACAGGTTTCTTAGCCATTTTACAGAGGAGGAGATTCGGGACATGAGAGATGTAGTACTTTGTCTGAGGTTGTTTAACCAGATGGGGCAGAGCTGGGGCACAAACCCGATTTCAAACCTGCGTTCCTACCTTTCCCTAATAGGATCTAACACTGTGTACATTATAATCTCCAAATTGGAAAAAAGTAGCTGTAAGAAGTTAGCATGTGTGCATACATGCATATGTGTATACACATAAGTAGGAAAAGATGGGAAAGTTATAATCACAGAAACAAATCACAGACACTTCTGTGCTGAAGAATGTGTCCTGCTTTCCTCCTCTCTGCCTCTGGTCTCCTGCCCACACATGCTGGGGACCATTTGGAATGTTCCCATGCTGACCGGTTGCCATGGGTGTGTGCTGGTGGGGGGTAGGGGCATAGCAGGTAAGAGTTTTATTAGAATCGTTAGAACTCAGGCATTTGTGAAGGTTCCGTTTCCCTGGTTAGGGACGCTAGAGGCCATGGGGCAGTGGCATTTGAGAAGCTGGAGGCTGCAGCTTCCATCCTGCCTGAGCTCCTTGCAAGGCAGAAGCCAGGCTGAGCATGTGAGCTTCATTTATTTCTTCTCTGTAAGGGGCTGCTGAACCATGATGGGGGCACAAAGTAGATGAAGGACAGGGAGATAAGTGGGGTGCACCCAGGAAGGTGGGGACTGTCCAGGCTTCAGAGTCACAGATGTGGGTTTGACCTGTGACTCTACCAGTCCTTTCTTTTGTGTCAGTGGCAGGATTCCTCCTTGTGAAACTGGAGCAGTCATTTTAGGCAGAGCTCTTAGACCCCCTGGAGCTAGCTGAAGTTGAAAGAGGTGTTCATCTTATACAGAGACACGTCAGCGTACCCTGAGGACAGGAGCCTGTGTAGAGCTGGGCCTCACAGGGTTCTGGACTAGAAGGAGGAGAGCGTGGAGGAGGCTTCTTTTGTGGCCTCTCAGGGGCGATGCTTCCGCCCCCAGGGTTCTCTCCCACCTGGCTTTCCCGGTGACTACATCTGTGTGATTGTCCAACTTCAGTGTCTTTTCATGTCTCTTAGATTCTTAAAGTAGAGGACAATTGGCCCAGCTTCTCCTCTAGGCAACGCCACATTTAGGGGTCCTAGCAGATGTGCTTGAGCCAGCCCTGGCCCAGGAAGCGGCCCTGTGTAGCCCCTGGGCCCAGAGCCATGGAGAGGCAGTCTTTAGCCCAGAGGGAGGTGGACATGGACAGTGTGCTGTGAAGGTTGCCTTTCCACCCTCCAAAGGTGACTGCATCTTGGTTTCTCTTTCTCCGAGCCTGCCGCCCAAATTCCCAGACTTTAAGCTGAAGCCCTCTCCTATTTCATTGAAAAAAACAGAAGCCTCTAGTCGCCCAACCCACACAGTACAGCGCCACCCTGCCGCCCCAGTGCCATCTTCCTGCCCTCCTCCTGTTGAGTTTGAAGGGTACTTTGCCTCTGAAAGGCAGATCTGTCCCCTGGGTTTCTCGTCTTGCTCCTACAGAGACCTCTTCTTTTTTCAGCGTCAGGGTTTTCTCCCATGCTGTTAGCCCCCCTCAAACATCATTCTCTGGTTTCTCTTGTTACTTAAAGAAAAAGAAAGAAAAACCCTTTTGGCCACACATACTCTTCCCACAGAACCGAAGCAGTTGTCTGCCCTGGTGTTGTTTGGCACGTTGGCCTGCAGAGACCCGTCATCACAAGCTACCGGAAGATGGAGGGACTTGCAGCAGAGTGTCAGCCAGCTCTGCACGGAGCACATGTGACGGATGGGTTTTCCCTGGCCGAATGTTCTCGAGGAAGGAAGCAGTGTGTTCGCTTATGTTCTGGCACGAGTGCCTCTCTCTTCTGACAGTTGACCTTCTTCACTGTCTTGGTCCCCACGACGGCACATTCTCTTTTTCCTCACTCCTCTTCTCTGAGTAACCCCTGCTTGCTCTTCCCCTTCCTGCCCGATAGCTGTCAGGGTGCCTCGGGGCTCAGTCCAGGGCCCTTTCTCTGCCTGCCTTGGCCCTGATCTCTCTTAATCCAATAGTTGGTGGCTTCTAAATATAGATCTTCAGCCAAGACCCAGGTCCTGACTCATTCATCCAGTCGCCTTCTTGATATTATTTCCATGACATCGTCTAAGGCATCCTTACATGCAGAGAGGTACACACAGAGCACTCAGCGCACTTCTCGAGTCCACCCTTCCTCAGTGCCCACTCCTCCCCATGCCCCTTCTTGCTCATCAGGAGATGGAATCACTACCCATGTGGTGGCTCAAGCTCCAGATCTTGGATTCATGCTTGCGTCCCCCTTTCCCTTACTTGCCATATCCAGTCAGTCACTGGGGCCTGTCCCTTATACCTTCAGAACATAACTCCATCCTCCTCTTCATCACTGCTGACCTTCCCCATGTCCAAGCCACCACCGGCACCCCTGTTCTCAGACTGCTCCAAAGCCTCCCTTTGCGTTCCCTCTCCATCCACTCCCCACTGACCAGCCAGAGGGAGCTTTTCAGCACCTGCACCTCCCTTCGGAAAGCCCTTCAGCGCCTACTGCTGTTGTTGCAATAATCTTGCCATGGCTTGCAATGCGTCTGCTCCTCTCTCTCCTCCCCTCCCCAGAATCCGCCTCCTTCCTCTCACTCTTCAGTAAGCCCTGCCCTGCCTCGCTCAGGCCACTCTGCCCCTCTGCCTGGTGCTCTTCCCAGCTTTTTTCCTGGCTGGTTCCTTTTCACCATAGGATCCCCTCCCCACTTGTTATCTCAGAGATGCTTTTCCTTGCTGCCCCAGATCACAGGTGAGTGAGAGCAGAGAGGCTGCCTCCTGAAGCCTGATGAGGCACCCAGGATTCACACAGGCATGTTTGCCCTTTAAATCCTGACCAGACTGCACCAGCCCCAGCAGCCTGAGGCTTTTTTCGTGCCTCCAGGAACTTCTGAATGTATCTAACAAACATTGAGAACTGGTCATCGCGGAGGCTGGTGCCTTTGAATGTCAACTGCACATATGTGGGTGGATGCAGACAGCAGCTTGAAGTGCAGGAGGGAAGTCAGACCCAGCAATGCTAGCCAGACAGCCAGGGGATGGCTAGCCCCAGGCCCGGGATGCCACCTGCCAGTCCTGTGAGGGATTTGGGAGAGACAGCAGTGGGCTCCAAGACAGGCCATTAGCTCCACAAGGAAATGGCCATAAATCAGAGTGCTGCTAATTGCTTGTTTCTTTTTAAATGATTTTTTGAGTCGTGTCAGAGAGAATGGGCTGCTGTTTGCGGCCTTGAAGAGGAATGGTGTCCATTGCTCTGTTAGAAGCCGGGGAGTGTTTACAAACTGGGTGACTGTTGGCAAGACAGTTTTCCTCTTTGCACCTTGGTTTCCTCCCTTCTGTGATGGAGATAATAAATCCTGTCTGTTCAACTCACAGGGCCGTTGGGGTGCGTTCCAGGTGTTGGGATGTCAGCTAGCATGAATTTAGCATCCGCTCTGTGCCCAGCCTTGACTTATACAGCTTCCTGTTCCATCCTCACCATGGTCCCGCAAAGGTGGGCAGTCAGGCTTAGAGGAGCTCAGTGCTCCCATCCCCAGGCTGTCCCACGGGTACCAGGTGGAGATGTCTCAGCCTGTCTGTACCGCATCCCTACAGGTGGGCAGAGCTCTGCATACAGATGCATTTGCTTTCCAGATTCTACAGTCATCCTTTAAGACAAGCTGTTCTCATTGTTCAGATGATGGCCTGGAGGCCTAGTGGAGTTGAGTGACTTGCCCAAAGCCATTTAGCTTGTAAGTGATGTCCTGGATTTGAAGGCAAGTCTGCCTGGAAGTCCTTTGGAAGACTTGAAAAGGAGAATTGGTAAAGCCTGGGGGTTCTTAAACCTTTCAGGCCTTAAGAAAGTAATAGTAGGGTTTTTTTTTTTTTAACTTTGTTCGTGATTCATGAAGGAAATTATACCTTTGCCAAATGGTGCTTCCCTTGATATTTGCCTCTTGATTGGCGTTATGCCATCCTGGCCCTGTAGTATTTGTCATCTCATACCTTAGGAAACTCTGCCTGATTGTGAATGATCCAAAAAAGGTTTTGGGGTCTAAATGGAATGAGAGGAATGGTAAGAGAGTAAGGATCCCTCATAAAAACAGGATGGTATCAATAAGACCTTTCCCAACTCAGAATCGACATTCTGCCACCTACCATGGTCACTTAGGTGTAAATGTCACCTTCTTCCTCAAGAAGATGACAGACCACCCACTACCCTGGGAAAAAACAGGGCCGACAGTATACAGCGTGGTCCCTCTGCTAGAGGAACATTGGTATATAGTGCTCTTCTGCTTCCAAGAACCGCTAACTCTGTGCTAGTCTCCCAGGATATTACAGCGGACATCTGCCTTTGATATATCCCTGCCCGATACCCAGCCCCACTCCTTCGCTGTATTTGGAAAGTACTCTTCCTGATATATACATTGGAAGGGTAGGCTGTGGGCATATGGGTCTGGGCTTGGCCAGTCACTCATGCATGGGAGTGGTGATACAGAAAGCCGGGTGGCGGTGAGTTCATGTGGAATCTCTGCCAGCAGCCACATCTAGTTTTTAGGGGTGGTCACGGTGGCTCGGCACCTCCCGCTCCAGTTCCCGTGTCCGGTGCTGACGGGTGGTGACACAGGCTCTGGCATCCTCACACTGGGGGGTGTGAGAGTTGGGGCTCCAGTTAGGGCAGCACAGCATAGTGTCCTGCCTGTTTTCTGAGCCTCGTTCTTTGGCTTTTCTGGGAATCAGTGAGATGCCAGAGGCCTTTAAGTAAACTCAATTTAAATCAGCTGAAGTCTGTTTCATTTGCTTAAAGCTAAGAAGCCAACTTCAATAGAGATGTTTGTCTATAGTTATCCAAAGGTTTTTGTTCATTCCTCAGGCCCCTGAAAGTTCTACTTTACCTCTTAGGCACCTCTGCGAGCCACAGAATTCACAAGAGAATCCCAGGTTGGGCAGGTAGCAGGACTGTGGGCTCAGCCGTCTCCCTTCATTGTTATTGTGACTGAGGTCTCCATCATTCCCCCTAGACTGTGACCTCTGTGGGGGACACAACTGAGTCCTTCATCTCTATCCTCAGCTCCTTGAGCAATGCCTGGCATATGGTGGGTGCTTGAGAAGGTTTGGATGAATAGGCCAAGGAACCAACAAAGAGATGAGAGAGGTCGATGCCCTGGGCTCTCTGCAGCCTTAATGAGGCTGGCCTGGCTTGTGTAGGAGGGGGGCCGTGTGGCAGGAGGGAGATCGCGTGCCTGGAGACTGCAGGCTGCCTGCAGTTCCATGCTGGAGATTGGCTGGGAAGATCATGGAACTAAGAGCAGGAAAGCAAGTGGCTTGAGCCATGAAAGGGAGAGCCACTCCTCTGAGTGGAGGCGGCATAGCTGGTGCTTCCCAGTCCTTTCACCTCGTGGCATGCACAGAACACAGTATTATTTGGTATCCAGGACCTTGTCCAGCTGCCCCTGGAACAGAGGCCCCTCTCACAGCACACCGGTGACCCAGTGCCCACTACTTAGGGGGCTAATCCCAAGTGAACTTAGAGCCTGGTGTGGCCTCTGTTCTTAGCCCCTTGTCATGTAAGTTGCAGATATTTTTCTTAGTTTTTGTCTTTAACTTTATGATTTCTTTTTCCTTCCACTTGGTTTATTCTTCACCATCATGGTTGTCCCCCCTACAGGAGGTTCCAGCCTTGACAAGAGGAGTGTGGCCCTTCCTGGAATCCCTCTGGACACACCCTCCTAGCATCCTCTAGGAAACATGCGGCAGCTCAAAGGGAAGCCCAAGAAGGAGACCTCCAAGGACAAGAAAGAGCGGAAGCAAGCCATGCAGGAGGCCCGGCAGCAGATCACCACGGTGGTGCTGCCCACGCTGGCCGTGGTTGTGCTCTTGATCGTGGTGTTTGTGTATGTGGCCACACGCCCCACCATCACCGAGTGAGCCCTGCAGCCGGCCCGCAGACCTCATCGGCAGGGAGAGGAGGCGCGGGAGGGGGGAAGCAAACAAAAAATGGCTTTCATATTCAGAGATGTTCATGCTGCTGAGCTATAAGCAGGAGCACCTTGTCTTCTCTGGTCTTTGACTTGATTAAAGTATCTCTGCTTTTCTTGGGAGGGAATAGGGGATGTTTTATCAGTGAATGTGCCATACACCTTATGGTCCACTTCATGTGCCTTTCAGACTTCAAAGCGTGCGGCGCGCGCGCGCGTGTGTGTGTGTGTGTGTGTGTGTGTTTCTTTTTCTCTCCTAAAAATCGTTAAGTAGCTCCACCTGAAGAGGGGAGGAACCTCTGGGTAAGGAAGCAGCTGGAATCCACACTCACCTCATTCCCATTGTTTGGATCATGCCTCTTTCCAGCACGTGTTCACAATCTCCAAAGGGACTGTATTTCTTCTCTGTGCTTAATGTGATTTCAGATATGTTGAATCAAAGTGAAATATTTATTTTTTGAATAAAGGAGATAATAGCCTTAAACCGGATGCTTATCATATTTTGCAGGAGGTGCTGTCTGTGGGACTCCCCCTGCCCCCGGGTCTGCCCCTCTTCCCTCTCCTTCCCTTTCTCCTTGGCTCTCTCCACCTTCCCCAGCACTCCCTCTGCTCATCATTTTCGAGTAAAATTACGCTTTTTGATAATTTTAAGATGGAGAGGGACAGAAAGGATGGATTAATTTGCCTGCTTTATGAAGTGAGAGTTCTAACTGGAATATGACCACAGGTGATTTTTACCCCAGTTAGTTTTTCCTACTTTAATTCCATGTTTGTGCAAACAGCAATACAGAATGGTCCTGGAAGTAAAGGTCAGGGTTGATTTTGTTCTTAGCTGAAAGGATGCAAATTGTTGGCATTCCAGCTGAGTTTTCAATGCAAATTGGCTGGAATGGTTGCCTCATTTTATTCTAACAGCACTGCTCATGCGGTCCTGCTTCCTGATGGAGCCGCCCCTTTTTGGAAGTCAGATTCATGGTTACTGTTCTGAGGATGTCTGTTCTTCTGTCATTGCTGATTATGGAGATTTGCGGTGAGAGAAGCGCTCTTCTAATCTGGTAGCTGTGCAACTCGCTCACTGATGGCAGAGGCTGTTAGTGGAGATTTGGGGCTTCTTGGAGTGAGTCTCTCAGAAAGACAAAGCAGCTAGTGAAAGGAAGGACTTGGCTGATGCCTGGAGAGCCTGGACTCGGCAGGCTAACAGAGCTCTGTAGCCTGCTCTCTGAGCTGATCTCAGAGAGAACTGGTGTCTCCTCATGCTTGCTCAAGGGCCCATGGCCCTGGAAACAGATTCACTAAAATACTTACCAAATTCAGAGGCTGCGAGCATCAAGTTCCTCTAAGGTTTCTGTTTTCCTCCCCTTTATTTGGTTCTGTTATGAGCTTCAGTGCTTGCTGGTCCGAGAAAGACTGCAGGCCACTACCCCAGGGACTTACTCATTCACGGGCTGGAGGGAGGAGGAAGGCATCTGCGGCCATCCCTGCTCCTCACAGTGGCCGCTGTGCGGCTGGCGAGTCCCCTTCCCAGGGCAGATGCTGTGAAGATGGAGCAAGGACAGCCCGTCCACTCCAGCAGAAAGAGCCCAGTCTGCGTGTCTTGCAATTATCAGATCTGCATTTAGTTCCCAGGCTACCACTCAGCATTGTGGATTACTTAACCCCACTGAATCTATTTCACTGTCTGTAAAGAACTGGTAAAGTCACTTTTAGGAAGGTGAGCCCTCTAGTAGAAAATAAGGCTTTTAGAACAAACTTGGGTTTTGATGCAGATTTTGCTCCTGGAACCCCTTTGAGTCCACTCAGAGATTATCTTGCCTCATAGGATTGTACGGAGGGCTAAGTTGAAATAGTGTATTTGTAAAGCCAAATCGCGTTATTCCTAGTTACTATATAAACAATAGTAGCTTGATATTTCACATGTGTTTGTGTCTCACATAGCCTCATGAGGTATGTACGATTAGCACTCAATCTTACAAGTGAGGAAGCTGCGGGCAGACAAGGAAACCTGTCCATGTCACACAGCTAGTGAGTGGAGGAGCCCTGGTTTGTTTATTCTTAAGCTTTTGTTATGGCATGTTTTAAACATACACAAAAATAGACGCAGCATGCCTCAGCAAACCCCACTACCTGGCCGCTCCTGCCTGTCCATCTGCACTGCCCCCACATCCAGACACCCTCATGTGCACACACGCCTTGGACTGTTTGGAGCAAAACAAGAGATGGGATTTTAAGCCCAGGCAGCCTGGCTCCAGAGTCTATGCTCTTCATCATTAAAATCTTGTTGCCTTTCAATAAATAATTTTATACACTCTCCTGGTCTAAGGAAGCCTTGCCTGCCCAGGATATTTGAACAGTCTTCACCCGGTCATGGTGAACAGCCTTTGATGCCGTCTTTAGACAAATGGGCTGTGAGTTTGGCCTGCCCTGTGGGCACTAACTCCACTCAGCTTCTTGTCTGTTGCTTAAAGAGGAGCCTCACCCGATAGTCATAAGAGAAGTATCTTTTCCATCGGCTCCTTACTTAAAACATTTCAGTGTTCTTGCTTAGGAGATTTGGCGTATGATGTGAAAAGAATATGATCTTTGGGGAGACCGATGTATTTGAATTCTATTTCAGCTGCTTTCTAGCTGAATGACCTTACTCAGGCCCCATGACCGGAGCCTCACTTGCCTCAGATCTGTGAAGTAAGGTTTATTATCTAGGGGATGTTGGGAGGATATATTGAAATATGAAAATGGCATACATTGTGTGTAGTACATGATGGAGGTCTCATAAATGGCCATTCCCTTTTCGTCAGTGTGTTCAAAAACTCAGAATATAAATGGAGGCCTGCTCCCCAATGCTTTACTGGCCAAACGGCCACGCCAGACAATGAAATAGATCCTTCAGGTGCTTGTGACTATTTTCACCACTGTTTTCCTCTTTGTCGTCCATCAGGAGGCCTACTGGGTTTGAACTGGACCTTCAGAAGGCAACTACTAGACGGGCTTGGAGAAGGCAGGCTGAAAATGGACCTTTAAAAGATAACAATTTTGATGAGAGTTAACCTGGCAGGGACCAGATGCCAATTTACTGTGGACTTGCTAGGTGGAACTTTAATAATTCTCATGGGAAATAGTACCCTCGTGTGGGTGTACTTGGTAATGATTTGAGACACCAGCTTCTAAATTATTTCCAGTTACTCAATGGCTTCAAGGCAATACTGAATTATTTATTAGGAGTTTCACAGAAAGTCATGCTGGTGTTTCTGCAGTAGAATCTGGGACTCTTGGCTTTCAGAGTCCTCATTACCAAGCCCAATGCTTCTTGAAGAGCATATTCTGAAAGAGGAATCGAGTTGGAAACAAGAATAGAAACCATTGTCATTGGTTTAAAGGTGTCATTTGATGTATTTTTTTAAGTCCTGATACCAAGATGTGTTTGTGTATTCATTTTCTGACCAATGAAAGTCTTGGTGATGATCATTGTCAATGTGGAGGGTATGAGACTGAGAGAAGAAGGATCCAGACCCAGTCTGCCACTCAGGAGTGTGACATTGGCCAGGCGCCTCATATAGGTATGTTGGACCATAGAATCTCCTGAGAGCTCTTGTATGCTAGAGATTCTATGAACGTAGAGTTAATAAAATACCTATGTGAATGAATAGATTTACTTGGAGCTCAGAGAACCAGCGGCACCTGGTATAAGAGGTGTGAGGATAGAAGCCACAAGGGAGCCTGTGTCTCTCCTTGCGATCTTCCCAGTGCTCTATAAATGCAGCAGTTGCTACCAACTGATCATGAGTCTAAACCTGTAAAGGTTAACGTTCAGTTTGATTGGTTCTGAGGCCGCCAGCTATAATTTTTCCTGGTCAGTTCAAAAACATAGCAAGTATGCACCCATTTGTCCTTCATATGTCCTTCGTGACTTAAGATGGGGGAAACCTGCAGCCAGGTCATCTGTGAAATGGAGATGGTTAAGACATTGCCGTAGGTTGCTAGGAAAATTCAAGAGATGATTGTCCTTCCCTCTTCCCCAAAAGGGTCTCACACCATTATTTACTTGTCAGAGGTAGAAAATCAGGAAATCTTTTGAAATGATGGCTCTTATGTTTTACTAGAAGTCTACCATCACATTCCCTACAGCTCTGCCTTGAAAATATCCCATATAGGATGTTTTTCAAAGATGTCTGCTTTATTTTGAATGTATTTGAAACTGTCTAATTCTGTGTTCTGCACCATATTTGCCACAGACTTTTGCTTAAACATTAGAAATGAGATACAGAATTTTGGGATCAATAAAACGTATGAATAGCTTCATCTAATCTTTTGAGAGCATCTGTACTAGAATTGCGAAAGGTTTGTACATCCTCTGGACCCGTGTTCCCCTTTCTGCATGCTCCAAATATCAGGCAGGGCAACTGTGCATGTATGGTTTGCCTCTACCCAGCAAACCTCTTAGTCTTTCAGGCCTAATTTTTTCTTATGAATCTTAATGTACTTCAGCAGGCAGTCCTCTTCTGAGTATTTTCTCATTACAAGGCAAATGTCCCTGACTTCAATGTATTTCAGTCAGGTCGTGTGTATTATCTCCCTGCATGCCAGTTCTTTGGAAAGGAGCCAGTCTTTTCAAAAAGCTGTTAGTCCCTTGAGCTGTTGAGTAATAACCTAAGGAATGCAGAGCTAAGAGAGCATTTGGATGCTCAGTAATGTCATGGTTAAGAGTCTCTCTCCTTCCCTTGTTGTTTACTTCCCCATTGTTTCATAAAGGTTGTCTGCTTTTGAACTTTCTCAAGAGGAAACTTTCATCCAACCATTGAATATTCCTTTTCCAATGGAAACAGGCACAGTTGGACACACGTGGATCACCCCAGCTTTTTCAGGAAGCATATTAAGCCATTTGTGATCAGACTTAACTTCAAAGGCACCAACAAGTTTGGGTTGGAATAAATTAAAGCCCATCATGAACTCCTTTTGCAGACTCCTCCACCTTGAAATTCCTCTGTCTCCACCTGGTTCTGTCAAAGGTCTGCCCATCTGTTTCATCCACCCCATTTCTCCAGAGACAATGAAATTGCCCTGTCTCACACAGTCCTCCCAGATTGGATTTTAAAAGCTGTAACAATATCTACAAAGACATACGTAAGGCAAAAGTGACTAAAACGTTGAAAAAAAGGAAAAAATATAAGGAAGACAAATATGAACAAAAGCTATGGCAGCAGTTTTCACATCAGCAAAAGAAATATAAAGTGGACATGCCATGAGGGGCAAAGGACGACGCATACCAGTACTCTAATAAAAAAGATACTGTGATCATGAAGTGTATGTTAATATAGCTTCAAAATATATAAAGCAAGTGACTTGACAGGACCGTGAGAAGAAATACATCACAATTTTAGTTTTTTAAAGGAAGCACTTTTAGAAGTTCATAGATCAAGCAGCTGAAAGGAGCAAAAATGTAGAAGATATGAATAATAACGTTAATAAGCTTGATATGATATATAAAAATAGATCCTTTCACTCAGTGGAGAATATAGATTTTTTAAAGAGTGCACATGAAAAATGTTAATAAAAATTGGCATAATTTTCAACTTTGATGGAAAATAACCCCCAGATTCAAGAAATTCAATAAGCTCTAAGTAGGATAAACAAAGAAAACCACACCTAGGCATGTCAGAGTGAAATTGCTAAAAACCAAAAATAAATTGTGGTGGGCATGGAAATCTAGCCTAAAACCTCTCTACCATGTAGCACTTGAAAAGCAATGCCTACAAAGTTCTCAGTGGGAAAAAGACCAACCCAAGAACTCTTTTGTATTTTTCCTTTGTATAATATATTGCTCATTTAACAACTATTTACAGTGTAACAACTATGGACCAGGTACTGTTCTTGGTACTGGGAGATACATCATTTGAGCAAAATACAAAATATTCCTCTCTTTATTAAATAGAGTACATTCTATCAAGGGAACACATCAAACTAACATGTATAACTGCAATACATAAGCATTTCTAAACATTGAAAAATTAGGAACTATTTCTCATGAGTATTTTATGAAGAAAGTATAAGAGGATAATTTCCAAACAAGAGAAATGGAGAAGCTACAGCAAAATAATTTGCTATAAGATTAAGATATAATCAACTGTGCAAACCATGGTTTCAGAAATGTTATAACAAGTTAGAAGTGAGAAGATACAAGGTGGCACATATATTCTTTCTTGCTCTTTTAATGTTAGGACTTTATTTAAAACTGATAATATACTTTGAGGTGTAAGGGTAAGTACTGAAAGAATAAATAGAAATAATATAACCAGCTCATTTGGTGTAAGAGCAGTTTGAAGTGAAGCACATTATTTTATTGTTGCTTATGTATGGTGTCAGTAGATAGAAGTTAAGGAAATAGAGTATTAATGAATAAAGGTGCTAGAAGAAAACATGAGGGAGAACTCTGTATGACTGGTCTGGGCAGTGATTTTTTGGATATGAACCCAAAAGCACAGACAACAAAGGCAAAAATAGACAAATGGGATTACATCAAATGAAAAAGCTTCTGACTCAAGGAAACAATCAACAGAGTGAAAAGACATCCTACATATTGGTTAAAAAAAAAAGTGCAGCTGAAAGGAGCAAAGATGTAGAAAATTTGAATAATATTAATAAGCTTGATATGATACATAAAAATAGATCCTTTCACTCAATGGAGAATGTGTGTATGTGTATATATATATTTTTTTGTTTTTGTTTTTGTCTCGCATGTTGCCCAGGCTGGAGTGCAATGGCATAATCTCGGCTCACTGCAACCTCCACCTCCCAGGTTCAAGTGATTCTCCTGCCTCAGCCTTCTGAGTAGCTAGGACCACAGATGCCCGCCACTACACCCGGCTAATTTTTTGTATTTTTAGTAGAGATGGGGTTTCACTATGTTGGCCAGCCTGGTCTCGAATTCCTGACCTCGTGATTTGCCCGCCTCGGCCTCCCAAAGTGTTGGGATTACAGGCGTGAGCCACCGCACCCAGCCAAGAATGTACATTTTTTAAGAGTGCACATGAAAAACATTAATTGTCTTAATTTTCAACTTGATAAGGGGTTAATATCCAAATATATATGGGGGATGGTTAATGGATACCAAAAATACATAGAATGAATAAGATCTGCTATTTGATAGCACAATAGGGTGACTATAGTCAATAATGTATATTAAAATAATGAATGTAGTTGGATTGTTTGTAATTCAAAGGATAAATGCTTGAGAGGGAATGGATACCCCATTCTGCATGATGTTCTTATTTCACATTGCATGCCTTTATCAAAACATCTCATGTACCCCATAAATATATACACATACTATATACTCACATAAATTTTTAAATAACTTTAAATCCCAAACCCCAAATATATATAAATGTATATGGAACTCAATAGTAATAAAACAACTTAAATTAGAAAATGGGCAAAAGACCTTAATAGACAATTCTCAAAAGACAAACAAATGGGCAACAGATATATGAAAAAATGTTTAACCTCTCTAATCAGGGAAATGCAAATTAAAACCATAGTATCACCTTGTACCTGTTAGAATGGCTATTATTAAAATGGTGAAAATGTGTTGGAGAGGATGTGGAGAAGGGAACACTTGCATACTGCTTGGGGGAATGTAAATTAGTACAGTCATTATGGAAAACATGGAGGTTCCCCAAGACGTTAAAAATGGAGCTACCATGTGACCTACCAATCCCATTACTGGGTACCTAGTCAAATGAAATGAAATCAGCATGTCAAAGAGATATCTGCACTTCTATATACATTGCAGCACTCTTCACAATAGCCAAGATATGGAACCAACCTAAGTGTCCATCAGTGGACAAATGGATAAAGAAAAAGGTATATACGCAATGGAATACAGTTCAGCCTTTAAAAAGATAAAATTCTGTCATCTGTGACAATATGAATGAACCTGAAAGGCTTTATGTTAAGTGGAATAAGCCAGGCACAGAAAGATAAATACTGCATGATCTCACTTATTTGTGTAATCTGAAAAGGTTGAACTCAAGAGTTACATGGGCTGGACGGAAAGGGGTTTGAGAGATACTGGTCAACAATACAAAATTTCAGTTAGGAGGATTAAGTTAAAGAGATCATCATGTTATACAGCATGATGGCTACAGTTAATGTATGCTCGAAAATTACTAGGATTTTGAGTATTCTCATCACAAAATGACAACTGTGTGAGGTAATCCATATGTTAATTAGCTCCATTTAGCCATTCCAAAATGTATACATATTTCAAAACAACATATACATGATAATATATAATTTTTATCAATTAAGTCAAAAACCAACAGATTCTGGAGAGGCCATGGAGAAATGGGAACGCTTTACATTATTGATGGGAATGTAAATTAGTTCAGCCACTGTGGAAAGCAGTTAGGAGATTTCTCAAAGAATTTAAAACAGTTAGCATTTGACCCAGCATCCTATTACTGGATATATACCCAAAGGAAAATAGACCATTATACCAAAAGACACATGCACGCATGTTCATTGCTGTGCCATTCACAATAGCAAAGATGGGAAATCAACTTAGATGCCCATCAGTGTGAAATGGATAAAGAAGACGTGATAGATGGAATACTATGCGGCCTAAAGAATGAAATCATGTCTTTTGCAGCAACATTGATGGAGTTGGAGGCCATAATCCTAACTGATGCAGGAACAGAAAACCAAATACTGCATGTTTTCACTTAGAAGTGAGAGCTAAACATTGAACACCCATAGACGTATGCATGGGAACAACAGATACCGTGGGCTACTTAGAGAGGGGGAAGGAGGGAGAGGAGTGTAGGTTGAAAAACTTATTGGGTACTCCTGCTCACTACCTGAGTGCAATATCCCCGTGTAACAAATCTGCATAGGTACTCACTGTATCTAAAATAAAAGCCGAAATTTAAAAAGAAAAATCAGGAAATTGTATGAAATATATAACGATCATTTGAAAAACAAATGAAAAACCTTTCCTGACAAAAGACAAGAGAAAAAAAATAATCAAGTAGTCATTAGGAACAACTAAGACAAAATAAAAACTTATAAAATCATGACAGCGCACAAAAGTGAAGGAAACACAAGCTGTACGGCTTCTGTATGCATTGGAAGTTATAAATATTGGAAGTTATATATACATTGGAAGTTATTTTTCGAACCACTGATGGAAATAGTGTCATGTCACATATGATGGCAGAAGCAAGACCAAACATAGCTAGCTATCTGTGAAAATGGCCTGAATATACTTATTTAAAGAAAAAAGACTTAAATTGGAATATAAAGGAAATCCCAATGTACGTCTTATAAAAAAGATACACCTCAAAGTGATTCAAAGCAGTTGAAAGTAAAAAGATGGACAAAGTACATCATTGATGCAGCTAGAAAAAAGCAATACCATTAGAGGAGAGCTCAAAGGAAAATTCATAGCTTTAAACATGTATCTACAAACAGGAAATTTTCAGGGAAACAAAGAGGAAGCAGTGGTTACAACCTTACTGTTAGATAGAGTTGAATGGGAGCAAAAAGCCTTAAAAAAGCTTGCTGTAGGAGCAAGTAAATAAAAGATAAAGATTTAGAAGGCAAAAAAATATATCTGATTCATACATATTAAACTCTGTTCCTAAAAACAGAGGCTATGTATTTTTTTTCAAGTCTCAGAAACATTTACAAAAATTATTTAATGTGTGTTTACTTCCTCTAAATCCTGAGCTCCTTGAGATACAAAAAGAACTTGTCTGTCTTGTTAACCCCATTTTCCTAGGAACTAAAAGAGTATATCAATAAATATTTTTGAAGAAGTGAAACAGCAGATAATTCAACAAAAGAAAAATGCAAATGACCAGTAAGCTCATGGAAAAAAAAAAAAAAAAACAGCACAACTCTGTAAATAAAAATTTCTGTTCAAGTAACAATAGAATATCATTTTACCTATCAAATTGGCAAAGCTTTGAAAAAGCGGCATGCTCTAAATCCTTTGCTTTATACATAAATGCATATGTAGATAATTTGTCAACTTTCAAAACATTGAGCTAAATAAATATGAAGAGTTCTTCTCAATTCCCATTACCCTCGTGCAAACTTCCAAGTAAGCCATGGTCTGTGAGGAAATGTATTACGTTGTGTTATGTCCCATCCTAACTTCCCCTGGATTTGTGAGTGGCCTGTACCTAGGCAGGGTGACATGTCCTCCAGATAGAAGGACAAGGTCACCGCAAGGGTCGACCCCTGCTGAACTGCGTCCCAGGAGCTCTGCTTAGCTGCTCTTGCCCATCACTGTCCATTGGCTCCACTGCACTGCTGTACCTTGAGGGAATATCTCCCTGAGGCTGGTATTTAGTCTACTGCTGATATGTAAATTTGCTGCATGGAGCCCAGACCATATTTACATAGCAATTAAGGTCTATATTTCATGGTTAGATTTTCAGACTATCTTTATATATATATGGTTTCACTCTAGTTGCCCAGGCTGGAGTGAAATGGCATGATCTCGGCTCACTGCAACCTTCACCTCCTGGGTTCAAGCGATTCTCCTGCCTCAGCCTCCTAAGTAACTGGAATTATAGGCGTGTGCCATCACACCCAGCTAATTTTGTATTTTTAGTAGAGATGGGGATTTCCCCACGTTGGTCAGGTTGGTGTCGAACTCCCGACCTCAGGTGATCCACCTGTCTTGGCCTCCCAAAGTAGTGCTGGAATTATAGGTGTGAGCCACTGCACCTGGCCATAATTTTCAGACTACCTTAAAAAAGTTATTTGAATTTTAGAACATTAGAGATGAAAAGGTCCTTAGGGTTTACTGGATCAATCTCCTACCTCTTCCTGGAGCATCCTGATAGATTCTGATTAAATATCTAGCATTAGGAAAGCCTAGAACTGGAGAAGATGGGCCCCAAATACTGGTGTTAAAAAATAAAATAACAAAATAACAGGAAAAAATGGATTTTGAAGAAGATTTCATATCCAATTAAGGATATCTTATTCACTGTACTTTCTCCTTCAAGTTAGGTTTAGGATTTGACCCCTGCCTTAGTCATTACCTATAATAATGATAAGACTAATCCAAGCTACAATCAGAATAACTCGAGTCCATGTGCGTGAAGTAGGCATGGGAGAGGAGCCTATGTCCCAGCTCTTAACTGGATAAGAATGATGACAAACCCAGGGAGGCTGAGGCAGGATTACTTGAACCCAGGAGGTGGAGGTTACAGTGGGCCAAGATTGCACCACTATACTCCAGCCTGGGCAATGGGGTGAGACTCCGTCTCAAAAAAAAAAAGAAAGAAAATGCTAACAAACTTACATGTCATGTTAAACCCTTAAACCGCAATTCCTATGTGTTGGCTCAGGCTGTGATTATTTGAGATAAAGTCTGAATGAAGACTTCTGGTTAATGATGGTGACTTGAATACATGCTCCCTCGTAAAGTAAAAGGAAAAGAGACATACATTCCGAGTAAAGCAGGATATTTCCCTGACCCCTTTACAAGACTTGTGATGGGTACCTTGTTTACTCAGCCTGCCAGTGTCAACTCCTTGCAGGAGGGAGTACGTGAGCAAATGAAGTGGGAACTGGAGTGTGTGAGTGCTGGAACTGGTTGGCTGCTTTGGTGCTGGCAGGAGCAAACTCCATACAGGCCCTGTGGCAGTGTCCAGGTTGGGGGTACCTGTGACCCCCAAAGCCCCACAGGGAATGTTACACTGTTCTTTTAGCTCTGCCATCTGCAGATGGTTTAAGTGTTAACAGCTCAGTGGGCCCTTGGCCTCATCACATGAGGCAGCAAGGGCAAGGGCCAGTGTGACAGCCTTTTCTATCTGCACTTGTGGCTCCTGAGCTCTTGTGTGGTGTCCAGGAAAAATGAGGTTGCATGAGCTAATTGAAGGATGGTAAATGTGGGGAATTTCATTGCTGATGAAAGTGGCTCTCAGTGGGAAGGGATGCCGAAATGGGGTGGGAAGGTAATCTTCCTCTGAAGTCTGGCCATCTCCAGCTGGATTCTTCTCTGAAGTTGTGCCATTAAGCTGTCCATCTAAAGTCGATCTGCTTCTCTCCAACATCCAGCTGTAGTCCTGACATCCAGCTGCTTCTCCTTTCTGTTGGCTGAGTCTGCGGTCTTTATAGGCACAGAATGGGGAGGGGCAGGGCCATGGGTAGTTTAGGAAAAGGCAACATTTCGAGCGGGAGAACAGGGATAGAAGTTCTCACTTTGGGCCGCAGTTCCAGGCTTTTCAGCTTGAGGGTGAGGTTTTTGCCGGGGACCCACTATTTCTTGCCTAGAATTTCTCTGCTTCCTGTCTCTATCACTAGCATGAAGAGAAAGGGAGCAGAGGTAAGAACATCTCCATTTTGAAAGATGAAAAACAAATGGATGAGTGGTAACTGCCTTTGTAGACCTGAGAACAATGAGCTATAGTTGGCAGTGAGAGCATCTCAAAATCAGCTCAACTGTCACTGCACATCCTCTTAAAGCTCAGGAATGGATATAACCATGTTCTTACGGAAGTGACTGTGAAGGTAAAGCTAGAAAAAAGATTGGTAGAAAGCCAGTCTAAGAACTCATTAAACTACCAGATTCTTTCCCCAGCCGTGGCAGAAGGCAGGTGATTCATTCTCAAGAGAGAGTAGCACACAGAATCTCTTGGCTTAAGGCACCAGGTACAGTTGAAGGAAAAGGTCTTGTACTACAAATATGGGCTCAAGTAATATGCATATGGAATGCTAAAGTCCTGCAACGTTTTTTTCCACCTGGCCGCCCCAGAATGTGGCAAGGAAGAGTATCCCCTTTAGATGGAAAAGTAGAGGCAGCCTCTCTGAGAAATGTAATAGATCCAAGAGTAAAGACGTAAGGACACTAACATTGAGGGCTACTCAAAGAAATCTATTTGGATTCTCCTGCAGTAAAGCTCTGGGTTAGTAAATTCCACTGAGCCCACCTATGGGCACAGAGCTTTTTAGTGTCCCACCCTTAAATACAAACAGATGGCTAAGGATCATGATGCATTTTTAAAAAGAAGCCAACATAAGGGAACATTAAATAGTGACGCAAAGGAAACAGAGGCCATACTGAATGACTGAATAATGACTGCTGTTTAGATCAAAATAAATTTCCTAATGTGAGTGTGAATATAGATGTTTTAAATATGGTTTAAAATTTGTTTTTCTGCTGCACAGTGGCCAAACAGATTGTGAATGGAAGGGCTGAGAAAGTTAAAACCAATGTATACAATTCAAACAGATCTCCTATTCAAAGAACAATCGAATTTACCTGGCCTGCAACACGTTTGAATAAAACACACACCAGCTTCCATGATATAGTGAGAATCCAGGATGTGGCATATGGAAGAATATAATCAGAGAAGATGAACTCACGGTGTTCATATTAAGACAGAGGATTTTGAAGCTTCCGAATCCAGAGGTTACGTACTCACTGTTCCTGTCCCTTTCCAGTTAGGATTGGGATGGACATTGTCCCTGTAGCAAAACCACTATAGCAATTATAAGAACCAAATGACTGAACACATATTTTAGGACCTCTCGGTTTGGATCTCTGTAGTGTTAGCATTTAAAATACCATTGAATGAACATACAGTGTTTCTTGGTGTTTGCACTAAACTCTATAAAATACTACAGCCTGTGGGCCAAATCCAGCCTGCCACCTGCTTTAGAACAGATGGAAAACTAAGAATAGTTATTTTTAAAAATTAAACTTTTTGAAATAACTGTAGATTCACATGCAGTTGTAGGAAATAATACAGATAGATCCTGTATACCCTTTACCTAGTCCCCCTCAATATTAACTTCTTCAAACCTATAGTACAGTATCTTAGTACGATCAGCACATTGACATTGATGCAGTCAAGATACAGAACAGATTGTCGCAGGGACCTCTTAGCTTCTCTTTTTATAGCCGCAGCCCCTGTCCTCATGCTCCCACCTGCTCTGTAGCCCCTGGTAACCACTAATCTGGTCTCTGTTTCCATAATTTTGTCATTTCAAGAATGTCATATAAATGGTAGAGTACAGAATGGAACCTTTTGGGATTGACCTCTTTTTGCTCAGCCTAATTCTCTGCAGAGTCCTCTAGGTTTGGCATGAAGCAATCGGTCTTTGCTTTTTTCCTATTGCTGAGTAGTATTTCTTGGGATGGAGGCACCACTTTTTAAAAAATCATTCACCAGCATAGTGAATGATCTATGCTGTTTCCAGTTTTTGGCTATTATGAATAAAGCTGCTCTGAACATTCACATATATTTTTGGTGAACATAAGTCTTTACTTCTCTGGGGTAAATTTTGAAGAGTACAGATGCTGGGTTGTATGGTAGTTGCATGTTTAGTTTTTAAAGAAACTGTCCCACTATTTTCCAGAGGAGTGGTACCACTCTGCATTTTACCAGCAATGTGATCAGTTTCTGTGTGTTCTTGCCAGTTTTTAGGGTTGTCACTATTTTTTATTTTTAGCTACTCTGATAAGTGTATAGTGATACCTTACTGTAGCTCAATTTGCATTTCCCTAATGGCTAATACTGTGGAACACTTTTCCATAACGTTATTGGCCACCTATCTATTCTCTTCAGGAAAATGCATCTTCACGTCTTTTACCCATATTCTAATTGGAGCCTTCATTTTTTTTCTGTTCGGCTTTAAGAAATTTTTATACATTCTAGATGTTAGTCCTTTGTTAGATATGTGGTTTGTAAATATTTTTTCCCATTAGCTTTTCTTTTCATCCTCTTAACAGTCTTTTAACAGTCTGGTTTTTTTTGTTTGTTTGTTTTGTTTTTTTTTTTGAGATGGAGTCTCACAGTGTCGCCCAGGCTGGAGTGCCCTGGCATGATCTCAGCTCACTGCAACCTCTGCCTCCTGGTTTCATGCGATTCTCCTGCCTCAGCCTCCCTAGTAGCTGGGACACCACCACACCTGGCTAACTTTTTGCATTTTTAGTAGAGACAGGGGTTTCACTATGTTGGCCAGACTGGTCTTGAACTCCTGACCTCGTGATCCACCCTCCTTGGCCTCCCAAAGTGCTGGGATTACAGGCGTGAGCGGTGGTGCCAAGACTTCACAGGCTTTTTATCAGAGCAAAAGTGTTTGGTTTTTATGACTTTCAATAATTTTTCCTTTCATGGGTTGTGCTTTTCCTGTCACATCTAAGAACTCTTTGCCTAGCTCTAGGTCCCACAGCTTTTATCCTATCTTTTTGCCCTAAAAGTTTCATAGTTTTACATTTAAGTTCATGATCCATTTTTGTATAATTAATTTAATAATTTGTTAATTACCAAAAATGATAATTTTTATGGAAAGTGTGAGATGTAAGTTTCATATTTTTGCTTTTGGATGTCCAATTTCTTCAGCACGGTTTATTGAATGGCTATCATTCCTCCATTGAATTCTTTTTGTACTTTTGTCAAAAATCAGGCAAACGTGTGTGGGTCCACTTCTGAGTTCTTCATTGATACCATATAGTCTTCATTACTTTCCCTTTATATTGTCTCAAAATTCAGTAGACTGAATCCTCTTTATTCTTTTTTAAAATTGTTTTAGCTATTCTAGTTTGTTTACCATATAAAACTTAGAATAATCTTGTCTGTGTCTAATAAAAAGTCTTGGGATTTAATAGGCATTGCATTAAATCTGTATATCATTTTGTGAACCTGTATATCTGAGACCTTTACTATGTTGAGTCTTCTAATTGATGGTATGTCTTTCATTTGTCTTTGATTTCTTCCATCAGCATTTAGCAGTTTTCAGCATATAAATTCTGCATGTATTTTGTTAGATTTACACCTATGTATTTATTTAGTGATTGTAAATGTTACCAGATTTTAAATTTCAATGTCCACGTGTTCATTGCTGGTATGTATACAATTGATTTTTGTGTGTTTATCTTGTGTCCTGTGAGCTTGCTGGGCTCACTTATTAGTTTCAGGAGTTTTTTGTAGATTCCTCAGGACCTTCTACTAGATAATCATTTTACTAGAAAATAGGAAAGTTTTATGTCTTCCTTTCTGATCTATGTACCTTTTATTTGTTGTCACTTATCACATTAGCTAGAACTTCTAGCACTTTGTTAAATAAAAAGGGTGAGAATAGACATCTTTGCCTTGTTCCTGATCTAAGGGGAAAGCATTCTTTTACCATTAAGTAAAATATTGTCTATAGGTTTTTGTAAATATTCTTTATCAAGTTACCTTTTGTTCCTATTTTTCTGAAAGTTTTTTTTAATCACGAAAGGGTTTAATTTTGTCAAATGTTTTTTTCTGCGTTAATTCATATGATCGTGTGAATTTTCTTTTTTAGTCTTCTCATGACTTTAGGTGGATTACATTGATTTTTGAACCAGCCTTGTATCTCCGGAATAAATCCTGCTTATTCATGGTATATATATTTTGTTAAGGATTTTTGCATGTCTGTTCATGAGAAATTTTTGTTTATAGTTTGCTCTGTTTTTGCACTGTCCTTGCCTCATTTTGCTATTATGGGAATACTACTTGCAAATGAATTGGGAAATGTTTTCTTTCTTATTTTCTAGAACAGATTTGTGAAATTTGTATTTTTTAACTTTTGCTAGAATTTTCTGATGACACCATTTGAGCATGGAGATTTCTTTTTTGGTAATTTAAAAATTATGAATTCAACTTCCTCAGTAGTTTAGGGCTATTTAAATTTACTAGTTTCAAATTGAGTAAGTTGTAATAATTTGTGTTTTTTGAGAACTAGGCCTATTTCAACTAAGTTGTCAAATAAATATTTGTGTTCATAGCAGTCTTGTATCCTTTTGTTTTTTGCAGAGTCTGCAGTGAGATCCTCTGTTTCATTCCTGATATTGGTCATTTGTATTTTCTTCCTTTTTTTGGTCAGTCTTGCTAGAGATTTTTCTATTTTATTTTTTTCAAAGAGCCAGCTCTCCATTGATTTTCTCAATTTTTCTGATTTCCATTTAATTGATTTTTGCTCTTTATTACCTGTTCCTTTTGCTTGCTTTGGTTTATTTTGGTCTTTTTTTAGTCCCTAGGTTCTTCAGATGGGAACTTAGATGATTTGAGACTTTTCCCCTTTTCTAATGTATGCATTTAGTGCTATTAATTTCCCTCCTAGCACTGCTTTAGCTGGGAACCAGAAGGGTCCTTTTTTTTTTTTTTTTAGTAATTTAATCATTTTATTTATTTTATTGATTCTTTTCCAGGATCTTCATTTTATTTTATTCAATTCTGGATTTTGATAATACAGTGAGGTATAAATTATTGTTCCCCCCAAACACAAAAGATAACAAAAAATGCTAATGAGTATTCTACTCCCTTAGTTCTTTCTTTTCTTTTTTTTTTAAATTATACTTTAAGTTCTGGGATACATGTGCAGAATGTGCAGGTTTGTTACATAGGTATACACATGACATCGTGGTTGGCTGCACCCATCAACCCATCATATATGTTAGGTATTTCTCCTAGTGCTATCCCCCAATGGCCCCACCCCCCTGACAGGCCCCAGTATGTGATGTTCCCGTCCCTGTGTCCATGTGTTCTCATTGTTCTCCCACTTACGAGTGATAATATGCACTGTTTGGTTTTCTATTCCTGTGTTAGGTTTCCAGCTTCATCCATGTCCCTTCAAAGGACGTGAACTCATCCTTTTTTTATGGCTGCATAGTATTCCATGGTGTATATGTGCCACATTTTCTTTACCAGTCTATCATTAATGGACATTTGAGTTGGTTTCAAGTCTTTGCTATTGTGAACAGTGCTGCAGTAAACATATGTGTGCATGTGTCTTTATAGCAGAATGATTTATAATCCTTTGGGTATATACCCAGTAATGGGATTGCTGTGTCAAACGGTATTTCTGGTTCTAGATCCTTGAGGAATCACCACACTGTCTTCCACACTGGTTGAACTAATTTACACTCCCACCAACAGTGTAAAAGCATTCCTAGTTCTCCACATCCTCTCCAGCATCTGTTGTTTCCTGACTTTTTAATGATCACCATTCTAACTGGTGTGAGATGGTATCTCGCTGTGGTTTTGATTTGCATTTTTCTAATGACCAGTAATGGTGAGCTTTTGTCATAAGTTTGTTGGCCGCATAAATGTCTTCTTTTGAGAAGTGTCTGTTCATGTCCTTCACCCACTTTTTGATGGGGTTGTTTTTTTCTTGTAAATTTGTTTAAGTTCTTTGTAGATTCTGGATATTAGCCCTTTGTCAGATGGGTAGATTGCAAAAATTTTCTCCCATTCTATTGCCTGTTCACTCTGATGATAGTTTCTTTAACTGTGCGGAAGCTCTTTAATTTAATTAGATCCCATTTGTCAATTTTGGCTTTTGTTGTCATTGCTTTTGGTGTTTTAGTCATGAAGTCTTTGCTCATGCCTATGTTCTGAATGGTATTGCCTAGGGTTTCTTCTAGGGTTTTTATGGTTTTAGGTCTTACGTTTAAGTCTTTAATCCATCTTAATTTTTGTATAAGGTGTAGGAAGGGGTCCAATTTCAGTTTCTGCAGAAGGGTCATTTTTACCACTAAGCTCAGGTGAATATCCTGACTCTCCACCAGGCCTCCTCTGCCCTATCCTAGTGGCGAGGTATAGGTTGCCTGTGCCTGCCTTCTGGGAGATTCCCACATAATCTGCACTGATGCTGTCACCTGCTGGCATGGATGAAAATTCTGTTACCCTACTCAGCCCTCTCTGATGCCACTTTGCTGTGTCCTTGAAGAGAGGGCAGAAGTCTAGGCTCTCCCTCTGCCTTTGCTGGTGTGGGTGTCAATATGGCCAATAGCTTTTTTGTGGTGTTTGGCTGGATTTTAGTGGTTCTTATCTGAAAGTTTTCTGTCTGCCCCTTTCCTGGTCCTTGCCAAGAGAGAGCAGGCTTTTGATGGGGCCTTTTCCATCTGTGCCTGTTGCCAGCTTTTTCAGCTCCAAGTCTGGGATATATGAGTGTAGTAGTTTCCTAGGGCACTGTAACAAAGTGCTACACATTGGATGGCTGAAACAACAGAAATTCATTGTCTTGCAGTTCTGGAGGCTGGAAGTCCAAAGTCAGGGTGTCAGTAGATTAGTTCTTCTTGAGTGCTGTGAGGGAAAATCTGTTCAGACCTCTCTCCCAGCTGCTGGTGGTTGGCTGGTGATCTTTGGTGCTTCTTGGCCTTTGGAAGCATCACGTTGATTTTTGCCTTTACATTCACATGGTGTTCTCCCTGGGTGCATCTGTGTCTAAATTTTCCCCTTTATAAGGACACCAATCAGACTGGACTAAAGATCCACCGTACTCCAAAATGACCTCATCTTAGTAACTAATACATCTGCAGTGACCCTATTTCCACATAAGGTCACATTCTAAGGCACTAGGGTTTAAGACGGTAACATATGAATTTTGGGAGAATACAATTCAACCCATAATTATGAGGTGAAAAGAAAATCCAGGAAACTCACCAGCTTGTTTTTGGGCTCCTGAGGGCTCTAGCCAGTCTGCCTTCTCTATCTGTCAGTCATCTAGTTTTTATTTTATATGTAAGTCCAGAGATTTTAGTTGTACTTAGGAAGAATAAGAGTGTATATGGTGGGGGTGGGGGAACAAATACAACTTGAGAAAATGTGGCCTAAGGTGGAAGAGAAAGCATAAAACAAAGACACTCGTATCATGAATTCCATGCCATAGTTTTGATTATGTTTGTCCCATAGCCTGTTCATGGCTTTATGAAGCCGTGGGACAAATATAATCAAAAGCACTACCTGCTTCCCCTCCTCATCCTATCTTCGGGGAGCAGGTACACTATTTGCAGGGCCCAGGGCAAAATAAAAATGCAGGGCCCTGGTTTTGAAATTAAGTTAAAGATGTCAAGAGCAGAGCATTAAACCAAGCCCTTTTGAGCACAAGACCCTGTGTCACATGCCTGTCAAGTCAGCCCCTCACTCCTGTCCCTTGATGCTAACTGCTATTGAGCTTCTAAAACTCAGCTAGACATCACTTCCTTGGGGAGCCTTTTTTGGATGACTCCTATTTTCCACCCTCTCCTAATATACACACTGCCGCCTGTCCCCCAAGTTGGGTTAGGTATCTTCTTTTGAGCTTCCATAATGCTGTGCACATGTCTTTAATATTGCATGTTGCTTTTTAATGATCTGTATAGGTGTCTGACACTCATTAGAGAGCTTTTTGAGAGCAGGAATTCTTTCTTACTCAACTTCATACCTCTAAAACCTAGCACAGACTGGCTTGCAATAGACAGTCAACAAATGCTTTTTTGACCTGACTGCTGAACTGAGTCAAAGAAATGGCAAACTAATGAGGTGAACCTGTTCCCACTTCCTTCATCTCCTCCACCTCCATCCAACATGAAAAGTGTTGCTACAAACTCTGTAAAGCTGACAACTTAAGACCGCCTTCAAAATTATTTAAAATGTATTTGTGAATATCTAAGTAGAAAATAGCTATGTTGACTGGTAAACTAACTAATGAACATAACACTGAACAACACTCTCCAAGTATATTCAGGATTGTGGGCTGTCATCTAGCATCTGGGCCAATGCCTGACCCTGGGGTGGGTTCTCAATGAAGTCTGTGGAATGAATGATGAGCCAGGTAGCAAGCATATGAGAGCATCTGTTTACTTACCTTCTCCTTCTTTCACTTCTTTTTCAACTCATCCTTTATGGTCCAACTCAAAAACCAGCTTCTGGGTTAATTCACCCTCATCTGAGAATTTTTAAATCTTTATATATCTAAAGTTTTCTTCTCCCCCCAAACTTTGGGTGCCTTAAGCATTTAGCATACTATCTTCAATAAAATAAATGCATTTTCTCCAAAATAAAGCTATTATGTTTGGCCATTAAATCCTATCTATTCTTACTCATATTTTCAATATTAAAAATGACTGAATGATATATGTTTGTTTTCCAAGCTCTGGGACTGTTCTTGATTCATGTTTTATTGATTATTTTCAGGGTTTTGTGTATATATACATTTTTTATATATGTGTATATATGTACATATGTGAATACACACACATATGGATATATATTCTCGGGTGCAACTATTGTTAATATAAAAACTTTGGTTATACAGTAAACTTTGTATATAGCAAATATTTTTCTCTGAAGCCAAAGAACTGTTTTAGTTTGATTACTCATAATTTTATCTATCAAAATTTCTTAGTAATGATTCATAAAATAATTTATCATGACCAAGATATATGTTTAGGATTAGAAAAGGTTTCAGCTCAGTCAGCACTGACTTTTGGAAGATTTTCCTCAAGATGATGAAAAGGAAGTGTAAGGGTTATTGCCGAGTTTAAAATGAGGAAACTGAGACCAGTATAAGAAAATGAAAAACCAATTTATTCAGCTACTGGGCGAGGTTCTATGGTCCAGGAGGGGGCCAGAGAAGTCTCGCCTAACTTTTTAGGGCAAGGGGTTTTATAGGGAGTGAAGGCGTTTGATTGGGAACTGAGGAGACAAAGCATAAGGCACTTGATTGGATACTGGAACACAGGACGTGGACGAGGCAGGCTACTACTAGTGTGGGCAGGCAGGATTTTTGGTGAGTGGGCCGCCTTGGGGAAAAATGACCTTGACAGGGCAAAGTGCTTATTGGGCAAGGGAGTGCTATTAGGCAAGGGAGTGCTATTAGGCAAGAAAGTGCTATTGGGCAAGGTTTGTCGGGGCTTTTTGAAAATTTTTGGGCGGGGGTTTCCAGCCGCGGGCTAGGTGTCTGGTGTGGAGTTTGCTTCAGGGGTGGGTGTTGGGGAGGCTATGTGGAGGAGTTAAATGTTGATCGAGGGACGTAATTCCCAGACGCTGGGAGGAATGGGCGCGTCCGAGCTTCTGGCGAGGGGAACTGGCCTTACAGGAAGTATTTCCAAACTGCAATGTTGTTTTTATAAAAAACAAACAAACAAACAAACAAAAACCAAAAGAAATTATACCAAATGAGAAGAATGATAGTTCAGTTCTTTTCTATTTTGTCAATTTAGTGTATACAATTTTTTAATGAAGAGAGATCTGTTATGCATACCTCAAGTACAAAAAAGCCTGTTGGTCCTATGTTACATAATAATTTTTTTAGGCAAGCGCTGTGGTCTGAGTGTTTGTGTTGCCCCCAAATTCATATGTTGCAATGTAATCTCCAGTGCAGCAGTATTAAGTGGTGAAGGCTTTAGGAGGTGTCTAGATGATAAGGACAGATTAGCGCCCCTATAAAAAGAGGCCTGAGGGAGCTTGTTTGTCCCTTCTGCCATGAGGGCATAGCTAGAAGATGTCATCTATGAGGAAGGGGGCCTTAATCAGACTCCAAATCTGCTGGTTCCTTGACCTTGGACTTCCCAGCATCTAGAACTATGAGCAATGATTTTCTGTTTATAAATTACCCACGCTAATGTATTTTGTTATAGCAGCCTTAACAGACTAAGGCAGCAGATCACCACACCTGATAAAAGACACATTGACCAGATATGCGAAAAAGCTTAATTCTTCATTTTATTTATTTATTTTTGAGATGGAGTCTCGCTCTGTCCCAGGCTGGAGTGCAGTGGCACGATCTGAGCTCACTGCAATCTCCGCCTCCCGGGTTCAAGCGATTCTCCTGCCTCAGCCTCCCGAGTAGCTGGGACTACAAGCATATGCTACCACACACAGCTAATTTTTGTATTTTTAGTAGAGATGGGGTTTTACCATGTTGGTCAGGATGGTCTCGATCTCTTGACCTCGTGATCCACCCACCTTGGCCCTCCAAAGTGCCAGGAGCCACTGCTCCTGGCCTAATTCTTCATCTTATGCAAAACCCACAGAGCCCGTAAGTTTGATCTCGGATGGGTTCCTCTTGTTAGGGGAGCAGCCATTTCATTTCTGTGTGAGGAAACAACATTCGGGAAACCATGTATCTGAGCTTCTCTTATCTAGCAGACGTCTTGATCATCAGTTGTCAACTGCCAATATTGAAACAAGTGTAGTTCATTGCAAACCACACCTTGGTCCTTTGATATTTTGTTTTTCCTTTCTTTGGCATGCAAGGGGAGAAAAACATGTCCATTTGAATTAAGTACAGCCCTTATCATTGGGTGCTCTCCTGGAAGATGGGGGCTCCTAAGGCAACAATTCTCAAGGGGGCTTTCAAGTGACGAGAACCCTGGTCTTTGGGCAGAAGCAGGCTTGGGCTTTGTTAGCTTCCCTGATGCCAGCATTTTGAACTCCCAGGAGGCACAATTCATTGAGGAAAAAAAAACCTTGGACTAGGACACCCACAAAAGAAGGTTGTTTTTGGTGTCAGCCTTGGTGGTGCAGGGAGGAGTCACCTTTTCCTTCAAGAAGCCCTATGTCTGCTAGAGGCAGTGTGGCCTGGTGGGAGCAGTATGGATGTTAGTGCTTCACAGACTGGCCATTTTCCAGATAGTCGACCTTGGAATATTATCAGTCAGTCTTTTAAGTCTCAAAATAAAATAGGCCTAAATTCTTACTTTCAAGGTTGTTATAAAGATTAAATCAAGTTTAAAAGACACAGATTACCAAATGGACTCAAGAAGAAATAGAAAATCTAAGCAGACCTATAACAAGGAAAGCTGTTAAGTAATAATTAAATATTTCCCACAAAGAAAAGCCTGGACTAGATAGCTTCACTAGTGAATTTCATTGGCATTTAAAGAAATAATACAAACTCTTCTAGAAAACAGAGGAGTAGAAAAAACTTCCCTATTCACTCTATAAGGCAAGAATTACCCTGATACCAAAGCCAGACGGAGACATGACAAAAAAACTAGAGACCAATATCCCTCATGGCAAAATTCCCAACAACATATTAGCAGAACAAAGCCAGCAATATATAAAAAAAAACATACATCATGATCAAGTATGATTTATCCCAGAAATACAAGCTTGGTTTATCCTTTTTAAAAGTTAACATAGTATACTATATTAATAAAAGACAAAAACCTCATGATCATCTCAGCAGACACAGAAAACACATTTACTAAAATCTAATGGCCAGTCATAAAAACTATCAATTAACTAGGACTATATGAGAACTTCTGTAACCTGATAAAAAAGCATCTACAAAAAACCTATAGCTAACATCATACTTAATTATGAAAGACTAAGAGGTTTCTCTTAAGATCAGGAACAAGGCAAACATGTCTGCTCTCACCACTTTCATTTCACATTGTACTGGAGTTTCTAGCTAGTGCAGTCAGGTAAGAAACAGAAAGAAAATGCACCCAGAATGGAAAGGAAGAAGTAAAATGCTGTCTTTATGTAAAGAGAACACGATCCTGTAGGCATAAAATTCTGAGGAACACACACACACACACACACACACACACACTCCTACTAGAATAAATGAGCTCAGCGGGGTCACAGAATACAAGACTAGTATACAAAAATCTATTGTACTAACCATGAACAATCCAATAATGAAATTAAGAAAACAATTCATTTCTAATAGCATCAAATTAAATAAAATATTTAGGAATAAATTTAACAAAAGCATAATATTAATATTGAAAATGATAAAACATTTCCAAGAGAAATTAAAGAATATCTAAATAAATGAAATAAATGTGAAATTTCATGTTTACAAATTGGAAGACTACATAATATTAAGATGGCAATACTGCCTAAACTGAGATTCAATATAGGTCAATTTGGAGAGAACTGCTATCTTAATCTCTATAGACATCTCAGAAGGCTTACTATTTTTTTTTTTTTTTTTTTTTTACAAAAATTGACAAGCTGACCCTAAAACTTACATGGAAATTCAAAGGACCCCAAATAGCCAAAATCATTTGGAAAGTTGGAGGATTTACACTTCCTGCTATCAAAACTTCTGGCAAAGCTACAATACTTGTGATTGTGTGGTACTGGGATAAGGAGTAACATATAGGTCAATGGAACAGAATTAAGAGTCCAGAAATAAACCCTTGTGTTTATAGCCAATTGATTTTTTAACAAAAGTGCCAAGACAATTAAGAGAAGAAAAAGAATAGTTTTTTAAAACATATGGTGCTGGGACAATTAGATATCCACATTTAAAAAGATGAATCTAGACCCTACCACCATACAAAAATGTTAACTCAAAATGGATTGTAGATCTAACGTAAAACTTAAAACTGTAGCACTTTTAGAATAAAATATAAAGGAAAACTTTTGTGACTTGGATTGGGCAAGTATTTCTTAGATACGATGCTAAAAGCATGATTCATAAAACTAATGAACAGTACTTTATCAAGATTTATACCTTATTTGCTTCAAAAGACACTATTAAGAAAATGAAAAGACAAGTCACAGACTGGGAGAAAATATATGCAAATCTTATATCTGATAAAGGACTTATATCAAATATAGAATTTTATAACCCAACAAGAGAAATAACCCAATTATAAAATTGGCAAAATATTTAAATAGACATTTCACTGAAGAATAGATGTGGATGGTCAGTAAGCACACAAAATGATCTCGACATCATTAGCCACTAGAGAAATGACAATTAAAACCAGGATGAAATAACTCTTTTATACACACCGATACACACTGAAAGTTTCTTTTCAAAGTTAAACATAAATATACCATGTAACTCAGAAATTCTACTCCTAAAAATGATTGAATAGATATGAAAACATATGTCCCCACGGAGACTTGTGTATTCTTTATTCATAATAGCCCTAAACTGGAAGCAATTCAGATGTCCATCGACTGGTGAAATGGATAAATGAAACGTGGTTTATTCATACAACAGAATACTACCGAGCAATAAAAAAAGAACAGAATACCAATATATGCTACAATACAAATCTTGGAAAACATTATGCTAAGATAAAAAACCCACATATGAATTTATTTCTGTAAAATGTCCAGGTAAATCTGTAAAGACAGAAAGTAGTTTAGCAGCTGCCTGGGGTTGGGCATAGGAATGGAATGACTAAAAACAGGCATTAGGGATTTTTTTGGGGGTGAAGGAAATGTTCTAAAGTTGGATTGTGGCAATGGCTACACAACTCTGTAAACTTAGTAAAAATAATCGAAATATACCTTTTAAATGGGCGAATTTTATGATGT
This sequence comes from Ateles fusciceps, assembly GCA_036589455.1. NCBI lineage: Eukaryota > Metazoa > Chordata > Mammalia > Primates > Atelidae > Ateles > Ateles fusciceps. The sequence goes on from JAZHEH010002496.1 coordinate 8,649,593, forward strand.
GTAATTATTTTTAAGAAACTGTTAATGATTTAACTTATGTATGGTGGCTGTTACATGGTCCTCAAAAAAATGATAGTATTATTCTGTGAGGATGTGCTTTGTCCTCTGAGTTCAGACCTAATGCCTCAGAGGGCAAGGATGGCAATGCTAACAGCTAGCATGTACTGAGTACTTACTGTGCCAAGCTCTGTGCTGTCCACATTATGTACATTACATCCTGTAATCCTCACAAGAATCCTCTGACATAGGTAGTGTTGTTAAACCTGTTCTACAGATAAGGAAATGTAAGCTATGTTAACGTCACAGGGCCAAGGCATGAAGAACATTGTCTCCAACAGGTCTAACTTGTCCTGTTGTATGGAGCACCTTTAAGACCTAAAAATTTCTAGTCTCTTGGAGTGAGCGAGGTAGCTTTGAGGATCTCCTTAGTTCTATGCTTGGCCCTGCTGAAGGATTCCCTGTTTGAAACCCTGCTTTTGATGTGGAGGTTATAACCAGTATCCATGAAATGGTTTCTGCAGGAAAATGTATTCTGTGCCGAGGTAGTAACCGAGCAAATCTGCCTCTCCTTCAGGCCCCCTCCACAACATCTAGGGCAACTGTTCCATGGCTATCTTTTTGGCCTATGGAGAACAGAAGGGTAAGAGAAGGGAGTGGAGAGGGCAGGCTGGCCTCACTACTTCCCTCCAACATTCAACCAGTACTGCTTGCCTTTTATCTTAATTACAGTATATCGATGTTGGACTTCAGCATATGATTCCTTTTGAACACTGAATCCTGTTGTTAAGCAAAACATTGAAAACCACCATTCTAAGAAAGTAAACATCAAGTGGAATACTGAACTCATAATTTAAAAGAAGTCTGCATACGGACTTGAAGTATTAATAGTCCATAGGGGCAAATTCACCATTAGTTCTGGACATAGTCCAAATTCATGCTGTCTTGACTGTGCTAAGTTCTGAGACCTGTTGTAGCCTAGATCTTTATTTCAACAAACAACTTTCAATTGTATCTTTACTCTGAGAGAATGAAATGTTATTTTGACATAGGGGATTATAAAGGTATGCATATTTAATCTTTTTCATTGTTTGTATTAGGGATATGAAGGTTTTCAAATTTGTTTATGGAACACCCTTTTGCTAAACATACTTCTTCTTCCTATCTTCTAAAGATAACACTGAAAAATATTTTCCTCATGTCTAGGCTAGCAATTACTAAATAATTTAAAAGTATCATAGCGTTTTCCACATGGAGTTTTTGTGAGTACACTAATGGCTTTGGATCTTCTGATGTTTTGTCATCAAATCTGGCTCTGTGGATGCAGCTTTGTTCACCGTCTGCTTGCTTACAAGAAGTGATACTGGGAAGTAATAAGAGCTAGAGCCAGGAATCAGAAGGCCAGGGGTTTCCTTTCTGACTCTCTTGCTTACCGTGATTCCGAGTAAGTTTCTTAACAACTCTGATTCCCAGGGACAAGGATATTAGGCTTGCTGACTTCACAGGCTAATTTTGAGTTTAAATGAATAATACTATAGGAAGGTGTTGTGGACAGGATGTTTGTGCCTACCCAAAATTTATAGAGTCATGCACAGTATAATAATATTTCAGTGGACCTAATATATGACGGTGTTCCCATAATATTAAAATTCCATATTTCACTCAACATTTTCTATCTTTAGATACACAAATACTTATCAGTGTATTACAACTACCTACAGCATTCAGTACAGTAACATGCCATACAGGTTTGTAGCCTAGGAGCGATAGGCTATGCCATATAGCCTAGGTGTGTAGTAGTTGTGCCATCTAGGTTTGTATAAGTGTGCTCTATGATATTTGCACAACAACGTAATTGCCTAGCAATACATTTCTCAGAATATATCCCTGTTGTTAAGTGATACATGACTGTATTGAAATATTAACCTTCAATGTGATGGTATTAGGAAATTGGGGCCTTAGGAGATAATTATGTCATGAGGGTAGAACCTTCATGAATGGGATTACTGCCTTATAAAGAGGAAGCAAGAGAGATACTTCCTCTCTGCCATGTGAAGATACAGCAAGGCGGTGGCTGTCCAAAAGCCTGGAAGTGGGCCCTCATCAGACACCAGATTAGCTGGTACCTTGATCTTGGACTTTTCAGCCTTCTGAACTGTGAGAGATAAATGTTTGTTGTTTAAGTCACCCAGTCTGTGGTATTTTTGTTATAGCAGACTGAACTAAGACAAACATCAAGAGCTGTACAAATACATCTTTTCTTTTCTTCAAACATCAAGAGCTATACAAATACATGTGGTCATGTTACCTGAAGTCTACAATGCTCTGCATTTTTCACATGAAAATGACACTTGTTATCTAATGACATTTTGGTTTATCTTTCAGTATGTTGAGATTGTATCTTAAAAGTATAGTAGGACTTACCTTTCTTCATAATTTCTCTTCATATATATATGTATATAGACACATATATACACACACACACACACACACATAAAACTTTTAAAGAAAGTATATTATATTCTCGTATATTTGTAAATTCTATTTTTATTGTTCATAGCCATGCTACTACTGTTCTATACAGATTTGGCATTTATGCTTCAAGTCCATTGAATTTTATATTCTTTTTTTTGTATTTAAAACAGAGGTGATTACAAAGGAAAATGTAGCAACAGTAATGCTTTATGTTTCCTTTATCTTTTTCATGTCCATGAAGTAATTAGTGCTAACAAAAAAGCATTAGTACTAACAAAAAAGCATATAATTTAAATTTGTAAATTGCACATCCCATCAACCTTCAATGTATTGAAACAGAAAGACATTATAAAGGTGAATGTAAAAATAGTAAAGCTATATCTTTTTTTTTCAAAAATAAATTTTAGAGTGTTTACATAACTGAAAATAAATGTTTTTATTTAGAAAATCCTTGAGTTTTCAAACCGAGTACAACTGAGCTGCCTTTGAGTCATTTGTATCTGGAATATAGCACGCACTTCCCTTTCCCTTATTTTGTATAGTTGCCGAGGAAATGGGTTTTCAGTATACATGACTCAAGTGGGGGAAAAAACTGCATATTTAATTCCAAAATAGTCCTTAGACTGGAAAAAAAATCTCTTTTGGAATAGTCATGTTTATTTTATAGTAACTCTACAGCAGAACAATTTAGTATGTTAATGCAGAAATGCAAATAGCTTTATCGAACAAAATACTTACATTTTCTAGCTGCCTTACAGAAATTATTTACTCAAGGAAACAGAATAGAATTTCTCAGTTTCATTAATCAGCTTTGTAAATATTTTGCCAGAGCTTTTTTTCTTGGGGTGGGGAAGCAAATAAAAAAGTTTAAAAGCTCATATGTGTCTATTTTGTTTTAGCTTGGAGTATTTATTAAGAGTAAATTCTGTGTGTCTTTGCAGTTCATCAATATGTGTATTTAGAAGTTTTTCAAGTTCTTTTGCTCGTTTCTCTTCTTCTAGAAGGAAATGCTGTGCAGCCAAAGATGCTGGGAAGGACATATCTGGGGGAGACTAAAGAGAGAAAGAAAGAAAAGTGAATGAGGAATACAGAACTTTAAAAAGTCTTCATTGTTCCAGGCATGCTTCATCCCTGACATACTGTCAAACACTGCAGCTCTTAATGAAAGAATACATCTTGGGCCGAATTCCCACTACTAGTGTAATGCAGTCACCACTAATGAAATCCTCAAGGAACTAAGGAAGACATCACAGCACCGTGACATTCAAAAGCTCTAGAAATGAGTGTTATATTGTCCAACCACAAATTCAGGGACAATGCACTCACCATGGAACCTGCCTAAAACATGCTGCCATCATTTGCAAAGCCAATGATTTTCATTTGAAATTAGGCAACTCCAAAAAGCTAAAGTAAAGATTATAGTGGAATTGCACAAAGAAGATTCATATAGAAAAAAAAAATAAGGATTGGTTTTGACAGGGCGAATCAATGGTTGGCATTTGCCAGGTGAGAGGGCTGGCTGCATAATGTGTCTCAGGGGTGGAGGTGGCTCCCTAGTAGGGAGGGCTGTGATGCTGGCATCTATCTTGTTTGTCCTATCATAGTGGAGAAAGTATCCGTGATGAGTGCCCCAATTCCACCCTTCATAGTGACATGAAAATGCTATTTAACTGTCTGTGACCTGTTTAGTGCTTATTTACAACAAATAAAAATATGTGGCTAAGGAATAAAGGACATCAGATGATTTTACAATTCTTCATTTTAAAAAGCCACATACAAAAATTAAGTACTTTTTTTTCATTGGGGAAATTTGTACTTTAATTTTCCAGTTCTGTGGTTACTATATTCTTCTTTGATTTTCGTTTTGGTAGGAAGAATGGAACTTTAGGGAGTCAACAATCTATAAAAGTGTGAACCTTGTTATAGGTGGATTTTGTTCACCAATCTGGCCCGGGCCAAAACTAGGGATCATTCAAATGATGGAGTACTGCACTCTTTTCCAACTAGTAGCCCCAACTGTAGCTATTGTGCCAAGGACAGTATTTTGACTAGAGAAGACTATCACAGCCTCAGGTAGATGGTATGCTACTATTGATCTGGCAAATGCATTCTTTTTACTATCTAATAAAAGGGAGGATAGGAAGCAGTTAGCATTCACATGGGGTGGCCAACAATATACATCCATGGTTTTGCCCCAATGTTATGTTCATGAAGCTGTCACAGTAAATTCTGCAGGGGCCTTGCCCATCTGGACATTCCAAAGACTATCACATGGAACATCATATATTAACACATCATGTTAATGAGACCTGATGAGCAAGAAGTAGCAAGTATGTTAAAGGCATGGAAAGATGCATGTACTCCAGAGAGTGAAAGATAAACCCTATAAAAGATTGGGGCTTGACACGTTGTTTTTAGGTGTCCACTGCTATGGGGCATTCAGAACATCCTAGTAAAGCAGAAATTTATGCACTTTGAAAATGTTCCACCCCTGAATCAAATAATTGAATAATCTGATTCATTTATTTGGTGACACAGAAAAAAACTTTTTTGAGCAAGCCCAGAACTCTGGAAAGAAAGAACTGTGTAGTAGGTTCAGGATAGGGGTACAAGCAGTCCTGCTACTTTGGTCAAATGACTTGGCAGATCCCATACTAGAAGAATCTCTGGTAGAGAGATGCCTTGCGGAGCCTCTGGCAAGTTTCAGTGGGAAAGTTGTGTTGCAGACCCTTAAGATTCTGGCACAAGGCTATGCCATCTGTAGCAGAAACCTGTATACTATTGCCAAGACAATTCCTATCATGCTGTTGAGTCTTGGTTGAGACAGAGCATCTAACAAGTGGACAGGATGATTTGATCCAGCCTCTGTCTTTGGCTACCCCAGTAGGAATTATGCATTGGCCCAATACCATGGTTTCCCCCTTTAACCAAGGGTAATCCAGCTACTGTTGCTGTTAAATGTCTGATCTGCTTGCAATAGAAACCAAAGCTGAGCTCTTGATATGGCATCATCCCTCAAGGAGACCAGCCAGCCTCTTGGTGGCAGTTTGACTGCATTAGGTCCCTTGTACCTTGGAAAGGGCAATGCTGTATCCTTATCAGAATGGATATGCATTCTACGTGTTTGCCTTTTCTGCCTGCCTCACAGAATCACTGATCTGCAGACCTGAGATCCTGCTTAATAATAAAGGTACCTACTTTATAGCAGAAGAGTATGGCAGTGGGGCCATGACCATGGTATCCACTGGTCCTAACCACACACAGCACTATCCAGAGGATGCTAGCATGACAGAGCTCTTGATGGCACAGCTGAGGCACCAGCTTGGGAGATTATATCCTATGAGGTTGGGGGTGCCTTTCTTCAGGATGTGGTATAGACTTTAAACCAATGGCTGTTTTATGGTGCTGTGTTTCCAATGGGTAGAATACATGGATCTGGGAACAAAAGGGAGGAAGTAGAAATGGCTCCACTGTCTATCACTTCTGTTAACCCACTTGGAGAATTTGTGCTTTCTGTTTATGTATCTTTAGGTTCTGTTGGTCTATAGGTCCTGGTTCTTACAGGTGGAATTCTACCAAGAGACCTGTAAGAGTCCCACTAAACTGAGAGCTTTGGCTCCATGTGGTCACTTTGGGCACCTCATGCCAACAGATCAGACACACAGAATGGAGTTCCTATACTAGCAGAGGTAGCTGACCCTAAGTCACCCTGAAGAGGTAAGAATACTACTGCATAACAGAGGCAGTGAGGAATGTGTCTGGTACTCAGATGATCCTCTGAGGCATCTTTTGGTACTCTCATGCCCAGTTTTAATTTTAATTGGCAAATACAGAAACCATATCCTAATAAGGGCATGGAAATTAGGGGTTCACCCCAAAAGAAAAGCCACCTGGATCAACAGAATAGTTGGCTGATGGGGGAGAGGAATCTAGAATGGGTGAGGCAGTGACAGGTGTCAGGGACCAATTGCAGTATTAGGGGCTGTGGCTTATCTCACCAACTTTCCTCTAATCAGTTTTCCCAGAATTTATTATCCACAATAATTGTGAAAAGTTATACCTGGATGGAAGCTATGGAAGAAGGTGGTTCTGAGTGGTGCAAGAGGTGGACCATGGTCGTTTGTCCCCTGCCCAGATCCCGTTCCCCAGGCTGATGCATCTCTCCTCCAGCTGGGTGGGTGTTGGCTACTAACAGCTCACAGCTGACTCCTTTGGGGAACTACCCTCCACTGAACTGGAGGCTCCTGCCTCACCTGGGGGAGCTGCAGTCCTTCCTTTGCCCATTTGCTACCCTCTCTGAGGCAATGACTGATTGATAGACACAGGGGCATAAAATACCAGACTTCTTGTTTGGTGGGAACCAATGCTGTGGTGTAATTCATGTGGCAAGCTCCCTGGGACACCAGGCTATACTAGTTTGTAGCTGAGACAACATCTTTGCTAGTTTTCCTACGCTCCTCTCCCCTGCCTCTTTATCTCTCCTCCTGAACATGCTAAAATATTCCCTCAGTAACTTGCTTCCACAAGAATCTCATGTTAGGCTCTAGGAAACCTGATCTCAGACAGATGACTTCCTAGATTCTGGCCTGAGTGATTAGTGACACTCATGCCATTTACTGAGAAGGAGAAAAAGGTAAAAGAAGCCATTAAGAGTAAGATCTTCTTTCTTTCTTTAAAAGTTTTTTTTTTTTTTGAGACAATTTCTTGCTCTGTTACCCAGGCTGGAGTGCAGTGGTGCAACCACAGCTAACCGCTAACTCCTGGGCTCGAGTGATCCTCCAATGTCGCCTCCTGAGTAGGTGGGACTATAGGCACACACCAACACACCTGGCTATTTTTTAAAAAAGTTTTTTTAGAAACAGAGCCTCACTAGTTGCCCAGGCTGGCCTTGAACTCTTGGGCTCAAGGGATCCTCCTGCCTTGGCCTCTCAAAGTGCTGAGATTATAGATGTGAGTCACAGCTCCTGGCCTCTCATTTATATCTGATTCATCAGATTCTAGCACAGATTCTGGGCCATTGTGTTTTCAATAAAAAATTTTTAGTTAGCTAATGAATGAAGAAAATGCTTTCCATTTTGAATAATACTGAGTTTGAGGTGACTTGAGACTTAAACAGACTCCAGTAAACAGTGAGATATATCAATCTAGGACTCAGAAGACGGTCTGAATCAGAGAGATAGACTTGGAAGTTATAGATGATAAGGCCATGAGCTTGAATGAAATTATCCAAAGAGGCAAGTAAAAGAAAAAGAAGTTAAAAGATGGAGCCCTGGGGAATCCTTCATCTCAGGCATCCACCCACTAGCAGGTCCTTGACACTATCATCAATGAGAACTGCATTATTTACTAATTGAGATTTAAAGCAACCTATCCATCATCCTGCCAGTTTGCTTAATCTAGTACTCCCACACCAGCATTTCTTTGACCCTATTCAGACTCTTCCCTTTTCACTATCCATCATCTTCCTCATACTCTCTCTCCCTTCTAACTCTTTTTATTCCACATCCATCTTTATAACCATTCAACAACTTGTCACTCCCTGTATCTTGTCTCTATCCTCATTACCTGCTAAAACCCTGTATCTTGTCTCTATCCTAATTACCCGATAAAACCCACCCCTAATTAAGCTGACCCATTTGCCTGGGTTATGTCTACACCGGAGTAGCTGAATGCTGGAGCCAACAGGTTGGGGGGTAAATTACTGCATGGACTAGTTTCACTTTAAATTCATGACCATAAATATCAAGTGGTCAGTGAACACTGCTAGGCGATTCTATTCTACTTCCCTAGTATGTTCACTTTCTTACTCATTACCTTGTGACCTGGCCTCCTCCTAGGGGCCAGAGTGGAGCTCCCTCATTATTCCACATCCATTTTTATCTAAAACTGAATTTTAGGCCATCCTCCTGTTCCAGAAACTCATCCTTCCTCCTATACTGTGGATCCTATTTCTTCTTACCTCTCAGTGACTTTGTTTCTGCAAATGGATGTGGACCCTCCTTACGCCCCATCCTCTTCATTATCAGACTTTCCTCCTTTCCTTGAGGATTCCCATTAGGGCACTAAATATTATGACCTAAAGCTTTGTAATGGGATAATTTCTTTTTTATACGTAAGTATTTTCATCCAGTTCTATAGACTAAAATACCAACCATATGCAGATTATTCCCATATTTATATTTCCAGCTTTGATCTCTCCCTTTAATATCAGATTCACATATCCTATTGCCTATTTAATGTCTACATTTGGGTGTCCAGTAAACATTTTAAACTTATATGTCCAACCTAGAAATCATGATTTCTCCTCTAATCGTATTTCTTCCTAGTCTTCCCATGTCAGAAAGTGGTATTAGCATCTACTCAGTGCTCAGGTTGAAATCCTAGGAGTCATCTTTGATCACTCTTTCTCCCACTTCCCATATACAATTCATTGTCAAGTCTGGTCTACCCACCAGAATATTTCCTGGATCTAATATGTTGCTCTACCTCCATTGCTACCAAGCCAGCATCATCTCTTGCCTAGACTACTGAAATAGCCTTAGAATAGTTGTCTCCACTTCTACCCTTGCCCCTCGATAATTTATTTAGTAAAGTGATCTTTTGAAAATTTTAAACATATTTGTTTATTATTAAACAGAGTAATTTTAAATGGAGTAAACAGATCAGTATTTTCCGAATTAAAACTTAACAATGGCTTCCCATTATTTTAAAATAAAATCCAGACTCCTTCCTGTGACCTACTGTCCTCATATACTGGACTTCCCCTGACGACTTCTCTGTTCCCTTTTGTTCCAGTCTCTGTCTTCCCTTCTAAGCTCCAGAAGGCCCCCCAACCTTGCTGGTTCTCATACCTGCCAAACTTGCTCCTGCCTTATAGTTCCCTTACTTGAAAATCTCTTCCACCAGATCTTTGCAAGGCTGGATTTGTTGTTGTTTAGGTTTCACCTTAAATTTCCCTTTCTCAATGATAATATTCTTGGCTACTCAACCTAAAATAATCACCATACATACATCACTCCCTATCACATTACCTGCTTTTCATCGCAGCATTTATTACTATTTTCTTTTCTTTTTTTTTTTTTTTTGAGACAGTGTTTTGCTCTGTTGCCCATGCTGGAGTGTTGTGATACTATCTTGGCTCACTGCAACCTCTGCTTCCCGGGTTCAAGTGATTCTCTTGCCTCAGCTTCCTGAGTAGGTGGGGATTACAGGCATGTGCCACCATGCCCAGCCAATTTTTGTATTTTTAGTAGAGACGGGGCTTCACCATGTTGGCCAGGCTGGTCTCGAACTCCTGACCTCAGGTGATCTGCCCGCCTTGGTTTCCCAAAGTGCTGGGATTACAGGTGTGAGCCACTGTGACTGGCCTTAATATTTTCTTATTTGTTCATTTATTTCCAATCATTAATGTTTCTCCTCTTGTTTGTTTTTGAGATAAAATTGACATAAAAGAAAATTAACCATTTTAAAATGAACAGTTCAGTGGTGTTTAGTGCATTCACAATGTTTTGCAACCACCATCTCTATCTAGTTCCAAAATGGTTTCATTATCCATAACGAAACTGTGTACCCCTTAAGCCACTTTTCCTTGTTTCTTCCTCCCCAGTACCCCTGGTAAGCACCAATCTGCATTGTTTCTATGGATTTCATTTACCTATTCTGGCTATTTCATATAAATAGAATCATATAATATATGGCCTTTTGTGTCTGGCTTCTTTCACTTAGCATGTTTTTGAGGTTCATCTACATTGTTGTATTTTTTTGGCCTTTTTTGGGCACAGTTGCTTTTTATGGCTGAAAAACATTCCATTGTATTTATCTATCACAATCTGATTCTGCATTCATCCACTGACAAAGTTCCTCTTTTTTTCCACCACACTATATACATGTCTCTGTTATTCAAAGACACGTTTAGAACAGGAGTTGCCGTACAGTTGGTGTTCAGTACATGTTTATTTTATGAATGAAGAACACTAATATTTAAGGGACAGAAATAGGAGGGGAGAACCCTGGAAACAGACTGGGAAATAGTAGCCAGAGGGTGGCAGAAGAATCAGTGGAGTATAGTGTCATAGAAGCCAGAGAACATAAGAGTTTCAAGACAAAAAGATTAAGAAATATGAATACTTCAAAATGTGCATTTAATTAGCATCTAGAAGATCGGTAGTGGTTTTGACAGGAACGGTACTGATGTGTATGTCAAAATAGTCGTGGATAGAAATCACTAGACCTAGAACAGTGGATTACCATAGAATTTTTAAGGCCTCCATCACAGATTAAGTTCCCCATGCCCAGTTCCTAGAAGAGTTGAGAATTTTCTTTCCTGGTTACTCTGGAGGTTAGGAATTCCTCAAAAGAGTAATGTAGAATTTTAGAGGTAGAAGGAAGCCCCATGTTATTAAATTAAATCAACAGATACTTCTCCATGTCTTCTTATGTGCCTACTAATGCTGACACTATTTTAGGTGTTGGGTTAGCATGAAAACAACCCCTGCTTTCACGGAGCATACATTCTAAAGGAGGGAGGCTAAACAACAAAACATTTCATAGTGAAATGCCATGAAAAAAGGCAAGATGAGGGGCAGGGAGTAAAGAGGAGGGTGCAATTGCAGACTGGTTGCTTAGGCGTCTTTGATAAGGTGATATTTGAGCTGACACTAATTGTGATCCTAAAAATCCTAAAACCATGTGATATTAGCACAATTGAGCTTTTGCAACTTTTTCTATTGCTTGACTGAAATGTGTGCTTACTTTAAGTCCTTAATGATCAAAGTTTTATTGATGCAGAATTTGCAAAGTCCCCTTAGAATTTCTCATAACTTAAATGAGGAATTTTATTTAGTTTACATTATTGGTATGGATTTTAGTCTGTTCAAATAATGTTGGCATTTTATGTTGAGATGATCACAAAAGAGCATTTCAGGGCTTTAGAGATCTATAAAACTTTAAAAGTTAATATTTTTAAGCATTCTTCCACCACAATAGCTTAACTTTTACTTCCAGTTTCTATTATTACAAGGCTAAACCAACATATAAGCAACAAAGGGCTTATATCAAGAATAGAAAGAATACCCATAAATCAATAACAATAAAGACAATCCAACAGAAAATTAAGTGAGGAAATTGAACAGATATTTTACAAAGGATATCAAAATGGCCAATAAACATATGAATGGTGCTTAAGCTCATTATTCACCAGAGAAACATGAATTAAAACCACATAATAGGACCTTAGTACATACTGACCATAATGGGTAAATTTAAAAAGACTCATAATACCATGTGTTAGACTGTAGAGCAAGGACAACTCTTATACACTACTTGTTGGGGTATTCATCGGCTTATCCAGGAAAACAGTTTGGCAGTACCTACTAAAGCTGACCATATTCATATCCTATGACCTAGGTATTCCATTTTAGGTGTATGTATATATACCTAACATATATATGTATATATACACCTAAAATGGAATACCTAGGTCATAGGATGTGTATACACATGCACCAAAACACTCATACAAGAATAGTTTTGGCAGCATTATTTGTAATAGCCTCAAACTGGAAATGACTCAAATGTCCATCAGTAGTAGAATGAATAAATGAATTTTATTGTCATTGAATGTAGTATTTATATCCAATAGATTACTATAGAGAAACAAAAATAAAAAAAAAAAAACTATAGCTGTATAGAACAATATGGATGATGATGAATCTAAAAAAACAATGTTGGGAAAAAGAAGCCAGAAACAAATAACATATATCATTTATATAAAATTTGCAGGTTGGCAAAATGAATTGATAATACTAAAAGTCAGGATAACGGTTATGTTGGGAGCAAGCAGAAGTAGAGACTGGAAGGGAACACGAGTGGGGCTTCTGGAGTGCTGAGGATGTTCTGTTCATTAGTTGGGTGGTAGTTACATTCCCTTTGTGACAACTCATCAAGCTATCCATTTATGATTTGTATACGTGTCTGCACGTATGGCAAAGTCAATAGAAAAGAGGTTTTAAACCAGTCCAAAAGATCACTGTAGCTCTTTACAATATACAGATCCTTGAGGACTCATGGAATATCCAAGGGTGAGTCCCAAGCATGTGCATTAAAAAAAAAAAAATCCCTACTAATTCTGGCCTGTATTAGAGGTTAATAACCATTGACTGAAATACTTAATGAAACATAATCGGTATCTTTTCCTTCTATAGATAGGTATGGCGAAATGACTCACAGACCCAACTTGGAGTCCTATTCCAGGAGTGAGATTAAAAACAAACCAACTACTATGTACATCAGTGTACTGACATCAGTTTAAGAGTAAAGCAATAACCCATTAAAGAAAAAAAAAAAAAGGCTACAACCAGTAACTCACCAGTGGGAATACTTCATCGTCACTGATCAAAGGACTTGTCATTTCTTTGATTTGAAATGTCAAAGGTGGCAAGGGGAGGCGTTGTACTTGTATTTGGCTCACAATCTTGACTAAGTCTAAAGAGAAGAAATGGTTGTTGTTGTTGCTACCAGGGACACATGTTTATTTACGTAGCTAAGGATTTTAATTTCTCAGATGTCTGAATGGGGGGAAAACACAACAAAATGTTTGGGCTTGTTACCTGGGCATTTCTTTGAATATGACTTTGCTGATGAAAAATTTCTATTTCATTTAAAGGACTTGGAATGATTAAAAACGAAGAAGAAAACTTAACAATTGTTAAAAATATTTTGCGATCCTTATTGCCTATATTGCTTCCCTTTCTGTATTATACTTTTGTATGTCTTTGTCATTTATTTAAATAACATAAAGCAGTTTGAGAAAAATCTCCAAACCACTAACACTGCTGCCCTAGACAGTTTTAAATAGATACTCTTTTTCTATTCTCTTTTACACTTAACCTCACTGGCTTTCTTAACAGAATTATACTATTTTTTATGCAAAACAAGTCTTTGAATAACTCTCATTTCTATAGATTTTGATAATTTATAATGTGCTTTCAATTTATATCATCTCCTAAGCTCCTTCAGTTACTAGTTGTGTGACCTTGAGCAGGTAAATTTATCTCTCTGTGACTTTAATTTTCTCATTTAAAAAAGTGATGTTATGAGAGTTGAATTATTAATACATGTAAAACACTTAGAAAATGATGCCTGGCACATAGTAAATGTTTAGTAAAGATTAGGTATTATTTTTTAAAACTAATTTTATCTTCAAAATAACCCTAATATGGTAGATACTATCCACAGATGAGGAGCCTAAGGTTTAAAAATTCAATTATTCATCTAATTGTTTACTTTTGAAATCAGAATAAATTGGTAGGAAGTGACGTCTTTAGATTTTGGACACAAAGCCAGATTTTCTTGACTTAAAAACCCTACTATTTCAATGAAAGTCATATAAGCATGGAATTTGTTTGTGCTAAAATATAGGGTAGAAAATGAGACTGAAAAAAAAAAACATTGAGATTTTGAATTTTGGTTTGTTGACTAAGCAAATGGATAACAAAACAAATAACAAACCAATTTATCCTACAGTTTTACAAAAAGGGTCCTAATGATATGGGCTATTTGGGATTAAAGAAATATCTTTCATGAAACTGGGGTTTAGCTGTAATAAAATTATCAAAAGACCATCAAAACTAAAATCCCAACAAAACAAAAAATAATAAACGAAATGATTTATTTTTACTAATGGTTCAAATTCTCCACAGGTATTGATTAATCATTTTCAAAGCCTTCATAGTTTAATTTAACAGAGTTAAAAAATTTTCACATTATTTTTCTCTGGTCTTATCCAAAGACTATCTAATTTATAAAGACTTGTTTCATGTTATGTAAACATTTTCAAAGCTATGCATACAAATAGCAATAAAAGTTAAGTGAGGCATCTGTAAATTATTACACAAAAACAAACACAACATGTTTTCTATTTTTGCTTATCTTGAAATATATCTTTTTTTAATCCATTTTTCCAAACTATAATTACCATGGAAACAGAAAAGCAAATTAAACTGAAATAACATGGTTTATGATGTGCACAATAAGATGAAACATCTCACAATTCAAGTAGAATTATAACATTTGCATAGTGCATCTGCATATAATCTTTAGCTGAACCTTTTGAATGAGGTTACTGTCTATACTTCAGAGCACAGTGGAAAAAAAATAAGATAGTAATGATTCAAGAAATACATATCTCTCTGTTATCTCTTTCACAGAGATTTCAGGCAAAGTATTTTTTGTGCTATATTAATCTAAATAATATCTTAATTATCCATTTTGCTTTGGATGTACAGATACAGTATTATGGTATTAATTACTAACATATAGGAACATTCTTTTTATTGAAAGATCAATAAAATGTAGAGATTGAAAGGAAAGACATTATGAAGTACTTTTGTTTTAAATCATTTTTATATCTGACAAGTTCTTCAAGAATACAGCTAGTCAAATACTTCATAAAACCACCTTGCATAAAGTGCTATGCATATCAGTTTAAAAGCTACCTTAAAAATGATTTCAAAAGGCTTTTAATATCCTCTCACAAGCTGATCTGTTCAATTATCTTTTCCACAGGCCTATTCCAAGGCTGCTGTGTGGTTTTTCTAGGACAGCAGGCCTCAGTTGCTTTGCTGGGAAGAGAACTCGGTCCACTTGAGACCTGAGTCACCTCTTCAAAATTTTCAGGATTGTTGGACATGTACATCCAGTCCTGTCCCTCCATTAATATTCCCCTTGGCTGAAGAATAATGTCCTTAGCATGGAGCACGATTCCTTCACAAACTATGCTAATTTACCTTTTTCTAGCCTCACCTTCCAGTACGCCACTAAACTCCCTATTCCATGAACTGCTATTGTTTCCTGGTCTAGAACTGTCAACCTATGGTTTGCTCCTTATTGAGCAAAACCACGGTACAAACATTCTCAACTTACTTTAGGCTTCCAGATGGCTATTCGTTCCTTGCCAAGAGATCTTGTGAGTGGTTATTGCAAACCTGCTGACTGTGGTTCTTCAGTATTAGAAACTCTTAATTTATTAGCTAGACTTGAAGCTGTTTTAATGATTGTTACTAACTGCTAAAATCTGTCTAGTACATGATACAACTCTTAAAACCATAAATTCATTTTTAAGTATGTGTCTTATATAGAGATAAAACTCCATTTATTACAGAATTGATTTGTTATTAAAATTAGTTACATATTAATAGCTCTGGATACCACTACTTCAAATTAGCTTGTAAATTATCCTGAAAATTCAAAACTCGAACTTTTAAAAACAATATTTAAAACATCCACACCAAATTCAATCACCTATCAGTCATTTTATATACATATATATATATATATGTATTTATTGCATTAGGTTTTGGGGTACATGTGAAGAACATGCAAGATTGTTGCATAGCTACATACATGGCAATGTGGTTTGCTGCCTTCCTCCCCATCACCTATATCTGGCATTTCTCCCCATGTTATCCCTCCCCAACTCCCCCACCCCCTGCAGCCCTCCCTAGTTCCCCCTGACAGACCTCAGTGTGTGATGCTCCCCTCCTTGTGTCCGTGTGTTCTCATTGTTCGACACCCACCTATGAGTGAGAACATGCGGTGTTTGATTTTCTGTTCTTGTGTCAGTTTGCTGAGAATGATGGCTTCCAGGTTCATACATGTCCATACAAAGGACACCAACTCATCCTTTTTTATGGCTGCATAGTATTCCATGGTGTATATGTGCCACATTTTCCTGTCCAGTCTATCATCCATGGACATTTGGGTTGGTTCCAAGTCTTTGCTATTGTAAACAGTGCTGCAGTGAACATTTGTGTGCATGTGTCCTTATAATAGAACGATTTATAATCCTTTGGATATATACCCAGTAATGGGATAGCTGGGTCAAATGGAATTTCTATTTCTAGGTCCTTGAGGAATTGCCACACTGTCTTCCACAATAGTTGAACTAATTTACACTCCCACCAACAGTGTAAAAGTGTTCCTATTTCTCCATATCCTTTCCAGCATCTGTTGTCTCCAGATTTTTTAATGATCGCCATTCTAAGTGGCATGAGATGGTATCTCAATGTAATTTTGATTTGCATTTCTCTAATGATCAGTGATGATGAGCATTTTTTCATATGTTTGTTGGCCTCATATGTCTTCTTTTGTAAAGTGTCTGTTCATATCGTTTGCCCATTTTTGAATGGGGTTGTTTGTTTTTACTCTTGTAAATCTGTTTTAGTTCTTCATAGATTCTGGATATTAGCCCTTTGTCAGATGGGTAGAAAAAAATTTTTTTCCCATTCTGTTGGTTGCTGGTTCACTCTAATGATTGTTTCTTTTGCTGTGTAGAAGCTCTGGAGGTTAATTAGGTCCCATTTGTCTATTTTGGCTTTTGTTGCCAATGCTTTTGGTGTTTTGGTCATGAAGTCCTTGCCTATGCTTATGTCCTGAATGGGTTTGCCTAGATTTTCTTCTAGGGTTTTTATGGTGTTAGGTCTTATGTTTAAGTCTTTAATCCATCTGGAGTTAATTTTAGTGTAAGGTGTCTTGAAGGGGTCCAGTTTCTGCTTTCTGCCCATGGCTACCCAGTTTTCCCAACACCATTTATTAAACAGGGGAATCCTTTCCCCATTGCTTGTTTTTGTCAGGTTTTTCAAAGATCAGATGGTTGTAGATGTGTGACATTGCCTCCGAGGACTCTGTTCTGTACTATTGGTCTACATCTCTGTTTTGGTACCAGTACCATGCTGTTTTGATTCCTGTAGCCTTGTAGTATAGTTTGAAGTTAGGTAGTGTGATGCCTCTAGCTTTGTTCTTTTTGCTTAGAATTGACTTGGCTATGCAGGTTCTCTTTTGGTTCCATATGAAGTTTAAGGTGGTTTTTCCAGTTCTGTGAAGAAGGTCATTGGTAGCTTGAGGGGGGATAGCGCTGAATCTATAAATTACTTTGGGCAGTATGGCCATTTTCCCAATACTGTTTCTTCCTAACCATGAGCATGGAATGTTTCTCCATCTGTTTGTGTCCTCTCTTATTTGGTTGAGCAGTGGTTTGTAGTTCTCCTTGAAGAGGTCCTTCACATTCTTTGTTAGTTATATTCCTAGGTATTTTATTCTCTTTGTAGCAATTGCGAATGGAAGTTCGCTCATGATTTGGCTCTCTGTTTGTCTGTTATTGGTGTATAGGAATGCCTGTGATTTCTGCACATTGATTCTGTATCCTGAGACTTTGCTGAAGTTACTTATCATCTTAAGGAGATTTTGGGCTGAGACGATGGAGTCTTCTAAATATACAATCATGTCATCTGTAAATAAGAGACAATTTGACTTCCTCTTTTCCTAATTGAATACTCTTTATTTCTTTTTCTTGCCTGAGTGCCCTGGCTTTAACTTCCAATACTATGTTGAAGAGGAATGGTGAGAGAGGGCACTCTTGTATAGTGCCAATTTTCAAAAGGAATGCTTCCAGTTTTTGCCCATTCAGTATGATATTGGCTGTGGGTTTGTCGTAAATAGCTTTATTTTGAGATGCGTTCCGTCAATACCTAGTTTATTGAGAGTTTTTAGCATAAAGGGCTGTTGAATTTTGTCAAAGGCCTTCTCTGCATCTATTGAGATAATCATGTGGTTTTTGTCTTTGGTTCTGTTTATGCGATGAATTACCTTTATAGACTTGCGTATGTTTAACCAGCCTTGCAACCCCGGGATGAAGCCTACTTCATCGTGATGGATAAGCTTTTTGATGTGCTGTTGCAATCGGTTCACCAGTATTTTATTGAAGATTTTTGCATCTATGTTCATCGTGGATATTGGCCTGAAGTTTTCTTTTCTTGCTGAGTCTCTGCCGGGTTTTGGTATCAGGATGATGTTGGTCCCATAAAATGATTTGCGAAGGATTCCCTCTTTTTGGATTGTTTGGAATAGTTTCAGAAGGAGTGGTACCAGCTCCTCTTTGCATGTCTGGTAGAATTTGGCTGTGAACACATCTGGACCTGGCCTTTTTTTGGTGGGTAGGCTATTAATTGCTGCCTCAACTTCAGACCTTGTTATTGGTCTATTCAGGGTTTCGACTTCTTCCTGGTTTAGGCTTGGGAGGATGCAAGTGTCCAGGAATTTATCCATTTCTTCCAGGTTTACTGGCTCATGTGCATAGAGTTGTCTGTAGTAATCTCTGATGTTGGCTTGTATTTCTGTGGAATCTGTGGTGATATCCCTTTTATCGTTTTTTATTGCATCTATTTGATTATTCTCTCTTTTCTTTTTTATTAATCTGGCTAGTGGTCTATTTTGTTGATCTTTCTCAAAAAACCAGCTCCTGGATTTATTGATTTTTTGAAGGGTTTTTTGCGCCTCTATCTCCTTCAGTTCTGCTCTGATCTTAGTTATTTCTTGTCTTCTGCTAGGTTTTGAGTTTTTTTGACCTTGCTCCTCTAGCTCTTTCAATTTTGACAATAGGGTGTCAATTTTAGATCTTTCCTTGCTTCTCATATGGGCATTTATCGCTATATATTTTCCTCTAGACACTGCCTTAAATGTGTCCCAGTGATTCTCGTATGTTGTGTCTTCATTCTCGCTGGTTTCGAAGAACATCTTTGTTTCTGCCTTCATTTCATTGTTTATCCAGTCAACATTCAAGAACCAGTTGTTCAGTTTCCATGAAGCTGTGCAGTTCTGAGTTAGTTTCTGAATTCTGATCTAACTTAATTGCACTGTGGTCTGAGAGACTGTTTGCTATGATTTGCATTGTTTTGCATTTGCTGAGGAGTGATTTACTTCCAATTATGTGGTCAATTTTAGACTAGGTGTGATGTGGTACTGAGAAGAATGTATATTCTGTGGATTTGGTGTGGAGAGTTCTGTAAATGTCTGTTAGGTTCACTTGGTCCAGATCTGAGTTCAAATCCTGGATAGCCTTGTTAATTTTCTGTCTTGTTGATCTGTATAATATTGACAGTGGAGTATTACAGTCTCCCACTATTATTGTGTGGGAGTCTAAGTCTCTTTGTAAGTCATTAAGAACTCGCTTTATATAGCTGGGTGCTCCTGTATTGGGTGCATATATATTTAGGATCATCACCTCTTCTTGTTGCATTGATCCTTTTACCATTATGTAATGCCCTTCGTTGTCTCTTTTGATCATTGTTGGTTTAAAGTCTATTTTATCAGAGACTAGGATTGCAACCCCTGCTTTTTTTTTTTGCTCTCAATTTGCTTGCTATATCTTCTTCCATCCCTTCATTTTGAGCCTATGTGTATACTTGCATGTGAGATGGGTTTCCTGGATATAGCACACCGATGAGTTTTGACTTTTTATCCAATTTGCCAGTCTGTGTCTTTTGATTGGGGCATTTAGCCCATTTACATTTAGGGTTAATATTGTTATGTGTGAATTTGATCCTGCCATTTTGATGCTAGCTGGTTGTTTTGCCTGTTAGTTGATGCAGTTTCTTCATTGTGTTGATGCTCTTTACCATTTGGTATGTTTTTGCAGTGGCTGGTACTGGTTGTTCCTTTCTATGTTTAGTGCTTCATTCAGGAGCTCTTGTAAAGCAGTCCTGGTGGTGATGAAATCTCTGAGTAATCCTTTATGAACAAGCAATTACTCTCACTCACATTTTTTAAGAAAGTGCTAAGTAACTGTCTTATTGGAAAGTAAATGCTTTGGAATATCCTAAAATGCTTCATATTTTAAGTGAGTGAGCATTAAAAATGTATCACTTTGAACAGGAGTGAAAAACAACAACAAAACCGAATTGCTTCAGTGAATAAAAGATTATTTTAAGAATGTATTATACAAATGTTACTCAGGTAAAAGCAAGAATTGCCTTAAAATTAGACTATGGATCTTCAAATTTTGTGGAACATTTTGTTCATATACTTTTACCTAAAAGCTTTTTCCTTCCTCAAACACTTTAATAAGACCTTACTGCATTAGCCACTGATATGTAAAGATAATTTGTATTTTTTGATTAACTTCTGCCTAACAAATATATACATTTATATATATATACCCAATTATATATATATTATATAAATATAATTTTTTACTATTTCACTTCACTGAGCTGTGCTGTGAGGGGAAAGAAAGATGATTTCATTTTTCACTTGCTAACATTAACAGAGATATCTGCTTTGCAGTTCTTCACTGGTGAGTTGACAGTGTCCTTGCATCTCAACAACTCTTCCCCATAGTAGGTTTTACATGGTACTAATTTATTCACAACATTTGAAATGCTGTTTCTTTTAAAAACCAGGTCACTGGAGAACACTGAAATCAGACAAGGCATTAAAACAAATTTAATGAAACTTTCAACAAATGAAACTGGCAGGACACAAGGCTTTGCAGCAGGAATAGTAGCCTAAACTGCTTATTAAGATAATCTCCTGCTGAGCATTTTACCTCTTATGTTGCTTTTTGTGTCCCCTACTGTCTTGTTTTTGTTACTTTTAACACATTCTGTACTGCCTGACAAAGAGAAAAAAGGGGGCAATCCAAACAGTAAAAATACTTTCTAAAAATAATAAAAGGCAGAGTAACTGTCTTTTTGTTTAAATAACAACACTTGGTACCTCCATCTAAAGCTTTCAAAGTTATTCCCAACTAGCACGAATAGGAAATAGTGTTGTGTTCCCAATGGGTGTTCAATACAGATCAGTGACTAACATACGCAGATGACCCTTTATAGTGACTTCATGGGCTTGCTTTTCTCTTGCAATGAGGCAACTATATACAGTACATGGGAGTAATAATTTGACCTATGGAAAAATGAATCCATATAGTAGGGGAGTACTCTGTATAGCTTATTTATTCCATATTAGAACATATATTCTTACACCAAAATCAAGATTACACTCCTTTGGACAGATCTTCACATGGACACATTTAACTGGTCCATGGCCGTGCCCAGTGAACTCTTTCATCCTTCCTATACTGCTTTTATCCTGCTGCTGCCACTACCAGCATCCCACCACAGTACCCTACCATGATGCTTTTTTAGGGCTGACAGCCAGTCCTCCTTCATTCGATTCTTTAACTACCTGACAAGGGGTTATTAATATAGTATTTTTGAATGGTTACTGTTTCTTGCATGGGGTTACAATATATCTTTCTAATATATACATGCATGAACTGCTGAAAGTAGGGGGGAGATGTACTATACTCATAAGAATGCTGAACATCTGTTTTATGTTGAACATATATTTTTTAATATTAAAAAATTACTGTAGAGCTGAGTATGCTTAGTTAAAAAGATGAGCCTGGCATCACCTCTCCCCCACAGAAATATCTTTGAGGCTATGTCAGATTCAGCCATTGTCTATTTGCCAAAATATACTTTTAGGTATCATAAGTTGAGGGAGAAATATTAATATTATTATAAATACTAACAATTTTCTTAGTAATAATGGCTAACATTCATGGAACTATAAGTTTTATGTGTTTTTTTCTCCTATGATCCTCACTAAAATCCTACAATTATTAACCTTTTTTGTCAGATAGAATATCAAGGGTGACAAAGGTTAAACAAATTTTCTAGGGCTGTAAATATTAATTCTGTTATATGAAAACAATATATAAGATTTTTCATGCTAAGTATTATGAGCTTCTGAGCAAATGTTGTAATGAAGTTGGATCTGAATCTACTAATCCACCATTCTTGGCACTATGAAATAAAAAATTCATATCAAATATGTTTGGGGAGTGCTACATACCATATCCCTAGTGGGACACTCACAATGTAAGTTAACATATGAATAGTTATGATAAATACTGTATAAAAGAAACTTGCTTATTTTGTTCAGCACTTTCCGAGTTTGGGAAAACAGTGAAAGGCCTTCAGAGACAGTTATGACTCCATAAATATTTTTTTTAAGTTGAACAAATTAGCCTGTTTTCATGGTTGATATATCGTAATTTGAATAAGACCTTTTAAAGAGCATGGGAATAATGTGGACAGCAGATATTGTTTTCCATACTTTTCTCTTCATTTGGAGAAAACCTCTTGTACATCCATAGAGTCCTTCCTTATAAAATGACCAATAATTTGTTGCCACTGCTAGAATGTCAGTAGAAAGCGTATCTGTTGGCTGGGTGCAGTGGTTCACACCAGTAATCTCAGTACTTTGGGAGGCTGAGGCAGGCGGATCACTTGAGATCAGGAGTTCGAGACCAGCCTGGCCAACATAGTGAAACCTCGCCTCTACTAAAAATATAAAAATTAGCCAGCCATGGTGGTGGGCGCCTGTAGTCCCAGCTACTCTGGAGGTTGAGGCATGAGAATCACTCAAACCTGGGAGGTAGAAGTTGGAGTGAGCCAAGATCGTGCCATTACACTCCAGTCTGGGCAACAGAGCAAGACTCTGTCTCAAAAACAACAACAACAACAACAAAACCAAGAAAAAACCCAAAAAACAAAAACAAACAGAAAAGAAAGTGTATCTATTATTGAAGGTAGGTGAGAAATGACATGTTCCTATATTTTCTATTTTGTTTGAACAATATACCTAACATATTAAAATCTACTTTTCCTTGTTCCCATGACATCAAAAGTAAAATTACTTATCTGTATGTTTTGTATACCACCTCAGCTTCCAAAAATGATCTGAAGTGACTAACAAGCTAAAATCTACTGCAACACTCCACCCATTTCACTAGCATATTTTGAAAGCTATTGACACAACAATTTCTTATAAAGCAATTTATCTAGCCTACTGCATTATCATTATAAAATAAATTCTAAATCACGAGAGAAAGTATAAAAAGTTATAATTTGAATTCTTTAAAAATAAATTTTAATTACATGTTTTTAAACTTACGCCCTTATATAATGGAGCTAGCATACCTCTCTTCATTTTTTTCCACTTTTATTTGGCTTTGATAGGCATATCTTCCTGTTTCTTCATAGGTGTTTTGATTTGTCTGTGTTGATTTTCCATTGACATGAAGTTTTGCAAGATCATTTCGGAGCCTTTCATTCTCGTATTCCAGTTTATTAATAGATGTATGCCTTGAATGTTCCCTGTTAGTGAAGTCCATACTCTGGAGAATGAAATAAACTATCATTGAATAAACTATACCTTATAAGTAATGCATATTTTCCGTTTGGAGACTTGTGCTGGAAAGTCCCTTTCATTTGAGCTAAGTGATGTGGCTCTACTCTTGCTCATTTTCTAAATGCTCCTTTCCACCCCTTTACCTCCTCACAACAAGCAGATACCCAGGGATAGCTGCCGTGGAACACAATGCAATGATGTATGTATAGCATCATCCCCACTGTTGGATGTTGCAATATATACAATACTGCCCATGCTCCAAAACAGAAAAGGTTTACTCTATGCATTATTGCTCTCTGTATCTATTTAGGTTGGTGCAAAAGTAATTGCAGTTTTGCCATTACATTCCATGGAACAAATTAGCTAGACTACAAGTTTTTTTGTGTGTTCATAGGATGTACCTTCTAGTGTTGATTAATAATGAAACTAGAAATAACATGCATTTCAATTTTAGAAGAATTTTTCTTCTGATTAAAATAAGACATGGGTATGTATTAAAATATGGGCACATAAAATCATATGTGTGTCCTTATAGAAAATATAGGTATTAAGAACAAAATAAATATTCCATACTACCAACACTCAGTGATAACTGCTGTTAACATTTATATCTTTCTAGTCTTTTTCTACCAATAGAAAATACAATATCATCAACATAAAATATCAATATAATGTATGGCTACTTAGAAAATTATAATCAATATACGGTCATGTGTTATTTAATGAGGATGCATTCTGACAAAGGTGACGTTAGCTGATTTCATCATGTGATCATACAGTGTGCCCACACAAATCTGGAAACAGAGTTGAATAAATTGTCTCTGAAATAACTATAAAAATGGTTTAATAAATTTTGATACACAGCATGGATTTATTATCAAGCTATTATAAAAATAAAATAGACTTAAATCAGTTGACTTGGAAAGATTCCAAAGGACACAGCTGAGTGAACAAAACGAGAAGTATATATTATGATTCAACTTTAAAAAGAGGATAAAATCCCCAAATAGGTACTATATGACTATATGTGTATATATGAAAAAGTGAAAAATAATACATACCAAGTACTTAACATGTATCATCTGGAGAAACAGTATAATGTGGGTATATGATTGGAGAAAGAGAGCAGGGGTGAAACAAGCAGCAACAACAAAATGACAGCACTAAAATTGGCCTGTGTAAGTTATGGTTACATTTATTAAAAATTATATCTTATGTGAACATACATTTTTTTCTAAAAAATTAGGAAAAATAAAAGGATGTTTATCTACTGACTTGCAGAGATGTCCATGGACTGTCAAAAGGCAGTTTGGGAATAACATATATATTATACATTTATTTCTGTAAAAGAACATTCAACCCATCTCCTCCTTATTGTGTGCATATACAAGGAAAATGTTACAGAATGCTGCAACAAACACTAATTTGTTAGCACTGCGTATCTTTGGAGTCCAAACTGGGATTGGGATAGGGTCGTGGATTATTAGCTGCTTCTTTATACATCTCTGTGTCTGCTATTTCTTAAAAACACGAAAAATGGTGAACAAAGAAAGTCAAAGGCCTAAAGGAGCCAGAATGAAGTAGGCTCAGTGGGGGCTGTGATGACCCAAATATACACCTTAAAAACATTCAGATTGAAATGTAAAAAAATACAAATACCATTTTGTGAGTGAAAAAGGCACTCATGGAGGCAGGATCTGATTTAACTTATTGTGTGTTCAGCATTTAGAAATAAAAATATCATAGATGACACACAGTTTTTTTTAATGTAACAAATAGGAAAATCACATATGCGTTACTTTTTATCCATCTGTACTCCAATCACAGGATCCATTTACCACACCCAAAGAAGAAGACAGAATGCTTCCAGAATGTTTCTACTCTTCTGATGCTATAATATGGACCATTATGAGAACCAAGTACATAATACCACAGAAATATAGTATCCATAGCTTAAGGAGGGCCAGTGGAGAATGCCTAATTCAATTCCCTCATTTTATAGCTAAGGAAACAGGCCTGATTAAGTAATTACCATATTCATCTTTTATCCTTTCTATTCCTCATATGGTAGAAAATTATTTTAGAATTTTCTCAGAGCAAATAAATGATAAACAAGTAACAATGCTATTTCAGTCATTCAATAAATAAAAATTCTCATATAAAGATTAACTTACTACTGTTACATTAAACAATTAAAATGAGATGCACGGAGCCTGTTTTAAGTTCCTTGGTGTAAACCTATAGAGCCATTGGTTAAAACCAGAAGTCCTTATCCTCAATATTCATTTATCCCTCTTTTTAATCAACCAACACTCATTGAACACTTCCTTTATGCCTGAAGATGTGAGGTACCGGTGAAACAAACACCAGTAAGACATGGTTCCCTGCTTACCATCCACTGGGAAAGTGACAAGCAACAAAACAAGTCAGAAAAAATACAGACCAAATGTGACATTCATTCTGACTGGGGTTTTAGGGGGTGGCTTCGTTGAGGGGAAGATTGGCACTTGAATCAGGCCATGTAGGATATAGAATTTCAAAGGCAACAGCAAGAACAAAAGCAAGGAAATACATGCTTGGCATATTTGTGGGAAATGATCAGAATTGAGCCCAATCCAACCGAAGAACAAGGTAGAAAACTAGGCATTCCAACGTTCTAGCGTGAGGATAAATGTAATCTCAACTGAAGTGCAAGATAATTTACTACCCAACTCCATGTCTAACACACAGCAAGTACTCAATAAATGATGTCTGGGTTAATCATGACCAATTCAGTAATCTCTTTGTTCAATTTATTGAATGATGTCGGGCATATTACCATGTATCGTTCAGGGTCTAAATCTCCCATCATTCCTTTTAGATGTGTGTTTTCAGTTCTGACAGCTTTATATCTCATATCTGAGACCTGAAATTAGCAGATAAAAGGCAAATGTAAAATTTATAATAAAAACTCATAATTCTGTTAAAATTTTGTTTTGTGAATACAAATATTTTCTAAGCATAACAAAGGGAAACACTCTTGGGTATGATCAGTAACAATCAGGTATTCTTATTTAGTTCTCTTATCTTTGGCAGGCACCAGTTTATGTCTGTTTCTGATCAATGCTAAACTAAAAACACATACTTTCAATATGTATCAAATGATACTTTCAAATGAATCATTTCAATAATGATTCATTTACTTTTGTCCTCCAATTCCAAAATTCCATTTCTCATTTCTATTTCCTATTGCATGCAAATTGTCACCAGAAAAAGCAAATGTTAAAAAAATTTTTGAATAACTGTCCATTAAATTTATTCAACACCTGATTTTTACAATAGGCAATATATAACTTTCATGTTTAATTTTGTTATTTCTGATATTTCTGCCAAAATTCCATCTTTTTTAGTGACTACTTTATTTTGTCTATTTTATCGTTCCCTGATTTATTCTACTTGGCAAGACTTGGATATCGTATCTGTCCTTTTATTTATCTAGGACTCATTTCTGTATAAAACACCTGCCTTAAATTTACTTTTGTAAATTACTAATTATATGCTCATTGACAGAACCTAGAAAATGTACAAAAATATAAAGGTGAAAATAAAAATTATTCATAATCCAGTTACCCAGATCACTGTTTACACCTGTAAAATATCCTCCCTATACAGGTACAATCAAAGTGATTATCCCATCTGTGCTGTTTTCCTGTGTATTGCACCAATTAATCATGGTTTAAGGCTTATAAAAATTTAACAAAGGCCAAATTTTTTCTGTTTTCATAATTCACATGATTTAAGTAGTCATGGTATTTGTGAAGTGACCCTCATATACCTAGAAAATTATTAAATGATGTTCTCAAAACCTTTAGATTTGGGGTAAAAAGGCAGATAAACCCTTGTGCTCTCAATAGCAGGCCATCAATTTGATCATGAGTAAGGCATGAAGGGAATGTAAAAAATAAGTAGGCAGGCAGGAAGGAAAGGAAGGATGTAGAAGTTACTTGTAGTATTAACAGGAAAATGTTACAATTGCTATTATTTTTCCCCATGCACCATGCTGTGCACTGAGTGCATGATCAGTAAATATGAACATGTTTCAACATCCATTTGTAAAAACCCTGAAAGAAATACATGAAATGGGGGGGAGGGGTAGGAAGTGTTGAAGAAGAGCAGGAATACAGACTTTTTTTAAAGAAGATAAAAATGTTAATGGAAGAGAAATACAGAAAAAATAGAAATATTTGATTAGAGTGTACTGTGGGAGGTGATCAGAATATAGGTTATAAGAAAATGGAAAGATGAGATTTAATTAAATTGTCTAGCACTGTCATTTCCCTAGTCCTTCTTTTTTTTTTTTTTTTTGGTGACACTTTGTGTTATCTCAAAGATTTTATGTAACACCACAAAGCATTTCTGTAAAGCTAGTCTCAGAAATAATACCAAGAATGCAATGTTTTCATTAGTCGATAATGAAGGCTACTCTTGTCACTGAGCAAGAGTGTGCCCTAGACAGGTGCTATTCTGCCTGCTTGCATACCTGTTGTTTTGCTAACATTTTTTCTTTTATTTCTAATTCCATTTTTAACTGTTTTTCCAGAAGGGCAGCTTTTCTTCATGACAGTTGCTATAGTGATCTCCTTCTGATGAAGCTCTTCTGTTAGGTCAGAGATTTCATTCCTCATTCTTTCCTGCTCAGAGCTATGGTACTCTTCCTCCTGTTGGAGTTGGCTTCTTACCTGGAGCAGATAGAGACTGGAAATATTAATGAATCCTTTTATTTATAGAATAGCTTAAAACTTTTATTGGCCATATTTTCAGTCCTCCTATTCTGAAACTGGCAGGGCCCACTTTTCACTCCTTTTCTAATCAATGCTAAATTAAAAACAAATACTTATAATGATGATTCATTATCTTTTTCCTTCCAATTCCAACACTTTATTTCTCACTTCTATTTTCTGTTGTATGTAAACCATCACCTATGACTGATACTCCTTTGACAACCAGTTTGAAAGGAAGGTAAAGAAAGTATTACCAAGCATTTTCAAGGAGAAGAAAAATTGGCTTAAAATGATTACGTGACTTGCTCAAAGTCATAAAGCTAATAATCGGCAGAGCTGGGACTGGAATCTAGGACTCTTGGTTTTAAATTCAGTGCTTTTTTAAATACTAAAATAGGCTGTACTGTTTGTAACTTAACATTTTGTTTTTCAGAATCACATTCGAGTAAACTTCAAACAATGTCTTCATGAAAACTCTTCACTTCCCTGCATAAGCCTCCTGTATCCTGAATCTTGGCTAAGCTTCCATGTTAGAAACCTCTGGATTGTCTCTGACTCCCCCTCCACCCTTGTCCTCCCAAACCTGGTCAGGCAATGAATTCTGTCCATTCTATTTCAACCTCTTTTAAGTCTTGCCTCTGCTGTCCAGCCTTACAATGCTTTCTTGGTCCAGTCTCTTAGCATCTTTCTAAAAACCACTTACTGTTTCTAATTCTTGAGACTTAAAGTACATAATCATCTATCTAAAAAAAAGAGTCAGAGTCCATTTGGGGAAACAGAAAAATAGCCAATTACAGCACAGTGTAGAAATCAATGTCAGCAGTATGTAATGGCAGGGTGTTTAACCCAGCCTAGGGATGTCAGGATAGGATTCCCCAGAGGAAGGATCATCAGACCCAAAACTGAAGGACGAATGACTGCCAGTTAGAAGACAGAGATGCTCTAGCTGGGCATGGTGGCTGTGCTGGAAGTTGAGGTGGGAAGGATGGCTGTAATCTGGGAGGCGGAGGTTGCAGTGCAGTGAGCTGAGATCGTGCCACTGCACTCCAGCCAGGGCGACAGAGCAAGAGCCTGTCTCAAAAAAAAAGAAAAAGGGGGGCATAAAACAAAATAGAATATAGAGATGCTCTACAAAATATAAAAACCTTAGCTGAGTGTGGTGGCATGTGCATACAGTCTCAGTTACTTTAGCGGAAGGGGCACTGGGGTGGGAGGATCCCTTGAGCCTAGGAAGTCTAGGTTGCAGTGGGCTCTGATTGCATCACTGTATTCCAGCCTGAATGACACAGTGGGATCCTTTCTGAGAAGAAGAAGGAGGAGAAGGAGAGGAGGAGGAGGAGAAGGAGGAGGAGGGAGGAGGAGGAGAAGGAGAGGAGGAGGAAGAAGAAGGAGGAGGAGGAAGAGAGGAAGGAGGAGGAAGAGGGAGAGAGGAGGAGGAGGAGGAGAAGGAGGAGGGAGGAGAGGAGGAGGAAGAGGAGGAGGAGGAGGAGGAGGAGGAGGAGGAGAAGGAGGGAGGAGGAGGAGGAGAAGGAGGAGGAGAAGGAGGAGGAGGAGAAGAAGGAGGAGGAGGAAGAAGGAGGAGGAGGAGGAGGAGAGGAGGAGGAAGAGGAGGAGGAGGAAGAAGGAGGAGGAGGGAGGAGAGGAGGAGGAGAGGAGGAGGAGGAGGAGGAGGAGGAGGAGGAGGAGGAGGAGCAGCAGCAGCAGCTCCCAGGCAAGAGCTCAGTGAATGAAAGCATGGGAATGAGACAGAGCAATGGCACACTGAGCGAAAAGGAGTGAGTGAAAGGAGAGCGAAAAGGAGTTTGGGGTAGTTATGACTTAGTATGCTTTGAGAAATAAGGCTGGAGAGTTAAGAAGAGGCTATCCACAAAGACACATGAATTTTTTCCAGGGTACTTTTTAAAATTTATTTTCTTTTCATTTCACCTTTATATATCTTTAAAAGAATAAGGGCTCTCTCTTTTTAAATGTAGCCAGAATATTATTATAATGTCTTTAAAAGTTAACAATTCCTCAACATCATCAAGTATCTAGGCAGTATTCAATTTAAAGTTGTCTCAAAAATATAATAAATGTTGTTTAAGTTTAATTGAATTAGGATCTACATATGATCCATTCATTGGGACTGGCTCGTATATATCTTTTTAAAGCCTCTATTTTTGTGTGTTCTAAGTACTTTAAATGCATCATCTCATTTTAATCCCCACAATGTCTCTCTCTTCTGCAGACTACTCTATTTAGCAGATTAGAAAGTTAAGGTGCATAGCTTTTCACATCACATTTCTTGTGAAGGCAGTGTAATTCCAGGACCTATGAACTACTGTGCTCTGCAACCTCTGTGGGAAGAGCCCTGGAAGGTGTGGAGGGTAATTCACATTTGGAAAGACCTAGGTTTTAGGGGTTGATACCTACAGAGAGATTGGAAAACTCTGGGTTTTAGGGGATGCCACCTTGACTGAGATTGGAAAAAGCTGTGTTTTAGGGGATGGCACCTGAGAATGTAGTGACTTAACATTGAAAGTACACATGTCCAGAGGCAAATGTGATCCACCATCAGGCTTTATGCCACCAACTCTTCATCTGATTCTATTCATCTTACCAACATTTTTAGAGTTTCAGAGTTGGATATGACCTTAGAAATCACAAGATCGAATCTCATCATTTAACAGATTAAAAAAAAAAAAAGACTCACAGGAATGAGAATGAGGTGGAGACTAAGAAACATGAGTACAAGTATCCTAACCTGCAGGACAATATTACAAGTCTCCATTACTCTCTCTGTCTCCAATTTTTACCTCCCAATTTATTTGATGAAATAACAGGGTCAGTGTATAGTTTGTCCCAGTATGGATTTTGCTGATTGCATCCCCCATGGTATAGTTTAACATGTTCCACTTAAAATGAAACTTTTAAAATATAAAAAAATGAATATACTACTGTGAAAAAGGAGTAAACTATTTTTATTATTTTCACAATGTTTAGATATTAACAAAACATATTATACTGCAAAGCTTCTTTCTTAGTGAAAGAAGAGACTAATTTACCTGAGCTCCAGATGATTTTTGGTTTATTGAAAATGTGAATTTTATCACAAAATAAATGATTAAACAGTTTCATGTTGGAAAAAAGGAAAAGAAATAATATACTTGCAAGATTCATAATACAAAGCTCTTGTTAGTTTTATTAGAAGAGAATGAAAATGCTCTCCAGAAACAATTCTTGGAAGCTAATTACATAAAATTCATTTGTTACCCTTTTTTGCCTATAAAGAAATTTGTGCCTCATATTCTCTACCACTATGTCAAAACTGTGAAAAATCAGTAGATTATTTATATTACTCAAAGTTTTATTACTTTATCTAAATCTATGAGGTTAAGAATCATGTAACTATACTTTAGGTGGCTTTAACCAATCTTTTATCGTTCACCAGGGACACCAGTAAAAAGAGTTTCATAAAGTTATATTTTTAAATCAGTAAAATAAGTTTTGTGAGATTATATGGCATTAAAGAGTTCAAAACATATAAAAATGATCACTGATTCATAACAACTTTTCAATACTTAACCTCTATTAGTTCTCTGACAGTCAGCTCTTTGGCAGACAGCACCTGTCTTTCATATGTTTGTATTTCCTATGGAAATTAGCAGAATAGCTATAGTTCTCCTAGATACTCAATAAATGTTTGTTAAATTTGTACAAACAACAACTGAATTTGCAACCCTATATATTTATGGGAAAGTTTAGCCTTAACATTAACTAACTCATTCTCTAAGTACTTATTTTCATTTACTGTGTGTCAGGCACTATGCAGTGCACTCACTGATAATTCAAAGCCACACCCAGGTTTATTTAACTTTTAATTGTTTAGATTTTATAGCATTAAATATTCTGCCTGATCATCAAACCTAAAGACCAGAGAGGTGGATAGTAGTTATGATAAATTCATAGAAAGAAGGCCATTACTGGAATGTATTAGAGGGAGGACAGAATCATACCCTTTGTAGGAGAGTAAAGAACCACCACCTTTTTAAGTACAGCACCCAGAACTTACTTATCCTTGTATTTCTAGTTCCAGCAGAGTTCTTGGTACATGTTAGGTGCTCAATGAAAAAATGTGGGTGCACATTTCCTGGCACACGGTAACTGCTATTTAAGTAACAGCTATTATTAACTCACTTAATCCTCATCATAAACTTATGAGGTAGGTACCAATTATCCCCATCTTAGAAATGAGGCTCTTGGGTAACTTGCATAGGAAACTTCTCCAAGCTTATGTGTACGGTTGAGCACCAGAGCCTGTGCTCTTAACTTTCTTGCAATAAGCCACCTATGATGGATCCTCCGGCCCTCCACCCTCCACGTTTCATGGGCAGTCTCCCAGTAGCAAAGCAATAACTTAAGGTTTGTGTTTTTTGTAGTCTCACACAGAAAAATGTTGGAATTAGCAGCTTGGTAGATTATCACCTTATAAAAAATACAGAAGGAAAACAAAGAGAGTGAGAAGAAAGATTTTTTACTCCCTTTGTATATAGAGTTCACATCTACCTGAAAGAATGGAGCTCATTATTTTCCATACCTTGTTCAATTCTTTTTCATGATTTGGTTGATCTTGCATCACTGAAAACAGCTCTTTTTTCCTTTCTGGTTCTTTAATAGAAGGTGAATAAGACGATTCAAGTCTATAATTAAACATAAAATAATAATTAAAATTAAGCTTGACTTGATAAATTTTATGATTATATTGTTCATTTAGACCATTAAGGGCTGCAGAGATAGATCATTACTTTGTTGGAACCATTTTTACTTACAGAAATTGCAAGTTCTAATACATTCAGATCCCGTAAGTATTGACATCTTTAAGTGCAAATGGTTTTAATGGAAAAAAAGAAGCAATTAATATGAAATTTCAATTATACATTAAAAATTGGCAGAATACTGGGATTGCATATATAGATAAGATTTGGGGATAAAAAGAAAAGACTGTTTCCTATAATGAAAGAGCTCAGTAACCCATTTTAAAAAAGGAAACACACCCAACTTTGCTAATGTATTGTGGAAAGGAACTATGTCATGAGAAGTCTCAGGGGAGCAACTGTTCTATAAAAGAGATAAAATATGATTAACTCTTGACAGTCTAACCAGAAAGTACTCAAATACATCTATTCTTTGGCTGCTCAATTTATAAAGTGGAATTGCAACCACAGATTCATACTAGAGGGGAAAAACAGAAACTAGTATAAAGAGTATAATAGCCACAGGGGGTATGAAGATTCTAAGCAGGTAATGTTCACTTTCATATGAGACAAACTGGTGAAATAAAAATCACAGAAACACAAAAATAAAGATAACCAGGTGGGGAAGCAGCATGCTTTCTACTGGAAGTCAGGCTTGACAATTCTGGAGGAGTCTGTTGTTTTGGGGAACATACCCACTTGTGAGTACAATTTTAGATTTCCAGATAACTTTTGAGAAGATTTCACACCTTCAGAAATTTCAACTACACAAATAAAAAACCTAAATCTGAATAATGATAAAGAAATTACGAATTGAGAGATTGAAAATAGAGAAGATGTTATAAAAGGTATAAGTTGGTAGTGATATTCTTGAGCTACATGTATCTAGACTAGATTGATTTTTTTTGTGATTATCAAACATAAATCTTAACTGTGGAAAACAAAGCATATCAGAGTATAATATACTGCTGTAATGTTAACATTCAGGGAAAACCACGTTTAGCATTTTTATGTTCAGTAAATATGTTTTTCCTATGCATATATATGTGTAAAGAAATATACACTTCCCATAAAATTGGAATATACTATATCCATATTTCAGTCTCCCACTTAGTAATATATCATGAGCATTTTCCATTTTATCCAATATTCTCCTAAAATATTATTTCAGGATGAGTCTTAAGTTTTCATTATTTCCTATGATTTGAAATGGGTGGAAAAAATTGTCTAGTTTTTAATCCTTCCTAAGCAATTTCAGGAAGTAAAATGCTGAACTGAATGCTAAAAACTTCATGGTGATCTTGCAAAGTTCAGTGAGTGAATGAAACAAATGTCAAACTCCAGTGTGGATAAGTGCATAGAATAAATCATGATAATATAAAATGCTAATGTACATATATAAGGGAACTATTATTTGTCATGTAGCAAAAGGTTATGAAATTAGTTTTAATAACTCTCAGAACATATCAACCCAGGGCACTTCTACAACTAAAAAAAATAGAAAAAACTAACAAAATCTTAGTATTATTGAGAAAGTTTCTGAAAATGAATAAGAATATTACCATGCTACTTCTATAAAACTACTATGCATCCATTATCAGTAGTCTAGAGTGCTTCACTTTGATACAACTACAAACAAGAAAACAGTCTAAATAAAATAAACCAAAACAATAAAGCTGATAGAACAGCATTCATATGAGAACAAACTAAAAAAAAAGATGCTTTCAGTGGAAAAGATGAAGGCTGAGAAGTCTAAAATACAGTGGAAGCTGTGAAAAGTTAAACTTATACCTTTTTATCAAATCTCAGAATTCTAGAACTAAGGGATCACTTCAAATAAGAAAGATATAGTTTGGAGACCAAAATAAATGCCAAGTTAAACAGAGGATGGTAAACAGGCAGAACAAAAGAGTGTGTATTGGCCAAATATATAAATAAGTGTAAAATTTTAGATTAAATAGTGTATTGAAGGGCAGTTAGCACTGTTTGGAATTTAGCATGGGCTTTAAGAGAACCATAAAAAGTACCTAGAATGCTCTTCACAAAGCCAGAACTAGACATGGGTTGACTGGTGTGCTCTTCTGTGAAATGCCATATGTTTTTAGGGATATATTCTTTTCTTTGTGTGAAGACATTACTCACCAGACTGGAACAGCATTATATGTAATAAATATCTAACAGGTTTATTAATAATCAGTGATGATGATATACATCTTGTATACAGAGCATTCGCTAATGCAGACTGGCTAATAGCATTCTGCCACCATCTTTGGTGAGACACAAAAACAGGCCATTTTAGGGATCTTAACTTGCCATTTGTTATTAAGCATAGACCTCAAAGCAATGCTAGC
The DNA here is from genome assembly GCA_036589455.1 of Ateles fusciceps. NCBI lineage: Eukaryota > Metazoa > Chordata > Mammalia > Primates > Atelidae > Ateles > Ateles fusciceps. Next base: position 8,684,939 of record JAZHEH010002496.1, read on the forward strand.
AGGTATCACAACTTTGAAGAAATAATTATTGCCTTTAAAGCAATATAACAATCTTTCAATAAAGTATCCCTCAGCATTTGGCTATTCAATTTTTAAAATCCTATCATTGATCTGGCATTAGCTTTCTGATTTTGAGAAAGATTCAAGTTTTATGAGAATAAGAGCATCGATGAACTATTAAAGCAGTCAAACTGTATATTCACAAGCATAAACATTTAACAATCCTCAGCACTCCCATTTCCTTTGTTTATGAAATATACAGTATCTGTCTGATTTTAAAAGAGGAAAAAAAAAATCTGTTTTAAGAAGAACTCTCAATGGAACTGACAAGATGGTGAGTGTGGTGGCCAAAATAAATACAATACATACCAGTGAAAAAGTTGACATCAGGTATAGGCAATCAAAAGAAAAGCATTTAAAAATATGGAATAAATCTTATTTCTCTGAGTTTACATAATTTAATACCAGCTCTATACTATTTTTTTTTCTTTTTTTTTTTTTGAGACAGGATCTCTGTTGTCCAGGCTGGAGTACAGTGACATGATCACAGCTCACTGCGGCCTTGACCTCCCAGGCTCAAGCGACCTTCCTAGCTCAGCCTCTCAAGTAGATGGGACTACAGGTGTGCGCCCTCATGCCCAGGTAATTAAAAAAAATTTTTTTTGAAGAGTCATGGTCTTACTATGTTGCCTAGGTTTGTCTCAGTCCTGGGCTCAAGTGATCCTCCCACCTCAGTCTTCCAAAGTGATAGGAGCCACCACATCTGACTCAGTGTGTCAGAAGTATCCATAAATCAGAATATGATATAATTTTCTAGGTAAGTAAAGATGTTAATTTTGAAGATAAAATAACCATGAATTTTATTTTTAATATTTAATACTACCCATTAATTAACATGTTAATACAAAATAGGCTTATTCCCATTTCAAACATAAAACTCTTAAAAACACTCAAACATCATGTTTTGAACAGTTCTCTCAGATTGTCAAATATTAAGATTATACCTCGTTTTATTTCCTTGAGCATTTTGGCACTCTCCTATTTTTAATAATTCTCTGTGTAATTGCAGTCGTTCCATTTCTATAATTCTCAAGAGATCATCACGTGACTGTAACTCACTTTTCACCTCTGAGAGACCTGCTTCCATGGCCTGAATAAAAACATCAAAAAATTTTGATGCTCATTTTTTGATATCATAATGTATAATGCATTTAAAAATATTTAACATCTATAAAGCACTCTAAGTTTAAACAAACTAATATTTAGTCCTTTGTTCTGTCTCATAGAATTCCATTCCTTCTTTCATTTTTTTCTAACAAATATTTACTGAGTTTTTATTATGTGCTCTGGGGATACAGACACAGAACCTGTTCTCAGTGAGCTTACAATCTAGTAACAAAGACAAAGAATAATCAAATCATTGCACAAATATCACACTGAATGTGAATTTGAAAGAATGAAACATAAAAGTATGAATAAAATACAATGCATAAAATTTTAATTAATACAAATACTTTCAAACTGTAAAAAGATAGTAAGAATAACCTAATAGCAAAGCTGGCCAACAAAATGAATTATAAACTGTGATTCAACCCTTGCCCAGTGGCAGCTATACTTTAGTCAGTAAAAGGAAATACTAGCAATCCTCTGGGTTCAATGTTTTATTTTGTTAGTAAGAAAAGCTTAAACTAGGTGAGCAGTTGTTGGCAAGGTACTCATTAGAAGAGAGGAGAGGTAAAAGGAGTGGTGTCAGGTTCCTAAGAAGGTGGATAGGATGAGCCTCAAAGCACACTGGGAGAATTGCCTAAAGCAAAAGTAAGGCCCTCATCTCTGTAACAGGAAGGAAGGAAGATGGAATGCAGACACGTTTATGCATTTAGATAAGGGGATATTAAGAGACTGGCTATCTCTTAGTTTCTGTTTTCTCTGTGAAGTAAAGAGCAACATCACGTACTAATAGTAGATGGTGAGGTGTAGGGTATAGGAGTGATTTTTGAGAGTGGTGAAGAGTTTAAATGGCTTACAATGGGAATGAAAGAGTTAGCTACTTGGAGAAAAAGCTGGATTGCTGGGCAGTGTTGAGTGCCCATTTGAGGTTGGGGACCATGGCCTGTTGAGTGATTTTCTGCAGCAGTACTTGGCTGTTCTCTAGGAGAGAGGAATGGAAGAGTCCTTCAATATCATTGGGTTCCTTCCATTCAATTATACAAGGAAATTAATGTTTTTAAAAGTGCCTGACTTACATCATCAAATCCATTGCCATTTTTATGGATGAGGAAATTGAGCACCTGACTTGATCCAAAGTTACACAACTCATAAGTACCAGATTTTGGAACAGAAAAATCCACCTTTTGACTTCTAGTCCAGTTACAACATTCAGGATGCAAAAATAATTCCTTCCACTCAAAGTAAGTTAAATAGACCTCTAGTGTATTGATAAAGACAGGGTGAGAGGTTCTGAGGGCAAGAATCTTCTCTGATAGTAAAGGCTATAGAAAATACTATATTAAAAAAATCATTTGCTCAATAATTCTTTATATATATACTTAATATTGATTGAAATAATATTCATTGAAATATAATCAATGATATTGAATTATTAATAATATTCATTGAAATATAATCCACATACCATAAATTCACCCCATTTAACCTGTACAATCCAGCAGCTTTTAATTTAGTCACAAAGTTCAACATCACCACTACTTGATTCCACAGCATTTTCATCATCCCCAAAGGAAACCTCATACTCATTAATAGTCACTCCCCATTTTCCCCTTCCTCCAGCTCCTGGCAACCACTAATCTATGTTCTATCTCTATGGAATTGTTTATTCTAGATGTTTTATACAAATGGTATCATACACCATGTGGCCTTTTGTGACTGGCTTCTTTCATGTAGCATAATGCTTTCAAGGTTCATTCATGTTGTAGTGTGTATCAGTGGTTCATTCCTGTTTATGGCTCAATAATGTTCCACTATGTGGATATACCACATTTTGTTTATTCATCAGTTGATGGACATTTGGGTTGTTTCTACTTTTTTGACTACTATGAATAATGCTCCTATGAATATTAATGTATAAGCTCTTATGTGGACCTGTGTTTTCTTATTTATTAATTCTCATCCAAAAGTTCACAAAGCCTGGAAGAATAATTGTGTAGAAGGCATAGACTATAATGAGTTCCCAGATAATTTATTTTTACCAAGCCTTAAATACATGCTGTTTTCCAGAAGGCCTGTGTTTAGCAAGGGGCCTAGTAGCATTAATTTAGCCCCTCACAGGCAGACAAGCAACGTCATCAAGCAGCTCTCTGACACCACAGCCAGGTAAATCCACAAAGATGGGGAAAAAAACAGTGCAAAAATGGTGAAACCATCAAAGACCAGAACACCTCTTCTCCTTCAAGGGATCACAACTCCTCAACAACACAGGATCACAACTTGACCAAAAAGGAGTGCAAAGAATTGATGGAAAAAGGATTCAGAAGGTGGATAACAACAAACTTTTCAGAGCTAAAGGAACACATTCTAACTCAATGCAAAGAAACAAAAAACCTTGAAAAAAGGTTAGACGAAATGCTAACTAGAATAACCAGCTTAGAGAAGAACATAAATGACTTGATGGAGTTGAAGAACACAGAACAAGAACTATGTGAAGCAAACACAAGTTTTAATAGCCGAATCGATCAAGCAGAAGAAAGGATATCAGAGATTGAAGATCAACTCAATGAAGTAAAAAGAGAAGGCAATACAAGAGAAAAAAGAGTGAAAAGAAACGAACAAAGCCTCCAAGAAATATGGGATTATGTGAAAAAACCTAATCTACACTTGATTGGTGTACCTGAATATGACAGGGAGAATGAATCCAAGCTGGAAAACACACCCCAGGATATTATCCAGGAGAACTTCCCAAGCCTAGCAAGGCAGTCCAAATTTCAAATTCAAGAAATACAGAGAACTCCACCAAGATATTCCTCTAGAAGAGCAACCCCAAGGCAAATAACTGTTAGATTCACCAGGGTTGAAATGAAGGAAAAATGCTAAGGGCAGCCAGAGAGAAAGGTCAGGTCACCTACAGAGGGAAGCCAATCAGACTCACAGCTGATCTCTTGGCAGAAACTCTACAAGCCAGAAGAGAGTGGGGGCCAATACTCAACATCCTTAAAGAAAAGAACTTTCAACCCAGAATCTCATATCCAGCCAAACTAAGCTTCCTAGGTGAAGGAGAAATAAAATCCTTTACAGACAAGCAATTATTGAGAGATTTTGTCACCACCAGACCTGCCCTGCAAGAGCTCCTGAAACAAACACTAAGCATGGAAAGGAACAAGTACCAGTCACTGCAAAAGCAAACCAGTTGGCAAAGACCAAAAATGCAATGAATAAAATGAGCCAACTAATGAGAAAGAAAACCAGCCAGTAACAGAATGGCAGGATCAAATTCACACATAACAATATTAACATTGAATGTAAATGGCCTAAACGCCCCAATCAAAAGACACAGACTAGCAAACTGGATAAAAAGTCAGAACCCATTGGTGTGCTGTATTCAAGAAACCCATGTCACATACAAAGACACACATAGACTCAAAATAAAGGGATGGAAGGAGATTTACCAAGCAAATGGAGAACAAAAAAATAGGAGGGATTGCAATCCTAGTCTCTGATAAAATGGTGTTCAAACCAACAAGGATCAAAAGAGACAAAAAAGGACATTACATAATGGTAAAAGGATCAATCCAACATGAAGAGCTAACTATCCTAAATATATACACCCCCAACACATGAGCACCCAGATACATAAAGAAAGTTCTTAACGACCTAAAACAAGATTTAGACTCCCACACAATAATAGTGGGAGACTTGATACTCCACTGTCAATATTAGACAGATCAACGAGGCAGAAAATTAACAAGGATATCCAGGACTTGAATGCAGAGCTGGACCAAGTGGATCTAACAGACATATACAGAACGCTCCATCCCAAATCCACAGAATATACATTTTTCTCAGCACCACATTGCACTTACTCTAAAATTGACCACATCATTGGAAACAAATCACTCCTCAGCAAATGCAAAAGAACAGAAATCATAACAAACAGTCTATCAGACCACAGCGCAATCAGACTAGAACTCAGGATCAAGAAACACACTCAAACCTGCACAACCACTTGGAAACTGAACAACTTGCTTCTGAATGTTTACTGGATAAACAATGAAATGAAGGCAGAAATAAAGATGTTATATACCCAAAGAACTATAAATCATTCTTACTATAAAGACACATGCACACGTATGTTCATTGCAGCCCTGTGTACAATAGCACAGACCTGGAACCAACCCAAATGCCCATCAATGATAGACTGGACAAAGAAAATGTGGTGCATATACACCATGGAATACTATGCAGCCATAAAAAACGATGAGCTCGTGTCCTTTTTGGGGACTTGGATGAATCTGGAAACCATCATTCTCAGCAAACTGACCCAAGAACAGAAAGTCAAGCACCATATGTTCTCACTCATAGGTGGGTGTTGAACAATGAGAACACGTGGACTCAGGGGAGAGGAGCATCACACACAGGGGATAGTTGAAGGGGGTAGGGGAGAGACAACAGGGGGTGGGGAGGGAGGTGAGGGTGGGAAAAGATAACATGGGGAGAAATGCCAGATATAGTATGCACCAAAAGTAAAATAAATTAAAAAAAAAAAAACTTTAGCCCCAGAACTTCCTGGCCACCTTGGCAAGAAATATAAAAACAGATTGAAACTAGTGATTTAACAGACTTGTTTGGATAAAGCCTCTGTTTTGAACAGTGGAGATTTCTCAGGTAAGATTAAACATTTCAAAAATAAAAGAAATGCAAAATAATAGATTACCAATCAGAAAGACAAATTGACTTAATATGAATGTCACCCATAACTTTGCCCAATTGAAGAAGGCACTATGTAGGCTCCCTGGTTTGCAAATTTGCCACCAGGAGCAACCAAATATGAAGTTGCATGTAGAAAAGTGTGGCTGCTTTCAGTTGGGGAAGGGGAGTGCACAAAAGCTCTAACCTTAGGCCTATAAAATGTAGTGTTGCCACAGGCTAGGGTTAGCTGAAACTCTGTAAAATGTGGTAATAATACAATATATTTGTTTACTGTTATTAGAAATTAATATCTGTAAGAGTGAAATTTGGAGACATCTTGAGAAGAAAGCTTATTTATGACCCAACTATACAGGTACAAGCATATATGTTAAAATTCAAACTTTTCATAATACAAATCAGTAATAATGATTTGACATGTGAATGAATATGCAAAGTATTTTACTTATAAATGACAGCATGTAAATTGGCTGCAAAAATACAAGAAAAATTTGAAGGCTTTGTTGATATTGATAAATCTAAAATTGTTTTTGGACCTTGAATTCAAGGTTAATACTGAATTAACACAACAATTAGTGAACTGATGTAACTGAGATGCAGTTTTAAAATTAAAATTAGTATGCTTCTGCATGAAAGTCAAATCAATTATTTGTGAATGTGGGGTGCAAATATTGAGGAAAATGATTCTTTGGCACTTGATTCAGTTACTGGAACATTTTCAAGTTCCTTTGGAACAACTTAAGTATGTAAATCAACTTTAACTGTAAAATTTTATGGGATCTAAATACGATCAGGTACTTCAGATGAATACTTAGCATGTAAATTGAGATATGTTGTAAGTATAAATACAAACCACATTTTGAAGACAGTATGAAAAAAAGTAAAAATCTCAATACTTTTTTATATGTTGCTTACATTTTAGAATGATATTTTGGATATATAGTGGGTTAAATAAAATATATTACTATGATATGTTAGTTTCACTCATTTTTCTTGACTTCATATGGCTAGTAGGGAAATTTAAATTATATTTGTGGCTTGTATTATATTACTATTGAACAGTGTTGCTCTAGCACCTTAATGACAAATTAACAAGCAAACAAAAAAGGTTAATTTTTTGGTCACAGATATTAGAAAAATGCTGAGAAATCTATTTTTGTCATTAACTTCCAATGGGAAATACTGCACATTTAAAAAATGTGTAGGGTGTAGCATAATGAATAAATATATGCAATGAAATTAATATGTAAAATGACACATTTCAAGGTTGTGGAAAGACAAATGAGTTGTCATTTATGTGAAAATTGAGATGAATCTGGCATTAAAGTGTGCTATAAACAGAGAGAATTTTACATACAAGAAATGACAATAATTCAGATGGAAATGGTTGTCTTTTTGCATTTATGTGTATGATGTGGAACTCTCTGTCACGACAGTTTTATGAAAGAGAAGAGAAACTTCTTTCCAAATACATATATTGGTTATAGTATTAGTTACGCTCTAATTATTCCGACTTGGTAAAATATAAATTTTGTAAAACATGTTTAAAGCCCATCTGTTTAGTTAGAAGTTCGCCTAATAGTCTGAAAGGAGCAGTGATTCTAAACCTTCAACTCAACTACCAAATATAAATAATTGATATATTTTCATTTAGATTTATCCTAAAGGAAAGAATGAAACATGAGTACAATGTGGAATGAAACAGAGGAAAAGCTAAATTAATGCAACATATTCAGAAATTTTTTCCTAAATGGATGAAAAATACTTAGTGTTTTCCTGCGAGTAGAAATCTGTAGATATCTTAAACTTTTTTGAACCAAATTACGTTTCGAAGTCTTTTCATTAGTTCATAAAAGATTTTGTTTCTCATAAAACATGCTCCAGAATAATTTAGTTTGATTTTTAATATATATGATTCTTTTATAAAATATAAAATGGAGATTCTTAGTTTAAATGTAATAATGTTCCTAGATTCAAGGATAACTAAATAATTTTTTAAATGAACAAAAATTTGTAAAAAAATAATTTTGGTAAACTTCTTCATAGAAATCAGTATAAATATCAGTCACATTAGAAGTTGATATTGGCTATGGAAAACATCACAAAATGAAGTTAGAGAATTACTAGTGAGAAATATGAGAAAAATAACTTATTTCAAAATTTAAAAAAGGTTTATCAATCTTAGCACTATTGGCATTTGGGACTGGGCAATTCTTTGTTGTAGGGTTGTCTTGTGCTCTGTAGGGTGTTTAACAGTATCTCTGGCCTCTACCCACTCTGTGCTTCTCACACTCCTTTCCTTGTTGTGGTAACCAAAAATGTATCCAGGCATTGCCAAATATCATGTGGGAGGATAAACCACCCCAGTAGAGAGGCACTAATTTAAACGAAAGTCATAAAAATTAGGCAGTGAGTACTGCTGTTTCACAACCTTTAGTATAAATATCAGTAAAATGACTTCACAATTATATTGACTGCTAGGAATAGCTGGATTTTAATTTTGTTAGTTGTATATAGGAACATTATAAATTATTAAGTACATTAATATATAAATACCATAAAGAAAAATAAAAATAGGTAACATGGACTTTCCTTAGCCCAGGCAACCCACAGAGCCTTCTTAGGTGTGCATGTAAGCCCATAGAAGTTTGTAGAAATCTTTGAGGAGTAGGGAAGAAGTGTGGTAAGTTACATCCTGTTGAACTTAGGTCAGAAAAGTAAGTTAATTCAATGATATCAGTAAATGATAGAGTGACCCTGGCCAGCAGCTGCTTTGATTCTTCTTACTTCCTGATACACATTGACTCTCAAGTTGCATGCACTCTCCCTCTCCTTGCCACCAGGAGTGTGTCATTGTGATAAGTGTGAGAAGCATAGGCTTAAGGCATTTATTTGGAGGGAGATTAGAGATGGTGATTCTAGCTAGGAATATTATAATAATGTTCCTAAATGTACATTTTTCTCTGTTTGAAACGTTTTTTCTTTTACAAGATTGTCCATTCTATTTCCTGGAAAAATATAAACAATAAAGTTCTGCGAGGAGAAAGGTGGAGTTCATCAAGGGAAGCATTATAAAGAGAGTCAGTCATACTGCCTAGAAAGGGTAACAGAGTATCTTATTTTTCCCAAAGAATACAGGTGTAAAGTAGCCACTTCTATCCCACAAGTAAGTCAAAGACAAAAGCTGATGCTAAGCCTGAAAAAGAGGATGCTCTTGGATCCTGTAAATAGGCCCAAATAGAATTATTTTGGGGATATTAAAAGGAACTGATATTAGTGAAGAAGGTGAACCTCACTGAAGGGTGGAACCAGACTTGATAACTGGGCCTACTAGTGAAATATGTTTCAGGCAAACAAGACAGGAGAATAAGCCTGAGCAGAGAATTGATTTCTAGGGACAAAAGCCAAAAAGGCGTAAAGAAGGGACAAGGCAGGGAAAAACGGCAGATAGGAGGCAGAACTAACTTGTAGCTCCCACTCAGACAGACACAGCAGTGTCTGGAGACACAGATCATGAACTTTCACTCCAGGAACTATTGTAGGAACATGCCAGGAAAGTCAAGAGAATCCATCCCTAGGGAAAGGGGGAGAGTACCACATCAAGGGAGCACCCATGGGACAAAGAATCTGAACAACAGCCCTTGAGCCCTAGATCTTCCATCCGACATAGTCTACTCAAATGAGAAAGAACCAGAAAAATAATTCTGGTAATATGACAAAACAAGGTTCTTTAACACCCCCCAAAAGATCACATTAGCTCACCAGCAATGGATCCAAACCAAGAAGAAATCTCTGAATTGCCAGAAAAAGAATTCTGAAGGTCAATTATTAACCTACTAAAGGAGGCACCAGAGAAAGGTAAATACCAACTTTAAGAAATCAAAAAATGATACAGGACATGGATAGAAAAATCTCCAGAGAAATATCATAAATAGAAAACAATTACAACTTCTGGAAATAAAGGACACACTTAGAGAAATGCAAAATACACTGGAAAGTCTCAGTAATAGAATAGGGCAAGCAGAAGAAAGAACTTCAGAGCTTGAAAACAAGGCTTTCAAATTAACCCAGTCTGACCAAGACAAATAAAAAAGAATTTAAAAAAAGGAACAAAGCCTCCAAGAAGTTTGGGTTTATGTTAAACAACCAAAATTAAGAATAATTAGTGTTCCCGAGGAAGAAGATAAATCTAAATATTGGAAACATATTTGAGGGAATAATTGTGGAAAACTTCCCTGGCCTTGCTAGAGATCTAGACATCCAAATACAAGAAGCTCGAAGAACGCCTGGGAAATTCATCATAAAAAGATCATTGCCTGTGCACATAGTAATTAGGTTATCTACAGTCAAGATATAGGAAAGAATCTTAAGAGATGTGAGGCAAAAGCATCAGGTAACCTATAAAGGAAAACCTATCAGATTAACAGCAGATTTCTCAGCAGAAATCCTACAAGCTAAAAGGGTTTTGAATCCTATCTTTAGCCTCCTTAAACAAAACAATTATCAGCCAAGAATGTCGTATTCAGTGAAACTAAGCTTCATAAATGAAGGAAAGATACAGTCTTTTTTAGACAAACAAACGCTGAGAGAATTCACCACTACTAAGCCAGCATTACAAGAATGCTAAAGGAGCTCCAAATCTTGAAGGAAATCCTCAAGATACACCAAAATACAATGTCCTTGAAGCATAAATCTCACAGGACCTATAAAACAGTAACACAATGAAAAAAACCCAAATATTCAGGCAACAACTAGCATGATGAATATAATAGTACTTCATTTCTCATACTAATGTTGAATGTAAGTGGCCTAAATGCTGCACTTAAAAGATAGAGAACGGCAGAATGGATAAGAATTTATCAACCAAGTACCTGCTGTCTTCAAGAGACTCACCTGACACATAAGGACTCACACAAACTTAAGGTAAAGGGGCAGAAAAAGATATTACATGCAAGTGGACACCAAAAGCAAGCAGGAGCAGCTATTCTTATATCAGATAAAACAGACTTTAAAGCAACAACAGTTAAGAAAGGCAAAGAGTGACATTATATAATTATAAAAGGACTAGTCCAACAGGAAAATATCACAATACTAAATATATATGCACCTAACACTGGAGCTCCCAAATTTATAAAACAATTACCACCAGACCTAAGAATGAGATAGACAGCAACACAATAATAGTGGGGGACTTCAATACTCCACTGACAGCACTAGACAGGTCATCAAGACAGAAAGTCAACAAAGAAACAATGAACTTAAATGATAGAACAACTGGATCTAACAGATATTTACAGAACAGTCTACCCAACAACTGCAGAATATGTATTCTATTCATCAGCACATGGAACATTCTACAAGAAGGACCATATGATAGGCCACAAAACAAGTCTCCACAAATTTAAGAAAACTGAAATTATAGCAAGTATTTTCTTAGACCACAGTGGGATAAAATTGGAAATCAACTCCAAAAGGAGCTTTCAAAACCATGTAAATACATGGAAATTAAATAACCTGCTCCTGAATGATCTTTGGGTCAACAATGACATCAAGATGGAAATTTAAAAATTCTGTGAACTAAATGATAATAGTGACACAACCTATCAAAACCTCTGGGATACAGCAAAAGTGGTGCTAAGAGGAAAATTCATAGCATTGAATGCCTACATCAAAAAGTCTCAAAGAGTACAAATAGCCAATCTAAGGTCATGCTTCAAGGAACCAGAGAAACAAGAACAAACCAAACCCAAACCCAACAAAAGAACAATCTTGCATGTTCTTCACATGTACCCCAAAACCTAAAATGCAATTATATATATATATATATATATATATATATATGAAAGGAAATAACAAAGATCAGAGCAGAACTAAATGAAATTGAAACAAACAAACAAAAAAAAAAACCTCAAAAGATAATGAAACAGAAAGCAGCTTCTTTAAAAGGTAAACAAGGATCAAGGGCAGGATGTGGTGGCTCACGCCTATAAACCCAGCACTTTGGGAGGTCGAGGTGGGTGGATCACCTGAGGTCAGAAGTTCAAGATCAGCCTGATCAGCATAGAGAGACCCTGTCTCCACTAAAAATACAAAATTAGCCAGGCATGGTGGCACATGCCTGTAATCCCAGCTACTCGGAAGGCTGAGACAGGAGAATCACTTGAACCCAGGAGGTGGGGGTTGCAGTGAGGCGAGATCATGCCATTGCCCTCCAGCCTGGGCAATAAGAGGGAAACTCCATCTCAAAAAAAAAAAAAAGAAAAGGTAAACAAAATTGATAGATCATTAGCAAGATTAACCAAGAAAAAAAAAGAGAAGATTCAAATAAGCTCAATTAGAAATGAAACAGGAGATATTCCAACTGGCTACTAAAATACAAAAGAACATTCAAGGCAACTATGAACACCTTTACATGCACAAACTAGAAAACCTAGAGACGGTGGAAAAGTTCCTGGAAATATACAACCCTCCTAGATTAAACCAGGAAGAAACAGAAACTCCGGACAGATCAACAGCAAGCAAGGAGATTGAAATGGTAATATAGGCTGGGTGCAGTGGCTCATGCCTGAATCCCAGTGCTTTTGGAGGCCAAGGCGGGCAGATCATTTGAGCTAAGGAGTTTGAGACGAGCCTGGCCAACATGGGGAAACCCCGTCTCTACTAAAAAATACAAAAATTAACCAGGTGTGGTAGTGGGCGCCTGTAATCCCAGCTACTCAGGAGGGTGAGGCAGGAGAATCACTTGAACCTGCGGGGTGGAGGTTGCAGTGAGCCGAAATTATGCCACTGCACTCCAGCCTGGGCAACAGAGCGAGACACTGTCCAAAAAAAAAAGAAAAGAAAAAGAACGGTAATATGAAAATTGCCAACAAAAAAGTCTAGGACCAGACAGATTCACGGCTAAATTCTATCAAACATTCAAAGAAGAATTGGTATCAGTCTTATTGACACTATTCCAAAAGATACAGAAAGAGGGAATCCACCCCCTCAATCATGCTATAAAGCCAGTATCACCCTAATATCAAAACTAGAAAGGGATGTAAGAGAAAAAGAAAACTAGACCAATACTCCTGATGAACATAGATGCAAAAACTCTAAACAAAATGCTAGCTAACTGAATCACAAAGATAATCCACCATGATCAAGTGGGCTTCATATGAGGGATGCAGGGATGGTTTAACATGCAAGTCAATAAATGCAATATACCACATAAACAGAATTAAAAACAAAAATCACATCATCATCTCAATAGACACAGAAAACGCATTTGACAACATGTAGTATCCCTTTAGGATTAAAACCTTAAGCAAAATTTGCATGGAAGAAATGTACCTTAAGGTAATAAAAGCCATCTATGACAAACCCACAGCCAACATTATACTGAATGGGGAAATGTTGAAAGCATTCTCCCTGAGAACTGGAAGAAGACAAGGATGCCCACTCTCAGCACTTCTATTCAACCCAGTACCAAAAATCCTAGCCAGAGCAATCAGACAAGAGAAAGAAATAAAGGGCATCCAAATTGGTAAAAAGGAAGTCAAACTGTCTCTGTCAACCGATGACATGATTGTATACCTAGAAAACCCTATTCATCCAAAAAGCTCCTAGAACTGATAAATAAATTCAGTAAAGTTTCAGGATACAAAATCAGTGCACATGAATCAGTAGTATTGCTATATATCAACAATAACTGAGCTGAGAATCAACTAAAGACTCAAAAAAAAAAAAAAAAAAAACCCAAAAGAAATACTTAGGAATATACCTACCCAAAGAGGTGAAACACCTCTACAAGGAAAACTACAAAACCCTACTGAAAGAAATCACAGATGACACAAACAAATGGAAACACATCACATGCTCATGGATGGGTAGAATCAATATTGTAAAAATGACCATACTGCCAAAATCAATCTTCAAATTCAATGCAATTCCCATAAAAATACCACCATAATTCTTCACTGAATTAGAAAAAAAAATCCTAAAATTCATAGGGAACCAAAAAAGAGCCTGCATAGCTAAAGCAAGACTAAGCAAAAAGAACAAATGTGGAGGCATCAAATTACCAAATACCCTATACTATAAGACCATGGTCACCAAAACAGCATGTTACTGGTATAAAAATAGGCACACGGACCAATGGAACACAATAGAGAACCCAGAAATAAAGCCAAATACAGCCAATCTTTGACAAAGCAAACAAAAACATAATGTGTGGAAAGAACACCCTGTTCAACAAATGGTGCTGGAGTAATTAGTAAGCCACATGGAGAAGAATGAAACTGGATCCTCATCTCTCACCTTATGCAAAAATCAACTCTGGATGGATCAAGACTTAAATCTAAGACCTGAAACCATAAAGATTCTAGAAAATAACACTTGAAAAACCCTTCTAGACATTGGCATAGGCAAAGACTTCATAACCAAGAACCCAAAAGCAAATGCAACAAAACAAAGATAAATAGATGGGACCTAATTAAACTAAAAAGCTTCTACACAGCAAAATAAATAATCGGTAGAGTAAACACATAACCCACAAAGTGGGAGAAAATCTTCACAAATTATACATCTGAAAAAGGACTAATATTCAGGATCTATGAGGCACTCAAACAAATCAGGAAGAAAAAACAATCCCATCAAAAAGTGGGCTAAGCACACGAATACACAATTCTCAAAAGAAGATATACAAATGGCCAACAAACATGAAAAAATGCTCAACATCACTAATTATCAGGAAAATGCAAATCAAAACCACAATGCAATACCACCTTACTCCTGCAATAATGGCCATAATCAAAAAATCAAAAAAAATAATAGATGTGAGTGTGGATGTGGTGAAAAGGGAACACTTTTACCCTGCCGGTAGGAATGTAAACTAGTACAACCACTAAGGAAAACAATGTGGACATTCCTTAAAGAACTAAAAGTAGATCTATCAGTTGATCCAGCAATCTAACTACTAGGTATCTACCCATTGGAAAAGAAGTCATTATATGAAAAAGATACTTGCACACAGATGTTTATAGCAGCACAATTTGCAATTGCAAAAATATGGAACCAGCCCAAATGTCCATCATCAATGAGTGGATAGGAAAATGTGGTATATACTTATCATGGAATACTACACAGCCATAGAAAGAAACAAAATAATGGCATTTGCAGCAACCTGGATAGAATTAAAGACCATTATTCTAAGTGAAGTAATGTTTGGAATGGAAAACCAAACATCATTTGGTTATGGCTCCTACTTATGTTCTCACTCATAAGTGGGAGCTAAGCTATTAGGATGCAAAGGCACAAGATTGATGTTGGAGGACTCAGGGGAAAGGGTGGCGGGGGGTGATGGATAAAATACTACAAATTGGGTACAGTGTACACTGCTCAGGTGATGGGTGCACCAAAATCACAGAAATCACCAGTAAAGAACTTATTCATGTAACCAACCACCACCTTTTCCCCTGTCAAAAGAAGAAGGGACAAAGCAGAGAATGCTTTAGTTTGCACTGGATGATCTAAAGCCTAGAGGAGAATACTTGGGAAGTACCAAGAAAAACAATTTTCTTATTTACTGAATGTGATTCTGATGCAGATTCCAGCAGTACAAAGACAGCTGCAAAATTTAAGTTTAGGTTGCCTTTAAATTGAAGGCATGATCAGTTGTCATATAGCCAGGGGAAGCAAAGGAAGCAGCCTCTGAGAAGGAAAGACCCCATCACTGCACAATTGGCAGTCATGCAAACACAGCTCAGACAGTCAGAGGAGGGATGATGCTAAGCACTTAGAAGCCTCTAGGCAACCCCTAGAGCAGAAGAATGAGTGCTAACTTCATTTATATTAGAATGAAGGCAGAGAAAACATCATCAACACCTTTTCTATTTCCAGACAATGTCTGGCTTTCTCTGCATTTAGTGTTTGCAGTTTAGCTTGCTTTGTTGGTTTACATCTGTATTCTAACTTGTATTAGAATAAGACCTCCCTCCTTAAAGCTGGAGTTTGAGGTGGGATATATGTATGTCTTAGAATCACCTCTAAATAGGAGAGACTGGAGCCTTGTGTTCTGTCCCTTCCCCAAACATGGAGAAAGAGGAACATAGAACAGTAGATGCTGGCAGAGAAAGAAGTTAAAGGACTAACTCTATATATAATCCCAAATATAATGTGGCAGGGTGGGGGGGATGAGGAGTTGGTCCAGGATTAAGAAATGACCCTGGGAGTTTAAGTGGCAAAAGATCCTGGGGTGGTGTATCTCAGTGAAATGAAATGGAAGTTCTCAGGCAGTGATCTCACCTCAATCATGTATGTTAGGAAGAGGAGGTGGTTGAGTGGGGAAAGAGATGGGCCAACTGTTATGGAGGAAGTGGTAAAAAGAGGCTGAATACTTGGAGGTGGGAGAAAAAACCTAAAATGGGAGATAAAAGAATGTCTCAAGTACTAATGAATAAGAAATACATATTTTGTAAAGAAATTAGTAATGACCAATTTTGATGAATACTGTATAACCTTCCTAATGATTGCAAGAAATAGACAAAAAAGAAAAAAGCATTATTGGGTTAAGAAAAAATTAATGCTTGTTAAACCATTAATCATATTTGCCAATGTGAAAGTTACCTAAAAATAAATTCTAAGTTACTGTTTGATAAATGATTATGATAAGGTTACCAGTGATAAATCACTAGAGTCACCTCCATAGCTCTCACTGAGGTTACTAGATTGTTGAACCCTTCATGATTTCCTGTATCTTTAATCCAGGATTCTTCTGAGTCAAAGAGACACAGGGTCAGAGAAAATAGTGGGGGAAGAGGGTGGTACGTGGCTAAAGGCATAGAGGTCTATAAGTGACCACTGTTATATTGCACTGATAATACATTATTATTATGCCACTGTGAAACCAAAGTGCACTCTAAGTGTGGTAAAATACTTAGGGAATTATTGAATCTACTCATTAAGAGTGAATTACTGAGAAGAAATATGAACAGAATCTTCACATGTATTAATGATAGAAAACTGCCATTCTAATACCTACATCTGTTGAGTTACCATTTATAACAAGTCATGGACAATATAGGTTGAAAAACAAAAAATTAATCTTCACCTGGCACTGTCTTTGGTACATTTTCAGTTCTTGCAAGAGCTTCTGATTTTCATCTTGTAATTTATTCCTGCTTAGTGCTATTTCACTCACAGCTGATTTTAGTTTTTCAATAATGAATCTATCTCTTTCACTGATTTCACAATTGGGATCTGGGTCACATATCAAATGAGGAATTTCAGAGCTGCTGTCTTCTAAGCATTGTTTTTTACCATTTAGTTGAGTTTGGTAACTTTGTGCCTGTTTCTGAAAAATACAAAAACTGTGTAACTAAAATGAACAATGTCATATTTAAGCTTACATGAAGTTCAAGAATGATAGAAAAGAATTAGTAGGAATATCTTTAAATATGTTACTAGATAATGAAAGTTGGTCCTTTGTAATTTCAGTCTTGTATTTGTTTTAAAATTTCAATTTCAGATGGCATAAAGAGAAAATATATTTGTATAACCTCAGAGTAAAGATGTAGAGTAGGGAAGTGGGTTAGTGATAGAAAAGCCAATTAAGCAAGAAAAAAATCTAGAAGGTATAAAAAGAAAAATATGAATTTAATTATACAATGGTTGAAAAAAGTCTCTATAACCAAACTAAATAAAATAAAAAATTCAATTGTAGGGGAAAAGTTGTCAGTACATGTATCAGAATTAATAAGTCCTAATGTACCAACACTTCTACACATCAGTAAGAAAAGGGCAAACAGCACAAAAGAAAAATGGGCAAAGTTTGTGAATAGGCAATTCACAGAAATACCTGAGAAAGGCTAAAAATCATATGTTGAGATGCTCAGTCTTAAAAGTAGCCAGGGAAATACAAAGTAAAGCAAGCAATCTTAGACTCGATTGCCTTGCCTGTAGGCATACAAAAACATTCGCTATTTAATGACACAATAACCATGGAATTTTAAATAGCTCCATCTTTTGAGACATGTAGACTAAATTCAACATTAACAGATGTTCTATGCACTTATGACTGTACCCACCTTTGGACCTACTCTGGTTACTTTTTTTTAGTTGGCATTTCTATTTGTAAATAGATTTCTTGCTGAATGGTAAAAATACAAATATCTAACCTCCACTTTCTTCTGATTTAAACTAGTATTAAATAACTTACCTGAAACTGATTACACTTCTCAGATAATAATTTTTGTTGAGCATCTAAAGAAATCAGATGAGTCTGATATAGTATCTCTTGCTTGTCCCATTCTCTTGACTTTGCTCTAAATTCCTTTTAAAAAGTAGGGAGACAAACATATTAAAAAATCTGATTCATTTTAAAATAAAACAAAGAAGACTTTTTTCATTTGTACATTTTCATTCTGAGAAAATAAAAAAGTAAGTCCATTCCTTACTGATTAGGGAAAACAACAGCAACAAAAATCACTTATGTTGGATTTTCTACCATCTCTAATTTTGGCTAGGAAAATACAGAATTTGTCACTTATTGTTAAAAATGTAAGAAGTCTCTCTTATTATAACAAATACTTATTACTAATAAGGGAATTTCAAACAACTTTTTTTGCATTAGCCAGGTTCAAGTGATTCTCCTGCCTCAGCCTCCTGAGTAGCTGGGATTACAGGCATGTGCCACCATGCCCAGCTAACTTCTTATATTTTTGGTAGAGACAGGGTTTCACCATGTTGGTCAGGCTAGTCTCAAACTTTTGACTTCATAATCCTCCCACCTCATCCTCGCAAAGTGCTGGGATTACACGCATGAGCCACTGTGCCCAGCCTAGTGGTTTCTAATAGTTTAGCACCATCCCCCTAGTGCTGTCTCTTGATAGAGTTCTCATGACATCTGGTTGTTTGAAAGTGTGTAGCATTTCTCCTTTTTCTCTCTGTCTTCCTCTCTCTTCCCCACCCCCCACCACTCTCTCTCTCCTGTTGGCCACGTGAAGACATGCCTTTCTTCCCCTTTGCCTTCTACCATGATTGTAAGCTTCCCAAGGCCTCCCCAGCCATGCCTCCTGTACAGCCTGAGGAACTGTGAGACAATTAAATCACTTTTCTTCATAAATTACCCAGTCTCAGGTAGTTCATTATAGTGGTGTGAGAATGGATTAATATACTGGCACTGTGATTTTGGACTACCAGTCTCCAGAACTGTGAGAAATAAATGTCTGTTGCTTAAGCCACCCAGTCTATGGTATTCTGTTACAGCAGCCTGAACTAACTAAGACATTGATTTTGCCCCTTGTGGCCACGGCCAGGCCTCATCTAGGCAGTACCAATTGGTCTACCTTGGAAATAAATGGTAGAAGTAGGTTGATAAAGCAGGATCAGTTTTTCAAGTTTTTGCTCAAGTAGTGTAGTTTTGCTCAGATAATACAGCATGATTATCTGTTCATATCTTAATAACATGAGCAAAGGATATAGCCCTGAGGATACCAAAGAAGACATCACTGCTTCTCCATTTTGCCTAGGGCTGACGATTTATATCCCATCTTTTTGTCCAGGCTTTAAACAGCTTGAGGATAATGACTGTTTATTAGTTTTGTACCATTCTCAGTGCCTGACAAAGTGCCTGGTACCACTTATATTACACGAATGTACAAACAAAAGCGTGGTACAGTCCTAGAATTTAAACAGTCTTGAAAATTTTGCAAAGAAAACAACATAATTGGAAACAAACTATAGCTACTAAGTCCATGACTATATATTATTGCATATAGAAATGTGGCATGAATGTAGTGATGTTTTCAATTCTCAATTCAGTAATATTTATTGAGCAGTTAATGCCCACCAAGTTCTGTGGAAAGAAGAAAATCTGGAACTATTTCATAATTTAAAAAAATGTTTGAAAGAAAAAATCAAAGAATATATAGTAAAGTAGGGAAATGTACACACAAACAAATAATTTTACAGTATGTCAGTATGTTAAGTATAATAATACTGACACATAAAAGCCATGCAGAGGGTATTATGATTATCTTAGCTATTTCCCATAATATATCAAATTGGGACAGTTCATTACAGCCAGAGTGGTTACTATTATTTTGAAGATGGTGAAGTGACTGGATTGGCAATGCTGGAAAACAAATGCTTATTTAGAGAATGAAAGCTCTTTTTTTGTTAAAATGAGAAGAACATGGCATGTCATATTTTCTATACAAAAACAATTTTAAAGAACATTTAAAGAAATTTTAGTTTTTAAAATCTGTAAATCCCTAAACAATCAGTGAAGGAAGGCTATAAATCAGGAAGTTTTTACAGTAATGAAAGGTGGGTGACCTGATATTGAGTGATGGTATTAAGGTTGAAGAAATACGGAAAGACCTTCCGTATATAATAGTAGCTCATGATAAATAGACTGTATTTACTATGATAAATGGAGATAGTCCATTTAAAGTTATTCACTTCAATTCTGACATACAATAATACAAAAATTAGGTACATGAAAACGGTCTTTAGCAATAATGGCAAATTTATAAAACTAGGTTCTAGTAGAAAATAGCTAACATTTCAAATCAATGCAATCGATTTTTAAAATTTCTGCTTACTTTTAGTTTAAAAAGGAATCTTTGGAGTTAGAAGTCAAATTTTGGGCAAGGTTGACTTAAGCTGTTCACATGTTTTATGTAATACAAATATTTACCATTTCTTACCCATTAACCCCAATAATCTTGAAAATAAATATTCCCCAGAATGCTTTAGAGGCAGAAGCATTAATCTCGACTTCTTATAAATACTACAACAGGTAGAAGTGAGGTCAAGAGTAGCTAGAAATGTGTGTCACAAATGTATCAGCAGGTGCTTACGACAATCCTGGCTTCCTTAATCTTATCAGATGTACTGATTTCACGACTAGCGAGTCAGCACAATATATGCAATAGTATGGAACCATGAAGGGACCCAGAGAGCTTCATAAGGGTTTTTATAGAGACTGGAGTTGTCACGTTAGGCTTCAGAGGGTCTGTAGACATGCCTGGACTTCCACAGTAAGTCTTCATGGCTGGAAAAGTTTTTCTGGGTCTTTAAGGTTGAGAGTGGATCAGGGTCATTAAAATTAGTTTCTCTTGATAGCTGTATTATTAGATGTTTTAAAAAGCCCTCTAATAAATATTGGAGGTGATCTTTAGTGATTACTCTATGTTGGGGACCTTCACCTGTAAAACGGTTTTAACTTTTTATTATGAAGATGTTCATACATAAAGTAGAGAGTAAAACAAATCTCCATGTATTCTTCACTCAGTTTAACTACCATCAACTTTGTCCATGTTTATATCTCGTATCTCTCCATACTTTTTTGTTGGTATATTTTAAGGTGACTTCCAGACCTCATATGTTTTCATCCCTAAATGCTTCAGTGTGCATCTAAATTTTTTTCACCATAACCACAATGTCACATGTAAGATATTTTTAACCTCATTTACTGATGACAACATGGAATCTTGGTGAGGCTAACAACTTGCCTAAAGATCACAGGGCAAACACATGAATCAGGCAAGGCCTGTTTTCAGTTATCAGTGATCATGTTCTTTTACTACTATATGTGGTACACTGCTATTAGTATACCAGTGTATAAATGCCCCAGAGGAAAAACAGGTTTCCATGCAGACTACAACTGGAAGAGTCTATCTGTTACACATTAATTTTTCAGACAGCTATAAGTAAAAACAGGTACATGAAGTGTTTTTATAATTATTTCAAGTTATGCTTAAAATCTTTTAAACAAGTACAAACATATAAAAACATTTTGTTACTAATTTCTACTATGATTTCATTATATATATAATATAGAGAGAGTAAATATTTAGTTCCCTAAATGTAAAACATCATACACACAAAGTACTTGATACTAACTTAAGGCTTTTTTTTTTTGTCTGAACAATTTTTATTAATGTAGTTCTCCCACAAAAGCCCATGAAAAGTCAGTCAAATGGATAATTAGTGACTCAATCTCTTCATTTCAGTGAAACCACATGTATACTACAGTGCACATCTATGGGCATCGTCTATGAGACCAGGACATTTCTGAAGCCCTTCTGGTTATACCACTGCAAGAGCCTGGGAGTACAACACAGTGCATTTTCCTAGAGGGTCAACTTACTTAGTGATGATGTTTGTATTTTTAAAAACTAAAGACTTCATTATTCAAAAGCATGTAAAATGTGCTGGAGTTTTAAAGATTAAAATCTAGGACTTCTTACAACATTCTTATAATAAGCTGATTTTAGGGCTGTGATTTTGGACTTACTTTTTTCCTGTTCTTTAAGATATTTTAAAGAAGGACTTGTTAATTAAAGAATAAGATGAAGAAGTGCTGGGAGGGGAGGGATGCTGGGGTTTAGGACTTTAGAAAAATGAAAGAAATTAAGTAGGACAACATAAGGGTCAACTTGGAGTTAATTAAAAAATAATAATTGAGCAGTTCTGGGGATCCAGGTAAAAGTAGATGATAGGAAAATTTATAGTGGAATCTTTCTGCTGTTCCATGACTTGTAGAAGGAATGCTCAAGAGCACAGGGAAGAAAAATAGCTGGTTTGTTTTTTCCAAGGTTGGAAAATGAAGAAGATAAGAATAAGTGCATGTATGACATAGTGAATTTTTAAAGGTTTTTGTTTTTAATTTTCGTGGGTACATAGTAGATGTATATAGTTATGAGGACATAGTCAATTTTTTTAGAGACCAAAACTTCAGAAATTCTAAGTGCTATGGGGCAACTAAATTGCTTCTTTAACCAAATTTAAAGGAAAAAAAAAAAACGTGAAACTTTAAGCCCTGTTTTAAAAGCTGTGATGAGGCTCCATTGGGATTTAAGTACCTAATAGCTAAATGGCCATTAAAAGATTTATTAGATATTCACTTTAACTGACCCCAGGGGGTGTCCTTCAATTTTACTCAACAGCTGCAGTTTCTTTTCACTTTTTTGGCTTTTTTTTTTTTGTGCTCTTCAAACTGCGGATATATAGAAAAGATGTGAACATCAAAGTGATATTTTAATTCACTAAGTGCCTGAAGGGAAGGTGCACTAAGAAAATACATTCAACGAGAAGTTAGTCTGTAATAGTGTTTATTGCCACAACTGTAGACACCACTGTGGACACTAGAGACAAACAGCCCACGATAACAGGAATTAATCTTTATACACATGAAGAAACTAAGATAAATATATCTCACCTCTAATTTCTGGTTCAAATTGCTCAGTTCAAAGGGTATTTCTTCTTTAAGGTGTGGTAATTCTTTTCGTCGAACATTGTTTTGTTTCATCTGATGTAATCTCAGATTTTTCAAAGCTATTTGTTAGTTTGGAAAACTGTAAATAACAGAAAATGCTAACATTTTACTATACCAATTATTTCTAACCTGATTTCACTATATTTCTTTTCTTGTGTACCTCTTTGAAAATTTAAGTCATGATTAGAAAGTGCAGTAAAGCTTAAATGTTTCAATTAATGAAGACAGAACCAGTTATTAAAACTAAATTATTGAAGCTGAACACAATTCAGCTTTCATGTAGTCAAGACTTCATTAACTGCACAGTTAAACAATGATTCACTTGATAAATGGCTTGTTCAGTTTTGTTTTAATCATATGCAGCAAAGCTCACAATATTTTTAAAAAACAAGTTTTTTTCTTACTTTTAGTTAGTGCCATCTTGTGTTGACAATTTTAATTCCAGTAACTCAATCTACAAAATAATTAGCTTATACCTTATTTAAAAAAACAGAATATATATTAATTTTAAAGACACAATTAACATAAACCACTTATTCATGTGGATATGTTTAAATAAATTTTAATACAAAAATTGATTTAATATTTTTCTTACTGATAATTCTTCTTATAACTACATTATTTTTTCCATTTCCTGTTCTACCTTCAAATAATAGATTCAAAGTAGCATAGTTTATGAACATTTGTGAGGAAATTTCTATACTCACATACCTGTTTTCAAATGTTTCTTGTTTATATATTTTATTTTAAAATAATTATGGGTTCACAGGAAGTTGCAAAGTTATTACAGAGGTCCCAGGTTCTCTTCACCCATATTTCCCCAAATATTTACATCTTATTGAACTACAATACGTCAAACCCATGAAACTGAAATTGGATCAATATACGTGTATAGTTCTATGTCATTTTATCACATATAGATTTATATGACCACAACCACAATCAGGATATAGAACTATTCTGTTACCACAAAGATCTCCCTCATGCTATCCCTTTAGAATCACACTTAGTCCCCTCATCCCCCCACCCCTAATCCCTGAAAACCACTAATTTGTTTTCTATCTCTATAATTTTGAGAATGTTATAAAAAGAAATCATACAGCCCATGACCTTTTGAGATTGTATTTTTTTCACTCAGTTTAATGTCCTGGAAATCTATGCATGTACCAATAGTGAATTCCTTTTTAGTGCTGAATAGTATTCCATGGTATAAATGTATCACAGTTTGTTTAACCATTTATATATTGAGATATTTTGATTTTTTCCTGTTTTTGGCTACTAGAAATAAAGCTATGAACGATGGTGTCTACTTTATCTGATATTAAAGTAGCCATATCTGCTTTTTCCTCAAAATTTTAAAATGAGATATAATTCACCTACTATAAAATTCACCTGAATAATATTCCATTGCATAAATATAATACATTTTGTTTATTCATTCATCAGCTGATCGAAATTTGGGTTGTTTCCCACTTCAAGATATAAATAATGCTGCTGTGAACACTTATATAAAAGTTTTTGTGCGGGTATGTTTTATTTTCTCTTGGGGATCATATTTAGGAGTGGAATTGTTGGATCTTATGGTAACTTGAAAACTTTTTAATGAACAGCCAAACTGTCTTCTAAAATGGTGTACTATTTTCCATTCCCATTCACAATCCATAGGGTTCCAATATCTCCGTATCCTCACCAACACTTGTCATTTTCTATCTTTTTTATTACAACCTCCTAATGGGTGTGAATGGATATTGTGGTTTTGGTTTCCATATCCCTAATGGCTAATGATGTTAAATATTTTTTATGTGCTTATTGGCCATTTGTATATCTGCTTTGGAGAAATATCTAGTCAAATATTTGTCCATTTTTAAATTTGGTCATCTTTTCATTATCAATTAGTTATTAATATATTTACATACTAGTTCCTTATCGAATATATGGTTTGCAAATATTTTCTCTCCATTGATGGGTTGTCTTTTCACTTTCTGGATGGTGTCCTTGGAAGCACAAACGTTTTAAAATGTTAATGACATCAGATTTTATCTAATTTTTTGTTGCTTGTGCTTTTGGTGCCATATATAAGAAACAATTCCCTAATCCCAGGTCATGAAGATTTACTCCTATGTTTTCTTCTAGGAGCTTCCTAGATTTAGGTTTTACATTTGGATCTTTGATCCATTTTGTATTAATTTTTGTCTATGGTTTAAGGTAGGGTTCTAACTTAGTTCCTTTGCATGTAGATATCCTCTTGTCCTTGCACCATTTGTAGAAGAGATTAATCTTTCTCTATTAAATTATCTTGGCACCATTTCTGCTTTCTTTCTATTAATATTTACATGATATATTTCTTCATCTTTTTAGTTTCAACTTGCCTATACAGTTACATTTGAAGTGAGTTTGTCATTTTTTAATTTATTGTCAATCTCTTTCAATTGGTGTATGTAGACAATTTCTCATCTAATGTAATTATTGCTATGTAAAGGCTTCTATTGTCTAATGTAATTATTGCTATGTCAAGGCTTAAGCCTGACTTTTTTTTGTTTCCTGTTTGTTCTCTAGTTTTTGGTTTCTCTATTTTCACTTTCTTGTCTTCTTGTGAATTATATGAACATTATCTCATAATCCATTTTATCTATAGTGATTTTCAGTATATTTCTTTGTAGAGCTTTTTTAGTGGCCACTCTAGGTATTACACCATATTTACATAATTTATCACAGTCTATTGGTGTTTGACATCTTGTCAGTTAAAGTGTAGAAATCTTACTTTCCTTTATGTTCTTTTACTCTGTTCCACTTACAATCCAATTATCTTAGTGTTTCCTGTACATATATTGAAAACCATATTAGACCTGGTTATAATTTTGCTATCAAAAAATTTAGAAAATGCAAGAGGATAAGGAAGGTCTATTGCATTTACCTCCCATGTTTTTACTCTTTTTGGTGTTTTTACTTCTTCACCGATGTCTTAAGATTCTTTCTTTATCATTTCTTTTCTGTTAAGAGAACTTTCTTTAGCTATTATTTTAGGGTAGGTCTGCCAGCAACAAATGCTTTTAGTTTCCTTCATTTGAGAATGTTTTAATTTCCCCTTCATTCCTGAAGGGTATTTTTGCCAGACATAAAATTCTGGGTTGAAAGCTCTGTTCTTTCAGCACTTGAAAGCCTCCATGGTTTCTAAAGAAAAAGCCACCAAAAAAAAAAAAAAAGAAAAAGCCACCATTGTCAGAGTTGGTTTTCCCCCATAGGTAAGATGTCATTTCTCTCTTGCTGCTTCCAAAATTTTTTTCTCTGTCTTTGGGTTTTCAAAACTTTGACTATGATGTATCTTAATGTAGCTGTCTTTTGATTTATCCTGTTTGAAGTTCAGTCAGCTTTTCAATCTGTAGATTTACATTTTTTTGCTGTTTTGAAACTTTTCAGCCATTATTTCTTTGAATGCTTTTTCATCCTCCCCATCTTTCTCCTCTCCTTCTGGGTTCTCTGATGATATAATTTCTAAATCGTTTGTTATCATACTACATATCCCCAAGGTTCATTTTCTATTCATCTTTCTCTCTGTTGTTCGGAATGGGTAATTTCTACTGTACTATCTTCAGGCTGATTCTATTCCCTCTGTCGTCTTCTTTCTGCTTTCAAGCCCATCCATTAAGTTTTAAAATTTGGTTGTACTTTTCAGTTTTAAAATTTCTAATTTGTTCTTTATATTTTTATTTATTTGCTAAAGCTTTCTAATTTTTCATTTATTTCAAGCCATGTTTGTAATAGTTCATTGAAGCATTTTTATAACAGCTGCTTTAAAATCAGATAATTCTAATGTATGTCATCTTGGCTTCAGCATCTGTTGAGTGTGTTTTCTTCAAGTTGAGATCTTCCTGGTTCTTTCTATAACGAGTGATTATTATTAATACCTGGACATTTTTGTGTATTGTGTTTTGAGACTCTGAATTTTATTAAAATATTGTGTTTTAGCAGTTCTCCTCTGACAATTTCTGGAAGGGAAAATGCAGTGCCACTTCATTATTGCCAGGGGGAAGTGGATGTCCATTGCTCTTCACTTGGCTTCAGTTGGTATCCAACAGGAGGTGCTCCTTATTACTGCTGATTGGAAGTGGGAGTTCAGGCTCCTCACTAGTCTTTCACTGAAACCCTTTAACTGAAGGGGCATGAGTGCCTTGTAACTCTTCTGACATGGCCTTCAGTGATACTATAGTGGGGCTGGGTGAACTTGTCACCACTAAGCAGTGGTGACTCCTCACCAGCCTTCCTATGGTACCACCCCCAAGTGGAGAGGGAGGGATGCCTCCTCACTACCAGGTAGGTATAGAAGTCCAAGCTCTCCACTGTCACCATGGGTTGATGAGGGCCTTGCTAACGTCTAGTGATGACGAAAGTCCTGGCTCTCCACCCAGTCTTCTCAGACACTAACCAGGAAAGAGGGTCAGGATTACCTTATTATAGCTTAGTGAAGGCAGAAATCTAGGTTTTTCCACTAAGCCTTTGTAGGTGGCAGTGGGGCTGTAGTTTTTGTTCTTCTTGTTGTTTTGTTTGTTTGTTTGTTTCTGTTGTACTAGGCTGGAGTAGAGAGGTTATTATCTAAAAGTGTATTATCTTGCTAGGCTGTCTCTATTCTGGTCTTCTGGCTGGAGAGAGAGGCTTTCCTTGGTGCTTTTTTTGTTTGTTTGCACCCATTGGCATGACTGGGTTGCCTGCTTCTCTGTTACTCAGTCTGGGATATATGAGGCCAAAACAAATCCCAGGGAACTCATTATTGTCTCATTATTTGAGGCCCAAGGTCCTTAGCCAATCTGTCTCTTCTCTCCACTTGTCAGAGTCTTATGTTGTTTTATAAATGATGTCCAATTTAGTGGGAGGATAGGAAAGAGTATATCTATTCCAGAAGCAAAAGCCTCAAATATATGTATTTAAAATTATAGTTTTATAATGGTTAGAAGGGAAAAAAAACTCATTTTTAAAAGGAAAGCAGTTTTAAAAAGAAGCTTTGAAAGAGTTGAGTTATTCAAGGCAGAGTATGGCAAAGTGTATCCTTAAGATGTTTCAGGAAAATGAAATTGTAAATAAACCAGAAATTTCAAAGGAGGAAGCTGTAGAATGAGCTGGCAGCAACAAAAGGGTGTTTGCCACAAGATACCATTTTCTACTTAGAAAAACAGCATATTACTAGCTTTATGCAAACCAAATCAAGTACATAGTACTTTTCTTTTTCTCTATTTTTCCCTACTTTCCTCCTTCCTTCTCTTTGGCTCTTCTTCCCTTTCTTCCTCACTTTCTTTTAACTAGAGAAAAAGAGAAGCAGAAAACTACAGTGAAAATAGGTGGCTCTCAACAATAATGTAGCATTCCCAGTGTACTCCATGAAACCCCTGTTTACAGAGGCACATTGTCTGAGGTCAGGAGTTTGAGACCAGACTGGCCAACATGGCGAAACCTCGTCTTTACTAAAAATACAAAAATTAGCCGGGTCTGGTCGTGCGCACCTGTAATCCCAGCTACTCAGAAGGTTGAGGCACAAGAGTTGATTAAACCTGGGCTGCAGAGGTTGAAATGAGCCAAGATCATGCCACTGCACTCCAGCCTTGGGCAACAGAGCAAGACTTCATCTCAATAAAAAAAAATAAAAATAGTTAATTAATAAGAAGAGTTCCATTGTCCAATATCTTTGGAACATGATGGATTGGAAAGGTTAAATGAGTTTGTTTAAGGCAGGATTTCTCATGGCCTGTAATGTGCTAATGTGTACCCTTAATCTCCAGGAGGGGAGGAAGAGTCTTAACTTGGCCAGCATTAGCTTAAACAGCATTTTCTTTTCTTTCTTTCTTTTTTTTTTTTTTTTTGAGATGACGTCTCGCTCTGTCACCAGGCTGGAGTGCAGTGGTACGATATCAGCTCACTGCAACCTCTGCCTCCTGGGTTCAAGCAGTTCTCCTGCTTCAGCCTCCCAAGTAGCTGGGATTACAGGCATGCGCCACCACACCCAGCTACTTTTTTGTATTTTTAGTAGAGATGGGGGTTTCACCATCTTGGCCAGGATGGTTTTGATCTCCTGACCTATTGGTCCGCCCACCTTGGCCTCCCAAAGTGCTGGGATTACAGGCTTGAGCCACCTGCCCTACCCAGCCTTAAGCACCATTTTGTAAACTCACAGTGTTTTCCACAGAACAAATTTTTATGAAATTACCACAAAGATATTTTTTGGTTAGCACTGAAAACCAGCCAGCAGCCAAATAATAAAACAGAACTGTAAAGTATCAAATAGCAAGGATTCATATATTAAATGACTGCTTGGTGCCTATAAACAAGACCAAGAACTTTTTAACAGGAGAAAAGAAATACCCAAACAGAAATGAAAGATTTAGAAAGCAGTGACTGAGCTGGTTAAATACAACTTAGACATGGCACCTAACTTATTTCTAGATTTCTGTATTTTTTTCAAACTAACTACCAATTGTGATGTCTTGATAAATATTGACCAGTATGTAATGATTTAATATTTACGTTGTTGCTTTAGAGCTTTATCTTTATAGAAAAATAAAGGTTGAGTTGACTTACATGCTAAATGCTCAGAGTCTAATCTAATAAAAACCATATGTAATTTCATAACTCAAACTACCATATAGTGGCAGTTACTTGAACTGTAGGCAAAATGTCTAGGTAGACTAAGAACTAGTCTTGTAAAATCATCTGTTAAGTGGCATCAAATGTTTCACATTCCCATCTTAATGGCTGAATTCCCTCCCTAAAAGGTACTTAAGAAGGATCATTAACTACTTTAGGCTCCTTTAACTAAATTATCATACATGAAATATTTGTCCTCCAAAAAAAATTTGTTTGTAAAGTAAAATTTCATAATCGAACCATATTTCCCATTGATTCATTTACTAAGTTAAGCAAAGATATAGCATCTACTACATTTGACATACTCAAATAATTGCTACTCTACATGCTATCTGTGGTAAAGAAGGCATTTTGCTTGCCAGCTCAGTGTGAGGATACAGGGATAAGTGAAAAAGAAATCTGTATCCTTCTCATTACACATGCAGAAGCACTATCATGTAAGAAACAGTCCTACCAGTAACTAGGTAATAAAGACCAGTTTTATTCTTTCAATTATCTGTTTCATAATAGCAAACTTCCCTATTGTAAATTGGCATAGAATTAAGAGCATCTCTATTAGATAGTAATAACCACAAAAGATAATTTTGGTTTTTGTTGTTGCTCACATAGCTAATTATCATTTAATTCATCAACAAGTCTCTTGAGAAATAGAAAGCCATTTGTTTAGTACTGTGCTAACAGGTACAGAAAGTATAGCCAGCCAAAAATCTAGTAAAAGAGACAAAATCAATGCATATAAAACAGTGAAAGACATGACCAAGCGTATAATTAAAATACAAGAATTGTTGCTTACACTAAAAACAATGAGTTTAAATAAAATTAACACAACTCTCTAGGTCAAAAACATATCAAATGTGTGGTATTAAATTATAATAAGTTTCCTTACTTGAGCCTTTAGGCTTTGTAGTTGTCCTTCATAATTCTGATTCATTGCTAAATTACATTTTTCCAGACTGTCCAATTTCTGTCGAAGTAACCCTACCTGCATGAAAAATAAAATTTAATTTTGCTTTTTCTAAATTCTGCCTGACAAAATCAGAAAACGTGCAAAGAGAAGCACAATTCAAATGAAACGGCTGTACCAAACCAAGATTAAATATTTGTACTGCACTTCTTAAAATAGCTATCAATAATTAAATTCACAAAAACCAAACATTCTAGCACTATTCCACAAGGTACACATTAGGACAGTATGGATGTTTAACAAAAGATCCTTATCATCATCACATTTAAAATTCAGGGTTAGAATTTACTTTGCGTTATCCTTTTGGGAGGCTATGTCTTCGTTAGCCAGGCAAAACCTCTACCAATATAATTCAGCTTTTTTTCTCCATTACCTCCAAGAGGATCTCTGTTTTAGTGGTATTATGAAATAATTGTTATATTTTTATAATAACTAATGCATTAAAAAGAAAAATTGTCTAAGAGCAGTTCCTAAGGATTTGGCTTATATAATTTGTCTGCTTAAAAGGCAGACGAGGCACTTGTTTACATATTACATATAAAAGCTAGAAGAATAGTCCATTGCATATGCCATGTCTGATGACCTACCTCTACTGTAGGAAAACTACATGCCAATAACTAAGTTACCTATGCCAAACGATAATATAGTTAACTATGCCAAAAAAACTAAGTTCCACTGAGAAGTCAATAAAAGTAGAAAAATGGCTGATGAACAAGTTAACTAATGATATTTTATTATAGTACATTATTAGCAAACATTCCTCTTAAACATTTCTTTTTCCAAAAGAAAAATTTACAGACACAAAGTCCACATTAGATAAAGCATATGGTTTTCCTGAACTCCTTCGCAGGCCTGGGAGCACTCGTACATTCTTCTGTGACCACCAGCTTGGCAGTGAGCAGCCTAGAGGGACTGAGAGAACTCCTCTTAAGTGGATGTCCCAGGTATACACACACACCCCTTTACCAAACTCTTTTCCCCTTTGTCCTATAATCAATTCTTGATGTCTTACTTCTATTTTTTCTAGCATATTAGAAGAAGCAAATGTTTCTGAACTCTGCCTTGTCCAGTTTTGATGATTACTTCTTTGTTTCTACAGCAGCAAAAGTACTTACATCTTTCCTTGCAAACAATATTTTATACATATATTAAATGTTTGTTTACTTTTATAGATGGCATTGACACTATATATCTGTCTTCATCAGCAAATATCTATGGATTTAGGCTCTGATTGTCACTTATTTGATATAATATATTTAGAATATAATTTGTTGACTGAATTTCAAGTAATAAATGTTGTTGCTGATGCCTGATAAAAAGCATGTATAATAAAAACATATTCTGATAGAATACTATACATAACAGTCTGATGAATTATCAATTTGTTAACATATGTATTCAGTACCTCTTGACCCTTCTGATCCAAACAAGTTTGTGCATTTGCCAATTCTTGATCCCGAAGATCTAATCGTGTCTCCAAAGCCCTCATCTTTCTTTCCCAATCCAATTTTTTGTTGCTTACCATGATGTCAATTTGTTCCATTAATTCCTGAAGCTCGGCCTCACAAGGAGAAGTTCTGGCAATTGTAGGAAAGTAAAATACATTTTAAAGTAGTGAAAGGTGAGGGCAAAAAAAAAAAATTATTATACTGCTCTGCATAGCTTGATCATTATTTCCTGAAATTGTTCAATTTTTTAAATGGGAATAAGTTCAAAAGCTGAAGGTTAATTTTTAAAATTAACACTCAAAGCCAATTTCAGAGCTAACAGTGTGTATATACTTTTTAAAAAATAACATTTTTTAGAGTAGGCTAATTCTAAAGAATATGCTAATTATGAAAAATTATAAGACAGCTTCAGGATCAATGCTCTTTCATACCGATATAGGTGTACCTATGTCTATCATAACTTCAAAAGTTTTGACAGAAGCAAACTAGGATATCAATCGCGTCTGTTAAGGATAGAAAAGCAAGCCTGGACTAGGTAGGACCAGATTCAAGGGTACCAACTGGGCTATAGTGCTGCTCCTCAAGGAGAGGAATTTGGCATGATATGGCTGGTGTCTGTTTCTAAGGAATTTAATCAGGCAGTGATACGGTTTGGCTGTGTCCCCACCAAAATCTCAACTTAAATTGTATCTCCCAGAATTCCCACATGTTATGGGAGGAACCCAGGGGGACGTAATTGAATCATGGGAGCTGGTCTTTCCCGTGCTATTCTTGTGATAGTAAGTAAGTCTCACAAGATCTGATGAGTTTATCATGGGGTTCCACTTTTGCTTCTTCCTCATTTTCTCTTGACTCCATCAAGTAAAAAGTGCCTTTTGGCTCCCATCATGATTCTGAGGCCTCCCAAGCCATGTGGAACTGTAAGTCCAATTAAACTTTTTCTTCCCAGTCTCAGGTATGTCTTTATCAGCAGCATGAAAACAGACTAATACAGTAAATTGGTACCAGTAGAGTAGGGTGTTGCTGAAAAGATACCTGAAAATGTGGAAGCAACTTTGGAACTAGGTAACAAGCAGAGATTGGAACAGTTTAGAGGGCTCAGAAGAAGACAGAAAAATGTGGGAAAGTTTGGAACCTCCTAGAGACTTGCTGAATGGCTTTGACAAAAATGCTGATAGTGATATGAACAATAAGGTCCAGGCTGAGGTAGTCTCAGATGGAGATGAGGAACTTGTTGGGAACTGCAGCAAAGGTGACTCTTGTTATGTTTTGTCAACGAGACTGGTGGCATTCTGCCACTCCCCTAGAGATTTGTGGAACTTTGAACTTGAGAGAGATGAATTAGGGTATCTGGCAAAGCATTCAAGAGGTGACTTGGGTGCTGTTAAAGGCATTCAGTTATAAAAGGGAAACAGAGCATAAAAGTTCAGAAAATTTGCAGCCTGATGATACAGTAGAAAAGAAAACTCCATTTTTTGAGGGGAAATTCAAGCTGGCTGAAGAAATTTGCACAAGTAGCAAGGAGCCTAATATTAATCCCCATGACCATGGGGAAAATGTCCCCAGGACTTGTTAGAGACCTTCATGGCAGCCCCTCCCATCACAGGCCCAGAGGCCCAGGAGGAAAAAGTGGTTTCATGGGCTGGGCTGAGGGTCCCCGTTCTGTGTGCAGCCTAGAGACTTGGTGCCCTGTCTCCCAGCTGCTCCACATGTCTGCAAGGAGCCAATGTAGAGCTTGGGCTGTGGCTTCAGAGGGTGGAAGCCCCAAGCCTTGGCAGCTTTCATGTGCTGTTGAGCCTGCAGGTGCACAGAAGTCAAGAATTGAAGTTTGGGAACTTCTGCATAGATTTCAGAATACCTATGGAAATGGATGCCCAGGCAGAAGTTTGCTGCACGGGCGGGGCCCTCATGGAGAACCTCTGCTAGTGAAGTGCAGAAGGGAAATTTGGGGTGGTAGTCCCCACACAGAGTCCCTAGTGAGACACTGCCTATTGGAGCTGTGAGAAGAGGGCCACTGTTCTCCAGACTCCAGAATGGTAGATCCACCACCAACTTGCACTGTGCACCTGGAAAAGCCACAAACATGCAATGCCAGCCTGTGAAAGCAGCCTGAAGGGAGACTGTACCCTGCAAAGCCACAGAGGCAGAGCTGCCCAAGACCATGGGAACCCACCTTTTGCATCAGCGTGACCTGGATGTGAGACCTAGAGTCAAAGGAGATCATTTTGGAGCTTTAAAGTTTGACTGCCCTGCTGGATTTCGGATATGTATGGGGCCTGTAACCGCTTTGTTTTAGCAAATTTCTCCCATTTGGAATGGCTGCATTTACTGAAACCTGTACCTCCGTTGTATCTTGGAAGTAGTTTGCTTTTGCTCTTACAGGCTTATAGGTGGAAGGGACTTGATTTGTCTCAGATGAGACTTTGGACTGTGGATTTTTGGGTTAATGATGAAATGAGTTAAAACTTTTGGGGACTGTTGGGAAGGCATGATTAGTTTTGAAATGTGAGGACATGAGATTTGAAGGGGACAGGGGTGGAGTGATATGGTTTGGCTGTGTTCCCACCAAAATCTCAACTTGAATTGTATCTCCCAGAATTCCCACATGTTGTGGAAGGGACCCAGGGAGAGGTAATTGAATCATGGGGGGCTGGTCTTTCCCATGCTATTCTCATGATAGTGAACAAGTCTCATGAGATCTGATGGGTTTATCAGGGGTATCTGCTTTTGCTTCTTCCTCATTTTCTCTTGTCTCTGCCCTGTAAGAAGTATCTTTCACCTCCCACCATGATTCTGAGGCCTTTCCAGCCATATGGAACTGTAAGTTCAACTAAACCTCTTTTTCTTCCCAGTCTCAGGTACATCTTTATCAGCAGCATGAAAACAAACTAATACAGGAAGGTATGGGAAGATACTGAAGTATTTAGACAGTGAGGTTACTATTAGTCATATACATAGTAATATCTTTGGTCTAGCAGAGTCTATTGAGTTTCAAACAAAATGCTTAGTATAATAGCTAGGATTATAGCAACTGTTGTTAAGAAGACAGATTGGTAACGGCTCTCACTACAGAGTTCTTTTCAAAGAAGCTGAAGCATTCTCCAGGGAGCTGGCATAAGTCCAGTCACTCAGACTGGATAAGCAGGTAGATAATGAGGCCTTAGCCTTCAGCCTAAGGAACATACAAATGTCCACATTAGAAAAGCAAGTTGTTTCAGCATTCATTTCAATGGTGGTAATGAGGCTTCTAATGTATTTGTGTAGCTGGGAGGAGGGTAGGAGAAAGAGGCAGGTGCAACATGAGAGCATTTCCTCCATTTAGTTTTACCAAATCAGAATTTTAGAGCTAATTAAGAATAATTTAGCGTTTTGATAAAACTCAAGCTCAGAGAGGCCCAAGGTCACACAGCTAATTAGTGGAAGAGTCAGAACTAGATACTAGGCAGCTGCTTCCCATTTAATGTGTCTTCCTGTATACCACACAGCAAAATACATGGTGTTTTGAATAAGAATATGCTTGAAAAATACAGTACAAATTCACTCCATTGCAATAAGGTTAGAAACAGGTATTTAAATCCAAAGAACTTAGAATTTCCAGAATCATTTTCTAAGATATCCAGAGTCAACCCAGACAGAAGATGTTCCTTTGGTTTATTCAATTCATTATTCACCAGTTTTGACATCAGAGAGGTTTTAAGTACAAAGTGCCATTCTGAAACCTTCTCCTAGCATTTCTGGAGGAATGTTAGGCTCAAAGGCTTTCAATTTTTACTTAAAACCTAAAACAAATCTGACAAAAGGATGTATACTAATTCCTCTATAAATAACTTGATTGAATTTTAAGACTGAATTTTATGTGGAATTATAATGTAGAGGGAAAGAATAGAACTATGGGCTGGTATTTTCTCACCATTTTTCTTCTTCATGACAACATGTATCACCCTGTATTGTAAGTACATTTTGTGTATTCTTTCCGCTCTGAAGAAAAAAGGACTCTGTCAATGTAAACTCTAGGAAAAAAGAACTATATCAGTCTGGTTCATCACCATCTCACCAGAGCAGATGTTCAGAAAAATTTCTGAAGAATGAATGAGTTCCTTTAATTGCTAACTTTGGCATGTAAGAATGTACCATGCTAAGAAAGTTAAAATACAGGCCTAAAGTAGAGTGTAGACATAATGCAATCTACTCAATCAATATTGCTCAATGAATGAATGGTTTATTTCCTGTTATGACTATGCTATGCAAAAGCCAGAATGTTAGACTCTCTTAATATATATATTCATTTATATAATTAATAAATATATTTATATATAATTTATATATTTAAATACACAAGTTAAATATATATAATTACATATAAATTTTAGTAGTTAATAAATTAATAACAAGTATATTTATATAGTTTATATAATTAATAAATAGATAACATATTTATATATAATTTATATATTTAAATATATTAAAAATATATTTATATATAATTTATATATTTAAATATATGAATTATATATACATTTAATATATGTAATTCATATATTTAAATATATAAATTATATAAATATATATTTTTATATTTAAAATATATAAATATTTTTTTTATATATTATATATAAATATACAATGGAAAAAAATATATAAATATATATATTTTTTTGAGACGGAGTCTCACTCTGTTGCCAGGCTGGAGTGCAGTAGCACGATCTTGGCTCACTGCAACCTCCACCTCCCAGGTTCAAATGATTTTTCTGCTTCAGCCTCCTGAGTAGCTGGGACTACAGGAACGTGACACCACATCTGGCTAATTTTTTTTGTATTTTTAGTAGAGACAGGGTTTCATCACATGTTGGCCAGGCTGGTTTCAAACTCCTGACCTCAGGTGATCCACCCGCCTCGGCCTGCCAAAGTGCTAGATTTACAGGCGTGAGCCACTGCACCTGGCCCCTCTACAAATATTTCTTAAGAGAATCATCTGTCATACACTACTGATCAGATTCAGCAGGTCTAGGACAGAGCCTAAGATTCTGCATCGGTAACAAAAGTATCAAGTGATTCTGATGCATGCCAAAGTTTGTGACCTGTTTTTCAATATCACTAAAAAGAAGCTATCCACCCTAGGTCTAAATTCTCCCCTTAACAGGTAACCACTATCTGAGATTGTATCTAGACAGTAATGTGTTTTAGAAAGATCTTTTTTGTATTGAAGAACTTTTCCAACCATTGGTCCTAATTTGATCTCAATGATTCCACTGAGACCATTCAGGACAAATGCCGTTTTAACACAGTAGTTGTTAAAGTGCTTTAATATAGTCATCAGTGTGTCAAATACAGTTTTGAGTGTACTTTTAGTCTTCTTTTGTTAGTGTTCAATATTAGAGTCTGAATATACAAATGGGAAACAATCAGACCACATGACAGTAGACTCTGACCCATAATTTCTGCAACAACATCACCAGTCCAGAAAGCTAAGCCACATAATCTGCAATTGTCCCATAATGGTCAGGGCTTGATCACTGACTGCCAGCTTCCCTAATTTCTGTTGCCATTTCCAACTCAGGACAAACTAGAGAAAGCCAAGTATACTCCTCAAAACAATCCCCTAAGGTACCCCACTTTTAGTTATTCTGCCTCCAGCCTCTATATGCCAACACCCTCTAATGAGGGCACATCTGAAGCTTTCTTTCTTTTTTTCCCTAAAGCTTTTCCACTCCTCTGCCTCCCTTTGAGTCTCTGTCAAATGCAAGTGATAGTGGGTGAATCCCTTGGTATAGCAAGCTCTGAATAAATAAATAACTTTAGTTGTTTTCATTTGCATGGTCTTTATTTATTTTCACAAATATTTTTATTTCCTTCTTTCTCCTAGAGACTTTTTCTTCACCACTCTATGCTCGGTATCCAGTATACAGCCTGAAAAATACAAGAGGCTTAATACACATTTGCTGAATGAAAAAATAATGAATGACTACAGTTAGATTTTCAGACCCTTCATAATGATGGTGACCACTTAAGGACTCATGACTGGTTTTTTCTGTACAAAACTTTCATTCCTTTGCCTCAGTGCATTCTCTTGCTGTTAGAGTCCTCTTTGCTGCCTCCGTGACAGGTCAGAAGTGACAGAGAATTAAGCCCTCCCCGGAGCAGCTTTGACAATGACTGTCAGTTATTGGTGTATAAATACTCACCTTTTCCTTGTCTGGGAGAACACTTGGAGAGTGTGACTTGTGCAGGGTTCCAGAGATTCCCCATCAGGATTTGACTCAGCCACCCACAGTGGTAGCTGGTAGCCTGCCTTTCCTGTTTCACTTCCTATTCACATAGGAAGTAGGCTGGAAAATTGTCCCCAAAGATAAGCAGACCCTAATCCTCTAAACTGTAAATGTTACTTAATTTGGATAAAAAGGTCTTTGCATAAGTTAAGAATCTTGAGATGGAGAGATTATCCTAAATTATTTACATGGGCCCTAAAAGAGAGGCAGTGGGAGATTTGACACACAGAGAAAAGAGGAGATGAGGACGAAGTAAAGAAAGATCTGAAGATGCTGGCCTTGAAGGTTGGAGTCCACATGTCAAGGAATGCAGGTAGTCACCATAAGTTTGAAGAGACAAGGAAAAGATTCTTCCCTGGATACTCTAGAGGGGGGGCAATCCTGCCAACACTTTGATTTTAGCCCAGCGATACTGATTTTGGGCTTCTGGCCTCTTGAAGTGTGAGGGAATAAATTTTGGTTGCTGTAGGCCACCAGATTCATGGTGATTTGTTGCAGTAACCATAGGAAACTAATAAACCACATCTTTAAGAGACAGGTCTCATTCTCTCACCCACACTGGCTCACAGTGGAGCAATCATAGGTCACTGCATTCTAGAACTCCTGCACTTTTAACAACAGTTGCTATAATCCTAGCTGCTATAGCTAACCATTTTGTTTGAAACTCAGCAGACCCTCCTAGATGCAAGATATTACTATATATATGACTAACAGTAACCTC
This sequence comes from Ateles fusciceps, assembly GCA_036589455.1. NCBI lineage: Eukaryota > Metazoa > Chordata > Mammalia > Primates > Atelidae > Ateles > Ateles fusciceps. The sequence goes on from JAZHEH010002496.1 coordinate 8,724,108, forward strand.
ACTGCCTAAATACTTACAGTATCTCCCCATACCTGCCTGTATTAATTTCTTTTCATGCTGCTGATAAAGACATACCTGAGACTGGGAAGAAAAAGAGGTTTAATTGAACTTACAGTTCCACATGGCTGGCGAGGCCTCAGAATCATGGTGGGAGGTGAAAGGCACTTCTTACATGATGGAGGCAAGAGAAAATGAGGAATAAGCTCAAGTGATCCTTCTGCCTCAGCCTCCTGAGTAGCTGGGACTATAGGTGTGTGCCATCATGCTCACATAATTTTTTTTTTTTTTTTTTGTAGAGACAGGGTCTTGTTATAATGCTGAGTCTGGCCTCAAACTCCTGGTGCAAAGCAATCCTCTTGCCTTGGCCTTCCAAAGCACTGGGATTACAGGCATGAGCCACCACACTCAGGCTACAGTATATTTTCATATCCCAAATAAACAATGTGTATCCAAATCCTTATCTCAGAACTGGCTTCTCTAGGAACCCAAAATAACAATGCTCATACACTCTGTTGTTTTTACCCACTGCCTTTTCTCTGCTTCCTTCTTGGAAGGCAGATATGATGTTGGAGATAGTTCAGCTATCATCTTGAAACCATAAGGTGACCACAAACAACTATATGCAGCTGTATATACATGCAGCTTCACTTGGATATATAACAAACGTCTTCACTTGGACATATAACAGGCATCTCAAACCAAGCCTGCATTTTCTCCAGTCTTCCTTATTTAATAATGACAATTCTGTCCCTTCCAGCTGTTAGGCCAAAAGTCTTTGGATCATCCTTTCTTCATCATCTTCTCACACACTCCATATCCAATCCAGGATCTATAACATTGTCAGCTCTTTCATGAACACAAACCAATTTGTCACCATGTTTATGTCTATCAACCTGATCCACTGTCATCTCCCACAGCTTAGCTTGTCTGGCTTTTCCACCTTTACCCTCCTATGGTCTATTCTTCCCATAGCAACTAGAGCAAGGCTTTTAAAATATTAAGTCAGAAAATGTCACTCCTTTGCTCACAGTCCTCCAGCGACTTCTCATTCTACACAGTGAAATCTGAAGGCTTGACCAAAATCTGCAAGGCCCTTCAGGACTTGGCCCTATTTGCCTTTCTGAGGTCATCTACAACTTTCCCTCTTGCTTCCTCCTTTCTAACTGGTCTCTTTCCTGTTCCTTGAAGACATCAATCATGTTCCTGTCAAAGATGCTTTGCTTTGCTGATTCCTCTGCCTGGAATGCTGTTCCCCCAGATATCCAGATGTCTACATCTCTCACTTTTTTTAGGTCTTTCTTCAAATGTCACCTAACCAGATTTACTCTGTAACTCTCCATTCTCACAACCTGCTTACCTTTTCTTCATTGTGATTATTACCACCCCCCCAATATAATACAGACTTATGTATTTGCTATAATCTGTTTCCCTCCAGTAGATTGTAAGCTCCAATGAGGTCTCTAATACCATTGTAGAGCCACAGTATCAGCTCTAAACTTCCCACCCCTAGAAAAATAGGAACCTTAATCTGCTTGGATATTATATTATGAACTTCTGGGTTTTATTTAAATTTTGTGCTTTAACAGACTTCTTCTGACAATGCTCCAGCAGGGGAATGGAATGCCACCTCATGACTGCCAGACAGTGGTGGAAGTTCAGGTTCTTGACTTGGCCTCTGCTGCCATTTGGAGGGAGGAACTCCTCATTACTGCTGGGTGGGGGTGACAGTTCAGGCCCCCAGTAACTGTGCTGATACCACTTGGCTGGGAGGGGTAGGGATGCCTCATTACTCTTTCCCACGTGGCCTCCTCTGACACTGTGTGAGGTGGGTTCCCTCATTATCATTACCACTCAAAGTGTCTTGCTTTCCTTTGCTATGATAAGTTTCCCATGGGGTTGTTGGTAATTTGAGGCAAGATCTGGATACTCGTGAGTCCCTCGGCCATTGCACCAATTATGCCTGATATGCCACCTATTTCTAATATTGGCATATGGATAGCCTCTATGGGTAATTTGACTAGCTGTCCTTTATAAGTCAACTGTTTTGTTGACCCATCTTTTTTTTTTCCTATTCTTGAACCATTTTAAGCAGTCTATAACTTGAGGATTTATAAGATTAGCATAAAAGTATTTGCATTTTTCCCTTTCTCCTTTTCAGAGAACATTTGGAAACCATTTCATTGCATGGATTCTATAGTGCACCTAGCTCTGTGCTGCCCATGTTGTACTCTAGCATTTGTACAGATTATAGGTATAGTTACTCCACTGCACTATGGGTTGGCCAGTGGATGTCCCCAAAATGGCTATGCCATATATGTTTGTGCTTTAATATGACAATATGTGAAACATATTTCTGTCATTCTATAACACTTTCTATTATAAGAATCAACAACAACTTAATAATTGCTTTTAGAGGTGAAAGGGAATAATAGCCAAATGTATCTTCTGATTTCAAGACACAACCTAAATAACATTAAAGGGTGAAAACAGTGAGTCTTAGTATGTTACCCTGGGAGAGTCCATAAAAGCACATGGGTCTGCTTTGTCTCTGGCTGAAGCCATTCATACATAACCATACATTCTCCCATTAAAAAGACAAGTCCTCAATACCCCAAGTGCATCTATGAAAATTATCCTGAATTCTCTTCATTTTTCACACCCTGCTTTCATACAACCTCATTTCTACCTAATTCTGAACTCTTGATTCACCCCTTCTCTAGTCTTTTGAAATTGGTATTTATATTTTATTTCCCTGTTGTTTGACAGTTTATTGACTTTAATAGGCTGTCATTTCAGTTCACTCATTCATTGAACAAATGTTGACTGAGCTTGGAGCACTGGTTCATGCCTGTAATTCTAGCACTTTGGGAGGCCAAAGCAGGAGGATTGCTTGAGTCCAGGAGTTTGAAACCAGCCTGGGCAACATAGTGAGACCCTACCATTACAAAAAACAAAACAAAAAAATAGCCAGTTATGGTGGTGTGCACCTCCCAGCTACTCAGGAGGTTGAGGTGGAGAATTGCTTGAGCAAGGGAGGTTGACACTGCAGGAGCCAAAATCACACCACTGCACTCCAGCCTGGGTGACAGAGCAAAATCCTGTCTCAAAAAAAAAGTCGACTGCATATTTACCCTATGGCAGGCACTGTGCTTGCCCCTGTGGTGTGACAGAAGAGAAGACAAAACATTGCTGAACATAGCTGGGGCCCCTGGAATATGCTGGCCTGCAGGGTTGAAGGACTAACTTTTTTAATGTTCTCATCACCACTGATACTTGTGTTGCTACTTCCCTTGCCAGCTTTTCTGTTTTTGTTTCTCCTTTTCTTTCTGTTTCTTGAGATCAAGGAGGGTACAACTTTTACACTAACTGCTGTCCAATGAGACTGCTTCTTTTTTTGGGGGAAGGAATTAACACACTCATCACATATCTGTAATATTTATGTTTTTAGCACTTCTCTGTTTTACCAGTGCTCTGATTAGAGGCTCACAAAGTTCCAGTTGGTTCCAAGATGCCGTACAACTAAGCACCATAGACAACCAGGTCAGGTTAGGTGGGTATGCACCTGCTGTACATATCTACATTCACACCTATCAGATTTTTAAGAAAAGATAACTTGTAACTAATCTTTTGTAAACATTTTCCTGTAAAAAGTATCTGCAAATTTATCCAACACAGTAGTACTTTTTCATCTTTCCTTAAAGTTACTAGCAGCTTGATTAGATCTCTTGTAGAAATCTTCCCTTCCTTTCCTTATTTCCTTCCTCCCTCTCTCTCCTTCCTAATAACTTTCCTTCCTTTCAAAATCATTCATTTAATTCCTACAATCACTCAGCACTGTTAACATTTCAGAATCTACCTTCAAGTTTGACATATCAGGATTCTAACGCAGATGTACTTTGTTTCTTCTTCAGAGATACAAGAAACTGGAAGAACTTGTCCAGTTTGATTACTCTGGGGAAGAATATATGTGTGTATAGGAGGGGGTAAATAAAGTAAGGAGAGAGGGAGAATAAGGGGGTATAGTCTGAACTAACCAGAAAGCAAGGGAATTAACCAAATTTAAAAAGGATTTTCAATGTGTAAAAATAATACATTTCTATAATTTATTAAGGTACCAATATATTGACTTACATCAGAAAAATCAGATTTTATTTTACAAACTGTAATTAAAACTGTATTTAACTCATCAAGAACCTGGTAAGTAAAGTTATGATTATGAATTAATATATCTCAGAGGGAAAGAACATCTGAAGGGTTAAGAAACATGCACACATAGAAGAGTATATAGTTTTAAAGGACCTTTTGAATCAGATGTAAGAAGTTATTATTTAATATTCATCTACCCTGGTTCTTTGAAAATATGACTTTCATAGCAGATATGAAGAATCTGGGGGAATCACACAGCAGTACCTAGATGTTTAGGAAGCATTTGACAAGATTCTATGAATGAGATCAATGGCTAAGATATAAGCCACAGAATAAAAGGTAGAGTAAAAGATTCAGTAGAGAAAAATGAGACTTTTGGTTGAAGATGTATGAACACACATTTTGTTCCCTCCCCAAATTCTACTAACACAAAGTAAAGGGATATTTTTAACCTAGAAGTTTAAACCTACAAGGATAAAAATAACAGGAACTAGCAGTGGACAAAGCCAAGTAGCTAACCAACTAGGTACATCTGGAAGTAGCAGGTGAGAGTGAGCCTGAAAAAAGGAATGGCTAAGAAGGGGTTGATTCCTAGGTCTCCTCACTGGCATTAGACTCCAGGCACATTCTCTGGAGAGGCTAAAACAGAGAGGCTCTGGACTGGGGTTTGTGAACACCAGGTACAGTAGATGGCAGGGCCACTGTACTGGAAACTGGGGGGGGGTTAAGGTCAACAATGTAAGTCAGAATCTAGCCCCCTCCTCCTTTGCAGCCCCTAGAATGCTGGTATACTCTCCAGGCAGGAAATTCAAATTCTCTGGAATCTGATTAGCCTGAAACAAAAGACTGAAAGAGAGTGAGGTGGGGTCCTGCAAGGACACTGCCTAGCCTGATGACTATGGAGTAAAGATCCCTGTCAACAAGCCCACTGATACGGTTTGGCTCTGTGTCCCTAACCAAATCTCATGTTGAATTGTAAACCCCAGTGTTGGAGGAGGGGCCTGGTGAGAGGTGACTGGATCATGGGGGTGAACTTCCCTCTTGTTATTCTTTTTTTAAATATATAATTTATTTATTTTACTTTAGGTGCATACTATATCTGGCATTACTCCCCATGTTATCCCTCCCCACCCTCCCCACCCCCCATTGTCTCTCCCATACCCGCACCAACTGTCCCTATGTGTGATGCTCCTCTCCCCTGAGGCCACGTGTTCTCGTTGTTCAACACCCACCTATGAGCTGAGAACATACGGTGCTTGGCTTTCTGTTCTTGGTTCAGTTTGCTGAGAATGATGGTTTCCAGATTCATCCAAGTCCCTACAAAGGACACGAACTCATCGTTTTTTATGGCTGCGTAGTATTCCATGGTGTATATGTACCACATTTTCTTTGTCCAGTCTATCATTGATGGGCATTTGGGTTGGTTCCAGGTCTTTGCTATTGTACACAGGGCTGCAATGAACATAAGTGTGCATGTGTCTTTATAGTAGAACAATTTATAGTTCTTTGGGTATATACCCAATAGTGGGATTGCTGGGTCAAATGGAATTTCTATTTCTAGATCCTTGAGAAATCACCACACTGTCTTCCACAATGGCTGAACTAATTTACACTCCCACCAACTGTGTAAGAGTGTTCCTATTTCTCCACATCCTCTCCAGCATCTGTTGTCTCCAGATTTTTTATTGATCACCATTCTAACTGGCATGAGATGATATCTCAGTGTGGTTTTGATTTGCATTTCTCTAATGACCAGTGATGATGAGCATTTTTTCATATGTTTGTTGGCCTCATATATGTCCTCTTTTGAAAAGTGTCTGTTCATATCCTTCACCCACTTTTGAATGGGGTTGTTTGTTTTTTTCTTGTATATCTGTTTTAGTTCTTTGTAGATTCTGGATATTGGCCCTTTATCAGATGGGTAGATTGCAAAAATTTTTTTGCCAGTCTGTGTCTTTCGATTGGGGTGTTTAGGCCATTTACATTCAATGTTAATATTGTTATGTGTGAATTTGATCCTGCCATTCTGTTACTAACTGGTTTTGTTTCTCATTAGTTGGCTCATTTTATTCATAGCATTTTTGGTCTTTGCCAACTGGTTTGCTTTTGCAGTGACTGGTACTTGTTCCTTTCCATGCTTAGTGTTTCTTTCAGGAGCTCTTGTAGGGCAGGTCTGGTGGTGACAAAATCTCTCAATAATTGCTTGTCTGTAAAGGATTTTATTTCTCCTTCACTTATGAAGCTTAGTTTGGCTGGATATGAGATTCTGGGTTGAAAGTTCTTTTCTTAAAGGATGTTGAATATTGGTCCCCACTCTCTTCTGGCTTGTAGAGTTTCTGCTGAGAGATCTGCTGTGAGTCTGATTGGCTTCCCTCTGTGGATGACCTGACCTTTCTCTCTGGCTGCCCTTAGCATTTTTTTCCTTCATTTTGACCCTGGTGAATCTGACAATCATGTGCCTTGGGGTTGCTCTTCTTGAGGAATATCTTGGTGGAATTCTCTGTATTTCTTGAATTTGAAATTTGGATTGCCTTGCTAGGCTTGGGAAGTTCTCCTGGATAATATCCTGGGGTGTGTTTTCCAGCTTGGATTCATTCTCCCCATCATATTCAGGTACACCGATCAAGCGTAGATTAGGTTTTTTCACATAATCCCATATTTCTTGGAGGCTTTGTTCGTTTCTTTTCACTCTTTTTTCTCTTGTATTGCCTTCTCTTTTCACTTCATTGAGTTGATCTTCAATCTCTGATATCCTTTCTTCTGCTTGATCGATTCGGCTATTAAAACTTGTGTTTGCTTCACATAGTTCTCGTGCTGTGTTCTTCAACTCCATCAAGTTGTTTATGTTATTCTCTAAGCTGGTTATTCTAGTTAGCATTTCGTCTAACCTTTTTTCAAGGTTTTTGGTTTCTTTGCATTGAGTTAGAATGTGTTCCTTTAGCTCTGAGAATTTTGTTATTGTCCACCTTCTGAATCTTGTTTCCGTCAATTCTTCGCACTCCTTCTCAGTCAAGTTGTGATCCTGTGTTGTTGAGGAGTTGTGGTCCCTTGAAGGAGAATAGGTGTTCTGGTGTTTGATGGTTTCACCTTTTTTGTGCTGTTTTTTTCCCATCTTTGTGGATTTACCTGGCTGTGGTGTCAGAGAGCTGCTTGATGAGGTCACTTCTCTGCCTGTGGGGCCGCTACTGGGTTTCTAGGGACTCCTTCAGGTTACTAGGGAAGCTTCCTCTGTCTTTTTTGTTTATGCTGGAAGATTAGGCCCGCCTCTTCCGCTGACCTGTAGGTGCTGCTGGGTTGTCGAGAATTTCGTCCCGTTGCTACATAGGCTTCCTGTGTTTTTTGTTAAAACGTGGCCCAGTCCCACCCCCTCTAGTGGTGGGTTGTGCCCTTCCTCCACTGGGCTGGATCATTCAGGGTTCCTCTCAGACTGTGGCACTGGCTACGCAACCCACTAGAGTCAGAGCTCCAGCCCTCTGGGGTTTGTGGGGGAGGTAGGGACCCGCCCAGCCGTACTGGGCAGTCTCCCCCCTTTCAGCTTTCTTCTCTCCGGTCACGAGGTGGGGGCCGCCCAGCTGCTCCACTTACAGCTCCCTCTCTCTCCGGGCGGGGGGAGGAGGCAATAGCTCAGTCTGCAGACTCTTACTCAACTCTGCACTTGTAATTCCCGGTGCTTGACTGGCAAAGATCCCCTGTTCTATGTATTGCTGAGGCTTTGGGGGAAGCGCTGTATCTGGACCTGAGCGCCAGAGGTGCAGCCTCCGACTCACCGGTCAGATGCACTTTCTAGGTGAAGCAGCACCCCCTCCCTGCCTCGGTCTGACCTAAGTGGGCTTTGCTCACCCTCAGACCAGACCCGTTGAAATGCACCTAGTACCTCAGTTGGAGCTAGGAGATCTCTGAGTTTCTGCGTCTCTTTCGCTGGGTGTTGTGAGCTGGAGTTGTGTCTAATCTGCCATCTTGGATCCTCCCCCTCTTGTTATTCTTATGGTAGTGAGTTCTCAGGAGATGCAGTTGTTTAAAAGTGTGTGGCACCTCCCCTCTTCTCTCTCTCCCTCCTGCTCTGGCCACATAGAATGTGCCTCCTTCCTCTTTGCCTTCTGGCATGATTGTAAGTTTTCTGAGGTCTCCCTAGCCATGTTTCCTGTACAGCCTGTGGAACTGTGAATCAATTAAACCTCTTTTCTTATAAATTACTTAGTCTCAGGTGATTCTTTATAGCAATGTGGCAGCAGACTAACGTATCTGCCATGTGCACATGAACATCTTACCAGCTTTCTATTACCACCTAACAGGAGCATACCCTTAAACAGGAGCAAGCAGTCAGGAATCCCAGACACTTGAGGAAAGCAGCTCACATGACACAAAAGATGCGTGAAATACAAACAGAAAGACATTTTTTGAGGAAAAGTATATGGAAAGAAGAAAACTTTAAAACATTTATAATTCAGATACCAGAAAACTCCAGGGAAAACAGAATGTTGTGTGGGGAAAGGAAAGGAGTCACCGTATACTATATGGTTCAGAGGCAAAAGTACTTACAAAGGCTGTTTGCCCTTTAATTACTATGTCTTTGATCCAACCAAAATTATGGTGTATTGGGAGTATAGAAGAATGTGAAATGTGACTCTGTATGCATGTGTGTGTGTGTCTCGGAAACTAGGCGGTGGTAAGAATAAAAAATATCCATTGTGGAAGTTAGTAATGCATAAAACTGAAAAATCAAGAGGTAGCAATATAAGTATATTATTTAGAGATATGGAAGTACATTGCCCCACAAATCAGCTAAAAGGATTAAAAGTGCTTGCCTCTGGGAGTGGCGAACTGGGAAGGGAACAGGAAATTGCTACTTTTTGGTAACAGGGATGAAGAAGCAAATGACTTTTTAAATTACACACACATGTAACTAAGAAAGGTCTCAGTAAATGTTCTTTTCAGTTAGAAAAGATATTTTAAAGAAGTAATCCATATATGGGCATCAACTTATGCAGGGAAAATGACATTCTATGAAACAACACTTCAGAATCCATATATTTTGGGACTCCATGAATGTGTTTCATTGATGTTAGCACTGCTTAATGAATTTATAAAACTCCTATTTAGAAATGATCTTTAGAGATAAGTTTATTAAATGTCAGCTTTAATAATCTTAAATATATTAGACTGCATAACACATTGGCTTGTAGCCATGCTTAGCCCTTAGGGAGTTGAAGATGCACCGCAGTTGGTAGACAGACTTCTCTGAAAAGGCTAATTGATTTCACTTTTAGAGTAACAGAGGCTGGAAGAACGGGTGGGCTGAGGAGCAGTTGTAAGAGTTTGAGGAGAGGCACAGATTAGAGGATGTGGAGAATTACACCAGAGCCAAACCCATAGAATGACCAATTGGAGTCGATACAAGAAACAAATTGATAGTTGCTTAGAAAACAAGTTGGAGTTGATAATTGAAATAAACCAATTAATATAAGAAGCAAAAGATAATTTCAAGCATTTCCAATTTGTATTTTAAATAACAGTAAAATACTGCGTTGATGAAACAAAAGTAATTTACTACATAAAAGGAAAAATTTAAAAACATACAAAAAAGCAGTTCTTAGAAATTAAAACATGATTGTCAAACCAAGAGGTAGTAAAGAACAATGTAATCATTGCTGAACTAAAAATGAGAAAACTAAAAAAATTCCTCCAGAATATAGAGCAAAAAAGATAAGGATGGAAATTATGAGAGATAAAAAAAAGACAGTAATTCTAGGAGATGAGAATGAAACAAGACAGTGGAGAATTTTTAATCAAAGGAACAGAATTTTTCACTGGGCTAAAGAGATCTTTAGCATAAATGTGCTTACCAAATGCTATACAGAATTCTTAAAAAAAGGATTAATACCTAGAAAGCTATTGTGGTGCATTTGTAAACTTCAAGAATAGAGAGACAATACTATAAGCCTCCAGATATTAAAAAAAAAAAAAAGAATCTGAACGAGAGAGAGATTAAGAGTAGCACTGGACTTTCCACCTGCAACACTCAATGCTTCAAGATAAGATTAATGTTATGGAGTTCCTGTAGGAGAGTAAACATAAGCGATTTTGGACACGTAAAAAATAAAGAAGTATACCACCCATGTTCGTTTTTATAAAACGATGAACTAAGAACTCTAGCCAAATTTAAAATGTATCCAATTTAAAAATCAAGAACAGGGAAGGTTTTATATACAAGTGACAGTCAGAAGCAATGAAATCAAACTTACGGTTGTTTAAAAAGAATTTTTAAAGTAAAAGAGAAATAAAATAAACTTAATAGCAATCAGGATTTAGAAATCCAGATTATTTCAACAGAAGCTTGGAAATAGGATAAGGAAATGGGGAAGCAAAGGCATTACTAAAGATCAAATCTTATTGGGGTTGAGAGTAGTCAAAGTTAGTTAATATTTGGGTTGCCGAAATAGAAATACAAATTTAAAATGTTTATAAAAAATAGAAATCGACAATTTTTATAAGATTGGATGTAGAACCTCCAAGGGAAAGAGACGATAAAGATAACTAGATCCTCCTAGCAAATGCTGGGAAAGCAGAAAGGGTCAAAAATGATACACTAATTACCATAAAATACTTTTTGTAATGGAAAAGAGTCTCCAATCTTTTTTGTTTGTTTGTTTTCGAGATGCTCTTGTTGCCCAGGCCTGAGCACAATCGTGCCATATTGGCTCACCACAACCTCTGCCCCCTGGGTTCAAGGGATTCTCCTGTTTCAGCTTCCTGAGTAGCTGGGATTACAGGCATGTGCCACCACGCCCAGCTAATTTGTATTTTTAGTACAGACGGGGTTTCTCCATGTTCATCAGGCTGGTCTTGAAATCCCGACCTCAGGTGATCTGCCCGCCTCAGGTGATCCGCCTGCCTTGGCCTCCCAAAGTGCTGGGACTACTGGTGTGAGCCACCGTGCCCGGCCTGTATTTGTTAATCTAACCATACACTACGTATATGTGAAGACAAACTTGATGTGACATAAAAAAGGCTGAAAACAAGGTGATGAATAAAGATATTAATGAAAGAAAGCAGGGATGGTAACATTAATATCAGGCAAAGTAGAATTAAAACAGAAAACATTACACTTGTGCTATATTTTATAATGTTAAATCATATAAAATACTGAGAAGATATATCCATAAACCTTGACACATTGAGCAACAGCAAACTGAAATATGTAAACCAAAAATTGTTAGTAATGCAAGAAGGATTGGACAAACTACAATCATAGTGAATATTTCCCTTAGAATTTGACAGATCAAATAAACATAAATTAACGTAACTATACTTGAAAACACAATTTAAACATAACAATTACAATGTTCGATTATATAACTTTTTTAGCCTTTTTACTCAACCAAAAGAGAAAATGTACATGTGTTTTCAAATACCCAAAGGACATTAATAAAAGTTGATCCTTCAATAGACTACAAGAATAATCTTAGTGAAATTGACAGAGTCAAAATCATATAGTCCATATCCTATGATTATGGTAGTAGAAGGATTAGAAAGTAATAACAAAAAAGATAACTTAATGCCCCTTGAAATTACATTTTCTAAATATCTCTTGAGTCAAAGAATATATCAAATTTGAAATGACAGACTATTTAGAAAATGATAGTAAGAACACGAACCCTATGGCAGGCAGCAAGCTGTACTCAGTAGGAACTTTAGCCTTATATGATTTTATTATTTAAAAAAATCATGAAAATAACTGAAGCAAATATTTCAATTCATGAGAACAAGATAAAATAAACCATAAAAGGGCAGACTAGTAAGTAGAAATTCATGAATAAGAAAACAAAAAGCAAAATCTAGAGGTTTTCTTAAAAAGGCCAATAAAAGGGATCCCTTATTCATTCTATATTTATGTTCTGGAACATACTCTAACAACAATAGAACAAACATATAAATTGATTTTCAATTACAAGGAGTTTAGATTATTATGGCACAAATACAAACACCTATAATTGGGAAATTCATGGATAAATTGAAATCAAACCCTGTTAAAACCATGATAGCCAAGAATATTGATTCACTCACACTAAAAATGTTCTGTGGAAAAGCTCCCACCACAGGTCTTGACACTTCTGCTCCTGCTCTGTGTAATCTTTTCCCCCAGATACAATCTCTGCTTGAATGCTACCTTACCAAAGCATCTTTGTTTGACCACTCCATTTACACTCTATTTTTCTTATCCTTAGCCTGTTTTATTTTTCTTCACATCACTGTATGATACAAATTTATACGTTTATTATCTGTCTCTTCCACTAAGGTATAAGCCCCTTGAGAGACAGCTGCCTATTTTATTCACTGCTACCCTCCTGGTGCCTAGACCAGTAAGTGGCTCATCGTAGACTCTAAATAGGTATCTGTTGAGTGTAGGCTGCTCCACAAAACATTACCGTATATGTAGGTGGCATGGTTTGATAAGCTACATAACAAGTTCCTGATGATGAAGTTTTATTGTATTCATGATCTAGATTTATACATACTTCTCAATAGCATGTGGTACTGAGGCAATGCCAACGTGAGGTCTCCATGCTTTGGAGACCATGTGTCTGGCCCCATGTCTACTGTGATGAGTGGAATAGTACCTCAGGAAAACCTCTAGTAACTCTCATTAACTTGGGGTTTGTAATTACAATGTACCCAAACAAGTTCTACTGTTCCTTACTAAATTCTAAGTTCTTTAAGAACAAGGTCTGTTTCTTAAATGACTCCATGGCCTTGGATTTGCAGGCATGAAGTGATATCTGGTACCCAACCTTAGGTTCAAGACCATCAATCTGCATCTTAGCTCTTACAGCCATCATCACACCAGGGACCCAACATATACTTAACCCAGAATCCTAACCTGGCTCTGCTATGGATACCAGGCACACTGCTCCCTGGATCTCATTGCCATCCATTTCCAATGTATGAAGGAACACAGAGATTAGAGCCAGGCATATCTGAATCCAAATCCTACCTTCCCTGCTAACCTGGTGTATGTTCTAGGATGAGCTCCTGCTTTGTCTTTCTACCTTTCTGAGCCTCAGTGTGGTAGAGGTTGCTAGTTTCTCACCAATATCCATTCTTCCTCCTTTGTTCTAGAACTTCTAAGTTATGGCTGCCTAGTTGGAGACCATATTTCCCAGCCTTTCTTGCTGCTAGTTGTTACTCTGGGATTAAGTTCTGGCCAATGGAAAATGAACAGAAGTGAGACCTGCCATTTCCATGTCATACTCCTAAAAGGAAAGGTCTTACTCTCTGCTTGCCCTTCTCCTTTCCTGTGGTAGGAGCACAGTCATGATGGCAGAGCACACTTATGATGGTGGGAGCCAAAATAACCACTTTGGTCCTAGAGATGGAAATTATTAGTGAAGGTGCCAGAGTTGCCAAACCAATCCTGGTCTGCATATCTCGGACGAGTGCGGCACCCGAGAAGACAATATGAAACAGAAATAATCTTCAATCTTATTTAAGCCACTGTTTTTGGAGTCTGTTTGTTATAAGAGCTTAGACTGTAATATACTTACTTTTCTTAGTTGTAAAATGAGAAAAATACCTGGCTGGGCTGTTGTAAGGAGTATGCAGTAGGAGCTAAAAAGTGATAGGAATGATTATTGTCCAAACTTGTGCAGCTTTCCTTCGGCCTGACATCAAAGTCATGGTCTGGGCAGAATCTATGAAAGTGAGACACCTGAAGTGGTTGTGGCTAGTGCCAAAGTCAGTCGCAGTCAAGATGAGGCACTATACAACCACCTCTTCATCCCCTCATCTCCCAAACTCTACGTTCAGCCAGTGGTCAGTTGGCTAGTGAAACAACAGGAAGAGAAAACTCTGTGATGCTGGTAACAGGTAAACAGTTAGGACAGATATTTGTAAACAGGAATTTGATTTTCTACAATGACAAGTGCTATACAAATTTTATTCCTCATCTCTTCGTGAAACTTGGTAAAATATCTATTTCTTGTTGATGTTTTTATGGAGTTGGATCTATTCTGAGGCTATGTTTAAGTGTTGAGTTCGGCCTTAACGGACAAGAGTAGAGGGAAACTTGAGATACTCAATGTAGCAAAAAAGGAACAAGCTGGTGAAGAGAGGCTGCATTGTGGTAATATAAGAACACATAAGGCCTTCCTTGGCATCCATCACCATTAGACATCAGACAGTCACTAAAAGTTGGAAAACTGATTTTTGAGTGCACATCTGTAATGTCAAAATCAGAAAGACTCACATTATAATCCTTAATTACAGTCACTTGGTATTTCCTCTCATCCGCCTCACCGAAAATAATTGGCATATCCTTCTATTAATAGTAAATTTCAAAATTCATGTGTTCTCAGGAAGTTTTTGGCATAGGTAAGTACGCACTTATTAAACAGAAATTTCCCAGCACTTACCCCATCGTATTATGGGCTTGGTTCTCCATGTCAAGAAACTGCTGCTACATCTGGTTTATATTTCTTGATTTTTAATCTGTTGGAGGAAAATGATCCAAATTCCTAAAATGTTTATATTCATTAACCTTTAAAAACATAAAAATTTTGCTACTGCAAAAACCATTTAGTATGAGTCTTTCTGTGTAGTAGCCCTTGGTCTTAGAAAATATAGAAACTTGAATTTGTTTTGTGTTTTTTTTGTTTTGTTTTGTTTTTTGAGACGAGTCTTGCTCTGTTGCCCAGGCTGGAGTGCAGTGGCGCGATCTTGGCTCACTGCAATGTCCGCCTCCTGGGTTCAAGTGATTCTCCTGCCTCAGCCTCCTGAGTAGCTGGAATTAAAGATGCACGCCACCACATCCGGCTAATTTTAGGGACGTTAGTACTTGCCTAAAGTTAAAATTTAAAAAAAAATGTTTTTCACGGTAACAAAATTTTAGCTAAAAAATAATCTATGATGATAATTGGAGAAAGTATTCAAAAGGACTTCAACTCCTCTCAATCACTGAATAAAAGTCAATTAAAGAGCATTCAAGGGAGTAGAAAGGAGGCAGATTCAGACTCACATCACTTCCAAACCGAAGGGTTAAAGAGAGACCCCGGAATTGTGTGTGGGGCAGACTGGAGACGAGCAGGGATGGTGAAAAAAAAACTTGACCACAACGAGCAGACGAATAAATGGTTTTGTAGGTTCTCAAATCCCTCACTTAAACATCAGAGAAACTGAGGCACAGACAAAAGTTAAGTGACTTGCCGAAGGCCACACGACTAGAGCCCAGGCCTTCTAACCTAGGGCGCAGCTCTGCTCTGCATTTCCAAGGGCGGGCCTCCCCTCCCAGCCTCTGTTTCCCTGCCACGCGCCCCCGCCGGGACCCGCGCTCAGTTCAAGCCCAGCCTCCCGCAGAGCGGCCGCCCTTTTGGGGTCCCCCTGTCCCGCTGGGTATCCCGCGCCAGCCCGGCTGAAGGGAGAGGGTGACGGTCAAGGGCGAGGCAGGGCCGGGGAAGCTCAGAGCCCTTACCTGCGCCGCGCCGCGCCTGCCCGAGAGGTCGGAGGCCCGGGGCGCAGGACCGCGTAGGTCACCCTCCCGCCCGGCCAGGCCCGCCCCCAGGGGGCCCGCCACCCGCCGCCGCGCTCCCGCCGCGTGGGCCCTCCCGCCGCGCGGCCCTCTAGGCTGTTGGGCCTCTCCCTCCCAGCGCGCCGCGCCGCCGCTGGTTGCCATGGGGACGTCGCGGGCAAACTCGCGGCCGTCGGGGGTGGGGGAAGGGCGCGGCGGCGGCGGGCGCGACCCTTGCGGGGGTCCTCGGCGGCCTCCAGCCTCACCCCGCGCCCGCGCGACTTCGCTATCGCGCAGTTATGCGTCCAGTGTCCCCTCTATTCTGGGTCCTCCCTCTTTGTGGTCCCACTGCCTACCCCAGGGCCCAGCACCCAGCAGCAGCCCGAAATCCTTGTTGAATTAATGAAACAAGGAGATGGCAAAGGTACTGTAAACCGCTGGGGAGTTCGTCAGCCAGGTTCCCTAAATCCCCTTGGCCCTCTTTCCTCTTACTCAGATCTGAAGTGGCATGAAAAAGAAACTTGGGGTAAAAAGAACTGCTTTCCTTTCCGTTCACCCGCCTGTCTTCCAGCTGGGAGGAGCTGGATTTCACCTCTCAGTCCCCGGTTCCTGTGGTGACTCCAGCATCGGCTTGTATGTCCCTGGCTTCCCCGTCACGCGCGATGGGTTTTAGAAAACTGCCAGTCGCGAGCGGGACAGTGTTGCCTCCCTTCAGGGGGAAGGGAATAGCTTCTAAGTGAAGAAGCTGGAACGAAACTCGATGGCACTGATTCCAAATTCCTTTTTCCACCAAATTCCAAGAGTCATTGATGACAGAATTTCTGTCTGTCGTCATTTCGTAGAGGAAATGATAGGAAAGAATATGTTTTCCAACTGACACCTTGAGTGATTTGTTTTAAGCACTTGAATTTTGTGTTTGATTTATTTTAGCCACAGAATTCCTTCCTAATACATGCAGTTGACTACTTTTTATTCTTAAAGTCTTTTATTTGCACTCTACTGTCATCACTTTAACGCTAATTTGCTACTTTAATATTCTACCAATTTAATGCTCACCCACATCCCCTCCGTCCAGGTTCCATCTGAATTTTATAAAACCATTATGCTGTTTCTTGACAAATTGAGCTTCATAGATGAATTACATAGAGTAACCTGGGATATTAGTTCTAATAAGTGTTTCATAGCTCTCATGTTTGCATGAGAGAGTGATCGTGTCATTTTAACCTGAAACTTTTCCTTATGCTGAAAACTCTTAGTTATATTTTTTATTCTTGCCTGAATTGAATGGGTCAATGTATTTTTTCTAACCCGAGGAAGGGAAAATGGAAAAAGGAATGAAATTTAATGGAATCTCAGGATGCCCAAGATCACTAAGGCTATGTAACATTGGTAAGTACTTCCATGTTCATTATTACTTTAGAGGTTCAGAAATACTCTATACACTCAGCAAGTGTGTCAGGTGTTAATAGTTCCTTTCAGAAGATTAGGAAACCCAGGCTTAGAGAGAATGAAGGATATGCCCATGGATTTGGCCATCTATTTGCACTTGAAATGGATGATACATCAAGATATGAACCTACATCATCTTACTCCAAATCCGGTGTTCTCCAAACATTAAGATTGAGTCGGTTTTTTTAGCAGCCAGGATCTTCCTTAGCAAACTGCAGATTTCACGTTTTCACATGGAAGGGAGGTGCAGGGGAAGGCTTGCGAAAAAGTGTGAAAAGATACATGCTATAATGGATTTTAGGAAAATTTAAATATAGAATAGGAACACCCCATTCAATTTAATACAAATAAAGGTTTTCATTTGAGGATGAGAGTGAAGATTTAAAATGCAAATACCTGTCCCCTACCCTACTAGTAAGAAGTAACTGTAAAGACTTGAATTAACCCTGAAATGTCCTTATTATTAGATATTTTCAGGTAAGTTTGTTTTGAAAGGGATGAGACCAGGAAGGCCCCAGTCTAAAGGACAGGACGAGTGTGGCCAGGTGCAAAGTTTTCTAAACAAGGCTAGTGAGAGGTGTCAAGAGAACTTAGTCATGAATAAAAATTGGAGGACATGGCAAATGAGGATAAGATAAAATGTAAACAGAAATGGTCAAAGGAGAATATAGTCGACATAAATGGATGAAGGATAAGGATGACCTATGCAAGAAAAGCTAAGGAACCAATTATAGGGAATAAATAATAATCACAGCAATAGTCTAAATCTTTAAAATTTAAAAACCTTCATAACAAAATCATTTTATGGGAAAATGTATAATAGCAATATGGTAAATGAATGTGCAACTTTAACATAGGCGTGGTTATATAAAATAACGATGTCTGTATCAACAAGGAAATATTTATTTTTATATTTTTTTAAAAAGCAAGTTCAAAAAGTATATATATACAAAATGATTTTAAAACCTAAGTGTATCTTTATGCATAGAACGTATTTAAATTTTTTTTAAAAAAACAATTATAATCAAATAATCATAGAGTTGTAAGAAACTGTAGAGGAGATGCAGTGTAACCCAGGGGTCCCCAGCCTCTGGGCTGCAGACTATTACTGGTCAGTGAGTGGCCTGTTAGGAACCTGGCCACACAGCAGGAGGCGAGCAGCAGGCAAACATTACAGCCTGAACTTTGCTTCCTGTCAGATCAATGGTGGCATTAGAGTCTCACAGAAGCCTGAATCCTATTGTGAACTGTGCATGCCAGGGATCAAGGTTGCACACTCCTTATGAGAATCTAATGCCTGATGATCTGAGGTGGAACAGTTTTATCCTGAAACCATATCCCCTGGTTCCAAAAAGATTGGGGACTGCTGGCCTAACCTCTTCATTTTATGTGAAGAAACTCAGATCCAAAGAGTTATAATTAGTTTCATTGTTAGTTAATGGCAAAAATTTTCAAAGGAATTTTCTGGGGATGCTTAATACACATTCTAGTTGAGAAAATAACCATTCAGTAGGAAGATACTCAGTATTTAGGACCAAGATCACCTAGAGCAGCATTATCCAATGGAAATAAAATGCAAGCCACTTGTATGATTTTAAATATTCTAGTAGTCAAATTTTAAAAAGTAAAAAGCAGATGAAATTAATTTTAATAATATATTTATTTCATCTAATATATCTAAAATATTTTAACACCTAGTCAATATAAAAATTATTGAGATATTTTCCATATTTTTTCATACTAAGTCTTTAAAATCTGATGCATAATTTTTACTTAAAGCTTAATCAGTTCATTCTGGCCATATGTAGGTGCTTCATAGTCACACATGACTGGGGGCTGTCATATTGGACAGGAAGGCTGGAGAATATGGGTGCCTGGTCAGTGTCCTAAAGCCCTTCATTAAAATGTGAAGGGCCATGCAAAGAGAGAGATTCTTAATTGTTTGGGTGTCATTTCAGAGAGATTTTGAAAGTGTCCTGCCTCAGCATCCTTACCAATCGTTACCAATCTGTCTACAGGGAGAGGCATTAGACATCTGAAGAGAAATGCATAAATTTGAGCCCTTAGCCAGGCAGGATAAGGTCTTTCATTGTGTCATGCCTGCTAGGCCTATCAGTCATCACTATCAGGGCTGCTTCTCCTCCTGATGGGAATTTAGAAGCACCAGGTCTCACTTGAGGTTCAGAAAACAAAGCCAAATTCTTTGAAAAATGGCTATTATGATTTTTAAAATTCTCTACTTTTACTTTTTATGGACCCTTAGTGTTTTGACACTGTGGTTTTGAAAATGTCATCCTCTTTTGGATATTAAGGGGAACTAAAGGAGAAAGAGTTTTGTATAGTCATGAGCTAAAGTTTTAAAGATGTAATACTTATTTCCTGGTGCCAGTCATGGCTAGGACAATGTTGAAGTGAAAGGTCCCTAGTGGGAAAAACAAACTTGTAACCAGAGAGGAAAGTTGGGCCTGCCTGCTTAATGATCTCTTTTCACTTGGGTCAACGTCTTCTGTGAGCTCAACTCTGCAGAAACCTTTTAGGTCCCTAGCTAAAATGATAGTGAGAAACTATTGGGTCAAAATCTGGGAGAAGACCTGAACCTAGAGAAGTGAGCCCAGCACAAAGGCTGCTTTTGAAGGCATTTGATGCTCTGGAAGAAATAGCTGCAAAACTGAGCAGCTGTTTGATAGTCTTGTGAAGCAAAGGGAGCAGAACACAAAGCCTGGGCTCAATAAATAAATAAATAAATACTCCCTGTCTTTAAGCTGGGGCTCCAAAGGACTTTGCCCTCAGGAAAGTGGTGAAGTGGAAATAAATCAGTACTTCTGCTGACTCGCAGCCAGCATGGCGTCATCTGTAATTTGAGATAACATCCATCTTTGAGCTTAGAATAGGGCCATACTAGACTGGTAGATTAAGATACCTGGAAGAAGCAAGCAGAAAATTTCCTAAAAATAACTTCTCGAATACAAAGGCCGGAATACAAAGAAAATAGAAATTCTAAACCTAGAAAAAAAATACTAATAACCAAAAATAAGAACACAATAGATTTGAATAATGATAGATTTGGTACAGGTGAAGGGATAACTTGTGAACTGGGAAAACAGAACAGAAGAAAATATCCAGATTGTAGAGAAAAGAAAAATGATAAAATATTTTAGTATGAAGGTTTTTTACAACTTTATTAATGGAAGTATTCATTGTTAAAAAAGTAAAAATAGGTAATATATGTGCAAGTATTTAATACATGCCCTAACACATAGGGAGGACTCAAAAAGTATTTGTTGAATTTGAAATTAAAAAACAAATAATTTGTTACACAGGTTATCTTTAAAAAAAAAGTAAAAGAAAAAAAAATTTGTTGATTTTGTGGTAATCTTCGTCATCTTATATAATTTCCATTTCTTTGCCAAAATGTTCAAACTTCTCTTTTATTTTTTTGTTTCAACTTTTAAAGCATGTTAATAATTTTCTATTTTAGTTTGCGTGTTATGATTCCAGTCTCTAAAATATTTTTGATCTATTACTGATGGCTGTTACTCATGTTGTCTTGTTTTCTTGTGTGGGTTTGTAATTTTTGACTATAAGATACTTTTGAGGGGGGAGCTTTATTTCTGGGGTATCTTAGAGGCCAGGATGGAGGCTGAAGCTTTTGATTTTGCGTTTGCTTTGGAGAATTGTCTGGGGGCATGACCGACTCCAAACCACTTTACGTTAAATTTTTTACAGGAGGTTTTCCAGACAACACAGGTAATGTGATGAATGGAAAATAAGTGTTAGAGTCAGCTTATGAAACAAATTTCCAAAACATTTTTTCTTTTCTTTTCTTAGTTTTTCTTCACCCAGTGCCAAAGTCAAAATAGGCATGTTTTCTACTGTTCAATTTTTCTGCCTTTTAAAAAAAAATCAGCCTTTTCTTTTAAAACAGTTTTATATTTACAGAAAAATATGAGCATAATACAGAGGGCTCCCCAACTACCCCACATCCAGTAGCCTCTGTTATTAACATCTTATGTTTGTATGGTCTATTTGTTACAAATAATAAACTGATACTGATAATATTAACTAGAGTTCATACTTTATTCAGATTTTCTTAGTTTTTGCCTAACGTCCTTTCAGTTGCAGGATCCCATCCAGGACACCACACTAAAAAGTGGTCATGTTTCCTTAGGTACCTCCTGGCTGTGACAGTTTCCAAGAGTTTTTAAATGATCTTGGCAGTTTTAAAGAGTGCTGTTTAGGTATTTTATGGAATGTCCCTTAATTGAAATTTGTCTGCAGTGTTTCTCATGATTAGATTGGAAGGAAACTCACAGAAATTAACTGCCGTTTTCATCACATTGTATCAAGGGTACATACTATCAACTTGATTTACAACTGTTGATGTTGACTTTCATCATCAGGTTGAGATGGTGTTTGTCAGCTCTCTCCACTGTAAAGTTACTCTTTCCCCCTCTTCCATACTGTACTTTTTGAATGGAAGTCATTGGGTGCAGCACACACTTAATGAGTAGGGAGTTATGCTCTGCCTTCTGAAGGGTAAAGTGTATATATCAATTATTTGGAATTCTGCATGGAATATTTATCTCAGCTCCACATTTATTTATGTCGGTATGGACTCATGGATATTTATTGTATACGCTGAATCATAATCCAAGGCTACTTTGTTTGAGAAACTAAAAAAAAATTTAGTTTCTCAAATTATTTCAGCTGTGGTCATTGGGAGCTCTTCCAGTTGGCTCCCATATTCCTTTGACATACTCTCATCACTGTGGGATTACTGTTTTTGAGAACTTCATTACTTTCTAGCATTATAAGATGTTCTAGTCTCGTCTTATATATACATATATATTTCCTGCTCCTACAACCAGCTCTTTCTTCAGGGAGCCCTTATTAACAATGAATTAGAAACCTGTAGCTGGGCAGTAGGAATGCTCCTTGCTACTTGGTTATTCTTGTTCCTAAACCCTCAGCTGACAGAACAAGGAAATACATTTGTGTAATACTGACCCTTGTATATACAAGTAACTATAAATATTTCTATATGCAATCATTTGTTTCTAAACAAACATGACTTTATGTAAACTAAACATGAGTTCACACTGATACCTCCAACTCTGTTACACAGATTGTGCTAGCTTCTTCCCCTTACTTATCTGTAAATTCCTTCTCCAACGGTAAAAACTGGCTCCCATCATCCACCATTCATTTACTTAACTGCACAACTGCAGTGTAGGTGTATAACAGTATCAGAATTGTTAATCTGTATCATATGGAAAAGGACATTATCAATTAGAGTACAGTGTGTATATGTAGTAAATTTTGCCTTTAGCCTCAACAGATTTCACTCATTTCCAAAGTACTTAAATCCTTTTCCGTCTTCCTCTTTTAGTGAGTTGTTTTACAAATCTATAATACAGTTAGGATGTTTTGTCACATTCTCCATTCTCTTTTGGGATTTGCCAGTCTCCTAAATGTATTTTAAAATTTGCATACACTAAGATTCACTATTTGTGCCTCATTTACTTTTTTTCTTTTCTTTTCTTTCTTTCTTTTTTTTTTTTTTTTTTTTTTTTTGAGACAGGGTCTTGCTCTGTTGCCCAGGCTGGAGTGCAGTGGTGTGATCTCAGCTCACTGCAATCTTCACCTCCTGGGCTCAGGCAATCCTCCCACCTCAGCCTCCTAAGTAGCTGGGACCACAGGCATATGCCACCACGCTCAGCTGATTTTGTTTATTTTTTGTAGAGACAGGTTTCTCTGTGATGCCCAGGCTTGTCTTGAACTCCTGAGATCAAGTGATTCTCCTGCCTCAGCCTCCCAAAGTTTTGGGGTTACAGGTGTGAGCCACTGTGTCTGGTCTCATTTACGTTTATAGTGAAGGTAACCTTTTGGATTTGCAGTTGTATGCAGAACTCTGCTGGAATTCTCACCTGGGCTGGTTTTGGGCTTGATATCCTATTCTCCTTCTGCATGTAGCCACCACAGTGTAAGCAAAAACACTCAGAGCAAAAGCTTCTTTTAGCATTCACTCCCTTGTTGGGGTTCCTCTTCTCACTTTGGTTATGAAATCTATTGATTCTATTATTTCATTCCAACTCTGTAAGATATTTACATTTTTATAATGTTTTACTTGTTTCAATTAGATTGTTCAGAGTATCTAATTAAACATGCTGCCAGAAATGGAAGTTATTTTTACATTATTTAATTTTTTAAAAATATTGTGTTATCTATAAATGTCTTTTAAGTTTCCTCAGCTCTTTAGTTTTGGAAACAAAAGGAAAATTATGAATTAGTTAAATAAATAACAATTTAAGATTAGATTCCATCTGTTATACATAGTGATGTTAGAGAAAAATTAAAGAATATAATATAGCCACTTATAAAATAAGAGAACATGTCTTTAAAATACATTTAGAATAAGAATTTTGTATTAGGAAATTTAACTGTTATTTTTGTTGTTATTATTTAATTTTACTGAAATGACTTCCATGAATTGAAAATTACTTTCTGTGTGTCTCTGAGTGTCACGTGTTCTGGTTACCCTGTAAACAATGTTCATATGAAGTTGGCAGAATAAAACTGAGCTAGAAATACATGAGCAAATACTTGAAAGAAATATTAATAAATAAACATTCTGTCATTACTATGAGACTGCAGCACCTGTTTCAGAGAGATACCAATGTTTTATCCATTTTAGTGTCAGCCTTCAATGATCATGTGGAACAACATGCAGGCTGAAGAAAAATGACTCTCAGTATCCTCATTACTTAGGTTTGTGCTGTAAGACCACTCATCATGTTGCCACTATTATGCCTTCTTTTTGTTCTCAGTATAAAGCATTTTAGCATTGTTGCTGCTGCTGTTGAATATATGTTGTAATACCTGTCATAAAACATTATTCTAGGACACATCTGAGGAACATGAAATTGCCACATACAGTAGAAAATAACAACAATTTTCTCTTTTCCTTTTCCCAGACTAAGATTATAAAACTCTTAGACATGTCTCAGATGCTTACACAGGAAACCTAGTTCATAGTGTCCTCACATACTGTACCATTTATTCTCCATATGCTTGCATTTTAAAGTGTAATGATTCTGTATAAGCCTTGTTAGAAAACAACATTTGATAATTTAGGGGAGTTATTTTCTGTAAAGAGTAGATTTACATCATTTTGTTGGAACATTTCAGAATGTCACCTGAAAAGCATACCTATCTTCAGTCTGCAGTGACCTCAACATCCAGAAACACAACTCTGAAAGTTTGTAAATTTCTTTGTAAAGAAGGCATCAGCCTCATTATCACAGTCTTGTGTTAAAATTCAGTATACAGTCCTATTTCTGAATTGACTGGGAGAACTTCCTCAGCTTGACATAAATCCTTAGATGGCAGAGACCAATCATTGTGAGAAGAAACCACATTTCCCTTATTTCTCTTTTCATGATTAAATGTTTCAGTTGCTTTTTCTCATTTTAAGTAAGTATAAGTCACTTGCCCATTGATAGCTGAATTAAGTTTGTAAACCATGAAGGAAAGGAAAATGTTCATTCATTCTTAATCTTCTTTTTCATTCCAGTAGTGATTAAAAAAAGAATCAATAGCAGTAAGCTCTCCCAGCCAGAAAAAGTATTTAATTTCATTGTACATCTTTTAAAATTGTGATTTTTTTCTTTTATTGAATCTTCATTTTTCTTTGAATATACAGTGTGACAAAACAACTATACAAATGATTTATTTCTAAGAAATCCAGCTGAGCATTGTAGAAAGAATATGGACTCTGCATTCAGATAATAAGAGTTTGAATCCCAGCTCTGCCTTTTAATAGCTAAATGACTATGGCTAATTTATTTGCCATCATCAAAAATTAGTTCCCTCATTACTATAGCAGGGAATACCAGTACTTACAGGACTATAGTAAATATTAAATTAGGTCCATTACAATTATAACACACCTACCATGTAACATCATTGTTGTTATTGCTACTGTTACTATTATTTATTGTGTAACTATTATGTTGTTTAAAAAATATCCAGGGGAGAAAAAGTATATGGCTAATTTTAGAAACAAATTAGCCAGAACCAATTGTAATGATAAAGAGCTTACTCAGAAGACACTTGAATGGTATATATTGAATAGTGATAAAGGGGAAGTGAAAAGATAATTAAATTAATTGATTGCTAAAGTATTTTTTTCCCAGTTAAAAGTCAAAACTATGGGGTTAAATGAAGACTCTCTGCATGTCTGAATTTTATTTATTCACTCATTCATTTATTTAAAACTGCATATTTATGTAACATGAACTATATGCTGGGCATTGTGGAATAAGAAAGATCAAGAGTTAGGAGCATGCAAAGAGAATTGCATCTAGATAATTATAGTACTTTTTTCAAATGACAAAAATACAAAAAGATGTTCACTGTCATCAATAATTAAATAATATAAATTTAAAAAATTATAAGAAACTTTCATAGGATTTAGAAAAATTAGAAAGACTAGAAACATTTAAAATCGGAAAAGATATAAGCATACTCTCATCCATTGTTTGGACGTGTGTAAATTATCATAATTTTTTTGGCAATATTTGAGTGATTTGAAAATATTTATCTAAATTTAAAATGTGCATAGCCAGCAATTCTCTGTCTAGAGAGATAGAGAAAGGGAGAGAGGCAGAGAGAGAGAGAGTGACAGAGACAGTGAGGTTTGCTGCAGTGTTGTTTATAATCACATAAAGGGAAGGAGGAGTGCAACAGAATAGTGTATTTCTATGTTTACACTCACATGTCTGTTGGTAGAGGACCTCAGCCCCTTATCACATGAACCTCTCCATAAGGCTAATTGAGCACAATTATGCCATGGCAACTGATTTCTCGCAAAGAAAGTCATGTAAGAAAGAGAAAGATAGATGCTGCCACCACACACAAAAAAATGATAAGTATGTGAGGCAATGCATATGTTAATTAGCTTAATTCAGTCGTTCTACAATATATATACATTTAAAAAACATGTTGTACATGGTAAATATATACAATTTTTATTTGTAGTTTAAAAGCTAATTAAAAAAATAAAGCTGCAGTGTCTTTTATGACCTAGTCTCAGAAATCACACAGTATCATTTCTACAATCTTGTGTTAATTAGCACAGAATCCCCAAATCCAGCCTAAGCTCAAGATGTGGCAAATTAGGCTTCAGCTTTTGGAGGGTGGAGTGTTGAATAATCTGTGGACATATTTTAAAACTATTCCGCTTTGTTGTCGGCTACAAATTATATACATTCTTTATACATGGAAAATATATTCACCCTCTTCCATACCAACTCCTAGTGCCACGTCTTAATCTTTTACAACATCAGCTAAAAGTCTAGAAATTTGTCATCTGAATCAGACCTAAACGTGAATCCGACTTCTCTAGTATTGTTTCTTAAGTGCAGCTCCTTGAATACAGTTCCTTTTATCTCAAGCCTTGTGGGTTAAAGAGGCAAGTTACGCACATACTCATCTAACATACATAAGATAAGTGTAGACAATCCTGTTCAAATAGTGGAAAAATGGGAAGCCTAAAGCAATCACTGGTCCATAGCAATTCTGAAATCCACCCAGGGACATGTTCAATGTTTCTCTAATTCTAACTCAAGGAAATTCCTAGGAATTGTTCTCCATAGTTCTTGGCTGTACCCAGTGGGTTATTGGTTTGCTCCTCTGGTTGATTTTTCCTTTCCCTTGAAAGGTACTGTGTTTCGGAGCTGTGCAGTTTTGTCAGGAAAACTTTGGAATTTCAAATGCCTCTTTTCATTGTGTACTATCTCTGTTCCCTTCAGTTTAAGCTGATGGTATTTCTGTCAATATCATTTTTTTTAAAGAAACTTTCTGAATCTCCTGTGAACCTTATTCAAGCTCAGTTCATTAGACAGAAGTCATACCCCAAAATATTTTCAAGGAAGGTTCTTCTCTACTTTGGGCTTCTGCTGAACTGTGGAAGGACAATACCCTTAAGCTTTTTAAAGCTCTGTTGTTTCACTGAATGGTTCTCAGAGGCACCATCTTACATCTTTCTGATGTTGTAAACAAAGTGTTTTATAGTCATACCCTCATCTTCATCTCTGGACCATATTTCCCATCAGTGCCCTGAATTTGATTTTTGCTGGGAAGCCATGATTTTATTTTAAGTGTGTTTGCCATCTAGAGAGGCAGGAGATTTTCAAAACCATTATGGCTTCTCACATTTAGCAATTCTTCTTTTAGTTTATCTCCTTTCTCTCACATTAAGTATCAAGAAAAAACCAGGCAAAATCTTCAGCACTTTGCCCGGCTGTCTCATTAGGTAGATCACTCAGTACGTTGGGTACATTGTCTACTTTCCACGTTACCACAGGTGATAGTATTGTGAAAACACATCCCATGTATCCCTTTTCTTCAGGTTCCAATAAGCTTTTTCTTACTTTTCTTAAGCTTTTGCCCTTAGCTTTCCTATAGCCATCAGGCTTCTATTAACAGTTTCATTAGGCTTTTTCTAATATTCTCCCTTAAAGCCTTTACAGTTTTTGCCCACATCTGGTTCCAAAGCCATGTCCACAGTTTTATATATTTATTATGACAGCACATATTTTGGAGTATCCAATCTGTATCAGTTATTTACTGCTTTGTGACAAATTACTCCAAAACATAGCAGATTATAACACCATTTATTATGTCACAGTTTCTGTGGGTTAGGCATCAGGGAGCACCTTATGTGGGTGGTTTTGGCCCAGGGTCTCTCATGAGATTACAGTCAACATGTCAGTAAAGGCTACAGTCATCTGAAGGCTTGAATGAGGCCAGAGGACCCACTTCCAAGATGGCTCATTCACATATACATTGGCAAAGGGCCACAGTTCTTCACTGGCTGTTAACAGGAAGCCTCCATTCCTTGCTATATTGGCCTTTCCTTAAGTCTGCTTGAATGTTCTCATGACATGGAAGGAAGCTGGCTCCCCCGAGAGCGAGTGATATGGGAGAGAGAGCAAGGATTGAGCCACAGTGTCTTTTATGATCTAGTCTCAGAAGTCGTACACTATAGCTTCTGCCACATTCTATCCATTAGAAGTGAATCATTATGTTCAGCTCACACTCAGGAGAGGGGAGTTAGGTTCTACCCTTTGGAGGATGGACTATCAAGAAATTAGTGGACTTATTTTCGGAATGTGTGTGTGTGTTTTTTTTAATTTTACTTTTTAAGTTCTGGGATACATGTGTAGAACGTGCAGATTTGTTACATAGGTATACATGTGCCAAGGTGGTTTGCTGCACTTATCATCCCATCATCTAGGTTTTAAGCCTCACATTCATTAGGTATTTGTCCTAATGCTCTCCCTTTGCCCTCCACCCCTCAACAGGCCCCAGTGAGTGATGTTCCCCTCCTTGTGTCCATGTGTTCTCATTGTTCAGTTCCCACTTACGAGTGAGAACATGTGGTGTTTGCTTTTCTGTTCCTGGGTTAGTTTGCTGAGAATGATGGCTTCTAGCTTCATCCATGTCCCTGCAAAGGACATGAACTCACTGAATATGTTTTAAAACCACTGCAACGCCCATTAGAAAGAATGAGTATATACAAATATTCACTTGGAAAATGTTGATATATTATTCTGTGAAAACACAAAGCAAGTTTTATAACTATATGTATAGCATGACTATATGTTTTGGGAGAAAGCAATGTAACCTTGCATATGTGGGTCAAAGCACAAAAAGTTTTTGAAACCTACAGACGTAAATGTTGGTAATTCTTACAGAGTTATGGTAGGCAGTTGGAATGAGCCTCTTGAGACATGAGAGAAGAAAAATGAGTTTTACATATTACTTTTAAAAAGAGGTAGAATTTATGCATTTTGACTTTCTACTTGTGTTTTTCCATATTTTCAAACTTTCTAAAATAAGCATGTGTAGCTCACCCAATTAACAATTGTGCTTACCAAGGAGAGAATGTTTATTTAGCTATAAATGTTGAATTGAGATTGGAGGAGAATGGATATGAGGGGCATGACCCATCTGAAGTCTCAAGATAATAATCAGGTGTCCAAGAGAAAAATCACTTTGTTACTACTGAACATCTGATTTGTTCAAAGTAGATAAAATCAGCCATGTAAATTATGAAAAAAACATAACTTCAGTTCTATTTACTTTACTACAGAGTAACTGTTGACAAGATTTTAAGGTAGAATATAAAACAGAGGACTTCTGCTTAAAGTGGAAATATGGCAGACTGAAACATACTTTACCTACTCTTCCCTCCTGAAACTCCACTACAATGTCAGTAAAGGCTGTGTACACACACACACACACACATTCAAGAGACTGAAAGAGAGACAGAGAGAGAGAAAGAGAACAGAAAAGAGTACAACAACAATATAATTTTGACTGCTGGAAAGGTGATGCATGAGTGGTAAACTGACTTTGCAGATCAGAAGAATCTGAAATAGAAGCCCATGAGGGTGAAACCCAGGGATTTCCAGAAACAGTCTTGGGAATTGAAAGCACCGGGTACTTCAGAATGTAAGGGGCACAAGTAGAGAAGAACACAAGAGGATTGATTAAAGTCTACTTAGGACACAGTTTATTTCCCAGATCCTCTCTGTAGCACCACTCTCCAGTCAGGCAACTTTCTCTTTCTGACCTTGGCAGAAAATTAGAGGTTTACTCTCTGGAGATGTCAAGCCAGAGAACTCTGGACTTAGACATTAGGTGAAGTGGAAAATAAGAATGTTATTCCAAAAACAAGGAAAGTAACTGAAAGTCTCTATTCTAAACAATCTCTTCCATGGCTCAGCTTTAGAATTCTGGCATCCATATTTAAAGGCAGGGGATTGGTGGATTCCTCTAGGAAGGAAATGATCAGCCCAAGAAGAAAGCAAAGCAAAGTGAAGCAAAGCACAGCAAACAAAACAAAACAGAACAAAAGAAAATGTGACAGTTGGAGAGTACTTCAATGAAACAGGACTGAATTATTCTTCAGTGAAGCCTTGTCTTCAATAAGCCCTATTCTCTCTCACACACACAATTGTAAGACTTCTCTCTCCTTGTTGTTTTTCTTTTTCTTTTTTTTTTTAATTTCAAAAATGAGGATCTCGCTAGTACTATCTCTGTTTCCTTCAGTCTCAAGTGATCCTGGGCTCGAGTGATCTTCCTGCCTCAGCCTCGCAAGAGTCTAGGATTACAGGTGCATGCCACTGCACCTGGCTGGTCTTCTCTCTTAATATGAGCCAAAATAAGAATGACAAGAGATTTCAGAAAAATTTTTAACATCAGAAAGGCCAAAACAAAGAAAAAGGTAAAACAAAACAAACCATATAGGAAGTAGAAGAAAAAAACCTGTATTTATCATCAGTGAAATAAGATATTACATCCATGACACACACACAAAAAGTTATAAAAAGTCAATATTTGAAAAACAAAATAAAGACCTTAGACATTTTAAAATATGATGCAAGAAACAAAAATTTAAATGTTCTATGAAAAGGGTTAAGAAAATGTCTTAAAAATGTAGAACAACAAGATGTAAAATAAGAGAGAAAACATAAAGTCTACATGTCTATCATTTGAATAATATCAATACCTGAAAAAAACAGAGCAAAGGGAGGAGAAAATTGCCAAATAAATAATGTAATATATTTCAGAATGAAAGGACATATTTCCAGGTTGAATGAACCCCACCAACTACTCAGCATCCCACCTTAAAATAGACTCATGCAGGAGTACATCATCACGAAATTTTGGAACACTGGGAACATGTAGACCTTAGACACATCCTGATTATTTTAAAAAGCTTACAAAGGATTGAAAATCAGAATGTCATCAGACTTCTTACAGCAAGTTAAACTGCAGAGAAATGGAACAATGTCTTCAAAGTTCTTAAAGAAAATTGTTTCCAAACTCTAATCTGTACCCTAACAACTAATATAGTTTGAAGTTAGAATAAGGACAGTTTCAGACAAGCAAGAACCCAGCAAATTTACCTTCTATGCATCATTTCTCAGAAAGCTAAAGGAGGATATACTCATTAAAGTGTAAACTAAGGGCAAGATATGGAATCCAAGGAACAGGGACCTCACTCAAGAGAGTCAAAGGGAATTCCCCAGATGATAGCAAAAGAAAATTCCCAAGGCAACGGCTGTGTTGCATCCTTCAATATATTTTGTACCCATTAACCATCCCTACTTCTCTCCCCTCCCCACTATCCTTCCTAGCCTCTGGTAACCATTGTTCTATTCTTTATCTCCATGGGTGCAATTGTTTTAATTTTTACTTTCCACAAATGAGTGAGAACATGTGAAGTTTGTCTTTCTGTGACTGGCGTATTTTACTTAATATAATGACCTCCAGCTCCATCCATGTTGCTGCAAATGACAGGATCTCATTCATTTTTATGGCTGAATAGTACTCCGCTGTGTATATGTGCTGCATTTTCTCTATCCATTTGTCTGCTGATGGACACTTAGGTTGCTTCCAGATCTTGGCTATTGGGAATACTGCTGCAGTAATCATGGGAGTACAGATATCTCTTTGATATCCTGATTTCCTTTATTTGGGATATGTAGCTGGCAGTGGGATTGCTGGATCACATAGTAGCTCCATTTTTAGTGGTTGTAGTAATTTACATTACCACCAACAGTTTACAGGAGTTCACTTTTCTCCACATTCTCACCAGCATTTGTTATTCTCTGTCCTTTGGATAAAAGCCATTTTAACTGAAGTGAGATGCTATTTTATTGTAGTTTTGATGTGCATTTCTCTGATGATTAGTGATGTTGAACACTTTTTCATACACTTGTTTGCCATTAGTATGCCTTCTTTTGAGAAATATCTATTCATGTCTTTTGCCTATCTTAATTGGATCATTACGTTTTTCTCTGTTAAGTTCAAAACTGGAGGAATCACATTAATTGACTTCAAATTCTGCTAGAGAGCTGTAGTAACCTCTATTCTGGTTATTAGTTTCTTGTCAGATGGGTAGTTTGCAAATATTCTCCCATTCTGTGGGTTGTCTCTTCTTTATTAATTGTTTCCTTTGCTGTGCAGAAGATTTTTAACTTTATGTGATCCTATTTGTCCATTTTTGCTTTGGTTGCCTGTGCTTACGGGGTATTAAGAAAGCTCTGCCCAGTTATGTCCTGAAGAGTTTCCCGAATGTTTTCTTTTAGTAGTTTCATAGATTGAGGTCTTAGATTTAAGTCTTTAATCCAGTTTTATTTGATTTTTGTATAAGGTGAGAAATAGGGGCTTAGTTTTATTCTTCTACATATGGATATCCAGTTTCCCCAGCATAGTTTATTGAAGAGACTGTCCTTTCCTCAATATATGTTCTTGGCACCTTTGTCAAAAATGAGTTCACTGTGGACATGTGAGTTTATTTCTGGATTCTCTATTCTTTTCCATTGGCCTGTGTGCCTGTTTTCATGCCACTACATACTGTTTTGGTTACTATAGCTCTGTAACATAATTTGAAATCAGGCAGTAAGATTTCTCCAGTTTTGTTCCTTTTGCTCAGGACAGTTTTGGCTATTCTGGGTCTTTTGTTCTATATACATTTTAAGATCTTTTTAAAATTTCTGCTGAGGTTTGCTGGGAGTCTACTCCAGATCCTAGTCCTATTGGATTTTCCAGTGCCTGGAGGTATCTATCACTAGTGAAGATTGCAAAACAGCAAAGATGGCAGCCTGCCCCTTGCTCTGGGAGCTCCCTCACAGGGGAGTACAGACCTGTTGCTGGCCCAAATGCATTAGTAGAAGATGGCTGGAGGCTGTACTTGGGAGGTCTCACCCAGTCAGGAGGAATGGGATCAGGGATTCACTTAAAGAAGCAGTCTGGCTGGGCATGGTGGCTCACGCCTGTAATTCCAGCACTTTGAAAGGCCAAAGTGGGCAGATCACCTGAGCTCAGGAGTTTGAGACAGGCTGGGCAACATGGTGAAGCCTCGTCTCTACTAAAAATACAAAAAAAAAAAAAAAAAAAAAATTAGCTGGACGTGGTGGTGTGTGTTTGTATTCCTAGCTACATGGAAGGCTGAGGCAGGAGAATCCCTTGAGCTGGGGAGGTGGAGGCTGCAATGAATTAAGATCATGCCACTGCACTCCAGCCTGGGTGGCAGAGGGGAAACCTGAAAAGGAGAAAGAAAGAGAGAAAGAGGGGAGAGGGGAGGGAGGGAGGAAGAAAAAGGAAGCAAAGGAAAGAAAGGAAAGGGAAAGGGAAAAGGAAAGGGAAAAGGAAAAGGAAGAAGCAGTCTGGTTGCTTTTTGGTAGAGCAGCTGTGCTGTATTGGGGGGATCCCTTCAAGCCTTGCACTCTGTCCCGGGAGAAATTAGAACTCCATGGGCTGTAGGGGCAGGGGTGGCTGGAGACCCCAGGTAGGATGTCCTGCTAAGTGAGAAGGAATAGATTGGGGTCCTATTTAAAGAAGCAGTTTGGCCATGCCTCAGCAAAGCAGCCATGCTCTGCTGGGGCACTGCCTCCGCCCCAGTTGTTTTGGACTCTCTAAAGCCTGCAAGCTGGAATGGCTGAGTAGCCAAAACAGCAAAGATGGTGGCCCACCCCTCCCATCGGGCACTCCATCCCACGGAGAAATCAGAACT
Organism: Ateles fusciceps; assembly: GCA_036589455.1. NCBI lineage: Eukaryota > Metazoa > Chordata > Mammalia > Primates > Atelidae > Ateles > Ateles fusciceps. The sequence continues at coordinate 8,757,794 of JAZHEH010002496.1, forward strand.
GTGTCAGCCATAGCATATAGGCAGGGGTGACTGGAAGCCCCAGTTGGGAGGTCCCACTCAGTGGGGGAGGAATGGATTGGGATCCCACTTAAAGCTGGGAGGTCCCACTCAGTGGGGGAGGAATGGATTGGGATCCCACTTAAAGAAGCAGACTGGCCATGTTTTGGTAAATCAGCTGGGCTGTGTTGGGGGATACCTTTCTTGTCCAGTCCATTTGGACTCTCCAAAGCCTGCAGGCTAGAACAGCAAAGATGGTGACCTGCCCCTCCCTCTGGGAGCTCTATCCTGTCTCAGGTAGGCAGTACCCTGTTGCCGGTGGCTGGCTGGAATTCCAAGTCAGTTTGTCTCATCTTATGAGGTGCCGTCAAAAATGGGGCCTGTAAACCAATGCTGCTTGGCTCCCTGGATTTAGCCCCCTTCCTAGGTGTATGTATGGACCTCCCACCTTGGCTGAGTTGGTCACCTTTCCAGGGGGATCCTGGGGCTAGAGTATCTAAAGCTCCTGGGTCTCTGTGTGTGTCTGAGCAGCAGCTCTGCTGAGACTCCACACAGCTCTGTGTATCAGACCTAAAGCCCTGGTGGAGTGGGTTCACGAAGGGATGTCCTCATCCAAGGGTTGCGAAGATCTATGGCAGAAGCGGGGTTTCTGATGCTGCACAGTCACTCATTACTTCTTTTGGCTGGGGGAAGATTCCCTTAGCTCTGTGTCACTCCCAGGTGGGCTGCTGCCCTTTCCTGCTTTTCTCCATTCTCCATGGGTTAAGCTGGTTCCCTGTTCAGTCCCAATGTGAGTACCTAACTGGATGTTTCAGTTGAAGGTGCTGTATTTACCCACTCCTTTCATTCTTCTCCGTTGAATGCCACACACTTTAGCTGCTTCTAATCGGCCATCTTGGCCCCAACCTTTAGTTTTCATTGTAGAGAGATTTTAATTTGGTTAAGTTTATCCTAAGTATTTTATTTTATTTGTATCTATTGTAAATGGGATTACTTTTTTAATTTCTTTTTCAGGTTCTTCACCGTTGGCATATAGAAATCCTACTGATTTTTGTATCTTGATTTCGTATCCTACAACTTTAACAGAATTTATCAGTTCTAATAGTTTTTTTGTGAGTGTGCATGTGGAGTCTTTAGGTTTTTCCAATATAAGATCATATCATCTACAAACAAGGATAATTTGACTTCTTCATTTGAATGCCCTTTCTTTCTTTCTCTTGTCTGATTGCTCTAGCCAAGACTTCCAGCACTGTATTGAATAACAGTGATAAAAGTGGACATCCTCGTTATGTTCCAGATGTTAGAGGAAAGGCTTTTCAGTTTTTCCCCATTCAGTGTGATACTAGCTATGGGTCTGTCATATGTGGCTTTTATTGTGTTGAGGTGTGTTCCTTCCATACCTAGTTTTTTGAGGGACTTTTTAAAATCGTGAATGAAGGTTAAATTTTATCAAATGCTTTTCAAGCATCATTTGAAATGATCATATGGTTTTTGTTCTTCATTCTGTTGATGGAATGTATCACATTAATTGATATGCAAATGTTAAACCATTCTTGCATCTCTGGGAGTAATTCCATTTGGCCATTTATGATTAATGATCTTTTTAATCTGTTGTTGGATTAAGTTTGCTAGTATTTAGTTGAAAATTTTTGCAACAATGCTGATCAGAGATATTGGCCTATAGTTTTCCTTTTTTGATGTGTCTGTGTCTGGTTTTGGTATCAGGGTAACACTGGCCTTGTACAGTGAGTTTGGAAGTATTCCCTCCTGCTCTGTTTTTTGGAATAGTTTGAGTAGGATTGGTATTAGTTCTTTAAATATTTGGCAGAATTCAGCAGTAAAGCCATTGGGTTTACTTTTCTTTGCTGGGAGACTTTTTATTATGGCTTCAATCTAATTACTTCTTATTGGTTTATTCAGGTTTGGTATTTTGTATTTCTTCATGGTTCAATCTTGGTAGGTTGTATATGTCTGGGAGTTGATCAGTTTCTTCTAAGTTTTCCAGTTTATTGGCATATATTGCATATAGTAGCCTCTAATCATTCTTTGAATAATCTAACAGTCCTTTGAATTTCTGCAGTATCAGCTGTAATGTCTTCTTTTTCCTATCTGATTTTATTTAGTTGGGTCTCTTTTTCTAGTCTGGCCAAAAGGTTTGTTGATTTTGTTTATCTTTTCAAAAATACAACTTTTGATTTCATTGATCTTTTATATTTTTTCATTAATTGCATTTATTTCTGCTCTGATATTTATTATTTATTTTCTGTTACTAATGTTGGGTTTGTTTTGCTCTTGCTTTTCTAATTCTTTAAGATACATTTTTAGATTGTTTATTTAAAGTTTTTCTACTTTTGTGAAGTAGGCACTTACTGCTATAAACTTTCCTCTTGGTATTGCTTAGTACCATGAGGCTTGCAAATAACATTGTATAACCCGTTATTTTAAACTGATGACATCTTAACTACAAACAAGCAAAGGAAAAACTAATAAAAACTCTGCTTTAACTTTATCCCTCCACTTTTTAACTTTCTGTTGTTTCTATCTTATTATACTATGTCTTAACAAGTTGCTGGTAGTTATTATTTTTGATAGGTTCATCTTTTAGTCTTTCTACTCAAGATATGAGTAGTTTACACATCATAATTACAATGTTACAATAGTCTGTCTTTTTGTGTGTACACACTATTACCAGTGAGGTGTTTTTTTGTTTGTTTGTTTGTTTTGTCAGATGATTTCTTATCACTTGTTAATGTCTTTTTCTTTCAGATTGAAGAACTCTCCTCAGCTGATGAAATGCCTCCAATTTTGTATGCCTGGAAAAGTGTTTATTTCTCCTTCATGTTTAGAAGATATTTTCACTAGATATAATATTCTAGGATAAAATATTTTTTCCCTCAGCATTTTAAATAAGTCATGACACTCTCTCCTGGCCTGTAAAATTTCCACTGAGAAATCTGCTGTCAAACAGTTTGGAGGTCCTTTATATGTTATTTGTTTGTTTCCTCTTGCTGCTTTTAAGAACCTTTCTTTATTTTTTATCTTTGAGAGTTTGATTATTAAATTTCTGAGGTAGTCTTCTTTTGGGTTAGGCCTGCTTGGTGTTCTACAACCTTCTTTTACTGGAATATTGCTGTCTTTTTCTAGGTTTGGAAAGTTTTCTGTTATTATCTCTTTGTATAATTTTTTACCATAACCTCTCTCTCTCTCTCTCTCTCTCTCTCTCTTTCCTTCCTGGATGGACAATTCCTCTCTGGTGAGGGCTGGTCTAACTGCTCTCTCCCTGTGCATCAGCCAGATTCTTCTCTGTGTTGCTTTCCATTATGACAACAGCACTGAATTTCAGTACAAAGTTCCATGATCGTTTTGCCCTTTCTCCCCCAAGCACACACATTCTCTGCCTCTTCCTTGACATGATGTTAAAACCAGGTACTGTGATCACTCACCTGATTTTCGATTCTTATGAAAGTGCTTTCTTCTATGAATAGTTGTTCCTGCAGGGGGTGGGCAGGGACAATTGCTCACGTGTTCTATTTGGCCATCTTGCTCTGCCCCTGTCTAAATAACGTCTTGTTGTATTTGAGGATCTTTCTGATGTTTGAGTTTTGTCTCCCCAAAATTAACCCAGGAAATTCTGTTCTTCAGTGTCCTTTGCAAGTAGCATAGATACCTGCAACCTGGGCCTTACTTCCAGACTCACTCACATGAGATTTTTACACAGAAGTGAACAACGTAAGAAAGGTGGCCCTGCATGGAAAACATTTTGCTGGTTTGAGCTAGACAGAATCATTCAGCTTTGGAGGGGAAACCATGGGTTGGTGCAAAAACAATTGAGGTTTTTACTTTTAATGGAAAAGACTGTGATTACTTTTGCACCAATCTAACAGCATTAGTAGGGAAAGTAGTGGTAGAATTTGTTTCTTTTTTAGGGTAGTTCTGCCCCATACTTTTACTATTGTTCTTGGAAGTTTAGCATCAACATGAACTACCTAATATCCATTGTCAGTTTTGTTGTTTGCGACTAACAGCCCTGAGTACTACAGAGACAAATACAAAAAGCATAGCTAAAGAACTTCAAGAATGCTGTGATGTGGCACATGCCTGTAATCCCAGCACTTTGGGAGGCTGAGTTGGGTGGATTGCTCTAGCTCAGGAGTTTGAGACCCAGCTGGGCAACACGGCGAAATCCCATCTCTACAAAAAATACAAAAATTAGCTGGGTGTGGTGGCACATGCCTGTGGTCCCAGTTACTCTGGAGGCTGAGGTGGGAGGATCTCTTGAGCCTGGGAGGTGGAGGTTGCAGTGAGGCAAGATTGCACCAGTGCACTCCAGCCTGGGTGACAGAGTGAGACTCTGTCTTAAAAAACACACGCACACACACAAAACTTCGAAACGTGGGTGAAAATGAGGGGCAGGGAAGTAGATTAAGTAACTACTGGTTTTCTTTATAAGCTTTTGGAAACGATTTGACTAACCACATATGTATACACACACAGACACACACACACACAGACACACACACACACACACATGTTCAGAAATGCAAGGCCAGGTCTATAAGGATTAAGTATTTTTGCCTGAACACTCATACACACACACACATATTTAAATATACATATATGTGTGTGTGTGTGTGTAGTCAATTATATATATATGTATGATTAGTCAAAAAGATATATATGTCTTATAAAATTTAAAATTTAAGCAAAAATAAAGAAAACAAAGGGACAATGAGGACAATCTTTTGGAAAGAGTAGATGTACCACATGGGTGCTACCTCTCTGTTTTTTTCTCTGTGGGAGACATGACTAATTGATCAGAACTCTCTCTCTCTCTCTGGAGCCTGGAGACAGAGTCACAATCCTTCCCAGAATCCAGTTTTAGTCATATCAGATTTGGGTCTTCAGAAGAAACTATTAGCCATTATTTCCTACAAGGAAATAATTCCTTACAGGCCTGTCCCTGCATTTCTGAACTTAATTGAAAACAAGTCCAAAATATGTTTTATGGTATACCAAACTAGAACATATATCCCTGTATATCTGATTCTGAAAACTAACTTAATTAAAGGATGATAGTCACTACTGTAGAACTCTAGTATGCCAGTAAAATTGCTATAATTCAAAAAAGCCATTTAGGATTAAAAAAAATTCTCAACATTAACAAAGATATACTTTGAAGCTTTACAGCACCATGATTAACAGAATTTTATTACTGAGAGTTTTCAAAATAGTGTATATCTCTTCACTAGCAGTATTGGCATAAGACTTCATAAGAAAATCATTTTCCTTCAGGTTAGTGTATAGTTAATTCACATTAGGAGATGAGGCTACCATGACAACATGATAACTTAATGAGGTTTGAACAGCTTCAGAAAAGGAATTATTAAAAGGAAGAGAAAAGAAAAGCCTTGTGATAGAAAAATAGAATACCAGAATGATCCAGATGATGTTTAACAGGCATCTGCAAGGACTTATTGTCACTCTTTTATCATGGCTTCCTCTCTCTTTTTTCATTTTGACTACTGCAGTGGTAGGATTATTTGTTCTGTGATGAAAATGAGTTTTTGTACAAGATTTGAGAAGAACACTTGTATCCATCAAGCACAGGATCTGTTAAAATCTCCTGACATTTTTCAATGGCACTTTCATATTTCCTAGAATTTGATTATATCTGCCTTATCTTTATATGGATCACATGGCTAATGTGCAAGGGCAAAAGGTTGTAGCTTGAATTTTCTGGACTCTCAAAGTCTCAGAAGAGATGATAGCTCAGACCATGGAGAGGAAGACCTAGGCAGTACCTGGTAAATGAAATATGGAACAATGTGAAGTAATGGTATAATGTTAAAGAAAAAGCACCAGAAGACCTAGGACCCCAAATTCTGCCAAACAAATGGTGTGACACTGGATAAATCACTTATCCTCTGAATCCCATTTCTTTCATCTGTGTAATGATATGGGTGGGTTCAGTGATCTGTAAGATGCTTCACTGCGCCAAATTTCCTCAATACTGATGTGGCATGTTTTACAACTTTTAGGATTCCTATAAATGAGTGTTTAAATGTAGAAAGTATATGGATGGAATACCCTGTATTCTCGTGGAAAAATCCAAAAGCATGACCCGTGTTCAGAGCAGTGCCAAGGTAGGTACAAAATACTTAGGAATCCATTTGGGTAGTTTGAGGCTGGAACAATTATGTCTAGTCAGGGAAAGGAATTAAGAAGCTAAGTATCATTTAGAAAATATCACTCTAAAGACTTTGTGTATAGAATAAAGCTTCAAGAAAAGTGAAACAACAAAAGATAGGCAGACTCGTGAGGTCCCCTAGTTGTCAAAAAACAAGACTCCTTCTCATTTACTATGTGGACATCACTCAGCATTTGCACAAGATGGCTGCTGGAGCCCAAGGTGCTGAGCTGGTGTGTTCCAGACAGCAGGTTATGAAAAAGGTCCAAGAGGGACAGTGTATGCACTCCATGCAATTCCATTTATGTCTTATTCTCTACATGAGGTCATTTGGCCACATCTAGCTGCAAGGAAGACTGGGAAAATGGAATTTTTGCGTGAACAACAGTATATCTAGCTAAGAGCTAATGTTTTATTACCATAGATGGAGAGGGAGAAATGAGCACTTCCTGACACGGTACTGGAGGGATAAAGCAGCGTTGCAGGATGAGGCCCAGAGCAAAGCTGTCTGTCAGTGCTCAAAGGAGGAAGCATAACCAAGTTGAATTGTGCAGACAGTAATGACCACAAAGACAAGGCCATGCTTGGGCATTTTCTAATGTATTTGCTTTGTCCCATAAAGATCTGTACACATGTGCACACCCACACAGACATATACCTAAATGTACACACTACACAATGGGTCAAAAATGTAGTACTGCTCTAGATAGTCCAGTCACAGAGATTAATGATAAACATGAAGCAACTCCTTCAATTCTAAAATTCAGACAGTTCAGCTTTCTCTTTATTAATAAAAGCAGAAACATCCTTATAAATATTTTTAAACATAAACTCTGTGCTGTGCTCCTTACAAAAGTGGTTAAGCTCAGGGAAACTCAATGCTCTGTGATGTCAAAGGATGTCTGAAGATTTGGAAATTTTTTGATAACTAAAACTTAAATATTTGAAGGGATAGTCAAACTAAGTTTAGGCTTTAAATTACTACATTTCAGACATTGTGTGTGTGTCTGTCAGTCAGAGACTACTTTTCAGATTCCAAGAAGAACAGGTCATTAAAATAAATATTCCAGAGGGTTTTAACATCAGCAAAAAACAAACTTATGAAATCTATACACTGTTAGATTTCCATCTATACACTGTTAGATTAACAGTTCCAGGAGCTGTTAATGATGCATGTGGGGTTATCCAGGCACTATTTCAAAATAATGTGAGTTTTAAGGACCGTTAATCATCTGCAGACTCACTATGGGAGGAGGACATGGTGTCAGGTGCAATACAGCAGATGTTGTCCCCAATTTACCAGGATCATGTCACAATTCATTCACATTATGGCAGTCTGGTGTTCAAAATGTGCTAAAAACTAGACAAACATATGCTGGATGGCTGCTAGGTAAGCATGTTTCTCGAGGTAATGAATTATACCTAGCAGGTTGCTGGATAAATTAACTCATTCCTGATCTGAAAGTATCATTTGGAATTGTCTCTGGACATTCATGTCAAAAATCTTGAAGTTCTAGAAAAAAGACTAAGATGAAACTCACAGGCTTGCCAGGACTGTGACAGAGTATTTCACCTTTGATGCTGATATATTGTTAAGTACATGCTAATGAATTACAAATGGTGTCACACAGTCTTTGCACATTGTCATATTCAAGATTTCAGAATTTTAAAAGCATTTTCAATATGATTCAAGTGTATAAATATTAAGGAGGCATTAACCTTTATCAAAATGATTCTTTCTTGTGTTAAAAAGATCAAAATTTAACATAACAGGGCACACAATTTGACTTTGCTGTAAGGTGGTTGATGAAAGGAACAGTATCTGCTTCCACGTCATTCACATAAAAACTGTGAAACCTTTCATTTACACTTCTTTGGCACTGGTGGGAGTGGGAATGGGAGTTGAGGGGAGAAAGACGAATGTTGCAAATAGTGAGAAAAGAGTAAATTGAAGGATGTCATTTCTTTGATTAACATGCTACTTGTCATCCTTTAGTAGAGAATAACAAAACCCTGCAGGCACTAAATAAAATGAGCCTCAGAGAGTTTTCTCATCCCAGACAACCTACAGAGTTTGTGTCAATTTGAAGTCACTGATGCAAATATTTTCTTCAAATATTTCATTTGTTTTCTACCCACATGGCATCAACGAGCATGTTTTCAAGGTCAAATGAATATCTTGAGAAGTCAGAATGTAGGATTTCATGAACTGGTTTCCCTGCAACTGATCAGGGACCTTGGTGAAACAAATTGAGGCTTAAGCTCAAGTCCTCAGATCAGTGATTCACTTACACAGCTATCAATTCTCTTAAAAAAAAAAAAAAAAAAAAGTCCTTTCTCTCTCCAGTCAGATTTGCAACAAATTTCTAGCCCGAGGGCAGCCCAGACAACAAAACAAAAACAAAACAAAAACAGGCCTCACACCTGTAATCCCAGCACTTTGGGAGGCCGAGGCAGGTGGGTCACTTGAGGTCAGGAGTTTGAGACCAACCCTGCCAGCATGGTGAAACCCCATCTCTACTGAAAATACAAAAATTATCCTGGCATGGTGGTGGGTGTCTGTAGTCTGAGCTACTTGGGAGGCTGAGGCAGGATAATCACTTGAACCTGGGAAGCAGAGCTTGCAGTGAGCCGAGATCGTGCCACTGCACTCCAGCCTGGGTGACAGAATGAGACTCCATCTCAAAACAGATAAACAAACAAAAACCCCAAATGATGCCTTTTTGTCTAACTTTGTCAGAATCTTCCATTTTGGGGGCAACCATTGTGGGTGGCATTATAACCACCACACCAGCCCCCAAACCAGTAAGGCAGCATCACCTTGGATTTGCTCACTGCAGTGTCTTCATCTTCTGTTCCAGTGCCTGGCTCATAGCAAGTGCTCAGTAAATATTTATTGAACAAAAAGATAGATATCAAGAATCAAGATGATGGAAAGCACCTCTTTGAATTAACTTAGGAAACATCTCAAAGAATAGTAAGTCACAATTAAAACCTCATAATCCATGTCCTAGAACTTAAGCGACTTATGAACTTCTAATATGCTAAGCTCTCATTTTGTTAAGAATTTGTGTACTTACGCACTTATGTGTAATAAATAATTGTGGTATTTATGGATTTTGTACTGTAGAAAATGAGCCTGAATTATAGAAACTTCCCATATTGAAGCAAAAAAGATATACTCTGTGGGACAATAGTATAAATTGTGGAAAATTTTAAATAGTTACATAAACAATTTTAATGGTACACTGCCTCATGGCAGAATAGCGCATTTTCTCCAACTACTTTCAACTTTTCCATTTTGTGAAGAAGTCCTACACAACAGTCATTGGGTGGCACCATTAGAGTGGTCACAGCATTGAGGCCCTCTATTTCCTATCATACTGGTTAACATTTCAGTTTGGGCATCTTGAGTTGAACTCTGATTAGAGTGACATGCTGGATTGGTACTGTTCCCATGGATTTATTTAGGAGAGAAGGGGGGAGAAAGAGTGATAATTACAAAAACGCTCATCATCACTGATAATTAGAGAAATGCAAACCAAAACCAAGATGAGATACCATCTCGGGCCAGTTAAAATGATGATCATTAAAAAGTCTGGAAACTACAGATGCTGGAGAGGATGTGGAGAAATAGGAACGCTTTTACACTGTTTAAGGGAGTGTAAATTAGTTCAACCATTGTGGAAGACAGTGTGGTGATTCCTCAAGGATCTAGAACCAGAAATACCATTTGACCCAGCAATCCCATTACTGGGTATATACCCAAAGGATTATAAATCATTCTACTATAAAGATGCATGCACATGTATGTTTATTGTAGCACTATTTAGAATAGCAAAAACTTGGAACCAACCCAAATGCTCATCAATGATAGATTGGATAAAGAAAATGTGGCACATATACACCATAGAATACTATGCAGCCATAAAAAAAGATGATTTCGTGTCCTTTGCAGGGACACAGCTAAAGCTGGAAATCATCGTTCTCAGCAAACTAACACAGAAACAGAAAACCAAACACCACATGTTCTCACCCATAAATGGGAGTTGAACAATGAGAACACATGGACACAGGAAAGGGAACATCACACACCAGGGTCTGTCAGGGGATGGAGGGAAAGGAGAGGGATAGCGTTAGGACAAACACCTAATGCCTGCAGGGCTTAAACCTAGATGATGGGTTGATAGGTGCAGCAAACCACCATGGCACATGTATATTTATGTAATAAACCTGCATGTTCAGCACATGTATCCCAGAACTTAAAGGAAAAAAAAAAAAAAACAGTAGGACATCTGTGCTGACTTTATACGTCATATTTATTTGAGCCAACAATTGCCTCCTTTCCCCCGTTGAATGTAAAATGACGTTGGGTATGCAAGCCATGCACAGAGAAAGAACTTAGAAAGACTGTTTCCTTGAGGACTTTTCTGAGTGGATTTACCATACCTGAACTGGACTGCTTAGAAGATATAAACTTATGTTTTGCTTAAGTCACTGTTATATTTTATCTCTAATACTTCTAACTAAGATGAAAACAAATGGACATTATTGGATTATGGAAAAATTGAGAGGGAAACTGAAGAGGTCTTATATGAGTGAGGCAAAGATGAATAAAAATACAGTAGGACATCTATGCTGACTTTATATATCACATTTATTTGAGTCAACAATTGCCTCCTCTTCCACCATTTTCAAGTACCACCATCACCAATCAGATTGGTTTCATCCTTTCCTAGTTCATACTTCTAAAGGATAAGTCTTCTTGTTTACTGGAGTACCTCCAACTCAAATTTTTACACATTCACTTATTTTTAAAAAATAACTCAAATAATCAAATTCATGCCCATTTAGAGTTTTCCTACTTTGAATATCCCAGGAAACTTCACCCCACATCTGCTGGCTATTGATAAGAGGCCACGATTATAAGACCCCAAGCTGCTATGGCCCCCTCAGAGTTCTTAGACCCAGAGATCCCCCACTGTGCTCTTGAGTGACTTCACCTAGGCATGTAAGTCCCCTTATCTATACCCCTCTTGCCCAGAAGTTCCCTTGCTCTCCTCCTCTGCTATATGGTGACCCCCATACTGTAGTCTCTGAACACAGTCTCAGGCTGTATGGGACTTCCCCTTTTGTGCAACTCTGTCCAAGAGCTATCCTATAAAGCTGGGGTGTTACTTCCTTTTCTGGTCATGTCTTTTTCCTTGATCAGCCTCCAAGTCCCTTGAACATTCTATACACTGTCATTCTCAGCTACTCCCACAGGAATAAAATTCTTGCTTTTAGGACGCCCAGAATAAACATGGTTACCTAGGAAAAAAAATACACTTCCCAGTGACCTTAGTAGTAGGGTGGTCATGTGATTAAATTCTGTCCTCTGGGGGAGATAAGCAGAAATATCCTAGCCAGGCCTTCTGAGAATCTTCTCTAAAACACTGCTGGCATCTACTTTTTGTCCTTTATCCTTGTTCCTTTGTCTTTTCCTCCTTTTTGCTGGTTGGAAATGTAGACAAGATGGTTAGAGCTGAAACAGCCAACTTGAAATAGAAAATGACCTTGGGGATACAAGCCATGCACAGAGGAAGAACTTAGAAAGACTCTGTTTTTCTTTGAGGACTTTTCTGAGCAGATTTGCCATACCCGAACTGGACTGCTTAGAACATATAAACTTCTATTTTGTTTAAGTCACTCTTTTTTTCCATCTCTAATACCTCTAGCTAAGATGAAAGCAAACTGTGTTATTGGATTCAGTGGTCAATAGTGTTAGATAATGGAAAAGTTAAGGGGGAAAGTGAAGAGCTCCTGTATGAGTGAGGCAAAGATGAAGAATGATAAAGGAAAATTTAGCAATACTAACATAAACTGCCTGTAAATGTGGTCACACAGCTGCTAAGTGATGAAGGTAAGACTTACACACGAGTGCATCTGACTTCAAATCCTATGCTCTTCATTACTGTTTTCAGTTTCCACACCTGTAGAATGTAAATAATAATAATTATGAGTCCTTTCATAGAGTCATTATAAGAATTAAGTGAAATAACTATGGAAAATTCTTAGTGCAGAACATAGTACATGAACTGTTCGATATATGCTGAATACATATATATTTTAAATATCTTTGTGGCTGTGCATAGTGGCTCACGCCTGTAATCCTAGCACTTTGGGTAGCTAATGCAGGTGGATCACCTAGGGTCTGGAGTTCAAGATCAGCCTGACCAACATGGTGAAACCTCATCTCTACTAAAAATACAAAAATTTGCTAGACATGGTGGTATATGCCTGTAATCTCAGCTACTTGGGAGACTGAGGCAGGAGAATCGCTTGAACTTGGGAGCTGGAAGTTGCAGTGAGCTGAGATCATGCCATTGCACTCCAGCCGGGCAATAGACTGAGACTCTGTCTCAAAAAAGAAAATTATCTTTGTGCACACATTCTTCCCTCGATCTGGGATGCCCTTTCTTCCTTCTTTGCCAGGGAAGCAACTTAATCATTTTTCCCATGAACTTTTCATTGACTACTACCTTTTCTTTACTGTGTATTTATCTTTTATAGCACTTACCAATGATACCAATATCTTATCATTATAGCATACAAGGAACTCATCTATTCATAGGAAGTACATGAGGTGCTTGTTAAAAATGCTGATTCCTAAGCTTTCTGTAAAGATTCAGATTTGGTGGGTCTGAGATGATGCCTAGACATCTGTATGTTTTAGCAAGCCCCTTATGTGATTTTAATATATATAATAAATATATATATATACATACATACATATATATAAATATTTTTTTCTTAACAATTACAGTACTCATTTCTGAAACTGGTCACTTGGTTGTAGATAGTATTTATAATTTTATTTTCTGCTACCCATTCCATATTCCTTTTGCTGTTAGCAAGCACCTCAGCTGGCTGTTAGCAAGCACCTCAGCTGGTCATTTACTTGGTAAAATGACCCAAACTTTCATTCCTGAAGGTTCTGGCTGTTAATATTTGCATCTGAATTGGAATGTTGTAGTTTTCCTTTGACTTTAATCACAGGGCATGGGAATGTAGACTAAGGGATCTTCTGTATTCCATACAGACTCTTCCTCACTTCCTTTGTGTAGTAGCTGTCTAATTTCCCCTTGGATCAATCACTTCAGTCATTTCAGTAGCACCCTTCTTTGCCAGTTGATTCAGAGGCATAAGGAGTCCAAAATGACCAGATGGCAGTATTAACTTTCCATTCATTGGAATTATTGTTGTGTCTCGTGGTAAAAGCATTTCTTCCCTTGGAATTAATGCCTCTAGACCAGTGAGGCATAAGATCTCAGAGAAGCAGGAAGCAGAAATTTTGCTAGTGTTGACAAAGACCCTCTCTTTTCTTTACCAAACTTGATTCAGGGTCTTTTGATTACTCTTTTTGACTAGGCCCCGACTTGGGCTCTGTTCTTGGCCTACTTAGTCCAGTTTTAGCAAAAATACTGCTGAGTCAGTTTGGTGAAAATCCCCTTGGTATCCCATCACCCTCAATATCTGACCAACTTCCTCAGTCCCATCCTCAGTAGCTTAGCATCCTGGTCAGCAAGAATCAGTCTAGCCAAAATCCCCCTATCCTTGATGCTTCTTAGTAATTTTTCATCCGCTGACCTCTGCCCTGCTCCTTGGCTATCAATCTTAACTTGCTGTATTCATTGTTGAGCCCAGTCTCTCTCCCCCTATAGTAAAACTCCCATTGCGATAGTCTCTCCTGAATAAAGTCTTTCTTACCATCTTTAACAAGTGATGTGGGATTTTTTCTTTAACATTCAATCACTAGGTGTAATAGTGAATGCTGCCACTCCCATTTGGTGATTCTTGTGATTAGTTAAATTCAGGAAACTGCCCTGTTAGGTGATGTGCTGTTTGAAGGCAGAGCCAGCCCTTTCTGATCTTTTTATCTCCTGTACCTAGCCTACAGTGAGTGCTTGATAAATGTGTATGAAAGGAATGATTTACCTTGAGATGGGCTCTGAAGAATGAGTACAAAGGCAGGAGGCACAGACCAGAAGACAATCATCAGAGGAGAAAGATCACAGCCAAAGCTCAGAGGAGAGGGAGTATGAGTGGTATTTGAGGGATAGTAAACAGCCAAGTTGGTTGAATCATGGGGTACATGAAGGGAAAGAGTAGGGGAAAAGTTTGAAAATGTATTTGGGTTACATGGCAAGGCCCTTGGTCACCAGGGCCCCACATGTCATTGATTTTCGCCAGCAGTGGAAGGTCCCTAAAGGCTCTTGAGTGAGACAGTAATGCAATGAGAGCTGTGCATTTCTAAGATTTATCTGGAAACAGTGTGCTGCCTGGATTGAAGAGAGGAAAGACAGGAGATTTAAAAGATACCACTTCAGCAGCTTTGTAGTAATCCAGCAAGATAATGAAAGTCTGAACTAAAGTGGTAGTAGGTATGGGGGGAAGATTCAAGATTCAAAAGTTATTGATGATTTTTCTATTGAGACGGAGGATGGCATCATCTGTGAATAACATCATCTGTGTTATTCACACACAGATGATGCCATCCTCTGTCTCATTCCTGTCTATTTTTATCATTGATGCCAGAAGCAGAAGTAGCTAGAAGCAAAGTGTCATTGCTTATAGTGTGATCATATTTTTTCACATTGAACACATCAAAATGTGTTCATTTTGATCCTGAGCTTCCCAGAAACACACAGAGTGCATAGGTAATTTACCAAATGGATAGAATTAAATACTCTAATAGAATAAAAACAAAATGGTTAACTAAAGAGCCTTGTTGGCTAGAAAACAGCAACTTCCATAAAGACATTTATTCAATTAAAAATGAAGCTCAGAAGGTCATGTGTTGATTTCATATCTTCCTATAAAATACATCTGTAGGATTTTTAAAAATCCACTAGTCTCATAAATTAATACAATTTAGGTTAAACTTTTTTTCTGGGAAGGAAATAAGCATAGTGGACCTCTGCAATTTAAATGAAGCAATTATTTCAAATAACATTAATTGTCCAGGTGCTGTTAATCAGGTCTCAGGCAATTGTAACATTAAAACTGCAGCCTAACTCCTTTCCACAAAAGAGAATCGTTTCAGAAGTCATTTTAAAAGCTTTTGCCTGTAGTCTCAGTGGGGGGTATTTGCCTCAGTGGCATTCCTTAACCTCTTTTCTTTCCCCAAAATATGGGGAGTACTATGGTTCCTGGAAAATCACTTCTACCTCCAGTTCCAGGGGAAGAAACAACTGACCTATGCTATGACAGTGTTTTCCATCACCATGTGTTTTCCATTACCAAATGTTTCCATTTCCACAGTGATGGTTCAGGGCTCATGACCTGACAAGAAAATATGTGGATCACTAGCATTTGGTTGCTGATCACAGAAACTTTCAGTCAAATTTGCTAAAATAATGACATTTGTTTTCTCTTACAATATGAAGTCTAAAGGTAGAGCAACCCAGCCATACCATGGTAAGGGCTCCAGGACTCAGCTTTGCCTACTCCACAGGTTGATATTGTCCTCAGGATGATTTTCCTCATGATCACAAGAAGGCTGCTGGCAGCAGCTAGGGTGACATACTTCCTTTCTCATCCCAAGCATGTAAAAGAGAAAAGGAGACTCTTGCCCTTTGATATAACTGGTAATTTAGGACATATGCTCAACCTGAGCCAATCACAGACCATGGGAAAATCTTTCCTGAGTAGCTTAAGCCTTGATTCCTGATTTAATCATCATAGTAAGAGGAACAAAACAGTAAGATTGGAGTACACCAGTCAGGATCCTGAAGATGGAACGAATATCCAAAATGGGCAGTGTTCTCTCAGGAAGGTAGAACTTAAGAGGTGGAGAAGTGGATGTTAATGCAGAAGGATGTTAAAATCCATGTGTTAACTCAGACTGCAAAACTATCATAGAGTCGTAAGAAATTACTTGGCAGAAATTCCAAGTAGGTGGCAGAGACGGCAGAGAACTGATTAGATGAATCAATTATATTTAGTACATAAAATGGTAGACAGTAGAAATTGAGAGAGAATTTGGTGTGAAAGGGTTTTAAAGAAAGAGATGCTGATGTGCTGTGAGTCTCAAGCCCCTACCCTGTGTGGGTGGAGTGTCAAATCTTAGCACAAGCTGAGTAAGTGAGGCTGCGTTGGAATCACTTGGATAGTTTGCTGTTTCCTTGGCAGTTAGAGAATCAGCGTCTATGTGACTTGACTCTCACTCACCCTGGAAAATCCAGAGGCTGGAGGTGGGCTGGCATGCTGTTTTAGAGGTAGTATGAAGGAGAGTTGCTGCTATACTGGGTTGGATCTGCACTCACACAGTTTTGGGGGAAAAAGGAATGTGTGAATGTTTCCTGTGGCCTCGATGTGGGTGGTAGATATGCAAGAGAGCCACTATAGAAATCATCTTAGGTCCTTTCCATTAGGAACACTGGAGGAGCCATGACCCTCAACAAAAATGAAGCCGAAGTGGGTCCCCCATTCCCTAGAGCTTGAAGAGGAATGAAGTACAAGAATGGTGCGCATTTACCTAGATCAGAGAAACTGTGGGTGAAAAACCACTGTGATATTCAGTTCTCTAAAGAAACCCCCAAAGTGAGTGAACTTTAATCATCTGCCAGACCAAGCAAGTATGAAGCCACCTTACAATATTACCAGTCAAATGAGGACTCTACTAACCTCTTTCCTGTCTAACCTCCCTGATCACCAGTTCCAGAGGCGTCAATAGCTGGAAAGCAAGCTAGAGAAGGAAGAACAGAGAAAGAAAGAAGAACCAGCCTATCTAATCCCTGCAAGTGACCAGCCTATAGCAAGCTCTAAGTTAGTTGCAGAAGGGAAGAAGATTTTAAGTTTAATCAAATTTAGAATTTCAATTATTATCTGGGACTGAAGATTTAAAATGATTGAATTGGCACTGTGTTTACATCCCAAAGTGACTTTTAAGCTGTTTTTATTAGTTACAAGAAACCTGAAATCATGAGTAATCCAGGAGTTTTCATCCTGGAATCATTTTACCTTGGCCCTGATCTGTATAAGAAAAAGGAATTACTTTGCACCATGCCTCTCAATAACCAGGTAACTAATGACTAGACCCTGAGACCTCTGCTACAGCTGCTCAGAAAAACAAGTGTCTTGGCCGCTGTGCTTGCACAAAGCAGCAGCAGCAGCAGTGTGACGTCATGCGTGATGTTCGCTTCCTCCCAAATCTGGCATGGGGCTATCTGCCTGACAGAATTGAAATCAGGTGCAGAGCCAGAGCTTAAGGGAGTTTGGGGATGTAGTCCTGCCTTTTTAGGCTCAAGTATGCAGCATGCACACCCATGCAAGGAGTTGGCATGGAATCAAGGCAACCAGCCTGCAGTGTCTGCCACACTGCTCACACTGCATACCTGGCAATCTATGTCCTGGGTAATTTACTCAAGAGAGAATTAATAAGAAATTGTCCACTTCATGGCCTCACTAGACCTGGAAGCTGACTACTCACTGCCATCCAGGTATGACCCTGTCACTGTCTCCTGCTAAGTGCTACCTTTTCCCCAGACCCACCCTTTCCTTGAGCAATGAAGCTTCTTTTCATAGGTCTCATCAGAGCCCATTCATATCTTACTCCTTGATATGGTTTGGCTGTGTCCCCACCCAAATCTCACATTTTGAATTGTAATCCCCATATGTTGAGGGAAGCACCTGTAATCCGCACATGTCAAGGGAGGGAGGTGATTGGATCATGGGGTCAGTTCCCCTATGCTGTTCTTGTGATAGTGAGTGAGTTCTTATGAGATATGATGGTTTTATAAGTGTCTGGCATTCCCCCCTGCTCACACTTCTCTCTCCTGCCACCTTGTGAAGAAGGTACCTGCTTCCCCTTTACCTTCTGCCATGATTATAAGTTTCCTGAGGCCTCCCCAGCCATGTGGAACTGAGTCAATTAAACCTCTTTCCTTTATGAATCACCCAGTCTCAGGTAGTATCTTTATAGCAGTGGGAGAATGGACTAATACACCCATATTCTGGGGCCCAGCTGAAGAACTGCAGTGTCCAGGAACCTTTCCATAGGCTTTCCACTGGGCTCCTTTTAGTGCCTGCTTTTCTGTGATTTCATAGCATGTCCTGCTCAGAACATCAATCTTTTTTTTTACACTGAATTGTATAAACCTTTCTTTGTTTGCCCATTACTTCATTCATTCATTTAACAAATATTTAAAGGCCCATTCAAGGTGCTTTGCTGGGTGTTAGGTGGTGAATAAAATAGGCATAGTCTCTGTCCTGTTAGAGTTTACAGACTTGTATGGAGGGGACAGACATTGAACAAGTAAGCAAATATGTAACTATATAATCCAGATTGCAATAAGAGTTATGAAAGAAAATTACCAAGTGCTTTGAGAGAGTAAATCAGGGGTCTATCTTAAGTTGGGTAGTCAGAGGAGTTGGCCCCTAGGAGGTAATATTTAAAACAGGAAGTATAAGCAGGGGTTAGACAGGTGAGCAGTAGGAGAAAAAACATTCCAAGCAGAAGGAATTGTATGTTTAATGACCTTGAGTCAGGGGAGAGAGCAAAGCATTCTGGGAATTAAAAAGAAGGATAGTATGTTTGGGCATGGTGGCACAGGATCAGTAGCAAGAGTGAAATGAGATTAGAAATATAAGATCTCATGGAGCCTTCTAGGCTGTGTTAAGAACTTTAGTTTTAAATCCATGAATATTGGAAAAATTTTGAAGGGTTTATAGCAGAGCAGTAATATCATCCAATTAATGATTTAAAAGAACGCCCTAGTTCCTCAGTGGAAAACGGATTGCAGAAAATCAGGAGCAAAAGAAAAGAAACTAGCTAGGGAGTAACCACAAAAGTCCAGACAACAAGTCTGGACAGTGGCTGGCCACGAGGGTGGTTTCAGGTGAGCTGGAAAGAACGGTTTATAATTGTTGTTGTCTCCCAAATAGATCATGAGCTTTGTGTCTTTTGTGTATGCTGGGCATCTTCCTTGGTGAAAACCTATAGCTATACTCAGGAAGTAAATACAATGAATCAATACATTAATTAGTTAATTAAATACATGCTGTTTTAATCTCTTTAAAAGAGGAGCTGATCTATGTTAACCGGATCAAGCATTTCACAGCTGCTGAGAAAGCAATTATATAGACATATAGTCGATTCATTTACTTTGCTAAGAAGACAGATTAGTTGTGAGAGTCAGTTTGGTTACTTTGGTCATATTAGCAACTAAATAATGCAGACTATATGTTTATTCAGAATTATGTTTAGTCACTATGCCAGTTCAAGAGAAAATCAATTCTATTTAGGTCAGTTTAACTCTGTTCATTACATAGAGCTTTGAATGCACAACTTAGCATTATAGTATATGACAGCAGTTCCTAAAACATTTTTAATCTCATAAACCAATATATTTTTTTCTAAAAATTGAGGGACTGCTTAAGGTTGATACTTTTCAGATTGTCAAGTAAGGGTATTAAATCAAACAATCAAACAGTTTCAAATTTTAGCCACAAGCAACAAAAACTAATTCTGGCTGACAAGTAGAAAAGAATTGATGATGAGAGTTTTGTGGTCTGGAGGCTAGCCAGACTACCAAGAACACTGCCCCAAATCTTCGATATGATGAAGACACCACTGCCACTGTGGGTGCCACTAAGCAGTAGACGCCACAGGTTACATGGCTAATGTCACTAACGCTGCCTGCTGATGGCACCACTAACTGACTTGTGGTCCTTGGAACCTGGATATAGTTATTATTGCTGCCACCATTTATCCTCAGAATGGACTCTCTACAAGCCTTGCTTCCCACACAAGGACTGAATAATGCCTACCTACAGTAGTGAAGCGGGATCTTCTTCACTCAACCTATTGATATGAATACTAATCTCTTCCAGAAATACTCTCACAGATACACCACAAAGTGATGTTTCACCAAATACCTGGGTATCTCTTTGCCAAGTCAAGTTGACATATAAAATGAACTATCATATGACCTAGTCAAAGCATATAGAACACTGCAGAATACTGAAGATGTAAAATGTTAATATAGGGTTTTTTTAATGAAGAACTTCATACCAATAAATTGAAATTTTTAGAAAAAGTAGAATAATTCCTAGTAAAAATTTTACCAATTAGATGTTAAAAACCTAAATTCAGTATGTGATTAAAAATTTTCCACAAAGGAAATTACTGGCTAAGATAACTTCACTGATGAGTTCTATCAAACATTTAAGGAAAAAATAAGCTCAACCTTTTACAAGGTTGAAATATTAAAAGAAAGTAAACTACTCTAACTTTTATGAGACTAACAAAATATTCAGATTAAAACCTGACAAGGAGAACATGAGAAAAGAAAATTACCTGTCGCTTTTACTTATGAAGTTGGATATAAACAAAATAAATATTAGATAAGATATTATTACCAAGTCAGGTTATACCAGGAATGGGAGATTCACTTAAAAATAGAATATCAATTAATGTAGCTGGCCTCAACAGCTTAAAGGAGAAATTCATCTGATCATCTCAATATATGCAGAAAAAGCAAAATATAAAATTCATTTTCCAATCATGTTAGCAAACTTATTCATAATTTTTCTTCTAAAATTTCCTACATGAAAAGAGAATTCTTGTAAAGAGTAAAGAATAACCATTAAAAACCTTCAGTAAACACCACATCTAATAATGAGATATTAGAAAACTTTTCTTTTGAGATCAGGTACAATACAAGGATGCCACTATCAATGCTTCTATTTAATTTTATACTGGAAGGCCTCGTGAGAACAGTTACACAAACAAGAAAAAAGAAATTAAAGATATAGGGATTGTAATGATTGAAAACTGTTGCTATTCATAGATAATATGAATATATGCATTGGATATCCAACAGAATCTACGGATGAGTTGTTAAGAATAAAAATTAGTAAGCTAGCTGGATACAAAATCAATGTACAGAATCAATACATGACAATTGTGGAACTGTAGAACAACTCAGATGTCTATTAATAACAGATGGATAAATAAATTTACTATAGTTATGTAATGGTTTTTATATAGTAATAAAAGTGAATGAATTATAGGTACATGCAAGTATATGGATGACTTTTACAAACATAATGTTGAACAAAAAAAGCAAGACACAAAAGAGTTATACATTACAATTCTGTTTATGTACATTTCAAAATCACACATAAACTATGCTAAGTGAAGGAACCAGACAAGAAGTGTATGTATGAATATAATTCCACTTATATGAAAGTCTACAGCAGGCCAAACTAACCTATAGTGATAGAAAGCAGATAAGTGGTACCTGGGGCTGGAACTTGGGGGATTTGCTGCAATGAGACATAAGAAACTTTTTGGAGTGATGGGAACTCTGTATCTTGATTGGGCACGTACATTTGCAAAGGCATGTGCATTTGCAAAACTCAGCAAACTAACTTTAAATGGGTACGTTCTTAGTGTACATAAAGTATGCCATACTAAATATGACATAACACATTTTAAAATAGGCACAATGGTAAAATTATGAGGAAAACTAAAAAAATGACTATTCCCCCCAAGCCTGACCAGTGGTTACCCCCAGGGAAAGAAATACATGGGGATAAGCAGGGTTCTAGAGTCTTAGCCATGTTCTGTTTCTTGACCTGAGTATGACTATATCAGTTTCACTTTACAATTATTTTGTTAAATTATAAATATATGTTTTATGCATATATGTGTGTGTTTCTCTGTGTGTATATATTTCACAATAAAACAAAAAAGTGAAAACATAGCTCAATCTAGGAAAGAATGCTTCCCTCTGGCCGTCGATGGAGTGGACGATCATGAGGCTCTTCTTGTTCCTGTTTTCAGCTGATGAAGGTGATGTGAGGAACAGAGCATTTTAGCAGTGATCATGTTGGTGGGAGACCCTAAGCACATTTGTTTAAATAAGTTATGCCAAATGCTTTGTTTCAAAAAATATTTTTGTTTCAAAACAAATCTCCTTTCCATGTAAGTGGGGGATTTGACCCCTTACTTCAGCATTGGCTACAAGAGAGATTTCTTTGGATTTTGGGAATAAGACTCAAGAGAGGCTTAACACCCCTATAAAGTGAACTAGATTCTTTGTATTGTGGGTTAACTCTCACATGTACACTTCTAGATCAAGTTTTTTTTTTTTTTCATATGTTTGTCTTTGATCATTACTATGTTCATATTCCCAGAAAAGTGCCATGTAATTTTCTGGAAGTGGGGTTGGTGACCGTATCAGTCAGGATAAATTCGATCATGCTATGGCAATAAAAAATGGCAAAATCTCAGAGAACTGATAGAATGTACGTTTATTTCTCAGTCATGTCAAGTCCCTGTGGGTCTAAGTGCCTCCGAAGGCAGTTGCTGTCTGTGTGGTACAAGGCTGCCATTCTGGGCTGCTGCAGTCTCATGGCCACTCTGTATCAGCAGGCACGCCCACAATCACCAAGGTGGCCAAGACGAGATGGAGAGGCAAGCACTGACAATGAAATGCTTTCATATGGAAGTTACATATGCCACATATCTCATTGGCTAAGGCAAGTCCTACATGTTTACTTGTGTCTTCAAGGGGGCAGGGAAATGCCAATCTCCTACATGTCAAAAGATGAGGAGAACTGATACACTAGTGAGCAACATAATGTCCAGCACAGTTACCTATCAGAATTTGGCCAAAATAAATTTTATATTTTGTAAAGATGAATCGAATCCTGCTTGAGTGGGAAGAGCAATGGCCTGAAGTTTGTGTCCCCCTGCCCAACTCATATGCCGAAACTTTAATTCCAATGTGATGGTGTTTGAAGGTGGGGCCATTGGTTAATAATTAGATCATGAGGGTGGAACCCTTATGAGTGGAATTAATTCCCACAAAATGAAAGGTGAGATAGAATTAAAAAGTTCTAGTGTGTGTGTGTGCCCACGTGCACATGTGTGTATGTTTTGAGACGTGGCTTTCATCTGTCACCCAGGCTGGAGTGCAGTAGCGTGATCTCAGCTCACTATAGTCTCTTCCTCCCAGGCCCCAAAATATCTTCCTGCCTCAGCCTCCCAAGTAGCTAGGACTACAGGCATATGCCACCATACCTGGCTAATTTTTGTATTTTTTGTAGAGACAGGATTTCACCGTGTTGGTCACGCTGGTCTCAAACTCCTGGGCTCAAGTGATCCACCCACCTCAGCCTCCCAAAGTGCTGGGATTAAGGGTGTGAGCCACCTCATCTGCCCCAAAAGTTCAAATGTTTAATAGCAGACTATGGTGACTATACTTAGCTACAATATTTTGTTATTTCTAAGTATCTAGAAGAGAGGACTTGAAATGATACCAACACACAGAAATGATAAATACTCAAGGAGATAGACGCCCCAAACACCCTGACTTGGTAACTATACAATACATTCCATACATGTAAAAAACACTCGCATGTATGCATAAATATATGAAATATTTGTATCTATAAGACAAAAGAGACCAGAAAGCAAGCTCACTGTTTTTCAGCCACATGAGGATACAATGGAAGTTGGCAGTCTGCAACCAGGAAGAGAACCTTCACCAAAACTCGACCATGCTGGTACCAGGATCCTGGACTTCCAGCTTCAAGAACTGTGAGAAATACAGTTCTGTTATTGATAAGCCACCTGGTTTATGTTATTTGGTTATAGTAGCCCCAGTTAAGATGCATAATGATGTTAGTGATACGTTGCTTTTGTTTAATACTTTGGAGTTGATGAAGCATTTTCTCAACGTATTTTCATTTATTTATTCAGCAAAAATTTTTAAGCGTGATTATGGGATAGGCACTGTGCTAGGGACCAAATATGTAAGACATAGGCTGTACCCTTTCCCATGATGATATCATGTGGTAATCACAATATAAAAGCCTGTAAGGGCACAATGATGGCCCAGAGGAGAGAGTGCTCCCCACCATCAGGGATAGAAAGAGAAGACTTCTTGGATGATGTGATCTTTATTTAAGCTGGTGTGTCAAAGATAAGTAGGAGTTTATCAGGCAGAAGGGATAGGGAGATGGCAAAGGCAATTCAGAGGGCAGGAAAAGGATGCACAAAGGCATGGGGAGTTGTCTCATGTGCTCCCCCACAAAACCCCAGAAAGCAGGCATTGGAGTCAAGTCACTCCCAATTTTTTTTGTAGTACATCAATAGTAGCTTTATTGATTATTATTTCTTATGGAGCTAATAAAATAGATGTGCTTGGAGGAAACAGAGACACAAAAAGTAAGTCATTTTCTCAGGTTACATACCTAATACAAGGCAGAGTAGAACTCAAGTCTTTTAACTTCAAATCCTGTGTCCTAAACACTTAGTATTGTTCAAATAAAATGTACATCTTAAAGTAATGAACATATCTAATTCACTCAACTTATCTTGACTATATTAAAGCCTGGCATAAAATGAGTATTCAATAAATAATGGTAACATGTAAAGCTCTAAATGACTCTGCCTTCAATGTGCAAAATGTGCTCCATGCAGGCAGAAAGCATGTCTCTTTTGTTTATCATTATATCTCTGGCTTCTAGTACAGTATATGACACATTATGGGGTTCTCTAAAACATTTATTGAATAAATAAATGAATGAATGAATCTCTAAGTCTTTACCTTAAACCAATGGAAAAAGTTTCCCTGATCTTTTTGAATCTTCAAATAATCCTTTAACTTGCATTCATAACACTTCCATTCTATATGTTGTCCACTTTACATTACAATGCAGAGCAGCTGGGACATGGAAGTGTGGGTCTCATGGAAATAACCTTGTTCAGTGCTTCGAATAGGTAGGCATTCCCTCAGTGTGGGTTGGATAACTGAACAGCAAACGCATGGCTGTCATTATTCATCTGAAACAACACATCTGTGTGGCTTAAACCTTCAGAGACTGGAGATTGATTACACATTAGTGATTACTTCAAACATTGGATATTAATGAGGCATGAGAGATTATTTCAGACTTTAGTGATCTCAGGAGTTTAGTAAACACTGCAAGCTCTTCAGTCAGCATCGAAAGGTCTGATGGGGCCTCAGCAAGACTTATTTATAGAAACTCTGGTTCTGCACCAGTGATGGGTCTGCCCTTTTTATTTTGAGAGAGGATTGAAAAGATAATTTAGGGTGGTTGCACACCAGTCCTTATCCCAGTGGCATATCAGAATGCTCCGATTAGTCATCTTTAGGACTAACTATATTTTTGTGTGGCTATTCAGACAGTCTTGTATCTGAAAACATAGAGGCTAAAATCACCTGTCTATCAGTAATTAGTGTTCAGCATTTTACCATGCACCAAAGTGTGCATTAATTAGTCACCTAAGTGGACCGTAAAGAAAAAAGCATAAGGCACAGTCTTTGCTCTTAAGAAGGATGCAAACCAAATGGGGAAATAGAATCATAAAAGAAGTCTTGACTCCAATGCCAAATCATTGAGCAATAGTACAAAAAGGGAGTGGCCCCAGGGTACCAAGAACATCCAGGAAGGCTTACTGGAAGAGGGAGAACTTGAGATGTTTGGGTTTGAACTGTCATGCCTGCTTGTGAACTCCTGTGATGCAGACACAGGGTATCATACTCCATGCCATTTCCAGAATAGGCCTCCCTTATAAAATTATTCACGGCTTGTCCACTCTGCCTGGAATATTTTTCTTCCACTTTTCTCCCTGGCCAAATCCCCTTTAAGGTCCAGTTCAAATATGATTTCTTCATCTAGATCCTTCCCTTACCTCCTTTGGCACCTGGGCAAAGTCAATCACTCCCTTCTTTGGTCTCCCACGGCCTTTTGTATGTGTCTCTAATGCACTTAACCACGTTGTAGTAATGAATTGTTCATGTCTCTGTTTCCTCACTCAAACGTGCCTGGAAAGTCATGAGCTCTCAATAAATATTGTTTATATATTTGGATAGATAAATTAACTGGAGAAGAAATTTCTAATTTGAGACCAGTAGGAGATCTAATAAAATGGGTTCAGGCTCTTAAAGACCTTTTAAAAGACAAGCCAAAGGGAGAGAGGAAGAAAGAAAGGAAGGGATGGAGGGAGGGAATGAAGGAAGAAAGGAAATGAGGGAGGGAGGGAGGGGAAAAAGGAAAGGAAAAAGCAAGAGAGAAAAAAATGGTATGTTTAAGTAGGTTAAGGGAAAACATCAAGCTTTTTTTTTAATGACCCAGAAAATAAAAGTCCTCCATAATCCCACTTCTCAGAGATATTTACTGTTAACATATTTATGTTTCTCCAGCAGTTTTTCTATGCATATAAATATGTCAGTTAATTTTTCTACAATTTATATTCCCACTGTTCATGCAGAAAAGTGCTCCAAAATTCAGTTAACCAACAAACATTTATTGTATACTTAAGAACTGTCATATAATGGTAAACAAAACACATTATCCATGCGTACCATGAATTTTACAGTATAGTGGATAAAACAACATCTAAAAACTATAAATTAAGTAAATGATTAAAATGTGCAATGATTCATTTGTACCATTGCTGTGGATGTTTTCAACAGAAGCGTGATATGATGAATGCAGTGTGTAGGATGATCAAGCTGGCACAGAATAGATTGAACAAGACAGATATGAGCTGAAGAAAGATGTTATGAGAGACATGGGCATGGGTGATGGCAATGGGAATAGGGAAAGAAGGTGAAACCAGGAAAGATTTTAGTAAAATTTTAAAATCTGTGGTCCATGAATCCTTTTAAGGGGTACAAGGAAAAACTAGGATTTTAAGACCCCAAGTTTAGACTTTATGTATAGTTTATCTGTGTAATTTTCTATGAACAGTAAGTTTTATAGGTTTTATCAACTTCTCTGTAGGGACACCATAGCATACTGTTTTAAGATAATTGAGATGGTTAATTTTATGTGTCAATTTGACCAGGCTGATGGATGCCTAAATAGCTGGTAAAACATTATTTCTGGGTATGTCTGAGAGAATATTTCTGGAGTAGTACAGCATTTGAATTGGTAGACTGAGTAAAGAAGACCTACCCTCTACAATGTACATTATTTGGGTGTTGTAGATTTCACCACTACACAATATATCCATGTTACAAAACTGCCCTTGTATCTGATAAATCTATTTTTTTAAATATAAGAGAAGATCTACCCTAACCAATGTGAGTGGGCATTATCCAATCCACCAATGAATTTATATAGATCAAAAAGGCAGAGGAACAGTGAATTCACTCTCTGCTTGAGCTGGGACAACCACTTTCTCCTGCTGCTGGACGTTGGTGCTCCTGGTTCAGCCTTTGCACTCAACCAGAACTTACGCTGTTTTTGCCCACCAGCTCTTGGACCTTCAAACTGGGACTGGGACTGGGATTTATACCACTGGCTCCTCTGGTTCTCAGATACTCAGATTTCAACTTGAACTACACCACTGACTTTCCAGGGCCTCCAGCTTGTAGATGGCAGATTGTGGGACTTCCCAGCCTCTGTAATCACGTGAGCCAATCTCTCATAATAAATCTCTTTCGATATATCTTTTTCTTTCCTATTGGTCCTGCTTCTCTGAAGAGCCCTGACTACCATAATCACTAATTTTGGAGTTGAAAAGAAAAGCTAGGCTCACACACCTTTACTTACTAGCTTTGAGATCTTAGAAAGTTACTTAACCTGGAGATAACAAAAAAACAACAATAATGTAAAGTGTCTATCACCTATTAATTTTTACTCTATAGAGATCTATTACCCAAAAGATAAAAATAAATATTTTAAAGAACGAAGAGGCAGGGTTTGATGTCTGATTGATGTGTGGGAAGAGTAAAGAAAAATGGAAGAAAAAGGCCTCCAAGGTTGCTGGCACAGAAGATAAAATGGATGAAGCTTTATGACAGGAGCATTAAAGACAAACTGTAATCTCTCTGCATTGTGCCATTTTCAGAATGCTAGGAGGGGTTCAATTATAGACTTACATTAGTAAGTTTAGGAAGTTTAGATCACCTTTCTGATTATCAAAAGTGTCGACTCTTATTGAAGACTAAATGCAGATGTTGGCAGGGTATGGAATAGCAGAGGAAGAAGAAGAAAGTTGAGTAGGAGAATGTTGCTGGGTAACAAAAAATCTAAGGGATTTTCAAATTAAGATAATTTATAAGTAGACATTATTTATAAAGCAGCTGATAAAATTATTATACTTGACTGGTGGGGAGGGGATGGATAAGGGCCATTTGGACTTGACCACAATATATTACTTACAAATTATCACATACATATAGTTTTAGAGACTTCCTGACAAGGTTCAAAGAAGTTGTCAATGATCATACAACTTAAATATGCACATCTCATTGCCAGACCATCTGTACTACAGTATAAAGTAATATGTTTATCTTATATTTTTACTTTTTCCTTTTAGAATCTTGAGAAAACGTTAAACTACAGAAATGCTATAAATTGACTATTTTTGTTATAGTTCCTTCATTAATATTTATATAAATCATTTAATTATCTTATAAATAGCAATATTATATTACATTGTGTTGTGCTTTTTAATTTTCTTTTGACTTTTAGAAAATGTTTAAATGCAGAAGCCACAAAAAAATGGAGGTGACCTGTCTCTCTTTGTTCTCTAAGAAATCATAGAGGCCTGCTAAACCACTGTGGTAAGTGTGGTGGAGAGGGGCACATGGAGCTATGAAAGCACAGCTTTTTCTTCCTTCTTTTTTTATTATACTTTAGGTTCTGGGGTACATGTGCAGATCATGCAGGATTGTTGCATAGGTACACACATGGCAATGTGGTTTGCTGCCTCCATCCCCCTGTCACCCACATCTGGCATTTCTCCCCATGTTATCCCTCCCTGACCTCCCCACCCACTTCCCACTGTCCCTCCCTTGGCCCCCCACCAACAGACCCCAGTGTGTGATGCTCCCCCTCCCTATGTCTATGTGTTCTCATTGTTCAACACCTACCTATGAGTGAGAACATGTGGTGTTCGATTTTCTGTTCTTGTGTCAGTTTGCTGAGAATGATGGTTTCCAGGTTCATCCATGTCCCTACAAAGGACACAAACTCATTGTTTGTTATGGCTGCATAGTATTCCATGGTGTATATGTGCCATATTTTCCTTGTGAAGTCTATTGTCGATGGGCATTTGGTTGGTTCCAGGTATTTGCTATTGTAAAAGTGCCACTATGAACATACGTGTGCATGTGTTCTTATAATAGAATGATTTATAATCCTTTGGGTATATACCCAGTAATGGGATAGCTGGGTCAAATGGAATTTCTATTTCTAGGTCCTTGAGGAAGCGCCACACTTTTTTCCACAATGGTTGAACTAATTTACACTCCCACCAACAGTGTAAGAGTGTTCCTATTTCTCCACAACCTCTCCAGCATCTGTTGTCTCCGGATTTTTAATGATCGCCATTCTAACTGGTGTGAGGTGGTATCTCAATGCGGTTTTGATTTGCATTTCTCTAATAATCAGTGATGATGAGCACTTTTTCATATGTTTGTTGGCCTCATATATGTCTTCTTTTGAAAAGTGTTCGTATCCTTCTCCCACTTTTGGATGGATTTGTTTATTTTTTTCTTGTAAATCTGTTTTATTTCTTTGTGGATTCTAGATATTAGCCCTTTGTCAGATGGGTAGATTGCAAAAATTTTTTCCCATTCTGTTGGTTGCCGGTTCACTCTAATGATTGTTTCTTTTGCTGTACGGAAGCTCTGGAGTTTAATTAGGTCCCATTTGTTTATTTTGGCTTCTGTTGCCAATGCTTTTGGTGTTTTAGTCATGAAGTCCTTGCCTATGCCTATGTCCTGAATGGTTTTGCCTAGGTTTTCTTCTGGGGTTTTTATGGTGTTAGGTCTTATGTTTAAGTCTTTAATCCATCTGGAGTTAATTTTAGTGTAAGATGTCAGGAAGGAGTCCAGTTTATGCTTTCTGCACACTGCTAGCCAGTTTTCCCAACACCATTTATTAAACAGGCAATCTTC
The DNA here is from genome assembly GCA_036589455.1 of Ateles fusciceps. Taxonomy (NCBI): domain Eukaryota; kingdom Metazoa; phylum Chordata; class Mammalia; order Primates; family Atelidae; genus Ateles; species Ateles fusciceps. Next base: position 8,787,914 of record JAZHEH010002496.1, read on the forward strand.
CCTATTGCTTGTTTTTTGTCAAGTTTATCAAAGATCAGATGGTTGTAGATGTGTGGTGTTGCTCCCAAGGACTCTGTTCTGTTCCATTGGTCTGTATCTCTGTTTTGGTACCAGTACCATGCTGTTTTGATTACTGTAGCTTTTCAAAGGGCTCCATGAGAATTTCTGTTCCAGTCACATCTTGAAAATTGCAAAAAATAAAACGAAATGCAGGTATTTTTATTTACAAATGAGCAGATATGTGTCTGTCTTTAACAAGACAGGTTACAACTGCATTTTGAGAATCTATCATTTGCCTAAGAATCTGGGGGAAATAAAAAGAAATAAAAATACATGGGTTTCTATTCTTAAGTTCTTGCAGGCGTGGTATCAAGATTTTTGTCTAAGAAATGATTAGGAGGCAATGGTAGATAAATCCTGGACAGTTCCTCAGGATGCTATTTTACTGGTTCTTTACTTTTACTGTCAAGGAAGACAGTTTATAATAATAATGTATTTAATGATTTAAAGCCCAAACCTATCTCCCAGGCCTTATGATGCTATATGCTTCTCTCTTGTTGAATGCTTGTTTTAATATCTAAGCAGACTCATACCTCCCTTTGCAGAATTGTTGCTATCTGCAGGCCTGTCTACAGTCTATCTTCATACAAAAATGGGATCTTCCTGAACAGGTGAAACGCCAAGCACATGTCATGTTCGTCATCTTTTAGGAGAAAAGATGATTCTGTGCACCCAATGTTACTAGGATTTGTGTCATGTGACCCTATTACTTGGCTGAAATAGATTGAACCAGAAATTGAGGCCAAAGGTAACTATCAATAGCTGAACATAGTAATAGTGGCTAAATATTTAATGAGCACTTACTGTGATTCAGAAACTACTGAGATCTTCACTTCATGATTGTTTTCATTTAATCTTCACAACAGTCCTAGGAGGTTGGTTTCAATATTATTAAATCCGTCTTAGTAATAACATACATGTAGCCAGAGATACCCTGACAGGATTCAAAACATGGGCAATAATCATTCAGTTTTAAATGCATGTGTCTCGTCCAGACCACAGCATCACAGAGGCTTAGTCATGGGTCCAGTTCACAGACTGGTAAGTGGAGTTGCTGGGGCTTGAACCCTGAGTCTTTCTGTCTGCCTGACTCTCCCACCCTCCTTCTTCACCCATAGCCCATGTGGTGGCCTCCTCCTACTCTGTGACTGACTCTGCTCCACATTAAATGATTATTCAATCAAATTCTCTCCTTCTAGAGGATATCTTGAATGTGCCTCTTATGGAGGATGGAAGAGGTAGAAATAGAAAAGAAGTAAAGAGAGAAAACGCTTAGGAAAATGAGTGTTCACAGGAACCAGGAAGGGTGAGAGGACAACTATGTCACTAGGACTAAGATGAGGTCACAGAGATGCTGGGGCGCACTACATGTCCCTGATAGTCAACTTTCCAGCTCTCAGTAGCTTGATGGTGTGACATTTCCCCAAAGAAGTCGCCTGAGCACATCTCTGGCCCTCACTCTTTGAGCAAACTTAATACAGAAGGGATCTTTTGCTCGGGCAAGGTCATGTTCCTAAATTAGTTGCCATAGCAGAAAGTTAACTCTGACAACATTTCTAGCACCAACAACACGTGGAGTGCTCTTAAATTAATGATAAATATTATCAGCACTTTAGAGAATTTAGGAGATAATCTGGCTGTGAATGAATACCTGCTAAAAGCTTACTCGAAGCAGTATCTGAGAGTGACTCTGAAAGACTTGTTTTCCGAACCTTCAGCTTCTTGAAATCCTCTCCCAGCATTAAATTAGGTCATCTCTGAGTAAGGATTTAGTATTATAGTTTTTGCTCTAATGGATAGTCATTTAAGGAGCATCATTTAAAATAATAAATCCCTTTCATTCCACAGGGAGGAAAAATCTATTTTTCCAGGTAAACAACATATGCTTCCTTTCGATATAAAGAGGATTTTAATAACAGAATAGCTTTTCTGTATCTTCCTAGCTGCCAGGAAATTCATAGCTAGAGTATAAAGAGTAAAAGGCAGCAACTAATGGATCTCAGATGCCTGGGACCATTTATATGATTGCTGTTGTCAAGTATGTTTGTTTTCATTTTTTAAAAAAATGACCTGTTTTATATATTTTACTAATATAAGTTTTCACCAGACATTTTCAGAAGTGTTAGGTTGAACCATCTGAAGTTGTTATTAATCATGTTTAATCTACAAAATGAGCAATTCCAGTTGGTTCAATTGATAAATCAGAAATAAATTGATAAATCGAAACAAATACAAGATACAGATATGTACATGGGAAAAAGTCTCAAAGGGTATATGGCAAAATTTTAACTGGAAAAGTCTGTGATGGAACTATATATGCTTTTTATTTTCTTCTCTCCACTTTGTGTATTTTCTGAATTTTCAATTTATTCTACTCATCAGCATGGTTGCTCTTTCTCTTTGTCTCCTGTCTTAGATTTTGTCTCATTATCCTGTATTGTGCCATTAAAAAAGCATAAATGTGTGTGTGTGTGTGTGTGTGTGTGTGTGTGTGTGTGTGTGTGTGTGTTTCTTCTGTGGATTTCTTGAGAACAAATATTGTGTCTTGTTTATTTTTATATCCACCATACCTGGCACACAAGAGGATTTAATAAATGTTTGCCTGATTGAATAATAAATGTATCTAAGTCAGGCTTAACCAAATCGGAACACAATTCATATACAACTTTTTGTGTTGGCTGTAGTAAGCGATTTTTCTAAAAATAATTGAATAAAGTACCATAATGACTTCTTGTATTTTACATCTTCACTTTCATTAATATACTAACCTTTGGATGACATACATTCTTATATTCTATTGAGGTGACGTTTACATTTCTTTTCAGTTTATTCTGACCCAGCAGTTGCTTTTAGAATTTCATGACTCTAGCTCTAAGATCATACTTGGTTGTTTTCCAGGTTTCTTAAATTGAATGGAAGTTATGTTCAAAGGATGGCTTTGACTCTTGTTCTCTCTGGCTTGGAATTGTTTCTTTTCATGAACTAAGTATCTACCCCAATTCTGTATAGCGAATAATCTTGAGGTCATCTTGTCTCAGAGCTTTGCTCTACACTTTACCTCAGTCAGACTGTTCAGAGTTTACAGGATTCGTTTATGAATGGGGCCCTAGGCCTGAGATGTATAAACAGCTCCACAGTCCCATGTACATGGAGGCAGTAGGCTGTGATAAGGCCGACACTTTGCAAGATTTAACGTGCATGCAAATTACCTGGGGGATCTTGTTAAAATGGGGGATTCTGATTCAGTTGGTCTGGGGCAGGGCATGAGGTCCTACATTCTGACACATTGCTGCTGGTGCTGTTGCTCTGGGCCCATAGTTTGAGTAGCAAGAATATAAGCCTTCTTGTGTAGTCCTGGGTATCCCTAAATGCTCCAACTGGGAGTCTGAAGAGGGCTCATCTCTAGTAAGTGCAAATGTTCTGTACATTGGCAGCATTGCATCTGAGTCCTGCCTCAGATTAGCCAAAGATTTCAGTAGTTCTCCATTCTCTTCATCCTTCCAGGTGTGCTCTGCAAGGTGCCTTGTGAAAGCCCAGGGTTCTCACTGTAGCATTCCACCTGGGCGTAGGCTTTCTCTCTGCTCTGAATTATCCTGTCATGCATCCAATCAATTCAAGTTCCTGACTGAATTGTCTGACAGAAGGCAGTTTGAGAAACCAGTCACTGCTCAATAATGTCAATGAACAATATGATTTAATGTGTTAATTTCATTTGGAAAACAAAAGTTCTCAGTTGGTATTCTTGCTCTGCCATTCACCAGCTATGAATCTCATCAAGTCACTTAGTGCCTTTGGTAGGCTGAATAGATGCTTTCCAAAGATGCTCACATTCTTCTCCCCAGAACCTGTAAATGTTACCATATATGGCAAAAGGGACTTCGCAGATGTGATAACATCAGGCTGTTGAGATGGAGGAATCATCATGGATTATGTATGTATGCTCAAGGTAATCACAGGAATGCTTATAAAGGGAGGCCATGTGAATGAGAAAGCAGATTGGAGTAATGTAGCCACAAGCCAAGGCAGTCTCTAGAAGTTGAAAGAAGCAAAGAGTAGATTTTCCACTGCGGTCTCCAGAAGGAACGAGCCCTATCAATACCTTGATTTTAGCCCTGAATGACTGATTTTAGATGTCTGACCTCTAGACTTGTAAGAGAATACATCAAATTGTTTTAACCCACTAAGTTTGTGATAATTAGGAAATTAACACAATGTTTCTATTTTCTTAATCTGTAAAATAAAGCTAATAATAGCAAGGCTAATATAAGCATTGATGTGAGGATTAAAAGTGATAATATATATGAAGGCATTTAAAAAATTCTAAAGCTCTGCATCTCAGATCTTAGAAGATATAAGAATCACTTGGGAGCCTATAAAATGACGATTTCCTCCGTCAGACATTCTGATATGACATTTTTGGGTTTGAGCCTATAAATCTGTATTTTAATAATCCCTCACGTTTTCAGACTTAGGTGGTTCATGGATTACACCTCCAGTCCTTAATGTGTGATTGTTGATTAGAATCCAAGCCCTATTGTGGGTCATGGAGGAGGCTTTTAGAGAGAGGGAAGCAAAGGTCCAAATAGCATCTCCTGTGAATGAAGATTTCTTTGCAGGTACCCAAGAGGGTTGGGGTGTATCATCGTTTCAGAAGTCACATCTATGGAATAAAGCCAATGATTTTTCATTCCAGTGGCAGGATCTGGCAGCCGCTTGGGCAGACTGAGGTTTCCAGACCATGATTCTCCTCTGCCACTCAGAGATCTGGCATGTCTTTGGGGCGCTCTGTCTGTCCTTTTTGTTCAGGATAACACATTTGTAAATTCTGAGGATAGCTGAACCAAATGCATCCTATCTATAAAAGGAATCCTCAGAAAAGAGGACAAACACAATTTTTTAAAAAAGTAATTCTTAGTTGAGGCTTTATTTCATGCTAGACGCTAAGTTTCTGTTTTGAAGGTGCTTACAATAAGGTGTGGCATAGACTTGTAGTCATCATAGGAGCATGCAGAAGGGTCGAAAAGACTGGAAGAGCCTTAAAGTAGAAGAAGAAGAATAGCCACACCTAAATTGCTGCTAACAACCTTAAAGTGCTTAGACCAGTGCCTCATATCTATCCTTAAGTATAAACCCTCTTACCTGAGCCCACGGGGAATGACTAATTCTGTTTGAGGATGGTGTGATGGTTAATTTCATGTGTCAACCTGACTAGGCCATAGGGTGCCCTGAAATTTGGTAAAACATTATTTTGTGTGTGTCCAGCAGGGTGTTTTCTAATGAGAATAACATTTGACTGAATAAAGCACATTGCCCTCCCTATTGTGGGTGGGCTCCACCCAGTCAGTTGAAATCTTAATAGAACAAAAAGGCTGACCCTACACACAACAAGAGGAGATTTCTCCTGTTGGACTTCCTTTTGAGCTGGCACATTGGTTTTCTTTTTTTTTTTTTTCTGTCTTCAGACTCAAAATAAAGTATTGGCTGTTTCTGGGTCTCAAGCCTGCTGACCTTTTGGCTGGAACTACACCATTGGCTCTTCTGAATCTTGTGCCTTCAGACTTGGACTGCAACTATATTGAGTCTCCAGCTTGCTTACTGCAGATCTTGGAACCTGTCAATCTCCAAAATCATGTCAGCCAATTTCTTTTTCTTCTTTTTTGAGTCAGGGTCTCACTCTGTTGCTCAGGCTTGAAGTGGTGCCATCAGGGCTCCCTGCAGCCTCAACCTCCCAGGCTCAAGCAATCCTCCCACCTCAGTCTCCCAAGTAGTTGGGACCACAGACACACATCACCATGCCCAGCTAAATTTTTATTTTTTTATAGACAACATCTCATTATGTTTCTCAGGCTGGTCTCAAACTACTGGGCTTAAGCCATCCTCCTACCTCAGCCTCCAAAAGTGCTGGGATTACAGGCATGAGCCACTGAGCCTGGCCATGTCACCCAATTTCTTATAATAGATTGCCATCCCCCCCCACCAACCGTGTGTGTGTGTACATATATCTCTCCATCCTATTGGTCTATTTCTCTAATAATTGGTCTATTTCTCTAAGAACCCTAATACAGATATGGGAAGATTTCCTGGAGGACATCACCTTTCAGAGAGATGTTGAAATAATACATTATCTATTTATGAATAATCTACTTTATAATTGTACATTTTATATTCGTCTGTCATTCATTCATTTCAACATATATTTAGGGTTGAAATGAATTTAGTGAATGCATATTGTGTGTCAAGCCCTTTGCTAGGCACAGAGGTGAAGTCAAGGAGTAAGACATCATCCCTGCCCTTTGAATGAGGAAGTTAGACTTGAAAGCTAAATACCGCAGGGCAATATCATGCATACAAATGACCTGAAAGTGGCAATCTTATTTTTACAAAATAAAAACAGTGTCCTGTTAGGATTGGCAGATAAAATGTTGCATGGGATGTACTTATACTAAAAAATTACTCATTTAGCTGGGCCTCCTGTGTTTTTAATTGCTAGATCTGGCAACCCTTTGCCAGGTTCTCCCCATACATTCAGAATGACATAGAGACTGGAAAAACATGGCTCTCCTTAAGGCTCAGAATGGTAGATGCCTCTTCTCTTCTCTTTTCTCTTCTTCTCTTCATTTCTGTTCTCCTCTTGATTAGTTGATTCAGCCCTGTTCTTGCGATCCACCAGTCTCCACCCCTTGGGATTTTCACTGCAGACATTACCCTTCTCCATAACTGCTGACACAAAATTTCCTGTACATAGTTGCAAAAAGGTGTAGGGAAGCCTTGCTGGGACCCTGGGGAATGCCCATGACTCTGCCTCTGGAAAGTGGAAGTGATCTGCGAGGCCTGATTGTAATTCGGTTTTGCCCAAAGCCCTACCTGTCTACATTTTCTGCTTAAGGTATTTTTAGTCAGTTAATGCTAGGCCAAGATTGGGAAAGATGTGAGCACTCTTCAGTGCTCTTACAGACAAGACAAGTGAAGGGTGAAAGCAGAGTATTTAGAATTAGCCTGAATTCAATTCTTGCTCTGTCACTTACTTGCTCTATGAAACTCGGCAGGTGACTTAACCTTCCTAAGCCTTCATTTCTGTATGGATAATGTGTGGAAGATTGATCTGCTGTGAGAATGAGATAAACAGGTATATGTAAGGAACAGTGCCCACTATGTAAGGATATGTGCTCAATGAATAGGGGTGGTTATTATTAATACTTCTTGGTTCCTTTTGCATCTAGTTTATAACTAGTTTTTTGCTTGTTTGTTTCAGATATGCTAGTGCAAATTATGTGTCTTATTTGTTTTACGTTTGGATTTGTTTCTTGAAATAAATCCCTAGGGGGTGGCATTATTAGGTCAAAGACCATGAGAGGCACAGAGTATAGATGCTGAGCATGGGCTCTGGAAACAGACCACTGGAATCAATCCCAGCTGGTTGTGTGGTTTGGGGCAGCTTCCTTGACTTCTCTGTGCTGTGATGGTATAGAATTTAAATCAATGCTATTATTACGAATGTGTAATGGATCTCAGTACATATGGGCAGGTTACTTTCTAAAACTATGGTAATTTGATTACTATATTAACTATCCCACCAGACTAAGAGCAGACCTTAATTCTTTGTGTCTGCTATGTTTATTAACTGTTTTTTACATTCTTTCTGTTTTATTCTCATTTTGTTGTTTCTGTTATGCAGTTATTTATTTCTACATTGCATTATATCTGTATTCTCCATTATATAATTTTCTGATGTTTTGAGAGTCAAAAATTAGATTCAAATGGCCTCATCTAAATGACTCTAGCTGTGGCATTTTAGGAGGAGAATGGAGGAGACATTTTGGGAACAGAGAGCCTTTCTAGTATCTTTTATGTAGCACCAGTGATGAGAAATTTGAGAGGGATAGCAGGAACCAGGGTCTCAGAGAACAGTAAGATCAGCATTGAATCTGGGCTGAAATTATTCAAGTAGTGGGATAGGTGAAGAGTGAAAAGAATGTCAGAATCAGAATCAGAACACCTTTTTGTTAACAGTCTGATCATTGTCAAGTGGACAGAATATCTTCTGGTCTCATGCAAATCATTTTCAGATATATTTTTAAGTTTTTGTCTAGCGCACCTCTATGCTGTCATGACAGTAAGCCCTCTGTAGAGAAGACACTAAAAAAGGAAAGAAGGTATGTTTTCTTATTTGGGTGATAAAAAGGAATAAACAGATAGGGGACTAATTGCCAAGTGGCACATATTTCCACCACTGTCTCTAGGGTACACTTCTGTTTTTGAGATGGATGGAAATGGATGTAAAAATTCCTCCGGAACTAGGTTGGAACCCACCTTTCCCATCCCACAAGAGCTGCAGAAATAGGCCAGCCTGGATCTCAGGGTATCCTGAGAACAAGATGGATGTGAAAGGAACAACTGCTGAGCTTCTGTGGAGCTCTCCTGCCACCACGCCTGGCCAGGTATTAACCACCAGATTCAGGGTAACCTCTCACTGGTCCTCTTCTTACACAACTGCAATATCATAAGTAGAGGCACAGTTATCATTGGTGTATTTCTCCTTATTCGCAAAGATCTAATTTTTACACGCTCACAATTTTTACCTTTTCAGGAAATCAAAGCCAATAAAGCATATCATTCCCCTGGTGGACTTGAGTTACCTCGTTCTTAACAGGTTTTAAACTCAAACATACTGTCTGAATTCTAAATATGATAGCCTGCATTTTATTCTCCTTTCCAGGGGTAATGTATAAAATAATGTTAGATATAGTGAAATTTCCAAACATAGACTCACACCTGTTTTACCTTTCCTCATTTTCTAAGGTTGAATAATCACAAATGAAATGGAAAGAAATATTCTATACAGCAAGTCGTTAGCTTTTCTCAATCTTGATTTTCTCACCTTTACAGTGAAAATAACTAATAATGCTGACATCTACCCCCACAGCTGTTATAAATGTTCAAGGAGAAAATGTATTCAAAATTGCTTTGTAAGTCAGGTTTGATGTTGTGTACCTGCAGTCCCAGCTACTTGAGAGGCTGAGGCAACAGGATCGTCTCAGCATAGGAGTTTGAGGCTGCAATGAAATATGATCACACCACTATGCTCCAGCCAGGGTGACACAACAAGACTCCATCTCTAAAAAAAAAGTGCTTTGTGAATTACTGAAGTGCTTAAAAATACTACATAATATTTTTATTGGCTTCAAAATGTAAACCATAATTTAATTCAGTACCAACAGAAACAAGAAAAAGATAAATATTCAGAAACATAGTAAAGATAATAGCAGTCAAAGCAATTCCTTAATGTTCACTGAATATACATGATTATGTAAATTAAATATTAATTCTGCTGTTTTTGTTTTATAATTCATTAATTTCTTTTAAAATCTTTATTAATTTCATTCTTATATTTCCCTTAAGTTCATTTTTCTCTTTTTATAATTTCTTAGGTTGAGTGTTTAATTCATCTATTTCCATTCATTATTATTTAACAATGAAAGAACTTAAAAATACACTTTTGGCTTTGAGTATGATTTTGGCCATATCTCAAATGTTTGATGTGTAGTGTTATTATCACTATTTTCTAAGTAGTCTATAATTACTGTTTGATTTTCCCTTTGATCTAAATTGCTTAGGAGAAAGTTTTGACATTTTCAGGAAGTTGGATTCTTTTCTTTATACTTCTGTTAATAATTTCTACCTCTATATTATGGTGATCAGAAAATATTGATGGCAAGTTTTCTATTTATTTTTCTTTTTAGAATCTATCAAGATTTTCTTTGTGACTTACTATATGATCAATTTCTTTAAACATATCTGTGAGTACACGAAAAGGAAAAATGCAATATTTACATTTCCATAGTGCAGAATTCTACATACTGTATATACTTATTACATTATAAAATTAATTAAATTTTTTATCTTCTTTGTCTTAAGAGTCTTCAACTGGATAATAATGGGTAAACTTCAGGAGATCCGTGTGTGCCTTTTAATAGGAAGAGAGTTCATGGTTATTTCAGATTCTCAAAGGGATCTGCGATTCTCAAAATATTAAGAAACTCTGCTTGACAGATTATCTGTCAAGGACCAAGGAAGGAAAGTTAAACTACTGAATATAACTTAAAATTAGTGTTAAAAAGTATTAGCAAACAAATAAGAGTTGTAATTATTTTATTAATATATAGGATTCCAAGATATAATTACATTGACATTTACTATTTATCCATTCTGTAAATAGTGCTAAGTGGCCTTTGGTTATTTGATTTCAGGCCTTAGAATGGGACTCACAGAGAAGTTGGCTTTCTGAAGGATAGCAGGAAAAGGGGCCAAGTCACTTCATCCAAATCTATCAACTCTGGAATAAATTGGTGGTATATATTCCATTTTCTCTGTAAGTTTTGCACTGGGTCCTTTGCAATCTCCTCTCTTGCATTCTCCATCTTTTCTCTGAATACTTCTCAACTGATGCTCTGAGAAGGCATCCCATTTTGGAAAGCTGATCATGTCCCTAAGGTGAATCAGTTCAAAGTCATGTACTTCCTTAAGAAGGACAGGAAGTAAAATGCATCAATTTCTAGGATGGGAAAGATGACCACTTTAAACCGACAGCCAAATTACAGATGTACGTGGAACAGGAAATACTAGCTGACAACGAAGTCAAGCATTTTAAAAATAGTGTACATGAAGAATGTAAAGCCCACGTTAAGAAAATTGAAAAGCTCTTAAAAGAAATGGTGAGAGTTAAAAGGCGAACCCTCACCATTTGCTTGACAAAAGTCCCTTATGCCTAATCCTCTGAGGTAATAGAAATTTGAAGAATTGACTTACCCATTTAGGTACATAACACGGTGCTCCTATATACATATGACTCACAATACTTTCTGGGCCCATGAGGATACCTTAATTTTAATTTCTTTTAAAAGCAGAAGAAAAATGAATAATAGTGAATACATAATAATTAATCCAGCCTGGGCTATACTTGCTTTATGTCATTGCAGTTGTAAAATATAATTCATAAATTTTTTTGATGAAAGAAGGGACCCATGAAGGCAAAATGCCACGAAACAATAATGGGGCCCTGGAAATAATTATCGATTAAACATGGTGATTTGTCAGTACTTAAGCAGGTGCCTTGTGAAGGTTGTTTGATGTGTGTTTATGCATGTTTTTGAGGCATTGTTTAGAACAGGTTATATTCTTTGAGCAGAATGGAAATTGAGACTGACATTCTCTTCCTGTGTATGCTTCTTTCTTTCTGTTTGCCTTACTCTGGCTCTTTTTCTCTGTAACTTCTTTTACTTGCTTGTCTCTTGCACATGGCCCAATAGTCCCCAGCCTTCACTCAGCATCAGATCTACCACTGATGTTCAGTCTTTGTGGCATTGAGATCAAATTCTCACGAAAGCATCTGCTACAGTATCCACTAGTTCAACATACATCCAATTAGCTGTAGCAAAATCTTTCCCTGTCTCCCTAATACCTTTGCAGGCCCTGACCCTTCTGCAAGATGTGGTGGGCAGCTGATTAAACGTCTTCTACTATGTAGTTTTAATAAGAGTCTATTACACACACAGCAGAATACAATAATAGGAAGAATAAACTTAGCAGCAAGTAGTGGCATTATTATAATTACGTCATTATAATTTTTCATGCTCTTGATTGTCATCTTGCCACATACACAACATATGGGAAACGGAAGCCTCTTCCCTGGGAAATGCCATTTGCAGAAACAATATGCAATTTAGACATCTCTCAGTTAAGAGCCACATTGTATAATCAGGCAGGACTCCTGCCTGGAGACTAAGCTATTCTCTGAAGATGAACAGATACCCTGCTGAGTCCTTTTTGCAGGATGAGTGACCTATCTGCGTAAGTATCCACATCACATACGTTTTCTGTCACTTCAGTATTGTAATAAGCCTTCTTCATTAATGGTTATGCAAAAGGAACGTTTGGGTAGATGTGACTTTAATAGTAAGTTGAACTTTATTTTATTATCACACTGTCACAAACCTTTCTACATTTGTAGAATTTTAATACTCAGTAAGCACAACATTGTTACACTAAAGAAACATGATGGGTGCACAGCAATTTGGTATTACTAAAACGTATATTCTCTATCTCAAATAAGATGAACTCTGAGAAATAAAAACCTTTATTTGTCATACTTTCAAGTTACATGTTTAACTCCTATTTAAATAGAAGAACAGCAAAGCTTCAGGTCTTCCTTGATCAGAAGAAAGCTTTTGAGCAAAAAATAAAAATTAGTCAATGACAGTTGTTTCTTAAGGTTTCTTACTAATTTAGAAATAGGAAATATTCTATTATGGATATTGTGTCAGCTAGCATTAAGTTGTGATGAACAGTATCTATTCAGCAAGTTCAAGAGAAAGGAATTTATTTAAAGATATTGTATGGTTTATTGTACCATTGGGAGGCAAAGAATTGCCCTCTAGGCTGACCGTCTAAGAACAACTTCTAAAACCAATGTGTGGAACTGGGTCAAAGGAGTGGCTGCTTCTGCAATGGTCTAGAGACTGAAGATTCAGGAAGCTGAAATGCCAACCATCTGCTCCTGAACCATACTGCTTCTTTGCCAATGCTACTATCCACACCAACAAAAGGTTATGACATCCTGTCCCTCTTCCCATGCAGCTTAGTTCTAAATCAAAGTGTCATATGATTATACCTGGGGCAACACTAGCTGTAAGGAGTCTGAGAAGCATAGTTTTTAGCTTACTGGCCTCTGAATGCTAAAAGGGAGTCAGGATGGGGCCGAATGAGTTAATTTAGAGTATTTACCATGGATATGTAATTGGATAATACTGAAAGCTTGAGTAACATTAAAGGTACAAATCAGGTATGATTATTTTTGGGGGTTTAATTTTTTCCCCTTTCAGGACAGGAATTATATTACATATAGTCTTTGGTTCATAAATTTCTTGTACCATTGATTGATATATGGCCACCAAATTAATTAATAGTGTAATAAACATCATGGACCACCTATCACCAAAATAAAAGCTAGGTCCTTGACAATAACCTATAGTTAATAAAACATCCCCATATATTCACTACCCTAGGAAACATCACCGTCAATTTTATTTTTTGGAAAGAAGAGATAAGAAAAATTACTATTTTTTTTCCAGACAAAATGGATTTAGTTTTTATTTCAATAGGTTTTTGGGGAACAGGTGAATATGTCCTTTAGTTGTGATTTCTGAGATTTTGGTGCACCCATCACCCAAGTCGTGTACCCTGTACCCAGTGTGTAGTCTTTTATCCCTCACTCCCCTCCCACCCTTTCCCCACAGTCCCCAAAGTTCACTGTATCATTCTTATGGCTTTGCATCCTCATGGCTTAGCTCCCACTTATGAGTGAGAACATACAATTCTATCCAGGTTGCTGTGAATGCCATTATTTCATTCCTTTATGTGGCTGTGTGGTATTTCACAGTATACACACACACACACACAAACACACACACACACACACACACACACACACACACATATCACAATTTCTTTATCCACTCATCAGTTGATGATGGGAATTTGGGCTAGTTCCACATTTTTGCATTTGCGAATTGTGTTGCTATGAACATGTGTGTGCAAGTATATTTTTCATATAATGACTTCTTTTTCTCTTGGTAGATACCTAGTAGTGGGATTGCTGGATCAAATTGTAGATCTACTTTTAGTTCTTTAAAGAATCTCCATACTGTTTTCCATAGTGGTTGTACTAGTTTACATTCCCACCAGCAGGGTAAAAGTGTTCCCTTTTCACCGTATCCACACCAACATATATAATTTTTTATTTTTTTTTGATTATGGCCATTCTTGCAGGAGTAAGGTGGTATGACATTTTAGTTTTGATTTGCATTTCCCTGATCATTAGTGATGTTGAGCATTTTTTCATATCTTTGTTGGCCATTTGTATGTCTTCTTTTGAGAATTGTCTATTCATGTCCTTAGCCCACTTTGTGATAGGATTGTTTGGTTTTTTTCTTGCTGATTTGTTTGAGTTCCTTATAGACTCTGGATATTAGTCTTTTGTCAGATCTATAGATTGGAAAAATTTTCTCCCACTCTGTGGGTTGTCTGTTTACTCTGCTGATTATTTGTTTTCCTGTGTGCAAGATTTTTGGTTTAATCAAGTCCCATCTATTTATCTTTGTTTTTGTTGCATTTGCTTTTGGGTTCTTGGTCATGAAGTCTTTGTCTATGCCACTGTGTAGAAAGGTTTTTCCAATGTTTTCTTCTACAATGTTTGTGGTTTCAGGTGTTAGATTTAAGCCCTTGATCCATCTTGAGTTAATTTTTGTATAAGGTGAGAGATGAGGATCCAGTTTCATTCCTTCCATGTGGCTTACCAATTATTCCAGCACCATTTGTTGAACAGGATATCCTTTCCCCACTTTATGTTTTCATTTTCTTTGTTGAAGATCAGTTGGCTCTAAGTATTTGGCTTTACTTCTGGGTTCTGTATTGTGTTCATTGGCCTATGTGCCTATTTTTATACCAGTACCATGCTGTTTTGGTGACTATAGTCTTACAGTGTAGTTTGAAATTCGGTAATGTGATGCCTCTAGATTTATTCTTTTTGTTTACTTTTGCTTTGGCTATGCAGGCTCTTTTTGGTTCCGTGTAAATTTTAGGATTGTTTTTTCTAGTTCTGTGAAGAATGATGGCATCACCCTGAATTTCATGTTTTATTGCATCTCTAAGTATTCTTACAGACTATTTATTTTAGTTATATCTCTACCTTCATAAAGATGAAATAATACAGTGTATAATCTTTTGGTTCTTACCTTTTCACTAACTATTATAATGCTAGATTCATCCATGTTTTTTACATTTCATTGTCATTTCATTCAGTCCAACTGCTATATTCTGTTGCTGAGTATGACAATGTTCTATTATATGAATATTCATCTATTTTTCTCTTAATGCCTGTACTGCTTCAAAGTTTCAATATGTGAACAGCGCCACTATATGAATATTCTTTCATATTGTCAACCTAAATAACAAACAGGATGAGGCTCTCTGAAAGAAAATATATTTGTTTGGGAGTACAGTATTCCAATAAAAATATGTATGCCATAGTAAACAATGTATATATTCAGCGAGGTGAAGGAATACAAAGTTTTTTAAAGGAAACAAATGAGGAAGATTATATAATTGTTTTGAAATAATTATCCTTAACTATAAAGATTAATAAGAAGGGTGACATCAGTCCGAGGCTGAATAAACTGTTGCTGGGTAGATGTCCTTGCAGAAGGACTAAACGGTCTAAGATTGCAATGGCCTTTGTGCAATGTTGCAGTTTTTGTGGCGTCTTTTTCATTATGAGGTATACAATCATGAGAATCTTCTCTTCATGGCCTTCTCTGGCTGTATGTGTCAGTCTTTTTTTAACATTAGTGACTACATTTGGATTCTGATAACTTTCACAATATATGCTAGAGTTTGTAAAGGAGTGTTTACCGAAGATAAAATTGCTGTGTAATGGGAATTTTGTAGTTAGGATCAGAGTTCTGCACTTTTAAGATACTCAGAAATACATAATTTTTAGCCAAGTCAGGTTTAAAAGTAGTAAATTTACATAATAATTAAAAAATATAAAGTAGAACAGCCATACTAATTTACATTCCCAACAACAGTGTATGAGCATTCTCCTTTCTCCACATCCTTGCCAGCATTTTCTGTCTTTTTGGTAATAGCTTTTTTAATTGTATCTCACTATGGTTTTGATTTGCATTTCCCTGATGATTAGGCTGAATGGATAAAAAACTGCTATATATACACAATAAAATATTATTAAGCCATAAAAATGAATGAAATCCTGTCATTTGCAGCAACATGGATGAAATTGGAAGACATTATATTAAGTTAAATAAGCCAATCACAGAAAGACAAATATTCCATGTTCTCACTCATATGTGGGAGCTAAAAAAAAGTGGTCTTGGGAAGATGGAGAGTGGAGTGGTGGTTACCAGAGGCTGGGAAGGTTAGGAAAAGAGGTAATTAAGAGATGTTGGTTAATGGATACAAAAATACAGTTAGATCAGAGGAAGAAGTACCCATGTTCAATGGGACACACAGTAGGGAGATTATAGTTAAAAATAATTAATTGTATAATTCAAAATAGCTAGAAGAGAAGCTTTAAAACATTCCAAACACAAAGAAATGATTATTATTTGAGGTGATAAATATCCCAGTTACTTTGATTTGGTCATTGTGCATTATTTGCATGTATCAAAATATCACACATAACCCATAAATATGTGCAAATATATATCAATAAAAAATGAAGTATAAGACAGAGTTTTTTTCTCCATGAGCCTATAATTCCTTTTAGAGAAGGAAGTCCAAGTTTATCTTTGAAATCTTACCACTCCCTTAGCCAGTGAAACACAAAGGTCCTCTGACATGCTGTGATGATCATTTGCTGTGTAAGAGCAGTCCTGCTGCCTCCTGATCCTGAGGGTGAATTACCTCCAGGTTGGCAACTCCTTACCTTACCTACTGGCCTTGGGGAGCTTGAAGAGACTAGGTGACATCCATAGCTTGAAGTTCAGTGGCACTCTAGCTTGCCCCATGGTGGAAGCATTTTACATCTGGGAATCAGAAGTTGTATCTATGCAGAGCCTAGAGTTGTGGAAATGGAAGAATAAATTACCCAAGTGGGTCATGAGAAGTGATGATAAGTGGGACTGCTTCTGTCGCCCTTCCTTGGTTTTTGGACACATGTTGTCTGCATATTGGAGACACAGCACTGTATAACAGTCATTGGTTTAGGGTATATACTGGGCCCTAAGGAAGGAACCCTATATGCATATAGCATCATCTCTAATCTAGTGTCTAATTGTGCCTTCAAAGAGCTATTCCATTGCTGTATCAGACCAGCATCTTCTGGGTGTGGCAAAATGAAATAGAACCAACAGGTCCCGTGGTATCTATCCCTTTGTTATACATGGGTCCCTTGGTCCATTGCAACATTATTTAGGATTCCATGTCAACAGATCGGTTCACTCCATGCCCTCAGGTAGTGGTGCTTGCTGAAGCCAAGCAGGCAGGAAGGGTAACCCCATTCCACGAATATATGTCAACCAGTGCTACTTGGTTGAGTTTGTAGTAGTCTGCTTTCATTCTCCAGGATCTGTTTGTTTTTTATAGGGAGGAGAGTAGTGAGTTAAATGAATGAGGATATGATGGATAGCCCTGTATCTGGTAGGTCATTAAGGGTATCACTAATCTCTGCCGTTCCCCCTCATCAAGTGATATTGTTTTGATTTTGCAATCTTAGGTGGGGGAGAAAGGATGTTTCAAAGATTCCTGTTTGGCTTTCCCCACCACAATAGCTGTTTCCTCACAGAGAAAAGAACAAATGTGAAGGTTCAGGCAATTACCAAGGATACCAATTTCAATTTTATATTCAAGGAATGGGGAAATGACTGCTAGGTGGGTTCATGGAGCCAGTGAACACACAGTGAACCAGGACCTGGACCATGATTCCATTTATACTTGACCGCCATATGACCGCTATGTAATGAAGGAGCCATGGTGTTATAATTGCAACAGAGGCTTCAGTTGATCTTATGGGTATGAATGTCAATGTAGACTCAGTGTCCAAAATCTTTGAAACATCTGGACATTGTCCTTTCAGTATATGACTAAATGGCTATAGGTCTTTTTGAGGAAGGGCTGGGAGACTGATCACCTTCATATACTTGCCATAGTGTTGCAAATATTTCTTTATGGAAACTTGGTCTCTCCTTTATCCATTGGGTTCCTTGACTGAGAATTGGCTGTGAACTAGAATGGCCTTTCAGAGATGAACTGAATAAAAGCAAGATACCAGGCCTTTGTACCCCCATAGTGATTGGATACAGGCTGCTTCTGAGTTGGGTGGTGGGCATACATTTGAGCAAGGCAGCTACCTTCAACTGAGTGCAATTTCTGGAGAAGGCTGGCAAGCTGTCAGCTGGTGACTCTACTCAAAGCTGGGGAGTTCCTTGATCTTGAAGGGGCATCTGGGTGTTGTCTCATGGCCTCTACTACAGTATAAAAAGCCGGTTCTCTGAAGGCACTTAAGTACTGTCTGAGCATTCTCTTCTCAGAATCCAGGCTAGCACCTCATTAGCAAGTCCTCAGTATCTTGACTGTTTTCCTTTTTCTCAAAATGCATTTCACTCCATTTAGTATTAGAACAGTAATGCTAAGAGATATTCCCCCTAAAAGAATTCCATAGTCAAACAAACTTGGGAAATGTGGCATAATTCATCCCACTCTTGCAGGCTCACAAAACACAGGAACATATTGAAATCTCAGAAAAGACTTACAGTACAACAATCTGTTTCCCAAATTCAGTATTTCCAAAATGTTTCTTATTTTAAGAAACTATAATTCTAGAGAACAAACTTTGGCTGAGGCTCTTTCAATGCTTGAAGGAATTCCTCTTGGCTTCCAGCTTTCAAACATTTTTCTAATTGATTGCCCTTCAATTACATAATAGATGTTTGCCTTTCTTTTCACTCCCACTGCTCTAAGCCTGGCCTGTCTTTATGACTCTGTGAACCTTGACTATTACAATAGTCTCCTGCCAGTGACCTTCCCTCAGGTTTCTCTCACTTCAGTCTTTCACAGAGTCCTGAGAAAAATCAATGGTCTGGAACTGTGCTCTCTGCTAAGCAGCCACTAGTCACATGAGAAAGATAAAACATGCAATGATGAAGCCACTTGAATGTAAAAGAAAAAAATAGATCAACCAAATTATGTACTTAGACTATGATAATATGATTCAAATTGAATATATAATGCACAGGAAAAACAGCTCTTTATTTTCTGGCTTCCTATGCACAATTTCAAAGCCTGAGGCCAGGGGACTGTTTTACGGTGATTGTGTTGACTTGCCCAACAATATACCCAGATGGAAGCTTAAGAAATATTTTCCCAGTTCTAAAATAGTAACATATACAAAGCTGAATTCCACTCTTGTGATTCATCAGTGATCAAGTAACAAGCAGAGGGTCAGAGTCAGATTTTTTTTTTTTACAGAATTACCTGGAGTGTATAATGGTCTAAATAAAGATCACATGAAGTAAACATCAAAGTTTAAAAAATAATTACTCTTTTAGCTTTCTTTATTTGGGGAAGATGCCTACTAGACCCATGCAACTCTCTTGGCATGTGCAAGGGATAATACACATCCCTGAGAAGTGATTTTAAAAAATGACAGGGCTGTCTCTTGAAGGTGCAGGCCTCAGGGTAAACCACAGTATGTGGGCTTCTCAACAGCCCATATTTTCATGCCATTGAAATCTAGATGAAAGGAACTCTGAATTTTAGCTTTCAAAGGAAGAAAAAGGAAGAAACAACCCTCAAAGAGAAAGATGCAGCCTGAGGAATGAGGGATTGGGGTATCAAACAGCTGGTTGTGGTTCTATTTACTAATTAAATGTTTAGACCAAGAGATGCCAGGTAAGATGAATATAGAATCTAATAGGCAAAAATAGGTGAGGGAAGGAGTTGAGTGAAATATCATGCACAGCCTCAGAGACTGAGCTGCGAAGTGAGGAAGACAATAGAGAGTAGATGGGGCTCGGGCTAACTGTAGAGTGCATGCAGAGACTCAGACTGATATGCCAAAACATCAACGTGGTTCCTTCTGGGTAGTAGAACTTTACATATGCTTAACATTTTCTTTTGATGTATTTAATTTTTCTGTGGTAGTCATATGGTATGTATTGAACACTTAAAAAAGTTATAAGCAGGAACTTCCCTTTCAGGTCTTAGGGTATATCAGTTGGCTTTCGCTCTATAATAACTCATCTTAAAACTAAGCAACTTACATTACTTATTTGCTACCAATTCTATGGGTCGGCAGTCTGGGTTCAGGTGGGATGTCTTGTCTTATCTCCACATGGTGTTGACTGGGCTCCCTCAGGCAGATGGGATCTCTCAAATATCTGGTGATGGCTGTCTGTTGGCAGGGGTGATGGAAGTAATTCAAAATCCAGCAGGTTAGCTTAGGCTTATTTACATGGTAGCGATTACAGAGTTCCCGAGAGAACCAAGAGAGGGTAAGTCCCAATGTGCAAGTCCTTCTTGAGTCTCTTCTTCCATTTCTTTTGCTTATATTCCATTGGCCAAAGCAAGCTACATAGCCAGGCCTAGATTCAAGGTGTAAAAAAATAGACTTCAGTTCCTGATGGGAAAATTAACAAATACACATTAAAAAGGGGCTTACACAGGTTGCAAACATTTTTGGTAATGTTTGAAACCTCTTACGGTGAATAAATTACTCATACTAATCTTACTACTGAAAATAAAAATGCTGGATATGGCTTGCTAAATTTTATTTAAATTAATTAAAGAGTTGACTAGATTATAGACAAAAATCTATGAGAAAACAGGAACCCAGAGAGATTGGCAGAGCATGGAAGCCACTTCTATCTTAAGGATATTTGGCAATCCAGAAAATCTTGACCTTTGCTTTTAATGTATCACAGAGTGAGAGAAACAGAAATAAAAGCACAGAGCCTACCCAAAATGTGTGATTTAAAGGGAACCTGCCCCAACATTAAGTTGGAGTGCCAAAGGTTTATACTTTCAAAATAAGGGTAAACCACAGCAAATCCATCCTCATCACCTTCCCTGTGGACTGCGAAGAAGACTGCCTTTGTGCTGATGAGTATGTGAATGAATATGTGATGGAAGGGAGGAGAAATTGGCCTTCAAACAATTTTGCAGCCAAAATTTATTTCAACTAGGAGGTACAAAATGCCCCCAAGACATGAAGTTAGTTTAAAGCAGTCCCAGACTCCCAAAAAGACAGGCAACAAAAATAGACAAATGGGATGGTATGAAACTAAAAAGCTTCTGCATAGCAAAGGAAACAATTAACAAAGTAAAGAGACAGCCCACAGAATGGGAGGAAATATTTGCAAACCAGACATTTGATAAGGCTAATATCCAAAATATGTAAGAAACTCAAATGACTCAGTAGCAAGAAAACAACCTGATTAAAACAAACAAAAAAAAAAAACAGGCAAAAGACTAAATAGACATTTATCAAAAGAGGACATATAAATTAATATAGCCATTGTGGAAAGTGGTATAGAGGTTTTTTTAAAAAGCTACAAATACAACTACCATATGACCCAGTAATCTACTTCTGACTGTAGATCCAGAGGAACTGAAATTAATGTATCAAAGAGAAATCTCCATACCCATGTTCATTGTAGCATTATTCACAATAGCCAAGATATGGAAACAATACGTGTCCATCAATGAATAAATGGATAAAGAAAATGTGTTTTATATATATGTATATATATGCAGTGGAGTAGTATTCCACCTTAAAAGGGAATCCTGTCATTTGCAACAACATGAATTAATCTGAGGGCCATTATGCCAAGTTAAATAAGGTGGGCACCGGAAAGACAAATACCACATGATCTCACCTATATGAGTGAGATCTAATAAAGTTGAACTCATAGAAGTAGAGAGTAGAATGATAGTTACCAAAGGCTGTGAGTGGATGGAGAGGGGGCTGAGGAGGGAGGGGAATCAGGAGTTGCTGATTAAAGGGTACAAAGTCTCAGATAGACAGAGGAATGAGGAGTTGTTAATCAAAAGGTACAAAGTTTCAGATATGGGAGGTATAGATTTTGTTATTTATTTCATTCCAGGGTGACTATAATCAATAATAATGAATATATTTCAAAATATCAAAGAGAGTAAATTTGAAATGTCTCACTATAGAAAAGAGATAGATAAGCAAAGTGATAGATATGTTAATTAGCTTGATTTAATAATGCAACATTGTATACATATATCAAAATATCACATTATACACCATAAATATATATAACTATGATTTAGCAATAAAAAATAAAAGTACTGTGCCAGTAAATCTCTAGTCACTAGGAAAGAGCAATTTCACATATTCTCTGGAGGAAGACATCTTTACCCTTGATTTCAAAGAATCGCCACAAATAAGTTTTCAAGAACAATGAATAGCATCGGGTAAAAATAAAAATCTAATATCTAAAGAAGCAAGGCCCTATCAATTAGACCCAGCAAAGGAAAACAGACCCACATGGATTTCAGATATTGAGCTTATCAAACAGAGATAATAAAACTATGCTAACCATTTTTTGAAGAAATAAAAGGACAAGTTTGAAAACATCTTCAGGGAGCAGAAACTATGAAGAATGATATAACATACTTTAACAAGAACTAAATAGAGCTTCTAGAAAAAACAGTTTAATAACTGATATTAGAAACTCAATGTGTAGATTTAATAACAGATTGAAAACAGGTGAAGATGACATTTATAAACTGGAAGATACATTTGAAGAAATTGAGAATGAAGCACACAGAGACAAAAAGATTGAAAACATGAAAAAGAGGTTGAGATACATGAAGAGCAGAGTAAGAAAGTCTACTATATGTTTAATGAAAGTCCTGGAAAAAGGAGCCAGAAAGCGGGGCCGTGAGCAATATTTAAAGAGTTAATAGCTAAAATATTTTTTTAAAAACTAAAGAAAATAATACACAGTTTCAAGAAGCATAAACAGTCTCAGGAGAGATAAAAAACAATAAATTAATCATAGGCGAATCACAATGAAACTGTTGAGTACCCAAGATAGGAAAAAAATGTTAAAAGTAGACAGAGATAAAGTATGACCTTTAAAAGAGCAACAATTGGACAAAAAGCTGACTTCTAGCCACAAAACTGGAAGACGGAATATCTTCAATGTGTTGAAAATAACTGCCAATCTCAATATTATGCCTCGTTAATGTTTGGCTTTTTAAATGAGAAGAGAGCAAATATTTTTAACTAAGAAAACCTGTCAGGATTTAACACAACCAGACTCTCACTGAAGGAAATTCTAAACACTATACTTCAGGCAAAAGAGAAGCAATATCAAATGGAGGGTCCGAGAAGCAAGAAGAAATTAAGAACAAAGAAAGTGGTAAATGAGTGTATTCAAACAATAATAATACATTAAAATACATGACAGTAATAACATCTAAGTTGGCTGGGTGAGAAAATTGCATTAAAATGTTCTAAGATTCTAATATTGTCTACGGTACAGCAAAGTATTGATTAATTTGGGGATTTGATAACTTAAGCATAATGTTATAATTTAAGGAACCACTAAAGGAAAGGAATAGCAGGTATACATTCTAAGCTAGTACAAGAAAAAATAGAAGGATTAAAAAAGTCCAAAAATTAAAAAAAAGACAAGAAGGAATAATAAAGGGGTAGGGAGGACACACAGAAGCACAAAATAAGCTGCTAAATTTAAGACGAAACATACTGGTAGTTACATGAAATGTAGGTTAACTAAATGCTTCTAGTAAAACCGTTAGTCCAAACCGAAAACCACTTAAATGTCCATTGACAGTAGAATGGATAAATTGTAGCATAGGAATATAATGGAATATTTACTGCAAATAAAATAAAACACAACAAACTATTACCATATGCAACACCATGAAAGAATCAAACAAAAAATACTAAGCTAAAAAACAAGACGCACAATAATGCATGTAACACATTCCGTTTAGATAGAGTTCAAAAGTGGGAAAAATTAAACCAACTCATTTAGAGATGCATATATAAATGGTCAACTTTTTTAAAGGAATGACACCATAATCATTAAAGATAGGATAACAGTTACTTTTGGGAAAAAGGAAGATTTGTGATCAGGGCAAGGCACATTTGGTCAGAGGCTTTGGAACTGGCAATGTTCTATTTCTTATCCTGCAAATGACTTTATGATGTTCACTTCATAAATATATGTAAAAAGGTACGTGAGTATAGATTATATTTAATAATGAAATGATGTTTTCAGTCGTAACTTTAAAATGGTAGGGGAAGTGAGTGTTCTCATGTAATATGATTTATTGTCAGCCTTGTATTGTGTGCATCATATAATTTTGAGAACATGCAAAACACTATATTAGGAGTGCTAGGGTTGTATTTCTGACTTCAGGAAACTTATAATCTTTATGGTGATTTCCACCCTTTTCAAGTGTGATGTTGCATTTTTAACCTGAAAAATGTCAAACACCGGCAATTATTTTAGTAGCTATTACTTGAGTGTCTATTAATTGAGATGGGGGAATATTTTATTAAATTAATAAGGTCTTTTAGTGAATTTTTTTATTATTTGATCAATCACAACACATCTTTCTACTGTAAAATAATAGAATGTTTTCTTATGTGTCAAGTATTTCATTTGTAATGTTATTGGTACTGCCTTATGTGTATATTCATTCATTCAATCACAAAGCTTTATTGAGATCTACTTCTAGCCTGACACAATGGCTATTGGTTCATAGACTCCAGGGAACAGTTTAAAGCCCTCTCTGCATAGTATACAGTACCAAAATTAAGAATCATTGATTTATACCACCTGGTCATAGTGACACACAGATTTTGCCACATGAGATAAAAAAGGCTCTGATGTAAAGTGATGTCTGTGTACACATAGAAGGAACCAAATGATATTTTACCTATAGAATATAGTCCTTTTTATTTATCTAGCAGCCATTATTTATCTAGGATTTATTATAAGCATTGGACATTGCTTTGGTTCTCAAGTCTGTTTTATATTTGTATATTAATTTTAATTTTGTATATTTTACCAAATTCATTTCCAGCTCTGCCCCTTCCTGCAGTGTAGCGTAGAAGGCAAGAGAATGGGCTGTACAGCAAATCTTCGCTCTTCACTTCAACAAGTAACATATCTCTCTATATCAGTGAAGAATCTTTTGAAGGTAAGCATCAGAAAACCTAGTTCAAACTGTTTTGCACATGAAACTGGTAAGTTGAGGAGGAAGAGGCACAGCTGAATCCAGGTGTAGCTTCATCCAGGATGTCATATAATACCTCTTTTTAAATTTTTTTAATTTTTAGAATTTTTGTGGGTACATGGTGTATATATTTATGGGGTACATGAGACATTCTGATACAGGCATGCAATGTGAAATAAGCACATCATGGAGAATGGGGTATCCATCCCCTCAACCATTTATCCTTTGAGTTACAAATAATCCAATTACACTCTTTAAGTTATTTTAAAATGCACAATTAAGTTATTATTGACTGTAGTCATCCATTTCTGCTATCAAATAGAAGGTCATATTCATTCTTTCTGTTTTTTGTCTCCATTAACTAGCCCACCTCCCTGCCAGCCTGCTTCTATCCTCCCCAGCCTCTGGGAACCATCCTTCTACTCTCTATGTCCATGAGTTCAATTGTTTTGAATTTTAGATCCCACAAATAAGGGAGAACATGAGATGTTTGTCTTTCTGTGTCTGGCTTATTTTACTAAACACAGTGATCTACAGTTCCATCTATATTGTTTCAAATGACTGGATCTGATCCTTTTTTTATGGCTGAATAGTACTGCATACACAATACCGCTTGTATGCTTGCTCTCCCCCTCTCTTATCTTTGCTTTCTTCTATGTTGGTTTCATTCTCAGTGAGATCATATCCATGTGGTGGCAGCAATACCCTTGACCAGTACAGATTTTCATTCCATCAGTGTGATAATCCCAGCAGAAAGGCAGTAGCCTCTCATTGGAGAATAAAGTATCTATGTTATGAGAACACATTCTTCTGACCTGTAACACCTAGAGCACTGAGACAACTTAAAAAATATATATAGAGTCTGGCAGACGTCATCTTGCCAGAGGAATACTAAAAAATATTAGGGGCTACAAAATTATACTATTCCCAATGTCTTCTTAATAGCCATATACTTTCCCTAATATATACCCCTTCACCAAAAGAAAGAAAGTAAAAAAGCAAAAAGAAGAAAAATAACATTTTAAAAATTGTATTATCCAGGGCCTTGTATTTTCTTTAATCACTCAAGATTCTATGACTAAAAATTAGGTTTGCAGAAGAAAGTTATTCTGGTTTTCACTTATCAGTGGAAATGGTTCCAATCAGGAAATGTTGAAGCTAACAGTGCTATTCAGGAGCAATCAGTTATTTATAAACTACAAAAGGAAAAGAGGACAAGCCAGCTATTCAAAATCATCTACCTTTAGACGATTACAGAGAGATTGATAGAAAGAAGCAGATCCAGAAGTTTTCTGCTAGTTGAGGTGGTAACCTACCCTAATATAACAACTATCAATCATTGGCATAGTTGTTCATTTAATCCTTCAAAATGAATTATAGAGTACTTACTAATACTTAAACATAAAGACATGCACTGCAAGTGATTAGCTATGGTTTTGGCATAATTATCCCTTCTAAACCAACATACTATTCATGTTTCACTCAATAAGTATTAAGCTTCTATTCTACACTAAGCCCTGACTAAATTCTGGGGATACAGTGTTGATTGGAGAGATAAAGTCCCTGCCTTCACGGAGCTTGCATCCTGCTGAGGGAAACCTAGTAAATGCCTTAGCTAGAATGTCCAGAGTTCTGCCTGTGCTGGTACTTGTCTAGAATTTTTCATTTTTCCTATCCTGCTGTTAGATTTTATACTTCTTCATTCCACTCAAAGCACTGCTCTAGCTCAGTCCTCAGCATTCCACTGCAGATGAATTGCTTCCCTGTAATTAGGCTAGTTTGCAGAGTTCTCAGACTTAAGATGGCTGAAATTTCAAACTTTGGCCGATAACTGCACACATTCCATCACTTGCACTTCTATTCCTTTATTTTGGTTCCTATTCACTCTGAGAGAAACCCACATAATGGCAGGCATGGTGTCCCTCAAGTATGAGCATACTCTGAAAAAAAAAATGCTCTCTGCTCATGAACACCTTCTGTAAAAGATCATTTTTTTTCCATGAGGGCTTTTATAAGCTTCCCTGAAGAAAAAAAAAAATCTCTCTTTGAAGCCATAGCCTGAAGATATTCTCCTTGGTCAGAAGTTGTTTTCACTATCATCTCACCATCAAATATATTCCAGCACAAATCCCATTTCTGTGGGTTAAAAGTTCTCCTTTTATGCTCCCAACAAAAATTATATACCCAACACAAATTATGCGCTTGTTCACCAAAAGACATGGACAATAACATTCATAGTAGTGCCATTCATAATAGCTTCAAATTGGAAACAACCTGAATGTCCATCAATAGGAGAATGGATCAATATCTTGTGGTATATTCCTACAACAGGGTGCTGTACGTCATGAAAGCTGACAAAACACAGCTACACCAAACCACTGAGATGAACCTCACAAAGTAATAATGAGCACAAGAAGCCAGGTAAGTAAGAATGTATAAGGTGTTATTTTGTTTACGTAAAGTTCAAAACTAGACAAAGTTGATGTAGAGTTTTGAAGTAGTTCACTTTGGGATGAGAAGAGAGGAGAGTGTTAGGCAGAGGGCATGAGGGGATCTTCTGGGGTACTGGTAACATTCTATGTTTTGACTTGGTTTCACAGCTATGTTCATTTTGTAATATCCATTGAACTATACACTTAGGATTTGTGCACCACGTTCACTAAAAAGAGTTTTTCTTAATAAAAGTTATCCATTTGCTGCATTTATCAAGGTTTTATTTAGGTCCCACTTCCACAGAGGAGCTGCTTCTCACTATTCCTGGGGGGCACACGGGGCCAGGAAGCTTTTTCTCCCCCAGGTAAGTGAAAATTGTGTTAATTGTGTATATGTGGGGGAGGGACAAAATCACACTCCAAATGGGAAAAGCCAAGGTTTGAAGAAGACAGTTTCGAATAAAGTGAGGCCATAATCAGATGATGAAAAACAGGCCAGAAACTGGTGGGATCAAGCCCCAGAAAGCTGGTATCTGGGCATGAGAGGTTATGGGACACAGTATTTACATGCACAGACACTGGAGCCAGAATCCCTGGGTTGATTTCCCAAAACCGCTACCTTCTGTTTTACCGTGGGCAGCTTCCTGAACCTCTCTGTGCCTCAGGCCCTCCTCCATGAAATGCACCTGAGAAGTCAAAATGTGATACATGTCAAGCACTCCCAGCTGTGTTTGTCCCATGCTGGGGGCTCAACATGTGTCAGTTATTACTACATCTGCATCATTTTCTGCTCTCACAGTCCACATGCCAGGCATGGCTGCCCACTGCTCACATGTTTTATAGGATAGCAGAGGAAATCATTCTCTTCCTTCCTAGTCCTAGTTCCAAAGTTCCCAGGCCAGATACCTTCCCTATCCATAAAAGCTATGAGTAGAGAACAGGATCACATTCTGTAAAATGACCACTCCCACCAAACCATGTGAATTGGGAGTCAGACATTCAACAAGAGGGGCAGGTCAGTTTCCAGACTAACAAGCACGGAATGATTCGAAAGATATCAAGAGGAGTACAGTATAAATAGCGTATGGGTGGGTCCACCTTTCTTCAAAATGAATGAAATTGTGCCTTTATACACACAATGTAAAAGTGTACATTAAACCTGAGTGTTTGCCCCAGATTTAACTCTTTGCTTCGCTAAGTCATGACTGGTATTTGTTTGGCTAGAAATAAAACAAAGCAGGTCCCACTTTCTGAGATAAACATTTTAATTTTATTTTGTATCTCACTGGGTTTTTATCCCATCACTTATCTCAGTGCTCTGTTTCACTATTTCATCTCAGGGTTTCTGAATGTTCTCCTTGAACAAACAATATAAACACAATAAATGGTGTAACAGGCAAGAACCTTAACATAGAAGTGGAGGCACATTAGCTGCAAGACATCCAGGGACACCAAGATAAAGCAGAGAAAAGCATGAAGTAGCTGGTGCGTGGGGCTTGGAGGGGAAGAATTGACAGTGGTGGTTGTGGGAGAGCACTGCAAGCTCAAACAGTGTGCTAAGTTTCAGATGTTAGTGGAAATGTCAAATAGGTGTGTGTGTAGGCAATTATAAGCATGAGAAATGCATATAATGGTGCCTTACACAGAGGGGGTGCTAAATGAATATTATCCAAATGAGTGAGTGAATGAAAAAAGGAGAGATAAGGGATTTGCTATCATTCATATGTAGGAGCTTTGGTAAGTCAAGGAATTTTAGGATTAAAAGGGGCCAGTAAAGTCTATTCCCCCTTACAAGTGGTTTGGGCTTGAATACCTCAGTCTCAGGTTTGAATTAGGAATCAGTAAGAAGAGAGAAAAAGAAAGCAACACCAACACATGGATTTTTTAGGGAGTTAAAAGCATTCTAGAATAGTGGATGGTTGAAGGACCATTTGTAGGAAAAAAAAAAAAGCTATTGTGGGAGAATTGGAATGGACCCCAAGGAGGTCATTTATCATGTCATCTCTCTGCTGGCTGTAGAATACAGAAATCATTAGCTTGATGACAACAATACTCTACATTTGTGTAGTACTTCCAGTTCGGAAAGTGCAGTCAAAGACATTATCTCCATTAATTCTCACAAGCATGTAGGTATTCTTTTCTGGGACTCAAAGGAAATTACTAGCTCAGAAATAATGGATGCTTGTTGATGTATAGAAGTTCAATTACCTCAGACATAAAGATGGAACATCCTTTAAAAAATTCACCCACAAAATAACGTATTCATTTATTTAGTAACAAGGAGAGTTGCTGAGAATTAAATGATGTCTTGTCTTTTCAAAGCTGTGAATTTATCAGTATTAACTTGGAAAGTATCTTTACCTTTTCCCCCAAGATAACAGCAATGAGAGCCACCAAGGTGCTCTGGACAGTTTTCAAAGAAGAAGGAGGATGATGCTTGGTGGGAAAGTGGGGAATGGCCCCACCATGGAGGTGACTTCCCAGGGACTGGGAAGGCGGGATGTTCAGTTGTCCTGGGTCTCACTTTGCACCTGTGTACCACTTGCAAGCATCACAAGAGAAGGACATGATTTAGATGGGGGTGGTGGTGCTGGCAGGGGTAGAGTGATTGCTGTGAGAGGTATAACTATAACCCGCCTGATGCAAGAAGCCTGACTGGTAGCAAAAGACTAGAGCTCAGCCCATGCTGCACAAGAGGCAGATGTAAGGGACAGAGACCTTTCACTTCCATTTTCCTCAACTGCATACCTATTGGGATTTTGGTATGATCCATAGGAGATGGAAGAAAATTTAAAAAACTAATATTGGAATTGTTACTAATCTTGGCAAATTAAGATTTGATTTGATATAGAAAAACAAAGACATACAGTGTTCCTTACACTTGAGATGTCATGGACTGATTGTACATATGTTAATCTTCATTCAGCAGGTATTTATTGAGCACTTACTGGGAGCCAGACTTCCTAGTAGGTGTTGGGGACATAGGGAGAATAATACAGAACTGGATCTTGTTTTTTTAAGTAGCTCGTTACATCTATAATGGACAATTAAACAAGTAATAACCAGACAGAATGCTGAGTGTTAGAACAGGAGAAAGACAAGGATTTGAGACACCAGATAAAAGGGGTTACATAACCTGGTCTAGGGGACAAAGACAGCATCCCGGCAGAAGTCACAGTTAAGCTAAGACCTGAAGGATTCTGTCTTGTATCACAAAACGCTTCCTTCCCCACCAGTGCTGTGCTAAACACTTACCGCAGTTACATAGTATTTGCTATTTTCAAATCTTTCTCTTACTAAGCATTGAGCTCCCAGAGGTCTCAGAGCATCGTGTAAATTATTTTTAATAAATCTTTGCATCCTCAGCACCTCTGGTAGAGCTCCTACACTTAGTAGGCTTTCAATACATAGCTGCTAAGTGACACAAAAACTGAATGGATAGAATGAATGAGTGATGAATGATGGGAGACCTAATTGCACTATATGGGAGAAATGCTAGTGTTTATCTGCAAAGGGTGCAGGCTGGATGCTGCATTCTAGATAAGTAGTGTCACTACTACATCCTCCAGGCAGCCAGTTGCTGAGCATCCACTAATTAAGGCTGTACTGCCGCTCTGAGGGCAGTCTGGGTAATGCCAGGATTGCACAGGACACTGACGCCCGCTCTGGTTCTCTGCTTCAGGTTGGTGAGAACACTAGCAATACAACCTCCTCTTTGAAGGAAAGATCTCCCAACCCCGTCACGGTCCTCCTTACTCAGGCAGCCCTCAGTCCTACTGCAAAGTAAGGGCATGAAGTCTTCTCTTAAAAGTGCAGGCTGGCTAAGGAAACTGAACCTCACTTTCATAGCACAATTTTGGGGACACAGAGGAATTGAGTTGCATTCTTTTCCTTGTGTGTAGGTTGGAGAGGAAGAATCCAGCCCCTACCCCACCCATCCCACTGGCCTGGAAGAGCCACCCCTAGTTGACTACCTGGGGTAAGCATGAAGCCGGTACACTCACCTCAGCACAGGAGGTAAGTGCTTTAGCTGAAATATTCTCATCTTTAGCCACTCTACTTCTCTCCCCCTCCAGGGAGCTTTAAATGCTGGTGAATTCTGATCAGCATCCTGGAAGGAAATAATGAACCAGCACCCAGAGCATCTTCCTCACTACTCTCTTGGTCAGCCCCCCAAACTTCTGCCCAACCATTGCTGTATGGCTTAATGAACTGGGGGCAAGAAAATCTAGATTCTAACCCTGGCTTTGATGATTCCTATGCATTACACCTTGGGTTAGTCAATTAATCTCTTTGAACCTCAGTTGGTCAATCTATAAAATAAATATTAATATATCTGACCTATCTGAAGAATCAAATGGTACAATATGAGGAATGCCCTTTGTGAACCCTAAAGCACTATACACATGCAAAACATTATTCTTATGTCCAATATGTCTGAAAATGTTGTATAAAATAATGATTCCATAGAAATGTACTTTTGTGTTGTGAAATCCTCACTGTCTCTGCTTGTTAATCCAGGGAAACCACTAACTAGTGTTCCTTTCATTTGATTGTCTCATTTATTTCACTGATCAATTCATTCGAAAAGCAGTTATGAGCAAAATTCAACTTCTAAGATGTGCCAGGAACTGTTCTCAGTGCTGGAGATACAACAGCTATTAAGGCAGTTAAATCCCAGCTGTCCTGCACTGGGGCTAGAGCAGGGAGTAAAATGACAGTCCCTCCCTTAGAAGTTTACATTCTAGTGAGGGAGGTAGGAATTTAAAAACTAATCATTTGAATAACTGTGTGTGTGTGATATGATTTGGCTCTGTCCCCACCCAAGTCTCATGTAGAATTGTAATTCCCAGGGTTGGGGGAGGGACCTGGTGGGAGGTGATTGAATCATGGAGGCAGATGTCCCTTTGTTGTTCTCATGATAGTGAGTGAATTCTCAAGATATCTGGTTGTTTGAAAGTGTGTAGCACTTCCCCCTTCACTCTCTTTCTCTCCTGCCACCATGTGAAGAAGGTGCTTTCTGCCATAATTGTAAGTATCTTGAGGCCTCCCCAGCCATGCCTCCTGTACAGCCTATGGAACTGTGAGTCAAGTAAGCCTCTTTTCTTCATAATTTCCCCCAGTCTCAGGTAGTTCTTTATAGCAGTGTGAGAGTGGAATAATACAGTATGTATGTGGCAACGTTAAACTCTCATTAAGGACACAGGAAAAAGGAAAATATTTAATATTGTTATCCTCTGGTCCTCACGAACCCTCAACTGCTAGTGGGAAAATTAACTAATGTCCAATGTCATTAAACTCCATTTGATCCAATATTATATACAATTCTCAATCAGGCAATGCTCAGAATCCCCAGCAAAATGTTCAGCTTTTCAGGTTGCCCTCCCCCTCCCTCTGTTTTGATTCCAAAACTAGCATTTCGGTTTATGAGGGAAAGTAGGATGTTGCAGGGAGGAGGTGTCATTTCTAGGACATGAGGCACAGAGGAAGAGTTGCGGTCCTCTAATGTGTTTTCTCTGTCTTCTGGTCTCCATAGAAGTGCCTCTTGTCCTCCTATGTGCTGGTAAAGTCTGTGCTAGTGTCACTCAGACCCTCTCTTGTCTCTGTCAGATCCTGGGATTAACGCTTGGCTGGCTGGGGGCCCTGCCTGTATCTGTTGGCTGCATCCTAGGTCTGTGCCACATTTGCTCTCCAGTCTGTTAGCTTGACAATCTACTCCTAACCTCTACTGTGAGATTCAGCTCACCCTGCAATGGCTGAGCCAGCAGCAGAGGTACTGACTTTCTACTCTGCATCTATTCAACTTATGAACTGAAGGGCCTCTCTCTGCTGGACCAAACCACACCATTAGATCTGTAAGAGCTGCCCCAGAGGCCTAAATGAGCAAGGGCCATAAATCTTTTACTGGCCTAGTGAGTTGTACCCAGTACAGGCCAGATGAAAAATATGAGGACCCCCACACCCTGTTTTCCTCTCCGCTTTCTGCCTTTGCTTCTGTCTGCCAGTGCTCAGGCCTATGAAATGATTGATATCTGTCTCATCGTTCCATTGGTGACTCTCATGGCTTCACTAAATACCCTCCTGGAAGACTTGGATCTAAGTTCCTTTTCCCAGTAAATTCTTTATCCCCGCTCACTACCTGGCTTCCTGCGGCTACTGAGCTTTCTCCACACTGCTGTCTATACACTAGGACCCCATCCCTCTACCTGCAAGTCCCAAAGCACCATAACACATTGCTCTTGTGTGTAACAAACTCTACCTGAAGGTTAGGGGATGATGATGAGGGGCTGCAGCAAAAAAAAAAAATAAGAAGAAAAAGATGGGAAACAATGAAATCAAATGGCAGAAGGCACTGGCCAAAGGCCCTCAGCTGTCTCCACCACAGCGACTGTCTTACTGGTGACATTCCCAACTTTCTCACAAAGCCATAATTTCCTGGAACTTGTTTTATTTATTTCTAGCCAAACACTTCTCTCAACTCTCCCAGTCCAGAGACACTCATTTACTGTCCGCCCCCCCCCCACCCCCAGTAGCTAACCTATAATTCTAATGAAGAGAAATTAAGCTCCTTTTTATCAGATCCTAAGGTCAAATTAGCATACAGCAATGGTTAAGCTCATGGATTTTAAAACCAGTCTGCCTTGGTTCGAATCTGGTCTTCACTGCTTACTAGCTGCATGGTTTTACGAAGTTGCTCATCTTCTCGGTACCAGTTTCCCCATCGGTAAACTTGGAATGGTCATAGCCCCTACTGGCTGGGGCCCTTGTGAGGATTATATGATAAATACGTATAAATAAGGTGCTTATATCTATCCTATACAAAGTAAGCACTCAATGAAAGGTTGATGCTATTCTCTACTTCCTCCTTCCGAAACTAGCCTAGACCAGTGATTCTCAAACTTCAGCACATATCAGAATTATCTAAAAGTCTTATTAAATGACAGGTTGCTGGGACCCAGAGTTTCTGATTCAGTAGGGCTGGGATGTGGACAGAAAAATTGCATTTTTAACAAGTTCCCAGGTACTGTGATGAAGCTGGTTCGATGATCACAGTTCAGGAACCACTGTGAGAACCACTGTGAGAATCACACTTTGAGAACCGTGGCCTAGACCATGTTTTCCGTTCTCAATAAGTACCTTGAAGTTTTGCTGTTGTTGTTGTTGTTGTTTGGCTTCACACCCTTAGAAACAGGTAGAAGCTTCAAATTATACACTTTTTTTTTTTTTTTTTTTTTTGGTAGAGATGGGATCTCACTATATTGCCCATGCTGGTCTTGAACTCCTAGCCTCAAATAATCCTTCAGCCTTGGCCTCCTAAAGGGCTGAGATTACAGGTGTCAGCCCCTGTACCCAGCCCTCAAATTATGCTTGTTACAGAGCCTTCCTGGATCAAATTCCATAGGCAAAAATAATTTATTTATTATGCTGACTATTCGATAAGAAAGAAAAGATATAAGGAATATATACATGTATTTCCATTTTTTTGTTATTGTTGCAAAAAAAGACACTTAGGAAAGATAAACCAGAAATTGATAGAATTGCTTTCCTAGAATGGGGTAGAAAGAACAGGAAAAAGGGTGACACTTCTCTGAGTCTACTATTTTTAGTATATAGTTTTGACTGTTCGAAGTGTGCCAGTGTTTTCATATTTAAAACAGTAAATCAACGAGTCTGTGGAGAGAAGGCTAAACGTGAATAAAAAAAATTAACAATATATCAAATAGATAACAGAACTACATTAAAGGGGAAAAGTAGAATGAATCAAAGTCACTTTGAACACAATACTTAGATATATACACTCAGTCTAGAAACAAAAAGAAGTTCAAACAAATATTGTTTTTTTAGTGATATGGGTGTAGCAATTCTGAAACTAATTGGTGTTCATTTTAAGATTGAGCAATTAGTAAATATGTTAATGTTTCAGGTAGCCAGATTTCCCACTATAAAGGAGGGAGGTGATATAATTTATGGAATGGGGGGAAAATTAGAGGTATCAGCATAAAATCATGATTTTCTAAAAAATTAAAAATAATAGAAATGTATATATCTTCCCTAGCTCTCTGTGTTGAAAGGGCCTAGAAGTAATGCTACCCTAGTTACAATGAGCACGCCTAGCACCTAAATCTTGGTGTGTAAAGATGATTTCCCTTTAAAAATAGCAGATTCTAAAATACAACCTAAGTACAAGATAAGACTAGAATATTTTGTTGTAGTAGAAAATAAATTATTTGAAAAATAAAAAGGTCCCAGGATGTTACAAAGAGGAAGAATCTCAAAGGGACCTCTAGCCAAATCAGTGATCAAAAACAAAACAAATAAGCAAACAAGAAGAACAAAGAAGGCTGGGCACCGTGGCTCATGCCTGTAATCCCAGCACTTTGGGAGGGCGGGGCAGGCAGACTACCTGAGGTCAGGAGTTGGAGACCAGCCTGGTCAACATGGTGAAACCTGGTCTCTACAAAAAATACAAACATTAGCTGGGTGTGGTGGCATGTGCCTGTAGTCCCTAATGATACTAAAAAAAGAAAAAAAACAAATAAGAATGACAAATAAAAATAAATAATAAAAGGAGAGCTTTTCTTTATAATAGAATATCAAGCAGTAAATGTAGAAGCAATAACATAGTTAGAAAATCATGATTTTGCACTCATCATAGTAATATTTTATTTAGACAAGAATCATCCAGGAATGTTAAAACTATTGGGTGAAAGTTTGTTGAGAATAAGTATATTTACACAGCCTGAAAATGTCTCCTCACAGATTATTTATTAACTACAAGAGGGAAAAAGTACTTTTACAGTGGACAACACTGTAGCTAAGTGACCACCAACAATGAGACAAACTGATATCTTATGATTCCTGATAAGAGAGGCTAAGAAGAATACAACATCACTTATGTAATATTCCTGCCAAAAATGTATAACCTGAACTTAATTATGAGGAAACCACCAGTTGATCTCAAATTGAAGGATAAGCCACAAGGCAACTGGTCTGAATTTTTCAAAAATATCAATGTCAGAAGAGACAAAGCAAGGCAGCTGGGCACGGTGGCTCATGCCTGTAATCCCAGAACTTTGGGAGGCCGAGATGGGCGAATCACAAGGTCAGGAGTTTGAGACCAGCCTTGTCATTATGGTAAAACCTCTTATCTGCTAAAAAAATACAAAAATTAGCCGGGCATGGTGGCAGGCACCTGTAGTCCCAGCTACTCAGGAGGCTGAGGCAGGAGAACTGCTTGAATCTGGGAGGCGGAGATTGCAGTGAACCAAGATTGCACCACTGCCCTCCAGCCTGGGTGGCAGAAGGAGACTCCATCTCAAGAAAAAAAGAAAAAAAAGAAAGAAAGGCTGTGGAGCTATTCCAGATTAAAGGTCATTCAAGAGTGATGACAACTAAATGAAAAGCATGGTTCTTTATTGAATGTCTGATGAGAAAAACAAAACAAAACACTTTGCTCTTAAGGATATTGCTAGGACAACTGTTAAAATTTGGATATAGATTGCACATTCCATAATAGTATTGTATCATCATTAAATTTTGTGAACGCTCATTGCTCCTTGTAAAACAACATCCCTGTTCTTTAAAGACAAATACTAAAGTATTTAGGAGTGAATGTGCTTCTGTTGTACTTTTGAGTCAACTATTTTTAAAGGAGAATTATATACACGTCAAGATCTAGGTGCTAGGTGTGTTCATTGTAACTAGGGTCGCATTACTTCCAGGCCCTTTCACTAGGCCCTAAATACTTTGGTATTTACCTTTTAAGAGCAACAATAATAATATAGCAACAACAACAATAACATAGTTATAGGTGAAAAGAGAGAAAGCCAGTGGGGCAAAGTATTAACAATTGGCAAATCTTGGTGAAGGATATATGACAGTTCATTGTCCTAATTTAGCAACTTTTCTATAAATGTGAAACTTTTACAAAATAAAAACATAAGACAAATTTGAAAATCTTTAGTTGAATCTCCCTCCCCAACTAAATGGCATTAAAAAAAATTATTCTCCCTTTAAGCCCAGGGATTTTCCACTAATTTTTTTACTATTACATTTTTCTGTTGATAACTTTTAGATACCTGGCTTGGGCAGTAGGTGGAGAAGCAAGTTTGGGTGTAGGTGATGGGTACAATTTGATGCAGTGTCTTTGAGATTCAATATGTCTCAGGAGATCCAATTTGATGGGAGCTCAGGGAAGAGGTCTAAGCCAAAGACATGGAGTTGGGTATCGGGTGATATTACTCCCTTGAGAGTTCTCCTGGAGGGAGCTTGGAGAATAAGAGTGGCAACTATAAAGGAGACTACGAGGGAATGGTGGGAGAACCAAGGGGGAGCCACGGCTCAGGAGCTGTGGAAGGATAAATTTTGTATGGAGACCATGGTCAATAGCCTGAAATGTCCCAAGGAGTAAAGCAGACAACTGTAAAGTCCCCTGGATTTGACAAGCAGATGGTCCTTGGTAACCTGAGCGGCTTCCAGGGAGAGGGAAATGGAATTGAGATGTGGGATTGGTGGTGAAACCACACTAGGTGCATTAAAGAGTAATTATGTGGGCAAGTGTGGTGACTCACAGCTATAATACTAGCACTTTGGGAGGCTGAGGCAGGCAGATCACTTGAGGTCAAGATTTCGAAACCAGCTTGGCCAACATGGTGAAACCCAGTCTCTACTAAAAATACAAAAATTAGCTGGGCGTGGTGGTGGGCACCTGTAGTCCCAGCTACTAAGGAGGCTGAGGCAGGAGAGTCTTTTGAAACTAGGAGGTGGAGGTTTCAGTGAGCCGAGATCGTGCTGCCGCACTCCAGCCTGGGAGATAGAACAAGTCTTCATCTCAAAAAAAAAAAAAAAAAAAAAAAAAAAAAGAGTAATTGTGTAGGCTGGGAGCAGTGGCTCACGCCTGTTATCCCAGCACTTTGGGAGACTGAGGCAGACACATAGCTTTGAGCTCAGGAGTTCGAGACCAGCACGGGCAACATGGCAAAACCTCATTTCTACTAAAAATACAAAATTTAGCCAGGTGTGATGGTGCATGTCTGTAGTACCAGCTATTTGAAAGGCTGAGGTGGGAAAATTTCTTGAGCCTGGGAAGTGGAGGTTGTAGTGAGTTGTGATCATGCCACTGCATTCCAGCCTGGGCAACAGAGCCAGACACTGTCTCAAAAAATGAAAAAAGTAATTGTGGGGGGGTGAAATGTGATAAGAATATGCCTTCTGATAAGCCTATTTGGACAGGCGGGAGAGAAATATAGATAAAGGCAGAGTTTTGGTTTTGGTCTTTAGAGCTGGAAGGGATTTGCCCATGGAGAGGGGGGAGGTTAGAGAATTGGAAAGGGGGGATAGTTAACATTAGTAAGAGCCCAGAGGAACCACAGGGCAGGAGATCAGGGGTAGAGTGGTGGGACTAACCCTAAGAAGGGAAAGAATGTATCTTCCCAACCACTGGCCTGTGAACCCCAGGGCCTTGTCTTCTGTCTTGACCACTCTCAAAAGAAACCAAACTGTTAGCTTCTTTCCTAATATTTCTGATGAGCCAACCGCAGGGTCCTAGTAGGCAGGGTATCGACTTAGGTAGAGCTCCGAATTTGAAGTCAAAAGACAGCTTTGATTTCTTATTTTCTGCTTGACTTCCTGACTATGTTATCCTATCTGCACAGCAATTTTCTCATCTTTAAAATGAAAAAATGCTCTCCATGTCACAGGTTTTTCAGAGAATAAAGTAGGACAATATATGAAAACACTTTAAAAGGGGGCTTGGAATTAGGTAGCTTTTTTGAGGTTGGTTGTTTTGTTTGTTTGTTTTTCCCTTTGCTCTTAGGATCTGGCAATGTTCCAGTGACCAGGAGACCTGGCAGTCTCCAAGAATGTTTTCTGTAATTGCTGGCTTCTGATGAGGCAGCTCACATAGGATTTGCTGTCTTAGATTTAAAAATAACAAAAACAGAAACAAGTGCATCCACAGAGAGAAGGATTGTCACCAGAGGTTTGGTATTATGATTAATTGTAGAATGGAAGCCAGTGGAAGCCAGCTGGCAATCACTGAAACATGACCTTTTGGTTCGATAGCGCGCAATGAGTTTATTATTGAGAATTGTTTATAATAATCTAATTTTCCACTAGGTGACAGCAAAGCCTATAGTATTATCTAAATCATCGTTCCTCTTGAATAGTGTTTGAGAATCTTCCAAAAGCAGCAGATCCTGCCATTCTGAAGAGAGTAATTATTGCTAAAACTGTGACATACGGCCTTGAGATAGTGTCGTTACTCTCCTGAGATAACTAAACTCCAGATTTTAAAAACCAATTTTAGTTTTTGACATTCTAAGTCACTTGAATTTATAGAAACAACTACAAGAATAATTTAAAAAGCTAACATTTATTAAGCATTTGCTGTGTGCCAGGCACTCTTATAAATGTGCCTGGCTCTTGATACTACCCAACTTCTCAGAGGTTTCATAGGGACGACAAGTCCCTCTTTTAATAAAGAACTAAGTCTTCCCTGGGCCACTTCTGTAAGCATAACACTAACTACATAAATACATGCTCTTGGCCGAACTGCCCTGCCCAGGAGAAGAGGAGTTTGGTTATGTATATTAATGGTTTAGTCAAGAGCCGTTTACAGGGTTTTATGAATAATTTTTAGTTATAATTGGTATTTCTCAGAGCATTTATCTTTTTTTTAAATAACTTTTCCCCCTCTTACACCTATGTTAACCCATTGGGTTCCCTGTTGGTGGTTTATTCATCTTGGGACTGTGTTGAGTTTCTGGGGTAACCTATTGGAGTCTTTTTTTTAGGGGCTAAGGCTGAGACCCCAGGAAGAGTGAGTTTGACTCATCACAGTACAAAGTCTTTAACCATCAGAAGGAAGTGGGAATTACAGGGGCATGGCTGGTATTTGACTCTGAACTCCTGGCCCCTGAATGCTTGCCTTGGTTCTAAGCAGAGAAAGGACTGAGAAGTAAAATGGCAGGACTGTTTCTGGAACACACTAATCCACAGGCAGGCCTGCTTAGTTTGTTTTCTTCAATCAGAATGTAACATAAGACCAGGGAGCTACATAGCTGGCTCCTATACAACTACCCATACTGCTTTTCTTTTCTTTTTAATTATTACTATCCCTGAAAGAATGCTATAAATGCACGATATGAAACTTCCAAAGGTGTAACAGAGCATACAGTTAAAAAGTAAGTTTTCTTTCCCACACCTGTTCCCCATAAGAAACCTCTGTTGCTCACAGTTACAAGTTTCCAATAACATTCAGCCTCAGCAGGTGGGGGGTTCTGTGCTTGGCAGGACAACGGTAGAGATGCTGGCTGCTGATGAGGGGGAGCAGTTAGGAGTAGCTCAGATTGTGGAGTGAGTCAAGCACATGTGACACCTCCTGATGAGGCTCAGGGACTAGGGGCTCATGGCATGTGGGAAAATGAGCCAGGACGCTTTGGGAATTTGTAACAAGATGGCCTTATGTGTACCCACAGGCTGGTGTGGCCTGGGGGGAAGTTGTGTACTATTATTACAGAAATAACATATGTTCTCAGATGAAAGTTAAAAAATATAGATGAGTATATCTCATTATTTAACTATATATATATATATATATATATATATATATATGTATGTTACAGTTTTTCCCCTGCAATATGGAGCCCAAGTCCCAGTCTCCAAGTCTTGTAGCAACCAAAAATCAGCAAACAACGCCTCCAGAAGATAGAAATGGACACTCCTAAGGTCACCAGCAATTCTATCCCACAATGTCAGCTGGAGCCACGAGAGGAAGCAACTATTGCAGAGCAGCAGCCAGCCTAGGCAAGCCATGACCCAGCTCCTGACACTGGTCCCAGGTGGATTCACATGGGTAAGCACGTGTGCTGGTTGACCCAGGACAGCCTCAGTTTATACCTGGCATAATTGTTCAGAGGATCCTATTCCATTCTCAAGAACTGTCTCAAATTTGTTGATAAAGGATATGATCTCTCTAAATTCCTCTGTGTATCATTTCACCCCATGCCACTCCTTCAGGGTGTTGGACCAATTATGGACCTCTGGGTTTGGGTGGGTCAGGCGTCTACCATCTTTGAGACCCAAAGCTGCAACCATTTTCTTTCCCTAGGGCCTCTTCTGGATCTAGCAGTATCCTGTTTCTGGGGCCCTTGAGCACAAAAGGGCCATTCTACCTCCAATTCACACAATGAAACTCCCCAGCCACCCTTCTAGGATTGGATGCCCTAAATGCTTATGCCTCTTTTCCAGTGAGCCCAGTGCTCAGTAGATCAGATGTAATTTACCACTGAGATATGTAATAAATATCTCAGGATGTTTATTTTGGCCCCTCTCTAATCCCTAGCATGTCAGTTGCATGAGAAAAAAAAGAAAACAAAATTATCCTATAGTACCCAACCAGAAATTTCCAGAGGCTAATAATTTTGGAAGCATATTATTCTGAATATTTATGTAAAATCTTATTAGTTCTAGCTGTTTTTCATCTGATTTTTGTAGTTTTTCTGGATAGACCGTCATGATTTGCAAGTAATAATTATACTGCACACCTAATATCTATTTAACCTTTTGGAAATTTTTATTTTAGAGCCTAAAACTTCTAGGATGTTATTGAATAACGATGATACCAGGCATGTCTTCTTACTAGATGCTTCTGGTATTCTACCCTTAAAATGATGTGATTTAAGGTTGGACTTTGTATGAAGGGAGTATCCTCCTAAGTTTACCAAAATTATTACCTTGGTTGTAATTATAGAATAAATTGTCAGTAGCTTGATGTTTGTTTTTGTCCAGATAAATGACAATGGAACTAGACCTTTGCTTTACTTAAATAGCCAACTGTTGCAGCTCTTTCTCTTTTTACCTACAATAAAATATTAAATCCATAAATAATTAAATGCATGGGTTTGAGAAGCAAACATACCAGAGTTTAAGTCTAGTTGTGGGACCTTGCTAACTATTCTGAATTTTACTTTCTTTATCTGAAAATTAGAATTAAAAACACTGACTTTGTACAGAGTTGCTGCATTAACTTATTGCCTAGAATGTAGCAAACATTCAATAAATGTATTATTATAGCTGTTATAATATATAGTATATATTTCACTTTCTAATCATATTGCAGATATAGATATTAAATATAATATATATTACAGATAATATATATAATAATAAGAGAGTGAAAAATCTCCTTAGAAAAGACTTTTAAGTTAATAAAAGTGGTAATTCTAGTATTATCTTAAGTTCATTGTGGTCTTTTCTTTAGAGGTGGTAGGATGCCCAGCTGTTCAAGTTTGTTCTGGATAGAGGAGTGTCACAGGATGAAGGATTTTCAGTGCTAAAACCAGAGAAGTCCTGGGTAAATTGGGACAAGTTGGTCACCTAGAATATGGTGACATTTGACTCCTTTCCTGTTTTCATTTGATCAGGCAGACTCCTCCAGAAGACAAAAAAATAGCATTCAAAGAAAATTAAGAGTTTAGGTTAAATATAATGAGGAATAAGGTTGTCCTGAATGCAGAGCACAAGCTAAGAAAGTTGATTGTTTAACCACATCACGGTAAGAAAGTTTCTGGCCCACAGAACTGGAAATACTGGCCAAGTCACTGCCTCTCTTGGACGGTGCTGAGAAGGAAATTATAACATTTGCTTCGGTGACTTTTCCTGCTTTTTCTATGCCCAGCTTACAAAATCACTTTTTAATGTATCCATTCTTTGCTTAGTCAAGTTAATGTGTTTAATTCTGTTATAGACAACTTTTGCAAGCCCACAGGCCAGTTTTTCCTCTCTAAAGAGTTTTTGTGTATCGCTGCTTTGATTTCACTGTTTCTCCCTGTGCA
Organism: Ateles fusciceps; assembly: GCA_036589455.1. Lineage (NCBI taxonomy): Eukaryota > Metazoa > Chordata > Mammalia > Primates > Atelidae > Ateles > Ateles fusciceps. The sequence continues at coordinate 8,831,055 of JAZHEH010002496.1, forward strand.
AGCATCTCAAGCTCTTCTGACCACTTCAGTGACACCTCTATATACAAAGAGGAACTATCCAATCTCCCTGATTTTCGACATTGTGCTTATCTTGTATAGAACATATAGGTAATTCTACAAAGTTCCTCAGGATCCCTTCTATTCAGTGTGTTGTTGACTGAAATATTTGGTCATCACCTAGGTCTCTGTGCCATTAATTACCTCTTTATTTCTCGTATGTTAATTTTTTACTCCACTGGATCCAGCCTCAGTCCATAAGTGTAGTTAAGTCTCCGCTGCCCCCAAAACCCTGCCCTCAAGTCTGCCACTCTCAGGCCAGCACCCCATTCTTCTTTCCTTTCATAGATGCGGGACTGGAAACAACATTGTCATGCATCATTGCCCTCTTCCATGTATCAGTGCCTTGCAAACTGGCTCCTACAAGTTTTACACTCCAGCAGAGCTTGCTTCTTGGAGTAGGGCTAACCTTCAGTGACCTCCTCTCCCTGGGGTCTAGTGCTAGCGCCTGAATGGGGTGAATGCCTGGCTTTGCTGACATTGCTCCCTGGCCATAGTTAGAAGAGAGATACACGCTCAAGCTTGGTTACTTCCCTCTCCTGGGATTTGGAGCATGGACTGGAGAGGTGGAGAATTTTCTGGAGAAGAGTTGTATTAATGGCTGCATCACCCTGGGAGAGGGGTCATAGATTTCTAGGAGGCCCCCAGACCTGCCCTGATTCCTACCCTTCCCAAACCTTGGTTGTTCATCTCCTCTGCTGACTCTCTGTGAGCTCTTCTAGAATCCTCCTTTAGGCACTGGCCTTAAATTCCTTTTTTCTTTCTAAGCTAGTGAGAGTCAGCTTCTATCCTTTACAACCTAAAGACTTAACCAGTTAATTCTCTTACCCTTTTTAACAATTCAGAAGCATTGGACACTGAAGAATACCCTTCCTTGCTGATACTGTTTTTCTGTGTCTTTGCTGCCTTAGCATTCTTGTGGCTCCTTGTCCTGCAGCATTTACTCAGGCTCCTCTGTCACTCCTCTTCTTTCTCTTACCCTTGAATAAAAGACTTCCTAAAATTTTGTTTTAATTTTTTGTTTGTTTGGTGACAGAGTCTTGCTCTATCACCCAGGCTGGAGTGCAGTAGCATGATCTTGGCTCATTGTGGGCTCTACCTCCTGCGTTCAAGTGGTTCTTCTGCCTTAGCCTCCTGAGTAGCTGGAATTACAGGTGCATGCCATCACAGCCAGCTAATTTTTATATTTTTGGTAGAAATGAGGTTTCGCCATGTTGGCCAGGCTGGCCTTGAACTCTTGATCTCAGGTGATCTGCTCGCCTTGGCCTCCCGAGTGCTGGGATTACAGGCATGAGCCATCACCTGGCCCTTCCTAAAATATTATTTATGAGAATCTTTTTTACATTATCATTTATTCAAATTAACAAAACAAAATTTGAATGAGCCAGACACTCTACCTCAATTCAGAAAATATTTTGAAGACATGGTCTAGAGAACATGACTGTATGTATGGTCATATTCTACTGGCACAATTAAGCATCAAGACATCCAAATTCTGAATGTACATTTCTGATTATCTAAATGTATATTTCTGATTCAAGTCTACCTAAGCTCACCTATTACCATCTCAAATTTAGTATACTTAAAACTAGACTCATTATTTTTGCCCTCAAATATGTCCCTTTTTCTGTTTTTCCAATCTCAATTAAGAACAGTAGCATCCTCCCAGCATGGGCTTAAATATCAGAGTCATCTCTTATTCCCTCTTTCCATCTAGTCAGTGTACAGACCCTGCTGATTCTGACCCTGATACTCATTTACCTCAGCAGAACACACCCACAGGCACCCCCCCATCAATCTCCTTACATTTCACTTCCTGTTGCAGGTGTTTACTAACTCAGTGCTCTGCTATCTGTCTGTGCTCTACCCAGTCATCTTCCACATGGCTGCTTAAGTCTTCTTAAAACTCAGATTTAATCATGACAGTTCCCAGAAGAGAAGCCTTTCAGTGGTTTTCTAAGGGATGTTCATCAGAATTGCAGAGGAGTTCTGAAAAAGTGAAGATTCTTGGGCTGCAAATAAGGCTTCCTAAATCAGTTTCCAGAAATAAGGCATGGGTATTTTGAGAACCTCAGCCCCCACCCCCACACAAGAATTTTGATACAGACCTGTGGTTGAGTGTCATTGCTTTAATGAAACCTCAGTGCCTACTGAAAAAAATCTCAAATTTCTCACTGTGATATTTAAGGCACCAACTTCTGCTTCAAGCCTTGTCTCCAATTCCTTACATATTCCAAAGTCTGACAAACAGTGATGACAGTAGTTGCTATTTTCTGAATGCCTCTTCACATCATGCGTATCATTAGTCTTCTCTTGCCACTTGGAATACCTGTTCTTCTCCATTTCTATTTCTCTCAATTACACCCTTCTTCAAGGTCAAGCTTAATAAATAAGATTAATTTAGAGTAAAATACATTTAAATATTTAGAATAGTTACTGAATCATAAGCCCTCTATAATAGCAGTTTATTATAATGATGATTATGATAAATAATACCTTATACTTCCATGAAGCCCTTACCACGCCCTAAGTCAGAACTAATCTTTCCGTCCTTTGTGTTCCCATTGTAGTTTGCTTCTATTCCTTTTAGGGTACCTGCTAGATTCTATTTTGCTTTTTGCACCTGTCTTATTTGTCCTGGTGAAGTGCAACCTTGTTGGTGAACTCTATCTTGGTCAGGTACTATATCATATTCAAAACACAGCAATTGCACAGTACATTTTTACTCTTTTAAATTGAGTTCTAAATGATCTATGTGAGCTGTCACCCCAGCCAGAAACAGATGTTCAGGGGGATTTCCTGCCTGTTGGTCCAGCATGTTTTGTCTCTGAGCTGAGCAGGGGGAGAAACCTGACTCGGAGCCCTTTAAATTAAACATGGATTTAAGTGGCAAAAGAATTTTCAATTAGAGCCTGGGCAAAGAGACGTTAACATTTGTTGAGTGCATACTCTGCCAGGACACTGTGATGTGTTTGCCTTTGGAACAGCTGTCTATCAGGAGGCTGCTTCTGACCTATACTCTATTCTTTGCTCCCATTGTTTGCTTAAGGTAACATTTATGTCTGATATTTGCTTAATGTGCCTCTCAAGTTGTTTCTGAGCATTGTAAAGAAGAAACGGTTGACTGGGTGGCAATGCCAGGCACTCAACACTGATTAACTGACATGTTAGTGGTGCTCTTTGAAAAGTATGATGCACTGTTAAGAGCCAAAGTATCTGGATAATTTGCTGTTACCATCAGCCAGGTGGCTGTTTAAATGGTTTTAGAAGGAGGATGAGTTTCCAATAATTTTAGGCCTTCCCCAAATCCATACTCCTAGGAGAAGTGGGGATTTTTGACCTACAACATTGTGTCCCTGTGAACAGTAGCAGAAATGTAGATCTGTTTTGTGGGATATGGGACTAAAGTGGTTCTCTGAGTCCGTGCTTCCATGCTGGATGGTAGTTAGGACTATAACATGGGTTGCTATATAATTTATTGTTCAAATGGTGGACACTCAGCACAACAGAATCCACTGGGACTATCCCAGGCAAACTGGGACCTCTGCTATCAGAGCGCAGATCACCTCCATGCTGGACATGGAGTCAATGATGGCTGCTTCTTTCAACTTCAGATAAAGGGCTAAAAGAGAGGGCGTGAATCCTGAGAGCAAGTGTAAAAATCCTCTGGATGTGCAGGATTCATCCTGAAGTGACTGAACAAAGCTAAGGGGTAAATTTGATAAATCTCTGCACTGCAGCCTAATGTAAGACTGGGCTTCTCAGTTGAAAGTGTGAATCACGTGCTGGGGTCTTCTGAGGGAAGTTAGGCCTCTCCTCTAAATACCGCTGTGTGATGAGAGGCAGGGATGGACTCTGCCTGAACACTGAGGCTGATGCCTGAATTTAAGAATCTCATTGATTGCATCCAGCGTTTTCTGGACTGTCCATCAAAGCCATCTCCAAGTCCTACCTTACCTTCAAGGCTCATTGAACAACGAATGTCTCTGTTAGTATTCTCATTGTCCTCCAATCTCGTTGCTTTCTCCTTCCTTAGAACTGCTGTACCTTCTCTACTGCTGAAGTTGTGACTTACATTTATACAGCCCTGCTGAAAATCATTACCAACCTAGCTCAAAGAGATCTTTACTTATTCTGAATCCCTCTAGCATTGTTTAGTCCACTTTGCCCTTGGGACACATAGCCTTGCATTGTTACTCTTTTTACCTGGACCATTTTGTCTTCTCAAATTGGTTGAGAACATAAGTCATATGTTATTGTTCTTTCATTCACATTACTCTATTATCAATAAATCTTTATTGATTGGTTTTGAAAATCATATTTTGCATATTGAACCATCCTGGTTTTGTTCTGAAGAGTAGAGCTATTTCTGTTAGCAAAATGTACCTGCACTTTTCCTTTATTTCTGGACATATTACCAAAAAAATTAAAAATCCTCCTAATCTGGAATTCACATTACACTTCTTGGAGGAAGGGGGAGATGAGTTAATATCTTAACTCACAAGGGTGATGCTAGAAGCCTAAAGTTTACAGCAGAAGTGGTAGGATGAACAGAAGTGTTAAAATCCATCAGATTGGAATTGGGATTCTTGGTTTGGTTCTTATGACTACTGAACTTTACAATTTACTTGCTCTCTGAACCTCAGTTTGTTCACTTGTAAAATGTTGATCATGGTGTCTATTTCTATAGGGCTATTGTGAAGATTAAATGCAATAATACATAAGAAAACAATAAGCATGATGCCTAGAACAGTAAATGTTAAATAATTCTCAATCTGAATGAGTCACTGTAATTCTAGGTATTTTGGTTTCCTTAAAGAGCCACGTTTGAAAGATCACCAATGGAGATAAGGTCAAACTTGTTTGAAAGTAAATAGTCTCTTGACATAAGTAATGGAACCCAAAGACCTAAATAGAGGATGGATTAGGACCCATTTATAATACATAAAATGAATTGTTCCTTGGTCAATTTCTCACTTCTCTGACTTAATACAATGGCCTATTATTAAGTAATCAATCATTGATCTAATTTATTATACAGTGAATGCAGTCTATTGAGAAAGATCAAAATGCTTAGTTGTCTTATGAGGGAAAAAATCAGACGATGAACAACTTTGTGTTGTTATCACTAAAAAACAAAATTATCAGGAACAGTATCCTATAAGTGAAGCATAATGTGAATGGCTACCAGCCTGACCTTAAAGAAAATGCATTCGTGACATTTTCTTAAAAGATGCCTTTTTCCAAGGACCTCTTCTCCTAAAATCTTCTGAGGGTATGGGCTAGAATGCAATCCTTCAACTGGAACTTCACCTTTTTCCTGAACAGAAGCTTTCCAACTTCCATGCCACTTCTTTTCTTACCAAAAAGCATATATATGTTGGTGTTTATTTTCTCTGATCAGATCTATGGGGAATCTATATCTCTTAAGCAGATTTCCCAAATGAGTATGGTACTATTTTTTTCCAACGTGGTTGGTATTATCAACAAGGTTATTAAATTGTGAGCAAGTTCCTTGAATTATCATGAAAAGTGTCCCAGGTAGCTGGAATTCCAGGATTCCTCATGCATAACATGAGTCTCAGGTGACCTACTTACTATAAGTAAGTCTTTCACACACTCCTTTTGAACTGTGATGAAAGTAAGCTATACAAAAGCTGACAGGTACAGCCTATCAAATTAAATCCCAAACTAGACCTTGATGTTAAAATCCTGAAACAGAGAGGACTTATCAAGTTAAATTTACATGTGAGTATCATAGTTCTTAGCATCGAGAGAAAACCCAGACTTTTGTACTTGGCATAATAATAGTTTTATTTGAAGACAACACAAGTAAAATAATTTCCTTGCAAGTTAATGTCTAACCAATACATAATGTTTAGAATGGAAAGAAGCAAATTTTGTAAAGCACTCTTTTTCTTTTGAGCCTTTGGGAGTACACTTGAGATTTACTGTAATATAAGCTTTAAAGCCTTTTACCAGTCTCATTAAATACCTTAAGGAATAAGTAACGTGAGAAAATAAAAGTGTGCTTTGCAGTACTTGCCATAAGTCACTTTTTTATTGTCCTTCAAAGAGTAGTATTTTCAGAAGACAATGCTTAGTATTTTGGTTGTGACATTTTCGTTGGAATTAACCCCCCATCAGTGAAGCTCAGTCACCTCATTTCAGGCTGATCTTCTGAATCTTCCATTCGCTATATGAGAATGGAGAGACAGAAATGTACAATGTTATAATGACTAAATCACACCACTAACCAGTGGTGAGAACTGTGAATGGCTTTCACAACCTGTCAGCTTAGGTGCTTAGGATCTCAAGAAGTCATGAGACCAAGTGCGTAATAGCATATGTCCTAAAGTTGCAATTGGATTTGGTTTTCATCTGTGGAATTTTAGGCAAGTCTCTGAGTCTGTCTAAGCCTTTTTTTCCTTTCTTTCCATTTCTAACTTTATTGAGGCATAATTGATGAAAGTTGTACATATTTATATTGTACAATATGATGTTTTGTTATATGCATACATTGTAAAATGATGACCAATATTAAGCTAATGAGCATATCCCTCACCTCGCATAGTTGTCTTCATTGCTGAGTGTGTGGAGAGAACATTTAAGATCTACTCTCAGCAAATTTCAAGTATAAACTCCAGAATTATTAACTGCAGTCATCATGCTGCATAACTGAGACTTTGTACTCTTTCACCAGTATCTCCCTATTTCTTCCACCCCCTGGCTCTTAGCAACCACCATTCTACTCTCTGCATCTGTGAGTTAAACTTCTTAAGATCCCAACATAAGTAAGAAAATGCAGTATTTGTCTTCTTTGCGGCTTATTTCACTTAGCAAAGTGTCCTCTAGGTTCATTCATATTATTAGAAATGACGAGATTTCGTTCTTTTTTAAGTCTCAATTAAATTCCAGTGTGTGTACATATACATATTATATGCCACATTTTCTTTATCTGTTTATCAATGGACACATCTTATTATTGTGAATAATGTTGCAAGAAACATGACAGTGCAGCTATTTCTGCATATACTGATTTCATTTCTTTTGGATAAATGCCCAACAGTGGGACTGCAGCATCATGTGGTAGTTCTATTTTAAATTTTAATTTTTAATATCTTAATTTCATTATCTTTTCTGTTGTTTTCTTCAGTCTCTACTTCATTTATTTTTGCTCTTATCATTGCTTTTTCCTTCCTTCTACTGAATTTTGGCTTTGTTCTTTTTCTGTTTCCTTGAGGTTCAAAGTTAGGTTGTTTATTTGTGATCTTTGATTTTCTTAATCTAAGCATTTATTGTTATAAACCTCATTATTAGAACTGCTTCTGGTGTGTCCAATAAATTTTGGTAAGCTGTGTTTCCATTTTTGTTTCTCTCAAGATATTTAAAATTTTTCATTTTTATTTTTTTTACCTTTTGGTTGTTCAGGAGCATGTTGTTTAATTTTTACATATTTATGAATTTCCAATTTTCCTTCTGTTATTGATTTTTAGTTTCATACCAATGTGGTCAGAAAATATGCTTGATATGATTTCAAATTCTTGAATGTGTTAAGACTTGGTTTGTAGCTGACATATGATCTATCCTGGAGAGTATCTCATTTGCACTTGAGAAAAATGTGTATTTTGCTGCTGTTGGGAGGAATGTTTTGTATACGTCTGTTAGGCCCATTTGATCTAAGTTATAGTTCAAGTACAATATTTCCTTATATTTCTGTCTGGTTACCTATCCACTGTAAAATGTAGGGTTTTGATGTCCCATATTATTATTACATTGCTATCTCTCCCCTTTGAATCTATTAATATGTACTTTACATATTTAGGTGCTCTGATATCAGGTGCATATGTGTTTAAAATTATTATATTCTTTTGATGAACTGACCCTTTTATCATGATGTAATGACCTTATTTGTGTCTGTTTTACAGTTTTTGACTTAAAGTCTATTTTGTCTGCTATAAGTATAGTTATCCCTGCTTTTATTTATTTATTTATTTATTTGGTTTCCATTTGCATGAAATATGTTTTTCCATCACTTCACTTTCAGTAAATGTGTGTCCTTAAAGGCAAAGTGAGTCTCTTATAGGCAGCATAAGTAGAGACGGGGTTTCACCATGTTGGTCAGGATAGTCTAGATCTCTTGACCTCATGATCTGCCTGCCTTGGCCTCCCAAAATGCTGGGATTACAGGTGTGAGCAACCGTGCCTGGCCATACTTTTTTCTTTCTATGTTGGTCTTGAGGTCTGTTGTGAGAGTGGCTATCAACTCTATCCTTGCCCTGAGAATTCAGGGAATTTGGTTATGGATGCTTACAGTGTACCTTTCATGTGATACTTCTTTATTCTGGTGGATGACCTAATGCTTAAGTATCCTACCTGTCATCATGTGTGTCTCTCTCAGGAAACTTTGTACTGGCACATATCCTTATGGCTCTTGGGACCTGTGTCCGGTTTATATTTACCAAAATAGCCACTCTAGGAAAGCCCTGAACAGAAGAGAAGTTATGCTTCAGGTGCATCAATCAGGTAAGACACAGAGGAGGCAATTCAACAAACCCTGTGAAATGACAGAAGCAGTGTATTACTTACAGATATAGGTCAATGGGAAGGAGAGGGCTGTTGAGGAAATTATCACTCAAGCAGTGAGTGGGGAGCAAAGAGAAAGAGGGACCTGTGGGCCAAAGCCTTTAACAGGGTGCAAGACACTGCCCAACCAGGTTTTCCATGAGGAGTTCTAATTACTGAGTTTGGAGCAAGTATGTAAGTGTTCTGTGGAGTCATGCTGTGACTGAGAGGTGGTCACTGCAGCATAGGTGGACAGTTCCTTTGGTGTGGGAAGGTCAGGAGGGTAAGTCAGATAAGTTGTATCTATTAATAGCTGTTCCATATGAAAGTGGTCACTATGAGGCAATTGCATATGACGGACAGCTGGATCAATCACACTGAGGAAATATGAGAAGGCAGAGAACTGGAAACTATGTGTTAAGGGTAACTAAGCCCTGCTTCTGGTGTAATAAACTTCAACTTCTATTTAAAATGGACGCAGGCTGGGCACGGTGGCTCACACCTGTAATCACAGCACTTTGGGAGGCCAAGGCGGGTGGATCAGCTGAGGTCAGGAGTTTGAGACCAGCCTGACCAATATGGTGAAACCCCAGCTTAAAAAAAAAAAAGGACGCTGAGGAAATATAAAATTGTATACAATTATAATTAACTATTATTGCTATATGTATCACAATTAATTTTATGAAATTATGATTTAATACTGCATCTTCATGTATGTTTACATTTCTCTTGACTGTGAAAGGTGCAAGAAACAGGAACAGTCTGTGTTTGTGCGTGTAAATTTTGATTAACTTTTTATAAATCTGTGTATATTTTTATGGTAGTAAATAATAAAATTGGCTAGTATCTACATATATTTTATGCATTAATGACAAAACTTTTTCTTAATTTTTCAATATTTCTAGGTTACACAGTTCATCTCTGAGTTTTTTCAAATTATCATAAAGCTCCAAAAACTTTTTCAATATATCCAGAAAAATTTGCATGTAAGTGGACCCATGCAGTTGAAACCCACATTGTTCAGGGGTCAACTGTGGTCATAATACAATAACGAAAAGTATACATACACAAGGTTTCAAATTATAGCTCCACCTCTGTCATATTATTACTTTGATTCTTTTTTCTCTCTTTAATCTTTTATCTTTCTGAATTAAGACATTGGAACTGCTGGATGGATCCTTTTATTTTATTTTTTTCAATTTGCTCTGTTTTTGGCCCTTTTGCTCTACTTTCTGTTTGCTGATTATTCCTTTTTTTTTTTTAATGGCAGTCTATTTCTGTCTTATAGATGAAATATCTTTTAAAAAACTCTACTTGAGAATATTATCGAGGCTTTTTAAGAAGTTAAACTTCTGCTATCTGCATCATTTCTCTTTCCCAGGCATTTAGTTTTCAGTTTTTTTCAATCTGCTAAGTCTGTCATAAAGAGTTAAAGAAAACCAAGTTACTCTTAATAAAAATAAGGTTTCAGGAGCAATTACTCCAACGGAGAACCTCTTAAGACAACCAGTGCTGATCAGCATGTTTCCAAGGTTCATTAACAGAATAAAGAAGTCATTAAGGCAAATATTAATTAAAAGATGGTGAGAAGCTTGTCTCTATTTCCACTGGAAACAGAGGAGGATAAAACAGGCTTAGGATACAAAATGAGTAATATTTTACATAAAGGGGAATCAAATAGAGTGGATATGTATGCTTTGGTCTGCTCAGCTGTTCCTTTGGAAAACCTTTTCCTTCTTCACACTTTCACCTACATGGTTGTATCAGGAACTACCACAATATATGTCTTTGTTCAACACTTGCTTGACTAGTCCAGGGGTGGAAATCTGATCCAAGGTGACTCAGTCACAGCTCTTCCCTATGGAATTTTAAAAACTGAAACTGAGAAAAAGAGACCAGTATATTTCTGATCACTCAAACTATAAGATAAAGAAATTGAGAGCTTTTAGGAAACATGAGCTTGAGAAGCAGAGGAGATCTGTACTGGAAACCTGCAGAGACACACAAGTAGATTCACAGAGAAAAGCGATCACTGAAGAAGAGAGTCTCAGAGGCGTAAGAATCAGTTGTCCTGAGCTTAGTCTCATCTCTGTTCTAGCAATCTCAGTATCCTCATTAAATTCCTCTTTTGGCTTAAGCTAGTTTGAATTGGCCTCTGTATTGCAAAAAAAAAAAAATCTCTAGCTAATATGCTTACTTTATTTGATGCATTCTGTGATCAAGGCAGTGTGCTAATACTTTATTTATTTGTTATACTTTAAGTTCTGGAGTACATGTACAGATCGTGCAGGTTTGTTACATACTTTATCTCATTAAATCTTCACAACTTTTAAGGTTGGTGAAATTATTTTTCACATAAGAAAACATTAGAGATCTAACTATTATATAATAGATAACTCTACCTAGATGTTCCACAGGTGTCTAAAACAGAACCATTTCTCTATCTGTAAAAGAGGAAAGGCTATACTCACTGCCGGAGATGGTCTTCTCTCTACACATGCACAGCCAACTCCTTCTTACCTTGATGTGTCAGCTTAAATGTCATCAGATAAGACTATCCCGGCTTCTCAATCTAAAGTAGGTTCCCTGGTGGTACCTTGTTATTTTCATCACCAGCAATTGTAATGACATATTTAGTGTTTTGTTTTGTTCTGTTCTCTCACCTGCTATATACTACGAATTCCGTGATATGGTCCTGCATATCAACATTATTTGCCATTATATCCCCTGCATCTAGCATAGTTCCTGACATATGGAAGGTGCTCCATAAAATGTGCTTGAATAAATTAAAGACTTCTAAATGTTTTCTTTCATATATAGATGAGGCTATACTCACTAAGTTTCAACAACTGTTCATTGAGTGACTGGTATGTGCAAGTCACTGTGCTAGGCCTGTTGAGACAAAACCAAATACAATTAATTCCTCAACAGGACTAGCACAATGCCTTGCACATAATAGTATACAGTATAGTATAAAGCTCAGAAAGAGGAATAATTATAATACGAATGGAGAAGTGTTATAACAGAGATATGAACAAAGTGCTGCAGTTAGTTGCAAAGAAGGAAGTAGTTAAGATATGATCCTAGAAGTTAAAGTCAGGAAAAGAAAGGAATTTCCAGGGTTCAAATTGTCACATTCTTTATAAGGTCTCTATTTTGATACAGCTGTACTTTATACCTGCTTCTAATTTATAAGACCTGGAGTAGAAGTCCTAGTAAATATGTTCTCAAGTAGAGATGGATGAAAAACATATTTCTGTTGAATCTTATGATCATTGTTACACTTGCTCTACTCCACATCACTGTAAAGACACTGGGCCTGGCCCCCTGCCTCAGCCCGAGCCTCTCCAAAAGATTCCAGGACTATACTACAAGTCAAGGTTTTCTTCTTTCCACATTGCCATCCTATCTGCTTTCCCTGAAGCTGAGATTAGAGGACGATGACTTTTCAGCCCTTTTCACACTCAAAAGATAATGTTCCTCTTCTAAGATGGTGTCCCACATGTTCTCATTACAATGAGTGGTTTATGGACAATTACCGTAGTCCTATAACTTTTGTCTGATGACTGTCTTCTCTCCTGCTGATCTTTAACCAGGTGATCCACCCCAACACAGGTTAGGGAACATTGCTCTAGTTATGTTCCCGAATAAATTTCTTCTTCTTTTTTAAAAAAATATCTCCCTTACATCTTTGTCAGAAATACTTCAAATAAAACCTTCTTTTGGGATTTGCATGTGTATGTATGTGAATGAATTGGGTTCAACAGTTGGACTGGCAAACTGTCATTATTACTGGTTATCTCGTGAAAGCCTACAAAGGATGCAACAGGGGGGAAAGATGTAGATAATATATAACTGCGTACCTTTGTAATCTTAGTATTTTAAATATTTAACACCATCACCATGTAGTTACATCAGGTTCATCAGACCCCCTTCCCCCCCCCCAAAAAAACTCTTTCCTAAATCAACCCCCTCTGAAATGAAACAGACACAAATAAAAAGGGTTGTCTGGTGTACTGACTTCCAAGAACTATGAAATGAAAAAACAAAATGAAAGCAACTTCAAAATGAAGGTAAGTATTTTCATTTTAAACCAAAAGCTTGCTTCATCCATTGATTCATCGAATATCATTGGTACCCATCTGGGAGGCCAGTTTTGCATATTGGTCAAGAGTGCCAGCTCTGAAGGCAGAAGGATTCTACTTCTGCCATGTACAAGCTTCCTGTTCTCAGACGCGTTACTTACCTCCGTGTGTCTTAGTCCCTTCATCTTTAACATTAATGTAAATATTAGAATTATCTCACAGGTTGTCGTCAGAATTAAAGATAATGTATGTATGGTGCTTAGGAGTATTTGAAACTACACCGGTACACTTAGTCTTTACCTTAATTTTCTTTCAGCACCACGGTCAACGTCAAATTTTTGGAAGGACATTGAAATTTCCTGAAAGTGAAATTGTATATGACGTAATTAAATTCTATTTCAGTGTATCCTGTACCTCTAACTATAGAAACAGGGAGACGAATAACCAGAGTAGTCAGAAGCTCAGCACTGGTAGGAGACACATTCCATCCTTCGTATTCTCCAAGGTGACTTACAGAACGCTAACGCCTTGCGTGTGGACAGGCATCCCAAATTTTAGTTCGCGGTCATCTTTAAAAACCCCCAGGGAGCTATAAGCCCGGGTGTTGGCCAGCTTGTAAGCTCCCACCCTCGCTGATCACCCAAATGTCCCTACTCTCGGGTTACCCAGCCCGGCCTCCTGCAGTCCTCGGATCTTCGGCCTCTCCCGCCCCTCGCCGGCAGTGTCCGACAAGCCGGGCCGCCCCACTGCGCATGCTCGTCGCCGCGCGGGTGGGGAGCGCCAGGGCCGGGAGGCGGGCACCGGGCGCAGGTCCCTCCGGGCAGGGGAGGCCTGGGCCTGACGCCGGCCACGCAGCGGCGGGAAAGCGAGCACCCAGGCGGCGTCGTCCTGGAGACCCGCGAGAGATGGAAGCGGCGGCGACGCCGGCGGCGGCCGGGGCGGCGGGGCGCGAGGAGTTAGGTCAGTGTTGCGCGTGGGCGGGGGTCTGTGCGGCGGCCGGGTGCGTCCGGGCCTCCCGGGGCCCCGCGCTCGGCCACTGCCAGGAGGAGGCGGACCCTGCCCCGCGCCCGCTGCCCGTCCGCATCCGGGTTCCACAGGGAGAGATGTGGGGCCGAGTGGGCGGTGGTGTCCGTGTGTGTGCGTGTGCGTGTGCGTGTGTGTTTGTGTGAAGGCTCTTGAAAGTGTGGGACTGGCACGGGTTCGAATTTAAGGCCAGCAAACAAACCTCTCCGGTGCGTTTGGGATGAGCTGAGGCCTGATTGCTAACTGACCCCGGGGTTAGCATCCGCAGAGGAGCCGGTTATCTGACCCGAGAGCTTGGTCAGAGAAAGGCCGGGCCTGCAGAGGGCGTTAAAATGTGTGTGTGTGTGTGTCAGTGTGTGTCATTGTGTGTGTGTGTGAGTGGGGCGGAGCCCTGTACGCGTCAAAGACGTGAGAGCCTGCGCCACGACACGGTTTTTTTCCCCAGTGATGCTTTAAGGAAGTTATCAGTGTTCTGCTTTTCAAATGCCGCAGCCCCATTCATTATCTCCAGATGAATCCTTATTTTACCGCTTGTTGTCCTGGGAGTGTCGAACAGGTCGTGCTGACCATAATGAACAGGAGATAACTGTAGCTAGCTCACTTGGCAAACTTTGTTGGTTTTCCTGCTTTCCTCGGATCTTGTTTCTTGGCGACAGGGCGTGTTTGTTTATGGTTTCCCGCTGTCCAAAATAAAAAGTAAGGATCAGGGTGGTAAAATGATCCTCTCCCAGTTATATGTACTATACTGTGGAGTATTTTTCATTAAATGCTGATTAAATTTAATTAAAAGACTAAATCTAAATGTAATTTTCAAGAAAAGGGTTGAACTTTATAAAATACTGTATTATAAGTGACTGGTAGGTTGTTGTTCCTTTTATAGCCTGCAGGGAGGGCATTTTGCAATGGAATTTTTTCAGGTAGTACGTAATAATGATAGAAACAATAAACTTAACATTTTATTGCATGCTTACTATGTGAAAACACTGTGTTTAGTGCTTTACCTATGCTTTCTCTTTAATCCTCACAGCAATTGGGATAGGTGCTATTATGATCTCCATTTTATAGTAATTTTAAGCTTATTAATGGCAGAACCCAAATGTGAATTCAGGTTTATCTGTTTTAAATTCGTTAATAACCTGTCTTAGTGAGGATATGGAGAAATGGATATTCTCATGCATTGCTGGTGGGGAAAGGGAAAACATATTTATCCTTAAAAATGTACATATCTTTTGACCCAGCAATTCTCCTTCTAGAATATTTCCCAAGGAAATAGTAACTAACAAATATTTATATCAAGAGGTTTTCATTATAGTATATAGAGGAAAGCTGTTAATTATCTAGAGTGCAATGAAAGGAAATTGGTTAAATTGTGGTGTAGCCGTATACTGCCTACCGTTAAAAGTGATATGGAAAGATGTTCACCATGTACGTTCTTTAACTGAAAAAAAGTTTCAAATTATTTCAGGTTTTTTAAAGTTGTATTCATTAATTCAACACATATTCGTTGAGCTTCTCCTAGGCACTTGAGATACATCTTGAGCAAAACAGATAAAAAATCTGTTCTTATGGAGCTTGTATTTAGTAAGTGAAGGCAGAGAATAAGCAGTAAAGACAATAACCAGTTAATTATATAGTATGTTAGGTGTAAAGCTCTATGAAAGACAAGAGCAGGGTAAGGGAAATCAGGAGTGAGGGTGGGGGCTGGGCAATTTACAATATTTTATAAAGTGGTGTGGATGGTCCTTATTGAAAAGGTGCAATTTGAGTAAAGACTTGGAAGAGGTAAGGAAGGAAATTAGTTAAATGGGTAATTGGAGAAAGACTACTCCAGGTAGAAAGGATGACTAAAGGAATAGCAAGGAGGCCAAAGTGGCTGAAGCAGAGTGATGGAAATGGCTATGAGGCCAAATTATTTAGGGTCTTATAGGTAATGTAGACTGTGACTTTTACCCTGAGGGGAAGAATGGACCAATGCAGGGTTTGAACAGAGGAGTGGCATGATCTGGCTTGTTTTAAAAGGATTGTATTGGCTGCTATGTGAAGAATAAACGGTAAAGGGGCCAAGTAAAAGCAGGAGAATATTTCAGGAAAGATACATGAGTGTCCTTCAGAGCAGTATGGTAGTAGTGGCGGTGGAAGTGAACAGACATAGTTAGCCTCTAGGTATATTTTTGAAAGAACCAATGTGATTTCCTAACAGTGGATGAGGGTTAGAGAGTAAAACAGAGGATACATGGAGGACCCAGGAACCTGCATATTAGAAGAATGAAATTGTTATTAACTGGGATATTATGTTGGTTTTGTAATATACCTGCAGATTCTTTGATGTTTCTCTCTAAAGGAGGAGAAACTTAATTTCTTTCCCTTCAAGTGGGGACTGGACTTAGTAACTTGTATCTAATGAATAGATTATGATAGAAGTGATGATGTATGACTTAAATACTAGTTAATAAAGTACATTGTGCCTTCCTCCTTGACTTCTCTTTCTGAATCACTCATTGAAGGAAAGCCAGCTGCCATGTTTCGAGGAGACTCAAGCGGCCCTAAGGAAAGCTCCATGTTGCACAGAACTGAGGGCTCCTGACAATAGCCATAAATTGTTATACAGCAATAGATAACTACTACAGACGGGTAAAGCTGCAGGAATAGCAGGCTTACTGGTGAAGACCAGTTCAGTTTGGGCCATGTTAAGTTTGAGATGTCCATTAGATATCAAAGTGCAGATGTCAGGTAGGCAATTAGATTTATGTCTAGCATTAGTGAGAGGTCTGGTCTGGAAATATAAATTTGGATGTTATCAGCATATAGATAGTATTTAAAGCTAGGTGACAGAATGAGAACATATGAGAGTTGTTTGTGTTTATGTGTGTGTGCATGAATACATACATGTGTGCCTGTGAACATGTACTCTAAAATGTTAACAGTAGTAATTTCTGTGTAATGAAGTAACTTTTAATTTCAAAAAATGTTTATATATTTTCTGTTTTTCTACAATGACAAAATGTTATTTAACTTAAAAAATGAATTTCTAAAAATGGATATTTATGTGAAAATCACTGGTGGAGATGTTAAGATACAGGTTCTCGTAAGGTATATAAAAGGTCTGGACTTTATTTAATAGCCCACGGGAACCTTTGGAAGGTTTCTTGCTGTGTATATTTCCTCCATCTCAGAAATGAACAAAATAGTTATGGCTCTTATTTTATATCTAGATAGTAGTTTATAGACTTGGGTGATAATATTATGTTATTTAAAAAAAATGAAACTATTTCTACTTTCTTTTAGTTTTTCTATTGCCAAAAGGCAACTGATTTTTAAATTTTATTATAAAAGCAATGCAAGTTTGCTGCTACTACTTTTTTTTTTAACATTTTTCAGAGAAAGAAAAGTGCACTAATGATCCCATTGTCCATCTATATCCTCGTAAACTTATTCACATTTTGATATATTTACTTTCCCTTATTTCTACTTAATTTTTTAAAACATGATTGTAATCATATTGCAAATATTCAACTTTTTCTCACTTAGCATATGATACACTTTTCCCTGTTTTACTCAAGACTTCATAACCAGAATTTAATGTCAGTGCAATACTTCATAAAGTGAATGTGCCAGAGTTAATTTAGTAATTTCCTGATTGCTCCACATTTAGGTTGTTTCCCAATTTTCAACATCAGTAATGTTTTAATTAACATTCTTGTGCAAAATCTTCTTCTGCATATACTGGCTTGCCAGAAGTAGAATTACTAGGCGAAAGAAATAAACATTTTTAAGACTTTCATACATATGATATTGATAAATTAATATGATTTTAGAAAATTCTGTCCACAACTTGAAATTTATGTTGGTTTTAGGCTTGAAAATTTAGGTTCAAACAATTTTCTGGGCAAATAAGAGAGCATACAAGCACTGCCTAATTTAAGAATTTCCATTTATATGCACCATTAATGTATACCTATGGTGTACTATGTAATATGCCTAATATCAGATATATGGTGTATAATAAATGTATAACGTTGAATCAAGCTAGTGTTTCTTGTTTACCTATAATTTCTCCACTCATAAATAACTAGCATATCTATTTCTTAGTAGTGTTTTAGTTTATAAGGCATCATTAATTTTTACCAATAATAATCACAGCATTTTCCAGAGTTGTCCAATTTAGTACTTAGCCAAAAATTACAGCAAAACATTGGGAAAATAATAGACATTGTGTGTAATGTAAATTGGGTTGTATAATTTTTAATTCCTTTGGGGTGTCAGTTTTTATTTCATATATTCTTAACCCTGTTTACCATGTTGAGTTGTTGAGTGTTTATCTCTCTCACTAGTGTCTCTTTCCTTCTGGCACGTATATCATGTTTTGCCCATCTTTGCATACTCAATCTTACAGCACAGTTTATGGGTCATAAATGCTCAGAATTATTAATTATTATTAAATTAGTTCTAATTTTTGTCAAAGATTGGCATTTTAAAATCCTATACAGCTTAATATACTTCTAATATATGGAGGAGGAAGAAAAAGTATTTATTGATTACTTATTTTTATGTGCCAAGGTCTAGGCTCTATGCTTCATATACATTATTTCATTCTTCATATTCTATCTATATGACATATATAATGTGTATAATAACTTCATATACATTATCACTTGTGATGACATCACAAAACCCCTGTATAATAGAAGTTATTATATTCATTGCACATGTGAGAAAATAAATATAACAACTGCTAAACAATATGAGTTTGTTACATTTTAACCAGAGGAATCTGGTTAAAATGTAAATCAGATGATATCACTCCAAGGCCCAAAACTCTCTAGTGCTGTGCTGTCCAGTACAATAGCAATTAGTTATATGGTTATTGAGCACTTGAAATGTGGTATGTTCAAATTGAAATATGCTGTAAATATGAAATACATGCTGGATTTCAAAAACGTGTGAAAAATAGAATCTAAAATGTCTTAATTGTTTACTATTGATTACATGCTGAAATATTTTAGATAATCAAGTTAAATAAAATAGTACACTTAATTTTACCTGTTCCTTTTTTCTTTGTAAAAAGATTACTAGAAAAATTTGTATTTGTGTAATATAAATTTGTACTTACATTACATTCCTATTGGAAGGCACTGCTCTAGTGGCTTTTCATGTCACGTGGAATGGTCTACAAGGCTGTGTACAGTCTGTCTTCTGTCACCTCTGATCTGATGTCATCTCCTGCTCCTCCCCCACACTCATTCCTCTCTAGCTACTCAGCCTCCTTGTTCCTTAAGACCATGAGACTTCCATCCTGAGCGACTTTGCCTTTGTTGTTCCTGCTGTCTATATTACTTTCCCTCCCGCAGGATATCCACGCTGCTTACTCCTGTTCCTTCTTCAGGACTTCTTTAAAATGCCACTTTCTCAGTGAGGCCTACTTTGGCTGTCTATCCCAAATTGTAGGCTCTCTGTCTCAATCCTTGTGTTTCTCCATAGTACTTACCATTGTCTAGCTTATCTCTGTTTTACTTATTTTTTGTCTCTTTCCTTCACTAGAATTTAAGCTCCATGAAGGCAGGATTTTTTTTTTTTTTGAGTGTTAGTAATTACTCTATTCCTAGCATCTAATGGTGTTTAACATATATTAGGGCCTCATTAATATTTGTGAAATTGAATAGGAACCCATTGCAAACTCTGATTGAATACATTCAGTTTTGAAGCACAGAGCTTTTGTGTTGGAGGACTGTTGTTAGTGGATATTAGTGAGGATCACAGTCTATTAATAGGAGTTTTTGAGAGGACCAGAAACCAGTAAAATTCATGAGAGGGCTTATTCCTCTGCATCATCTTCTGTAATGTGTTCGCCTGTAATGCTGATGTGCATAAAAGCCGTCATAGTCTTTGACATCCTTTTCACTAGCAAAGTAAAAGGTAAGCCATGGGAGTCTGTTGTGCCAGGAAAACCAACTCTTGGTAACCACTTTTGTATATATATCTTTCTGGGAATTCCACAGGAGGTTCCCAGAGAGAGTATGAATGCTAATTCTTTACCTCGTACCTCAGTGCTTTTCATCTGACATCACAGTGTGAAATAACCAAGGGAAGGATGTGGTGATAGTGATGGGTGCTGTCTTTCTTGAATCTGAGCCAGAAACCTTTATAGGAAAGGGATGTGATTCTCGATAACATTGATTTGAAAACTTATTAAGCTTTCCAGCTTAATCTTCTGCCATATACTTTTACCTTCAGTTTCAGTGACATTAAACCAACCTAAAGTTTCTCAAGCACACAATTGTATTCAAGCCTGGAATCCCCCCACTCAGCCTTGTGACCAATGCCTCTCCTAAGTGCTAAAACCTCTCCTAAGAAATTAGAGTTAAGTGTAAAAAAATAATATTACTGCATTTTTCTATAGTGTATACCTAAATTGGAAACAAAAATATAATTTAGCATTTCATATTTAGTATTACCTGGAGCTTCTAAAAGTTATAAATGACTACTTGACTCTATTTATTAATAAATCTAATGTTCGGAGATCTAGCTATATATAGGCTATTACCATTTAAATATGCAACTTCTTGGGCATTAAGTATTTCCCAGATATTTCTAGTTAGGTATCTTTTAATTTACTCTTTAGATTCAAGAGCTATCTTGTATCATTCAGCTTGATATGCTCAGTCTTAAAACCTGATTGCTTTACTTTTTTTAGTTTACTTAGTTTAACAGATACCCATTTTTTAGTATGTAATGTTATCCTCTATATGTAGACTAAAACTGAAGGGAACATCTTAGAGATTTTTCAAATGCAGTTAGAAAAATATATTTACCGGGAGGTGGAGGTTGCCATGAGACAAAACTATGCCATTGCACTCTGGGTGACAGAGTGAGACTCTGTCTCAAAAAAAGAAAAGAAAAAAGGAAAATGTATTTAAACACATAGAACTTAGCTCATAATGTCACATTGCATGGTTCTTCAATGATAGAATCAAAATGGAAATAAATATGTACTTCTTAAATTCCTAACACTGTTAAGAAGTATTTTTATCTCAAATTATTTAAACCTTGAAAAATCAACTTACTTTAATCTCACTGTAAGAGAGTTAGTAAGATGAGTTCACTGGAATAATTCAGTTGAAAAAATTTTTTGTGGGCATGTAATAATTGTACGTATTTGTGGAGTACATGAGATATTTTGATATAAGCATATGATAGTAATGATCAAATCAGCATAATTGGGATATCCATCATCTCAAATACTTATCCTTTTTTGTTTGTGTGTCGGGAACATTTCAAATCCATTTCTCTAGTTACTTTGAAACATATAATAAATTATTGTTAACTACAGTTGCCCTATTGTGCTACAGAATATTAGATCTTATTCCTACTACCTATCTATATGTTTGTACCCACGAATAATTACATTTTTGTTAAATGTTTTAAACGTGAAGGATGAGATAAATGAATTTAAAGCAAATAAATATGTATATGAAAAGCTGGTTTTCACATTAAGTCATGTTTAATATTTTCTAGACAATATAACATTGAAAATTAATGATTTTAAGAAGTAAGGAAAAGTATAACCATAGGGATTGCACTGTTGAACAAAGTTAAATAAATGTAACAACTGCTAAACAATGTAAGTTTGTTCAGAGTGACTGAGATCCCAACTAATTTTTACTTGGGAATCTGAACATTATACTACTATTTTTTAAAACTTGATTCTGTGAATTACAAAACTAGTATATAGGTAATTTTAACAATTCTAGATTTCCAGGTTTATCTGAAAGAATATTTAAAAATAAGCTCTTCAATAATGCCTATACAAATATCTTATCATTTAGAGTTCATATTGTTGTTAAAGTTATGAAAAACTTACCGTTTTCCGTGCTTTCCTTACTGCTGTGATCTCTTGGGCAATGTGCTTTAAATAACAGATTGTTCAGTTTTTGAAATGTTGGTAGTGATAACCATCTTTATTGAGGACAGATAGTGTACTTAGTACAGCACAGAACATACTGCACACTCCCTGACAGAAAGAAATCAGAAAGTTCAAATAACTGATAATTTGGATAAGCTAAATGAATAAAAGCAAATGAACTCTAGTCAGCAAGGGCAGTGAAGTATATTTAGAACAAAAATATTAACATATTGGTGGTTGAAACTGAAGTTCATGCAACTAATGATGATGATTGTTATGGATTAAATAGTCCCCCCCCACCGCCCAATTTATATGTTGTCATAGCCCTGCAAACCTCAGGATGTGGCCTTATTTGGAAATAGGGTCATGGTAGCTGTAATTAGTTAAGATGAAGCCATGGCCAGGTGCAGTGAGTGGGTCACGCCTTTAATCACAGCACTTTGGAAGGCTGAGGCAGATGGACCACCTGAGATCAGGAGTTCAAGAACAGTCTGACCAACATGGTCTCTACTAAACATACAAAAAGTAGCCAGGCATGGTAGTGCATGCCTATAATCCCAGTTACTCTGGAGGCTGAGGCAGGGGAATCGCTTGAACTTGGGCGGGGGAGCAGAGGTTGCAGTGAGCCAAGATTGTGCCATTGCACTCCAGCCTGGGCAGCAAGAGTGAAATACCATCTTAAAAAAAAAAAAAAGAAAAGATGAGACCATGCTGGAGTAGGGTGGGTCCCTAATCCAATATGACTGATATCCTTATAAAAGGGGAAATTTAAACACAGACATT
This sequence comes from Ateles fusciceps, assembly GCA_036589455.1. Taxonomy (NCBI): domain Eukaryota; kingdom Metazoa; phylum Chordata; class Mammalia; order Primates; family Atelidae; genus Ateles; species Ateles fusciceps. The sequence goes on from JAZHEH010002496.1 coordinate 8,853,468, forward strand.
ATTACAGAGAAAATGTCATGTGAACTTGAAGATGACTGTCTGTAAACCAAGGAGCGGGGCCTGGCTGAAACAGAGCTTTCCCTCCCAGCCCTCAGAAGAAACCAACCCTCCCAACACTTTTTCAGACTAATAGCCTCTAGAACTTTGAGGCAATACATTTTCCTTGTTTCAGCCACTCATTTTGTAGTACTTGGTTATGAGAGCTGTAGGAAACTAATGTGATGGTTTTATAAGAGTACCAATTTACTTTGTATAGAGTATAACAGAAAAGGACTTAGCGTTTATCGTGACAAAAGGTGAACATAATTAATAAATTTCTAGAGTAAATGTGAGGTAGTAGATATCCCAGTAGACGTTATGATGGGGAAACCATTTTTACTGTGTGTAGGTCTACACTGTGCCACCTTTGAAACTGGAAAACAAGAACAAGGAAATCCTACAAAACAATCTGTGGAGAATGTCCTAAAGATTAAATGGTTAGAAAACCCAGCCAAAAGAAAAGTTGGGGACTTTGTATTATAGAAAATCCTCATTAATTTTAACTTCAGGAATTTGGAACTGATAATTAAATGAATTTTCCTGAACACATATTAGTTATGTTATTAGAAGAATATGTAAGTAATTTTATAGACTGTTTTCAAGCATCTTCCAGTATCTTCAGGCATCACTTTACTCTTATGAAGAATGAATATGCTGAATTGCTGTTGGCACCAGGCTAATGGGGGCTGCTAAAATCCTAGTTTCTCAACATATCCTCCCCTAAAACCTTTGAATTCAACTTGAAGCTCAAGTAAACCATTAATGAAATTAGTCTTTTTAGCATTACTGGGAGATCAAGGATACCATAAACCTCAAATTGTTTGTAAGGAGAAAAACAGGAAATTTCTGTTGTGGCTATGGACATGGATAATGGGAAAGGGGGAGTCTTTAGTTTCTCACTGGAAAGAGGAGAAGGGAGCAGGAAAGTAGATGAAGCACTACAAAAATCTCTTTCAGAAAGAGAAAGTCTAAAGTGTTAAATGTCTAAACAGAGGTCAGGTATGGAAGTTAGTAATTCATAGCACTTACAGAAATGTGAACTTAGAGCAGGACTGAAGCGGGCAGCTTTGACAAAACATTGCTTCTGTAGGTGAGAGAGAAATGGAGCAGTGGAATTGCCCCTCAGCTGACAAGGAAGGGAAAGAAAAAAAGTATTGGGAAAGTTGATAGTCGTGCAGAAATGAAAGAGACCTAGAAGACATGCCAGTTTCTCTTGCTCACCCCTAGCAGTACAACATCATCTATTAAATAAACTGAAGTTCACTATAGTGACAGAGGCAGCACTCTTGAACTAGGATTCCTGTGCATGAAATGCTTAGAAATAGGGAAAATCACAAATAATAAATTACAAGATGGAAGGGAGAATGTATTGAAATGAAAATTTAATGTGTTACTTAAGATAGATATGAATTAAAATGAGGTAAAGACAGACATCAGAAGGGTCAGAGATGTAAAGTGGTTGAATGGAAGACAGGCAGAGAAGATCTAACATGAATGTAACTGAAATATCTAAAGAAGAAGTATTTGAACCAAACACATATTTAAAGCTATTATCCAAGAAAACTTTATAGTAGAAATAAGAAAAAAACCTAAAGCAACATATCAAAAGGGGCCCACTGTGTCCCTGGGAAAACTGACTTAGGGTGATCAATACCAAGACATGTAGTAAAGTTACTGGACTTTAAAGACAAAGAAAATATCTTCAGGATCTCTAGGCAAAAGAACAAGTTACTTAATGGCTGAGAAAATTAGTCTTCCCTCAGACTTCTCGAAGTAGCATATAAAAGCAAGGCAAAAGTGGAGCAGCATTTTCAAGAAACTCAGGGATAGAAAGTGTGAGCCAAGGATTTTATATCTAGTTGTTCTTCAAGTATCGAGGCTGTAAAGAAAAACAATTTGAAACATGTGAAAACTCAGGGAATACTGTGCCCATGAGACTGTCCTGAGGAATCAGTTAGAGCTGTGGTCCTCTAAGTGTGGTCCCCCGACTAGCAACATCAGCAGCACTGGGGAACTTGTTAGAAATGCATATTTTCAGGCCCACCCCAGACCTACTGAGTGAGAAACTTTGGGATGGTGTCCATCATAGTGTGTTTTAGCAAGCCCTACAGGTCATTCTGATGCATACCCTATAAGAAGATGAACTTCTTCCAGACAAGGGATGATTGAGGAAACTTTGGCAGAGAACTGATAGTGAATATTGATATTTATTATAGATATAGGTCTAAGAAATAAGTAGAGACATAATTGGAAGAACAGTATGAAAACCATCATATGTATTGTCAAAGTAGAAAGCATACAACTAAAAATGAGAAAATAAGGGACAGAAACAGGAAAAAGTAGAATTAAATTATGAATTATGGTACAGGTATCAGGTAGAAGTCAAAGAGTACTACTTAAAACAGTCAAATAAGATAGTAAAAAATTAAGCAAGAAAAAGAGATGATTAAAGGCATCATAAAAAATATAATGGCAAAGAAACTGGTAGAACAATTTAATTAAATGCAATATATAATCCCAGACTGAGAAAAAAAATTGCTGAGAGAAATTTATTGGTATAACTGATGAAAGTGGAATATGGAATATAGATTAAATAAAGTATTACATCAATGTTAACCTGAATTTAGTAACTTGATGTGAATAGTTAAGAGAATATTCTTGTTCTCAGGAAATACATGCTGATAAGATAAAGTGGTAAAGGGCAGATTTTGATATTGAAATTTTAAATATTGGAATGACTTTATAATTTTCAAGTATTTAAAAATGTGATTACTATTGACCCATACAGTATGATTTGAAGCTAAGCAGAGATGAAAATATATTTGATCATTTCTTCACATTCCTCATGCTGTAATCCTGTGAGCATTTACTATATAAGCCTTTCATGTGGTTAAAGCAGAAAAAGTTTTGCATTGAATACTTAAGCTTTCACATTGCACTGCATATTCCAAACAGAATATCCAGGAAATAAATTTAGTTGTTTCTTTTTAAATATACTAAAACTCAGGGTATTAGTATGAACTAACTTAAGATGAAAATAGTAAAGATGAGTACAGATGGTATTTCCTAACATTTTAAAATTAATTTATACCAGCTTTATCCAAATTTTTAAGTAATAGTGAAGTACTTTGTTTTTCTTTTTAAAGATATGGATGTAATGATGCCCTTGATAAATGAGCAGAATTTTGATGGGACATCAGATGAAGAACATGAGCAAGAGCTTCTGCCTGTTCAGAAGCATTACCAACTTGATGATCAAGAGGGCATTTCGTAAGTGTTATGTTTTATGTCTCCTTTTCTTTTCATTCACTATGTATTTTGTAATCTTATTCTATAGGCAAAACATTCTATTAGATTACAAGACACAAATATAAGACATAGTCTCCACCTTCAGTGAGTTTATAGTCTATTTGGAAAAGAAATGCATTTAAATCACAGAGCAGTGTATAGGAATTACTGCAATAAACTGAACTTCACCATAGTGACAAATGCTAGGGATCTTGATGCGTAACAAATGCTAGGGATCTTGAAAGAAGGGAGATCTGATTAAGTGGAACAGGAATGTTAAAAGAGGTGGCTTCTGAAATGATCAGGAGGTAGTAAATGTTTCTTTATTCTGAAACAAAGTCATGGAGGTAGGAAAGCATTGTAACTTTTTAAAACCTTTTTTGACATTTTGTCATTATTAATAGATTTGAGTAACTCTCATTCTAGTAATAGTTTAATGGTTAAACAAAGTGATATGCAATTGATCAGAAAAGAATATAAACTGAAAAAATATTTAGGCAAACATTTTTGTTTCATAAGTTTAAACTTTTTGCTCTTCCTTCTTATTTCAACTTATTTTGTCCTGGTGAAGAGACTTCTTTCAGATGCCTCTGAAAACTACTCTTAGGTCAAACCCTTAGGGAATTCATGGTATCTAAAAATTAATTAGTATTTATCTTACCTGTTGACGCATATAGTTTTACAACTTGTGTAACTTGTGTTTTTTTTAATTAACTTCTTAGGTTGACAATCATAAATCAAATGTGTTTAGTATCATGGTTACATAGGTAATGTCAATACATTGCTGTTACCAGCCAAATACTCAACATTGTTTTGAAAATCATAGCAGCAAAGTGTCTTATGAGAAAATTACCTTTTTTAAAAAAATTTATTTCTTTACTGTGTACAAAACCGCACTGTAAAGAGGATGCCTTTAAGCCTTTTTTTTTCTTTTTTTCTTTTTTTTAGACGGAGTTTCACTCTTGTTGCCTAGGCTAGAGTACAATGGCGCTATCTTGGCTCACTGCAACCTCCGCCTCCCGGGTTCAAGTGATTCTCCTGCCTCAGCCTCCCAAGTAGCTGGGATTATAGGCTCCTGCCCGATGTCTGGCTAATTTTTTGTGTGTTTAGTAGAGACAAGGCTTCACCATATTGGCCAGGCTGGTCGCAAACTCCTGACCTCAGGTGATCCCTTGGCCTCAGCCTCCCAAAGTGCTGGGATTACAGGTGAGAGCCACCGTGCCTGGCCAAGCGTTTTTTAATTTAATTTTTTACTATCTTGTTTGGCAGATATTTCACCTAAATATCTCATTTAATATCCACAATAACTCTTGTTATTCCACTTTTAAGTAGCAAAGATAGGACTTGAACCAAGTATGACTTCTGGCCCAGTGATGGGATGGAAATGTTATTTGGTTCCTTGCCTAGATTAATTTTCAGTTCCCTTATAGTACTAAAACCATGATCATGTTATAATAGCTTTGTTTTAAAACATTTAAGTCTTACGTCTTTTACTTTTCAGATTTGTACAAACTCTTATGCACCTTCTTAAAGGAAATATTGGAACTGGCCTTTTAGGACTTCCATTGGCAATAAAAAATGCAGGCATAGTGGTAAGACTTACCTTTGTAATCACCAATTAAGATGCAGTTATCAGTCTCATTTATATCAAGTCAGATATAACCTGGTAAGGTGACATTTATGTGGTCATTTAGATGCTGTCTTAATAAAATTGTGTGAACTGTGAAAATGATACCTAACAAAAAAATGCTAATTATTCTATTCATTTCTACTTCATTACTTATTTGTAATATTTAACCAAAAAACCCCCACAAACCTAAAGCAGTCTTTGATTTTTCCAGTATAGTTATATCTTATTAATATTTTGGATTTTCAGGAATTGAATTAAGCAGTGTAATCATAGCAACAAATATATTTATAGAGTAGGTTATTGGTAATGTGAAATTGTATAGTTTTTTAGAGTCAAATAGTTTTCAGATTTAAATAATAGTTAAGAAAAGTAATAATAATAACCTTTAAAAACCAATATGTAAAAGACACTTATGTAATTATTATAATTACAGACAACCTTGATAGGGGAGAAATCCATTTATGAGGAAATAAAATTACATTTAACCTTTTTTGAATGGACCAGTTTCTAAAAACAGTTTTAACTATCATCTTTCTCTGCATTTGACTATTTTGTTCCCCCCTAATTTAGATGATAAAACTTTTGTTTATAAAAATAAACTTTGGCACTAATTTGATTGTATCTTGAAAATTACAGTTATCAGTTTAATTTTAGTAAATAAATATTTAAAATATTTTATTTACTACTTTTTGAAATAATGATTTTCTAAGCATGGTTTCTGACACATAGTGAGTACTCAACAAGCAGTCTGTAGAAGAAGTAAATTGCTCACAGTCTCCATTTGATATTGTACTTTTTCGTGATTTAGATAATGATGCCTGGATGCATACAGTTATAATGGTGGGTCACTGATAGTTGTAGACTTGCCGTCTGATGTTAAATATCGTCTTGTGTTCTACCCTACTTTGTTATCTATACTCAATATTCATAGATTTGAGTAGCTAAGTTGATAAGATGGATGTGGTTGTCTTAAATATTACTCAAAACTCTTTCTGTATCGAGTTTATTAGTTTGCCTTTATGTAATGACTAATCATTTTGCCCAACAAATATTTATTCACTGCACCTGATTTCTATTAAATATTTAAATCTGATAATTTTTTTCCCCCACAGCTTGGACCAATCAGCCTTGTGTTTATAGGAATTATTTCTGTTCACTGTATGCACATATTGGTACGTTGCAGTCACTTTCTATGTCTGAGGTAAATGTGGATTTGTTAAGCCATTTATTTTGAAGCTATCTTTTTATTTAGATCATCAGATAGTCTTATATTTCTACTGTGCTTTGTATTTCCTTTAAGCTCCTATATAGATGCATCTAAGGTAATGAATATGGAAGAGGGTAGCTTTTCATATGATTTAAATCTGATTAGAATCTATTTTTAAAGTAGCCTTATTAGTGAAATAGAATAGTTTCTCTTAGTATAAATGGAAAAAATCAGAAAAGATATATGGAGGCAATGGAGGCAGTGGTATGACTTTTAGTTATAGCAAAATGGTCTGTAATGTATAGGTAATTCTGTTTTATTGTCATTTGTGCTGTCTGCTGATGTATGGGTTAGTAGTCAACAAAATAGTATTCTTTTTCTTTATTTTTGTATCATGAAATACGTCCACTGGACAACAGACTAACTTTTCTTAAAAAGGTAGATACTACCTAGTCTAGTAGCCTAATATCAAGTCTTGACTCTTTTGTTGTTACATACTCTTAAAACTTTGGGCAAATCATTTATGAGCTTTATATGATAACATATACTTGGAAAGTTAAGAGAGAGAGAATGGAGAAATAATACCTACCTAACGGAAAGAGTAAATGAGATAGTTTATGTGCAAATGTATTGTAGAGCCTTGCACAGATGTATTATTAAATAATGCTGTTCTAAGAATGGAATAATTTAGACATGAATAATGTAGTTGATGTTTTAGGTATTTGAAATATTGAAATTAATAAAGCACAAATACTAAGTTATATGAATTCTGCACTTACATAAACTTTAGCAGTAGATAAAATTAATATACTGGTAACAAGGACAGATTTAAAACTTTATGAGGCATGCTTTAGAAGTATGCAGATGTTGACATTTTGATAACTCATCTGTCAGTGCATAGCCTTGTATTTATTAATTCCCATTTATTTTATGTTTATTTCAAGAAGTGGTTTTATGTACCAACTTAAACTTTTTCGTTTTTCCTTTGTATGTATGTCACTAAATTACAGGTTTAAAAAGTCAACTTTAGGTTATAGTGACACTGTAAGCTTTGCTATGGAAGTGAGTCCTTGGAGTTGTCTTCAGAAGCAAGCAGCATGGGGACGGTAAATACTTACTCTTTTATTAATGTCTGATTATCAAAATTATGTTAAGTATTTTAATCTAACAAGATATATAAATAAAAATATGATGAAGTTGGGAAATAAACATATGTAACCTTTAGAATTAGACAGACTTGGGTTCAAATCTCAACTTGACCGTTTTTCAGTTTTCTGACCTAGATCAAATTATTTATCATTTTGGTTTGGTTTACTCACTGTGAAATGAGTTTATAGTAATACCCATCTCACAGGATCATTATCATAGATGAAATAAAATGATATTTATAAAGCATGAGCTGGTCAAATAATGACATAATCATGTTCATTAATTTTTTTTAAATAAAAGAAAAAAGCCAGAAAAATGTTGCAGTCTCATTATTTCAAATAAAGTTGTAGTATTTAGTTATATGCTCATCTGAGATCTGGATATCTTTTAGCATAATCTTATTTTATTGTCTTGTTATTTAAATGTAACTTTATTATTGGTGGCTTTGGCTAATCAAAGTCAGATGAATACAGGACTAGAGAAGTAAAGAAGCATAAACAATCAGCAAAGTGCTGCCTGTTGTACAAATGACATGTGAGGTGGGAATTAAACGAAGAACAGTGTTAGAGTAGTTTATGGTTAAGTATGGCCTTTCTGGAGATTTTCAGGAAGTTAGATTTGGTATGAGGTGCTCAGAGTTCCTGATATGATGAGTAGGAGCATGTAGGCTGTAATAAAATGCTTTAAAACTCTTGAAAAGAGAAATAAAATATATTGACATTTCAGTAGCTCTTACGGATACTTATTTGTGGATGTCTTTTTTCAGGAGTGTGGTTGACTTTTTTCTGGTGATAACACAGCTGGGATTCTGTAGTGTTTATATTGTCTTCTTAGCTGAAAATGTGAAACAAGTGAGTATTTTTCTCCAGTTAGTGAAATCATTTTTTTCTAAAGCCCTAGTTATGGCTTCCTATTTCTTCTGTGGAAGCCATGGTTGAATTTGAAAATGTGTCCCTTTCATAAGTGATCTTCCTTTAGAGATTTTCCTTTAGATGTTTTTGTTGCAAGTTGGATTTCTGCTGTAATTGTTAATTTTATTGTTTTGCCATAATACTGATAATGCTTGTTTTTTAAGATCAGAATATGACATTATTTACTGATTCTTAGCTACTTGAAACTTAGATTTCAAAAGCATATTCATAAATGCTGTGGAAGCATATTCTTTACATTGAAGTTCTATAAAGAACTATATGAGGCTTTAGCCAGTAGCCTAAGAAAATCAAGTAAAAATAATGAACATTCATTATTAAAATCCAGTAATTATCGCCATTGTGTAAAAAGATAACTGTGTCCATAAATGAACAGTTTTCTGTAGTTCTCTAGAAACTTTCTCGTCTTATGAAGGTTTGCTTTAGAAGGAAGTGGTTTGCAGTCTTCAAAGAGATTAACAGTATATTTGGACAAATATGGAAAGTCAACTCTGTCAAAACAATACGATAAAATACTTTTCTTTATGACTGGTATCATTATTCCTAAATTATCCCTTGCTCTTCTTTAATCATTGTTTTAATAATGATTATTTAAATAATTAAATATTAAAGTAATTTAAAAATAATTATTAAATATTTATTATCTACATGCACATGGTACAGTAAACATTTTACATAGTAATATATAGGATTGTCTTGTAGGTATTTTTATGCAAAATGATGAAGTGAGTATGTTTTCTAAATAACCTATATTTGTGTAGATTCCTGTGTATTTGACTCTATTTTCTAAGTATAGAGTGTGTTTCATTTCACTGAGAATTGGCAGACTGTTTCTATAGAGGGCCAGATAATAAACATTTTCTGCTTTGCAGGCCATATGGTCTCTGTTGTAACCACTCAATTCAGCCATATGCAACAATATGTAAACAAAGAGATGTGACTATATTTCGGTAAAATTTTATTTGCAAAAATAGGTGTTCTGCAGGCCATAGTTTTCTAACCCCTGATTTAGATTATCCCTGTATGCTGTATTTGAGCCACTCACTTAAATTTTTAATGTCAGAAGAAGTCACTGAGTCAAACCCTCTTTTATAAAAGAGTTCATAATTAGTAATTTGAGCTTGGATTTCTGGTCAGTGTTCTTTCCAGTGTACCATGTCTAGCATCTAGAAAAGCTTTTTTTTTGTATCTGGGACTTTAAATGTCTGGAAGCTCAAATGTCACGTGTTCTGTGAAACCTTTCTCAACTGTTCCTTCCATGCCTTTCTTTTCTTTATCTTTTGACAGAATTTATTGGGTTTTCTCCTGGTTTCTGCATCACTTTTTAAAATAGCCTTGATTATGCTATACTGAAGTTAATTTACAAGTTATTTTTTACTGCTAGACGGGAAGCCCCATGAAGGAAGGGGCTCTCATATCTCTTGTGTTCACCACTGTCAACTAGCATCTAAGAGTGCCTGGCTTATTGGTACCCAGTATGGTTATTGGCTTTGAAGGAAAATGAACGCACTGGACTGGGAAGGATTATATCTTTTTCATGTCTTTATTTCTCAGACCTAGTACTGTACCTGGTTGATTGTGCAAGTGTCATTAAAACTTTGTGGACTGAAAGAGTTTAATCCTTTGGTTTAATTTCTGCATTGATGGTCTCTTCCACTTTCCTTGTTCCCATCCTGTGCAAACACCCTTTTCTCCCATTTTCTCTGTCAACTCTTCTCTTTCAGCTCCTACATGACTCTTTTAGCTTGATTTCTCACTCTCACAGATATTTCCTTGTGTCTATAAAAGGAATGGTGTCCTTAGGGTTTTCAAGGTAAACGATTATGTTATCAGCAAGCAGAGACAGTTTGACTTCCTCTTTACCAATTTTGATGCCCTTTACTTCTTTCTCTTGTCTGATTGCTCTTGCTAGGACTTCCAGTACTACATTGAAGAGGAGTGGTGAGAGTGGGCATCCTTGACTTGTTCCATTTCTCAGAAGGAATCTTTAAGCTTTTCCCCCATTCAGTATTGTGTTGGCTGTGGGTTTGTCAGAGATGACTTTTATTACGTTAAGATATGGAGTTCCTTGACTAATAAAAAAATTCAGCAACCTTTCATGGATACAAGATTAATGTACATAAATCAGCAGCTCTTCTATACACCAACAGTGACCAAGTAGAAAATCAAATCAAGAACTCAACCCCTTTTACAAAACCTGAAAAAAAATTAAAATACTTAGTAATATTCATAACTAAAGAGTCGAAAGACCTCTACAAGGACAGCTACAAAACACTGCTGAAAGAAATCATAGACAACAAAAACAAATGAAAACACATCCCATACACATGGGTGGGTAGAATCAATATTGTGAACATGACCATACTGCCAAATGCAATCTACAGATTCAACGCAATCCCCATCAAAATACCACCATCATTCTTCACAGAGTTAGAAAAAACAATTTTGAAATTCTTATGGAACTAAAAAAGAGCCTGCATAGCCAAAGAAAGACTAAGCAAAAAGAACAAATCTGGAAGCTTCACACTACCTGATTTCAAACTACACTATAAGGCCATAGTCACCAAAACAGTGTGGTACTGGTATAAGAAAAGGCACATAGACCAATGGAACAGAATAGAGAACCCAGAAGTGAACCCAAATACTTACAGCCAACTGATCTTCTACAGAGAAAACAGAAACACAAAGTGGGGAAAGGACACACTTTTCAACAACTGGTGCTGGGATAATTGGCAGGAGAATGAAACTGGATTCTCATCTTTCACCTTACATAAAAATCAGCTCAAGATGGATTAAGGAGCTAAACCTAAGATCTGAAACTATAAAACTTCCGGAGGATAACATTGGAAAATCCCTTCTAGACGTTGGCTCAGGCGAGGATTTCATGATCTAAAACCCCAAAGCAAATGCAATAAAAACAAAGATAAATAGATGGGACCTAATTAAACTACAGAACTTTTGCATGGCAAAAAGAATTCAGCAGAGTAAACAGACAACCCACAGAGTGGGAGAAAATCTTCACAATCTCTGCCTCTGACAAAGGACTAATATCCAAAATCTACAACGAACTCAAATCAGGAAGGAAAAAACAGCCCCATCAAAAACTGGGCTAAGGATGTGAATAGACAGTTCCTAAAAGTAGATATACAAATGGCCAGCAAACATGAAAAAATGTTCAACATCACTAATGATCAGGGAAGTGCATATGAAAACCACAATGCGATACCACCTTACTCCTGCAAGAATGGCCATAATTGAAAAACAGTAGGCATGGATGCAGCAATCAGGAAACACTTCTACACTGCTGGTGGGAATGTAAACTAGTACAGCCACTGTGGAAGACAGTGTAGAGATTCCTTAAATTACTAAAAGTAATACCACCATCATTCTTCACAGAGTTAGAAAAAATAATTTTAAAATTCTTATGGAACTAAAAAAGAAGAACTACCATTTGATCCAGCAATCCCACTACTGGGTATCCATCCAGACGTAAAGAAGTCATTATTTGAAAAAGATACTTGTAGACACCTGTTTATAGCAGCACAATTCACATCGTGGAACCAACCCAAATGCCCATCAGTCAATGAGTATATAAAGAAACTGTGGGGGGTGTGTGTGTGTGTGTGTGTGTGTGTGTGTGTGTGTGTGTTTATATAAAGTTATATATATAAAGGTATATATATATACTTTTATGGTTGAGTAGTACTCCCATCATATATATGTGTGGAGTACATATACATATATATATGGAGTACTACTCAGCTATAAAAATGAATGAATTAACAGCATTTGCAACGACCTGGATGAGATTAGAGACTATTATTCTAAGTGAAGTAACTCGGGAATGGAAAACCAAACATTGTATGTTCTCACTGATACATGGGAGCTATGAGGACACAAAGGCATAAGAATGAGATAATGGACTTTGGGGACTTATGGGGAAGAGTGGGAGGGGCTGAGGGATATGGTACAGTGTATGCAGCTCAGGTGATGGGTGCACCAGGATCTCACAAATCACCACTAATGAACTTACTTGTATAACTGAATGCCACGTGTACCCCAGTAACTTAGGGAAAAATAAAATAACAAAAAAATTTTAAAAAGGGAATGGTGTCCAGAGATCAATGTTGTAACTGCTGACAGTTTTAGCCGGGAGGGTACTCCTAGATGCTGTCTGCATCTGAGAGTCCCAGTGAATTCTGTAGTTTTTGTTTCTACCCTCATTTTATTATTTTTTCAAAATATCCTATTTTTAAACTATTTCTTCTTTTTCTAGATATTTGCAAATAAGTTCTTATACACATATTTCTGGCAGAAAAATCTGTAATCTAAACCATCAGACACAGGTGTTCCCTCATACATATTGTGACTATAGAACAGAGTGAAAGGTCTTAACGAGAGCAAGTAGCGCGAGAGATAAAGAGGACATAGAAAACAGTAACAGTAATTAGAGCTAATTAAAGTCCTGTTTATAGTCTTTTGTTTATCAAAATAAAGCATCAGTTCTTCCATTAGTGTTACTTGTTACAGATGATGTCGTTTTGATCTTACAAATATTTAGTTTTCCAAATTGCATATTCCTAGGACTCCTAAATCCATTAAGAGGCTTTTTATTAATGAGAGTGACGAGACATATCTTATCAGTCATTTATATATAATATGAGGGGAAATTATGCCTTTCAGGGGTTGTTGCAACATCATAGCACTGTATGTTTTCTAATACCTATCTTCTAAGGGAGTTCCCAACAAGCTCTATTTGAATTTAAGAATAATGTCAATTTCATATTAATAAACTATGATATACATTAATCTTTATAACTACTCTGTAAGTACTTTGCTTATTTTATGAATGAGAAAGCAGTCTCACAAAACTTGAGAAATGTGCCCTAAGTCATATGGAATTAGGTTGAAACCTAGGTCTCTGTCACATCCAATATGTTAATTGTTCATCACCCCACGGGACATTGTCTTGTCTGATTTTAGTTGTGAGTGTGTTTATATGACATAAAGAGTAGATGAAGTAGATAAAATAAATGTTTATAAGCTTAGAATTTGTGACTTTCTCCCATGAAATATTATGAGTTGCTTCTCAAGTTGAATGGAAAAGTTAAACTTTGCACCTGTCCTAAGAAGATCGGGTAGAAAAAGTGACTCTGGTGGTAAGGAGAGTGCCTGCTACAGATAGAAAAGTAAAAGTCCTTTTGAGTCATAAAGAGTAACAAGGAAAAAATAGACAGGTTTGAGAAAGTAGTTGAGATGGTCACTGAAGCAGCATGAGATCAGAGATTTTCATTCTCTACAGAGGTGTTCTTTTACATTTGATGGCATTATACGATAGTAGACACACTAGTTGATTAAACCTTACCAATTGCTACTTACTGTTGTAGTTAAAAACCATAGGATTGTTACCCTCCCCCTTCATCTACATGGAATTGAAATGTATTTTGTTAACCAAAAGAATTAAGGGTTTAGTTGCCACACAAATGTAGACCTGCTATGTAACTGCCACATGGCTATTCTTGGTCCCATTAAGACTTTATGCACAATCAGAAGGGGGAGAAAGAACCCTACTGCTTCTGGAATCTAAGTTTATGGTAGTTATAGTTGCTTCTCTCTGTTCTTACTCTAAGATACTCTAGAAAATCTCAGATAGATAAAATAGTGGTATGTGGGCATGGAGAATGGGTAATGAATACAATATTACATTTTAAAAATGTAGCAATACCAAAGAGCATTGATTGTAGAGTCAGAAGATAGGAGTTCAAATCTCTGCTGTCTCAGTTTTAACTCACACATTAGGCAAAACCCCCTTATCCCTGGTCTAGCATCAGTTTCCTTATTTGTAAAATGGGAATAGTAAGAAAATATCTCCTTTTTTTCATAAACTTATTGTGAGGCTCAGCTGACAAAAGGTTTGTGAAAGCCTTTGTAAAATGTAAAACATTATACAAATGTAAGGTACAAATTCTGCATTTGGCTTTACTGAAGAACATAATCTGCAATTGGAATTTTAGCTATTAAATTATGAAATCATTGAAAAATTAATAAGTGGTGTATTTTAGTAAATTTGAGCTCAAATGGAAACAACTGAATTTAGTAATTATATTTTATAATGTTTATTTCAGTGTTTTACATTTTGGTAAACATGTGAGATCATAGGAAGTCCTATTAGATAGCCAATCTCTGTCTCTAGAGGGCACCAAAGGACTCAAATGTTTACCTGAATCTTGCTCTAGGTATGTATCTACATTTTTATTTTATTTTATTTTTAATCCTCAGAATTTTTATAACCACTTTTCTGCCAAAAGTGCTAAAATACTGTAAGATATTTGTGATAGAATTAATTTTAAATTCCCAAGCACCTAATAATAATTAAAACAGCCCTTCAAAATATTGGTTATATAACTGGTTTTCTCTTGCCAGCTATCTTTGTTAGAGCTTTACTTTGATCTAATTATCTAATCTAATTATTGGAGGTACTGCTTTCATAAGAAGTATTTGGCTCTAAATAATTCAGTTACTAGAACATTAAATCAACAATCAAATATGTTTGTAAAAACCAAGGAATGAAAATCACCAATTTTGCTTTTATTTCAAATGATAGAAAATAAAATGTAAAGTTTTGATGGTCACTTACAAGGTAGTCATGAGCTGTGCATTTCTTAAATGATGCATGGTATAACTTGAGAGTCTGTTAGTCCAGTGTAAGTTATAAATTGCCTATATAGGGCAAAAATCTAATAGATACATTATCTACAGTCTAAGATGATGTGTACATTTATAGTGACATTAGACATAGCTTGTGGTAGATTATACATGTAAAATTAAAGTAGAAGGAACACTTAAATTATTAATCATGTCAAATTTATTTTAATCTTCTGGTTTGTTGGCCTGTTAATTGTTACATTTAGAGAGAGAGATGTAAGAGTGGAAACCAGGTGGCTGCTTGGGCAGAGCTCTCCTTTCTGGGTTGTAGTATTTTGGTCAGGCTAATTCTAGAGTAATAGGCCTGGGTTTGAATCCTAGAACCACCATTTACTGGCTTGATACTACGCAAGGTTTAAAAAAATCTCATGAAGACTCAGGTTCCTCAACTCTAAATTGGAATTAATGTTACTACCTACTTTAGAGAGTCATTTTGAGGATTAAGTGAGATGTTGTATATAAAGCATGTAGTTCAGTACCTGATACAAAGAAAGTACTCACAAATCACTAGCTATTATTATTACAGGGTCTTAAGAATTTTTAGAATGTATTGTCCAGAGACTCAATAATATTGGTGTGTTCAAAGGAGGGTACGCTATGTTTGGGCGTAAATAAGTTTTCACTGGTATTTAAATTATAGTATGATCTGCCTCTGCTGTAAATTTTTAAGACTGTTTCTAAAGTCCTCTATAATTTCATTTCTACTTTGGTAAGTAGCATTATGTGATTAAATTGGATCAGAGATAGTTTTTAATATATGGAGCCTGTAAATCATATTTTTAAATCATATTTGTTTTGAAATCTGAAAATTGGGTTATAGGAGTGGCTGAATAAGTTTTAATATAAAGTTGATTTATCTTGTAGAAGTGTTTTGCTCTAGCAAAAATTTATGTACTGTCTACCATATGGCCACGCATGAATGTAGTGGAAATATTTATTGATAGTGATGATAATTTATAAATAATTGCTTTATAAAGGTTTTAAAGTTAGGCAATAATTTTAAAATTTTGCTTTGGCTACATTTCTAAGAGATAATTAGAGCTTGTTTCCTATCTGAAAAAAAGAAGCTAGAGAATACTCAGTGGCCATCCTAGACATGAATTGTCCCAAATTTGATGATCTTAAAAATAGATACTTGAGTCTTTGGAGGTATCATGAGCATGATAGTCACAAAGCTTCAGTATACATTAGTAAATTTATCATTACAATTTTCTAATGAACTTTATTTTTATAATTAAAATTATCTTTCAAGATTATCTTCAGTTATCTTTATATTTGATACATATGTTTCTAGGAAACCAGAGTATCTTTAAAAAATATAAATTTAAATATTTTACAGTATATCATAGGATTTTAAAGTGTATAGATTGTAATTTTCTTTGTACTTGTGTTTTATGATTATAAGTTGATGGAAGATTTCCCCCTTCTTTATTCTCCTGGTAATCCTGTATAGGTTCATGAAGGATTCCTGGAGAGTAAAGTGTTTATTTCGAATAATACCAATTCATCAAATCCATGTGAGAGAAGAAGTGTTGACCTAAGGATATATATGCTTTGCTTTCTTCCATTTATAATTCTTTTGGTCTTCATTCGTGAACTAAAGAATCTGTTTGTACTTTCATTCCTTGCCAACGTTTCCATGGCTGTCAGTCTTGTAATAATTTACCAATATGTTGTCAGGGTAAGTATAAAATGTTTTTAACGAAGCTCTTACGTTTTTATATAAGTAAAATTTTTGTTTACTTTGGAAATAAAAGTAATGATGTGTAAGACCCCGACTTTATATGTGACACACAGATTACAATCAGTAAATGTTGGTTTCTTTTAGGGGGATACTGTTGAGTTAGAAAAGTATATGACACAGAGAGTAAAACAACAGGCTTGGTGGTCAGATCTTGAATCTTGGTAATTCTGCTCTGGATTTTGGACAGTGTTTCAGAAGATAATAATACCTACCCTATTAGAGTTATTATGAGATTTAGGATTGTGTTCTTAGTACAGTGCCAAATGTGAAACCAGGTATTCATTCACTGTATTATTTATTCCTTTAAAATTTGAACCAATCATAAGAGATGCATATATATATATATATATATATATATATATATATAAATCTATAATTTCATTTCACTTTTGAACTTTTATTTGCTGCTACTGCTTCAATGCACTGCCACTACACTAGTCTGTAATCCCTTTATCTGAAGTATATGCAATAACCTCAACTGATTTCATTGTCTATAGTCTGGGGATTCTTAATCCAGTTTCCTTAAAATAATCTATTGATAGGATTCAGGGATTCTTCAAATCCTTTAAAATAGTTTGCAAGATTTAGTATGTCTGTATGTATATATGTGTTTTGCTGTTGAGCAGTTATGTAGCTTTCATGTTGCAAAGATGCCAAAGACCCAACAAAGGTTGAGAATCCCTGTTTTAGTCACCTCTGATCTAATTCGTTTTTTATATTATTTCCAAGGTAGTTGTTGTAAACTCTTCATTAGTGAAAATAGAGTGGAGAATGAATTTTTACTGGGCACCAGCAGCAGTGGTTGTTAACTTGACTATATGGCTCTCAGCTTAGGCCTTGAGTGTACTTATATATTTCCTGTTGTGGCAGGAGCTAGACCTAGTGTGCAGAGCCTGGACTTGCAGGTGGAAGCAGGTAATCAGGAGCATTTTGCTCAGATGGAATGTGTGGGCATGAGGGAAACAATTGCTTTTGGCAGTGAAGTCTTAACAGCTTGGCTGTATTTAACATGGGGTGCTTAATGTGTTTACTGAAAGAATTATTCAATTTTATAACCCACATTTGCTGTTGTGAAGCTCAAAATTATATGATTTTTCTTTCATTTTAAATTATTTAGAATAAGTAAAGATGTAACCTGTCTTCCTTTTTTCTTCCTTTCTTTAGAACATGCCAGATCCCCACAACCTTCCAATAGTGGCTGGTTGGAAGAAATATCCACTCTTTTTTGGTACTGCTGTATTTGCTTTTGAAGGCATAGGAGTGGTAAGAACTTAGTCTTTATTATTATTTTTTAAAATCTTAATTCAACACAATGATTTATATAGTCTAGCTATATTTAAAAATGCATATTTTTCTTTTTTATTTCAATTTTCTTTATTCCTAGAAGACAATGTCCAGTTTGGTGTGTTAGATTAGAATTATAGTTTAGTCCTTTCACTAACGAAGAGCTTAATGTTAGACATACCACTCAGGCTCTCTAATTCTCTTTTTCTTTATCTATAAAATGAAGAAATTAGCCACATTATTTTTAACATTTTATTATGGAAAATTTCAAATCTATGCAAAATTTAGAGAGTAGTATAATGAACTCCTATGTAAACGTCACCTGGCTTCAAAAATTATTAACTCAAGACCAGTTTAAAAAAAATGTGTATCCCACATACTCAGGCACATCCGACGCATATTTTATAGATTAAATTATTTGAAGGGAATTGAAATAGTTGCAAAATCACTGTTATATAAGAAGAGTTGGATATAAATTCTCCCTATAGTTTTATGAATATAATGTTTGTTTTGAGAAACAATGTTATCATGAAGCTAATACCAAGATGAACTCCAAAGATTCTAAGGATTCTCAGATGTTAAATATTTTCATTCAGGTAGCTCCCAGTTTATTTAAAGCCTAACATTTGTATACTTGGAGAAAACAGAGTATTGCTGTCTGCTTTGTTCCGTAGTTTATGTTTCATAGTCTCATGGCCTGATACGGGAGCAAAACCATTGTAAACACCTATTTATATTAACCCCAGACAAAACAGATCTAAAATAAAATTTTATACCATTTTACTTGCGTTTCTTCTGTCTCTGAATTTTTCTTTAGATAATTCTCATAAATTCTTACAAATTTTCACAATTGCTTTTACTGCTCTTACAAACATAACTGCAGATTTTCATGTTTGTCTTTAACTGGTGAGCGCTAGTTAACTATTGAATGTTTCCTCTGAATCTCAAATTCAACAATTCCAAAGTCTGACACATATTTTCTCATCCAAAATCAGCTTTACTTTCTCATTTCCCTTTTTCTTTTAGTTTTATCTTCAGTTGCTTAAGCTTGAATCACTGGAATGATTTCTTTTACTTTGTCCTTGTTTCCCTATTTCAATTGATAATTAATGTTGATTCTTTTATATTTCTCAAATCCATTCCATAAAGGAGACTATACATAAAATACCTATAATGGTGCGTGACACAGAGAAGGCCTCAGGAAATGTTCATTTCTTTCTCCTTCTCCCATTCTAGCTGCACTGACACCATTCTTGGCCACTGCCCATATTTCCTGTCTGGGTTATCTCCAGAGCATCCAAACTGTTCTCTGCCCTCTTGCTGCTATTAGCAGTTAATGTTTCCATATGGAACTGACTGACTTATGTAAAAAGTGAAGAAATATTAGATTTATCATCTCAGAGTTATGAGGATTGCAGAAGATGCTGCATGCAAAGCTTTTAGAATAATACCTGGAATATCATAAACACTCCAGTAAATACTTGCTATTATTATTATTACTGTGGTCTTTCACTATGTGGCCAAATTTTATGGCTAAAATCTCTGAAGTTTTGCCTTAAAAACTTGATTTTTCAATCAGCCTTTTCTTATTTTCTTTAAAGGTTCTTTTTTCAAATAAAATAAAAATTATTTATTAGTTTTACTGAAATTGACAGACAGTAGATACAGGTGGGTAGATATAAAACCGGTTACAGATACATGTGTATACATGGGTTGGTATACATGCATATACTTCCTAGTTCTGTCTCCTGAGAGGGGCTACAAGCAGTGATACCTCAGTAGCAACAAACACACACTCAAATCTTTATTTGTAAATACCAGATCTTCATGTCTAAATACCATTCTACAAGAGAACCAAAGTTCTTTGGAGAAATAGCTGATTTTAGGGCTGAAGCAAGGAAATTCAAGATGAGGCTAAAGCTTATCTTGTAATGTCAGAAGGTAAGAATGTGTTCAAGAAATAAAAGAATGGAGGCATGTCAAAGGGACAAAGAAGCCAACATGATGGAATTTACAATGGCCAAAGCTGGAGTAACAAGAGTAACAAAACAAATAACAGAATATTGGATTATAACTCAATATATAAAACAAATATACTTAAGGTCATGCTAACGTATATACATACATACATACGTGAGAATCCTAGATAATCCCCCTCCCTCCAGGCGTTATAACTAATCCCCTCCTACACCCCAGAGATGGGGCTGGATTTAGGGACTTGCTTTCAATAAACAGAGTATGATGAGAGGGAAGAAAAGTAATTGTATAGCAGAGAAACCTGGCAAACACTACCTTAACCAACTGATGAAAATTAACTTCACCAGTGATAAATCATGTTAATAGCGTGTGATGAGACAGGCACTTCACCTCTATGTTGTCTTTCTCTAAAACTATAATACCAGTCCAGTCTTGAGAGAAACCTCAGACAAACGTAAATAGAGGGGCATTATGTAAAATACCAAACCAGTACTCCTTAAAACTGGCAGGATAATGAACAACAAGCAAAGATTGAGAAACTATCACAGACAGGAGGCATGGTGACAAAATGAACTACGGGTATCCTGGATGGAACTCTGGGACAGAAAAAGGATATTAACGGAAAAAACTAATAAAATCCTAAGGAAATTTTCAGTTTAGTTAATAGTGATGTACCAGTGTTGGTTTTTAGTTGTCACAAATGTAGTATGGTAATGTAAAAAGTTAACAGTAGGAGAAACTGGATCAGGGATGTATAGGAGATTTGTTATCTTTGTAACTTTTCTGTAAATCTAAAATTACTCCAAAATAAAAAGGTTATTAAAAAAAACTGACAGATTTGCCTGCCAAGAGCTGAGTTTAAATGTTTTTAAGAATTTAAACATAGGTAATTATATATATATGTATATATATACATACATATATATGTGTATATATATATACGCATATATATAAAAACAATTGTTGAAGTATATTTTCATTGCTATATATATGTGTATGTATATATGCATATATAGCAATGAAAATATACTTCAACAATTATATGTGTTTTAAAGGAAAAAAAATTGCATATAGTCTATAAACAACCAATTTGTATGTGTAAGAGACACTGTTATTTTTAAATGCTTGTATTCCCTTTTAAAAAATTGTATTCTTTTCTTAGGTCCTTCCACTGGAAAACCAAATGAAAGAATCAAAACGTTTCCCTCAAGCATTGAATATTGGCATGGGGATTGTTACAACTTTGTATGTAACATTAGCTACTTTAGGATATATGTGTTTCCGTGATGAAATCAAGGGCAGCATAACTTTAAATCTTCCCCAAGATGTATGGTAGGTGTATATGAATTTCTCAGTACTAATTTATATATTCTATAATGTACCACTGTTTGATGATAAAGGCGTGTTATTGGATTTATGGTTTAGACGTTTAAAATTTTTACTGTGATTTGCTGTAATCCCAGCACTTTGGGAGGCAGAGGCAGGTGGATCACCTGATGTCAGTAGTTCAAGACCAGCTTCTACTAAAAATATTAGTCAGGTGTGGTGCAGGCGCCTGTAATCCCAGCTACTCTGGAGGCTGAGGCAGAAGAATCGCTTGAACCCGGGAGGTGGAGGTTGCAATGAGCCGAGATCACGCCATTGCACTCCAGCCTGAGTGACAAGAACGAAACTCCATCTCAAAAAAAAAAAATAAAAAAATTTGCTATGATTTATCTGTGCCATCTGGAATTTTTTCATAATCTTTGGAGGAGATCAAATATGAATTTAGGATTATTTTGGGATTTTTTTAAAAAAGATTTAAAATTGAAGGTTGTCCAAATCTATGTCAAGTATAAGAGTAGAACAGGGATTATTTTAATGTGGACACATTTTAATAAAAAAAATTAATACCTGTTCTTATTGGCAAAAACCCAAACACCTAGGGTTCCTAATGAAATAATAAGATTACATTATTTATGGTCCTTGCTGTTTTGGTCAGCTTCATAGTATATATTTTTCAAGTCCTTTCAGAACACAGTTGGGACACATTATAAATAATAAAACAAAATGGTGCATCATCTTAATGTTCTCTTTAATATTGGAACCATATCCTGCTAAATTAAACATCATATATATACGATTTTTCCTTTTTCCAGAGGTTTGTCTTTGGAAAATTTTCAAAGATAGTGGCAGTGATTACCATGCAGACTTATTTTCTTATTTACAAAATGGAAGGTAACTCCTTAGTTTTCATATATGCAAAGAATAAATGTGGAATTGCTGATTGAATTATTGTCACACTACTACTTTAGCTACTTGGATACAAAAATCTGTGAAACCTTAAATGGCTTACTATATTAGTGAAAAGCAACAATAGCAGAAATTATCTCTTCTTACTGGCTTCCTGGTGAGAATTTGTCTGTCATTTAATAGTCATTTGAATCCTGGGCATTTATTGGAGTCAAAAATGTTGCTAGGTCAAACATTTGTAGGAAGTCATTTATGACAGAGCAAATGTACCTAGGATAGTTTTCAGACTGCACAAGGGGCATATATGTGGTATGTCTGTATTTTTTATTACAATTTTACTTTAGGTAACCTAAATGTATTTCAAAATGGAAACATGTTTCAAATGTTATAAACATATTTCAAGGTGGAGTCATAATTATAAACAAGATATATGGTCACTTAGCATTTATTCTATTAACACTTTATAGTTAATTATATAATTTTGTTCCCTTCAAATGTGCTTTTTGCTTTCTTTTTGATAATATAAAATTAGCAGCTTAATGAACTAGAAGTTTAAACAGCTTAGAATAAGAGAATAAAGGCTAAAAATATGGTAGTATAGTTCATCTTTTCAAATACTATACAATGTTTAGAAAATAAAATGGTATTTTTTCCTCATTTAGAATAATATTTAGAGCCTGGCATAGTGGCTTATGTCTGGAATCTCAATGCTTTGGGAGGAAAAGTTTGGGAGGATTGCTTGAGGCCAGAAGTTTGAGACTAGGCTGGACACATAGCACAACTCCAAATCTACACAAAATTTAAAAATTAGGCAAGTGTGGTGGCACAAGCCTGTAGTCGCAGATACTTGGGAGACTGAGGTGGGAGGATCACTTGAGCCCTGGAGGTTGAAGATACAGTGAGCCGTTACGGTACCACTAAACTCCAGCCTGGGAAAGAGAGAGAGATTTTGTCTCTATAATATTAATAACAATAATAATACTTTGACTAAGTCTTAAAAGTGATCATTTTATAAATAAATTTGACAATTAATGTCAAATATAAATACGTGAAAATAATGTCAGAATTCTTTGTCTTATTTACAAAAGCATGTAAGGAATATTTTTGGGGGAAGGATCTGAAGTGAGAGTGTGCACACATTCACGTTGAAAGGTTCATATTCCCTGGCACATCAGAATGTGATGCAGAAATAATGGGAAAGGATGAGAGAGAATGCTTTTGGTATTCACAACTTAATCTTGGAGGGTGACACTGTCCCTGCAGTAGTTCCAATGAATCCTTCCCTTTTGCCATAGCCCTTTTCTACATCTCACATTATTCCTAATTGCCGTGACTTTCCAATTAGGATGGAACTAGTAGAGACTCTTGATTTAAAAGGGACTGCTAGATTATAGTTTCTATTTAAGGAAATCTAGCTAGGCACCACTTTTCATTAGAGGAAAGCCTAGGAAAAGTATCCTAATTAACAACAAAAATCTGGAAAAAACAGGAAAGCAAATCAAGATAAATATTTCCGTTTAGAGAACTTGTGTTGGTTAATGCCTTTGCACTGTGGAGATATGCCTTGTGCAGCCTATGGTCTATTTCTGTGTGGACTCTGCAGTTGTGGGACAGTTAAAATAATATTCACAGCTGAGGGATACAAGAGAAGAGTTACTTGTCCCTTTTTATAGTCATGGCATTCTGTAGAGTGAGAAGTTTGGACTAGAATAATTATGGGATTATATCTAATATTTCTTTCTTAATATACTATGTATGAGTTTCTCAATTCTTTCCTGTGCTTCGCACAAGAGGCTGCAGAAGTTAGAGACTGTGCAACATACTCTGTTGGTGGACTGTGACAACCAATGATGTTATAAGAATGTCCTAGACATTTTGGGAGGCTTAGGTGGACGGATCACGAGGTCAAGAGATTGACACCATCCTGGCCAACATCGTGAAACCCCATCTCTACTAAAAAATACAAAAAAACAACAAAACAAAACAAAACAAAACAAAAAAGCCAGGCATGGTGGTGCGTGCTTGTAGTCCCAGCTACTTGGAAGGCCACAGCAGGAGAATCACTTGAACCCAGGTGGTGGAGGTTGCAGTGAGCTGAGATCACGCCACTGCACTCCAGCCTGGTGACGGAGTGAGACTCTGTCTGAAAAAAGAAAAAAGAGTGTCCAAGAGAACTAATGGCTACTAGCTATGAAAAGCAATAAAGGGCTTTTGGTACAAATTGACAAAGTCTCAGAGTTTATTAGGGTTATTTCTGCAAGGAAAGATTGAATTAGAAAGAGGCCATAGGGTAAAGCAAATATGGATTGGAGAAGCTGCAAGTTGTTATTACCTTACCCTTAATCTTTCTGAACTATAGTCCTCAAGATTCTCAACCTGAGCATCATGAAAAGTCCAAGAGGGAAAGTAACTTACCAGGTTATTTCCAAGGGTAGCTTCTGTATTCATCCGTGAGAAGCAGAAACAGTCCCAAGTTGGGTTTTAATAAATTTTAAGATACTCATACCTGATGGTTGATTTATTAGCCAATATGGGGAAAATAATAAAAGCATTATAAATTTTGATATTCTATGTTTTCAAAACTAATATTTTCACTGGAATATTAAGTTGTGTTCTCCCTATAATCTGATTTAATATATTGGCTAAAAATAATTATTAAAAATACACTTCTGATTTTTACTAAGGTATTAAATTCTTTACTATCTTTATAATTTTGTTTCCAAGCATAAATCCTTTTATTCTTTGAGGTGCTATTAATATTTGTCATGTTGATGGTTGTAGTTTCTAAGAATTTTGGTTGTAGTTTCTATCCATATCTATTTTGATAAATAATAAGTATCAATAACCTATTAATACTAAGTGCATTGAAGTGATATACAAAGAAGAATAAAACATAGTCTCTAACTCTCAGGAGCATTGTGAGCAAGGAGTTTTAAAAAACCTTTTAATGTACACTAAATGTTGTTTATAGTTGTTTGATGTTTTTATATACCCTCAAAACAAATTCCTGTGACTTTAAGAAAGTTTATTATTCTTTAGAAAGAAGATTTACTGGGTAGATTTTTCCTTTCAACTTTCTTCATTTCTAAAATGTAGTACAAAAGAAGCCTTACAATAGATGCTGCTTAAAACCAAAATGAAGAAAAAGTTGTGATAATATCCTTACAAAATTTAAGTAGAAAAAAATAGTTTAGAGTGATTGAAAATATAGATGCCAAACATAGAAATAAGTGGGTTCCTGAAACAGAAAAGGAATAGGAGTGAATTCATACTAAACTGTGGCACTTTTTAAAGATGCTCTTTTTATTTCTCTGTAAGTCTTCTTTGGTTGATTAGTAGATATACGAACTTCTAAAACATCCATACCATTTTATTTATCATTTTAACTCTGTGTCACGCCAAATAGTAATGTTTGCATATAATTAATGCTATGATTCTTAGCCGATGTAACTTTATGTCAGTAAAAAAGTACTTACATGCAAAATGATGCATTTTTATTTTAAAAGATATTAAATATGTTATTACCCACATATTAAAAACATGTAAGTGAAAAGATAATTAAGAAAAAGGAATGTCCTTCTGTTAAACTAATAATAAACTAACAAGAATATTTGTTTTTATCCACAGTTGCATATCAGAGTATAGGAAACACGTGTCTTTCAGTTATGTTGTATATATTCAGTAACCTGACCATTTATGTGTAGCCTTTAAGCCTCAAGCTGAGAAACATATCCTTAGCTAATTTTTAAAATTAAGTTTTAAATGTTGTTAGTTCTAAGGAGTTCCTTCTTTTCTAATTGTGCTATGTATTTTCAAATCTATTTTTACTCAGCTTTTAAATTTCATCTTACTCTTGTATGATAAATATGTTATAGTTGGATACCGATTGAATCTCTTCTTGCCATAGTTTAGAGACCTGTTTATAATCCTTACTACTCTCACCACTCCTATTCAACATAGTATTGGAAGTCCTGGCCAGAGCAATCAGGCAAAAGAAAGAAACAAAGGGCATCCAAATAGGAAGAGAGGAAGTCAAACTATCCCTGTTTGCAGATGACATGATCCTCTGTCTAGAAAACCCCATAGTAAGCCCAAAAGCTTCTTAAGCTGATATGCAACTTCAGCAAAGTCTCAAGCTGCAAAATCAATGTGCAAAAAACATCAACATTTCTATACACCAATAACAGTCAAGCTGAGAGCCAAATCTTTTATGTGCCAATTGTGAATGGTATTGTGTTGCCACAATTCACTATTGCCATATAAAGTATAAAATACCTAGGGATACAGCTAACCAGGAAGGTGAAATATCTCTAAAACAAGAAGTATAAAACACTGCTCAAAGAAATCAGAGATGACACAAACAAATGGAAAAACATCCCATGCTCATGGATAGGAAGAATCAATATCATAAAAATAGCCACAGTGCCCAAAGCAATTTATAGATTCAGTGCTATTCCTTTTTTTTTTCTTGAGATGGAGTCTTGCTCTATCACCCAGGCTGGAGTACAGTGGTGCAATCATGGCTCACTGCAACCTCTGCCTACCGGGTTCAAGCACTTCTCCTGCCTCAGCCTCCCAAGCAGCTGGGACTACAGGTGCATGGTACCACGCCCAGCTAATTTTTTGTATTTTTAGTAGAGTTGGGGTTTTACCATATTGACCAGGCTAGTCACAAACTCCTGACCTTATGATCCACCTGCCTCCACCTCCCAAAGTGCTGGGATTACAGGCATGAGCCACTGTGCCCAGCCATGCTATTCCTATTAAACTGCCATTGACATTCTTCACAGAACTAGAAAAAAACTATTTTAAAATCCATGTGGAACCAAAAATTACCCTGAATGGCCAAAGCAATCCTCAGCAAAAAGAACAAAGCTGGAGGCATCACACTACCCAACTTAAAACTATGCTACAGGGCTGCAGTAACCAAAACAGTATGGTACTGGCACAAAAGCAGACACATAGACCAATGGAACAGAATAGAAAGCCCAGAAGTAAGGCTACCTGCAACTATCTGATCTTCAAAAAACCTGACAAAAGCAATGGGGGAAAGGATTCCCTGTTCAATAAATGGTGCTAGGAAAACTGGCTAGCCATATGCAGAAGACTGAAACTGGACCCATTCCTTACACTATATACAAAAAATTAACTCAAGATGAAGTAAAGGCTTAAGTGTAAAATGCCAGACCATAAAAACCCTGGAAGACAACCTAGCCAATACCATTCTGTACATAGAAATGGGCAAAGATTTTATGATGAAGATGCCAAAAGCAATTGCAACAAAAGCAGAAATTGACAAATGGGATCTAATTAAACTAAAGAGCTTCTGCAGAGCAAAGAAAACTTATCAACAGAGTGAACAGACAACCTACAGAATGGAAGAAAATTTTTGCAAATTATGCATCCACCAAAAATCTCATATCCAGCATCTAAAGGAACTTCAAGAAATTTATAAGAAAAATATCTCATTAAAAAGTGGGCAAAGGCTTTGGGAGGCTAAGGCGGACGGATCACAAGGTCAGGAGTTCAAGACCAGCCTGGCCAATATGGTGAAACCCCGTCTCTACTAAAAATACAAAAATTAGCCTGGCATGGTGGTGGGTGCCTGTAGTCCCAACTACTCAGGAGGCTGAGGCAGGAGAATCACTTGAACCCAGGAGGTGGAGGTTGCAGTGAGCCAAGATTGTGTTTTTGCACTCCAGCCTGGTCAACAAAGTGAGACTCTGTCGCCAATAAATAAATAAATAAATAAATAAATAAAGTGGACAAAGGATATGAACAGACACTTCTTAAAGAAAACATGCATGCCGCCAACAGTTATATGAAAGAAAAAGCTCAACATCTTTGATCATTAGAGAAATGCAAATCAAAACCACAGCGATATACCTTCTCACACCAGTCAGAATGGCTGTTACTAAAAAGTCAAAAACACACTAGTGAGGTTATGGAGAAAAAGGAACAACACTTATAAACTGTTGATGGGATTCCTCAAAGACCTTAAAACAAAAATACCATTTGATCCAGCAGTCCCATTACTGGGTTTATACCCAAAGAAATATAAATCATTCTTTTATAAAGACACATACATGCCTGTGTTCATTGCAGCACTATTCATAATAGCAAAGACATGTAATCAACCTAAATGCCTATCAATGATAGACTGAATAAAGAATATGTGGTATGTATACATTATAGAAGACTATTCAGCCGTAAAAAAGAATGAGATTATGTTCTTTGTAGGAACATGGATGGAGCTGAAGGTCATTATCCTTAGCAAACTAACACAGGAACAGAAAACCAAATACCATATACGCTTACTTGTAAGTGGGAGCTAAATGATGAGAAGACATGAACACATGGAGAGTAACAACACATACTGGGGCCTATTGAGGGTGAAGGGTGTAAGGAGGGAGCAGATCAGGAAAAATAACCAGTGGGTACTAGGCTTAATACCTGGGTGATGAACTAATCTGTACAACAAGCCCCATGATACAAATTTACCTATATAACCTGCACACGTATCCCTGAACTTAAATTAAAAAATCCTTACTATTTTAAGTCTTAAAACATTAAAAATAAACTGAAAGACCCATTAATGTTGAGGTTTTTATTTACCAAAAGAAGAATATAATCCTTTTAAAATGATTGCATTTTTTATAAGAAAGAAAACACTCTTCCCTGTGCATAGGAATTTTAGGTGAGTAAGTGGAACTCTGAGAAGACTGTGGGAAGATGTTTCTGCTGATAGAGGACATGTGTGTTAATCACTGCCCTGATGCTGCAGCACTCTGAATCCAGTGTTCTCTCTGCTTTGTTACTTAAAAAATGCAAGATAATTTGGGCTTTTCTTTTGAATGTTATAAAATATTAAAAAAATTTTTAAGTACAGCACATTAATTTTATTATTCTGCTACCCAAAAGAGTGGATTCTGTAATGTTCCTTCCTCTAGGTCCTACAATTTTATGTTTTCTTTTCATGTCATTAACAACATTTAAAAAGTCTTCTTTTGCTAGGCATAAGAAAGTTACTGAAGTCTTTATGAAGACATGCATGCAAAGTTTTGACAGGAAGTTATACATAATGTAGAAATCTAAAGATATTTATAAAACTGAAAATTGATGTGCTGTTTTGAAGCACTATATATCAAAGAGATAAGTTAATTTGTACAAAAAAATAACAACCTTACCCAGCAACTCTATTTCCCTTATTTAATATAATTTTAACATATTGTATGTATAATTTAGAGAACTTTGCAAGTTGAAACCATTTAGATGCCTGCTTTTAGACTTAAGATGCATGACATTTCTGCAACTAATGACATACCTCTGAAGATTTTAACCAAGAACTGTACTTTAGAGTTTAAAATGAGTTTTTCTTCTATGTAAAGATCAATGAGGGTATGACTCAGGATTAAAGACATATAGTAGTCTGAATTTTTAAAAAGAAAGTTGAGAAAACATTAGGTCTTCAGAGGTCTAAGTCTAATCTTTAAAATATTGGCTTAATGAAATCTTTTTACCAATATACCCCA
Source organism: Ateles fusciceps (assembly GCA_036589455.1). Taxonomy (NCBI): domain Eukaryota; kingdom Metazoa; phylum Chordata; class Mammalia; order Primates; family Atelidae; genus Ateles; species Ateles fusciceps. Next base: position 8,883,184 of record JAZHEH010002496.1, read on the forward strand.
AACCCTGGCATGCATGTTCAAGCTTTCCAGTCTTATCAAAATGAATTGTCCTTGTATCATCTAGAAATTTAGTTAGAGATCAGTTTACCTTTTTATAAACAAGCATTTGTAGTAAGGTTCTAATTTGGTATTCTGGATTTCTTACTTACCTTAATATTAAAAATAAAGGAGGAAAGCTAAATTCACATTAAAAATGACTAAATTTTGAAAATTTTTTTCAACAGGTTGTATCAATCAGTGAAAATTCTGTATTCCTTTGGCATTTTTGTGACATATTCAATTCAGTTCTATGTTCCAGCAGAGATCATTATTCCTGGCATCACATCCAAATTTCAAACTAAATGGAAACAAATCTGTGAATTTGGGATAAGATCCTTCTTGGTTAGTATTACTTGTAAGTATCATTATGTATTTATATCATAATAATTATTTTATTTTTGAATTTCTTAAAACAAAAGCTACATAAGATGTATTTTTCGATATTTTTGAAACAGTTTTATTCATCCAGCTGTGTTACTTTTCAGGTTAAAATTCTATTTTTCTACTACGTAAGAAAAACACAAATCTGATCCTATCACGCTTAAAATAACTAATGAAGTTGTTTTGAAAATTACATCACTGGTGATTAAAATAACGTGTACATGGGACTCCTTCCATTGTTGATACACATTTTATTTTGGTTCTAGTTTTCCTTAGGTTTTTAATTCCTGTTTTTGTATATTTTAACAGTTTACTTCTCCATAACTACCTACAAAAAAGTGTCTAATTTTACTTGTTTTGGTTTTTTATACTTTTAATGGCTTATTTTCTTACTATTTGGAATTCATAATGGAGACTCATGGAAAGGGAGGTTGAGTTTGGTATAGTGGAAAGAGTGTAAGTTTTGGAGTCACACAGATCTGGGGATTCAAACTCAAGCCTACCACTTGCTTGCTGTTGTCTTTGGGCAAGTTACATGACATTGTTGAGCCCCTCTTTCCTCAACTATGGAATGAACATAAAACTTCCTTATGGCATTTTGGTAGGGTTAGAAATAATATTAACGAAGTATTAATAGCTGGAAGTTATTATGGTCATTATTGTCACTATTACTATAACTACAAATATACAGATGATTGCACCACCAAACTAAACTGGGATTATCTAAAATGATACTAGGGACCAGATTACTAGCGTTCTGGGGAAGAAGCAGCTTTGGAAATTCCTTGTGTAAGATATTAATAACCAACTTGCATGATTTAGAATGATAGAGCTGGAAATTGAGGGCAACTCAGTAAATTGCATTGAGCAGCCTGGCATGGAGCTTGTGCCTAGATTTAAAGAATTGGGTTTATTACATTTTGTTTGAAAAGAGAAATGCAAAGCTGGAAAAGTAGATAAAATGTATTTTTCAAAGTAATTACTTAAATTAGTGAATTATATCACTAATAAGAGAAATCATATTAAGAAATGAAGTCAATAAGCCCATATTCTGATAACTAACAAAAAAACAGTCAGTAGGAAAAAATATTTTAAAACATTTCGAACTTTTTTTAATATATCTTTTATGGATATTTTGGTAATGACTAAATAAAAAGACTAATTTCAGTAAAAGTTTTTATCAATAGGTGTAAGACAATTCTATTCTGAAAGCATATCCTCTTTAAAGTTGGTAATGGAAATTCAAGTAAAGGAGCTTGAGGGCAATGTTAAAAGGGGTTCAGATTTTTTAATAACTTCACCCACTTCTGCACATTGGCTAGCATTGTTATATTGAAGTTGTGAATCTGCCGAGGCACAGACCATACCATGTCTGCTACCATGGGTTTGTTCCCAGAAGCCAGGGGCTTAGTTCATAGCACAGAGAACTGCAGCCTTTTCTGGGCTGCTGCTTTCTTTTAGTTAAAAGTCATTAAAGCTACTCAACCATATATGCCTTGGACAAGAGAACAAAAACTATGTAATACTTACCTCTGCTATATTGGGACACATCACTGGACACAAAACTTCATTTGTGTCTTTGGCACATAACCTTCCAAATTAAAGTAAAAGTCAGCTGGTATTCATAGCAAAACTGTTTTTTAGTCTGTTTTCCAAAGCACTTGAAAAGATTTGGGGGCAAGCCGTTTGCTGATAAATGTGTGTAGACAGTTGATGAGACCTTGTCATGTTTGCAGAGTAGGCTGTGTGGCACTAGCAATGAGAGTGGAGGCTCAGCCTGATTTGCATTGAAAATTGAATGTCTTTCAGTGTTACATAATCCTTTCCAAGTACTGAATCCATGTTTGTTGTATTGGTCTATAAAGAAGTGGACTTATCAGCTTGGATTATGTTGTGTATCCAAGTATCCATTTAGCATTTGAATCATGTTCTCAAAATATCTTCTTAGTGAAAATCAAAAACTTTAGAAATGATTCAGATTCCCTTTAGGTACTTACCTGGTATATAGGCACAGGCACCTCACAAGTGAGGGAGAAGGGAGGGTAGCAACCAGCTAAAAGTCACCATGGACATAAATACCTTTTATTTTAAAAGCAAACCTATACTATGAGCCATTAAATTTTTAAATATGTTATAGCAAACACTGAGACCAGTGTTTCAATTCTGTGTATGAATTGATTCAACAAAATATACTGAGTACTGTTTAGTTCTGTTATTCTCTGATTGTTCTACTGTTTGTAATTTTTAAACTGTCCCTTATTTTTATAATATATAGTAGACTGTGACTATATAAGTATCAAAATCCATAAATCTTTAGTAGTTGGTAGAGAAAACCCACTAAAATCCTTCATTTAAGTTGCATCTGCAGATTTAAAAAGTACCTTTGTGTATCCTGATAATCATGTCTTAGAGTCAGTAGGTATGTGGATAGCACCAGTAACTATTTGTATAATTAAAATTGATGTGCTAAGTTATTTTCTACATTTTTTGTTTTTGGTGCCGTAATATCCAGTGCTTTGTTTTGTGCTCTGATGTATCTACATTTACCCTCAGATGCAAATAATGGACTTAAATAGGCTTTTATTTTAATATCAGAGGGAACTTTTTGCACTAAGGATACATTATTTTTCTCGCTATTTATAGTTTTGGTAAATACTGAATAAGTCTGATTACTACTTAATAGATCTATTCATAATAGCTGTCTGTAAATGACATAGTATTTGTAATGAATAAAACTATCCTTATCATAAACTCTCCTTTGAGTTTATAGTAATATATGTTGGTTTTGGCTAAAAGTATGTATACTTGTCTTTGTTTACTAATAACATTACCAATGGCATATTTCAAGCGATTTTTACCAGCAAATATCTTTTGGTTATGTAATGTTTAAAATCTGACTTTAAACAGATTTTAGATGAGAATTATACCTCATGATTTCAAAGTATTTTGTAGATGGAAATTTTGTTTATAAATTCGAAAATGCTATCATATTCCCCACATAGTTTTCAAACAATACTTTACCTGATTTACTAGTGACAGCTTGGATTATAGATAAACAAAGAAAAATGGATTCCAAATTGAAAGCCTCTTCAGAAGGTGGCAAGATTCTAGTCATATTTGTCTGGCCTTACCTTTTTGTTTTTATTTTTTTATATATACCTTAAGTTCTGGGGTACATGTGCAGAACATGCAGGTTTGTTACATAAGTATACACGTGCCATGGTGATTTGCTATACCTATCAACCCATCATCTACATTAGGTATTTCTCCTAATGCTGTCCTTCCCTTAGCATCCCACCCCCCTGACAGGCCCCGGTGTGTGATGTTCCCCTCCCTGTGTCCATGTGTTCTCATTGTTCAGCTACCATTTATGAGTGAGAACATGCTGTGTTTGGTTTTCTGTTCTTGTGTTAGTTTGCTGAGAATGATAGTTTCCAGCTTCATCCATGTCCCTGCAAAGGACATGAACTCATCCTTGTTATGGCTGCATAGTATTCCATCATGTATATGTGCCACATTTTCTTTATCCAGTCTATTATTGATGGGCATTTGGGTTAATTCCAAGTTTTTGCTGTTGTGAACAGGGCTGCAATAAACATACTTGTGCATGTGTCTTTATAATAGAATGATTTATAATCCTTTGGGTATATACCCAGTAATGGGATTGCTGGGTCAAATGGTATTTCTAGTTCTAGATCCTTGAGGAGTTGCCACACTATCTTCCACAATGGTTGAATTAATTTACACTCCCACCAACAGTGTAAAAGTGTTCCTATTTCTCCACATCCTCTCCAGCATCTGTTGTCTCTTGACTTCTTAATAATTACCATTCTAACTCGCATGAGATGGTATCTCATTGTGGTTTTGATTTGCATTTCTCTAATGACCAGTGGTGAGCTTTTTTCATATATTTGTTGGATGCATAAATGTCTCTTTTTGAGAAGTGTGTGTTCATATCCTTCGTTCACTTTTTGATGGGGTTGTTTTTTCTTGTACATTTGTTTAAGTTCTTTGTATATTCTGGATATTAGTTAGCCCTTTGTCAGGTGGATAGATTGCAGAAATTATTTCCTATTCTGTGTGGCTGTTCACTCTGATGATAGTTTCTTTTGCTGTGCAGAAGCTCTTTAGTTTAATTAGATCCCATTTGTCTATTTTGGCTTTTGTTGCCATTGCTGTTGGTATTTTAGTCATGAAGTCTTTGCCCATGTGTCTGGCCTTACTTTTATGCTACTAACTATAACTAGGTGAAGCATGTCTCCACAAATGATTATGTTCAGTGAATTTTGAGAGGTTCTAATTGTGTTTAAAAGTTATGCTGTATAGTTCCCTAGAGAGCAAAGTTAAAAGGGTATAGCAAGCATCCATTAGATGAAGAATCTACTTTATAAAGTATTTCTACTTTAGAGTTCTTTAGAGCTAGTTATTTCACTTCTTTAGTGTCAGTTATTTCATTTATAAAGGGTTATGCCAATTTAGCCGTATAGGTGTAAAGTTCAGTTTATAATTTCAAAGCAGTTTTTAAAGCTTTAGCCTTCATAATAATTTGAATACAGAATGATAAATAACTTCTGGTTATATGAGGAACATGGTGGGAATTTAGTTCCAAATTGATCCCACAACCTCCTGGACAATATTGAGAGCCACAGAAAAAATAGAAAAAGAAAAAAGAAAACATCATAAATTAAAAATTAAGAAGTAGATAAACCAGTATATTGAAAATTGAAAGCTAAGTTACTAACAGTACTGTGTATATACAGATATATATATACACACACATATATATATTCAACACATGCTATAATTGGGTCCCCAAAGAGGAACTGTGGTGACATAACCGCCATTGGTAGCAGTGGTAGTGTAGTTGTCACAGCCTACGTATGAGCAAGCGCAGCTGTTATTTCTGGTGGCAACTGCAAACCCTCAACAAATCATTTAACAAAACATTTAAGGACAAGTAAAGAAGGAATTCGTCTTGGTTTTTGTAAACCTTCTGTTGATGCATTTTTATAAGATAAAGAAAGCACCAGACCAGAACTTGCAGAAAACTTGTCAACAGTTTGGAAATCTGCTGACAATAGTGGAGTACTACTATTTTTTTTTTTTTCATTTTGAAGTAATTTAGACAGAAAGGTTGTAAATGAAAGTAGTTACCATAAACCTCTACTCAGCTTCCTCTGATGTTCACAGCTTCTATAAACACAGTACAGTTATTAAAACCAAGAAATTAGCATGGATACAATGCTATTAACTACTTAATAGACCTTATTAATCTTGCCAGTTTTCCCACTAAAATCCTTTTCTGGTCCAGGACATAAGACTTCGTTCCACCTGAATTTAGCTATCGTATTCATTTGTCTCTTCCAATCTTGACTGTCCTTGACTTTCTTAGTCTTTCTTAACCTTGACACTTTCAAAATGTCGGTAATTTTGTAGAATTTCTGGCAATTTGAATTTTTCTGCTTTCTCATGATTAGATTGAAGTATTTTACTTGATTAGGTTGAGGGTTTTTTTGTTTTGTTTTGTTTTTGAGACAGAGTCTCACTCAGTCACCAGGCGCCAGGCTGGAGTGCAGTGGCGCGACCTTGGCTCACTGCAACCTCCGCCGCCCGGGTTCAAGCCATTCTCCTGCCTCAGCCTCCCGAGTAGCTGGGACTACAGGCGCGCGCCACCACGCCCAGCTAATTTTTTTGTATTTTTAGTAGAGACGGGGTTTCACCATGTTGACCAGGACGGTCTCGATCTCTTGACCTCGTGATCCGCTCGCCTCGGCCTCCCAAAGTGCTGGGATTACAGGCGTGAGCCACCGCGCCCGGCCAGGTTGAGGGATTTTTAACAAGAATCCCACGGAAGTGATGCTGTGCACTTCTCAGCGTATCACATCATAATATCACTGTCTTATTGGTGATGTTAACTTAAATATGTTAAAGTGGTCTCTTGACATATCTCTCCACTGTAAAGATACTAGTTTTCCCTTTATAATTAATACGTATCTTGAAGGAAGATGTTTTGAAACTCTGTAACTATCCAGATTTCATCCAGTTTTTGCCCACTAATTTCAGCATTCTTCAACGATTCTTCCTATCCAGTGATTATTGTCGTATTTACTTAATGTTTTTCTGTTTCCGTTGTTCCGTTGTATTTTGATTAATTGGAATTCTACTTTAAGGAATAGCTGTCTCTTCCCTCCCATTTTTTTTGGTCCCACCACTCCACGTTTTGTGCATTATTGAGTTGTATGGGCAGGCAAGGTAATGCAAATGCTTTGGAAATAAACTATCAAAACTTCTTTGCCCAGAATTTTAAAGCAAAAAAAGTAAAAGTTGTTTTCATAAGAAACTGTTGACAAGTGAAAGTCTAGGAAATGTCACTCATATTTTGATCTTTCTGTCTCCCTCTAGCTTAGAACAAAATATGGCAGATTTTTTTCCACAGGCAATAGTTTAGTAGTCCAACTTTCATTAATTATTTTTAGTAATTACTTTCAGAATTACTGACTTCTAGTATTCATGTAAGTAACAAACATTTAAATAAGAAAAATATGTATTTTCATTTTCTAGGTGCCGGAGCAATTCTTATTCCTCGTTTAGACATTGTTATTTCCTTCGTTGGAGCTGTGAGCAGCAGCACATTGGCCCTGATTCTACCACCTTTGGTTGAAATTCTTACATTGTCTAAGGAACATTATAACATATGGATGATCCTGAAAAATCTTTCTATAGCATTCACTGGAGTTGTTGGTTTCTTATTAGGTACATATGTGACTGTTGAAGAAATTATTTATCCCACTCCCACAGTTGTAGCTGGCATTGCACAAAGTCCTTTTCTAAATTTGAATTCAACTTGCTTAACATCTGGTTTGAAATAGTAAAAGCAGAATCATGAGTCTTCTGTTTTGTCCCATTTCTGAAAATTATCAAAGTAACTAGTAAAATGCATTGCCATATACTTAAAAATGGTAACAAACTCCGTTTTTTGGGGGACAATATTAATATTTTGGAAGTAATTGTAACTCTTTACCAGTAGTGGTAAACCTGTGACAAATCCTTGGTTTTAAGTGTTAGCAATAGTTTCAAAAAACTAATTTCTGAAAATCGAAGAAAAATTAAAGAATAAAAATACTTCTATTATTCTTTTATCTCAGTAAGAAATATCTTAACCAAGATATCCTCTTTATGCTATTCTTTTGCCACTCACTTGAAAGGGAATAGAATCTCAACAATAAGATAATAAAATAAGAACATATATAACAACAAGGTCTCTCCACATCATCCCTGTGAATGCCAAAGTAAACTTTATGTATAATGTAAAAAAAAGAATCTCAGTTATGGTTTTATTAGTGAGCCAGATACTAATGATTAGCTCCTGGAAATATAGAAAACTCTCATTAACATAATGTAAGCATCAGAAAATTGGAAACAATAAATTAATATTATACTCTATCAATGGTAGTTGATCTTCATAATCAAGAGGCACTGTTCAAGAACCTGACTTAGTGTTTCAATGAAATTTGAAAAGGGACTTTAAGAGTTATCCAGTGGAACGCCCTTATTTTTTGTCAGCAGAAATGGAGGCCCAAAAAAATTAAGTAACTTGGTTAAGACCACTCAGCCTTGAGATCAAGAGAACCTAATCTCTGACTCCCAGGCCAGAATGTTTTATTTTTCACATCATGTCCAAGAAAAAGAATAAATTATGTTCAGCTTAATTTTAGTCTTGAATCTATTTAGTTATATTTTAATACTTTGAAAGTGAATGTGCATTTTTTAATAGTATATGTGACCTGAGCAAAAAATCAGGGGAACTCTAAGAAGCCTCACCCTGGCCATATAAACCTCAGCAAGAGAAAGAAGCTATGTTATTTTAAAACAGAATAGAGACTACTTGCTGTTGAAGATGCTGGCTAGTAAAATGTGTGCCCAGCTATGTTAGTTGTGGCTTGAGCTTTTTCTTATTGTTTCATTCCTTTCCTGGGTTTTGTAGGCACCATCTTCCCAAATGGGAGAAATAGATACCTCAAAAAATAGAGGATATGTGGACTCTTTCCAGCTCTGTGGCTTTTCTTATCACAGCCTTTTATTTATTATGAGCAAAATAAAAAAAAATCAGCTGGGTGTGGTGGTCCATGCTTATAATCCCAGCTACTCTGGAGGATGGATAAGTTGGGAGGATCACTTGAGAGACTAGGAGCTTGAGTCCAGCCTGGGCAACATAGTGAGACCTCATCTATATAAAACATAAAAATTTTTTAAAAATTAGCCTGACATGATGGTGTGTACCTGTAGTCCCGGCTACTCAGGAGGCTGAAGCAGGAGGATCCCTTGAGACCAAGAGTTTTGAGGTTGTGGTAAGCTATGATCTTGCCACTGCACTCCAGCCTGAGTAACTGAGGAACATACCAACTCTTAAAACTAAAAGAAACACAAAAAAATACAATAATCATAAATCATAAAGGGATTCATGCTTAGGAAAAAATCAAGATAATAAACTGCCTACTGAATATTGAGACACTCTAGGCTGCTTTCAGAGAAATGACTTTCATTATTCCAGATTTTTCAAGCCCAATTATTAACCAAGATAAAGAATCTCTCAGTTGTTGGGGAAGATGAAAACTATTGAGAATAGAATAGTCTCCCGACTTTAAAAAAGTTCGTACTTTAAAACCTGAACGGTTTACCCAGGCTGGTGATACTCTAGTTTGTTAGCATACTGTACTTGAAGATACCGTCAAGATCACTGTAGTTTATATATACTCTATTTTTATATGTAAATGTTAACTTCGTTCAAATATTTGTTGCTTATATCATTAACTGGTCATCAAATACAATCCTAAAGATACATCAGTAGCTTTATTTTGGTACCAAGTCATAAGAATCAAAACTTTTTTAACCATTCACATTAGGTATCACCAGTAATTGTTTGAGATACTTTCATATCAAATCTGTTACATTGAGCCTTTAGTCATACTAAGAGAATGCAGAAGTTATAGGAAAATGAATCTTCACTGAAACTAATATTGCATAATCTTGAATTAGATGTTTAAAAAACTTTATAGCTTGATATAAAATAAGTTGAAAATTATTTAATAGAAAGCATCACTAGGTTTTTTTCACCTGTTTTCATATAACATTTCTAGTCTATATGTGTTATTTTATTTTTACATTTTGGCTCATTTATTTTCTTTATGGAATTCATCAAATGCAGTGAAATTTGAATAGTTGATCATAGCAATAAATAATTTGTAAATTCAGCACAAATATATCTTGAGTATATTATCACCAGGCTTCCTTCCCATAAGAATTGCTGAAGGAAGCCTGGTTGACAGTATCGTTCACTAAATGATGAATACTTTAAATACAAGAAAAAGTTGAAATGCAGAAAAGAAGAGGGGCTAAGAAGGAAGAAAGTTTTAATTATCAACCAGAAACACTATTTAGATGGAAGCCTTAAATGCATTCTTATTAAGGATATTTAATGATACTTTTTTGTGTGAAAATAACCAGTGGGTAATTTTTTCTCTGAAAATTTAGTTTTAATGAGTTGTAAAATTTCCTAAAGATTTTGGGAATGATATTTTGATTATACCAGCTCTTGCTTTTATTTTGGGAGCCTGGAGAAATGAGTGATTGCACCTGTCAAATTTTGTATCTCATCACCTTTGGATCATCGCCTTATGACTAAAATGACTTCAGCATTTTGTCGGCCGTCACAGTGAAGAACTCTTCACTGAAAGTTAATCAGTTGCCTGAGAGCCTTTTCTGCTACTGAGGGGGAAGAAAGGAAAGTTTTATTTACCTCTAATGAACTCTGTTCCTACTCAGTTATCACTGTTTCTTTACACCCAAGAGTTTAATCAGTATCGGGGTCAACTTGTCAAAACGCTAGTTCTCAGACATTTTTTTCAGAGGATCTTCTTTTCCCCACATAGCCAGATTTTTTCACAATTAACAAAATAAGAGCTACAGCGTATTCTTGGTTAAAAGCCAGTTTAAATGGTGTTACCAAATGAAAACAAATCTATATTAGCAAATGCCACATTATATTTAGTCGTATTCTTAAAATGATTTCTGCCTCTTGCCTAGACAATGCACTTACATATTTACAAGCATTGTATGTCAATGTACATGTTTTGAATTTCCTAACAGTGTCTAATCTTAGTAGTTTCATAGTAGTTACATAAAATGTCTTTAACTGCAAAGTACTATAAAATATTTCTTGAAATATTAAAGTATTATATTAGTGCCATTTCTAGCTGTGGCAAAGCACAAGTCTTACTATAGCTTATGTCTTCTCACAGGTTTCAGTACAGTGTCTGAGTAGTAGATTTGTTTACTGACAGTATACACAAATTAGGTCTTGACCTCACTTCTTCTTCATTTGAAAGGAAGAAGATTTGAAATAGAGCTAATGTAAATAATAAATAAATTTATTTAAATGACATCAGTGGCTCAATACTATCTGTTAAGGAATAAAATAATTTGGTAAAAATATAGAACATTGATAATGTAAAGTAATGACTTTTTAAAAAATGAATCTGATCTTTTTGGCTCACTTAGCTTTCCTTAATAAGAAAATTTGAGAAACTTGGATCTGAAAAGTATAGTAATATATTTCCTAACATTAAATTCCTGGCTGTAATAGTTAATACTTTGCCAGCATTATGGTTTGTCATGTTTATGCCACTGGCACTTACTAGGCTAAATTTTGATTAGTTTTGACCTATGAGATAAGGGAGCACGCTTAAGAAATGGCTAGAAATGCTATTTATTGCCCTATGATAAGTGAAATGGCAGATCACCCCTGATTCTTAAAATTCCATATTAAAATTTGCTAGTCCCTACATGCATGAGTGCACACACACAAATCAGTAATCTATGTGAATTGGATACTAACGCTTAATTTACTGTTTAAATTGGGTCCAGAAGTTGTTTTGAAAAGAACACTCTAAAAATACTTCATTAAAATTTTCTTTATAACAAATAGGAGAATACATGTTTACATTCTGGATAAATTAAGCTGTGGGTTGATTTTTGTTTTTCAAAATGATTTTGTTAGTTTGAAGATGAAATATCATTGCATTCAAGTCAATTCTTTTAACATTTTTCTTTATAACAGAATATGAAAAAATCTGTCTTAACTTTTCTGAATTTTCAATAAAATATTTCTTGCAGTTGCCTTTTAGATAAATTTTTCTTTTATAAGGTTAAATGACATTGATAAGTGTCATAAGCGGAAAATGGCACTAGTATAATATTCTCACAATAACATTTTAGTCAGTCTTTATGGTTAATTCTCTGTTATGCTGGAAGTTGATATTGTGTACTTTTATGATTTAAGAGCAGAAGTTGATTAAAAATCAAAGGACACACTCAAAACTGTGCCCTGAACTTCCTGCAGCATGCGTGCAGGATGAGCCGTCTGCAGGTGCTGCATTCATGATTTAATTTACTGCTTTCGTAAGGTCAAGAATATGTATCAATCATTTTGTTTGCATTACAAAATTGGAATAATGCTTTTGGAAAGCCTTACGCCAATCCTGTAATAAAAGATCATAAAGATATTTATACCTTTGCATCAGTAATCCTGCTCTTACGAACTTAGCATAAAGACATAGTTTGGCCGGGCGTGGTGGCTCACCCCTGTAATCCCAGCACTTTGGGAGGCCAAGGCAGATGGATCATGAGGTCAAGAGATGGAGACCATCCTAGCCAACATGGTGAAACCTTGTCTCTACTGAAAATACAAAAAGTAGCTGGGCGTGCTGGCAGGCACCTGTAGTCCCAGCTACTTGGGAGGCTGAGGCAGGAGAATCATTTGAACCCAGGAGGTGGAGATTGCAGTGAGCCGAGATTTGTGCCCCTGCACTCCAGCCTGGTGACAGAGCAAGACTCTGTCTCAAAAAAAAAAAAAAAAAAAAAATCAGAAGAGAGATGTTATGATTAAAGGTGTGTTACAACATTATGTTTTAATGTGAGAAATTGGAAACAAGCTACATGTTCAACGAGAGGGGGATCATAATGAAGATTATGTAAATTACACCAAAGTTATGCTGAGGACTAGTAATTTGGGAAATTAAAAATTACATAAAATTAAATTTTAATTGCAGCTCTGCAAAATATGCTTCCAGGCCAAGACATGGAGATTTGTGGAAAATGGAACCATAGTGTCAGAATAAAGAAATGAGTTTTACTAGTTTTAAATGACTAGTGAAAGGAGGGATGTGAGAGGAATAAACAGAAATGGTTTTAGGAACAGGAAGTTTATAAAGCCTTAGTAGTAGTACATGCTTCTGGCAAGCAACAGAAAGAACACAAAGACAACACACACACACACACAGAGAGAGAGAGAGAGAATGGGATAGGATGGACTAAGTGCATGTAAATTGCAATGAAAAGCCCTGTGGGGTACTTGCTGGAGGAAAAAAAGTAAAGATGGCTAATACTACTTTAATTGGTAAAACAAGGTACTACTCTCTTCTTTAAAAACCGAGAAAGGTTTCTTTGGAAAAAGTTGTGCATTACTTTATTTTAAGTTCTGGGGTACATGTGCAGGACGTGCAGGTTTGTTGCATAGGTAAACGTGTGCCATGGTGGTTTGCTGCACTTATCAGGCCCCAGTGTGTGTTGTTCCCTTCCCTGTGTCCATGTGTTCTTATTGTTTACCTCCCACTTGTTAGTGAAAACATGTGATGTTTGGTTTTCTGGCCCCTTCTTTAGTTTGCTGAGGATAATAGTTTCCAGTTATATCCATGTCTCCACAAAAGACATGATCTTGTTCCTTTTTGTGGCTGCATAGTATTCCATGGTGGTGTTCCTTTTTATGGCTGCATAGTATTCCATGGTGTATATGTACCACGTTTTCTTAGTCTACCATTGATGGGCATTTGGGTTGATTCCATATCTTTACTATTGTGAAGTGTGCTGCAAGGAACATACTCATGCATGTATCTCTGTAATAGAATGATTTATATTCCTTTGGGCATATACCCAGTAATGGGATTGCTGGGTCAAATAGTGTTTCTGGTTCTAGATATTTGAAGAATTGCACACTATCGTCCACAATAGTTGAACTAATTACATTCCTACACACAGTGTAAAAGCATTCCTATTTTTCTGCAACCTCGCCAGTATCTTTTATTTCTTGACTTTTTAATAATTGCCATTCTGACTGGCGTGAGATGGTACCTCATTATGGTTTTGATTTGCGTTTCTCTAATGACCAGTGGTGATGAGCTTTTTTTTAATGTGTTTGTTGACCACACAGATATCTTCTTTTGAGAAGTGTCTGTTCATATCCTTTGCCCACTTTTTGAGTGGGTTTCTTTTTTTCTTGTAAATTTATTTAAGTTCCTTGTAGATTCTCGGTATTAGACCTTTGTAGATGGGTAGATTGGAAAAATTTTCTCCCACTCTAGGTGGCCTGTTCACTCTGATGGTAGTTTCTTTTGCCGTGCAGAAGCTCTTTAGTTTGATTAGATCCCATTTGTCATTTTTTGCTTTTGCTGCAATTGCTTTTGGCAATTTTGTGATGAAAACTGCCTATGCCTATGTCCTGACTGGTATTGCCTAGATTTTCTTCTGAGGTTTTTATAGTTTTAGGTGTTAATTTGTCTTTAATCCATCTTGAGTTAATTTTTGTATTTGGTGTCAGGAAGGGGTCCAGTTTCAGTTTTCTGCATTTGCCTAGCCAGTTCTCCCAGTACCACTTACTGAATAGGGAGTCCTTTCCCTATTACTTGTTTTTGTCAGGTTTGTCAAAGATCAGATGGCTGTAGATATGTGGTCTTATTTCTGGGTTCTTTATTCTGTTCCATTGATCTATGTGTCTGTTGTGCACTGGTTTTTGAAGAACACCAAATGTGTTCAGTGGATCAGAATAGAGAACCCAGAAATAAGTTATTCTGAGTTTCCCTGTAAAGGTAGATTTGTTTGATGGCTTAAAATATGAAGGCATTGGGTCTTTTGGTCTCCAGTTTTTCTGGTGCCATGAAGCATGGGACTAGCAGGTATTAATGATAGAAACTAAAGCTAACATGTCAGCCTTGCAAAGGAGTTATAAAATAGTTTTGTTATTTTCCATGCTGGATCTCTGTGCAAAAGGACAGGGACTGGCCACCAAATGCCCAGCCTGCACTGAAGTGGGAGGAGGGTGTGCTGAGTGTGGATCAAGGGAGAGCAGAATAAGAAAGTAAAGTAGACCAAAAAGAAAAAAAGAGGTGAGTGGGCAACAGAAGTTAGCACCTCAGATCATGGACCTGTAGTGTCTTTTCTTTGTGGCTCCCACACCTAGCAGTACCCCACAAGAAGACAGAACAGGTACTTGAAAATCTGGTTTTGTCACTGTTTTAAATCTACTATCTTCTCCAGTCTCAGCCGTACAAAGACTAACCTCCTTAATGTGGTACCATAGCTGGCCTCACTCCCTGCCTTACCCTAAAAGTTATAGCAACACCAAACTGTTGCCGCACACAAGCACACTACACACACTCTGTGTTTCATCTGCATGACTCCACCACCTCCTTGTGCTAAAATGATTTCCTTCTCCCTCCTCCATTTTTTTCCTGGTCAATTATTAAGATTCAGTTTAGGAGGCTCTTCTACTAGGAAGCCTTCACATACATCCTTACGTCTACCTAGAGTGAGTTCAGATCATCAGGCATAATTAGATTCCAATAAGGGGCACACAGCCTACATCCCTTACACGCACAGTTCATGATAGGGTTTGCACTCTTATGAGAATCTCCTGCCATAGCTGATTTGAGAGGAGGCGGAGCTCAGGTGGTAATGCCTGCCAGCTGCTCACCTTCTTCTGTGCAGGCAGTTCCTAATGGGCCACAGGACCCCTGCTCTACAGAGTGCAGTGTAATCAGAATAGATTAGAAGTTTGTCACTAAGCCCAAGTAAAACCAATGAAATTGCCAGGTTTTGATTCCATTGTGGACTTAGAGTTTTCAAGGCACTACTACTCACTGAAAAATCTCTTCATTCATTCTCTGACCACATTTGAGCTGGACTGAGATAACATTCTGATAATCGAATTATGAGATGAAGCCCTCAGTCACCTTCTGACATACCTAATGACCTATCATTGTAATTTTGAAATCTTTAACTGAGTAGCATTAAAGAGGCAGGAAAGAAACATACTGCATGTAGAACCTCATGCTTCAATTATTTAGCCAAAAACTGAGTGAAAGGTTAATAGTGAGATCAGCTATCTTCCACTGACATGAAACAATTATTCTTACCTTTAATGTTGCCTTAAGTTTTTAGAGTTTAAATACTTATCATGCCTCTTTCTGTTCACTTAAAATTAATGGTCCAAGAGTCCACTTAACAACTACTAAGTGGTTTAGGGATAACAAAAATATGAGAGATTGTTGCTGCTGAGAGATTGTTGGTTGAATAAATGAGTCTGAGAATTATCTGGGCTACACAATGTCTGAATATGGTGAAAGCTCGCCCTTGAATGGTTTTTCCTGGTTGTGGCCAGGAACAATTGGAAATGTGTTGAGAACAGGTGCAGGAGTGGGAGTGTTACAAGTCTTAGGATTTGCATTTGATGAAAACAGCAAATATTAGGAAGATTAATCTTCTGAGACTTAATATATAAGTGATAGAAATGATCACATTCGTGTAAAAGAAATGGCATCAACAGTCATCATGTTTTAGTAAAATATTGAGACAGAAGGGCAGTGGGTCAGAAACCATTCTAAATCTGCCAAGGGATGCAAATAATTTTTCTTTTTGACAGGAAGATTCACTTGCCACAGTTTCAACCCAAACTAACTCTAAAATATTGCATTCCCTCCCCCCCCCCGTGGTATTCTGGGCATATTCTCTCCATGGTTACCCTGATAGAGTTCACTGATATTTGTGAAAAAAAGAAAGAAATGACAAAAAAAAAACCCTATTTTTGATATCCATGTATTTTTCTAAGTCTGGGGCTGGAAATATTTCAACAGCAAGAAAGAGGAGAGTTTTCTAGACACTAAATCTATTCAGCATTCTTCAATTCAGCCCCATTTTCAAAACTGATTAACTCAATGAAACTGCATCTTGATGAATATGGCTGATAGAAAAAAAAATGGTTCTCATGGTCTATTATCATGACAATTAATATAGCTGCTATAACAGACCACCCCTAAAATCCTAGTGGCTTAACACACTAAAAGTTTCTTTCTTTCTCATGTGACAATGTGCTGCATTATTGAGCTCCTTGCCTCCACAGAGGGATGCAGGATCCCGGCTCTTTGCACCTGTATCACTACCATACTGAACATGTGGCTTTTAGAGTCCCCACAGAGAAGGAAAAAAAAAAGCACAGGCAATCATGCACGGGCTTTTATGGCCAGGCCTATAAGAGTGGTACCTCACTTCTACCCACTTTCTGTTACCTAGAACCTAAACATATGGGCCTGTGTTATTAATTCCAAGGGAAACTGGGACATAGAGTCTGTGTGCTCAGAGAGAGGAAATATTATTTTATATTAAAAAACAATAATGCTATTGCTTAAGATCTAAAAAGGATGTGAATTTTTAAAATGAAGTACAATAATTCAAAGAAATTTTGAGTTTAAAGATTCCAATTGAAGTTATGCTATAGACTCCTGAGAACCCACATTTGTGCTCTGCCATTGTTAGAGGCATCTGGTGAAGTTTGAGAAGTTAGTAGTGATGGGCTCAGAGTGAGCTGTCCATTCATTTTCAGTGATCAACATCAAAGAGCCAGAATCAGGTACACAATTAGCAGACAATAAAATTTCTTCTCACACGTTCCCTCCCGTCATTCCCTTAATGAAGAAAATGACTCATGAGAGACTAAAACAGATGAGACACTAATCTTATTAGCACTGTAATCCAAACCAAGCAGCCTCAACATGGAACCTAAAAAGAGACAATAATTGAGGACTACATTAAATTATTAAAATTTAGGTTCAGTATGGAACCTAAAAAGGGACAATAATTGGGGACTACATTTTATTATTAAAAAGATAGAAGGAAATCCTGTCATTTGCAGCAACATGGATGGAACTGAGAGACATCATGTTAAGTGAAATAAGCAGGAACAGAAAATTGAACACCACATGTTCTCACTCATATGTGGAAGCTAAAAAGACGTCATAGAAGTAAAAAGTAGGACAGAGATTATTAGAGGCTGGGAAGGGTAGGGAGAAGGGAGAGATAGGGAGATATTTGTTAAAGGATACACAATTACAGATAGGAGAAATACATTCTAGTGCTATATACCACTGTAGGATGATTATAGTTAACAACAAAATATTATGTATTTTCAAATAACTAGAAGAGTATTGAGCATTCCCAACACAAATAACCGATTAATGCTTGAGATGATGGATACCCTAATTTACCTAATCTGATCACTATAGAGAATATATACCGAAACATCTCTGTGTACCCCGTAAGTATGTACAATTATTATTTGTCAATTAAAAAAATTCTTTTAAGGTGGAAGGAATTCAGTGTCTTCAGCTTTTAACATTTGAAAAAAGAAAGGAGAAACTCTGGCAATGGAGAGGAATATGAAATGATGTCTTATGTGTATTTTGATACTGAAATTTGCATGCACTGTTTCCTCTTCAAACTTTAATTGACAAAATTAAGCAAGCATCATACAAGAAACACAGCCATGGAAATAAATTTTAAAAGTTCCTTCCAAGCACAGCAAGGTACCAATAAACACTTGATGAATTGAGGAACAGATGCAAAGAACAATAGTGCAGTACTGACAGCTTCTGAATATAGAACTGTATCATTTTTCATTAAAAGGATAAAGTCAGGCCGGGCGCAGTGGCTCATGCTCTCCTTTAATAGAATGGGTCTGCTATAGATAAGAAACAATAAAAACTCACAGTTATGGGGCTCTGTGGGGGGGGGCCCTTTATACACAGTATCTTGTTGAAGTCTTACCTACTATATGAGGGATGCAGCATTATGATTCCAATTTACAGAAGAGGAAACAGACTGAACAAAGTATGGAGACATGCTAGTAAGTGGAGAAGCCAGGATAGAAATGTAAGTACGACTAACGCTGAACCCCATGCCCTTAACCAATTTATTACCTATTATATTTCATTGCTTCTCTGTGCAGGGAGATGACACTGAACAGTTAAGAATCAAATTAATTATCATCCTATGGCATTATTTAACGATAATAGCTCTTGGCATTTTTCAAAAGTCAGATGATGAAGCCGTAACTTCTTTGGGTGATTATGTGAATCCTTCCAGGATGTTCTAGTCTCTTTAAAATGTCAGGGAGTAAAAGAAAGGAGACAAACTCAAATTGGAACAGGTCAGATGTAAAAAAGAATTTCTCAAGTGTACAATAAGTATGGAAATGTTTTACCAAGAGATGGAGTGCTTTTATCTTGAGATGCCTGCAAGAGGTTTAAAGATTTCAGCTCAGGGCAAGAGGAATTGACTAAATTACTTCTGAAAGTCTTTAAGGGCTTTCATTATTGAGAAAATTCTGAAACAAAATTCAGACTCTTGAAAACAGATTCTAAAATCTCTGTGATTATAATAAAGAAAAACCAAACAATCCCAAATCTCCTTGAATGTAAGAATTATCGAGACAATTTAGATTTTGATAACATTTTATTGCAATGAAGACCCCCAAATAAGAATAAAAAGTCACTTTATAATGAGAATTTCAATGTTAATTCAGTATGGCTACAATATTTTGAATATATGTGTGTATGTATATGCATACACACATGTCTGCATGTGTATACACATGTATCATTAAAATCCTTCTAAAGAATATATATCATTTAAGTGAACACTTCTAAAAAATTAATGATTATTTGATTTGCATGTTCAGAGATATAAAAACAAATCAAATGATATTTCAATTTTGTAAATAGGGAAAAAAGCAGTACTACAAACAACATAATACAGTTTCTGAAGTTCCAGTACCACAGATTTAATTCCTTTCAACCTCACAAACATTGAGGGAGCAGCTACAAAGTATTAATAACTATGTTAAGCACTGAACCTTCATGTCATGATTAAATGGTGGGTTCAGGACACGTTTGCCTCTTCTTTTTCATGAGTCCCCTTTGAAATAGCAGTAGAGATATCAAAGGGAATAAATGCATTGTAGCAAAGAGAATTGCAGAAGAGTCATTAGCAAATAAAAGATTACCGAAATATTATAAACCACTGAAAGTATATAAATAAACAGAGCAGAAAAAAAGTACAGCTCACAGAAAGTGAGCATTAAAGGGCTGCTGTGGGAACGGGAGCCAATCCTCTCAGCTGAACTCTGGGGAACACTGATCCCCAAACCTACAGGTATGGAAACTAAGAGTCAGAGGGAAATTAATCATAGGTCTACCCATGGAAAAACTAGGCCCATTCACCCTGCTCCCCAATTCTAAAAGCTGAGCTAGTTTTAATGAATTAACACAAATCCTTTACAAATCATTTCAAAGAAATAGAAGAGCAAAGAATATGTCCAAACTGGTGCAACGATGCCAAACACCAAATACATTATACTAAAACAAAAGACATCACAAAAAGAAAAATAACTACAAACCAGTATCCTTCATGAATATAGACACAAAAATATTCAACCAAATGCTAGAAAACTGAATCCCACAACATATAAAAAGAATTATACAACATAACCAAGTGAGATTTATCTCAGGAAGGTGAGGTTGTTTTAACATCCGAAAATCAAAGATCAGGAAGAAGTTAAAGTTGCTCATTCTCATCACTTCTATTTGGCATTGTGCTGGAAGTTCTAGCCAGGGCAACTGGGCAAGTGCTGTAGATGGAATGTTTGCTTGTATCGCCTCGCCTCCCAAATTCACATGTGGAAACCTAAATCCCCAATGTGATGGTGTTTTGCAGGTGGGGCTTTTGAGAGGTAATTAGATCACAAAGGTGGAGCCCTCATGAATGGGATTAGTGCCTTTACAAGAGGTAAAGAGACCAGAAGTCGCTCTCTTCACCATACAACAGAAGACAGCTATCTTTGAACCAGAAAAATGGCATTCACTAAGAACCTGACCATGCTGGTGCCTGATCTTGGACTTCCAATCCCCCAAAACTGTGAGAAATAAATGTCTGTTATTTAAGCTACCCACTCTACAGTATTCTGTTATAGTAGCCTTAACAGACTAAAATAGAAATAAAACGAAATAAAAGACATCCAGATAGAAATGAAATAAGTAAACAGTCTTTATTTGCAGATAACATGGCCCTAGAATATAGAAAACCCTAAGGAATCTATCAAATTACTATTGAAACTAATAGACGAACTGCAGAATACAAGATCAATATATTCAAAAATCAATTATATGTCTTCTGGGACAAAGATAGCAGAAGAAGAAACTGGCAGAAAAAAACAATCAATTATATGTTGATATAGTCTCAATGAACAATCCAAAGTGAAAATTACAGCATTATTCACAATAACCAAAAGGTGGAAACAACCCCAATGTCCACTGACAGATGAATAAACAAAAAAATTTGGTCTATACGTATAATGGAATAGTATTCAGTCTCAAAAAGGAAATAAATTTGGCACATGCTACGACATGGGTGAACCTTGAAGACATTATGTTAAATGAAATAATTCAGACAAATACGGTATGATTCCACTTATATGACGTACCTAGAGTAGTCAAATTCATAGAAACAGAAGGCAGAATAGTGGTTTCCAGGGGCTGGGGAAAGGGAGACATGAAGTTATTTTTTAATGGGTACAGATTTTGAGTTTGGGATGGTAGAAAGCTCTGGAGATGGATTATGGTGATGGTTGCACACCAATGTGAATGCATTTAATACCACTGAACTGTATAGTTAAAAAAGATTAAAGTGATTCTTTTATGTTATATATGTATTTTTTACATAATAAAAAACTGAAATTAAGAAAACAATTCCATTTATAATCACATCAAAAAGAATAAAATACTTAAGAGTAAATTTAAGAAAAGAAGTGCAGAGCATATACTTTGAATTAATAAAAACTACAAGACATTGTTGGAAGAAATTAAATAAGACAAATTAAAAGACATCTCATGTTCATGGATCAAAAGACTGAATATTTTGGAATGACAATACTCCACAAATTGATCTACAGAGTCAACATAATGCTTACCAAAATTCCAGCTGTTGCTTTGTGGAAATTGACAAGCTGATCCTAAAAGGTACATGGAAATTCAAGGGATCCCAAATAGTGATGTGGTACTCATTGGCATTCCTGATTCCTCCTCCCTTGTTTCCATCAGGGATGAACAGAACCTCCACTCCCACTCAATGGCAATGAAGCAGTGTAAATGGATGCTCCAGATTCAGCAGGAAGTGGATTCATCAGTGGGGCCAAAATGGAAGCTGAACTTTCATCCACATCTAGACTTGTACACTATACCTAAGAAGGGTGACTGCCTGCAAAAAAGAAAAGTAAATAGGATCCAGTGTCTCACAACATGATATCAAACTATCTAGGATACAATAAAGAAATCACTTGTCATTTCAAGAGCCTCAATAATCACAATTTGAATAAAAAAGACAATCAGCAGATGCCAACACTGTGATGGTGTACATGTTGGCATTATCTAACACAGATTTTACCCCAACCACCATGAAACAAGAAACTATGACAGCGTTTCAAATAAAAGGTAAAACAAAAACTCTCAGCAAAGAAATGGAAGATATGAAGAGAAAAATGGAAATTTTAGAACTGAAAAAATGTAATAACAGATATAAAAGATCCACTGGATGGACTCAACAGAAGAATAAATACAACAGAGGAAAGAACTAGTGAACTTGAATGAACTAATGAACATAAATGACCCAATTTGAACAATAGGAGAAATTAGATGTAAAAGAAATGAACCTCAGTGACCTGCAGAACTATCTCAATAGATCTAACACTTGTATAATCAGAGAGCCAGAAGGAGAGGAGAAAAAGAGTAGGGCTTGGAATATTTGAAAAGATAATTCAAACTTTTTTGAGCAAGACATTCCCATTTAAAACATTGAAAAATTTCAGAGACCTTTCCACCATAGTTGCTATACTTTTAATTTATATCCACAGGAAAAAATACAAATAGCAAAAAACTGCAAAACATTTAATGGTGCTATGATAAATTTGTTTGTGGTGCCACAATTACCTTGGGAACTAGCAGGCATGAGTAAATATATAGAATATTTTCCTCAGCCTTCCAAGCAGCATTTGTTGCATAACACGTTTTACAAATTCCATTATATAACTAGCTCTCAGACTTCTGAGGATGATCACTAGTTAATTCATTTGCTCATTCATTCAGTAAGTAGTTACTGTTCCCTTACTCTGACCCACATATTGCTAAGTGCTGTTATACAGAGAGATTTCTGCATTGAAGGCTGTTGTCTGGCAATCCATTTAGTGTGTTCTACTCTTCTGGGAAGTAGCTCCTCTTGGCATGGGCCCACATAAGCTTATCATTGTACAGCCTGCTGTAAATCTGGTGAGGTCATAGTTGGCCTTTCTTAGTTTTGCTTTTTGAAGTGTGATTTTCTTTTTTTTAAGCAATTTTATTGTAAAGACATGAAATTTTCCATAGCCCAGCTTACTTATGGTTGGTTTTTGTTTTTGTTTTTTACGGTTTTGTACTTTACAAAACCCCAGCCTCATGCGGAATGAATCTTTTAAATATGGAAGCCCCTTCCAGTTCCCCATGACAATTGATACCTACTTTGGCTATTATCATCTCTGTTGTAACCACTGTCATAATAGGCTTAGCCAACATGCAGGTGAGTTATTATCAAATGAATTGGAAATTTGGGTGAAATGAACTGGTTTCTATTTGGATTGAATTTTCAGCCAGGATCTTGTTGTTCTTAAGTTATAAGAATTTTGTCCCATCTTGCTGTGCTGACCTAAATGGCAGAAGGCCACATCATTACTGAATCAACAAGTCAGTACAAGTTACTAATTAACTGAAAATTTGTGACTAAAATTAAATGTGATGTCAAATGATGTTTCAAAAAATGATAGAAATTATGACTTTCAGACATGAAATGAACACGTCTAAGGTTTTATTTAACTCATATGTATAAATTTTGATGCAGTGATTGTTAAAATGAATTTGCAACAAAAAAGAAATGTGTTCTATCCATAGAGCAATAGTCAGTTTTATCCCAACTGGACACTTATAATTTACATTCTTAGAGACAAGAATTGTTTGCACTGCTGTCAGTTTGCTGCAATTTAACTTCTATCTCTACAGAATTGTAAAAGAGCCTAATCAAAGTCACCCCTGGATGGAATTAAATAACTCCTGGGGCCTTCAGCCTTTCATTGAAAGAATAGCCAATAATCTCTTTTGCCCATTTTAATGTCTTGAATTTTTCTTTACAGTGATAAAAGTGATAATTCTGCCTTAGCACAGTTATGCAAGGCAGAATAAGGAAGATACTTATTAACACCATATAGAAAGAAAACACATATCTTTTATGGCTTATGCTTAGTTTTTTTTTTTTAAACATAGAATAATGAAAGCACAACTATTAATAACCATGAGGAGTCTGTAAATATTACCTCACTATGGTTATCTAAGATAACAAACGAATGTAACAACTATTAACTAAATTCAAAACGCACACTCATGGTAAATATGTCTCCTGTTTATGCACAAAGGGTATACACTCTGTAGAATCAAAATAGACTTTTTTAAAGATGTGAAATTATTCCAATCAATTCTTTCCTCCTTTAACAGCAACAACAAACAATACACTGTTAGTGAGCCAGGTTAGTGAATCAAATAAGAGAAGTCTAGGAAAATGAGTGGGGAAGACAGGCTGCTCTGGTTTAATGTAAACAGCTTAAATATGACATTTAAAGGAGTCTGAGAAGCAATTTCCTTAGAGTATTGACTTATCTGCTTTAGTATTAATTTATACTTTTTTCTTCATTGCAAGTCCAGTGCATTTTAATTTTCAAACAGTAGTATGTTCAGCACCACTTATTATATGTTCTTGTTATATGCCCAGAACCCCAGAACCATGCTTATATTATCATCTATCATTCAATACTGTATAAACAATGCTATTATTTCATCTGATTGTAGTCAGGTTTTCCCTAGGCTTCAGCCATGAGTAGAGAGGTGGCAGGAGCTAAGATCAAGGCACAACTTTTTATCTCAGCTGGCAGGAAAGGCAAGTGGGTAGGGCAGGACTGGTGAATGCTTACTTCTTGGGCTCAGGGTTCCACAGAGCATCAAGATCTAATCAGCTATGCTTCTCCTGTTACCATCCCCCTATCTTTGCCTCTCTGTGCTTCTGGAGCCATCTTTTCCTTCCTGTGCAGGCTCAGAAACGACATCTCTATCCTTCCCAGAGCTCTTTCATCAAAATTTCCAGTGCCCTTTTGATTGCACCCAGGTTTTAGAAATGAATCCTCTGGCATTAGTCATTGATAATCTTCTGATCCTTTCTGAGAAGTTTGAATTCTTATAGAAGACATTTGACAACAAATCTTAAATTGTTTATGTTTTTCAATTTGTTATTTCTTTCCTTTAACCATTTAGTCAACAAACATTTTTGAGTACCTACTACTTGCTAGGTGTTCTAGGTGCTAGAGACAATCTTCCTTCCTTCGTAGGTCAGCTGCTTACCTGTTTGCTAGGGAACTGATGGGGAGCTATTTCTCCTTTGGGAAACCTGGGCCCAGCACTGATGAAAGAAAGTTTCATGGTTCCTCGTCAACGCCATCCTCCAACATGGGAGTGCCACAGAGGCCAGTACAGCGATCGGTGTTCTCAGGGTTTGCGTGAGGGATCTCGTCTCTGGAACCCGGACTGGGGGAAGGGAGGAAGTTCATTTACTTTGAACAGCAGGAGTCAGACCTGCTGGGAAGGGGGCTCTTTTCTCTGTGAGCAGAACTGAACTAGATTTTTCATTTGCATTTCATGGGCGGCCTTGCCTTCAATGTCACTGACAAGGGAAACACCATATGGGATCCCTCATGCTTCCTCCCTTTCCTTCTCAATGTCCCTAAGGCAGCACGTACTCCCATTTGTTTCTCTTTGGGCGGGAAGGTACATGACGTGAAAAATGCTGAATCTCCCATCGAGGCATCTTTTGAAAGATGAATGCGCAGATTCTTAGTATCGTCTCAAAGCAGGCAAGGCAAAGGCAGGATATTTATGAGGTTTTGGAGTGTAGTTTGAGTCAGGCCTCGTTTCAGGGGACTTGATTAGAAATGGGCAATCTTGTGACATATTAGGGTTAGTGGACCGAATAAAGCAAGGGTTTTGAAGACAGTCTTGGACTATAAACCATTGTTTGAGATTGTATTATAGTAGATATGGACTATGAATAGTCTAATATTTATTTAAATACATTTTCACGATATTCCTGAAATGGATAATAAACTGACTTGCAACTTTCTCTTCCATGGCAAGAGTATCCTGGAATAATAAATCAGGTTGATGAAAACAATGGGCAATAAAGTCATGTTAATGTAGACAATAAGCCCTGTAGGCATAGATAATTTCAGTTCTCAAAGATTAATGGCAACAGTTATCATTTATTGAGTGGCTACTGCACTATGCACTGGGCTGGCACTTTTAAATTGCAATCGTTCTCTATTTTCTTTCCTCTTATTTTTCATCTTAACTTACACAGGTGTCAGCTCTTTATGCCTTTAGATACTATTCAAACTGTGGTCCTGGGACCTGCAGCACCATCAGCATCACCCAGGAGCTTGTTACAAATGCAGACTCTCAGGTCCCACCACAGAGCTACTAATTAGAATCTTCCTTTTAACAGAATTTTGAGGAGAAGGTGTACACGTTAAAGTTGGTTAAGTTTTGGGCCAGTTTTGGCAGAATGACATTAAAAATAAAAATTTTAATTTCAGTTTAGAAACATTAAGGATATCATGTTTGTTGGCATTGAAACTTTTGGACTATACTTGTTAGTATTTCATAAGCATTATCTGATTTAATCCCTACAACAACCTATGAAGTAGGATTTTATGGATGAGGAAACAAAGACTCACAGCAGTGGAGCATCTAGCTCAAGGTCACACCATCAGTATTAAGTGACAGGATTTGAATTCTGGTGGTTTGTCTCAACAGAAAAGCCAAGGTTCTCAACCATAATGCCATGCTGCCTCCTGAAGACTCTCTAGATGTGAGTTCTCCACCATCACACCCAGTCTCCTGCCTTCATCTCCTAACAGCTCTACACATATCTACTTGGTGACTTCTCCACCTCCTCCAAGCCAGGTGTCTTGCACAATCCAGACCACTGAGCACAATCTTTCTGACTTTCAGTCCAGTCCACTGTCGTGGTTGATATGCTTCTTCTGGACTGATGACAGAAGGTAGCCTCCCTATATCTCAGACATATTGGGGCAGAGGAATCTCTTCCCATGGCTACCAATAACTTAGCTTTTGTGTAAACCATCCTTTCTCTCTTCTCCAGAAAGACCACCATCATTTGCCAGCACAAATAGAAAGCAAACGTTTAGGACCCTTTGTATGGAAAAGGGCATAGGTGAAGCCCCCAAACCCTGGCCTTCATCCCTGGTCTGGGGATGAAGAAACTCCCTAAAAAATCTCTGACTCACTCATCCATTGTGGTTACTTCTAGCACTTTTTGCCTTCATCTCCACCTATAGGATCAACCTTGATGTGCTTAAACTCCGGAAAACTCTATACTTGAAAGTCATGTGGATGGTAGAATACAAAAAAAGCACGACTAACCTCTCAAATTCTGTGTTGACGCTTGTTTCCTAGGCAGGAGGTGAGAAAAGAAGATGCCAAGGGAATGATCTTTTTCTTAATCTTTCAACTTATTATAAGAATATAAACGATCACTGCTTTTCAAGCACTTAGCATCTAGAAAGGGACATTTATTTTATGCTTTCTGAAAGACAAAACAGAACCAAAAAAGTGGTCTAAGAAAAAATCCATGCACCCAGACATTCAGAGAAAATGATGTATTCTCATTGAAGCACAGGTGAAAGAAGATTTCAGAGACGACCAGGCAAGGTGGCTCATGCCTGTAATCCCAGTGCTGTGGGATGCTGAGGCTGGAGAATTGCTTGAGGCAGGAGTTTGAGACCAGCTAGGGAAATATAGTGAAACCCTGTCTCTATAAGAAATTGTAAAATTAGCCAGGTGTGGTGGTGTATCTGCAATCTCAGTGCCTGAGGGAGGAGGATCGCTTGAGCCCAGGGTTTCGAGGTGTTATGATGAGCTATGATCACACCAC
Source organism: Ateles fusciceps (assembly GCA_036589455.1). Classification (NCBI taxonomy): domain Eukaryota; kingdom Metazoa; phylum Chordata; class Mammalia; order Primates; family Atelidae; genus Ateles; species Ateles fusciceps. Next base: position 8,910,838 of record JAZHEH010002496.1, read on the forward strand.
TGTTCTCCAGCCTGGGTGAGAGAGCAAGATCATGTCCCTCCCCAACCCCCACCAAAAAAAAAAAAAAAGAAAAAGAAAAAGAAAAAGAAACAGACTTCAAAGAAAATCAAAGTGCAACTGTTTGAACTCTCCTAAATTCATGTTGCCAATATGACACTATCAAGAGGTGGGGCTTAAAGAGGTGATTAACCCATGGGGACTCCTCCCCCATGAATGGGATTATGCTTTCACCTTTTGCCATGTTAGGACAAAGCATTCCTCCCCTCTGGAGAATCCAACATCAAGGTGCCATCTTGCAAGCAGGATGCATCCTTCACTAGACATACTGAACCTACTGGTCCCTTGATCTTGGATTTCACAGCCTCCAGAATTGTCAGAAAGTAAATTTCTCTTCTATAAAATACCCAGTCTCAGGAATTCTGTTACAGCAGCACAAACAGTCTAAAACAGCTGTAAAGTGTGATTAGAGTCAACAACCCTGACTAGAGTCAGTAATTGGGATACTCTGTTATCTCTATTGCAGTGTTACTACCCAACTCCAGGTGCACCACATTTTAGCATATCCCCACACTGGCAATGTAGCGGTGGTGGTGGTGGTGAAGGTTTCCAGGCAGAGGGGGCAGTAAGAGGAAAAAACTCTAAAATGGCTGCTATGTTTAACACAAGTTTCTTTAAAGACCCACAACCTGTAACAGGTGCAAGCAAATAGGTTCACATTACCATTAATTCCCTCATTTCAATTGTTGTAACCCAGCGAGCACAAAATCACCACTGAGACAAAGACTAGGCCAAATTACAGGGTCTTTATTGGCGGCGGCCACGGAGGACTCGGGTCTCTCTAACCCCTGGCCCCGAAAGGAGGGTGTCAAGACCTCTTATGCCTGTAAACCACCTCCTTGGGGGGGGTGAGGACCAGGGTATTTTGGACATTCCGATTAAGTGGTTTACAGAAGTCAAGGTAAGCGTTAATTTACACATTGTCTGGGTAGGGTGGAAAGTTACAGACTTTAGTTACTTATTACAAGTCTTAGTTTTCCTTAAAATGGCGCAGGGGCCAAAATGGCATTGGTTTGGACTGCTTGCCTGTCACATTAGGGTTACAGAGAGCAGTTTCAACGGAAAGCCGAGGTATGGTCGAAGTATGCAGTTTATGGGGCAATTACCATGTCACACAATGGCTCATCTTAGTTTTCTGCCTATGCTTTTCACTTATTTTCAGATGTCTCTACAGATGTCTCACACACATGCAATAATGATCTTCTGTTCCTCTGCTCCACCTTCCTAGTTGCTGTCTATCAGCCACAAGCCACTGAAGGAAAATGCTTTTCCTCTGCTGTGACTGCTGTTGTCCTTCATGAAATAAATACTGCCCAGTCCAGGAAGCAAGCTTCAGACACTCCCAAAGCCACAACACCCTCGAGGTGTCTAATGGCAACGTGTTCTGTAAATCAAACGAAGTGACAGGTAAGTCTCCATCATTTTACAGGTTTATTTTTGCCAAAATTGAGCATGTGCCAGGGAAAAAGAAACCCCGAATCACAGGAACATCTGTGATCCGTGCTTTTGCCAAACAGGGTTTGAGGACTTTTATATTTAAAGGGGAAGAGCAGGCAGTAAAGGAAAGTGGAAAGAAAACGGGGTAGTGTAAATAAGAGAGAAAACTGCATACTTTTGAGGCTTTGATCAGCATTCACTGAATCTATATTTTACATGTAAAAGAAGCGGGTAGAGAACAGTCAATTATGCATTCGTCTGGTGAGTGGTTAATCTACATTTTTACGTAAGAAAAAATATAGAGTAAAGCAGTCAAATATGCATTTATCTTAAGTGAGGAAGGGATGACTCCTAATTCTGTCTTTGTCCCATACCTGTGAAGATAGTCTGTTAATTTACATTGGGTGAAATTCAACAGAATTGTTTTAGGGTAAAGATCTTGGGACCCACAAGGAATTTCCTTGTAACCAAATTGTGAGGGAGGGGCCCTGGGGAGGTCAGTAGCCTTCTTTCTTTTTATCAATCTATATAAGAACAAAATGGGAGGCAGTTTTAAGCATGCTTCACTTTCCAAGCTTGACTTTTCCCTTTGGCATAATGAGTTTGGGGTCTCAGATTTTTAGCTTCCTTTCACGGTGTTTTGGGACTTTTCCTTAGTTCAGCTAAAGATGAGGTCCTTGTCACACGGCCACAAAAATTTAGGCTCGCAGACAATTTGAAGCGTGAGCAGGACAGGGTTTATTGGGCAAAAACGAAAAAAGGGAAACGGGGTCCCTCTGTAAAGCCAGAGTCCCTGCTGGTGCGCTTCCTGCCTGGCAGTTCAAGTCCCAGGTTCCACACAGGAAGAGGAGGGGCCAGGCTCCTCCCCACTATAGCACAGCTGGAATTTCAGCGGCTCCACCCCAGTGTGCACTCCTCCCAGAGCTTAGGCTGGTTGGAGTTTCGCCAGGGAGCCCTTCCCACCTAGCAGTATCAACAGTTTTCTCCAGAACCTGTTAGACTGCTAAGCCACACCACAGTATGTGCAGAAATGGGAATAACATCTCTTTCCCCCCAATTTGAGTGGGAGGCTGTATTGCATAGTATTAAACAGCATGGGTTTTGAGGACAGAAATAGAATTTTTTTTTTTTTATTTCTCTGACTTTATGAATTAAAAAAACCTATTTCACAAGGTTGTCTTGTAGATTAAATTGGTGGCACAGAAGGCTGTAGATATGGCAGCTCACTCTTTTCTGGACATCACTGAAGTTCAAGTTCAAATGTTTGTCTTTAACACTATCTCAGAGGCCTGTAGAAAAATGCCGACAGAAAATGAAAACATATCCACACAAAAACTTTTACTTGAGTGTTGACAGTGGCATGACTCATAATGGCTTCAAAGTGGGAACAACCCATATGTCTACAAACAGACGAATGGATAAAGTATGATGTAGCACTGCAATGGAATATTATTTGGCAATAAAAAGAAATGAATTACTAAAGCATGATATACACAAAGATGAACCTGGAAAACATCATGTTAAGTAAAAGAAGACAGTCACAAAAGTCACATATTGCATGATTTTATTTATATGAAATGTCCAGAATAGGCAAATTAACTGAAAAAGAAAGTAGATTAGCAATTCCTTAGAGCTGTGAGAATGGAGAGTTGGAGGATGATAACTAAGATATGAGAGATTTCTTTTTGAGGTGATTCAAATGTTCTAACATGTGGTGATAGTTGCACAACTCTGAGTATACTAAAAACCAGTTAATCATACACTTTAAATGGGTGAATGATATGATTTGTGAAGGAATAATGTTACCATACCTAGCTAGTCAGACATGAGCAGCGGAGGAGAGGGCACCCCCACATCCCCCACCAGGAATGTCAGGCGGCCATCAGGTGATGCTCAGGCAGTTGTTAAGCTCGCTCTCTAAAATAATAATTGGTCACAGCCGGCGGCAGAGAAAGGCAGCCTCCCAATAGATAGAAACATCTGAAACTGGTGATTAGCAGCTTCTCAATAAGCTCTCAGGGGTTGTGCAAGTGGGCTCAAGCATGCGCACTAAGAGGCAAAATGGAGGACGACCTTTGCCTAGGAACACTGGATTGGTAAGGAGAAAATGCCTTAAGGGCGCCTAGACACAACTCCAGTAAACACACTGTGCATGCGGCCCCTCCCAAGTGCTAGCAGGCCACTGTGCATGTGGATAGCCCTCCCCAAGGGAAGAATTGGGAGAAGTAGTTAGTGCAGGACCCGGGATGAATGCCAACATATAAAACCCCAAGTCGAAACCTCAGACCACGCACTTGATCTCTCAAGTTGTCTGCTTGGCCCTCTTCCAAGTGTCCTTTACTTCCTTTCTTTCCTGCTCTAAAGCTTTTTAATAAACTTTCACTCCTGTTCTAAAACTTGTCTTAGTCTCTCACTCTGCCCTCAGTGGAATTCTGTCTTCTGAGGAGGCAAGAACTGAAGTTGGTGTAGACCCGTATGGCTTTGCTACTGGTAACAATGAGAAATACACAGTCATCCTTCAATATCTGTGGGGGGATTGGTTCTGGAATCCCCCCTCAGAAACTAAATCTGTGATGCTCAAGTCCTTTATATAACGTGGTGTGGTATTTGCATGTAACCTATACACTACCTCCCGTGTACTTTAAATCATCTCTAGATTCTTATAATACTTATTATAATGTAAATGCTATGTAAATTGTCGTTATACAGTATTTTTAAAATTTGTGTTATTTTTAATTGCTGTTATTTGATGTTTATGTTTTCCAAATATTTTCACTGAATTTACAGATGTAGAGGGCAGAGGGCTGACTGTACATTTGGTCTTTGTCTTAGGTTTCTGGAACACAATTCCTAAATCCCTTAGACTCTCCAGAGGGATAAGGGTGCTGTTTGTATGCTAATGAAATGACAGGTGGCTGGGTGGGGAGGGGCCCTAGACAGCTCCAGGTGGGACTGGTCACTGGAAAGACCGAGTAATTAGAGGTTTGGAACTATCAGCTCCACCCACAGACCTCCAGGCAGGAGAGAGAAGCTGGAAATGAGTTAGCCACCAGTGGCCAATGATGTAATCAGTCATGCCTATGAATGAAGAAGCCTCCCTTAAAAACTCCTTAATGAAGGGGTTCAGAGAGCTCCCAGGTTGGTGAACACATCAGGGATGCTGGGAGGGTGGTGTGCCCCTGCTCCCATACCTCTCTCCCTGCATCTCTTCCATTTGGCTGTTCCTGAGTTGTGTCCTGTACAATAAACTAGTAACAGTAAAGTTCTTTCTTAGTTCTGTGAGCCAAACAAATTATAAAACTCAAGGAGGAGGGTCCTGGGAACCCCTAATTTATATTTGGTCCATCTGGAAGGCCCACACTTGCAATTAGCATCTGCTGTGAAGGGAGTCTTGTGGCACTAAGCCCTTAACCTGTGGGGCCTGTGCTAACTCTGGGCAGTTATTTTCAGAACTGAACTGCAGAATATCCAGTTGGTGTCTGGAGAGCTGGAGAATTGGCTGGCATGTGGAAAAAGCCCCTGCATTTGGTGCCAATGGTGTTGTGAGTAAAGGGAGCACAGATATTTCAGTAAAGCTGTTACTGAGAATGCCTTTAGGGGGTTTCCTTAGTACCTTGATTTTGGCCTGCAATGGCTAGGCCTTCCCAGGCTGTGAGCCCTTCTGAGGAAATCCTGCCCAGATATCTCTGGCCTGCTCCCAACAGGATGTAAAACCTTGAGCAAGTTACCTGGCTTCTCTGAGTCAGTTTCCTCCTCTATGATATGGGGGGGGGGGGGGGGGAGAGTAGTGCCTTTCTTATAATGATACAACACCTGTTCTTTGCACAGTGTCTGGCAGATGGAATGATTTGGATAAATGTGAGCTAACATTATTATGTGTGAAATGCAGATAATAATATCTGCCTCACAAGGTGGCTATTGATGATAAAATGAGTTAACATAAAGAAACCACTTAGCAGTGTGCCTGGCACATAAATAGTGAACAGTAAATGGTAGAGGAGGAGTAGCTATCATTATTATCATTCATAGTATTATTTTAGCTTGATTCAGGAACAGGAAGGGAGAAAATAAGGGGCAGGGACGAAGAGAGAACTTCAAAACCTGAATCCTCACATGCATACAGTAATTTTTAAAAAATGATCTCAACAAAGAACCATGGTTGTCTCTGGCTTTAAATTAGGGCCCTGGCATCATCCAGCCCCCAGAATTGTGGCCTATAATGAATCCTTCTGGCTGTCCCAAGGCAAGAGGGGAAAAGCTGGTGCACAGTGATGAGGGTGCCTCCTTCTTCTTAAGAATTGTTGGGTGGATGCATGGAGTTAGAGGTGGTCTGACAAAGACCTCCCTGCTCCTCATATGGCTTTACTACACCAGTCAGATTGGCAGAACTGGCCCTGTAGTCTAGGGAGAGGTCAGGCTAACCTCAGGTGGCCCTGCTCAGAGGAGCTTCAACCTCAACTTGGCGGAGTTTCCAAGGAAGTGAGGCAATCCCTCTCCTGATTTTGCTTTCCTTCCTCCTGCTGGGTTCATCCATGCCATTTAGTTATGTTTATTTGGGGGTTTTGTTTTAATTTTTATTCTCATTCTTCATTTTCTTTGCTTAGACTGCTCAAAAGCCCAGTTATCTGGTAAATTATTTTATTGGAAAAACAGCAAGAGGTTCATTTCCCCCTTCTTACTCTCAAATCTTCATTTTTAGTTTGTTTCCACTCTAGTGTCCCTGGGACAAGCAGTCAGAGCTGAAGTCCCGTCCCACAGGGAGCAGGCTCAGGAGCTCTGAGAGGGCTTGGGGAAGCTCCCACGGAAATAGGCATGGAGAAGCTTAGGCTTCTTTGCTAGTCTCCCAATAACAGGAGTTTTCTGGGCTTTTGTTCAAGATCTTCACCAAGACCTCTTAGAACCTTGGTGACGGGCTCAGGAGAGCTAGACAGTTCTGGAGAGATGAGGTCTGGTGTTTGTCCCCTAGGCTGCTCCTCTCTATTACTTTTTCCATCTCCATTTTCCACTCACATCCTACATCCAATGCATATGCTATTCCTCTTAGCTCCACTTTCAAAATATAGCTACATCTGATCCATTCTCTCTTACTGCCACACACTAGTCACACCACCATCTTCACCCAGCTGGATTCTAACAACAGCTCTGTCATGAGTCTCCCTGTGTCAGTCTTGGCCACCTATAGTCAATCACTACTGCTAAAGTACTTATTTTATTATGAAATCTATCATATCTAGGAAACAAACTACATATGATTTAAATAATAATAATAAAATGAAAACCCCATGGCCACCCCCCCAGCTTAAGAAATAGAATTTACAATACTCTAGATAGCCGCTGGATTCTCTCACAAATTGCATTCTCCTGCCTTCCCTGAGAGGTAATTCACATCCTGAATTTTGTGTTTATCATTTTCTTGCTTTTCATTTTTAAAAAAGTAAAATTGTTTAAATAATATATTGATTAGTATTGTTTGTTTTGGACTCATTAATTCTTCAACTTGTTTCTTTTTTCAACATTGTTTTTTAGTTCATTTGTGTTGAGACATCTTAAAGCTTAAATCAGACTGTTGTTTATCTGCACAAAAGCCTTTAACTGCTGCCAATCATGCTTAAGAATTACAATTAATTTTGTTCTTTTTGCTTAGGATTGTCTTGGCTATTTAGGCTGTTTTTTGGTTCCATATGAAATTTAAAGTAGTTTTTTCTAATTCTCTGAGGAAAGTCAATGGTAGTTTGACAGGAATAGCATTGATGGGAATAGCATTGAATCTGTAGTTTACTTGGGGAAGTGTGCCCATTTTCATGATACTGAGTCTTCCTAACCACAGGCATGGAATGTTTTTCTATTTCTTTGTGTCTTCCCTTTTTTCCTTGAGCAGTGGTTTGTAGTTCTTGCAGAGATCCTTCATATCCCTTATAAGCTGTATTCCTAGGTATTTAATTATCTTTATAGCAATTGTGAATGGGAGTTCATTCATTATTTGGCTCTCTGCTTGTCTGTTGTTGGTGTGTAGGAATGCTTGGGATTTTTGCACATTGATTTTGTATCCTGAGACTTTGCTGAAGTTGCTTATCAGCTTAAGGAGTTTTTGGACTGAGACACTGGTGTTTTCTAAATATAGAATCATGCCATCTGCAAATAGAGACAATTTGACTTCCTGTCTTCCTATTTGATACACTATTTCTTTCTCTTGCCTGATTGCCCTGGCCAGAACTTCCAATACTGTGTGAATAAGAGTGGTGAGATCGGGGTAGCATCCTTGTCTTGTGCTTGTTTTCAAAGTGAATGCTTCCAGCTTTTGCCCATTCAGTATGATATTGGCTATGGGTTTATCATAAATAGCTCTTATTATTTTGAGATATATTCCATCAATACCTAGTTTATTGAGAGTTTTTAGTATGAAGGGATGTTGAATTTTATTGAAGGCCTTTTCTGCATCTGTTGAGATAATCATGTGGTTTTGTAATTGGTTCTGTTTATGTGATGGATTAAGTTTATTGATTTGCATATGTTGAAATAGCTTTGTATCCTAGGTATGAAGCCAACTTGGTGATGGTGCTAGAGGCATCATGCTAATTGGCTTCAAACTATACTACAGGGCTACAGTAACCAAAGCAGCATGGTACTGGTACCAAAAAAGGCATATAGACCAATGGAACAGAACAGAGACCTCAGAAATAACACCACACATCTACAACCATATGATCTTCGACAAACCTGACAAAAACAAGCAATGGGGAAAGGAGTCCCTATTTAATAAAAGGTGCTGGGAAAAATGGCTATTCATATGCAGAGAAATTGAAACTGGACCCCTTTCTTATACCTTATGCAAAAATTAACTCAAGATGGATGAAAGACTAAAATGTAAAACCCAAAACCATAAAGACCCTAGAAGAAATCCTAGGTAATACCATTCAGGACACAGGCATGGGCAAAGACTTCATGACTAAAACACCAAAAGTGATTGCAACAAAAGCCAAAATTGACAAATGAGATCTAAGTAAACTAAAGAGCTTCTGCACAGCAAAAGAAACTAGCATCAGAGTGAACAGGCAACCTACAGAATAGGAGAAAATTTTTGCAATCTACCCATCTGACAAAGATCTAATATCCAGACTCTACAAGAACTTAAACAAATTTACGATTAAAAAAAAAAAGTGAACAAAGGATATGTACAGACACCTCTCAGAAGAAGACATTTATGCGGCCAATAAACACATAAAAAAAAGCTCATCATCACAGGTCATTAGAAAAATGCAAATCAAAACCACAATGAGATAACATTTCATACCAGTTAGAATGGTGATTACTAGAAACTCAGGAAACAATAGATGCTGGCGAGGCTGTGGAGAAACAGGAGCACTTTTACACTGTTGGTGGGATTGTAAATTAGTTTGACTATTGTGGAAGATGGTGTTTCTGCTTCTAGATCACTGATGATCTAGATTCCTCAATGATCTAGAATCAGACATACCCAGTAATGGGATTACTGGGTATATACCCAAAGGAATATAAATCATTCTACTATAAAGACACATGTACACATATGTTTATTGCAGCCCTATTTACAATGGCAAAGACATAGAATCAACCCAAATGCCCGTCAATGATAGACTGGTTAAAGAAAATGTGGCACATACACACCATGGAATACTATGCAGCCATAAAAAAGAATGAGATAATGTTCTTTGCAGGGACATGGATGAAGCTGGAAGCCATCATCCTCAGCAGACTAACCCAGGAACAGAAAACCAAACACTGCTTGTTCTAACTAATAAGCGGGAGTTTAACATTGAGAACACATGGACACAGGGAGGAGAATAACACACATTGGGGCTTTCAGGGCGTTGGGGGAAAGGGGAAGAAGAGCATTAGGACAAATACCTAATGCATGGGGGTCTGAAAACCTAGATAGTGGGTTGACAGGTGCAGCCAACAACTATGGCACATGTATAACTATATAACAAACGTGCACACTCTGTACATGTATCCTGGAACTTAAAATAAAATAAAGAATTACAATTAACCCAGGAACAACAAGGGTTTGAAGTATAGTGGATTTAGATGTGAATTTTTTTTTCAACCAAAAGTAGATCAAAAATACAATATTCAGGGGACTTGAAACCCAAGTATGCACAGAATTAACTTTTCTTTAATTTTGTTTCTTTTCTGAGATGGCGCCTCACTCTGTTGCCCAGGCTGGAGTGTAGTGGCATGTTCTCAGTTCACTGCAACCTCTGCCTCCTAGGTTCAAGTAATTCTCGTGCCTCAGCCTTCTGAGTATTTGGGATTACAGGCACACACCACCACGCCTGGCTAATTTTTGTATTTTAGTAGAGATGGTTTTCACCACGTTGGCCAGGCCGCTCTCAAACTCCTGGCCTCAAGCGATCCTCTTGCCTCGACATCCCAAAGTGCTGGGATTACAGGCATGAGCCACTATGCCTGGTCAGAGCTAACTTTTCTTATACTTGGATTCCACAGAGGCCACTGTAGGACTTGGGTTTGCAGAGATGTGAGTATACACAGAGAATCCTGGAACCAACCTTGTATACTGAGAGATGACTATAAATCCAATCTCCTTTCTGGTCTCGGAATGCCCTACATGACTGGCCCTTGCTTACTTCTCTTATTGCCTGTATTCTCATCTTCATTTGTTCTGCTCCAGCTCCACTGCCTTTCTTGTTTCTCAAACATGCCAACGTTGTTTCTGCCTCAGCTTCTTTGCATTGGCTGCTCTCTTTGCCTGAAATTCTCCTCCTGTTTTCATATGACTTGCCTCCTTACTTCATTACTTAAAGAAAATGTGGCACATACACACCATGGAATACTATGCAGCCATAAAAAAGAATGAGATAATGTTCTTTGCAGGGACATGGATGAAGCTGGAAGCTTCTTACTTAGATCTCTTCTCAAATGTTGCCTCTCAGAGGTACCTTATTTAATTTGCTCTATTTAAATAATTCTTGCCACTCCCTGCACTCTTTCCCTTAATTTATTTTTGTTCATAACACATCATTATTTGTTCTTATATTACATACTAATTTGTTTATGATCATTCTCCCCTATTAAAACATAGGAGGAAAAGTACCTTGCCTTGTTCACTTCTCTATCAGAGCCTGGCATGTATTAGGCATTCAATAATATTTTTGTATTAATAAATAATTGAATAAATGAATGACGAGACATAATCTCTGTCAGTTCACTTCCTCAAATCATCCAAATATGCAATCAGTCTAGATGTAAACTTTATGTCTGCTTTGTAAACACAGCTCTAAGATAAATACTTGCTTCTATGCCAAAGCCCACACAGTATAGTTGTACAGGTTGCACACTGCACAATGTTAGAAGGCACCATGCACACACCCAAGCAATTTTGAAATGGCCACTGTCACATTACTCACTAAAACATTCACTAGTTGTTTTACTTGTCTTTCGTTGCACATAATAGAAAACGCAATTCCAAATTTGGATAAATGAGAGATTTGTTCGTCTGTGTGCCTGGAAAGTCCAGCAGAAGAACAGGCATCAGTGTGGCTGAATCAGCAGCTGAACTGTGCTCTTATCAAGGTTCCACTTTCTTTACATGTTTTTTTCTGTTCTGCCACCCAGAGTGTTGGCTCAATTTACATGTGGGTCCCAGCAAGATTGGATACTGCCTGATTTCTAGTTCAAGACTTGTAGAAGAAAAGGCACAGCTTCCGCCCAAGCATTCAGCAGGCATCCTGATTGAGCTAGATTAGATCATGGGCAAAGTCTCAAGAACATAAGTGTGATGAAGACAGTCACAGGCTGCTTGGCTCTGCTTATCCAGGCTCCTGTGGGCCTGAGGGTGAGGTCAGTCTCCCCAAGCACAGGGCCTGCAAGGGGCAGTTGGAAACCTTGGGACTGTAATCCATGGGTACTGGGTAGACACTGTGAATGTCCACTGAGTCATCCTTTGGGTACCAAATGGGAACTGTGAAGTCAAGTGAGATCATAGATCTGACAGTAATTTAATGAAAAACAATATAAGTAGAATTATATTGGCTATGAATTTTGTGAGCATTTCTTTCTAGAGGTAAGTGCAGTCTCTACATGATGAGGTTTTCGGTTAGAGAGAACAATCTTTATTTTTAGGAGTCAGAGCTGAAATTGTGTCCTGGCTGAGTATGAACTCTTCCCTTCACTGGGTAGTGTTCTCCTGGGCTTTAGGCAACTTAGCTGATAAAGTGAGGAGGAAAAGAACGCTGTGCTTACTCAGGGTCAGCACTGCCTTTGATGCTGTCTGTGTTGGCTAATTTGCATTCCCAGGGGCAGAGATCAAAGAACTTGAGATTCTGCCTCTTTGAAGCAAAGAAGCTCATAGGAGGTCTCAGCAGTCAGAAAGTGATTATGCTGTGTCTGGCAATATCCTGACCTTGGGAAAAGAAAGTCTCGACCTTGGGGAAGGCATCTTTTAGAGAAGCTTAGGCCTCTACCCTGCAGAGTTCACATCTCTGCTTTGAGCCACTCTGTACCTGAAGAATGATTTGACACGTTACACCTGAGTTTCAAAGAGAAGTTGGGGAGTAGGTATGATAATAAATGTGATGGAAAGGAGAGGAAAGAATGAGTGGAGCACATGCAGGTAGGGTGTGTATGTGTGTGTATGATTGGACTAGTAGAGATGGATCAAAAGATGACATCTTGAAGTGTATTCCAGAAAACTGCTTGAGCCCTAGTCTCTTCCTCTCTGTCTGTCTGAAGAATCTGGTCTTCAGGTTTGAGTCACTTTGGGGCATGAAGTTCCTAGCAGGGTGAGCAGGAAGGGAACTGATGCATTGGCTACATGCTGCCCACATAGGCACAGTACTCACTGCATGTCACTGTAAAGCCAGTGACTGGGCCTGACTCTCCAAACTCAGCCAGAAAGTTCAACTATTCCACCAGCCACAGACTCCCACTAATGCCTGGAGGAGGTTCTATAAGGAAGGAGAACTCTGTCAAGTTAGTAGAGATACAGGAGAATCTTCTGGACCTCAGTGTAGCATGCATGCCTGTGCTTTTCAGGGCAGGGGGAAGCTGTCATGCAGCTTTTTCTCTGCTTTGGGTTCTTTCTGCTCTTTGCTTCAGCCTCCTCTCTGCAAGCAGTTTCCTTCACTGTCTCATATATTCTGCATGCATGTGGCTTGGCATACCATGGTACTGGTTTTGAATTCAGCTTCACCAGACTTTACAGCTGCAGTGCTAAAGACCCTCTGAGTATACTTTCTGTGCCTTTAAGTTGAGAGAGAGTGAAGAGAGAGAGAGAGAATGAGTGTGAAAGAGAGTGAAAGCGAGCAGATAGGAGAGAAGGGAGAGAAGGGAGGTGTTAGGTGTGGCCACTTAGGCCCATTTCTTTAGTATGGGATATGTGGGTAAGTACACAATATCTGAGGTATACATCTACCCGAAAACTAATTTCTTATTCACCTGAAACTCAAGTTTTACTAGATGATCTATGTTTTTATTTCTTATATCTGGCAACTTGACATGGGGCACTCCAAAAGAGTCTGCTACAGGGGCCAAGGAAGTGATAGTGATTAAACAGTGCTATTTTTGTCCTTTAGTCTAGGACTCAAGTATCAGCTTTACCATTTATATAAATGTGAATCATGTAATCTTCTGAGTCTTAGTTTCTAAATGGGAATAATTTACATCTTGCTTTGCTCAAAAAAAAAAAAGGGAAATGTAGTGAGTAACAAAGGTCATATGAATGTGTGACAAATTTGACCCTATGTGGCACCAAATTAAAGATCCTATCAGGTAAAATAAAGAAGGGGCCTAAAAAAACAGTTAAGATTCAGTTTAATCTGCTTTCTGCTGCTATAACAGAATACCACATACTGGATAATTTGTAAAGGAAGAGATGTAGTTGGCTCATTGTTCTGGAGACTGAGAAGTCCAAGAACATGGTGCCAGCATCTGACGAGGGCTTCTGTGCTCCGTCATGACATGGTACAAGGGCAAGTGAGCATGTGAGACAGAGAAACGGGCTGAACTTCATCTTTTATCAGGAACCCACCCTCAAGAAAATTAACCCACTCCAGAGGTAACGGCATTATGACCTCATGACCTTACCAATCCTTTTAGGTCCCACCTCCCAATATCCTTACATTGGCAATTCAATTTCAACATGAGTTTTAGAAGGAATGTTCAAACTATAGTACTCAGTAATTTTCAGTTCCATTGGAAGCTACACCTACCCCTTGCTCTAATCTACCCTTATATAATGAACAATACCCATGTTTACCCCATTATTTTTTCTGGAGGCTTCTAATCAATACCATGAGAAATACTAATGGATTGTTAAGTGCACTTAATAATGTAGCTAGGAGTGATGGCAACCATGTTCTTAAAAGATATGGCTAAGAATTACAAAGAGAATGTAAGAACTCTTAAGGTAATAGAATTGTGAGGGATTTTTCCTTTGTCATTTCATTTATGGTTAACATAATATTTTATGTGTAATAACCACAAATTATAAAATACCTTTTTGGGGGCATTGTAGAGATCTGTACTGTTTGTTCAAAAAATGTTTTATGCTGTTTACTTGGGAAAAGGTTTGCAGCAGTTTCTGTCAGTCAGTAACAGCTAGTTTGATGAATAGAGATGAAAAAATTGTCAAGCCATACAATGCCATTATTTACGAAAGAAAAGACCTGGTGGCCCTAAGACCTGGAGCTGGAAGAGGCAGGTCATTCCTGAGGCAGCTTATAAAATCTGAGCAAACACAGGCTGCAAGGTGAGAAACCTCACATTTCAGTCTGTCTGACTGTTGTAAGAATGAACGGCAGTAGTTGGGCTGAGTATTGGGAACAACTGAAGCCAAGGACTCAAACTACAACGGGACTTACTCTGTTTGTCTCAAGGTTGTGGTGAGAACAAATGAGTTGATGTAAATACTGCTTAAAATAGATGATTACAGAGCAAGCCCTATATAAGTATTAGCTATTATTATGATTGTTTCTGACTTCATGTCAACTCATTTTGTTTTTGTTTTCCCACATAACAGGAAATACAGCTACTGATAGCTTTTAGGTTTTATATGTTATCATTTGCTTTGCTGAAAAATATTTGTCTTGATTTCTAAATCCAGCTAGAAAAATTCCACAAGTCTAAGGGTAAATTAGAAGTAAAACAACCCTTGTAGAAACTGACGATCAGATCCAAATCAACTGGTTGTTCAAGGATATCCTAATCCATGAAACTGCTAAAGGGATCTTAATTACTGATGTCACTTGGCATCTGGAACAAACAAACAAAAATTCTCTCTAGAGGAAGCTAAAGTCATTGTAGGCATTAAAACATTATTTAAAAGATTTTTTTCAAATTCTATGTCTGATACATAAGCAATGATAACCAACTAGTCTCAAACATGAGATAACAGCAATCATCAATAGAAACAACAGATAACACAGACTGGCAGGGACTCCAAACACTAGAATTATTTGGCACAAACTTTAAATTAAATTATGCTTATTACATTTACGAAGATAAAAAACAAGTTTAAAAGTTTTAGCCAAGAGCTTGAAAACTACAAAAAGTGACATAAACATTCTGAAAGGACTTCTGCTTTTGAGTGGGAAGAAATAACTGGCAGCAGAACAGCACTCCCACATAGAACAATTCCCACCTAGGAAACATGGATACAACTGAAAAAGTATCTCTTTAAGGCAGTGGAGAGCTGCTGAGACAATGAGAATTAGTGGGACTAAGACTCCAGGAAGGAAGAACCTTAGCTGAGCTGGCTTTCACAGCCACTTTCATCCTAGAGGCATGTGTCAATTCTGAGCATTTGATGTACAATTTGGGAGGGTCATTGCAAGAAAGAAAGAAACTAGCAGAGGGGGAGATGTTCTCAAACACATAACTGGTTTTTCCTTGAAGACATTTGCTAAATACTAGGAATACATGTGGTGAAAGCCTACAAACTTAAGTGGGAAAACTTTTGAAAATTAGAGGATGGTTTTTAAGCAATTTTATAAGGAGACCGCTCCAACTCTAACCTTGTCTTACAAAATTGCTAAAAATACATGAAGCTGTTAGTTGAAAAGCCTAGAAAGCCAAAGGCAGATGTTCCTCATTTGGATTAAAGTGATAACCTCGCCATGTGTCCAGCGGAGGGATAAATCCTTTCTAGAGAAAGGTTCTGAAGCTTCAACACAGTTATATATACCATGTTTGGCAATTAAAAAAAAATTAGGCAGGTCAAAGATGGGGTCCTATGTCTAAAAACCAAGAGAAACAGGTCCACAAGTGTTCAAAATATCAATTAGCCAACAAGGATTTAAAAATAAACCTGATTTATTTATATATGTAGGTATGTGCATGTGTGTGTATGTGTGTATGTATGGTAAAAGGATGTATGTATGAGAAAATGGATGAAAGGCTGAAAACTTTTATTAAATAATTGAAATAGAAAAATTAAGTCAAAATTCTAGTACTAAAAATCTCATAAAAGAACTAAATTAAATTTTTGTACTTTAAGAAACATTAGTAATTCAGTGGTTGTATTTGACGGTAGATTAGACACAACTCAATAGAAAATTAGAAAACTAGAAGGTAGTTCAGAAGAAATTATACAGAATAAAAATATGGAAAGAGAAAAGGATAGCAATACAAAACAGGATAAGAAACACAGCAGAGACAGTGAGAAAGTATACTACTATATGCTTAAATAAATTTCCTGAAGGATAAATGAGGAAAAAACTCCATAGGACAGATGTAATATTTGAAATAATAATGGCTGTGAATCTCCCAAACAAATGAGTGACTTCAATTCACAGATAAAAATAAGTTCCACAAACCCAAGTATGATAAACAAAAAGACACCTCAAAATAAAACTGGCAAAATTCCAAGAGAAGTAGAAATCCAAAATTAGACAGAAGAAAAAAAAGTTCATCTTTAAAGGATCAACTGTTGGAATGAAGGTTGGCTTTTCAAGAAAAACAATTGATAGTCAAAATAGGGAGTTTTTTCAGAAAGAAAATAACTGTCAGCTTGGAATTTTGTACCCAACAAAAATTTCTTCCAAGAATGGAAGTGAAACAAAGACATTTAAGATATACAAAATTGAGAGAATTAATCAGCAACAGACTTTAAATGCTGTTCTGCAGGCAAAAGGAAAATTATCCCTGAAAGAAGCTTATGGATACTGAAATAAAAAATGAACAGTGAAAAAAAGACAAATATATCAGTAAATTCTAAATGAATAGTGCTTTTACAAGACAACAATAATAAAACATTGTGACATAGATCTATATGTTAGAGAGTACAGAGGAAGGCAGAGAGGGAAAGAAGGAAGAAGGGGGAGGAAGGAAAAGGAGGAGGCAGAGAAGGAGGGGGAAGAGTGAGAATTTAAACATAGACCAGCACACATTTCAGCAGAAGCATAAAAGTTGAGAGAAAGTAACATTATGTTAAGCTCCTTGCTTTATTGAGGAAGAGGTTAAAAATATCAATTAATACTTGATTTTAGTAAGTCAAGAATTCATACTGTAGAGACTAGTAAAAGAGCCTATCACTTTCAAATGAACACAGAAAAACAAAATAAATTATAAGAAATAATCAATCCCCCTAAAAAAAGGCAAAAAAGAAAGAAAGGAACATAGCATAGGCAGGGCAAATAGTAAGTACATGCACATGTATGTACAAATAAATACTGAATACATATAAATCCATGTGTGTAATGTGAATATCTTGATCAATTAGAAGGCAAAAAATTTTAGACATTAAAAAAAAAAAACAGAATCCAAGTCCATGCTGCTTACAAATGACACACTTTAAATATGTGGATACAGAAGGTTGAATGTAAAAGAATAGAAAAAGAGGTGGCTATGTCAGCATGAGACAAAATAAATTTTGAGGCTGAAAGCATTATTAGAGATGAAAGAGTCATTTCATAATGATGGAAGGTTCAACTCACCAGGATAATATAGCAATTCTAACTTTATGTGGATGAAATAACATGGCTTCTAAATGTATAAAGCAAACATGGACTGAACTACTAAGAATTCAGTCAAATTAAGAGGAGTTGACAAATTAATAATTATAGTGAGAAATTTAGCATACCTCTCTCACTAACAGATACCAATTATTAAGGCTATGGAAGATTTAAAAAGCATGATAAACTTAACATAATGAACATATCTAGAACGTTGCACCATGATAGCTGTGGATGAACCTTCTACATGAGTCATAAAGCAAGCTGCCACAAACCTCAAAGAGTGGGAATCACACAGTGTATTTTTTAACAATTTAATTAAGCTAGAAGTCATTAATAAAATACAACTAGAAAGTTATTTTATATTTTTAATATATTTCTAAATTTTTAAGATGTCAGATGGTAATTTGGGAATATTTTGAAATGCATAATAAGAATTCTACATATTGAAACATTGGAATACAGTAAAAGCATGCTTAAAAAATAATGTTTGCTTTTAAATGCATGTATTTGAGAAGAAGAAAAGCTACAAATTAATGAACTCGGCATTCATCCAAAAAAGTTGGAAAAGGAACTGCAAATGAAATCTTTAAAAAGTGGAAGAAAGGAAGTAATGACAAGAACAGAAATTAATGAAATAGAAAAAACGTACAACAAATCAACAAAGCCAGCATGGTTTCTGACAGCCCAGAGGGAAAGGACTAAAACTTGCTAAATGTTTATCATGTTCTGTTTGGTCTGCTAGGACTTTTTAAAATGCCCTCTAATTTAATTATTTTTAATTTCTTTATTGAGAGATAATTCACATACCATAAAGTTCACTGATTTAAAGTGTACAGTTCAGGCTGGGCGCAGTGGCTCACGCCTGTAATCCCAGCACTTTGGGAGGCCAAGACTGGTGAATCACAAGGTCAGGAGTTCGAGACCAGCCTGGCCAACATGGTGAAACCCCGTCTGTAGTAAATGTACAAAAAATTAGCTGGTCATGGTGGCAGGCACCTGTAATCCCAGGTACTCGAGAGGCTGAGGCAGGAGACTCGCTTGAACCTGGGAGGCAGAGGTTGCAGTGAGCGGAGATTGCACCACTGCACTCCAGCCCAGGAGAGAGAGTGAGACTCCATCTCAAACAAAAAAAAAAAAAAAAAAAAAGAAAGTGTACAATTCAGTGGTTTTAGTATATTCACAGGGTTGTGCAACCATAATCACAATCTAATTTTAGAACATTTTTATCCTCACAAAGGAACCCTATACTCATAGGTAGTCGCTCCCCATTCTTATTTACTCTCCTTTTCCCTGCCCAGCCTGTGGCAACTGCTAATCTACTTCTCTCTATAAATTTGCCTCTTTTTTAAAAAAACATTTCATACAAAATGAATCTTAAAGTAGGTGGTCTTTTGTGACTACCTTCTTTCACTTAGCATAATGTTTTTGAGATTCATCCATGTTTGTGGTACATATCAGTGCTTTATTCCTTTTTGTGGCTGAATAATATTCCATTATGTGGATATACCACATTTTGTGTTACTATTCATCAGTTTATAGAAATTACCTTGTTTCTACTTTTCAGCCATTATAAATAATGCTGCTGTGAACATTCATGTCTAACTTTTTATAGAAGTGTATTTTAATTTCTCAAGTTGCAAGAGTTCTTTATTCTAGTTACAAGTCCTTTGTTAGACTTACTAGCTAGCAAATATTTTTTCCCATTCTGAGGGTTGTCTTTCCACTTTCTTGATGGCATTGTTTTCTACAAACATGAAATTTTAAAATTATGATATAGTCCTAAGAGTTTTATAATTTTAGCTGTTACATTTAGGTCTATGATCTATTTTTAGTTCACTTTTGTGCATAATTTAATATTTATGACAGCTCTGTAAGAGGGGTATTGTTATCTTCATTTTATATGTAAGATAACTTAGACTCAGAGTCTAAATGAATTCCCTTGATCAAACCATTATACACTGAAGCTAAGATTCAGACCTAAATTTTCAAAGCACGCTTAGACACAAAGTTCACTAAAGCACAAAGCCAGCTTAACATTTCTAGCATCATAATATCTCAGTTATTTTGGAGTATAAAGCCTGCCTGTATGAGATTAGATGGAGGAAATGTTGGCATGGTTTCAAGAGCATACTAATTTAGTGAAATCCTATTTCATTAGATGCTTAAATTGAAAAAATTAGGTTTTTGGCAAATATCTTCTGAGGCTGGAGTTCATTAAAAAGACCCATACTGCGAGATGAAAATACATATCAGAAGACCAACTAGACTCTCTAAAGCATAATGAATCCCATAAACCACATCTCATTACACGTTATTTCTTAATTAAATGCTACATAAACTATTAAAATACACATTTTCTACCATAAAGCTAGCAATACCACTAATATCAAAGGACAATAAATAGATGTCTTATAGCAAAAGACAATAAATAGATGTCTTAAACTAGCCGCTTCATGGTATCAGGTAACTGATGTTTTCTCTAGGTGAAGAAAACTCAAATAGAGCATAAACGAAAAGTAGTTACTGGCAGAGGAACAAAAAGTGGGGAGAGAAGGGAACTGTCACTTATTTTTGAGAGTGAAAGATCTCAACAAGGTTTGTCTATAAAACTGTCATCCTGAAATGATGGTCAAATGACATAGCTGTTTGGGAGTGCTTTTTGCTGGAGAGTGTCAAAGCCCACTAGTTCAGGCTCCCACAGCAAACTACCATAGTCTTTGTGGCTTAAGTAGCAAACATTAATTTCTCAGTTCTGGAGAGTGGGAAGTCCAAGATCAATATGCCAGCATATCTGGTGAAGGCCCACTTTCTGCTTTACAGACAGCTGTCTTCTCACATGGCAAAGACGAAAGAGAGAAAGAGTGAGAGGGAGCAAGCTCTAGTCTCTTATAAAGGCACTAATCCCATTCATAAGGGTTCCACACTTACTACTTAATTACCACCTGAAGGCCTCACCTCCTGATATCATCACATTATCACATTGGGGGGGTTAGAATTTGAACATACTAGTTTTCAGGATACACAAACATCCATCTACAACAGTCTAGTATAAAGTACAGAGAGAGAAGGAGAAAAGGCAAGGGGATAGGAAGAGATGCAGAGGTGACAAGTGTTTTCTTTGGTATAGAAAATCTAATTATTAAGTCCTCAAGTCTTGATTTGGAGATGACATAGAAATTGCACAGCAGTTTAGGCAACACAGAGAAAAAACTCAAACTCAGCCTTCTAATACATTTTCCAAGAGATAAATTTGAAGTACTTGAAATTACTTCACTGGAAGAAGAAATTGACAATAATGGAAGCAATGGACCAAGCAGAATGTACTAACATTACAAATGCATTGGAAAGGAAGTAAGAAGAGAAGTTTGCTTTGGGGTTACTGATATATGAATAGCATGATACAAGCATGTAAGAAAAATTATTCAAGAAGAATTTAGTGAGCTTTCTGCAACTATCCTAGAGCAGCAGCAGTGAAGAGACGTTTTGCTGTTGTTCACTGCCTTCATTAAAAATAATTATTTAAAAAAGACCTTTTATTGTTTTAGAGACAGGGTATCACTTTGTCATTTGGCTGGAATGCGAGTGATGGTGTAATCATAACTCACTACAGCCTCAAGCTCCTGGCCTTAAGTTATCCTCTGCCTCAACCTCTTGAGTAGTGGAGACTATAGGCACAATGCTACTGCACCTGGCTAATTTTTTTTTTTTAAGACATGGGGTCTTGGCTGTGGGCAGTGGCTCATGCCTGTAATCCTAGCACTTTGGGACGCCAAAGCAGGTAGATCACTTGAGCCCAGGAATTCCAGATCAGCCTGGGCAATATAATGAAACCTCATCTCTACTAAAGAAACAAAAAATTAGCTAGGTATAATGGTGCATGCCTGTAGTCCCAGTTACACAGAAGGCTGAGACAGGAGGATCACCTAAGTCTGGGAGGTCGAGGCTGCAGTGAGCTGTGATTGTGCCACTGCACTCCAGCCTGGGCAACGGGAGTGAGGCCCTGTCCCAAAAAAAAAAAAAAAAAAAGAAGATATTGGGTCTTGCTATGTTATCTAGGCTGGTCTTAAACTCCTGGGTTTAAGCAATCCTTCTGCATTGGCTTCCCAAAGTTCTAAGGTTTGGATTGGCATAAAATAAAATAAAAAACTGGCAACTATATATTATTTCTCAAAAAACAAAAAACAGTCAAATGGTTATAGGTTATGTTGCATCACCCTCAAAAAGATGTTGAAGTCCTGATTCTCAGTATTTCAGAATGTTACCTTACTTGGAAATAGGGCTTTCACAGAGGTAATCAAATTAAAACGTGGTTATTCGGGTGAGTCCTATCTAACATGACTGTGTTCTAATAAAAAGGGGAAATTTGGATATATAGAGACACATGGGGAAGGAAAACTATGTGAAGATGCAGAGAGGATGCTATCTGTAGGCCAAGAAGTGCCTGAGACTATTGGAAACTAGGAGAGAGGCATGGAAGAGATTCTTTCTCACTGACTTCAGAAGGAACCAGCCCTAACACATCAATTTCACAATTCCAGGCCACAGAACTGGGAGACAATGGATGACTATGGCTTAAGCCACCCAGTTTGTGGCACTTTGCTACGGCAGCCCTAGGAAACTAACACACAAAGAAGAAACATTGTCGGTGCCTGAAATCTACAAGTCTGGGGACCACTGGATAAGCAGATTCTAAAGAAAAATAAGGTAGTCTTATTCTTAAAGAAGGAAATCAGTCAACCTCAGTGTCTTCCCTGTCACATACCAGGCACTGGGCAAGGTTTGGTTTTACTTGTTATCTCATCTAATTTTTATAGAAGCCCCAAAACATTTGTTATTTATCTGATTCTTATGGATGAGGACGTCAAAGCTCAGAGAGAGAAATTTGACCTTGTTCAAGGTCATACTACCAAATAAGTGGTGTGTCTAATTTAAAAAATAATAGCTAATATTATGGAGCATTTCTTATGTCCAAGAATTATTGTAACTCATTTATACATGCATTTACATGTACTGACTAATCCAATCTTTACAACAACATTGGGAAATAGCATCCAGAAATATTTCCCATTTTAGTTAGTATTTTTTTTTTAAATAGAATGATCTTCAAGGAATTTTTGCCATAGATATCTTGTCAATTCTTTTTTTAGATTAATTCCTTGAGACTATAGTTTTATCTCTGTTGTTACATTTTTCCAGTTGTTTGTTGCTGGTAAAGAGGAATGTTATTAATTGTTATAAGTTGTATAACACTGTGGTTAAAGCATAAGCTTTAGAATGACACTATCTGCAATCTCACCACTTACTATGTGACCTTGGACAAGGGGTTTAATCTCAGTCTTGTGCCTCTGTTTACTTTATCTTTATAATGGAGATTATAATAATAGTATCTATCTCATGTGGTTGTTATGAGAATTAAATGAGTTAATACATTTAAATAAATTGGCCTGTCTTATAATAAGGATTAGCTCTCAGCATTATTATTTATTGCTGTTATCTCATTTTGCAGGTGGTGAAGTCTGTAAAATACACATTTTTGCCTTTTTAGCCAGAAACGTAGCCTTTCAAATCAGGTAGACCTGGGTTTGAATTGCAGTTCTATTCTGTCACTTACTAGTTACACACTTACTAGCTGTATAACATTTGCAAACTTTTCTAGGTCTTGCTTTCTTCCACTGGGGAATTTTAATTCTGTTTAAGAATAAACAAAGTTTTGTGTCATTTCGGATTTTTAAAGATTGCCGTAGCATATTTATTTTAAACTGGTACAGATGGAAGATGGCAAAATGACTATTATCTAAAATACCAGAATTACTTTGAGTTTCTTACAGTGTTAAAGAATGAGTTTAGCATTAGGAAGGAAATGAAAGAGAAAGATGGAGACGGACAGACAAAGATGTACAGAAAGAAAGAGAAAAGAAAGCCCAATAAATTCATCTTAAATTCAGTTAGGTCTACAGTGATTGATAATACATATAATTTATTAATGACTTCCTACAATGATTAAAACATGTTTTACAAGCTTTGATGCCTAGTTAAACATAGATAAGGGCACATTTTTAAAATAAAACAATTGAACATTACAAGAATTTGCATTGGTTTGCCTTGACCAAGAAGAAAACATCACAGTCAGTTGTCAGTTTGATAGAGAAGATAGCATAACCAATTTAATCCTAGAGAAGATGGCATAACCAATTTAATAGCATAACCCTTTAATCCTGGGGTCAGCAAATGGATTCCAGATCTCTAGCTTTAGATTCAGCTACTTTGTCAGCCCTGGCCTTTACAGAATAGGGTCTGTATAAACTAAGTACTTTCACGAGTACATAGCTGATTCCCTTCTTCATGGGACATTGCTATTTTAGATTACATATTTTTCTTCTTCAAAGAGAGGCCTTATTTTATTACTTTATACTTCATGGGTTTGTTTTAGGGATTAAATAATAGAGTGTATGTAAAGTTCCAAATACAGTGGCTGGCAGTGAAAAAACAATAGATCCTGCAAGTGTTATACTTCCTGAAAAACCAAAACATTAACTTTCTGTAAGAAGGAAAATAGATAAGATTTAAATTTAGCTTTCAGTTGTTGTTTCTTAGAGAAATGTTTCCTTTCACTTCTCTATCTTGTTTCCTTAAAGTCAGTTGGCTATGTCACGGCCCTTGGACATCTTCAAAGCCTAATTTTCATAGTCTTATTTTCAAAGAATAAAACGTGAATTTAAAAAGAGAAAACTTAGATGAGGACCAAGAGGTATTTGAAACAGTATTTGACAGTTTGGTCATCAAAAACAGCAATGCAGTTGATTCATTCCTGACTTGAGAAAATAAATGCTATTTATTAATGCTGGTATACATTTGTTCTCTAGAAAAATCACACAAAAACCTTGGAGCATAACTCTGTAGCTCTGTAGGGAGCCAGCCAAGCATTTCGTTTTCATCACTTCTGAAGAATTTTGCCAAGTTGTCTCCTGAGTTACAAACATGAAAGAATAGACAGCATACAAAGAAGTACCACAGAATAATAATTCCTTTTATTTTGAATTAGTCCTTCAAAAGGACTGTAGCCATCCCAACTTATTATGTAATCTTAACCAAACTATCTATATATGAAAATATGTATTTATATTCCATCTGCATCTTAAAAGGATTTTAAAGTAGCACATAATAAATGGCTTTCTAAAAGAAAAATAAAATTGGAATAGAAAAAAAAATGATGTCGGAAAAAGACCATTACCAATTCACAGAAATAGCAGGGTTAATGTACTTAGCATAAAATTTTGTTGTAAACTTTCTGGAAGCCCAGGCCAAAAGGGAGTCTCATTATCAGAAAGAAAGTCATATTGCAAGCCTGTATAAGCCTTGAGGAGTCGCGGAAACATTGAGCCGCTGAGGATTGCATGGTACTCTCTGCTACTTCTTTTTATCCACTGCTAACGCCAGGAAAAATTAAGCCCTTATGATACTGACTGCCAGCCATCCCCATGCCATTGGGCCACAGCATAGCCAGCCAAAGGTGGAAATAAAAAGGCATCGTGTAGCTTCTCAATGCAATGCCCACACAACAGATTTGTTTTGCCCATTTAGTTGATGATTTCTTGATTTTGTTTTGGCTACAGTAAGTTGACCAATTGTTTTGTGATTAGAACCAGCCTGTATCATATTAGCCAATACATCTGGTTGCATGTAACAGGAATACAACTTACCCCCGTCTCCCTTCATTGCCACCACCCCCACGAAAGGTTTAGAATTATTATCTTTTTTTTTTTAGCATGAAAGGGGGATCTGGATCTGGGCAGAGAATGTCAAGCAGCTTCACAATGACAATTGGAATCTTGACTTTTTTGCTTTTTGTTCCACCATCCTTAGTGTGCGGCTTGCTTTCTGCTTTGAAAGCTGGATACTTCTGTAGGAATGTGTCTGTGTTCCAGGCAAAGCTTGAAAGATAAAAGAATGTAGGAGTTTTGGGCTGGGCGTGGTGGCTCACGCCTGTAATCCCAACACTTTGGGAAGCTGAGGGGGTGGATCTCGAGGTGAGGAGATCGAGACCAACTTGGCCAACATGGGAAATCCTGTCTCTACTAAAATACAACAACAACAAAAAATTAGCCAAGCCTAGTGGTGCGTAACTGTAGTCCCAGCTACTTGGGAGGCTGAGGCAGGGGAATCGCTTGAACTCAGAAGGTGGATGTTGCAGTGAGCTGAGATTGTGCCACTGCACTCCAGCCTGGGCAACAGAACAAGACTCCGTCTCAAAAAAAAAAAAAAAAAAAAAAAAAGATTGTAGGCCTTCTTAACAAGCTTTCCAAGAGCCTGACATTCCTGTGTCTCTCATGAGCCATAACATAGTCATATGGCTACTCCTAATGGCAAAGGAGCCTGGAGAAGAGACTATTTTTAACTGGGTAACTTGACATCCCAAACAGAATTGGGTGTTGGTAAGGAAGAAAGAAAGCATGGATATTGGGTGTGCAATTAACAGTGTTTGCCACAAAGCCTTTGACTTCTTTACCTTAAAAAAAGATAAAGAAGTAAAGCATAACCCTTTCCCTGCATTTCAGAAAGATGGGATATTTTTCCCACTGTGGGTTATTTCTGACTCTTCTTTGTGTTTTTAAAATAGACTGTATTTTTTAAAAACAGTTTTAAGTTTACAAAAAGAATGGAAAGATAGTATAGAGAGTTCCTGTTTACTCTGTCTTAACCAATTTCCCCTAACATCTTATAGTATGACACATTTCTTAAAATTAAATAATATTGGAAACTTATTTATTCATATTTATTTGGTTTTACTTAATGTATTTTTCCATTCTAGGAGGTCATCCAGGATAGCATATTACATTTACTAGCCATGTTTTCTTAGGTTTTTCTTGGCTGTGATGGTATCTTAGACTTTCCTTGTTTTTGATGACCTTGACAGTTTTGGGGAGTCCTGGTCAAGTATTTTTTAGGATGTCCCTCTATTGGAAAATGTGTGAATTCTTTCTCATAATTTATCTAGGGTTATTCATTCTTGGGAGGAAGATAACAGTGGTAAAGTGCCATTTTCATTACATGATGTAAAGATACATACTGTCAACATGATTTATCACCATTGTTGTTGACCTTGATCACTTGACTGAAGTAGTGTTTGTCGGGTTTCTCCACTACGAAGTCACTAATTTTTCCATGGCTTTTCATAATGTACTCTTTGAAAGGAAGTCGCTGTGCATAGACCAAACCTAAGGAGTGGTGAGGAGTTAAGCTCTTCCTCCTTGAGGGAGGAGTATCTGTATATATTATTTGTAATTCTTATGCAAGAGAGATTCTCTCTTCTCTCTCTCATTTATTTATGTATCCAATCATTTATTTATATAAATATAAATTCATCAATATTTATTTTATATTTTGGGTTGAAATTCAATATTACTTTATTTTATTGCTCAATTTGTTCCATTTCTGGCCATGGGGAGTTCTTTCAATTGGCTCCTATGTCCCTTTGACATGCTCCCGTTGATATGGTTTGGCTTTGTGTCCCCAACCATATCTCATTTTGAATTGTAATCCCCAGTGTTAAGGGAGAAACGTGGTGGGAGGTGACTGGATAAGGGGGAGCAGTTTCCCCTATGCCGTTCTTATGCTAGTGAGGGAGTTCTCATGAGGTCTGATGGTTTTATAAGCATCTGGGATTTCCCTTGCTTACACACACTCCCTCCTGCTGCCTTGTGAAAAAGGTGTCTGCTTCCCCATTGCCTTTCACCATGATTGTAAGTTTCCTGAGGCCTCCTCAGCCATGTGGAACTATGAGTCTATTAAACCTTTTCCCTTTATAAATTACCAGTCTTGGGTATTTCTTTGTAGCAGTGAGAAAACAGACTAATACATCCACTGATGCAGGTTTTTTGCTTGTTTGTTTTTGAGCACTTTCTTATATCCTGATGCTACAAGATGCTCCTGCTCCGGATTGATCGTGATATTTCCTGCCCAAGTTCTAGAATCATTTCTCCAAGGAGAAGGGCAGAATTTTTAAGATATTATTTATCCCATTTTTACAACTGAGATCATTTATGCAGATTAGACAACTCATTTAAGTTTCCAGAGCTTATTGGTAATAGAATCAGTATAATAATCCCAGGTACTTTCCACTAGATCACAACTCTGAATGTACTTATTTCATATATCTTATTAGGATTTATGCAGAAATGTCAAGTCAGCATGGACTTCTGAAAGTTCTTAGTATAGAACTCTATACATATCCCTGAGAATTGGGAAGTTGTAAATGTTGAAACCTACTGAATGTCACAATCTACAGGAAAAGAAGAAATATTATAGTAGTATAGAGAAATCTTATGGGGAAACCTTGGTTAATTCACCTAGATGCTGTCATTTTTTTAGAGAATCAGAATCCTGTGAATGTCTGAGTGGTTATTGATGTAGGAGGGAGCCCCCTGATTGGAATACAATCTCTGCCATGGCCACAGAAATCCTGTGACTCAAGTCAGAGGGACTGGGTTATGCATCAGGAAGCTGGCTCTCTTTTAAGCATCAAGTTATTTTGCACATGATTCCTAGCCCTGCACGGAGCTTATAGAAACTGTTGGGGGAATTCTAGAAATGTCTCATAAATTTAGGATACTTTGGACATAAGATTAGCCTTTTGAATCAAAGGGGGGATTATTACAAAAAGAAGAATGTGATTGAAAGCTCTCAGGCATTTTGAAGGCATAATGTACTCATCAGAACAGTACCTGGAAAAGATATTAAAACAGCCACGCTGGGGTACAAGCATGAGGTGTGTTTTTCCTGTGATTAAAACTCATTACTGTTCACATCCTATGAATTGGAGGAAAAAAAGACTGTCAATCAAAATGGATCAATGGGATTTATCATCCTAGACTCTATTCCCTATTGATTTCTTTTCTGGAAGAAATCCCCTAGGGTGCAGATCCAAAGTTCCTCCAAGGGACTCCCATTCTTTTATTTCAATTTAATTTCCTTCTAACAGTTTAGTACCATATTACACGTACCTTTTTAAAGGTTCATTTCATACAGATTCTATTGGTCTCTCCAGTGTATTGTTTGCTTGTTGCCTGCATGTTCAGAGGCCCCCCCACATGAAAAGCAGAATTGAAATCAGAGGATAAATCATTTCCATCATCACTTATACCTTAATCTGTATCTTATTTGCCTTCACAATTTAATCACAAACAAAAGTTCAGATATGTTAACATTCTTGATAAATATCACAGTTCCTAGAAGGCACATTCAAAGTTCTGAATAGATATAATAATTGCCTGAGTTATATATAATAAATATGTTCTGTTCTCTCCTTTGCCACTGGGGGTGTTAGCAAGGCGCTTTCATACATGCTAGAGAGCATCTATATTCATCAGGGGCCAGCCAAAAGACAGAAACCACCCCAGTTACTTTATAAAAGAGAATTTAATACAAAGGATTGTTATCTAGGTATAAAGAAATGCTAACTAGGTAACTAAAAAATCAAAAGGGAACAGTAAGTTATCAAGAAGCAGCAAATGCAGAAAGTAGCTCCTACCTGGGTTGGGAGCGGTGCGGTGTGGGGAAAGGGAGGAGGCTGAAATCACTAAAACCTAAAAGGTTGAAGAAGAGCCCTGACAAGATACAACTTATTGACTTCACCAGGCAGTTGGTGGCCCCTCCGCAGAGGACTGGGTCTCAGGTCTTTGGAGTCTCTCTGCCAAGAACAGAAATGCCCCAGTCAGCTGAACAGCATACCCCATGTCCCTCAGAGATCTAATAGGGGTACAATAAGCCTGCCTCGGTGAATGTCAGAAAAGCTGCTGCTTCTGGGAAGAACTGCTACTGGTAGGGAAAAGAAGACAAGTTGCTGGGTGACACTGGCAGCGTGAAGGGAGGTGAGACTATGCGGAATGGTGGTTAGAAGAACCAGCTCAAGTTGAAAGAAAGGCTTCATATCCCAGCTCAGCCATTTTCTAGCTCTGTGACCTTGGGCATGTTACTTAATCTTTGCTAGCCTCATGTTTTCCCATACATAAAATAAGGCTAAAGTCCCTTACCTGTGACAGTCTCTGTAAAGTGCCTAGCGAAGTACCTAGTATATAAGCCCAGTTCACGATGCCTGCTTTTGCTATTAATAAATGCATGAGAATTTAAATCAGTGGTTTTTGACCCAGGGTGATTTTGTCTCCCAGGGGGATAATTTGGCAGATATTTTTGATTGTCATGACTTGAGGGCAGTACCACTGGCGTCTAGCAAGTAGAGGCCAGGAATGCTGCAAAACATTCTATAATGTGCACGACAACAAAGAATTATCTGGACCAAATGTCAATAGTGCTGAAGAAACCACGGCTTAAATAAAAACAAAAACTGCGTTCTAAGAACTACGAAGCAACATTAATTCAGAGGGAGGAGAGTTCAGTGAAGACTAGAGTAGTCTGAGCACGCTGTGGAGAAGGAGTGTGTGGAAGGATGAATGGATTTGGACAGAGTGGAGTAAAGAGAACATACCAGACAGAGGATGACATGAGCAGAGGCTCGAAGGTGGGGACCTTGTCTTCTTCTCATCTTTTATGATTCAGTTGCACATCCCAAACCATACAGAGATGCTGTGAATCACTGACTCGGAAAGGGAGTGTCAAATATGAGTCTCCTTTTAGGTGGCTTGTAATTGAAATCTCACAACCACCTGTCATTGTGAAGAAAAGAAGCTGCCTCTGCTGGATTTATCCCTGTCTCCTCCATCCTACCAATCAACCCTTTACACAGTCAGAATAACCTCAGATTGTGATGGGGCACACAGCAAATGCTACTACCTTTGCAGAGTCCTCCTCCAGGAACTTGACAACTTTCCAGAGTAATGGCTTTCATAGGAAGCCAGTCATTCTGGCTAAACCGTAGATAGCTTGGCAAATCATCTGGTCTTTGTATCCCATACTTGAACTCATTCAGATAAGCTTATGCAGTTACTATAAAAAAAGACCCTGATCACAGCGAAGGCTGGAACATGCATGAATTTGCCTGAGAGCTGCCATTCAATGGAGAGAACATTCAATGAGGTGTCAGGAGACGAAGTGGGGGATTCAGCTCAGCTACCCATAAACCCTGAAACTTTCCTGAATAAATCCATGCACATGTGTTTGCCTTAGGTTTCCTTAGACTGAAAATTATTCCAAGTGCTTGCTCAGGTTAATTCAGGATCAAATTTCTAAGATTTTATCTTGCTTCTTTCTTTTCAGAATCTAAGATTCCCAGGTCTTTGTTACTGTTAGGAAACCCCATGTAATTTGGGTTGTTTTTGTTCTTTTTCTGTTGTTGTTGTTTGTTTTTCTAAACCTGCCTGTCCCTGATAGAGTGGAGACTCCATGGGGGAAGGGGATTTCCTTTGTTCATGGCTGTATCCTCAGCACCTAGAGTAGTTCCTGTCTTGTAGTAGGCACTCAATAAATCTTTGTTGAATGTTGAACGGTCTTAAATATCTTAGGGTCTAGGAGTGGAGACAGAAAAAAGAGAAAGAAGCAGAACAATAACTGAGAATTTAGACTAGAGAGAGGATAGAATAAATAAAAGCTTAAAGAGATGTTACTTGAGCTAAGTCTTGTAGTATAAGTAGGAGTTTGTAAGTAGGGGAAGCAAGGGAGAAGGCTTTTCTGAACAGAGTATCAGACATGCAACAGGGTTGGAGAGCATGGAAGAGCCAAGTTCTTTTCAGAAGCATAGGTAGTTTGGTAACAGCTGAGCACAAGATGCACAGGGCAGACATCAAGAGATAATCCAGAAGGACTGACACCATACCAGGGAAAGCTTTGTGTGTGCCTGCTTGCATGGGAGCAACCAAAGGGTAGTGACATGACAGACTGCGGAATGACAAAGCTTTTCTTGGTAGCAGAGGAGGGGAGGGTATGTCTGGGGCTGAATGCAAGGGAGCGGTTAATTAGGCACAAAGTCTGCCTGTGGCAAGAGGGATGGAGCAGAGGGATCCAATCAAGATCTAGCTACTCCATTAGAGCTTGTAAACTAACCACCAGGGGTTTATCTGTTTTCAAAGACAGTAAGTAAAGTTCTTAAGATCTTCAAGACTCAAAACACCTTGTGACAGATTAATTATTGTGCTATAGATTATATATTATGCCAGACTCAAATGGGGTATTAGAATTTCCACTAAGAGATTCTTACTTGTAATGAGTTGAGTGGTTTTGAATCAGTCTTAAAACAGGCAGGTTTCTGTATTTAGATCATATTTCATAAATTTTATTGGAAATTTCAATAAGGCATTCTTATCAAATTATTCTGCAAGCTTTTATATGAGCGTATAGGCAAATACTTGTTTTGAACATTGACTAATGGCATAATTTTCTCTACTAGACTTGTGTCAACCAAAATAATGAAAAGGCTCTCTAAAAGAAAAAGATATTTACTTGGGAATAGAATATTGCAATTGAAATGCATGTGTCATGGTAAACTATGCGCATATTCAGAGAGATAAAGGAAGACAAAGATTATAAAGGAAAAAAATGAGGATTACATGTGTGCTTTGAAATGATTATCCTTGAATGCAAGATCAATGACAAGGGTGACACCAGCCCAAGGTCAGACAGGCAGTTGCTGGGCACATGTCCTCTCAGAAGTATTTTTGTGTTTGTGAGGTTGCAATGGCCTTTGTGCAAGAGTGTAGTTTTTGTAGAGTCCTTTTCATTATGGGCATATAAAGCATGACACCTTCTCTTCATGGCGTTCCTCAGAATTATTTGTCAGGATTTTCTTAACATTAGTGACTTCATTTTGATTCTCACAACTTTCACACTTCTCACTTCAGGAAATATAATATTTTCAATATAGTCATTTTCTACCAAGCAATGTCAATGTTACCAAATGGGTTCAAGAAAAAATGATGAAAAAAAGTTTCTCAATACATTTTGAGACTGAACATGTTCTTCTGGACAAAGGACTCACATTGCTTATTAAAGCTTAATGTTTTCCTTTTCCTTTAGCAAATATGTTCACATCATTGTCAAGGTCTCTTACTGTCCCTTTACCATTTAAGTTGCTATTTCTACATATGTAAGATAGCTGGATGTGCTTTGGCCAAGCAACAGGCGAGGTGGACATCCAGACCAGAGTAACTCAGTGAGTTTAGGGTGCAGGTGCATATTTCACTTGTTATATAACTTGTTTGTATAAGCTCATACTTGGCTCTATGCCACTATTGTCTGTAGAAGGTATAACTGCCTTGCTGACACTGTACAGGCTCTTGGGCATGGCTCTTGTGCAGACACTGGCACCCAGAGAAAGAGAACCAAAGCTGTCCATCTTGCAGGCAGGCAGTGGGGAGCCAGGAACTGGCTTGTGCACAGAGAGAGAGAAAGAGTTAAGTTGCTGACCCTGAAGGGAGAGCCAGCTGCACAGCTGTGTGTGGGAATAGCAGGCTCAAATAGTCCAAACAGAGCAGACAATGAGCTGCTGGTAAGAGAACTGCTAATAAAAGAGCTATTGTGAGTAAGTTGCTGATGAGAGAGCTGCTGAATAAAACTACATTTCACCCCCTCCCCCAACCCCTCCTCTACCCCTGACCTCCTACCCTGGAGTGTTCTTTCAGCTATCTGCTCATCCACCCACTCTCCCAGGACCTCAGCAGGGGCTGGAACCTGACCCCGAGTGTGACATTTGGTGTAGTCATGGACCTGACACCATATATACCTGTCTTCATATCAAGAAGGACAGAAGATCATTAGGGTCCAGATACCACTCACATTGTTGGATTTATTGTTCACTTTTTGAATTGGGAGAGGTGGCAAGTCTCTCTTCTTCTAAGACTCTATTTCTACATTCATAATTGTGATGCTTTTAGAATAAAAATAGCAAGACCCCTGTGTATTTAGCAGAGCACACACCCTGACACACATAAGACACAAAGAGCGCCACTGAATGGATGACAAAGAATATGGTATCAATAGTACACAGCTACCTCATTACTGTGTTTTAATTCACCTCTAATTACTTCAACTGTGGCCAGAAACACACCCTTTGGTAAATTTACTGAAAACTACATTCACGTACTTTTTCAGGTTAGCGGAGCAGATATGTTACCAGGTTTTTTGGCAATAAAAATCATGGTCACTTTTCCTATGGATTCAGTCAATCATGTTGATCTTCCATTAGACTGATCATCCCTACTCCACACTTGGGCTCTAGCTTTTCCATGAGTTTTTTCTGTTCAGGGCTGAGGGGATTCTCAGTGTACAGCCTAGATGCAGTCTCAGTCTAATTTCATGCAGTTCACAAAAATCTGGAGGAGTAAGTTTTAGCTGAAAGAAGTTTTTCTCCCTGTGAACATCTTCAGTTCACACTTTCAGAGTGATTGTATAGGTTCTTTATAGATTTGCTAAAGTTCACAAGGAACTATGAACAGTCTTTGCTGTACCAAAAGTATTTCCTTTTGTTTCATTCCTCTGGTGCTGACTGAGCATTTAGTGTTAATATATGCTTCCATCATATCACATGGCTGCAGAATATATGAATGCTATTCCTCCCTTTGGACTTCACTTATTTTGTGGCAAGTGCTCAGAATCCTCCTCCCATCCTTATATATATGAACCCTCAGCATTCTTCAAAGACACCTTTTACATGGACTCTGTAGTGTGCTGGTAAACAGTTCTCAAGCAGCTCTCCAGAAAACCAGCAAACTGATTTGTGTTATAGCATTTGTTGCTTTGTGTAAAGTAAATACTCTCACTACAGTCATTTCCAATCAAGGTGATATGACTGAACATAGAGTTAGGAAGACATGAGCAATAGCCACTGTTAGAAAGTATTTCCATCCTCAGATCCAGTAAAATTAATCTCAAGAGCACGAGTAATAATAAAATAGTAAATAATTAAGAAATAATAAGTTGAACATTTATTACCTTTATCTGTAACATAATTTTCTTAATTGTGTTTATTTAATTCTTAATGATGGCTGAATTTAACAACTGGTTTATCCTGAAAATATGACAATTGACTCTTGTAAATTGGTACAAGCCAGCTTTAGCAACCTATTACGTGGAGCCTACCTTTACTTCCCCAGATCACAAAAATCTCCATCTCTATCTGCTTTCCCTCTATGTTACTGTTTTTGACAATTCACTCAAATACTAAGTGCCTATAAGGTGTCAGGCATTCTAGCTCAGAGAGTCAGGCAAAAAGCACATAAGGAAACAAAACAATTTCAGATGGAATAAGATCCATGAAAAAAGTGAAGAAGCGAGACGAGTGACTGACTGGTGAAGAGTACCACTTCCAGGGGTGACGGAGACCAGCAGATGAGTGAAAACAGGGAGAGGAGGCTGAGGAGTAAGGGCTTAGTTTTAGAGAGGTTCAGTTGCAGATGCCATCCAAGGAGGAGCAAGTTGCATTTGGACAATTTCTATACAGATTCTAGAGCTCAGGGCGGAGTCAGGGCTGAGGATCCAGCTGTGGATGTCGTCAGCATAAAGCTGGTATTGAAAGTCACAGAGGGGCTAAGATCACACAATGAAGGAATCAACATGGACAAGCAAAGACGGCAGAGCCCTGAGATATTCCGACAGTTAAAAACCAGGCAGAGATTAACCTGCTTTCTATAAACCTTTCTTGTGTGTGTGTCTTCTTCCTTCAGCTAAACTGTAGGCTCCTTGAAGACAGGAGTTATATATCCCGCAGCATCTGTCTCACACAGTAGTTACCACACTTACCCTTGCAGGGTTTTAAAAGGGGGAAAACAGCCTCAGAAGAGTGACTAGAACTCTTTATAAAAAGCAGAGAAGGAACTGAGAACATCAGCATTTTTATTGCATACAAGTCACAGTATTTCCAGGTATTAAAATTATCCCCAGCAATATTTCTGTGCAATAAGAATACAGGAATATTTGTGTTTGCACTGCATTTCATATTTAATAAAGCCCTTTCCCCCGTTCAACAGCCCACATGATAGGCAGAGTAAGAATTATCACTATCATACTATGGCAAAGAAAGCAAGTTCAGAGACCGCAGAGACCAGCTAAGGGGCAGAGACCAGCTGAAGGCCATGTCTAGTGCAAAACCAGGGATGCTTATATTTTCTGTCTTCCTGAAGTTCACGGTTCTGGGGAGATGTTAGTTCAATGGTTGATTCCTCAAGAGAACCCCAGGACCAAGAAAGCATCAAGTTGAAAGTATCTTTAGGAGCACAGAGCAAAAACTCCCCTAGAGAACAAATAGCGCTTAAGCCTCGGAAGAAAAAAGTAGTCCTGGGACCAAAGTCAGAAGCAAAGAAGTTTGTGTTACGCATTATTCAGAAAAGATATTCCTTATCTTGACCCAAGGTGTTGTTTCACTTTACTAGGTTGGGAATTTATCTTTTAAATAATAGGCTCTGGGGTTCTGGAGACAAGAACACTTCCCTCATTTGTAAACACAACCAAACTTCCTTTCTTTTTAAAATGACTGAAATGCAGTCTCTGTGTACCAATAAGGAAATTAATGTAATTTGCTTATACAGTCTTTTCCTACAAGGACAAATGTAGAATGCATATTCTGTTATTCCCTCTAACCCATAGTCTCTCCAGATACTTCAAAGGCTGAAAGCAGATTGATCTTTGATGTAGTTATCTGGCCTAAGCTGCTTTTCCATCTTTGCCTTTGCATAGAATATAATTTTCACAGAGTTGATGAACTTACAAGTGCCTGTTGGCCCTTTGAATCAAGTCCTTCAAATTTCAGCATTCCATTTTCAGCTATTTATTCCTGCATCAGAAAGAGCACTTATCTACCTAGAAACCACAATTTGAAA
The DNA here is from genome assembly GCA_036589455.1 of Ateles fusciceps. Lineage (NCBI taxonomy): Eukaryota > Metazoa > Chordata > Mammalia > Primates > Atelidae > Ateles > Ateles fusciceps. The sequence continues at coordinate 8,947,040 of JAZHEH010002496.1, forward strand.
TGTTTTGCACTTAGAAACTGGTTTGACCATTTTAAGAAAGAACTGATTAAGATTGTTTTGTTTTCAAATCAGCAAGTCAGTCTCAATCCACAAGTCTCTTCTACAGATAAACCTCTCAATCCACAGGTCTCACAGACACCAAGAGAGTGGGAAGGGGAAGGAAATCTTGGCAGGCTGCAGGGGAGCTGTTAGATGGGCAGAAAGCGGACTGGTTGAGGAATGAGAGTTCGCATGAGCCTAGGAGAGTTTTGAGGGAGGAAGAGAACAAGAGTAAGGGGAGATAAGAAGTTATGCTAGTTGGGGAGATAAGAAGTTGTGCTCAGTTGGGAAGATGCTGCAGCCTGAAATGTTAGAGTAGGAAAATTTCAGGATAAAAGTGGAGGTGTGACGTGAGAGGAGGTAGCTAAGAGAGAATGGAGTTGAAAGTTATGAATTGAGGAAATCATGTAGTAAGTTGAAAAGATGGAGAATGCTGTCCTGTCTATCTTGGAGGGACTCATGGAGCTATCCTTCCGCCTGTGCCGGGAACCCACCCATAGACGCAAGGTTCTATCAACATGACAGCTCCGTTTATCGGGGTGTGACCTTAAATCATCAAACAAAACTCAGAACACTAATCCCACAGTATTAATCCATTCAGATTGCTAGAACAAGATCTCACCAACTGGGTGGCTAATATATAGCAGAAATGTATTTCCCACAGTCTGGAGGCTGGGAAGTCTAAGTTCAGTGCACTAGCAGATTCAGTGTCTGGTAAGGACCTACTTCCTCAGAGATGGCGCCTTCTTGCTGTGCCTTTCACAGTGGAAGGGACTAATAGCCTGGCTCTCTGGGGTCTCTTTTATGAGAGCACTAGTCCCAATCATGAGGCATCTTCCCTTAAGACCTAATCACCTCCCAAAGGCCCCACCTCCTAATATTATCATCTCGGGGATTAGAACTTCCACATACGAATTTTGGGGTAGCCCATTCAGACCACAGCACCCATCAAAGTTCCTCAGCAGTCGTGGTCCTTTGGCAGCAATCTGGGGTGAACCTCTGGGTACATGCCAAGGTCACGTAGATTCTTGGTAAAATTGCCCAAAGCTACAAAGAATTTATGTTCCTGTGCCATCAAAACACCTCCACCACATGATGATTCCTATAACAATATCAAGAGCACTAGAGGTGAATGTCTTAGTGTCTGTGAGGGCTCAATGGAACAATCTGAGGGTGAGGAGAAAGGTCAAATATAAAGAGAATATAATCTTGCTGAACACATTATGGTTCACCAAAAGGACACACTCCTTTTTTTTTTTTGAGACAGAATCTCGCTCTGTCACCCATGCTGGAGAGCAGTGGCGTGATCTTGACTCATTGCAACCTCTACCCCCCGGGTTCAAGCGATTTTCCTCCATCAGCCTCCTGAGTAGCTGGGACTACAAGCACGCGCCACTACGCCTGGCTAATTTTTTTGGGTATATTTAGTAGAGACGGGATTTCACCATGTTGGTCAGGCTGTTCTCAAACTCCTGACCTCAAATGATCCACCCACCTCGGCCTCCTAAAGTGCTACGATTTACAGGCATGAGCCACCGTGCCTGGCCAGGACACAATTCTTTATATGTACAGTTGCAGCCTGAATAAGGCTCATATGCTCTGAAATGCAATCTCCTGTCTCAAAACGTAGACATGATATTGAGGCATGAAGAACTGTACAGGGTAGTAGATGTTACTGAAACAAACTTGGATCTACTCTCCCAGCATGCAGAAGAGGCAAACCCTGACACTGGGATTTGCAGTGAGACAGAATGAGGCATTTATAGCAGGGCACCAAGCAAGGACGACAGGCAGCTACTGCTTCAGACCTGACCTCCCTGATGGCTTACAAGCAAGGATTTTCAAGGGTGGAGGTGAGGAGGCTTCCAAAGGGAGTTAGAGGCTAAGGAATTTCTGGAACTTCCTTATCCATTTTCTGGTTCCAGTCTGTCTGAGGTCTATGTGACAGCATTTAGCATTTTCCATCAGGTGGGGGTCCTGGTTTCTGAAAAACAACTCAAGGACATTTGTCAAAATGTTATCTTTAGTTTCTACAGGGAACCAAAAATCTTGTGACCCTGGCATACTTGGGTGGCTATTATTTAAGTTATTATTATCTTCTTGTTTAGCAGGTTATTCATTTACTCTCCTACTTGCTGGTTGTAGGGCTGAGTGCCTGGAATTTTTTTGGAAGAACTCAAAATCTTTTATTTCTATGCTGAGGGGGATTAGAGAGCCCAGCAGGCCCCTAAGAGGGGTCCGTGCTCTGTCTCAGAGAGAAAGGAATTGGAAACCTGACTCAGTCTGAGGAGTGAGGGCTCTTTCTCTGAGGAAATGAATAGCTGCCTAGTCGTAAAGTGGATGAAGGAGGGTGGAGAATATTTTGGGTAAAGGACAAAGCACATCCAAAGGCCCTGAGGTGAGAGAGATTAAAAAAAATATATGTTGAGGAAATTTAAAATGTGTGATTTGGCTGGAATCAAATGAGGAAGATTTAGCGTGACTCATCTGAAGAAGCAGGTAAAGATCTCAGTATCAACTAGGGCATCTTTGGCTGCAAGTAAGACAAGAGGCTCAGTAACCTTAGCAGAAATCCAGAGGTAGCCAGCATGCAGAGGCAGGAATGAACTTCTATTCTGGTATCTCCTGCTTAGGAATGACAAGCCTTTGCCAGAAACATGTCTGCAACATGCGTGTACACATGCTCACATGTGCACGCGCCACACACACACACACACAAGCATGCACGTGCACGCAGTGTAAACTCCTGACAGGTTCTTCCTGACTGCTGCACAAACAAAATCAATTCACGGAGACCATGGCTTTGCACTAAAGAAAGTAATTGATGTGAGGCCAGCTATGCTAAGCAGGACACGGAGGTATCACTCAAATCAATCTCCTTGAAGGTTCGGAGATTAAGAGTTTTTTAAAGATAGTTTGATGGGCAGGAACTACGGTATGGGAAGTGCTGATTTGCTGGGTCTGAGTTGAGTCACTTCTGGGTGGGCCTCAGGAGCAATCGGCAGGTCCAGGTAGAGCCACTGGTCCTCAGGCATGCAAAAAAACCTAAAAAGATATCTCAAAAGGCCAGTCTTAGTTTCTACAGTCCTGATGTTCTATGCAGGAGTAAATGAAGAGTTGCACGTTTTGTGATCCCCCTGGAATAATGGCTGGCAATCCTTTACCTCTACTTAGCAGAATTTAGGCTCCTCATCCTCCTAGCCTGATGCTCTCTTATTAGCTTTGCAAAGGAGGTTGAGTTTGGGGAAAGGCTATTATCATTTAAACTGTAAACTAAATGTCTCCCAAATTTAGCTTGGCCTAAGCCTAGAAATAATTAAAGGCAGCTTGAAGGCTAAAAGCAAGAGGCGGGATTGGCTAGATCAGATCTCCCACACTGACAGAGTTTTCTCACTGTTACAGTTTTTGCAAAGGCAATGTCAACAGCAGATCTCTTTCCATGCGACTTGAAAGAACTGTTTCACATTCTCACTCCTAGGCCATTTCCTGCCAAGGGAACAGAGATCACCGTAATTTACTCTGTGGGACCAGAAGAATATGATACCCCCAAATCCCAAAGTATGTCCCTTTGATGTTAGGATTATTTTCAGCTCTAAACATGAGACACAGTAGACACAGGAGAAGCTCCTTGAGTGGAATACACTGGCTTTTTGTAAGGGAAATGTACTTTATGCGGGAAATCTGCATTTGTAAGGGTGACTTTCTCTCTATGCCTGGAGAGAATAAAGACTCTAAATAACAAGAGATGCTTATCAAGGGAGGAGGCACAGACTAAAATCTGCATAACAAACCCTTTCTCTCATTTACTGTACTTTTCCTGATCACCTTCATTACTTTGTTTTTAACTGCAGATAGTATTTAAACCTGTGTTCTAAGCCAACTTTCTGAGAGTTAGTCATTTCCCTGGGCATCTCCCATGTATATATGGGATATACGTGTTAATACACTTCTCTTTGTTTTCCTCTTGTTAATCTGTCTTCTGTTAAAGAGGCTCCAGTTTAGAACTTAGAAGTGTAGAGGAAGACTACTTTTTCTTCCCCTGTGTCTGAATCAAGCTTTACCTTGGACCTATGGGTAGAGTCACCTTCCTAGAAGTCAGGTGGAGAACTATTGGACACTGAACAAAACTGTAGCTCTGCTAGCAAGAAATAAAGAAGAAATGAATGCCCCCAAATCATCTGGAAGAATTTTCCATAGCTTGTAGGCTATAAGAAAAACTTGCTCTTTAAGACAGAAGCTGTTTGTGTGAGGTGTGTCTTTCTTTGGAAAAGAGTCCAGTTAGTTGGACTTCAGGCTTAATTTTGTTTTAAAAATAGATGAGTCTGTTCTGACTTGGAGGAATTGTGTTCCTGGACAATTCTGGCAAAATGAGGAAAAGTCTTAATTCTGTGTTTGCCAAAATTTCTTTTAGTAGCACTAACCCTACTAAAGAATAACTTGTGAATTTTTTTTTAAGTTTATAAATTTGAGGTGTAAATATATACCACCAAATGTATTAATCTTAAGTGTAGAGCTTACTGAATTTTTCCACATACAAATGCTCATGTAACCACCACCCAGAGCAAGATATAAAACAGTTCTTCACTTCTGAGGTTATAGAAAAAAAATAATGAAAAGGAAAAAGATATAAAACATTTCTATGCAGCCTCCTTGTGCATGTGAAGAAAACTAAAGAAAATAAAAACGTTTCTAGCACATTTCCCTGTTAACTCCCACTCTAAAATGGTAACTATTATATATGTTTTGTGTTAGGTTTGTGTTACTCAACAAAATGTGTTTGAAATTCATCCAAGTTGTCGTGTATAATAGTCCTTTCGTTTTCATCACTGTATGGTATTCCATGAGATGAATATATGTATGTATATCTATGAATACATATATCTATATATACATGAAAAGGTGTGCATATATATGTGTGTATACACACACACACACACACACACACACACACACCGCTTCCCTTTCCTGATAATGAACTTTTATATTGTTTTCAGTTTGGGAAAATTACGAATACAGTTACTGTTAACATCCTTGTGTATTTTTTTGTTGTTGTTGCCAGAAAAAGAGTATCCTGATCCAGACCCCAAGAGCAGGTTCTTGGATCTTGCACAGAAAAGAATTTGAGAGGAGTCACAGAGCACAGTGAAAGCAGCAAGTTTATTGGAAACCACTCTGTTACAGAGCAGGGTGTCTTCAGAAAGCAGGAAGGAAAATGCTTCATCCTTTGTTAGTGTCTCTACTTTTAAGACACTCTAAGGAGGTAAGTAAACATGGAATGTGCAGATGTGCTCACTAAATGTAGGGGCTATTGGTGCTATAATGACCATGAATCCTTTAACCTAACCCTGATCATTAATGTTATTTTTAAGTAAAGTGGGCTGCACACTTAGGACATCTGGGCAGTCTGTAGGCTTGGTGGGAGATGTTCTGTATGGCCATAAAATATTCTGTAATTATAATTGGTGGTCAGATTAGAATGTGGCTATTTTCAGATGATAAGCATTAACTTTATAGGTGTCTTGAGAGTGCCTACCTATTTACTTCAAGATGGAGTCTCTCTAGTCATGTTTTATAAACTAGAGGCTTGGTAAACAAAGGTTCCTCTAGCATTTTGATGAACGTATGTACCCACTTCTCTTGGTTATTAGGTATTAAAATATGATGTAAGTGTTTTTCAAAATGGTTTATTCGTTTACTCTTGCTCCAGGAATGTATGAAGGTTCTGGTTGCTTTTGTCTTCACTGACATTTGAAGTTGTCAGTCTTTTCAGCTTTAGTTATTGTGGTGGACATGTAGTTGGAAAACTATGGCAACTTGTTGTGGTTTTACTTTGCATTTTTCTGAAAAGTCATGAGGCTGAACCTCTTTTCATATGTTTATTGGCTATTTGGGTATCTCCTTTTGTGAAGAGCTTATATAATTCTTTGCCCATTTGTTATATTGAGTCGTCTTTTCCTTATTGATTTGTAGGAGTTCTTTATGTATCCTGGATATGACTCTTTTCTTGAATATAATTATTATAAATATTTTCTCCAAGTAAATGGCTACCTTTTCACTTTTTAAATGGTATTGTTTAAGGAACAGAGTTCTTAATTTTAATGAAGTTCTATCGATAAACCTTTCATGATTAGGATTATTTGTGTATTATTTAAGAAAGCTTTGCCTTCCCCAAGGTCATGATGATATTTTCTTCTAAAATTTGTATTGTTTTCCCTTTAGCATTTAGGACTGTGATTCATATGAAATTAATTTTATGGACATTGTAAAGAACAGCCCAAAATTATTTTTTTTAAATACAGAAATATGCATTTTTCCAGCAACATTTATTTAAAAGACCATCCTTGCTGCCCATAATTGCAGTAGTTTTATATAAATAAAGTGACTCTGTAAGTACAGATCTGCTTCTGGGCTTCCTATTCTATTCCATTGGTCTATTTGTCTTTTCTTGCACCAACATAAACTTTTAATTATTATAGCTTTATAGTGAGGTTTTAGTTAACTCCTTGAATGTTATTTCTCTTTTTTATACAAAGCATTGCAAGTCCAGATCCCTGTATTTCTATAACTATTTTAAAATCAAATTTTTAATCTCCAATGAAAAACCTGCTTGAATTTTGATTGAGATTGTACTGAATTTGTAGATTAATTTCTACATAATTGACATCACAAAAATATTGATTCTTCCAAACTGTGACCATAACATATCTTTCCACTGATTTAGGAGTGGAGATTTCTCTCAATATTGTTCAATAATTTTCAGCATAGAGGTATTACACATCTTTTGTCAGATTTATTTTTAATACTATCTTAACTGATGTTTTTTTACTTCATTTGCAAATTGTTGATTGCTAGTGCACAGAAAAACAGTTTTTATATATTGTATTTGTTGTCAATGACCATGTTAAAATCACTCTTTAGTTCTAATAATTTATCTGTAGATGTTTATTTAGGATTTTTTTTCTGTAAACAGTGACTTGTTCTATAAATATTTCTTCTAGAGCTTTACTCCTTGTGTTTATTTCCCTTGTCTGATAGCAGTGGCCAGAACCCCCCAGCTCAATGCTGAATAGATAAACTTTTTCTCTAGTTCTCATTGCGAAGGTACACTTTTGCATTCTGAGAGAGAGAGAGAGATATTTAAGAGGAACACATGGTTTTCTAAGACAGAAATTGGAAGCTGTTGCAAGGTTAAAAAAGGCTCATACTGATTTGAGATTAATACTTCATGAAGCTTCAGTGATGGTTGGGTCAAGAATGAGAAGCAACTCCGGAGCTTATTTTGAAAGGCTGTGTCTCTTTTGAAAGAAATTTTGATGTTTTTAGGCCGCACATGATTTACAAGGTGTGACTTTGGATGTATTGAGGACTGGTAAAAGACTGTTTAGTAAAGAAATCAATCAAAAAGGGACTAAGATTTCCACAGAATGTAAATATAAGAGGAAACCCAGGAAAGAATTTTATTTTAAAAAAGTAAAAACCTCAGAGAAAAAAAGCATCAGTAAAAGAAGTCACCAGTCAACATTACAAGATGCCAATAAAGGCACATATCGTCACTCTCTGTAGACATTTTTCTCAGAATGTTTCAAACATGCACACACATACGTGCCCCACAAATAGTGACAGTGACTATGAAATACATTACAGCTCAAAGAAAAAACCAAGTCAGAGGTAAACCTGTTTGAGATAATACACTTAATACACATATACATGCACTGAGAAAAGCATGTGTGATGAAGAGCAGCCTCCGGGAGTATGTGATCCTCCTTTCCTGCATTGTGTGTAACTAGTAATGAAGGTATTTGTAATATCTCTTCTTTCTATCTCGTAAGATGAGGGAGGAAGGAGGGATTGCTGTAGCTCTGTTAAATCTCAATAACCCATCTCCTAACTATGTTAAATCTCAATAAACCATCTCCTAACTATGTTAAATTTTCATAACCCATCTCCTAACTAAATGTGAGCCTGACCTGTCAGCCAAATCAACACTTTTCACCCTTAAGGGACATTTATGGGTTCTCATTTAATTACAGTGACCATATATGTGAAAGCACAGCTGGGGAGAATGATGCAAATGCCAATTTCTTCTATCTTCAATTGATTAAGACTCTTGAAGTCCTGAAATGTTATACAACTGTTAAAACTTTAAGTCTACTCCTTTAGAAAGAAAAATGAAACAGGTAAAATTAACTTTAGTAGTATGTTTCATTTTACCCAACCTATCCAAAACATTACCATTTTAACATGTAATTAACATGAGGTATTTTTACATTCTTCTTTTCTCATACTAACTCATCAAAGTCCAGTATTTTACACTTTGCCACATCTGAATTCAAGCTAGCTTCATTCTGATTGCTCAATAGTCACATGTAAGCAGTAGCTACTGCCAGGACACAGAACCTACGACCCCAAAATATGGCATCTTGGCATGCTGAGGATTTTAAGCTGGAGAAAACTGGGAAAATGACAGAAGAGAAAGTCTCTTTGACCTTCCCCCCATCCCCCCCCCCCGAGGCAGGCCTTAGAAACTGGATTTCCCTTGCCCTTTCTCCCATGAAACAAGCCATATGTGACCTTTCCCTGAAAATGGTCATGAATTCTCATAGAGGGGTCCTCATCATACCAGGAGGAAAGGAATATCCTCACCTCTGAAGACACAGAGACACATAAAACAATCTGAGACAAGCAGGCCTCGCTGAGTTATCCCCCAGTTTATTGTCATTAGATCATATCTCTTTTTGTCCAATCATGTTTCTCTGCAACTATCCACTTCTTCATTGGACTTAACTTACAGCGTATGCAGGTTTCCCTGTTTCTTTGCGTCGACATTTCCTTATGAAGGCTCCCATATCATGTAACATTTCTCAAATATGTGTAATGTAGTTTGGCTGTGTTCCCACTAAAATCTCAACTTGAGTTGTATCTCCCAGAATTCCCACGTTGTGGGAGGGACCCAGGGGAAGGTAATTGAATCATGGGGGCCAGTCTTTCCCGAGCTATTCTCGTGATAGTGAATAAGTCTCAGGAGATCTGATAGGTGTATCAGGGGTTTCTGCTTTTGCTTCTTCCTCATTTTTGCTCTCTTGCTGCTGCCATGGTAAGAAGTGCCTTTTACCCTCTGCCATGATTATGAGACTTCCCCAGCCGTGTGGAACTGTAAGTCAGATTAAACCTGCTTTTCTTCCTTGTCTTGAGTATGTCTTTATCAGCAGCAAAAAGATGGACTAATACAACATGTGTCTGCTCTTCCGTTAATGTGTCTGCCAGCTCTATTTCCAGACCCAGCCACAGACCCAAAGAGAATCATGGAAAACCTTCCTCCCTTACATTCCTGTATTGGATAGTATAGTTTCTAGGCTTGATCAGATTCGGGGTAAACATTTTTGGCAAGAACATTTCAAAGACAGAGTTGTATGCTTCATCACGAGGCCCAGGACATCATGTGTCCTGTTAGTGATCTGAGTTTTATCACTGGATTAAGGGAGTAAGCATCAGTTTCCTTCATTACAAAGGTATATTTTTGCTTTTACATTTGTGAAAAATCTATGAGCTGAGACTCTGGCACCATGAAAAGATTCTTTTGCAACCAACTTTCAGTTACTGATTTTAACAACCATTGATAATGCATGTCTGGATCCATTATTATTGTAAACGTTGGAAAGTAGTGACTCTCTAATTCCGTTAGTCCTTCTACATTCATTAACTGGCATTCTTCTGTAAAGAAGAGCTTTATATTGTGTGAGCTGGCAGCCTGAAAGGAAGAGAAAAGAGCTTTGTCTTATCCCTCCCCTCTCCTTTTTGAGGATCACTATGGCTTGTGGATTTTAATTAATTTGGTGTGTTATTATTCAGCTTGATCAGCCTGATATTCAAATTATTACAAATACTGGCCTCTTCAAGACCATTCCTATAAAGCGACTGGTATTTTTCTTTTTTTTACTTCTTTAGATACTTTCCTAAAAAAAAATACTTCATAATCTGTTTTAAAGTAAAATAACAGTAACATTTTAGAATAACAGTATTACATTTTTTCTCTGGAAAATAAAATAATAAAAATAAATACAAAATTTCAGAATAAGAATATTCCACATTCCATAAGACATAGTTATATTACAGTGGGTTTTAGGTGTTCATTTCTTATAACAATATTGGCAAGAATTTTGTCTTAGCCAGAAGGTAAAATGTATTTTAACTTCCTCTGTCTAAGTAACAGGATGGTTATTTATTTTATAAATGAAACAACTGATGCTGGAGCAATAATAGACTGCTCCTGCCAATCTTCCACTCTCAAAGAAATGTATCTCCCAACAGGATTTCCATCAACTGTTGTAATAAAGAAGATTATAATCTGTCAGTCATAAATGCACTCATGGCATTTTATTTTGTGTTTCCTTATGAGCATTTTTTCAACTTTTCCTTAAACTCAAACCTTCTCCCACACTAATAAATTAAGAAATTTATTTTATTTTGTTTTAAAAGAAGAAAAGCCGAATGCATAAAAATTATCTTTCCAAAAAAAAAAAAGCCAAGCTTTCCCTCTTAATAGCTCGGATTATCTTTCACTTTCCCAGAGACACCACATGAACATGTCTGGGAAGCTGCACGTTCATTCATCCTCTATTGCATGTGTTTTCTCTGCTCAGTGAAGCATATCAGCATGGTGAAGCCGTGATGGATATGTACCTCCCTGGGCTGGTGCTTGCCTGTGCCAGCTTGCATGGCAAAGCAATACAGGTCAACAATGACACACTGGACACATCCCTCTGCTGACCTCACAGCCACTTGGTTATGTGGCTGCATCTTGTTCAGTAGGAGTTCTGGGTTTTCTCTCTAGCATCGGTTCACATTGTCCAAGATTTCTGCAGATGCAGAATGCAGAATGCTCCCAGAATGCAGGATGGGTGGGTAGTATACACTGACTTTCAGGAAAGATGAATCTAAGCATCTCCTCTGTTTCACCACACTACTAGTTAAGAGTTGATGTCAAGCACAACCGCAGACTTTATCGTTCCCATTCTATTTAAAACAGAGCAAGATGAAATTTCTTTCTTTCTTTTTTTTTTTTTTTTTTTTTTTTGAGACAGAGTCTTGCTCTGTTGCCAGGCACCAGGCTGGAGTGCAGTGGCGCGATCTCAGCTCACTGCAACCTCCGCCTCTTGGGTTCAAGCAATTCTCCTGCCTCAGCCTCCTGAGTAGCTGGGACCACAGGTGCGCACCACCACGCTCAGTTAATTTTTGTATTTTTTAGTAGAGATGGGGTTTCACCATGGTCTCGATCTCTTGAACTCGTGATCCACCCGCCTTGGCCTCCTGAAGTGCTGGGATTACAGGCGTGGGCCACTGTGCCTGGCCAGGATGGAATTTCTTAATCAAGTGCTATCCATTAAAAATATAATGTGAGTTCCAAATGCAAGCCACACAGGTAACTGAAAGTTTTCTAGTAGCCATATTTAAAAAGTGAAAAGAAACAGGAGAAATGAAGTGTAATGATATATTTTTGTTAAGTATACAAAAGATTCTTTCCATATGTAATCAGAATAAAAAAATCAAGAATAGGATATTTTATTCTTTTTAGTGCTATATTTTTGAAATCTGGTGTGTATTTTATACTTAGAGCACATCTCACTTTGGACCAGTCACATTTCAAGAGCTTGGTGACTCTGTGTGGCTCGTGGCTGCTGCAGTGAACAGCACATGTCTGGATTGTGGGTCAAAGTAATGATATTTTCGTCTGTGGAGGAAGTAGTTGTATGTTCTTATTTGTTCTGCCTGATGACAGTTTATTCACCAGATACAACTTGCTGTTATATTCCGCTAGCAAGTGGTCAGAAGTCTCAGAAACACAGGGACGCTAGAACTTGCTAGTGCCCACCTGTGTTTACAGTGCTGATTGACAATAGGGTGATTATAGTTAACATTAATAGCTTATACATTTCAAAAGAGCTAGAAGGGAATAAATCAAATGGTCCTAGGATAAAGAAAAGATAAATAGTTAAGGTGATAGATATCCCAATTTCCCTGATTTGATCTTACACAATCTATAAATGTATGAAATATCACATGTATGCCCAAATATGTACATCTATTATATTATCAGTTTTTAAAATGCAGACGTGGTTTGGGTTGATAGCTTTTACCCTTCAGTGTGTCAGGAGCAATCCCTGAGATTACAGAATTTAGATTAATTATGGCTTGGCTTTGTTTTGAGGATGCTCACATAAGTAATTTCAATAAATCCAGATTCCTTAGCACATCATCAGACATTGCTGAGTCTGTACCGTGCAAAGCTATGTGGCTACAGGCTGCTGGAACATTACCTTCCTTTCAGCTTCCCAGAATGAACACTTCCTTGAGACACTCAGAGCCAGCCAATTGGGCTCAAAGACGCCTGCTTTCCATGGTAGTTTGTCAAGGAAGCAATATGTCAAGGAGTTTCCAGTATGTTTAACTTACCTGGAGGTCTGTGCAGGAGCAACTAGGGGGTACCATGGAAAGCTTCCAGAGGAAGCATGCATGAATGGAGTATACTTACCTGGCCTATGCAGGTATCTGGAATTTGTCTTAGGCAGGCAGTAAAAAGAATTGTGTATTTTGCGATTATATTGATAGTGAGGTTTCCATTGCTATGGCCAGAATATATTTAGAATATGGCTAAGGACATATTCAGAAAACTGAAACTGGACCCCTTCCTTACACCTTGTACAAAAATTAACTCAAGATGGATTAAAGATTTAAATGTAAGACCTAAAGCAATAAAAACCCTAGAAGAAAATCTAGGTAATACCATTCAGGACATAGCCATGGGCAAATACTTCATGACTAAAACACCAAAAGCAATGGCAACAAAAGCCAAAATTGATACATGTGATCTAATTAAACTAAAGAGCTTCTGCACAGCAAAAGAAACTATCAACAGAGTGAATAGGCAACCTACAGAATGGGAGAGAATTTTTGCAATGTATCCATCTGACAAAGGGCTGATATCCAAAATCTACAAGGAGCTTCAACAAATTTACAAGAAAAAAACAACTTCATCAAAAGTGGGTGAAGGATATGAACAGACAGTTTTCAAAAGAAGACATTTATGTGGCCTACAAACATGAGAAAAAACTCATCATCACTGCTTATTAGAGAAATGTGAATCAACACCGCAGTGAAATACGATCTCATGCCAGTTAGAATGGCAATTGTTAACAAGTCAGGAAACAGCAAATGCTGGAGAAGATGTGAAGAAATAAGAACACTTTTACACTGTTGGTGGGAGTGTAAATTAGTTTGACCATTGTGGAAGACAGTGTGGTGATTCCTCAAGGATTTAGAACTAAAAATGCCGTCTGACCCAAAAATCCCATTACTGGGTATACACTCAAAGGATTATAAATTATTCTACTATAAAGGCACATGCACATGTATGTTTATTGCGGCACTATTCACAATAGCAAAGACTTGGAACCAATCCAAATGCCCATCAATGCTAGACTGGATAAAGAAAATGTGGCACATATAGACCATGGAATACTATGTAGACATAAAAAGGAATGATTTCATGTCCTTTGCAGGGACATGGATGAAGCTGGAAACCATCATTTTCAGCAAACTAACACAGGAACAGAAAACCAAACACCGCATGTTCTCACCCATAATTGGGAGTTGAACAGTGAGAAAATATGGGCAAAGGGAGGGGAACATCACACACTGGGGCCTGTCGGCGGGGTAGGGAGCAAGGGGAGGGATACCATTAGGAGAAATGCCTAATGTAGATGACAGGTTGATGGGTACAGCAAACCACCATGGCACATGTACACCTATGTAACAAACCTGCACTTTCTGCACATGTATCCCAGAACTTAAAGTATAATAATAATACTAAAAAGAATATGGCCAACGATCATGATGTTAATGTTGTGACATAATTGATGAATTATGTTTTGATCTTAACAATTGTCTACAACAACATGTTCATAAATTCACTGCCCTGCATTATTAAATATTGCATGAAGTCCTCCTTAGATTAGATATAGCTTGCCTATAAAGACTGGCAGCACCAAATAGTTTTTCTTTAAAAACAAATCTCTGATAACACCTTATCTCCATTTCCCATTAGGTTTGTCTTTTGACACACATCCCCACCCACAAGGCTGTTTCCAGAATTAAAGAGCTTGGCTAGTATATCACTGACTGCCAAAGGATTCGGCAGCTGGAAGAGCATGCTTTAAAGTCATAATAATCACACAGATGGGGCTACCTTGCAGAGGTTCTTTTTCATCTTTTTCTTTATCCCTTGCTGTCTTTATCACAAACCATGGCCTGCTGCTGCACAACAAAGCTGGAGGCTTCATTCTCCCTCTTTTGAAATAACCCCCGGGACCTTTAATTTTTTTGGTGTGACACGATTATATTGAGCACCATTATGTTGTAGAGCTATAATACTTGGGGTCTGCAGAAATAACTCTCAGTGTGATGTCCAAGTGGCAATTCACTAGAATGTTCACCTAGGTAATTACCTAGAGATGGGTGTCAGTCCTTCTCTATGACGCTGACAGTCTTGGGGCCAGGCTTGCAAAAGACTCCTGTTCTTTAATAAATGCTGTTAAGCCGGCTGTGAAGATACTTGCTATAGTTCATGTGGAGTTTTTGGCGTCCTTCCACAAACTAAAGCCACATCATCATCACTGAATTTTTCAAGAGGACATATGCTAAGAAGGTAAAAACTGATAGTTGCAAATTTCCAGACTTCTCACTAATGTCATATCAGAATGATCTGACAATAGCTCAACCTTCCCCCCTCCAGCAGCAATTTTACTAATAGTCTGGGGGGTTCAAAGCAACCACTCTTTAAAGCAATAACCCTCAAAATATTCTGTTTACAGTCTGATAATCTCAGTGCAGCCGGGAAACTAAAGGTTCCTGCTTATGTTTGAGTTGGCGAACATAATCACCAAAAGCTCTGTGGGAATGTCTTTAACATGCCAAACTTCACAAATCTCAGGAGTGTTATCAGCCGCTTGCAGCTCTACATTTACTCTCAAAGCACAGCAAGTCCTCGCTATGGCTTTATAAACATAGAGGAGTCTGCTGACAGACCTTTGCCTGTGTGCAGTAGAGCATAAATATTAGCTTTCCAGCAACACTTGAGAGCAGGGCAGAGAAACATGTCCATTAGAGTGAATACAGTTCGGCCTTTCCAAGATCAAAATGATGTTTTTGAGTGTCTGCAGAATTACCATAATTAATGTGTGAGTGTTTTTCCTCTTATTCCTGAAAGTAATAGATACTTGTGCTGTGAGCATCAGGCATCATCTCTCCAGTCTTTGAACCATTAGTGTGAGCAGATAGTATGTATTCAATGCCCCTACAAAGAGGAATCCTTGGATTCCAGAGGCAAGACTAATTCATGCTGCCTTAGAAAACCAATCCTGAAGGAAGGCCCTGAAGAGAATGGAATTGACCATAGTCCTAGTATAAATCACCTCCCAGGTTGTTTAATCCAATCACAGCACTATGGCTCCCCCTCTTTGAAGCAGGTAAAGAAAATAAAAGCCCTAGAAGAAAATAACCATTACATTCCAGGCCATTCTGCCTCTTGTGAAAGTCGTCAGAATCAAAACAGAGTCACTTGTATTAAAAGCCCCGCCAAACAGAACCAGGGAAGGCCCTGAAGAGAACTCTCATGCACAAATGCCTGATAACAAAAAACCACAACCTTGCACAAAGGCCATTGCAACCTCACACACACAAAAATACTCCTGCAAGGACATCTCCCCAGCAACTGCCAGCCAGCCTGAGTCTGGTGCTACCTTTCTTATTGATCCTTGCAGCCAAAAATAATAATGATCTTAAAATAATTATCTAATCCCCCTAACTTTTTCTTTAGAACACTTCATCTGCTTTTACCTTCCTGAATATGCACATAGTTTACTATGGCACAGATATTCCCATTGCAATGCCCTATTCTTGAATAAATATCATTTTTCTTTTAGAGAGTCCCTCTCTGTTATTTAGGTTGACACTCCATTGATCATGTAGGCAGGTCATATGGAAATGTCATCATGGCACTTCTTGCTAGAAACCTCAGCCCTTGGATAACTAGGATGGAATGATGCTTCTACGCAGAGGTGGCCATGTGGGAGCAAAAAAGCCAGCATGCATGGAGTGGTTACACTCAGACACACACACGTAGAAGCCAGGTAGAATGAGAGAGAGAGAAAGAGAGAGAGAGAGGACAGCATGCCTCACAAGAGAGTCGCCCTCACTGCACATATATTTGAAAGTTATATACAAGTCATCTGAGTAATGTCTTTACCTTATAGAATATCAGCTGTATTCAAAATCTATACATTCTTATGGCAATGCCATAACTTGTCTACTGATGAAACAACTTATTCTCTTCATACCACTGGAAAATCTTTCCTCTGTCAGCTGGTATCATCTGAGAGCTATAATATTTCAGAGCTGTCATGATACCTATGTATTTCTGATGTTGAATCATTTTTTAAAAATAGGGAGCGTGTCCCATATTCCCTAGAAAATTCCAGGCCTGTGGAAATGTGTTTAGCTTCAGGGAATAAAAATGCAGTCAGGGCCACAGTTGCTGGCAAGGTTGTCAAGAAAAGGAACACTTATACACTGTTGGTAGGAGCATAAATTAGTTCAACCATTGTAGAAACTTTGTGAAGATTTCTCAAAGACCCAAAGATAGAAATACCATTTGACCCAGCAATCCCATTACTGGGCATATATCCCCTCAAATATAAATCATTTAGTTATAAAGACACGTGCAAGCGCATGTTCATTATAGCACTATTCACAATAGCAAAGACATGGAATCAAACTGAATGTCCATCAGTAATAGAAAGGACAAAGAAAATGTGGTACATATACACCATGGAATACTATGCAGCCATAAAAAGAACAAGATCGGCTGGGCACGGTGGTTCATGCCTGTAATCCTAGCACTTTGGGAGGCCAACCTGGGTGGATCACCTGAGATCAGGAGTTCAAGATCAGCATGGCCAACATGGTGAAACCTGGTCTCTACTAAAAATACAAACAAATCAGCCTGGCGTGGTGGCAGGCAGCTGTAGTCCCAGCTACTCAGGAGGCTGAGGCAGGAGAATCAATTGTACCCAGGAGGTGGAGGTTGGAGTGAGCCAAGATTGCACCATTGCACTCCAGCCTGGGCAAAAAAAGTGAAACTCCGTCTCAAAAAAAAAAAAAAAAATCTTTTTCAGGGATGTGAATGAAGCTGGAGGCCATTATCTTTAGCAAACTAATGCAGAAACTGAAAACCAAATACTGCATATTCTTACTTATAAGTGGGAGCTAAATGATGAGAACATATGGAAACCTAGAGGGGGAACAACACACACTGGAGCCTATCAGAGAGCGAAGGGTGAGAGGAGGGGAGAACATCAGGAAAAATAACCAGTGGATCCTAGGCTTAATACTGGGGCGATGAAATAATGTATAACAAACCTCCATGACACATGTTTACCTAGGTAACAAACCTTCACATCCGGCACGTGTACACTGAACCTAAAATAAAAGTTAAAAAAATACAGTAAGGAGAGTAAGGGTCTATAGATATTGACATCCTTCCCAAGGCACCAGGTTCAGAGCAATGTCTCACTAAGTAACTGTCTACTATAATGTACTCACCCTAAGACTTTGAATTGTGGTTGTAAACAGTCTTGAAAATCAGCAGCAATAAATTCATTTAAATATTTTAAAATTGGTCCCTAAGCTCTCCCTCTAACTTGACTTGAACATGAGTGCTGCATAATTTACTATGAGGTGTATAGCCTTGTTTCTTGTATACATTCAGAGTATTTTGGGGGGTCCAAAACCAAAGATGCTTATCCTTCAAAAAACCCCTTCACATATTCCAATTAATATGTGCAATTAATACTCAGGGTCTTTTTCAAATTCTTGGTGTTAGCTCCCTGTTAGTTATATTGATAATATCCCTTGTGTTTTATATTCTTTTGAGTCTTAAATGCTTCTCAGCAGCCATGAACTCTTCAGATGATCTCCATGAGGATTAAACAGAAACTACCTGGACAAGAATCATGGAAAGAAACTACTGAGATTCTAGTTTGCTCCTATAAATGTCTACAGAAAAGAAAATGTGATGACCAAGAGTAATGCTAGATAGTTGGTCACACTCTGAGTTCAGCTGAGAGAATCACTGGAAGAAAGCAACTGTTAAAAAAAAATGGAGGTCAGAGTTTAGATTTAACCCAATGCCAATTGCCCGTAGTCAGGTAGCCAAAGCTGAAGTCATCCTAATTTTTCAGAAATGCTAGCCCTAACCATAAATGAAACACAAAATAGAAGCTTTACGTCTTTGCCAGCAGGATTCGGTAAAAGTAAACTAATCAGCAAAAGACAGATCGGCTTAAACAGCTCTACTTGCCCTAAAAGAATGTTAATGTGTAACAGCCAATTACAAAAAAGGTCACAATAATTCCTCCTTAATGCTTTATAAACTGCACTGTAACTGTTGTAAGCAAAGCTCTTACCTCTTCTGGGTTGAAGTCTCCCAGTTCCCCAGCTGTTCTTTTGAGTGCATAATAAAATATAATTTTTAAATCTGATCTGTTTTTTTTTTTTTTTGACAAAACTTTCATTCATATGTCTTTGAAGAAATGCACCAAAAGCACTCACCACTGCGTGTCTCTCTTGAAAGCTAGTCTCTGTGGTATTGTCTTTCCACTGTGCTAATCTGAAAGGGCTCAGGGGGAGGGAGGAACAGTGTAGGCCACTTTTCATGCTATGATGACAGACAGCTGAATCATCCTGAATGTGTGCAATTGCATGAGTATTTATTATTACAGGTTACATGGTATTTGCCACAGATGAGTCAACCCAGAAGCATCCTAATATTTATTATGCTGTAATAATAATCAGAGTATGAAAGTACAAAAACCATTTGAGGGCATTGCTGACCTCTCAGAAACAGAGCCCTCCCATCCACCATGGCCACATTAATAGGAACATCTCTCCTCTGTATCTTTTATTCTGAAGGAAAGACCCTGAGCCTTGCAAACTGCCCCTGCCTGCACCAGCAGTGTCCTGCCTTCGCAACACTTCATAAGAGCTCCAGCAAGACATGAGTGAGCCTCCAAGTGATGAGAATCCACCCGATGCTGATTACTATAATGAATCATCTGAGTAGGAAGAACAGATTTTACCTTTTCGTGTCCCCTCCCGATTTTAACCTTTACCACCATCAACCTACGGTCAGTACACTTCCGCAACACTCTCCAACCAGGGATTCCACAGCACAGAATTGGGTGAGGATGATGGGCTGTTTATACCTTCTCTTGACAGTTGGAGCTGGATGAAAACCTCTGCACCTTGTACTGTCCATAAGACTCTGCAAACTCCTGGTGACCACCACACATGTCAGGGGTCTGTATAAGACAGTGTCTGGTTTGGATTTCCAAATGAAAATGTGTGGTCATATTTAGCACAACAACAATTTCACATAGGAATTCCCAGTTTCTTAAAAAAATTAAAACCTCCCCATCATCACTCGTGGCTACTTGAGCCTCCTTCCCCATAGCTCCTGCACGGTCCCCAGAGCCCATGTTTCTGATGCCTTGTTTGGAAGAGCTGCACAGAGCATCTCCCCACTATATCTCAGGAAAGCTGGGTAGCCCCATGGCAGTGTGGCACTGCTAAAGGTTGTGTCACAGGCTGACAAATGATATATATGGTTCAGAGATGGCCTCTCTGTTCTAAGGACTGAGGCCTCTATGGCAGCAGAACAGCAACAACAAAAGGTAAAGAAATAGCCAGCAGCTCTGTCTCAACCACATCCTTGGGGCTGTGGGATACATTCTCCCTAAACCCTGTACCTTAACATCATCAGCGGAATTCTTAATAATATGTGTTTCTAACTTCAATTCTGTTATTGTGAGCATCTAAGCATTTCCTTCATGATGGATGATAGACAGCCTTGCTGTGTTAACATCACAGTGACTTTTCTTTCCCTGTCAGCCAACTACAGCAGTGTTATCATCTATCTACCTACTAATATTTAAACATACACTTTTGTGATTTTAAAGTTTCCCATAACACATATCTGTAGTGCAATTTCCAGCTATTAGTAGACGAATCACTCACACATTTCTGCTGATCTAGGGGAGTGTCAGAGGTGGTATTGGCATCTGGTTACTCATTTTTATTGCAGCTCCTGTCACATTCATACAACAAACAACTATCATCATTATATAGAAGACAGAAATATATTTCCCAGAAATGTATTCTTTTGGGGGAAAGAGCTTAGAGTGCTCAATCAATTTTAAACATACTTCCCTATTGAACCTTGAAAATAAAACATCTTTATTCACCTTGTTCTGTATGGATACATAGGTTGAAGGGGGTACAACAAAATTCCACAATACATTATTGAAGCATATAATAACTGCCCCATATTCACCCCCAAACTATTTGCTTCAGATTGCTCTACACAAATCTGATGTTTGCAAAAGTGAGGCTCAAGGACTTATTGGGGTGAACTGATGGGATTATCGAGTGGGCCATCCATTCAGTCCCTAATGAGGAGAAGAAAGGAGTGGACTCAGATCACCTCCTGCATAGGCAAAAAATGAAACATGAATTGAGAGGCATTTCTCATTTTCTGATGACCAGACTAATTGCTATAAAAATAGTCATCTCTTCTCTTTTGTGGCCATTGCCAAAGTGGCAGTGACCAAAATGAAATTCAATCCTTTTGTCACTTTGGACTGAATCAAGAACCATAAAGGACATTTCAGTGTGCCTTCCCACATTCTCAGGAGGATTACGTTTTCCCTTCTTTCCAAAGAGCTGAGACAGGGAGTATGATGTTCAATCCATGCCCATCCAAAAGGATGATGAAGTTCAGGTTGTGTGAGGACACTATAAATGTCAGCAAATTGGCAAAGTAGTCCAGGTTTACAGGATGAAATATGTCATCTCCATTGAACAGGTGCAGTGGAAAAAGCTAATTGCACAACTGCCCATGTGGGCTTTCACCGCAGCAGGATGGTGATCATCAGGCCAAAGCAGGACAAAGATGCAAAAAGATCCTTGAACAGAAAGCCAGTTCTTTCCAAGTGGGAAAGGGAAAGAGCAAATATAAGGAAGAAACAATCAAGATGCAAGAATAAAGTAATCTTATTTAAAAATAGTCTATATCTCTGTGAATCTGTTCTAGATTATTAGGAAAGGGCTACTTAACCATGGCCTAAGGAATAAGGAAGTATCTGCACCATTCGAGCTGTCAAAATGCACCTCATTATAATATCTCAAAAGAAGATCATCACCCTCTTCCTTCAGGGATCTGTTTTCTTTCTGGATCCTTGAATCATATTTTGGTTGTACTGTAGGTCCAGAGACATCCCATCCAAAACCCCCAAAAGCTTCTTCCTTTGTCTCTTTCCTTTTGTTTTTGAGGCAGGGTCTCTCTGTCACCCAGGCTAGAGTGCAGTGGTACCATCATAGCTCACTATAACCTCAGACTCTAGGCTCAAGCGATCCTCATCCTCCTGCCTCAGCCTCCTGAGTATGTAGGTCTGTAGGCACATATCACCACACCCTGCTATTTATTTCTTTCTCTCTCTCTCCTTTCCTTTCCTTTCCTTCTTTCCTTCTCTCCCTCCCTCCCTCCCTCTCTCTTTCTTTCTTTCTTTTCTTTTCTTTTCTTTCCTTTTCTTCTTTTCTTTTCTTTCTTCTTTTCTTGAGACAGGGCTTCACTATCTTGCACAGGCTGGTCTCTAGCTCTGGGCCTCAAGTGATCCTCCCACCTCAGCCTCCCAACATGCTGGGATGGCAGGCATGCGCTACCACACCTGGCCTAAAGCCTTTTCAAAAAATACTATAGGGGAGATTAATATTATACCATCTGATTGTTAGCACAACAAATTTTCCTGATAATAAGTCTATTTCCTTATGAGATGGTGGTGAATAGGACATACTTTTGGAACTATCCTAAACATGGCTGTGCTGTCAAACCTTTATTTAATTAAAGAGTGCTATTCTCACATACTGACAAGGAACCCCTACATATCATTGAGAAGACATACTAATACAAATTACTGGATAAAAAGTAGTGCTTTTTATCCACAAATTAGTGGATGAAAAGTAGTGCTATGCTATAGCAGAAATGAGTGTCTGTGGAGTTATTCTAGCCCTTCCCACCAATAGCCTCTGAGAGTTGAGGAACAAGTTGGTGGAATGCCATGCCAGGATCTACAGTTTCCAGTTCTTTCCATGGGAGATTGTGTGTAAAATGAATGATAAGCATGCCTATGAAGTGTTTTGTTTTGTTTTAGGCATTAACTTAGGTATTATATCTTTTAGTGTATGGGATGGGGGAGGTGCATTTTTGTACTGCCAGCAATGGTCAATATTATCCATTTTAGTGGAAAGTTTGAATATGACTCTTTGAGGATTTTGCACTTTTAAAAATAAAGTATTTTGTGTTTTCTGTCTGGTAATTTATTTTAAAATACTGTAGTGTAAATAGTGTGGTATAAATCCATGTGCAGGGTAAACTTGATCTATACATTAAGAGAGGTCCATTGGCATTTGGAGAAAATTAATCAGGAATTCACACAGCAGATGTAAATGGTAGACACTTCAAATATTGTTATGTAAATTTACACCAGAAATAAGGGATGCTAGAAATAATTTTTGTTAGTGAATGAATGGTGTTCTAGATATGTGGTTGAGAAAGATTTTACATAAGGGAGATATAAGATTTCAGCAAGCCTTGCTTGTTTCAGAGGGCTGCCTAACAGCTATAATTCCCTTTGGTTCTGTTTTTCCTGAATTAATAGAGGATCATGTCTTCCCCATCTAACTAGAAGTCTTCAAGATATCGTGGCACCAGTCTCAAACTGAAATTTCCAGGCAGATACTTGTTGAAATGCCTAAAAACAGAGAGCAGGACTTTATCATGCTTACAGAAGCAAGCTATAAGACTGTTCTATGCCTGCATGAGAATAAATATTGTACCTATGGCAAAATTTATAGATTTGCTTTTATTTAAATTTGCCACCTGAGAGCAATATTGCAGGCAAAGAATACTGTAGCCTCTGTATTATCTAATTACCAGAGGCTACTCATATTTTCAAAAGAATTTAACAATCATTGAATACAAAATTGGGGTAGGTGTATTTGCAACACTTGTATTTTGGGGTTTTGTGTCACTGGACACAAAGCTCTCCATAGTGACCTCTATGGCAACTTAAATGGAGGGATGTAAATGAACTTAGGATACAGGAATACGCACAATAGTAATTCCTAACATCACGTATCCTTCTCGCAAATTCATATGTCAAAACAAACAAGAAGCCCAAATTACATTAATCAGAAAATTTTGTTTAAATGACGGTGTTATTCATCCTGATGACAGAATTCCCCCAGGGAGAAGAATGTTTTCAGAAATTTGGCCAAATCCTTAACCGGATTCCCTGTATGGCTTGCTGATTGCATCTTCTATTGTTTGAAGGACAGTTGTTCTCATTAGCATTCACTTACTAGGAAGCGGAGTCAGAGGCCACCCTTTTACCAGTTTGCTTCAGGGACTGGTAACGAAAGGAAGAAATCACTCCATGTTTCCAAAAGAGGTATGTGCCATCTCATACAGTTCATAGGGCTATAAAAAAGTACTCTTCGGAATAGATAACTCTTTCACGATCACAGACCTACCACACCAGAATGAGAATTTGAACATTAGCTTTGTGCGTAGAGAGAAAAGAAATGTTCCACTGCTTTGTGAGCCATCCTATCTATAAATGGTTTTGATTATCTTTAGAATAATGACAACTTCAGATCTGTTCTCTCTCACCTGAGCCTCGGTAGGTCAGTCCAGCTATCTACTAGACCCGGTATTTCATACATATTCTTTATGCTTTCCCCAAAACTTGTCCTTGCTGCTGCTTCTCCTCTGTGTCTATCCCAGTGTATCCTCAGTTCATTCATCATCCATAACGCTGTGTGTATCCATATTGCTGAAATATGAATGCTTAATTAAATAGAATTTTGCTTCTTATTCATAGCAGGAGAGTCTCTGTGTCCTTTTTGTCATGCAAAGAACTGGGCTGAGAGATGCCATTTTTTGTGTGTGGGTTCCATAGTCATTCTGGGCATGAATACCCAGGCAGCTGACAAGGGCAGAGAGAGTAAATTTGGCCTGCAGCCTATAGTTTACCAGCCTCTCCTTTAGAATGTCAAGTCCTTGAGATCAGGGGCCCTACCTGTCTTCTTCATTCTGTATCTCCTATGTGTTCAATGTTACTTGACCTTCAAGGAAAGAAAGTATCTTCATATTGTGTTTAAACCTGAATCTGCTAGAGGAGCTTTTTATTTCAAGCAGACTGCGGAGAAAAAAATCTGGTGCTTTCTTGTAATGAAAGAAAGCACTCAGTATGTATAAAGTAGTGGGTTAATTACTATTAGGCTTGTGAGTAAAAAAGACTTATGGATTAATTAACTCAAGACTTGGTGAATGCATTTAAGGCTTGTAAGCAAAATCAATTTCTTTAACAAATATATTTAACAGCCTAAGTGAACAAATAAAGTTTCCTAAAATAACTTTAAAAAGGTTTGTTGTATAACAAATATATGGTTCAGTTTATAGTCCTGTGAAAGTAAATAAAATTTTTCTAGTTGAACAGCTGAATATCTTGGAGAACCATCAATTTGCTTTTTAATACCTTGGAACTATTGGTGAGGAAGAGAGAATATATACACAAGATGTATTTGACCGAGACTCATTGTCTATCAGTAGGCATTAAAAGGGAGGATATAATTACAGAAAAAGAAATTTGAATAAACTTTTCTTCTAAAAACAATCACAAATACTGCAAATGTATTTTAAAAAAATATATGCTTGAAAGCATTGAAGAATTGACAAGTGCGTTAGTCATTAGGGGTATTTACCAACATTTCAAGTTATTCCCCCCTCTCTCGAAGTTGGTGTGGCCATGTGACTTGCTTTGGACAGTAAAATATGAGCAGAGGTAACTGATTTGTGTTACTTCTTTGCAGGCCTTTAAAGTCAATGTGCCATTCACCATTATCCCTTCCCCTGGGCCATGGTAATCATGGCTCTCTGAGTGAGGAAAATGGGGAGTACGCTATCTACCAACTTGACATAGCGTTTTGTTATTAAGAAAACTCCCGGATCCCCCTCCGTGGGGCTCCCCCTGTGATCCGCCCCGAGTGTTCTTCCGCCCGGGGGGGAGGATACTAGAGCCCAGTCCCCCAGCCGCCGCCGACGGCAGAGAGGGTTATACCCTGCCTGGGCTGGCTTGGGGGGTTCCCGAGGTTCTGGATGACTGGCTCGGAGGTTAGGGTGGGTAGAGCCAGAGTATATATAAGGGGTCTGCGGCGGTTATTATTTATTAGGGCCGCCGACTGCTTGCGTGTTTTTTTTTGTGGGGCGGGGGGAGGGGGGGGGGGGGGGGGGGGGGGGGGGGGGGGAGGCACGGGGGGGGGCGACGTATAGGTGATGGGGAGGAGGCAGCAAATCACACTGCCATGTGTGTACCTATGCAACAATCTTCCATGTTCTTCACGTGTACCCCCAAACCTAAAAAATAAATTAAAAAAAAAAAAGAATACATTTCTAGCCAGGTGTGGTGATGTGTGCCTCTAGTCTCAGCTACTAGGGAGGTTGAGGCAGGAGGATGACTTGAGCCCAGGAATTTGAGGCCAGCCTGTGCAACATAGGGAGACCCTGTCTCTTCCTCTCTCTCTCTCTCTCTTTTTTTTTTTTTAAAGGAATACATTTCTATTGTTTTAAGTCACAAGTATTAGGCAGTTTTGTTACCACAGCATACACTGGTCTCTCTGACTTTTACATTAAGATTGTAAGAAGTTACCAGACTAAATTGTAAAGGAGAGTGTGAATTCAGAGGGCTTAAGCAAGAATAAATAGAAACTGCTTTTACCCTGAAGACACTTGCTGATCTGGGAAAACTTGAACTTGGTTTTGGTGATCTTGTAGTGCTGGAGATAGACATCAAAGTCTGGCAATTACCAAATGAGACCCCTGACAAGATAAGCTGGATCCTAAAAAGGCTATACATTAGAATAAGGGTGAATCAAAAGGAAACTCATTCTCCATCCAAAGGACTTCAAGGAAAGTTACTTTAACATTAAATAGAGGCAGGAAGGAATAAAAACAAACAAACAAGAAATAACCTCATTCTTGTGAAACTGAAACAAAAAGTCAGCCCTCTTAAGGACTTATAGTTCAAATTCACATCACTACATCTGGTGGTACTAGCCTGGAAAGGTCTCTTTAGATGCCTTACAGAAGAAAACACAAATTCTTCACAGAGAAAAGATCTTCTAAAGAACAACACAAATATTTCAAGGATGGTGATCAGCCTACATAGCTTTTAGTAAGTACAGAAGGAAGCAAAGCACTTTAATTGAGACCCAGCAAAACAAAACAACAACAACAACAAACCTTAGCAGACACAGAGCTATGAGGACTGTGGATATTAGAACTGTCAGTTGTGTATTTTTTTTAAAGGCTTATTTTGTTTACACAAATGAATACAAATTTTAAAGTAACTTCAGGGAAGAAGAAAATTATTGAAAATGATCTAGGAGATTACACAAAAAATCAAATAGAGCTTCTAAACATGAAAAATGAAGTTTCCAAAATGTAAGCCCTGTCAAGCAGATTTAAGAGGCAATTATACATAGCTGAAGAGAGATTTATGGAAATAGAACCTAGGCCAGAAAACAGATAGAATGCAGCACGGAGAGGTAAACATATAGAAAATATGAAAATGACGCTAAGAAACATGAAGGACAGAATGAGAAGTTCTAGTGTATATTTAATATATAATATTTAGATGTAATATACTTGAATATATATATACAAAACGTGGACTGAACATGGACTGTACAAATATATATATATATATGTATAATTTAGAGTACTAGAAAGAATAAGAGTAGATGGGGCAGAGGCAATACTAGGTTAGATAATGGTTAAGAATTTTCCAGAACTGATGAAAAACAGCAATTCATGGATTTAGAATTGTGATTTCTAAGCAGGATAAACAAAAACAAATCCTGCCAAACTATATACAGTTTTGGCATACAAATAATACATCTTAAAAGCAGCTAGAGTGAAAGAGCATACCTTCAAAAGAGCAATAGTTACACTGACAGCTGACTGCTCAAGAGCATCAGTGCTGGCCAGGTGCAGTGGTGTACACCTGCTGAGGCTGAAGGATCTCGAGCCCAGGAATTTGAGGCTGCAGTGGTCAGTGACTGCATCTGTGAATAGCTATGGCACTCTAGCCTGGGCAACAGAGTAATACCCCAACTATTAACTAAATAAATAAATAACATTAATGGAAGCCAGAAAATGGGAGAGTATTATCTGCAATGCAGTGCTAACCCATATTCCAAAACCTATAAAATATAACTTTAAAATAAGAATAAAATTAATATATTTGTTTCAGGCAAACCAACATGAAAAGAGCTTATCAAAATCAGTCCTGATTAGAAAGAACTTCTAAAGGATGAACTTCAAATAGATAGGAAAAAATAACAGATGACAGTCTGAGGTCCAAAATCAAGGAAGAAAGAAAAGGCAGGTACCTGAGTAATTTGAAGTGAACATGGACTGTGCAAAAATTTTAATAATTTGCGTGATTAAAAAATAGAATGAAGAAACATAATAATATATAAATTATCGGAAGTATAAATAAAATAAAGTGCTCTATGTCTTTGCGTGGTCTGGAAGGAATTGATTAATTCTAGAAGTTTGTTAAATAGGCATGTTTTAATTTCTAGAGTAACCACTAAAAGCATAGACACTTCTGAGCTAATGGAATTTTAAAAAATCAGTCCAAAATAAGGCAAGAAAGAGAAAACAAATATAGACTAAGGGGGACAAATAGAAAGCACATATCATATTGGTAGATTTAAATCCACCAGTACTCACAGTATATCAGTAACTGCATTAAATATGAATTTAGTAGACATCTCAGCAAAAAACTTAAAATCTGAGAAACTAGGGGAATAATTTTCCTTTTATGAGTGTATGGAAAAGTTGAAATTAAAAGGAAAAGATACACAATGTGAATATTAACCAAAAGAAAGTTAATATAGCTATATTAATATTAATTAAAATAGTTTTAGAGCAAAACCCTTACTAATGAGAAGAAAGATCACTTTTTAAGGACAAAACATTTAGTTTACCATAAAAGATGTAACAACTCTACAATTTCATTCATCCAATATTTTATTCATTTCAAAATATACAAATTGAAAGTTGTTAATACAAAAACAAATCTAAAATTATGGCAACAAATATAAAATAATTCAAGTCATTGGTACAAGAAGCAGAAAAAAGTTTTAAGTGTACACAATTTTTGAAAGAAATTTTTATATTTGGTGGAACATGTACAGGTTTGTTTCATGGGTATATTGCATATTGCTGAGGTTTGGGCTTCAACTGAACCCATCATCCAAATAGTGAATGTTATTAGTCGGGTTCTCTAAAGAGACAGGACTAATAGGATATAGGATTCATATATACTTCATAAGTATATATGAAGGGGAGTTTATTAAGAAGAATTGTCTCACGATCACAAGGTGAAGTCTCATAACAACCTGCAAGCTGAGGCTCAAGAAAGCCAGTCCAAGTCCCAAAACCTCAAAAGTAGGAAAGCCAACCGTGCAGCCTTCAGTCTATGGCTGAAGGCCTGAGAACCCCTGGCAAATCACTGGTTTAAGTCCAAGCGTCCAAAAGCTGAAGAACTTGGAGTCTGATGTTCTAGAGCAGAAAACATCCAGCACTGGAGAAAGATAAAGGCCCGAAGACTCAGCAAGTCAGTTCATTCCACTTTCTTCTGCCTGCTTTATTCTACCCCTGATGGCAGCTGATTAGATGGTGCCCACCCAGAGTGAGGGTGGGTTTGTCTCTCACAGCCCACGGACTCAAATGTTAATCTCCTTTGGCAACACCCCCCACAGACACACCCAGGAACAATACTTTGCATCCTTCAGTGCAATCAAGTTCACAGTATTAACCATCACATGAACATAGTACTCAATAGGTAGGTTTTCAACCCTTGCCCCCTCCCTCCCCTGTTTTGGAATCCCCCAGTGTCTACTGTTCCCATCTTTATGTCCATGTGTATACAAAGCTTTAACAACACAAGTGACAATTATAACCTGCTGGATATGAATATAGTGCTCTACCTGACAAATGCAGAATGCATATTATTTTCTAACATACATAGAATGTTTTTATAAATTGACCAGTAGGGCCACCATGTATGACCAATACATTTCAATAAATTGTACTCATTCAGAGCATTCTCCTTGACCACAGTGCAATAAAGCTAAAATATATATATAAAAATATAACAAGAAAATCTCAATATTTTTGGAAATTATAAATATATAACACAGAGATAAAAATGAATCATAACAGAAATTAGAAAATATTTTATGGTGAAAATACAACATATCAAACTGGAGGTGCAGCTCAAGCAGGACTCAAAAAAATTTATCCATTCAATGTATATATTAGAAAGGGAAAGACACTGAAAAAATGAAAAAATTCAGCATTCAAACAGCAAAATAAAAAATCAAAGAGCTAAATTAAACATTCATAAAGCAAATAAATTTTAAAGACGGAAACAATAAAATTTTAATAAAGTAGAAAACAAACATACAATAGAAAGGTCCTTTGTAAACTAATAAAACTGACAAATTCTTAGCAAGATTCATGAAGTAAAAAAGAGAGGAAGTAACCAATAATAGAAATAGAAAGGAACATTGTTATAGATGCTACAGATATTAAAATAGAGTAAGAAGGTAGTATGACTAATTTTAGGGCAGTAAATTTGAAAATTTATATGAAACAAAAATGTGATGTGTCAGAACTGATGACTAAGAAACTTTGAAAAGGAATAGAGTGGGCTGGGTGCAGGGGGAGGCCAGAGGATCACTTAAAAAAATAGAGTGAAAATCATTTAAGAAATTGAATCAGGTAGCAAAAAAATTTTCCACACAGAAATTCAAGACCCAGCCGATTCTATGCAAATTCAATCTGATATTTAAAGAAAAAGAAGGAAGGAGAAGGGAAGAGAAAGAAATAAGTAGAATATGAGCAGAAGGAGGAGGAAGGAAAGGGAACAGAAAGGATATAAGGACTGGAAAAGAAATAGAACTGTCACAGTTTGAAGATAATGCATGTATTTTAAAAATGTAAATGAAATTGATAAAAGAATTTAGAAATTTTGCTGAATAAAAATGCAATATATAAAAGTGAATTGTATTTCTATATACTAGCAGGAAAATGCTAAAGAAATTACATTTAAAAAAATATTCCATGTCCAACAGGATCAGTGTTATTAGCTGCAAACAACAGCACCGACTCTGGATATTGGGTAGCTCGTGTGGATGCTAAGCTACCAGGAACAGTGGTAAAAGCCATGCTGTAACTGAAAAAGGAATGAATTCAACCATGACTGCCCCAGTAATGCCGATTCTGCTCTGGAACTCAGCCATGGTTCTGCCACAGCACCCTCCAGCAAACTGTTTTCCATGTGGGGCCACTTTCCTCAAGTTGCCCATTTTGTAATTAAAATCTCATGTGGATGGGTCTGACTGGGGGACCCAGGCCACATGTGTCTGTTGCAGTTGTGAAGGACACTGGGTGACAGAATTTTCTGGATTACCTACCACAAAAATATAAAATATCTTGAATAAATCTAATAAAATATGTTTAAGACCTTACAGAGAAATGAATAAAGCATTACTGAAAGAAATTAAAGCAGACTTAAATAAATTGAGACATATACTATAATCATAGGTTCAAAGACTCAATGTTGTCAAAATGTAAATTTCCCCCAACTTTTTTTGGAGATTTTTGTAATTCCCCAAAAAATTCTAAAAAGATATTTATGCAGTTCAACAAGACGATGTCAGGATTTTTACAGAAATGACTAAAAGCCTGGCATAGTCAAGAAATGGGGTGAGAGTAGTTTTGTTTACCAGAAATCAAGGCTGATTTTAAAGCTATGGTAATTAAGACAGACAGTGTGGTTTAGCGAAGGGATAAATCCATCAGACACAGAGTGGAGAACCCTGAAATAAATCTACTAACACATGGGTACTGAAACATGATGGAAGTGGTACTGTAGATTATGGAGTAAGATCAGTATTTACAATAAATGGTGCTGAGAAAACTGGATTGTCGATATAAATAAAAATAAAACTGTTGTCCTTTACATCATACACAAAGCCGATTCCATGTGAAAGATATGATTATAAAGGCTAGAGGATAATTCTTTAAAAAGGTTAAAAATATTAATAATAAAAAGTTTGGTAAATTGGACAACATTAAAATTAAGAAATTCTATTCCTCAAAAACCACTATAAAGTGAATAAAAAAGACAAGACGTATAGAGGGAAAGTCTATTTGTATCACATACAACCAACAAAGTACTAGAATCCAGAATGTATGATGAATTCCCACAAATCAGTAAGAAATGATAGACAATAACCCAGTAGACAAAAAAATGTTGAACAAGCACATTGCAAAAGAGGATATCCAAATGCACAGAAAGCATAAAAAAAAAAAAGTGCTCAACATTAAGCACAAGGAAAATGCAAATTAAGGAGATAACATTACATATCCTTCTGACTGGCGAAACTAGAACATCTTACACTACCGTATGGTGATCTAGACAGGGATTATGAATTGGTACCACCACTTTGAAAAACAACTGGGCATCATTCAGCAAATTTGAAAATGTACACACCCTAAGACCCAACAGTTCCATCCCTAGGTATATTCTGTAGCAAAACAGGTGCACATGTATACCAGGATATATGCATGTGCAGAGTATAAAAGAATACACACTGTATGATTTCTTTATATCAAATTGAAAACCTGGCAAAATGAAATTATATGATTTAAGTTGTATACAGTGGTCAGAAATAGAAATGAAAAGCAAGAAAATGATTATCACAAAATTGAGGATAGTGGTTAATTCTTCTTGAGGTGAAGAGGTTCGTGAGGGGGAGGGGGCATAAGGGTGGCTCTGCGGTGTTGACAATATTCCTCTTGACTAGAGTGGGAGTTATCATGGGTATTTGCTTTGTAATTATTCTCTAAATCATCCATGTGTACTTTATGAACTATGTTATATGTCATATTTCACAGTTGGAAAAGAAGCAGAGTATGCAATGTTTTAAATTTAAGTAAGACTCTTGCCACACTTACCTAGTCTCCTATTGCCGCTCCATTTTCGTAGTACTCTGTGGCCACCAACATGTAAATATTCCCTGACTTTCTCTTTTTTATTTGCTGACAAGGAAAATAACCAGCCTAATGCTTGAATTCTCTAAATACTTATTTCAACAAAATGATTTTTGTCTATGAAATCGCATGGTAATGTTGTTTCTCTAATTTTTTTACAAAAAAGCCGGATTCACAGTTTGAGCCTATCATTTAATTCCATGTATAGTAGGTGCTGAAATCTGTTAAACGAATGCATATCCCACATATGCAATTATTTTGAGTAAGACTCTCTTTATTCTTCCAGGAAATTTCCCCCTTGGTTTTCAGTGTCACCTGGAGCCTCGCCTGGGAATTTGTAAAAGTTGTTGAAAGTACTAGAAACCAGAGATGAATTAATTTCACTTTTCATACAGAGGAAGAAAGTGGATTTTGCAAGCAACAGACAGGCTAGGATGAGATGAATTCTAAGCAGGTTTCTGGGAAGGGTTGATTATGAGCATATAGATTTGATTTTAGTACTCATAATAAAACAGGATGTGAACATTTTTTTTTAGAACTAAATAGAAGGCAAAGCTTTTTTTTTCCCTGCTGAGTAACCAGCATGAACTTTCTTTCTTCAGTTTTGATAAGAATTATGTAATGTACTGTTTCAAATTTTGCTGTAAGCTGCTAGAAACAGCTTCAGGCTCGACTATATCAACTATGAAAACCTTTACAGTCTGGATAACTGGATCCTATTTTCTGCCCCCTGGTTAGTCTTCCTATTCTGATTTAAACTCATAGGTCCTGCTTAATAGTATTTATTTGTGGCTTACCATTATTTTATATGTTTTTTTCCTAGAAGACATTTCAAATCCTTCGTAAAACAAGACAAGGATAGCAGCAAGAGAGGGAGGAGGTGAAAAAGGAAGGCAAGGGATACAAATCTGACCATAGTTTTTAGCATGGTTTCTTTAAGTAAAAAATCATCGTGGACAAATCTAACTTTGTCTTTGATAAAAGTTAGATTGGACCATTGATAAGGAAGATGGAGGCATAGGTTCCCCCTGTTTGGGCAAGGTCCTACTTGAAGTCCCATGATACCCTTCCAGTGAGCATGGAGAAATCTATACTTATAGCAAAGCACCAGGAGATTCAGACTATGTGCCCTTAAGCCAAGAAGGTGACCTAGAGGGGAGCTTCTGAGTGGCAGGACTTGTGCTTGGGTCCAGGCCGTGGTATCAGGCTTAAGGCTTAGTATTTTCATCAGAGACTGAGTGAAGACCTGGAGACCATCCTCATCAAAGCTGCTAATGCAGTATATCATAATCTGACCAAGGCTTGGCCTTGGGAATGAAAAACAATACTGGGTTCAAATCCTGGTTCTGCTCATGTATTAGTATGTCAGCTGGGCAAGTTATTGATGAGTCTTAACTCTGTAACCTGTAAAGTGGGGATAATAATAATACTTACTTCTATGGTTTCAATGCCCCTCCAAAACTCATGTTGAAATTTGACAGATGATGTCATGATATTAGGATGTGGGGCTTAGGTCACGAGGGCTCCACCCTCATGTTTGGATTAATGGCATTATTCAGGGAATGGAGTAGTTATCACAGGAGTGGGATCCTGATAAAGAGTAAGTTCAGCCCCTTCCTCCTCTACCTCATGTGTTTACTTGGCACGTGATGCCTTTTGCCATGAGGTGACCCACTTCAGATGCCAGTGCCATGCTCTAGGACATCCTAGCCTCTGGAACTGTGAGCCAAATGGACTTCTGTTCTTTATAAATTAGCCAGTTTGTGGTATTCTGTTATAGCTGTAGAAAATAGACTAAGACACTTACCTTCAGGCTTATGAAAATTAGAGGCAATATACAAAGCACCTGGCATGGAGTAGATACTCCATAAATGTTGAATATATTTGACTGCATAATTAGAATCCAAAAAGATTAGGCAGACTCAAGAGAGGAATCAAATCAAATCAAATACCATGCAGTACTTTCATTTCATAATATTGAATTTGGTTCAAAACAAAAAATAAATAAACCAAAATAAATTGTAAAAGTCCAGGGAGGAGAAGCTAAAGGAATAAGCTCTTTCTACAAACCTGTCTGCAGTGGACTCTGACAGGGTCACTGTCTGCATTGGAGTTTGTTAAACCTTTTAACCAAAATAAACCCTGTGAGGATTTATTGTAGTAAAAAGCAAACTCCCCTTTTTCAATCATGCTATTTTGGACTCCCCAACAATGTGAACTCGTGATTCTTCTCTTCTAGCAGTCTCTGCATGGCAATTCTCCAGCAGTGGAGCCTGTAGATCCTACCCCAGTAGTTTTCAGTCCCCAGTGCACAAACTGGAAAGCATTTGCTAAGTTTCATCTCTCACCCTGTGTTTCCCTGAACCCACCTCTTCAGTCCCTAGAGCACTTCCTAGGAAAGCTCTGGTTCTCCTTAGAATTCAGAGGTAGATTTACGGTTGATAAGGACCAGAGATATTCTGGATTAATATCTTATCTGGACTATAGTTAATAACAATATATTGCATATGGGAAAACTGCTGACACAATTTTAAGTATTCTAACAACAAAACATAAGTGTATGAGGTAATGCATATGTTAATTAACTTGATTAGCTATTTCCCGATGTATACATATTATCAAGACATCATGTTGTACACCATAAATATATACAATTTGTAGTTTTCATTTTAAAAAATTTAAAAATAATATATGGAAAGATCAATGATAGCTCCCAATTCACAGATAAAAGAATAAAATTAATCCCTTAAATTTCTTTCTTTATGCCTGAAGGGGCTAAGAGGGACAAGGGTTTTTCTGTAGTAGTCGTGTTTACCAGGTCTGAGAAAGGTGTAAAGCTGACTTTTATGTTTTGACCCCACTAAACTCATCCATTCATTCAGAAGAAATCTCTGATGAGTAGCTACCCTGTGTCAAGCACTGCACTGGGAACATAAAAATGAATAATGCTTTCTTCTTGGTCCTCTTCACTGGTCATGGCTCAACCACACCAGTGGCTATAGACATCCCTTAAAAAGTTACTGCACTCTGAATGGTGGCTGAATCCCTCCAGGCTCATCTTCCCTTCCATCTACTGAGCTGTCTTCACACATCAGTTCTCCAGAATCCCTAATCTGCTTCCTTTGTAACTCATCTGTTCTGGTTTGATTTATGTCTTAGACCGTTACCTTGGCTCTGTCCCAGGACCACACACAGAAGGCTGCATCTGGTGACTGTCCCCAACTTCAAGCCCCATTGCCACAGGCAAGTTGGACTCAAACCTGGGTCATGGCAGGTTTAGTCAGCAGCCTCCTCCAGGCCTTCACCACCTAGGCAGTAGAGAGAGAGAAAACCTCAGTATATCCATCAACTTGCAAGGTCATCTTTCACACTGGCCCCTTCCACAGCCAGCACAGCTCAGAGGCCTTCTCACACACCCCAAGAGACCCTCGAGTGTAGAGCTGGTGGTCTCTCTGAATTTCCCTTCAGAAACAATCTACACAAATGCACAGCGATTTAATGCTGGTGTGAATGGTATCCCAGGACCTGAAAGGGATAGAAAGCCTGTTGCATTCTGCTTGCCTTCAGCCAGGCTGTCTGAAGCAGGCCAGGTTGCCTGCTTCAAAGCCAACCTGGCCTGTGCTCTCTACATCCCACTGCTTGGTGACTTAACTAGCTAATGCTTCAAACAGCTGGGCCCCCTGGATTCGGGTGACTTCTGCTGTGAGCAAGTTGAAGCAGCATATGCTCATGTTAGAATGCAGGCACCTCTCACAGGAGCTCAAATTGTGACTGCGTTGCAGAGCAATGAACTTTTCTTTTCTGTCATTTGCCCATCTCATCAAAAATCAGAGTGTATTCCTTGCCCTATCTTCCTTTTAGAGAGAGAAAAAAAAGAGAGTGTTATTCCCCACGCTCAAGGAGACCTGGGTGTTTCCATTAAGAGAAAATAAATAATGTAGCCAGAAGAACTCTGGACTGCAAGATGAAAACTAAAATATATTGAGCACCAACTATTTTCCAGTATTTTACTCTTTATCATAACCCAAAAAGCAACTTTTATAAATTTTACCAATAAAGAAACTGAGACTCAGAGAAAATAAGTAAGTTGTCCACTGCCATATGGTTAATAAGCGGCAAGGTCAGGATTTGCACCTAGGTCTACCTTCTCCAGGCCAGGTTGGCTTTGAAGCAGGCATAGGCTTGCCATCTATCAGACTACCTGGCTGAAGGCAAGCAGGATGCAATAGGCTTTCTATCCCATTCAGGTCTTGGGATACCATTCACACCAGCATTAAATCGCTGTGCATTTGTGTAGATTATTTCCCAAGGGAAATTCAGAGAGACCACCAGCTCTACTCTTGAGGGTCTCTTGGGGTGTGTGAGAAGGCCTCTGAGCTGTGCTGGCTGTGGAAGGGGCCAGTGTGAAAGACGGCCTTTCAAGTTGACAGATCCACTAAGGTTTGCCCTTTCCTGCTCCCTATGGGTAAAGGCCTGGGAGAAGGCTCCTACCATCTGCCTTCTACTCCAGCATCCTCTTTAGAGCAGAGTCCCATTTCCACCCCCTTCCATGCTGACCCCAGGAACTTTACTATCAAATGGGAATACCTGACCTCACAGAACTTGTGATAATGACATGTGAAAGTGTATGTGAAGGCATTTTGAAAACTCCTAATTCCTCAGGCTTCAACTGCATGTGTGTGGTAAGAGCTGCTGACTTCAGGGAATCAAGTGCCCTGAGTGACTGGAACCTTACACCACAATTTGGAATAGAAAGGCAAGCTCCCCCATGGAGTCAACCGTGAATTAATCAAAGTGAAGAACATTTTGGTTTCTGAGAATCCGAGGTTTAGATGTTCCCCACTCCGGCCCACCCTGGTATAGCTCTGTATGGGAACAGGTGTGACTCAGTCTTTCTTTTCTCAGCTACTGGGCTAAGAAACTGGGGGGATTGACGTATGAGTAGGAGCCTTGGGGGCAGTGTGGGGCTTTTTCTTCTTCTGCGAAAGACAGAAAGGGGGAAGAGAGGGCTCTGTCATCTTTGGGAAAGAAAGTAACTACAGTGAAAGCCAGTGGTACTGACAAAACCAGGAGGCAAAATCAGGAGGCCCTAGGAATTCCAGCAGTCCCAGTGAGGGGATGCCAGAATGAGGGCTGCCAGTGCTGCCTTCCTGGAGCAGCTACAGAAAGTGTGAGAGTGGGGTGGACTGATGAACTGATGGGGACTCACAGAAGGAGGCCTCTGAGACACAGCAGCATCCCGGCACTAGTTCAGAGCAAAGGGAGATGAATGACTGATGGGTTGCCTTCAGATTGGACCATCCAGATTAACTGCAGAGAAGACATTCTATTCATCAAGGTTGGTTAGGAGCCTTTGTATGTTAACTTGGGGGAAATGGGATCTTTTTAACCTCACCAAGATTCACTTTATCTCTATAATTCATGTCTTCCACATGAAAGAGGATAACCTAATTCTGGGGGTAGGTAGGGTAATGGTCAATTTTTATGGAAGCATGTGTCACCAAGACAAAACAGCATCCCCATCTTTAAAAACAAGAATAACCTTTAAAAAAAATTTACTGATAGCAAGGTTACTGTATATTCATTGAAGAGAATTTAAAGATGCAGACAAGTAAAAAGAAGGGGAAAATCTCTATTTTCCTTTGTCCCAGAGATAGTCAGTCCCTTGGTGGAATCTTTGGTGGAATTACCCTTCCACATATTTTTCTACCCATATATTTTCTACAAATAAGAATATACTATTTTTGATGATCTGTGATGGGTCTTTATTCACTTGAAATAGATTTTTAAAAATCTCAAAGATTCATCTTCAATGTAATTTTCAATGTTAGAATCGTTACTGTTATACAGTATTGATGTAACTTAATGATTCTTTTATTGGTTGAATATAAAGCTGACAATTGAATTTTTAAATTTTGTGGCATATTTAAAATAGACCTAAAAATATAAAGAATAGTTCAAAATATCCATGTGAAAGTTGCATTTTGACTACTATTAAAATGTAAGTCTTGTATTTAAATCTTTGTGCTTACCTTTAATTATGTCACTAAGATATATTCTTCTAAGAATTTATCCTAGCCATCCACAGTCAATTCTGCAATATCATATTATTTACATAGGTCAGCCCTATTCAGTGTGGGAAGGGACTGCCTGAGAGCATGAATACCAGAAGGCTAGGATCACCAGGGGCCATCTTGGCAGGTGGCTACCACACATGACAGTGACATTTTTATGTCCAGGTCAGTTGTCTTACAGAGTACCACATGTTCTGGATTTGTGTGATTATTTTCTTCTAACTAGATACAGTGAATTTTATGTATTTACCATTGTATTACAACAAGAGGTGCATAATTGCAGTTCATTCTGTTCCTGGTCATGCTAAGTTTGGCCACTTAGTTGAGAGGGCATTGTAAGCACACTAGGTCTTTGGTTCACCATGACTTTCATGACTGTGTCTTTTGGTGAAGCATCAAATTCACATGCCAATACCAGGCCTCATTTGTCCACAACAATATACAAAATTTGCACTTTTCACATTACCAACCTTTTGGCAATGACCTGCGCTATGTGGGCACGTGTCTGTGTGTTTGATGTTGATCTTCACAGGCATTATGAACTGAAGAATGCAAATTCAATAGAGAAGAGGTGAAGGGTTACTCCATGACGTGAACAGAAACTGTCTTATTTTGCTTTGCCTTCTGATTGTGTTATACAATGTTGGACAAATAATAGGCACTTAGCAAAAGTATGTTCTATAAATACACG
Organism: Ateles fusciceps; assembly: GCA_036589455.1. NCBI lineage: Eukaryota > Metazoa > Chordata > Mammalia > Primates > Atelidae > Ateles > Ateles fusciceps. The sequence continues at coordinate 8,986,146 of JAZHEH010002496.1, forward strand.
AAAAAAGAAAATGGAAGAATCTGAAGGGAGAAGTAGACACTTTCCAGTTTATAAAAATCTAGAAATGAAAATATTACCTTTCACCAAAATAAATCTCTGGAAACCTCATCCACCTCCATTGCTCTATTAGGATGGTTTTAGGGGCTCCCATCCCTACTCTCTTCAGGTCCTGTCACCACAAAGGGTATGGGTCCTGAGAGTGCAAATGTTGAGTCTCCAGGTTTCCTTAGGAAGCACATTGCATTTTAAACGTACCTTTTGCTTTCTCTATTATGCTTATAAATTGCTCATGTGACATCTTGAGCCTTATTCAACCACTCAGTCACTCTAGGAAGAAAGTATAGAGTAACAGCATTTTCCTAATGGCAAGAGCACATTAAATTAAATTGCCTGAGCTAATCTGAGTACGCTCCTGTGTTCAGAATTATGCTCTCACATTCCATTTCATTTTCAATTTGTTTTTCTTTGTGTCATCTTGACTCATGAGACTTCCCTCTGAGTTGCACGGAACTGTGGTAATGTGTCCCTTGGTGAACAGAAATAATTAAGACAATGGGCTTTATGTTTTAACTGCCTTTTTATTATAAAAAAGAGGACATGGGAAAGCACAGATACCAAGCAATTAGATGCTCCCCTATTCTAGCCTTAGTGTACTCCCTGTTACTGAGCTGAGCTGGCTCAGTGGAGAATGACCTGCTCAGACATTTTCTTTCTCTGATTCATACGTATAAATGCAAGAACTGAGCAACCCAGAGCATAGTAGAATAAAGAAAGGCAAAGAAAGGAGGGTGGTAGAGTGATTAAACTGAGAGTCTACTATGCCTTGAAACAAGGCCAGTCACTGTCCCACAGGCTAACTCAGCTGAGAGGCAGATGTGGACTCAGGAACACCAATGGCTTTCCCAAGGCCAAGGGCAGTCAGGACATGGCAGAGGTGGGAGTCTAGAGCAGCATCTTTCCACCCTCAAAGCCAGTGCTTAGAACACCACACTACCACAACAGTGGGCCCCTCTTCTTAAGCTGGGTTAAAAAGCCCTTCACCTCCAACCGTCCCTTCCTCCAACCGTTTGGGGTTTATCTTCCACAGCTCCACCTGCCAGTACATTCATACACATCCTTAATTGCAGTCATAGTAGACTATTCGCCAACAAAATATATACTTTAAAAAGACATCCAATTATGTTTGACAGGTAATATGGTGTATTAGTCTGTTCTCACATTGCTATAAAGAGCTATGTGAGACAGGGTAATTTATGAAGAAAAGAGGTTTAATTGACTCGCAGTTCCACAGGCTTAACAGGAAGCATAACTGGAAGACTGGGAGGAAACTTACAATCGTGATGGAAAGTGAAGGTAGAGCAAGCACATTCTTCATATGGTGGCAGGAGAGAGAGGGACAAGTGCCACACACTTTTAAACCATCAGATCTTGTGAGAACTCGCTCCCACCATGAGAGCAGCAAGGAGGAAATCCACCCCCACAATCCAGTTACCTTCCACCAGCCCCTTCTCCATTTCAACATGAGATTTGGGCAGGGGCACAATCTAAGCCAAATTATGTGGCTACATTCAAAAGGCATATAGTGTACATTCTGCTGTCCACTCTTGTACCCCACCTCCCAGATGTCCTCTTCTGAGGAAACACATTTATAAGTTTTTTCTGTGTTTTCAGAGACATTTTATACATACATTACTTATTGGTTAGTGTTCTTCAGAGAAACAGAACCAATAGGATGGAAGGATGGATGGACTGGTAGATAGAGAGATAAAAAGGACTTTTATTATGGGAATTGGATCATGCAATTATGGAGCCAATAAGTCCCTCCATATGACACCTACAAGATGGAAAACCAGGATGCATCTTGGAGACCATGTGTCCCAAGTGTTAAGAGATGAGGGCTGCCTGACTCACATCAGATGAGTGAGGAGTATGTGTTGCTTTTATTTTGTTGTTAACTTACCTTTATTTTATTTGAGATGAGGTCTTGATATGTATCCCAGGCCGGAGTACAGTAGTTATTTTCGTAGGTGCAATTATAGCACATTACAGCCTCAAATTTCTGGTCTCAAGTGATCCTCCCATCTCAGCCTCCTGAGTAACTAGTACTACAGGTGCCCACCACTGCACCTGCACTGCATGTGGTGATAAAATAGGTGCATTTGTAATCATAAGCCATTGTAATTTGGGGGATAAGCTTATTGCTATACCATATCCTATTCTATCCTAATACAGAAATCACTATGCTCAATTTGGTGAGCATTATTTGGCTAACTAATAGTTTCTTATTTACTATTTTAATAATGTTGCTGCATGTATATAGTTGATGGAATATACAGGTTACTATGATGTTTATAAACATGATATAAATGGTATTATACTCTAATATAATTGTACAGCTTCCCCCTTAACATGAGTTTTTGGGGATTTATCCATGTTGATACATGTAGGCTTAAGTTGATTTATTTAAAATTACAGTTAATTTATCAAAAAAGACAAAAGAAAGAAAAAATGGAAAACCAGAGAAAATGGTATAATTCAGCCTGAGGGCAAAGACCTCCTAAGAATCAGTGGAGCTGATGGGGTAACTCAGTCTGAGGTCAAAAGCCTGAGAAATTAGAGGGACACTGGTATAGGCTGCAGAGTCTAAAGGCCCAAGAACCTGGAGTTCTGATGTCTGAGAGACAGGAGAAGATGGATGTCCCAGCTCCAGAAGAGACCAAATTTCCCTTCCTCTGCCTTTTTGTTCTATTCAGGCCTTCAACAGATTGGATGATACCCTACACTGGTGAGGGTAGCTGTTCCTTAGTCTTTTCACAAGCTTTATTCTCCAGGAACAGCATCATGACACGCTCAAAATAATGCTTTGCCAGCTCTCTAGGTACCCCTTAACCCAGACAAGTTGACATCTAAAATTAATCATCACAATGACCAGATATTTGTTTATTCTATTTCGTCCACTTTATTTACACAAATAGCATCTTCTGCACTGCTGTTCTGTATCTTTTGCTTTTCCTTAATCATATATCTTGAAGATAATTTCACATCCAATTATAAAGTGCCTTCTCACTCTTTCGTGTCACCATTTGGTCTGTTGTAGGACTGCATCAAAATCTATTTTCCCAGTTCCCTGTGTCATACAGTTAAGTTATTCCCAGCATTTTGCTATCAAAAACAGTGCTGTCATCATTAGCCTAGCACAATTTGCACCAGGGTGAGTGTATCTCTAGGACAACTCCTAAAAGAGAAATTGCTAGAGGAAATGTAGGTGCATTTGTAATCATGAGAGATTTGAATTATTCTGAGTAAGGACTCATACCAATCTACACTCCAATCAGCAGCAAAGGAAAGGGTTTGTTTCCAACACAAGTGTCCATACAATATTATTTACATTTTATTATTATTATTATTTTATTGCATTTTTTATTGCATTTTAGGTTTGGGGGTACATGTGAAGAACATGCAAGATTGTTGCATAGGTACACACATGGCAGTGTGATTTGCTGCCTTCCTCCCCATCACCTGTATCTGGCATTTCTCCCCATGTTATCCCTCCCCAATTCCCCACCCCCCGCTGTCCCTCCCCTATTTCCCCCTGACAGACCCCAGTGTGTGATGCTCCCCTCCCTGTGTCCATGTGTTCTCATTGTTCAACACCCGCCTATGAGTGAGAACATGCATTTTTAAATTTTTGACATTCAGATAGGTAAAAAATCTGATTATATACTTCAGGCTACTATGCCTTTGCTTTTACAGTTCCCTGTGCCTCACACACCCTTCTCCCCTCTGAAGGGTGACCTTTTATCTACTCTGAGGCCTACCCCAAGGTCATGTCATGATGAGGACATCCACAATTCCTGCAAGCATTCCCACAATATTTTGTCCTTTCTTTATTATTGTAACTTCCATATCATTTGTTTAGGTGTCTATCTCTCCGACTATTAATTTCTCCAGGGCAGGGTTCTTGACATTCACCTGGTGTTTTCAGCATTTAACCCCAGGCCTAGCAGATATGTATTCATTTAATAAATTTAAAAAGTTTTTTGGTTACATTTAGGTTGGTGGTAAAATTAGCATACTAGATTTTTGCAGTTTCTCCTTTCCCAACCCTTCTGCAGCACTTTGTCCTCTTTGACACACTTGAGTGGTGCCCTGCCAAACTCTGGAACCTCTCTAGGTCACGACCATTCTCTGCTTTGTCACTGAGTCCTCATTCTTTGCAGAGAACAGGGACATACGTTTGGTCTAGACTGTGGACATGGTGACTTAGAAAAGATTTTGGAGTTGATAATCAGATCTGACTCTGTATATCGTAGGGATGGCCTGGCTTTGACTTCTGAATGCATATGAGCAAAGTCAAAAAGAGCACTGACTCCTCCCTCCTGTCATGTGTGCCAGGCTCCGAGGAAGCTCATCTCACTCAAAACTTAGCTAGAAAGGTGTTATGACTTTAATATTTCAATTGTTGAAGATTTCCCAATTTTCCTTGCAAGTTTGCATTTGCTAAAATAAAGGTTTATATTATTGACAAAGAGAACAAACCAGATATTGCTTTTAAATGAAAGCATGGAGCTGACTTATACGCTGAATATGAATTTTAGATTCCTAAGAGAGCATCTCCTGAATATTCTGAAAAGGAAATGAATGTGAATCTATCAGCAGTGCTGCCATTTTTCTTGCATATGCAATGTGTTTTCCTCCTAGCCCACCTCTCAGCTGGGTTAAATGAAGAGGAATGGTGATGTATTACATCTACTTACCTTGATTTCACTGTTACTTATCATAAGCAATTTATATGAGGACTGACACTAATTAATTCCAGCTTCATCTATCATGTAGTTCAACATTTAATCTAGCCCCATGCATCAGATAAAAATATAGTATTCTGAATTCTGGAATCTCCTTACCTTGAATGATGAAGGAGTTCATAAATCTAAGACAGCACTTTGTTTTGCCTGATACTCCATCAACTACAAGTAGATACTGGCTTCATGAGAGTTCAGGAGATAGACCCACCAGGACTGATGATCTCAGACCTAATGTGGAGGTGTGTGTGACCATGACTAGTCTCTCAATTCTTAATGACCCTCAAAATAAGAAGTCTATTCCAAGGAATATATATCAGAAATTCTAGAAGCCCTGGCTTTGAGGCAATACTATTTCTAGTACTTCTTTTGAATGTGTTGTGGATTTTTTTTTTTTTAAACCACAGTCTAGACCAAACATATTCTGAGCTGTACAGCTTTGAGGAGCCAACCAAGAAGCCAAGATCTGTAGCTTCCTCAGTTGCTCTGAGTGACACCAATGCCTGCCTGCCTGCTTTTCCTCCTGGCAGACATCCTCCAGGCAGAGTCAGGAATTCCTGACCCTCAAATGTAGACTTGGCCCTGCCCCACACACTGGTCAGTAGTCATGTTATGTGTGAATGGATATCTCACCACTGTTCTAAAACTGGAGTCTGCCTTGTTCTTTATGGGTCTATAACTGTGAACCTGTCATTCTCCCTGACTCAAGGTTATGTATCCTCAGAAGGTTCTCCTTTGTCGTTGCCTTCTCCCTCTGCTCCACCGTATGGGCTGAGGCTCATCCCCTGCACTTAAAGCTTTTGCCTGGGCTTATAATTCTTGCTGTTATTAATCATACTTCAGCCAACTTTCCTCATTGGCCACCTGGAGGTGAGGATGTCCTATAAATCTCTAGGACCATGGACACTGGCAGCTTGTCTTGACCTGTCACTTCTCACCATTGTCCCTGAACACCTGGTTCTAAGTGCTGGACATCTTTCTTCCCTGTCTCATTAATGCAACAGCTTCTGCCTCTCTCTGCCCCTCCTTTAGCACTTGTAGACTCAGAGAGTTCATCGGGACCCTGATTGGTCCCCTTTTCCTGTGGTTAAGCCATTCTTCTCCAGTGATATCATAATAGACAATAGTTCTAGCTATATGTATATATTTTTTAAAAGTATCTTCAGTTGTTATTTACAAAAATAAGAAGATATGCTCAACTTAGAAAAAGAAAGAAGTATATTAAGTAAAAAATGAAGATTTCTCCCCTTCAAGCGCAGTCCATCCCTTTTTCCAAAGGTAAAAAATTTAGTAATATAACTCCAGACTTTTTATTATGTAAATACAGATTGTAAGTAAATGAACACATATAGGAGGTATAATTGTTAGTGACAAAATGGTACTATTTACTGTACATGATCTTCAATCTGTTTTTATTTTCATTTAACTCTATATAGTAGACAAAATTCCATGTTAGTAAATCAACTTATGTCATGCTTTTGAATGCCTGAGTAGTATTCCATTGCATTCATGTACTGTTTTCTATTTACCATGATTCTGTTGATGTGTTCTTAAATTGAATCTAGTTTTTCAGCACTACACATAAGGAGGGGATATAAATTCTTGTACTAAATGGTACAAATATTTCTACAAGTTAAATATTTAGGTATGTACATTTAAAATTTTGATAAACACTAAACAAACTAGTGTCCAAATACTTTATGAAATTTGCATTTCTACAACAGCAAATTACAATGCTCACACCCTTGCCAACATTGGATATGATTAATGTTTTATTTGCCAATTCTGGTGAATGAAAAATAGTATCACGGTAAATAGCATTTCTTTGGTTTTTAATTTAGTAGCTTTTCAATGTTTAATAGTCACTTATTTTTTTCTCTGTACATTTTCTATTTGACTTTTAAAAATGTTTTTATATTGTAAAAACTTTTCATAAACTGTAATTTAGACATTATTACTTTTTTGTGATATATGTTGCAAATGTTTTCCCCTAATCTGTTGTTCATTTTTAAAAAATTTATTCATAACACATTTGGCTACGTAATGGTTTTAAATTTTTACTTAGTCAAATGTGTTAATCTTTTCCTTTAAGACCTCTTAATGTCATGCCACTCTTAGAAAGGGTTCCCCGCCCTAAGAGTACACAACTGTTCTATAACTTTTTTCTAATACTCGTGTAGTTTCATTTTATATGTTTACTTCTGTAATTCATATTTATGTATGTTATTAGTAAGGGATTTTTCACTTTTTCCAAAATAGACAGATATCCAAGAACTATTTATTGAACACTCTATTTTTTCGTTACTGATTTGTAATGACAGCTTTTAAATACTAAATTTCCAGTGTATATGGAATTCTCCCAGTATGTATGGAATATATTGTCTTTGGGCTTGTTTCTGTTCCACTGATCTTGTGTATTACTGCAGTGTGCTTTATGTGAGCCCAGGATTAAATGGCTCACACTATGTTAACAAAGCATGGTTAACCTTTATTTTTATTTGTATTGTAAAATAAAATTTATAGGAGGCTGTTGATTTGGACTGAACTCCTGCACTGGGTCTAACAGACCAAACCCAAATGGAGTCACATGTGCTGAAGTTCCATGCCACCAAAGCTCAGCTGGTTTATCTGAACTTCCGAGAAAACTAGAGAGAGCATGATAATAGCCAAATCCTCAAACAAGCCAGATTTAGCTGGCATGATAAGGAAGTCCCCTGTGCTTTAACCTTTACAAGGAAAATAACTTGGAAACGACCAGTCTGCATTTTGTTCTCTATTTCTGCTTTCCTCAGCCCTTTTCTGTCTATAAAGCCAAGCTCCTCTGCTCAGCTCATCAGAGCACCCATTCTATTTTATGGAAAGAGATGGTGCCTGATTTTAGAATTACAAATAAAAGCTAAATAAGATCTTTAAACTAAATTTGTTGTAACCTTGTCTTTTGACACTATCATACCAATGAATCCAAGTTTAGTGCTCTGTGAACATTTTTAAAAGAGAATTTTGAACACTGGTCCATTTGGATATACACAAACTTTAGTGGAAGCATAAGGAAAAGAGATTATGTTTATCTGAAACTTGAGAACAATTTAAAAGATCCATTCTCCTGATTCCATTCTCTATAGCCCATCCGAAGATGCTCAGGGGTTGTCTGTTCATTCATTCCTTCAGTTTACATTTGTTGCGTATTTCCTTACTATCTGTTATATAGACAGTTGTCCTTCAATATACACAGGGGACTGGTTCCAGGACCACTGTGTGTATAAAATCCATGCATACTCAAGTCCTACAGTCATCCCTGTGGAACCCACTATAGGAAAAGTGGGTCCTTTGTATGCTTGGGTTTCACATCCCAGGAATACTGTATTTTTGATCCATGTTTGGCTGAAAAAAATTCATGTATAAGTGGACCCATGCAGTTCAAACCTGTGTTATTCAAGAGTTAACTGTACTGTATTAAGCACAGGAAAGAGAAAAATAATTAAGACTCAGACGTCACCCCAAACAACTTACAGCCTCATTATGGGACACAGAAATATAAACAAGCATCAGTTTAAAAAGGTATGGTGAAGCAAAAATCAAGATATCGAGTGGTGACCCAAAGTGGGGATAGATAGCCAGGGAAAGGGAATGGCTACATAGCAGGGTCCTAAATGACAAACACTGGGCTCACCCCATGAGAAGGCAGGCCAGGGCATCCAGCAGAGCCAGTGCTGACAGAGGCACAGGCCAGGAGTCAGCCTGAAACTCAGAGGCTCCAGGGGGCAGGTGGAGAAATAAGCAAAGAAGAAATCATGAAGGGCTTTTGAACTTCATAAATGCGAAGAGACACCGGAATGATTTTCACAGGGGGGGTGAAATTACCATTTTTACATTTAATAGGTTAAGTAGCTATATCATTTTCCCTTCAAGCTGTATTAATGATTCATCATTTAAAGGGCAAGATATTTAACTCACACATACACTGATAGCCTATTACCAGATTTTTACCAGCAATGAGGGAAACCAGGCAACAGAGTACGTATGAAACAGAATGTTGGGCAATGAAAGGTGCTTACAAATGAAACTCCCAGAAAGATTTTCTGAGTTATTAAAATAAAAGAGACTTAATTTCAGGCTACATTTTAAATCCTTCCAATGTAATCTTTTCCCTGATTGTAATTTAGAGAGGAGACATCTCTAAACCTTGCCTTTTCAGAATCTAAAAGAAGACTGTAGGTCCAACCGGTTCACAATGACTCACACTAGGTATGGGGATAATTGGCATGGGAAGCAGACCAAAGATGGCTGTACTGTTTCCTTTTTCCTTTCTTTCCTTTCTTTTTTTCGGAATAGACACGGTTTTATTATATTGCCCAGGCTGTTCTTGAACTCCACAGCTTGTGATCCTCCTAGAGATAGCAGTACTCTTGAAAAGAGTCTTCAACCAGATGGGGAGTGGGGGAGGGATCCCCAACTAAGCAGCAAGGGTCTGGAGGCCAATGCGCTTAGAAAACTCTTTCCTTCTCACTGTGCCTCCCAGGATACAACCCACAGTCCTTCATTTCCTTATGGACTAAAAAAGAACATGTGCCTTTTCTTTTGTCTTAAAAATCTTCATCATTTTTAGCCAAGCTTATTCTTGAAAGGAGTCCAAGAAAACATTCCTGATCTTGTCCTAACATGTAGAACAAAGCCCAGATCCAGCTGGAAATCTTCTAGTCATTCATTGGCAGGGGTCATCCATCTCGAGATACTGAAAGCTCATGGGGAGAATGAGAACAGGAAATCTAAGGGTAAATTGAATGGGAGAGTCATTGGGCAGGTTCTTTTTCTATTTTTCCTGATAATGGCTCTGCTACTTGTTATAGGACCTGGTTGTTACGGTGACAGGGAGAAGAAGAGAGGGGAGTAGAGAGGGTGAACTATGATGAAAGAGTGAAATGCAGCAAGGTAAAAGAGTTTTGGAGATGTTTGTACTTATTTAGCTTTGCTTGAGTCTTAAAGCATCCATAACCTGCTGCCATGAGGAGCCCAAGAAGATCTAGATTGTTTCCTGTCCTCCTGTGCCTCAGTGTCCCTCCCGTGTCCACAGGCATTGTTGTTAAGTCTGTCTCATTGTGTCTGACTTATTTTGTTTGTGTTTAATAATTTTTCTCTCAAAATTTCTGTTATACTCTGATACAATTTTGCGTTTCTTATACCACTCTGGTAATCCATCAATCTTTGTCTATTTATGTCTGCTGTGGTTTGAAATTGTCCCCTGAATTTCTTGTGTTGGCAGTTTAACCCCCAAATTGATACGTTGATAGGTGGTGGGGCCTTTGGGGGTAATTAGAATTAAAGTCATTAAGGTGGCCCCCCTGCCCGCATGATGGGACTGGTGGCTTTATAAGAGGAAGACAGACCTGAGCGGGCATGCTCTGACCTTTTCACCATGTGATGCCTTCTGCCATGTTTTGATGCAGCAATAGGGCCCCCACCAGGTGCAGTCCCTTGACCATGGACTCTCCAGACTCAAGAACTATGGGAAATAAATTTAACTTCTTTATGAATTACCCAGTCTGTGGTATTGTGTTACAGCAATGCAAAATGGACTAAGAAAATTGGTACCAAGAAATGGGATCATCACGATGACATTGCTATAAAGATATCTGAAAATGTGAACATGTATAAGCAGTTTTGGAGGTGATAGGTAGAGGCTGGAAGAATTTGGAGAGGCAGGCTACAAAAAGCCTATATTGGCCGGGCACAGTGGCTCACATCTGTAATCCCAGCACTTTGGGAGACTGAGGTGGGCAGATCACTTGAGGTCAGGAGTTCAAGACCATCCTGGCCAACATGGTGAAACCCCATCTCTACTAAAAACACAAAAGTTAGCTGGGCATGGTGGTGTGTACCTCTGATCCCAGCTACTCTGGAGGCTGAGGTAGGAGAATCGCTTGAACCCAGGGGCAGAGGTTGCAGTGAGCTGAGATCGTGCCACTGCACTACAGCCTGGGCAACACAGTGAGACTCAGTCTGAAAAAAAAAAGGTAAAAAGAAATAGCCTATATTGCCATAATGAGGGCATTAAAGGCACTTCTAGTGAGAGCTCAAAAGATGAGAAGACTGAAAAAGAAAGTCTGGAACTTCTTAAAGATTGGTTAAGCATTCATAAATAGAATGCTGATAGAAATGCAGACAGTAAAGACCATTTTGATGATGTCTCAGATGGAAATGAAAACTATCTTACTGGGAACTGGAGTAAAGCCATCTTTTTTATACGGTAGCAAAGAACATGGCTGCATCATGTTCATGCCCTGGGACTTTGTGAAAGGCTAAACTTATGAGTGATGGAATAGCATGTCTTGTGGAAGAAATTTCTAAGCAGCAAAGCTGCTGAATGCTTACTTTTAACTGCTTACAGTAAGCTGCTAGAGAAAACGGAAGCAGAGCAGTAAGATTTTGAAAATTTGCAACCTGGCCAAGTGGTGGAGAATATAAGAGTATTTTCAGGAGATGGTATAACCCAGAGACAATTTGTTAAGAAACTAGCATGGCTAAAGGAAGCCAAGTGCTAATTCTCAGGACAATGATAGAATGGCCCTGAAGGCATTTCAGATCTTTGAGGCTGGCCCTCTCTTCAGAGGCTGAGAATGTGAGAACCTTGAGTGCAGAAAGAGCTCCCTACTTGCTGCCCTGCACTGCCTCAAGTGTCTGCTCCTTGCATGTCTGCTCCCCAAATTCTAGTACAGCACTCAGTCACCCCACCTGTTGCTCAAATGGCCCCAGGTGCAACTCAACCTGTTCATCAGAAAGGTACAAGCTGTAAACCTTGGCAGTAATACACCATGGCTCAAGCAGGTCCAGAGGTGGCTCATGTGACTGCCCTAGAAGGCACAAGACATATGCCTTGGCAGTGGTCCACATGGTGCTGACTCTGAAGGTACAGAGAGTGCATGGACTTTGGGGTAATTGCAACTTTCATTTAGACTTCAAAGGATGTGTCAAACAGCTTGCAGACTCTGCCATGGGGGTGAAGCTACCACAGAGAGTCCCTACCAGAGCAATGCCTAATGGAGCCATAGGAGAGGGGCTACTGCCAGAACTCCAGAAGGATAGAACCACTGGCAGCACGAAACACTCACCTGAGAGAGCTACAGGTACTGGACTTCCATCTGGGAGAACAGCCAAGTGAGCTGCATCCAGCAAAGCCATTTGGACAGGGCTGACTGAGGCCTTGGGAGCCCACTCCCTACCCCAGTGTATCCAGGAGATGGCTCATGAAGTAGATTATTCTGGAGCTTTATGATTTAATATCTGCCTTGCTGGGTTTTAGACTTTGGGCAGATTATACCTTCTTAATGTATTTTTCCTATCTCTTCCTTTTGGAATGAAAATGTGTACCCTATGTCTGTCCCCCTCATTATTTGTATCTTGGAAATATATAGCTTGTTTTTAATTTTACAGGCTCACAACTAGAAGAGGTTTGCCTGAGTCACAAATGAGACTTTGGACTTTTGAGTTGGTTCTGAAACATGTCAAGACTTTGTGACTATTGGGATGAGATGAATGTATTTTGCATTGTGAGAACATGAGTTTTAGAGGGCCAGGGGCAATACCATGGTTCAATTTGTCTTCGCTAAAACTCATGTTGAAATTTAACTGCTAATGTGATAATACTGACAGGCCAAGCACAGTGGCTTGTACCTATAATCGTGGCATTTTGGGAGGCCAAGGTGGGAGGACTGCTTGAGACCAGGAGTTCAAGTTTACAGTGAGCTATGATTGTGCCATTGCACTCCAGCCAGGCAACAGAGCAAGACTCTATCTTTAAACAATATTGGCAAGAAAAACAGACTGGCCATGGTGGCTCACACTTATAATCTCAACACTTTGGGAGGCTGATGTAGGATGATCACTTGAGCCTAGGAGTTTGAGACCAGCCTAAGACAATGCCTAAGTTGTAGCAGACTGGAAATGTGGAAGAGAAGGGCCTTTTTGGCCTTCTAATACCAGAATGAAATGAAATTTGAAACCTAAAAGCAAAGGAAAAGTGTACACCATGTCAATTCTTTTCTCATCAAGAAAATATGTTATCCTAGATTAGTCATCACCTTAGTTATTGGGAACAGAAACTTCTGTAGCATTTTCACAAGCCTCTTCTGATGGTCTTTGCCAAATTTCAGATTTCCACCACACTGCTGAGCTAGTTCCTTCTTTTATAGAATCCACAGACAAAGAGAGGGGTATGTAAATATCTCAGAACATCAAACCAAAGTTACAAAAACAGAAGAGAGAAAGAAGTCAGGTGTAACAATAGGAAAGGGCTATCTCTGGATCCCTAAACTGGTGTGCACAGACGTGTGGAACTCACGTGTGCATGTTTGTAAAGAGACAAAAATGATCATCAAGCACTTTAAAGGAAGATCCTTTTTGGAAAAAGCCTATTTTGAAAGGCCAAAGACAATTCTAGACTATAACAGAGAGATCTTATTTTTCAGATTTTGCCTTAAAGAGAAAAAAAAAGAATTTAATATTTCCTTTGATTTGTTCTCCTTAAATGCTTTGGGAATCGTTAAAAGCATCTTTCGAACGGGCTTGCTATGCCCTAGTGACGAGCAAGGCACAGTGTTGGGATCGTCACATGAAATACAATTGACCACCGCAATCCCTACCCCTGGGAGCTCATAGTCCAGAAACAACAATAATACAAATGCATAGAGAACTCTAATGTGAAGCAAAAAAAGGAAACAGCACCAACAGTGTGTATAGTGAATTCAGAGAAGGAAGAGGCCCCACAGAGTGAGAGAAACAAAAATTGTTCCCAGAGGAAGGTGTTGTGTCAGTCATCATGGTCTCTCAGAACAGAAGGGTTCAAGCAAGAACGGGCTCCCTGTGCATGGGCAAAACTGTTGGAATAGTTCATGTTTGTACACCTCAGTTGTCAAGTTTGCATTTATGCTTGTCAATTCTGCAGAAGATCACCAGAAAGCCTCCTGATCAAAGTTAAGTTTATTAAGCCTCTGCAGTAAGGGACTACACCACATATCTTGGAAGGAGTGTGGATATTTGTAAGGTTTTGGGGTCTGGGTTCAAATGGTTTAAGGCAGGTCTTCCACTATGGGTAACTAACTGGTATTGGGCAAGGTTTGTGACATGATAATCTAGCATTAGTGAGTCTTGATAAGTAAACTTGTTTACTAAGAAGCTGTTTTCTCAGATGAACACTATCTTTTATCCTAATAGCAGAGCTGTTTGCTTAGGTGAACAAACTCTTTGTCGGAACCTATTGGTTTATAAAGATTTCCTGAGACAAACAGTGAAATTAGTTATTGGTACAAAACCTTCTTAACTTCTTGGGCAAAAATTTTCATGGGAGAAATAACAAAGTCATATTGATACACGTGCTCTCATTTCTGTTTCAATAGTTACACAATGAGGGTGTTGGAGTCCTCAGTTCTCAGGTTAGCACTTAGGAGTTGGGAGGTAAGGAGAGATGAAGCCTGAGGGTGGATTGTTCTAAGCCACAGTGACTGAAGTGCAAGGCAGCAAAATGAATAAATAACTTGCTACAACCTATTTGAAATCTGTAGATTTTATCACTGCAGTGTTGCAGGCTTGGCCACCTGCTTTCTATTCACAGAGTTACCACTCCAGGTAGAACTTTCTCTATACTTGTACTAGAATTGGAATCTTCTATGTGGATCCTTACCCTGTGGTCTCTCTCCCTTCCACCCATGCTACCTGCTGCTCCCAGATTGATCTTGCCAGCATCCAACTGGGGCTCCCAAACATTGTTGATCAGTAAGCCTTCTATTAGATTCTGGCTCTCTCCACCCATTTCTGGCCCCCACACTATCCTGTGTGTCCATGAGCACCTGCCATGCCTTGTACCCTGAGGCCTGATGCAGGCCTTAACACATGGGGAGCCTGCAAAGCTGGGAGGATGCTGTGGGTAGAGATTGGCCACCAAGTGAGGAGGAAGTATTGGATTTACAAAGGCAAACCCTACCCAAGCCTGTGACTAAGACTAAAGTAGAAATCAATGTATGATGTCTATGATTTAATGTACGTTAGATTTTGTTTTCTTTAAAAGCGGCTGTCTAAGCTGTGTGCTCAGTGTAGTTAAAAAAAATACCATGGTTTCAAAAAAGTGCACAGAACATGAGTTTTCTCTCAATTGTGCCTCCCACAGTTTCCCCCTCATTATATGTGAAGTTCCAGGGATGGGACAGTACTTTGCTGAACAACTCCTTTGTGCCAGGCACTTGGCTACCTGCAGTCATTTAATCCTCTCTGCAACCACAGGAAGGGCCCATTATCCTTCACATTTCATGTATGAAGAGCCCAGGGGTCAGGCAATTCAGATAACGAGGCCAACTTCTCACTACTAGTTGGTGACCGGTCAGTCTTTAATTCCAGATTGGATGCCCCTCTCATGCTGCCTCTTGAAGGCTAAATTTGCAAACTGAAACTACAAAGGGTCCCACTACATCCCACCTCCACTCTGTTGCAGCCTGTTCCTGCCCTAGGATTCCTCTCCTCCCTCAGGTGACTGGGTTGCTCCTGTTGACCAGCTCTGGTCTATTGGAAAGGCCTTTCGCTTACACCCCTCTCCCACAGCAGGATGCCGCTATGCCTACTGCTATCACTCCTGCCATGACTGATGCTACTGCTGATACCGTTCTTCTCACTCCTCCCCCCAATAATATATTTTGCTAATGTTAATGAGTACACTCTCTGGTCAGGCTCATCTCAGTGCTCCATAAACATCGTTATGAGTCTTCACAGCATGCCTTGCAGAGGGTGGAGGGTGGAGGCATTTAGATAAGTATTTTAGTTTCAACTGTTAGTTGAATCCTTACGTTTTTATTTGCAAACATTTGTCTTCATATAAACAGAAGCTAGCATATTTATTCCTGGTTCTGCCAGATCTGCCATCTTAACATTTTCTTGCAGCTTTCCCTTGTGTCTTAGTCAGCTAAAACAAAAGACCATGAAGTAGGTGGCTTAAACAACATAAATATCTCATGGTTGTGCAAGATAAGATGTCCAAGATCAAGACGCTGGCAGATGCAGTGTGTGGTGAGGGCCCAATTCCCGGTTCTCAGATGGCTGTCTTCTCGCTATACCCTCATATAGCCAATGGAGAGCTAGGTCACTCGCTGGCCTCTTTTTAAAAGGGCACTAATTCCATTAATGAGGGCCCTACCTTCATGACCTAATTATTTCTCAAAGGCTCTACCTTCAAATATGATCACATTGGAATTAGGGTTTCAACATACGAATTTTGAGTGGATGCAAAATTTCAGTGAATTGCACCTTGTATCAGTTGTATCTTCCTAAACCTATGGAGACCACATGTCTGTATCCAGTTTATCTGAGTGTATTGGTCTGTTTTCATGCTGCTGATAAAGATATACCCAAGACTGAGAAGAAAAAGAGGTTTAATTGGACTTACAGTTCCACATGGCTGGGAAGGCCTCAGAATCATGGTGGGAGGTGAAAGGCACTTCTTATATGCTGGCAGCAAGAGAAAATGAGGAAGAAGCAAAAGCGGAAACCCCTGATAAACCCATCAGATCTCATGAGACTTATTCACTATCTTGAGAATAGCATGGGAAAGAGCTGTCCCCCATGATTCAATTAGCTCCCCCTGGGTCCCTCCTGCAACATGTGGGAACTCTGGGAGATACAATTCAAGTTGAGATCTGGGTCGGGACACAGACAAATCATATCACTGGGACGGTCTAGTTTGCATTTACTGTTCCTACATGACTAACAGAGCCTTCTTTCATTCCCAAAACTATCTGGTCACCTTAGTAAATCGGCCATTTTAGCTAAGGGAAAAGAGCAAATGTTTTGCAAGGATGCATGGCTCACTGCAGCCTTTAACTCAAAACTGCTTTCAGAAAGCCCTGCCTGCCAGACATCTTTGCAGCAATTATACGTGTCATCTGTTTCCTTCTCCTGGCCCAGGTGCAGGGGGCTTTGTTCACATGAGCTGCTCGGTGCATATGCACGGTGGCCACTTCCATACTTAGTGGGTTGTATTAGCCCAGAATTGGGCTATTACACAAGCCCAGTTTTTTTTCTTTTCACAAGATGAAGAAGAAAATGATGTGATTTGCAATTTATACTAAGGAAAATAAATAGCCAAAGAAACACGAGGGTTGGGGAATTTTTATGCCCACATCAAGATTAATTTCCCTGGCCTGATAAGGGTATAGTAAAAAAAAAAAAAAAGATTAATTTTCCTACTGTCATTAATCCTTCCTTAGAATGTATTTATCATCAGCAACTGTGTGTAGGCTCAGTTGATGGGTTGATGGTTGCACAGAACTTGATTTGGTAATTGCAACATGGTCAAACATTAAGAGGTTTCTGGGTTTTTTTTAACTTCCATGTGTAATTAGAAAAACATTGAGCAACTTTAGCTGTCAAAGAGCAATTACCCCCTGATTAGGGGGTTCCTGGAAGAAGAGAGCACCCCCTGAGATACTCTCACTGGATAATACAGCCAGGAATATCTTGAAGTCTCATACAAATTTTGCAGTGTTGGGCAGATGTGATTTTTGTTTTATAGATGTTGATATGATTTGGCTGTGTACCCACCCAAAACTTACCTTGAATTGCATCTCCCAGAATTCCCACATGTTGTGGGAGGGACCTGGTGGGAGACAGTTGAATCATGGGATGGTTTCCTCCATACTGTTCTCATGGTAGTAAATAAGTCTCATGAGATCTGGCAGTTTTATAAGACGAAACCCCTTTCACTTGGTTCTCATTCTCTTGTTTGCTGCCATGTACGATGTGCCTTTTGCCGTCCAACATGATCGTGAGGCCTCCCCAGCTACGTGAAACTGTGAGTCCATTAAGCCTCTTTTTCTTTATAAATTACCCAGTCTCAGGTCTGTCTTTATCAGCATATGAAAACTGAGACTTGGAGTTAGCCCTAGATTCTCCCACATAAACTCAGGTTGGATCCATGTATAAATGTAGCCAAGTTACTTGAGCTTCTGTTTCTTCATTTATAAAGTGGTTTTACTAATAACTAATCCATGGAAATAATAAAAGTGGTAATGGCTTTGTCAACAAAAAGAGTCAAACTCTGTAAAATAATTGAAGAGATTTATTCTGAACCAAATATGAGTGACCATAGCCTGTGACACAGCCCTCAGGAGGTCCTGAGAACGTGTGCTCAAGGTGGTCAGGGTGTAGCTTGGTTTTATACATTTTAGGGAGCCATGAGATATTAAATATAGTTAAGAAATACATTGATTTGGTCAAGAAAGGCACAACAACTCAAAGTGGGGGCTTCTAGGCTATAGGTAAATGTAAACATTTTCTGATTGACAATTGGTTGAGTTTGTCTAAAAACCTGGGATGAATAGAAAGGAAATGTTCAGGCTAAGATAAGAGATTGTGGAGACTAAGGTTCTTTTGAAGTCGTATAGTGCCTGCCCTTAGAGACAACAGATGACAAATATTTCCTCTTCAGACCTTTAAAATGTGCTAGACTCTTACATAATCTCTTCAGGATTGGGAGAGCCTGGAAGAAAAAGATTTAGCTATGTAAATAGAGATTCTTTGCAGATGCACATTTTGCCATACAAAGGACAGCTTTGCAGGACTATTTCAAAATGTGGCAAAAAACATGTTTTTGGGGTAAAATATTTTGACCTTCTTTGTCATGTAATGTTATGCCAGAGTCAGATTGGAAAGTAAGTCAAAATACATATGGTTAAATGAAATCTATCTGATGAGAATTTATGGCTTGTGGGGCATTATTCCCCAGAGCCCTCAGGTAGAAATTTGGGCAGGATTAAAAAAAATCAGGGCTTAGGAGAAGAGCTGGGGAGAAGAAATGGAAGAGGGGGGTATATATGTGATGTGCCATCACCCCTCCATGATTTACAGTAGACCACCTCCAGTGAGAGGGCTAAAGTGTGTGACTACAGGGATGGTGAGGAAAAATGGCAGGGTAAGGAAGGGGGTGCTGTACCCCCTCCTAGGCACATGCCCAGAGATCAGGGAAGCCCTAAGGGGCAGAGAAGACAAGGCTGGCATTAAGAACCAGAAATAAATACTGAACAGTGGGTGAACCTGTAGCATTTTCTCACATGAGAACAGGCTGAGTTCCCTTTCTGGGGCTCAGCTTCCTCACCTTAGAGGGGTTGGATCTATGTTCCATGCTTACTTCAGAATCACTGATATAAATTCTTCAGATCTCTTGGAGCCAATAGAATCCGGAGGCGTAAGCTTTGAATAGTGTCCAGGGCCATGTGTCTTGAATTGATCTTTTTTTTTTTTTTTTTTTTTTTTTTTGAGACAGAGTCTCACTCAGTCACCAGGCGCCAGGCTGGAGTGCAGTGGCGCGACCTTGGCTCACTGCAACCTCCGCTGCCCGGGTTCAAGCATTCTCCTGCCTCAGCCTCCCGAGTAGCTGGGACTACAGGCGCGCGCCACCACGCCCAGCTAATTTTTTTGTATTTTTAGTAGAGACGGGGTTTCACCATGTTGACCAGGACGGTCTCGATCTCTTGACCTCGTGATCCGCCCGCCTCGGCCTCCCAAAGTGCTGGGATTACAGGCGTGAGCCACCGCGCCCGGCCCTGAATTGATCTTTATATAAAGTTACATTGATATGATTTTTAAGGTCATAGGACAGGGTTCACCTGGCAGGAATAATATTTCATGCAAAAGTTTGGAAGTTTAAGGAAGAAAAGGATGACAAATTAATACGAGCCAACTGTGATTGCACTTACTGTGGTCCAGACACTATTCTGAGCCCTTTATATTCGTTCATTTTCTTAAACCTTGCAACAACCCCGTGAAGAAGATGCATCTGGGAGAAGGTATGCCTGGAGAGAGGGAAGCATGGAAGACCAAAAGCAATGGACTGTATTCCTCATTGGGTCATCAGTTAGCAACTCGTTTCTTACCTCTGGGTCTACTTCCTAGTGTGTAAAATACAGCTAGGTGCACCACTGGTGCAGATTAGTACTCCTCTTCAGAACAACATTTTCCAGAGCATCTGGCCTATAGTAGCTGCTCAATTAGTGGTACACAAGGGAGCATGCAAGTGAGCGTACAAGAGAGACACTTTGGCTACATAAATACTGAAAGTTCCAGGATTTTTCATTGCTTGACTAAAAGTAAGAAATGTTTAAAATCAGACCCATCTTCAACTCCAAAGTATATAGCTTGCCTTGCCCATAGCATTTTACGTATTTATCAAACACATATCTACAGGGTGTCACACTGTGCTAGCCTCATGGAAGGCAACACTCAGCCAAGCAAAGTCCCTGACATCACAGAAATCAGTCTTTACGGGAGGTATCATTAATCCAATAGCCCTGTACGTAAATGAATAATTGGAAACTAATGTGTCATGAAGGCAAAATTCAAGAGTCACGGGAGAAAACTTAGAGGAACATGTTTGGCATAAAAGGGCCAGGGGACAGTGGATTCTCAGAGGAGGTGACATTGTGGCTGAGATCTGAAGAATGAGTTAAAGGTGCCAGGTAAAGAGCTGAGGGGAGCGGAGGGCATTCCAGGAAGGAGATTAAGGTCGGATGTTTACCTCCACCTAAGTTACAGTTGTTAAAAGAAGCGAGGATAGAGTGGAAGCCAGATCCTTAATCATGAGTGGGTAGGCAAGGCCACTGAGCAGGTTTAGGGAGCTGGAAGGGTTGGCACTGTCTTTAAAATGTCACCCTGGTTTTAATGAGGAGAAAGATTAAAAGAGGGACAGCGAGAGGATACAAATCTTTGGGTAAAGCACAAACGTGCCAAACATCATCTTTTTGCCTCTCCAGATTCACTCTCAACCGCTCTGTGTTTTGGGAAGCTAACATTGACTACCATCAATGGGCTCCTGTCCCCTCTGGCTTCCACTTAGGTTTGGTATAGGGGGAGCACCAAAAGAAGATGGGAGGGAGTAGAGTAAGGTCGGGGTATTTATCCCTCACCTCAAGTCGATGCAGGAAGGCCATCTCCCTTGCTTCCTTAAGCTAAGATTACAGCTTGGAATTACAGCTTTGTAAATTGTCCCTTTGTTAACTTCTCAACAAATTACTCAATTTGAGTGTGCCTTCTGTGTCCTGCCAGGATCCTGACTGACAGCAGACTAAAGTGGTGAGAGTTGGAGAGAAGTGAATGGCTCAAGAGGGAGTTAGGAGGAATCTGAGTTCTGTTGATCAATCGGCTTATATTGTCAGTTATAAAATAAATAATGGATGTTGGCTCTTTTGTTAGTTTAGGTGCTCTGGGAAACAGACGTCAAGACAGAAGTAAAATATTTTTTAGGGGAAACTCCTGGGAAAGATGAGAGAAGGAACAGGCACAGGCAGGGAGAGTTCAGACTGTGATAGATGTCTGACTCCCCAAGGAAAAATAGTGGAGAAAGGAGAGTCAGGAAAAGCCTCAGACTGCAGTGCAGATTCCAGGTGATGGTAAGCCCTAGAGCCTTCCTAATAAGGAAGTCCCACATTGGGCAGAAGTGGCCCAGCTCCCAGTACTCCTGCCATGTACTGTGATGGGCTGGGAGCAGCCTGGGAGAAGACTGTGATCTCAGTGTGCACCCTTCCATGGATCCCAAAGGCAGATTCTTGCAGCAGGTTCTAGAACATGAACAGCAGCACACCACAAGGACTGCCACAGTTCTCCAATGAGACTATTTGCTCCTTAGGGCACAGAAATAGTTCCAGGTATATCATAGGAACTCAGTAAGCCCTGGAATGAAGTCAGCGAGGGATGCACCTTCACATATCTATGAGGATACACAAGCAAGGGCATACCCTGTGAAAAACCAGTCTGTGGAAGTAATGCCACCAAATCTAAATTTTAAAATCCTGCCATAGCTGATTGAAATTGAAGCTGCTTTAGCTCTCCCCCTCAGTGCCAGCACGTCGACCCATGGGCCAAGGGTTACCCTGTAGAGAACGGACCTTGTCTTCCCCCATGGAAGGTCACTCATGGTAATTTTGCTTGGTGGCAGTGGAGATCAGAGAAACTTGGGCTTACATTTCAATTCCGTTACTGACTAGTTATGAGCTCCTGGGGAAAGCTGACCTCTCTCAGATTCCTCACTGTAACAATAATTTATTGAACATCTAATATATGCTAGACAATAGTCCACTCTAGGAGTGTTTTAAACATTACATAGTTAACCTTCATCTGACAGGTGAGGAAATAGTTTCAGAGAAGGTCAGTGACTTGCCAACAGTCACACAGCTCAAAAAGGACGGGACCAGGAATCAAACCAAGGTCTGTTTGATGACAAAGCCCATTCTCCCTATCTCTCTACTGTCTCCAGATAGATTCAAGACAAACATCAGAATCCAAGGCTGTGAACATCTCCATGGATTTCCAATATCATTTTTTCAACTGCGTTTCTCGTCATCTTTGAAAACGTGCTTGGCATGTGGCAGGACACAGTGAATGCTACTCACTTCTCATTTCCTTGCATCTCTCACTCTCCATCTCTCTCCCCCTGTGGTTCCTTCACTTGCATTCACCTCCTCACAAAAATCTTCATTCCTTTGCCCCTCATCATGCCAGTGTCCCTGCCTTCCTCATCTCCACCACTCCGCTCCCTCTGCCCTCCGCCTTGCTGGGCCATACTCTTCAGACATCTCATTAAAGTAAATGTTGACCTGAATTCCTATTCCAATGCATCTCTAATTATGCTCCACAGGAAACACTGAGGGATTCAAAACAGACTCTTAATCTATTCCACATGGATCAAAAGCAACTCCCAAGAAAGCAGTTTAATAGCCACCATGAACAGAATGCTGCTTGGCTGTCCATGGGAGATGTCCCGGCCTGGCACTGCCCACCTCCCTGGCATTGGTGCTCAGAGACATCAAAGGCCCCCTAAAAGATGAATAAGGCTTTGGGGTTTAATTTAGTTTTCCCAGTTAATTAACTGGATCAGAAGATACCTGGTGAATTTAGTGAAAAGGGTTCCTCTGTTTTTCTCTTCTCCTCTGGGCACTCAGGCCTGACAACTTTGGTTTGTCACTTACCCCAGTGCAGGTGAGTTTTGTCCACAAGCACAAATCATGTCTGCTTGTGTATATTGCATCATGTTAGTGGTACAAGGCTGGAGAATTCCCTTTCTCTACATCCACTTTCTATTAACCCCGAGAAATCCTCCTTTCTTTTCTCTCTTCCACAAAATGCACACCATAAGGCTTCCTTTCATGGAGGCCAGGGTCTGGTATTGCCGGAAAGCTCCATCAGACTGGGTGATCTAGCTGCTCATTCTATGGAGGGTTCTGACAAGGGTGTGGACGCCAGCACCTCCTGCCAGCCAGCCCCCGAGCGAAGGGTTTTTCCCATGATGGACCTGGAGGAAGGCTTGGGTAACCTTTTGGGCAGGTCTTCCCAACTTGAGGTTCTATGCTAATGGAATACTATTTTTCTAAAACTTTATCTGTTCTTCTAGTGAGTATAGTCCATGCACAGTCTACAAAGTGGTCCTCAAAATTGTGTATACATCAACATCCCCTAGAGGGTTTGTTTAAGTAAGTTTCTGATGTTGAGGTGGGACCTGAGAATTTTCCTTTCTAAAAAGTTTCTTGGATAATGATGCTGCTGGATACAGGTCTTGACTTTGCTATTTGAAGTAGATTCCCAGTACCAAGCAGCAAGGGCAAAACCTGGAAACATCCTGGAAATGAAAACTCTGAGACCTCATCCCAGACCTATTGAATCAGAATATATGTTTTAAACAAGATCCCTGGGTGATTTGTGTGCACAGGCAAATGTGAAGCACGAGTTTAGAGGAATGCTCTTGAGGCTCCAAATAAACATGGAGTTGGGAAAATGTGGAGAGGGACCACTGTCTCCAAACTGCCAAGGACACAACAGGAACTAGTATCCTTAGAATGGCTTCTTCAAGGCTCTGACTGAACTCCCAGCCTCCCTTTTTATATACACTACAGCTATCACCATGAGTAATTATCTAATTGCCCTTTTCTGCCAAGGCCCCAGCTCCGGGACAGATGTTCTCCTAGTGTATTTTGCTAGGGAAGCAGACTCTGCCTGCTGATGTCAGACTTACCGTTAGCACTTCGGCTTCCCTACCCATACTCACCTGCGACACTGCCCCAGGTCCACAGCTGCTTGTCAGTTTCTCCTAGGGGAAGGAGCCGGGCAGCCATTAAGCCCCTTGTATAGTATTATACTCTGGAATCTTGTTTCAGAACCTAATTAGAAACCAAAAAGATCTTTTTTCTTACTGTCATTATACAATGGCTGTCATCATGATGCAAAGTCATTATAACACACAGACAAAATTAATAATTTATGATCTGTTTTTTGTCTGCAATGGGATGAGAAGCCATCTTCTCCAAGGACACAGACATGTTAATCAGCCTCCCCACCTCGAGCTACACAAGGTCCTTTTGTGTTCAGGGGCTCTGTCTCTAATAGGAGCGCATGGACTAAGTAAGGAAAGATATGGGTGTCGCTCTAATGGGTTAGGGACTCTTACCGACAGCCTCTTAATTTTCCAGCAATTCCCAATATGCCACTGTAATCAAGGCTTCAGTCTACATCGGTGTAGACTATAGCCTTGAGAAATTAGAGAAGGCTTCCACATCTGTGTCGACTAAAGCCTTGTGAATCTACTTTTTTTCAGCTAGCATAAGTTAGTAACAGCTAAATTCATTGAGCAACGTTATTTATGCAATATTATATTATAGGTGATAATTTAGTACTATGTTCCAATCACTGTTCTATGTGTTTTCTATATATTAACTCATTTAGCATTCCTAATAATCCTGGGAGGTACTATTATAATCATAATAATTGCCATTTTATTAATAAAGAAACGGAAACCTAGAGAGATTATGTAATTTGCACAAGGTCACATAAGGTTAGATGGTTAGTAGGCCACAGAGTGAGGATACAAATCCAGAATCTGCATGTTTAAGCATTATACTATACCACTTTCCAGGTTCTTAAAGTTTATTCATACCTGTGTCAGGTAGGACTTGAGCTCATAAGTTGGGAATAATATTCCCACAGTTTTCCGGCTGTCCAGGCCTGCCAGTGAGGTCCTAAAACTTTCTTATTCTACACCCCAGTTCCCCTCCTTTAGAAGGCTTCAGCCTACACTATCGCCCTACTCATCTGGAGGTTCACTTTATGGTCACAAACTGATCCAGCTGAACACACTGGTAAAGGATACCCCACACACATCTGTGGCTCACTGGTTGAGGAGGTGGCAGGGGGTAAGGGTGTACTGCGAAAGTCAAGACTAGCCAGCTCCCTCTTAAACTCTGGCATTTCCCTTTCCAGGAAAAACTGCTTATTTGTGGGAGCTGCTGGAGAAGCTCAAATCTAAAGGAGCAACTAACAAAATATTGGGATAAATGTAACAGAAGCGATTTCTTGGAAAGAAACGTTTGAATACCAGCTCTTTTGTATTATGCCAACTTCCCCCGAAGACGCAAATCCTGGAGGTGCTTATTAAAACCACAGACGCATAGGTCCTCCCCCAAAGACCTTCTAACTCACCACTTCCAGGGAAGAGCCCTGAAACTCGACAATTTTTAGGCACTTCAGGTGATTCTTAACAGGGAAGCAGGGCGAACCCAAATGATAATGATAGATTCTTTCAGCGAAGAGGCTCATGCTCGTTTTCCAATCACAGCAGCTGCTGCGGATAGGAGGCTACCTTTCTTGCTCGTGCTGTCTACAGCCAGGCAATAAACCTCCACTTCTTTCTGCTATTGGTCACGTGGACCACGAAATGCTTGGAGGGGCTGGGAACGAGCTGTTGATGGACAGTGAGGGAGCCAATGAGAAACCAGAGGGGTAGCTGCTCACGCAGAGTGCTTTGGGGCTGGGCGGGGCGGGAACTTAGTCCTCACCCTCTATAAAACGGCGAAGGGTACCACCAGCTTTTTGCAGTCGGCAGAGCTTGCGGCTGGTGGAAGTTGGTGGGTGGGGGGAGGCTGCGTTGTAGTGAAGAAAGTAGAGGATAAAAGCTAGGAAGTGTTAGTATAAAGGCTTTTTCTTTCTTTTTAGATGGGAAGGTTATGGGAAAGAAAGTAGGGAAAAACTGAAGTGTTGATATAAAGCCTTTTTCTTTCTTTCCAGATAGGAAAATTATGGGAAAGAAAGTAGGAAAAAGCGGGGAAGTGTGGGTGTAAAGGCTTTTCTTTTTAAAGAGGAATGTTGTGGGGGAAGAAAAGGAAAAGCTATGAAGTGTTGGTATAAAGACGTTACTTAAGAGAAAGGTTGTGGGAAAGGGGGGTTGGGTGTCAGGATGAGACAGTGGTCTGTGAAAGCTGACCTCCCTGCGTTTTTTGGGTGGGTCTTCTCCTTGCCTGTGTAGTAAACCTTAAACCACAGTGTGTGAAGCAGCAGGTTTGCTAGTCTCCTTCATGTGACTTTCGGGGAACTAATGTGCAAGCTGGCTTACTCTAAAAGCAGGAGCCCTTATCAGGGTCTGCTAAAATCTTGCCCCCGAACCCATTGCTTTCTTCGCTTATCCTTTTGTGGGAGAAGCTATCCTCATGAGCATTATATGACCCAGGAAAACGCTTGAAACTCATGGTAGCTAAAAACGAAGACTGATTAGGAAAGCTGTTCTTTCCATGAGTGAACGTTATTTGGGAGTGGGTTTCTTACGAACTAGGTGTGCTCCTGTGTGTACTTGGAGTGGGGGAGGTTAGCTTTAATGTCCTTAAAGCTGTAAGCTTTTCTAGGCAATAGGATTTGTACAGATAGGCTTGAATTGCAACATAAGAATCTGAGGGAATGACTTGCTGTCTGAACTTAAAAGGCAAAAACTCAAAAGCTTCCAGCAGGTAGTGACTTCTTGGCCTCTTACCAGATGACAAACGAGACTTCCTTGCTTTAACATTTTTCTACTCTTGAGGAAATCCATAGTCTGGCTTCTGTGACCAGGTCTTTGGGGATAGTGGCCCCTTGCTTCTCTCTCTCAAGCTTTCTCATACTTTCCTTTAGAAACGAGCAGCTACAGGGTTGCTCTGAAAAACCTTGTCCGAAAACTTTTTCCTTTTCTTCCACTGATAAAGGGAAACGGGTGTACTACAAAAGCCAGACATTCACGATTTTGAATCTGCCAAAATCTGAAACCTCTGAAGACTAGCATGTGTTCTCCAGCTGAAGAGAACAAATACCAGTGTGAGCTGAACTAGAACACCAGATAATTCCAGTATCGACCTTAAAAACGAGGGTTATCCAACGGCTGTAGCTCAAATTCCTTAGGGTACTACCCTGGGGTATAGATAATTTAGGAACTAGACTGACGGGAATGTCTCAAATAGGATCGTATTTAAATGGCTTCTAGAAAATCCCTAATGGGTTAGGTCTGAGATGCCATACTTACTAACCTCACCTGAGACGAGCTTGGCGTTCACGCCACAGCTGTAAGTGATGAAAGCTACACGTGGGTACTCCCCCTGGCAGTTCCCAGGAATGGGCTAGAGCACAGTCCTAAGGCAGTATAGCTAATCTGGAGAGACCTAGTATTATACTCAAACAGGCAGAAGGCTTTGGAGAAGCAAATACAGCCTAAATGTGCGCAAGGATAATTTGAGGAAGTTGATACACACCTGGCCACTAGATGCGGCTGTTCTGGGAAGGGGGGAGAACCAGAAGCCTGGGCCTGGAGGGTGGCTCAGCCTGCTGAACTGGGAAGCTGCATGGGACTTGTTGGCCTGCCTTGAAGATGGGGCAAGGGGAGTCAGTGTGGCATCTGCCCAGCCGTGAGCTAGTTGTGGGCCAAAGTACGAGAGCTTAGAACTCGCAAAGTATCTTTTCTGAAAGCTACTTCAAGTGCTAAAGGAGCGAGAAACTTCAGGTGGGAGATGGGAGTGCTAGAGTCTGGATTCAGGACTAGAACTACGCTTGAAATGGAACTACCTGACCAGGGTGTTAGTCTCTAGTCCTGTATGTGG
The DNA here is from genome assembly GCA_036589455.1 of Ateles fusciceps. NCBI lineage: Eukaryota > Metazoa > Chordata > Mammalia > Primates > Atelidae > Ateles > Ateles fusciceps. Next base: position 9,013,855 of record JAZHEH010002496.1, read on the forward strand.
AAATAATTTCACAGCAGTGTAAAGAGTGGTTTGGGGGGATGGCTTGAGTTCACCTGCGATGTATCATTTAATGGCTGTGTACTTAAGCAAGTTACTGAACCCACAAAAGTCACTTAAGCTGAGGTTTAATTATTTTGGATATAGTGCAGCGTCCATCTTAGTATGTGCTCAGTAAATGTCAGCTGGTACAGTTCCCCTACTCGGAGCTTGTCAAGGATGTCTTAGCATCTGCACTTTGTGTAGAATAGCACTTACTGGTAACAAGTAAATGACTCGAACTGAACTGTCTTTACACCTTTGTACCCGGCAGGTTCTGTAAATCCAGATACGGTGCCTCATTGCTTGGCGCTCGCCTGCCCCGACTTTGCACCTGGGATTGTATGGCTGTTTCTCAAATTTCAAGTGTCCTTAAAGCATGGATGAAAAGTTGCTTAGTTTGTCAGGGTTCCCAAAGAATGGTTGGTGATAAAGAATCTTGTAAGGACAAACCTAGGCCAGCAATCCAGAAAGGTTCACAAACTATTTAGCTGCCTTAAGAAGAGTCCGAGGTGTGAATAGAACCTTGACTCTTGAAGGTTGAAAGCTTGCCAATTATACTCCCCAGGTGCTACTCGCTGCTAACTACTAGGTGCTATTGGCCTCACTTACGATGCGTTACAGCCGTGGCTATCTGACAAAGGGCTGGGGGAGATGGCCAGGAATTGATACAGACCTTCAGCTCTAGCACTTGGTTGAGCAGCAAGTTCTTGAAGACAGGCAAAAGGGCAAGGTGGAGGACAACTGACAGACGGAAACCCAGGTCCCATAGGTCCCTGAAACCTTATGTGGCTGAGTCAACTTGTAAGCCTAGAAGCCATGTGGTATGGATATGGAACCAACATCAGTTGAGGGATGTTGGGCTCTACCAAGGTTAAATCTGAAGCTCACAGAATCAAGTTTCTAGTCCTGACAGGGTCCCAGCTTTTGAACTGACAATATGCTGAGTGCATAAGTAGATACTGTGATGCAGGTGAACTCAAGGCTGTCGGTTGTGGATGAGCTAGTTAACTCGGTTGTCTAGACTTCCTGTATTCTAAATTAATCATGCCAGAACTGTTACATGGATGGCTCCAGAACTAGGTAGAATACAACTTCTGGACTTCGTACAGAAAAGCCGCTCATGACAAAGTTTGACTTGCAGGCTTTCCATAATAGACCCTAAGTGGCAGCAAAGTGTGTAATGGGCGATATGGTCAAAATGCTCAGGTCACAGGCTTTGGGGCCAGATGTAGTTTGGGTCTAGATCCTGGCACATATGTATCGAATGAGTTACTGAAGCTCTTCCAAAAGCTGAGAATGTGACCTCTTAAAATAAGTTTTCTGGGCCATGAGGCTTAGGGGGTGGTATCAGTAGGAAGCTGGGCATACTGACGATTCTGTAAGTAACTATTGACTTGGCCCTGCCCTCCCTCCCCCTGCCTAGATCGCTTGGCTTCAGTTCCAGGTGTGGTTGGTTTGAGAGAGGCTCCTCTCTGCATAGCCCCATGCCACGAGCCTAAGCTGTCCTCAAGGCTCGGCAGCATCTCATCCATGGTGGTTCCTAGTGTTCCATCCTTTGCCACTAAATTGTGTAGCTGTTGAGTAACTCGGACTTAAATTGGGAGTGAGCAACAATGAGACGGGATTTTATATGGCTGGCTCTCAAAGTAGAGTCCTCTGGTAGGAATGATCCTGGGAGGCCCTGGCTATATAGGGGCTGTAACTTTTAGGCTACCTTTGTCATAGCCTTCATGTCTCTACAGAGATGGCCAAGTGTCCAAACACTTGGTGACTGCTCCTTTGTGGTCTACTGGGCTCCCTTCAAAGACCAGGTAGTAAGGTTTGGACTAGCTCATAGCACGTGTAGCCTAGCCTTTCCCCGAGAACTGTAGTGCGATAACCGAAGCTTTTGGCGACTTGAAATAGTATAGGGTCTTTCATGGAAGTCTCGATCTAAGAGGTAGGAGCCCAGGGGAAGAAATGGCGCTTTCTGCTATACATTGAGTTAATTGTGTGAGAAACGATAAGTGAGGGAAAGACCCTGCCCTGACATACTGGACTCTTCAGAATCACTCCTGTCAGTCTCTGGTCTTGTCTACTGCTCTGGGATAACCCAGCGTGACTTTGCTTCGTGGAAGCTCTATGGCACGGCTTGATGCTTTTTGTCCTAACTGCTTTCCAGGAGACCAAGTGTTTCCCAGTAGACGTAAAAATGGAGCTGGTGTCTTCCAGGTCCCTACAATCTCATGTTCGCGTTAACTTGGCAGTTAGTTTTGTCATTAAAAAACCATAAAGAGTAAAACTGTAGATGTTTCTATCTCAAGATGAAAACCCCAAAGTCTGAGATCCTACGGGTAATACCTCTATTGAGAAATTTTCCTAACTCGACTCTTAAACATGAAATTTTTCACAACTTTGTCTAGAAGGGAGCATACTAGGAATGTTGCAAGCTTTCTACCCACCTTATGCTTGTGATGACCTCAAATTAAAAGCTTGCTTCATATCCAGACTGCCAGCAGCTTGCTTTATAGTTGAATTTCACTTTAGGGAGGTCTCCTTTGGTTAATAAAATGAAACCTAGGACAAGTTTAGGCTCCCATCTTAAAGGGGCATCTAATCTTACTTTCAATAACTTAATGAACCAACCTTTTCTCACTGACTTGATGCTCTAACCTTCAGCTTGTAAGGTCAATTCTGACCTTAAGAAAACCAAACCAGAAGCTCTTCCTGGGTCCATCCGAGAACGTGTGTTATAGGGAAAACCTTTGCCCGGAAGACTGGAAGGGCAGGCCTAAAGGGTTATAGCTTTTCAGAAACATAGCCTTCGTGGGGCTAGCAACCAACGGGGGTGGAAGGATCTGGGGCCCCCAAGAGAAGCGGGCAGCGCAACAGGGGAAGCACATTTTCCAGGAGATCTTGCCTAGCTGGGAAGACGAACCCAAGCCTTGCTTGCTGGGAAAGTAGAGAAGTAGCCCGAGGATCCACGAGCCTCACCTGGACTTACTGCGTGCCAGCATTGCCTATAGCTGGAGTGTGGGATGGGGAATAGTATCAATGAAGGGCACTTCCAGGAATTTGTTCTGAAAGCTGTTAAAGAACTTGGAGTGTACTTAGGACAGACCTTTTTATTGTGCTTTGTGAAGTCAGTTCTATTTCCAGCCAGTGGTCTTCCATGTCCTCTTCTGCCTGATGACATAGAGCTGAAGTTCCTAATCTTCAAGTATAGTTGCCTTGGGTCGCTGGAGTAAACTTGGATTTCTGTTCACCAATTTCTAGTGTTTGGATAGGTGGAAGTTGAGCAGAAATAATCAGCGTGGTTAGGAAAGTTTGTCAAAGCTCTTCAGGACTAAGTTCTCCCTTCTAGCTAGCAACTTAAACTGCTTTGTCCAGGGGAAGCTGTGCATTACATGACCGTGGTCACTTAAGGACTTGAGTGTTCCAGGGGAGGGGACATGGCCTCTTCAAATACAGATCACTGATAACTTTCCATAGGTAAACTTTAAACCTAATTTCTATGGTCTTCTATCTTGGCTGTGGAAACTTTGATTTTTCGGTTCCTAAACTCCTCTGATGATCAGGCTTGTTGGCACTGCGTAGTTCCAGCTGCTATACAAATACCACCTGTAAGGTCTAGGACAAACGGGGAAGGTAGCCATAAGGAATTAAAAGGATATGAACTGCCTCTATATGAAGGGAATGTCCTCCAAAGGAAGGATACCAGGCCTCGATAGGCAGAAGACAAAGTTAAAAGTGAATCGGATCAAACTACGGAACTGGGAAGGTTGGAATAGTGGCTGAGGGGAAGGATAGGGATAATGCCTCAGTCAAAAACGTGTAAGAGAGGTGCTAGGAAGGGTTTCCTGCTGTGGTATTGGTTGTGCAATGAGGTACTAGGTAAAAAGGATACTACTGACTGGAATGTAAGAGATGCACAAGTGGGAAACCCTTCAGATGAACAAAACTAATTTCTTCGATGTTTGGAAGCAAAGCTCAGACCTGTGTCCTGTACCTATGAGCCCTGGGCTGCAAAGAAGTGTGGAGTCTGGGCAGGAACAGCTGAGGCTTTTATTAACCATACACTTGTGTCTATGTAGTCAGCTCTTGTTTGGTCACTCATTGCCCCCATTGATAAGAGCCCCCTACTTACGTTTTAGCTGCTTCTCTCTATCTTCCTTTACCTGACTGTTGACTTAAGGAATCGGAGCAAAAGGTATGCTTCTTTTAAGCTTGAAAGACTGGAAAGGTGATGAAGGACTGGAAAGTAACACTGACACTTAAAGATGGCTTATGAGATTTCTGCAGGGAAATAGGTTCCTGAAACTGGCAGTGCCTGGACATACTTTCACAGGATGGCTATCTTAGCTCCCTCAAATGAATGTGCCTTGGACTTAGCCTTTGGCATGCTTCCCTTGAAGCTGCTCAAGCCTTAAGCTCAATCTTGTGAATGCTTACAGAAACTCGAGTTTCACTTGTGCCCAGTGCTCTACCAAAAGCACCACGTATGCACTCCCCATGAGTAGCAGATGGAGATTAAGATGGCCTATGAATGAAACGTAAGTTTGAAGTCTAATGTCTTTGAGAGAAAGGACTGAATATTGCCCCAGTGCATTCAAAGGCTTGAATTGCGTAGGAGTTGGGTAACTTTGAGCTATTAACACACATGTGTAAACAAAGGCTCTGTACAGAATTCCATAAAAGCAATCTTGTGTAAACAATACTCAGCTGCTGTTCATGGCTGTCAACATGTGAAATGTAGGACAGTAATGATGGCAGTGTGTAAGCGGAAGGATTTGAAAACATTACATTTTGAAAATGGCCAGCACGCTGGGACTAAGGAGTTAACGAACATTGGGGAAACGCAGTGTATTTCCTATCCTCACAACTGACCACTTCTGACGTTAGATGTAAGGTGTTACTCAACAGCAAGCAGCTCTCCATCAGACACACCTGAGTCTTGTAACGCCAATCTGTTGTTGGAGACAATATAACGATCCTACATAAGTGCTCAGTCGCACGAGACTGTCCCCTTCAGATACCAGTTGCACATTGTAGGCTGTCAAGTATGAGTCTGACAAATGGGCTATAAACTGATGTTTCCAATAAACCCTTCTCGAGTTCAACTTGCTAGAATAGTTAACGGAACACAAATTTTATCCATGACAGTGGGTAGGGCAAGACCTGTGGAAAGGGGCTTTCATACACTCTGGGTGTGCAGCTTCCAGGCACCTCTGTATTCAGCAATTTGACAGAACCCGGTTCCTGATTTTGTAGAGGCTTCATCATACAGGCATAACCAACATCATTGCCCACCCGTGGTCAACTCGGTCTTCATCTCCTTCTAGAGCATGCTCTGGTGTCTGACCAGGCCCATCCTGAAGCTATCCTAGGGACTGCAGCCACCAGTCTCTCATAAGCTTGTAAGACAGGCCTTATAACTATGGAGATTTCAACGATTTAGAACCTGCATGTCAGGAAATGAATGGATGTCACTATCAGTTCCATCAGTTTACCTTTCTACTAAGACTTATTCTTTGAACTGTCTAATTAGATGGGCTTAGGCCCTCTGTAATATTGGCCTGTCACCCATACTATCTGCTTTAAGACCAACCTTCAGAAGCTTGTGAGGCAGTTGTCAGATAGCTGCCTCTCACATGTTGAGTTTTTCTAACAATTCTATTTCTGCTGTTGGCTCCAAAAAGGTTTCTGAAACGGCTTTTAAAAAGCCTCAAACCTAAGAAAATTGTGATATGGGAAAGCTAAGCTATAAGGATAGTCAATAACCAAGTAAGGAAGTTTAGACTGGTGAGATCAACTCAATTGACTTCCAGATAAGTCCCCTTGAGTGGTGAAGTGCCGAAACAAAGGCTAACCTGTTTCTAGCTCCTCGAGGATTAGAACATGGGCAACTAGTGATGACCTCCTAGGACTGTCGTCCGAGCTAAAGGTGATCGGACATGTAACTTATGTCCGAGGAACGTTGGGAAACTTAGTTGACTGAAGTAGAGGGTTTCCGATTAAGTGACTTCTAATTCATAATTTACTTGATTATATAGGCATGTTCCTCAGATTTGGGCTGAGATGAGAGGCTTGTATCTCATCTGGCTGAGTATGAAAGGTTCTTCATCTGGATTTCCTTAGAAACAATCTGACAGGAGTTTGGGCAGTGAATATGGGTGTGGTCCTGAGAAGCAGGGGGGAGATGGGTAGTGGTTCTGCTGGCAGTAGAGCAGGACTAGCTCTGAATTTTAAGACCTCCCAGATGTGCTCAGTTTAACTTAGGAGATTACTCGCTCTGAGAGGAGTAATCTCCCATCAGCTTCAAGTTGTTTTAAAGCTTAGAGCTCAATATTAAGGTTAGCACTTGATAGATGGCTATAACAATCACAACAGTGGAATGCAAGATTACAAGACTTGATAACCTCTAAACTGAGTACAAACATTACAGAATGGAAGAGAAAACAGTGTAGATGTGCGGTATGAGTCTCGGTCAGAAGACGCAGCATAAGTAATCGGGATCCCAGAACTAGGATAGTTGCGAGATGTAAGATGGTGGTGGACAGCACAAAAGATGCAGGGTGACATGGCCAAGAAGCTTAAACATTCAAGGAGCTCTGCCAACCCCCGCCAAAATAAAGAAGTACATCTAGGCACATCATGCCAAGACTGCTATAGATCAAATACTTAAAAGCAGCCAGAGGGTACGGGAAAGTATGTTGTCTTGAAGATTGACAACTGTTTTGATGGAATGACAGGCCAATAGACAATAATGGACATTTCCAGTATGCTGCGAACAACTTCCAACCTCAAACACAACTAGCACAACACATCCTTCAAAAACAAAGATGGAAAGTCTCAGACAGGATTACATCCCTTACAAAAAAAAAATAAAGGATCCTCTGGGCAGAAAAGTCTTGCAGGAAATCGCAGAACTGAAAAAGCAAAACCAGCAAATACATCAACATAAATGTACACTGACATTAACTGCATAAAACAATCTTGTAAGATAAAACACAGGCAGTAGCAAAACTGCAAAATGCAGGAGGGGGTCAGTGGATTTTTGTATAAAATGTATGTACAACACTATCAAAAGTAGAAAACTTGGTTTTGGACATCAAAAAGCTCCTACCTACCTGCATGGTATTCGGAGCCTTGGAGCAGAAAAACATTGGGGGGCGCTCATTTTAGGTAAAATGTTAGCCTGAAGGGAGTTGAATAATCGAGAAAATGGCTGAAACTGGAAGGATGGAGCATGAGTTGGGACACCAGGTATGCCAGCTACAAACTCCTTTGGCTATGTGAGATGTCAAGTGGCCAGGGAACGGGGCCTGGTGACCTAGTTACATTGGAAACAACTTCCAGGAGATTTTTCACTTGTGAAAAATGGGTTAATTTTATAGGACTAGTATTAAAATGAATTCATACAATGTTCTCTTCAAGCCATATTTCCCTACTGCCAGACAACTTTTTGATGTTGACTAATACACTTGTATAGCATGAACCATTTTCAAACCTCAAACAGTACTATGTTAAACTAAGCAAGTTTGAAGAAAGGTGGTGTTAGTCACTGGAGTGACTTTTTCTCAAATAATCCCTGTTTACCCAAGCTGAGACATTGGTGCCTTCTAACAGGAGGATAATGCCACCTTAATCAGGATTAACACCATTAGGAAACACCATTTGAAAAGTTGCTAACCTTCCTGGTAACAGCAGGACGAAAAACAATGATCTGGTTTGGGGAGCAAAGATGTGTGGAAGCTGTACCAAGCCTAGAGGCAGGATGCTTAGAACGTCTAGGTGAAAGCTGACAATGGTGAATTCCACACCTTGGAGAGGTCTCTACTTTTGCTAGTTCTATGTGGCTTGGATTTCACTCTGCTTTTGGATGAATATTGGAATTTCTATATCGGTAATTCTGCCCTGAATCCTCCCTAAGTTATTGGGGAAACTTCTTTTTGTCCTCTGCCCAAGTCCGTTTGTTCCTGCCTGTGTGGGACTTAAGATGGTGTATAGAGCCCTATATCTTGTCCTCTAGGAGTGTTTTACAGCTTATCCCCTTAAGATGCTCACTTCCCCCATTTGTCCCCAAGTGAGCTGGTTATTGTGAACCCTCTAACATCTGTTCTCCACTTGGCTCTGTGCCCCAATTAAGCTAACTCCTGTAAGCTACATCACCCGGTCTCCCTTGGGAACATACGTAGGTGGTTTTGGCCACTGGGAGACCCTGACTAGAAGGTTGGTGGGGAAGAGGTTTGGGTTCTAATTGTTGATTTCCTCTTGGCTTCAAAGCTGTGTCTTGGACAGTAACTGTCTCTGCAGATCTGTTTGTGCCAAATGGGACCCTCCTCGATAGTTACAGCCCTCACTGGGCTTTCGGTGTCCTTTTCCATCCTTAGGTCTCCATGGTCGTCAGTGGCTTGGTGTTGCTAGGTCCTGATCTTGCCCTTTATTCTCTTCGTTGATGTTCGATGAAGGTTTCCTTTCACTAAATTCAGCGCTGAGTTTAGTTTTTTGCTGGGACCCTGATACATGGAAACGGCTATAAGCTTGGAAGGTAGCAAGGTAGTTGTTTGTAATAAGGAAAGTGGGACCCCACTTCTCTCATCTGGTAGATAGTCCATCTTCTCTTGGCATCTTGGGAGATGTACTTGATAGTCTGAAAGAACAGGGTGTTTCCGTGAAACAAATTGGACACTTATCCATGACAGAGAAAAGGGATGGACTAGGGATTGTCTACAATCATAGCTGATAACAGATCTGAATGTCTGTACACAAAAATGCATGTCCTTAGCTCTGAGGAATTACTAAACTGTTTCCCACAATGGTGAACTAATTTACACTCCCACCAACAGTGTATGTGTTCCCTTTTCCTATGCAACTTAACCAGCGTCTATTTTTTGACCTTAGCCACTCTGACTGGCATGAGATGGTATTCTATCAGTTTTGACTTGAGTTGTCTAAAAAGCGAGTTTTTGACCACATGTATGACTTTAGAGAGGTGTGTTCATGTCCTTCTAATCTTTTTTTGTTTCTTAGATGTTGAGTATTACACCTTTGTCCGGTAGCTTAAATTTTCTCTGGTTATGTAGGTTGTCTGACTCATAACTTTTGTGGGTGTGCAGAGGCTGTTTAATTAGACCCTACTTGTCAATCTTTGTTGCAGTTGCTTTTGGTGTCATTGTCATAAAATTGGCCTGTTCCTTTGTGTGCGGGATGGTATTGCCCGAATTGTCCCGGGTTTTTAGTTTTAGATTCTACGTTTAAGTCCCTATCCATCTTGTTTTGTGTAATACACATGAGGGAAAGGGGTCAAGGAATATAAATCTACCATAAAGACATAAGCACACATGTTCATCACAGCACTAGTCACAAATGAAGACATGGAATAAACAGATTATCGATGACAGATCGGATACAGAAAACGTGTGTGTGTGTATATATATACACACATGAAACACTAGACACCCATAAAGAATGGTCCTGCCTTTTTTCAGGAACATGGTTTTTGGTCATTATCCATAGCAAACTAAAACAGGAACAGACACTGCATGTTGACTTAGAAATGAGCGCTAAATAACTCATGAACACAAAGGAGGGAATAAGACACTGGGGAGTCCTTGATGGTGGAGGGTGTGAGAAGGGAGAACAAAAATACACTAGGTTTAGTACCTGAGTGAAACATGTACATCAAACCTCCTGTGACATACCTACATAACTTTCATCTTGTGTATCTCAAGTCTGAAGTTAAAATGTATGCCTGTAGTTAAAGCTAAACTTTGAAGCTGCAATCCAAAGGTAACGACTTGTACAAAGCATAGGTCTGTTCCTAATGACACTTGTAGTCAAGCATCGGCTCCCCAGTTGCCTAACCTGGGTATCTAGTTGAGAATCAAGTGTGTTCAATGCTACTAGGGGGACTATAGGGGCCAAGCCAAGCACAAGGTTAATATTCAAGATTCTGAGCTTCACAAAGCATGAAGGAACAAGATCTGTAATCTTCCAGCTCCCATAGGTCTATTCACTTTGTCCCAGGGATTCTTACCTCTGGTTTTTAAAATTTTACTAGTCTGACAACCCGGATAAGCCAGTAGTCACTGTCTCAGTATCTGTATTGTCTGTTTCTCCAACCAAGTGACCAAGTAGAATGCTTGAGTCCTTACCCACGGTGAGGACACCCTCTCGCCACTTTCAAGGTCATGAATGAGGTGGCACCGCAGCAGCAGTCCATCTCTGGCTCACTCACAAACACCAATAGCCAACTATCTTGAACTAGACAGTCCTTCCAGCTGACAGAAAAATACAAGGTATAGGTGTGTGAAGGAAAGTTACTGTAGATGATGTGGGGCTCTGGGTCTTTTGAACTGACTTCATTGTAGAATGAATTCCTGAGGGTTCCCAGCCTTGGGTGTCGAACACTATGCACAAAATGGTAGCTCTAGTTACATGGTCAAGTAATGTTACTGTGGTACGTTAGCCCTACTGAACAAACAATGGTGGCATCTATCAGGCTTGCCTAAAATAAAAGGCTCGCAGTAGGGATGTGTGTGCATTTGGTGACTGGGAACAGAACAAATGCACAAAATACTGGTGTCAATTACACTAGCATTATTGAACTCTTGAAGTCTTGTAACCTAATCTAGGCTGGCTGACATAGCTAGCTAAACTTGAATGGCATTAACTAATGGTCCTGATTATGTGGGGGGATGAATTATCCTCGGCTCTGAGACTTGCTCGGGAAAACCTTGGCTTGCTGTTGGATAATCAGATGGATTCTGTTGCCAAGCCAATATACCAAGTAGTTTCCCATCCACTGCTGGGGCTCCTTGCCAGTTCTAGCATCTGCCCCCTTTGGGTTTTAACCACACTTTGACTATACTGCCTCTCTGTGTACTCCTCACTTAAGACACACCTACATATCGGTGCACAGGCTGTTTCTAAGGTGTACCTGTTTCTCATCTTACCTGGCAGCTAAGGCCTTGAATCTCTGAACCGGAGTCCTGAGCAGCTTCTTTCCTTGGGCTTCTCAAATGAATGTTCTGATTAGATTGTCTAGGTTTATACTCGATTCTTGAGGGTTATTTTGTGTGGAGTAGGTCCTGAGGGAATCAAGACAATTATATTGTAACATTCAAGTGCAGGATAAGGGTGCCTGGGGGAAAGGCTTGGGTGTTGCCTACTTAAAATCCTCAGCTTGCTTCTATTTCCAGAATGTACTTTGGTTTCTAGACTTGGATTTTTAAGCCTGAATTGAAGAACGGGGTGAGGTAAAGGAAGTGACACCATGAGCTTGTCATAAAAACAGGTATCCTGGGAACGAGTGTCCCTTTATCCTGGGAACAGGGTACTTTCACTAAGTCTCAAACTGACAATTTAGTCCCCTAAATGGCAGCTATACATAAGGCATGTCTTGTGAGAACATCACTTGCTTGGCTGACTGTAGCTGTACAGATGAGCAATCACAAATGAAGAAACATTGTCACTGCCAGCTAAGATTCTCCCTTGGCATCTACTGCCAAACAGTTGCTTTGGATTGATGCCAGATATTGGAGTTTCTTCCAGGTATCAGGGTTTCTCCCCCAGATACCAACTCATACCTGAGCTGGTATTTGGTTTTCAGTGGACAGCGGGGGAGTCTCATAAGTTTCTCACATGAGTCGGATAGTGTCTGGGTGCCTCCACAGGTAGCCATGATCTGGGCTGAGCTTCATAAACCTAAGGCAAGATAAGGAATTGCTTAGCAAGAAGAGCTAAACAAAGCAAGAAGTCCACAGAACAAAGGAAAAGCCCATAAGCTTAGGGGAAAACCTCTGGAAAGGCCAGGAGATAACTTCGTGACAGAAACAAGGGTTTGAAAAATGGAGAAAGCATAGCATAAAGGAGTAGAATATCCAGTTGTTGAAATGATTGCAACAAGTTTTTAAAGTTCCATGGGTCAGCAGACTTGAGATTGGGCTTGTCCTAGCTGGATTTAGGATGAGAAATTGGGGTGATAGGAATGGGAACCTCAATATGCTGTTCAGTGGCAATGTCACAGGGAAATACGAGTTTCCCAGGCATTTTGGGGCTCAAGTTCTGCATAGAAGCAACTTTACCGACGAAGACAAAGTGGTGATGAGATACGACAGGATATGGGCTGGCACGGACGGCTTTTGCTACGGCGTTCAAGGTAGGTAATAGCCACGTAAACCTTTCCTGGTCTGAATACTCTAGGCCACTCCTACCACTGGGAACCCTATGTACAGCATGTCAGTTTGAGCCTGTGTAGGCATATGAAGTAAGGGGTAGATCGAAGGCGTTTGTACTTAGAGTTGAGGCCAGCGGTGAGTCTGAGGAATGGGAAATGATCGTAAGGTATGTCATCCAGCTTTCAGGATGGGTGTTTGACCCTGGTTGCAAACATAAAAGCCAGCTCACTATTGTTTCTGCTCACGTGAGCACGTGGAATGGTCAGTTACTATCAAACGACATACTCTAAGTGGCTCTGCAGTTTTGGGAACTATGGTAATGAAAGCTGGTTTGTGTTGGCCAAACTGGAAAGTACTACAGTCAAGGGATGGTCCTACTCTGGAAGAATTATGCTTGGCATTACATGGGATGGAGGAGTAATGGGCTTCATACTCATATGTTTAACTTTCATCTAAGACGAGTGGTAAGGGGCTCTTAGCACTTGAAACATTAGTCTTAACACCTGAGCTGTGTCTTATGCCTTTATGCCTAAAAAGAATGAATATGTTGAATTCACATGTCCTGAACGAGTTGTATGGTTTCCATCCTAAATTTCAGCTACCATGGAAATAAGTCTTATTCTGGGGGTTAAGATGAGCTTAAAGCAGAATTCATCTTCTAATGTTTCAGAAAATTATCTGAAGTTGGTCTAGAAGTATTCCAAGGTTCTCTGCCTGAATTCTGCGCTTCACTGTCTGCATAGCCTAACAAAAATCCCCATCTTGCAGGGAGAACCTGGCCTCTGGCACCTGTAACACCCTATGAAGAGTTACCACGACTAGGCTAACATTTGGCCCTCTGCTTCTATGGAGAGTTGTCAAATTTCCTGTAAGACGAGTCAAATGGGGGGAATCTAAGACAATGAATACTGTGTGAATGTTTCCTTAGTCCAGTGTTTGGAAGCTCCCGTTACTTCTAAAGCTGAACGTTGTTACGAAGAAGTCGGGCGATGTCAATGTGACCTGAAACCCAAAAGAATATTGCTGTATCAATTCTGGTAGTCATGCTATGAGCAGGGATAGCCTCACCCAAGCTGGGCAGGTGCTGGTGGGGCCCAGGGGGTTCTAGATGAAGAGGGGCTTGGGTCAAAATTTCGGTCCTAAGCAATGCTGACATCTAAAGGCAAAACCAGTGTTGGCTATGAAATTCAGAATATAAAGAGTTCAGATCTTGTGTTGGCGGTAGCAAAGATCAAAAACCTGAAAATAATCCCAGCCTAATGGCCGCACTGACAAAGATGGACAGAAAGCTCGCAATCAAGTCATGTCTATATTGTGAAGACAAGAATGCTGCATCTTAGTAAGGTGTGAATTTGTGTATATACTACTTTGAGCCTAGTGAATCATTCTTTTCAAGCCTCTTGAAGCTTAAATTTGAGTCTCTTAGAGTTTGTAGGAATTTGCGCTTTATACCCTAAACGTAGTCTAGAATCCATTAACATACGCTTCTTGAAAATCACACCATTCTGTTGCAGCTTAATGCTTTTGGTTGTATTTTGCTTAGCTCAATTTTTAACCCCTTTTAGTAATTACCAGGTATGTTTTGACCCCGTTACTTCCAACCTTTGTCATTAGGTGCATGTTTCTTTAAAAAATTGGATGAGGTAAACCCCGCTGAAACCTTTTGAGTAGACAACATCTACTTTGGTACCTGGGTGATTTGATTTGCGTATCTTAAATTATTACATTCCTTTCTCATGCTGTCTGGGACGCTTGAACCTCTTACGTGCCACTTCAGAGCCTCTCTTCCTTACTGCCTATGTCCCTGTGCAGCTGCTGGTGTCGCCCAACAGCACTTAAATTCGACTTCATAGCAGCTACCTCCCAGTTCCTGCCCCAGGATTTTCTGCCAGTCTGGAGGCATGAGATGATCCTGGCAATCCACTGGGCTTTCACTTCCCCCTGAAAGTCTGCCAGGGGGAATTAGCACCTGGGAGACAAACCTTGATGGATGGAAGTTGGGAGCCAATACATAATATATCCCTCTACCATTTCAATCTGAAATGTTTCCTAAGGCTATAGCTTCTGGGGTGACTGTAGAGTGGCTAGCAGTGGTGGCCAGCTCCATAATGCACACTTAAAGTGGCCTTTCCTCTGTCCTTACCCTTCGTGTTCCTTAGGATTATGTCCTCAGATTGGAACACCTAACTTGCTGGTTTGTGGAAGAGTCTGAGACAGTGGCTAGATCAATTTTGTCTCCAGTCTCCTCTCCCTGTTACTTCGAAGCTTTCATTTTCTAATGTTCTTTTGCTTAGGGTTATCTTCCTGCTTCCCATGGTTGTATCCAATCTTGTACCTACTTTAATACCCACCAGGTAGCTCTTCAGGTATCGATATGAATTCAAAAACATGCAGTGAAGTGGAAAGTGAAGGGATAAAGCATTGTTAGGGGATAGTCCTGGGATAGGAGGTGGGTGTCTGAATCACAGGACCACATGCTACCTAGCACCAGACTCAACTATCTTAATGGAGCCAGCATGGCCACAGTGAACTTCGTAGTGAGGTCAAAATTCTGAGCTGAATCCTAGCTACTTGGAAGACTGAGGCAGGAGAATCCTTTGAACCCAGGAGGTGGAGGTTGCAGTGAGCCAAGATTGCACCACTGCGTTCTAGCCTGTGTGACGGCAAACTCTGTGCAAAAACTTGACTTGGGGTCCATTGGCTGGACGATCTAGGGAAACCAAACTTCATGTAAGGGCACCAGAACGGGGCTTTGTTCTTGTCCTCATCTGGGCATAGCCAGCCTGGCTGGTTCTCCCGGAGTCCAGTTTTGGCCAAATGTAACCTGTTGACCCAGGAAATCTTGCTCAGGGGGTTGGGGGTGATGAAAACCACCATGAAGCTGATGGGGGGATGGCCAGACTTGCTGGGTTTCCCAGGAAGCAGGAGCCTGAGGAGGCACTTGTTAGCCAGGTGGATCTCTTCTTCCTTCACCCGTATTAGACTGCAGGGCCAGGCACCAGTCTTGAGCCATGGTCATGTTCAAGTTCTGGTAGGTGCCGTACAGCGTGCTGATAAGTGATCTGCTCCACCACGGCCAGGTCCTTCTGCAGGTCCTGAAGCTCCTGGAAGAGGCACGGGGAGGGCTGAGGTACACTTTATTGTGGGCCTGCCCTGAGGCGGGGGTCGTCTTGGTGCCTACGAGCTGGATAAGCACGTTGTCCCTTGTTGTAGGTGCCACCGTCCTGGCCCACCTCCAGCACCTGCACCTGGGGCAGTGCCGTGTTCTACTTCACATACTTGGGCCTCAGGGGCACCAGGCTGCTGATCTCCAGGTGGCCTGTCATTAGCAGATATGCAATATTCAAGGGAATACTCCCTTCAAGGGGAACTGCATATAGCCACTTCAGTGCATGGATTGACTCTAATAACTTGAAACCTGGGTGAGGGATTGTATCGGGCAGGTTCAAGAGAATTAGGAGCTGCAGGATGGATATATACATCCATAGGCCAGTTCCTTTTAGTTTTAGTACTGCGTTCTATGACTGTGGAGGCTGATGCAAGTCCAGAAATAATAAATCTGCCAGTCAAAAGATCGCAGGTAATCTGGATCTAAGATATGTGGCTGGGCTATCTTGGACAAAAACAGGGTCATGAGCAGAAATGAGTTTTGAACTGACCAAATAAGACTCCTAGAAATCGGGGAACTAAGTCAAAGTCATGACTATAGGCTTTAATTTCATCTCGATATACTTTCACACATACCTAGACTATATTTGGAAGTACTTGACCAGACTGCAAACCTAGCCAAGCTGACCTCAAAAACTGTAAGGATCATAACTGACTGGTGCAGTTACATGACTTTCTCACCTGCTCTGGATCTGATTAGACTGACTAAACTGTCTCTACCTGCCCATTTATCTCATCCCTAGGCACATCATGGTTGAACAGCTATTATTGCTGGTTTCCCTGCTATGGTTGCCATGCAACCATAGTTAAGTGCAGCCCCTTGGCACCTGTTAGAGACTCCTATCCCAACTGACACCAGGGAATGCTGTTCCATGGCACCATCTCCTTCGGCTCTGGCCCACGTAGGACAGGCACAGCTAGGCTGCTTGGGGAAGCCAGTGACCCTCACTAGTGCTTTTTGCTGGCTTAGTCAAAGCACAGGGATGCTCCAGAGAAATATGCTCAGGTGGTAGGTTTTCTGATATCATTGTTGATGCTACCATAATCACTTTGAGTCTAATTTCTTTATCAATACTGATAATTTATCACAGGCCACTCCTGGGTGCAAGCATCAGGGAGGGATCTCAGCACTGTAAGTAGTTCTAGGAACCCTTGCTGAGCTACACAAAGGTACTCATGATCAACGTTTTTGTACAGGTGCTTTCTTTCCCCAAAGCATTCTAGTTCCTGCTTACATTCTACAGTTCTTCTGGGAAATCTCTTCATTGCAGAGCATTACATTCTTATGCTCTGACCTGACCCTATTGACTAAAACTACCTGACTTTAATCTTGGGTGCTGAGATGGTACAAAGTAACACATCCTGGTTAGCCTCCTGGGCTACCTACTGGCTGTCGTCTGGACGTGCAATGAAGGCCTGGATTTAAGATTACTGTTAGAATTAAGCCTGCGGGGACATGAATTTCTTGAATCGCTGAGCTTCCACGGAACAACTTCAACATGGTTCATGAAAGTTCTCTGGAGCTTTCTACCAGCATGTATCTGAGCAGTTTAGTTGCTATTCCTGACAGCAAGCTTGGTTTAAAAACTCGTCCTCTATGAAGTTAAACTAATTTGATCATAACTGTAAAACGTACAGAGTAACTGACTTTTATACTGTTCATTTGTCATAAACCATTGACGGTCTATTCTTAGGTCTGTCTTGAAGGGCATGGGGAGGGAAAATACCACGGTAAATTTTCTCTAGAGACTGGAGCGGGGAGCCATAGTTCAAACGTGTGGAATAGGGCACAGAAGTCTTCACAACAAGGTACAATCTCAACTTTAGCAGGGGGAAAATGCAGGGGAGTGTCCTCAAAATGGGATATCCTAAAACAACATACTGAACCGAGGGCCATCAGAACACAAGTGGCCCACTGTGGGATCACTGCTCACTGGAATACTCAGCAAGTGGGTACTGATTCTTCTGGATTGAAGATCCCTGGTACCTCCTTGACTATATCACCCTAGGCATTTCTGAGCATTAATGAGCTCAGGGATGACTGAAGCCAATAAGGTGGTCTTATAATTCAGAGTAGCTCTTCGAAGAACTTAAGGGAAAGAGATTTCCCTGTAGGACAGAGGTTGCCACCTCCTTGATGAGGTGTTCCAAAGGTGATTCTAGTCGGCTGGAATACCACTGTACACTATAAAGTGTGGCATCAACTTCAGAATCCAGATATCTTGGGCATCAATTTTAGAATCCAAATACTTTGGATTTGATAAAACTGAGGATCTTCAACTCGGCTGATAGTCCTATTTGGAATACTTGCTGGGATACAACTTTAAGTCAAAAGACAGTTTTGTGAATCCAACATGAATTCATGATACAGAAAGCAATGTTAAGTGACAGAACTCGGAACAGAAGACAGTTATGTGACAGAGCAAACTCGGACAGATCTGACTGAATCCTCTGGCTCTGAAGCCTTGGGAGCCAGCTGACTCTAGACTTAGCTTGGAGGATAGAACTTGAAAATACGTCTTTGACTAAATGACATTTGTAAACATAAGCTTTTCCACCAGAAAAGCAAGATGACCACCTGTACTTTCGTCTCATTAGTCTACTTATATACTGTAACCTGCTCTATTGACCTACCCTTGTGTTAAAACATGAAGCCAGAGACTATCCCTCTAATATATATTGTAAAGAGAATCATTGCTACCAAACGGATAAAGGATTAAGTAGTGGAGTGACAGATTGGTTAGCAACCAGACGTTTTGATACCTGCCTCTTTTTACACTTTGATAGTTTTAAAGAAATTCCTTTTATTGGACCATAATTACCTTTCAAAACGTTAGACACATGTTTTTTACTTCACTATCTTGGGAAGTAAAATCTCAATCTTGTGCACTAAAATAGTAGCAGTGTTAAATCTCCTCAGGATTGATGTAAGATCCTATGTAAGATAGGCATAAACCCAGTGGACATGTAGGCAAAGATGATGGACTTGCCTGTGCAGCTTGGAAGGCTATGAAAGACTATTGAAATTCCTGGGAAGATAGTTGAAGCAAAATGGGTAACCACTTAGAACTCAGTGAATGATGTTCAAAGATCAACTCGGAATTCAATTGGCCCTCTTCAACTTCAGTGGTATAAATTACCAAACTGCTTTTTAGAGGTTATGGTACCTAACAGTCACTTCACCCACCTTAATCTCTCCTAAATGGAGGTGGTAGGGTTGGAAAAACAGGCAAAACTCTAATGAAGCATATTCTGTGGTAAGTCAGCCCTACTGAAACATACTAGGAGTGATAGCTTTGCAATTCTCTTGCTCTCAGGTGCTTATACTAGCTTCTTCAATCTGTAGTTTCACTGTATCACTGTAGCAGTATGTTTTTTGTGATGGAGCCTCTCTATTGCCCAGGCTGGAGCAGAGTAGCATGATCACTCCCTGCAGCCTGAAATTCCTGGGCTGCAGTAATCCACCTCAGTCTCACCAACTAGCTGGAACTACAGGTGCATGCCACCACACCTAGCTTCCCTGTAACAATCTTTCAACCATATTCTTCATAGCAATGTGAGAACAGACTAATAAAGCAAGTACCTGGAACTGGGTAATTTATAGAAGTTTAATTGACTCAGTTGTGCAGACCGTTCTTGTAAAGGAAGTTCTGTAGAAGTATAGTGGCTTCTGCTTCTGGGGATGCTTCAGGAAGCTTTCAATCATCGCAGAAGGTAAAGTTGAAGCAGACCTTACATGGTTGGAGCAGGAACGAGAGAGACTGACAAGGTGTGCTGTATAGATTTAGAGGACCAGATCTTATGAGAACTCATTATCACCATCCACCTGGTACCAGTATATGGTGCTAAACTGTTCATGAGAATCTTCCGCCATGATGCAATCACTTTCTGCTAGGTTCTACCTTCAACATTAGGGATTACAGTGGGACATAAGACTTGGAAAAGGACACAGATGTAAGCTGTATGCTGCCCCTGGCCCCTCGAAAATCTCATGTGCTTCTTACATGACAAAGTGCAATCATACCTTCTCAACAGTCCCCAAAAGTCTTAACTCATTCCAGCATTAGCTCAAAAGTCCACAGTCCAAAGTCTCATCTGAGACAAGGCAAGTCCCTTCCACTTATGAGCCTGTAAAGTTGAGAACAAATCAGTTACACTCAAGATACAATGGGGTTATAAGTATTACGTAAATACTCCTGTTCCAAAAGAGAAATCAACCAAAAGAATGGGGCTATAGGCCCCATGCAAATCCAAAAGCCAGCAAGACAGCCACTAAAGCTCCAAAATCTTTGACTCCTTGTCCCACCTCCAAGGCACACTGGTGTGAGGAATGGGATCCCAAGGTCTTGGGCAGCTCCACCCCCTGACTTTATAGGGTTCAGTGTCTACAGCTGCTCTCATGAGATAGTGTTGAGTGTGTTTCGACTTTTCCAGGCACAGGGTGCAAGCTTTTGGTGTGGATCTACCATTCTGGGATCTTGAGGACAGTGGCCCTCTTCACAACTCTATTAGGCAGTACCCTAGTGGGGACTTTGGGTGGTAGGCCCCAACCCCACATTTCCTGTCCACAGTGCCCTAGTAGATACTCTTGATGAGGGCTCTGTCCATGCAGCAGGCTTCTGTCTGGACATCCAGGCATTTCCATACATGCTCTGAAATCTAGATGGAGGCTTCCAAGCATTAGCTCTTAGTCTGCTTACCTGCAGGCTTGACAGTAGTTGGAAGCCACCAATGTTAAAAGGGTTAAGGAAATCCATTTGGAGAAGCCAAGAGATCCTGAAACCAGAAGAGAAGGGCAGAGGAAGGCTCTAGGCTCAGTATAGGCAAAAAGATGTCCTCTTGTCTGAATCCAATACCAAACTCGAGGCACTTCCATCTTCCACTGAAGTTGTAAATGCTATCTGCATACCTTAAATACACAAACGTTTTGGGCTAAAGAAAAACTGCCTAATATCTCCCTACTGGATTTGTTATATGTACATTTTTAAATGTCTTCATGACTTAAGTCTTAGCCAATTATGCACTCATTTATATATAGCTTTAACATTGGCCTTGTCATAGCTAGTAACAAGCTGAGTCATATAAGTTTTCCAGAGCTCATGTACTTAGTCGTGTAACAACAGATAATACTTAAATCGGATACAACTGCAGGAAACAAATCCAAACCACAAGGACCTATTTTCATAATACAAGTGTCAGTTTTTATCCGTATTCTCCAATGGTCATGGGTTTGTTTCTTGCAGGGTAACTCTATTGCTTTAAAAAAATCTACACATGGCCTATTTATAATAGCATCTAAAATTTGACTGTGAGACATAGGGCATACCCCCAGAAACAACTATTGGTGTTAGGTGAGAAACTGCCTACTTCCTTTATTAATGTGGTCAAGAGACTTACAGCACAGTCTTTGAACTGGGATTGACATCTCTTCCAGTTAATGCATCTTCCCAAATGGCATTTTGTATTCAAAATTTGAGACTACGAAAGTGGGAGTCTTTCTAAAGACTTAATTTGACTTCATCTCTCCTGAGGGATGCTTTTTGAGGGAGAACTAATACCACGCATATGGTCCCATGTTCTTCATAACTCAATCCAGGCTGTGTGACACAGGGCTAACTGAGCAATTAGTTACTGTAATGGGGTCAAATGACAAATCCCTCCCTTTGCTCTGCCGTCCCCCAAGTTCCTGGGACTATTCAGATTTGGGCATTCAGAAGAAAACCTCAAATGATGGAAGCTGTGTTTAGAAAGAGAAGTTTGCAAGGGAAAAACTAGAAGTTAAAAGGGGTAGAAATACTGGCAAGAATGTTACAGGTAGAATTTCAGGGGGGAGCTTCCTCTTTAAGAAAGATGAACGGTATCAGTGGGGAGAACGGTTAAGGTGTCTTACTGAGCAAAAGACTTCTTTACTCTTAGAGATCTTACTAAGTTAGAGTATGTAAGATTGCCTGTTGGATAGCAAGTCAATATGCTAATATACCAAGGGTGAAGCCAAGAAAGCTTAATCGTAGAGCCACTAAATGAGGTGGGTGGAAACCTCAAATCTACATCCTTGAGAAGTTTGGGGAATAAGGTTAAAGGAATCCAGAAGGATGGTGGAATGGTGGGCTGAGGTGTGAGGAATTGCTGTGATTGTTCTTAGAAGTGAAAGGTAAAGTGTAGGGGTGGGTGGGGTGCAGAAAGATGAAAAAGCATGTTTAGGCTGAGTCAGTTCCTTGGTTAGATTTTCACACTGATTGGCACCAGACATCCTGCTGGAATTCCAAGGTCTGAAAAATAAGCAGTGTTGGAGCCAAAAGTCTTAGGCTAGTCTGAGCAGAGATCCTATCTATGGGAACAATGAAGGAAACAAGTGGTCAGCATACTACGTGACTCTCCATAGGCAACTGCAAAGAGGGTCAAAAATAGGACCAGTGTGCCTGGTTAACTCCTAATTCTGCCTAAAGCCTGGCTTGTTAGTGTTAACTCCGAGGGGTGGTCTCAGTATCCCCTCAACCTACTTAGGAATCCTGAGGCAGAAATCAATAAGGAAGGAATTGGGGTATGACTGTCAGTTTCCTGCTGATGGGGTACAGATGGGGAATACCATAATCGGGATGAGAGGAATTGAAGCTGTTTTGCAGTAGCCTAGAGGTACTCTTGCATGCCAGGTCGTCTGGGGCTCCCGCCCTGCATAATGAAAACATTAGTCCCCTCATTTGTAGTTTCAGCACAAGACTTAATGGAACACTGAATGAGGTAAATTAGGAGCCTTAATAGCGAAAAGTAAAGTTCTAATTTCAGGAGCTCTTGTGAAACTGATCACAAGACCCGGGACATTTGTGAAGTCCAGAAAATCACAGGTAATTCTAGGGCTTCTGAAGAGAGCTGTTGTAGGCGGGTGGCCTGTTGTCCAATCTTATCCACATGGGTTTTGACTTCAGCTGAGGCATTGTATGTACACAAGTTGTATTAGCTATTGGAGACTCCACCCTATCCTGCCAAGACAGGAGCAATCTTGCCTAACACAACCCAAGCCAATAAAGTTCTTCGGGTGACTTCTGCAGATGTAGTTATATCAGCAAGAATTCCTAAGGGAGAGGTTTCTAATCACATATTCATGGAACACTACTCCATACCAGAGTTAGTCTACCCAAAGAAGTACTTGGCTCCATCTTTGCACCCAGGCAAGTTCTGGCTTATGCATCTCCGAAACAAGTGTGAGGAACCTTTTAGTTCTAACAAACTTCAGAGCTAGTCTGGTGCTTAGCCTCAGCACATATAACTATAAAGAAAACTGGCCAGATAGACAAGTTCCTCATACATACCGGCTATCCAACGCATTTGTAAGCCAGGGAGAAGGGGGGTTCCCTAGAACTCAAACAATAGGCATACTGGAAGCACCCAGGATCCTGGAAAAGCTGTATAGGTTAAGCCTGGAGTCTTAAGCAGGGTTTTGGGGATTGGACTAAATCAGGGTTCTGTAGCTAGTAAGTTAGTTACCAAGCACTCCTTGACAGGAAGGAGCTAATGAATTTGCCAAGACCCAAGGTAAGAGTTCAGAGGTTATGACTGAGCCGGACTTGAGGGGATGATAGAGATAAAAGAATACAGGCTGCTAATACTCCTGTCAAGCTGATAGTCAACTAAACAGTGGGAAAAGTTGTAAGCATTTCCTTGGCAAAATCGATCAAGGTAGTTCCAAGAAATGGGTGTATAATGGTAGCCTCCTTTCATAAGGGATTTAAGTGGGTAGGAAAACAGCTGGGTAGTCATATCAACAGGCTTAGAACAGTTAATTTCAGGGTATAGAGGAGAATCAACTCTTCAATAAGGGAGTTTTAGAAGCAATTGAAGACAATCTTGCGTGGCTGTCTATACTAGATAGGTCAGTTGGGGTCTTTGATCACTGACAAAGTTGGGAATGGCCATGAAATTACAGGTATGACTAAAGCATTACTAGGGTTCCTTCTCTAAATCCGGAATAAAGAGCACATGTCTATAGTTGGAGCCTGGAGGGGGGAGGGGAAGCAGTGAGGACAGAGAACAATACATGTCTGACCACGTCGTTGAAAACTCTGCCCAGAGCCAGGAAAAGTGGCTGAAGCTCAGAATCCGTAGGACTCTTCTGCACCTCTCTGGGACTGAAGTGGGAATGGAGAGGCCAACCTGGGTGGAGCACACTACCATTGCCATCATCAGGACTGACACCTTCATCCTAACAGTTAGCTCAAGGACCTCTAGTGTTAAAATGAGATGCCTGGACCTGCCCCAAATTTACAACATCCAAAACCTTGTTGGCAGGGCCCAGATGATTTGCATTTTAGTAAGCTCCCACGTGGCTAGGTGACTAAGCATAGCACCCAGCCCGATTTCTTCACATTACAAGGGCAGAAAGAGGATCCAGCATAATGGATCCTGGGCTCCATGAAATTCTGGGCTCTTTAAGAAAGCAGCTGGCAGGCTGAGGACCCCAGGCACCTCGTGGACATGCAATTCTTAGGCCACTGCACTTTGTTCCTGCCACACAAGCCAAGCTGGGATGAGTGGGGGACAGAAGTTAAGGGGCTGCCATCAGACAGACTTGAGCTCCACATGTAGCCCCGAATATAGCTTTCTGAATTCTGGCAATAATTTCCCATTTTTTGAATTTTTTCTTACTGTTAAAATGGATCATAATGTTTTTCCAAGAGTTTTGTGAGGATTGAGAATACACAGCAAGCCCTCACTACAGTACCTGGTACAAAGAAAGCACCCATGGAAGTTACTTGATAATTTATCAACAGAATGTGAACCTCCCAGAGGGCAGGCAGGAAGCCACACCTGGTCCACAGAGAGCACTGTTGGTGTTTGTGGAACTGAAGAAAGCTGGTAATCTGTTGGTACTAAAACAGTTTCATGAGTTTGTCGTGCAGCTGGTGTGCCTCAGACCCAGGCTAGAGAGCACGTGCCTGGGCTGGGTGCTGCAGCCCCTCTGCATGACTGCCCTTGGAAGTATCTTGAATGCAGTGCCTTGGGTTCCAAAGTGCCGAGAGGATCCTCTTGTACTCCCTGCGGAAGTTCTGGTTCAGGAGCCCATAGACAATGGCGTTAGGCAGCTGTTGAAATAAGCCAGTAAGTAGCTAGTGACAAATAGCCCCTCAGGGATCTGGGGAGCCACTACTTGTGGGTTGATGGCCACAGCGAGGCTGATGCAGTTCAGTGGGGCCCAGCAGAAGGCA
This sequence comes from Ateles fusciceps, assembly GCA_036589455.1. Lineage (NCBI taxonomy): Eukaryota > Metazoa > Chordata > Mammalia > Primates > Atelidae > Ateles > Ateles fusciceps. Next base: position 9,038,423 of record JAZHEH010002496.1, read on the forward strand.
AAGATCACAAACATGATGAGAAAGCTCCGCAAGTCGCTGGGCCTCAGGCATAGCCTGCTCTCTGGCTTGGCTTTCCTGCGTGCTTGGAGCACCAGTATCCAGATGCGCAGGTAGCAGGACACGACAGCGATGGGGGAGGAGGAAGTGGATGACCACCACTGCCACAGTGTACCTGGTGCTGGCCGTCTGGATGAAGGTGCAGGAGTAGATGCGTGGGTCATACTCCAGGGACTCCACAAAGAAGTTGGGTAGCCAGGCCACCGCAGTGAGAAGCCAGATGAGGCAGATGTGCAGAGGGGTGTGCCAACACTGGTAGATTCGGTGGTAGGCCATGCTATGGCAGACGTAGCAGTAGCAGTTAATGGCAATGGCAGTGATGTTGAAGACAGCCGATGACACTGAGGCCCATCACAAAGGCACTGGCCTTGCAGTGCTCCTCCCCCATGGCCTAGCCCTCATAGAAGGATGGCCACAAGGATGAGCGGGTTAGGGGTACAAGGCCACCACCAGGTCAGCCAACGCCAGACTCGCCAAGAACAAATTCCCTGAAGCAGCAGGCAGAGCCACAGTCAGCATGAGACCCCAAAACTTCGGTTCGGTAGAACATCCAACCCACCACGGAGTTACTTTTGGCAATGTGAGTGGAAACCAAGGCCACTCACTAGCTATATGACTGAAGCAAGCTACTTAGGCTCTGAGCCCCATTTTCCTCCTTTGTGAACTGGGGGCAGTGATAGCCACCTCTCAGTATAGCTGTCAAGAGTTAATAATGCAAAGTGCTGGGGGATTTAACAAGTGCTCCCACGTGCTGTTTCCTTGAAAGGCACAGATGCTCAGAGGTTTTGCATCATTTAAGGCCCAGCAAAGATTTTGAAGAAATACGGTCTGAAGTTAGGAATGTGGATTAGTTATCACTACCACCCCTCCCTCTCATTTCCTCACCTCCCTGCATATCTGACAGTCTCCTTTTGCATTTTCCCCACACTGGATAACAGGCCACTTTCTGAGTGTCTTTAAGTGGGTTTTTAAAATGTGAATTTTACTTCGTAAGTGGACTTAGAACAAAGGTGTTGAGTAGGAACCACCCGTTTCTTGTATTCCCCTTTGCGCCCTGTCTGGGGCCAGTACTTCCAGCCTTGTGGCCATGCTGACAGACACTTGCAGTAGTGGAACAGAGCCCCAGCCTTGTTGGGTGAGGAGGGGCTGTCGGCATTCCTAAGCTCACAGCCTCTGAGGGGCCTCCCTGCTTGCCTGCACGGTCGCAGCCTTCCTGGACTGTCTAGGCGTTTATCCTTTGAATGGAGCTTCTCCAGCATCACCAAGCTGAGCCAACCAGAGAGCAGGAAACCATAGAGTCATCAACTAATATGCTTCTGGCATGTTCTAAGCTGGAGTCCTAGGGTGGGAGCAGAGCTTACTCGGGAAGAACACAATCTCTGCTCAAGTGTTTGCATTCTAAAACTAACAGTGACCCGTGAGTAGAGCACCGAGAACCTAAGTGTAGGCAATACAAAACTCACTGTGAGCAGCTCCGTCACTAATGCCAATTGTTTCAGTAAGTGTTAAACTTTCTGAATACCTACTGTATACTCAAAAGAACAGACCCTCCTCCATCAGGGGCCCTCAGTGATGCAGTGTGCACTGGGCATGATCTTTTAAATCTTCCGGTCTCTTGCCATATGGTGAAGCCTCCAGCCTTAGGGTGGCTAGATGCAGAGGGTGGTTGGGACGGATGTGCAGGTGGAACTGGCAAGTTAGTAAAGACAGACATGGAAACTCCCCTGCTACCGTGTGTCTGTTCCACTGCCGCAGAGGCTGGTGTGATGGCCTCGGGTCCAGAGGGTCAGGCAAATGGAAAGATCCTCCAAAGCACAGCTGTTGGAGAGGCCAGGCTATGGATGGATTCCAGGAGATAAAAAGGGAGGCTGAGAGCCACCCCAGGTAGTTCACCTGAGTCAGCCCTTCAAATGAAGTAGATGCCACACCTGGACTTAGCCACAAAAGTAGGGAGAGGGTTGCCTGCAGGCTTTTCACATTCACCCCATATCAAAAGATTCCCCCGTGACATGCTCCATGTAGGGATAGGAACCTGAAAGATCCTCAGGTAGCCTTCACGAAGGGCCCATTTTGGCTTCCGAGAAATGGGATCAACCCTACTGAGAACTACACAAGTCTACTGGAGTCCTGGGCAGTTCTCAAGACCTAACTATAATACTGTGTCCACAGCTAGGTTAGGGAACTGGGGAGACAGGACAATTAGAGTGCCTGTGAGGTAGTGAGGTTCCCTGTCTCAGGATCGTCTAGCAGGTTGGATGGCCAAGGAGAATCATGACTCAGTTGAACTGCTGGAAACTTACCTACCCTAATATTTACAATTTATTTATTTCAGGGGTTAAAAATGGCCTGATAATCTTTCTAGTTGGTACATCAAGGCAAGCAATGTGCAACAAGGACCTGCTTGGGAGGTGGAGGGTTTCCTGCCTTTCCATTTAATTCTCAGCCTGTTGGCGGTCTCCACTGCTGGATCTCCATCTCTGACTCACCTACACAAATCTCACTTGGTTCCAAGAACATGAGGGATTCCCTCTCTAAACTTGCTTGGCTTCAGCTGAATCAGGAGCCCTTGTCTGAGAATTCTAAGTGTCCTTTTGAAATCTGGAGGGTTATGCTGAAGTGAGAGCAATCTGGGATAATCGGAGTCTTAACACTTTCTGGCCAAGTCAATTTGAGCGAGTTTCCGAGCTCCTTTCTTGGTGACTATTTGTTCCTGGGCTGCCTTTTCTTTTGAGTCCTGCACACTCACACAGTTGGTTCTGTGAAGAGAATTTCTCTCCAGTACAGGATGATGGGTCTCCACAGGACCCGCTGGGCACGTGGCCCAGCAACATACAAGCTCTTGGCACTTGCAAGCTGAGCAGAGAAAGTCAAGAGCTGCCTGGAGCCAGTGCCAGCTCTTCCAGCTGTTTCCCTGGGAAGGCAGAGTTAAGTTCTGCTGTTAATGTGGCTTATCCCCTAATAATGCCCCAGAGGCTGGCAAACAGCTTGTAAATAGGAGAGAACACATTCAACCTCACGCCGAAAGTGATTCAATTACTCTCCCCCTGTTACTCCGGCTGTTCCTAAAAAGCTGAAATCGACCACTTCCTGCTGTAGATTCATCCGCCCAGACATCTCACTGTCTCCAGGCTTTCTTGGCACAGTTCCAAATTAGGTGAATAAAATTCGTGTTTTGTCTTCCATCTGTAAGGAGCCAGGTCTAATGTGGATGATAGTTAAGGGGAGATCCAGTTCTCCATTTCTTCCCCCAGACAGGTGAGAAATCACTCAGTATGCACACAGCACTGCAGTCACCCTGTGCATAATGAGTATTTATGTCACAAGGCCTGGCGTGACTCATCTCCATCTGCTTCCAGCAGATAGCGTGTATTAGTGGAGAAAGGCTTTGACAACATGACTTTGTTCACTAACATGGAATCCCTTTCCAGGATTCATACACAAAGCACATCCTTTCACAGACACGACCGGTCATGGTCCCCACCCTCTTCTCCATCTCTTTCTGAAAAATTTATTACTTAATGGAGATCTGGTAATCTAGGCAAGAGCCAGCCAGTGCTGAGCTTATCTAGTATTCATCAGATAGGAGAATGCTGGAAGGTTAAAGCTCCCTGTATCCCTTGCCCCTCTTCTGTGCTCACCCTCTGCTCAGAAGAAAAATTTGGTTAGATGTAAATTTTTCTTAGTCATTGAGCTAAGATAGGATCATTGACTCATTTGTGTGGCAAAGTTTGCTGAGTATATACTAGGTTCTGCATGTGTCTCTGCCAGATGTAAGGGGAGGCAGCGTGCCTCCCCTTACAAAGTTCATGGAGTCTTACAGAAGACCATTAGAGTGCGAAGAGGGTTATTTTGGGGAAGTCAACAAAGGATCTGTCTTCTCTAACAGGGCTAAACATCTACATTGAGGTCTTTCTGCACTCTGCGATCTGTTCAAATGTGTAATATGTTGAGTGCCTACCACATTCAAGTAGGACACACATAGATGAAAAACATGGCCCGTGCCGTTGAAATGCCCACGGACCTGTTTGGGAAGCAGTGAAACAGCTGTTCAATGTGGTGAGAGCTAGAAGAAAGGCCAGAACAAGGTGGTGGGAGCAGTGGGGAATTTGAGTCAACTTGAGACTGGGGCAGTGGCAGGATATGAGGCTGATCAGGCAGGGCAATGCACCAAGGGGCCAGACAATTACCAAGGCTTTTGCAACAGGACTCCTCCCTCCCAGAATGGCTGTTTACCTCAGAAGAGATCTTGGATGGGAAACATGAGATAATAATCCCCAAATTAATGATATATTCTTAGGTTCTAGCGTTGGGCATTTGAAATAATTGACCATATAGTTTATTGACAACTAGATTTTCAAACCAACACTAAATGTAGTTTGTGTAAGCTCATAATTAGATTCCCAAATCTCTTGAGCAGATACTTTCTTGCAAGGTCACATATTAATGAAAATCTTAGAATGTGTGGATGAGTCATACAGAAACTGAGTTGAAATCTGATTTAATTAAAAAGACTAAACAGTAGTGTACAGATATATATGGGGGTATATCAACCACTTAAAATATATTAACATAAGCATCCATTTAAAATAAGATGCTATTACAAAACATTTTTCAATAACCATCAAAAGATTTTCAAATTATGGGAAACATTTTTTTACACTTAAAAGCAACAATTGATAGAATGTCTTACAGTTGATAGTATGGTTTTACATAAATGGGCTCTTGTTTTTCACAGGAATTCCTTCAGGTTGATAGCATCATTTCTGTTTTACAGATAAAGAAGCAGACACCCAGTTTGAGGGAATTGTCCTTACCCATGGCCATAATACAGACAGACTGAGAAAGAATAAGAGAAAAGAAACATCTAAAGAATTAAGAGAAAGGGTGTACAGAGTTGCTTGGTCATCTACAAAAGTGAGAAAGGGCAGAAAAGTGGTTATTGGAATTGGCAGTTAGGAAGCAAGCAGTGACATCAGTAATACTACTATTCCCTGATTAATCTCCAATTTGGCCCTGGAGATTCCTTCTCTTGAAGGCAAAACTGATAGAGCAGACAGAGTGGCACTTAAGAATAAATAATCCTTTGATAGGGGACTATGGAGGGCTTTTTTCCTTTAAGACTAGAGTATGGCATATAATAAGCACCTAGTAATGTTAGCTATTTATATTAGCTGTATTGACAGATAGAGGCTCACAATGTTTGACTGGGATCCCTACGAGATAAGGTGTGAGAAGTAGTAGGGAGATGAAGATGATGAAGAAAGTAGGGGTGTTTACTCTAGATGGCGAACTCCCCCAAGACCTGGGACTTCACTTTCCAATTCTCTAGGCTCGACTTCTCCAGCAATAAGTATTTTAAATTGTAAGACCCAACAGGAGCTTTCAGTAATCTGAGTTTTTCAGTACATTATATCCAAATGCAAAATCTAGCTTTCTGGAGATAGTCGAACATGAAAGTTGTTATACCCCTGGGATACTGAGAGTTGCATGGAAGGAATTAAACAGGATTATTGGCTTTCCTGATTTTTCAGCTGAAGACATAATGGGATTTAAAAAGTGCTCACTTTTGCTCAGTGAAGAGGCAATAAGGTATTCAGTTGAAATGCAAAGTTGGACAGCTCAAACATTCGGGAAGGAGTCCAAGGTAGCCCAGTTTGGTCTTGGGCTGATAATGGTACTCTAAACATTGTATGCTGAGCAGGTCAAAAGATACCTGATGCCAAGTGGCATCTTAATAAGCGGTGGGTGGTAGGATAGAAGGCTGGATGGAGTGGGTTCCACTTGATCCTGTAACTCCTGGAGAGTAGGGACTGTGGGTCTATTAGGCATTTCTAGACTTTCCAGAGCCTCTGTCCAGAACCACACTGGTTATGAAGCATCATTTGCTGTCCCAGTCAACAGGTGGAAAGAGGCAAGGAACAGGGGCCACAGAGTGCAGACTGTTTTCTAATCTAACTGGGGAAGCAGAGTACCCCGCATAGGCAGAATATTCCCATCGGGGAAGCTCCCCAGGCAGTTACTGGTTTTGGATACGAGGTTGGTGTGAATTCTCAGCACCGCTGGAGGCCTAGAGAAGGGGTAGTTTTGCCAGCACAGAGAGTGACCATGGACAGAGACCTGTGTGTTCAGCAAGTGAACTCTCCATATTTTTGTAGGCAGTCTTATCAAATATTTCATATTTATCAATCATGAATGCACCCCAGCAATGGCTATTTTTGCACTCACTAAACCCCCCAGACAGCCTCTTTAACCCAGTTGCAGCACAAAAATCCATTGTTGGACCACAGCTTCTGACTGTTGCTTGGATAACTAAGGTGGCTGTGCCTATAGAGCCAGGAATAACTGGTGCTGTTGTGCCTACCGTTCTGACAATGGAGAGTAATTGGATGTTTCAGTGAGGACATGGTTCTCTCGGCTCTTGGATGGGCTGCATATTACAGGTAGCTTAAATGTGGCAACCTCGGGCCAGGCCAAGAAGGGGGCTGTATAAGTCCATTTTCACACTGCTGATAGACATACCCAAGATTGTGCAAGTTACGAAAGAGGCTTAATTGGACTTCAAAGTTCCACATGGTTGGGGGAAGCCTCCCCAATCATGGTGGAAGAAAAATATGGCAGGAGGAGGAGGAAATCATGTCTTAAGCAGATGGCAGCAGGCAAAGAGAGCTTGTGCAGGATAACTCCTCTTTTTAAAACGGATAAATCATGAGACTGACTATAGTGAGAACGGTATGAGAAAGACTTGCCCCCATGATTCAGTTACCTGCCATCAGGTCCCTCCCACAACATGTGGGAATTCAAGATGAGATTTGGATGGGGGAACACAGCCAAACCACATCAGGGCAAACTCCCAAAGAGGAATCACTAGAGTAATACTGTGGCATGACTGGAATCTGCTGGGCAAATTTAGCCACACAGCAAAATCGGAACAGGCATGCCTTTATGCAGAAGATGCCAATAGTAACCTTTTGAGGGCAAAAGTGAGATGTACGTTGGGCTGTTAGCTCTCAAAGTAATTCACTTTCATGAAAACCTGTATTGATTACTTGTGCAGTGCTGAGTGCTGTAACTGAGGGCTATCGCAGCTCATGAAGCAAAATCAATTCATTTTCTCCAAGTACTTGGTGTCTTGTCCATTTACAATTTGTTTCATCAGAGGTGTGTTCTGTTCTTACTACATACCTGGCTCTGTGGATAGAAACTGAATAAAAGTGTCTGCTCGTAGCAGGTGCACAGTCCAGAGGGGAGAGACAACAATAGTACAGTGAGGGGGGATGCTGTACTGGGGAGGGCACAGGTATCTTGGAAGTCCGGCAAAGGAGACACTATGCCCTTCATGGAATTAATCAACATGGATAACCTTGCAGAAGAGTTGGGGAAGAGGTTGAAGGAGGAGCAGCTATTGACCAGGCAGAAGAGGCTGAGGCTGCACGTCTGGGAGTATAGCCCCTTTGGGAAGTGGCAGCAGCTCACTTTGGCACTGGTGAGAGGAGGGAGATGCGGCTGTAAGTTAGGTGGGTTAGGCCAGCCACAAATGGCTGTGGGAGCTGTGCTCTGGAGTTGGACTCTGTTCTGGAGATGCGAGGCAGTCAATAAAGGCAGGGTGTCACTCTTGGCACTGGTAACAGCACCTGGAAGAGGGAGCAGGAAAAGCTCCCAAGCACTGTGGATGGCGTTTGCTCAAGAGATGAAGGCATGGAGTGGGACAGTAAGAATGAGGCAGAAAAGGGGGAAATTGAGAAATAGTGGAAGGACAAAATCATTAGGATATGTGAAATAGGAACAAAAGATGACTTTCAAGACAGTTATTTTAGAAATGAGAAATCAAACTAGCTCCAGTTAAGCCAAAGAAATGAAAGGTCCCACAGAGGGGAGTGAGTCTGTGTTACATACAGCACAGAGGAACATTTCCAGAGAACGGAGCCCAGAGGACTGAGGAAGAATGGGGAACAATGGGGTAGAGCCAGTGGATGTCAACAACATTAAAATGTCTGGCTGAGAAGGCGGCGAGAGAGAGATAATGAAGTTTAGGAGGGACATGAAGTCAAGAAAACTTTTGTTCTTTTACAACAGGAGACTTTGTGGCGTGTGTGTGTGCATATGTATGTGTAAAATACAGAAACAAACTTGAAGTTTCCTGGAGAAAAGAGCTCAAAAATGCATAAGATAAATGAGTGAGGTGTACATCAATGGTCAGGGCAGCAGGGGTTAGCCCAGGAGGGAAAGTTCTCAACTACTCTGAGTCCAAAGTGGGGCTAAACCCCTGGAAGCACATCCTGGTGACGAGAGTGAGGTGCCAACCCAGTGCCATGGGCTGTGGAAAAGACGCTGAGAATGTAGCAAACAGTGGATACATGGGGCCTTTTAGGTTGAGTCAGTGCCCTGACCCTACCTCCCACCTTGCTTCCACTCTTCTGTGTCCATTTCTGTGGTGCTACCTCCAAAGTCAACCCACCACATGCAGCAACAGAAGCTACAGATAGGATACCCCTAAAAAAATGACAATTTAATCACTCACCCTGCCATCAGGAGCGGCACTGTTAGGGATGATACAGCTCTGCCCCGCAGAGGAACTGGGGTTTGTGATAGGCAAGTAAAGGATACTGGTGTCTCCTGGGAAATACGCTGTGACCTCGATATGGGCTACATATCTTGCTTATTGGAAATATATGTACTTTCATTGTCAAAAAATTTATAAATACCACTGATGTAAGGAGCCAGACTTAAGTACAGCAAGGTCTGAATAAGCCTTTCCAAAGTCTTCAGTAAGACAAGGCCTGATGAAGAGTACAGTGCTACCTATCCAAAGAGCTGTAGGTTTGAAGCACCTTTTGAAATCTCGCTCTGCTGAGATCTTTTAGTTCAAGTCAGTACTACAATTGTTTGTGACCATCACCAATAAAGCCAGTGGTCACATAAGAACTGGTTAAATTGCAAGACTGCAGCAGTGGCAGGAATTGACGTCTATTAGATAGTGTTAATTTTTTTTTCCTGGTGCTGCGCTGTAGTGGACACATTGGAAGGCAGAAAAGATAAGAGGATGTGCCAGCAATTTAACATGCTCATGACCCTCCCCTGCCACACACTCAAATTAGTAAGGTTTCTGTAGACCCTGCCAGGATCACAGAAAAGGCCAGCTCTCTGTAGGATGCAAGAGGGGGAGGGGTGCTTTCTCCTTCCAAAAAACGAAGCTCCTACTTCCCCCAACCTCCTTTCTCTTGGTGGGCAATCCAAATTACGGAGCAGGGAGCCATGGCCTGCCAGACGTGCTCCAAACACTCAATAAGTCAGGGACAGGGAGGAGCCAATGGCAGAACCAAGAGGGCCCTTTCCTCTCCAGCCAGGAGCTGTTTCCCTTCTGCCTCCCTGTGCAGAACATGAATGTTTATGATGGCTACAAGGGACAATGTGTCAAAAGTATTAAATGCAGTTTTCTCACCCATAACCTGTTCTTCCCTAATATCTTGAACAGTGTATTCCAGAAAACAGCCACCACTAAAGTTGACTGAGTTAGAAAGCTTATTTCTTAAGTTTCCCATATGATGGCTAGACACTCAGTTGGAGTGTTTTGTTTTTTTAGATAAAAATCGTAGAGTCAGCTGGGTGTGGTGGCTCATGCCTGTAATCCTAGCACTTTGGGAGGCCGAGGCTGGTGGATCACTTGAGGTCAGGAGTTCAAGAACAGCCTGGTCAAGATGGTGAAACCCTGTTTCTACCAAAAGTATTTTTAAAAAAATTAGCCAGGTGTAGTGGCTCACCCCCTGTAATCTAAGCTAGTCAGGAGCCTGAGGCAGGAGAATCTCTTGGACCTGGGAGGGTGGATGTTGCAGTGAGCTGAGACCTTGCTGCTGCAGTCCAGCCTGGGTGACAAAGTGAGAGACTCCATCTCAAAAACTGAAAAAACAAATCCTAGACTCACAGGCCACACCAAATACATATTACTATTTGCTAAAAATGGTCTGACTCCGTAGAAAAGCATTTTAATCTACACATCTTTTTCTGCTATCTTTCCATTTTAATTCACTCTAATATTTGAAGGTGGCCATCTAAGGTCCATCTTGAGAAACTGCAAAATTAACCAGTCGCTAAGCTCCTCCTTAGGCTGAAATAGTCAGCATGTGCCATGACCTATGAGGGCAAAAGTGTTCAGATACCCACCCTCTGATTTTGTTTCTTTGAAGAACTGACTATGGGAGTATAGAAATGAGAGTGGATTGAAACGGAAAAAAGTACTTCCAGGATTACAACACGATTTAGCCAAATCGATTGCTTTAATTTTCAGTTAACCCCAGGAATTCCCAGTCTTCAGAAAAGACCATATTTCAAAACAACTTACTTCAGTCCAAGCAGAACCTGCAATTTCTGCATTTACACTCTGTCAACTGAAATTGAGTTTTCAAGTGAGCTGGAGATAAGATTTTGACACACAACCCACTGCAATGCTTCCATTGATAAACTCATTTTTCAGCAAGGATTTTCTAGGCAACTATTAAACCTACAGTGGTTGGCAAGGAAGGAAGTGAGGTGTCAAGCACAGGTGGTGAGATTTCTGTGGTCCGATGTGGGGCGCCTCTGGAAAGGCACACGGGTAGCGATGGCATCCAGCAGTGCAGGTTTCCCACAGCGCCCGTGCCCGACCAAAAGCGTGCCAGTAAAACTTCACGCAGTTCCTTCTGTGCCAGGTGCGTCCTTGGCAGCCATTAAGTGGGAGGGCCAAACTCACCCTAACTTTTGAGTGCAGGGTCAAACTTAGGGACTAGGTTGGCGTGAAAGGAAAGGGAAGCCCGGACCGAGGAGGGAAAAGGCAGCGCAGATCCCGGGGTTGGGGACAAGACCAGAAGACAGGGAAGGGCCCAACCCCAGCACCAGGAGTAGTGCTCACCTGAGTTCGAGCTTGCGGTTCCTGAGCCACCGAGAGGATCACCAGGAGGTTGCCCACCATGTCCACGGTGGTGGTGACGATGAGCACCGCGGATAGCGCAGGAGCCACCCAGGGAGGTCGAGGGGTCCCGGAGGGCTGCGCGCTGCCTGCCCCCGACCAGCCTGGGCGCTTTACCCACCCGCCGGCCTCGCGGCAGTTGGCGAAGGAGCCGTTGTCTGACATAGCAGACTCTGCTGTGCTTCGGCCACCGGGTGGCCCAGGACAGCCGCAGAGCGGGCGCAGTACTGAGCCGGGCGCTCCCTTCCCTACCCAGCTCACACATGGAAGGGAGGAGGCCAGTGGGGGAGGGGTCTGGAGGAGATAACTAATTAAGCGTGGGCAGGGGATGGAGAAAAATACAGAAGTGGGAGGAGGACTTGGGGTGCAGTCGTTGCAGAAAGGAGTGCGTCCGTCAGCGATGTGCTGAGGAACAGCTGGGACTGCACAGCTGACTCTGCCACCAGGAGTCTAGCCTTGCCTGACCCACCGCAGGCTGCAGAACGTCCCTGAGTACACAGCCACATCCGAGACCCCGATTTCCTCCACAGCGTCCCCAAGAGACTGTCCAGGCAGGGACATCCTATCCAGGTTTACAGACTGGACAAGGTGCTGATGGCCAGGACCTCCCATCAATTATCAAGAAGGCAAGGTTTCAGGTTCCATAGGGGTGGTGCAGCTTGAAAGAGAATACAACTCCTAAATGGGGGGTCAAAGCCCAGATAAAAGTTAGGGGTAGACTGTTAGATTACAGGGAGCTGCAGAGAAATGCAAACCTAGCTATTTTCTGCGAACTCGCTGGTTATTGTGGGGGCGCCTGGTGATATCTCTACCGGATCCTTTCTAAAGCCAATACTTGAAGTATATGTTGATGAATATATTAAATAGATGTATAGCCAATACTAGGAGTTATAATGTGGTTTTTGGAGGGGTGAGGACAAGAAAAGGCATGATTACAAGAAAGAAGGAACTCAAGTGCCCTTTATTAAAAATGTTTGAGTTGTGATCTGGTGATGATAACTTCTACTGGGGGCTAATCTTACGCCAAGTGTTGTCCTAAGCACTTGTCACACCCACTAGAATCACTAAAATCAAAACGACTAATTTTCCTAAAGTTGTGAAGGAAGTTAAGCAACCAGAACTCTCCTACACTGCTTTAATAAGAATGCAAAATGGTACAGCCACTTTGAAGAGCTTTTACCTCCTCAAAGTAAAATATACCCCTATCCTATGACCCGAAGTTCCAAGTGAAAAGGAAAGTATATTTTCACAGAAATGTGTACAAGAATGTCTACAGCAGCCTTGTTTATAGGAGCTCGAATATGGAAACACCCAATTTCCATCAACAGAAGAACGGATAAACAAATGATACGACCATGCAATGGAATATCACTCAGCAATAAGGACGACTGACATACATGACAGCATGGATTAATCGGATACATTGTATTGAACAGAAGCCAGATACCAAAAAGTAGATACTATATTTCAATTACATAAAGTCCCAAATCAGAACAAACTATTACTATTTTCTTGAGATGGTCTCTCTCTGTTGCCCAGGCTGGAGTGCAGTGGTGCGATCTTGGCTGACTGAAACCTCCATCTCCTGGGTTCAAGCGGTTCTCCTGCATCGGTCTCCTGAGTAGCTGGGATTACAGGCACACCCCACTATGCCAAGCTTATTTTTTGTATTTTTAGTAGAGATGGTGTTTCAGCATGTTGGTCAGGCTGGTCTTGAAATCCTGACCTTGTGATTTCACCCATCTCGGCCTCCCAGAGTGCTGGGCCGATTAGGGCTGATTAATCTATTTTCTAATAGGAACTAAAGAAGTGGTTAGCTTTGAGGGGTGGGTATTGAGAAATGAACATCAAGTAACTTCTGAATTGTTATTTTTAAGTAAGTTTACATAGATGATACACTCTCCCCTTAAAAGTGTGGGAAAAGGATGCAGCAGAGAGGGAGGGGCTGATGACGCAACGGTGTGAATGGATGATGAAGGGGAAGAATGGAGGGAGAGGTGAAATGAGCTCATCTTTGAAGTGAGCTAATCCAAAACTCCTTGAATTGAGCTTGTCCAAAACCCAAGAAGAAATAATAGAGGCTTTCTGGTACTACAAAAGAATCGGAAGCCAGATGCCAATTCAGATGAGCTGCTAAACTGGTGTGAGGAAATGAGAGAGCTCTCCTTGGCTTCTGTTTTCTCAGGGAGTTAGAAGCTACCCATCAGCCAGGATTCACAGGAACAGTGTAGGAGGTTTGTAGACGAACAAAAGGCATGAAGGAGCATTTCAGAAAGTGGGAACGATAAGTAGTAAAGTGTAACAGGTGTCAGGAGCACAAATGTCCCTCTGCAGCTTTAGATGATGGCTTCAAATGACGCCAATCAGCCTGGTCACAGTGGTCGGCAACTTCGAGCTGCTCGGGACAACCGTGGAGAAGGCAGGGTGAATTTCTGTCAGGATTGGCGGCATCTACTGGGTGGAAGTAAATAACAGAAGAAAGTTCAAGGGACTGGTGAGAAGCTGGATCCTGGGGTTTGTTAATGAGGGGTGATGAGAAAACAGGGGCTGATGGGCTGTGAGACAAAGGAAAAGTCGAGATTGGAGGCCCTGTGACTTGAAAGAATTGTAGTGAATCAGGAAACATAAGTTGTTTGAAATCGAGATGTCTGAAGGGTATACATTTTGTTGCTGTGAAAGCTCTGAAGGTGATGATGGGAGTGGGTCTCTGGTGGAAGGTGAGAAAAATGTTAGAGATGAGAAGGCCAAGGAACTGAAGTAGGGACTGAATATTATGGTGGGGGAGAGTAAAGCAAAACTGAGTCTGGAGGCAAATTCCCAGTGAATGAGGAGGAATGACTAACGGGTCTGCAGGAGAGCAACAGGAAAGGGGAAACAGACATGGATAGGTAGTGTGAAAGCCACGGAGCTTTCTCAGGAAGAAGAGGCAGCCGCATTCTCCCTGTCTTACAGGTGCAAACATTGTGGCACTTCTCGGCTTTCAGAGGCCAACATAGCCAATCGGTGAGTTGGATACGGTGTAAGTTGCCTCCATCTAGACACACCCTCTAATACACATCTGGTTAACTGAGCCTGAAACATATGAATTTGCCCTATCTGCTTTGGAATGTGATTGTCCATAATAGCATATCTCAAGATAGGCACAAAGAATTGGGATGTTCACCCACCGAAGAAGTGAATGCTACATCCTGCCATGGCTGGCCGAGCTGTGCCTTAAAAGAGTCTGGGAAATGAGACAGCCACTTCGGAAGAAAGTTTGGAAATGCATTACAAAACAGCACCTACCGTTACCATAGCATCGAGCAATTGCATTCCTTAGTACTTACCCAAATGAGTCAAAAATGTGTATCTATAGAAAAATCTGCACACAGACGTGTGTATAGCAGCTTTCCTCATAATTGCCAAACTTGGAAGCAACCAAGATGTCCTTCAATAGGTGAATAAACTGTGTGGCATATATAGATGATAGAAATTATTCTGCATTAAAAAGAAATGAGCCATGATGCCATGATGCCATGAACAACATGGAGGAACTTTAAATGTGGGTTACTAACTGAAAGAAGCCAAAGTGAGAGGGCTACATACTGTTTGATTCCAAGTATGTGACATCCTGGAATAGGCAAAATTAAGGCTACAGTGTAAAGATTAGTGGTTGCCAGGAGTTTGGGGTGAGGGAAGGATGAATAGGTTGAACACTGAGGATTTTTAAGGCAGAGGAATTGTGTATGATACTATAATGAGTAATACATGTGACTATACATTTGTCAAAACTAAATGTACAACACCACGAGTGAACTGTAATGTAAATTATAGCATCAGACACTGCTGTGCCCTAATACAAACCAAAAAGATTATTTGTTCAACGGGCAAAACCAAAAGTTGCTACCAACAGTGTAATGAAATTTTATGGGAAGAAAAACTCTGGAGAAGGAAAGGGAAAAAGACAAGTGAGTTCCAAGGTTTCTAGATGGTTTCTCAAAGAAATAAGTCAACATTTTGAATGCTTAAAGAGCATTAAATACTAGGATTTAAAAAATGTGAGCAAAACTGGTTTGCTCAACACCGATCCCAAGTTCAAACTCTATCTGATCAATAGAAGCACGGTGTCATGCATCCAAACAGTAGCACCTTTTACTCCAGTTTACTCCAGGTTGTACTTGAAACCCCTTCCCAAACATCTTTGAACCAGGCTATTTTGGGGAGGCAGCAATATAAGTCTCTCAGAGAAGTGAGTTGCTAAGGTTGGTGGCTGATGAGGGACCAGCTGTATTCAATCTTTTATTAAATGTGTGATGAGTGCCAGGCACAGTGGTTCACACTTGTGATCCCAACACTTTGAGAGGCTGACACTGGAGGATTACTTGAGGCCAGGAGTTGCAGACCAGCCTAGGCAACAAAGTGAGACCTTGTCTGTACAAAAAATGAGGCACGGTGGCATGCGCCTGTGGTCCCAGCTACACAGGAGGCTGAGGCAGAAGGGTTACTTGAGCCTTAGAGGTTTAGGCTGAATGTGCTGTGATCATACCATGGCACTCCAGCCTGGGCAACACAGTGAAACCCTGTCACTAAGTAACATAAGACAGCTTTTACTCCTGCGGTATGAAATATACAAAGTATACAAAGAATATAAGCAAAATTTTCTTTGGGTAATCAGCTTGAAGCATGGCTGACAAGCACTTTTAATAATGCAATGAACAGTAACTAGCACACAGGTAGTATCTTAATTACTCTGCATTATGCATAGGGGACATCTGGATTCTTTTGTTTAATCCTTTCATCTCTGTAACATATTACTGTGTACTGTGAAGAAACGAGATTTAGACAGGTTAAGAAACCTACCCAAGGTTGCCAAGCTAGTGGTTTCAGAGCTAGGACTGGAACCTAGGCTGTCTGATTCCAGAACTTGGGACCATTTTAGTCAGTGGGATATATTAAAATCTCTGGACCCTTCTTACCTTACAAGAAGGATAGGGAAGCTCAGCTATGTTGAGTACATTGAACCCTGAGAGAAAATAGAGTAAGACTCCAGATCTTCTTGTCAGCATTGGAAAGAAAATGGTTTTTGTAAAAGACTAAAAAAAATACACCACTGCCTAGCATCGTGAAGCTGCCCTAATCTTTCTCTGAAGTGAAGAATGTCCTGGAAAGAAGGCTCTACAATAGTAAAAACAAGACAAAACTACAAAGCCACCTTCCTAGCACACGCCCATGGCAGAAACCAGTCCGGGTGATCCTGTGGCTGAGCCAGGCTGGGAAGGGTTAGAGCAGGCACATTCTCCCTACAGCTGGTTGCGTGATCTTTACCTTTCCTGACTTGTTCTTTCTTTTCAGGGGAAACAAAGGGAGTCGCTGTGCTGGTTATTTCAGATTTGAATCTAATTTAACAGCTCAGTGTTCAAGCAGAAGGGTCTGACCCTTCCCCTCGGGATACAATGAACCCTAAGTAAGCTCCATTGGTGTTTATTATCATGCACTGCCCAGGATTGATTGTCTAGCAAATAAATAATATGTATTTAAATACACCTAGATATAATTCAAATGGTTTAGTTTTTTTGGGTTCAGTTTCCCTCTGTCATCCAGGCTGGAGTGCTGTCGTGCAATGTCAGCTCACTGCAACCTCTGCCTTGCAGGGTCAATGGATTCTTGTGCCTCAGCCTCCTGAGTAACTCGGATTACAGGCATAAGCCACCATGCCTGACTTCTTTCTGTATTTTTAGTATAGGCGGGATTTTGCCATGTTGGCCAGGCTGGTGTTGGACTGCTGACCTCAAGTAATCTGCCCACCTCAGCCTCCCCAAATGCTGGGGTTAGAGGTGTGAGCCACTGCTCCCAGCCTTTTATTGAAAGATTAAAAAAATAGTTTGCAGTTTACTTTAAAATGTAGTTTACGGCATACTTTTCTTATAAAGACAGATTATTAGCTAAAAATGATAAGCAGAAACACCCCGGGTGAAAGGGCCCCATCAAGATTGGGATGGTTTTGATTTCTACAGAAGCAAATTTACTTCGGAAGCTGAATGCTAGTATTTGAAACCAAGGGACAAGGGGGACCCAACCATAGGAAGAAGTCCGTCTGGTAGTGAGAGCTGGAACCAGATTTGCCAACCCCTCCGATCCACCTCTTCTCTCTTACTCTTGCAAACAGGCAGGTGGCTCACCATGTGTCAGAACATACCTCTGTCAGCCAGGCACAGTGACTCGCTTGCAGTCCCAGCACTTTGGAAGGCTGAGGCAGGTGGAGCATTTGAGGCCAGGGGTTCGAGACCAGCCTGGCCAATGTGGCAAAACCCTGTCTCTACTAAAAAAAAAAAAAAAAAAAAAATATTTTGGATGTGGTGGTGCAAGCTTGCAATCGTAGTTACTTGGGAGGCCGAGTCAGGAAAATCACTTGAACTTGGGAAGCGAAGGTTGCAGTGAGCCTAGGTCATGCCATTTCATTGCAGCCGGGGCAACACAGCAAGACTGTCAAACACGCGCGCGCACACACACAATATATCTCCTTCAGATTGAACCTTAACTGACAGTTTGCTGTGTGCCCAGCTCACACATGAAACTGCCTTGGCAGAACTGGCTAGCTCTTGAATTCACGGTCTTGGACCCACATTCCATAGGCATGAAAAAGCCATGCATAGTCCGTGTAACTACAAATGCCCATTGCACACATTTCTAAAATTCAAAACCAGGTGCTGCTATGTCTGACAGTCTGCTCTCTAAGAACATGAGATTGTGGGTCTTAACTGCAGGGTGTTGACACATGAGGTTGGAGAAGCAAGCTTACAGCTTAGAGCGAACTGAAAGCTAAGCTGTGGTTGTGGATAACCCAGGACCCTTCTTCTAATATGAAAACCAGCCATATTCTGAACATAGTCTCTGCTTAGCCCAACAGTGCCATATACCTGCCAGGCCAGGATACACCAAGCACACCCTTGCCACCTCCCATGCTGTGCCCTCACCTCTCAATGAGCTTTCTCTTACTAAAATATCCAGCTCTAGGAGCAGTATTTCTGATGGGGGATCTCTTTAAGGTCAGGTGTCTTATTCTGTTGTCAGACCTTGAGTTCCTTAGTTTTCAGTTGGTTAAGTGCAGTCAGCACTCCTTTGTCCTCTGTAGTCATGACCATTCACTGGGGCACAGTTTCGGGTAACCCACCTGGCTGTTTCATTCTCACCTTAAAGCAAATGCAAATATGACTATAAATGCATTAAAGAGCACTGTGGATTTTATTGTAAATGTCTTGGGTATACAGGGCAGGGTGTCATGTATATATCACATGGCAAAACATTTTAAGGATCCCCTTTAAACTCTTTTCCTCAAGTTCCTATCCCATCAGCACGTACCCTGTATTGCTATCTTATGCTTTTTCCTCCCCCTTTCCCCCAGCCTTTCTCTTCGTCTCCAGATTCTTTGGTTCCACCTTTGAGCAAAGAAATGTAGTCCTCTACTGACCTACTTACCCATCACCCTTGTTGGCAAAACAAATGCTGCTGCTGCTCTTGTTCTCTTGTCCAACTGGAGAAAGGAAATTGACCCTTCTTAGAAAGGAGTAGGAAAGATACTTAATGCCTATTACTGACTTTGATTTCCTATCACACAAATACCATTTTATAATGAGAAAAAGAGGAAGAGGTCGAACATAGACTAAGTACGCATTACATGCCAGATACATTTTCTTTTCATACTGAAGTTAGTATGTATGTCTTATACATCCGGACATATGGCACCTTACTTAGGGGCAGGGTCCATTTTTTCAGGGAATGACACCAATTTTGTTGACCACAGAATTATGGCTCCCGAGATAATGTCTAAATATTTTCATTAGATGCCAACAATTGGAAATACAAAGATCTCATAAAAATATGGATGTCTGGCTTCTCTTGAAAAAATGGAGGTCTGGTATGCCTATCCTGACTACAGTCAGAACCTAATAAAAGATGCCAATCCCACCCACCTTAGATGGGGGCCTGGCTTTGCAGGACATCACAGTACCAACCACTCCCTACTGTGTTCTTGATAATAAAGTAGAATCAATTGGCATCTGTCTCATGCTTACATTCTTTCCTTACAGTAAATAGTAAAGTTTACATATTTTAAACACAGGTAATTAAGAGACCTAGAGTGTGCTCCATGCTTCTTGTTCCTACCTGCTAGTTCATTGGTCTTACCTGCTAGGTCCCTGCATGCATTGGCATGCAAGAGCCCATTTTACTGAGCGCTGCTTTTGTAGCTTCCCGTGGTGCTGGTGGGGATATTTGGCGGGTAACCTACAATTCCTGATGAATTGGAATGAATAGGAAGAAACAACCAGAAAGCTTCACTGTTGAATATTTGCTCTAGTGCTTGCCTTTCCTCTCCTTCCGTCTTCCCTGCTGTGGCCTGGGGAAAGTAGCCCTTTCTCAGTGCCTGGAAAACCTCTGTGTCCTTTTTGACCTACTTAGTCCCAAACCTTTTGAGACATCAATGACCATGAAAGCAAGGCAAATATTTCAAAATTAACTATCTTAGCAC
The DNA here is from genome assembly GCA_036589455.1 of Ateles fusciceps. Classification (NCBI taxonomy): domain Eukaryota; kingdom Metazoa; phylum Chordata; class Mammalia; order Primates; family Atelidae; genus Ateles; species Ateles fusciceps. The sequence continues at coordinate 9,057,925 of JAZHEH010002496.1, forward strand.
TCTTAATAAATCATGGCAGAGGACTCTCAATAGCTAGTTTGTTATATGCCAAGTCTGTGTTAGAAATCAATAATTCAGTTCTATAGCATCAAAATTGATTTATAATCTATTAAATCTCTGAGTTTGGGCCTCCTTTCTCAGAGAAGGTCAGGTTTTGGCAGTAAGGCCCAGGGAAAGGAACAGCATTGACAGAGCAGTGAATTAGAACATCTGTTGGAGATTGTCCAGTATGCCTAACTGTACCTTTTTAAATAGACAATTGGATGAGCAGGCACAGTGACTCACACCTGTAATCCCAGCATTTTGGGAGACCGAGGCAGGAGGATCATTTGAGACCAGGAATTTGAGACCAGTCTGGCAACGTGATGAAACCTGGTCTCTGCAAAAAATTAAAACACACACAATTGGCTAATTGGATAATCAAATGTGATCTAATTGCTAAAATTATTTGTATGAAAAGACTGACAAAGGCTTAAGAATTGGGAAGGAAATTCACTGTCACACCATCTGTCCAGATTTTTTGCTGGAGAAAATGTGGGGAGTTAAAACTACATAGCCGCACTTGTATCCCAAAGTAAAATTAAAAAAAAATTTTTAAACACAAAACTTGTCACTAGTCCAAAAAACAAAACCTATATGGCTTCTTTCACAGTGCAACTGATGCTTCCTAGAGAAATAATTCTAAGGCTAAGATGATGAAGGGCGTAAACTTAGGGTCCATGAAACCTCCTTTCTTTATACCTGCCTTGCTATCGGCTACTTTACCTTTATTCTATACCCCCGTTGGCTCCCTCCTGGCTGCTAATTAATGTATATGCTCTTCCTCAATTAGACCAAAACACTGAGGATGGACCTACCTCCTTTAGCCTTTTTTAGCCTCATTAGTGCCTGCTGTAGTACCACACATGCAGCAAGTGCTTCAGAATGCTTTTTAAATGAATGAAATTATTTTCACACTGAGTGAGAACTCAATCACCTTCCATCATTCTGTCCCCCTCTCACAGCTCTTTCTCCTTGTTTGCCTCCTCGACTCTGAGGGAGACTCTGGGTGAAGCATGACTTAAGGAGGAAGAAGCTGGGGCCAAAACTGCCTCCAGGCTTCCCATTTCAAGTCCTGCCCATTTTATCTTAACTCATAAAAAGGACTTAATTCCTGGCTGGGCACAGTGGCTCATGCTAGTAAATCTCAAGGCTTTGGGAGGCCAAGGCAGAAGGATCACTTGAGGCTGGGAATTTGAGACCAGCCTGGACAACAAAAGGAGATCCTGCCACTACAAAAAATTTTTAAAGATTTTCCCCAATTTGAACACTAATAAGGATTTGTTCCGCTCCTCCCCCGGCAGTATCTATGGCATATTTTTCTTGGTGAGCAGGGCTCTCCCGTCTATGAAAAGTGGAGCATGGAGAGGCATCATTGCAGCAGCATTGTCTGTCATGTGCTACCATGTGGGCTCACAGAAATGGTGGCCTGCTGCAGACCTGGCCCCTGAATGAACAGCATGCTGCCCACAGGGTAGGACCAATGTGGCTGTGTGTGTGTGTGTGTGTGTGTGGACGCTGTTGAATGGCTTCATACCACAGCTCAAAGCAGTCCAGCAGCACCTCATTCTTCTGGTATAAAAATGAATTTATCATACCCAACCCCAAACCTGCAGATTGTTTCATTTCTTTCTAAAAGCTCCTATATTCATCTACTTCCCATTTGGTTGCAAGTCTCCTATATGGTGTAAGACAACAACTGCAAGGGCCTCCGATTAGTCTCCTTGCTCCTGCCTTGCCTGCCTCCAACCTATTTTTCATGCAGAAGACAGGGCTTTTTTTTTTTTTTTTTTTTTTTTTTTGAGATGGAGTCTTGCTCTGTTGCTGAGGCTGCAATGCAGTGGTGCAGTCTCTGCTCACTGCAATCTCTACCTCCCGAGTTTAAGCGATTCTCCTGCCTCAGCCTCCAGAGTAGCTGGGATTACAGGCATATGCACCACCATACCCGGCTAATTCTTGTGTTTTTAGTAGAGATGCGGTTTCACTATGCTAGCCAGGCTGGTCTCGAACTCTTGACCTCAGGTGATCTACCTGCCTTGGCCTCCCAAAGTGCTGGGATTATAGGCGTGAGCACCTGGCCAACAGGGATATTTTTAAAAAGTATAAACCAGGCAACTCCTATCCTCAGAATCCTAGAGTGGTTTTTTTTTTTAACACTTGGAATAAAAACTCCAGGTTCCTCCCCACAGCTACATGATCTGTCCTCTCCTGCCAGGGTGACCCTTCATTCCTGCTCACTGGCCTCCCTGCAACAGGACCTGTACTGCTATTGCCTCTCGTCTCTGAAATGATCCACTTCCTTACTCATCCCTGACTGTCTCCTTCCTAAGAAACGAAGTGACAGCCAGTGGAATTATACCCCGCAACCCCAAGCATTGACAGCCAGAGGAATTAAAATACCGCACAACCCCAAACATGCCACCGTGCTTCATTTTCCTCCTGGCAGTTAGTATTAATTGCAATTATCTACTTACTGTTTTTCGTTTGGTCCCCCTTTATAACAAGGTACAAACAGCACACAGATTTTTGCAGATACATTGTTCTGGGTTGATCCTCTCCTTTGGTGAGAGGACTCCTGTAAGCTGTAGTTGTACACACAAACTCTATAAAGCTTAATATCAGAAACCTCAGAGTAGTTAGATTTGGTCGACAGAAAGATGAAATAATTATTGGCCAGGCATGGTGGTTCACATTTGTAATCACAGCACTTCGGGAGGCTGAGAGGAAGATGACTTGAGGCTAGGAGCTCAAGACCAGCCTGGGCAACATAGCAAGACCCCATCTCTATTTAAAAAAAAAAAAAAAAGCCAGGTGGTGGTGCACATTTGTAGTTGTAGCTACTCAGGAGGCTGAGGCAGGAGGACCACTTGAGCCCAGGAGTTCAATGCTGCAGAAGCTATGATTGAGCCACTATACTCCAGCCTGGGCAATAGAGCAAGACCTGCTCTCTACCACAGAAAAAGTATTGTTAATTTTTTTCATGTGACCAATGGTATAGTGGTTATGTATCTAAAAGGTCTTGATCTTTTTGGCATACATGCTAAGATATTTAATACTTACAGACAAAATGATATCTTGGATCTGCTTCAAAATAAGGGCAGGACAATGGGGAATGAAAATGGGTAGGCGTGTTGGTGAATTGGCTATAAGTTAGTAATTGAAGTTTGGTGATACATGCAAGGGTATTCATTTTACTGATCCTTCTACTTTGGTATGTGCTTGAAATTTTTCATAATAAAAAGAAAAAAACATCCTTATGACATTTCCAGATGCCTATCCTAGATATATCAAGGCTCTGACACACATTTCAGATTGTGCAAACTCAACTCATCCTTGGATTGGGCTGTAAACATCTCATTTTAGCAGCAGGCAAAGATCCATAATTCCCCCTCTAGAATGGAAATCCGTGAGAACAGGGAGCTTAATGTGTAGTAGTCATCAAGTGCCTGATCTTTCCCAGTCCCCAAACCAGTGACTGGGGAATAAGTCGGGGCACTCCATAAATACTATATAATAACTAAATTGCCCATTTTGGTTAATATCCTTGTTCTCATCCCAGTCATTCCAACTACGCCTTCAGAGCCACCACTGCTGCCCCCTGCTCCATGTCCTCCTTCACAATGGTCCCTTTAGCCCTCCCCAATGTCAATGCCCTTTATCACCTCCTACCTCCCCATTGCAACAGTCCCTGACTGCTCTGCTGCCAGCCCCTCTCCTCCAAAGAGCATACTGTAAATGCTACCAGAGACTTCCCAAAGCATGCTGAAACCTGTTTGAAATTTTTACTGGTTCCTCAATCTGACCCCATGTGAATAGCAGGCATATTTTATAATTTCATAATGTCTTACAGATGGCCATGCTCTCTCATACATGTCATTTGATTTAATGTCTCTTGCCCTTTGAGGCAGAAGTTTCTTCCCCCCGTTTTATGCCAAAGAAACAAACTCAAAAACTCCAAATTAAAAAGCTGGTAAGTGATAGAGCTTGGGCCAGAATTTGGTGCTCTTAAGGAGTTACATGCATTTTATTCATTCATCTGTTGATAGACACTTAGGTTGATTCCATATCTTGGCTATTTGTTAATAGTGCTGCAGTAAACATGGGAGGGCAGATAGCTCTTCCATATACTGATTTCCTTTCCTTTGGATAGATACGCAGCAATCAAATTGCCACACTGTGGTAGTTCTATTTGTGGTTTTTTTTGAGGAACCTCCATACTGTTTTCCATAGTGGCTGTACTACACATTCTCACCAGCATATAAGCGTTGCCCTTTCTTCATATCCTTGGCAGCATTTATTTTTTCTTTTTTATAATAGCCTGTCTAACTGGGTGAGACAATCTCATTGTGGTTTTGATTTGCGTTTCCCTGGTGCTTGACAATGCCCAACAGCACTGAATAGTAATGTTGAGTGTTGTATCATATACTTGGCTGTTTCTAGGTCGTCTTTTGAGAAATGTCTATTCAAGTGTTTTGCCCATTTTTGAAATTGGGCTTGTTTCAGTTTTTTTCATTTTGTTTTTTGTTTTCGATTTTTTTTGCTATTGAGGTGTTTGAGTTCCTTGTAAATTCTAGTTATTAATACCTTGCCAGATGAAGAGTTCGCAGATACTTTATTCCGTTCTGTTAGGCTGTCTCTTCACTTACTCTTTTCTTCGCTGAACATAAGCTTTTCAGCTTGATACAATCCTCTTAAGCCATAAAGACTGAAATCCTTTCATTTGCAGCAACAGGGATGGAACAGGTAGACATCGTGTAAGTAATTCAGGCATGGAAAGATATATATGGCGTTTTTCTCATAGGTTGGCCCTAAAAAAGTGGACTCCTGGAGGTAGAAAGTAGAATGGTGGTTACCAGAGGCTGGAAAGAATGAAAAGGAACTGGTGAAGGGGTATAAAAATACAGGTAGATAGAAGGAATAAGTTATAGCATTTGATAGTGCAGTAAGGAAACACTGGCTAACAATAATTTATTGTATATTTCTAAATAACTTAGAAGAGAAGCATTAAAATGTTCCCAACAGCAAGAAAAGATAAATGTTTTAGGCACAATGGCCGTGCCTATAGTCCTTACTTTGGAGGCTAAGGCCGAAGGATCACCTGAAACCAGGAGTTAGAGGCTGTAATGTACCATGTTCATGCCTGTGAGCAGTCACAGCACTTCAGCCTGGGCAACATAGTGAGACCTTGTCTAAACAAAATAAGGGAAGGAAAAGGAAAAGATAATTATTTGAAGTGAAGGATATCCCAATTACTCTGATTTGATCATTGGACATTGCACACAGGCATTAAGAGAGCACATGTTACCCCCAAAATATGCACAAATACCAATCAAAAATATATTAAGAATAAGGAGTTAGAGGGAATGGGACTTGGTTGGAGGTGGGTGGGGTGGGAGTAAACAGTGAATTAGATTATTCGCATCTTTTCTGGTTTCTTCCATATTTAGAAAGTACTGTGAGGGAGAGAATTTCACTTGAGAGTTCACTTCACTCCCAGGAGAGGGCTGTTTCTTTCAGGGAAACGGCTAGGGTAGGAGGTAAAGTATACTTCCCTGCGGGTGGTCTGGTAGGGCCAGGAGATGGAGAAGGGAGAGCTTTTAGCAGCGGCTGCAAGTGCTCCACTCAGCCGGGAGCCACTTTGGAGGCCTGTGGGAAAGCTTGCTGTATTGTTTCCCCCAGGGCGCTTTTTACCTGCGGTAAAGGCAAATGGGTCACAGACTGGAGGCCCGTGGGCCAGGTGCTGCTGGCACGTGTGATCTTCGGTCCCCATAGCATGAAACAAAGTTTTGAAGCAACATTTACAAACGTCCACAGTCTGTGGCTCCTCTTTAAAAGCCAGAAGCTCTGATAGGCACGACCTGTCTCCCAGCATGGCCACCACTGGCCTGCTGGCACAGCAGATGCCCTCTGAGAAAGGGCTGTGCCTCCAGCCCTGCCTAAGCTGATCTGCTTGTGCATCATTCCCGCCTGGCTCCAGCAGGCATCTGAGTTTGGGGCCCTAAAAGTTCATTCTTGAAGACATTGCGGCACATGCCACCCTAACACAAGACCAGGCTGTAGTGTTCTTTGTGGATTATTGGATCTTTTCAACGTAACACATTTGTACAATGGATCCTTGAGCAACATAGTTTTGAACTGCACAGGTCCACTTACATGTGGATTTTTTTCAATGGAAGTTACGCTGAGTATGTCTGCCTCTGCTGCCTCTCCCTCCACCTCCTTCTGCCTCTGTCACTCCTGAGATAAGACCAAGCCCTCCTCTTCCTCCTCCTCTTCCTCAGGTACTCAACCTGAAGGCAATGAAGATGAAGAACGTTATGATGATCTACTTCCACTTAATGAGTAGTAAATATATTTTCTCTTTGGTAGACATAGGGTCTCCCTGTCTTGGCCAGGCTGGTCTTGAACTCCTGGCTTTAAGTGATCCTCCCACCTTGGCTTCCCAAAGTGCTGGAATTGGAGACGTTAGCCACTGCCCCAAGCTTCTCTTTATAATTTTCTTAATCACATGTTCTTTTCTTTAGCTTACTTTCTTGTAAGAATATAGCATATAATATAGCATGCAATGTATTGTTTATTGGCTGTTTTTGGTATGAGTGAGACTTCCAGTCAACAGGAGGCTACTAGTCATTGTTTTTGAAAAGTCAAAAGTTAAACACACATTTTTTAACTACAATGGGGGTCAGTACCCTAAATCCCATATTCAAGGGTTACCCATATATTACCCATATATAAAGAGAAAGCTAATCATCCAATACTCTTTGTACCAGTCCACAGCTGTCTGACCCATACTTCTACCATATTTCCCCGTAATCTGGTGACACAGGCTGTGCCTGTCTACCCCCACATCCCTGCCTGAGGCAGGAGAATTGCTTGAACCTGGAAAGGCAGAGGTTGAGCCTTGAAGGCTCATGCTTTTTTTCTCACCAAAAGCATCCTTCCTTCTCACAGCCCAGAAACAGGGAATCCTAGTTGGGATTCATCCTTGTTTCGTTCAAATCATTGCCTACACATTTATAAACATAGATGTACATTGTTCTTTTCAGTCTCAATGATTTATACTTTAAACATTAATCTTCAATTAGAATGCAGGGCATTCTAGAATAAGGGAAGGAATTTTGCCTGAATTGTTCAGTGCTATATTCCCTGCACCTGTGCCAGTGCTGGACATTAAGACCATAAATACTTTTTTGTTTAGTGAGTAAAATGAGTACACTTGTTTTCTGGCTTATAATGTCTTAGACTTCCTTCCATGCCGGTGTATATATCTGTACTGAATTCTTTTGAAACCTGCCTGGTTTCAGTGTACCTTTATAAACACCTTGTGGCATTTATTTTCTTTCCTGTTTTGCAATAATTCAAACAGCATTGTGTTGATAATCCGTGTTTATGTATAATACATGTATATGCTAGTAATTTTTGTAGAAATAATACCTCGAAGTGGACTTTATGTAGGGGGGTGTGGTTGGTTAAAGAGCATAATGTTTAAAATTTTGATACAGCCATTTGGTACCTTTTTATTTTTTGGAAACAGTCTTGCTCTGTCACCCAGGCTGGACTGCAGTGGTGGGATCTGAGCTCACCACAACCTCTGCCTTCTGGGTTGAAGCAATTCTCCTGCCTCAGCCTCCCGAGTAGCTGGGATTACAGGTACCTGCCACCATGCCCCACTAATTTTTGTATTTTCGGTAGAAACGGCATTTCACCATGTTTGCCAGGCTGGTCTCGAACTCCTGACCCCAAATGATCCACCTGCCTCAGCCTCCCAAAGTGCTGGTGGATATACAGGTGTAAGCCACCATTCCCTGGCCCATTTGATGCTCTTAAAGGACTGTACCAATTTTTGTTTAGAGTATGAAAGTGTCCTTTTTTGTATTTCCTTTTTATCTTTAAGCATTCTTTGTTTTATAATTTATTATACTTCAGGGCGAGAAGAGAGGACAGGGGAAAAGTCAAACGGGGGAGAGGAGGGAAGGGCTTGTGCGAAAAAAAAATTGCTCAGAAATCTGAGCTGAGGTGGGCAAAATTTTTCGGTTGCAGACATACACGAGCATAGGACTTAAGTCATGCCCCTAGCACCTATGCCTGGGGACAGTTGCTTAAACTCCTTTTGTTCCTGACTAGCTGTCCTGCCTATTATCTTCATGTTCTTGGAATCTGTGATACAAAGAACGATGTATAGGCAATTAGCAGCTTATCCACATGTAACTGCTGCTGATTGAAGTGTATTTCAGGTGAGCTTGAATCTGTTCCTGAGCTGCTTGGCTCAAATACGTTCTCTATTTATATTAAGCTTGCCTCAGCTTCTTCCTTTAGTTCAACACCTGTAACGGGAGTGAGAATGCTGTGCCCTGCATGACTCTACAGTGAAGAGATGGACAGGAGGCATTTCATTTGACTTTATAAATGTTACAAACTTACTGTTCAATCTGGAACATTTTATTGGCTGCTGGTGCTTTTCTGTGAAATACCTGTGGGAAGGTTTTCAGAATACAGGAAACCCTTGCCATTATAAAAGGGAAACAATTTGTTCTCCATAAATAATGGAAGACGACCACCATGTACATCAGGAACAAAATTTTTTCAAAGCATTTTCACCTGTATCATATGTAATATTCACAAAAACCATGTTGGCATGTTTGTCCATTTATTTTACTTTATTCCCGAGACATGATCTCGCTATGTTTTCCAGGCTGGTCTCGAGCTTCTGGCCTCAGGCAATCCTTTCACATTGGCCATGCAAAGTGTTGGGATTACAGGCATGAGCCACCATGCCCAGCCTGTCTCTCCGTTTGTGTATTGATCCTCCTGAAGGACAGAAAATCCAAGTGATTAGCCCAAAGCTATTGGACTAAACCATTTGGTCGAAGGCATAGACAAGTCTTAAACTTCTGTGTCCTGACTCTCATTCCTACTTTTTCCTCCAGATTCTGCACATTTTTATAAATTGCCCTCAAGTCAAATGAAGTTCACAGAAACACATCTGAGATTTTTCAGTGAATCTGTTCCATTATGCCTTCCACAGACAGTTTAGAAACTGATCCTGCTGACATTACATTTATGGTACCAAGAAGGGAGAAAATAATTATGAAAAGAGGTCCTCGGTCTGGGTAACACAGCAAGACCCCTATCTCTACAACAACAATAATGATACAATTAGCTGGGCATTGTGGTGTGCACCAATAGTCTCAGCTACTTGGGAGGCTGAGGTAGGAGGATCACTTGAGGTTACAGTGGGCTATGATCCTGCAGCTGCACTCCAGTATGCGAGACAGAGCAAGACCCTGTCCAGAAAGGAAGGAAGGAAGGAAAGGGAGGGGGAGGAAGGAGAGAAAACAGCTTTTGTGTGTACACTTGAGTGTAATCAGATAACATCCAGAATGGCATAGAGCTGCTGAAATGATCATTGCTGTCAATAAAATGCATACAGCCCTAAGATGCAAGAACTTCTCAACCCAAGGTCCAGTTTTAAAACAAAAATAAAACATTTACCTAGACTGTATTCTCCAGGAGAAAAATTATTTTATACACATTGGTCTTGCCAGTGCCTGACATGGTGCCAGGCATGTATCTAGCACTAACTGCTAGATAATAGCAATGATAGCACACTCATGTTTAAACACATAAAAGGTAGTAACTTCTCTCATGTTTGTGAAGAACCAGTATTTGCCTAAATAATTTTGCCTATGTGCAGAGTATCTGCATTTTTTGAGTTGTGTGGAAGTTATAACGAGTAGTGACTTCAAAATCCAGATTTCTATACAAAGTCTGTTCGTGGGAATTTCAGCTTTCTTTAACCCTCTCCTCAAAACCTTTCCAGCTCCATCCACTACCTACACGCCTACATTTCTAGATATTACTTCTAGGTACCAAAGTCTGTATTAGGTACCTATTGCTGCCTGACACTGTCATCATACAAATAGCATTTAAAAAAGACACTTACCTCGCAGTTTCTGTGGGGTAAGATGTCTCTGGCTCAGGGTTTCTCACAAGGCTTGTAATTAAGATGTTGGCTGGGGCTGCAGCCATCTCAAGACACATGGGGGAAAACCCCCTTCCAAGCTCCCTCACCTGGTGGTTGGCAGCTCACAACTTGACAGCTGGCTTTCTGCAAAGCAAAAGGGAGAGAGAAAGGTGCTTGAGACAGAAGTAACAGTCTTGTAACTTGGGAAAGTAAGATGTCATCACCATTGAAGTAGTCTCTCTCGGGATCTATCAAGTCACTAGGTCCAGCCCATACATCCTGGGGCGGAGGGATCACGCAAGGCATGAACCCCCCCCAGAGGGTGGAATCACAGGGGGCATCTGCCACAGTTACCTTCTTACCACACGCACCTTCCATTCTTTCCTTCCTTACCTTTTCCCTTCCTTCCTCATTCTCTCTCCCTTCCTTCCAGGGTTTACTGTAAGTCTACCGTGACCCAGAGCTACACCAGGCACTGGGAATGCAGAGCTTTTGAACGCTGAGGCGTGCAGCCCAGTGGAGAAGAAAGGTTCAATGAAATAACGTTGTCTAAGCTTAGACACTCAGTTTTGGCCATGTACATGGGCTTCTTAAATCTTCTCTCAGTGTTTTTCTTTAAAGCAATGCACCTTTAAAATATGGCCTCATCTTAAGCTCGTGGTTCTTGACTTTGGCTGCCTGGTAGCATCAACGAGGGAGGCTATTTAACCTGGAGATGTAGGGGACCTGGTTGACACCAGGCAGCCTGTTCCCAAGCCTCAGACTTGTTTTACCGTGTACTTAGGCCCACCCCAGTGGGGAGGTGATAGCTTAGGGAGGATATTCATTTTCACCCTTAGGAAACAGACTCCAAGCTTGCCCTGTATTTCTCCATTCTACCCTTCATAACATCCCCTACCCTTACCCCTTTTCTGAGTAATCATCAACTAAGGACAGTGCATCAGTGAAGGGCAGATCTCATTCACAAAAAAACATCCCGTTTGTTTTATTAAAGGAAATGGAGCGTTATTGTGGGCACTTGCGACCCTCAGTGGTAGAGAGGGGAAAATACATCCAGTGATGTCAGGATAGAATAGAAGGGAAGGAAGCATCTTTCACCAGCTCTCCGGAGCCTTTGCTTACACCACCAATGCAAAACAATGTCTCTAGGGAGCTAAAACAATACACACAAATAAAACACTGCCACCTCTCATCCCTTGTCCTAGGCAGTTTTCTTCATGTCTAAGTCAGGTAGCAATAGTCACCCACACCAATACAAACACAGCCAGAAGCTATGTGTCACATTGTACCTACATCTTGCCCATGTCCTCTTGGGCTTAAGGACTCTTAATGACCACAACCACCCCTACTGCGGCCTGCCTACCACCCTCAGTGCTGGTTGTTTTTTTTTGGATGGAGTTTCGATCTTGTGCCCCAGGCTGAAGTACAGTGGTGCGATCTCGGCTCATTGCAACCTCCTCCTCCCAGGTTCAAGTGATTTTCCTGCCTCAGCCTCCTGAGTAGCTGGGATTATAGGTGCCAGCCACCATGTCCAGGTAATTTTTGTATTTAGCAGAGATGAGAGATCCCCATGTTGGCCAGGATGATCTCGATCTCCTCACCTTGTGATCCACCCACCTCAGCCTCCCAAAGTGCTGGGATTACAGAGGTGAGCCACCGTGCCTGGCCCCTCAGTGCTATTTAAAAGCTCAATCCATGAGCAGCCACCTATGCCAGGCTTTGGGCTAGCATGGAGTGGGGTGGAGCAAAAGTCAACCAGATGCCCATTTCTGTTCAGGTCATCTGTCTGGATGTCCCATTACTTGTATTTATTGATTCTGCCAGGCAAGAGGTTGAGGGTGGTTTACTCGTTTCATTTAACAAATAGTAATTCACTGTCTACTGTATGTCCTGCAGTTTTAAGTAATGAACAAAAAGATCTTACTCTAGGGGAACTTATATTCCCAGCTACTGAACCTCATATTCTTGTCTTTACTTAAACCCTGGGCCCAAGAACCTGCCAGAATGGAAAGAAATCTTAGTGATTCTCGAACTCCTGTTGTCTGCAAGGGAGGTTATTGAAGCCCACAGAACAAGACACAATGGACTGTAGATTCCAGCTTCCCAACTAAAGATAAATGTCGAGATACTCGGAGCTGTGGGCAGAAAGCTAGCTGTCTGGATGCATTTTGGGAAAGTTAGAGACCTAGTGAGCAAATGTATTTTAATACATCAGTTTCACCAACTGGCAAATGAACCAGGTAAAGAAGAAGGAGTTATATCTTTTAATTAAAAAGCGAAGTACTCTCAGGTACTCACAGGCTCCTTATGAGGCTGTATTGTCTGCCTCCCTGAATTTGGGCAGGAATCATCTGGAAGCATCCTCTGTGGGTAAAGGGAACAGAAGCACATGGTACAGTGAGACACTGCACAATGTAGCAGGAGCTTCTCCAACATCCGCCCAAGCACCCCTCGTGACCAAAGGGCTAATCCATATCCTCGGGGACCTGAGGAGACAGTCCTATGCTGCAGGAGCAAAAGCAAAATTGAAGTCTCATATTTTAGTATAAAAACCGATATGAGTATTGCATTCTGATGCACTAATATATCACTATGCTTAACATAAAAATGGTACTTCTACCCAAACATCTGAATAAATTCTGTAGAAGGATACACCATCTTTATGCAGAATACCTTACCCATTACCTCTGGGCCTAAGGGTTCCCAGTTTGAGAAGCACAGACCCGATTCCAAACCCGACTCTATGTAATGCTAGCGAATGAATTTATTTCCCTGAAACTCCATTTTCTTATCTGTGAAAACAACACAAAATTCTGAGCTCTGGAGAGTCGGGACCACTGAGGAGGCTAATACCATTGTCAATACAGAGTGTTACAAGTTACCAAGCATTTTCCATGTGTTACCTCATTTCCTAGAAGAACAGGGTCTGGGAGCCAGTTAACCTTGGCGTTGACGGAGTAGCTATGTGGTCTTGGGCAAGTGGATTAACCTTTGAGCTTTCACAGCCTTATCCTTGAAAGAGGCGTGATAATGACCCTGTGTGTTACTGTGATAACTGAACACAATATACGGTGTGCAGGCTTTAGTACGCAGCACATCTCACTAGTGCCAGGACCAGCTGCTGTGGTGTGGGTGGGTGAGAACACCAATCCTGTAGTCAGACAGGCTTGACTCTCACTAACTGGGTGGATTGGGCAAATATTTTGTCTCTTTACCTGTCAAATAAGGATGAAAATAGTACTCCCTTAGAAAGTTGTGGAAATAAAGTGAGTGACTAAGACACACTCACAATAGCGGCTGGCTCAGAATATTGAGTATTCCAGTAAGTATCTGTGCAGAGGTGATTGACCTTATCACTGGCCTCTGGTTAGGGAAGCAGAGGTTCCCCCTCCATCAACAAGACTTGTCTTCCCCACGTGGAAGATCTAGTATTTGAACCCAGATTCTCCGATTCCAGAACCAGTGATCTTTTTTACCAGGCCCCACACAGGAGTAGGGGCTGCACACCCTTTAGTAGTTTATCTTCCACTGCAAGCCTTGAATCACTTGGGCACACCGATGGAGGTCAACGCCCTGACAGTGTTGCCAAATCTAAGTAGCAGAGGTTCTCAGGTTAATTACTTTCTAGTTCATAAAATAATGCACTATTGCTTCCTGGAGAGGTTGGAGAAGAGACAAAACCTCTGTGCCCCATGACTCGAGAATTTCTCTGAGAAAAAGCAACCTTCTCAGTTACCTTAAGATGTTAGAAGGAGCCAACGTTGTTCTGATACCTACATGGGCCCAACAGACTTGTAAAATGTAAAAACTTAAGAGATCACAGATCATGTCAATGAAAGAGAAACCTAGGCTTTTACAGAATTAAAATTAGTTTCACTGACTCTTCCTGAGGATTGCAACCCAGGCAAATCTTGCCGCTTCGGTTAGACTGCTCCAAAGCGGTGTATGAACCCACAACTTAAATGTTAAATGGCGGAGGTTCTACGTGAGTTCAGAGTTAACATTAAAGCAAAATCTCAAAAGTCCGGGTGTAAGAGCACATCTGGTTATAGATTGCAGAAGCAAAATCATAATACTGTCAAATGTGACATACAAGAAAAGGCAAGGGCTGGGATCATTGAGCCTATCTTTTCTAAAAACAGTGATTCAGGCAAGAGACATGAGAACCTTGAGTCAAGAAGCTTCTTGACCCAAGGTTGGCTATAAGGCTGGCCAGAGGCAGATGTTTGCTGCTTTGTCTCATAATTACTTTTTCCCAATAAATAAGGAAATCGAGGTCTATAGCTCTTAGACCCGTTGACCTACCTGGCTATATTTGTTTGATCTATTTAATAACCAGAGGCTTTCTCATTTGAACCCCCACCATGCATCCTCCCCCACTGAAAAGAGAAAAACTCTGCTCTTCTTTACTCACTCACTTCAGTTTTGACACCAGATGTATGGGTTTTCCCCATCAATTTTCCAATCCTCTGTAGACATTAACTGGGTGTCATAGAATTTAATTCTGAGAGTTAGCACAGACCTCACGGTTAAAGGCCTCAGCCCCCAGAAAGTGGCTCCCAATTTCAGATACCGATTGCAAGTGACCTGTACTTCTGACCAACTGGCCATAAATCAAGGATTCCCATGACCACCTCCTTGGGTTTAAACATTTGCTAGAATGGCTCACAGAACTTACAGAAACGCTGTTTACCAGTTTGTTATAAAGAATGCTATGGAGCATGTGGATGAACTGCCAGATGAAGAGGTACATAAGGCAAGGTATGTGGGAAGGATACAGATCTTCCATGTCCTCCTTGGATGCACCGTGCTCCAGGGCCCTCCATGTGTTCAGCAACCTGGAAGCTCGTGGAACCTGTCCTTCTCGGCTTTTTGGAGGCTTCATAATGTAGTGGCGGTTGATAAAATCATTGGCCACTGGTGATCAACTTTTAGTTTTTTGACCCTCCCTTGAGGCAGGGGGCTGAAAATTCCAGACTTCGAAGTATACGGTTGATTTCCATGCCAACCAGCCCTCACCCACAGACTACAGGACGTCTTAGCCAAAAATCTCGTTTGCATACAAAAACACACTTGGCCCTTTGGAGATTCCAAGCATTTTAGGAAAGGGGCAGGGGAGGATGAAAATAAAAATGTACATGTCTTAGCACACCACATTATTACACCCACCTATTTAACACTACCACCCACCTTCTGTCATACTGTGTCCAAAATTTTTTTGGACTACTGCAAACGCTTTTTTAAAGTTTAATATGAAACTGTACATGATCCAATTTTTACATCCTAGTAAAACAGACCCTTTGGACAGGGGACATGGATTTCTCTGCAGAAGCGCCATTATTTTGGCTTGTTCCAAGGCTGCTTACATGATAGTTTGCCCTTACTTCCACTGTTACAATATTCTCTTGCCCACTAATTGCCATCTGCACACATTCCTCTGTCATGAGATTCATAAAGTGACCCAATCCCCACAGTATTCCTTGGACATGTCTGCCACCATTTAATTTCAGTAATAACTTGTCTAAGTTTTTTCAACTTGGGAGAGTGAGCTTTGTTCATGATGTCTACTAAGCAGGCTCAGTGATGTGTTGAAACGGAGTTTATGGCCTCCATCACACTTCAGAGTGTTACAAGAGGTAGGCCTGGCATTTTGTGTCTGATGTCGCCTATTCCATTAGCCAATTGATGGTGGGCCTGTGTCCAAAATTTCAAGTCTTCTCCTTTCCCTGCAAACCTCCAAGCCTCCGTCCTCCTTTGAATTCTCCAAGCCCATGACTCCCTTCTGACTACACAGAGAAAATAGAAGCTATCAGAGGAAATACTCGGTGCTTCCAGACTCACCTCCCACTGTGCCAACGCTTCAATCTGTCCTGTTCTTGGAGGAGAGAGGCTCTCTTCCTATGCAATGTCTGGGTCTCAGCCTGCCTTCTTGAGGAGCTTACTCTATGTTAACTTTTTATTTTCTTACAAATCTATATCTTACACTCTACTGACTTCTTCCAATCAGCATTTAGGCAAGGTTCTGCTTCTCCCATCTTAAAAACCTAATGAAAACCCTCGATCTCAGATCTGCCTTCAGCTACTTCCTCACCTCTTTCATTAGTGACCAGGTTCATTCTGCCATCATGCAGCAATCCAATCACTGTGATGACGGATTTCTGCAAAAGGGATGATAATTTATTGACAACGCTGTTGTGCAACGAAGCAGAAGAAAAAATCTCCAGTGGGCCTCCCCTGAACATAGAGCTTGGAGGTACTTACAAGATAGAAAGCAGGATGGTCTAAACTGTGGGAAAAGATGGCTGGCGGGTAGGAAAGGGGAGGTCGTTGGGATTTCGGCAAGCATAATTGAGCTACGTGGTTCGTCATATGTCGTGTGCAGAAAATGGTGGTGGTAGCATGATGTGAGGGTGGAGTTTTTGGCGCTCTGACATTGAAAGGTCACTCTTGGGTCACCTGCACAGGCCCAGTTAAAGGATCAGTGATCTCAACCAGCTTGAACTCAACAAGAGCTTCCCTTGTGTAATAACCATTGCAACTTTAAGCAACCGTTACTATAGTGACCCACAGTCAGAGACCTTATCTGATGTTAGCAAGTGGGAGTTTTAAGGTCAGCTAAAAGTAAGCAATTGAAAGCAAGCACAGCAGTTTGATTACGTTTTGGAGGCTTAATCAGGTTAGGTCTCGCCCACCCCACACCCTTCAGTTGGCCTCCCACCTTTATTACACAGTCAACACTGCTATTGCCAAGGTCACCAATGAATGACCTCTATGTCAATTTATTGTTAAACAAAAATTATGGGAGGCCATTGTTTTGGGCTGAGCTCCTGTAGTGGGCCTCTACGGACCAGACCAAACCAAAGTGGAGTCACCCATGCTAAATGCCACATAATCAAACGGAAACTTTGAGAATGCAAATAGAGCCCCAGACAGACCAGTTTTTCTGGAAAACAGGGTATTCTACTCTACCTGAATCAACATAATAAATTTTCCTCTGCTGTAACCCTTACAGAAAAGTAACCTGATGTTAACTAATCGGTCGCTTTTCTATTCTACTTTGTTTCCACCTTTACAAAACCCACTATTCTGCCACTGCTTGGTGGAAGCTCTCATTCTATTTCGTAGAATGGAGGTTGCCCCAATTCATGAATTGCAACTAAAAGCCAGCTAGATCTATAAACTTGTTGTCATTTTGTCTTTTGACAATTGGTAAGTTAAGGATACTTTCAGCATGTACTGTGCTGCAGACACTGTGCCAAGCATTGGGCATACATTGTAAACCAGACAGACCAAAATTCCTGTCTTCATGTGGCTTACCAACCAGTCAACAGTGGAGTGTGAAGGGATCACATGGAACCTTTCCATTTTCACTTTACTTCATTTTCAATGGAGCTCATCACTTGCTAATTTTTGAAATATCTTTTACTGGATGTCATTTTTCTTAAATGGCAGATACCCATTTCAGCTTCTTTGTCAATTTATTATCTTACCTTATATCGACTAAGAAAGCCAAACTTATAATATTTTTTTAAATTAGTTATATTCAGAAGGCTTCCTGAGGATTATAGACAGAGCCCTACAACCCAGAGGCAGACCTTCTGCTGTCAGAGGTTCTGTCAGACCTGTGACACAGGGCTTCAGCCCACTGCTTAGATACAGGTGGTGCACGTTCAGTACATGCAAAACCGCATCAAACTGGCTCAGAAGTTACATTAAAGCAGAATTGCATCAAGGCCTCAGTGTAAGTACTTCCGGTCATAGATGACTAAAGTACCTTTGGTTATAGATCATAAAAGTATAATCACTGACCTGGTCAGACATCGTCTTATGTGTAAGAAAAGCCAAGGGTTGGGATTGTTTACCTTTTAAGGAATTCTAGTGACTTGGGCAAGAGACACGGGGGCCATGTGCTCTCTCCTATTTTGTCTTCAAAAATAGCTGCATGTTGTCACAGGAAGAAGTTGAAGCAGAAATGAGCAAATTTTACTTAAGTTTGCCACTTTGTCTCACACTGATTTTTTAATTTTTTTCATTCATTTTTTTCATCCAACACATTTTTGTTGAAGACAGTTGGTGTTAGTCTCTTTCCTAGGTGCTAGAAAACGGCAATGAAGAAGGAAAAGAAAAATGTTTGTCTTCATGAAGCTCATCGTTTAGCGGGAAGGTAAGAGTGGAGTCAAATAGAGTGATCAGGATCGCTTGCCTGAAAGGTCACATGGAGCTGAGGAAGCCATGTAACACGAAAGGGAAAAGCATTTCAGGCAGAACGAACATCAGTGCAAACACCCTGGTGCAGGGACGAGAGGGTGAGCACTTGACAATCATGTCAGAATTAACAGGGGGAAGTAGTGTATGTGCTGAATTGTGCAAGGCCCTCATACTCCTCTGTGAGCTTTTCGGCTTTGCTTCTGAGTTGGGGGCTGCTGCAGGGTTTTAGGCTGAGAAGGTTTTTAGCTGATCTGATGTGTTTTCTATAAGGATCAATTTGACTGCCATGTGGGAGCAGGGAGGACAGCAGTTTAAACCAGGATGATGGAAGTCATTGAGTCCAATAGGAATTTACAGAACTCCTGAGGGCTCAGCCAGCCCTGGTCTCTTCTTCCTGAGTTGACAGTCCTGCAGTGAGACGTTGCTTATGTGACCCCATCTCCTTCCATGGTGCCAGTCACCTTCTCATTGGCAAGTCCAACCTAGGCATCTTGTCTGACCTCCCTCTGTTTCCATTTGGCTTTCTCACTATCACCTTTAACAGCCTATCTTGTCTCCACCAAACATGCCCCATAAGCCACCCAGTGCTAGCCAGACACTTGGAAATTTATCTGTGATACTTGCCTGCACTTGACCTCCACATTCATTTCGTTCTGCACTAATGAATGGATCTATTCATCCACTTCTGTCCGCATCTTCTCTAAGCCACCACTGTGTTTGCATTAGTCTCCCAATGGGGCTCACGATGTCCACTCCTGTGCCCTTTCACCCCAATCCCTTTTCTAAGCTGCAGGCAAAGGGAACCTTAAAAAATTCAGATTTCGGATTACTTCCTTGATTAAAATCTTTAAACGTCCTCCCATTGCTCCTAGATAAATATCAAAGCCCTTACAAAACAAAATCCCCATCCCACCCTGAAGTATCTTACCTCTTCCTTCATCCCTAGTCATTTCCTTACCATCTCAGTCTTTGTATTTACTTGAAGTATTAACTTGCTTTGGGTCCTTCACACTGCAGTGCCTTTGCACGTGATGCTCCCTGTGCCTATAAGGCGCTCTCACAACCTTTTTACCTTCTGTCTCCCGAGGTCTCATCCTATGTAGCTTTCCCAGGAAAGCATATGCAACCTTCAGATGAGATTAGAGCTCTCTACAAGCTCACACCATTTTGTATTTCTCTTTTACGGTGTCATCACAATTAGGATTTACTGTTTATATTAAGAGTTGGTGAATGTTATTCCATCTTAAAAGCTCTATATCATGTCTATCTTCTCATGGTGTCTCCAGTTTAGAGTACAGTGCGTGCACACAGAGGGGCTTGCTAAGTGGTAGTGCCCTTAAATCCAAACAAGGAGGCCTCTGCCTGGATCCTCCTCCTGCCCTCCTCCAGCTGTGTGGGGTAAACAGTCTAGGTCCAAGGCAAATTGTTGACCCAAGGCTATGTTCTCCTCCTTAGGTGCCCAGGACTCTAAAATTACCTACCTCAAAGGCCCAGGACCCACTTCCATGGTCTCTACGTGCCTCTTACCTGAGCCTATTCTGACAAAGGTGGACGATGTCATTCAAATGAGTGCCTCTAGGCCTGAGGCGTGTCGATGGAGTGGTGGGTGAAGCTGTGTGTGCAGCTTGGACATGCAAGGTAGAGCATCCACACAGCAGTGTGCAACGATGCACAGTACAGAACTCAACTTAGGTGGGGAAAAAAGTTGTCGGGCCATGGATGGGGGGCTAGGCTTAGCAATCCTTGTACTGTCACATTTGAGTACAGAACTCTAAGCATTTCAAGAATTCTATATTCAAACCTAACTTATCAGGTCACCTTCAAAGTGAATTGGTCAAAGTAGTATAAAATTGATACAATGACTTATCTAGATTTGTAATTGTGAAATATCTACACACTTCCTGTGTAGACCTCAGAACCTGATGATAAGTATTTATTGAATGAATAAATAACATGAATAGGTTTATTCCTGAATCTCACCATTTGCCATTGGGAGTGACTGGATGAAAAAAATGAATGCTACATGCAAATAAATCCCCCCAAAGCAAATGCATTTTATTTAAAGTGAAGGTCCAGTTGCCAAGGGAATTAATCTGTCTACCCAGGTTGAGTTATTTTTTCCTCAGGGCAGCCTGACTTGGATGCTTCCATTCTATAATTCAGTGACAAGTGTAAGTAATAGTGAACATTTATTGGACTCTATGTTCAGGACTGTTTTAGGCCCACCGTATAGATGAAATATTCACAATCCTTTGAGGTAGGTGCTATTATCACTCCCATTTTACAGATGAGGAAACTGAGGCTCATTAAAGTTGAGTAACTTACCCTAGGTCATACAGCTAGTAAGTTACAAAGCTAGAGCTAAGTTCCCAGGGAGCCTGTGCTCCGTACATTATGCCACAGTATTTGCAAGAGTCAAAGTCCTCCTGGGTCTCCCCCTTGTTATCAATACCCAAGGGCTCTTAGAGTCTGAGCCAGGCTCTATGGGTGTCAGGGCCGCACTCTGGAATGCCAACTTGCCTTTGTAATGGATGAGAAATGATAAGAAATTACATTTTGAGTTTAGTCAGCAGGATGACTAATACCCCACAGGGAAGCATTTTATTTAGTTTTTACATTCAATTTCCTCCTACAGCTTTATAAGGAAAACAAAGGGAAGACAAAAGCATCTCATGGTAAAGAGTTTATTTTTCATTTACTGATCATGATACCAAGGGTCCTGAATGGGAAAATAAATTGTAACTCTTTAAAGGTGAATTTTTCACATGCTGTAAACCTGAATTAGTAAGAATATTTTACAGCCTGCAAATACTTCAGTTCGACCTGAGTGGATTACTGTTAAAATGAGCTCAATTCTTGCCTCCTTATAAGCTCAATTCCTGCCCTCTAGCTGTAGGATCACCAGCGGCAGTTCTAAGGACCCCCAGAGATGGTCTAAGGCAGGTGAGGACTAGAGATGGAGAGAACAAGGATGAGGGAGACAGAAGGGGGGAAGGACTGAGCATAGGTTCAAGGTTATGGAGCGCCCAGAGTCCTGATGTCCCCAACTGCGTATTTTCAACAGATACTCGAGTCTCCCCCGTGTGTGGGTAAAGTTCAGTATCACATTAACAAATGTTCATCTCCAGGGGTATTCGGTAGCCACTGGAGTTTTAGGCACTATCAATGTTAAATAAAACTTGGGTAAAAATTTTTGCATAACAAGTTTTTTAAATTTCAGTGTTCTTTGCTATATTATTTATAATAGCAAAAACATATAACATGCCTTGTGAATTTTGTCACTTGCACTGAAATAATGTCAATTTGCTTTTCCTTTTTTTTACTCATCCTGATCTTCCACTTCCAAATTTACAAACCTATTTCACAGGGCTGCTTTGAGAATAAAACAAAACATTTATATGTTCAGCACAATTGCCATCTACCAGTAACCACAATTCATTGAAATGATGTAATGTAAAATTTCCTAACACATGGTAGGCTTGTAACACATTTGCTGAAACAAAGCAAATTTTTAAAAAGTTGGAAAATGGCTAAACTTAAAGGAATAATCCTCTCCTCTTCTAGGCTTTCATGGAAGTGTCCCAAACCAGAGCAATGGAAATAAACCAGACTTCAAACTTGGGATATTCCCAATGATTCCAAAGAAGGTTACAAAATGCAGGCTTTGGCATCAGTTCTCCTAAAACACAAGCAGCCTAAAGCACTCAGAGGAGTAACTTGCAGTCCTTAAAGCAATTTTCCATGTCCTCAGATGGTGCTTTGGAAGGTCTATTTGTCCTGCACCAGCAGACACTTTGAACTTCCACTGCCAGTGGTTGTATCTGTTATACTAGGTAGCTAGTCAGGGATGAGCAGGGCAGGAAGAGGGGTCCCTTCAACCTGTCACACACTAGGAGTGTCATGTGACCACCAGATGAGATGGTCAGGTTAACTGTCTCAAATAACTGGTCACAGCGCCAGGGAAAGGCAGTCTCCCAATAGATAAACCTGAAACTGGTGATCAGCAGCTTCCCAATAAGATCTCTGGAGTTGGGCAAGTCAGCCCAAGCATATGCATTAAGAGGTAAAATGGCAGAGTTTAACTGGTATATGACCTTCCTCTGGGAATACTCAACTGGTGGGGGAAGAAGCCTCAGCTGAGGCATGTGTGCAACTCCAGGAGGCACCCTGTATGTACTCCCCCTCCCAAGCACTAGCAGTCACTGCACATGGGAAGAGTCCACCCCAAGGGAAGAATCAGAAGAGAGAACAGAGGAGACCCCAGAAATATGCCAGCGTATAAAAACTCCAAGTCAAAAGGCCAGACTGCACACTTGATCTCTCAAATTGCCCACTTGGCCCTTTCCCAAGTATACTTTTCATTTCTTTGCTCTAAAGCTTTTCTATAAACTTTCTAAAACTTGCCTTGGTCTATTCTTCTGCCTTTAAGACCTTCAGTTGAGTGCTTTCTTATAAGAAGGCAAGAATTGAGGTTCCTGCAGACTCGTACCCATATGAATTTGCTGCTAGTAACAGTCTCCGTGACCAAATTTGATCTATGCCTTGAAAAAGTCACCTTGTCTTTCCCCTCTGCTGGTTTCCCCTCCCTGTTGCACAGAGGATTCTTCCCTGGTTGTCGCACAGCCTGCTTCTGGAGTACACATGGGCCTGGAGTGGGAAGTCTGGAGGTTCTGACCTGTCCTGACCCTGCTTTAACAGTTAACCTTAAGGACGCCATTGGCCTTTCTGAGCTTCTGCATTGTCTGCAAAACTGGGACAGCAGACTGTCTGGCTACCACCCATTGTTAGTTGTATGAGAACCAGTTGAACTGTAATTTCATTCCTGAAACCTGGATAAGACCGACCCTCCCCACCAGCTAGCCACTCTCTTATGGCACTGCCATCCTTGCCATGTATCCATCTCTTTTGAAGCACTGTGGATGCTGTAACTGTTTAATTTCTCTTCCCTGCCTCTTGGACTAAGTCGTCTTCGTGCTTGGACAAAATACTTGTGAAATGAATGAATGAGAAGACACGGAACGGTACAATGCTCTAGATCAGGGTAAACTTCTGTAAAGGTCCAGATGATTAATAGAGTTAATGTTTCAGGATTGGCGGGGACTGTTGTAACTACTAAACTCTGCCGGTATAGTCCCAAATCGGCCATCCACATAAGTAAATGAATGGGTGTGGCTGTATTCCAATGAAACTTTATTGACACTTACATTTGAATATTATTTGATTTTTCACACGTTGTCAAATATGCCTCCTTTGATTTTTTCCCTTTGATTTTTTTTTAACCATTTCAAAGTGTAAAAACCATTCTTTCCCCATGTGCTGTATAAAAGCTGGAGGTGAGCCAGATTTTGACTTGCAGGCCAGTTTGCCAATTCCTGCACCAAATTAATAGTAAATACTGATTTTTAGAATAAATTTACATATGGTAAACGTTATTTACTTACATCATGGAGACAGGGTCTCACTATGTTGCCCATTCTGATCTCAAATTCCTGGCCTCAAATGATCGTCCTGCCTCAGCCTCCCAAAGTGCTTGGATTGCAGGCATGAGTTATTATATCCAGCAAAGGCACTGGATTTATTACAGATACTGCTGAGATTGCCTGTGGTCTCTTGACTTTCACATTTTAGATAATGGTATGTGTCAAGTATGTGACCTCAAGCCTGTGTCTCTCACAATCACAGAGAATCTCCACTTTGCACCTGCTGCTCTTTCTGAGACACTGATCCACTGTCTTCTCCCCGTTATGTCCCAACAAAGGCTGTGTGGCCTTCCTACCCCTGGAGTGACTGGGCTGGCCCTCACCACACAGGCCATCTTCCCAGCAGGGGTTCCTACATGAGCTGTCTGTGCTTCCACAGAGTAAGGGTTACAAATATTCTGACATTCTTTGGACATGAAGTTTTGTTTAGAATTAGAGTAAGAGATCTAATTTACCTCTATCCTTTCTTATCCATTGTACAATCATAAATAATTCATATCTGCCATTATGGAGCGCTTAATGTGTGTTCAACATTCTAAGAAATTTCTTGTATCTTTCATTTAGAAAATAATTCTAAAGTAGAATTGATTGATCCATCACTAAGATTGGCTTCTTCCTTTTCAAGGCCTATTTAACGTAGCAAAGTTTGTAAAGACCATTTTAGGTCCAAATTTGTATGAATACACTTTTTGAGATGGGGACTATAATAAACTATCATTTATTGAGAATTTAATATATATTAGGCACCATTTTATGAATTCTTCCATTGGAGTAGATGATATTATTCAACTTTTGGTGCAAACCAAGGATTACGAAAGCCAACTAACTTGGCTGGGCGTGATGGCTCACACCTGTAATCAAAATGCTGATATCCCAGCACTTAGGGAGGCCAAGCGGACAGATCATTTGAGATCAGGAGTTCAAGACTAGCCTGGTCAACATGGTGAAAACTCATCTCTACTAAAAACACAAAAATTGGCTTCTGGGCCTGTAATGTGACAGGCTGCTGTGAATATCTCTGAAATTCCTTTGAGACATTTTTCTCATTGTCTTGGCTATTAACATTTGGCTCCTCTTATGAAAATTTCTGCAGCTGACTTGAACTCCCTCCAAGAAAATGGGATTTACTTTTCTACCGCATCATCAGACTGCAAATTATCCAAACTTTTATGCTCTGCTTCACTTTTAGATGTAAAGTTCCAGTTTTAGATAATCTCTTTCCTCATGCATATGAGCATATGCTGTTAGAAGCAGCCAAGTAATGTCTTGAATGCTTTGCTGCTTAGAAACTTCTGTCACATACCCTAATCTCTCTCAAGTTCAACATTCCACACATCTCTAAGGCAGGGACATAATGCGGCCAGTCACTTTGCTAAAGCATAGTAAGAGTGACCTTTACTCCAGTTCCCAAGAAGTTCTTCATCTCCATCTGAGACCACCTCAGTCTGGACTTCATTGTCTACATCACTATGGGCATTTTGGTGACAACAATTCAAGTCTCTAGAAAGGTCCAAAATTTCCTTCATCTTCCTGTCTTCTGAGCTTTCCAAACTGTCCCGACTTCTACCTGTTACTCAATTCCAAAGTTGCTTCCACATTTTCGGGTATCTTTACAGCAGTGCCCCACACCTAGGTACGAATTTTTGTTAGTCTACTCTCTCATTGCTATGAACTACCTGAGACTGGGTAATTTATAAGGAAGTCGGGTTTAATTGACTTACAGTTCCACAGGCTATATAGAAATCATGGCTGAGGAGGTTTCAGGAAGCTGCAACCGTGGTGGAAGGTAAAGAGAGGGAGGAGTCACATCTTACATGTCCAGAGTGGGAGGAGAGAGAGTTGCAGGGTGGTGTCACACACTTTTAAAGAACAAGATCTCATGAGAACTCATGCACTATCAAGTGAACACACTGTCACGAGAACAGCAAGGGGGAAGTCTGCCTCCATGATCCAGTCACCCCTCATCAGGTCCCTCCTGCAACACTGGGGGTTACAACTGGACATGAGATTTTGGCTGGAGCACAAATTTAAACCATATCGATTGATAAGAAGCATAAACCTTCTGTTTTCTCAGTCCAGGCCCAAGATGGCTGTGTGTTGTGTGGGACTCACAGATCTGCCCAGCCATAGCCTCTTTGGATCCAATGGTCACAGGCAGGAGACAATTTAGTGTTTTAATGATGAGAAAAAAAATGACAAATAACTTTAATGAAAAGATTATTCCCATGTTTACAGAATCAACAATGACTAAAGGAATGACTTTAACATCTAAGTTACATTCCCAGTACATTTTATAGAAAAGTTGATATGCTGTAGGTCAGAAATGGGGGATTTAAGAAAGTTTGGGGGTGTCGCTTGTGATTAGTGCCAAAGATAAACAGGATGTGATTTTTGTTTTACAAGAAATATGACCATTATCTAATTCTTTTAAGGGTTGGTAGAAAGGCAGGAGGGCTGCTCTTCTGTCCTATTTTTCTGTGCTATAAACCAGTATTTTCCAAACTATGCCTCAGTAAATTACTTCCACGAGTGGTTAATAGTGTGACTCTAATAAAGGGTTCCCTAGTCAAATATAGGTGGTGAACTGACTTTTCTTCCTATAAATCAGGGTTCCTGTGAAATACGAGGTGTGGATTGCTCTGCTTACATCACTGATGAGTCTGCTGCTTTATCTGTGCTAATGAAGACAACCCTCATGAGACTACATTTTTACTGGCTTCTCAGGCACTTAAAATGTACAGATTATAACTCCGTTGGGGTTATTTCTCCAGAACATGAACCTCACGAATTACAAGTGAATTTTCATATCATTTCTTTTTCAGTTTTACTTTCTGAAGGTTAGAGAATGGGAGGTCCTCCACATACTGATGATGGCCTCAGTTCACATGCCCAACCATATCCCCTATTGCTTCCGTTCTTTTCCTTCTACTTTGAGTCTTTTGAATTCCTCAGTACTTCCCTAAAAGTTTTGACCTTTTCTGTCAACCATACCCTGCTTTGCCACACCCCTCATTCTCTTGCATGAAGGCTAGGTTAAATGCCACCTCATTCATTGAGCTGTCAAACATTGAGTACCTGTTTTGAGTTGCGGATTTTTGTAGTATCTTGGTGAAAAGATTAGTGAATGAATGGTTTTACTCATCCCTCAGAGTTGAGAATATCTGTTAAATAATGCATGGCTAGGCATGTTTATCTTACAGGAAGAAAATGCTCTATAAATAAGAGGACTATATTTACATGTTGGTTTCACGAGAAATGATACATGCAGTTTTCACTGTATGAATCCTGATAATTTGCATTTATATAGCATATTACTGGCACAACTTTGTCCCTTTGAGCAGCTTCATTTAAAGTGGTTTTGCTTTAATTATCTCTGAGAAGCTACAAAAATGATGGTAAAATAATTTGCAAGTAAGTGTGATATCCATAAATGGTAAATAACAGTTAAACTGTAAAGACAATGCAATAGAATTTGACATTTCTCAGGATATTTTAGTTGCTCACTTGATATAGTCAACTCTCAATCATTAACATCTGGATTAGGACAGATGTGTCTGGAGAGGGAAAAGAGTGTGCACTTAGGAACATCCCTTGTTTGACCCTTTAATTTTTTTTTTTTCTGTCAAGATATTTACAAAGCATGTATGTGTGCACACTAACAATGTGAGTTCAAATGTGTAAAGTGTTTTAAATATTAACTCATCAGTGGATGCTCCGTAGACATCTGGGCATTTCATTCTATCCTTCACCAGTGGAATTTGTCTACTCTTTGCAAAGCACTGTGAATGGCACCTTGGAAACGGCAATCAACGAGTCATAATCTTTTAGCATCAATGCAACAAAGGAAGTCCCTGGTAATATTTACATAATACCTTTTCTCCTCCAGTGCTCTGAGGGAACATCTATATTCACCATCACTGCTAAGTTTAGGGCTCCCAACATCTACTCACTTTGAGTGTAGTTGCTCTGTGGATTTTTCAAGGAGTTTATGATTTTGCTCCTGACTCACTATCAATTATTCTAAAGACTGGTTGAAGGGCAAGGCAGGAGTGGTTATCAGTCCTGTCCTACAGGTAAAGAGCTCATAAGTTACAGTATCAATGGCTTATTCAAAGTCACATAAACAGAAGACCAAACCTGAACTCGGGTTTTTAGAAATATGAGGGAGGGAAGGGTGCTTACCAACATGGGATATATCTATAATATGATTTCCTCTACATCACATACTTCACAAATAAAAAAGTTAGAACTGGAATACAGATGCTCCTCAACTTAAGATGACTCAACTTTTAGGATGTTTCAAAAGTCACATGCATTCAGTAGAAACCTAAGTACCCATACACTTCTGTTTTTCACTTCTAGTATAATATTCAATAAATCACATGAAATATTCAACACTTTATTATAAAACAGGTTTTGTGTTTGTATTAGTTCAGTCTCATGCTGCTATAAAGACAGACCCAAGACTGGGTAATTTATAAAGGAAAGAGGTTTAATTGACTCACAGTTCCTCAGGGCTAGAGAGGCCTCAGGAAACTTACAGTAGAAGGAGAAGCAAACGTATATTTACTCACAAGGTGGCAGAAAAGAATGAGTGCTCAGTGAAGGAGGAAGCCCTTATAAAACTATCAAATGTCATGAGAACCAACTCTGACTGTCATGGGAACAGGATGAGGGAAACCACCTCAATGATTAAATTATATCCACCTGGTGTCTCCCATGACACAGGGATTATGGGAACTACAATTCAAGATGAGATTTGAGTGGGGGACAGAGCCAAGCCATATCATCGCACCCTTGGCCCCTCCCAAGTCTCTTGTCCTCACAGTTCAAAACATCATCATGCCCTTCCAACGGTCCCCCACAGTATTAATTCATTCCAGCGTTAACCCAAAAGTCCAAGTCCAAAGTCTCATCTGAGACAGGGCAAGTCCCTTCCACCTATGAGCCTTATAAAACCAAAAGCAAGTTAGTTATTAATACTTCCTAGATAAAGTAGGGGCACAGGCATTGGGTAAATACACCTGCTCCAAATGGGAGAAATTGGCCAAAATGAAGGGACTATAGGCCCCATGCAAATCCAAAATCCAATAAGGCAGTCATTAAACCTTAAATTTCCAAAATGATCTCCTTTGACTCCATGTCTCACGGCTGGGTCATGCTGATGCTAAAGGAGGGCTCCCATGGCTTGGGCAACTCTTGTCCATGGGTTTTCAGAGGATAGCCTCCCTCCCAGTGCTTTCATGGGCTGATGTTGTGTCGAGTGTCTGAAGCTTTTCCATGTACATGGTGCAAGCTGTCTGGATCTGCCATTCTGGGGTCTGGAGGATGGTGGCCCTCTTTTACAATTCTGCTAGGCAGTGCCCCAGTGGTGACTGGGGGTGAGGGTGCTCCCACTCCACATTTCTTTTCTGCACTGCCCTCGCAGAGGTTCTCCATGAGGGCCACATTGCTGCAACAAAATTCTGCATGAACATCCAGTTGTTTCATACATCCTCTGAAATCTAGGTAGAGGTTCCAAATCTGAATTTTTACTTTTGTGCATCTGCAGGCTCACCACCACATGAAGCTGCTAAGGCTTGGGGCTTGCACCCTTGAAGCAATGGCCTGAGCTGTACTTTAGCCCCTTTGAGATATGGCTAAAGTGACTGGGACACAGGGCTCCAAGTCTGTAGGCTGCACACTGCAGGGGGGTGCCTGGACCAGGCTTAGGAAATCATTTTTCCCCTCCTAGGCCCCTGGGCCTATGACGGGAGGGGCTGCCATGAAGGTTTGTGACATGCCCTGGAGCTATTTCCCCCATCGTCTTGGCAATTAGAATTTGGCTCCTTGTTACTTTCGCAAATTTCTGCAGCTGGCCTGAATTTCTCCTCAGAAAGTGGGTTTTTGTCTTCTATTGTATCATGCTGCAAATTTTCCAAATGTTTATGCTTTGCTTTCCTCTTGAATGCCCTGTCACTTAGAAATTTCTTCCACCAGATACCCTGAATCATCTCTGTTAAGTTCAAAGCTCCACAGACAACTAGGGCAGGGGCAAAATGCCAGCAGTCTCTTAGCATAGGAAGAGTGACCTTTACTCCAGTTCTCAACAAGTCACTCACCTACATCTGAGAGCCGCCTCAGCCTGGACTTGATTGTCCATGTCACTATCAGCATTTTGGTGAAAGCCATTCAACAAGTCTCCAGGAAGTTCCAAATTTTTCCACATTTTTCTGTCTTCTGAGCCCTACAAACTGTTCCAACCTCTGCCTGTTACCCAGTTCCAAAATTGTTTCCACATTTTTGGGTATCCTTATAGCCCCACTCTCTGCAGTATCAATTTATTGTATTAATCCGTCCTCATACTGCTCTAAGGACATACCTGAGACTGAGTAATTTATAAAGGAAGGAGGTTTAATTAACTTACAGTTCTGCAGGGCTGGGGAGACCTCAGGAACCTTAAAATCATGGTGGAAAAGGAAGCAAACATTTCCTTTTTCACAAGGTGGCAGATCAGAGAATGAGTGCCCAGTGAAGCGGAGGGGAAAGCCCCTTATAAAACTGCCAGATCTCATGAGAACTCACTATCATGAGACCAGGATGGGGAAACCACCTCCATGATTCATTCAGTTATCTCCACCTGGTCACTCCCATGACACATGGGGATTATGGGAACTCCAAGATGTGACTTGGGCAGGGACACAGCCAAACCATATTAGTGTTACATGATTTTGCCCAACTATAGGCTAATGTAAGTGTCCTGAGCACGTTTAAGGTGGGCTAACTAAGCTATGTCAGATAGGTTATATTAAATGCACTTTCCACTTAGAATATTTCAACTTAAAATAGATTTATTTGGATGTAACACCATGGTTAGTTAAGGAACATCTGCATATATTTTTCCCATTGCTCCATGAACGAATGAATGAATAGAAAGTTCTCTGATGACATTCTCCACTGACTTACCAGACTCCTCCCTCACCCAAAATAAGCCCTGGGACATTCAACTTTAATGGTGCCCTTAGCATCCCTCACCTCACCTCACCTTCACCTCTTTGTCCCGTTTTATTTTCCTCTTCAAACCACAGAGGAAAGGGTGCTGGTTCTTCTCTCAGACACTCTGGGACTGAGGAAGGGGCAGCCTTTACAGTCTGTCTCCATCTGCTGTCTTGTCCTGGCTCTGGGCTGAGGTTCAGAATCCAATTACTTTTAGATTTGTATCCCTGTCTGGCCTGTGATCCAAAGTGAGTGGAGATGGGGGACCCTTAAAATTAACTCTGCAGTCTTGGCAGAAGAGATGTTGCCTCCAGAGCATTAGAGGAGGAAAATGATTATGTAAATATCACCAGGGGCTTCTTTCAGTGGATGGCTGCTTAGTAGAGGGAACTTGGTCAAATCAATCTGCAGGATCTGTTGTGGGCCTGTGCTTTCACCACGTGTGTGCAGACTTCTGGGTTAAAATAGCCTACTGTGTGTGGGTGTGCATGTGCCACCCAGCTGGCTTTGTTCTTGGCATATAAATCTTGTCTGCAATCAGACTTAATATGACCTGCCTGGGTCTTAGTTTCCATGTCTAAGATGAAGATGCTTCACTAGAATGATGCCTAGGGGACTTCTAAAGAGGCAGTATGTCTTGGCTGGGGTGAGAATGTTTTAGAAGGGGTTTAGAAAAACAACACATCTTGATTAAAATTCCTGCTCCGCTGCCTACATTTTACTTCTCCAAGCCATCTGCAAAATGGAGGTCAGGGGAAAATGCCTGTTCATAGCATTGGGGTAGAGATTCAGTAACACAAAGTGCTCAGAAAATAGTTGTTGATGAATGATACTTGGATGGCTCAGAAGAAAAGGTCTCCATTCTAAAGGGGCTTGACCAGAACTCCCCACACTGCCATGGCTCCTGAAGGTTGACAAGCTGTGGAAGATAAAGGAAAAGACTCCTTCTGCTTCCATTCTCCAGGCAAGGGTTATTTGAGTAGAAAATCATTACTGTAAAATCACTAAATTAAGTGCTTTGTCTCTTCCAGTGCTATGACTAACTTCTGAGGTGCAGTGTGGGCGAATCTGTCCTTATTTTCCCCTGTAGACTATTTTCTCAGTGAGAGCTGATATTGTCTGTTTTTCTGCTCCAAGACTGCCACATGAAACATGCTTCATAAGTGTTTATTGTGAAGAAATGCCTCCTTCCTACTTAGGACTTGATTTCTTATTTCTGCAGGTCTACAAACTGAGTATCCCCTGATTTAGGCAACAGACTCTGGGAAAACTGGCTGTCCCTGCACGTTCCCACACTTGAAACTGGGATGAACTAGGTCAAACAATTCTTTAACTCTAGAAATTCTAATTTCAAATTGGATAGGTGTCACACGGTTAGTAGAGGAATTGGAGAAAAGGCCCTCCACATGTCCACCTCCATCGAATCCCTCCCAGGAGACAAGATCCCAACTTCCCCAAATGGAAAGGTTTTATCCCTACCAGGGACACACAAAAGACTGTGGACAATGCGGTAATTCATCACTTTGTGTAAATTACATCTATTTGCGTGGCTTAACAATAACAAGGTTCTGTGTTTGTCCTAACAAAGCACGGTGGCTGTCGTTAGTATTAAGTGTTAAACCTTCACCTTTAGAATTCCCCATCACTAACTTCAATTTGTTATGTTTTGCTATTTCTAAAATATGCTAGTGCTCTTGTGCAAATTTGATCTATGTCTGTAATGGGTTCTCTGTGTCTAGAAACTTGGATCATGCGAGGAATCCGATAGTTAAATTGCTGCTCGCTAACTATAACTGACCAAGGATAGTAGCAGTAGTTTGGTTAGTAATTCTGCAGATCAATTAATAGATGTGTTTCATTTTTATGCTAATATTGGCTACATCATCTAGTCCTTTAGGAATTAACCCTCCCTCCTTAGTTCTCACCTGAAAGTGACCTCTCCTTGTACTTACGCAGTTTCCCAACAAACACATCTTAACCACGTAATTTGATTTATTTTGGTGACTCCTCATTACATTGTGCTTTGCATTCCAAATGATTTTCTTTCCTCGTAACCATCTGAAGCCTGCATTACAGTCGCTATAGATTCATTTCTAATTCTTAACCATCCCATTCTAGAAACTGATAACTTTATGATGAATAATAATTCTAATAAAATGATAAAGAATTCATCCTTTGAATTTGTAAATAATGGGGATACTGCCCTAGCAATAGCCAATTGTACTAGACAGAAAAAGTCGTTCTATCTGGAGCAGTTACCCTTTAGCTTATTTCAAGATCAGGAAACCTCTGACTTTATTTCTTCAGTTCTGAGTCAGCCAACACCACAGAGATACTATAGTTTAAATAGAAGCAGTGTAATAATAATTCTTAATAAGGAGACAGCCTGGCTCAGAAAGACTGGAAGCCTATATACTGAGAGGTTACCGTATTATTTTTTCATTAATTTATTCTGTAACCTTGGGCAAATCATTTTGTCTACGTGTGAGCACTTTACCTCCTAGTGAGTGCAATCCAGCAATACAAGACAGGGAGAGAAAGCAGTATCTACAATAGGAGATATCAGTTACTGATCATTACCAAGTGGTGGACCCTGTGCCTGCATGACCTCATCTAATTCTTATGCTAAGCAGGAAGTTAGTTTCATTCCTAGTTTGCAGAAGCGGTTCGGGAATACTAAGTTCACAGTAGAGAAAGCAAGATTTAGATCTAGGTCTATCTGACTTCAAGGTGAAATCATCTTGTATACTGTATTCAATTTGCCTTTGTGCTGTTTGAGAGGCTGAAACTCTGCAAGGTATTCCAGTAACTCCTCCTTGTATGTGGGGGGGTGTGTTCCAAGATCTCCAGTGGATGTCTAAGACCTTGGATGGGACAGTTACGAACCCTATGCACTATATGTACTATATTTTCCTATATGTATGTACCTCTGATCAAGTTTAATTTATAAATTAGGTACAGTATGATTAAAAAAAAAGAGAATAATTTTAACAATATCCTGTAATAAAAGTTATGTAATATGTTCTGTCTCTTTCAAAATATCCTATTGAATTATGCTGCAGGTAACTGACATCAGAGAAAGCAAAATCTCAGATAAATGGAAACTACTGTATAATGTCACAGTAAAACTGGGTAATTTCGGACCTAAAGAGGACAGCTCATTCCTACAATGGAAATACACTGCAGAGTAAGGAAGGAACCTAGATTTGAACAAGGAAGTCCTCTGGGAGCTTCAGGGAGGGTCTCAAGCCTGGCTTTGGGATAAGGGGGAGACTATGTTGGAGGAATGTTACCCATTCCCATGGCTATGTGCTCTAATTAGTACCATGGCCTTGCCTCCCTCTTCCCATCCCCCTTTCTAAATATGTCCCATGCACTCAACTGTTCTACCTGGCTCAGGCTCCATCACCTCCCTCCAGGACTCCTGTGTGGGCTCCTAAAGGGTTCCCTGCCTCCAGTCTCAGTTGCCACTGAGCTTCTCACCACACAGCCAACAGAAGACAATTTACCCGCTGTGGGCAGTACTAGTAATCAAGAGGTCTGGAGAGGTGGTTCATGCCTATAATCCAAGCGCTCTGGGAGGCCAAGGCTGCAGTAAGCTATGATCATGTCACTGCATTTCAGCCTGGGCAACAAAGGAAGACCCTGTCTCTAAATAAATAAATAATAAAAAGTAATTAGAAAAGTTAGGAGGGTTATATAATTAGATTTACAGTGTAGGAAAACTAAACTTTATGATTATCCCTTTTCCCCTCATGTCTTTACCCAACACTTTCTCCCACCATTCCCTGCCCTTCAGGCAAAAAGAGTGCAGGATTCCACTGCCGATTCCTCTGCCTGACAACGGCTCCTCCCCCGTTGGCCCTGAGGCACTGTCTCATCTTGAAGACCAGATATAGCTTCTCTCTGAAGGTGTCCTTACCTCCCCACACACATGGGAATCTCCCCCATGTGCCCCCTTTGCAGCCCTCATGACTCATTCATTACATGGAAATAGCTCCTTTGAAGCCATCTGCCTTCCCTACTAGAGTTTGAGCCCCGCTCCGAGACAGGGGCCGAAGGGTAAGGAGTGGCATTTTCTAATTTGAAGAGGTTCTCACTTCTGATAGGCTGAGAACCAGAAGGGGAGGGGGCGGTGTGCAGGTAGGACTGGGTTCATAAAAGCAGGAGGCAAGGAGTTCACTCTATTCATAGTTGCTATAGCTCTTGCTGATCTCTGGATCAGTTCTGCTGCTGCTGCTTTTTCGGAAGTGAGGACTTCTAGGGGACAAGCTGCAGACTGCAGACGGTCAGGATCTCTTGTACTAGAAATGGGTCAGAGGTGGGGTGGATGGAGGTTAATTGGACAAACGGGGGGGTGTCTAAGCCCCAAGTGCTCTGGGGATGGCCCATGCAGGAGAAAGGTCAGGGTCAGGATTGCTTGGAAGTACCTGATACAGCAAAGGAATTAGTCTGGGAGATGTTGAGCCTGGGCAAGTCAGTTTTACTTTTCGGTTTAACCTCTCATGTCCGAGGCTCTGGGTTAGGTACTGAAATGGGAAGATGAAGTAGAGGAACAGAGGTAAGAAGGAATGGAGGAAGATAGGCCTGAAATGATCCAGTCTCACTACTTGGCTGTTTTGGGCAGCAATTACTCTAGTAAACCTACTGCTGTGGGCAAAGAGAAGGCCTATATCAATATCATCGTCATTGGCCATGTGGACTCTGGTAAATCCACCACCACTGGGCATCTCACAAATGTGGGAGCATTCACAAGAGAACCATTGAGAAGTTTGAAAAGGAGGTGGCAGAGGTAAAACTGTCTGGAAGTGTGTGGAGGGGGAAGCCTCTTTATCATGGGCGGTTGTAGCTGCAGAGTGCAGAAAACCATGCCCTCTGCAAGCCTAAAATGCTAAAGTCTGCAGTAGTAGATCTGTTTGCTGTCTGTCAGTGCATTTATTTTCCTGCCCCTTCCCAGGCGGGCAAGGGCTCCCTCAAGTATGCCTGGGTGTCGGACAAGCTGAAGTCAGAGAACAAGGATCACCATTGGTAACTCCCTGTGGAAGTTTGACACCAGCGAATACTACAGGATCATTCTCGATGCTCCAGGCCAGAGGGACTTCATCAACACCATGATCACTGGAACTTCCCTGGTGAAGCAGTTCATGCCCCCAGGAACATTCCTCCAGAGGGAGAGAAACTCAAACTTTATTTCTGAAGCTTGGGGAAGGAAGATATCTTAAGGGTATCATAATAATCTAAAAAGAAAACTAAAATTACCAGGGTTAATCCTCCAAGTGTCATATTTTTAACATTATTTTAATTAGAGGTCTCATTTTGTTGCCCCAGGGGCCAGTCTTGAACTCCTGGATTCAACGGATTCTCCCGCCTTGGCCTTCCAAAGTGCTGGGATTACAGGAGTGAGTCACCGTACCTGGCCCGAAGTTGACTTCTTTTTGTTGTATTAAACCAAGTCCAAAACCCTGTAAACAGAAATCCCAACTGCCATTGCCCATTCATTGAACAATTTGTATTTTGGCCTTGTAGGGGGACACACCAGCTTATGTTTACAGAGCTGTTTACATTTGATGATGACAATACGACCGAGAAAAGTCACCCTATGGAAAAATGTTTTCCTTCTGTTCTAAGAAGAAAAGTCCCACCACATCAGCCAGAACAAGTGTGTCCAGCATACATAGCAGCAGACTAAGACCTGTGAAGAAAAACCTGCCCCTCTCCATCCTGTCTACGTATAGGGTCAACCGGGGTTTGGAAATACTGCCAGAGAAAACTTCACATCTTACTCATTCACATTCTCTTTTTCCATAATCGGCCAAGTCCTAATTATTTCTTGCATTATCTCTGCCACATTAGTTTTGTGAGACAATGGTGAGTAGGACAATAGTGCATAACTCAAACACAGGGCCAATCTAAATGAGAAACTGGCAGAGGGCTCACGGGATGATTGCATTATTCATGAAAAGACATCAGAACAATTGGAGGATAACATTAGATCTTAACTCACAGTGGCAATTACAAGACAATTATCCAAAATGGTATAATTGCCACAGTTACAGGGTGTGTGGCAGAACCTACACCACAGTCTTGCCACCTCTTTAAACGCCATGATGAAAACCGGTCTGTACATTGAAAGAGGAAATTCTGCAGAGGAAAACATGTATATTCCCTCCCCTCACGCCCCCCCACAGCAAGCAGAGACTCAGTGAAAAATGTAGCCCGAGGCCAGGCTTAAATCTTCCAGGAACCCTTGTCTTGGTTATGCCAAGCAGCTGCTGTCAGTTACTTGAACCCTGTCCTTGTGTGAATTTCAGTCCATGCCTGGAGCCTGAATCCCACTTGGAGATGCAGTCTCTCAGCCAAGGGCACTCCAGATGTGGCAGTAGGAAGAAGGTATGTGCTTTGCAGGCAGCAAGCTGGGATTTACTCGGTGTTCTAATGCTTACTGATGGTGCAATGTAGCATCTGCTAGTATAAGGGGTAGGTACCATGCTACCTTCATAGTAGCAGATGCTCTCAGTGCATGTAACATGCAGGATACTTTGCATATCTTTGTTAATCTCCAAGATTTCTTGTTTTCATGCATTTATTCAAATATTTATCCAACATGTTTGTATTAGGAGGCTCTGTTCTAGGAGATTGGGTTACATTAATGACAAAACAGAGCCCTGCCTTTATGAAGCTTCCCTAATGGGAATAATTTTGCACAACCCCCAGAGGTCTGATAGGTACAATGTACTGTCTATAGCATCAGTAGAGCAAGAAGCAAATTGGGATCAAAATATTCTCACCTTTCTGAAACTCAATTCTTTCTTTCCCTTTTCCATCACACTTGTCCTTTCCCCTCTTCCATCTTGGCTTTAGAACTCTTTTCGAATCAATTTGACATACATTTCTTAAACACCTATTAACTTAACATCTAGCAACATTTAAAATAGGTATATTCTTTGATATTACAATTGTATTATTAGATCTTCGTTGTACAATATACTGGAATAGGATTGTTAAAATGTGTCGAATGATACTCATTGCAATACTGGTTGTGACTGTCCCAAACTAAAAATAATGAAAAACCTGCATCAATAAGTGGGGGCTATTAAATTAGGGTGCATTCATCCAGTGGGGTATTATGCAGCTGCTAAAAGAATGTGCTAAGAATGAAATGATGTCCAGAGACTCCCACCAGGTGAAAAAGGCAAGTTTCGGAACAGTGCGTACATTTGGACCCCGTATTTGTAAAACAAATTTCACACATAAGGAAGAAAAAAGCATATGCATCAAAATACTATCAGGGGGTGCATCTTGGGAGTAAGCTGGGGATAGGAAAGACTTTCACTTCATTTTTCTTCTGATTTAAAATTTGCACAGAATAGTTTTCTAGTTAAAATACATTTGTCCCTTGAACCCCATGGGTTTTGAACTGCTTGGGCTCATTATTATGTGGAGTTTTACCAATGAAATTATACCAAATGTACCTGCTTCTCCTGCCTCCCCTTCCACCTCCTCCACTACTTTTACTTCTCCACCCATGAGACCACAAGACCAACCCCTCCTCTTCCTTTTTCTCCTTAGCCTACTCAATGTGAAGGCAAGGAGGATGAAGATCCTTACAATCACCCACTTCAAGTAAATATTTATAAGGAAGAGAATATATTAACATTTTTCTCATTTTCTTTATTGTAAGGATACAGTATAATTTTTACGTGTGTTTATACACACATACACAAAATATGTGTTAATAGACTGTTATTGGTAAGGCTGGTAGTCAACAGGCTATTAGTAAAGTTTGGGGGGGAGATGCATGAATTTTTGACTTTGAGGAAATAGGTGCCCCTAAACTCGATCTTGTTCAAGGGTCAACTATACACACAGAATATGGATCATCCCCCCAGGCCTCAGACTACTAAGAGAGCAGGGCTTCTTGTCCTTGAGGAGTGTGATGATTAACTTTATGTATCAACCTGGCAGATAATTGGTCAAACATTATTTTGTGAAAATGTGTTTCATCACATTTAAATTGGTGGGCTTCGAGTAAGCAAATTACCCTTTATAATATGCGTAGGTCTCATCCAATCAAATGAAGGCCTTAGGAAGACAACGAGGGAATCCCCCGAGCAAGAAGGAATTCTGCCAACCAACTGCATCACCACTCTTCCTGCGGTCTCCAGCCTATGTGCTTACCCCATTGGATTTTGGACTCATCAAGCCTCCACAATCACTTGGGTCAAGTCCTTAAACTAAATCTCTCACTGTATATACACATACTATTGGTTCTGCTGCTTCGGAGAACCCTGACTAATATAAGAAACTTGGGGTTTAGGGGTGTAGTGCCACATCAAGGAGAGGAGTGGTTTTTCTGGGTGGCCCCTGAGACTAAGCATGTTATTAGAGGGCACACCAAGGGGTGACTTGGTGGGGAAACGGGCTACAGCTCTATGATCTCCTTAGCCACCCCAAACAAACGTGAACCCTGAGAAGGGTGCTGGCCCTACAAAAGCGGCTTCAGGAAAGCTCTCATAGAAAATGGAGGAGTTTGCCCTGAACAAAGGATAAAGGTTGGCGAAGTTTCCATTCTTTGTGAGCAGTAACGTGCTGGGCCCTGGCTTCAAGGTCTCCCATGGCGTCTTGGCAGCATCCCACATCTCCAAGGGCTCCCATGTAGGAACATGAGCCCCCTCTCCCAGTGGACAGGCCCATGATCCAGGGATGTCCCAGGGAAAGGGACAGAGGTCCTCCTTGGTGCCAGTTTTAGAAGGTTAAGGATATTCCTTACCACCACTTCCCCTCAGCTCTCCAGCTTGAAAGCTCCGTTTTCCATGAACTCATCCATGGCTTACAAATATAAAGAAGTCAAATCATTAAAACTTGATTATAATGACTTTGTAGGCTCAAGAAAATTATTTAAAATACAATAAAAATAATATATTCCCTGTTAGGAATAATGAGTTCTCAGTTTACAAGAGAGCTGGTTGTTTAAAGGAGCCTGGCTCCTCCCCCTCTTACTTCCTCTCACCATGTGACTCACTGACTCTCCCCCTTTCCAAAAGAATGTGGTGTAGGTTCTGCCACACACCTTTTGCTATGATTGTAGGCTTCCTGAGGCCCTAACCAGGAGCAGATGCTGGCATTCTGCTTCCTGTATAGTCTGCAGAACCCTCAGTCTTAAACCTCTTTTCTTAATGAATTACCCAGTCTAACCTACTCTTCCATAGTAACACACAGTAGACTGACAGCTGGCTTGCTCTACTGGGCTGTGTTATCTCCAGGCTTCTTTAGCTGAGGAGAAACTAGAATCAAAACACAGCATGTGCCAGGCACAGTGCTAAACACTCACATAAGCCTCATGTAATTTAACCACCATTCTGATTCTGTAAGACAGATACAGTTTTGGTTGTCAAACTCAGTATTCAGAAAGAGAAATTCAACAATAACAACAAAAAAGTCAGAGACTGAGAGAAGATAAAAATGCTTTTGCGAGGTCTCAGACCTGGCCAGAAGGTGTATTCATTTTCTAGAGTTCCCCTAACAAAATACCACAATCTGGGTAGTTTTAAAACGATATAAATTTGTTGACTCAGAGTTTTGGAGGCTAAAAGTCCAAAATCAAGTTGTCAGGAGCGGTTGGTTCCTTCTGGAGGGAGAAACTGTTGTGTGCTTCTCTGCTAGAGTCTGGAGTCCTTCGTATTCCTTGCCCTGTAGACACATCCCTTGGAGCTCCATCCTCATGTGGCATTGCCCCATCCCCATCTGCGTGTTGTCTCATTCCCTCTTCTTATAATGACAGTGTTCATTTTAGATTGAGAACAACTTCCTAACATATGATCTGATTTTTAACTTTAATACATTTGCAAAGACCCTCTTTCCAAATAAGGTCACATCCGGTGATACTGGGGGCTTGGACTTCAACATGTCTTCTTTTTTTTTTTTTTTTTTTTGGAGAATGCAATGCAACCCACAACAGAGTCAAATCTAGGTCTCTGGAACAATAGTAATACTCGCGTGAGGCACTGGGAAATCTCGATGGTGTGATTAAAACAGGGATTTTACAGATACAAAATGAGATGACATGACTGTGAAATCATTCTAAGTCTTAAAAATGCATGCTAGACTGCTAATTAACACAAAGCATCACCAAGATACTTGGAAATATTTACATAAGCAATGCCTGAAATAATGTAAAAATGGGTAATTGAGTAAGTACAGTAGATTGAAGCACATCTGTGAATTACTGGGTTCATCAAAAAGTGAGTTTAGATTTCAGTTTTTAACTTAATGAGCACTAATTGGCAACAGAAAAATGTACAGCCTCTACCTGTCTGGAGAAGCTGGTGTAATTCGTTGGTAATTCAACATCACCTTCATTATACACAAAAATAATTCATTTTTCTATTGCTCCAGTGCATAACATCAGAGTGAAATATATTTACACACAAACGTGCACAAATATTACAAAGGGAGCAACACTGGCAGCTTTGTGTTCAGGAAAACGTGAGATTCAATTGCAATTTGTACATTTTTTTTCTCAAGTATTTTTCAGTTCCGCAATTAACTTTCGTGATTTAGGTTTAATCACTCGATTCTGATTTTTGCTGGAAAGTCAAAATCAAAAGAAATAATTTGCTGACAGCACTGTATGAACATTGCTCTTCACGTTATCTAAATTTAAAATCTATGCCACATGACCAGAAAATTAGATTTTCTCATTGTTAAAAATGATCAGAATAATTCAGCAGTATGCCTCCAGGTTATGGTTTCTCTAATTACCTTGTATCCTGAATTCTTAATTATATTCTGAGACATGTAAAAGTCCCTTTGTGCTCAGAGCCCATCCTAGGCCTTTTCTGTGCTAGGTGAATTATTTGCACAGTAAATCTTACCACTGAATTTCAGTTTTGTTCTTTGTTGCTGTTCTTTGGGTCATTTAAATCTCATTCCTCGCAAAGTCAATTTCCTACCATTTAGAACAAGCATCCCGACTGCTAGCCTTCTCATACACCAAGATCCCCTCACCTGTCACAATTCCCTTGTGACCTAGTTAAATGCTCTTTCTTTCTGGGTCAAAGAAATGATAGTCTTAAGTCTCTACCTCAAGAAGCAGCTCCTGAAATTGATCAGAGCTTTCGCTTCATCAGAAAATCACTGGGTGCTAGGAGTCATGAGCCTCAATACAGATATACAGCTGCATCAAAGCCCTGGAACTCTTATCTGCGCAAAACACATTTATTTAAAGATGCTGGATAATGTTCCAAATAATTTTCTCTGAAATTATGGCTCGAAAGATTACCAGAGCTTTAAGTCAAAGGATTTTTTTCTTAAAATTTTTTAAAAGTCATTTTGAACTGAATTGTTTCTCCAGCAGCCAGACTAGATGGGACTCCTGGAAATGATTAAAGCCCATTCTACACAGCAGGAGCTGAGTAAAAACTGGGAAAAATAACATGTATCCATTTACGTGCTTATTACTTGTTGGACACTGTAGGAAGCTCTTTGTACGTGTTGCATTGTCGTCTTGGAATAATCCTGTCTTGTACATGTAACAACTGACGTACAGAGTGATTAACTCGTCCAAGTTCACCCAACTAGTGTCAGGTCCAAGTGAAAAATCTGAAGCCGTGCTTCCCAGATGTTAAAGTGCATACGGATCTCCTGGAGAACCTGTTGACATACAGAGTCTGATGCAGTGCATCTGGCATTCTAAATTTCCAGCAAGCCCCCTAGTAAAGCTAATGCTGCTGGTCTGTGGACCACAATATGAGGAGCAAGGTGGAGACTTTAACTGCACAGCCTAAGTAGTACAGTTGATCTAATGAGCATCATAGGGGAAGTCATGCTTTAAGAATTCCTTTTTTTTTTACATTATAGGGATAAACAATCTCAAGGTTAAATGTTATAAAATTATGATCATACATAGCCTGATATGAGTAGAGCTCAGCATTTAGAATCTGGAGTATCTGCTTAAGTTATTCTAGATAGTATCTATCTTTCCTGGACCTTCCTATTCAAATGTATGGCCTGAGAGCCTGGCATTTGGTGCTTCAGAGAATGGGTTCTGCTACCTGGCTCTCCTCTGCACACCTGTCCCTGGACAGGCAGTGAGGAGTAGCACAGGTGACAATGTTCACAGAAGTTGAGACAGCCAGTCCTCATAGTGGCATCAAGGTGCCATGGTAGTCCCCAGCCCAGGATCACCTGGGAATCTAGAGCAGCAACGTGGCTTCCAGAACAGTGGGGCCAGCTCCACAGACTTGGGAAGAGAGTGAGTTATATAGGTTGCTGCGTGGTGTGTGTAACTTGGTGGGATTATTATCTAGGAAAACCATTCAGGCTTTCCTCCATTTACAAAATTTAAAAACTCAACAAAATTATACGGAAAAAATGGGGAGAAACTCTCAGACTTAAAAATGGACATTCCCTTTGATCTAAAAATTCTACTTCCAGAACTCTATCCTTCAAAAATCCTAACACTTGTGCATATCTACACAAAGATGTTCATAGAAACATCTGTAATAGCAAAACATAAAACAGTCCATCAATAAGTGTGATTCAATAAATTGTGGAATGACCATTACATGGTAAGAAATACAGCCATTAAAAAGGATACGGCATTTATCAATGAAGATGTCCCAGACATATTAAGTGAACGCAGTAAGTTTTGGCACAATACATAAAATATAGCGTACATAGCTATATATAAAACATAGCATATTTTTATGTAAATACATAACTCCCATCCATCTATCTATTTGTACATTGTTTTAATAAGTTTGGGCTGCTATAACAACTTACCATAGACTGAGTTGTTTATAAACAGCAGAAGAGTATTTTTAACAGTTCTAGAAGCTGGAAGTTTGGTGCCAGCATGGTGGGGTTCTGGTGAGGGCCCCCTAGCAAGTTGAAGACTGCCAACTGCTCAAGAAACAGTGCAAAAAAATTGAACCTGTTTTTTAAAAGTTTAACCAACTATTCATTTATAAGTCACTTGTTCCTATTTGGTGTGTTAGGCTGCCTTAATTTTGTGCCAGTTCCAAGTTATCACTTACTATCAGATATTCAGGTTGTTACAAATTCTATTACAAACAGTATACAGTAGGCATCACTCGATCAAAATTAGAATTTTAACAGCAAAAGAATGTGGACAAAAATGGAAGAATTTGGAGAAATGGACCAAACTGCTTCCTTCAAGCTGCATATGTAGGTTGGAAAACTGATCCATTGTACACCCGAACTACCAGTTATTCAAAATTAGTCACCAAAAATAATTTTTGCTTGACTCATTGATTTGACAGTCATTCTACTGACCAGCTTGCATTCACCCATGATAGAATTATAATAAATGACCAGGTCCTTTGCTCCAGCAGAAAAGGACAGGTAAACATGGGAAGAGCAGCCCCCGCCGTGGGCCACATGGCCTCAACTTCTCACAGTGGACATCCTGAAAAATGGAGCTTGTTAATTGCCAAGAGTTTGGACAAATGGGAGTGTCAATTTAGTAGAAAAGTTAGAAAAACTGTACATAAAGGAGTTCACATAGCAGGCCTTATAGCTATCCTTTGGAAGGCCTGCTTACAAGGTTGGCCTTTGGCTGGCATCTGGGAACTTGGATTTCTGGAGGGTTCCTACCATTTCTAGAATAACAAGAGGGGTTCACTATTCCTAAACTGTGCAAACAATATTGTTCATGCTTAACACTTTACTTCCTTCTAGGAGTCTGGAAATTTAGTATATCCCAGGCAGAGCCTGCTATGTGACCAGCCCCCAATAAAAACCCTGAGTGCTGAGGGTTTTTTTTCTTTCATAAGACGAAGTCTTGCTCTGTTGCCTAGGGTCGAGTGCAGTGGTACCATCTTGGCTCACTGCAACCTCTGCCTCCCAGGTTCAAGTGATTCTCGTGCCTTAGTCTCCCAAGTAGCTGGAATGACGGGCGCCTGCCACCATGCTTGGCTAATTTTTGTTTTTTCAGTAGAGATGGGGCTTCACCATGTTGGTCAGGCTGGTCTCACACTCCGGACCTCAGGTGATCTGTTGGCCT
The DNA here is from genome assembly GCA_036589455.1 of Ateles fusciceps. Classification (NCBI taxonomy): domain Eukaryota; kingdom Metazoa; phylum Chordata; class Mammalia; order Primates; family Atelidae; genus Ateles; species Ateles fusciceps. The sequence goes on from JAZHEH010002496.1 coordinate 9,102,617, forward strand.
CAGCCTGCTGAAGTGCTGGGATTACAGGCATGAGCCACAGTGCTCAGCCCTGGATGCTGAGTTTCTAATGAGCTTCCCTGGTTGGCAACGTTTCACTTACCACAACTTGTTGCTGACAGCACGGGCGATTAAGCATGTCCTGTGTGACTCCACTGGGAGAGGACCCTTGGAAACTTGTTTCCCCCTGGACTTCGCATAGCACATACCCTTCTTTTGCTGATTCTGCTTGGTTTCCTTTCATTGTAGTAAATCTTATCTGTCAGTATGACTATGTGCTGAGTCCTATAAATCATCCTAGTGAATCCTCAAACCTAGAAATAGTCTTGGGGACCCCGACCCAGGGACAGAAGAAAAAAGTGATGTATCTTTAGAGAATTGTTTTCAAGCTAGGAGCCAGCCCTTTTAACCTAAAGAACCATCAGAGAAAGAAAATAGATATAACAAGTCTCTTTCTTTTCCTCTCCCCCACAAGATATCAATGCTATTTAATTTTTTGACACAGGGTCTCGCCCTGTCATCCAGGATAGAATGCAGTGGCATGAACATGGTTAACTGCAGCTTTGAATGCCTGGGCTTAAGTAATCCTCCCACCTCAACCTTCTGAGTAGCTAGGACTATAGGCATATGCCACCATACCTGGCTATTACTTTTTTAGGTTTTTTTTTTTTTTTTTTTTTTTTTTGCAGACATGGGATCTTGCTGTGTTGCTCAGACTGCTCTAACTCCCGGCCTCAAATGATCCTCCTGCCTTGGACTTCCAAAGTGTTGGGATTAGAGATATGAGGGACTGCACCCAGCCAATGAAGGCTATCTTAACTGACACCTCTGGAGTGCTCTACCATTTCTGAGGCATGGATAGAGATTTATGATAATTCTTTCTGCTAAGGGTGGCCACATGAAAGACACATCAATATATTCCTGATGCTTAATTTATGAAGACATCACTGTGGTATGAGGTTGAAAGGCAGAAGAATTTCAGGACTTTCAACACTTGGTCCTCTAAATCCTCCTCACCGAAGTTGCTAAATTTACTAAAATAAGGTAGGTTTTAAGAGGACAAGGAAATTTATCTGAAGATATCACTGATTGAAAAACTAATCAAAAACATTTAACTAAGGCCACATATGTACTGGCACTCTGGGATACAAAGAAAAGACACGACTTCACCTCAAAGGGCTACTAGTGTATGAGGGAGGCTGGTAGTGTTGGAGTTGGCTCACACCGGCTTGTGAGAGCTGCTAGACTCTCAGGAATTTAGTGAGCTAGCTTGTATTACTTTGGTAGCCTGAAATCACCATGATTGGAGATTTTATACAGTGGAAACTGGCAGAGGCAACAAATTGGTGCTCTTCCTCTTGCAGATGTTTGTGAAACATTTACCTGGGGGGAACAGACAAGCATCCAGAGGACTGCAGTGCAGTGAATACTGCCAAAGAAGAGCTCTGGAAATCAACACTGATTTCAAGCAATCATTAGGTGAATGTGTAGCTAGGGTGCCATTCCCCAGGGAGTGGCTGCATAGCTCTAGGATCCTGGTTGGGTGGGGCAGGTGGAGCTCTGCTGCTGGGACAGGCAGGGACACACGTGGTGGACAGCAGGGTTCACGGAGGGGGCCTTTCCTTGCTTGTGCACAGACCAAACGCTAGGCAGAAGGCATTCCTCCCTTTCCGGGGTTCTTCCTGGTCCCATGCTAACTCATGATGTCACTACCTGCAAATTACAGTTAACCCTTGCACAACATGGGGGGTTAGGGAGGCCAACCCACTCTTAATAAAAACCCATGCTTAACGTTTAACTCCTCCAAAAGTTAACTACTAATAGCCCACTGTTGACTAGAGCCTGACTGGTACCATAAAGAGTTAATTAACACATATTTTGTAGTCTCATGTATTGTTTTCCATATTATTATAATAAAGTAAACTAGAGAAAAGAAAATGTTACTAAGAAAATCATCAGGAAGAGAAAATATATTTACTATTCCTTAAGTGGAAGTTGTTCACTGTAAAGGTCTTCATCCTCATTGTCTTGACATTGAGGAGATGGGGAGAGGAGGAGGAAAAGGAGGGGAAGGGTCTTGCTGTTTCAGGAGTGGCAGAGGTGGAAGAAAATCTGCATTTAAGTGCACCTGCCTTGGGATAGCTGTATCAGTTTGAGCTCTATTCTGTCTCCCTAACCTCTTCTATATATGTTTTAACAGACCTTGACTCCATGCAGAACATTTTCTGGAGCTTTTTGGAGGAAAGCTCAAATGCCAATTGTGCCACAAACTTTTGGCATAAAAAAATTTTTTTTGAGTGAGAGGGGTGCTCGAGCTGCTGTCTAGCAGAGATGGGTATGTACTTAGAGATTTCCGCAGAGGTAGGACTCAATGCTTTTTATTTATTCAAGCCTCCAGCACGCTTTTCAGTTTTCTCACCAGGGAAATATCTTACCAAGTGTGTACTCAGAAGTTACATAAGATTTCAACATGTGTGTACCAGGACACATGGAAGTTTTTCTAGAGGTAAAAAGTCTATGGGGGGGTGGGGAGAGCCATACTAACATCACAAAACAAAAAAATATCCCTTTCAGACCTTCTAGAATTATCATTTCCTCCCTATTATACAAAGAGACCTCTCTCTTTTAGGGGTGAACTAGGGCTAAAGAGCTTTACTTTGTACCACGTCTTTCTACCATGCTCAGGAATATGCTCTCCTAAGTGCCATATGAGCAATGAACTAAAGACAAAGAAAAGGAACACTCAAGAGTTGACACAATTGGTAGTTTTGGTTTTTTTCTTTTACTCAAAAACTTGTTTTAACCATCAAATTTTGGCAGTTACAAACCTGCACACTGTTGGGTTTTTAAATTTAAAATTTTTTTTGGCTGTCTTTTTTCTGTTTGCTTTTTGTTTTCTTTTTTTAAGAAAAAGAACACAAGACTGAATAGTGCCACCAGCAATATATGCAGGAACAATCCATTTCCCTAAGGGACAAAATCCACTGTAATGTTAGCTTTCCCGTTTGCATAAGGTTTGGTGTGTGATGTGTGTGCAAGCTGAGGTGAGTGTACATGTGTATGAAGAAATGACATACCTCACTGTGACTCTGAAATTGCATAAAAATAACTGGACAAAACACATTCATTTTTTACAAATGTCAAACAATTTTCTTGAAAACAAAATTAAATGAAAACAGAACCAACGAAAGGTTACAGTACATTTTGAAATGATTAAAAAACATCATTTTCAAATCTAAAATCCTTTGTGTGTAGTTACCTCGAAAGTTTGCAGACCAACAGCGTGAATGACCCAGAATTATATTCGACCCCCCAAATTAAAGCATCCTGATAGGCATCAAATAGAGTATCTACAAAAGCCTGGAAAATTGAAACCACTTATATACAATTTTATAAACATTTTAAACACCAAAACATACATCTTTTACAAACCAGCCTGTTTGCAACAGGTAAATGTACAAGACAATCTTTCTGATACAGTGCTTAAAAAGAACTGCTTCCATTTCCAAACACATTTGCCACTCCCAAAATGCAGTAGTGTGGGCTCCATAAGATCGTTAAATAGTAGCAATTCAGGTACCAAACACGCTCCAAATGACTATACGATTCTCAAGTGCATCCTAAACGCTGGAAGAGACTAATTATGGCCTTTGTGTATTATTACCTACTTGTAATTATTGCTTTTCATTATTAAGAAAAGAAATATTCTTTTCCTATCTCTTAGCCAGCTGGCTAAATATTAACTGATGCCAAACCCACAAATGGTGACTTTAAACCCCAGCATTACACAACCAGAAGCTCAAAGACATTGTGGATTTTCATCAGAATAATGTGCAGTTGAACACTGTGGCACACAAGCAAAAACATACAACCACCTTCTCACAGAGCACACAAAATGATGACACGGAATAAATGCCTCTTCAAATCTCCATTTCCCATGGTTTGAAACTATAAACATAAAACATTAAAGCCTAACCACTTTAGCAATACCTGTGCCCTGGGAAGGCAGTGGAGTGAAGAGCCAGACAATTACCTGGACTGGACAATCCATGCAAAATGAACACTAGATCTTCCTGAATTACTTCACATAAAACTGTTTTCTGGATCTTTAATAATTTATTTTGATAATCTCTTTTCTCAGTTCCCCTGACTTTGATGATGCAAACATAGCACCAGTGGGAGTAGTGGGTAGGGTGGGGTGGGACGTAAGGAGGAGAGAGCTGATGGTAGATATGTTCTATTTGCTGTTTTTTTGCAGCATGTGCTAGTGATTTCCAAGGGAAGTTCCAGGCAAATCCCAGAAATTGGTTCCCTTTCTAGGCTTTCACATTGATCCCCTAATCGGATGAACCTCAAAGCATGGACCACCTACTCATGTTACTAAGTCTTTTACATGGCATTTCATGAATAGGCAGGACAAGGGTACACGGAAAGCTGGCATAGACTAGAACGCAGCAGAAAAATATTCATAGAGGAAAGGGAATAAATGAAGCATGCACTTTATTCACCTTTTACTACCCACAAGCTCTTGCTTACTGTATGATGAGCACCAAGAGTCTAGCTATTCTCAACCTAACCAGAATGTGTGCAATACTAGCAAAGTGCCTACAACAAATTTGGGAAATGGCTTCCAGGAGGTGGCACGTAGATGTTAGAAAAATAAGAAATACACCAATTGATTTAAATATTTTCCATACGGTTCATCATGGTGGAGGGGGGTAGGACAAACAGGAGACATGTTAGTAGGAAAAAAATGCAAAACCAAAACTGCAACCAGTAGGTAACAGTGAAATCAAAATTTCGCTACAACTGATGACTGGTCTGAGCCGAACTCTGCAGTTATCATTTCATCCCTATTATACAAACATTCTTTTGGCAAAAGCAGCATTTTGATGAATGTCTAAAGAAATGTGTGAATTCTATACCCCTCTTCCTGGGGTGGAGGCGGGGGGAGCTGCAAGGAAACATAAGATCATGAGGCTTCCAGAAAAATAGTCTCCATGACTTTTCTTTTATACTACATTCCAAAGAAGGAATAGTGGAAGTTTGATGGTCCATCAGAACCAGGTGGCTCCCATGCTCAAAGTAGTGTAGGGGTGAACAATATGATATAAAGAGAATACTGGGTAGATGGGTGGGTGCTAGTCCTTGTTAAGCTAATTAACTTCCTCTGTGAGCCTGGGCAAGTCCCTTGCCCTCTCTGGGTATGCTTCCTCTTTGATAAAATGAGGAGGTTGGACTAGCAAATAGGACCCTTCCAGCTTTTTAAAATAAGTGGTCATCCCCACCTAGTAGCATTTTGGCCTGACTGCAAAGCATTTCATAATCTACAGGGAAACCTAACTTTCCAAAAAGTGAAGAGATATATGTTTAAAGATAATCAAAACATAACACATACTTGCCTGGTATATATTTAGCTGCAGAGCTATTCTGCAGAAAATCAGGGACGATATCCCAAAGGAAAAGATACTTTATGTAGGTCACAGCAAAGGGTGGCATGATTTTCTTCAGTGACTTCATGACTGCATTAGGATCTATCTATTTATTCTTTCATTACTGTGTCAGTCAGGCATTCTCCCTTGAAGAGATGCTGTGTAAGCTGTAGTGACTCATCGGCATTAATCTCACTCTAATATTTCCTAGGGGCAAGAAATGAATTGTTGGTTTTACTTTGATGGTTTTTATGTCATTGCGTTACTAAAAGTGTAGCAGTGACTCTATTCTAGACCATTAGTTTGTCGTTTTTTCCATGATTCTTGCAAATGTGCTTCGTACATAAGAAAAATACCAAAGACCCTATTCTTGAAAGCAGCCTTAGTGAAATTCACTTACTTCGAGACCACAGCGTGGATAATGCCTCCATGAGTAGGTCTGACCAAGAGACAGGAGAGAGAAAGGCTGAAAAACCTGTGAAGTGTATCCACTTACTTAGAAAGTTTGGGAATGAAAAGGGATTTTTTTTTTCTTGCATAAACGTTCAGAAACAGACTCCTAAAAAGAAAGTGGATTAAACACAATTGAAACAATTAAAATGTCTGACTGAATGATGCACAGACTCAGGACAGTTTACACACCAATGTCATATGTCATCAGAAACTGTGGACACAGATTTGCTCATTAAGCAGATAGTGCAAATATGCATATATTTACCATGGCCACTGCACAGGCAGCCATAATCTGATTGAAGTAAAGGAGGGACGTCACTTAACTTGTCAACTTTAAGTTTTGAGGAATAAGTTACATTTTCAGTGGAATGATTCTCCTGTTAATTTTGGAAAGTTATGGCCAAAGCCCACAGATGAGAAGGGAATCCCAGGGTGTAATCAAACAGTACACATTTTAAAAATACAGGTTCTGGAAAATTATAACAAAACACTGTTTTTAAAAAGCACAGTTTCAGGCCAGGCACAGTGGCTCATGCCTGTACTCCCAGCACTTTGGGAGGCTGAGGTGGGCAGATCCACAAGGTCAGGAGTTTGAGACCAGCCTGGCTGACCTGGTGAAACCCTGTCTCTACTAAAAACACAAAAAATTAGCCAGGCATAATGGCACATGCCTGTAATCCCAGATACTCGGGAGGCAGAGGCAGGAGAATTACTTGAACCCAGTAGGCGGAGATTTGCAGTGAGCTGAGATGGCACCCATTGCACTCCAGGCTGGGTGACAAAGCAAGACTCTGTCTCTAGAGAAAAAAACAAAAAGCACAATTTTGCTTTAAGTTAATATAATTGGCAGTACCAAAATAAAGTTAACTGAACTGGAGTAAAATATGGCATTTGATGTTTCTCTAACACCATAGAGATCAGAGAAATTGAAAGGTATGCCATGCTCGCTGGCAGGATTTTCAACAGGGTCCATTTCCCAAAACCTTCACATTAGCTTTCCTCAAGAGCAGCCTTACTGAGTGCAAGCACATGTTTGTACATAGGCCTAGACAAACACACAATTATAATTTATACACAATAACTAGTCTACTTTCTTAACAATTCTATTTATAATGGTGACACTACCGATTTAGAATAACAAACCTTTTCTCTGCATCAAGAATTATGATTATCTAGCTTGTAAACTTTGTATTTTTTTCCTTTTTTCTCCTGGAATTTGTGAGTTTTGCTTAAACTTCTAAAGATCTCTTGTTGTGGAGAACCTGTACAAAGCCAATTTCTGCAGCAATATTAGATTTACCAACAGGAATATTTACCAGAAAACGCAAAACAAACCAGATAATCACATTCTAATGTTCAAACAACCGTAAGCTCCTCCCCCACCCACCAAATGGAACCCAAAAAGCCTCCTGTTGCTCTTCATTGATACCTTTCTCGAAGATCATAAAACCCAACTATATTAGATTGGATGCTTAACACAAATAACTGAGCGTACTAAACACGTTACTCAAACCTAATTTTATAGCTGAAAATTGGGCAGCTGATAAAAAAAAATAGTTGGATTAAAAGGCTTCAGCCCACTTTCCTGTTCAAAAAATTTCTTTTCTTTCGCCTAAGAGACTAAGTTTTCCAAGTAGTAGTCATTACTACTATTTTCATTTCATTGGCTCAAAATTACATGCAACAATGCTTCTTTGTTGCCAGTTTTTAATACTGCAAGGACTGATGCTGTAACACTTTCCAGGGCACAATACTGCTCCAAGCCATACAAGACTGCATAACTTAGTGGGTGAAATGATTTTTCCCTCTTTGCATTTTTAGCCATGAACACAGGTACCCACATCAAGGATTACCAGTCGCCTCTCAAAAACAATTTCAGTCTTTCATTTTTACCCAACTGGAATCAAGCTTGCTTGCTGGGACAGCATGACTTGTGAAGAAGTTTCTGGTGGAAAATACCGTATTCCCTTCTCATTCCACAGATGACTCACCACTGAGACACGAGCCCAGCCAGTCTGCTTCCACTTTTCTGTATCAAACAGGGTGAAGTACCCAAGATGTGGTATTTACACTTGAGTCTGTTGCTGAGTCTCCACAAAGGGAATGTGAAGGCTGGCGAGGCTGAGCTCTCCCACGCTCTCGTAGTCACTCATGGCTACTTCGGAATCCTCAAAGTCGCAGTTGGCTGACACATCTGAGGATGAGGTCCCTCTGGAATTGTGCAAGGACAGAGACACGCCGTCTGCTGGGCCTGTGGCCTCTGTGCCCTGGTTCATGGTCATGGCAAAAGTACTAAATTCACAGTTGGCAGGCGGGCCCACCAAATCCGTTTCATTGGGGAATGGGTGAGGAGGGAGGTACTGGCTAGGATGAAACTGGGGCCGCCTTCTGCAGTCTGGGCTCAGTGTGCTGGCCAGGGAGACAGGCTGGGAGGGTGGCAGGGCCTCATACTGGTCCGGGAAGTCCTCCGGGGAGAGGAGGAGGCAGCTGGTCCTGACTCAAGAACTCCTCTTCATGAGGGGGGTGGGTATTCACTGTCAATATCATATCCACCCAGGTAGTAATCGCTCTCCAGCTCCCGTGTGCTGCCCTGGTGTGCAGACCCTCCATCCTGGTTCTCATAGTTGGGCACTTCCTCTATGTCCGACAGGCGGGCCCCTGGCATCCAGTCAGAGGTGTCCCAGTGATAGGCTGCAAGAGAAAAACCACGACAGTTAATTTCCTCTAGACTGGAGTTGGCGCATGGCTGGGAAAGAAGCAGAGAAGCGACCTGACATGCAATTTTTGGCATCCAAGAGACCCTGAGAAGCCAGGGTCATCTGCATGCTTCTTAAAACGGTCTGTGGGGCCAGCCATGCTTTGGCCTGCAGAGAACAAGACGATGGCAACTCTGACAGGTGGTGCCTGGTGGCTGCAGAGCCTCACATTCAGCCATGCCATGAGATGAAGAGCGAGGGCACACTGAGGAGACAGTTCCAGGACCCCTGAGCACTATCCCCACACCCTCTTCCTAGCCACATGCTATTGCAGAGCCAGGCTGGCAGCATGCTTGAGAGAGGTCCATCAGCTGCGCTGTGGACCACAGGAGATAGGAAGGCGTGCAGGCAAATGGGTGAAACACGCACGGGGGATGAGGCTAGGTGGGGAATGCTGGTGGAGCTTTCACTTCCAATACTGAGCACACGAAACACCTGAGACATGCAAAATTCAGATCAGGGCAGAGGGACAGGAACAGGGCAAGAATGAACTCAGGAATTCAAAACACACAAAAAGTTAAGCTAGGGTTGTGGCACAGTCACCTCGGTTGTAGTTCTGTCCTTGGTCCATGACAGACACTGTTTAAATACAAAGTGAAAAGTAAAACTGACAATCCAAACCATGTGAAGAGGGATAATACAGAACATTTGAGATGACTTTTAAAGACATGCTCCTTAAAGGCCTATGGGCTATGACTAAGTTTAGCTTTTATTTCTCCTTATTGTTATTTAGGAAAACAGATAAAGCACATTTATGTCCTGATTTTATTAAGTTGCTAATAAAAGTTACCTGATTTAAATAAGTATCCATAATATTGTAGCTCTGAATGATTTCTTAAAAATTGCCAGGTCATACTAGGTGCTCAATGAACAGATGTTGGATATAAAGACAGATTTAGTATTAATCTGGATTGTGAGTAATTGGGTACTCTTCTCTTGAAAGAGATTTTATAAAGAGTATCCCAGATATTTTTAACAAATTATGAACTATTTTTTTTTTTTTTTCAAAATTGTTAAAACAGATCCATAGAGAAATACACCACATCTCACTGCCCCCTCTGTGGGCTATCCATTAAAATCACTCCTAGTCCAAAGTAACAAGAAAGCTAAATTTCAAGAAATGCTATGGAAGAAAAAAAGTAAATACCTTCATTCTGTATAGTGTCAACTACATTGTTGACAAGCTGAATGACAGTCACTATGGAGGCTTGTGGTCAGGAAAAGAAGATGGGAGGGAGGGGAAGGACAGCTTTAGGTTAGTTGTGTTTTTAAACACACATTAACTTAACAGCAACAATGAAGGTGCAGCATGCAAACACCCAAAGCCTCCCCCACAATCCGTTAGGGAATGTATCAGTGGACACCTTTCTCTAGAGGGTCCTGAAATTCATGGAATACAAGAGAAATGGCAGCAAATCCAAGGCCAGTCCTCCTGAAAGGCAGGATCGGTCATGATTGCTGGGTCATAAATTCACCCCTCATGGCCCAGTAAAATCAATTTAGGAAGGCAGTGGCTCATCAAGCTCATGCTAATTTCTCATTAGCAACTCCCAAAGGCTCTCAGAGGAAGACCTCACTATTGCCAGAGAAAACTGTTGGTCAGTCATGCTGCTCTGAACCAAATGCCAGTGATAAGAGGATAAGCTTTGCAGGACTGATGGCTTCACGGTCACATGATGCCACCCACAGTCCAAAGTGACCCAAGGCCTAGCCCCCACCAGTAAGGTGTGGACAGAGAGTCAGCATCTGGCCTCTCAAATAGAATACAGGATATCTCTGCGGTCTGTATGGGTTGCCTTAATGCTCAGTACAGCAGCTTGTGGAGAGGTGATCAGGCTTAAAATCAATTTGTTGAAAGTTCCCAACACCACCTGCCTTATTTGGGACAAACTTAGAATGTTAAGCATAAAAGGGCAAGAATGTGATCTTCAGGGTGCACACCACAGAACCCATAAGAACAGCTAACCAGGCATCGTTGCTGGAGTTACTGCCTGGAGTCTGGACTCTATGTTCTTAGGTGCTTCTAGGTAAAGTACGAACTAGCCACAGCTTTTCTTCTGGCTGGGGAGGAGGAGAAGAGGATACATCAAGGCAATTGGATCTGGGGGGTGTTTCTTCGACCTTCTGATAATGGTCAGAAAAAATCCACTGTTACACGATTTATTGTCTCAGCAGACAGATACAATGACGCTTGGGCACTTCTCAGAAGTTCCCGCATTTTAAAGTGGTGATGAAAAAAGGCTCTTTTACTTCTATGGTTGCTTCCTATGGTCCTGAAGCTCACCTGGTTCTGTATTTACCTTGGAGGCAAGGGCTATGCCTTTTTCATTTTGTACTCGGGATAAAGGACTCAGCACATGGAAAAAATTCAGCAAGAGTTTATAGATTGAGTGATTACATAAATTAGTATCCATTTGTTGCTAGTTGCTGACAAATGGGAAAATGACCTAAGGTAAGGCTGCTGGTCTCTGTGGATGACTGTTTGAAATTATTCTTGGTTTACCACCCTGTTGAAAACAGTTTTATGACTATTCCTGCTCCCCCTCCCCTGCCCTGGGGGAGAACAACCCATCCCCCTGAAGCTGGCTCCTCAGCTCAGAAAACCCAGTCCAGCATGACAGTCCTCATGCTGTCTATGAGGGGTAAAGGTAGCAGCTTTGGAGTGTCTACAAAGTCTGTGAACCATGAGAAATGGCATGCAACATTTTGGGTGTATGTGCATTTTTCTAAGCAGCTGCCTCATAGTTTTTAATAAATTCAACAGCCCATAACCCCAAATGATGATAAGGGGGATTCAATTGAATGAAGATTGCACTGGTTCTGTAAGAAGGCTTTTGTCTGAACTAATTTCTAATGAGGGGGAGGTTGGATATACAGTGAAGAGGGAAGAAATCATCGGTAAAATTAAAAAAAAAATTACTTGGTTTGCTAGTGAATATCATTTGGGATGAAACAGTTCCACCATGAACCAAATCAAAGAGGACTCACTGCTGGAGGACCAGGGTAACTTCAACCCGATACAGAGCTCTGGGCCTGCTCACAGCTTCAGCTCAATGGGGGCTCCTTTGGCAATGACACCCAATAATGGGGTAAACCAGGAAGCTGGTGAACACACTCAAAAGCCCATGAACAAAGCCAGTTGCACCACCCTCCTCCCAACCACGGTCTTCTAGAACAGGGAAGCAGAACCCACCCCGCTCGGAACAAATGTAATGACTTCTTACCATTGTCATCACCGGAATCTGACTGGAAGGAGCTGAGGGACTGAACTTCAGAGTTGCTGCCTTTATTACTGCCTGCAAAGCAGGTCACTTCTCCCCGGGTCATCAACCCCTTTGTCTTTGTGAACAGCCAAAGAGAAAGCAAGAAATGACACTGGTTACCTTGTGCCTATTTCCAGTCCTGCCCACCCGCCTCCCACCCTGTTCACTTCTCCGGACTCTTTAATTTGCTTAGAGAAAATAATTTAGCTCCACGATAGAAAATTGATAGTGCCATTGGGGGCAAAGTACTGTCAATCAAGTAACTTACATTATGGATTCGAAACCCTTAGCCCATAGTAAATGAGCTTCCAAACAGCTGACAGCCAAAAGTAGCTGTTTCCTTCTCAAAGTGAAATGACTGAGTGAAGAGTGAAATGAGAATGAAGTGGCTGCATTGCTCTTTGCCACTCAGAGTTAATTTAGATCATTTACATGAACCGATGAGGTGTCGACACCAGGTTAAATGAGATTACTTTTAAAGGATTATAAATATTTTATAGGCAAGAATGCCTTTACATTTGTCCTAACTTCCATCTCTGGACAGTGAGTGGAGTTTTCGGCTTTGTCTTCTAGAGGGCAGCGTTGTATCATTTTTCGGAGTGACCATGTTCCCCACCCTGTGTTAAGTAGGGCCAGCAGTGGTGTGGATATGCCCTTATCCACATATGTCCTCCCTCTTTGCAAAGAAACACACAGATGCACCTGCACGTGCGTGTGCACGCACACAAACACACATACACCCCAGGGCTACTTTGTTATTTGATGGACTAAAGGAAGCAATAAAAACAGCCTATATCTTGAGGTTGTCAAGTGCAAAATGCATTAGTTGCCCAGGAATTGTCTCACCAGCTAACTCTGCCTTGCTTAACAAAAAAGGAAATGTATTGAATACAACCCAACAAGACTTTGGGGAAAATGTGAGTTTCGGCCTGAGGTGAATTCTGGAAACTGTCACATCAGAAAGGGGGGAGGGCAGTGATCAGGAAAAGCCGCAAATCATCATGTAATGCAATGGTACAAAGAGATGCAGACTTGTGATTAAGGGAACATTTGTTCCTCTTGTGGCCACAGAAATCTCGTTTCTTCCACAAAAGATGTCAGGAACAGGCACGGTAGCTCTGCAACCGCTGTCAGAGGCTGAGGCTACAGCAAAGCACCAGAGTTGGATAAACAACTGATGTTAGTGGAGAGAGATTCCAAGGCAGAAATTCACCTCCTAATAGCCACACTGCAGAAAATGTGACGATGTGCTTGAGAAAAGCACAAGGCATGCACAAGCTTAGCCCTGAACACAAGGAAGGAAACGATAATCCACTCTGGTGAAGTGCCCTGCATAAAACTCCTTTTTCCACTCCTCTTATTTATTCCCCCCCCCGACTTTTTATTGCTAAATAAAAAAGAGCCTATTAGCTAGTGGATTGGCAAGACTATATAGTAAAGTCTAACTCAACAGACAATTTGAGAGGGAATATATTTATGGCAGAAATTCAAGGGCAACTGCTTAAAATACATGTGTCTACAGAAAGAATCAGCAGATAGCATATTGGGGTAGCACTAGAATAGAAAGAATTCATACTTGGCCCTCTGCTATCACCAAGAAATCCTCTTCCTTCCTGCCAAAGCTCCCAAGAACAGAGCTGGTAAGAGCACAGGTTTTAATCTTGGCGTCCCCTTTTGCTAGTTAGGTGTCCTTCGAGTATTTCACCCATTGAAGGGAGTTTTTTCCTCCATGGAATGATGGGCTGGTAATGGCATCAACATGGGGGCAATGTGATGGTTTAAGGAGATGATGTAACATACAGCAGTGTGCTTCACATTCACCTGCTGCCCTGGCTTTCTCACCAAATCTCTTGGTTCTCAACCCTTGCATTCTGGCTGGTGTCAAGATGGCTCTACTGAGAAGTTCTTGAGATGCTAAGACTCTTGTCATCAAGGTCAGTATACATCTATTTTAGCCTGTGTCCTCCTTCATGGTTTTACAGTAGTCAATAGTGATGACCTTATTGACATTCTCTTAGCTTCTGGACAGAGGCCCTCTCCTTTTCCCTCGTCTTTGTTGGCAAGTGTTTGTGTCCTTGCCTGCTTCCTCCCCTTGTGCCCAAAGCTCACATGTGGGTGTCTCCGGGGTTCTTCTCGAGGCCCGGTTTGACCATCCTCTCTGTTCTTGCTCTCGTTGAGTTCACCCTCCTACAGAGTCCACCATCCTAACGCAGATGATGTTCAAACTCACTTCTAACCTTGACCTCTCACCTGAACAGAGCCAGACGTCCCTCGGGTAACTCTCTGTGTCCTCTACACTGAGCTGCTTCCTGTTTCTGGGAGGTCATCTCCAAAGTGTACTCCTGAAATCTTACGCATGCTTAATGGTATCAGTAGGAATGCCCCCTTCCTTAATGAAGAAAACCTTTATCTCCCTGGCTGTGTGTGGTCAGCTGCACCTGAAACCTTCCTATTCCCTTTCATTCCCTCCGCATATGCCACAGTACTGTAACCACAGCCTTGAAGGCTACCTAGGACACAGCTGCTACTGGGATATAAAGCCATTTGTCCTGAAGAAGTCACAGGCTACAGCAGAGCTTCCTTTAGTCTCACTGTGATGGACACTATGGCAGGGAAAACAATCTCTCACCCAGATGTTCACAGAGGCTACCTAACTGGCTCTCTGCTTTCTTCCCTTTTTGGAAAGAAAGCCTGTTCAGTTTCTTCTCTTAGGATCAGCCAGAGCCAGATTTAAAGAGGTAAGTTAGATCATGCCAGTCCCTTACTTAAAAACCTGCAGGAGTGTTGCTGTTAAGATGTTATCTGTTCGCTGGTGCTCAGCAAGCTCCAACTGCACGGACCTCCTCTATGTTCTTGTACACGCCAAGCTCTTTCCCCACCCCAAGACGTTTGCACCTGTGGCTCTTCCCTGTGCCTAGAATGCTGCTGTGTGAGGCCAAATGAAGAGGGGAAACACCACCATCTGGCCCAGACCACCTTTCCTGCCTCGCGGCTCCCCTTCTTGTTGCGTGGTCTCTACATTCCAGCCAAGAAGAAACGACTTGCTTTTCTGCTGATCACCTGGGTCCCTCCTACAGTGGAATGCCCTCCTTTCCCCAGACTCTAACTCATCATGGTCCAATGGAAGTGCCCCTGTGCTTCTCTCACATCTTCATTCTAAGACTGGAACTACGTTATTCTTCCAACCTTCTAGAGCGCACTTCTGTACATCACTCTCGTGGCTAGCCTTTTGCACTTCCAGAGCAGACCGCTATTGTGAGAAGAGGATGGATTTTGGAGTCTGGACGACTTGGGTTGGGGTACTCACTGCCTCTTAACTAGCTGCCTGACCTTGGGCGCATGATGTTACCCTCTTTGAGCTTCATTTCTCCCACGTGTAAATGGGAATCAAGAAACGGGACCGTTTTCCAGGCCCGGTGTGAACATTCCACACCAGCACACCTCAGAGCGAATGCTCTGCACGTGGGGTCTCTCTTCCTTAGCTTAGCGTCCCCGCACCGCGCCCCCCGCAGCTTCCCTGTAAGCACAGAGGGGTGCGCATGACTACTTTTTACTCACTCTCGGTTCCCGCGTCCCAGCCGTTCTTCCTGATGGAGTCGCAGTCGGAGCGGCAGGGGGGACACTGCCGGGAGGTTGGGGGCCACGCTGCACACGACCACGCCCCGCCGGGCTGTCAGGATGCGGGGCGACTCGGGGTGAAACGTGGTCATCTCCTGGTGCTCTCCCCCCAGCCCGTCCACGATCTTATCCAGGTTGCTCCTGGAGTCGCTCTGGAAGCAGGGCGTGTAGGCCATGGGGCGCACGGGGGACCTGCGGGGGCCCCACCTCCTGGTAGACGTTGCGGCCGTCCCCGCTGCCGCGCAGGTTCCGGAACGGGATGCCGTTGCTCTTGTTGAGCAGGGCGGCCGTGGCCGGGTCCTGCACAAGCGTGATGTTGTTGCGGGAGTAGTTCTTGCGGAAGACCTTCTTGCGGAAGACGATGAAGAGGACCACCAGGATGAAGATGACAAAGAGGACCACAGCGATGCCGATGAGCTCCTCTTCCCCACGTAGGAGTGGCCGGCCTGGATATTGGGCACCACGACGGGGCGCAGGCCGCAGTACTGACCCACGTAGCCCGGCGTGCAGTTGCAGAGGAAGGAGCCGAACACGTTCACGCAGGAGCCGCCATTCTCACACTCCTCTCGCTCGCACTCGTTGATGTCCTCCTCGCACCTGCGGCGACACAGAATCCCCTCCCCACCGTCAGGACCTGTGCAGACACGCTGGTATACTGGAGCTTGAGAAAACATGAATGTCTTTAACAGAAAATGATAGACCTAAAGGGTACAGATGAAGCAGGACAAAGCCGGTTGGTGAGGGGAGGAGAAACTAATTTAGGCATTTCTGTGGCCACTGTGGTCCCCAAGTCATCACCTTGCCTTAAGGTGATCCTCCCAACCCAATCTCTCCCAGGTCCTACCTGGGTTGAGGGAAAGAGGAGAGAGGGAGAAAGAAAGAACAACAGATGCTACTGAAAAGGTACTGGTCTCCAAATCCTCGGGAGCAGATTGCATCTCAGAATTTAAAATTGTGCAACTTTAGCAAGGACATACAGCACATAACTTCTACGTTATGTAAAATACTCCTCCCCACGGTAGAAACTGGTGCTGGCCGTAGTATCCCATAATCAAATATACCAGTGTTTCTGCAGTGAAACATATGGATATTCACACTAAATGAGAGAAATAAAGAGTAGAAAGAGCCTCAGAACAGTTTAATTTGGTGGCAAAACCTGTTCAAGTTTGCTGCTAACATACCCCAAACCGTTTAAGTTCTCGGAGCTTTTGGGATTGTAGACTTGCAGACAAAGAGCTGTGAATCTACAGATCAGTTACAGGTTTTCCCCAGAGGAAAGTCTTTGGTTCTGACATTTTCCTCTAATGGCTACGGTAATTTTTGGTCCCTCTGGGAAGCTGGGGGCTGTAAAGGGTGAGTGGGTGGAGGGCTGCATGTCTTTATCATTCTGTGCTTATGTTAAAGGCTAATACTAATGTAGATTTTCAGGAAAAATGACTGAAGCATTCTAATGAAAAATAATTAAATCAATGTTACTCTCTTTAAAGCAATCCATGTCTCACTTTGAGTATAATTATATAAGACAAGTGTATCAGTCTTTTTCTTAGCTTAATATTGAGAACATAGACCTTCTTTTTAACTTCTCTATTTCAGCAATTGTTCTGATAAGTTCATTTAAAAGGTCCAATCACCTACATTTTTGGTAATCTACCTTTTAAAATGCAGCTAAACGTCCCCAATTTGAACAGAAAGGTGAGGTCAGTCGGAAATTAGTCAGAATCACAGCATTTAAAAATAAATACTGCTTTATTACTTTAAATTACATCCAAGGATTCAAAGTCAGCTAAGTATTTCCTGGTAAAGTCCTCGGGAGATTTGCGCTAATGAATACCTAAGACTGATCTGTAATTAGAATATCGCTTGCTTGAGATTGCATATATATACTTCTAAAACGATCAAGGATGGCTGAAAGTGGCATTTTACTGGGAACTTTAAACTGTCCCTTTCATTTTGGTAAACAGTTAATTTTGCTTATTTCTTAGGGGAAGAAAGGTTTGCAAAGGAAAGGTAAGTTTCAATTTCTCAGAATGACCAAAAAACAATAGGCTGTAGACTCCAGTTAATGGATTCTGGGGAAATGGGTAGTGTGTCTGCCTCAGAATTATAAATATTAGGTGGCCTAGATGACTTTCTTTTTTCCCTAGTTGCAGACTACATAGTAATCATACACAATTTTGAAGATACAGGGAAACATAAAACATAAATTTATTGTAAATAGGACAGATTTGAAGAGCAGAGCCCAAGATGGGGGAGGAAGATGCTTTCTCCCCACGCTACTGCTGTACAAGGCAGATGCTTCCAGACAGGAGTAGTTTATTATGGATAAACTAGACCCCACTATGCGGAGATAGTTCCTGTTAACATTTTAGTCACCTGTAAGCACTCCTTACATATATTGTGCAGATGTTAACCCTTTGCCTATACTATTAATGGTACATATTTTATCCCCATTAGTTGCTTACTGGTTTGTCGTAGCAATGAATGATGTAGAGAAAGACACTTAAACAATCTCACTTACGTAACTCCAGTAAGCCCAGCTTTACAATTGCAGATGAAAGTGTTTCCTATTGGATCGCAGGATCCTCCATTCCGGCAGGGGTTTGGAAAGCAGGCTGTAATCTCAGATTCACAGTTTCTCCCCGTAAACTGTGAGAGACAGGTACACTGATATCCTGAGGAAACAGAGGACCTCATGAGCCATGGATGCCACTGCTAAAGCTGAGTGCTTGGACTCAGCCATAACGTGCCCTCCTAATTCTTTGTTGAACTGTATCTTAGGGCCTAAATTCCAAAGGTGATTAGTAAATTGGTTGCTTCAAACATACGTTGCCACAAAAATGTCAAGTTACCGTTTGGATTTCCTGCTAGTCCACAAAAATTCACCTAATTAACCACACACATGAATGCTAGTGAGAATTACAAGGCCCACCCAAGGGACAGATTTCAAGAGCAGAGCCCAACATGGAAAGGACGATGCTTTCTCCCCCCACACTACTACTGCACAAGGCAGATGCTTCCAGACAGCTAGTAGTTTACTATGGATACCATGCTAGCTGCTTTCCTGAGCCACTGTCCTATCTCCTGTGCCGTCTCTCCTTAGCCAAGTACTGAAATCCCATCCAGAGAAGAAATGAGGGGGAGAGCAGGTAAAAGGATATTCGTCAACTCAGTTGAACCCCAGATTGGCAAATGCACAGGGAAATGGAAAGATTCCAGCCTTCGCCCAGCTCCCCTGGTCTGATCCTGATTTTTGCATTTTTTTTCACTTTGTTTACTCATAAGCCCATCATGCAGAAATTGGTAGTAATTCAATATTTCCACTACAGAGAATATTAACTATAAGATGTAGTAAGATTCTAAGAGGAAATAATGTTGTCCACCTCTCGAGATGCATTATAGAGATGGAAGGGATGAATAGTAAGGGTGTTCATCCCTCCTTTAAAAAAAAAAAAAAAAACCATAAGATTTGTTTTTTTTAAAGATATACACGCACATAGTAAAGAGGGTAGTTCTATAAGTTTTATTTTGTCCAATAGCAGCCTTCCCCTCCATTTACACTTCCTCAGAAGTAACCTAGGCATCCCTTTTAGTATTTCAATATTTCCCTCTGTGGCATTTGACTATTTTGTGATTTTTAGTGTTAGGCATTTTCTATTGGCTTTCCACTATGCTTTTATATTTCAAGCTTTCAGCTCCACCACATAGGAACACCTCTTCTGATACCCCCATCTCCCAATATATTGCAATATTGTAATTTTGGTTAAATCGATGATCACTGTTTGCATTATGATGACAATGAAATGTTCTTTGCAGCTAAGCCATGTAGTTAGCTCTGATTATATTTTTGTTCATGCATAAACTTTTGTTTTCCCTGGAGTTAAGCCAAAACATGGGATATTTCCTTATTTCTGAATATTGCTTGTTAAATTAACTAGAAACTCTTCATCAACCAGGTCTCCCTGTGTTGAGTTGCCTCTGTTTACCTGTATTTTCGTCTCCTGAGGCCCTCTGACTGGCTCCACCCTGCATGTTGTCTTCTGGCCCTGCTTTCTTGCTCTCCCATTTTGGATCTGGTGGTTCCTGTATCACCTGTCTGTCTACTCTTTGTTTATTCTCTCATTTCACTAGAACACATTCCACAGTTACTTCCTCCAAAAGGTTTATAGGAAGGAAATTCAGTGAGACTTTGCATAGCTGAACATGTCTTTACTTCACCCTGACACTTCTTTGACAGTTAGATTGTGTAAAGAATTATAAGCAAATCCCCCCCATGTTGCTTTTGACAAATCCAAAGTCATTTTGGCTCCTAGAGTTTGTATGTAACATGTTTGGTTTTTTTCCCCTAACATCTTAGAGGATCTTTTTGCTTCGAATTATCTGAGATTTTGCAATGATATACTTTATATGGGTTTATTTTTAGCCAATACTGGGTACTCAATGGGCTCTTACAATCTGGAAATTTTTCTGTTTTCACTTTGGGAAAATTTCTTTTATAATTTCTTTTCCTTTGGTTTCTCTAGTCTGTCTTTATGGAACTTCTATTTTTTGGATCTCAGAGCTCCTGGACCTTAGTCTAATTTTATTTTTCTCTCTTAAATTACATCTGTGAGGTTTTGCTTTACTTTCTGTGAGAGTTTATCTCCTTCACTTTTATTGAGATTTAATTTGTCATTTTGCAAGAACTTTTATTGTGTGCTAAATTTTTTTTTAAACATGTAACATCCTGCTCCTGTGTTGTGGTTTCAGTATCTTAACTGTCTGAGGATATTAATACTTATATGAAGTTTTATCCCTGCAGTACTTTCCAAGTTGCTTTTGCTCTTTGTTTTGGTCTCGTAATATTTAATTTTATGCATCAACTTGGGTAGCCAGATGTTTGGTCAAATACTAGTCTAGATGTTGCTATGAAAGTATTTGCGTATTTGTGCAGGTTATCAATTTGTTTGTAGCTGTCAGTGTCACTTGTGTATGATAAAACTTATAATCAGTTAACTTTAAATGAAACATGCTACTCTCCATAATTTGGGTGGGCCTTATCATTCAGTTCAAGGCCTTATGAAGAAAGAATCCTGCCTCAAGACTATAATATAGAAGAAATTTTACCTCAATTTCCAGCCTGCTGGCTTACTCTGCAGATTTTGAATTCAAGACTGCAAAATCAACTCTGAAATGAATTTTCAACCAGTCAGCCTGCTCACACGATCATGAGCCAATTTTTTGAAATCGGTTTCTCTCCGTATGTATGTATGTGCACATGCTCATGTATATATACAAATGGTCTCTGCCTTAGGATTGTTCAACTTACGATTTTTTGACTTTGTGAAGGTGTGAAAGCAATATACAGTAGAAATGCGTTTCAGGTAGGCTAGGTTAAGCTATAATGTTTGGTAGGTTAGGTGTATTAGATACATTTTTTATTTAAGGTATTTCCAACTTATGAATTTATTTATACTCCTCCCCATCATAAGTTGAGTATCTGCATATATCTTTTATTGGTTCTGCTTCTCTGAAGAACTCTAATACATTCTACATCTTCCAAGTGAGAGGATTTCTTTACTTGTAATCATTGTTTATTAGTTCACATTGAAGAGGTTAGCAATAGAAAGCTAGAAATCTGATGAAAAGCTTTGAACACACTAATGGGGCTCAGCGACTGTGAAACTGAGTCAGTAGCTTTGGGATGGTCAGTTTCCCCAGACACATCTTATCCGTTCAGAGGGAAGGTAATGGCCTGGTTTCTAACACTGGGAGGCTGGGTGGTGGCAGAGGACGGGGTGGCTGTGAGTCTCGGCATCTGATGAGCACACCATATTTACTTTAACCCCTGTGCAGCACAGGGTCAGGCATGCTCCAGCCCTGAGATCCTGCATTTCAACATCACCTGCAGGCTTCACCACAGCATCGGGGAAGGAGCTGCCTGGCTGTGCAGAGGGAAGGTGGGAATCCAGATTGAATGCCGACTGCCTCTAAACCGCTTTGAGCACTTATTTTAAGCTTTTCTCCCCCATCTCCTCCCCTTCAGAAGTAACTGGTGCTTACAGTTCCTGAGTCTTAGGGAATTCAGTCCCTTCTATCAGTTGGAATTCAGTTCTCTAAGATCTTCTCTTCTGTCTTCTGCCTTCCGCCTCCAAACTTGGGTTGGTGTTGTCTACTTGCCCATTTTCCTCACTTCTATTGGCTTATGACTCATATAAAAATAACTTTACTTCCATAGTAGTGGGGTTGTAACAGCAAGATGCCATCCTTACCCTGAAGTGGCCAAAAGCCTTTCCCCATATCTAAGACTTTACGTAAATACTGCAAAGAACCACTCTCACTCTTACTTGAAGGGCTCTTGGGCTTCTCCTTTTCCGGAGTTGTCAGTGACTGATGTTGGGATTATACAGATTGATCTCTATAGATATGATAGTTGAAAATGTATAGTTTGAAGTGGCATATGTTCTCATGGATGTTTTGCTGAATCCCCGTTACAGATAATTCCCATGTACAGAAGGAAGAATGATTGCGTGTGTTTGTTCATAGGTTCACAGAAAATCTTACCCTCAAGAGGCAGGTGCAGGAGCTGAGAGAAAGCTATATATTTCCAAGTGGAGGAAACTAGCCCCAGCCTTCCTGGTGCCAAGAAATACAGAGGGGAAGAGACTGAGGCTCAGAGATATGCTTGCTTGAAGTTATGCTGACTTATTTTTTTATTTTGGAAAATTGCTCACCTTAATGGAAATGAAAATTGTTGAATGCAGCTGGGATTGGGAAAAATGCTTTGTGTCACTTGGCTAGTCATTGGCCATGATGACATGTCATTTAGACGAAGAGTAACTTGTGAGGAGGAATTAGATTCTCTTTAGAATATAATCTTGGACAACCACAGTACAGGACTCAGAAAAGCACATCAATAATGAGGGGGCAAGTCAGGAACAGGGGGAGTCCCAGGCAAGGTAGGTAAACTTGGCGAAAACTCCCTCTCTAGCTCCTCTTTGGCAACCCTCTGACAATTTAAATAAAACTATATCAGAAGCACCTGGGGGCAGGGGGAGAGTCGAGGGGCTGTCCAGATCTACGGGAAATTTAATTGACTATCATGGAAACTGGATTCTAACTCAGGTCATGTGACTGATTTTTGATCTGATGGCAGAGAAGAAATTTGATGTCTCTGTGCCTTGGAAAATCAGAATTTAAAATAAGACTACTTCTAGAGCACTATTTCACTTACACACATTTCCTTCTGAATTTTGTCATTTTCATCATCTTTTGTGGAATATCTAGCACTACTTGAAGCAGCAACCAGCCTGACTAACATATCCACATTGATTGAATGCCTAAGTCATAAAGGGTGGTGTGGCTGGTGCCAGTCACCAAGAGGTGACTGTTAAATATTCAGGAATGTGGCAGGTCAGTTATTAAACCACGTGTACCCTGACATCAACCATGGTAGAAGTACTTACACTTCAGTAATCAGCAAATACTACAAATCAGGGCTTTTATTTTTAGAGAACTGGTTTACCAGCACACCCCTAGAATAGGGACTATGGCAAGCAGTGGGAATATAAAGAAAAACTCAATTTAAAAGCACGCTATAGAAGAGGCAACCCAGGTATGGAGAAGCTTATTGCTTTGTCATGGTCACAAAGTTGGTGTGGATTTGAACCCAGGCAGTCTGCCTACTGAGTCCTGAACTGTTCAGTATTGTCCTGACCTGTATTTCTAACAACCACACTTCATTAGCCTCTGTTTATCAAAAAGAGCAGCAATCTTACGATTGCAAACCCATGGGGCAAAGGAGGCAGAAGTCCTTTGGAAGAAATCTTGCTTTTAGAAATTTAAATTTGGAGGAGTTTTATATAAACACAATAAGAGGGAAAAACAATTGGAATTTTTAAAAAGTAGTCAGATTACTTTTTAATGAAGAGTGATTTCTATTTTTCAGCCTCTGTGAAATGACTTGTTTATGAAAATTACCCTGTTCTCACAAAATATTATTTACAATCTCATTATCCTAGTATGAGCCCTATTATTCATAATTTAAAATATCAATAATATTCATTAGTAGCCATAATGACACTAAGTAATCGAATGCTTTAGTGTTTTAAAATCACTTTCAGTCATTCTATGAAGGAACACAATGATACTATGAAGGAAAGAGAAGAGGCCTCATTAGCATCCCAACTCCATGGGGTGCTGGAGAGGTTAAGCTGTTTGTTCAAGGACATACATTAGTAAGAGATTGAGTTTAAACTTGACTCTAGGCTTTATGATTCTGAAATGTTTATACGTGACTGTATTGGTATTAGAACTTGTCACTGAGCTGGAGCTGATTACTTCCTAGGGATAAGAAAGAAGAGCTTGTGGTTACTTCTCATCAGTCTCCAGGAAGCAGATAAGATACAGTGAGACTGACAATTTCAGACACTCCTTCTGGGAACCAAATCAACATTAAATAATAAAGACAATAGAACAAAAAGTTTCTATTCTTCCCAACCATTACCATATGTTGCTATAAAACACAAACAAAAGGAAGAATCTTCTAAGAGAGATCTAGGCATCTTTTGATCACAAATAATATGTAACACTTTTGTATATGGGAAAGAAAAATATCAATGGTTAATCTCAAAGTATTCTTAAATTTTTTTCCTTGTTCAGAAGGGAGAATATCAAATAAGGAAATAATTAACAAGAACAATAGCTTATGTGGTGGGAAAATTCTAAGAACTTTCTGTGTATTCTATCTCATTTAATTCTTACAATAACCCTGTGCCATAAATTTTATTACAGTTCTACAAATGAGGAAACAAACTTCAATAAGATGGGTTTCACAAGGTTACACTGTCAATGAGTGGCAGATGCACTTTATGCCAGTTCTTAGATTTTAGAAAGGAAATGGTCCTACTAATGTGGAGACACATGAACCAAAAAGTCATAGCTTCTTTCCCTTAAATCCTGGCAAAATGAGAAGTGTATTTTTAAGCCTTGCCTCAAAGCTGTGTTTCTGTTTACAATCCTTCTAGTTATAGCAGATACAGATGGTTTTGAAATCTGCACCCAGACAAAGTTAAAATGAATCCTCCTTTCCTTGCTCAAAGAAGAGCATTGCAAAACCTATTAAATCCAAAAATAGAAGTGGTATAAGCAATTATAGCATAATTTGGGCTGTGTAGACAAATAATCAGGATACTTCCTGTCTTACTCTTTGGACTTAGTAGTCATTTTCCAACCTGATTCATCCAGGTTATGGCTTGAACTCTCTACCCTGCTTGCCAGTGTAGGTGAACATCATTCTAGTCAGGTTTGGCTGCCTTGATAAGGGAACATCTGCCTGCGGTACAAAGATGGAAATAATGACAAATGTGTAACTAGCACTTGGGATCTGAAGTCAGCATCAACCACTATGTTTGCTGAATTACAGATTTCATTTAGAAACTCCAAGAACTTACATGACTTGGGGAGGCGGCTGTGATATGGTGGGAGGCCCTGGGTACAAGTTTAGGTTCTGGCTGTGACCCACCAGCCGGGTGTGACCATGGCTTGACCTCTAGGAACTTTCTTATTTTATCTGATAAATGAGACTAATACTCATTTCATTGGGAATAATAAGGTTCCTGGATTCATAAACCACAATGCAGCACACATTAGGTGCTTTATTGTTGTAATTATTGTAATTACTATAGATCCTGAAATCGGCTCCTCTCTGTATTGCTCATAAACCAAATAACTGGAAATCATGGAGGTTTTTAAATTCTGACTTTCAGGCTGAAGATTGAGAAACATCCAAACCTCTAGTCCATGGAATCTCAATTAGTATGAGAAAACTGGTGGGTATGTTACCATGTGAGATGCTAATTACGAGTGAGAATGAGCTCTGCTGCAGTTGAAATTACTTTGCCATTTCTACTTCTAGTCATTCTGACTTTTCTCTTTCACCAAGCAGGGTACATTCAACACCTTTAGGCCTTGTAAAATAAGAAAAAAATTTGAAGGTGAGACTTTTTCCCTAGGAAAGCTGGCTCACATTTTATATATTGTATATTGGGCCAAGTCCAATATACCTGGAAACTTTTAACGTGTTAACTTTAGCCACACATTACCCTACTCACTCTCTAGTATGTATCTGCACATAACCTACTTTAGGGTTTGAGCTTTTCTATTAGTGTTTATAATTATTAATCCTGTCACCATGAAGTTTTTCCAGGGTACAAAAATTACAAGATTTAGTCAGTATTTAGAAGATAGTTACCCAGGAAAATTTTTTTCCTTGTGCTGAAAAGCTCAGCCAAATTATGACCACAGCATATTTACCAGGAATTTGACAACTTCCTTCTAGGAGCTCAGCGAGCCAGTGGGTGGAGTATATATGGGAACCCTGTTCAATTCCCCTAAAGCAGCTGTGAGGAGAGGGAGGCAACATCAGTGGCATCCATTGGTCACAGAGAAAGCAGCAGGAACCAGAATTCAACACAGAGCTCAGCACCAAGCAGGCACTTCATTAAAGTCTGATGGACTAAATTTATCTAGATTGTTGTAAGTTAGGGACCCAAAGTACTCAGAAAAACATAATCTATAGTAGCACCAAAGTGTTACTGAAAACAGTTTTATGCAAAGTATTTGCAACATCCAAGAACTTGTTTCCTGTGACTTGACAGGCTGAAGACTCAAAATTGCTTAGAGGGAGTGGTGGACACTATTACTCTTATCTTTGAAGGGAGCTCAGAGTAACCAAAATCTTCTAACTAGGGTACAAAACTCTACCTTTATACCAATTTTTTTTTTTAAGTGCAGGCATTGCATCTGACTCTTAATTCCTGAATATCCTATGTCTATTTACCTTTCCTGGAATCCACTGACTTGCATTTCTTCAAATACAGAGTTTTCAGGATTCCCAAATGTCAGTGGTTCTTAAACAATGGATGTGCAGAGAAACTCCTTGGAGGCTTGTTAAAAACAGAGATGATGCCTGAATTCCACCCTTGTCAATTCAGATTCTATATGTATGTTTCCGCTGAACTTTCCACTGATAAATTTTGGTAGGAAAGTTCAGAAGTTTGCAAATATGATTCAGGGACCCAGCAGAAAGTTCCTGATGTGGACAGCAAATACTGGAGGCAAGTAAATAGATTCTCACTTTTCATTAGCAATTAAGTCTTCTATAACAAGGTCTCACTTTAACAAGGTCCTTAGGTGATGCTGATGCATCTCAGAGTTTCAGAACCACTATATACACTATAAAAAACAAAAAGTCAAAGTTTCCCCAGGAATCAGGGCAGTTCAGAGACAGGGAGATAAATCATTATATCACCCAGGGATCTTGTTAAAATACAGATTGGATTCCGTGGATATGGGGTGGGATCTGAGATGCTGCCTTTCCAACATTCTCAGTGAGGCCAATGCTGTTGGTCTCTGGAACGAACTTTGGTAGCAAGGGTTAAGAGTATAGGCTGGTGGGGAAGGAGTCCACAAACCTGGATCAAATCCCATCTTCCCCACTTTTTAAAAGGTATTTTCTGTTTTGTTTTTTTTTTTAAAACCATTGCATTTTCAAGGAAAAAAATACATAAACCAATCCCATTATGTATTGCTTTGGGAAACTAGTTTTTGTTTTTTGTTTAGAGAAAAGGTCTTGCCCTGTCGTTCAGGCTGGAGTGCAGTAGTATGATAATAGCTCACTATAACCTGGAACTGGCCTCCCAAATCTCTGGGATTACAGGTGGGAGCCACTGCAGCCAGCCAGTGTGCTTTACTTTACTAGCTATGTGATGGCAGGCTATGGACTTTGCCTCTCTGGCCTATATTTGTTTGATGTGTAAAATAAGGGTGGGTAGGTAGGAAAGAACAGTATTGACCTCAAAGTATTGTGATGAGAATTAAATGTTCCAGGGCATAAGCACTTTCAAGGGAAGCACTTATCATAGTACCAAGCACATAGTAAGAATCTGACAAGCAGTAGCTCTTGAATTTCCTCAAGTTTCCATTTCAGGAGTTAGGCTTCTGGTTTTATGTAATGCTGTCTGAATGACTATTTATGGCATAGTGACTAGGTGGCTTCAAATGTGTTTTCCATTAATGGGCATGAGCTAAGCATGATAAGGCAAGGAGGACTGAGTACTCCTTATTCAGACTGTGGGTGCTGACATTATTACTCAGACATTGGGCTGATCCCTGCCCACTGCATCTGGAAATGCAGGGATCACAATGGGACCTAGCCACTGCTTCTCCACAGTGGTTGCTATTGCCATTTCGTGTTTATGACATACATATAATTTTAAGGCTTTCCTGAGAACCTTCTGTCTGTGGTTGGTATATAGAGTCATATTTATACTCTTATTACAAGTCAGTGTTCTGAATCCCCTGAGGTTCCTATGGCCTGCTCCTGGGACAGCAAGAGTTATAATGCTGATCAAACCTGCTGACCATGTCATTCCAAGCTAGTAGTCTTGGCTTCCCCGACTTTGATGCCAAGGGTTTGATTGGGCTCTGGTGTCTGGGGCAGAATCCTGCATCCCTGAAATAAAAACGTGTCTTGTTGTGTGCTGCCGGCTTTAACAATTCTGACTGTACTAGGATAGCCACAGTTTTGAGAGTGGTGTTTGCGACCAGGAGAACCAATGACCAATATTCCAGAATTCTTCAGTGGTCAAGGGGATGCTTACGCTAAAATATGTATCCTGAAATTTTAGAGCAACAGATAGCACAGGGTCCAAACAACAGAAAATGTTCAATTAACTTTTGCTATCAGTCGCATGTGCAGGAGTCTGATTTCAAGCTCCCCACTCTACCATCTCTATCCCAGACGTCCTCTTGGAAGACTTGACGCATCCCAGTCTCTGATCTGGGGGGTGCAACACTGTCTCTTCCTGTGATTAGACTTCCCTGGCAGCCAGAGGGAATTCTTGAAGGCATAAATACTCTTTCATTAAAGACTCAGTCTTACTGTTCTTTTTAAACTGTAAGTGACAACTCAGAGAATTTTTCTTTTAAGTAACCTTACAATTAGCTACACAGTTTCATATATAGGAAAGAAAGGTCAAATTTTGATTCGTTGTATTCTTGCCTTTTTTCTCTCCCCTACTTGGCACGAATTTAAGGAATTTGCAGACAGGATACAGGACCTAGCAAAAATTCCTCTGTTGATAATGATATAAACAGATAATAGGAACAAGAAAATGGTTTATCTTTCTGCTTTCCTTAGAAGCCAAGGCTTCACCCCTATAGCCAGGAAGAGGTAGGTAACTCCTCACACATCAGAAGAGGAATCTTGTGCCCTTAGTTCCCCAGGAAAGCAGCAGACGTCCTGGATTTCTTGGATCTCCTGGTGAGTAGCAAGTACTGTTGTGGATGAGAGTCCCAACCCCCCCCCCCATGTGGGATCATGTCTGGGTGTCTACTAAGATAAGAACCCATTGGCTAGGCTCAGGAGCGGCCTTGGTGTGGGCTGCACCTGCAGGGCTCCCTCAACAGAACAGAAGTAGTAGGCCTGTGAGAAGGGGAACGGTGTGGACGAAGATGAGGAAAGATACATCTTCATTTTAGGAAAACATAACGCCCCAAAGACGGAAGAGCAACTTGAACTGACAAGAGGCTATTTCACCATGGAAGAAAGAATACCTGTTGTAGAATCCTGATCCAATGCCCAATCACAGAAGGAAGCGGGGAACAGGGAGACAAAGAGGTAGATGGGAGAGTGTGCTCTATAGGCCAGGCTGGGGCCTTAGGGAGGGCGAGACAAATTCTCTAGGTTATATAAAAAGTATATGGCAAGTGCGTCATCAGTGCTGAAATTTGGTTAAATGAAGAGATTTAAAAATAGAGAAAATTGCTGTTTGCCATGTGCGTTACAGCCATTTAATTAACATACTTCCACTGAATACTTAGCTAAAGGATTTTCTGCAATTAAAAAAAATTAAAAAGTGCACACTGAAAAGCAAGATTCCCCAGTCTTTCCCTCATACAGTGATGATTATTATTATTTTAAAGATAATCCATGGTGGAAACCCGTAGCTCTGCCAGCCAAAACAATGTCCTGCCATCGTTAAAAGTATGTTACAATTTGTGGTTGTGTACCCAGCATTTGACATGGAGTGGTGTTCTATTTCAACCCAATTTAATTATATGCTCCTTTTATATATTGTAGATGGCTCACACTAGCAGAATTGTTTTGCCTGGTGAAAAACTGGCCATGACTTGTCATAATGGGCTGGTTTATAGAACCACTGAAGTATGGTTACTGCCCATCATTTGGGAATTATGGCACCATAACAACCCTTTATTTACATAAACTGCTGAGACAGTAAAAACAGCAAATAGATTTCTTAAATTGAGACGACAGAAATTTCCCCCCCCCAGGGTTCTTGGCCCTCATTGTGGTAGTAACATATGCAAGTCTAAACAACTTTGGTGTCTGTATTTCGACAGTGCATCATTTCATGGACAGTTTATAACATTCTAATAATAAAATGGACTCTAAATTTGGAGTTGGGTTTCAGGAACGTTAGATGGTAGGTGCACAGCAGAGTCTCTAAGTGATTTGTGAGGAAGGTTAACGTTTGCTAATCACATGACTGCTGAACGACTCTGCAAAGGGGCTGAAGTGGAATCAGTGGTTGGGCTGCTGGGAGGTGGCAAGCCTTCAACCGGGAGCACGCCTGACATAGTTTACATCAACACAGATACTGCATATCCGTAAAGTCAGGGATTCTTTTATCTCTAGACTCCTAGGACTTAAATAATCTTGGCTTCTCCCTCAAACAAAAGAAACTCTTTATAAATCCTGTTTGTGTTCCTACTCTCCTCTTCTACATGATGTACTTTGTGGGGAAAAAATATTAGAGTAAAGCATCATGCCTTCATTGCCTGCTGATCTGTCCTGAGATTTTATGTAAATTCCTTCTCCCTATTCTTGACTTTCTACTCCTTTGTAAAGCTGTAACTAGACTTATTTTTAATGCACACATTGCAGAAGTATGTTCCCAGATCTCCTATTCCTAGGGGACAGCTTCTAGTAAGCTTTAGCTTCTAGAAAGGTTGTATGTCTGTCTGGTCAGCAATTTCATGTGCGTGGGTGTCATAACTCAGTGCTACTGTCATTCTACAGTGACATGCAGGTGGCTCACGAAGCCATATTTATTTATTTTTTGAGACTGAGTTTCACTACTGTTGCCCAGGCTGGAGTGCAATGGCACGATCTGAGCTCACCACAACCTCCGCCTCCCGAGTTCAAGTGATTCTCCTGCCTCAGCCTCCTGAGTAGCTAGGATTACAGGTACCCGCTACCATGCCCAGCTAATTTAGTACTTTTAGTAGAGACAGGGTTTCTCCATCTTGGTCAGGCTGGTCTTAAACTCCCGACCTAAGGTGATCCACCCACCTCCAGCCTCCGAAAGTGCTGGGATTACAGGCATGAGCCGCCGTGCCCGGCCAACAAAGGCATATTTAAAAGGGGGTCCTATTCACTCAATTGAAAGGCCAGGGGATGGACAGGGTAGTGGGCAGAGTTGATGATATCTCTGGGCCCCTGTGCCACTGTACTGTACCGCACCTATGGGAAGCTGCAAACGATTGGCAAAACTGGACACTCCTATAACTGTCAAGTATGAGATTTCCCTAAAGCGGATTAAGACGCTTGGTGAGCATCTTGGGTGTGAGTATTCCTCTCTAGCAGAGTCCTTGCATTGGGAGGGCAGGGATCGCCCTGCAGTTCATTCCCTCTCCCTTCAAACCCCCAGGCCAGTGCAGCCACACTCACCCCCGGACGGCAGGCCAGTACAGCTGCCCCCGTGCTGGCACGGGCTGCGCTCGCAGGCGTCGGGGTAGAGCACGCAGCCCAGCTTCAGCTCGGTCAGGCCCACCACCTCCGCGAAGCTGCTGCGCTTGTTTTGCAGCGGCAGCTCGTTATTATTTAGTATCACTGAGTCCAGGCAGCCCTGAAAGCCGCTGAGCACCTGCGTGACCCGCGTGTCAGTCAGGCTGCGGATGTTATCTGCTTGGACCAGGGCGCCGAAGTAGATGCTGCTCTCCGTGCTCAGGGTCTGGAAGTAGAGGGGCGCCCTGCGCCGCTCCACGTAGCTGTCATCCAGGGACAGGCTCGTGAAATTGCGGTTGAGCTCCAGGAAGACCGAGTGCCAGCTCCCGTCATTGACAGCACGGCCTGAGATCCCCAAGATTCCGGGGCCACTGCCGCAGTCCAGCTGGAACCACAGTTTGCCATCCACAATCTGCGCAGGAAAGCAACAGTGCAACACCTTTCAATATGCAACTGGCAATATGTTCCCTACACCCTTCTGGCCACCCTGGGGTGTCACAAGAAGACTGGAAAGTGGACATGGCTTTTGCTTTAGTCATACATCTGTTACGGTTTGACTTTTAACCACTCTGCCTTCTCCTTACCTGCCATGCAAATGCGTGCCTTACATTTCACAAATCTTGTGATTAGTAATTTGGGCATGTCTTCATATTCCCACAATTATATTTAAGAATGTTTCTACTCTTTGGGTCTTTACCATTTAAAGTTCCCAGCAATATCTGGTTTAGGGGTATGTTTATTCTCTGCACCTTTCTTAGTCCTTACCACCACAGGAATGACTTCTGTGAGCTCATTAGCATTTATTGAACATCTACTATACGCTAAGCAGTGTACTAAGTGTGAGGAGGCCATGTGAGCAAGTAGTTGTCTATGCCTGCATGTGGCCAACAGTCATAGTAGGGTGGGTAGATGGCCATTAAATAATCACACAAATACATACATTTCTTGAATACATTTATGTGAGTGCTCCACAGGGGAGAGAAGAAGCCTGGTAGAAATGAAAAAGTTCCTAGCTCCCAGCTTTGTATATATTTAAGATTTAAAAGCTTCTCTACAGTAAACATTAGCATATTCTTAAGAGTCCTTTAGGATGATGCTCATGTAAGTAAAGGTTATCTCCCTAGGTGCTCAGGGCTTGGCCATTTGCTTAGAATATCTGGATCGTTTGCGACACCTCGGCCTCCAGAAGGATCTTTTGTTCAACTGCCCACACTTTGTGAATGCTCCCAGCCCTGGTTTGGGGTGAGACATCAGATACCAGCCTGCTGCTGTGAGTGCACTGTTGTAGCAAGGGCATCCACCACCCCCAGGAGGCTAACCCCAGGAGACATCACACACAGGAAGAAAGCATATGCTTCGGAGGATCTTTGCTGGCACAGAGCTGCAGGGCAGGGATTGGCCCTCCACGAAGCCCCCGGCTCAACTGCTGTGAAGAAAACACGCCTATGAATCCACTCTGTCGTCCTCCCTGTTGTATATTTCTCAGAAATGCAAGGTGGCTTTGGGATCCAGGGAATGAGGGCTACACCCCTGCCTAGCCAACTGTACATTTGGTCATGAAAGGATTCATAGCCAGAAATTGTGAAACGAAAGCTGCTTTTCTGGCTTATGTCTATGATCCAGCATGAGGACCTTGCGGAGGCCAGTGCCTCAGTCATGCAGGGTACACTGATCAGTTAGTATTCATAGTTCTGTGCAGATAACAGACACTAGTCGGGAGAAGAAAAAAAGGAAAGGAAATGACAGGACAACACAGAGCTTCCAGGTCACAAACAGCCAAGGAGGTACAGAGAAATGAATTCACAGAAATAGATTGAAGCAGTCCTTGTGAAACATGTTTAACTCAGACCTATTAGGGATTATTATAGCACCTCTCATTCTCACACATGGTGTATTGCTCTGTGCTTCAGTACAGACAACCAAATTCTTAGGGACTCTCATTTTTGCCTTTGTAGCTCCATGTTCTTCATTCTGCATACAATTCCATAGGTCATGCCAAATAAACCTGTGTATCTAGAAGGCAGGGGGCTTTGTGAAGCAGACAGAGCTGTGGGAATTTTGGAATGCTGAATTAAATTCAGGCTTTGTCATGTACCACCCAGGTCACCAGGAGAGAATGGTCTGGCCCCTCCGGGTGTGTCCGGAGAGCAGAGAGAACTGCTATGGCTTACTGTCCAAGGCTACTGTATCCACTGCAGAATGGTTAGCCACATCATACACAGTAAGAACATACATATTCTGCTCTGTAATGCAAATGTGCAAATATGAAAGTACTGAAGACAAGTGTTTATGTTCTTTTCAGCAATCTTTCACGTGTAATTTTTGTTGTTGTTGAAGATGGAGTCTTGCTCTTTGCCAGGCTGGAGTGCAGTGGCATGATCTCGGCTCACTGCAACTTCCGACTCCCCGGTTCAAAAGATTCCCCTGCCTCAGCCTCCCAAGTAGGTGGGATTATAGGCATGAGCCACCATGCCCAGCTAATTTTTCGTATTTTTAGTAGAGATAGGGCTTCATCACGGTGGCCAGGATTGTCTTCATCTCCTGACCTGTGATCCAGCCTCCCAAAGTGCTGGGATCGCAGGTGTGAGCCACTGTGCCCGGTCTTATGTATAATCTTAAGGTATCACTTTCGTCATTTGTTTTGGTTCAGCAAAATTGAATGAATAAGTATTGTAAATTATACCTGAATACTTGCTCCATGGCAACTCCTGGATAATTTCTGTATTTGTATTTCAATGTAAAGTAAAAAATGTGACTTTGGGGCATATCTTCTTCTGGCACAGTCCACCTGCTATTTTTTTTTCTCTGTGGCTACAAACGGGTGTCCTCAGTCTATTATGAAAAATTGGTGAGAGTGCAATTTATCTAAGTTTTTGCAAAGAGATGTTCAATTAACATATTACTTGGCTAATTCTCCCCTCTCACCCCCCACCTCCTACCTCTTTGAATAATCACCAAGTTACATATTCACTGGGAAGAATGACAGGACTCCGATGTACTGAAATGTATCAGAGTTCTATAACTGAGGAACATAAAATTATACTAAAACATCATTAAGCTTGCTTTTTATTTTCTGTTGCAAAAATAACAGCAACATTGCTGAATGAAGGAAGCTAGATGCCTACGTGATTCTCACCGTCTTACAAACAAAAATCATTTGGATCGTCAAAATTCCAGGAGGTTTAAATTACCAGCTTTGTTTATATGACAAGCTAGAATGCTGACGCCAAATGTTACCTTGTGAAAGGTTAATAATCTTTTGCTATTGCACAGGTGTATTATGCCAGAGAATGAAAAGAACACTGTATTTTCATGTCTATGTTCTCTCATATTGCAAAACATATTCTGATCATATTTCTTCTCTGTCTTCAGAATAGGGTTCACCTAGTTTTGAGTCGTCTGTAAGAGCATGAAGCTTTCTCACGTCAGAGGGGAAGCTATTTTAATAGAAATTGAAGTGTGCATGAAATTGTAAGACAAGTCTACAGCAAAGATACTGAAATGATTTGGTGAGGTTGGGGAGTAGCTACGTAATTTGTTTAATGAAAAACATAATTTAGAGAGTGTTGCCCTAATGTTACAAAATACTTTGATTCCCAGGATCGTTTGAAATCTTTAGCAGCGTGGAGCTTGGGAGACAAGAAATCAGAGTTCTAAGAAGCCCTACTTTGGAGTTTCTAGGGCATGCAACTCTGTGGCGTCTCGGCCACTGGGCTCCAGGGCATAGAGGGACAGTCTAGCACTGGGCCTAAGCCTGCCTGGCCAGCGGGAGTGGGAGCAGGAGTGGTAGAGGAGTGCAAGGTGGAGTGGGTGAGGGGCACATGTCCCCAGCTAGGAGCAGAGGACAAGGACAGGGAGGCATGTATCCAGATCGCGCTCGAAGTCCACGAAGGGGCTTGCGCAGGCCTGCCCTCTCCCTGTGGGCCTCGGAGATAACCTCCCACGCAGTGCAGAGGCGACTTGGCTGCAGACCCGGGCCCAGCTAGAGATCCAAGATGGCCGATTAGACACAACTCCAGCGCACAACACCCAGCAAGAGAGAAGCAGAAATGCAGAGATCTCCTAGCTCCAATCGAGGTACCAGATGAATTTCAACAGGTCTGGTCTGATGTTGAGCAAAGCCCACTCAGGGCAGACCAAGGTGGGAAGGGGGTGCTGCTTCACCCAGAAAGTGCATCTGATTGGTGAGTTGGAGGCTCCCCCTCTGGCACTCTGGTCCAGATATAGTGCTTCCCGCAAAGCCTCAGCAATACATAGAACAGGGGCTCTTTGCCAGTCAAGTGCTGGGAATTACAAGGGCAGAGTTTAATAAGAGCCTGTGGATTGAGCTATTGCCCCTTGCCCTGCCCAGAGAGAGAGGGAGCTATAAGAGGGAGCAGCTGGGTGGACCCCTACCCCATGACCAGAGAGAGAGGAAGCTGAAGGGGAGTCAGCCAGGTGCAGCTGGGCAGGACCTTACTCTCCCCCCACAAACCCCAGAGGGCTGAAGCTCTGACTCTAGTGGGTTGTGCAGCCAGTGCCACAGTCTCAGATGAACCCTGAATGACACAGCACAGTGGAGGAAGGGCACAACCCACCACTAGAGGGGTGGGACTGGGCTACATGTTTTAACAAAAAATGCAGGAAGCCTATGTAGCAACGGGACGGTGTTCTTGACAACCCAGAAGAGCCTACAGGTCAGCGGAAGAGATGGGCGTAATGTCCCAGTATAAACAAAAATGACACAGGAAGCTTCCCTAGTAACCTGAAGGAGTCCCTAGAAACCCAGTAGTGCCTCCACAGGCAGACAAATCGACCTCATCAAGCAGCTGTCTGACACCACAGCCAGGTAAATCCACAAAGATGGGAAAAAGTGCAAAAAAGATGAAACCATCAAACACCAGAACACCTCTTCTCCTTCAAGGGATCACAACTCAACACAGGATCACAACTTGACAGAGAAGAAGTGCAAAGAATTGACAGAAACAGGCTTCAGAAGGTGGATAATAACAAACTTTTCTGAGCTAAAGGAACATGTTCTAACTCAATGCAAAGAAACCAAAACCTTGAAAAAAGGTTAGACGAAATGCTACCTAGAATAACCAGCTTAGAGAAGGACATAAACGACTTGATGGAGTTGAAGAACATAGCACGAGAACTACATGAAGCAAACACAAGTTTTAATAGCCCAATCGATCAAGCAGAAGAAAAGATATCAGAGATTGAAGATCAACTCAATGAAATAAAAAGAAAAGGCAATACAAGAGAAAAAAGACTGAAAAGAAATGAACAAAGCCTCCGAGAAATACGAAACTATGTGAAAAGACCTAATCTACGCTTGATCGGTGTACCTGAATATGATGGGGAGAATGAATCCAAGCTGGAAAACACACTCCAGGATATTATCCAGGAGAACTTCCCAAGCCTAGCAAGGCAGTCCAAATTTCAAATTCAAGAAATACAGAGAAGTCCACAAAGATACTCCTCAAGAAGAGCAACCCCAAGGCACATAACTGTCAGATTCACCAGGATCGAAATGAAGGAAAAAATGCTAAGGGCAGCCAGAGAGAAAGGTCAGGTCACCCACAGAGGGAAGCCAATCAGACTCACGGCTGATCTCTCAGCAGAAACCCTACAAGCCAGAAGAGAGTAGGGGGCCAGTATTCAACATTCTTAAAAGAATTTTCAACCCAGAATCTCATATCCAGCCAAACTAAGCTTCATAAGTGAAGGAGAAAAAAAATCCTTTACAGACAAGCAATTGAGAGATTTTGTCACCACCAGACCTGCCCTATAAGAGCTCCTGAAAGAAACACTAAGCACAGAAAGGAAACAAGTACCAGTCACTGCAAAAGCAAACCAGTTGGCAAAGACCAAAAATGCAATGAAGAAAATGAGTCAACTAATGGGAAAGAAAACCAGCCAGCAACAAAATGGCAAAATCAAATTCACATATAACATTATTAACATTGAATGTAAATGGCCTAAACGCCCCAATCAAAAGACACAGACTGGCAAACCGGATAAAAAGTCAGAACCCCATTGGTGTGCTGTATTCAGGAAACCCATCTCACATAAAAAGACACACATAGACTCAAAATAAAGGGATGGAAAAAGATTTCCAGCCAATGGAGAGCAAAAAAAAGCAGGGGTTGCAATACTAGTCTCTGAGAAAATGGACTTCAAACCAACAAAGATCAAAAGAGACAAGGACACTACATAATGGTAAAAGGATCAATCCAATAGGAAGAGCTATATGCCCCAACACAAGAGCACCCAGATACATAAAGCAAGTTCTTAATGACCTAAAATGAGATTTAGACTCCCACACAATAATAGTGGGAGACTTCAACACTCCACTGTCAATATTAGATCAACGAGACAGAAAATTAACAAGGATATCCAGGACTTGAATGCAGAGCTGGACCAAGCAGACCTAATAGACATATACAGAACGTTCCACCCCAAATCCACAGAATATACATTTTTCTCAGCACCACATTGCACTTACTCTAAAATTGACCACATCATTGGAAGCAAATCACTCCTCAGCAACTGCCAAAGAACAGCAATCATAACAGTCTATCAGACCACAGTGGAATCAGACAGGAACTCAGGATCAAGAAACACTCAAATCCGCAAAACCACTTGGAAACTGAAAAACTTGCTTTTGAGTGTCGACTGGATAAACAATGAAACAAAGGCAGAAATTAAGATGTTCTTGAAAACCAACCAGAATGAAGACACAACTTACCAGAATCTCTGGGACACATTTAAAGCAGTGTCGAGAGGGAAATTTATAGCAATAAATGCCCACCAGAGAAGAGAAGAAAGATCTAAAATCGACACCCTATCGTCAAAATTGCAACAGCTAGAGGAACAAGATCAAAAAAACTGAAAAGCTAGCAGAAGACAAGAAACAACTAGGATCAGAGCAGAAATTAAGGAGATAGAGACACAAAAACCCCTTCAAAAAAATCAATAAATCCTGGAGCTGGGTTTTTGAAAAGATCAAAATACACTGCTAGCCAGATTAATAAAAAAGAAAAGGGAGAAAAATCAAATAGATTCAATAAAAAACAATAAAGGGGATATTAACACTGATCCCACAGAAATACAAACTGCCATCAGAGATTACTACAAACAGCTCTATTCACATAAACCAGTAAACCGGGAAGAAATGAATAAATTCCCAGACACTTGTACTCTACCAAGACTAAACCAGGAGGAAGTTGAAACCCTCAATAGACCAATAACAAGGGCTGAAGTAGAGGCAGCAATCAATAGCCTACCAACCAAAAAAAGTCCAGGTCCAGACGGGTTCACAGCCGAATTCTACCAGACATACAAAGAGGAGCTTGTTCCATTCCTTCTGAAACTGTATCAAAAAATACAAAAGGAGGGAATCCTCCCTAACTCATTTTATGAGACTAACATCATCCTGATACCAAATCCAGGCAGAGACTCAACTAAAAGAGAAAACTTCAGGGCAATATCCATGATGAATATAGATATAAAAAATTTCAATAAAATACTGGCAAATAGAGTGTAACAGCACATCAAGAAGCTTATCCATCGTGACCAAGTAGGCTTCATCCTGGGGATGCAAGGCTGGTTCAACATACTCAAATCCATAAATGTAATCCATCACATAAATGGAACCAAACACAAAAACCACATGATTATTTCAGTAGATGCAGAGAAGGCCTTCGATAAAATTCAACAGTGCTTCATTCTAAAAACTCTCAATAAACTAGGTATTGATGGAACGTGTCATAAAATGATAAAAGCTATATATGACAAACCTACAGCCAATATCATACTGAACGGGCAAAAGCTGGAAGAATTCCCTTTGAAATCTGGCACTACACAAGGATGCCCTCTCTCACCACTCCTATTCAATATATTATTGGAAGTTCTATCCAGAGCAATCGGGCAAGAAAAAGAAATAAAGCGTATTCAATTAGGAAAGGAGGAAGTCAAACTGTTTCTATTTGCAGATGACATGATTGTATATCTGAAAGACCCCACCGTCTCAGCCCAAAATCTTCTCAAACTGTTAAGCAACTGCAGCAAAGTCTCAGGATACAAAATCTATGTTCAGAAATCACAAGCATTCCTATATACCAATAACAAACAGCCAAATCAAGAGCCAACTCCCATTAAATTGCTAAAAGAGAATAAAAACCTAGGAATACAACTAAAAAGGATGTAAAGGACCTCTTCAAGGAGAACTACAAACCACTGCTTGATGAAATAAGAGAGGACACAAACAGATGGAGAAACATTCCATGCTCATGTTTAGGAAGAATTAGTATCGTGAACATGGCCATACTGCCCAAAGTAATCTATAGATTCAACCCTATCCCCCATCAAGCTACCAATGACCTTCTTCACAGAACTGGAAAAAACTACTTTAAACTTCATATGGAATCACAAAAGACCCTGCATAGCCAAGATGATCCTAAGCAAAAAGAACAAAGCCGGAGGCATCACACTGCTGGATTTCAAACTATACTACAAGGCTACAGTAATCAAAACAGCATGGTACTGGTACCAAAACAGAGACACAGACCAATGGAACAGAACAGAGACCCCAGAAGAAACACCACACATCTACAACCATCTGATCGTTGACAAACCCAGCAAAAACAAGCAATGGGGAAAGGACTCCATGTTTAATAAATGGTGTTGGGAAAACTGGCTAGCAATGTTCAGAAAGCAGAAACTGGACCCCTACCTGTCACCTTACACTAAAATTAACTCCAGACGGAACAAAGATTTAAACATAAAACCTAACACCATAAAAACACTAGATGAAAACATAGGCAAAACCATCCAGGACGTAGGCATAGGCAAGGACTTCATGAATAAAAGGCCAAAAGCAACAGCAATAAAAGCCAAGACAGACAAATGGGATCTAATTAAACTCCAGAGCTTCTGTACAGCAAAAGAAACCATTAGAGCGAATCGGCAACCAGCAGAATGGGCAAAAATTTTTGCTATCTACCCATCTGACAAAGGGCC
Source organism: Ateles fusciceps (assembly GCA_036589455.1). NCBI lineage: Eukaryota > Metazoa > Chordata > Mammalia > Primates > Atelidae > Ateles > Ateles fusciceps. Next base: position 9,142,929 of record JAZHEH010002496.1, read on the forward strand.
AATATCCAGAATCTACAAAGAACTAAAACAGATATACAAGAAAAAACAACCCCATTCAAAAGTGGGCGAAGGATATGAGCAGACACTTTTCAAAAGAGGACATATATGAGGCCAACAAACATATGAAAAAATGCTCATCATCACTGGTCATTAGAGAAATGCAAATCAAAACCACACTGAGATATCATCTCACGCCAGTTAGAATGGCCATCATTAAAAAATCTGGAGACAACAGATGCTGGAGAGGATGTGGAGAAATAGGAACACTCTTACACAGTTGGTGGGAGTGTAAATTAGTTCAACCATTGTGGAGACGGTGTGTCCATTTCTCAAGGATCTAGAAAAAAATTCCATTTGACCCAGCAATCCCATTACTGGGTATATACCCAAAGAACTATAAATCATTCTACTATAAAGACACATGCACACATATGTTCATTGCAGCCCTATGTACAATAGCAAAGACCTAGAACCAATCCAAATGCCCATTAATGATAGACTAGACAAAGAAAATGTGGCACATATACACCATGGAATACTATGCAGCCATCAAAAACTATGAGTTCGTGTCCTTTGTAGGGACTTGGATGAATCTGGAAACCATCATTCTCAGCAAACTGACACAAGAACAGAAAGCCAAACACCACATGTGCTCACTCATAGGTGGGTGTTGAACAACGAGAACATGTGGACTCAGGGAGGGGGAGCATCACACCCTGGGGGCTGTTGGGTGGGGTAGGGGAGAGACAGCAGGGGGTGGGAAGTGATAACATGGGGAGAAATACCAGATATAGTATGCACCTAAAGTAAATAAATAAGTAAAAATTTTCTTTCAAAAAAAAGTCCTACTTTCACAGGAAAGTAGGATTTTGAGTAAAAACTGTAAATTTTGGCATGAAGTCGTACTGCTTCAGATCCTTGGTGTGTGGCTGTAGCAAATGCATCATAATGATGTATCTATAGAGGATTATTCAGTATTTGAAAAGGGGATGTTTTAAAAACTTTTTCTTCCCCTGTGTAGCATGTGCCTATAGTCCTAGCTACTTGGGAGGCTGAGGCAGGAGGATTAAGTGATCACTTTGAGACCAACCTGGGAAGACGGTGAGCTCTCATCTCAAAAAACACAAAAAAATCCACAAATACAAAACCTGTTTTTAAGGCTTCCATGAATAGCTATTTGGTTCATACATTACGTGTTTTAAATGAGTAAATAAGTGCATAATCATCCCAGCCCTCTGAATTTCTTCTTTCGATAAACTCCTTTAGTTTATCAAAACATAACTAATTCCCAACCTGCTTGCCTCTGTCACAGGCCCAGACCCAAAGTCATATTGACTGGCTGTCACTTTGAGCAAGTCACAGAATTTTCTCTGAGCCTCAGTTTCCTCACAGGCAAAAAAAAAAAAAAAAAAAAAATAGTCATACCTACATGCAAGGGGAATGAGAGTCAAAATTATATGTATGTTAAAGTACTTTGTAAACTCTTAGGTGTTTTATTATTACTACAAAATGTAATTATTAAGGTTAACTTACTTTTTGGTGACATTCTTAAACAGATCATTCAAACTCTCAAATCTTGTAGGAAGCTTCCTTGTTACTCTTTTGATGTATATTGGAAAGATCTGGCCATGGCAAGTGGGCTGTTTTACAAACCAAATGAACTTTCCCCATCTTCCTTTCAGGTTAGGGGTCTGAAGCTAGCCATGTCTGAGAATCATCAGAATGTGGCAATGAATCGTTTATAACTTTCCCTCAAAACAAAACATAAGATGCTTCCATATTAACAAGCATATTCTCCTGTACTTTGGCCATAATATTGTAGCTGAAAGACTGACACAGAGATAGTGTTCAGGTGATTTCTCCTTACATCTCTTCCGGTGATTTGACATGATTTTCTTCTTTAAAAAAAAAATCTGTTCGAGATCTCCCTTTGAGAAAGAATGCCATGTTTCTTTTATAGGTGTGAGGAGAGTCACAGAGCCTATCCGACCATTTTCACTGTTGCTTTGGCTGCCAGGAAACTCGGTTATGGTTTGGGCTCTGCTGAAGTAGTTCCCCTTGGTGTAGATTTTCCAATAATGATATTCTATTCTACTCAACTTCATTGGTTGGCTCTTAACCTTGTATTTGTATCTTAATGGTACTTTAATTTTATTGCATTTGGATGCTTATGGTAAGCATTGAATTTCTTTTGGAAGAAGATAGGATATCAATGGTAAACAGAAGAATGAATGCCTTTTATTGTTGCCGAGAGACAGTGATATTCTTTGTGAGCATTTTTACTTCTTGAGGTCTCTCTGCAATTCTTTATTGTCTGTAAGGGCGCCATTCACCCCCACTGAGTATCTTAAGTACTTTTTAGAGAATGTGCTCTGACCAGAAAATATAAATAACCAAGAGGTGCAATTTAAACAAAGCATTTCGGCTTAGTTGTTGAACCAAAGTGCAAGGCACATACTGTACCTAAAGCCAAGGAAATTTAAATCTTGCATGAGGCTGAAAATGTTAAGCAAACAGATTCAAATCCCCTTAGTGGATATTCCTGGCGACTGTAGGAGAATAACCGCAATAGTTTAGTACAGCTGTGTCCTGCTTTGGGCAAACCCAACATACGAAAAGCAAACTTACAGAACAGACAGATTGGGAGTGATTATTCACATCACAAAGGGATTAATGGAGGGTTCCTTCAAATAGCATCCATCTCTAGTTTATTAGAATTCCATTTACAGAGATTCAATTTACACGACTTTCAGAAACATGCTTGTTTCATGAAATGCAATATGCCTTAGGAGCTGGAGCTGCCTAAAAGGCTTAATTATTCTTCTTTCCTATCCTCAGGGATCTGCACATTTTAGACTTTTGCCAGTGAAGTGTCAAATTACAAGCTCCATTTCAGGATCAAGCCATTCAGGGTCAATATTTTGGTTCTATCTAAAATTTAATGCTCTATAAGAGATTTACTAATAGAAACTATTTTCAATCACCAGCCCTGTTAGAGCATGAAGGAGGAGAGAGAAAGGTCAGTAAGGCCCAAGCAGAGCCCCTAAGAGCTGGTAGCTATGAATGCTCACAGCACTTTCCCAGCAATTATACAAAACCCCAACTCTCAGCGCCATTTAGAAAATGATCTACTGACCCAAGGCAGGTTGCTTCTGGGGCCAGGAGAAATAAAGGCAGGAGTTAGGTTTTCGAGTTTTTCTTCTTCACCATGAATATCTGATTTGAATGCATCATTCTCTAAAACTGTGCATCCAAAGTGCTTTTCTTATTTTCTTTTAAACACATTGCTTTCCTTTCCAGATCCGAAATTATTCTGTGTTAAATGAATAAGGATAGTGGGAGACTGCTTACTAAAGTAACACTTTTACTTTGATTTCCTGCTCACTCAACTATGGCCACCAAGTAATATCTGGCAATACCAGACGTGGTAAAAGCCTATGTGATCACTAAGAGAAGCCCACTGGCATTTAATGTTCTCTCTTTCTCTCTTCCTCATCTGCCTTTAGGATTAAAGCCTGGGCCACCTAATCAACTTAGAGCTACATATCAAACAATCAAAGGACAAAAGCTGGAAATGTCTACCATGTACCCAAACGTGGGAAGAAAAAGATTTCTATCCGTTTCCATGTGAAAGGGCATTTTTCACTGGATGAACTCCAAATATTTCTGAAGAGCATTTATGATGGGTTGACATAGCAGCCTGATGAGATGAAACACGTCACCTTCCTTCTCGTGCCTTCTTTCCTCCATACTAGAAGGCTGAATGTGGGCTATAGATGCCCAGAATGTGATTTTTAATAAAATGAGTTACAGTAACAAGAGGGAGAGTGAGGGATAGTATAGGTAACAGCATGGAGTGAGAGAGACTAGACTGTGGGATTCAGGCCTCACCACGGATTAGATGTGCAGCTTTGGGTAAGTAACTTAACCGCTCTGAACCACTGTCCTCTTCTTGATCAAATGGGGATAACATATAACAAGCTTTTCACATTAGCTGTATAATAAAAATAAATGATGCATATAAAGCTGTTATTCTGTTTGTTCTACTTTTGAGATGGAGTCTTAATCTGTCACCCAGATTACTGTGCAGTGGTATGATCTGAGCTCACTGAAACCTTCACCTCCCAAGTTCAAGTGATTCTCATGCCTCAGCCTCTCAAGTAGCTGGGATTATAAGTGCCCACTGCCACACCTGGCTCATTTTTGTATTTTTAGTAGAGACAGCATTTCGCCATGTTGGCCAGGCTGGTCTCAAACTCCTGACTTCATGTGATGCACCTGCCTCAGCTTCCCAAAGTATTGGGATTACAGGTGTGAGCCACCGTGCCTGGCCCATTACCATTATTATTGTTTTTATAAAGGCACCAGAATCGTTGAGCTGAATACAAATGTCAGGCTTGCTCTACAAGTAATCTGGCTGCTTTAGGAGGGTTTCTGAGGCTAGGAAATAACTGAAAAATTGGGCTACTTAGGTCATGATAGGACACACGAAATATTCTATACCCCATGCCTCCAGTTTCCTCCCTGAGCAAGAACAGAAGTTGCCTTCAAAAGTCAGTGGGGGGATAGACCCATGTGGTAGAAAAGGATATGGCCAATCCTTTTAAAGGACCACCCCTGTTGTGGAATTGATTAGGAGACACATCCTAATGAACTGTTGAGCGATTACAGCTCAAAGGAGGCCAGCCCTTGAACCCGCTCTCAAGAGAGATGCCCCATGTACCAAGAGCCAATTTTGAAGCTGAATGTTCAAAAGGAAATGGGATGTTGGCTTCTTTCCCAGTTCTGCCGCTGTTCCCCTTTGCCCAGAAGTCTGCTTCTGGTCTTCTGAACTTAAAAGACAAAATGATTTGAGCCGTTCCCCAATCTAAGAGCCAAAACACTAACATGAGAACTGACTGCAGGAAAAGATAACCCATTTTAATTACCTTCAGAATTATGCAGGGATTTGCTCTGGTGTACATTATAATCCCATTGCTTTGCAGGGTTCGAAGACGCAGAGCTAGTTTAAAATCCTCCTCTTTGCTATTTTCAGAAAGCCGATATTTGATGTAACTGTTTCCAGCAAAGCTGAGAGAAGTGTGCCCTGAAAAGACCATTATGAGAAGACATATATATTTTTAACATCCAGAAAGGAGCAGACACATGAAATCACCAACAACCACCAACCAAGCTGATTAAAGACCATGCATGAGAAGTTAATGAAGGCATTGAGGAGAAATCATTTTTGATTAAAAATTGGTTCTCCATTTCACATCACACTCTAACTTCAAAGCGAAAAAACTATTAACCAGTCAACCTCCAAAATCACCTTACTTGCCTCATGCCAAGGGCTACTTGGTGAATTCCACAACTTGGATTTCTTTTTAATGTTACTAAATTTCCTACTCCCACTTTCTAAAATGAGCATTGTTAACAGATATCCCTTCGTGCTTCCCCCAACCCCCAATCACTCAGACATTAAAGAACTTTCAGCTCCATGAAACAAAACAAAACCATTTTCAAGAGATACCCGTGTTCCCCAAGTATCCTAATGACTAATTGATGTCATTTGCACTAATGCTAAAAAAGGTAACTGATACAAAGGAGATTTGTGTAGTTACAATTTCACTTTTTGACCATTAATTTTGAGGCTCCCTTTGAATGTAGTCCAACTCAATTGCTCATTTCTGAGATCACTCCTTTTAAATGGACTTCAGCTTTGTTTTAACAGGCAAAGTAATGGCTGAAAAGCTGCCTTGTTGGGGTGAAAGGTGGAATGTGTGGAAATCTACCAAATGAACAATTATAGACAATCAGAAGTTTTCGAGATAGAAAGGAGAAAAGTCAGCAGGAAGTGACTCCAGAAGTTAGAAGATTTGGCTTTATAATCGCCCTACACATCCACCTGTTCTGTACACAGTGCATATGTAGAAACAGGGGCAGCATATTTTTCTTCTAATTCTAAGCCTTAGATGACTCAGGTAAGCATCCAGGTGGTCACTTTACTTAATGGCAGCTGCATTCTTGAAATCAACTACGAAGAAGCTTTGGCTTCCACTTTTAAGAACAGTGCTTCTCTTTGCAAAGGCTGAATTTCTAGAACTCAGTGCCTTGCACATACTAGGCATAGTTATTTATTCCAACTATTAGATTCCAAAATTGTTATTAATGTGCCTATACTTTAAATACACCTAAAGAGGATTCTATTATACTTTTGTGAGGAAAAAATTGGCAGAGAATATATGAATCAAATGAAGTATAGACATTGAAGATCAGAAACAGGACCATTTGGATTAAAATAACACAAATACTGACTTTTTTCTTTAAGATGCAGAGGTGAGCACCTCTGCTTCTGGAACATGAAGTTAGTTACACATTTCCAGTAGGGAGTCCGCTTACTTGGTTCACCAGATGGGGCAGACTCTAAGGAAGGTCAACAGGATTGTGTCAGCTCTGCCTTCTGTGGATCTTGGTTTTGTGACTGTGGATTTGTGCAGCACCCTGAACATCAAAGGCCATGCCACAGATACTCCAATGCCTCTGCCCAACCTTTTATTTTCCCTTATTTCATACCCTTAACAGCCATGAGATGTGATTAAAAAAACACATGTTGCAGTCTCTCCATTATGTAAGAAGCTCACAGTCTTTATGTGTTCCCTTAGCACAAGCTGCAGCTGTGATAAATCCTAAGTAAATGTGAGTGTGAATGTTAGCTGGGGTCCATTCTAAAGGAAAATGTTGCATGCATAAAGAAACGTTTTCTGGGAAGACTTGGATGGTGTAATTTACTCAAGGGCAAGTGTTTCAGGAATATGAAATCAGACCCTCATCATTCCACTCCACTCTGCACCTGAGCACTCTCCGAGCTTCCCTGGTGGACACTGGCAGAGGAACGGTCTCCTGCTGGCTTCATAACCGACACACTGCATGTCCCCTGGACACGGCTTCTCCATACAAGGATCGCTGGACCCCGGACACAGTCCTCCTGTAACGAAGGGGGGTGATATGCATGATCAGTACACAAAGAGATTCACCATGCACTCCAGAGAACACTGAAAAGATTCAAAGAGAGCACACAAATGATTCAAGAGCTGGGCTCTATGGGCTCTGAGCTGAGTTACAAAGATGCTACTTAGAAGTAGGGGCATCTGAATGGGCTTCATCTGGTGTCAGTGTCCATCAACATCCTTACATCCAGCACATTTCGCTGCCAGACTGGTGCAGATTACATACAAAGAGTAAAGCGCATTCCTCCCTTTAGGCTATGTTAACTTAAACCTGGACCAACTTCAGCTGAAGAAAGATTACAATGCAAGGGCTCATAGTATTTATTGGAAGGGGGTTTCCACAGATTTGAGGCTATTTAAATGTATCACTTGAATCACTTGAGTTTAGATTTCTTCTGCACCCCCTCCTGCCCTGAAGAATTTGGGGGTTGATTTCAGAGGGGGAAAAAGACATTTCTAAAGAAAAATATGACTAATATTAAATTGAGAAGCATAACTCACATTGTTTCCTAAAACCTTCTACTACATGCTATGCTATTGATTAGCTGTAAATGTGCCCTACCAGCTATCAAGAAATAGCAGTTATCCTTAGCAAGGAAAGCTTCCTTTCTACCTGTTGGATGTTCACAGCACAGTAAGATGAAAGGTTAATCCCTCAGAAGGGAAATCCTGGAAAGCAGATTAACTGATTAAGGTGGAATTCAGGACTCAAGTGAGTTATTTTAGAACTCTGCAAATATGAGCCCACTAAAGAAACACATGTTCCAAAAGTCCTAAGTATTTCACATGTAATTAGGCCACTTTTAACCTGGTAAGAGATTTGGTGGTAAAAGGATTATAAAAAAGAAGACACAAATTAAAAATAACCCACAATTAAAACAGTTGTTTCCTAAATGGGTTAGGCATAGACTAAACAAGCGTCCTTTCCCCCGTGAAATGAGAATGCACAGCATACCAGCAGCTCATTCCTCAGCCCGATCATGATCACACTCCTTTAATCCCATGACTTTCCTCATCATTAAGCAGATTGTTCCAGCCAGGTGTGGTGGTTCATGCCTGTAACCCCAGTACTTTGGGAGGCAAGGTTGGAGAATCACTTAAGGCCAGAAATTTGAGGTTACAGCGAGTTATGACTATACCACTGTACACTAGCCTGGGGCAACAGAACAAGACCCTGTCTCCAAAAGAAAAAAAAAAAGCATATTGTCCCAAGGTACAGTCATTTCTTTGTGCAGAAGAAAGCAGGAATTTAATGGTAACTACTTATAAACATTTTAAAAACTGTAATCCTTGACAGAAGCAATATAAGTAGCACCAGCAAACTCAGAATTCATAAATCCCATTTTCCACTGGTTTACAGCTCAGTCATAAAAGACACTCTTGGCACTGATCCAGCTTACAAAGTCTTAGAGGATGAAGGTGTTTAACTGAAAATTTGGAAAGAGCTCTACCACTGGTTCTATAAGGCCTAAGTGCCCTGAAATACATCTTCCTATTTTCCTTCCCAACCAAATCTGTAATCCTGCCATGTATTCATGGAACTTAAAACAGCTGTGTGACCATCTCATGACCTATTTCAAGAAGCTTTTGATAACTAGTTTTTAAATAACTTTTGGTGCATTCATTCAGCAAAGAATTGGGGCCAAAGAGGTATTAGGCCTGGGCACATAAAGCTGAAAAGAAATGTTGCCTCCTTTCTCTCCCCTCAGGAAACAACATGACAACACATGATGATAATATAATTGCTGTGGCAGGTATGTGAGCACAATGAAGGGACCAGAGGAGGAACAATTCTGTGTCCTGGGAGAACCTCAGAAGTCTTCTCAAAGGAAGGGAATGTTTTAACTCAGGCATGAAGGATGAGATCCTTTGAGTAACAAAAGAATGAGCTAACCGGTTAGTAGGGTAACCTCAGGCCTGCCTTAATGTTTATTTGTAAGTTCACAACCCTACCAGCTGACTCTGCTGTTTCCATGTGTGACTTCATCTCAGTATCTGATAGCCTGCACATGTCTAGCTTGCTCCTAAATGTTGACTAGTAGTCTATGCTTAAAATGCAAACCGAGCCCAATGCTAACCTCAGCCATGTGGAGGTGGCAATGTGCATATATGAATCACAACATGCATCCCATCAAAGACATGTAACTTCTGGGTTACTTGGGCATTATCTTTCAAGTACACATGGAAACAGGAGCTTATGTATTTAAGAAATCTGTTACTTTTTATTCCATGAACATGGCTTTTGCCCTTCTATTTCAGCCAGTCTAAAGATACCCATCCTCTATAAGCATCTGTGTTTCTGAGATACAGCTGCAGATACTGCATTCAGTCTGTTCTGCTCTAATGTAATGGCTGCATTGCAAAGAAATCTTGAATCATTGAAAAATCCAGTTTAAAAGCCACTGTTCTAAAGGGGAAAGAGGGCCAGATAATTTGAGATGCATGATAGCAAAGCTATTCATTCCTGTAGGAATAATGGTAACATTTTTAAAAAAGCTATAAGTGAATGCAATAAAAATTAAACTCTGTATTTCAGAACAAATCTAGCATTTGGGTACCTCTACATTTTATTCACATGTTTTAGCCTTTTCTTTTACCATCAGTCCTGCCCTGGAAATTCGCACAGTGATGGCAGTGATGGCCTGTCTATGGCCACTGTGAAGACGCCAGCTGCAGCAGGGGAGGCGTGGCCAGGGCCGCATGCTCCACGGGGCGGGAGAGAGCTGGGAACAGGTGAGAGCCCCACCCCCCTCTACCAAGTTAGCAGATGCGACCCCTCCATTCCCAGGCCGAGCCACAGCTGTCCAGCCACAGCTCTGACCTGAGCATACTTGCACTCCTGGAAGCCCAGGAAGCCCCACCCTCTTCCCTTGCAGACTCAGAAGTGCCTGCTCCTGCTCCCTGGCCTCTCCCCCACTTCCAGCACCTACTCCAGTTTTGAAGGAAAGTTATGGCCAAACCTGGGTGCTGTCACAACCTGGCTGAGTGTGTGCGGATTCAAGGTGGTGCTGCCATGCCAGCCCCCCTGCCGCCTCAGGTCCCTCTGAACTTTGTGCATAGATGAACATAGGAGGGAGGCTGAGGGGGTGTTGAGGGGGGCTCAGTGCAGGCCTGCAGGTGCCCCTCAACATGAACAGCTTGGGCACCATGGATGACATGTTGTTGGTGGCAGGAGGCAGATGGGCTCTTGGGCAAAAAAGGGCAGGTCCCCAGTGAAGCCCCACCTTCAAGTCAGGGAAGATCAGAAACCTGGAGGCGGGGCTATCAGTTCAGATAGTCCCTGGACTGGAGTGAGAACTTACGGTGCTTTTTCTGGGTCTGCCCATGGCCACTCATGGACCAATCAGCATGCACTCCATCTCTTCTGAGACCATAAAAACCCTGGATCCTACCAGACTCAAACAGATACCCAGACTACCAGCTGCAGAAAGGAGCTACCCATTGTGGGTCTCCTCTCCGCTGAGAGCTGGATGCTCCTTGGGACAACCTGCTTGTGGTAAGGAGCTATGCACTCTGGGTCTCCCGAGAGCTGTCCTGTCGCTCAGTGAAGCTCCTCTCCACTTAACTTACAGTTGTCTGTGTACCTCATTCTTCCTCGACACGGGAAAAGAACTCAGGACCTGATGAATGGTGGGACTGAAAGAGCTGTAACATCAACAGGGCTGAAAAACACCTCCCCCTGCTCTCCACGTTGTGGGCAACGAGAAGGAGAGAAGAGCTGCAGCTCTTCAGAGACCAGACCTAGGGGCTCCCCAAGCCAGGGCTGTGGCACTCTCTTTGAGGCTCTGTGGTTCCTGGTGTCTCCAAGCTTCTGAGCACCACTGCATTTTGCACATCCACATGCAGGTGCCTGTAGCAGAAGCCGTGTGTGGTACATCTGGTCCAGCTGTAGCCTCACCCGGAGCTGCTACCTCACACAGAGCTGCTATTTCTGCGCTGCCATAGCAGCGGGTATGCCCGGCTATGCACAGGGGCCAAACCTGGTGCTCACTCATGTGCCAACATGCCTGGCTGTGTGCAGTGGCCCACATACCCTCACTACTCCACGCCTGGCTTGCTGTTGGCAGGTGTTGAGATCTGGGCCAGTACTGTGAGCTGGGCTAAGTGGGCAGAAGAAGCCCAGTGGGTGTGAGAAATACTCAGGCAGAAGGCACCAGCAGCCATAGAGGTTTTTGGCCACAGAAGCAACACCCCAAGGATCCTGTGACAAGAGGGCTTCTTACTTTCTCACCCATATCTCCTGTTTTGGATTAAAGCACAGAGCTACTTAGACCAGCAACTGGAGCTCCGCCTCATAGCTCTTTTCCTTATTTTCTTCTGTCATAACCCATAGCATGCCATATTGCTACATAATCAAATCATGGTCATTAATTAATGCATTATGTTAGATTCAGTTCACACTGTGAAAACTGCTGCTTAAGGATGTGTAAAAAATGCAAATATAAATAAGTACATTCTAAAATGAATATCAATATAAATATTATATAATAATGAGTATTTACATTCAGCAGCAATGACTTTGTTAGGTTGCTTTTCTTTTGTTTTTAATAGGTTCTTAAGGATTAAAGGCATAGTTTTTGGCAAGGGATGTACCTTTTTATGTTTTAAAAATCCTCTGGGGACTCCTCCCTGAGTTTCAGCCTGAAAATGCTCAGCCATAAACATTTGCATTCTGGCTGCGGTTGTCTGCTTGCTCTGGTCATGGGCCCAATCTCCTGTGGCTCAAGGAAGTATGAAGGCAGATTAGAATCTGCAGGCCAGTGTAAATGTAACATCCTCCTTAGCAGGGGACACATGTGATCATGTGTGCAAACTGCAGTGTATGCCTAGCAAAATCTTTTAGTTATTGAAAAATAGATTCCTCAAAAGTAAGTAATACCCCTATCCAATATTGCAGTTCTTTCTTCTCTATGAACTATTGTAAAAAATTAAACTCATTCTGAAATATTTCTTGTTAGAGGGACTTAACCTTTGTATGCCAACCCTGAACAATGTTATGTGACCCTTGGTTGCAGATATACCCATGTCAGGGTCCAGGAAACACTTTTTGAGGATAGCAATCCTCTTTCCATCCCAAACCCTAAATCCTTTATCTAAACAAAATCTAGTAAGCTTTAAAAGAATGCTGAAGGGTTAACTTGCTTTTAGAAATCATGTTTCTGTCATCCCCGTTTCAGGAAGTGTATGCACCTGTTATTAAGAACCTTAAAGACCTTCTCTCTGGTGGCAGTCAGTGCTCCATCAGCTCCAGAGTACCAGTTTAGAGAAGGCAGTATGAACTCCTGCTGACTTCCGGGAGAAAGTTTATCTTATTAGCTATCACGAAGTAATGCAGGTTTAATTAACTTGTGCTGTGTTTGGTGACAGCTTGGGGGGATGTGGGCTCATAGACCGACATGCTCTGCATCTCAGTCATCCATCAATTTGATACCAAGGTAAGCACCAAGGGAGAAGGGTTCCACTCCATCAAACCAGCTGACGCCATTTATGGTATATCAGGGCAGGACCAGATGTGTTTAGCTCCTTTGACAACATAATCCCCCATTCCCAGTTTTTCTTGGGAAGGTGGGGTAGTAAAATAGAAAAGGATACTGCATCAACAAGATGCAGACCTGAGTTTTGGCCCTGGCTAGTTTTTTAATTAGTCACTGAGTGGCCTTGAACTACTCACTTGTCTTTTCTAGGTCTTGATTTACTTTTCTGAACAATCATGATAACGATTTTTTTTTTTTTTTTTTTTTTATACAGAGTCTTTCTCTGTCACCCAGGCTGGAGTGCAATGGCACGATCTCAGCTCACTGAAACCTCGGCCTTCTGGATTCAAGCGATTCTCCGGCCTTCACCTCCTGAGTAGCTGGAATTACAGGTGAGTGCTAATAATTGTATTTTTAGTAGAGGTGGGGTTTTATCCTGTTGGTCAGGCTGGTCTTGAACTCCTGACCTCATGATCTGCTCGCCTTGGCCTCCCAAAGTGCTGGGATTACAGGTGTGAGCCACTGCGCCGGGCTGATAATTTTTTATAGTGCCATGAGCATGAAATGGGCTAGTGTATGTGAAAGCAACTTGTAAAGAAAAAAAATATCATCAAAACAAATTACTACAAGGTCTAAAAACCGGAACCACTAGCTTGACTCAGCAACATGGCAGAGACCTGAACTCAGGTATAACCTTTCCCTTGCTCTCCTTTTTCAGATTAATGATTTGTAAGTCAGCAGTAGATGATAGGAAATACGAAATACGGTGTGCACCGGAGACACACAATAAGGCCTGGGGCTTGTTATTCATCTGTGTCACAGGGACCTACAGCTGGATCGACCCCTTCACCACCTACTCCATCTCAGGTGCAGGTGTTCTTTTCATGCACCTTGTCCACCAGGAGAAATGCACACACCATGTGACCATTCCCTGAAAGGTGTTCTGCCTTCTGATTTTTTGCTCAGGTGAAAATTTAGGTCCCTTTCTATAGAGGTGACAACAGGCAATTCACTTGAGCAGAAGGCTTAGACATTTGGAACATGCAGGGAGGAGAAGCGTGATGCTCTGGAGGTTTTAAAAGGTTTCCTACCATATTTATGACTCTTCTCTCTCCCCAGCATTCCCACAGCCTCCTGGATTAAGTCTCTGCTCTTAGCCAATATATCAGTATCTAGCTGTGATTATTATGCTGCCACTTTAAGTTGATTCAACCTCTTGATTTATGTTGCTGCCTCATTACATTGAATAATCCAATAACTAACAGTAAATATCCCATGCCCTGAATTCACGTGCTTTACCAACATGCCATGTCCTGGCAAATGCCACATAAGTCAAAAATCTCCCTTCTTAATTCATGGCCTGCAAGACATTTTTAAAAAACGGAAGTCTCAACTTTGATGTCATTTCTTACGGTTTTCTCAGAAGCAGAGTCATCCAGAATGGTGTTTGCTTGACTCAGCCATATTTTCTGTATGATTTCACTAAAGCCAAGTGCAATTTCATTCAAGACCTCCTCACTGGGGCAGCTGTGTATGGATAGAATATAGAAAGGAATATGCATACACTGAGAAGCTGGTATCACCACAAGGGTGGGGACTTCTACACCTCTCCTGGCACTGTGGGACTCATGCATACTAGAGATGAGGGATCTGCAGAGGTGTATTTCTAATGAATGAAAAATAGACGCTTCCCAGTTTGTACGGAGTTAACCTGTTAATAGACAACACTGAGGGTTACTCAAAGCCACTGGGACTGACTCTCTCCTCAGAAGATTAGCATTAACAAACCCCAGCCAGAGTGCAAACCCAATTTCAGATTCTGTGTCATATAAAAACACACCACTTTGGGAGGCTGAGGTGGGCGGATTACCTGAGGTCAGGAGTTCAAGATCAGCCTGACCAACATGGAGAAACCCTGTCTCTACTAAAAAAAAAAAAATACAAAATTGGCCAGGTGTGGTGGCGCATGCCTGTAATCCCAGCTACTTGGGAGGCTGAGATAGGAGAATTGCTTGAACCCAGGAGACGGAGGTTGCAGTGAGCTGAGATTGCAACCCAGCCTGGGTAGCAAGAGCAAAACTCTGTCTCAAAACCCAACAAAATCGCCACCATGTTTTGAATGTCTTACTGTCTCACAGAAGACGTCATCCTTTTATTTTACAGTGCATATTAGAAGTGCAGTGGTCACCTGACAGCAGGCCTGCTTTACCTATGCTACTGTATTCCTCCCAGGAGTTGTCCTGACTTCTTACCGTCCGCCCCACTGACCTCTCTCTCACTTGCCCAATGCATGATGCTCTTTCATGCTCCGTAGGTATGAGGATCACATCAGCCTCTTTCACCAATGTGTTTCCAGCACCCTATCCAGGGCCTGGCGCAAAACAGTATTCAATTAACTGCTGAGAGGATAAGTAAACAAAAGGATGCTTAAAATGCATCCTCTACCTGGCAAAGACTTACTATGACATGGTTCATTGCTTCCAATGCCTTTCTTGTACTCCTCCAAGCAGAGCTGGTAACTCCCTCCTTTATGCTTCTCCGGTAACCCAATAACACCATCTGTAACTCCTTATAGCGCATATTTGCTTACAGCCAAGGAGCAAAGGAACTTCTTGTGTTTGGCTAGGAAGAGGATTCAAAGGGTCATAACAACTATCCTTTGTTATCTAGAGGGCAGCCTGTAGAAGCAGGGTTAGCCAGGTTGGGTCTGTGTGGCTCTGAGGGATACATGTGGATGACGTGACAAGGAGAGAGGTCCTCGTGTACTATAAGGCAGAAGATCGTCTCAGGGCCGCCTTGCGAGCTCCCAGCACTGGTGCTCGAACCTTGGCCAAAATACTGTGACAAGAATATAGAAAATAAGATGCCTGCTGTAGGTGGGAGGTTGCATTAGGAAACATCCGAGTTCCTTTTAAATCTGTGCAGAGGTGGTAAGGTGCCATGGTTAAAAATTGTTTTGAATATGAGGGTCAAGGATGAATCCTGGCTCTGCCATTTACTAGCTCTGTGATTTTGAGTGAATCAAATTTTGGTTTCCTTAATTTTGGAAAAAAGTTCATGAGACCTACTCTTTAGGGTTATAGTAAGAGTTAAATGCAATTACATGCATGTGAAAACAGCATGGGAACTGGTGATGGCTTGATAAATGTTATCCGTTCTGTCTGTCCCTGCCTTGATCCATGCACTGAATTGCACACCAGTTCCCACCTCCATGCCTTGGCTCTTAAGTCCTTTGGTTTGCAATCCCCTATCCTGGTCACCTAGATAATTCTAGGCATCCTTTCAGACCTTGCTCACGTTGCACCACCTCTAGTGATTCCTCTTTACCCTCTGAGCAAACCCTATGACAGTGCCATCCTCTACCGGTTGAGGGCAGGGCTGCTGTCTGACTCATTTCTGTACAGCACAGGGCTTCACCCATGGCAAACACTCCATCCATTTCATTTGGAGCACTAGGTTCCATTCTCTATTCCATATCTGAATAAAGACTTGACAAATCAGGCATCCACTTCTTCCACGACACCCATTAACACACTGGTCATAAACTCTCGTGGTCTCACTGGCAGTCCATCCTCCTGGACAACTGTGTCCTCTTTGATGTATTTATATATTAGATTTTTAAATTCAATTTTTCAAAAATGGACAATCGGCAAGGCCCCATAGACTGCCCTGACACCCTGTCCTCTTGCATATCCCCTATATGGGCACAATGACATCTTTCATCTTCATTCATTTAAGTTGGTGTCAGGCTTTCTTACTGAAGTGATGATGTTCACTGCACCTCTGAAGTTCACCAGGAGCCACCTCACAACATCTGACCTTTGTATCTCCTGAAGTTTGGTCTAGACATGATGCTTAATGGTAGCTGGAGTCTAATGAGCTTATTTGGTACCAAAATTCATGTCTCCTTTCATTTTGTTAAAACAACTCAGCATTTTGGTTAAAAATGCTAATGATGATAATTGGACGCGCCCCCCCCCCCAAAAAAAAAAACTCTACATGAGAAAAAGATGAGCTGGAAGTTGGAAGATAGAATATTGAGGCCAAATTTATCTAAACATTGCTATACAGCCCAGAATGGACAGTTACCTCTATCTATCATGCTAATTATTCCACCAAGTGGTGGGAAAGTCCATCTAATGAATCTGCTGACCTCCTAAACAGAAGACCAGCCAATACTAGTTGCGTGTGAGGGTGTATGTGCGCGCATGTGTGTGTGTGTTTGAGTGGAATTTATTGAATTCAATTACTTCTCCTTTCTAATAAATGAGAAAATGCCTAATGCTTGCCTTAACAATTCATGGCTGTATTTTTATTTGAAAGATAATTCTAGAAGTGAGAAAGCTATTTCTATTACAACAAAGAGCTTGTTCCCAAACTGGGAAAAAACTCTTCCCCTTTATCTTTCTCTGTGATTTCTCAAAGTTTCGTTTCCTGACCAGCAATGTTAGAGTCACCCAGGCTACATGTGTAGAATCCTAGGCTCCACCCCAGCTGTTCATATCCAAGTGTGGGGCTCAGCAATGGCCATTTAGTAAGCCTCATGCACACAGGAGTCTGAGAGAACTTCCGCCTTACTGGGACTGTATTGTGAGGCTAGCGATCAGTCTGATAGGAAAATCGGGTTATGGTCATGAATTGCTTAATGATGGGGGATATATTCTGAGAACTGCATCATTAGGCTATTTCGTCATTGTGCAAACATCACAGAGCGCACTTGCACAAACATAGATAGCACAGTCTACTATGCACCCAGGCTATATGCTACGGCCTGGGGTTCTTAGGCTACAGACCTGTATAGCTTGCTACTATACTGAACACTGCAAGTGTACCACAATGGTAAGTATTTGTATATCTAAACAAATCTAAACATAGAAAAGGCATAATAAAAATATAGTATTATAATCTTATGGGACTACCACAGTATACATGGTCCCTTGTTGATGAAACATTGCTATGCCACGAATGACTGTATTTGAGTATTCTTACATAGTACACAGCACTGAGGTTATGGTTCACATTTAAAAAGGAAGAGTCCCTGTTCTTAAGATACAGATGATAAAGTAGGGGCCCAAGAGGACTCTTTTGTGATTCGGCATGCCACTCTCATCAGTTGTATGGCCCTGGGCAAGGCACAAAGCTACCACATCTATAAAACGGCGATTATATGTATCACCTGCTGAAGACAGGGCTGGGCTAGATGACCTTTGGAGCTCCTTTACCACTAAAATTTAGAATTTCATTTTATAACTTAATTATAAGAGTGACTTGAAGGTGAGAAAAGGCTGAGAGCCTGGCCCGACTCTGCAAAGCTCTTGAGCAAATGCTGGCTTTTCAAACCCAGAAGGCCGCCTCTTGGGATGGCTGGGTCTGACTCTCAAAACCTTCTGGCATTCTAGGTTTACTGGGAGTGGAAACGTTTATGGAGACTAGAGAACAGGGGTCCCAGGTGGAGATATCACCTTGAAACATATTTCATTTAAGACATTAGTGTCTTATGTAAAATAGAGAGCAAGTCCCTCTATCTCCTACAAAAACCACTCCTCTAAATCTTTCTTACAAAGAATTCTGCAAAATGTCCCCCTTCCCCACCTGAGTCTCTTTTGACGAACTCATCCCTGAAGACCAAGCACATTGGTGGTTGCTGTGTACAGACACACAGACAGCTTTCCTTGGCCACATGAGGGATTCTGTCTCTTCTATGCCCTAGCATTTACTGGAGCACAGTTACAGCAAGTAGGTGCTTGCAAACTGACTTTACAATTGTCAGCTCCTAAGGGCAGGAACTCTATCTTTTTTACTTTGAAACTTTAGTGCCTAGGACATTGCTGCCTTCAGATTTTTTTTTTTTTTTGAAAATAAGAGTTCTCAGAGCACAGGGATTAATTACCTGGTACAGTTTCTCCTTGAGGGTCTGCCCTGTCCTGTACTGAACCCCTTTTGAACCCTGGTTTGAATCACCACATACAGACCTTAGCAGAGCTTTGGGGTATAAATCAGTTTGCCAACAAAGGAAATCTAGGTGAGGCCCAGACAGCTGGCATTCATAAATTCTGCCTGTTGGTGACATCTGCCAGAAATGCATTTGACCTAGCATGCATGCTTTGAGTTACTTTGCAGCTAATTTACATATTAAACAAGTCTGGACATCCCTGCCTTCTACCTGATGAAATGACAAACAGAATTCACTGGATACCACAGAGCGAGCAGCTGGCACACTGATGGGCTGCTTGGAGGCTGTCAAAGCATCTCTCAGAGGGGGAGTTATGACCCCTAGGGGCCTCCCCCTGATGAGCTCATTCTCCAAACTGCAACCAAGAACTTTCCACAAGGGAAGAGGCCAGGGGCTCTGCCTGTCCCCCAGTTACCTAAAGGATGTTTTAAAATTGCCTCCCTTCTGGCCATGGTCCCTTTGGACCAAATTCACACTAGCTAGAAAAACTCTGGCTGCAATTTCCTTAGAAGAGGGCAGTGAATTTACGGCTCCACATGTCAGACAGAGGAAAGAGAGAGAGAGCAATGCTTCTCATCGATCACTGTGGGCATGTGACTCTGTGCAGCTATGGCCTTTGACCAGTAAAGGTCAAGGTTCAATGGCTCCAGTTACATCAACAAACACGAACCATTCCTTCCCTGTCACTCTGAGGGCTGAATCCATCCCCTGACTGTGCTCCTGGCCATCTGGCCCCTGTTTCTCACTGAAGCAAATCGAACTGCCCTTACCCTTGGCAACAGCTTCCTCACTTGTTTCCCTGCCTCTGCCTGGCCTCCACTAATCCTTTGCCCTCTGCAGCCAGCACACCCTCTGTGAATGACAGATCTGATCCTGCCACTTCTTCACTTCTCATCAGCCAATGGCTCTCACTGCCTTGGGATAAATTCTAAATTCTTCATCCTGGCTAACGGCCCTTGTGTGATCACTGGGCCTGCTCTCAAGTATTCTTTCACATCCCATCCCTGCTTCTATGTTTCCTCTGGCTTCTTGCAGCCAGAGGAAACCTCTTTCAATCCCCAGTGTAGGATCCTCTTATGACCCTGAGCCTTCCCCATGCAAGCTGCCCCTTGCCTAGAAGGCTCTCTTCCTCCCTTCCCCTCCCCTAATTCCTACTAGATCCTCATCTCTACCTAGAGGATACTCCCTTTGGGAAACTCTCCCATTGGCTGGGTCCTCCACAGAACTTTGTACATTTCTTGACAATATGTATGAAATAGGCCTGTCTGTGCTTCTCACTGAGCTACAGCTGCATGGGACTGTACCTCCTGTAGCCCCAACATCTATCATGGCTTTGGGGCACACAGTAAATGATCACTTAATATTTAGTTGAATGAATGACAGAATGCAGGCATGCTGGAATGGTAACCCTACAATCTCAAGAGATAGGAGGGAACCCTCAAAACTGCACTCACCATTGCAGGTGCAGCGCACATTCCTGTAGAAACGTGGACACACAAAGCTGATGCGAGCCGTGCTGTAGGTCATGAGCGCGTGGGAATCCAGTGACAAGCCTTGCTCACAATGCTGCTCCTGACAGTCCAGCCCTGAGCAGTTCTTCTCTAGGATGGCCGAGATGCGCATGATGTTCTCCAGGTGTCTTCTGGCATTGGACAGCTTCTGGATCAGGTAGGCTGGCTTGTAGAACTCGCTGCTGTGCATCTCCACTGCAAACAGCATGTCCAGCTGGTTGGTGCCTGCCACGGGCTGGATGCTGATGATGCGCAGGCTGTCCTGCTTCTGGGTAAGGACTGCGTTCCGCAAGGTGCGCCGGAACCCATGCATGTGCAGCCCCACGAAGTCCTCAGGGGACACATTCTCAAAGCGGATGGTGACCGTGTTCTGCAGCATCTCGTGCACCAGCTGCTCCACATGCACGACCACATCAATGGGCACCTGGAAGCGACCATCACTCACAGACACATTTAGGACATACTTGCCGCTGTCCAGGCCTCCCAGGGCGATGATTTTCCCATCGTGACTGTTCACTTTAAACAAGCTTTTCTGCTCCGATTTCAGGGCAAACGTGAGCACGTCATACATGTCTTGATCTGTGGCATGAATCTTCCCAATGACCCCACCAGGAAAGTCATCCTCCATAGTGACAATGAAAATTTCCAGGGGAATGGCTGTGGGCTTGTGGATACTTTCCTCAATGACTCGCACGCGGATGTAGGTGTGAGAAACTTGCTGCGGTTTGCCTGAATCCTTTGCCTAAAACAACCAAGAGGTGAAAAGGCAACAAATGAAGAAAACTAATCATGATAATTTTTTTGAAAACCCTCAGAAGACGTTTGTACCTTTACATTTGCTTCTTCCTTCATCCCCTGCCACTATTCTGAGAAATGCAGAGGATGTACGTTTAAGAGGAATGATTTATCACGTTGCATCCCCGTCTGTACACTCTATTATGGATAATAAAATGTATCCACATAATAAAGGCAGCTGGGGTGAATAGAGGAGGAGGACAGAGGGCTCCAAGATTCAACATGCCCACAACATGCTGGTCGTGTTTTAATTTTATGCAGCAACCACAGAAGAAACCTTATAAAGTGGTCTTTCTACTCAGAGGAGAAATTTTTGTTTTCTGCTGGATTATTTCCTTTTGACTGGACCCCGATAGCACCTTTCTGCATATTTAAGAAACAACATAATTTGAATCAGAGTTATATCATGGTAAGGTTTCAAATAAAATAATACACTGAA
This sequence comes from Ateles fusciceps, assembly GCA_036589455.1. Taxonomy (NCBI): domain Eukaryota; kingdom Metazoa; phylum Chordata; class Mammalia; order Primates; family Atelidae; genus Ateles; species Ateles fusciceps. Next base: position 9,164,090 of record JAZHEH010002496.1, read on the forward strand.
AATAAAAGCTAGGTGGCTTGATAAAACCCTTTTGCTCTCCCTTCCTTGTGTAAGTATTGACAGAACAGCCACTCTGGCAACAGGTCTTCACTGAATACCCATCACATGCAAGGTGGAGGTACTCAGCGGTGCAGGGCTTCAGGAAAAGGGCAGATTCCCTTGGGCTGGGTTTATGGGGCAGGTAATGAAGATGTGGAGCTGCAGTGAACCCTGCAGACCAGGTGTGATCTGGGGAGAGAGAGGTCCTTGTATGCGGAAGGCAGTGAAAGAGCAGGTGCCTGGGCATAATACAGACCCGAGTTTCAATCTTGTCTCTGTCACTCACTACATATCCGGCTTTGAGTATGTCACTTAACTTCTCTAACCTTCAATTTTTGTATTTTTAATATGAGTAAAATAGTAGCATCTACTTCACAGGGTCCTTGTATTGTGGGGGACTAAAAGAGAGTCATTGCAAAGCACTAAACCCAGGGCTAATCCATAGACACAATTAGTACATGATGGTTCACGTGATTGTTATTTTTATTTTTTTGTTTTGTTTAGAGACAGGGTCTCGCTCTGCCACCCAGGCTGGAATGCAGTGTTGGTGCAATCACAGCTCACTGTAGCCTTGACCTCACTTAGGCTCAAGTGATCCTCCCACCTCAGCCTCCTGAGTAGCTGGGACTATCAAGTGTGCACCACCACACCAGGCTACTTTTTGCTTTTGTTTTTGTAGAGATGAGGTCTCACTATGTTGCCAAGGCTGGTCTTGAACTCCTGAGCACAAGCAATCCCCTGCCTTGGCCTACCAAAGTACTGGGATTACAGGTCTGAGCCACCGTGTCCACCTGTTATTTTTATTATTGCCATCATCACATGGTTTATTTGATGGACGATGTGAACAAGAGATGCTACAATGTAAAATTCATGGAGGAGGAGATAACTTCAGCAAATTAGATTCAACTTGAAGTCAAACTGTGGAGCGCTTCGAAGGAGAGTGATGAGTTGAGACTTTATAGGTCAGAGGTTGCCCATTCATATGTCAGAGGCCAGAAAGATGAAAGAAAGGCATGACACTGGCTGGGTGCAGTGGCTCACGCCTGTAATCCCAGCACTTTGGGAGGCCGAGGCGGGTGGATCACGAGGTCGAGAATTGAGACCATCCTGGCCAACGTGGTGAAAACCCGTCTCTACTAAAAAATACAAAAATTAGCTGTGTGTGGTGGCATGTGCCTGTAGTCCCAGCCACTCGGGAGGCTGAGGCAGGAGAATTACTTGAACCTGGGATGTGGAGGTTACAGTGAGCCTAGATCGTGGCACTGCACTCCTGCCTGGCGCCTGGTGACAGAGCGAGACTCTGTCTCAAAAAAAAAAAATGTAGGGGACAGCATGACACTGCTGGGTGTAAGGTAACAGAGGAATGGGCCTGTGGCCAGAGAAGGACTGGAGAACAGTGTCTGCCAAAAGGTCCTGAAATTCAAAATCGGAGTGTCTGGGGCCAAATTCAGCCTGTAGGGCCTAAGTTTTCAAACACTAGGAAACCAACAGATAGTTTTAGTTTAGGGCAGGGATCAGCAAACATTTTCTGTTAAAAGATTAGATAATAAATATTTTCAGCTTTGTGGGTTATACAGCAACCTAGCCAGGCTGTCCTATGCATAGAAGGAGTCACGAAGCATATCTAAATGAATGAGACTGCGTGCCAAGAAAACTTTATTGCTAAAAACAGGCCGAGGGCAAGATGTGGCCCAATAGCTGTAGTTTCCTGGTCCCTGATTAAGGGGAATGACATAATCTAAGTGGAATGATTAATATAGAAGAAGTGAAGGGTTGGGTCAAAAGAAAATGAGGCTTCAGCCAGAGGAAGCATCCAGGAGGCTCCTGCCACAGTAGCATGATGATGGGGCCATGCAGAATACAGTGAGGGAGTGGCAACGGGAATGTGACTGATGCACACAGGGACAGCCGAAAGGAAGAAAACACAGGACTCAGTCAGTCTGGTGGTTTCAGACAAGTGACTAGGGCTAGAGAACCTTTTCCAAAGATTCTAAACGCTGAGATGTGAAATCTGCTCCATATCTGGAGAGGATAGGCAAACTGTCCTAGGTTCTGTGAGAAGGCACTGAATATCTCTCCTTGCCTTGAGAACTACACTATGACATAAAATTCTTTACACAATATTGTTGGAGGAGCAGATGGCAATTGAAGAGTTCATTGACGTACTTGGAGGTGGCAGTCGTTAATTTAGAAGGTTTCACAGAGTAAAGTAAGGTGTAATTGATCCAAGAGACAATGTATGGAAGTCAATGCTGTATCAATACCAATAATTACTATTGCTATTATTGACACCATTAATAATGAGTCTAGGTTGCCCTCTGTAGGCAACAGTGGATAAGAAAAAGTCACTCAGTTTCCCTGATGGGATCCAAATCTTGGTATTTGCAGAAATCATACATCGGAACTTTTGGGGGCCCTCTTACTTTCTGCTCCTTCCATACTCTGCATACCTGCCACCTTTGCTTCTTTGTCCCATTTCATGTCACACAGCCAATAACCATGAGGAAATGACATGCTAGAGGTCACCTCCAGCTGAGTCTTACCGGGGAAGGCCTATCAAGCGAGGCATGACACTGTTAATCCCCTTAGGACAGGGAATGGTAGCTGCCCCAAGTGGGGTAATGTGGTGCATAACAGTATAAAGCAGCAGGAGGTTTTAGAATGCAGATTTAAGCCCAGTGACCATCCGTTGGGCACACCCTACAGGAATGTCCTTCCTGAACAATGATGCTTCCCCTCCCTTCCTGTTGAATTTCACACACAGAGGTAGCTTTTATTGGTGTGAAATTGAATTTGAGATTAAAAGGGGAACAGCCCTGCATGGTAATGAATTATGTTGACTTACTTACTCAGCAAAGAAAAAAATCCACCGAAGGGCACAGAAACAAGCATGAGAAAGAAAGCGCGATGGAGACAGAGGGTGATCTCATACCTGGATACACAACACGTATTCCGGAGACTCTGTGTGCTGGAAGACCACAGCCGACCGCAGGATCCCATGAGGGTCCAACACAAACTCCTCCTCTTCATTTCCCGACAAAATAGAGAATGAAAAGGGAGGCCCATTGTGAAAGGAGTCTCGGTCTGTCACCACCAGCTGTAAGATGCTGGTGCCCACTGGCTTATTTTCCTGCATAAAAGAGTATATATAGTAAAAAGGAAGATAAAATTACACTTTTCTTCACACTGAAAAAAAAAAAAACATCATTACAGGCTGAGAGTGCTGAGCTAGAAAACTGGGCTTTCAGCAGAAAGGATTCCTGTGATACTATCTTGTCTTCTGAAAACATGTTGGTGTCTGTAAGTGTCATGTTTCTTATCTTGGCTGCTTCCCACAACCACCCCATGGGACAATGCTCTACAGGTGTGAATACAGGACTTGGAGCTGCATGGGTTTACAGGTTCCGAGCATGGGGCTGGGCACACCTTGTCCTGGGTTAGCTGGCAATGCCCGAGCTGACCTGAAGAGCCCCACTGGGTGTGGGGAAGGCACTTCTTCATACACACATATCACAACACAATTATGCTGAGGCCCTACACTGAGACACAATGTTACAACACTGGATTTTCTGGGGGGGACATCCTGGCAACTTCCTAGTCAATATACAAAGGCATATTCCAGGTGGAAAATGGGGCTTACCTCATTCTCCAGAACACAGTTTTGCCATGTTCCTTTAGGGAAGGAGATGAGGGTAAAACATTCCTCAATTTGACAATGAACAGAAAAGGAATCCTTAATTTCGTCGGAATTTTTGGAAGTCCCGATTCTATTACGTGTTATTTTGCAGAACTTCTCTGCTTTTTTCCCCATACGGGAATGCAAAGCTCCTTCTTGGGTCAAAGGTTATCCTCACTTTGAAAATGCCAAATTAAATCCTCTGTAGCACAGGCATTGGTTTCCTTTCCCCCAGTCTGTTCAGACTTTAGCAATACCACAGCTTGGGCCCAGAGTCAGTTTTATTGGCTCAGGCCTCCTGACATCATGGACGTAAGGATTAAACGCGTTTGGGTTGCAGAGATGGAGATGATGATACAGTTTGGATGGCAGGCCCAGTCAAGTTTTATGTGCTGAATTAGACTTATGAAAACCGTATGTTGGAGTAAGAAAGTCATTCTAGGTTGGGAAAAGGGAGGTACATTTTTTGAAGAAGAAAGAGACCTGTATTTTGCACCTTTTCACAAGTGTCCTTTTGGTCATCAAAAACTCGACACTGTCTCTCTCTGGAATCAGTCGTGGGACCACCACAGCCATGCATATATTTACTATTTCACATTGACAACATACTCAGCAGCACACAAAACAGAAGACTGACTGATTTGTTTGCTCACTCTCTAAACGCTGCTTCCTGCACGGAGGAGAGGGAGAGACACAATGTGGCCCTCAGGTCACCATCTGAGAAGAAGGGTATAAGGTAACACAGACATGCCTGCGCTGCAGATAGGGGCCCCACCATCACTCATGGGCTGAGCCTCTCCGTGCTTTCGCTGTTGACCTCCTGTAGTGCATTTGAAAACAGTCTGTCAAGCTGATCGATGCATGTCATAAAACAATGTTGAGAGGAGAAGCCCACTTTGTTTTGGGGTTAGGAAACAGAGGCTATGAGGGCAGAGAGCACCCTTGTGAGCAGCAGTCATGGAGAAGAGTGAGCTGAGAGAAAAGAGAAATGGAGGAAGGTGTGAACTCTGGGGAAGCAGGAGTGTGGTGAGAATGCACAGCTGCTGGAAAAAGCATCAGAGAGGAGGGGGAAAACCAGAACACCACCAGGGAAGGAATCAGATTTCGCAGACAAAGGGGTGGGAACCAGCAGACAGCTGCTTGCTTCGAGGCTGCCTCCCAGTCTGATTGCTGGACAGCTCAGTGACCCTGGAGTCTGAGAAGGTCAGCTATGAATGGTCAGGCTCAAAGTCTTGAATGTTATTCCAAAGGGGAACCTCAAGACTGGGCCCACTCACATTTCACCTTCTACCCACAAAGCCGTGGGGACTCCTTGGGGTGATTCCGAGGCCAAACTGTATCAGGCAAGAGCTGATTCTCTAGAATACGTGTGACCCTCCAAGACATGCACATCACTCTGTCTCCTCTAGGTCCTCTACACTGACAGTATTCCTGGGCTGGATTTCCTGATCTTCCTAAAGCTGGGCTTTCAGCTCCTAGAAATACTGGGAAGTAGAGGAGACTCAGTACTTAGCACTGTGCTCACAAAATAAAAAAATAGATGGGAAGAAGAGTCTCTCTGATAGCAGAACACCAGCAGTAAGTTACTCTATCCTGCAGTCTGATTTTAAAGAGCAAGTGGATTTAAAGTGTTAAACAAATTGCTTATGGAAGATTAATTTTAATGAGTACTAGCTCTATCCTGATGACCAATCTGTCTTTGACTGATGAAATAATGTGTATCAATCTTTGTCATCTGCCAGAATAGCATAAAGTTGCTTAAAGGCAGCCTGCCATTGGGGAAAGGGAATTCTTTTGCAGAAGAGAGTCCCAAGTTCAAATCCTGACTCTGCCACTTACCAGCTGCATGATCTTGGGTGAACTACTTAATCTCACAAATGCTTAGCTCTTTCAACGATAAAGTGGGGGGCCAATCCACCATCTCTCTTCACAGGGTTGTTGTGGGGGAGAGACAGTGTTCATAAATTACCTGACACTTGAAAAAAATCCATTCCTCAACAGTTCTTACTCACATTTATTAATCAGCATGGTAGAAAAACTAGTTTCTTTCACACCAGCCCTATGAAGGCGTAAGACAACATTAAGTAACGGTAACAATAAACCACCATGAGTAACCCACAGCAGAGGAAGAAAGTTGACTATATAGAGACAAGTGTTTGGCAGGCAAGATTTGCTCACCTGAATCACAGCAGTATAGTTGGCAGGTGTAAACACGGGGCTGTTGTCATTCACATCAGAAATATCAATGTTGACAGTTGCAGTTGATGACATTGCAGGAATGCCACTGTCTACTGCCTGGACAAGCAGAGAGTATCCAGACACCTGCCAAGGTACAAAGGGGTGACAGTAAACAGGTGTACTGCTTCCTTCCTTCTGTGCATACGCAGAGGAACTGGAGCTTCAGGCTTGGCTTTGTTAAAGACCAACCATATTTAGTTTGATTTTCTAGACCAGGTGATTCTTGGCACCACTGACATTTGGGTCTGGATAATTCTTTGTTTTGGGGGCTGACCTGTGTATTTTAGGATGTGCAGCAGCATCCCTGACCTTTGTCAAGTAGGAGGCAGAAATAACCCCAGCCCAGTTGTGACAGCCAAAAATGTCTCCAAACATTGCCAAATGTCCCCTGGGATACAAAACCACCCTGATTAGGACACAGACTCTGGGCCTTTGCTCAATGCAACAGTTGTCACCACTGTTCTGTCTTATGTACCAATGTTAATATTTCTGGAGTTATGAGCATGTGTCACCCAGTACAGTCTGTCTGCTTTTCAGCATCACTACCATGCCATCCTTTTCTATATTTAATTTCCCTTCAAAGATGCATATTTTTGGTCAAAAAGACAATGTTTAGAAACTTCATTTAACCTGGGACAGAGGAATTTTTTGGACTATTTTTTCTGACCTAGATGCCTTCAGGTAATCTTTTGGTCTCTGCTCACTGAGGGCTCAAGTTGCTCATAAAGTCAGGACCACAGGGTCCCAACCCTGAAAGTATTTTTCTGTCCCCTTGCTCTAGGCAGGACCAAAATTCAAACCACCTGAAAAGATAAGTATGTGCCTTTTCTTTAAAACCTCCATACGTAAGAGATTACCAGTATCTATTATAGGCAGAAAATGCTATCAAAGGTCTAACCCTCATATTTCATGCTGCATTTTAGCCCATCCTTATCTACTTTCATGACTTAGAATGGAGAATCTTACCATTTACACCCCTGGAGCTTGTGCCTCTGATTCCAGGAGAGGGGTGGATGTGGATGGGAAGGAGACTGTCCTAAACTAGCTTACCCGTTCCCGGTCCAATTTCTTCTTTACTTTCACAAGTCCCGAGACAGGATCCATAGTAAATTCATTGTCCCGATCTCCGTTCACAATGGAAAAATGGATCTGGCCGTTGGGCTGACTGTCTACATCTTCTGCTATTAGCTTCGTGGAAAACAAGCATAACAAAGAAAAGGCATGACACAACAGAACAAAGGTTGATTCTTAGGGTCCCATGTCTGCTTAAATCGGTGCAGCTATGACAGTTTTCTCAGGAGCTCTGCTCTCTAATGCTGGTGACCAAGCCCCCAGCAGATGGGATGATTGGTCAGCTGAAGGAGGGTGGCATAAGGTCCACAGCTGCCGTCTTATTTCTGTGTTAATTTTTACCTGCCCACAGCCTGACGCCTGTTAGGCTTGAGTTTTCTCAGGGTTTCAGACAGTATGGTTAGAACCCAAAGCTAATGGAAAGGAATGCTTTGATTTCTTCCCAATCCTGCAAGGAATGGTCTCTGCCATTGAGTCAGGGATTCTAGGCCTATGCATTTCCATGTTAAGGAAGCCAAGAAAGTTCCCCTTCCCACACAGCAAATATACTACCCCTCTTTATTGCTTCAGGTTGATGATGTTGAAATTTATTTGTATGGAAACAGTTGTGTACTTTCCAGGAAGGAGAGCGGGCCTGAGGAATGCACTTCTGATGTGTAAGGAATACACCGTCCTCCAGCAGAGGGCTGTTCCACCCTCATCCTGCGATGAGATGACTTGTATGGAAGGGACCTGGGATGGGGAAGGATGGTGGGGAGAGGGGACTCATTGTTCCAAAACATAATTTGCGGTCTATGAGAATCAGAGTTCTCAGGACACATGGCTTAACTGTTAGAAAAAATTCCTTCTGGAAAAGACTCTTTAAGAGTGGCCAATCAATCTTAGATTTGCTCCCAATTGTAGCTGCCCAACTCTGTGTGTCTGTGTGTGGGAGGGAAATAGGGACGGGGATCTTATTCTATCTTCAGCAGTCTCATAATTTTAAATCATAAATTGACAAATCATAGTTGGATATATTTATGGGGTACAAAGTGATGTTATGATTTATGAACACAATGTGGAATAATTAAATCATCTAATTAACTATCAATCATCTCAAATACCTAGCATTTTTTGTGGTAAGAACATCTGAAACTTACTCTTAGCCATTTGGAAATGTACAGTATACCACTATTAACTATATTCATCATGCTGTGCAACACATCCCCCCAAAAGAGAAAAGAATGTATTCCTCCTAACCACCTAAGAAACTGTCATCTAAGTTCACATCTAAGTAGGGGGCCATCATTAAAAAGTAGTCCCATGGTCTGTTTCATTTTCTCTCATGGGAAATAAGTGATTATCAATCACTTATACCTCGATATAAATTAATCTATGAGACTCATCCTAATATACAAATTACAGAAGGAGCCATAGAAAGATGGCTCCTTTTTTGGGGACAAATGGAGACTGAAAGGGGGAAGTGTGAAGAAAATCCAAGACACACTTTGCTTTCCTCTCCTCTTCACTTTATTGTGGATGGCTAGTCCTAGACATGTAGAACCATCCCCAATCCCAGGTACCTACCAAAATGACAGAGTCTCCCACCAAGGCGTCTTCGCTGATAACCGCACTGTAGACGTCTTGGCTCAACTTAGGAGGGTTGTCATTAACATCCGTGAGGTTGATGTTGACTGTGGCCACAGCACTGAGAGCTGGGGTGCCCCCATCTTTGGCCTCCACTACCAGGTAAAACCTTTTGCATAATTCATAGTCCAGGACTTCAGAGACAGAAATACCACCTTTGAAGAAAAATGGGGAGCTTTATATTTGATAGGAAAAAACACTGGTCAGCAATTCTATAATCACGGTAATATTTATAACATCCTCTCCAGCCAAGAATTTTAGATATTCAGGAATTTGTTTATTTAATACCTTACTGAAAGTATTCCGGAAGTCTGATTAATGCCGTCAGTGAAAGCACAGCTATCCACCAAATATAACACTGAAGAAATTAAAAGTCTTTACATGTTTCTGTAACAGTCTATGAACATCTCTCAGCAGCTTGAAAATCTCTGGCATCTTTACCCTCAAACAACTAACGAGTAAGAAACAGAAACAAGCATCCCTGACAAGTGTCTTCTGATTCCTCAGGTGGACACAGGATGACCACGAATGAGCTAAGATGTGTGGATGTGATGGTATGACCCCATTCTTGTCAGCAAGTAAATACTTGCAGACTTCACTGAACTGAATTAACCACAAAGATGCCTTGCCATGTTAAAATGCACTTACCTAAAACAATTACAGCACAAAGAGGGCAATGATCTCAGAAATCTCAAGATACAGTGACATAACAGAAAAGAACAACCTGGAAATCAGACAGCCCCATAGCCACGTATTGAATTTAGTGCCCACAACTACAGATGATAATGTCCATGTCACAGAATGGCTTAAATAAGTAGAACATGTGAAAGCAGCTAGCTGGGTGTTGGTGCTATATCCTTCCCATCCTAGCCCCTTCTGGGGATGTAACCCAATCCTGCATTCTGCAGTCATTGTATTGCCTGCAGAACACTTCTCAAGGGCATCTACTTTCCTCCCTCCTAGTAAACAATCATTAGGACTGGCAAGAAGGTCATGCCCATTTACATTTCCAGACAGACAACTTCTCTAGTTGTTAAGACTGCCAATAGGCTCCTTCTACTTAAGGCAAAACACAGAAATCATACCTGTAACAAGAGCCTCTTTCTCCCCATAATTAAGTTATCCTAGCACTTACTACCTCTAGTGCTTATTTTGCATCCCAGTCTTGCTAACCAGTGCTAAATTTAAATAGCACTTAGCCATTTCACCACGGTGTTTATATACAGTGGCCATAACTAGACAGGTTAGGGCCAACACATATTTAAATGAGGAAATCCTCATACATTTTATTTGAGATAATGACTTTCATAAACAGTTACTGCCAGGAGAAGCTATGATGCAATTCCTCCATCAATATTTTCACCTTCCAATACAATACTTAAGGGTTAGGACTATATTTCCTGTATTTTTGGGATCCCTACGGTATAGCAGTATTATATTACATTAGAATATGCATTCCAGAGGCAGAAAGATCTGAGTTCAGACGCTGGATAAACCACTTATTAACAGTGGACACTGTGGTAATTACTTACCACTTTGAAGTTCTGTTTTGACTTAATAAGAGCCCAACATATTTGCCATGATAAATAAACACTGCTAATTATAATGATTTCTTGTTTATATTTATTGGATTATCCAAAGGAAAATGGACCTCCTTTGCCACCTTGCTCAACAGGTACATATTCCTTCAGTGATGAGGGAACTATGTTCAAAGGCTGGAAGGTGAGAGACTCACCTTTGTTATTGGCAAATGGAAACTGCCTTGACTATTCATAGGGGAATTGGGAAATAAGTGAGACTATCCACAAAAGGACTTTGGAATAGAAATCTAGACACTCTCGAAAATACCAGGATGAGTACGTTTAGTCTTTAAAAAAATCCAAGCCTATTGTCTAGAAGCATCTTTATTTGCCTGAAGCACCTCTAATACTTTTTAACTCGCTGGTGAAGAGAAAACCCCATGGTTCTCTCTAGTTCTTTGGCTTTATTTTGAAGCACTTTTTCCCCTAGGTGATGCTACACACTGCCCCAGAGTTGGAAAAGGGTGTGGTGAGAAACGACAGTGTTCTCACCAGGAATTGTGAACTGGGCTCAAACAGAGCACCAGTTCCAGCTCGCTGATGGATTCTACTTAGGGTGCTGGATTGAGAAGGCTGCATATCACCATGCAGATCACTTATCAATGTCTGCCTCGGCAGGTGATGAGAGAGGGGTAGTCCAGGTGTGGACAGTTGTACATGGAGGCTCATCCCCAGGTGCATTTTCCAACATGTGCACATATGACTTAAGTAAAAACCCGTAACATCAAACAGAAAAGAGAGATACACAAACTCTTGTTCTTAGAATACAAATACTATTTCCTTTCCCCATTAAGAAACCACTTTGCTGCCCCTGAGCCCTCCCATCTAGAAATCCTGGAGCCAACCTGGGCGTCAGATATTTGCTAAGTAAGCCCACAACAAGGAGCTTACAATTTAGCAGGAGGCATCCTTAGAAGCTGGAGGGCACTCTGGGGTCTGCATGTGGGCCCTGCTACCAGATTTGTTTCTTCTGTGAAGGAGATAAGAGGAGGAAAAGGAGTCCACCAGGAAGGGTTGCCAGAGTATTAGGAGGAGAAGCAGAATATAGTGAAGCCCCGAATTCTTTTTTTTTTTTTTTTTTTTTTTTTGAAATAAGGTCTTGCTCTATTGCCCAGGCTGCAGTGCAATGGCAGGAATGTGGCTCACTACAGCCTCTAACTGCCAGGTTGAAGTAATTCTCCCACGTCAGCATCCCAACTAGCAGGGACCACAGGTGCATGCCACCATGCTTGGCCAATTTTTTTCAAAATTTTTGTAGAAACAGGGTCTCACTCTGTTGTCCAGGCTAGCCCTGAACTCCTGGACTCACTGGATCCTCCTGGGTCACCTCCCAAAGTGCAGGGTTTACAGGTGTGAATCACCATGCCCAGCTAAAGCTCTGCATTCTAAGTATGGTGCTGTTTACCCACCTGTCTTGGGGTGGATCTTAAATTTCCCTTGTTCGTTCCCAGACCGGATGAGATAAGTAATCTCAGCATTTGTGCCAATATCTTTGCTGGTAGCAAAAACAGCTAGGACTTGGGTGCCAGGCGAGGTGTCCTCAGGCACCGTCACCAGATAGTCCCTCCTCTCAAACACAGGGGGGTTGTCATTAATGTCCAGGACGGTGATGGTGACAGTAGTGAGAGAGGACAGGGACTGTCCGGGGACTCTGGTCGGTGGCCCGCACGCTGATGTTGTAAGAAGACTGCTGCTCTCGGTCCAGCGGCTGCTCCAGGACGATGATGCCAGATGAGCTATCAATGGAGAAGACCCCACCAGCTGAGTCTGCCAGGGAGTACACTACCTTCCTGTTGATGCCTGTGGGAGAGACACAGGAACATGAGTGGGAAAGAACATGGCAAGATGATCTGCGCTAAAATGTTACAGCTTTGCAGACTTTTGAAGAGTCACAACAAGAAGAATAGTCATGACAGAAACAGCTGTGCTCTTACAAAAATGTAAATTTTAGTTTGTGGGGAAAAAAATGAAATTAAAAGGCAAAGAAACTGGGAAAATATTAGCAACAGATATCAGAAATAGTTGGATATTTCTAATATACAACATGCCCCTCACAAATCTTTAAGAAAAACTCTCAGAGGCTAACAGATGCAGGGGTAAAGATGTGGCACAGAAAGAGAAATAGAAACCCAAACCAACTGATTATGTCAATGCCGGTTTATTTAGAATCTACCAGGCACTTTCTAGGAGTTGGAGGGTCTAGCAATGGACAAGTCCAACATTTCTTGAGATTTTACATTATAGTGAGGCTGTAGTGGTGGTGAGGTGGAAGCCACTGGTGGGCTCTAAGATGGGAGTCATAAGATGTGACGTAGATTTTAACAGCATCTCTCTGGCTTCTGCTCGTGAACAGATGGAAAGGGCAGCCAGAGAGGATAGAGCGAGACCAGTCAGTAGCCTCCTACAGCAACACAAGCACGTGACTGTGGTGGCCTGAAGAAGGCAGATGGTGTCAGAAGTGGTGAGAGGGGGTCAGGTTCTACATCTGTTCTAAGCACCCAGGCAGTGAGACATGAAGGAGTCCTGGTTGTATTCTGACCTTGGAGGTGGCGAGAGTGTGTTGTATGTGGAGCTGGCAGGACATAGGATGAGAGAGAAATAGAGGCTTCTAGAGTGACCCTTAGGCTTTGGACTGAGCAACTGGAAAGAGGGACTTGTCATTAGCTGAGATGGGGAGGGCTGCAGAACGACTAGGTTTTTCTGGACAGATTAACTATGAGATGTGCTTCTGATATTCAACTGCAGATATCAAACAGGAAGTTACATAGGGGAGGCTGAAGTTCACAGGAGAGGGCCAAGCTGGAGCTATAAATTTGAGTGTTGTTGGTATGCAGATATCACCCAAAGCCATGAGAATGAATGAGGTCACAAAGGATTATGGAGGGAAAAATGAAATCCAAGGGTCAGTGAGCCTGGAGCACTCCATCGAGGAAGGGAGAACATCTAGTCACAGGGTGCTCTCCTGCCCTGTGATTTCAAAAAATGTACTTAGTGACCAAAATACCATTTTATGTTATTATGAAATAAAGCTGAAATATATAAACTAGGAAATGCCCATCAATAACCCATTAATTATTGAATAATGGTTGGACTGACTTCTGGTTCTGAATATTGATTTGACTGGTTTCATTAGAGGATCTCAGCACTTCAAAACAGTTTATAAACCTCAAGTTCACTTTAGTTGTTAGGATTTATAAGAGGTAAATTGTAACAGCTTTGTAGGCTGAACAAGCACCATTCTGATTCTAAATACTCTTAATGAAGATAGTTATTAGTCAGAAGTCTTTAGATATAACAACCATCTGAAAATGTCTTTTGAGAATCATGGAACCTTAGAAAATAATCTCTTAGAGGGGAGGGCCTAGCCATGGGTTTTTTTTTTTTTCTTAATAACACCTCATTTGGCCATAATAAGAGCTAAACATTTTACTTTCCCAATGTACAATTTCCCTTAAGCCCAAATTCCCAGCAAACCAATAAAATCATTTATCTGGAGGGATGACATAAATTGCATTATGTGGCTTTAACCGAAAAGTTGACACTGAGAGCCTGTTCTTGGTTCCATTCCAGAGAGTCCATTTTTTCCAAAGTTTCATCATTTACTTTTTTTTTCCAAAACAACTGCCCTGTGATGTAAAAACATCAACCTGTGATTTTATTGATGCTGGGATTAAAAATATGAAGGCTTTCCTCTTCTCTTGCTGCCTCCTTGAAATGAGGCTCCAGAGCAGACATTTAGGGATGCTTTCTGGCTACTTCTGGAGTGGCTGCAAGATTAAATTCTTCAACATAAATTTCTGAGGTGAATACACAGAGGGTTGCATAGGTGATCAAGCTTGCATCTGGAAAACAATAGCCCTGTCTGGGGTGTCAGAATAGGTTGTGTGACCTGGAAGCTGCCTTGACTGATTCAGTGGTCTCAGGATGCCTCTCAAAGTCACAAAAATACATTTATGGAAACACATGAGCGATTGACATAAATACACCACACAGGTTTTCAAATCACACACATTCCCTACAGAATTAACTTCCACCCCCAGCATATGGTACACTGCTCTTGCCAACAAGAAGAGCAGGCAGGAAATTCATGCAGGGACTTTCATTAGTGCATGTGCTGGGAGCTACAAAATCCATTCCACTGACGCATTCACCAAGGACTTGTCTGGTGCGACCAGCGTTTTTCGGTAGGCATGAGGAACAACATGCAAGTCCTGTTTTCCCTAGGCTCTTGTCCGATCCCCTTAGGGATTTCAGGAGATCTCTGCTTGGAAAATTTTTTTCTTCAGGCCTGAAGATCAGTTAGGGAAGAAGGTAATTTCCACTGTTCTGAAAGCCATGGTGCTGTGAAGAGCTGAGTAAGGAGAGGTAGGGGCTGGATTTGTACACTGCTGCTCTCTGCAGCAGCAAGGCCAGAAGGGAAGATGCTTTTAATAGCTGCCTGCGTTTCCTTCACTGGGACAGATAGCTGGAATCTAATTGTATCACCTCTGTTCCAGGCCTGCAGCTTTCTCTTCAGCCCTGTTTAGAGGCACTCAGCTGGGTTCTGATCCCCTAGGCAGGAGATTCTGGGTTCTCCAAGCCTCCCGCTCAGCCGACTAGCCCTGTTGTTGGAGTGCTGCATTTACAGGACTGACATTAATCAGCTACACAAAGAGCACGGCTCCCCCTCCGGGCAGATTCTGTTATTCAAACTCCAGGACAGGGTTTTTCTGCTTTACCATAGCAGAAAACCATTCCTTCCTCCCCAAGTTGCTGACCTACACTCCTCATACATTTTGCTTCTGACAGTATCTTGGGCATTCACATCAGGAGAAACTGGAAGATTTATTGTTCCTCTCTCCTTTCTCTTACCAATCAGACTGCTAAGGAAGCAAGACCAGAAAGGGGTGGGAGACACCCAGGCCAAAAAACCTGCTAAATGGCATCGTTTAGGATTTGCTAGCTCTCAAGAAAAGAGCAGGATATATTTTTTGGAGCATATGAAAACTCCAGTTGAGACATGATTGCAATGGATTTCAATAATTTTTAGAAATAATATCAAGCATCACTGCCAATTTGGAAACAGTATTTTTGGGGTAGCATTTGGGTTTTTGCCATGTTACTGGGTGATAGGGTGCCATCTCTGTTAAATGAATGCAGGTCATGTTGCTAAAGTGGACACTTTTTATCCAAAGGGGTTTGATAGAAGCCATCCTTCAAATTGCTATCCCTTTCTACATACACAGCAGAAATGACGAACCCAAGCAGAAGACTTGCTTGCTAATTGGTCTACTGCTCCTACCGCATGTCATGATGTGTTACATTAAGGTGTAACATGAATCCATCATTTCGCCTCTATGTTTTTAACTATGTAATTCTCTTCTCCAATTTGAGTGTAATTTAATGAGGATGGAGATACTTAGCTTCTTTAAATGCTGAAATGCCAGGCTACCAAGAGAAGGGTGACTTTCATTGCAAGTGAAGTTTCTGCATGTTATCTGTGGCAAATGGAGCAGACAGGCCTTCAGAGAATTGAAATCAGTGAAAAACAGAATGATTAAAATCTTTATTTGCTCAAAGAAAGTAATAGGTAGTGGCACTTTGTGGAGTGGGATAGGAGAAAGAAAATAGCACATAAAAATTCCTAGCAGGGAAGGCTGTGAAATTCTGGAATGGGTAGTGAAAGACATCTATATTCTGTCTCTTGCAAGGTTTTTAAATGGAGTCCAGGTTCCTCGCAATGGGACAAATGGAAAATTGGATTTTTTGGACATGGGACTGTTCATAAAAGTCAGTTTTAAACTCATTAAAATGAAGGAAATGTGGTCTAGTATCGGAAGACAGGGAACTTTGCTTCTAGGCCACAGTCTGCCCAAACTACACAAGTGTCCTTAGTCAAGTCACTTTGCTTCCCTGGGTCAGGCATTTCTACAGTGGCAGAACCCAAGTCAGTTGAGGTCTAAGATTATTTTCCAGCAGTACGACTCCTTTCCAAGTTAAATAAAGGGAGTTGGTTTCGATTCTATTTCCAGTGAATGCTCCCTGCAACTGCTCATTAAGTCACTGGACCTGGGCCTAAGTGGGCCAGCATCAATCAAGAAAAATCCACACTCAGCTGGACATGACAGCTATTATTAGAATGTGGATTTTCATGACAAGCTATTAGAATCTTCAGGATGGAAGGAAAACTTAACACAGCAGATTCGTAGCATTTGGTTAAATGCTCAGAATTCACACATACAGCTTACAGTTATACAGGTTCTTACACTTCAGTGAGAAATAACCCCCAGTGGTAGGATCATCCCTAGGGCTCTAACCTACCAAATGCCAGAATAACTTAGCTTTAAATCTGAGATTGCTAAAGGTGTTAAAATCGGAACTGAAACCAAATGGCAAGAGTCACCAACACAGCTATTTTTGACCTGGTCTTTAAAAAGTATTTCTTCTCCTCCTCCTAAGATCAGAATCCCTAAATTTAAGTAACCAGCAAGAGCTATGTGCTGACTGGCTTGGTGTCTTATGCTGGTGGCTGTCCTGACTCCTCTGCAGGCTCTTGTCTCTGACATTCACTCCTGTGTCTTCCGTTGCCTGCACGGGATCTAGTCTGCAAGTGGCTGTTTTTTACAAAGGGCTTTACACTTAAAAGGAGTAGGAATCTGGGGAAGACATAATTTGAAGCCATTTCAACAAACATAATTGTTCTAATGTCTAATTTTTGTATCAACTTTATTGAGGTGTCATAATTTACATATCATAACGTTAGTACATTTTAAGTCTCCACCTAATACATTGTGACAAATGTCTACCTTCATGGATCCACTGTCCTCATCAAGATCTAGAAGATTTCAATCCCTCTTTAGGTTCCTTCATGTCCTGTTGCAGCTAGTTTCTCAATCTCATGCCACAGGCAATCTAATAAGTTGGTTTTGAACCAGCACTTTCTCCTGGCTTTATTAATTCCTATTCATCAGTGCTTGAAACACCACAAGTATGGTTAGATTTCAGGCTTGGTGATTAACTCACGCTCTTATTTAAGCTGTAAGAATTATCCTTTGAAGAAAAATGATCAACAAAGCTTGGGTTCTTGAGTATATTGTTGCGTTCCTTTGCCATGGCCTTATTTTTAAGACAGTGTTGTTTCTTTTGAGAAGTGGAAGGTTTCTATCTTTCTTGGAGGAGACACTGGCTATGACACTTCCATCTCATAAGGACTTGCCAAGTGGCCCCTGTCTGCCTGACTACTCTAGGCATTGAGTTGAGAGTAAGTGGAGTCCCAAAGACATCATCCCTAACTCTGGAAGCTTAGCAACTTGGTGAAGAATTACTTGAACTAGACATAGTAGTTTAGAGGTTTACTTTTCTGCACATCACTCCCTCACCCAGCTTCCTCTCTCACATACATTGGAATGCTGGGTTGTTTTGATTCTGCCTGTGAGATATCTCTTGAATATCTCGTGGCCAGGTGAGGCTCTCATCCTCTCTTGCCTAGATGACTGTAAGAGACTCTGAATTGCCAACTGCAGCAGAGTTGATAACCTGTTGTCTGAATTTAACCCGTGTTAAGTTTCTAAAACTCTGGATCCAGGCTTGCCCCGGTTTCTCAGACAGTCACTGACTTTCAACTTCTTATAAACAGAAGCAAAAACTTTTGAGAATGGCACTCCAGTCCTTTGTAATCTGGTCCCAACCCCCCTTTCCAGTGTCATCTCCAGGTCCACTTCCATCCAGTAGTGTCTACCACAGTGCCCCCTGAAGGCCCCACACACATCTACTTCCCCAGGCCTGCACTTGTGCTTCGCTCTTTACTCCAAATGTTCTCTTCCCTCTGTCTCTTGTAAAAATTATATATGTCCTTTGCAGAGTCTCTCTCCTATGGGACAGCTTCCTTAATTTCCCCAGTTATTTCCTCCTCTGTGTACCCTTCATGTTATGTTTGCCTCTATTTTTGCATTATCACTAGTTATATGTATATCCCCCTCTTCCACTAGGTTAATGTACATTTTAGGTAAAGGGACTGTGTCTTATTATCTCTGAACCTCAATACTGAGCACAGAGCCTGGCACATAGAGAGCAATGAATGTTGAACTGCAGAAGAAACAAACAGGGAACCAAAGCAAGTATACATTCCTGCTAACATAACACATGCAGGTGATGCACACAGGACACCCATATGTCCACTGCAAACGCACATGCTGAAAGAAATAACCTTGAAAAAGGGCAATGTGGAGAAGTGCTTTCTTTTATTAAGGAATGTTTAATATTTTACTATTTAAAAATGTATATGAAACATTCATATACATATACAAAGGTTTTGCTAAATAGATGTTTGCATTTGTGAAAAAAACTGGTACCTACACAATTTTCCAAAAATGGGACTGGTTGAGTCCATCATGCCACGCTCATATGATGTATAATAGAATACTATGTACAATGTCGCATAAAAATGTAAAAGAATATATAAGAACATAGAAATATGTTTCCAACAAGTTACAAAATAATACCTAGTTAATGAGCCTCGTTTTGTGAAAAAAGAAGAAGCCAGAAGGGATTTCTATCAAAATGGTAACCATGGTTAAAAATGACTTGTTTTCTTTTTTGCTTATCCCTGTAGGTTAACAGCATGTTTGTAAACACACGGCATGTTTGTAATAAATAAACTATTATAAAAAATATGTACATGAGAAATAATTATTATCAGTTTTGGAGAGCAAACACCTCAAGTTATTTTGCAGGCCAGTTCAATTCTCAACATACATACCACTCAAAATTGCAGAAAAGATACATATTGTATAGGCTACTTTTTCTGGATATTTCTTTATTATAGTTCGTGTTCAGAAAGACACTGGCTTTACATAGAAAATCGCTTTTGTCAAAGGTCTCATTATAAAGTTATTTCAAAGAATATGGTTTAAAAATGATTTTCATACTTAAGAAAATGGCTAGCCTAAAATTCTTCTCTCATCGTCTGTGGAAGGCAAATAAAATCCCATTATAGTGAAACAGCTTAAACTAATGGCTCCTTTTTCCTGTTTGAACTATGTCTGTGGATATGAAATAAAACAGAAAGTGGCCAAGAGGACGCCCATGGAATTAGCAATGACTTTTTCAGCTGGCAATTAATTTTAAAGAGACTCCCTAATTACTTCTGTTTTAAGTGCCTTTTAAAAGTTCTTCATTGGGTGATGACTAAAGCTGGCACATTCCCATAGGCAGAATACCGACTTCTGGGGTCGGTAGTCCCTTGGTTTTCTGAAATTCAAAAAACACAGAAGGTAACATTAGTCACAGAGTCCAGGAGACCCTGATGACTGCACCAAAAATCTGCCGAGGACTTGCCAATTGAGCTGGCCGTAGCTCTGCTGGTTAGGAGTGACAACATGATTGAGGGCTCCCGTGCAAAATAAAAATGCAGGTCCTCTTGTTTAAACAGTGTTAAGACACTCAACACAAGCCAGAGGAGAGCATTAAATGAAACACGGGGCCCTTCCAAACAAGGAGCACTATTTGACTGTACACCCATAAAACGGATGCCATTGCTGGATGAAATTATAACTTCTGAGATACCTAAAAAGCTGCAGCTTATCTGGGTATAAACTTTTTCAATTATCTATGGCTTAGCATGATGCTACTCTTGGGATGATTAAGCGTAACTAAACTAATTCATCAAGTAATACTCAAAACTCTATCTTTATTGGTACTTGAAACATCTATGCTGGATAGTTACCCAACAATCATGCAACAGGTTTTCTATATGGGCCACTAAGTGTGACCACTGGACCCATTCATTCATTCATTCATTCATCCAATAAATACTTAATGACTCCTGCTGCATGGCAGGCACTGGGGGATACAAAGGATGGCCCCAAGCACTTATGTCCTCTCAAATGGCTCTCATTTCCCAGGAGACAAACATGTATAGAGTTGACTGTTGGAGAGGGGTGGTCAAGGGAATTTTCTCAGAGAAGAAAACAACTGAATTGAGTCCCGAAGGAAAAATAGGAGATGTCAGTAGCAAAACAAGGTGGAAAAGTGACAGGAAGAAGGGCATTTCAAGTGCTGGGACTATGTGTGAAGTTAACAAAGCTGAAATTTCAAGATATACTCAGAGAAGGATAAAGGGTTCAGCATTGCTAAATCCCTAAGTTTAGAACAGTAGAAGCTGAAACTGTCTATTTTCAGAGCCAGTTGCAAGTTACCAGAGCTGTTATAATCAATTATAGTTAATGTAAACTAGAAACTGGGCCTAAGTTAATGGATAAATTAGCAGCAAGAGAAAAAGAGATTGGAAGAAGCAAGGTGGAGAGGACACATGGGTGGGAAGTGTTCTGTAATATGTGAGAAGTTATTAAAAGAGCTTATGAGCAGATGATGGACAACATAATCATGCCTGTCAAGGAGGCTTCACAAGGTGAAGTGATAGGATGTATCCTGCAGCAAAGCTGATAAGCACACTTCACCGAGCCTCAGCATGCCCTAAGAGGCAGGGAGTCAAAGCTTGGGGTCCTTGGATTTTCTGCAGAAAATGCCCAGGGTTGGATGGAGATTTTCCAGCTATATTCATACTCCCTTAAATTGTTCCTCTGCATTGCTGAGTGCTGGATCAGGACTGATCCAAATTAGCAGCTCAGGCTTTTTATTTACCTTTTTTTAACCAACCTGTGGCATTTACAAATGAGGTGGCACATGAGTGAGGGAGCTTCTGGGAAAGAACCACTGTGATAAACTGTTAGGGATCAGAATTCCCTGCTAATGGGGGATTGTGCTAAAACACTTCTTTAAGATACCTCCTTTTGGGGAGGAAGTAGCTGTTTCCTTTGACAGGTAGTGTTTTGACCCCTGTATGGAAGAAACTGGATGTTTAAAAGGTTAATAATAACAACTTATATATGTCAAAGGCAAAAACTTCTAAATAGGGAAAGGCATTACAGTCAACTACAGAGAAAAAAAAAAAATGGCCAGCTCTCTCCCAGACTTTCTGAATCAGGTTCTGGAGATGGAACCCTGGCTAGTTTGTTTGTTTAGCCTGTTTACTTTTAAAAACCCTCCAGAGGATTCTGACACAGAAGTGGTAGCATGTCATGGCCCTGCATCTGGTTGCAGGCACTGTTGAAGGTGTCCTGACACTGGAAGGAGATAAAGAATTCAGGGAGGGGTTTATGGGGCCCAGAGACCCTTGCTCAGATCACTATCCATTTAACAGATGCCTTGGGAGAAGCCACTTAATCTTTTTGAACCTCAGTTTCTCCATCTATAGGTGGGAGCATCCAGATCTGTTCATTCCCTGGTATGATCACATGCATGTTTTTTGAGCTCTCTAGAGAAACCCTTCAAACACAAGATGATGTTTTTGATATCTACCACAGACAAAAGGCTTCGACCACAATGTCCTCCAGAGAATGACTCATGTTTCTCAGTCTTTAGGGAGGATTATTTAATTTTTACTGACATTTTAATAATCCCTTAGCCACCTTCAAAGATTTAATGCTTCAGAGAAGAACAGCTTTGGGAAGGGGGTAAAATACATTAAATCACTGACCTACGCAACTTACACATAACAATTTCTAAGATACTAGGAAAAACCAAGAATAGATGCTACTTAAGAGAAAACAGGCTGAAATCAGAATGGAATTAATCTGTTTCAAAACATTTTCTGATAGAAATTACTGGAGTATAGAAAAAAGCATTAGGCTAAGGTGATGATAACCTCCTTTTTGATCCAGCTTTGCCACTAATTAAGTCATCTTGGGAAAGTCTCTTTGTCTCCGGACCTCAGGATTTGACTGGCTTTTGTCTCAGCGTCTTTCATTGGTAACATCCTAAGATCTAATGCCGTCTAAGGATGGCATTACCATAGAAAGTGGGCTAGTGCCCCATGGAGGGGTCCATGAATCCATGAGAACAGCAACAAGGAGCAGCAAACAGCTTTCCACCATCACTCATCCCTGCCTATGTCAAATAGCTATGCTCCCAACACAGATGCACTGCTCCTCCCCAAGGTGGGCCCCGTTTTAATTGCCAGTGATCTGCACTACAGCCCTTGTTCTTTGGAGAGTGGAGCCTGTGAAAGATAATGGTTATGATAAGGGAATCTTAAGGATGTGTGGACAGACTTGAAGATGCCCATGCACTTGCATTATTATACTCGTTCTCTGTTACTTCACATCAAATTACCCCAGAAGTTAACAGCGTAACACAACACATACTTATTATTTCATGGTTTCTATGGGTCAGGAATCCAAGCATTATTTAGCTGGTTATATGTGGCTCAGTGTTTTGCATGAGGTTGCCATCAAGCTGTCAGGCAGGGCTGGGGTCTCATCTGGAGGCTCAAATGAAGTTTGGAGGGCGGGTTCCGTTTTCAAGAACAGTTGTCAACAGGACTTGATCCCTCACCACGTGAGCCTCTCACAGGACTGCCTCACAATACCACAGCTGTCTTCCCCCTGGGGCAAGTGATCCAACGGAAAGCAGGAAAGACTGTTATAGACTGAATTCTGTCCCCTAAAATTCATATGTTGAGGCTCTAATCTTCACTGAGACTGCTTTGGGGATGAGGCATTTAGGAGGCAACTCATGTTAAACAAGATCATAAGAGTGAGGGGTCCTAATGTGATAGGGTTAGTGGCCTATAAGAAGGAAAGAAAGATAGATCTTTCTACACCCAGGTGCTCCTAGGAAAGGCCATATGAACACACTGTGAAAAGAAGCTCTCTACAAACCAGGGAGAGAGTCCTCAGCAAAATCTGACCAATGCTGACACTCTGAACTTAAATTCCCAGATATCAGAACTGTGAGAAAGTAAATTTCTATTAAGTCACCTAGTCTAAGGTACTTTGTTATGGCAGTCTGAGCAGACTAATACAGAAAGCATGGCCACGATGGATGCCACAGTCTTCTTATAACCTAATCTCTGAAGTGATATCATCGCTTTTGCCATATCCTGTTCATTAGATGTGAGTCAGTATAAGTCGAGCCCACTCTCAAAGGAAGGCATGTGAATATCAGGAGGTGGGTAATCACTGGGATTATCTTAGAGGCTGCTACCATAAGGGAGGAATATTGTCATCTTTATTTTCATTAACCTCTAATTGGCTTTAGTGTCATATTCTATAATAAATATAGGCAACAAGTTATTGTAGTATGAGCAGCACCTGTAGTTTTGTAAGCAATATAAATCAGATATTTTCTTAATGTTTTATGGCTATTTTACTTACCTCTGCTCACCACCACCTTGAAGTATGGGAGTTATTAGACCTACTGCACTAGATTTTATTTAATATATAAAAAGAAATTCATATTACTATGTAACAACTTAAAAAATGCTTAGACAAGTATATTTTATTTGTAATTTTTGGTATTCTATTTTGTGAGATGTAAAACATTATTCTGAGCGGTGTTACCAAACTGTTAAGGCATTTGTGACACACAAATTTTAAGAATCCCTAAGCAAGTGATATTCAAAGCATGGTTCTGGGAACAGCAGCATCAACATCACCTGGGAACTAGTCTGAAATGCAAATTAGCAGGAGGTCCCTTCCCAAACCTACTCAGTCAGAAACTCTGGGGGAGGGACCCAGCAATCTGTTTAAATATGCCCTCGAGGTGGCTCTTATGTTCACTGAAGTTGCAGAACCATTGATCTAGAGTCTCATTCAGAGTTCGGGTTTTTCACAAGCTCCCAGGTGATACTGAGACTGTCGGTCCAGGAACTACTTTCTGAGTACCACTGTCCTACCCTTGACTATAGCATCACTATTAATTGAGTGTCTGTCAAGCAACCTTCCTGTGGCCCCTATCATGATGTCTGCAACCCTGCTACTAACTAGCTATGGCTCAGGGCAAGTTACTTACCCCCCTCTGAGTTTATTCATATATTAAATAGAACGAAAAACTATGCTAGCTTGCAGGGCTATAATGAGAAATGGGAATAATGTATCTAAAGCACTTGGCACAGTGCCTGAAGTGGAGCAGAAGCTCTGAAAGCGGACGTTATTAGCCATATTATGATTATCATTTAAAGTTCTTATTAAGTACCGAGCTTGCCTAGGAGGGTTCAAGACTAGTACAGAAGAAACACGCATGCAGCTCTCTGCCAGGATAATCAGGACATGCGTGGGAGCTCAGAACAGGGAGACTGAACTCCAACGAGGAAAAATGTGGCCTTACAAGTTCAAAGTGCTTTTCACTCACTCTTGGGCCAGCCTCACACTGATGCTTTGGGGTTAGCAAAGGGAACATTACTGTCATTCTCACATTATAGAAGAAGAAACTAAAGGCTCAGGGAAGCCAAAGACTGGTCCCAGGTCACTAATCATCAGGGCTTTCCCCATGCCCTTGTGAGCTCTTGATCAATCCAGTTACTAGATGTGTTTCTTGGGTACATTTGGAGATATCCCTGTGGCCTGATCTCCAGCATCCGGAGAATCCCAGGGGTGCTGTCTCAGCTGAGAGATGAAGCTGCGAGGAACTGTCTACTTAGAAAATCCTAAAAGGGAGAAATGGCAGGATGTTTGCATGCCTCCACCATGGAAGACATGGACAGAGCCACTTTCTTCCAGATGTCACAGAGTGACCCTTTTCTCTGTCCCACACACTCACATTTACTAATGCCCATGAAAAGGGATGCTTCAGGATTCACCTCTTCCACGAGATATGCTTTTTTTCTTTTGCATTTGGGGCCCAGTGCACAGGTAGTATATTTAGTCAAGACCCTTATGGACTGGAGTTTCAAAGAGTAAATGCTGAATGTATACTTGTTTTCCTTCAGGAGACCAGGAGGGAGATGACAGAAGATTTGACATCAAACGCCATCACAGGGAATTGGAACTTTGCTTTGGCTATCAAATTAAAAGTGGAGTGTCTAGGACTCCAGGTATAGACAAGAATTTTGGATTCTTACAGATCGTTTTGAGCAATACTTCCTCAGACCTGTCCCAAGAAGGTGCAGGAAACTGGGAACCCAGGGCATGTGAGATGCTTTTCCACTAGAGTTGCAGCATTTCGTCCACATTTCCAGTGGACTTCTGTCACCTCCAAGTTTTTCTTGCCAAGTCTCAGTTCATGGCTCTCAAAAAGTGGCAGACAGAAAAGGCTGATGTGAGTCAGAAGAGGCAAGAAAACTACTGGATAGATTCACTGAAAGCGGTTTGGTCAGAAAGATCTCCATCTAGCAATTGTTAGTGGTCACTTTTGTGCACATTCCTTTCAAATAAGTACATTCCCCCTTCACAGGCAGCTATGTTGTCAGAACAAATGGTACCCATGACCCCGGGCCACAACTGTACTTCCTCTGACAAGCACTATGCTTTGGAAAACCCAGTTCATTCCAGTATTTCCCCCAAGAGAGCAAACTGCAGGGGTCAAGATGCTATCTCCCTTAGGAAATACTGACTACACAAATTCCCAGCATGGATAGCAAGCTTACACCATTATAGTGAATGCCAGCACAAAATGGAGGAAGCTGGGGATGGCTTTCCAAAATTTCATTCTGGGCAATGTGCTTTTTAAAAAATTTTATTTGACTTTAAGTTCTGGGATACATGTGCAGAACATATGGGTTTGTTAAACAGGTATACATGTGCTATGCTGGTGTGCTATACCTATCAACCAATCATCTAAGTTTTAAGCCCCACATGTATTAGGTATTTGTCTGAATGCTCTTCTTCCCCTTGCCTCTCATGTTCCAACAGGCCCCAGTGTGTAACGTTCTCCTCCCTGTGTCCGTTAGTTATTAATGGTGTGTGTGTTCCCTTTAACAACTACTCATTTTATTACTATTCACCCTTTAACTTCTGCATATTACCTGAGGCCTGTAACTGCACATTCCTCATCTTTGAGAACTTGCCATTCCTGCCCCAGTGCCTATTACCTACCTGTTCATTAAATATTTGTTAAATTAAATGGAAAATAACTGTAATGCATGTTCTGAGCCTCCAAGTGTCTGTGAAATCCTTAAGAAAAATTTCAAACCTTGTAGGAGATATTATACAGGAAAGGAGTAAGTAAATTACACATTAGAACATTTCCTTGCTTTATATCCCTGATCCATAAGAGGAAAAACATGACCTCTCACATCTCAAATATCTAGAAATTAACCTTTTAATAAATCATGGGCTACAGCATATTTTCCAGTACAAATTTACATTTTATTTTCACTTTTCTTTGCCTAAAATGGTCATAGATTTTTTTAGCTTTGATTCTCATCATTGCATGTTCTCTTTGCTGGTTTTAAAAACCTTTAAAATTAGGAACCTGGGAACAAAACCTATGCTTGAGAGGTTGACTAAATATTAAGATAATAACCTTGAAGAGATAATGCAACAACAAAAGGTCTCCTCAATCTTCACAAAAAGGATTACATTTTTATAAATGTTGGGTCATAAAGTCGTGTCACCAGCTTATGGGAGCAAAGATATTTCCATTTGACAGGAAAAATAAGAACTTAATGCTAAAATCTAGAGAGTTGCCATGGTATTTCTAGAACTCATAAAATGGGTGTAAAATTATCTTGTCCTCTTCTGTTTTTATTTTGTTCTTGACCCAGGCAATCACTCTAACATTAATGTTAGTTCATTATAAGTGCTTCATAGAAAGAGTTGTTTGGCTAAAAGCAATAATATATTTTAAATTTATTAAATCAGGAAATGAAGGTTTAGTAAGTTATAGAGTCAGATTTCAGATTATATCCTTGTATTTTCTCTGCAATTCATAATGAATAGTATATTTTATAGTCAATTGCTAGCTGTCTTAGTCTGTTTGGACTATAAAAAATACCTGAAACTCAGTAATTTATAAACAACAGAAATTTACTGATCAGAGTTCTGGAGGATGGGAAATCCAAGATCAAGACACTAGCAGATCCGATGTTGGTAGGGGCAAGTTCTATGTGAAATGGGCCTCCACCAGACACTATGTGTTCTTGAATGACAGACGGGACAGACAGGCTCCCTCAAACCTCTTTATGAGGGCAGTGAAGAGCCCTCAAGACCCAATCACCTCCCAAAGGATGCACCTCTTAATATGGACACATTGGGAATTGGGTTTCAACATATGAATTTTAGAGGGACACAAATTTCAGATCATAGCGCTGGTGGAATAATTCACAACTTCTGGTAAAGCAATGTACTTAACCAAAGAAGTTTGATGAACCAAATATGCCTGTCATTTACACAAATGAAGTCAACAATCTTCAGTAGTATCAAAAAACAATTAGATAGCTTAGATCGATCTTAAAAGGATTATGCTGAGTGAAAAAATAACACCAATCTCAAAAGGTTACAAACTATATAATTTCATTTAAATATCATTTTTGAAATAAGAAAAATAGAGATATGGAAATCAATGGTTGTCAGGGGTTAGGGACTGGGAAGGAGGTGCAGGGAGTGGGTGGGTGTGGCTCCAAAGGGTCAGCAAGAGGGAGGCATGTGATGGATGAATGTGGTGTTTACATTAAGCTGCACAAGTGATAAAATTGCATAGAAATACACACACACACATCCCCTGAAATTTGAATGAACTCTGGATTGTATAAGGTCAATTTCCTAGCACTGATGTATACTATAGTTAGGCAAGATGTTACCACTGGCAGAAGAGCTGGGTGAAGGGGCAACTGACTTTCCTATATATTATTTTGAAACTTCTTGTGAACCTGTAATTATTTCAAAATAAAAAGCTTAAAAATCAGACACTTTCTTGTCATATGAAGGAAGGATCTGCAAACAAGGTCAGGAGGTAACACAAGTGTATTAGTGTGTTCTCATGCTGCTAATAAAGATATAACTGAGACTGGGTAATTTATAAAGGGAAAAGGTTTAATTGACTCACAGTTCTGCATGGCTTGGGAGACCTCAGGAAACTTACAATCATAGCAGAAGGGCAAAGGGAAGCAAATATCCTTTTTCATATGGTGGCAGAAAGGGCAAGTACCAATAAAAGCGGGAAAAGTTCCTTATAAAACCATCAGATCTCATGAGAATTCACTCCCTATCACAAGTACAGCATGAGGGTAAGTGCCCCTATGATACATCACCTCCCACCAGGTCCCTTCCATGACACTTGGGGATTATGGGAACCACAATTCAAGATGCAGTTTGGGTGGTCACAGCCAAACCATATCAACAAGTAAGTAATGTGGCTAGCAGGAGGCAAGGTTAGTGCTGTGGCCAGTGTCAAGGATGCAGCTGCTTTTAGCTCCTGCCATATGGGACCTGTGTGCCTGGAATTGCCAGTCTTCTGAGTGCTGTTGTTTTATACAAAATGCTGGAAATCTAAATTTCTAATAAAATTCTGACTTTTAATATTGACAGCTATTATAATTCTAAATTTTCTTTTCTTTTCTTTTTAAACAATCTCTCGCTCTGTCATGATCTTGGCCTACTGCAACCTCTGCCTCCCAGGTTCAAGCGATTCTTCTGCCTCAGCCTCCAGAGTAGCTGGGACTACAAGTGTGTGCCATCACACCTGGCTAATTTTTGTATTTTTAGTAGAGACAGAGTTTCACCATATGGACTGGGCTGGTATTGAACTCCTGACCTCGTGATCCACCTACCTAGGCTTCCCTTTTGAACACATATTGGCCAAACTAGAAAGCTAGATTTGTGTGCAAAGGCCATTCATGTGCAAACTCAGCTTCCAGACAGAAGTTCAGCTTGGCTCTAAGATAAATTCCACCCTTAACAACCTGGTAATCTCAACGCACAGCTTCGCACTAGTTTCTAATCTCTTAGAAAACAGGGAGAAATGGTCACTCTTGAGGTAGCAAGTGTTCTGATCAGGTCACTAATGAAAAAATGTCTTAAGCCACCCATCATTGGTACCCAGAGATTCTGAAGAATGTCAGCATTCATTTGTTCACAGCTCAGACTCATGCTGCTGTGACTGGAATCTCCTGTCTACTCTGACCAAGACTTTCACAACCACTTCCTCAGCATGCGCCTAAGGCATAGTAGGTGCTCAGTTTGTGCTGTTACAAACGTTCATTTGTTTTCCCCCAGCTGTCTTACTTCTTTTACTTTTTAGAGCTAAAAGAGATCTACAAAAACGGAGAACATGAACTAGAATTGGTGTCTTATGCCACAGTTTTCCTGTGGCTGACATAATGGCCTAGTGACTATTCTTTATACAGAGATGCCAGCAGTACCCCTATAATCTCTGTTTCTATTTGAAGCTTTGAATGTAAGCCTTTTACTCACTATCAAAAAATGAGCAGATGAAGGGGTGGTAAGATCCTCATTCTGGTTTTGGTTCCTTAAAGTCTTTATCATCCCTGCCCTGTTACAT
Organism: Ateles fusciceps; assembly: GCA_036589455.1. Classification (NCBI taxonomy): domain Eukaryota; kingdom Metazoa; phylum Chordata; class Mammalia; order Primates; family Atelidae; genus Ateles; species Ateles fusciceps. The sequence goes on from JAZHEH010002496.1 coordinate 9,193,577, forward strand.
GCCCACAATCTAGACATTCCTTCCTCTTCAACCCCCAACTTGGCCATCTGATTCAAAAGGAGTGAAAGGAGGACATAGCATGTTCTTCACAACTTGCAAAACAGCTCTAAACACACCATCTATGAGTCAGTAACACCCCACTGCACCCCTGCTCTATCCCAAACAACACCTCGTGCACCAATCAGACATCCATGTCCAGTCTCTAGTAGCCTCAATTCCTTCATGAAGGCAGTGAGAAGAAAAATTCCAACCTTTCAGCTTTTCAGATTTCATCTATGGCCTACTTATACATTCTCAAAATCAAATTTAAAATGATTAAGAGATTCATTTCCATTAATTCTGTTCTTTTTCCCAAAGTCATCTACTAATAAGAGTCCAGAGAATGTTTCATAATTCTCCTTTAAAAAAGAGACTATTTGTAGGTATTACATAAATATGTATCAATAAGAGATCTTTATTGTTTGCCATTTTTCACGAAGCTCTTTAATATGTAAAATTTCAAAAGGTTGGTTCTCAGTCTTGAAAATTATGCTAATAAGGTAAGAGCAATAATTCAGATTGTAGCCAGTAATTTCTCTAAGGGAAAATACGCAAAGACCCTAGGCTCTACGTTTGTTTTCAGCTAATTATCATGTATTTACTTTTCTGTTAGTCCAATAATTTTTCTTTCAATTGAGAATTAAGCAATATGACACCAAATTATATAAAGGCCTGTTTAGCATAGCAGACACACCTCATCATTCCCTAGTACTCTGATTTATGGCTCTTAAAATGCACAACCGAGAGAGGCTGTGTATGTACCCTTTTGTATTTACATTCCATCATGCAGTCACCTCAATAACTTATGCATTCTCAGAAGGTCTACCTAGCAATTAACCCCAGTCTTTTCTAACTCACCATCTCATTATGTAAAGTGGATTTGAACATAAACTTTATTAGCAACTTTCAATTCTAATTCCTTATCTCCCCCCACCCCTACTCTGCTGATCAATGTCAGTTTATATGTGACAAAAATGCTTTGGAAAATGGCAGTTTAAAAAATCCGCATTGGACTGGCAGCACATTCAGTAATTAGTCTTTGCACTACGGGGCACTATATTAAATCGAGATTGTCATATTTCGGCTAAAGCATATGACCCAGTTCTTCATAGAAATGGAAATGAATTCCCTCTGGTTTATGACATACCCTTTTGACTATGTTTAGGAGGAAAAGACAAAGAGGAAATCTATCATTTTTAATCAAAAGGTCAAAACCTAAAATCACCAAAATAAAACCCAAACAAACCAATCCAAACTCCTTTGCTAAAAGGTAAAGGACTTCTTAGTATCTCTTCTTCAGACTCGAGAAAGAGGAGGGCCAACTTGCGGAGCTTTCTCATGCATATGAACTGTATCAGCTGAATAGTTGAAATGGGGTTTAATGTACATGTTCTCATGGTAAAGAACCAAGGGGGCTGATGAAGGTTCTCAAAAAACTAAAGCAATGACAGCACCTGAAGACAAAGTGTCCAGTGTGTGACAGGGCAATGCCTGCAACTGACTTACCAATGTCGGGATCCACAGCTTGGACTCTGGTTAACAGAGCCTTGGTGGCTGTGTTCTCATAGACACAGGCGTTGTAGCGGTCAGAAGAAAACACAGGGGGGGTTATCATTCACGTCCTCCAGGATTAGGTGGATGTTGGACTGGCAGAACCTGCCACCACCGTCAGTGGCTTTGGCAATCAGGCTGTACACGGGGACCCTCTCCCGGTCCAACAGAGCCAAGGTTTTTAACTCGCCTGTGAAAATAAATGGCAGCACGATTGGTCTGACTTTTTAAACACTGTATTTCTTTGGAGAGCAGAGGACCAATTATATAAAGAATTCTCAACATTGGAAGGGTTAATGACACTTGGCCCAAGTATCCCATACTTGAAAAATGTAGCAAATTCAACAATTTTACGTATAGGGAAAACGTATGGGATTCTAGATGCAAAAACAAAACAGCTATATGACCTTTGAATTAATTAATCCCTTTTTGAAACCTCTAGTATAGAAGGCTCTTTATTTCGGCTACATGGAGAAGCCCCAAACCTTTTTAAACCTCTTGACATCTACTCTGGGGATCAGTCTCTGGATTTCTGCTATATGCCCAGAAAAATCACAGAGAATGGACTGGTATCTCTAGTTCTCTGATGGTCAATATTGTCAACAACCCATAGACCCAGAAGGGCAGTCTCTTTGCCTCCAGATACTCAACTTTTTACTCCATCATTTATAGGAAAACAGGTAATGAAAACAGAGGCTGTCTTTAGTGGGGAGAAGGGTCTTAAAAGACCCCTACTGTGCAAGGGTTAACCTTTGACTTGCTGGATTGTAGAATGGCCTGAGGTTGCCCAGGGAGGAGTCAAGTGGGAGAAAACTTGAGGAGCAGGGGAAAAGCAGCTCCTTAGCATCCTGCATGGAGTAACGTTATGTCTGTATTTTAACCACTGGAACAGCTATATTGGTGCTGAATACGAGCTTTTGTGCAGATTTCTTTGTTGTTTAAATTTTCAGAAGACAATTACAACAGACATAGTGACAAACCTGAATAAATGTTATTTTGGTGGAAAGTGTAACTCACAAAATATTATCACTCTTAAATAAAATTAGTAGGTATTATTTGGATGAAGCTACCTACATTTATTAAGGCAGTTCCTCCTTTACCTTCCCGGCTATGGCCAGCCAGTTCTCAGACACAGGTTGGATCATTTCCCTCTCCTATTCAAAAAGCATCCAGTGGCTTTTCATTAGAACATTCAAGACACTCCATAATCTGCTGAACTAAAGTAGTTTTCCCCTCCACTTTTGTATGTGACATTACCTGGATCACTATGCTCTCTGCTCATGCTGTTCCTATAACTTGTAGTGTCCTGTTTAAGACACTGAGGATCCTAGCTCAGTTCAAATGCTAGTTATTCCTTTAAGCAGTTTCCTTTTTCCTCTTATCAGAATATTAGTTACATCTTCCTCTGTGCCCAGATACAGCTCTGCTTATATTTCTCCTGAACACTCATTTCATTGTACCTTTCATTATTAATATTATTGGTTTACTTGCCTGTCTTCCCTACTGGATTACAATATCCCATGGGCATGATTTATTTTGTTTATCTTGGAGTCTACCACAAATATCCCATAAAGTGCTTTTGTGTCTACTGGCTACTCAATAAATGTTACCTATTGAATAAATAATCACCAGGCCCAAATAGCTGAGTAGTATATTCCCATGTAGCTAAGTCAGTGCTTTTCTGTAGGGTGCAACTGACATGGGAGTAGAGCAGGAGGAGCCACTACCTTTCTGGAGACTAAATAGTTACTGTTCACTAGGACCAACACCACACTGGAAATATGCGAGCTAGCCAATCTTTATACTTAAATTAAATAACTGTCATTGGATGGATCATCCAATCCACAACACGAAAATAACTGGCCTCCATATAAAAGGCTTTTACATTAGCTTTGGCCTTTAATTGCAGTCATCTGCCTTTAGCTTATATAACCTTGTACCTGGATATATAAACTTTGCCTGCATACACAGCAAGAGAATCTGAGCGTTCATATGATTGGAGAAAATAGGCAAGAGAGTTTAATAAAAACTAGACAACTGTATTAATAAGAATCAGGAAGGGACACTAAAGACATTTCAAAATGAGAAAAACCTCCTTCCTATGCATTACTGTCTGGTTTTCATGGCAACCTGCATTTGTGATATAACTTCATTTATACCTGTTATAAGCATATACCTTAAAACTTACAGCTATGAGAAACCAGAGAAGCAAACAAAGATGTCTGCTTACTTGATACTAATAAATGTAGATAAAGTCTGGGGTGAGTTTTACAAAGAAAATAAAAAGTTTCCATGGTCCAGAGCACACATATTTGGACATGCTCCTACAATTTCTTAGAGTCAAAGGTACTGAGCATCATGTTCTTGGGGTGCAGACAATGATATCCCAAAGTATGGTGCTTTGGCATGCTGAGCACTTTGAATTAAAAAAATCTGGAAGGCCTTAAAGCTGCCTCAGAACCAAGAACTTTCAAACCTTCTCTTGTTCCCCCTCATCTCTCCTGAGTCCACGTGGGACTCTCTTTGAAATTTCCTCATCTGACTAAGAAAATTCTTTCCAAAAGAAATGCATTCGTCTTAAGATCCCCCCCCCTCCATAGAAATCTCATCAAATAACCGGGAATAATTGGCCACCAGAGAAGAGAAAAGAGACTAAAAGTCATCACCATGTCCAGAGAAACTTTTTATCTGTTCTTCTGAGAGCAGCTCTGAGAGATTAGCTGGAGATTTAATCTGCATAACTAGACAACCTTTGTTCACAGTCAGTTCAGTCCCTCACCTTCCCCAAATTTGCCAGTTCCACTGAGTTTCATAAGAGAATTATTAACAAAATAATGGGTGACTTCCAGGTCCACTCATTTCCTCTAAAAATCATTGACCACCCCTCTAAAATTGCCCACAGTCCCCCAACTTCCCTCTACCCTAGCAACAGCCTTAACCATCTGGCCCTCCTTTGAGTCTCTTATTTTTGGGGGTGTGGTACCCATGTGCACATAAGTACATCTATATGCCTTTTCTCCTGTTAGTCTGTCTATTGTCAGTTCATTTCAGCAAACCTTCAGAAAGGATGGAAGAGAAATTTTCCCTCCATCCCCACAAGAGCCAAGTACACAACTATTTACTAGTGATGAGACCACATGAGTTTAACTTCTCTCATTGATTAACAATGACATTTACCCAAAGAATAAATTTCAGCTTACCACTTTCTGGATCTAGAAAAAATTCACTGTTTCCAGATCCATAGAGTGAGTATCGTATATCTCCATTGGATCCAATATCAGCATCCTTTGCACTGACTTTCAGGATGACTTTATTTGATGGAATATCTTCAGGAAGTAATGCTGTATATGCAACCTTGATAAAGGTGAAGAAAGGTAATAAAATTATTAGTATTTATAGGGACAACTACCATATTTAGCATTATATAGGATTTATTTATCAATTCATTTATATAATTTAGTTTTTGTTATTTTTTCCTTCACTACAGAAACATATTACAATATATTATGAAACACAGTACATCTGCTGATCTGCCACTCCCATGCTCATTCATTTAACACATATTTATTGAGCATCTACTATGTGTTAGGTACCATTCTAAGTGCTAAGAGAACCACAGTAAAGAAAACAGAAGAACATCCCCCAGTCTTGTGGAACCATGACACACAACACATATTGACCATGGTTGTCTGTTTTTTTGTTCAGCCCCAGTGAGTTCTAGGAATTCTCTTCAACTCTTTAAAGAGCCACTACCAACATTTGGCATTAGTATGAGAGATTAAATCTATTTGCAATATTTTTTTAACCTATAGGACACTAATATTGTCTCTTGGTCCACATGATTGAAAAGAATAATAGTCATTTAATTTCAGTATGAGAGATAATAAAATCTAGTACTTGTACCTTGAATTGGCATTATGTTTTATATAGAGGTAGAAAGGCTAATTCATAAGGAGCCTGGAGATCAGCCTGCAGCACCAACATTGCCACTAACCAAATGTGTAAACTTATATACACAAGCTAACATCCTGGAGAGTGGCCCATTTCTCTTTTATGTTATCAGTGATTCAAACAGAGTAAGTCCTAAAGTCCTTTATGATTTACTTAAAAAATTATTTAAGATACTGTTTCTAGATGGATACGTTTTTCATGTTTTCAATATTTCTTCCTAAACTTCACCTCCTACCCTCTTATACTCAATTGCAGATAAGAGCAGAAGTTTGCCTGGCCTTAAGAAGAAAAGTGAAATGGGTTTTAATTTTGGAGAAGCAGAGAAGAAACAGAGCCCTATCCCCAAATCTCACCTGATCACACACTGGGCTATTGTCATTCACATCACTGACAGTCACTTCCACCATGGCCTGTGTGACAAACAGCCCATCAGTGGCGGTGATATTGAGAAAGTAAATGTCTTGTTCTTCTCTATCTAGAGGCCTCTCTCACATAGACCTTCCACTCACTCTGCACCAGGCCCAAGGCAAACCTTCCTCGAGGGTTTCCTCCTGCAGTTTAAAAAAAAAAAAAAAAAGAGCTTTTGAAGATGTGCAATGAAATGTCTTCATCTACACCTACCTTGAAAGGTGCATTGGGGGTCATCCAGGTACTCCTTAAGCTGTATCATTTATGATACTAAAAACATATCGATACTCCCTTTGATTCTTGAGCAACAAAGCATGATATTTATATGCTTGGCTTGTATGAAAAGCAAAACAGCAACTTTCCAAGATAATAAAATCCACTTAGAGAAGCTGGAGATGATCTCTTGTTTAGTTCTCCCTAAGAACAATCAAATTCAAACTGTGAACAATCAATCGTCTTCTCAGGCTGACACAATTGTCTTTCCACTTAGTCTCAGGAGAGGATGTAATACACTCTAGTTCTTGTTACCAAGACAATTTCATTAGCCGTTGATTATGCAATCAAGGAAAGGCAGTTAACTCTATTAAGGAATCTTTTAATGAACGCTTTATCATACAGCTGTGCTCTTCTCATAAGCACTGGAGTTTGGGGGAGAAAAGTTTTCATGACAGACGAAGACCCATTAGTGTTAAATAGCCCTAACAAGGGGTCATTTAAAAAGCAGTTCAAAGATAAGCACTGCAATTAGACCAACTGTATCAAAGTGAAGCTGGGGAAAGTGGAAGAAAAGAAAACAGATGAAGTGAAAGAGCTCTCTAAGATGCGAAGCACCGACAGTGGTCCTAGCAATATGACTTTTCCACATCATTAAGCTACACGGGGGCAAAAGCAGCTTGGGGAACAAGATAGGAGGAGGAAGGAAGAAGATAAGCGACCTTGACATAATCCTTAAGAGGCAAAAAAATGTCATTTCAGACACTGAGAAAGACTGAGCAAGAACAATGGCAAGAAGTCAGGAGTCAGGTTCCATGATTACCATTTCATTTATTTGGACATTCAAGTATTTATCATCTACTCTGGGCCAGACACTGTTCTAGGCAGCAGGGCCACATCAGTGGACTAAACCAGCAAAAATATCTGCTGTCTTGGCAGAACTCATATTCTGGAGGGGGAAAGACTGAAAATAAATAAGGAAAGTATACTCCATGCTGACTGCTATTTCAAAGAAAAACGTGGAGCCATATCCCTTACTTACAATGAAACTTTAAAAAGCAGAGGGCAAATATCGGGGTCCTACTGAAGAGACTGAGTGGGAAAAAGTGGGATTTTGAGTGCCAGATTACATTCTTGCTTATAAGGCAAGGGGCTGCTCAATCTGAGAGCCTCAGCACTGGGCATGGGGGCAAGCCACCTTGGAATACAATGAAACCAAATCAGCCAGACAGTGCGGAAAAGGTGAGAGCTCCATTTTCCTCTGGGGCAGTCGTTCTTAACTGGGGATAACTGTGCCCTTCCCCCTCTGTGGGGGATATTTGCCAATGTCTGGACACATTTTTGCTTGTCACATTGGTGGGAGGGAAGTGATGGTGGTGGTATGTGCTACTGGCATATAGTGGGTAGAGGCCAGGGATGCTGCCAAATATCCTACAGTGCACAGTACAGCCTCCCAGAGCAAAGAATTATCTGGCCCCAAACATCAATAGCGTTGTGGCTGAGCAACCCTGCTCTAGGGAGCTTCAGGGTCCTCCCCAGGATATCACTTTCCTCTGCTACTGGCCAGGATTCAATTATGCTTTAGTTGAATATTATTTCAGCGCACACAAATTTAACCTCTCTATTAAATGCTTTCAGTGCGGGCCCACACTGTTCTTTTGTTACATGAAATGATTAATGGTCCATTGTTAATCGGAGGCAGCATAGCCAAGTTGTGTTACATCAAGAGCAAAAGTTAAATCTAATTAAAATCAGTTGGTGGTTGGCACTGCTAATAGTAACAGTAGCTTTAAGCTACTCCATACTCATTACTTTAGTAAAGTCGATGGGATAGTCCCTTTAAATCATCCATTGGCAATTCAAAGGCTATCTATAAATAATTAAGGCTGAGTATTTTACAGTTTTTCCAAATAGAAAAGGACCCTTCAGAATGCCTAAGAAGCTTTTTCTGAAAGTAAATGCAAATGAGTCAAAGTGATGCTTCACTCACCTCTTTCCTCACCACTATCTTTCATGTTTTAACTGCAGAAATACATATTTTAATGAAAGACAGAAGGTCTCAGATAAATCATAAAATGCATAAACTGTTTCAAGGGGAAAACACCATCAAGAGAACAGTCTCATAAGTAAAAGGAAGAGAATCATGGTGAAAGTGTGGCAACTCCAAACATTGACACATTTGCTCTATTACGGATCTTATTCTGCAGTGATTAATTAACTTTCCCACTAACATACTTAAGCAGATTCTGTGTCCTAAGGGCATTCTAATTAATTCATTTTTCACTCTGAATAATGTAGTTTTTCTAAAGGGAAGCCACCTGACTACAAGTATTGATGGATTCTTTACAATCTTTTGGCACTTTATGTTCTGCCTTTGAACAGGACAATATCAAAATATTAGCTTTAAACCCCCCAAATAGTTTTTAGAAAGAATATCCCCACAACACCAACCCTCTCCTCTTTCAGTTAAAGGTCAACTGACCCCCTGGAAAACTACTCTGGCATGAAACCCTTAGCCTCTCAGAGCAACAGTGACATTTTCTGTGCCTTCCGAGTGACTGACTTTGTCTTAGCATTCCCCCTTAAGCTGCTACTTCCTATTTTGAAAGACAGAAATCAGAAAACATTTGGCTGTCAGAAGAAATAGCACTTGATTTGTAGTTATAATTTAGGATTTCTCAGGGAAAGATCAAACCATGCCATTTAATGTGTGTACGTGTGTGCACATGTGTTGCTATGACCGGCAGAAATGTACCTGTGAAGCTTACTGCGATTAAGCTATTTGTTTTGCTCAGTATTGCAAAAGTTAGGAAAAAAAGAATATGCTTAAAAACATACCTCCCCACCATAAAGTTATTTTCATTCCTTCAACTGAAATATTGGGCAGGACTCCTTTTTAAATAGGAAGAGGTGACACAAAGACTAGTTACCAGTATGGGTAACACATTTATGGCAAATCTGTGAACTCCAAACTATGGCTGAGTTAGCAACAGTCAGCAAGCAAAAAATCCAGTCTACTCAGAGATCTTCCACCCAGCTCCAGAGAGGCTTCATTACACTCAACTCCTCATCCCATCTTCCTTCTCTCTTACTTTTCCGCCGCCATCTTCCATCTTTCTTTATAATGTAGAGCACATAATGAAAACTGGGGGTGTTTACTCACCTGTAATATGGTAGCTCACTTGGCGATTAATGTCGGATGTGTCTCTGTCCCAGGTGCTGAGGACAGCTACCACCTCCCCCGGTGGGTCGCTCTCTTCACATTCCCTCGGTACACTTCCTGTGCAAAGACTGGTGCATTGTCATTTATATCTGTCACCCTGACAGAGACCAACGCTGTGGAGGAAGAGAGAATGCCTCTCCAAGGTCAGAGGCCACCACTGAGAAGGTGAATGTGGGGTCTGTCTCGTGATCTAGGTCCTTCAAGGTACTGATCCAGCCTGTGTTGCTGTCAATATTGAATGCTTCCATTACCTTTTCGGGCTGGGAATCTGCGTGGAGGGAGTAAGTGACCTGCCCATTGGCTCCCCCAATCCATATCAATAGCTCTCACCTGTGTGAGTCTGGTGCCAACAGGCATCCCTTCCATTATAATGGTGTCGTAGCTTGAAGTTTCAAAGACTGGCTTGTTGTCATTCAAATCCAATACCTTGATATCTACATCCACAGTAAACACAATGTCTACTTTGTCCAAGGGTATCGTGGCTGCTACTTTAAAGTGGAAAGCTGGGCTGGTTTCATGGTCAAGGCGCTTGTCAAGCTTAATAGTACCCGTTTCCTGCTCTATGATGAATACACCCCCTTTGTTATTTTCTGGCCGTTCCCCATTAACTGTGCTGAACCGGACATTGTGACTGGGCAAAATCCTCAGGATGTCCACTGTGCTCCCAATGGCTGTATCTTCTGCAATGGTAAAGGAATACTGAGACTGGGTGAATGATGGCAAGAATGTTTCAGAGGGCAAGACGTGGATATAGACAGGAATGAGGGAGTGCTTTACTGGGATGCCCCCGTCTACTGCTTTGACAAAGAATGAAAGCACTGTATTTTTCAGCTGGTTAAAATTACCCTTTGTGACCATCCAGCCATTGTCAGGATCGATTTCCAGGAGGTCGGCCACTGAAACCGAGGCCTCACTATAGAGGGAATAAGTAATCCTTGAATTTGCTCCATCATCGGGATCTATGGCTTGAACTTGAGTGACCAAGTGGCCCCTTCCCACATCTGCCCTGACACTGGCTCTATATTCCACTGTCATAAACTGGGGAGCATTGTCATTTTCATCCACAACAATCACTCTCACAGTGCAGAAAGTTGTTCTCCCTCCACCATCAAGGGCCCTCACAAAAATACTAACATCCCCTTCTAGAGGGTTTTCCCGGTCTAACCTTTCTGTGGTGATGACCTGCCCATTGCTGTCTATGAGGAACCTATCTTTGGCAAAGTCATTGATGATGGCATAGCTGATCTGCCCATAAGTCCCTGGATCACCATCTGTGGCTCGAACATGAATTACCTTTGTTCCAGCAGCCGCGTTCTCTCTCACCTCAGCTACGTATGTGCTTTGTGAAAAGGCAGGGCTGTACAAGTTAGCCCCAAGTACCCTAATATGCACCTGTGCAGTGCTGGTGAACAACCCATCAGAGACAGAGACATTGAGACTGTACAGAGGCTCCATCCGCTGCTTCCGGTGGTTGGACAATGTGATAACTCCACTCTTGCTGTCCATCAGAAAGCTCGTCCGGTCATTCCCAGATAAAATACTATATTCCAACCGGTCAAAGTCAGAACTGTCTGCATCAGAGGCTTGTACACAGGTCACAAAATGGCCCCCGGGGGGCTAATTCACTCACATATGACTCATAAATGAGCTGATTAAAAACTGGAGGGTTGTCATTTACATCAGAGATGTAGATATGAACCAGAACCTCACTGCTCAGTGATGGGAAGCCACTATCTGTTGATCTGACTTTCAAAGTGCAGTGTTGTACTAATTCGTGGTCCAGCATCCGTGCTGTCAGGATTAAGCCACTTGAGCTATCTATGTGAAAATAATCTGTGCTGTTGTAGGTATCCTGGACAATCTGATAATGTACAATTTTATTGTTTTCTGAGTCTGCATCAGTAGAGACAACTTGTAAAACGGGTGTCCCAATGAGAGATGCTTCTGACAGTGTTGTATTGTATGTGGGCTGATCGAAAATAGGGGGGTTGTCATTTACATCATTAACTAGCAAGTCAACGGTGACTTCAGCCCTAGCACCAGTAAGGGCATCGCTGGCTCTTACTGTCAGCTTGTAAACAGATGTAACTTCATAATCCAAAGGGCCAACGACTTTCAGGACCCCAGTGTCAAAGTCAATGTTAAACTGTTTTAAAGGGTCCCCATCGATTATAATATATATGATGCCTTGGCCCTCTGGACTGGTGGCATTGATGCTTAGAATGGGTGTGTTCATTCTAATGTCTTCATTGACAGATGCTGTATAAAAGGGCTTATCAAACACAGGCATTGCTTTGTTGACAATAGTGATGGGAAGCTCCACAGATGTAGACAAAGAAGGTTTTCCACCATCCTTGGCTAGGATGGTGACTCCATACTCAATGTTGGACAAGTCAGAGTTGAATGCTTCCTTTAAAATAACATTCCCTGAATTAGAATTAATTTCAAAGTGGCCGTAGTCATCTTGTAGGACATAGGTCACTTCTCCATTTGCACCTTTATCTTTGTCAATGGCTGTCACCTGGTAAATCAGAGTCCCCCGGTTCGGCATCCACTTGAACAGCAGCATAGTAAGGGAGGCCCACAAAGACTGGAGAATTGTCATTTATGTCTTCAATGTTAACCCTGACCAACACTCTGGACACACGTAGATGGTCCAGCTCACGGCTGGCTTCCACCACCAGCTCGTATAACTCTTGTTCTTCACGGTCAAAGGGGACTCCAGTCGTCTGAATGACTCCTGAGGTAGATTTTATCTTGAACTTATTTCCTGGGTTTAAGATGCTGTATTTTAAGGGCTCATTAAGGCGGTTTCCAACAGCATTGACGATAGCAACTTTGGTTATGTTAGTGTTGTTCTCTGAGATTGAGGTGGAATACAGGCTTTGTGTAAAGTGGAGGCCGCTGTCCATGGCTTCTTTAACCATGATGTTGACCACAGATGTACTGTAGAACTTTCCATCAGACACTTTAACTCTCAGCATGTAGTGATCCTTGGAAAGGTTGTTGTTTTTTATGGTAAGCACTCCACTATTTGAGTCAATTAAAAAATGATCCAAGCTGCCTTCCATTAGGCTGTATGTCAGTTCAGGGGGTACCTCAGAGTCAGGATCTGTGGCACTAACTTTCAGAACCTCCACTCCAACATAGGTAGGTAGAAGTAAGATAGTCTCAAACACAGCCTGAGTAAAAGCAGGTGGGTTATCATTCACATCTGTCACCTCAATGTTGACTTCAACGGGACTCTCTGCAGTCAGCTGGGGGCTACCACTGTCTCTCACATGCACATGAAAATGGAAATGGGCAATGGTTTCATGGTCTAGGTTGGCAATTGTTCTGATTGCACCCGTACTGGAGTCCACCGTGAAAAACTTTTTGGCTGTCGACTCCACAATCTGATACACAAGGAGAGCATTCCGGTTGCTGTCAGCATCTGTGGCTCGAATCACCAGTGGGCTGTTATCCAAGCTCCTGACAATGCTGTTAATTGGGGCAGCCTCACTTAGGCTGCCTGAGTATTGAGAAAGAGAAAAACTGGGGCATTATCATTTTCATCAACAATCTGAATATTGACTGTTGCACTGGAAGCCATTCCTGCCATATTGGTGGCCTGAATGATGAGCTGATAAGAGGACGTGCGCTCATAATCCAGGGCCTTCCTAGTGGTGATGACTCCAGAATATGGATTTATGGTAAAGATCCCATTAATGTCTCCATCTTTGACTTCATAAATGAGGGTAGACTGACTGATGGCAGAGATTAGAATGACTGATGTTCCAATGTCAACATTTTCATTTACTTCTGCTTGGTAGTCTTTGTGAGTGAACTTGGGGTGAGAATTATCAGACATGGTAACAGAAATGCGCACAATTGCAGTGGCAGACATTGGCGGGGATCCCTGATCTGTGACTTTGATGGATAGAACAAACTGACCCATTGTCGTCATGTCTGGTTCTTTGCAAATGGTGATGATGCCTAGGACTGGTTCAATCTTAAACGTGTTCCCAGTGTTTCCTAAAATACAGAAATCAATGGTGAAATGAGTTACAAGTGGGTCACTAAAATCTTTTTGATTAACTCTCAACAGGTACCTTAGCAGTGTCACAAGTGGGAAGCAATTATAGTACTCATCTGTGTCATTCTGAAATAAAATGAGAGGCCTCCCTTTCAGGGGTACTGAAAAGCAACCAAAATGAGATTTCCAGTAATATGGTAAATTTCAGATCAGTAGCTTCTAGATCCAGGTTAAAAACAACAATGACAATAACACAGTATTATGAGCATTCAAGTCGGGAAATAAGAGAGCCTGAGGAAGAGAACTTTCTGCTAAGAATGTGTAGGGCTTCCTTATTTCCAGCCTTGTGAGAAGACAAATAAATTGAGAAGCCCATATATGAATGCCACAGGGTCCTATTTTTTTGTTCTAGGTTTAAAGAAAGAGGGTTGTGGGAATAGTTTCAGAGCATTATAAAGTAGTCAGTTGGATTCAGATTATCCCAAAAGCAAACTTTGCTACATGGAATTGGTATTATTTTCACCCTATCAAAAATGACTTTATCCAAAACACTACTTTGGTGAAGGGGTTTGTTCAGTCAGGGAGAATTCTTGTCAAGTCATTCTTTGCCTTGTAAGTGTGAGGAATTCTCCTGACCCCTTGTCTATTCTCCACTCATGCTCTACCCCTCTCCCATGCCTCTGAACACACACATGCACACACCTAGACATAAACGTCAACATAAAAAGTTATAGGGCAGTTGCTCAACCTGTAACCATTCTATCCAGTAAACATTTCAGAATGTTTCTAGTGCAGTAAGAAACTGTTGGGAATCTGAACCAGCACTGCAACCAAGAACCAGAGACATGATCCTTGTGAAACTGAAACCGGGGCACCCCATGTTGACATAGCTGGCAGGGGAAGGGCTGTGGCCATGACACCGTAGCAGTTTAGAGCTCTGCTTCAGAAATGTGATGGTTTGAAATCTGGGATCATTGATAATGAGAGAAATAACAGAGGAATAAAGAACCGGAAAGACAAAATGTGGAGTATGTAAGGAAGGTAGGTGGTGATAGAGCTGAAAGGCAGTGGGGGTATGAAGCTACATCCTTCGCCAAGTTGCTTTTTGCTTCTCTTATCAGGCTTTCTCAGGCTTCTGAAAGAACACACATGCTTCTGTTTTGAGATTCTTTTTAATCGAAAGTTAAAGATCTTGGTTATTCAACTCTATCTGGACTTTTCTTTCGAGTATTGTAGTATGATAAATATATAATTTAAATGTCAAAATCATTAAAATAGGGACCAGGATTGTCATGGTAGTTATAAGATGTGTCTATGTCTTCGTATATGCTAATTACATAAAGTTTTCCACGTCTGAACACAAAAAGGTCATGTTCATGTAACAGCTATTTCAAGAAGATACTTGCTTATTCTAAAAGACAAAGTATATCTAATAAAGAGGTCATTTTGATTCCAGCCCCCATGTGTGAATATTAACCAATGTTGTCTTTGATGTCAGCATGATTTCTTACTTTGCCACCTAAACATGGCCACTTTGTGATGACAACAATACAAAGTTCGAAGATCTTATGAGTAAACTTGCAAACTTGCAATGAATAGTATCACAGAATCGAGTGTGAGTCCAAGAGGTGATTCACAGACCTTTGGAAGGGTAAATCACTTCACCTAAGCAATGGTCACCTTCCAGTGATGGCACCAACATGCAACCCTGACTGATGAATGCTACTGGAGCAAGGGCTCTTGGTGTTCATTGATTATGGCGCCTCACTGCAGAGTTCCTAGGTAAGTCCTCCCTCACTCCAGATCCAGCACATTTCTTCATACCCAGCAAGATATATTATGGTGGGGATGATGGGGAACCACCTTTGGACCTCAAATATAATTTTTTTTTTTTTTGAGATAGAGTCTTGCTCTGTCATCCAGGCTGGAGTGCAATGGTTGATATGGGCTATGGGCTTACTGCAACCTCTGTCTTGCCTCAGCCTCCAGAGTACCTAGGACTACAGGCATGCACCACTATGCCCAGCTAAGTTTTGTGTTTGTAGAGATGGGGTTTTGCCATGTTGACTAGGCTGGTCTCAAACTCCTGGCCTCAAGTGATCCACCCGCCTTGGCCTCCCAAGGTGCTGGGATTACAAGTGTGAGCCACCGTGCCTGGTCTCAAGTAGAAATTCATAACCCTGCTGTCCCATGGCTGGCTGATCTGCTTGTGACACCCTTCCAGAATGGTGTGCTGACACATCAGGTCCAAAGTTGGCCTTCTTCTTTCCCTCTTTGACACACTGACCCATTCTCTTGGAATCCACTTCCTGCTTATTCTTTCTTGCTACATTTGAATCCTAAAAAATTGACCTCTGCTTGTTTTTTAAAATCTATGGCCTCTTGTAGATATTTGGCAATTGAATAAAAACTGTGCTTTTCCTCTCATTTTTATCTAGTACACAACACAGTGTCTGCTATAAGAAGTTGCTCAATAATTAATTGTTGAATGATTGAGAGGAGGGGTAAACTTAAAAAAATATCTTAGGCTGGGTATGGTGGCTTACGCTTGTAATCCCAGCACTTTGGGAGGCCAAGATGGGCGGATCACCAGGTCAGGAGATCGAGGTCATCCTGGCCAACAAGGTGAAACCCCGTCTCTACTAAAAATATTAAAAAATTAGCTGGGTGTGGTGACACATGCCTATAGCCCCAGCTACTCGGGAGACTGAGGCAGGAGGTGGAGATTGAACCCAGGAGGTGGAGATTGCTGAGCCAAGATCACGCCACTGCACTACAGCCTGTGTGACAGTGCAAGACTCTGTTTCAAAGAAAAAAAAACACACATACACATATCTTAAACTCTCTATTTGTATGCACCTTGGGATCCATATGGCCCCACCTGAACTCAACTCAGTCCCCCGTCTCTCTTGTACAATCCTGCCTCAAACCCACCATTGACACCAAACACAAAACTCAAAGTAGATATAAGACCTGAAGCTCTGCACTTAAATTCTGCCTCAGTCCTTCAGGCCAAAATAAAAAGCTTCCATAGTTATTTGAGAGTACAGGCAGGAGACGGGAAATTTATAGCCCACCAATAAACAGAGTGAAATCTTGCTTATCTGATGTGTGTGAGAAAAGTTAAATAAAACGCAATACTTTACACAACCATTTGTCATTTGCTTCAAAGCGTTGAAGCATCTGGGATCTGACTCTCTTCTACCCTCAACTGGGAAGAAATCTGCTCCACTAGGACCACTGCAGTCCAGTGTGGGTTTGTCTGTCTGTCTGTGAAGAGACCCACTGGCCCTTTTGAGATTTATTGTGAACACTGCAATCCTTACTAGCTTCTTACATACAATCAAAGGTCATTTTTGTTTTGAGATATCAATTATTCCCATGGTTTTCTGGAAGTTCAGGTTTTCTGTATAAAAGATGTTTTAAGGAAATAACTGTTCTGTCTTGTTTTAGTCCGTTAAAGAAATGACTGGGCACCATGGTGTAGTCTGTAGAGGTCAAAAGATAAGCAGAGCAGTCTTTTTGGTTGGATGGCAGATTAAACTACTTCTTAAAAAAATCCAAACTGGTTGAAACTTTATCTGACTATCTAAAAGGAATATAAGTAGTAGGCTTAATGGCAAATGTAAAAAGCAGGTAGAGATACACAGCAAATGTTTAGAACATGGTAAGAGAAGTAGAAATAAAACCTTGTATCTAAATGATTGCAGTGACCTGAAACAATGTATATGCATGAATGAATATGGGGAAAAGAAAAAAACACAATGGAAAAAAGAATAAAAGAATAAAAAGAGTTGTTGGGTTAGGTGACATTTTCTGAGATGTGATTTAAATATTCATTTTTCTAGAAAAGTTTCCTTATATTATTTGTGGAACCCAAAGAACAAAGATTATATAATTAAGTAATAAAAAAGTCCTGTGATAAATAAAAGATGTAAAATACCATTTCTAAGAAAATACTGGTCAGGCTTTAGATTGAAAGGAAATTCCATGGAAACCTAGAAAAAAAATAGGTAAATTCTGGGAACTTAGCTATTATGAACTCACATCTTTTCTTTTTCTTCTTTTCTTTTTAAAATAGAGCTTAGCACAGAACCACGTAAAATGTGGATCCCTAATACAAGAAATGGTTTTAGATTATCATTCAATGCAAGAATGTTTTTTTTTTAAGAACGTTGTTGGCTTTCCTTTTTCTAAAATTTCTAGTCCAAAACTGTCATTCTAGCTTTCATATTTTAATTCAACCCCTCTCAAAAATACTCTACATTTAAATGAAGGGAGAGAAGCCTTTCCATCTCTGGCATGAAAAGAGATTGGATTTGGCATTATTCACGATAGACATAATGTTGCAGAACGTTTTGGAAATAAGTGGCTTGAATATTCAAAAAAGATGGAATGGGAAAGAAAGAATGGAGCAGATTAAGGATATTTGTCATTTTTCAGGTTATCTCTTGTTTAGCCATTCATCTCTCTGTCATAAAAGCTTTCCAGCTATCAGTTTTCAACCGTCAGTACTATGGTCTTGCCTTATAGATGTTAGAATTAATTTTAAAACATCTCAAATTTAACAAAGCAAGAACCTGTATCTATTTATGTCTCAGGTTCAGCAAGCAGTTCAGACTCCATATCTACCATCCAGTCTGCTACTCAGGTTGCCTCCAATGATGTGAATTTGTGCTAACTGTGAGGGTGAAGGAATTTCTAAAGCCCACAGACCACCTATTGACAAGCAAAGACTTGTTAAGATTAAATTCACAGGACATCCTGGCAGCCCTCAAATGATGGGAGACTTTGGTTATTTTAGTCTGAGGCCCTGGCTTGTTGGCCCACGGGTAAAAGCCACTAAATTTATCACATATTTCTTTTTTCCTCTCTGGCCCAGAAAAATCCAAGATTGAACATAACAAAGGAAACTTTCCTTGCTGTTAATGATGGAAAACCTATTACTGAAATGTCAAGAACTTAATCCACCATCATCACCCAAAGAGGGCAGCGGCTTGGCCAAAAAAGTTCATTTAGAGATGTTCCATTGTTAATGATCTACATTTTACACAGTGATAAACACTACCGAGGTTCGAATGCCATGCATTATGCTGCAATCTGTGCAATGGAACAGCTCTCACCTGCTTCTATGGTATATATGAGTTCTGCATTTTCCCCTTTGTCTTTGTCCAGAGCCGTCACTTGCAGAACAGCTGATCCCAGAGCAGCAGATTCAAACACAGATGCTTCATACAGTGGGTTGGTAAAATAAGGACTGTGATCATTAGCATCCTCCCACATTCACAAGGACTCGGGCCAAGTTTCTTCGATAAGGAAACTCCTGATCTCTGACCTTTAGGTAAAATACAAGAAGTGGTGGGACTCAAACCTCAAATTTCAAATAACACACATGGTTTTGTCTGGGGTGAAAACAAAATGAAATAATGCACTCAAAGTACTTGACCCAGTTCCAGGCATCTAGTAGGTGCTCAATAAATGGTGGTATCATTAAGTGAGGAAACACTGTGAGCAATTTGAGAGCAGGGGGTTACAACATCTTTACTGCTCAGCCTAATGTCTGGCCTGTGGTCTGTGCTGTCTGTGTGTGTGGAACTGATGCCTTGATATCACACAGTGCTGTGCTCGGGCTCTCCCCATACAGTGACCTCCCCTTGTTATTTGTGTACACAGACAGTAATGGAATAGTGGACAGAGGCTCTTCCACAGGGGCAATTTCAGAGTGGAATTAATGAACACAATGTAGGCATTTCCTTTCATCCATTCAACAAACATTTATCATCACCTATCTGTTAAAGTCCCTGGCTTTGCTCTGGTGGTTCAGCAGTGAATTTGATACAGTTCCTGCCCTCAAGAAGCTTAGAGTCAAGTGAGAATACAAACAAATAAATGGATGGGTATAATGCTCAGGGCTAAGTATTCTCATGGGATGCACTAGAGGTGCTCACAGAATAGTAAGAAGAAACTAACCTAGCATTTTGCTTCCTAGAAAAGGTAACAAGAACAAGTGGGAATGGTAAAATGGTGGTGGTAGTAGTGTCCCGCACTTTCAGGCAAAAAAGCCAGTATGTACAAAGGCCTAGAGCTGAGAGAACCCTGACAACCAGGAAGATGAATCAAATCTTAATTTCTTTCTTGGAGAAACATTAAATAAAATGTCACACTTTACACAATCATTTGTTATTTGCTTCAAAGTGCCGAAGCATCCCCTTTCTGATTTCACCAAAAAACCTGGCTTGGCAGTTTTAAGGTTTCTCCTAGTTTGCATATGGCAGAAGCTTGCAAATAATCATTTATTTATCCACAAAGTTTTGCTATTATTTGATGTAGCACTAATCAAATATGTGCTCTTGGCTTTTTCAATTTTAAACTCCATACCTGCAGAGAGATGTGAAGAAATTAGAAAATATACCGAGAAGAGCCAGTAAAGAGAAAGGTTTTCAGAAACAGTACCTAGGAGGAAGGAGCAACATGACTGAAATGGCTTAGATAGGAGAAAGGCAGTATAAAGCAGTTGTTTGCTCTAAATATTCAATTATATAAGTGATAAGTGGTAGAAGGTGACCAAACCGAATTCTGAGTTTGTTAAAGAAAGAATGAACAGAAATAACTTAAAGAATCATGAGAATGGAGTTAGTCACTAGCACAAGGTTTCTGCCCTTGGAGAAAACACATGCAGAATTAACCCAGTGGATATCCTCAGTTTCCCTGTCTGCAGACTGGTCTGCCATATCCAAGGACCAACCTAAATTCCTTATTTGGGGATTGTTGAAATGTAGGTTAGTTCCAACTAAATGTAAGCTCCTAGGGAACAGGAACTTTGTCTTTTTTGTATCTTCAGTGCTTAGAAGAGTGCTTGGTGCACAGTAAGTGCTTGAGAAATATATATGTTAAATGAATGAATGAAGGGCCAGAGAGATGACTGGAAGACTTCTATAAATGACCTCTTCTGTTTCCTGGAGTCTTAGCAGGAAACCATAGCTAAGTGCATGACACTCAAGTTTCTTCTTGTCTGGGAATGTTTCTAGTCTTACGAAAGAAAAGTAGCACTTAGTGGAACATTACTTTCAGCTACTTAGGAATTTATAATGCCTTAGTGTAGTATTTTAAAGCCAATCAGTGCAGAAGATTAAGTCTGTCCTTCTACCTGGTCTTAAAGGAACACAGTAGGGGCTCTGACAGGAAGTGGCTGTGCAATGCCCTGGGGATTCTTGGGTGAAGGGACAGACTTTAGGCCATAAATCAATCAAAGATGTTTCTTATTAATCTCTACTTTCCAATTATGTGGACCAAATACCACTTTAAAAGTAAAGCAATTTCTCCTATATAGTTTGGAGGCCCCATGAACACAAACTCAGATTAATACTCTGCAGGCTTTAGCATGTATTGAGATCTCTTTGTGTGCCAGTATTTACTAGTAGGTCCAATGCCAGTCCAGTAAGTAATAAATTGGTTTTCTAAATCCTTCCAAAGACTGAGCATTGCACAGGTTGAAAAAATTATTACCCTTGTGATTAACTTCTCAAGGAACGTCTTTTCAATTTTTCTATGAAATCTTCTGGGTGCAAACCAACCCCAGAACCTGGGAACATGACCTGTTCCTTCCCTCTTGAGTCAATCTGTTTGGAGCATTTATTGAGCAGCCACTGCTGCAGAACTTATCTAATATTTTAGTTTGGCAAAAATATAGAGTTGCTATCTAACAACAGTAACTCTTCATTGAAATGAAAAGGCAAAAAAGCAAAAATGAATGCAATCTGTCTGTGAAAAGAGAAAATTTACAACTACTTACAAAATTTAGGAGCCTTATACTTCTGAAGGCTAACATGTGTGGCCTGAACGGTCAGTGGTTCTGCAGAAGAGCAAATTAGGATTTGGGTCCTACCATTATGTTGAGAATGTGCTTGTCCTGGGCCTCATGGTCTAGCCTCTCGGCAGTATAGAGCACACCAGTGCTAGGGTCAATCCGGAATTTTCTCATGCTGATGGAGTCGATGCTGCTATGAATAGTGTAGCTCAGCTTGTGTTTCTCGTCTCTATCTGTGGCTTCAATCTGCAGGATCTCTGTGTCTGGAAGCACATCCTCGGAAATTGTCACGTCGTAAATCGGCTGAGAGAATTCTGGGCCATTATCATTATTATCCAGCACTTTGATAAATACCTATAGTTAAAAGAAGACAAGAATGATGACTAATGCCAATTTGCTCATTGCTAATAAAGTATGCCCTCCCTCCTTCTTTTCCCCCTTCCATGTCCTTGGTTCCTAGCTTCTGGTAGCTCTCTCAACATAGAGGAAGTTTCTTATAAAAACACTCTGTAATTAGAGGTTGACAATAAACCAGTAGTTTACATTAGCAGGAACATAAACTATAAGCTGATCGATATTCTCACTATAAATTGAACAGCTGAGACAGTCACTTGAAGGTGATAATTCTGTAGAATTCGTTGAGACACAATGTAAATGATCACAAGGTCACCTTAGTTTAAGTTGCCATTATCTTAAGTTCTTGTTATATGTTTTTCTCTTGGTGGACTTCTGTGGAGGCAGTGAGGGAATGGGAAAAGGAGAACAGAAAAGGCAAAGGAACGAATGAGGTAGACTCAGAGCAGTCACAGCTTCTAATGGTGGTGTCCACACACTGTGGTTGTCCTGATTGGAGGGTCTAGCAAAGAACGTGGCACTAACGATAGGTAAGAAATGAAGTTTCCCAATTACAAAGTTTTCAAATGGTTTTCTTTCATAAAGCATTTTGTTATGTAAATTTTCAGACAAATATGAAATAGTGTAGTGAACACTCAAATATTTATCACTCAGATTTGATAATAATCAATTGCTATTCTAGTTTCATCATACTTCCACTCATCCCTGCCTGTTCCCCCATGTTATTTTAAAGCAAATCCCAGCCATCATGTAATTTCAGTATGCATCTTTAAAAGACAGGACTCTTAGAATAAACACAAACACACATAATACCATTGCTGCACCTAAACAGAGAATAGTTTCTTAATGTCATCAAACAGCCCATTGGTGTTCATACTTCTCAAATTGTTTTTCCATGTGTTTTGTGTTTGTTTATACACATATACATATATTCAAATAATAAATATTTGGATATCTTTTAATCAAAATATGCAAATAAGGTCCAAACATTGCATCTGGTTGATACATCCATAAATGTGTTAATTATATTTGAATTTATAGGTTCTCCCTCAAACTCCTCTCTATTTCCTTGCAATTTTTATGGTGTTATGGTTGATAGTGAAGAACTGTGCCATTTTCTCTTTAGTTCCCACAGTCTGAAATTTGCTCATAGCATCCCTGTGGTTTTGTTCTACATGATATTCTGTCCCCTGTATTTCTCAAAAATTAATAGTTTGATCTAAAAGGCTTGCTAAGATTCAATTTCCTTTTTTCTTGTTGTTTTTTTTTTCGGACAAACTCCTTCATGAGGGATTTGGTGTACTTCCATCTGGAGATACATCCTATTTGGTGTTCTCTCTTGTTGTGTGATATTAGCAGACACTGGCAATCATGATACAGATAAATCATTAAAAAATTCAGAATGATAATGTTCTAATTCTATGATTTTCTTCCTCGTTTATTACTTGGAATAGTTCTATGAAAAGAAACTTCTCAACTATTTGGTTACTGTGAAGTACATTTCATATAGGAAAGGTAAGATAAATAATTTTTCCCTTTATTAATTTGAAATAATGAGTTGGTTCTTTGGCTCCTCCCAAAGTGACCAATGAGGTACTCTTTTTCAACCATTACTTTGAACTCGTGAATCTGATCACATCTGATTTGTTTCTTTCTATTGTAGTTATTATATTGATGATGCACATATAGCCCTACCTTGGCCTGTAGGAGCCTCTTCCACTCAGTTCCTGACATCTTTTGACACAGCCCTAGTACTCTTTGACAGCTTCCTTGCTTTCTGAAAATTGCTACCAGTGATTTTTCCAGTGTTATCTTGTACATTTTTTTGCCCCAATCTTGAATTACTCATTTCTCCAAAATGGCTTGTTTTCTTTTTAGTTGGAAATAATATTTAGAGACCATGATCCACTGCTAGGAATGCTTATTGCTTGCTTATTGGGTTGGTTATTATGTTTCAGTTTTATTCACTGGACAGAATCAGGAAAGGTTTGTGGGTTTTTTTGAAATAAATATTTCATGAGTTCATATTGCTGCTTCCTATTCAAAATTATAGCATCAAAGATTTTACTTAATCTCATGGATTTTACATTTGTATCTCCTTTCTCTCATGCTGAAATTTCTCATGCTTAAGACATCATCAAAATTATTCATTGCTTTATTTGAACCACATGCACAAAAATCTCAGAATAATTCCAACATTCTTATTATAATTACATTACAATTACGATCATTAAAAACAATTTTAATATTATTTTTCAGTTCTTTTTGTTCTTAGGATTTATCCAACTAGGAATATATAATCAAATCAGTGTGCTTAAAGTCATTTAAAATAGTTCTGTGTAGATGTGCCACCAACTCGATATATATCTAACATTATTTGTTTCCATTTGTGTTCGAATTTTAGACTTGCTTTTTAAATATTTAATATTATATGTAAAGGTACCAAAGTCAAGTTTACAAAAAAGATATATTCAAAGAAGTTTGGCTTCTATACCTTCCCCCTATACTCTATTCCCTTCTCCAACAGATAAGTTTTAAAAAAATGGTATGGTTTACCCATCAAATATTTTGTTAATATAAACATACTGTATACACTCTTGCCTGCCATGCTACTTCATTTAACATTACATTACATTAACATTACAGTTACAATTAACAAAACGTTAACATTGGTTCTCAATGAGGGAGGGTTTTGTCTTCCACAGGACATTTAGTAGTATCTAAAGGCATTTTTGGTTGTCACACTGGGAGGAGGACTGTTTCTGACATCTAGTGGGTACAGGCCAGGGATGCTGCTAAACATCCTATAATGGCACAGGACAGTCTCCACAACAAAGAATTACGTAACCCAAAATGTCAATAGTGTTGCTGTGGAGAAACCCTACATTATATTCTGAAGATAATGTCATAGAAGTACAGAGATACTCTTCCAGTGAGTAGATGAATCAGTTAATTCAACTAGTTTTCTACTGGTGTTCTTTACGATGTCTCCAATTTTTGTCTTAGAGTGTGCAAGGAGAAGCCTTGTGCCCACGGGTTTTTTTTTCCATATTTTTTGCTAGCACATATTTAGGTTTTAGAATTGGGATGTTTAGATCAAAGTATAGGTGCTTATACAGTTTTATTATTACATATATTCCCATATTTCCCCTGCTCAAAGGTTTTATCATTTTGCATTCCCAAAATAGTATGTAAGAATGATTGTCTCTCACAACCTTGTCAACAGAATATGTAATAAGACTTCTAGATTTTTTGCCAAGCTGATAGATGAGAAATGGCATTTCAGTATAGATTTAATTTACCTTTCTCTTATTTTTGATTGAGGTTGGAGCAATTTTTCACATATTTAGGAGCCATTTGCATTTTTTTCTGTTTAATTATTTTTATCTCATCTCATTCTTCTATAGGTTAGATGGCCTCTTGTTCTTTATTTTTGGAAGTTGGTGATATAAATCACAAATATGTTTTCAATTTTGTCTTATAGTTTTATTTTGCTTATGGTGGATTTTTTTCTTCCTGTGCAAAAGTGAATACATCAATCGTTTTCCTTACTGTTTCTGGATTCACAGTTTAGACTATTTTGCGAACTTTCGGGTTATAAATGAACACATTCATTTTAAAAAATGCATTTGTATGTTTTCTTTTCTTTAATTTACATCTCTAATCCACTTGGAATTTTTCCTGGTATACTGTGATTATTTCCCATATGGCTCTCCATTTGTCTCAATGCCACTCTTTAGAAAATCCATATATCTAGATTTTCTATTCTGTTCCATTGGCTTATCTGTCTTTTCATGTATTAGTACCAAAATGTTTTAATTATAGAGGATTTATAGTCCATCTTAATGTTTGGAAAGGGTAGGCCCTCTTTTTCTTTTTTCTCAGGGTTTTCCTGGCTATTCTTGCTTGTTCTTCTTAATAACCCTGTATAGCACATGATAGAAACTGAATAGTATCATTAATTGCAATTATGCTGTAAGTACAGGCTAACTAAAGGAAAACTGACTTCCTTCTAATGTAGTCTTCCTATCCAAGAACACGGTTTGTCTTTTTTCATTTGTTCAATATACTGTTTTATTTTTCTGGGAACATTTACTTTTCCTTAAATAGGTTTTGAACACTTCTAAAAGTTTATATATATGGTACCCTAAATGGAGTCTTCTTTTCCAATATATCTTTTCACTGTTTTTTTTTTTTTTGCTTATATATATGTAAGCTAATGATTTTTGTATGTTAAATTTTTAACCTCTTATTTTACTAAATTTTCCTATCACTCATAGAAGTTTTACCATTCATTTTTTTGAGTTTTTCAGATATATATAATTATAATACATGAAAACAGATATACTTTTACCTTTTTCTTTATGGCACAAACTGCTTTATCTTGTCTAATTGCATTGACTATTACAGTATGACAGTAAACAGTAGTGAACACAGTGATGCTCTCGTCTGATTTCTAATAGAAAAATCCTCCAGTTATTCTCCATTAAATAGTATGCTAGTGTTTGGCTGTATCGTAGAACATTATTTACTTTCAAAAATAAATGCAACCAGATTAAGCCTATCTGTGTAAATGGCTGCACTCTCACTCTCTTTGGCACAAATATGCCTTTTTTGAGGGAAAAACAAGGGGTGGTGCTGCCACCTCTATGCTGAGATGACTTGCCATTCAGAGTAAGCTTGACATGTGACAAGCTTTGCCTTGTAGTAGTTTGCGGTAGAAAAAGGGTTAAAAAGTGTGCTGGTAAAGTTTTGGGTATTGTTTTTTCTCCACTGTATTTGCAGAACCATACTAGATTCTTTGAATGCCAATTCTTTCATTTACAAAGTTCAAGTTAACTTAGTCAAGATGCTAAAATATTTGTGTTCAGTTATATTAATGGGATGAAAAAGCCTTTCTGGCCAGCAAGCCTGCCCTGACCTACACGAAGTTTCAAAATTGATGTGCTCTTGAAAAGCTTGCCTCTTTTTGCTTGCTTTGTCTTAAGCCTAATCTACAGTCAGAACAAGTGTTTCTCTGTATAAGACTTCCTTCTCCTCATTTGCTTTTTATTTCCCACAGCCGGAGCCATTTGTGAGCTCCTGAACTAACAAACAAAGCAAAGTAACCCTCAAAGATGTTGTGTTCAAAATGCTAATTGAAATGTCTAAAGAAGTATAATGAAATCAAAGCAGGAGGAAACCTGAATATAGGAAGTCTCTTCAGAGCTGGTTTCAATGCTGCCCACCACAAACACTCTGGGTTTTGCTGGCTCTTCTAAGCTAACTCTGGGTAGATGCCAAGCTCTGCTTCACAAAGGCTCATGAAGTGTCCATGGGGCGAGCCGTAGGGTGAAAGCGCTGTCTTTTATTAGAACCAATTAAGTCCTAAATTACTGAAATTCTCTTATGCCTCTGCTGGCATTTCAAAACCATATTTAAAACATTCTATAGTTATGATTTCAAGGGTGAAGCCCCTTGTATTCTTCTAAAGTTTACAAGTTTTGTTTATGAATGGATAAGTAGAAAAATCGCATCAGCTTGTACTGGTTTTACAATTTCTAAATCTGTATTGCATTCATTTCCTTGGACTTTATTATACCTGGTTTATCAGTGGGGAAAATGAGAATTAGAGAAGTTAAAGGATGTGCCTGAAGTCCTGATGGCAAGGCCAGACTCAACCCCAGGTATTACAAAGCCAATTCTGTATTCACCCCATCCTATCATTTCCATGTGCATTTAAGTTACACATTAAAAATAAATGCACATAACATTTATTACATACAATGTGTACAAATATTATGTACTTTGCTATAGAGAAATCCTAATTTGCAAAATAGATAACTGATTCCATTCTCATTTCAGGAACATTCATTATGAGGTTATTTTAAATATAGAGATCCCTGGTGCCATTCAAATTGGAATTTATATTCAAAATTGATTTCCTCATATGGTGTCAAGCCCAGATCTATTACATACAGTGAAGTTTTATTATTATTTTATTATTATTTTTTGAGACAGGGTCTTCCTCTGTCTCCTAGGCTGTAGTGCAGTGGCATAATCATAGCTCACTGCAGTTTCAGACTCACACCTCAGCCTCCCAAACAGCTGGGACAATCGGAGTATACCACCAGGCCTGGCTAATTTTTTGTTTTGCAGAGACAAGTTCTCACTATGTTACTCAGGCTGGTCTCAAACTCCTCGCCTCAAGCGATCCTCCCCACTTGGCCTCCCAAAGTGCTGGGATCACAGGCATGAGCTACCATACCTTGCCCTATCATTTTTTTAAAATTAAAAAAGAAAGTATTTCATTTTAAGATTTGGCTTGCTGCCTTATCTATATACATTTGTAGTTGTTCCAGCATTTTCCTAATCTGAATACACAAGGAAAGTGTAGGCCACCACCTTTTTTCAGCTGCTGAGAGGCAGATGACACAAAATGAGATGAAGGAAAAACCCTGATGAGGGAGATGTTCTGTGGGAGGCTGTTTTCTAGCCATAAGGCTCATTCTTAAGCTTCTTTCCCCTATAACTCTGGGATACTTAAATCAGGAATTATCATTACACTCATTTTCCAGTGAGAATTTGAGGCACAGACAGCTTAGGTATACACAGCTGAAGAGATATAAACCTGCTTCTTCTCAAAATAATATACAAGTCCAGGAACCTTTTCCTACACATTTGTATATATGAAATATACAATTTAACTCATTATTGAAATCATTTGGTATAATGAAAGGAGAACCAACTCAGAATTAGGCAACCCAAGTTCAAGTCAGCATTTAACCAATTGCTGTCTGTGTTACTACAGAAGGCAGCTCAGTCTCTTTGAGACTCAGTGTCTTCAGCATAAAGAGGATAAAACCTTACATGCCTCATAAATTATAAGTTGAAATAAGCTATTATGAAAAGATTCTTGGAATCTGTGATGTGCATGCAGGCTTTGTTATTATTTCTCAATTAGCTTAAAATTAGCTGTACAATATGTGTATGGCTATTGTTACTTAGGAAAGACAGCAGAGACAGCCATGTACAAATTATAGTCTAAAAGTTACATTGATTTGATTCAGGGTCCCATGTGATTTTGTGGTTTTAATGTTTTTCTTATTCTAGTCATCGTTTGGACTTATAAAGATAGGGAGGCTAGGCACGATGTCTCACACATGTAATCCCAGCATTTTGGGAGGTTGAGACGGGAGGTTCACTTGAGGCCAGAAATTCAAGACTAGCCTGAGCAACATAGGGAGGATTTATCTCTGCAAAAATAATAATAATTTCTTTCAGTTAACCAGGCATAGTGGTCACATGCATCTATAGTTTCAGTTACTCAAGAGGCTGAGGTAAAAGGATCACTTGAGCCCAAAAGTTCAAGTTATAATAAGCTATGATCATGCCCTAACTATAAAAAAAAATTCAAAGGCTGAGTACAGGAGTCATGCCTATAATCCCAACACTAAGGGAGACCAAGGCAAGAGGATTGCTTGAGCCCAAGAGTTCAAGACCACCCCAGTATTTACAAAAAAATCAAAAAACTAGAAAGGTATGGGGTCACGCACCTGTAATCCCAGCTACTTGGAAGGCAGGATGATCTCTGAGCCCAGGAGGTTGAGGCTACAGTGAGCTATGATCACACCACTGCACTACAGAGACCCTGTCTCAAAAATTAATTGATTAAAATAAAATTTAAAAGATAGGAAAATCAGCTTGTATCCAAATGCTTCATAGCCAAACCTGAGATTTAAAAATCTCTTTCAGATAATCTCCAAAATTCTAAAGCCTCACAAAGACGATTAATGAAATTGGCCAGTCTTTCTGCCAAAGGGCCAGCATGTACTGGGGCTAGGAGGGCTGTGACCTGAATTCCTAAGGTTAGTCGTGATCTTCACCACTTTGAGGATTTCATTCCTCCTCTCTCGTCTCTAACCTCTGTGTTTGGAGTTTCTAATTGGCCTGCTTCCTTAAAAAGTAGCTTTTTATCTTGAAGATTTATTTGGACTTGTTTTATGGCCCCCCCTTCATCCTGAACCTACTTTACAAAGGGGAAGAAACAAATCATTTTTGCTACAGCTACTCTATGATTCATGCCTGTAATCCCAGCACTTTGGGAGGCCAAGAGGGTGGATCACTTGAGGTCAGGAGTTCGAGGCCAGCCTGGCCAACATGAGGAAACCCTATCTTTACTAAAAATACAAAAATAAGACCAGTGTGGTGGCATGTGCCTGTGGTCCCAGCTACTCCGGAGGCTGAGGCAGGAGAATCACTTGAACCTAGGAGGCAGAGGCTGCAGTGAGCCAAGATTATGCCACTGTACTCCAGCCTGGGCAACAGAGTGAGACGCTGTCTCAAAAAAAAAAAAAAAAAAAAGAATCAGCCTTATTAGTTAAATAATAATTATATAAATATCAGGTATATTACTATATACTACCAATATCATCTATATTTTCATCCATTAACTCTTTGAAAGAGCCATGTTCTAGATTCATTTAAACATGCTCTGATGATGGCTGTGGTGGCACACACCTATATTGTCAGCTACTTGGGAGGCTTGAAGTGGGAGGATCATTTGAGCTCAGCAAGTCCAGGCTACAGTGAACTGTAATTGTGCCACTGCACTCCAGCTTGCGTTACAGAGTGAGACCCTATTCCATTAAAAAAAAGAAGTTGCCATAAACTTAGAAGCTTAAAACACTGATTATCTCATAGTTCTGTAGGTGAGGAGTCAAGATCAAAATCGAGGGTTGGCACGGATGTGTTCCTTTCTGGAAGCACTGGGGGATGACTGCCCCAGGTTCATTGCGGTTGTTGACCGAACATAGTTCCTTGTGGTTGTAGAACTTAGGTCCCCAGTTTTCCTGCTGGCTGTCATCTGGGACTGTCTCTCATCGCGTTAAGGTTGCATTAATTCCTTGTCATGTTGCCACTTGCATGTTCAAACTAAAAATGACATCTCAAGTCCTTCTCACATTTTGAATCTCTGACTTTTCCTTTTGCTGCCGCTTTTCTGACTCCAGCTAGAGAAAGTTATCTGCTTAAGGGCTCATGTGACTCAGACTGGGCCTACCTGGATACTCCAGGATCCTCTCTGTATCTTAAGATTTATAGCCTAATTACATCTGCAAAGTCCCATTTGCCATGTAACACAGCATATTCACAAATCCAAAGATTAGGACATGAACATCTTCCTGGGGAAGTGAAGGAGAGCTCTACTGCCTACCACGAATAGCACCTGCTTCACCGAGTAACTGTAAGAGTTAAATGATTTTGTTTTTGAGGATCATTATATGCAAACACTTGGGTTTTTAAATTTATTTCATGTGTTTCAGTCCATTATCCCATTATTCTTTTTGATGTTCATATTATCCCATCTTTAATCAGTGGAAATCCATTTAAGTTTCCAGTTGTCATGCTTTACCATGATTCCAGTAGGCTTTTCTGGCAGGAACAGATGCCGTAGGCTCCTGCTTCAAACCTGCAGTTAGCCATTTCTATGAGGAAGGCTGACTCCTTGGTAAATGGTATATAAAGACCTCAGTCTGGGCACTATGGGTAGAATTCCTCTAAAAATGGCTTTGTAGTGCTGCTTCATGTTTGGATGGACGATAACCCCATCCTCCTAGGCATTTCATTATTCCCACTTCTTATGGGCCTCTGTTTCCACTTGGATACTCTCTATTCCTCCCC
Source organism: Ateles fusciceps (assembly GCA_036589455.1). Taxonomy (NCBI): domain Eukaryota; kingdom Metazoa; phylum Chordata; class Mammalia; order Primates; family Atelidae; genus Ateles; species Ateles fusciceps. Next base: position 9,224,798 of record JAZHEH010002496.1, read on the forward strand.
TGCTCATAACAGCCAATGCTCCTTGTGATTCCTCAACTCTTTTCCAACCAGACACAGTAGTGATTCCTTCATCCTTTTCATCTCCCTGTGCCAGACACCCTTCAGACATCCTCACTCATCTCCGGGCTTCTAAGACATCAACATGAGGAACACTTCTGTAATGTTTAAGAATGGTAGTACCCCTTTCCCCTATAGACTATTCCTATTTTTAATAAAATTTCTCAAAGAGAGCTAATCTCCTGTTTGCTGTCCAAGACTGTGGTGGACAAGCACTCTTTCTTAACCCATGACAATAGTGCTTTGAAACACCAGGGATAACAGGCAGCCCAGTGACAGAGCTGGGGGAGCCTTTAAAGGACAACAATTCCCCTAGATGTGTGTGTATGTTTCCCAGGGAGCGTCCAGGGTGGCATGTTGAAATTTTTAACTAGAGTTACTGACTAAAAAAAAGTATTAAGGAGTTAGTTTATCTGAACCATTTTTGATCACATACCCATTTGAACATCTGATGAAAATTATAGACTTTCTCTCTAGAAAAACATACACACATGACAAAATTGATGAACAAGTTCATGGGCTTCAAGGATTTCAAACTCTTTTGGAGAGTTTAAGTTGCTAGTACAGCTAGGTCCTGATTTGCACAGGCTTGTTAGAGACAGCAGGATTTGAAGTGGGGGCAGGAATCTGGATAAGAAGGCATCAAGGTGCTGGTTTAACATCACTCTGGTGCATTAGTCATTCTTTGGTCTAGGGAAATGCTAATTCTGGTGCCAGTTCATGAACTATCTGTTATCTCTCCATGACATTAGTAGTGTAGAGAATGAGTAAGCTTTTAAAACTTGGAATAATTCTTGGGACATAGCAAGCACTAAAAAATTCCAGTTGGTTTTAGTCAAAGAGAAGACTACTGAAGATCCACCAAAGGTGACCATCCTGAGATGGCACATGAGGAACTGGGAAAAGCCCACTAAGATACCTTTGGCCTGTTGTGGCCACAGAGTCCTTGACAAATTCTACTTCGCGTGCGCTGAATGTGCCTTAAGCATATTGTCTTGCACTTTCCACCCCAGGACAAGTCAGAAAGTACCCAGAACAGTCCTCACTAAAGGAGGGGGGATGCAGCCACTGGATCTTCCACTTCATGAGAGCCCTGTCTCACTTACTTCTGCCAGCAACATGTGAAGCAAACCCCATGTTTGCCTCAGAGAAGCTAACGGGTGATAGGAATAGTAGTAATAGCAGCAGTAGCTAGTATTAGCTGAATTCTGACTACATTTAGACCTCATGCTGATACTCTGTATGCATCAACTCATGTAATCCTCACAGCAATTCCCATGTTGTAGGTATTGGCACCCCCAAACAAGACGAGGGTGCAGAGAAGTTAGGTGGCTTGCTTGAGGTGACTCGTTTGTTATGTGGCAGAGTTGAGATTGGGATGCAAAATTCCCTGCTACAAAGCCCATGTGGCCAAATACTACGTAGTATCATAAAAAGTATAATAATGTCCCCTAGAAAATAAAGAACTAGTTTATGCAGAGGCCTTTGTCTATCTTGCTAGGAGGTTTTTGCCAGTGTTGGGATGTTTTATTCTTGTGTTTAGTTCATTGAAATCTTTACAACTTAAAATCCACAGGACATTCTTATGTTCTGTGCTCACACTAAGAAATCTCAGTAAAGAAAAGGATGTTTGTCATTCGATATTGTAGCTCTGAGGCACATGAATCCCATGAGCGTGGGGGAGAATAGGGCAAAACTGCAGGTGAAGGAAGGGTTTTCGTGTAGACACAGAATCAATGAGGTTCTGGTGTATTTGACATTTGCGAAGCCAAGTTCAACATGTTGTTTATGGATGATTTGAAGCCCATGTCATATTCTGTTTTATGATTCCAAATGAACAAAGCAGAGAAAAGTTCCCAAAGGAAAACTGAGCAGGTGTTTTGGGGCTACAGGACATTTATTTAGTTACAGTGTGAAGGTTTTCTGTTTGATGGTAGAATCATTAAGTTGCCTAGGGTCATACATGGGAGCATGCTTTCATGGTTTCTAAAAGAAATGTCGAATGCCTTTTATTTCCCAAAACATTCTTTTGCAAAAATGTCCTTCATACCGAGAGTGCTGACTAATTCAGAGAGGCACTCCTGCCACCACTGCCAGGAAAGCCGTGGTAAGTGTGAGCGAGGCCTGGACTGGCAGGGGCTGGTGAGGTGGTCAGGCCCTAAGATAGCTCGGTAGACAGAGTAATGACTTCCTGATGGTAATACCAATGACACACAAGTATGTACTTTGGAAATGCTTAGTTCTCACTTCGTAAGAAGGTCATGACTCTGGAGACACAGAGTGACTTGAATGCTTTTCACAAAAAAATCTCTTGGCACCCTTTATTAACTTCCTTATCTTGGCCCTACCAAAGGTGTCTCAAAGTTCACCTAATTCTCTAACTCCGTCTAAACAGCCCTGGAGGTAAGCCTAACTGTATACTAGTCAAAATAAAATAAACCAAAACAGGACTCAAACAGTGTGTACATTCAAAGTATTGTCATACATGTTTCTATATTAACTTGAAAAAAGTGAGTCCATGTCAGTCACCTGGATGTAAAACTCTGAATCACTGTGACCTTAGTATTTAGCATCTAGAACGACTCTGAACACATGGGATGAACTCCAAAGATATTTGTGGAACAAATGCTGTTAAATGGTTTCTCATCTAGTTCTAATCAAATTCTAAAGTAAAAGTATCATTGATAATTTTTGTTGTTGTTAACATGAATCAGTTCTGTGCTTCAGAGATCCAGCATATCTGCTACATAGACTCTGCTGAATATGTATCTACCATTCATTCACTCGTTCTAAAAATATTCCATTTTTAAAATATCCATAATGGTATTCTGGGCACACTGAATACCATTTAATTCAACTGGTATGAAACCCTGGAGAAAAATCTGGAGATGAATATGGTTTCATGCTTTATTTGTATTTTATTCAAATATGTCTTACGTTTTTAAGTGGCACTAAAAAGTTGAGGTTGAATATGCTAAGAGAAGGCTAATTTTTAAAACTTAAATTCGCATTTAAAGTGAATTAAGACTTAAGACAGCAATACAGCAGGTGGGTTGTTTTGTATTAGTCTTCGGGCGCGTGCTTTGGATTGTGTGGTTCTTGTAAGACCTCAGCCATGGGTGCTTTCCATGTGTCTATATTTTCGCCTTGAAAATACCCTGAAACAGTATGGCTTTCAGTAGGGTGACCATATAATTTATCATCTAAACTGGGGCCATTTTGAGAGTGAATGGGGGTATTATTAATAATTATACCAATGCCACAGACATACAAGGGACTCTTTAAGGCAAACAGGGTCATAGGATCACCCTAGTTCTTGGGAAAAGACACAGGTTGGAGGATCAGAAATTGTCACATACTGGCTGCCGTATTATGTGCAAGTCGCTTCCCCTTTCCAAAGTTTCAGTTTATTCAAACGAAAAGTAAAGGAGTTGTACTAAGATGAACCCTATTGTTTTCTTCAAATTCTACCATTCTATGATTATAAACAGACTCAAAGGAAAGAGTTTCATTATATTTTTGAAATAGTCTCAAACTAAGAGGCAGCTGGTTAGGCAAACATATGAAATATTCATCTTCTCTCCTTTTTAAAAACATAGTTGCAAATGCTTACATCATATTTAAGATGAATCAACACTTGCTTGCCTTGGGTTGGCAAAAATTTCATCTTCACCACCTAAAGCATTGTGTTCAGAAAGATTCTATGGACACATCTGGGCTCAGCAGAAAAATAGGCCTTGATGAATTAGTGATGCCTTCTGCAGTCAGGCGAAGTGCAGAGCACACCAGGGACTAAAAAGAGGGGTTATAGGATAGGCATGTGTGTCAGCTCTCTGCCACAACTGGCCTAGGTCTCTGGTGCTAAAAAAAATCAGACAAAAAAACTTCTTATGTTTAGTACAAGTCTGCCCCATACTGATATCTAACATTGTGTTAGTCTCAGAAAGACATACTGAGCCACATGAGCAGCCCAAAGATTTTATTTCCCTCTGGCTCTCAATGCCCTTTCATATGCACTGAGTTGCAGAGTATAAGGAGCTGTCCTTGACACTGGCTGCATGTTAGAATCACATAGCATTTCTGTGGCTGGGGTCCAGCCATTGGTGTTTTTAACCTCTACCCACAACCAGGGAATTCTACTCTACAACAGAGACAAAGAGGCTGGAATGGCAGAAGAGAGTCAAGACACCTAGATCCCAGTCCTTTTTCTTTACTAAGGCTGTGTGATCTTGTATATATTACTAAGCTTGTCTAAGTCTATAAATGAATTTGGACTCTTAGGTATTCTCTAGCTATAACTTTCTGTGACTAAAAAAATGAGGAGGTAAAGAAAAACATGCTGTGTTAACTCAAGCAATATAGATGTCCTCTTTGGAAATTCAAGAAAAGTTGACTTTATTGTCAAATAGATAAATCTACGGTAGATGATCAGGAAACAAACATGTATCACTTTCCCATGCATGATCAATCACAACTTCTTGAAAATGGCAGCTAAGTCATATGATATCGTCTATAGAATGCCCTTTCTCAGTTGTTCATGAAAATGATTTTTTTAAACACTAGAAAACCATGGACATAATTTACTACTTCCACTATATATTTTTTTGTCATCGCTTGCACCCCTGACTTTAGCAGCTCTTTCAGCATTCCTGTAATTCAGTAATTTAACATCTCACCTGAGTGACAGCAACATTTGTCCCATCGGTGACTTCCACACTCATATTATAGATGGACCTCTGCTCTGCGTCCAAAGGTTTTGCGATGACAATTGTCCCAACACCCTTCTCTGCATCAAAAGCGCTGTCAGAATTCCCCCCTGATGATTTCACAGAAACATGAAATTAGCAAATCTGAGAACTTACGACATATATCATATATCTTTAAAGGGAGCTCTTATACAGAAATATTTTTCGACAGACATCCCTATGGCTCAATTTTGTACATCGTAAAATTGGACCTCTTTATTTCTAACTTGATTCATAGTTCAAAACACAGCCTCTACAATGCATAACAAATGTCACAAAAAAGGAATGTATTGCAAAGAAAATCCTCAGCAGTAATGTTAGAATAGTGAAGCATAAACTGACTCCATTAAATATTTTGAAACCTAAAGGCCCTTCAACCTTTTGTGGCTTGTTAGAAATTTGTAGATCTTTTTTTTTTTCCAAAGCAGATTAAATTCTAAGTAAATAAATAATCCAATTATTAATGAAATGAGTAGACATTAAAAATCTATTCCAGGATTGATGGTAAACATCTGGCTGCCAGAATTCAGATTCCCTTAATTAAATGTCAGAAATAAAATTATAAATCCTAAACAGTAAGAAAAAGCAAAAAAAAAAAAAATTCATATTAAAACTTCTATATCTGCAAGCTGGGACATTTATAGAAATACTTATTTTGCCATTTTGACAGTAAAAAAACTATTTTTTTCCCCCTAAAAATGCAAGAAGTCTAGGAAGAGTCACAAAATAAAATTGGGAAAGAAGCAGAAGAAAACATCAGTTTACATAACAACAAAATATAAAAAATTTACATGAAAGCTTAGAAAACTACACTTTCCCTTCAAGCCCCAGACAAGATATAACTCACAGTCTGTGAATGATGTGCTTAAGACAACATTGCCATTGTTGAAGTGACTGCTGATGTTTCCACCTCTGTGAACCAAAGTGTGGTTTATGATCTGCCCAAAATGAAACTTTGTTTTTAAGGGGAAGAAAGATAATGGTATAAATGCTAGAACAATTTTAATTAAGCATGAGTATATGTTTACAAGCTCTATTTACTTTGGCCTGAAATACCATGGTGTTGATTTTATTCTCAGACGGTAATTTTATTCAGCTACAGCATATGGGGCTATCTATTTATTGAATTTCATATTTTGGAAAACTAACTTTGGTTTATTTTTACATTCCACATTCTTTGCATTTCATGTTGCTGATCAATGAACAATATATTTCTTTTATACAATAATTTATGAATAGTAAGTAAAGGGAAGGATAATTTTACCTGAATTACTAGAATCTGATGTACAATGACACAAAATAAATAATATAGTTTACTTAAAAAAACCTGGCCATATATATATATATATTTCAAATACTCATTGCTTACAGCTGTCATATACAGTTAAGATTATTTAATTGCAAGAGAGAATATAATTGCCCTTGACATTTAATTAAAGTTATGGAGATATGAGAGTATCAGAGAATTGCTTGGAGATTATATACTTTTCCAAAAATTTCATCTAAAAAAGAGACTCATCTTCCAATTAACATCTTTTCATTGATTTACTGAGGGGCACTAAATGTTAACTCCAAAAAAATTTATTTGAAAATAGGATACGGAGAGAGGGGGAGGTCTAGGCTCAAAAGGGAAGCAAGCCTTAGGTCACCATTTTTATCCAAAGGGAATATTTCATGTTGATAACAACATGAAATAAAATGGAAGGCTGATTTGAGAGTCTTGAAAAACCATCTTCATGAGCAAAAGAAAAAAACAAAACCATAATCATTTGCTATTAAGTGGTACATTCTCAGAAAAATTTTGCCATGGAAACTTTCAAAGAAAGGATATAAAATTGACTCATAAGTGCTGTATGGAAGGAAAGAGGAGAATGCAACTTCTCATTTTTTTATAGTAGGTATTAAATTGCATTTTAAATCACATTTAGAACGTTTTCCTCACCAAAATGTTAACTTTCTTAAATCTTAGGGCCATGATATTATTTGGAGTTGGGGAAGGAGTCATCCTCTAGTGTTGATTATTTTTAAATGTGAAAATGTGTGAGTCAAGTCAAAATAAAAATTATACAAATTATAAAACTTTAGTTTGCTCCAGTTTAAAGATGATTAAAAATAAAATTTAGAGAACCAGCAAGCATAGATTCTAGTTTGAGTTACTATTTAAATGGAGCAGTCCTATTTGCTCTCTCTCACTGACTTTGACTCACATTCTCCCCTGGGCCCTGTATAAAAATACGTAATCATCTCACACACTTAGTGGCATAACATTTAGACATGGCAAATAGAGGGTGTGCTTTTTCTTAGGCATTTTTCATATCAAATAAGACAACTACTTATATGGTTATTTTTTACAGTTCTCTCTCTTCCTGTGTGTGTTCATATATATATTCGTGTATATATATGTATGTGTGTATCTCCCTCAAATACTTTAGAACAGAAACCTCTAAAGGGACAGGGGGAGATAGACTGTCAGAACAGCAAAGCCAAGAGCACTTGAGAGGGAGCCTAAAAAATGGTATTTCTCAGTCTACCAATACAGCTAGCAGCCTCAGACACTCATTTCCCGGATATTTGCGCCTAGTTCAACCAAGACGTAATGTTAAACAAAATCTTCCCTGAGTTTTAAAATAAATTTCTGACAAGGGACACAGAATCTAGACCAGCAGTTTACCATCAACCCTCACACAATTTAATAACCTACTACTTAAGCATCCCATTTCATAAACGACTCCATATCTCTCCCCCCAGGTCTCATTTTTCAGGCTCCCTTTTAGCCTGAAAGTGATTTCATTTTCATAGGAAACCACATCCAAATTGGCCAGGGTGAGAATATCAAATGCTAGGAGTCCATTTTCTCTAGCAGCATTCCATTTAAACAAGGTGTGCTTCCTCAGAGCCAGTAACAGAACATGCAAAGCCAGAGTGTGTTCAGTGCAGCAGCGTTAGGCTCAACAAAAGGTGGGGGAGGAGGGAGGACACCGCATAGCTGGTCTGAGTTTCAACAAAGTGAGAAATTAGAAAAGTCACAGCCTGAGCGTTGCTGCAGGGGTGTGCGGCAGAGATGGTTAAAAGCGAGGTTGTGAACAGCCCACATAACAGATAATTCACATCAGGGACAGTTCTCTTGACCATTTTCGGTCAAGACAGGTGTAATAGGGTAAACAAAGAGCAGAATAGGCACACTGGATTTCTGTTGGATTCTGAAGTTAAACATCCCAAGTAGGAATGTCCTAAAAGGCTTTAAAAATGGGACATAAATGGAAATATTTTGAGCCAGCAGCTACTGCTTAAATGTCCTGGGCATTGGAACACTGGGCCATAATTCAGTCTAGTTTTTCTTTATAGAAGGGTACGAAGCACCTCTGTCCATCCATAAAGAGACCCAACGGTGAGAATCACACAGCTTCCCCTTTAGAGAAGCTTCCAGGTCCCTCCCCCTAGCAAATAATTCTATTCCACTTTACGTGTAATTGTAAAAATACCAGCCCACATCTAGTTGTCACCAAAAAGGAGGTGTTATATGAGCAGCTTCCAGAATCTCAATGAATTCAGGGGGTTGTGCACAAGCTGTTCATTCAGGTTCAGCATGTACACTGAACTTAAGAAAGAATGCTAAACACTGGTTATGGTTTGATCTTGAAAATGCTAAACACCAATTACTGTTTTTCTCTAATTTTCTGCCTTGAAATGAAAGCAAGCACAGTAACTGGCTGAAAAGGATATTTACTTGGAAGACAGGAGATACTAGGTGGAGGTCAGGAAACAGTGGTCAGAAAGAAAATCCTTTCTAGAATGGAGTTTTAAGTTCATTTTTCTTAAAACTATTAATTGTATGCGAAGTATTTCTAGGCTTCTTATTTTCCTGAAGTTTCTTCAGATGTGCTCCTATGGATCAGACTGTTGCTATGGAAAAATGAAAGGCTTATTTGGGATCAAATTAGGGAAAAAGGGGCAGAAGGGGGAAATGAAGTGTTTGATGTCAGTTGAATGACTTGCAGCAAGGGTCACCCTGATGCAGGAGCAGCTGTAGGAGAAGAGATGCATAAACGTGGTTTTTCTCCATAGCACTGGGTAACAGTCTTTTGTTAGAGAAATACGGCCACCTGGTTAGGGAAGACCCAGAGGTGCCCAAGCTCTAGTTGAAGAACAAGGCTGCTGCTATTGCTACCAGAGACTTCAACTTGCCTACCTGATTCATCTCTAAGTAAGTGATGGCTCCACTGGGGACAAGGTTCAAGAAAGACAGGCATAAGCTTATGATACAGCAGCAGCCTGGAGCCCAAAGTTTGAAGGAACCTATGACAAATGAAGGATCAAGGCGGCCTTCCTGTATCTGCAACACAGAAAGACACTTCAGCTAGAGTTGGACCTACATGCTAGCACTCACCAGCAGAGAATCATTTTTAAAGAGTAGCCTTACAGTAGGCAAGATAAAGAAAGATACTTTAGTAGATGCTTACCATTTACAAAGAAAACTGTTTTTCTAGCCTAAGTCAGGTGAAAAGATAAAAAAAATGGGTGACAACACCCCCCATCCATCTACAGATAAAGTGGAACTGTCTGAAGTGTGTAATAAAGGTGGCCTTCTCTATTCAAGTATTTGCCAACAGAATAAAAATACAGGGACTGCACTGTGAACCAGATTGCATGCACATTAGTGAGTCTGTAAATCAAGGAGCTGTGGAGTTGAAATCATAGTCCCCTGAGAAGTGTGAAGATATGTGATAAAGCCACAAAGGATTATGGGTTATTTGTGTTCCCTTCACTTTCTTTCCCTTTAACACAGAGAAGGAACATGCTGTGCGTTGGGCTGTTTAAACACAGAACAGCTGAATTTTATTATGTTTCCTTTTAATTACAGCTTTCTTAACTCAGTTACAAGTAGGGCTTCTGTTTCTGGAAGCTGAAAAGTCTCACTGCATAACATTGCAAGCAGTGGTCTCCTTGGAGGCACAAGAAAGTGTGTGACAGATCCTCAATGAGAGGGTCTAGGCTTGGAAATGAAATCTTGCTCACTACCCAGTTTTTGTGAATTCCTATCATGGTGGGAGGCAAAGAAATGCAGTTAAACAAGAATTGGGTAGATCTGGAAATGCAGAAATGAGGAAACTTTACTCTCAGGGGGAAAAGCATGCTGAAACACTATTTCTGTTCACTTAATGAGAATTTATTAGTTATAGCATTTGTAAGCTATCAGTGCAATGCCAAGATGATGTGTATTCTGTAACTCAGGGTCTCTTTAGGTATCTGAAAACACTGTGTCTATAATGGAACAAAATCTCACTCCCCTTGGAAGAGTCATAGAGTATTTGCCCAGGCAAGGCCCATACTTAAACCTGAGACCTCATTTCAGATCCACGCTGACATTACATATCTGGCGCCTATTCCAGGCATTCACTGCTATGTTTCTTAAGCATTGAGGCACATTCTTCCCTCTTTCCCCTGTATGTTAGTTTGGCCAAAGAGATGCTTAGGTAAGGAGAAAGGGAACAAAGAGATGAGAGTTTCTATGGCTGAAGATAAATAAGCAAGAACTCTTGAAAGCGAGAATAAAACATCTGAATATGATAAAAGAAACAATAGGTATTTAGAGAAAGGGAAAGATGTCAGCAGATTGAGAAAAAAATGACTCTGATGTATTAGAGAGATTTTCAAAAGGAGGATTTGGTGGAACACAGACCGTATCGATACTGAAGCAACCAGCACCTGGGAAAGGATTTTACTTTTGCGCTGAAATAAAGATTTGGTGTTTCAAGATGTTGTTGGCTGGATGTGAGGATGGAAATAAAATCATGTTATGTTTGGGCATCTGGCCCAGTAAGTTCAATTTGGAAAAGAAGCTTGGCTAGATGTTACTAGATTTACAGTGAAATCTCTGTAATGGAAGCTCCAGACCAGAGGGACAACTCTGTAGGTCCTCATTCAGAGACCTACAAATGCATTGAAACTGAGGGGGATCTCTAGGAAGAGTGCAGCATTTAGAAACACGCCGATGAAGAAACGTGAAAACTGATGCCATGTTCTTGATGATGGATCCTGGATCTATATTTAAGGTAGCTTAAAGGGATTCCTTCCAGGGAGGGTTCTCATCTGTAAACTACCCTCTTTCTTTTTGGACCAGTGATATTTCTATTTTATCAAAGGTGCGTAGGTTGCCATGGCTGGCAGCAGAGAGGAAGGTCACACTGACTCTGAGTGGGTTCCAGGAGACATCGTAGGGTTAGTATAGTGGCTGTCTGGGGTATCTCCATCAGTCACCATAGTGTATTCCACTCATCCTGGGTTGGTAGCAACAGAGGTCTTGGCAGGAGGAAGTAATGAGGACACATGGGCCTTAACCTTAGGGGTTAAGAGTGGAGACAGGATAAACACAAATGAAAATATACAGCAGCACTCATCCTGCTGACATAAAAAACTTGCAAATCAGGTTACATGCAGTACTGCTAGGCATGCTTACCTACATAGAGTCACACACACACATGCGGGAATGCTGAAGAGTTGCAAGCCTGAACTGGATAACTGGGGTCAGGCAGTTGGTGAGACTAACCATTATAGGAAGGCATGCCAGTAGGATTTCAAAAGCAGAGTACAAGTAAGGGCATCCCAGGGAACATGGGTGGTAGATGGGATGTGCTATAGGTCAGCAGGTTGCATGCACAGATCATGCCAGGGAGAGATGTGGCACTGCCAGGTTGTAGAGGTACTTGCAAACTGGAGTGTCCCAAGGAGGACACAGTGACTGACGAGAAGGGGCAACTCATCTCATCTCAGGACAGCACATCAGACATTCTGTTGCCTATTCGGTTTCTACTGCACTCTCCTTTAGGCTATTTAAATCACTTTTTTTTTTTTTTTGAGACAGAGTCTTGCTCTGTTGCTAAGGCTGGAGTATGATGACACAGTCTCGGCTCACTGCAACCTCCGCCTCCCAGGTTCAAGCAATTCTCCTGCCTCAGCTTCCCTAGTAGCTGGGATTACAGGTGCCTGCCACCATGCCCTGCTAATTTTTGTATTTTTAATAGAGATGGGGTTTTGCCATGTTGGCCAGGCTAGTCTCAAACTTCTTAACTCAAGTGATCCGCCCAACTCAGCCTCCCAAAGTGCTGAGATTACAGGTGTGAGCCACTGTGCCTGGCTAGAAATCATTATTGCACGTATCTCTGGAGACCTGGCACTAGAGACACATGTTAGAACTGAATTGTACTTCCTGTGACTCTGACTGTAGGTAGAAGTGAAGGAATCATTAAAGGTGACTGCACAGACAACCAGACCATGACTAAGTGCAACACTTTGTTAAGCCAAGAAAGAAGAGATTGCATTTGATAATATCTTAATGAGCTGGAAATTACTGGGAAGATAAGTAAAGACACCTTTCATGGATCAGAAGGAGTTTCATTTCAAGTATGTTGAGTGGGAATGAAGAAGGAAGTGAAAGCTTGGTGTGAGGATGGCCACGTTTAAGATGGCATGCTATTAATACCAAATAAGTAAAACAAACATGTTTCACCATCATTTCATCAAGTGGAACATGGAGAAAACAGCTCTTTGCTTTTCGGAAGTTCAGAGGACTCTCTACGGAGGTTTGACTGCGGGCCATGGAACATTCTTTTTCTGTGCCTTGTTAAAACCATTGTGGAACTTTCTAAATGCTTCTTCCAAGCACAGCCATTCCTGAGGGGGAGAGGCAGGTTCCTGCCCATCCTATCCAGGCAGTGACATGTGGAAGGAAATGATTCCCCCCAGACCGACTCTCTCCTGGATCCCCGGCCTCCCACAGAGAAGCGTGGGAAGTCAGCTTTAGCTCAACCCAGTGTCCAACCTGGCAACACACACTCTCCTCTCTGTTTCAGCAACAGCCTGCTTTGTTTCCTGGTCCTTGGCACTCATTTCCTCTCCAATGCCTCTCCCTGCCAGTTTGTCAAGGGCCGTAGGGCTGTTTTGCCCTTTCCTTTTGCAGCCTGGTGTGCTTGCTTGCTTTCTTTCAAGGAATTTAAAGGTTGGCTCCTAGGGTCTATCCCGCATGCTTCCATCTGCTTCCCCTATTCGGCTTGAAGGGGGAGGCTGACTGGCTATATATCTAGGTTCCATTTCCTGCCCTTCCTCTTGTGGACGGCAGCCAGGGGACTATCCTGATGGGGCTTTTGGTGTATGAATGGTACTACCGCTGCAAAACAGAGGGGCTGGAATACATTTTAATTTCTTTTTCAATTGGAAAAGGCCCAGTGAAATAAACCAACCTACAAAAAGATTAAAAACAAAACAACAAGCCCACATACCTCAAAGGCAAAGAAACAAAAATCAAAACAACCCCCCCCAAAATCCAAATCCCATCAAACCTCAAACAAAGGAAGTCATTGGATACAAATAATGCAATAGCTGTTAGAGGCATATATGAAATCTGTGGGCTGCACTTCAGCCTGTCAGAGGCAGTTATGAAAGATGTAATTCAATTTGCTTAAAAAAAAAAAAAAAAAAACCCGTAAAAGGCAGATTGGATAGCTGTATTTTAGCAAATGTGTTTGCACTAAGGGTACCTTCTGTTGAACAGTTCTGCCCACAAGCTGTCTGTAGAATATAGAACATCTCTCGAGCATGCTTGCCACCTTGAAGCAGGGCAGTCGGGAGCAGAAAAAAAAAGAACAGAATGCAGAAAAAAGGTGAAGAAAAAGAGAGAAATGAAGGACAGCAAGTCTAGTACCATCAATACATTTAGAAATGAGATTAGCCAAGTGTGACAATAGAATTTAAATGACACACAGAAAGACATTAAGATCGCAGTAAATAACGTACTATGGAAAATCCAGCCAGAGAGCACTTTCTGTTCAGCTTAGCTACAGAGTCAGAACGAAAGCACAGGTCGATTATTCATTTTACTGGCTCTTTTGCATTCCAGCACTACATATCTTTTAATCTTGGCACTAATTGTTAGTTTTTTGCTTTCTTTTGTTTCTTTCTTTTTTTTGCTAGTTGCTTCATTCAATTATTACACTGCACGATACTGCTCTGTAAGGGTCGAACTTACCAACTATGTCAAACCACAGAGGGGTGTTAGCTGGCTGCACAGACACCACCCCTACAATTTCAGTCACTCTATCACTTTCCATGACCGTGAAGTTATAAAACGGCTCATCGAAGGTCAATGGTATAGGTGAAGGGGGTGGTTTCTTAATCCATTCAATGTGGAGGCGGGCCGTGGAGGATCTCTGTGGGCGCCCATTGTCCACTGCCTTTATCTACTCACACAGGGAGAGAACAGAAAGATGTCTCAGACCTCTGATTGTTGTGGAGTTTGGATCTGTCACTCATGTTGCTGGGCCAAGAGTTCATCTTCAACACAGTGTCAGCAAGGGGAAGAAAGGAGTGGAGGTCTGGGGAGAAAAGGCTTGGGAACGGAGGGGGAACAACCCAGTCATGTGGAAGCCTTGCACCATGTTTGCCAGAGGCTGTCTGAACCACAGGCAACTTAGCAGATATGGAGATCTTGAAAGACAAATGCTGTACTTACAGTTTGCGGTGACTTGTGGCCCTGAATAGTAGTTATGTGAATAGAAATAGCTAATTTGATTCTTGATAGCATGATCCTGAACCTCGCCTCTGATGGTGATATATGAAAGGGAGGAAAGTGCACTGTGAAACCTTACATATGTGTGAATGATATGTGCAGAAGTGTGTGTGTATGTGTGTAGGGGGTTGTGTTTTGCAGCGTGTGGTTGTATATGTGTGTGGGGGGTTGTGTTTTACAGTGTGTGGTTGGGTATGTGTGTGTGGGGGTTGTGTTTTGCAGTGTGTGGTTGTGTATGTGTGTGGGAGGTTGTGTTTTGCAGTGTGTGGTTGTGTATGTGTATGTGGGGATTGTGTTTTGCAGTGTGTGGTTGTGTATGTGTGTTTGGGGTTGTGTTTTACACCATTTGGTTGTGTATGTGTGTGTGGGGGGTTGTGTTTTGCAGTGTGTGGTTGTGTATGTGTGTGGGCGGGTTGTATTTTGCAGTGTGTGGTTGTGTGTGTGGGCGGGTTGTATTTTGCAGTGTGTGGTTGTGTATGTGTGTGGGCAGTTGTGTTTTGCAGTGTGGTTGTGTATGTGTGTGTGGGGGTTGTGTTTTTCAGTGTGTGGTTGTGTGTGTGGGGGGGGTTGTTTTGCCATGAGTAGTTGTGTATGTGTGTGTGCAGGTTGTGTTTTGTTTTGCAGTGTGTGGTTGTGTATGTGTGTGTGGGGGGGTTGTGTTTTGCAATGTGTGGTTGTGTGTGTGGGCGGGTTGTGTTTTGCAGTGTGGTTGTCTATGTGTGTGTGGGGGGGTTGTTTTTCAGTGTGTGGTTGGGTATGTGTGTGTGGGGGGGGGGTTGTTTTGCCATGAGTGGTTGTGTATGTGTGTGGGCGGGTTGTGTTTTGCAGTGTGTGGTTGTGTATGTGTGTATAGGGGTTGTGTTTTGCAGTGTGTGGTTGTGTATGTGTGTGGGGGTTGTGTTTTGCAGTGTGTGGTTGTGTATGTGTGTGTGGGGGTTGTTTTCCAGTGTGTGTTTGTGTATGTGTATGTGGGGATTGTGTTTTGCAGTGTGGTTGTGTATGTGTGTGGGGGGGGTTGTGTTTTGCAGTGTGTGGTTGTATATGTGTGTGGGGGCTGTGTTTTGCAATGTGTGGTTGTGTATGTGTGTGTGGGTTGTATTTTGCAGTGTGTGGTTGCGATGTGTGGGGGGGGGGGTTGTGTTTTGCAGTGTGTGGTTGTGTATGTGTGTGGGGGATTGTGTTTTGCAGTGTGTGGTCGTATATGTGTGTGGGGGCTGTGTTTTGCAATGTGTGGTTGTGTATGTGTGTGTGTGGGTTGTGTTTTGCAGTGTGTGGTTGTGTGTGTGTGTGGGGATTGTGTTTTGCAGTGTGAGGTTGTGTTTCGCAGCTTCTTCCTTCTGCTCTATGTGATTGTTAGCAGCACAGGATATCAGAACCATGATAGAGTGGGTTGGGAAAGGGAGCAGCCTGGAGCTAACTGCCTTGAGGCCCTTCAGTTTTGCCACCTGCAGAAAGGTAACAGAGAACTTTCTGGGCAGCACAATCCCTGGAGGCAGCGTGGAAGGGAGAACAGTGCTAATGACTCTCCTTTGTGGTCATAATCAGCTGATAGAAGGGCTGTGAAAGAAGGTCTCCCTGCCCAGTTGTGCAGGGTGAACGCCTGTGGTGTCCTGGACTCAAACGGAAGGCTCAAAGCTCCAAGAAGCAAAAGCCAAAATGAAACAAAAACAAAAATAAATTTTTAAAAGGACTTCCAAGTATTACATTTAAAAAATAACATTTATGGGCACATAACTGTTATAGCCTTTAAAAACAGGGACAATGCATAGCACCCTCATGCTATGTGTTCATGGATGATTGCTTTGCCCCAGAATATTCCTGTGGGATGAGAATCCTTGAAGATACACGTCTTATACCAGCTTCCCCAGGAGCTAAGACAGGCATTTGAGAACAAATTGTTTTTTAGGGGAAAGTGCTTTCAGGAGAAAGGGAATAGAGATCAGGGTGGGTGGGGTAGGAGTTAAACCAGGATATGGTCCTGACTGACCGGAGGGATCCCATGAGTAGCTCTGAACCATTAATTGCACCAGAGTTGAATCTACCGTGAGCCAAGGGAACTGGACTTTTGTATCTGGTTGTCAGTCAGTCAGTGGCTGTGGGCTGCGAGACTCGAGGCTGGGAACAGACTCTCTTTCACCAAGAATCATCCAAGGGTGATTCTCTGGAGAAGTGGGCAGCTGTGAGTCATTGACAGCCAAATACTTGCAGCAGCTGAGGGACAGATAAACCAGTCTGAGAAGGGGATCTGGGCAGGACACCAATATTATCTACTCAAATTTATCTCCAGTCCTCAAAGATTCCCAAACTGCAGGTCTCACACAGCTGCAATGGCACACAGCACATCAGAGCTTCTAACTGTAGAAACAGAGCTGGTGTTTTACTAATCTTTTTTTTCTCTTCCCACTATTCTGGATATGTTACTGAGCACAGCAAGGAATCCACGTCTAGACCACAGGAGAAAAAGGATAAATCAAGGGACTCAGGCCAATCTTTAAAATAATAAAGGATTAACCTAGCAGAGAAGGATAAAGACAAAGAGAAGGGTGGTGGAGATGCCAACTTTTGATAATTGTTGGGACCCTGGACCATGCTCATCACTTGTAAGGATACCAACTGCCTTTCTAGAAATAGGCACTACCTGGCTAAAGTGGTTGGAGATGGGGAGCATACTGGCACTGTAGAGATGGGAGCTTTAAGTTTCTATATGAGATGGTGCTCATGCTTGGTTTTACTTTTCTAATTTAATGAAAAATTCAGTCACTTTATATTTGAGTTTTTTCAGTTCTAACAGAATAAATATCACTGTGATTTGTGTCTCACAATTTACACAGCTACATCCATGCTCTATCACATCAGTGGTAATTTCAAATGTTGTTTTTGATGGGAAGTCACAGGGACATGCTGAGAGAAATATTTGGTGGTGGGTACGATGTGCTGCCCTGCTGTTCCCCTACCTTTACTTTACATCTATGTTCAATACTTTGAGGATGATTTAGAGCTGCAGAAAGAGTGGCTGAGTATGTGTTGAAACAGGCTGTGGTCTACGAATGGAGGGCAATGCTGACAGGACACAACCAAAAAAAATTGCCTCCTTATTTAAGAACATCAATGAAACAGGCAAGCGTTCTCACCTGCACTCGCCTCCCAGAAAGAACCCTTCCACAGCTGTGTGGCTTCACTTTTTACTCTAAAGATTTATTGCTCAAAGGAGTATACTTGAATAAGAACATAACCACTTCCCCCCATCCGCCGTGCTGCTGGAGTTTGGAAGATCTTA
The DNA here is from genome assembly GCA_036589455.1 of Ateles fusciceps. Taxonomy (NCBI): domain Eukaryota; kingdom Metazoa; phylum Chordata; class Mammalia; order Primates; family Atelidae; genus Ateles; species Ateles fusciceps. The sequence goes on from JAZHEH010002496.1 coordinate 9,242,439, forward strand.
CCGTTAGGATGTCATAACTCCCTGCTGTAAACTGCTTTCTAGAAGAAACCATCCCAGTTTTAGGGTCAATAAAGAACTTTCCATCATCATTCCCATCCACAATACTGTAGGAGATTTCTGCGTTGGGGCCCTCATCTCTATCAAATGCAAAAGCCCTGTAAATCGGTTCTCCTCTCTTCTTTCGGTCACGTTCCGGCAGCTTGATCTGGTAGACCTTCTCCGGGAACTGGGGCTTGTTGTCATTTTCATCCAGAACCTGAACCACCACCCAAATGGTTGACTGTTTTGGAGAGGGACCACCATCTGTCACAGTCACCTGAAAAGGAGAGTATGATGTGGTAAGAATGGAGAAAAATCATTCCTGCTATTCCTACCCAGGCCCACCCCACAATTCTGTGCACTAGAACATCTCAAATTTTCTTATTCCTGTAGTTAATATCAAATATATACATTTGCATAGTTTATCCATAAAAGTAGGGGAATGGTCCAAATCCAGTAGTGGAAATCACTGCTTAAAGGATAGCAGGGAATCAGGGCTGTCTTAGACTCTTAGGCTGTTATATCAAATTATCATAGTCTAGGTAGCTTTTAAAAAACAGAAGCTTATTTCTCAGTCCTGGAGGATGGGAATCCCAAGATCAAGGCACTGGTTCGTGTCAGGTAAGAGCCTGTTCCTCATAGACAGTGTCTTCTAGCTGTCTTCACATGGTGGAAGGGGCTAGCTAGCTCTTTGAGGTTCCTTTTATAAGGGCACTAATCCAGTTTACGAGGGTGGAGCCCTCATGACCTAATGACCTCCCAAAGGTCTTACCTTCTAATACCATCATCTTGGGGATTCAGTTTCAACCTATGAATTTTTGGGGGACACAAATATTCAAACCATAGCCAGGGCCCATTGTGGTATTCAGTGAAGAGGGAGAAGAAATAGAATTCAGTTTATGAAATAGGCGAGCTTATATACATTTAGTGGATTTAAACTATGTCCCCTTACCAGACACAAAGTACAATATAACCATGATCACACATTAACCATGGGTAGTTCTTCTAATGCATGAACAATGCTATCCTATCCAAATTCTTTTAGTATTCATTATCTTCTTTTTCATCTTTCTATAGGCTGAGTTGTGTCCCTCTTAACATTCATGTTAATGCTGTAACCACCCATGTATGGTTATTAAGGTTAAATGACATCATAAAGGTTGAGTCCTGATGTGACAGAACTAATGTCCCTATAAAGAGGAAGAAACACTAGAGATCCCCATCTCTCTCTGCCACGTGACACACAGAAGGTAGCTGTCTGCAACCCAGAAAGAGAGCCCTCACCACAAACTGAACCCTGCTGGAATGTTGATCTTGGACTTCCCAGTCTTCGTATTATAGTCTGAATGTTTGTAACCCCTCAAAATTCGTATGTTGAAACCTAATTTCCAATGCAATAGTATTAGGAGGTGGGGTCTTTAGGTGGCGATTAGATCATGAGGATCGAACTCTCATGAATGGGATTAGGGCCCTTTCAAAGAGGCTGGGAAGGCTTGTTTGTCGCTTCCACCATATGAGGACATGGCCAGAAGGCGCCATCTAGCAGGACCAAGCTATCACGACACTGAATCTGCTGGTGCCTTGATTTTAGACTTCCCAGCTTCCAGAATTGTGAATAAATTTCCGTTAAGTCATTTATCCTATGGTATTTTGTTATAGCAACCTGAGCAGACTAAGACACATCTCCATGTAAGATTTGATGTTTAGTGTCACTGAACAAAAGGAAAACTGTGATATATATTCCACTATTTGATGTTTGATTTTAAGTACATTAAAATGTGTTTAACAATAAAAAAAATAGCTTTATTTTCCTCTCCGAAAAATGGGAGGGGGATGTACACCCCTTCCCATATCACTGTGAAGCTGTTCTCATGTGTGGCTGTGAAAATTGAGAGAAGAGTAATGAAGAGCACATACATAAACAATTTTCATGGAAGATATAAAGACTTTGCATCCTAGTGTGAATAATTTTCTTATTAGTCATAGTGATGACAATCACTAATATTAATACCTAACGTGGATGGGGTGACAGTTTATAAAGCACTCTTTCATGCATTATTTCATTTACTTCCAAAACATCCTCTTCAGTAAGTGAAGCAAGTTTATTTATTTCCATTTCACAGATGAGAAAACAGAGGCTCAAAACAAACCACTGTTAATAAGCGCTAAACCTAGGTATTACATTTTGGAAATTCTTAATGTTCTGTTTAACAAAAAGAGTGGAAGGACCTATGTTTCATCTTTAATTCATTAGCTTGAATGAAACAGATTATTACTTCCATATATGTATTTGGAGGCTGGAAGGAACATTAAAATGCACTCAGCATCAATAGGAGAAAAACAACAGGGAATCAAAGCAGCTGGTCAGCTATTTTGTCACCTAATAAAACAACCTGACAGGTATAACTGAAACAAAGGCCAAAAATGTGGGAAAACACATTAAAGGCTTTTTGCAAAATGGAATTGCAATCTAGTTTCTCTTACAAGCTGCCTAGGAGGATAGCTTTAATAGATTTAAGATAAATTTTCATAGGAGTTCTCACTTTCTTTGAAAAATCAATCAAGTTTCCTTCCAAGGTTATTTTCCCAATTCGTTTGCTGTGTTTCACAAAAGAACCACATTGGGACCAGTATGTGCCAAGGTTGGATTTTGACTCTTGAGCTAATTCCTTCACATGCCGAGTTCTGAAGATGCACATTCTGTTGCTGCTGGTGAACACAAATGTTACACTCCCAGGTGACCTGTGTTGACCAAACACATCGATTTCCCGGCTGCTCAACTACTCTGCCTCTTTTCTGCTTGAACAGCTTGTCCAAATTCAGGCAACTCTCACTGTCTTCATCGTGCACAAAATCACTTCCTTGTCTATTAATGCCCTGCAAAGGGCTCTGAGACAGTGCTTTGGAGCTCCTTCAGGGCCAGGTGGCTGCCAGGGAAAGGAGCCCCCCTCTTGGCAGCAGTTTGCTGCTCATTGAAGGATGTCCTGCTATTAAGTGCTTTTCTTTGGAGCATACCTGGATTTACAAACCCAGGTCCTTGAGGTGTCTACGTACAGATGGGAAATGTGATAGCTACACAGCACTTGCAGAATCTCTCAGGAGTGCTATGTGTAGTGGGATCACTTGTCACCATGTCACCTCAAGCACCCAACTCCCTCAGGCCATGAGGGCATCCTTCAGGTCCTCTTTTCTCTGGAGAGCTGTCCCTATTCTTTCTTTGGAGCTTGTCTACTCACCCTTTAAGTCCAGCTGAAATGTCACTTCCTTGAGGCTGCCTTCTCTGACCCCACAGACCAAGTGCCAGCTTTCCCCACCCCCTCATTCTGTACTGTTAAATCACCCTATGCTTTTCTTTTGTAGCACTTACCATTATGGAAATTAATAAAATACATGATTCTCTACTGAAGTGGATAAACGGCATAAGGGCAAAGACTGTGCTTGTTTTCTCACTGCTCTCACCCCTGTGTCAAGCCACAGAACATGTTCCTTTCATGCTTATTTAATGAATGAGGCTCTAATGCAGGTCTCACTTGAACAGTCTCTTTAGCCAAAGCAGTCTCACCTTGCAAAAAATTTCTGAGATGGTTCAAAGCCCTTTACAACATAGCTCTAAGCTGCCTTTCTTGTGTTTTTGCCAATTACTCTTCCACCTCCTTACCCATGGTTTCATCTACTACCTACATGCTGATAATTCACCAATGTGTATCTCTAGTGCCTCAGCCTATTTCCTCTTCACCAAACCAACATATTCAACTATTTACCAGTAATCCACTTTCTGGATCCTAGCACCCCAAAAGTCACAAACTGAAATCAATACCCTCAAACCTCCTCCTTTTCCTATGTCCATTGTTTCAATAAATGGCACCCCTATCTACTCATACACTGGTTTACACCAAAATCCTGGGGCATCCACCTAGGGTCCTCCTCTGTCTATCTATATCCAGTTGAACTTGGAGTCCAGCAGGTGTCTCACACACACCCCTTACCCCATGCCGATCTCTTCTGCCACACTGCCCTATTACAGTCCCACTTCCATCTTGCTTGGATAGCCACAGTAGCCTCCTGACCTCCCCGCCTTCAGCCTTTGCCTTTGTTGTAGAGTGGTATTTCTTCTTCAAAAATCTGATCATGTCACTGACCTACATAACACTCTTCAGGGGCTCCTTGAGGATGAAGATCTGCCTGGATTCCTCCTGCATCTGGCCAGCCTTGATGATCAGCCTGTGTACTGTCTGCCCCTTTACCACCTCTATGCTCAGTTACATGGTGAGCTTGGGAGGTCCTGAGCTTGCCATGCTTATAGTTCATTCCTTTGCAAGCTCATTCCTTGCATAGTCATTGTCTTCATGGAATGCCCTCTCCTGGGGTATATACCTACTCATTCTATAAGCCTCAATCCAAACATTCCTGTGAAGCCATTACCTGCCTCTTGGAGACCTATGCAGGTACCCTTAGTATGTTTCCATACCACTGTGTGCATAGTTCTAAGACACTAATTATCATCCTAAATTTTAAGTGTCCATTCACTTGTTGGTCTCCATTCAGTCCTTCTAGACTGTGAGCAACCTGAGGTCAAGAGAACTGTCTCTTACTCATTGTTATGCTCTGGCACTTGGTACAGCTCTAAGTGACAAATGTTCTATGAAATCAAGAATTCATTTACTTACAACTCTTCCCTATTATAATAAGTGAAAAGAACATTTAGACACTGTGGGTCTCTATATAAATATGAACATACAATCTCCCAAGTGCTTCCAGTGCTATGGTTCTATTTGTGGGGGTCAGCTAGAAACAGACACAGTTTTAACCATGCACTCTGAGGTTAATATCCACTTTACATAACTGAGAACACTAGCAATCTGAAGATTATGCAGACTATGCAGAATGATTCTTAGCCAACTGTGCTCACTTTTGTGGACATTCACCCACATTCTCCTGAAATGATTTATTCCCATGTCTAGCTCCTTCAGTGCACTGTGAGCTACTCAAATGCAGGACCCTTATCTTTTTCATCTTTCCTGAAACCTAGTGTCCTCTCAATAAATGTTTCCTGAACTCAACTACACTGCTAACTGCGCGGTCTTAATTTTCATTATTATTTCTTTGGACCCATTCATCTGCCCTGCCACATTTGTGCCTGGAATGTTAATCATCAATGATTAATGGAATCATCAATGGCATCATCAATGATTCCATCAGATTCTAGACTTCAGATTTCCAATGCTTTATGCCTCAAACCCCCCCTTGGAATTATCCCATATGAAAGGAGTAGCAGCACTGGAGATGGAAGCAAAACTAGCTGAGATAAATCCCCATCATCTCCTCTTCTGCATCATTTCTCATTAAGGATGCAAGAAATGGGCCATTGTTTAGAAGTGATCCATGTGTCTGCTCTTGCTCTGCTACAACCTGACAGGAGAACAGCCAGCCATCCTCACCTATATTTTCTGCTCTTATTGCCAATCATTAATCAGTGGTGCTGGCAATTAATCAAAAGCCTGAAAGACTAATTTATTTAGATGATAACAGCTACCACTTAATAAAAGGAGCCACAACTGGGCCGGGCACAGTGCTCATGCCTATAAGCCCAGCACTTTGGGAGTCCAAGGCGGGCGGATCACCTGAGATCCACAGTTCAAGACCAGCCTAACCAACATGGAGAAACCCTGTATCTACTAAAAATAAATCAGCCAGGCCTGGTGGTGCATGCCTGTAATCCCAGCTATGCGGGAGGCTGAGGCAGGAGAATCGCTTAAGCCCAGGAGGTGGTGGTTACAGTGAGCCGAGATCACGTCATTGCATGCACTCCAGCCTGGGCAACAAGAGCAAAACTTTCTCAAAAAAAAAAAAAAAAAAAAAAAGGAGCCACAAATAGTTCAGCAGTCTGAGACTGCCAGGCAGAGCCAGAGGCAGGACAATTACAACAAGAAACGTGTCTTTAGGTCTGTTCCTAGAAGAAACAAGAGCTTCGTAGGACCAAAAACAGTTAGACACCGAGAATTTTGAAGTCATGGCAGCTGGTGGGAGGGCACACATCTCACTCACTAAAATTGCCTGATGTATTTATTTCTGTTGTCTCCTTTCACCAAGTAGAAGATAAGTACATAAACTGCCTAAAGCAGAGATCTTGGATCTTGTCCACTGCCTTGTTCCCAGTGATTACAAGAGTGTATAAGAATATATTCAATATCTTTAAGCTGAAGAGTTAAAATCTGGCATTTTCGTCATCTATTAATTCACCACAAATGATTATTTCCAGGCTATTGTACTTATAATGGAAAATCCTTCTTCAGAGATTACATATCCGCCTCCCCTGTTTTATACAGTGGTCTCCTACTATCTTTGGATTTCCTTTCCACAACTTCAGTTACCTGTGGTTCATCACAATAAGCTATTTTGTGTGTGAGAGACAAAGAGATCAGTGACATAACTTTTATGACAGTATATTGTTATAACTCTTCTATATTATTTGTCATTGATCTCTTACTGTGCCTAATTTATAAATTAAGCTTTATCATAGGTATGTGTGTATAGGAAAAAAGACAGCATATGTAGGGTTCAGTATTATCTGCAGTTTCAGGCATCCACTGGGGATCTTGGAACACATTTTCCATGGATAAGGGGCAACCACTTTATTCGTCTTTGACACTTTATCATTATCTTATACATTATGTATTTCACTTGTATGGTTATTGCATATCTGCTTTTACTAGAACATGAGCTACACAGAGCATGAATTTTCATCTATTTTGTTCAGACGTATTCCTAGCATCTACAACAGTGCCTAAAATGTAGTAAGCATTCCGTAAATATTTGTTGAATGAATAAGTGAAATATCCAGTACCTTTTAGGTAACAAGCTCTTTTCAGGCAAACTGGAAGATCAACCAAATAACCAACCAACAAACACAGATTCTAACCAAATTCACAATTCCCCCATACCCTAAATCCTCTGTAATATCCGGTACCTTCAATCACATGGCCTCAGTTTTGGTATATTCAGTAAGAGGAACTCAGTGCCTTGTGTAGCAGCCCATTTGTGGTTTGATAGATTCAATTTTCACAAAGCTCTACTTAAAATTTTTAATTGACAAATAAAAATTGTATATATTTATGATATACAACATGATGTTTTGATATATGTATACACAATGGAATGGCTAAAACAAACTAATTAACATATATATTATCTCACATAACTTTTTTTGTGTGGTGAGAACACTTAAAATCTACTCTCTGTCTGGTGCAGTGGCTCACGCCTGTAATCCCAGCGCTTTCAGAGGCCAAGGCAGGCAGATCACCTGAGGTCACGAGTTCAAGACCAGCTTGGCCAACATGGTGAGATCCTGTCTCTACTAAAAATACAAAAAATTAGCTGGGCGCGGTGGTATATGCCTATAGTCCCAGATACTTGGGAAGCTGAGGCAGGAAAATAACTTGAACTTGGGAGGCAGCAGTTGCAGTGAGCCAAGATCGCATTACTGCACTCCAGCCTGGGCAACAGAGTGAGACTCCATCTCAGAAAAAAAAAATCTACTTTCTTAGCAATTTTAAAGTACACAATGTATTGTTATAATCATTACTATAATCACCATGATGTAAAACACACCTCTTGAACTTGATCCTCCTGCCTAACTGAAATTTCATATCCTTTGACCAACGTCTCCTCATTACCAATCCCTCCCATCTCCTCTTTCACCTCTCGTAACCACTATTTTACTCTCTGCTCTTACAAATTTGACTGTTTCAGATTCCACATATTTGTGAGATCTTTTTATTTAACTTAACGTAATGTTCTTCAGTTATATCCATGTTGTCGTAAATGACAGGAATTTCTTTTTTTTTTTTTTTTTTAGATGGAGTCTCACTCTGTCACCAGGCTGGAGTACAGTGGCATAATCTCGGCTCACTGCAACCTCTGCCTCCCAGGTTCAAGCGATTCTCCTGCCTCAGCCTCCTGAGTAGCTGGGACTACAGGCACGCGCCACCATGTCCAGCTAACTTTTTTTTCTATTTTTAGTAGAAATGGGGTTTCACCATGTTGGCCAGTCTTTTAGTCAGATGACTAAAGGCCCAGCTACCTATGACTGCAATTGCATGAGAGGCTTCAAATAAGAACTGCCGCCATTCAACCCCCAGAACCATGAAAGACATTAAAAAGATTCCAGTTATTTTAAGTCACATAATTTTATGTTACACAACAATAGGTTGCTAGGGCAGTGTAGAAGAGGAATTTGACATTTTCTATATAGCTACAAAGAGCAAAACTAGAGGACACTAGAGGCAGCCTAGGATAGTAAGTTACATTTGGATTTAGTATTAAGAAAAGCTTTGTGAAGTGTTGGTGAGGATATGGAGAAAACGAAACCCTTGTACACTGTTGTCCCAGTGTAAATTAGGACAGCCATAATGGAAAATAGTATGGAGCTTCCTCAAAAGCTAAAAATAGAACTACTATATGAACCAGCAGTCCCACCTCTGGGTATATACGCAAAGGAAATGAAATCAGCATATTGAAAAGAAGTCTTGGATAAAGAGACTGTGGTATACACACACACACACACACACACACACACACACACACGTACACACGTATATATATGATGGAGTACTACTCAGCCATAAAAAGGAATGAATTAACAGCATTTGCAGCAACCTGGATGAGACTGAAGACTATTGTTCTAAGTGAAGTAACTCAGGAATGGAAAACCAAATATTATATATTCTCACTAACATGTGGGAGCTAAGCTATAAGAATGCAAAGGCAGAAGAATGATACAATGGATTAGTCATCTGACATATTTGCTGGTTGATGATGGCTATTGGCTGGGACCTCAGCTGGGTTCTAAGAGCAACTGGCCTGAAGAAAGTGGCAGCCATCAGTTTCTTAAGGCGTGGACTCAAAAACTGTCACAGCATCACTTGCACCACATTCTACTGACCAAGAATCTGAGAGTCCAGATTTAGGAGGTGAGGTCATAAACACTACCTCTAGACGGGAGGAAGGTCAAATAATTTGGGAAGTTATGTTTTAAAACTGCCATACTTATACAAATCCTTAAATATATTTCAGAAATCTCAACCCAGGTTGAAAAACTATTCACATAATTATCTCTCAGATGATTCATTACATATAATGAGTCCTTATTTATTATACTGGCTACCTCTTTCAGGATGTTTTCCCATATACCAGCTTCCTTCTTAAAATATGATGGCCAGGATAGAACAATAGCATACTAAACTTACTCAAAACTGTGCAAAGCCCCTCTATTATCCTAGAGACAATCTCACACCTATTTCTTCAGTCCATGACTAGGCTTATTTTGGGTAGCAGCCATGTCACACAGCCCCGTGATATGAATGAATTCAACCACTTAGGTCTTTTCCTAGGAAAAGCAATAAAATATAAGTGTGTGGTTTCCTTTTGGGGGTATAAGCGCAGGATTTTATATTTGTCTCTACTAAATTTCATGTTACTGGAAACTTTGGCTCCCTATTCTAGGCTGTTGGGATAATCGTGATGATAACAGGTGACATGCATTAAAAGCCTGCCAGGCATCAAGCATTCCCTGTGAGATGCACAGCCCTTGCATGGTCTCCTTTATCTCACAAGATAGGTCCTGTTTTTACACCAATTTAACAGATAAGGACATCAAATTATGAACTGTTTAAAGGTCACACTATTCTTAAGTGTCAGAGCCTTGTTTAAAACCTGGCAGTTTCGGTTCTAAGCCAGGGGTCAGCAAACTATAACCCAAGGGCAAAATCTGGTTGCTTGTTTCGGTAAATAAAGTTTTATTGGAATGCAGCCATGCTGCATTAACATATTATCTACGGCTGCTTTCCTGCTACAAAGGCATGGTTGAGTAGTTGAGGCTGACTGTATGGCCCGCTAAGTCTAAAATGTGCCCTGTTGAAAAAGTTTGCTCACCCCTGGTCTAAAACATTACGTCTTGCTGCCTCTTTGCTTATACTACTGATAGCACTTAACTGCATGCCTGCTTTCCTCAGTCCTCTGCCTGATCATTTACCTACGATTGTCACTTTTTCACAGGAATCCTGTAGGCATTGCCGTTTCTGTTCTGCAGCTGGAGATGATGAGGCTTAGACGTTAGGAACATTCACAAGGCCACTCAGCCAGAAACTGACAGAACACGGGTTTGCGCCCAAGTCAGTTTGGCGTGGCAGCACGTGCTCTTTTCCCTACCCTGCACAGCTCATGTAGAAGCATCTGTTAACCATCTGTTTAAAATTCCCTTCCCACTTGTGACTTTGGATCAACATTGAGCGCTTCGATGTACTTCTAGAATCAAGCCTCCTTTTACCCCCTTTGATAATAGGGACCATCTTTGGCTCCAGTCTTTTTGCACTTTTCTGTCCTCAGTGCTTAAAAACTGCTACTGGGGTGTGGGGTATAGCTGCAACTTCTTTCAGCACCCCAAGACTTGAGAACTTTATTTTGTGCAATTAGATCCTCTCCTACTCTCTTGTTACATGGGTACATCATCAGCTCCTCTCACAAAATTTGTTCTACCCCTTTGCACAAAAATTATCCTCCCTGATCTTGGAGATGGGAAGGAGGGCCTGGGTGGTCTTGGTTTCTCTCTATGTCTTATTTATTAGGTACTCCGTGTTAACCATATGTAGATATTCTTCCAAATGCTTAACAAATGTTAACTCATGGATCCTTTTATCAGTCTCGGAGTAAGATGAGATTACTATCCTCACATGACAGATTAGAAACAGGGCACAGAAAGGTGAAGCATAGTGGGATCCAACCTGGTCTGGGGTCTGTGCTCCTAACCATCACATGATGCTGCCTTCCATCTAAAGGCTTGCCCTACCCCATGGGCATGGCCACCTTGTCCTTCCTCTGAACACAGTTCAAACATGTCCTTTCACTGGCCTCGGCACCACAGTTCCACACGTCCTGTGCAGGGATGGCATTTATTCATGTGGGCTGTCACTGCTCCATCCTGCCAGCTGCACCTGGAGGCCACAGGAAACATGAACAATTCACTGTTCATTCTGAGGGTGGAACACGGCCTTAGACTCTTCCGAATAGAGCCGTTTGGACAGCTGTCACTACCAATCAATCTGCCACTGTCTAGGCATACTTCTTGTTCTAGGTAAAACAGCCCAAATAGCATGTATTTTTACATTCATACTGGGGTTGCCTTTATTAAATGAAACGTATAGGAGACCACTGGCTCGAACTGGGCTCCTGCACCAGGATCAACAAACTGAACCAAAATGGAGTCACACGTGCTAACATTCCATATTACCAATCCAAAGCTAAGTTGTTTATCTGACCTTCAGAGAAAACAGGAGAGAGAGAGAGAGAACAGCCAAATCCCCATACTGGTCAGGTTTAACTGTCACAGTAAGGAATTCCCTTTGCTTTAACCTTTGTAACTTAGAAACGACCAATCCGCTTTCTGTTCTGTTTCTGCTTTTCTCAGCCATTTTCTGTGTCTAAAGCCAAGCTCCTCTGCTCAACTCATCAGAACATTCATTCTATTTTATAGAATAATATGTTGCCAGATCCTAGAATCACAAAAGCCAATTGCAATCTTTAAACTAAATTTATTGTCATTTTGTCTGTAGACACTGCATACCTTCTGCCTATCCTGACCATCCCCGACTTCCTCCCCAGTACTCTGTGCCTTCCTTCACTCTGATTCTCCTGATTGCTGTGAACTGTTTTAGCACGTGCTACTCTTCTAAGGTAGAAGACAAAGCTCAGAGTTCAATTAAAAAAGAGAGAGAGATTTATTTCTCCCTCCCCCTGTCATTATCAAGAGACTCAGGGCCAAGCTGACAGGTTCTAGGCAAGGAAGAAATCTAAAGATGAAGCCTTTTAAATTAAGGCAGAATATCCAACCACAAGCAGCAAGAAAGCTTCCAATGTGCTGCCACATCGACCCTCTCAGCTCCTGGGTGAACAAGTGTGAACTCATCTACATTAGCCACTAAGCTGGTCATCTCTGGCTGAGATCAGCCTTTCTTTTTACCTAAAGGTATTGTACAAATATTATCATTTTCTACATGTATCCTAATGGGTAAAATGTTAGGATGCCCTGTGATAAATTACTAATAATATGTTACTCTTCTCTTGGATCTGATTGATTTAAAACAATATATCTGGAGAGGTCACTGGATCCCAGGGGCACACTCTCTGTGGGTAGGAATTTAGATGTTGCGGCTGTTGAAAATTAATTGTAGTGAAGATGCTTATCTATTTTCACTATTTATTTACAAGACCCTGTAAATCACCACTTACGTGTGCTTGACTGTCTCCACATAGGTAGGGAAATGGATGAAGAGACCCACTGTTGAGTATTTTCCTACTTCTGTCATAGTCTCATATGTGTGAAAGAACCCCAGGTAAAGGGAAACTACTTTTCCTTACCTCTGTTATACTCAGGAAAGCACAAAGTCACCAGATGACTCCCAAGAGTAAAGGAGAGCATAGGTATCATTCTCATTCAATCCATTTGTTTTACAGATGAGGAAACTGAGGTCCAGACAGATGTACTTCTTAGCCTAATATCATCTTATTAGAAATAACCTCAATCTTTCCAAGAGATTAGTTCCAAGCTGGCTTTTGTGCCTTAAACAAGGCTTGCATTCATAAGTTGCCATCTGTGTGTGTGCCTGTTTGTGTGTGTGTATGTGTGTTAATTCAATATTGCAGAAGTTTTAATTTAGGTGTTTTCGAGAATGTTGAGCTCTTAAAAATAATAAAAACAGAGAAGAACTGCCTTTAAAGTAGATGTAATGTTTACTCTCCACTTTTTATCTTCAAAATGTTTCATAAACCTTAAATACTTAATCCTTTCAAGATAGTAAAAAGGTTGAAAGAAACTTTATCTCATCTTTACAGGTGGAGAAATAGAGAAATGACCTTCTCAAAGAATACTCAGGAGCTGTTATAAAGGGTGAGGCTGGAATTCAGACCTTTTTGTCTATGGTCTCAGACTACTGCATTCCTGGGAAGACAAGAACTTCCTGCCATTTCTGGAAAGAAAAGTATACACAAACAGTAAATTAAAGGGTAGGTCTCAAAGGAACAGCAACTCTTGAAGATAAACTTTCTGAAAGGTGAAATCACTGAACTAAAATTAACCTGCACTGTCACCCATATTTTCCATGGAGAAAAAGCAACAGAGGCAGTATTAGACCATCAGCCCTCAATGTCATCACATGTGGTTTTTCTTATTTGACCTATGATTTGGTATTAAGAAATAAACCAGAGACAGGTAAGTGTTCCAGTCACTCCCCCACTCCAGTTTCCTCATTCTGTGCTGCTTTAATACATGTCTCTGCTATTTCCAATCTCAGTAAATCAGTTATTTCAGGGAAATGTACTTACTGTGTTGAATAAACTTGTGGAGTGGTTTATAAGGGAAAGTCTTCATCAGAAATAAGGAAAAGAAAGAATGAGGGTTGAAGGGAAAGAAAGAAAAAAGGAGAATGGAGAAAGGAAGAGAATTAAGGGAGAAAGAAAAGAAAAAAACAGGATTAAAGAGTGATATGGTTTGGCTTCAAAATGTTCCACAAACTTTAAATACCTAATCCTTTCAAGATAGTAAAAAGGTTGAAAAGAAACTGTATCTCCTATCTACAGGTGGAGAAACAGAGAAATGACCTTCTCAAAGAATACTCCAGAGCTGTTATAAAGGCTGAGGCTGGAATGTTTACTCCACCCAAATCTCTCCTTGAATTGTAACAATCCCTACATGTCAAGGGTGGTGCCAGGTGGTGGTAAATGAATCATGGGAGTGGTTTCCCTTCTACTGGTCTCCTGGTAGTAAATAAGTCTATAGTATCTGACGGGTTTATAAATGGAAGTTCCCCTGCACAAGCCTCTAGCCTACTGCCATGGAAGACATGGATTTGCTCCCCCATTCGCCTTCCACCATGATTGAGAGGCTACCCCAGCCATGTGGAACAGTCAGTCAGTTAAACTTCTTTCTTTATAAGTTACTCAGCCTTTGGTATGTCTTCATTAGCAGCATGAGCACAGACTAATACAATAAATTTGTGCCAGGTAGTGGGTGCTGCTGTAAAGATACCCGAAAATGTAGAAGTGACTTTGGAATTGGGTAACAGACAAAAGTTCGAACAGTTTGGAGGGCTCAGAATAAGACAGGAAAATGTGCAAAAGTTTGGAACTTCCTAGAGACTTGTTGAATGGCTTTGACCAAAATGCTGATCGTGATATGGAAAACAAAGTCCAGGGTGAGCTGGTCTCGGATGGAGATGAGGAACTTGTTGGGAACTGGAATAAAGGTCACTTTTGCTATACAGAGACTGATGGCCTTTTGCCCCCTGTCTAGATGTCTGTGGAACTTTGAACTTGAGAGAGATGATTTAGGTTATCTGGAAGAAGAAATTTCTAAGTAGTAAAACATTCCAGAGGAAGCAGAGCATAAATATTTGGAAAATTTGCAGCCTAACAATGCAATAATAATAAAAAAAATCCCAATTTTTGGGGGGAGAAATTCAAGTGGGTTGGAGAAATTTGCATAAGTAATGAGGAGCCAAATGTTAATCACCAAGACAATGGGAAAATGCCTCCAGGGCATGTCAGAGAGCTTCAAGGCAGCCCCTCCCATCTCAGGTCTCCTGTAGGCCTAGGAGGAAAAAATGGCACTGTGGGCTGGGCCCAGGGCCCCCCTGCTCTGTGCAGCCTCAGGACATGGTGCCCTGCATCCCAGTTGCTTCAGCTCCAGCCATGGCTAAAAGGGGTCGACATACAGCTCAGATCATTGCTTCGGAGGGTGCAAGCCCCAAGCCTTGGCAGCTTATATGTGATGTTGGGATTGTGGGTACACAGAATTCAAGAATTAAAGTTTGGAAACCTTCATCTAGATTTCAGAGGATTTATGGAAGTACCTGGATGTCCAGGCAGAAGTTTGCAGCAGGGACAGGACTCTCATGGAGAACCATTGATTTTGATAGGGCAGTTCAGAAGGAAAATGTGGGGTTGGAGCCCCTAGGCAGAGGACCCACTGGGGGCACTGCCTAGTGGAGCTATGAGAAGAGGACCACCATCCTCCAAACCCCAGAATGGTAGATCCATCAACAGCTTGCACTGTACACTTGAACAAGCTGCAGACAAAACGCTAGCCCATGAAAGCAGCCAGGAGGGGGGATATACCCTGCAAAACCACAGGAGCAGAGCTACTCAAGGCCATGGGAGGCCGCCTCTTGCATCAGCATGACCTGGATATGAGACATGAAGTCAAAGGAGGTCATTTTGGAACTTTAAAGTTTAATGACAATCCTATTGGATTTTGGACTTGCATGGGGCCTGTAGCCCCCTTTTTTTGGACAACTTCTCCCATTTGAAATGAGTATATTTACCCAATACCTGTACCCCCATTGTATCTGGGAAGTAACTAACTTGCTTTTGATTTTACAGGCTCACAGGTGAAGGGACCTGCCTTGTCTTAGATGAGACTTTGGACTGTGGACTTTTGAGTTAATGCTGAAATGAGTTAAGACTTCAGGGGACTGTTAGGAATTTATGATTGGTTTTGAAATGTGAGGACATGAGATTTGGGAGAGGCCAGGAGTGGAATGATATGATTTGGCTGTATCTCCACCCAAATCTCACCTTGAAGTGTAAAAATCCCTATGTGTCAAGGGCAGGACCCAGTGGAGATAATGGAATCACGGGGGTGGTTCCCCCATACTGTTCTCCTGGTAGTGAATAAGTTTCATGGAATCTGATGGTTTTATAAATGAGAGTTCCCCTGCACAAGCCTCTTGCCTGCCACCATGTAAGACATGGCTTTGTTCCTCATTTGCCTTCAACCGTGATCGTGAGACCTTCCCAGTCACGTGGAACTGTGAGTTAATTAAACCTCTTTTCTTTATAAATTACCAAGCCTTAGTTATGTCTTTATTAGCAGCACGAAAACAGACTAATACAAAGAGTTTTCTCTGAACTGCTTTTAAGAACTTACATTTTGCCTTAAAAAGTAGTGCTTTTAGGAAAGACTATTAATTTGAAAATGCTCAAACTGAAGATGCTCTGATTCGTGGAACTACGGAAACCGAGGCCTTGGGCTAGTGAATCACGTTACTCATTTTGGTGAACTTCCCCTCTGTCCAGAGATGTTGCATTATTGGGGAGGAAATCAGCTCACAGTCCATTTTTTCCAAGTACCTGTGGTCTGTCTTCTGCAGGACACTGATTCCTACAAGTGTGTGACCCACTCCAGGGCCCAACACAGAGCTAGTGCGTAACTGGTTCTCAATAAACATTTGTTGGTTGAATGCATGCAGGCATGAACCTTGCATTTCAGGACAATGAAGGTGTCCTTTTTCCCCGTGTTTAGACCCAACAACTGCTAAATGGCAGCTTTTTAAGAAAGATCCTTGACCAATTCACTTTGACAGCAGCTGCTGATATTACAGCTCTGTCCAAATCTTTTCTTTGCACTTCAGGAAATAAAGTATTTCCTAGCCTGACATCTCTTAAAGCTTTTTTTTTTTTTTCCCTGCAGAGAGGTAGTATGCATCAGCTACTAATCTCATCACATTTCCATTTCCTTCCAGGCTCATCTGCTCATCATTTTCTATTCATAAAACTTGCTTGATTCTAATCTTCCCTATCAGCAGGAACTAAACACCTCCTCAAAGTTTCTTTAGCACAATGGTGATTACCACCCATGTGCTCACTCCCCCTTTCAAACAGATGGGTCCAATCTATGTGCTCACATGTGGGCCGTTAAGAAACTTCTGCCATGAACCAAGATGTGACATCATATTAGCCTCAGGTCTAATCCCTCTGTACTATTTCACAACTCCCCTGACATCAAGGCCTTAGTCGATATACTATTCCACATTTCCTTCTCCATGAAACGGAATTCACCAGATATAAATTACAACAAAAAGTATATATTGGTAGCTTCCCTTCTATTTCGTAGTGCTGAACTTCATGCTTTAAGTTACTTTTGTCTTGGCAGATTCTCATGCTTTAGCTCCACTGATGATGCTATTTGGATTTAAGCACTAATTCTTCCAGGCACCAGATTTTTGGCTTTTCTTTCCACAGTAAAGGTTTAATGCAAAAATAAGGACATGGCTCTAATTACCAGCTGAGCAAACACTGCTTTCTCCTCTCAGCAATTCAACATGGGTTTCTACATAATTTAGCAGGTAATTTAACACCTTGCTTACCTAAACATATGAATTTTAAATCAATCAACTTAAAGAAATTAGGCTCATGTGTATGTATAATATAGACTAAGGTAGAGATCATGACCTGGTGGCCCAGAGATATGCTTTCTTTTATTTTGGCCCATATAGTGTATCGTAAAAATTTCTGCCAACATTTAAAATGAGAGAGATTTCACATAAAAATTCAAATTCCTAGCTTCTCCTAAATAAATAATAATAATAATAATAATAATAAAATACTGGCACACCAGTCTCTATTGTGTCCCTAACACTACAACGTCAGTTATCATTTACCATCACTGTTGTGCAGAAGCTTTTCTTAGAAAAGTGCTTCTCACTGCTCATGTTCCTATAAACAATGGTTATAAAATATAAATGGAGAACACTGCACATTCAGACAAATGAAGAGAGTATATTTCTCATTGTAAACAAAAACATTTAATATATAAATGGCCTGCTACAGATATCACTCATTTATGATGGCTGATGGATTCTGTGGGCATTTGAGTTTGCCACCCTTGGTCTGAGGTCTTGATAACAATCTTTCTGCAATGACAGTATGTGTACTTTAATGTGTGGCAAAGATAAAACTGTAACTCTTGGAAGAGACCATTCAGAGCAGCAGACTTGTACATTCATCATTTTTTCTCTAGGTATTATGATTTCAGATACTATAGTTTTAGAAGAATTAAAAGCAATTAGATTAAAAAAAATAAGGCATCTTTAGCCACACCATAGTTTCGAACAGAAATGGGAGTCATCGTGGACAATTCTCTTGCTCCTCCCAACATCTCATCAGTCATTGACTAGGGACATAGCTGGCTGGGAATTAGATATTGGCAGTCTCTTAGTCACTTTCTATTACTTATAGTACCTGAAATTGGGAATTTATAAAGAAAGGAAACTCATTTCTTACAGCTATGGGGGCTGAGAAGTGCAAGGTTGAGGGATGCATCTGGTGGAAGCCTTCTTCCTGGTGAGGACTCTGGAGATTCCTGAGGCCATGCAGGATATCACACAGCAAGGAGGCTGAGTGTACTAACTTGCTAGCTCAGGTCTCTCTTCCACTTGTAAAGCCCCCAGTTCCCCTGTTATGATAATCCATTAATCTATGAACCCAATAAATCCATTCATAGCAGGGCCCTCATGATCCAATCATCTCTTCAAGGCCCCGTCACCCAATACTGCCACACTGGGGATTAAACTTCAACATGAGTTTTGAAGGAGGCAAATATTCAAGCCATAGCAAGCTGCCCTCCCCCACAAATGTGGCCATGTGCCTGGGTGCACAGCTTGGGAACAATGAACGCGGGCTGAATTCAGTGCCCTGGGGCCCTGTTGGCCAGGTGTCCCTGCATAGGGCACAACCTCTACAGCTATAACAATGCCCCTAAAGTTCTGTCTCTTAAATGTCAGTTATATTTCTTGGCCCCTTCTCTACCCTTGGTGCCAAGCTCTCATTATCTCATGTCTAAACCACTGCATCTGTCTTCAACTTGGTCTCCCTGACTCCAATATTGCTTCACCCAATGCCATTCTCTAGAAGATTGAAATTCCAAGCATGTTAATCTGCTGCTGAAAGGTCTTTACTGGCTCCTTATTGCTTACAGCAGGTTTCGTAAATGGTGTCATGGAGAACACCAAGCCTACAACGTGCTCACCTTAAGAGGGGCCAGGATCCTAGAAGTTTGAAGAACATTATAAACCCCTCTTGGAGCTTTGCAATGCACATGACTGGAGGAAAGATCAAAGGAGTTTAAGAAAAAGGAACTGTTTAACCATTTAAACTACTGTTTCCAAAATGTATTTGATGACAGAATTCTGAGTGGTGCTTATTAACACCCTTAGGTCTGATATTTTAAGGAATATACTTTAAGAAGTGCTTACTTACAGGACATAGTCAATACTCTTCAGTATCAATATACAAGATCTTATAATATTGACACCATCTATCCACTGGGCTATTCTTAGCCTCCAGTTTCTATCTCCCCTACACCTAGAGTTTTAATCACACAATCAGATCACTTAAGTCAACATAAATTTACCATGCCTGCAATGTGCAATGTTATAGACACTGGGTGTCTTAACCTGATTTGTGTTGCTATAACAGAATATCTGAGACTAATAAATTGATACACAGTAGAAGATTTTTTGGCTCACAGTTCTGGAGCCTTGGAAGTCCAACATCAAGGTGCCATCATGTGGCCAGGGCCTTCTCGCTGTGTCTTTCCATGGTGGAAGGTGGAAGGACAAGAGCAAGAGAGGAAGAAGGCATAGCATATCCTTTTTATCCAGAACCCACTCTTCAGAGAAGAGCCTCAGTCCATCCATGAAGGCACAACCCTCTAACCTAATCACCTCTTAAAGGTTCTTCCTCCAGACATGGTTGCATTGGGGATTGTTTCCAACACATGAACTCTGGGGGACATATCCAAATGACAGCACTAGGTAAACAGTGGTAAGCAATATGGGCTCCTTTCCCTCAGGGAGCTCACAGTCTATTTGTTCTTCGAACATGGAGCATGTACTCCCAAGGCCCTTACTGCTTTGATTGGGGTTCCCACTGCATGGAATTCCCCTTATTCCCTATTCTTGCAGTTCTTACAAATCCTCTGAGGCCCGCTGAACCGTCTGTCCCTTTATGATGCTTTCTCAGAGACCACATTCAGATAGAATTACTCCTCTGTATGTTTCACTTGAGTTTGTTTAGACGCTAACATGTCTCCAGTTCCATATTTAATTGTTATGTATCTGTCCTCTTTAACACCCCTGCATTCAGTTAGCATGTAAGCTCTCTAGGGGATAAGACAATGCCGTATCATCCATTGTACTGGCAGCATCCAGCAAACATCCTGACACGTAACAGATGCTGAAGGAACATCAGTTCCTTTTGGTTTTCATAAGAGGCATCAGGAACTAGGCCCTGTATTGGTGAAGAAATTATCCTGTTTTGTTTTCCTACTTCTAATAGCATGTTATTTTAATTTTGAGTTGGATCTTTGATTGTTAATAAATTAGGTAGATATCCTGTTGGTTGGAAACAAACATTATTCATTATCCTATTAACAGAGCTATTAAAAACCCTGTGTACTCTTGTATTCATCACACAAGAGGTAGTGTTTGTTCTTTACACAAAATAAAATTCAAGTCCCTGGAGAAATGTGTCTTAGGATACAGCTATTAACACAGAAAGATGGTTTATCTTGGAAAAAGCATTTTAATTACTTCCACAAGACGAAAGGGAGTATATGTAAATTTTAAATAAAGATCAACTCAGTAGACTTAAATAGATTCAGACAGATAAATTCAAGGTGAACACTATTACTAACTAATATTTAGAAAGTATTTTTCATGTATGTGTATTCAGCACATTTATTATATGTATATTTACATTCACCAGTTCTTGCTTTCCAGGAATTGTGAGACACACATGTTTAGTCCCAGGTCTAAATGATGTTCCTCTTCTGTGTTCCTTCATAATTTATGCTCATTTCCATCAAATCACCTATGCGCCCATATTATAACTGCCTTGTCTGTCTCTCCCAAAAGTATGTATGTGGCCAGGTGTGGTAGTTCATGCCTGTAATCCCAGCATTTTGTGAGGTGGTGGTGGAAGGACTGCCTGAACCCAGGAGTTCAAGATCAGCTTGGGGAACATGGTGAGACTCTGTCTCTATGAAAATTAAAAAATTAACCAGACATAGTGGTGTGCACCTTTGCTCCCAGTTACCAGGGAGGCTAAGGTGGAACAATTAATTCAGCATAGGCGGTCCAGGCTGCAGTGAGCCATGATACGTGCCACTGCACTCCAGTTGAGTGGCAGAGTGAGACTCTGTCTGAAAAAAAAGTGTATCTCTGAGTTCTCAGAGGGCAGACATTATGTCTTTCTTTTTTCTATTCCTGGTGCCTAGGGCAGGATAAGTAAAGGAAATGTATGGAAAGGGTAAATTGCCAAAGACAGGAAAACTCAGACATGAAAAATATTAGCAGAGAAATAAGTGAATGTATCCAGAAAATAAAATCAATCACAAGTGCAAAATATATAAGTGACCAATCAAATGAAAAGTCTGGAAATGTTACTACTGTAGTAAAGAATGTTTAAAGAAAATCACATGAGTGTTCTAATATCTCTTTTGTTATAAATTCTTGAAATTTTAAAATGCTTTTTAAGCATTTACATGATTTTAAAAATCCACTTTCCCTGAGATAAGGGGAAAAAGCAATTATCTTTTGACCATGAAATCACATGGATTCAGAAATCCAATAACTTAAGAGAATGAATACTCTCCTAAAAGAATAATTTTTTTAAAGCCAAAACTTCCACTCCACTCCCAGTGAACATTCATCTGCTTAAGTTCCATTTAAAGGCTCGAATGATTCTTCACTTTTTCTTTTCAACAGGGGGAGGCAGGCAGCTAAGGAAGAACATTCTCATCATTCCACCCCAGTTCCACCCCAGGCAGCACCTATCATGAGGCCTAAGTAATTCGAAAACAGTGGCTGGTGAACTTTCTGCAGATGTCAAAAGCCAAATAGATTAAATGTGTTAAATCATGAAACATAAAGGAGAGTCACACTGCCTCAGGAGTCAATTAAAAATGTATAACTCAGTTGTGTATCTGTGAATTCTAGAAATAGTCCTTTTGCCCAGCCAAAAACAGTGAAAAGGCATCGGAAAAGAAAGACTTCCAATAAGTACTCAGTTGTTTTGCTGAGTGAAAATAGTAATACAAGTAGTTATTACAGATGATGATTTACAATCTTGGACATACTCTCAGAGTGTTATTATGATGATCAACGTTAACTCCCCAGTAGAAGCTAAATTAATTCAGGCCAGAGTCATCTTGTGCTTAATAGATATAGCCTCACCATTCCTTTTGTGAATCAGGGCATGACATTGCCAAAATAGTTGTACTTTCTCCCAAAATGTTCTCAGAAGATCAGGCCCACAAGTACCTATGGGTGAAAGGTCCTGAGATTTCTGGTGGACAGTGCCAGAGAAAAGTGAGCAATGAATAATGTGTGTCTCTTTGTAAGAACTTTATTTAGTGGTAAGCTAAAGCTGTTTCTATTTTATGGCAAAAGCATTTTGGGAGAAATATTCCCAAACGATGTTTTAGAGTGTGTGAGAGGTAGCAGAGATTGCCAAGCATGTGGAGAGTTTAACACCACAGTGCACACTCACGGAAGGTTATTTGCTCCAACTGTCCTGAAAAATCTCATTCTATACTTAAACATGTAATTTTGTGAATAAGCATCTTTCTTTTCCTTCTGGCTTTGTCAAAAGAGTATGTCAGGGATTTTAATATCCAGTCAAAGTAGGAAGAAATATTTCACCAAAATATATAGAGAATGTTCTGGGAAGTCTTGCAGTATAACAGTAAGAGGAACCAGTTTATGAAACTTCCATACCGATTAGAATTTTGCTACATTGAAAAATCCATCAGAAAGCTTATGATGAAAATGATTCTTGGATAGGCTTTAAGGCAATAGGGATATCTATTGATCATAAAGAGTTATCTGTTTGCATGCTTCAATGGATAGGACCATTATTGTAACATGCAGGCTCACAGTCTTCTCTGGAAATCTCCAGAAATTATAAAAGAAACAAAAAGATTGCGTAAGGTATCAGATCATTGCATCACTAGCAGCTGAAGGCTACTTGGCAAAGATGTACGGGTATTGTCCAAGTTCTGATCCCTTTCGTTTTGAAATCTGATGATCAGAGTCCTAAGACATATCACTGTAACCCAGGAAGGCTTAACGTGAAACCCATCTGTCCTCTTATGTAGCTTCTCCTTAGACAGACTTAGGGTCCCCAGGTTGGCCCAGGTCTCAGTGCTCTATATTGGTGCCTTTGAGTTTGTGGGTCTGCTGCCAGAATAATTTATTATTGAAAACTAAGAGTGACGGGGACTCATCACGTTCTGAGTCTTCAGTAGCAACAATAATATTGAGGCCCCCTCATTCATACTACTTCCAAGCACTTTAATATCTGTGATCACATTTCATTCTCCCAACAACTTGACTAGGAAAGTTGATCAAGCAACATTAACCCCACCTGTTAGTGGATGAAAAATGCAGCAAGAACAAAAGCTTTGCCCAAAGTCATTCGGTTTGTACATAACATCACACCATACAAGACTCAGCATGTTGTGAAATCCAGGTGGATACCACAACGTTCCACAGACTTAAATGGCATCAGTTCAAATTTACATACTATTCTAGGAAAAATTAACTAAACGTATTTGTTGCATAAGTGGGGAAGTAGCATGTCTTCATCAAAGAATCGTATTGTTTATATCAGAATACTTTGAATTCACGATTCCTGATCTGTACTATGTACTATGTACTCAGTAATTACTCCTTGAGGACCCGCAGTGCAAAAGCACTGTGGGAGAGAGATGGCGATGAACAGAAACATGGTCCTTGCTCCATAGGAGCTTCCCATCGGGAGGAGATGACAGCCATGATTACAAATCACAAAGGGAGGTGGAAGTGTGAGACAAAGCTCTGTATGTAGGCCATGTGCAAAAGAAGTCAGGCTAAAATTTCCCAATGGGATCATCAGTGCTTTGGTACCATTTTAAATGTTACTCTAGTATCTCGGGGAACCTGGTGCTTTAAATAAATGCCTTTTGCTTTTGGGGAATTAAATGTCCCCACAGTAAAAATCTGTATTATTGAGTTCTCTTCTCATAAGGTGATTATGGAATTCTTCCTCATAAAATGGGATGTTTTAAATCTATCTGGAGTGATGACGTATTTGTATTATTTCAGAGGGTTTCCTAGAGAAATTCTCAATGTCCTGCTTAACCTTAAGACTTGTACTTCTTATGAAACGCTATAGAAGAAAAGATTACAAGTTTTACACGTCCTTTTGAAATGTAAGAAGTAAAAGTTAATAGGAGAGCAGGTTTATTTGCCTCAATTCTCCCTGCCACCCTGATGCACTGTCTCAATGTGAACAATAAAAAATCAGCAGCTCTATTTGTTTCTGGTAGTTTTTGAAACAAGCAGGGAGCCCGATTCTGTGAGGCCTGATTCCAAGGACAGCAGGGAGGATGAATGAGCCTTCTCGATAACACTGTCAACAACTGAACGATTCTTGACACCGTATGGCTCCTGGGCTCCTGTTATGTGAGTAATACATTTTCTGAACTAAAGCAACGTTCATTCTTCCCAAATTACAGTAATTAATTCCAGTGAATTAAAAAAAACTAACTCAAACACATGGAAAATTCTGACTGCTTATTTTTAGTAATTCTATGTAAAAATTAAACAAGCTTGATTCTTATCTAATGGCTATGTCATCAATTTTTGTAATCCACATGACTTTATTGTGTGTTTCTTTATGAATAAACACACACACACACTATCTCTCTCTCTCTCTCTCTCACACACACACACATACACACACACACAGTGATGTATATACAGACACATACCTTTTAACTGTGGTTTAGGAAGATACTCTGGGCGAGATTTTTAACCTGTCTTTGAACTGCTGCAGATAGGGATTAGGATCCAATTACTTGCATCTGACACCACGACATTATAATAGAATAAAATTCTCTTTGCTATTCCTTAGACCTTAAGTACCATGGCTACCCACAGAGTCCCTGATCACAAGGAAAGGACCCCAGATGAATGGAAATCGGAGACAAGAATCAAGAGTTGGTATATCCTCTGTTTCACAGTGCAATCAGCAGACCAGGCAGATTACTTGAAATTTCAATTTCCTCCCCCCTCTGCTGAGAGTATACTTCATCTTCTGCTTTTCCAAACATTTTGAATTGTGACTGAGGATTTTGTAAGATATTACTATTTCAGTCTTCTGAAAGTTGCAATTAAATACACTCTAAATAAATGTCACCCTGCCACCTTTTTGGAAAGGTATAAGAGAAAAAGAATTAGCTATCACAGGAAAATAATTCATAGTTAAGGCTATTTCTTCTCTCTTAACCACATTCTGTTGTCTCTTCATGGCAACAACTGTCTATAATCAGAGTCTGGTTCCAGCTTTCTAAAGACATCAGTGAGATGGGCAAGGATAGGAAGATCGTATCTCTTTTTACACATATAAAAGGAAAAAAATAAAAGGCCACCCTAGAAGTGACTAAAATTGCATCTGAGAGATCCTTTAAAGGGGGGGGGGGGAATAAATGAATCAAATTCTCACTTTATTGCCCAGAAACAAGGAATCTTTAATTTTCAAAAGAGTATAGGTGTTGCTGTATTTATGACTTTCTTCCTAAAGATGAAATTTCTACAGTATCAGTAGCTAATGAGGCCTGAGAATTTTCTGGAGAAACTGAAAGGACAATGCTAATGGCCTGGGGTCCACAGAGAAGGTATAGATCCATTACAACTAATTTATTTTCCTAGCAGTTTTGTATGTGTCTGATCAGACACCTCAAGGGTCAATTGCCATGACTTATTTTTCATTACTTAACAATTCTGTCCCCCAAATGCCATTCTTCTACTCAATTTCACTCTTTTGCAGTGTAATTGGGTCTTACTGAATCAATGGGAATGATTTTCATGGTTATCTGAACGTGGTTTGTGGTCTGGTGTGAAGAATTATGGCTTGTGCACCATAATTGCGGAGCAGCAAAGGTGCACATTTGGGCTTGGTGAGCATCCTGCAAGGCTGGGGTCAGGAATGTCATCATCCTCATCATCTTCCAAAGCTGGAGGGCTGTGGCCTACCTCAACTTGAACCCTCTGCTGGTGACTCTCACATGGCAGCTCCAGATATAAAATGTCTGTGTCAGCACCACAGTTTGGTTGCCAATAATGAGACTTCTCTATGAACTGAAAGAGTAACTCAGCTCCCAAGTGGGAACTATGCAGAAACTCGAGAATGATCAGGCAATGCCTTCAAGGAGCCGTCTTCACAACAGTAGAGAGTATGAGAAAATCATTGCTTCTAGATTAGACAGGTTTGCCATGAGAAGCCTGGTTTTTCCACTGCTTCTGGGCGGTACAACCTTGGGTAAATTTAGATTATGCCTCAATGTCCATTATTTGTTACATGGGAATCGCAATATCTACCTCACAGAGATTTTACTAGAATTAAATGAAATAACATGCTAATTATTCAACAAACATTTATAGAGAACCCACTACTTTCCAGATACTAGGTTAAGCACTAGAGGTTAGGCACTGAGGATACAAACATAAATTACTCCACCCCGTCTTCCAGGGGCTTTGAATGTAGTATATAATAGCCCAACACAGTGCTTTGCATATAGCCAACATAGGTTTTAAATGTAGGTTTATGGTTTTACTAAATTATTGTAAATTAATTTTTCTTTAAAACGGTTAACATATTCATAGAAATAGAGCACTAACTGCTACCATTAATTTCTATCTATCTATCTATCTATTTAACTTTCTATGCTCATCCATCCATTCTTCTAGTCATTCATTTGTGAATAGTTTGTGTCCATCAGCTTAACACATTTGCAGCTGGAATGAACAAAAAATTTAGTATTCAGTAGACCTCTGGAATGACTGAAGATTTGAGAGCAAAAGCTGTATAAGTAATGATTTTTATGATACTAGTCTCACTGAACGGTCTTAATGCAAATGACTTTGTCCGAAGACAGTAAGAACCTCTTCCAGGAAAGACCCTTATGTGAACTGCCATGATTATTCTCTGAAAACTCCAATTCAGCATTGCAATCATGAAAATGGCTATGATTAGCCTCCTAGTGACCTGAGAGTGTTAATGCCACTTCCCAAAGTGTCAAGCAAACAATCAAGAAGAGCATGGTGCTGGAAAAATCAGGCTTGCCATTCAGCACAAGGAGGTTTCAGATATGCATGCTTTAAGTCAGACATGACATGCTCAAACTCCACTCGGAGTTCCTGCAGGGAGGTGTTCTAGAATCCTCCTGGCCTGTTTATTATCACATTTAATTAGTCACCAAGTTCTGTTAATTCTACCATCTCGATGTATCTAAAATCTACCTTCTTTTCTCCATCCCCTACCTTAATTCAGATCCCCATTCATTCTTACCTAGACCTGAGCTATAGCCTCCTGACTGGTCTCCTTTTATCTGATCTTGCTCTATCCATAAGTCATGCTCTTTTTGCAGGCTCAGGGATCATTTTGCAAAGAAAATATGATTATTTGTTTGCCAACATTTTCAGTATGATCTCTTAGCAAACATGCATGCTGTGCCTACTCTTCCTGTCTTTGTGGTTTTGTTACACACACCTTGTTCCTTCTCTCTGGAATATATACATTGTTCCTTTTTCTCCCTGACTACCTGGCAAATGTCTACTTTTGTTTTTCTTCATTTTTGAGTACTTACAATGTTCCAAGAAATAAGAACATTGCTTTTTTAAAAAAAATTGACTTTATTTTCTAGTGTCTTATTATTATGATAACCAACTGAAATTATCTCATTTAACTTCCAGAGTAAATGTTACTTAGACTTGAGGGTTCAGTTAAAATGTCATTATACTGCAATTTTTAAAAATCCTACTGCCCTGGACAAGGTCAGCCTCTGCTTCTTCTAGTGCTTAACAGCCTTTGGCACAGACTTTTATGTAATCCCTTCTCTACATTCTTTGTGCTTGTTTGCTGAACTTGCGACAAAAAGAACTTGCTGTATCCTTAGTACCTAAGCCAGTGCTGGATACATATTAGGTACTCAAACATGTGGTATCCCACTGACACAGGTGACACAAAGGGAACCACAGCTTGCTTCTCTCTCCCTTCCAGAGATAATCCTTTTTCCAGAAGAAGCAGGTAGACTTCCATAGGCAGGGTCTGATTATTAAGAACTCTTACCATAATTAAACCACTAATGTACTCCCCCTCTATTAAAACATCAGATACTCAGACAGTGCTTTGGAGACTTGAAAACTTCATGTAACTTCCAAAGGTACCAATTTATCACAAAAGAATTATTGGGGGACCCAGACCTTCCTGGCATATTAGGTAGCAGCACATATTAAACAGATGCTTTGCAGCAAAGGAAAGTATACTTAAAAGCACTGCTCTGTTCATCGATTATCCAATTAAAGCTCCTAATTAACATTAGAAAACCTTTCAAAAATAGATATAAACAATATCAAGCAGCATGTATACACCCCTAAACAATCATCTCTATTGTAAGGATTCTCAAATCTGTACCTACAGCTTCAGTCTCCTGCACACGCTTTCACCCCATATATCCAATGTCTTAATGGGAAGTTTCACTTTTTTGGCTCCCTTGCATCTAAAACATAACGTGCCAAACTCAACTCATATCTTCTCTCTCAAACCACATCTGCCTTTCAACCTAGGAACCACCATGCTTTTACTTAAGCTTATAGAGCTGTGGGCTCCACCCTCTCTGTCTCATACTGATGGTTCTTCTCAGAAGACTGCTGTCCATCTCTTCACATACATTTCAATTGCCGTCTCCTAGACCTGGACCCTATAGTTTGATAACAAAGTCACAATCTCATATCTGGTATTCAAGCCTTAAGTCTATTCCTCCATCTAGGACATTGTACACATGTTTCTAAAACAATCTATCATTTTGTGGACAAGAGACCACCAAGACTACCAAATTCCATCACAGTCTTGCTTCATATTACCTATTCAAATTGATTTCCTAAACTTTCATGTACAAGTCTTCTGCTGGTAACACCAGAATGTGCCAAGTTCACTTGAGTCTTCCCCCAAACCTTCCAGAATGCAGAATTGGTTTATTTATATATTAAGTGGTTACTGAGCCTGTTTCTTCCAGTGGCTCCCAGTTGCATCCACGGTCTCTAACAAGGCACACGTAGCCTGCTGACATCCAGCCTTGTGCCTCAGTCTTTACTACCCTTGTGTCCCACTGTCCCTGTCCCCCACTATTCCACGCCTTTCCTCCTCTCTAGGCTCTAGTCAGCTACTTACGCCTCAGCAAGCCTGCTGTTCTTATGTCTGGAACACTCTGTGCAGTGAATTTTTTTCCTGGGTCTAACTTCCAATCCTTTTTAACATTGGTTATCCCTCAGGGAAGCGGTCCTTCATCACCTTTCCACCCTCCAAGTCAAGCACACCTGCTGTGTGATCTCTCCCAAAGCACTTATCAAACTGTCCCAAATACAAATGACAGGGGTGGAGGGTCATTTGTATTTGTATCCCCCAATGCTTAACCTCTAGTGCTTAACCTAGTATCTGGAAAGTACTGGGTTCTCTATAAATGTTTGTTGAATAATTAATATGTTATTTCATTTAATTCTAGTAAAATCTCTGTGAGGTAGATATTGCCATTCCCATATAACAAATATGGACATTGAGACATAATGTAAATTTACCCAAGGTTGTACAGCTCAGAAGCAATGGAGAAACCAGGATTCTCATGGAAAACCCATCTGATCCAGAAGCAATGTTTTTCTCTTACTCTCTACTGTTGTGAAGATGACTTGTTACAAAGAGGTTTGTTTATTGTCAGTTTTTTTAACTTATTAAACCATAAGTACATTGACAGTATAAGCAATATTTTATTCATCTTTGTGTCCCTAGCCACAGAGCAGGCACTCAAAATATCCTCACTGGATTAATGAGTAGATGAGTGAGTGAGTAATGGATGAAAAAATGCCTGTTCAAATCTCATCCTACTTCCAGGGGCACTGATTGTTATTTCACTTCTATCAGCTTCTATGTCTCACATTTTATTTTGATCTTTCTATAAATAGATTCTAATAACATTCAGCCACTCTCTGTATTATAATTAAATTATTCATTGTTTTTAGTCTTGTTTGCTTCCTTGCTCCTTAAACTTTTCTGACAATGCTACCAGTATCTAGCATAAGAAACAATTAGTAAATTGATATGAGTAAATTAGTAAATCAAATGAGTAAAAAAATACATCCCGATGGCAAAAATAAAACCAGTAGAAAAAGTAAAACAAAAATTAGAAGACAGAGTAAATCTGAGGAAGGTGACAGGAAACTATAGGCAATTGGAATTTATGATCTATAACTGAACATGAAACTCTGAACAATTAAAGTCATTCATTCAACAAACATTTATTAAGCAATTTTTATGTGTTCTCATTATGCTAAGGTACTGGCATTATGGCACAATATAATTTATTGAGGAGACCAAAGCACCTCCCGTAAATTATTTTTTAATAAAAACTGTTGTATTAGAGATATAAAGAGAGGATATAGATGAAGGCACAGTCAACTACAATGTGCCCCTGGGGGGGTCTTCTCACTGCCTTAAGGGCTTTTTTCTCAAAAGAATGAATCTAAGGCCTCACAGAAATCCTTCGGCCACCAGAGAGTAAGACACTATCATTATCCTAGACTTGAGATGGTATGAAATCTATTTGCTATGCATAGGTCACCGAGAAAAACTGAGGATGGAACCTGGATCACCTGAATGATGCTACCACTCCTCGTTTAAGTGCATATTTTATAAAGTGTGTAGCTCTGTGGTCTTCAGGGGGAGGTGAACACTATAAGATGGAATTGATGATTTATTCAAGGCTTCAAAAATATTTACAGGTTTGAGAGCAACTGGAAAGCAAAATATCAGTGAATTTCCTTATATACATTCCCATATTCGATGGCAAAATGCCGAGTTTTAGAGGATAAAGTGTTGGACTAAAGGACATTCTAATGACACCACAAACATTGTGAAAGATTTTGCTTCAAGAAATGTAAGTTGGTAGTTGAGGGGGTGGGTGATAGGGAAGACAACTCAAAACCATTCCTAATCAAGGGTCAGCTGTCATGGAAAGGACCTGTTCTGCTCATTTTAAAGAAATTGCTTTAGTTCTCAGTCATAAGAAGACCTATGATAAAGGAAGGAGGATGAAAAAATATGTTTTAAAACTACATAATTAAAAATAGTCTTATTTGAGATGTGAATGGAATATTCTCAAGATGTAAATGGGCACGTCTCAGAAATTACTAGAAATAACAACGGATTGTGGAACTAAGCAGAATTTTGACACATGTTAAAAATACATTAATAAACAGGTTTTAAAATTTCTAGGAATTCCACATGGAGACTAGGGTTGGATGAGCAAAATTTTCTTCTTGCGCAAACTCAAAAGCAGGCAAACATACATTTTATAACAAGTATCATCAACTTCACAGTAACTTAAATTCTGTATAAACCACTAGACTTGGAGTCAAGGCAAAAAGAACTACGGTTCTGTTCCTTTCCTTGCTCCATCGGCCTGGGATTGGATCCCTCTAAAGCTCACATCCTCACCTTCCAAATGGACAAATAATGTCAACCTCATGGAGCTGTGAATGTGATAATGTAATGTACATAAAAGTAATTGCAAACTCTAAAACTCAGAGTCTACATACCAAAATGTTGATATGTTGATTTTTTTTTGAGACAGGAGCTCACTCTATCACCCAGACTGAATGAAGTATAGTGACACCATCATGGCTCACTGCAGCCTTGAACTCCTGGGTTCAAGGAATCCTGTCCCATCAGCCTTCTGAGTAGCGAGGACTGCAGGTGTGAGCCACTATGACTGGCTACTTCTGAAAACGTTTTTGTAGAGATGGGGGTCTCACTATGTTGCCGAGAGCGGTCTCAAACTCTTGGACTAAAGTGATTCTCCCACCTCGGCCTCCCAAAATGCTGGGATTATAGACATATTCTACTTGGCCCAAATACATTAACTTTAATCAATTTTTATATACGTTATATATGTTTAATGTAGGAAAATCATGAAAACAGGAAAATAAAATATTTTTAAAATTCACTCATGATCCCATTACTCAGAGATAACCACTAGACTCTCATAGATTCTGAGCATGGAATTTACTAAGAATTCTAGAGTAGTCTAGTAGTCTCAAGAGTATTCAGATTAAATGGATGTCTAAAAATGTTTTTTAAATTAAATTTTAACTTAATTTTTTAAAGTAATATGACCGCCTGATCTTTCCATTCACTACCATTATCATCTTACTGTTTTCTGTTTTACAATTTCGGTCTGGGATCCTTTTGTAGTTCCTAAGTGTGATAACTGGGTTTTCACATATGTGAGACATGAGTCTCTCTCAAATCTTATTACCCATCTGATGTGAAATAACAATAAAATTTCAGCCGGTTTTCTTGCACGTAGCCATACCAATAGTAACAATGACATTTATCGAGTGTTCTGCAGTTGTCAGTCAGTTTGTTTGCAATCATGAAACTGAGACAGCCGTACTGGCACCTTGTCCTCTACCACAAGGATCAAGTGAACCAGCAGCAGAGTCAGGGAAAAAACAACTTGATATGTGGAAACAAACAAACAGAACAGAACACTCTGCCTTCAGGATAAGCAAAGTTTTGGAACGCTTGCTGTGAATTGTGATTCTCAACAGAAACAATGTAACCCCTGTGTAGTGAGCTGAGTGATGGCCCCAAAGAAATCAAATCCTAATCTCCGCAACCCGTAAATGTCACCAAATTTGAAAAAGGGTCTTTGTAAATGCAATTAAATTAAGAATCTTGAGATGAGGAGATCATCCTGAATTAACCTGGTGGGCCATAGATGATATCACTAATGTCCTTGTAAAAGAGACATAGGGAGATGAGGTTACCCTCGGAAGAGGAAGAAACAGAAATTAGAGGGATGTGGCCACAAGTTAGGGATGCTGCCAGCCAACTTAACCTGAAAGAAGCAAGGATTCTTTCCCCAGAGCCTCCGGAGGGAGCCTGGCCCTGCTGACACCTTCATTTCAGCCCAGTGAAGCACTAAGCACTAAGTGTCTCTTGGAACTATTGACTGTTTTTCTTTAAACATAGCTATTTAGGTAACATTTAGATACATCTTAATCACATAGCACACATAGTTTCCTCTCTTGTCTTTCATTTAACTTTTTTAAACAAAGGCACACTGCCTGTGAGGTAGCCCTGCTCCACAAGGAGCAGTTAAAAAAAAAAACAGAAAACAAATTCAAACTATTTAGAACTCCTCTTAATAATATGGATAATTCATTTTCTAGTACTAGTTAAGGTAAAACATTGATGATTTCAAAAACAGTCTCTGAGAATCTATAGATATGTCAAGAAGGTGGTATCAAGGATGAGAAGCTCTAGACCACCATAGCAATGTAAAACCACTCCCTGGAGGGGAACATCACACAAGGGGGCCTGTTGGAGGGTTGGTGGGGGCTACGGGAGGGATAGCAGGGGGTGCAGGGATTGGGGAGGGGATAACATTAGGAGAAATACCTAATATAGGTGTTGGGGGGGATGGATGCAGCAAACCACTATGGCATGTGAATACCTATGTAACAATCCTGCACGATCTGCACATGTACCCCAGAACTTAAAGTATATATACATATGTGTGTGTGGGTGTGTATATATATATACACACACACACATATATATATGTATACATATATACATACATATATATATATATATATATATACACACACACACACACCCACACACACACATATATATATATATGTAACCACTCCCTGGGAGGTGTCAGAGACCCAGTTGTTCAGTATACCTGTGCAGAGATATGGGAGTGCCACCACTGGCCAGCATGCTCTCTCAAAGGGTGGAGAACCCTGAGAAGAACAGCCATTAACAGAGAAGTGCAAGAAGAAAAAGAAGCCAAGGAAAAGGAACTGGGGAGGCCAGCCTCACTATGGCATGGCGAATGGCAACAGGGGCCACAAGCTGCAGGCTGAGAGAAGACTGGAGCCTGCAGATAAGCTGTGAGAGAGAAGCACATGGGAACCGCAGGATGTCACTTTAAAGACAAAGATTATCTCTAAGGCGTGTGAGGAAAACATAAAGGACCCTGCACTAGAAGAACACTGGAGACATTAAAGAATGCCAGCCACTGCTCCTTAGGCAGTGCATGCTGCCCGTGGTCCGTATCGGCTCTGCAGCCCAACCATGCCACCCACACCCGACTGATGATGCTCGGCACTGGTCCTCCTGTCTGTTTCAGCAGGCAAGACTGCATTTTTCTATTTTTATAAAATATTTAATAGAAACTAATTAAAAATAAAATGTTCTCTACCAGGTCTTCCTCTCAGACACTCTCATTTCATACCATGTTTTTTTCTTAAGGCATTTATTACAGATTTATTACAGTTCTAGCTAAATAATTATTTATGTCACTTTTACTTAAAGTCTGTCTTCCCCGACAGGCTGTATCTCCCATGAGTTCACAGGCAATGTCTGTCTCAATCACTATGTATACTTAGTCTCCTAACCAGTGACATTTGATACTTGATATATTTCTAAAAATAAGTCTTTGATTATCCAGTTTGCTCTCTGAGGGCACCAGGTATCAGAAAGAAGCCAAATTGCTAAAAATCAATATGCTGAAATCAATATATAAAACGACCAGTTTGCCAGAAGCCATTTTGCCAAAAATCAATGTGCTAAATTTACCAAAACATTGTTTTCTTGTAGCTGTTTATGAAGTTAATAGAAATTCACAGTAGATTGAGTAGTTTTAAAAGCTTTTGAATATTTTAGGGAAGCTTTAGATGACAATTTTTTCATTTTGTCATAAGAGCAGTATTTTAGTAAATGTTCATTTTATTGAGATTTAAGAATCCTAGGCAGATTTAGACTTCTGTTGAATAGATTCAACGTTAAGGTAAATGTGATAGTGTCCTGTTCTCTTGAGTAATCCCAACCTTATTTCCTTTCCACTGCTTTGGACAGTTTTTGCTTTTTATGTTGAATATGTCGGCCCACTGCTATTACAAATCCCACTTATTACATGTCCTAGATACTAGATAATAACAAATTAGCTTAGTATTTAAAATAGGATGATTTTGGCCATTTCAGATTTCTTTGGCCGTTTTTAAGGTAATTTTCTGTTATTTTTGAGCTTAACCATTCTTTAACTTTCAACCAGAGTGACTTAGCCATAATCTGGTGCTTCTGGCAACAAGTTAAATTTTATCACATCACATGTGAAGGGGTTGTTTCAGGCATCTGAGTATTTTTCCATCCTCTGAATGTCATTTAAAATATTTTGAATTTTAGGCATTTTGTCATTCTTTTACTAACCGATCAAATAGCATATCAGCTTAAAATTTGTATTTCTAAAACTTAGTAGCCACAATTTCACTATTTCCCATTGATATGGTTGTTCTGTATCTTTCCTCAGCAAATTCATATCTACGCTGAATATATGAGATACCTGAAATTACAATTGTTGACTATAAATATGCTTTTCTGATTAAACATATGATAAAACAATTAAACCACATATGCCCATATGTTTCAAGAAATCGACTACTCCTTGAAATGCTTCTATAAACATAGAGAAGGAAAACTGCAGAACTTTCTAGAAATTGTCATAGTTATTAAAACAATTCCATTCTATAGTTTATCTTTTAGTAAAGTCTTTTAATTTTATACTTTTGTGGTATATAATAGATGCACTTGTTTTCAGGGGACATGTCCTAATTTAATGTATTATTTGTAAGGATTCAATCAGTGTAATTGAAACATCCATCACCTTAAATAATTATTTTTTCCTTAGTAAATTTGATGAAGCGACTTAGACGTTTAGAAAGCAACATTATTTTAGTAATCGATTAAACATGCTTTTAATTTATAAATTTTACAAAATTTAAATAAATAAACTGTCTACTTGTAGAGGGACAATGGAGACATGGAAAGTCTCTCCAGTACGGCACCCTGACAAGGCTTTTACAATTATTTCAGTCTTGGCTCAACAGAAAAGGAGTCTCTATATAAAGAGGATTATAGCAGAGAAAGGGATGTCTAATTCAAAGGAAAACAGAACCGCGCTTTATCAGTTGATGTGAGTATGCTTCTAAGAAGCTTGCCTAGTACTTTTATAAATCTCAACTGTATCTGAAGCAACAGCTTATAGAGAGCAAATGGTAATTTAAGGTGTCTTTTAAGATGCTAGACTTCCACATCCATAGACTCAGTTAAAAAAAAAAAAAAAAACAAACTTCCTAAGTAACAAGATCCTTTTTTTTCTTACATTAGGTAATTGAAAGTGGGCATTTAATTGACACCACCACGCTGGGAGCTGTGTTTACAGAAAGCGGATGCCTAGGGATAGGAAAAGTCATGCTGAACACTACACTTTGATTAGGTAGTTGGGAGATGGATTTTTCTGTCTGAGACCTTAGCTTAAACTTGAAGAAGATTTTCACAGTTGAACTGCCACAATTTTTAATGGCTGTGGGCAAAAGTCTTAGGTTCTGATGTGATTCATGTCAAATATCAGTGGAGCTGGGAGTGCTTTTCCTGGCTGGCCCTCAGCATTCAGTCCCCCATATTTAAGAAGGGGCCCATTAGGAACAACTGGCAGTGGGATAATGATCTCACAGTTGTAACAAGTTTGTGAGATTATATTTGGTGATTTCTCACTACCTGCTGCTGATTTTCCTTCTGGTGGGTAGCTTAACAGACATGGTAAATTTTACAAATTTCTTTTATAACATTAGTCAATTGGATTTAGGGTTTTTCCCTCCCTGCCTCCATTCTTGTCTTGTGTGTTTCTTGTTGTATTCAGGCGAATGTTTTGGTTTACTCCTGAACTTTTCCTATCGCTGTGAGAGAAGTTATAGCTGGCAAATGACCAGAATTAAAACGCATATCCTAATATAGTTGCTTCTCAATTACTCAATGTGAACTAACCACACCACTGTAATTTTATTCCCATTTTGTGGTCTCCTGCTTCTCTGGCTTTGGACCCATTTAAAGGTGTGTACTTTAGGAAAACAAAACAATCTTTAGCTAGGTAAATCTTTGGCAAAAGTTTGAAGGAAAATTCAAACAGTTTTAGCAAGTTATTCCTGCCCACTTCTAGTGGGGGTAATTAATTCAACATTTAATACACAAGAATACCGTGACTGTATTTAACATACCCAAATCATCTTCATCATGAGACTTACTTTACTTAAATGAAAGGGATAAACTGGATAGCACCAAACCAAATTTAGCTAGATTGTTGTAGTGCTGAAGCGACTTGGAGGTCTAGAAAGCAGCATTATTTTAGTAATTGATTGACTATGAAATTGACTCTAAAAATGTCCATCAAATTTTGCAGCTCCTCTTATCAATAGGTGAATTCTATTTCCCTATCCTCTGAATCTAGGGTGGCTTAGTAACTTGCTTTGACCAGTAAAATACAGTCTAAGTGACATGGGTAAAGTCCAGATCCTGAACCTCAAGAAGCTTTGTGGTTTCTGTACTTGCTGTACTTGGAAACCTGAAACAATTAAGTGGCCAACCTAAACGATGAGAGGCCACATGGAGGAGAACCAAGTGCCTCAGAAGATAGCCTGCCAACTACTAGACATGTGAGTGATTCTATTCTAGATCATCAATAAGCCCTCTCACCAGTTCACCACAACTTCTTGAAAAATCCCTGCAGAGATCAGCTGAGTCAGTTTAGAGAAGAACAACCCTTCAGCAACCCACCCACAGCATTGTGAGCTAAATAAAATGGTGTTGTTTTAAGCCACTGTGTTTTCTTAAACAGCAATAGTAAGTAATACAGTTGTGTTTTGTATTTTATACCTTTGAATCTCTAAGAGCAGCCTCTATCACAATGGAACTCAGTAAATACCTGATGATTGGTGATATGCTTTGGTTGTGTCCCCACCCAAATCTCATCTTGAATTCCCATGGAGTGTGGGAGGGACCCGGTGGGAGGTACTTGAATCAAGGGGACAAGTCTTTCCCCGAGCTGTTCTCGTGGTAGTGAATATATCTCACAGGATCTGATGATTTTAAAAAGGGGAGTTTCCTTGCACAAGCTCTATTCTCTTGTCTGCCACCATGTAAGACATACCTTTCACCTTCTGCTATGATAGTGAGGTGTCCCCAGCCACATGGAACTGTAAGTCCAATAAACCTCTTTCTTTTGTAATTGCCCAGTTTCTAGCATGTCTTTATCGGCACTGTGAAAATGGACTAATACAGTAAATTGGTACAGAGATTACAGCCCTGCTGAAAAGACACGTGAAAATGTGGAAGTGACTTTGGAACTGGGTAACAGGCAGCGGTTGAAACAGTTTGGAGGTCTCAGAGGAAGACAGGAAAATGTGGGAAAGTCTGTAACTTCCTAGAGATTTGTTGAATGGCTTTGACCAAAATGCTGATAATGATATGGACAATGAAATCCAGGCTGAGGTGGTCTCAGATGGAGATGAGAAACTTGTTGGGAACTGGAGCAAAGTTGACTCTTGTTATATTTTAGCAAAGACTTTGGTGGCATTTTGCCCCTGCCCTAGAGATTTATGGAGTTTTGAACTTGAGAGAGATGATTTAGGATATCTGGTGGAAGAAATTACTAAGCAGCAAAGCATTCAAGATGTGACTTGGGTGCTGTTAAAAGGCATACAGTTTTTTTGTTTTGTTTTTTGAGACAGAGTCTCGCTGGAGTGCAGTGGTGTAGTCTCAACTCACTGCAACCTTTGCCTGCCAGGTTCAAGCAATTCAAGCCTCCATCCCAAGTAGCTAGGGCTACAGGCACATGCCACTATGCCCAGCTTATCTTTTGCATTTTTAGTGGAGATGGGGTTTCACCATGCTGGCCAGGCTGGTCTCAAACTCCTGACCTTGTAATCTGCCTGCCTTAGCCTCCCAAAGTGTTGGGATTACAGGCATGAGCCACCACACCTGGCCCCAGGCATTCAGTTTTATAAGGGAAACAGCCTAAAAGTTTGGAAAATTTGCAGCCTGACAATGTAATAGAAAAGAAAGTTCCATTTTCTGAGGAGAAATTCAAGCCGGCTGCAGAAATCTGCATAAGTAACAGAGGAGCTGAATGTTAATCCCCAAGGTAATGGGGAAAATGTCTCCTCAGTGTGTCAGAGGTCTTCAGGGCAGCCCTCCCATCATGGGCCCAGAGACCTAGAAGGACAAGATGGTTTTGTAGGCCAGGCCCAGGGTCCCCATGCTCGTGTGCTGCCTGGGACTTGGTGTCCTGCATCCCAGCTGCTCCAGCCATGGCTGAAAGCTCCAACATAGAGCTCAGGCCATGGCTTCAGAGGGTTCAAGCTTCAAGCCTTAGCAGCTTCCATGTGGTACTGAACCTATGAATGCACAGAAGTCAATAACTGAGGTTTGGGAACATCCACCTAGATTTCAGAAGATGTATAGAAATGCCTGGATGTCCAAGCAGAAGTTTGCTGCATGTGGGGTCTCACGGAAAAACTGTTAGGGCAGTGCAGAAGGGAAATGTGGGGTTGGAGCCCCCACACAGAGTCCCCACTGGGGCACCACCTAGTGGAGCTATGAGAAGAGGGCCACTGCTCTGGTAGATCTACTGGCAGCTCTCAATGTCACCTGGAAAAGCTGCAGACACTCAATGCCCAACCATGAAAGCAGCTTGGAGAGAGGCTGTACACTGCAAAGCCACAGAGGCAGAGCTGCCCAGGGGCATGGGAGCCCACCTCTTACATCCAGGTGACGTGGATATGGGACATGGAGTCAAGGAAGATCTTTCTGGAGCTTTAAGATTTGACTGCCCTGCTAGATTATGGAATTTGCATGGGGCCATGTTTTGTTCAATTTCTCCCATTTGGAATGGCTGTGTTTACCCAATACTTATACTCCTATTGTATCTAGAAAGTAACCAACTTGTTTTTGACTTTACAGGCTCACAGGTTGAAGGGACTTGCCTTGTCTCAGATGAGACCTTGGACTGTGGACTTTTGAGTTAATGCAGAAATAAGACTTTGGGGGACTGTTGGGAATGTATGACTGGTTTTGAAATGTGAGGACATGAGATTTGGGAGGGGCCAGGGGTAAAATGACATAGTTTGGCTGTGTCCCAACCCAAATCTCATATTGAATTCTCACATGTTGTGGGAGGGACCCAGTGGGGGGTACATGAATCATGGAGGTGGGTTTTTCCCACGGTGTTCTCATGATAGTGAGTAAGTCTCATGGGATCTGATGGTTTTAAAAAGGGGAGTTTCCCTGAACAAGCTCTCTTCTCTTGTCTGCTGCCACATAAGATGTACCTTCTATCTTCTGCCATGACTGTGAGCTCTTCCGAGCCACGTGGAACTGTGAGTCCAATAAACCTCTTTTTTTCATAAATTGCCCAGTCTTGGGTATGCCTTTATCAGCAGCATAAAAATGGACTCATACGGTTGGCATGAGCATCAATAATATAACATTTATATCTCATAAGATGCAGCCATAGCCACAGACAAGATTTGACTCTTAGAAAAATTCCTTAGGTAGTTGAGGTTTGCACCTTTAATATAGCAATTGCAATTTGCTTCAACTGAGAGTTTATTAAAATCATTGCTGTCTCTATAAGTGTATGTAAATTAATCCACTATTTCATTCCTTCACCAGGACAGAGCTGTTTTAAAAAATTACCTTTACTGAGATACAATTTATATACCATAAAGTTCACTTGTTTAATGTGTACAATTAAATAGTTTTTAGTATATTTACAGAGTTGGGCAATCACCGTCATAATCAAATTTTAGAATTTTTTTTTTTCTTGTTTTTAGACAGAGTCTCACTCTGTCACCAGGCTGGAGTACAGTGGCACGATCTCTGTTCACTGCAACCTCCACCTCTCAGTTTCAGTTCAAGCTTTTCACTTCATTTTTTTCTATTACTAATAGCTAATAAAGCCCTTTAACCATTCATTTAATTTTATAATAACCTATTTCTTGCATTATCCTGATTTGTCATATTGTAACACAGGCAGTGTGCTTTGTTACTAAAAATTCATTCTATTGGATACATGGGGTTGGGGGACAACACACACTGGGCGCCGGTTGGCGGGGTGGGGGGAGGGAGAGTATCAGGAAGAATATTCTGATGGATGCTGGGCTTAATACCTGGGTGATGGGATGATCTGTGCAGTAAACCACCATGGCACATATTTACCTACGTAACATCCTACACACGTACCCCTGAACTTAAAATAAAAGTTGAAAACCAAACAGACAAACAAAACTCATGCTATAACATTTGGAATCCTGGACTATCATGCAAAAATCCTAAAGGAATAAAAAACACTGAGTTCAAATATTATTTACATCGGGAACCTTATTTAGTGTATTTTGAATTCGAAGCACTGGTATAGTTTAATTATAATTCATTTTTAAAAATAAAGCAATTAAGCAAATTTAGATGGCTACATTCAAATTGCTATTAGAAAGGAAGAAGAAGAGTTAAATTCCAGAAGCTGCATTATGAAATCTGGAAAAAGGATGAGGAAAAGGATAAATGAAAACAGTTGAAGATACGTGGCACACTTCTAAAAGCGTTAGAAAACACTTTTCACCACTCTTTCATCCAATGTGGAATACTGTCAAATTAAAAGTCCTTCACCAAATGCTTCAAGATTCACTATGTTAAGACATGTTTTTCAATGAAAGCATATCTCCAACTGTATGGCAAAAACGGCAGGAAAATAGATTCATTTTATAGAAAAGAACTATGTAGCTCTCCTTCTGTGTACCCATCTATTCCCTGAAGAAAAGTTTAACCGAATTATATTTTTAAAGCATTTTAAATTATAGACTAAAACAATGGTATTAGCAATGACTTCTTGTTTCATTTTTAGTGTATCAAGCTCTAGGTAAAAAAGAGAATCAATCCCAGAGATTCAAAGATATTAAAGCGCTCGTGAAGATCAATTGGTAATATTCCACAGCAGTGTTTAAAGCCTCA
Organism: Ateles fusciceps; assembly: GCA_036589455.1. Taxonomy (NCBI): domain Eukaryota; kingdom Metazoa; phylum Chordata; class Mammalia; order Primates; family Atelidae; genus Ateles; species Ateles fusciceps. The sequence goes on from JAZHEH010002496.1 coordinate 9,284,316, forward strand.
GGGTTAGGCACCACGTTAAGGAGAAGATATAGATGAAAATCAACCTCTTATTGTACTTAAAAAAATCCTCCAGGATATCTCTGGAAAGTAGATGTATTTCAAATTGTAGATCTCTATATCCTATGAGTTTTGGTCATAAATGACATTAATCATGCCCCTGCCCCTGTAGAATAGAAAAAATCCAGGAAGTTTAATGTGACAAACTTTTTGATTCCTTAAAATGTGCTATAGGAAACATAAAGGTAAAGAACATGCGACTTCTGATGGAGCAGCAAGACAGCATTACTTTTTGCTTTTTCCTAAGCACCAGGTTTCCCTTAAACAGGGGAAGGGGAATAGAACATAGTCTTACTTAGATCTTTTCCAGTGTGTCTCAGAAGCATCCATAGATTAATTACTAATAGTATATCTACTTCCAAAGAAAGTTTGAGGAGACTTATAGGAAAGAATACACACATACGCTCAAGCAACACACACACACACACACACACACACACACACACACACACACACAGTTAGTTCTCCTGTATTCACGGCTTCTGTGTCCAGGATTCAGACAATCTTGGATAGAAAATACTTGGAAAGAAAAAAGCATCTGTACTGAACATGTATGTACAGACCATTTTTTCTTGTCCTTGTTTCCTAAGCAATACAGTATAACAACTTTTTACATCCTTTCTTCACTGTATTTGGTACTATCAGTAATCTACTCATTACTTAAAGAAACAGGTGGATGTTCATAGGTTATACACAAATACTACATCATTTATGTAAGGGACTTGAGCATCCATGGATTTTGGTAACTGAGGGGGTCCTGGAACCAATCCTCCACAGATATTGAGGGACGACTATACATATAAAATTAAAAGAAAGGTAAAAAGACAAGAACTAGAAGATAATAATGTGAGAAAATCTAGGGTAAGGGAAGCTACTACAGTTTAATGTAAAATTTCCTTCTGTAAGTTGGCTGAATTCCTCATCTCATAAAGGAGGAAATGCTGTCCGGCACAGCTCTAAAGTCTGAGATGCCTGCTGCATGGGTCTGTCCTAGGAAACAGTGACTAAAATAGACAGCCATGTTTGAGCAGCATTTTTACAAAATATTCAGAGATAGGTGTACACGCCTGCAGCTGTGTAGCATAGCTTCAATAAAATCATGAACCTAATACTGTAAAAATATTTCCATGGAAAGTTGGAGAAACCCAATCCAGGTACGTGGTGTTCTGGCAACTGGACTTGATACGAGGATATAGCTCAACGCATAGAGAAGAACCAAAGGCTAACATTTCTCACCCATTTCTTTAGAGGTATCAACTGTTAGGAGATGCAGAGAAGGTCATTCAAATTTAAGATCATTAGGATTAAAAACTTAAGATCATTAGACTTGCAGTGCAATCAATCTTTTTTTTTAATACTTTTTTATTGCATTTTAGGTTTTGGGGTACATGTGAAGAACATGCAAGATTGTTGCATAGGTACACACATGGCAGTGTGATTTGCTGCCTTCCTCCCCCATCACCTATATCTGGCATTTCTCCCCATGCTATCATTCTTTAATGAGACTGTAAGCATTAGGATTGTATACAGCAAAACTAATGTTCTCTTGTAGAAATTCATTCATATACATTTACTGAGCACTTACTATGTACCAAACACTAATCTAGAAGCCAGAGATTTGGTAGAGAATAATGTATGCTTGGTTTCAGTCACTACTGAGCTTATAATCTGTAGAGGATGGGAGAGGGTAGAAAAATAAATATTTTAAAATAATTTCAAATGCTACATACTAGGAAGACATTAGTAATAAAGAATAATAACAAGATTGACGCCATTTTTCATTTTGACTGCTGACAGCCTTCCACCCTATCACAATCCCAACTCTGTCTGTTCCACATGTGGGCACACTAACAAACCCCAGGTACTCCCTCCTTTGGCGCTAGCAGGAAGTTCACACCATGTGTGGGACCCAGCTTGAGCGCAGGAACTCTTACTCAGTCCTATCCGCAACCAACATATAGCCCCAAGCTAGTTCCCATTTCCTACTTTCAGAAGCCATTTGTGGACCAGCTTGAGAGCCCACCTTGCTTTCTCCAGAAAGCTCATATGCAAGTAATAAACCTTTATATACACTTTTGGTGTGTGTGACATCACAGTCTTGACTTTCCAACCAAAGTTTAGTTTGAGGGTCTATCTTGCCACCAGGGAGTAACCACATCATGAAAACTGGTCAATGTCTCAGGAAGGCACAATAAGAGGAGAAACCCGGTCTCTTGGGGCTGAGCTTCTGAAAGTGCAGTGTCACTTCTACTATATCCTACTGGTCGCAGCAAGTCACCAAGCCAGCCCAGATGCAAGGGGGCATGGAAATAGCCTCCAGCTCTTGAAAGAAAGAGCTGCAAAAATCTGTGACCATTTTCGCAATCCACCATGACTATTTCGTTGAATCTAGCTTGCTACCATCCAGTTTACTCCTTTCATGACGAGTAAAAATATAATAAAGATCACGGCTGGCGATTTTATCCTGATGAAGGGCTTCTCTTTTCTTTAAGAAGTGAGGGTTGTGGTCCCAATGAGCCAAATCTTACTCATCTTTGTCCCTGACACACTGACCACAGAACCTGCATATCTTAGGCTCTGAATGATAGCTGTAGAAGTGAACTAAAATAAATTTTTAGTTAAGAACAATATAATAGCTAAAGCACAGGAATTAAAGGGAAAAGAAGATCTGTCATAAAACATTTTGAAAAAAATCTTCCATACATGTTCATACATTATCTCACAACACATCCACACTTTTCAGCCATTTGAACACAATGGTATCAAACTGAGGTCTCTTGTCAGGTGGGTGACAAAGCCATTCTAGATAATTCTGACAGTTTAATAACATAATTAACCACCTGATCTGTAGGAGGGTGAGTCATGATGAGCTTCCTGACAGAGCTGTGAGAGGATATAACCGCTCATCTTTGGAAGTACAATGTGCATACCCACAATTGTATGCATGCACTTTAGCTGAAGCACTGAATTAGGACCCCTATTGGAAAGCAAACATGTCTATTTGATGATGGATATTACTACACTTCCTAGTCCTCAAAATGCCCTTCTGCATTTGTATCTATTGAGCAAGACAGTTATTGAATATGCTAAAACTGCTAGGTATTGGGGACAAAGAAACATGGAGGAATTTTTGACTTGAAGAAGGGGGACTAACAGTTGATGTATTACTGTATGCAAGAAATTCTATTAGTCTCTCCACATATGCTTTCTACACAACACATAAAACAACCCGATAAGGTGGTTGTTATTATCTTCATTTTACAACTGAGGATACTGAGACTATCACAGAGTAAGAATTTGCTCTATATCATTCAGCAAATATATGACAGAGTCTTGTATCAAACCTTGGTCTGCCTGAACCTACATCCAGCCTCTTTCTGCCAACATGGCTTAACATTAGCCTGCAACAATGGGTTTCTTCCAGTTATGCAAATGTTCCACCAGTTGTTATTCACTGTAACAATGTTAAATCTCTACTACAGTCATAAAGGGAAATCTCCCTCCTTTCCCCAAATGAATTTCTCTCTAGATTCCATTTCAGCATAATAGCAATTAGACTGGGATGATGTGTTCATCAACGTGGCCCTGGCAAGTGAATTGCCTAATCCTTCATATCGACCCCAAGTACACATGCAAGTAAAAAGAAAATTAAAATATATGAACCCTAAGTCCAACTCACCTGTGCCAGAATACTGCAGATGCCATAGTGATTATTTCAACATGCAGAGTTAAGAACCTTATGGAAACGAGTAAAACTAAGATATATGCAAATGTACAGTAAAAAGAAAAAAATAATTTTTGTATATTTTTCTAGAAAATTCTTATGGAAGCCTTTTTTTTTTTTCTGAATTGGAAACTCAAAGCACAAGTCAAGAGTAGATCAGTCCTCAGCTCATATACTGATGGCAAATGAGAAAGAGCTAATTTGGCAGGCAGTTGCTAGCAGGATGACTATCTCACTTCATTTAAAGGGAAGAAACACAAATGAAGCCAACCAAACTTATAATGTCTATACAGGTCTGCCACTGAACACCAGCTTCTGATATCCCTAGAAAGAACCATCCTTCTTCCTCCCTTCACTCATTTCTATTCAATCACTGAGTTTTGCCCTTTTGTCCAGGTATCTTTTATCTTACTGCTACCCCTACGTGCAGTTGCATACCAATCTCCTCACACTTGGATCTGCCTCCTCTTAACTGGCTGTTCTGATCCCAGACTCTTTTTAACTCCAAAGTCTCTTTTCCCAGAGAAATTGTCTTTGTATATGACTTTCATCATGCCACGATTCTGCTCAAAACCTTATGGTTCTGTATTTCCTCAAGTATCTAGTCAAAACTACCTCAATATCCCTCCCTTACTGCTCTCCAATTCTACTTCCACTGGCAGGTGGGCTACTTTTGTCACATTCTTCCATGCCATATGCACCCCTCTTTATGTCTCTGCTTGAATCATCAGTATTCTCTTCTTTTACATTGATCCTCTTATCTAAGGCCCAGGTCAAGTCTCTCTCCTTCTGTGAAATCCTCCCTGATAAGTCCAGACCTCAACCTTATAGCACATACAAGTTGCTTCTCAAAGTTGGGTATAAAATTTTATTATGTGCTGTCCTACAGTTGATCAGTGCTTCACCTGTGTTATTCTGGTAGTCCCAACTGTTTTAGGGTAACTTTGAGTGTAATTATCATGTTTTATGTGCTGGAAGTACGTGTGTGTGTGTGTGTGTGTGTGTGTGTGTGTGTGCGCGTGCATATGAGCATGCACATACATGAGTGTGTTTATGGTTAATTATCAATTGTGGGCTGTCAATCTAATCTCACACCAAATATTTGTGTATTCTCATGAGTGATGATTTTCATTAATTTAACATTAAGTATTTCTGGAACATTTTATTACATTTATAATTTTTAGTTCTTTTTTTTTTTTTTTTTGAAGTAGGCTGGTTGTCCTAGAAGTCCCAAATCCATGTAACCAAAAACCACCTGTACCTTTTAAACTACTGTAATTTTTTGAAGAGTTAAATATTTTGTCAGGTAAACCCAACAATCTTTTCTTTTTAAAGAAGCAATAAAATAACCAAGACCAGGGTTTTGAAAACCATTTGGTATTTCCATTCACGAATCATTCATTCATTCATTCATTCATTCAACTAAATAGTTCCAGAGTTCTTATTAGATGCTAGAAACTGTGTTAGTGCTAAGGATATCAAGGATTTTATTGGTATTAAAATGACCTGTAGACGATTTCTAATAAGACAAGAGGAAAACACAATTTCATAGGATAAAATAGGTGGAAACTGCTAGATATTCCACAATCTAGTAACAGCTGAATTAGGTTAAGGGACAAACTGGGTTGTCTTGAGAAATAACTTGTCCCAGGACCTTTTGATTTCTTTCCCAATTTCTGCCATGGATCAAAGTTTGATTGAGGTTGGTCAGAACTGTTTAATCATCATAGATTTCAAATTTTATTTTTTTCCTTTTTTGTGCTTTGGGGAAATATGATGTGGATGGCTTGCAGGGTAGAGATTAGAAACAACAGTGCACTGAGCCTCATCAGTGTTTTAGTGTGGGAAGTAAAGGTTTTCTGCTTTTTAATGAATTCTTGTACAACGCAATGGCTTTGCTCCAGAAATGTCCTACTGGAGTGGAGGATTATCTTACATGGGTCATTACACTTCCAAGCTTTAAGCCTCAGAATGAGCATTAAATTAAAATTCCCTGCACCTAGTAGGCAGAACATTGTGATACTCAAAAGATGTGAAAGTGCTAAGTGAATTCTGAGCAATAATATTATCACCACTGCATATTTATTGAGTTCAACAGACTGCTAAGTACTGTGCAGACAGATAATACAAGCAGTCTAAAAAAAAAACAAAAAACTACAGCAATAGTCTTATAAGAACTCTCTCATTCATCTGCCCTAGGAACAGACACTGTAACTAGACTTGTTAGAAAGTCTCCTCTTTTCAAAAGTATCTTCAAGGTTCTCTATGCTTTTGTTTGATTTGAACATAGTCGATTTTCTACACTTAACAATTTATGAATGTGACCAAGTCTCCCAATTTCAAAATTACCGTAAGAATGCTGCAGGCATTAAACTGAAGAATTTATCCCCTTGCAACAGAAAATTATGAACTGAGTTTTCTGGGAAATCTTAAAGAAATCAGTTGTAAAATATGATATATATACTATTATGTTTTTAATTCAACTGGGAAAATATGCATTTTCAAAATTAATAATATTGGTCTTTTTAACTAGCCTTCAATTTTCTGAAAAACGCAAACTTGAACACCAAAAGAATTTAAACAGTTAAGTTTTAAATTAAAGAGTGCCAACTATTGAAAGTTAAAGCAGGAAGCGAATTTCCTATTTTTAAACAAATCTAGATACAAACAGAGAAAAAATTAAAGTACAGGGTACCCAAGATGTATGTGTAAGAACCAATAAGCACGTGGATGAGCACAAAGAATAACTCTGCATATCAAGAAACTAATTGTGTTTCAGAATCCTGACTTACTGTATTTAAATGCCAGCCCATCAGGGTTAAGAAAAAAAAAAATGAATACTTCAGAGAAAATGGGTTATAAAATGTCATTGTTGAGTTTAGTGTTCTGACAACTTTGAAAGTAACTACAATGTAATTTCCCAAGTTGGTAGCTAAAATAATAGAACATCTGGATGCCACTGAAATGCATGACAATCAAGGAGAGAACAGAAAAGCAGTAAGAACAATGCTTTTCCCTTTGCTTAACATTCTTTACAGTTTTGAACTCTTACTCCAAACCTCAGTTTTGGCAGTCAAGGGCAGCTCCCTTCTCAAAGATTCACCTATGATTCCTAAGATCCCTGAGTCCAGCTCTGGGCCAATTATGGCTTCCAGAAGCTGTATTTTCCACCAACTTGCTGTCTTAATCTTATGTCAGACCTTAAGCCTGAACACCTATGTGAGGTGGTAAGCAGGGTGCATTTTATGAATTGGTCAGAGTGTTGATTTCAAGCTTGTAAGCTGGGGCTGGCCTTGGGAAATGTACACATCTCCAGGTAACACCATTTATTAAGCAACCTCAGCCTCATGCATTCTCTCTATCTGGGGGCAAGTAACTCTACTGTGGAAAACATAATTCAGTTAAACTGTAGGGGTTCAGATATATTTGTGTTATCAACTGGCAACCTTATAGGTGGTGTTTTCTTCTCCAGTTTCCGAACTGCCCTTGTCATTTGTTAGGCATTTATAGTTACATATTTATGCATTTGGAAATATCTTGGCATACGCATAGATAGCTAAAGCTCCTGCCAGGGAAGAACAACTGTAAAGTTGAGTTGAGATTAGCTTTCTCTTTCCGCTGTCAAAACACAATGAAAAGAGAAGGTAAGAACATTTTTTTTTTTTCATTTTAATTCAGCTAATACTTACTTAGAGTCTAATAAGTACAAATTCAGTATCAGGAAGAAAACAAAAACAGTCATTAAGGACCTTGTTGTAATCTATGGTCTCACAACAGATTCATATTCATGAATTATATATTTCTTTAAATTTTTACTCTCAAAATGGGATATTTTATAGAAGCATATTATTTTCCATGCCCTCCCTCTGTGAAAACCACATTTCAAGGTTGTCTAAAAGTGGGCTTTCTCTGAGTGCAGAGATGACTTATTCTTGGCATGCACATGAGTGTCTTTCCAGAGCCCCATTTTCTTAACAGCTCCAAGTTGGAACTGATGGGGGAAGTGTGGTGGGAGGGGCTGCTCTTCTTTCTCTTGGTTCTACTTTTATCATCTGAAGGGATTTTGCTTTTAAACATGGGAAGGCATATGTGCCCTCTCAAAGACATGTCAAGCCTCAGCTACAGTTTGGTTTGGAGCCTTTCCCTCTTTTTACACTACAATTTGTCACCAGTAGAGAATGCAGACAGCTATGCCAAATGTGAATGTCACTTGCATGCCCACATTTGGCAAATGTTTATCCAGATCTTTAGTTTGGGATTTAAATAATCCATCATTAAGCAGATGATTTCTAAGGTACTATTTAGCTCTGAGATTGTATGATTCTGTGCGATTTGTTTGTACTTTTGTGAAAAGATGCTTACAATATATTATTTTTTCTTCAATGATGAAATTTTCTAAGGTAGAATATCAAACTACACTGGAGGAAAGGAGAGTAGTTGATATTTGTGTGTAACCTGTTTAGATGTCTAAAGTTACATATTTAGGTTACATGTTTAGGTTCCTGATATACTTTTCCAAAGGACACGAACTAATAGGCTTTACTCTTTTTCCAAATGTTTCAGAGATAAACATTTCTTACACTGTATAATTTTTCCTTCAGTAGGTAAATGCTGTAATGTAGAGTATTACAGCTCCAGCCAAGGGATAGATTTTTGTTCATGTTTGTATGCAGTCTGATCAAGTATCTGAAATAATCTGACAAATTTCATTAAATGATGTCCAGGGTCTTTCTTTTAGCTGATCCACAGGCAGAAAGGAAGGTTAGTAAATGGCTTGAAACTGGGCACAAAATCAACACTACAAAAGTATCACTAGGGGCTCCTGGGGGGCTGGGCTATATTCATGGGATCTTCTAAAAAAGTAATAGATGGTTCCTACTTAAAGTCATTGCAAATTCTACCATAGTTTGCTATTTAATGAGATCTCATGCAATGGAAAAAAGTAACATATTGAATATATTAGTCTAGAAAAATGTTCATAATAAATAAGAAGGATATGAAGCAATATGTATAGAATTTATTAGATTTTTTGGACTAATTTTAGGCAGGATTTTATGAAATATATGTGTATACATATATACATAAATGTAAAAGAAAGTTCTCAAAGATTATTTACCAAAATGTAATATGCAACAATCAAAGCATGGAAAAATTACGGATGTTATTAAATTGTTTTATTTGCTTATCTTTATGCTTTTTCTGTTTCTGTTTTCAAATTTTCTTTCAATGATGTATTACATATTATCATAGCTACATTTCTAATTTTTCTATAATTGAAAATAATTCTATTTTTAAAAAATCCTACCATAGGCACTATGTAATTTCTAAAAGAGGAGTTTTGGAATAGACTTTTTCTCCCTTTCACCTAGGCATGTACATGCTTTACACCACGAGAAACTGACTTCACTCTTCCTTACATGTTGATGTCCTTGTGGCATGACAGGAACTTTTAAATGACTTGCTTATGGAAGCTTCATTTTTGAAGATGCATAAATGGTTTTGTGCATGTATCAAAGCACACATAATGGGTATGTCATGGCCTTGCACAGAGATATCTGTAATTCTTCATTCAGGGGTGAAGCAAGCATGCCCTGGCTACTGCTGATAGAGACAGAACAACACCTTCTGTTGTAAAAAATGCCAAATAAAAAAACCCATCCTGTTCTGCCTCACATCAAACAAGCACACCTCTAATTCCTGCATACCTCAAAAGTCTGTCCACTGCTGTTACATCTTCCTGCCAAAAATGCTGTAATATTGCTTTGAATTTGACTGCAGCCTTTCAGACTTTTTCACCTAATGAGTAGAGGTTCTTACGCCTTTGGATGGTAAAAACGGGACATGCAAAGCTGAGACTTTGCCAAAATTATTTGCAGTGACAAGGAAAATGCCAAACACCATGAAGAGAAAATTTCAGCCATTTGGTATCATATGGGATCAAAATTTGTTTTCACAGCCTTCTATTTAAAAATGAAACAAGAACAAATTAGGCCCCTCACAATACGGGGTAAATCGGAAGACTGGATTGGTCAGTCTACTTTGTGGTACTAGTTACTTAAAGTGCTTTGTCTTTGTAAAGCTTCTTAAGAGGCTTTGTAAAGCTACTAATGAGTACTTACACATTTTTAAAAATATTGGCCTTTTTCTATTTTATTTGAAACTAGTCACCTAAAAGTAGATTTTATTTCAATTACATAATAGCAAGGTATACATTAGCCTGAAGCTTAGCCCCACATCTAACTTTAAGAATTATTAGCATCTTTAAGAGTTTAGAGTGGCAAGCCAGGAATTATAATGGGTACCTCATGAAAAATCTAAGATCTTTCTTCTGAATTATGTATTTATGATCTCCGAAGATGATAGATTTCAGGTAGGTAAATGTGATTTAGGAAGTGCTTCTAGGCTCCAAATAGGAGCTAGGGTTGGCAAGTGACTTCTGTACAGACTGGGATGCCATGGGACAAAGCCCTTCCCCTGTTCTGCATATTAGCTGGCACCTCAAGGGCTCTGCAAACCTCTCACCTTGGCGCCTCCTCTGTGTGCTTAGTGTACATTCCGTGGATCTCTGGACGGTACATATCACTGTATCCTGCAAAGCATGGATTATCTGAGTTGTGGGTTTGCTGGAGCCCTAAACTTCAACTCAGCCAACATTCATCCAGTGCCTATTGCATTCCTGGAATTGTTTTAGGTGCTGGGGTACAAAGTGGAGTAATCTGGCCCTTCCTCCTATGGGTGACCTTCACTAAAGTGAAGGTAGGGCCAGGAAGAGACAGGACAAGAAATCTCAGTGGAGCTCATCTTGCAGCTAGCTAAGGAAGCTCAGAATAGCCTGAAGGAGAGGTGGAGTTTGAAACTACTCAGGGCAATAATTTTTAAATGATGATATCTGCTGTTGAATATTAACCAGGCTGTGGACTACCTCCGCAGAACATCTCCTGAATACTCATATCCAGTTTCATATTTCTACACAAATTGAGGTTTTGACATCCGAATGAAACATTAAAAAAATTCCCATTAAGTGTTTACATGTTAAACACACTGACTGAATTAACAAATAAACACAATTTAAGACCTTAAAGGGATTATGATTCTGGGAAAAAGCTTAGGGGTTAGTGATAAGGATGGATAGGCCTGAACATGGCTGACCTGGGGAAATTAGCTATTTGTCCCATCCTGGTCTTGAGACTAATTTATAGAGCTCCTGGATGCTTGGAAATGTTACTGCTCTGCTATTGAAGCTTGGGTGCCTCCATCTACCTATCAGATGCTGGTTTAGAAAGCCAGAGAGAGAGAGAGAGAGAGACTGTAGATTCAACAGCAGAGATCCAATGACCTTCATCACAGTCGTGCCAGACCCATGGTTGAGTCATTAGCCTGTCTTAGGAGAATAAGCTATTCCAACTTACATGGTTACCACCCATTTAAGTAGATGGTGGCCAGTGGAAGCTGAAAAATCTCTGAAATTTTGGGATCTTCTTCAGGAAAAGGCAGAAAAAATTAAATTTTTGAGTACATATAATGCACCAGGAACTGCTGTGGCTCATTCATAGATGCTATCTTATTAAAGTATCATAAGTATATTCAACAACTATGCACCAAACTATAAATACAATGCATAATATAAGGCCTTAAGTGTTTTGAATTTTGTCAAAGATGACTGCTTCAGGAATCACATGGAACATTTTTAAAGCTTCTAATCATAATCGCTAACATATTAAACACTTAACATGTGCAATGCACGTGCAACACGCCTATCCTTACCCAACCTTATAAAGGTATTATTATCGTCCCAATTTTATAGTTAAGGAGACTGAGGTTTAGATGGAGTAATTTGGCTCCTGGTCATGCAGCTAGTGAGTTGCTATGTCTGTCTGTCTCTCCAAATCTTGGGCACTAACCATCTCTATCCACATTTATAGTATAATAGTTTGATATAAATGTAAAGGGACAATCGCAATTAGGACAGTGTTTTAGAAGAGATTTTTTTTCACTGTGTGATTAAATAATTGTATAATATCCATACAGTGCTGCACCTCAAAGAATTAAACAACCAAATTTATTATAGGTTTTCTAAATTTTGAAGGCTGGTATTGTTCCAAGATTCTAACTTATTTTCCTTGGCTCTGACATGCAGGGCTCTCCTGACTTATTTTCGTGACAATGTTCTGCATCCTTATGCTGACAACTCTCTTGGTATTTCAATAAACCAGTCTTGCCACAGAATAGATGAGGTTGGTAGCTCCCAATTTGCCACAAAAGCAAGTCGTTTGAAAGGTCCTGAAACAACAGTTCATTTGAACAAAGCTGTCTGCTGCAGGGAGGAAGCATGCCAAAGTAGTTTTTCCTGATTATTAATAGAAGCACTTGAGTTGAATTCCGTATTTTAAACTTGCTGTCATTGCATTTTAAATTTTCCCACAGACAGACTTGAAGTCCTCAACTGGGTCAAACACATCTGATATTACGCACGAGCTTCAGTGGTTTCTGAAGGCCTCAATAAAATTAGACTGGACAGATCATTCTGTAGCTCAGACAGTGTGTGGCATAAAATAAACTAGGAAAGCAACACAAAGGAAAGAAGGAAAAGGAGCTATGGAAGTAAAGGGCAGAGGGTCAATTTATCATCATTTCACTATGGGGAAGAAGTCAGTCTGGGCTCCCAGGATGGGAGATTCACAGTCAGGAGTTCTCACGATTGTTCAGAGCCATGCAGAAAACTCCTAACCTATTCTCTGAGAATACAGAAGCCATTTGTGCAATACCAACGCTCCCTCCCACCAACCCCCAGAACTCAGCCAGAGCTTGGGGGATGTTACAGCTGCTTGGCTCAGAAGACTTAAAGGAAGCAGCAACATAGCACCACATTTGGAAACCATTCACAAGTGAAAACAAAGCAGAGTCTCAGCTCCCTACAGCCTGTGTACACAGCTCAACAAGCTGTGACCTGCCCAGAGCAATTATCTGCCTGTGCACCATTGGTGAGCAGAGCAGTCCAAACTCGCTCATTTCCATTGCCAGGCGGAGCCATTGGGTGGAAGAACCTCCCCAGATCCAAGTGAACTGGTTTCATCTAGTGCTGCTTTACTAATTAGTATTCAGGTTTAAGAAGAAACAAAACAAACATAACCTTTTGCAAACAGGTAAATTAGAGATGGTTATTTCTGGAATCAAAGACTTATTCCAGACAACTCTCCCAATATACATAAGTGTTTGCCTGAGGCTTATTAACTAGGAGGTCAACCAGGAAAGTTAAAAAGTGAAGAGCTACTGCCAGATGAGATGCTCACACACCTCAATGTATGCCAAAGATCCAAAGCACCCTTCCTTTCCTTGGATCAGACAGAAATGCCTGCATGGACAACGTTCAGCTGAGACTCCAACCAAGTCTTCCTACACGGTCATTTCCAGTATCAACAGAGGCTCTTCAGCTGAGACCCCAACCAAGTCTTCCCACACTGCCATTTCTAGTATCAACAGAGGCTCTTAAGACTCATCCACAGGCTCATTTCTTGTTTATTTTTATGGGCACATTTTAAAAGATGGGTACATTTAAAAGATGTGAGGTGAAGGGAAGATAAGAAACGAATTCCATTCTACAGAACATGTGAATTACTTAATTCATTCTGAGAGGATTACAAATCAATGAGGCAAGTAAGAAATCTTCCTTTCTATCAAACATTGCAAAAACGGGTTCACTGGGTTACAGTGTTTAAAAAAAATGATGGAGTCGTCAACATGTAATATATAGAGATGTGGAATGCAAATGAGAATTTGTGTTTTGGGGAAAGAAATTGAGACTTCCTGCTGATACTGGGCTTACCTGCTTCCATACCTGCTTCTGGCAGAGCCTCTTTAGAAGAAGGGGCAGGTGAAACCCACTGTCCCTCCCCCCCTCCACATCCTCACCACCTCCACACATGCTGCTCCTCTGAATTACTTACCTACCCAGACCCGTGGGCATCTTGTAATCTCTGTTTTGAATGTATTAGCTCTGAGAATTAATATTTGCTCTGAAAGGTTTGTTTTTCTGCATCTGATTCAATATTTACTCTCTAGACAAGAGGGAAATTTAAGTGGTAAATCTGCAATTCATACCATTGGGAAGATCTCAAAAAGGATTTTTCTTAAAGGCCCATACCAACCTGGACAGTTGTGTAAAAATAGGAATAGTAACCCTCGCTCCCATCTCATATGCATATGACCATCATCACCATCACCACTACCTCCACCATCACCATCTTCACCACCACCCTCACTTTCATCATCACCAATGCCATCTTCACCACCACCACCATTAGCACCACCACTACCACCACCATCACTACCACCATTGCCATTACCACAATCTCCACCATCACAATTGTCCCTACTGTCCTCATCTTCATCATCACCACTGCCTCCACTCCAGTCACAACTGCCATCTCCTGCATCACCACCACCATCATCACCATCACTGCCACCACCACCACCATCACGACTATCATCACTCCTTGTTTCGCTAGACTTAGAATGCCAATGGCCATCCCTAACTAGCCTATTAATACATTTTTGGGGGCATTATTTAAGAATGACATGAATTTAGAAAAATCTCCTGCTGAGAAGGGGTTTGTTCCTGAGCAAGAACCATTCTTGTGGGTAAAACACTGGGATTTCTGAGAAAGGTATGCTGGACACTTACTGAGAAGAATGGAGGAAGGAGGCACTCAGGAAGCTAGAAACTTGAAGTCAGGGAAGGAGTTAGGAACCCATATATGCCACAAGAGGGCCTTCTGTGGAGAGTTTTAAATTGGGAGATAATTCTCTCTTTGCATATGGCGCCTGAAGCATGGGAAGCCTCAAATTTAGATGGAGGTTTTACTACTGTATTGTAAGTGCTGTAGTTCCTAGTAAAGTCTGATGCATCTGTGTAGCCTTATGAGGTGGTGGTAAGAGAAGGGGCAGGGACAGGCTAGTCGATGAAGTCTGCCTGCTTATTGGTCTGCTAGGGATGCCATAACCAAGGATCACAGACTGAAGCGCCTGAAACTTTGTTTCTTTTCACAGTTCTGGAGGCTAGGAATCTGAGAAGGTATTGACAGGGCTTGGTTTCTTATGATACCTCTCTCTTTGGCTTGTACAGACGTCTGTCTTCTCCCTGTCTCTTCACATGTCTTGCCTCTGTACATATCTGTGCCCAAATTTCCTCTTCTTATAAGGACATTAGTCAGCCATATTGGATTAGGGATCTCCCAAATTAATTAATTAATTTAATTAAAACGACCTAAAGAGGTCATTTTAATTTAGTGAACTTTTTAAAGACTCTTCTTTCCAAATCCAGTCACATTCTGAGGTACTGGCGGTTAGGATTTTAACACACGGATTTTGGTGGTGGGGGAGTGGCACACAATTCAGCCCATAATACCTGCTTTACAGTCACTCCTCTGCTGAGCCCAAGCTGGTAACCATCATGTGGACACAGTGTCCTCTCAGGTGGGCTCTGTCCTGGAGCTGTGGGCACAGCCCAATAGCAGAGTGAGCCTTGTACAGAGCTAGTTGGATGGGGCAGGGCAGAGCACCAGGCTCTGAGGATCAGTTGAGGGAGTGGTAGATGGACAGAGTGTGAGAGAAAATCTGCTCTTTTCAGAGGCACAGAGACTGATCCTTGAGGCTAGGCTGTGTCAATCCATTACTAGAAAATGAGAGCGAGAAAAGATGATTCAATTTGCCACATTTCAATAAGCTGGTGGATACCGATAGCCGTATGTGTTCCACAAGGAGAGGAACACCTATCATGGACACTGTCATGAAGTGGTTGTATGACCTTGGATCTCTCTCCTCTTTCTAGGTCTCAGTTTCTGTATCTATATAATGTGAGAGCACAGTTAGGAATATATGAATGAATAACAGTTCCCCTGATGCCAAGACAGTAGCTAACGAAAGTCCTTACTTAATCTGCAGTTTAGTACTCTAGAAGACCTTACCGAGAAAGTCAAAGGAAAAAGCATCCAGCGGTAAAAACCCACCAAGTCCAAGAAGAAAACCTTGGTACTTGGCCCAATGCCAGTCCTTGAACAGGCATTCGATAAAGCTTTTATGAAAGGAAGTAAAAACAGAAAGAGTGAATATCTATTAACTTTATTGAGGTTGATACAATAAGAATAAGAATGTGAACAACTAAGGCCCAAGAAGGGGTGGTCATGGTGAGAGAATGGAAGGAATGAGTGGAAAGAGGTCAGCGGCTGTGTCACAGGGCATTAATTGGGCACAGTTGTGTGTGGTGCCTCCTGGGAGATCTGGAACACAGAAGGTGTGATCAACTCTCCTTCTGATGCTGATGCCTGCTACATGCCGCTATTTTTATGCACAGACATACCATTTTTTGAGGGCCCATGGATACTTCCTGCAGAGTTTTCTGAGGGTGGCAGAAAGAGAAGCCTAAGGAGAGAAACTTCCATTTTTCTTAAAGTTAAATTACAAAACTATGGACTGTTTAATGGGTTGAAATGAGCCTGCAGTTCTTCTCCACTGAAATTATCATCATTTTAAAAGCAGATGCTTTACCAAAGTAAGAAACTGTTAAGGGTATACGCTCACTGAAGAAATCAATTTGCATCCTAAGGCAAGAGAAAAATGTTATAAAAACTTATTAAAGAGCAATAGTTTTTTTCCCTCAGAAAATAAAACTATAAAAAGGGATGAGAAATTCAGACAGGAAGAAAAAATATTCATATGAGTTATATGTTACAGAGGAAAATGGATGAGTTTGTTAAAGAAAAAAAAAGATACTAAATAATATACATTCCTATGGATTTAGCCTATTCCTTTGTAATCTGTTATTTATGTCAACTTCACTACTATGTTTAACCACATTCCCTGGGCTGTTCCAAGTTCTATGCAGACATATGACATAATTTCTCATCTACTGTCTTTACACTGGTTACTGGGCCTTGTCATCTTCTTTTTAATTTTTTTTTTTTTTTTTGATTTGCAAATAAAACACTCTCTGTGTTCTCTTTGGGAGACTTTTATTAGAACCATCCAGCCCTGAACAGAGAAGCATTTCAAGATCAAAAGGGAGGCAAAATAATACTCTTCAGCAAGCAAGATAAAGATTCACACATAATTAAGCCAGGACTATAAAGATTATTTAAATAGATGTATCTTTTAAGAATAATCGAAGTGCTATAAGCTTTTCAAACTGCTGGAGCCAGTCCAGAAAAAGAAAGGGAACTGGCAGCGTGTTTGTGGAGAACAAGGGGAGGAGGAAAGAGATAGCAAGCAATAGGTGAGCAGCGTCTATGTGTGGCAGGCCTTCCATGCATTTTATCTGTGAGGCAAGTTCATTAACCCCATTTTCCCGATGAAGGAAAAGAGGATCAAAGTTAATTTAACTTGACAATGCTCATGCAGATGAAAAGAAGCTGAGCATTCTTTCTGTCTCTACATCCACGCTCTTTCCTGCATGTTAATTCTTCCCACTTCAAGGTCTCATTTAGAATTGAAATAATGTCTCTTAATATAAACATTCATTCACACACTTATGAGTGTCCCTTGTTTCCTGGGTGCCGAATAGATGCTTGAATACAGAGATGAGGAAGACATTCCATGGTGACCAAGGAATGAACACGTATTGTCTAACAGATGATGAACATGTATTGTCTAACGTGTATTGACCATGTACATATACTGTCTAACAGATGATGTCTTGAGCACACTTCACCTGTCATTTAATCTACTCTTTATACCAACCCTATGGTAGGGATTGTTATCTCCACTTTGCAGATGAGAGAAAGGGGGTCCAGAGAGATTCAATAGCCCATCTAAGCTCTGTAAGCAGTACCAAAATACAATCACAGGCACACCTGAATTTAACATCTGAGCTTTCACACACTATCTTGATTCACTGTCTTGATAAATCAAGTTGCATGCCCACAAGGAGCCTAAACATCTCACAGGTAAAAAACAAACAAAAAAACAATCCCCCCCCCTCCAAAAACAACAAAAAACCACAATTCATACAACAAGTGATTATATAATAAGAAAGAATTAGTGCATTTATTTCCGATTTCACAGCTGCCTTCTTTGATAATGAAGTAATCAGGGCTAAAGTCACAACCAACAGACTAAAATGCTAATTCACTGTTTTATTTACGTGTCCATTATCAATTCTCTGCATCTGTATGCTGGAATTAGTCTTCTATCTCCACTATCATCATAGCTGGGTATCAAGGAAGGTATATGACTTTGAACAAATGGACTAAAAACTCTTTACTTTTGCATTTTATGGTAGGAAGAGGAGATCAGGCCAATATTTTCACATCACAGACTTCCAAACTAGGCAAGAGTTAACACTTAGAATTCACCAAAGAAGTATAAGCTGTACTTGTGAATTTGCCTACAGCTCTTTGCTGCTCTTGTTTTAGCAAGTCGTTTGGATTCTGATAATGACAACCTCCTTTTATAGTAACAGATTTTAGGCAAATGCTCTATAGACTGAAAAACCCTTGCATCCCATACACCATCAAGCTAAGTATCTTACACAATGTATAGATGGAGTGTCAGCAGTATACAAGTAAAGTGCTTTCTACCACGGGAATAACAAACTACCAACAAATCATTAATGTCCTCCTGGTTATCTATTCAGCACTGTACCTCCCAGGTCAGCTTCTAAATGGGTTCTTTCAAGAAGAGCCCATTTTACTTTATTGGGAAGGAGAGATATGAAATAGAGCCAGAAGGTTAATGTGAGTTTAAGAGGAGCATAAGGTTATCTTGACAATTAAAGACTCTCCAGGAGATTAATTACCTACACCTAGGTCTTGCAAGTCACATAATTTATCAGCAGTTTCAAAATTTTGTGTATAACACACAACTCTATTCTTTATTCTCAATGATATCACTTCATTTTTTTTTGTTTGTTTGTTTGCAGGACTAAGTTAAAGTAACATTCTTTCTATGATCTATGTAGGGAAAAAAGAAATGTTCAGACTCCCATACCAATATCATATAGAAGAAAAAATGTGGCCAAAATTGTACAATTTTAGAGAGTGAGAATAAGACAGTGTACATAAGAGAAAGAGAAAAAGAGGGAGAGGACAGAGGAAGAGAGACAGATTGAAACTGAACTGGTTTCTGAAAGCCTTAGCAGGAGATTTGCTAAATGAAACAGTATGTGTGACAAGCCTGGGAGCTGGGTAGGGTGATGAGGTTGCTGGAGGTCAAGGTGGTATGATTCTGATGACTTATAGTTTGAAAAATCTTCACTTTGAAGACCACAGAAAAGCCAGTGTGCTGCTGCTGGCTGAAATCATGATAGGATTTGTGTTAGACGACTGCCTTCTTGACCCACTGCCCTCACCCTCATTCATACCACCATCATCTCCCCACCTGGACCTCTATAAAAGCTTCCCATATTTTCCTGCTGCCACTGGTCACCACCCCCAACCCCAAGCCTGTCTCTGCCCAGCAGAGCAGCCAGGCATCACTTATGATGGCAGTCATATCTGTCACCCCTGCTTAAAGGCTTTCCATCGCGCTCAGGAAAAATTCAAAATCCTTACCACAGTCCCCTCTGTTTGCCTTTCCAACCTGCTTTCCTATAACCTCTCCCCTCCAATCCCCACTCTGCCTTTACAGCCTTCATCACAGTGGTCTTGATTCTATTTCTTTAACAGAATCTTGTCATCATGTCATCAAATGCCACGTTGAACAAGCCCTCCTAATCAGTCTACTGAATGTTGCCTGCCACCCCCCACTTTCAGACACTATCATGGAACCTTCATTTAGTGGCTACAGAGACCTTCTTTCTGAAGTTACAGCATTTATTCATTTCCATGTGCTTCCCCATCCTTCCTGTTCCCTTTGTGTCCTCAGGACTTAGAGCAGTCCCTGCTGCACGCTGTGAGTCCAGGGGTTGCTGCCTGGGGCTCCTTCTACATTTCAGTGGTCTGGAGCTTCTATCTTTCCTGGAGTGGGGAGATGCTGTTAATCTTTAGAAAGTTTCTGATACTACGTCATCCTGTGACAATAATTCAAATCACAACAATCAACAATGATAACCACACTTTACTAAGCACGTACTTAGCACCAGATACTGAACTGGATGTTTTACATATATTTTATATTTTAATCTCCCAACAACTCTATAAGGTTGTTAATTGCTATGGTGTCCTACTTTCTTTTGCAGATGATACCAGGTACAAGATGAATATCCCTAACGTAAAAATCCAAAATCCAAAATGCTCAAAAATCTGAAACTTCTTGAGCGCCAACATGATGCTCAAAGGAAATGCTGAATGGAACAGTTTGAATTTTGGATTTTTGAGTTAGGGATGCTCAACTAAGAATACTGCAAATATTCCAAAATACCAAACATTTCAGATCCCAAGCATTTAAAAATTTTTTTTGGTAATAATTATAATGTAATAGATGTATATAGTTTCAGGGTACATGTGATAATTTAATACATTCATGTACTTGTAAAGATCCAATCAGTGTACTTGGGCTATCTGTCATCTTAAATATTTGTTTCTTCTTTATGATAGAACTATTCTAATTCTTCTCTTCTAGCTATTTTGAAATATGCAATAGATTCTTATAAACTCTAGTCACCCTAATGATCTATTCAATACTGGGCCTTATGTCTTGTATCGCACCATATGTTTGTACTAACTTATTAACTTCTCTTCATACCCCCACCCCATCCCAAGCATTTTGGATAAGGGGATATTCAACTTGTACTTATCCAAGATGTTCTAGATCTCAATCTGTATTAGTGCAAGGTAGTAAAACATTACTCAGTATTTACGTAAGTCTGTAAAGGATGTGAGTAAATTCAGAGTTCTTTTGGGGAGTGAATTCAAATGCTTTGGAAATAACCTTCCTCTCTGCTCTACCATAGACCCATCCTGTGACAGTCACACTCTGCGCCACAAACGCCCTGACAACAGACACCACCTTGCAAGGGACCGAGCAGTAAGTGATCTCAGCCAGACTTCTCAGATAATGAGACACCCTTCCTGCTTCCTTCTGGAAAGGAATGCGTTCAACTATCTAAGAAAACAGCCTCTCCAGATGTCGTGGACTGTCTTCTGGAAAGGGAAGAAGCCCATGAATATAATATAAGGTCTTATTTTTCTGGCAAATGTACATAAATTCTGGACCAGGTAGGTACTGTAGCCTGTTAATAGGATTTTGAAAAAAAAAGAATTACTATAATTATTCTGTGGCAGCCTGGAGCTTTTTATCTTTATGAGATGTTAGTAATGTTTTAAAAGGATTATCATAGTGTTGTGTGATGATGACAGTAATAATAATAATCCTTCATTATATGTAATGCTTTAAGAGTTTTAAAAATACTTTGATATAAAATAGGAGGTTTGATCCTAAGAGTGAGCCTTTGAGGTATAAGGGATTGTAATTATTTGCCAAATTTCATAGTAGGGGAAACTAAGGTTCAGGGCAATTAAATAGCTTCAAGCTAATCACAGCAGGGCAGCTTCAAGACCCAGGTAGCCTGATTTCTAGTCCAGTGTTCTTTAAATAAATCATGACTGGTGAGCTAATTTAAAGGAAGAGACCAGAACAGATTCTGTCATAAGATTTCAAGGTTGTGTTTGTGTGCCTGTGTGTGCGTGTGTGTGTGTGTTTGTGTGTGTGTCTCAGGAGGGGTGGTGGATTCCAGGAAGTGATTCTTAGGAACTAAAAGATTATTTTAGAAGTATGGACACATTATAAAACCTTAACAAAGCCTTGAATTCTAAGCATTGTCATCTGTTTCATATCACACCATCACAATTAAATCACAGTGTCATAACTACCCGGGCTTCAAGCTTCCCAATAAAGACACTCGATGCGTATAGAAAGAATGTTCTGCAAACCTCTTTCATATTTATTTTCTCATCTCATACCTTTTTTTTCCCTCTCTTCAGAAATAATGCTTTCAGAGTTTATATTGCTGCAGTTTCTGTCTTAATGAATTAAAGGAGTCCATTTTATGGTTTCAGCAACAGTCATCTCTGGCAGTGACTCAACCAGCAGCTTTCTCTTTCTCAGCTCTCTCCCTCCCCTCCAAAAAACGAGGAGGAAAGCAAAGCTTCCTCACAATAGGTGCACTCCTGCTCTCTTTTTACGTCTGTAACCCAAGTGGCTCATGAGGCTCTGTTTTGGAACTTTCTTTCCTGATTATTGACATGAGTGCCTGAAGTCAAGGCAGAGATGATGATACACTATTGTCTTCAGCAAAAGGCAAAGCCTGTTCTACCACCCTGGCTCAGCACACAGGGGCATGCTGAGAAGAACACACTAGAAATCCCTACATTCTGAACATAGCCTCCCAAAAGAAATATCTTCACTTTGACATCCAATGTTTAAATATACTGGAGTTGTAGTTTATGTTGAAGGTTAAAGAAGTTTAGTGAAAGTCAGTTTTAATGAATTCCAGTTCCCTCTATGTGCTTACCTCCAGAAAATGTTCTGCCTGCTGTTCGCGATCCAATTTTCTTGAAGTTGTTGTAATCAGACCTGTGTAGAAATGAGAATATTTAACTTTTAAATATCTGGGGCAAACAGCTTACTGAGTGTGGGAAACGAGTCCAGTTAAAGGAAAAGCAAAAGTGGTTATGGAACTGTAACTTTTCAACCCCTCGTGACAATCACAATGGTCTCAAGAAATATTCTTAAAAGAAAGTAAAATTTACAAAGAAAGCCTAAAAAATGGTTTCAGCCTGCCTACCACAGTTGGGGCACTGTAATCACTCTGGGGATGTAAAAACTCACTAAAGAAACGCTGTTTTTCTGGTAATGAAGAGTTCCAATGATTCATTTGCATATGACTGAAATTCTACAGTAGAAACCTCATTAAAGATTTTAGAGTTCTTGAACAATTAATAGGTTGTTTATGCTGATTAAATTCAGGCTATGAAACAGAACTTTCTTATTTAACTTTTATATGCTTATATAATTTTTATTATACTTGACAAAGAAGGTTATTTCTATAATCACTACTTGTACACGTAATTATTTCAGATTTAATAATTTACATAGCAAAGATCTCATACTGTAATTTTATCATTTTGTTTTATGTGTCTGAATCTTTACACAAAGTAAGTTCCACATGAAAAATACCTATCTTTTCTTCCAATGGTGTTTCTCATAAGGGAATCACCCCTTTGAATATAAAGACAAAGAAAATGAGAAGACAAAACATTCAAGGCCTCTCAGCTTATTGCACAAATTTGTCTTTTGCAGGTTTTATTATTTCTTTTGTCAAATGGCAATTAGGAGGTCAAATTTATTTTCCATTTCTTGATTCCACGATGTCCCTAAAGAGAATATGGGGTGAGCTATTTTCCTGGTATATGCTGATCGACAATGGAGGAACAGAGAAAAACCCTATGAAAAGCCTGCTCCCAGGGCTGGTGAGGTAGGTGGAATGTGGAAATGTGTTTCACCAGGGGCTGTGGAAGAGCTCTTGACCTCAAGCTTCTGTCTTATACAGAAGTGGTGAGTGGGAGTACACAGATTTTAGAGAAAGCTAAGAAGAGACCACAGGAAATTAAATGGCTCCCTATGGCCTTCAAAATAATATCCCACTCAGGGTAGCATGGCTGTTTACAAGCTGACCCTGCTCCCTTCCACCTCCACACTCGCCACAGGAGGAAAACCTGTGTTTCCAGTGTACAAACCGTCTGTTTTTCCATGAATTCATTCTGGAACATGCCCCAAAGATTTTTTTCTTTATCTTTTTTATTGTAAATTGACAAGTTATAGGTAAATATATATAAATATATGGGGTGCAAAATGAGGTTATGATTCAAGCATACCATGTGAAACAATTAAAGTGAATTAACATATCCATTGCCTGCAATACTTATCATTTTTTTGTGGTGAGGACATTTGAAATTTATTAGCAATTCTGAAATGTACAATATACTATTATTAACTGTATTCACCCAAGCTGTATGTTATTATGCTGAGCTAGGATTTTTTTAAGTTGAGCTCAGATGTTAGCCTTTGCTGACCCTGTTTAACAGGGTTAGGTGGCCATCTGCTCTACCCCCATGTAACCAGCACTCTCCATTATTGATCTCTGCCTTATACTAGAATCCTTTGTTCACATGTCTGTATTTCCCCCGCTAGACAAACTGACAGTTACTTCATGGGAAGAGACTGTCTTTTGAGTCAGAAACTCTGATGCCTATCTAGTTCCTCACCTAGAACAAAAAATAGGAACTCACTAATGCTTAGTTAATGAAAAGTTGCTCTGGAAGAGATATACTATATTCTTCAGTTTTGCTACAGACTTGGAATGTGGTTGTTTAGGAGGGTATTGTTTGGTGTGTGAAGGGTGTATTTGTGGGTGGGAAAGGCTTGTGTGACATGTGTACTCACAAAGTTTGCCGAGTTCCTCTGTGTGAATGAGCAATGCTAGGCACTCTTGGGTGTAAAGAGCTACTGTCAGAGATCAAGGAGGGAAGACTGCCACCAGGAAGGTCAAGGAGGATCAGTAAATTTCCTTCCTTAGCTGGCCATCAGAATCACTGCGGAAATGTCAAAAGCGTGGATTTTGTCTCCCTGCTCCATCCCTCATTTACACTATCAGAATCTCTTGGGATGGGGGCTGTGATGATCCTCTGATTCTAAGAGAAAGGTGCTATCAATTCCACCATCTTTCATTGAATCTCACTGTACTTTATATTGACCTTACTTCTTCTGACCAGACATGCTCAAGAATGAAATAGACTGAACTGCTCTAGCATCTAGATCAGAACATCGGGCTCCGTGTGTGTGGGTGTGGGTGTGGGGTGGGGTGATGGAGACAGCATGTGAACACCTGCTGAGGGGAGGCGAGGAGAGGAATAAAGGGCAGCACTCTGATTCACATGGACAGAGGGTCTGTGTGGTCACCCCAGTGGATGTTTAACATACACATCTGACACTTTCATTTCATTTTTGGAAATTGACCTTGGCCATTCTATTGGACAAGGTCATATATCACAGAGGCTATTTCAAAGTGGGGAGTAACTCTCTTCTCACATGGTGGGGGAAGCTTTCACGTAGCCTTCCCTCTCTTGTGTGGGGGTTCCTCTAGTAGAGTCCACAATGGGAATGAGACGAGCTTGTTATATTGAGGCTGTAAATGAGTGAAAGGGCTGTTGGCCTCCACCCCTGCTGCTCTTTCAGCCACAAAAGACCAGGACCCCTCTTTGCCCTCTGTTCCTCTGGGGACTCTCTATCATCGCAGGTGCTCCTTGCCCAGGGTCACATGGCCATAGCCCATTGTCGTGTGGCTGTGCACAGGGAAGAGGTCAGCTTCCTCTCCTGATGATTCTTAGGGCAATTCTTTAGGACATTCAGTTATTTTCACAATGCCCACATGTAACTGGGAGAGCTGAAGGGTCCCCTTCACCTGCATACCTTCACCTAGATGCGTGTCTCACATATGGATCAGCCAAAAGAGAGAGACCGGCTTCCTAAAAAGTCTGAAACGACATACACAACAGTGAACTTGGAGCTGTGAGGAAGACAAGCAGTTTCTGTTCCTGGAGTAAAAAGACACAGGAAAGCCTCTGCAGGTTATAGTTCTCTTGGCTTCAACCACATTTATTTTCACAGATATGAAATAAAAGGCAAGAAATAAAATGTAAGTTAAAAGTGGAAGTCAGTAGGAAATCAGATGAGGTGGTATGGGGATAGGAAGTGTCAGTTTGCTAATGGGTGGAAGGTTTTTTTTGGAGAGATGAAAATGTTCTAAAATTACAGACTACGATAATGGTTGCACAACTGTGTAAATATTCTGAAAACCATTAAATTGTGTCCTTTAACTGGGTGAAGGTTACTGCATGTAAATTATATGCTAATAAACTGTTAAAAAAATCAGTAGAAAATCATAAACCCTGACTTTAAGGTTTTAACATGTCTTTCATATTTGGAAAAGGCAGGCTCTTTAAAATATTTAAATGAATGAATAAATGAATGGGTTACTTAGTTTAGGCCTCAGGCATGAAGAAGGGTTGAAATGAATGGAGTTGACTGGGCTTGTTCATGGGAACCTGGAACACGGAAACATTTAAATTTTAGGGTTAAAGCAACAACTGGTAGTTATTTGCAGTTGAAAATAAATAAATACATCTTGTTATCAGAATCTTGAAAAAATAAATCTTGTTATCAAGCCAGGGTCAGCTAAACCAAGAAGGCATAAAAGCTTTTCTCCTGCTGAAAGTACCTTCTTAGGATGAACTATGGCACCTCAGCAGCATTACCATTTTTTACAGTCAGAATAGAATACAGTGAGCCATCCTTCCTGGTCCAGAGGAATTAGTTAAAATGACCAATGCTGCCCCTTCATTTATAATGACTTTGTTGTAGCTGAATGCATTTGGGCCTCAGGACAGAGAACAAGAAAAAACAGAGCAACCTCCCTCCTCAACCACGCTGACTCACCACTGGCGAAGGCAACCCCATTCTGTAATCTATATAAGAGAGAGGTGTGTGCATTACACATGTAACTGTAGACCCACTGGGCACCGTAAATTGGGGACTGACATGAAATTGAATCTCAAAGATAAATCATAGACAAGCTTTTGAATGTGGTTTGGAGATATAAACAAACTCATCATTTGATATAATTACATATGTAAACCTCCAATTTAGGAGGGGGAAGTAGGTCAGTCCTAAGTGAATGATACTCAATAAGGGGGCGGAGGGAGACATACGGCTGGAACCATGCAATTACTTTTAAAATGGCTGCTTTTGAGTTTTTGTTATGGAGATGGAAGAATCTAAGGACCTCTCTCTGAGAAACAGCCTGAGCATGAAAATGTGGCTCCCTGTTCAAAAGAGAATTCAAAATGTTCTAAATAGTTATGGTCAGAGAAGTGATACTTGTAAGGATGACAGCTTTTCCCTGATTTTTCTCCCTGTGGGTGTCCTGGGTCACAGCTGTGTAATCTGCTGCCATGACATTCACATTTTCTTTAAGTGCTACTTGAAGCAGCGCAGGTCTTAGCTGTTTCAGCATAATTCTCCAAAACTGTTGGAAGCTGGGTTTGGTATTTTAAAAATACAACTAGAATTACCAGCTCGGTGAGCTACAATTAATTCTTTCCTCTGTGTTTTTCATATTCCAATCCCTATGCTTCTCACTTCTTCACGTCTGTACCCAACTATCTGGTAAACCCTCGCCACTGTTCCAGACCGTTCGGTTGTTACTTTCTGTGTGAAGCCCTTTCGGACCTTCCCTTACCTGGCATGTTGCACGTATTTCACGTATCATCTGAATCTCCCTTGAGACTATAGTTTTAGAAGGCAAAGGCTTTGGGCCTTTAAACACAAGTAAGCCCAACAACCTAGATCAATGCCTCCTCAATTTTTTAAATAAAATTCTACTTTTATAGCACACAACATTTTGCTCTAATTATTAGTCAAAGAGTCAATCTTCCCTAATAGGGCACAGGGAAAAGGATGGCGAATAGAATTTATGCATGTTGTATTCCTGGTGTTTAACACAGAACCTGGCACATTGCAGGTAATAGGTACAATTTATTTGAATGAAGGTGATGTGGATGTAGTCTTCCAGAACTTTCAATGTGATTTTATTATAGAGTGGCTATGATGACTCCAATGAATGGGTGTTAAAGTTATCTGAATGTTCTCCTCCATCCTTTGAATAACTTTAATGTTGTTCTGGTTTTTGGAGGTCATCAGAGCAATTCCTGATAGGCTTTTAAAAAAAATTTCAGCTGCTACTTAAATATTGTTAATCTTTAATCTTATGCATAAAGTATCCTGATTTCTACTTAATTTAGGGAGAAAATAGGAAAATAATAATATAGTTGTATCCAGTGCTCACTGAGTATTAAATATGCGCCAGGTACCATATTAAACGGTCCATATTCGTAATCTCATTTTATCTCAGAATAGTTCAGATATCATATAGTCTAAGAACATACATTACATACTTGCTTTTTAAAAAAACAGAACTAATACATATCTTTACTACAACTTTATTTTTTCCTCTAACTCTGAAATTTTAGAGAAATAGAAATTATTTTGACTCCATTTTTAGGAGGAAACAGTTAAATAAACTTGCCCGAGGTCACCAGTGATTATACACAATTCAAACCCAGGGACTCTTGTTTCACACCTATAATCTCAGGGCTTTGAGAGGGCAAGGCAGGAGAATTGCTTGAGGCCAGGAGTATGAGATCAGCCTGGGCAACATGGTAAGACCCTGTATCTTTAATAACAATAATTAGACAGGCTCCTGTAGTTCCAGCTACTTGGGAGGCTGAAGTGGGAAGGTGGTTTGAGCCCAGGAGTTTGAAGTTACAGTGAGCTATGATCATGTCACTGTACTCCAGCCTGGGAGGGAGGGGAGAGAGGGAGGGGGTGGGGGAGAGAGAGAGAGAGAGACTGACTCTGTCTTTTAAAAAAAGAAACCCCCAAACCAAAAACAAAACTCTAACTCCGAAGCTTCTTCAGTGTTTCCCTTTATCTCCCTAGCAGAAGATGATGTGGGGCATTGGCAAAGTCACCTGTCTAGGAGCCAGAGTCCTGGGTCCCAGAATCAGCTCTGTCAGTAATTGATAATGAGATGACAGGTAATCATAATCCTTCTCTAGGCCTCAGTTTCCTCCTCTAGGAATGTCCTAATGCCTCTTTTCAGGGTGAAGAATGTAGATCATTAGTCCTCTTCCTTCTCTGCTTTATTCCCTGAGTATACTTTCTTCTCAAGGGTCTTGAGCCTAGCAGTGCAGGACCTAAATGGGTCCCCCAGTCAGGAATAATACAGGCTGTGTTCAAATTTATCCACAGGATAGACATAAAATTAAACATCCATATGCACATATCCCAAAATGAGAATAGTAAAAATATCAGTTAACTGTAAGTATGTGCTTTAAATAGGAAAAAAAAACACACACTGGTTATTCCTGCATTTACAATATTTTCTATAAGATTCTGACTTCTAGAACCTCTCTATTTCTACCTCTTTCTCTTCAGCCCATTAAGGAGCATTAAAATATTCCCTGCAGTATTTACATATGGACATCAGGCTGTGCACTTAATTTGGAGAGAAATGAAATGCACGCATAACAAATGCAAATTTCAGGAGTAGAGGAAAAGTTAGAGCGAAGAGTTGTATCATGTTTGCTTAAAAAATAAATGACTAAGTAATGTGTGTTCTCAGATATTTACTTGAAAAGAAAAAAATACCAGAAAGAACAAATATATATACAAGAGCTACAATATCAGTTATAAGGGGGTTAAAAAAGGATTCTGGAAACTGGCCCCATGAGACATGCTTTTTAATTAAGGGTCGTTTTATCAGGTGTAAAGATTTGGAGTTGCTCAATTGAGCACGTGGTGCTGCTATTAAATTTTCTTAAGAAAAGTTGACAGGGGAAATCATGGAGCTTAAGCCTGCAACTTGGGCTTCTCTTTATA
This sequence comes from Ateles fusciceps, assembly GCA_036589455.1. Classification (NCBI taxonomy): domain Eukaryota; kingdom Metazoa; phylum Chordata; class Mammalia; order Primates; family Atelidae; genus Ateles; species Ateles fusciceps. Next base: position 9,313,525 of record JAZHEH010002496.1, read on the forward strand.
AATAGTGATTTCCAAGATGCTAATAGAAGCTTTAAAACTATAAGAGTGAGAGTACATTTTAAACCAAAGTGTGAAGATGCTGTGGGTCAAACATGGTTTATGGCTGTTGGTTTTCTGTCACAGATACATTTCATTTCTTTCTTTGCAGGCTAATGAATGGCATTTCTGAATTCTGTCTTAGCCGCAGGGAAATCCCAGGCAGTGTCCTTCTGCTAGAAATACTTTTTCCCTTTGGATTCAGGATTCTGTAGCTGCTACAGGTAGTAAAGGGAACAAGCCATCCTGCAGAGGAAAAGTGTCGAGGCTGGCACAGACCTGGCAACTTCCCTTCAGGCCTAGTTGACAGATGGAGTTGCTCACAGCCTGGAGGGAGAGTTCTAAGGTTCAGGCATGCCCTGCTTCCTCACTCTACTGCTCATTATATATATGATTAGAAGCATCTGGGGTCAAGTCCACTTGTCATCAGAGTGAAGGATAAGGTGGGTCCAACAAGGGAGGGGAGAAGTGAAGATGATGCTGTATGGTAGACAATACTTCCAAAGTCCTCATCTGTATAATCCTCTCCTGTACCCAGTGGTCTTGCCATCCTCATGCACACATGCATGCATATATGTGCACACACTCAGTTAGAACCAGAGATGCTGTGTACATGCCTAATCTTACCAGAATCCTGGATAGTTCCCACTCCCATCTGTTCTTCCATCAGTTCCCTCTCCTCATCACCAGTCTCCATGGCTCTCGCTCCCAACTGCACAGAGCCCTCTGGTTCTGCCTACAAATGGTGCCTAGATGAGGAGGCATTTATGCACCTGAAGAAGTCTCTAGGCTATTAAGTTAAACCTTGAATGCCATATTGGATTTCTTCAGCGAAATTAAGCCACAGATGGTGAACCAGTATTAAGGATGTCATACGAAATGATGCCATCTTTAGGTGCTATTTACATACCACTGATGTGCATGCTCAGATTTGCAATATGGCGCATTTCTCCACCTTTCTCTTTCTGCCAAGACTTTTTTCATAATTCTGAATATTGGATCATCAAAATAAAGAAGCATAAGTGGCTGACAATCTGAATTCCACTGTATAGATGCATCCTAGAGATTATCTGGCCCAGGAAGCATCGTAGTATACTGGCTAGCAGTACCCAAGTTCTGGCATCAGACTGCCTGGCTTCCCATCCCAGTTCTACCCCTGGGCAGCTGCACGTCCTTGGGCAGTTTACTGTAGTTTACTTAGCTTCCTCATCTATAAAATGAAGTAGATTAAATTAAATAAGTAAAAGTGCTTAGCATGGTTCCTGGCACATACCAAATGCCCAAATACTACTACTCTTATTATGAGCTCCAAGAACAGTGTCTGGAGTATCATATGTGTTCAATGGTTTAACCTCGCTTCCTTTCCATCTAAACATGTGGGAAGCATAATTTCTGAAATATCTACTACTCACTCTGTCATCTGACAGAGAAGGAAACTGAGGCTCACAGTGTAAGTAACCCGTTCAAAGACTTACTGATAAAAAAAATCCCCTTATCCATGCATGGTTACATTTTATTGAGAGGATAATATATACTCTTGCTACTTGAAGCATAGCATGTCTTAGCATCATGAGTGCTATTTGGGAGCTGGTTAGAAATGCAGACCTACAGTCTTCTCCAAAACCTAGATAATATATGCACAAGAATTTTAAGAAGACTGGCTATAGACCATTGTTGGTCTTCAAACTTGGCCGTGCCCTGGAATCACCTGGGGAGTTTTAAAAAATACTCACGTCAGGGTCCCACACCCAGAGATTATGAATTATTTGGTATGGACTGAGGTATAGGCATAGGGATTAAAAAAAAATTTTTCCTAGGTGATTCTCAAGTACAGCTGGGGGTAAGAATCACTGTATATCTAGTTGTTACTTCTGGATGATGGGGTTATAGTAATTACTTTTTTTGGCTTATCTAAATGTCTAGTTTTTCTAACATGAACAACACCCAACTTTATGAAACAAAGTAATTAAAAGGACAATGAAACAGAGGCACCAGGAACAGCCTCCTGTATGTCCTTATCTGAATTCCACAACGTTCTGATCTGAATCCTTCCGGCAAAGGACTAAACTATGTAGTTGCCATGTTCGTTTTGACTTTACTTATTAATGAATTAATGTATTTATATTTCAAGACAGGGTCTCACTGTGTCACCCAGGCTGGAGGGCAGTGGCATGATCATAGTTCTGCAGGCTGAAACTCCTGGGCTCAGGCAATACTCCTCACTCAGCCTCCCAAGTAGCTGGGGCTACCGGTGCATCTTCATACCCAGCTACTTAAAATTTTTTTGTTGTTTTTTTGGTAGAGAGGTAGTCTCACTATGTTGCCCAGACTGGTCTCGAATTCCTGCCTCAAGGTGATCCCTTCACCTTGGCCTCCCAAAGCTCTGGGATTATAGGTGTGACTCACCTTGCCCAGCCTGTTTTGACTTTAGATCTGAGGCATGCTTCCTGTCTTCCCGTATTATACTGGCTTACGTCAGCTACAGTTTCACTTCTTTATTCAGGTATACTTTCTTTCACTGCTTATAGTGTTAGGATGCCCAGCCCCATCTGGCCCTCAAGGTCTCCCTAGCAGAGGTGGAACACCACCTCCATATAGATGCTTTCTCTTCCCCACAAAAACACATTTGGACAGAAGACAGAAGACAAAAAATATACAACAATAAGTCTCTATATTTTCCTTCATTGAACTAACAATCCAGTGAGAGAGGCAGACACGTATGAGAATGACTACAGTACAAGACAAGATCTAAAACACACCCTAGACAGCTTTGAGTGTCCGTAACAAGAAAGATTAATGCCGAATTGTACAATTAGAAAAGATAAAGGAATGAGCTATATTTGTACTGGGCCTTTAATGTTTAATATGAATCCAACAGAGAAGTTGTGAAAAGTCAAAATGTCCAATCTCCATTTAAGATGAACAGGACAGAAGCTTAACAAAACTGGTAAATGTGGGTTTAAATCCTGGCTCTGCTATTTTTTAGCTGTATAGACAAGGAAAGTTATGTAACTTCTCTGATTGTAGTCTTGTCATCTCTGAAATGGGGACAGAACCAGGCTCCTCGTAGGCTTGGTTAGAAGCAATAAAGCTGAGATGCTTGGCACAGTGGCTTGAACTCAGCAGATGCTGTTTAAAAAGCAGACACAGCATCTACAAAAAGCAATGTATTATATTTTATTTTTATTAAAAACTCTAATAGCACTGGGATGCTATTTCTAGCCTATATTAAAAAGAAAAACCTTATTGTATCTGGATTGTTGGACCCCCAAAATGTCTGAAAATTTAATAACCAGGCAACTAAAAGTTGAAGTTTCTTTTTGTTCAGATGAACATTATAAAGTTCTGTAATTCCTGACACACTCCAGAGGTGTGAAAACAGCCACTGTACTCCTCTTAGAAATCATGTCACTGCAAATAATTTGTTTCTACATCTGTTTTCATCTGACAGATAAAATCAGGAGGCTAGATAAAGTGCAAATTACTCAGAGAATGTGCAAAGCCTTGAAAATGCATGTGTACTTTGTAGGCATGTGATCTTTTAAGATCATCTTTGCTCTATAATTTACACAAGAACCTCTTAGGTAGGAGTGATGTTTTTAAACTCAATTTTAAAAATCTGGAAAAAATATCACTCGTTATGGAAAGCTGTGAATGTTGTCAAAAGACTGATAATGCTTTTTATTTTTAAAACAACTGCACATTTCCCAGTTAATTTTCACTTAATTCAAACTTTTCCTTTTGTCTAAAATTTATATTTTCTTTGTAAAACCTCATTAGTTTTCATTTCACCTGTCTGAGAATATGTAACAGTTCCATAGCTGCTTGAAGTTTATCTTTGCACTACCTAGGTAAATTAACAGGACAAAGAGGTCTCAGGGGAATATTTATTGCACTCAGGATAAACCATTTGCAGAGCACTTCAATTTTTACAACCACTATTTTGATGTTGTAATTGCAAACAGCCCTTGTAACTATTCATTAGAATCTGTCCAAGAAGGTCTTTTGTTTGGCAACACTATGCTAATAGTAGCATTAACCTTAAGTGTTTATTTGAGAGCAGTACCTGTGTGTTTCCTGAAATATTCTAGAAATCTACATTTTCAACTGCTATATTGTCCCCCTCAGACTCGAATCAATGTCATTTCACTGTTTTTCTGTTCTCCTGGAGGAAGTACCATCTCTTATAAGAATGATACAATTTGTGCTTAATCAATTACCAATACAACTTTGGGCAAGTCTTTAAAAATGTGCACCTCCATTTCTTCCTCTGTAACATAGCAATCATTTTATGGAGGAGCAAATAATCTCTTTATAACTGAGGGTCACATACAATATTTTCCCGTATAAACATAAGTGGAAACAAAAGAAAGATTAGTGCCATTTATAACTGCTTTATAACTCCTTGTAAGAAATGCTGTATAAGTCAGGGAAGAAGTCTTATATTTTCCTTCTGCTCTTTAGCAAGGGACTTCATAAACAATTCTATTATATCATTTTGTATTCTGTTTACATGTCTTTTTCTGTCAATAGACTGTGGCTTCTCCAGGGCAACCATATTTTTATTTGTTTAATGTTCATTAAAGGAATATCTTTTAAGAACCCAGGCTAATTATTGTATCTTTTGTGCTTAGCACAGGGCCTGGCATATGAAGGGCATCAATAAATATTGGTCTATTGACTAAATAAACTATAATAATAATATATAATTAAATATATAATATATAATAAACACCAAATAAATATATAATAATGAAAGGTGTATGTAAGTGTGTGTGCGCCACACACACACACACACACACACAAGGTACTACCATCCAAAGCAGGTAATGGTCTATACATGTGGGAATATATTTATTGAGCATTTATATTATGGTTTGTAAAAGCTTTTGGGGAAAAGTTTCCAAATTCAGAATGAATTATGTGCTGTGATGATTACTGTTTTGGGTTTTTAACATAAAATATTACATGTTCATTAAAAGCCATTTTTTAATGTGTCATGTCAGAGTCTGCAGTTTGTTTGGTTAATTGAGGTCAATGGAGGGAAATGGCAGATTGCCATTGCTAATGAGTTTATCTTGATTCTTGTAAATATTATTTGTCTTTTGTTTTTACTTTTTGTTTAACTAAATTATATTATTTATCCAAGAATTTGTCACGTATAAGTAGGGATTGATAGCCTATTAGAGAGGGCTCAGCCCATGTTTCATTTCTCAAAAAACATTTTAAAAAAGGAAAGAAGAAGTTGCAAAATATAGCCAGTCTCTGATTTCTCTAGGTCCATCAAGCACCCCACGATAAATATCAAAATAGAGGATAAAACAAAGGGCCTGTAGGATCATACTCCCTGGCTGGAGTCTGATGAATTAATCCTTCCAAAATTCTACTAAGAATCTAGCAAGAAATGTGCTAAAGGCATATATTAGCCATGTCTTATCAAAAAGGTGAGCTAGATGGCATTTTAGTTTCTTGTTGAGAAAGAAAAAGAAATGCAAATCAAATGAGAAAATCATTGAAAGAGTCAGGAAGAATCAGAGAGCTACTAATACTGGCTCCATGGGATGGGGGCTGATATGGGGGTGTGGGGGAGAGGCAGGAAGTCCCAAAGACCGCCATAAGCATCTATATCTAGCTTGTTTATTCCATATTTATCCACAAGATAAACAAAAGTACAAATCGTTTATTGAGTGTTACATCACTAAGTAACTAAAACTGTTTGACTCCTAAATTTGTGCCCTGAACAGGTCTACTGTAATTACAGTATTTGCTTGGCTTTCCTTTACTGGTTCCCTTGGTAGAAGTGGAATAAGGTTGTTCAGATTTTCTTCCTATTTTAGAAACAAGAACAGTGGTGGCAGATCTGAAATGGGCACACCCCATGGCAAATTTAAAGAGCTGCAACTGGCAGTGGGTCTGCTGGGCACTCATGTCCAGAGGCCCGGGACTTTCTTTCCTTTCACCTTTACTTTTCATCCCCACGATAGATCTCCATCCCACCCATGCAGTCCAGCAAAGGTCCCAGGAGAATAGGTACAAAATGTTTCTTTTACATTTTCAGCCATTTAGCAGTCTTTCTCTGGGACTAAGGGTTGTAATGGGTAGGTACACAAGAGGTACCCATTTAAAAACCAACTAGCCAAATGAACATGCCACCCAGATTAAAAGACATTTTCATCTTCTTTGTTCGCACTCTGACAAATTCAGTATCTTCTGAACAAATGGCTGTGCACTGAGCCTGAGAGTGGGTTTTTAAACCATTCACAGCTCTGTGTCAGTCCTTCATTCTTAGGGAAAACCAGCTCAATGCTACTGTGGCTGTAATTAGTGGATAATTAGTACTTGTACATGTCGATGCTATATGTCATGGAACGGGTGCCTGGTTTAGCTTCCACTCTACAAGATTATTTAATTTTGCTCTAATTTTAATTCTTTTGAATAACATTAATGCCTTGGCACTAGAAAATCTGGAACTCAAGCTAGTTAAACTAAGGTTTGAAATGGTATTAATGGATTTCATTTTTTTTTCATGAAAAGAAAGTTGTTGGAAGGTTTCTGCATTAACAAACTGACGCTGCATTCCACAGTCTCATGGGCCATTCCGGGCTTAGATTTTTAAATATCATGTGCAATACAATGCAAGCCCCACCACTGGCTTGGCACTGGGGTGGTTGACTTTCAAGGGATGGTGAGAAAAAGGGGAAATGGGCACTGAATAAAAGAGACATGTGGTTAGAATACCCAGTGAAATTATGCAAAAAGTTAACTTGGGGGACAGAGAGGTGAAGCCTTAACAACAGCTGGGGGTGCAAGAAAAGGCTTCCCAGGAAGGGATCTTTTGGGTTGGGATGAGTAGAAGTTTTCCAGGTAGATAAGGAGTATCTTTTGCCATATTCTGATGGGCAAGGAAAATCATACAGGGAAGAAGGACCCTGGTCCCAACCGCAAGTTACCACAGGAGACCTTAGGGGAAACCCTGGAATTTTGTTTTACATATTGTTGGGAATGGAAGAAAATAAATATATTTTCCCTTAGGAGCATGCAATCAGTCAGCTCTCTTAACTTTCAATGTGGAAGTGTCTTCATACATTATGAAACAGTGTTGTGGGCAACAATGAGAAAGTCCCCACTCCATTCTTGTCAGCCTCAAAATAAAGGGACCAAAACCACATTAGAAGCAAGTAAATAATCCTCACAATGTTACAGGCAGGAAATGCTGGAGAGTGCCAGTCAGATACCATTATTTTTTTTTTTTTTTGAGACAGAGTCTTGCTCTGTTGCCCAGGCTAGAGGGCAATAGTGTGATCTTGGCTCACTGCAACCTCCGCCTCCTGGGTTCAAGCTGTTCTCCTGCCTCAGCCTCCCAAGTAGCTGGGATTACAGGCATGCATCACCATGCTTGGCTAATTTTTCTATTTTTAGCAGAGGCAGGGTCTTGCCCTGTTGGCCAGGCTGGTCTCAAACTCCTGACCTCAGGTGATCCACCCGCCTTGGCCTCCCAACATGCTAGGATTACAGGTGTGAGCCACAGCGCCTGGCCCAGATGCCATTTAAATAGCGCTTCCTCCCATTCCCTGTCCTCCTCTCAGAACATATTTGTAGGGTGACCAACCATCCTGGTTTGCCCAAGACTGTTCTGGTTTTAACATGAAAAGTTTCAGTCCTACTTACCAAAAAATCCCTCAATATTGAGGAAACTAAGATGGTTGATCACCCTAGTTTCAGATCGCAACTGAACGTCAGGTATTTGTGATTAACTTCTCAAACGGTAGACTGTCAAGGCTGAACCTACATGAGTGAAAGTGATTATTATGTTGGCTTTGCATCCAATTTGTTTTGCAGGTGAGGAAAGTAAGGCCCAGCTAGGAGCAGTGACTTAGATTCATTCATGCAATGCTTAGCTCCAATTAGGTAATGCCCCTGCTCAGAAACACTCAGAACTGCTTTATGATTTTTTTTCTTTTTCACATAATCACATGTTTCTAAAAACTCACAGTTTTTTCCTGACATAGTTAATAACTAATTAAATTGTCTGACTATTCCTTATATGGCAGGCAGAATGCTGAGCACTTTACATGCAAAATTTCACTTAATCCTCATAACAATTCTAAATTACTCTAAGTTGCTAAATACTATTTTTATCCCCATTTTGTAGTTGAGGAGATTGAATCTTAGCAAGACCATGTATCTTGCCTAATGTTTTGCAATAAGTAGGTGAGAAGAGATTTGAAACTCACGTTGTCTGACTCCAAAAATCTTATTCTTAACCACAAAGACACAGGACTCCTTTATGAATGTTCTTTCACCATTTCTGAAAAATTATTCCACCATGTAACCAAAATATTTGAAAGTGCACAGGGATGGTTTCCCCGTTTTCACACTTTATTTCTATTCTGTCTCAGTCTTTCATTCACTGGAAAGGCATCTTCAGATAAAAAGCTAAGCTTGCTTTGCATTGTCCAGTGAGTTTGGGCTCCCCCTCCTCCTTCCTCCCACACTGATACTGCTTCAGAGAAGTGCAAATTTGATGTGCTGGCAGTGTTTTCTGTCTTAACCTATTAAGCTTTTATAGGATCAATCCAATTAAATGTCATGTGGGGTCTCATTAGCTGAAGGAGACCCTAAAGGGATTCAAATGCCACACTTCTCTTAAGAGCTCTATAGCACCTTCACCATTTAGATCCGCTTCTTCCTTCTGAGGGCTTCTCCTCATAGGTTATGGCCTCCTCCAGCTCTCCCACTTGCTAACCTCTTTCTTCTGAAAGCAAAGTCTTCATACCTAAACTACATTCTACTCAATTCACCAAAGTATTGCAAATTCATTACCAGGCTCCAGCTGCCCTGAAATTCTTCCTGTTCCTTGACCACATAAAGCTCATTTCTGTCATAAGCCTTTGCCCTTGACCTTCCCTTGGCCAATACCCTTCTCCTCTCCGCCTCCCTTACCCAGATGTCTACATGGCTAATTCTTTTTCAAACAGATCCCAGTTCACATGTCACCTCCCGAGAGAATCCTTCCCTTTTCTAGTTACATCGACTAAAGTCTCCCCCACTTTTTGTTAGTTTCATCTATCCCTATCTGTCTGAAGTCATCCTGTTGGCATATTTGTTCACTTATCTACTGTCTATCTCCTCCTCTAGAATGTAAGATACAAAAAGGCATTTTACCCCAGTCTTCTGTATGCATTGTCATATACATGGCACTTAGGAGTGTTGTGGCACATGGTAGGCCCTCACTAAATGACACTTGAATGAAAGAATGAATGCCTATATAAAAAATACTTACAACATTGCTGAAGCCCTCCATCCTTGTATTTAAATATTCTGCATGTTTTTTGTCCGATTTGAATTTTCACAGTGAATGTTTTCAGTGCTGCTTTTGACCCTTATCACTAAAAGTTTCTAGATGTTTCCCATCAGGGAACTAGCATGATGGACAGTGAATGGGAGTCAGATGATCCAGGCTCAGTATCAAGCCTCCCTGCTACCAAGCTAAATGACCTTGGGCAAGTAATTTCAAATGCTATGAGCTTCACCTTTCTTACCCAAATAATGAAAATGTTCATATCTGCCTCATGAGACAAGAGTGAATATGGATTGAGATGAGATGTGTTGCAAACACTTGCAATGTGGCAAGTACTCAATGTGGTCCTTCCCCTATATAGTTATTGCTGTTCCCTATATATTTATTAAGTACATTTAACTTTTTCGGGTAAAAAATCCTAAAATTCACATGGAACTAAAAAAGATCCCCAAAAGCTAAAGTAATACTAAACAAAAAGAACAAAGCTGGAAGCATCACATTATCTGCCTTCAAATTATATTACAAGGTTATAGTAACCCAAACCACATGGACTGGTATAAAAATAGGCACATGGATCAATGGAACAGAATAGGGAAGTCAGAAATAAAGCCACACATTTATAGCCAACTGATTTTTGACAAAGTTGACAAGAATACACACTGGGAAAGGACACGTTCTTCAGAAAATAAATGGTGTTAGGAAAATTGGATTGCCATATGCAGAATGAAACTGGATGGCTGTCTCTCACTCCATACTAAAATCAACTCAAGATGGAGTAAAGACTTAAATGGAAGATCTGAAATTATAAAAATACTAGAAGAAACTCTAAAGAAAACTCTTCTGGACATTGGTTGAGGCAAAGATTTTATGACCAAGATCTCAAAAGCATAGACAAAAAGAAAGAAAAATGAGACTTAATCAAACTAAAAAGTTTCTGTGCAGCAAAATAAGAAATGGAATTAATGGACAACTTGTTGAATGGAAGAAATTGCTTGCAAACCATTTATCAAACAAGGAACTAATAATCAGAATACACAAGAAACTCAAACAAAAACAACAATGAAACAAATAGTTCCATTAAAACTTGAGCAAAGGATATGAGTAGACATTTTCAAAAAAAAATACACAAATGGTTAATAGGTATTCAAAAAATGCTCACCATTATTAATCATTAGAGAAATGTAATTTAAACCACAAATAGATATTATCTTACCTCAGTTAGAATGGCTATTATTAAAAAGACAAAAAATAATAGATGTTGATGAGGATGTGAAGAAAAGGGAACTCATAAATGCTATTGGTGGGAATGTATATTACTATAGCCATTATAGAAAACAGTATGGAAAATTCCCAAATACCTAAACACAGAACTACTATTTGATTTAACAATTCCACTACTGGCTATCTTCCAATAAATAAATAAATAAATACACTAAAAAATACTACAATCATATGTTTATTGCAGCACTTCTCACAATAACAAAGCTATAAAATCAACCTAAGGAATCAGCAGATGAATGTATGAAGAAAATGTATATATACACTTGGAATATTACTCGGCCATAAAAAAGAATGAAATCATGTCTTGTACAGCAATATGGATGGAAATGAAGGTCATTACCTTAAGTGAAACTAGCCAGCCAAAAATGTCAAATATCACACCTTCTCACTCATAAGTGAGTGCTAAAAAATGTGTGGACACAGAGTGAAATGATAAACAATGAAGACTCAGAAGGGTGATGAGAAAGGTAGAATAATAAAAAATTAGTTAATGGATACAATGTATGATATTTGGGTGACAGACAGACCCTAAACGCCATGACTTGACCACTAGGGAATCTATGCACCAATTAAAATCGCACATATATCACATAAATTTGTACGAATTTAAAAATTTTTTAAAGTATATTTAACTTTTATAATTTCACGTAATTACCCACATGTAAATACTAAATTAAATTATTTTTTAATACATATATTTTATTGCATTTTATGTTCTGGGTACGTGTGAAGAACATCCAGGTTTGTTGCATAGGTACATACATGGCAATGTGGTTTGCTGCCTCCATCCCCATCACCTATATCTGGCATTTCTCCCCATGTTATACCTCCCCAACTCCTTACCCCACACTGTCCCTCCCCCTTGTCCCCCCTGGACAGACCTCAGTGTGTGATGCTCCCCCTCCCTGTGTCCATGTGTTCTCATGTTCAACACCTGCCTATGAGTGAGAACATGTGGTGTTTGATTTTCTGTTCTGTCAGTTTGCTGAGAATGATGGTTTCCAGGTTCATCCATGTCCATACAAAGGACACCAACTCATCGTTTTTTATGGCTGCATAGTATTCCATGGTGAATATGCGCCACATTTTCCCTCTCCAGTCTATCATCAGTGGGCATTTGGGTTGGTTCCAGGTCTTTGCTATTGTAAACAGTGCTGCAATGAACATACATGTGCATGTGTCCTCATAATAGAACGATTTATAATCCTTTGGATATATACCCAGTAATGGGATTGCTGGGTCAAATGGAATTTCTATTTCTAGGTCCTTGAGGAATCGCCACACTGTCTTCCACAATGGTTGAACTAATTTACACTCCCCACCAACAGTGTAAAAGTGTTCCTGTTTCTCCACATCCTCTCCAGCATCTCTTGTCTCCAGATTTTTCAATGATTACCATTCTAACTGGTGTGAGATGGTATCTCAATGTAGTTTTGATTTGCATTTCTCTAATGATCAGTGATGATGAGCATTTTTTCATATGTTTGTTGGTCTCATATATGTCTTCTTTTGAAAAGTATCTGTTCATATCCTTTGTCCACTTTTGAATGGGCCTGTTTGTTTTTTTTCTTGTAAATCTGTTTTAGTTCTTTGTAGATTTTGGATGTAAGTCCTTTGTCAGATGGGTAGATTGCAAAAATATTTTCCCATTCCGTTGGTTGCTGGTTCACTCTAATGATTGTTTCTTTTGCTGTGCAGAAGCTCTGGAGCTTAATTAGATCCCATTTGTCTATTTTGGTTTTTGTTGCCAATGCTTTTGATGTTTTAGTCATGAAGTCTTTGCCTATGCCTATGTCCTCAATGGTTTTGCTTAGGTTTTCTTCTAGGGTTTTTATGGCGTTAGGTCTTATGTTTAAGTCTTCAATCCAACTGGAGTTAATTTTAGCGTAAAGTGTCAGGAAGGGGTCCAGTTTCTGCTTTCTCCACATGGATAGCCAGTTTTCCCAACACCATTTATTAAACAGGGAATCCTTTCCCCCATTGCTTGTTTTTGTCAGGTTTGTCAAAGATCAGATGGTTGTAGATGTGTGGTGTTGCCTCCGAGGCCTCTGTTCTGTTCCACTGGTCGATATCTCTGTTTTGGTACCAGTACCATACTGTTTTGATTACTGTAGCCTTGTAATATAGTTTAAAATCAGGTAGCGTGATGCCTCCAGCTTTGTTCTTTTTGCTTAGAATTGACTTGGCTGTGCGGGCTCTCTTTTGGTTCCATATAAAGTTTAAGGTGGCTTTTTCCAGTTCTGTGAAGAAGGTCATTGGTAGCTTGATGGGGATAGCATTGAATCTATAAATTACACTGGGCAGTATGGCCATTTTCAAGATACAGATTCTTCCTAACCATGATCATGGAATGTTTCTCCATCTGTTTGTGTCCTCTCTTATTTAGTCAAGCAGTGGTTTGTAGTTCTCCTTGAAGATGTTCTTTACATCCTTTGTCCGTTGTATTCCTAGGTATTTTATTCCCTGTGTAGCAATTGTGAATGGCAGTTCATTCTTGATTTGGCTCTCTTTAAGTCTGTTATTGGTGTATAGGAATGCTTGTGGTTTTTGCACATTGATATTGTATCCTGAGACTTTGCTGTAGTTGCTTATCAGTTTAAGGAGATTTTTGGCTGAGACAATAGGGTCTTCTAAATATACAATCATGTTGTCTGCAAATAGAGACAATTTGACTTCCTCCTTTCCTATCTGAATACCCTTTATTTCTTTTTCTTGCCTGATTGCTCTGGCTAGAACTTCCAATACTATATTGAATAGGAGTGGTAAGAGAGGGCATCCTTGTCTAGTGTCAGATTTCAAAGGGAATGCTTCCAATTTTTGCCTATTCAGTATGATATTGGCTGTTGTAAATAGTTGTTATTTGTTGTAAATAGTTGTTATTATTTTGAGATATGTTCTGCTGATACCTAGTTTGTTGAGAGTTTTTAGCATAAAGGGCTATTGAATTTTGTTGAAGGCCTTCACTGCATCTACTGAGATAATCATGTGGTTTTTGTCTTTGGTTCTGTTTATGCGGTGAATTATGTTTATAGACTTTAGTATGTTGAACCAGCCTTGCATACCCGGGATGAAGCCTACTTGATCGTGATGGATAAGCTTTTTGATGTGCTGTTGCAATCAGTTTACCAGTATTTTATTGAAGATTTTACATCAATGTTCATCATTGATATTGGTCTGAAGTTTTCTTTTCTTGTTGAGTCTCTGCCAGGTTTTGGTATCAGGATGATGTTGGTCTCATAAAAAAGAATTGGGGAGGATTCCCTCTTTTTGGATTGTTTGGAATAGTTTCAGAAGGAGTGGTACGAGCTCCTAATTGTATGACTGGTAGAATTCATCTGTGAACCCATCTGGACCTGGGCTTTTTTTGGTGGGTAGGCTATTAATTGCTGCCTCAACTTCAGCCCTTGTTACTGGTCTATTCAGGGTTTCGACTTCTTCCTGGTTTAGGGTTGGGAGGGTGCAAGTGTCCAGGAATTTATCCATTTCTTCCAGGTTTACTGGTTTATGTGCATAGAGTTGTATGTAGTAATCTCTGCTGATAGTTTGTATTTCTGTGGAATCTGTGGTGATATCCCCTTTATCATTTTTTATTGCACCTATTTGATTCTTCTCTCTTTTCTTTTTTTATTAATCTGGCTAGTAGTCTATTTTGTTGATCTTTTCAAAAAACCAGCTTCTGGATTTAATGATTTTTTTGAAGGGTTTTTTGTGTCTCTCCTTCAGTTCTGATCTGATCTTAGTTATTTCTTGTCTTCTCCCTGCTTTTGAGTTCATTTGATCTTGCTCCACTAGGTCTTTCAATTTTGATGATAGGGTGTCAATTTTAGATCTTTCCTTGCTTCTCATGCCCACATGAGAAGCAAGGAAAGATCTAAATTTATTTATTTATTGCTATAAATTTTCCTCTAGACACTGCTGTAAATGTGTCCCAGAGATTCTGGTATGTTGTGTTTTCATTCTCGTTGGTTTTGAAGAACATCTTTATATCTGTCTTCATTTCCTTGTTTCTCCAGTCAACATTCAAGAGCCAGTTGTTCAGTTTCCATGAAGTTGTGTGGTTCTGAGTTAGTTTCTGAATTCTGAGTTCTAATTTGATTGCACTGTGGTCTGAGAGACTGTTATGATTTCCATTCTTTTGCATTTGCTGAGGACTGATTTACTTCCAATTATGTGGTCAATTTTTAAGTAGGTGTGATGTGGTGCTGAGAAGAATGTATATTCTGTGGATTTGGGGTGGAGAGTTCTGTAAGTGTCTATTAGGTTTGCTTGGTCCTGATCTGAGTTCGAGTCCTGAATATCATTAATTTTCTGTCTTGTTGATGTAATATTGACATTGGAGTGTTAAAGTCTCCCACTATTATTGTGTGGGAGTCTAAGTCTCTTTTTAGGTCATTAAGAACTTGCTTTATATATGTGGGTGTTCCTGTATTGGGCACGTATATATTTAGGTTAGTTGTTGTTGCATTGATCCTTTAACCATTATGTAATGCCTCTTGTCTCTTTTGATCTTTGTTGGGTTAAAGTCTATTTTATCAGAGACTAGGATTGCAACTCCTATTTTTTTTTTTTTTTTGCTCTCCATTTGCTTGGTAGATCTTCCTCCATGCCTTTATTTTGAGCCTAGGTGTATCCTTGCATGTGAGATGGGTTTCCTGGATATAGCACACTGATGGGTTTTGACTTTTTATCCAACTTGCCAGTCTGTGTCTTTTGATTGGGGCATTTAGCTCACTTACATTTAAGGTTAATATTGTTATGTGTGAATTTGATCCTGCCATTTTGATGCTAGGTGGTTGTTTTGCCAATTAGTTGATGCAGTTTCTTCATTGTGTCGGGATGCTCTTTACCACTTGGCATGTTTTTGGAATGGCTGGTACTGGTTGTTCCTTTCTATGTTTAGTGCTTCTTTCAGGAGCTCTTGTAAAGCAGGCCTGGTGGTGATGGAATCTCTGAGCAATTGCTTGTTCATAAAGGATTTTATGTCTCCTGTGTTTATCAAGCTTAGTTTGGCTAGATATGAAATTCTAGGTTGAAATTTATTTTCTTTAAGGGTGTTGAATATTGGCCCCCACTCTCTTCTGGCATGTAGAGTTTCTGCTGAGAGATCCACTGTGAGTCTGATAGGCTTCCCTTTGTGGGTAACCCAACCTTTCTTTCTGGCTGCCCTCAGCATTTTTTCCTTCATTTAACCCTGGTGAATCTGACGATTATGTGCCTTGGGGTTGCTCTTCTTGAGGAATATCTTCGTGGTGTTCTCTGTATTTCCTGGACTTGAATGTTGGCCTGTCTTGCTAGGTTGGGGAAGTTCTCCTGGATAATATCCTGAAGAGTGTTTTCCAGCTTGGATTCATTCTCTCCATCACATTCAGGTACACCTATCACATGTAGATTAGGTATTTTCACATAATCCCGTATTTCTTGGAGGCTTTGTCCATTTATTTTTACTCTTTTTTCTCTAATCTTGCCTTCTCATTTTATTTCATGGATTTGATCTGCAATCTCTGATATCCGTTCTTCTGCTTGGTCGATTCAGCTATTGAAACCTGTATGGGCTTTGCGAAGCTCTCGTGTTGTGTTTTTCACCTCCATAAATTTATATTCCTCTCTAAGGTGTTTATTCTCGTTAGCATTTTGTCAAACCTTTTTTCAAGGTTCTCAGTTTCTTTGCATTGGGTTAGAACATGTTCTTTTAGCTCACAGAAGTTTGTTATTACCCACCTTCTGAAGCCTGTTTCTGTCAATTCATCAGACTCATTGTCCATCCAGCCTCGTTCCCTTGCTGGTGAGGAGTTGTGATCCCTTAGAGGAGGAGAGGTGTTCTGGATTTGGGTATTTTCATCCTTTTTGTGCTGGTTTCCTCCCATCTTTGTGGAGGTATCTACCTGTGGTCTTTGTGGTTGGTGACTTTCAGATGGGGTCTCTGAGTGGACATCCTTTTTGTTGATGATGAAGTTATTTCTGTTTCTTAGTTTTCCTTCTAACAGTCAGGCCCCCTGCTGTAGGACTGCTGGAGGTCCACTCCAGACCCTGCTTGCCTGGGGATCACCTGCAGTGGCTGCAGAACAGTAAGGGTTACTGCCAGTTTCTTCTTCTGTTATCTTTGTCCCAGAAGGATACCCACCAGATGTCAGCCTTTCCTCTCCTTTATGAGGTGTCTTTTTGGTTATACAGGGGTCAGGAAGCTGCTTGAGGAAACAGTCTGTCCCCTTATAGGAGCTCAAGCGCTGAGCTGTGAGCTCCATTGTTCTGTTGAGAGCTGCTGGGCAAGTATGTTTAAGTCTGCTGCAGTGGAACTCATAACCACCTTTTTTTCCCAGGTGCTCTGTTCCAGGAAGGTGGGACTTTATTTATAAGTCCCTGTCATTCTGCTGCCTTTTTTCAGAGATGCCCTGCCTAGCGAAGAGGTAGCCTAGTCAGAGTTGGCCAGTAGAGGCGCTGCTGAGCCCAGCTGCTGTGTGAACTTCCTTGCAGTTTTTTTAATAGGGGTATAGTTAGAATTGCCTCGGTAATGGCAGTCTGCCTCAGTAATGGCAGACTGCCTTGGTAGTGGCAAACTGCCTCAGTAATGGCGGATGCCCTTCACCCCACAGAGCTGGACCGTCCTGGGTCCAGCTGTGCTTGCTGTGACACTTTCAATCCAGAGCGTTTGAGATTGCTGGTCTTTTTGGGGGTGGGACCGGCCAAGCCAGATCACCTGGCTCCCTGTTTCAGCCCTCTTTTTTCAGTTGAATGGGTGACCTCTCTCTCTCAGGCATTCCAGTCACCAGTTGAAACAACACCTGGATTTGTGTGAGTTTTTGTGCAGAGACCCACTGCGCTGGCTGAAACAGACACGCCGGAGACTCGTCGTACTTTTCCACCCAGGAATCTCCTGGTCTGTGAGCAGTTAAAATTAATTTGGAAATGTGGTGATCACTCACCGTCTGCATTTTTGCTGGGAACTGCAATCCAGAGCTGTTCCTATTCGACCATCTTGGATCCCCCCTCTCGCAATTCAATTATTAATTGAGCATAGAGAGCTTGGAATATATCTAAGAAAATCTGAGAGCTTTCTGTTTTCTTTCAAAAACTCAGAATCTTAAGGGGTCAACTATAAAAAAAGGGTCATTATTAGAAATTTGGTCTCAGCAATGTCTCAAAATCAGCATCCTGGTTATGAGTTCAAAGTTTCTCCCAAAAGGCATGTGCTGGAAACTTAATCCCCAATGCAGCTGCATTGGGAGGCCTAATGGGAAGTGTTTGGATCATGAGGGCTCCACCTGCATGAAAAAATTAATGCTAATTATTGAGGCAGGAGAATAGAGTCTGGAGGCAGGGAGCCTAAGGCCAATTCACGTTGAGTTCCTAGAACTGAACTAAAAGGAAAACCCCACCTCTCCACACTCAAATAACAAAAGGTTAAGAGGCTACTCCCTGTGCACTGCCTTCCAGATGAAAAATGGAAAGTACCTCTGATTGGTCCCCTCTTGCAACCAGTCTTCATGTGCAGATGCTGTAACTTTGTAACTTCACTTCAGCCTCTGATTGGTCCCCTCCCACAACCAATAAAACATGTACATAGATGTAACTAATTTCGCTTCAGCCTCTGATTGGCTCCCCCCTGCAACCAATCAGACATTTGCGTAAGTGAACTTTCTAACTTGAAAGTGAACTATTTGAACTATTTGCTATTTGAACTACTTGCTGTGTAACTTAACTTTATGTAAGTTACTTTGTAACTTCACTTCAGCCTCTGATTGGTAACCTCCCACAACCAATCAGACTGGTTGAGACCACTCCTTCATTTACACAGGGCGTAACCAAGTAACCAATGGGAAACCTCTAGAAGGTAGTTAAGCCACAGAAAATTCTGTAACCAGTGGTCTTAAGCCACTTGCTGGAGCCCCACTTCCACTCTATGGAGTGTACTTTCATTTCAATAAATCTATGCTTTTGTTGCTTCATTCTTTCATTGCTTTGTGTTTTTTGTCCAATTATTTGTTCAAAATACCAAGAACCTGGGCAATTAGCAGTCAAGACCTTCCATCAGTAACATTACAAAAGGTCTTGAGGCTGTGAGTTCTTGCTCTTACCCTCTGCTTTCCTCCATGGGATAAGATAGTAAGAAGGCCCTCATCAGATGCAGATTCCTTGACCTTGGACTTTTCATTCTCCAAAACTACAAGAAATAAATCTCTTTTATTTATAAATTACATAGTCTCAGGTATTCTGTTATAGGAGCACAAAAGATAACCCTTCTGGCAGAAAATTCCAGGGAGATGGATGTAACTGCTGCCATCAGACAAAGAGGTCAGTGTGAAGGTTAAAAGATCTAATCTCATTTCTATCAATGGACTGGATTCAAATTTCAGAGTTCATTTTAGTTTCTTGCAAACGAGACTATCAGAGCAACTCTCAGCTCCTCTGGGCAAGGATCTCTTACTTATATATCCCTTTTACTCAGGTGTACTCTTTTACCTGTATAAATGGAGCTGTTCTGTATCTCTTTTCTTCCATCATGTCACTGTTTTTGGCAAGGGATTTTGTGGCGTTTGGCAACAGAGACTGCACCAGAAGATAATGGAAAAACCTCTGGAGTGCAGAGAACAAGGCCATATATCTAAGTTTCTGCCTTGGATATTTTATGATATTATGCAAGTCACACAAGCACGCTGTGACTCAGTATCTCACCTGTAACAGAGATAATAATAACTACTCTAACCACATAGCTCATTTACCATTATCCATGACACTTCAACCACTGTGTCTTTAGTAGCCTAAAGTCACAACTCAACCTGATACTGACAGCACATTATGACCAGATCCCAGCCTTTCTTTCCAGTTCTAACTCTCCTTTGCACTGTGCCTGTGCTTAGTACTGGGTTGTTTTTTTTTGTTTGTTTTTTTGTTTCTTTGTTTTTTTTGAGATGGAGTCTTGCTTTGTCACCAGACTGGAGTGCAGTGGCACGATCTCAGCTCACTGCAACCTCCACCTCCCGGGTTCAAGTGATTCTCCTGACTCAGCCTCCTGAGTAGCTGAGATTATAGGCGTGCACCACCATGCCCAGCTAGTTTTTTTTTTTTTTTTTTTTTTATTAGACATGATGGTTTCACCATGTTGGCCAGGAAGGTCTCGATCTCCTGACCTTGTGATCCACCTGCCTCGGCCTCCCAAAGTGCTGGGATTATAGGCATGAGCCACCACACCCAGCCACTTAGTACTTTAATAAATGCCAGTTGAGAGAATGGATACAAATGAGAGAGTCCAAATAAGACAACTTTAATTAATCTATTTCAAATAGAAAGTATTTTCAGCTAAAATAAAACAAAGTCTCTCCTCTTTCAGGCCTAAATACAGAGATGTTAATAAGAAAGCATACATAGTAATAAGCTCTTCAGCCATCCCGTAATTGAAAAATCTCGCTTTGACTATGATCCACTTCTTCTCTATCTCATTTATTTCAAAATCCAGTTTAAATTTCATCTTATTCTTTGACTTACTCAACAAAAATGTATTGAAATGGAACAGTTCCAGGCTGGGCACCCGGTAATGTTACCTCTTTCAGGAAGTTTCCACGTGTGGCCCTTTGGATATAAGGTCTACCATTTCATACCTCTGAGTGACAATCATGATGGCCTCATGATTGACAATCATGTTTTAAGATAACCAGAACCAAACAGACTGGATTCCAGTCCAAACTTTGCTATTTTCATTTCTGTGTGACCCTGGCCAGACTCTATTTCCTTATTTGTTAGGTGAGGAATAAGACCAACTGCATGCGCTTATTACAAATATAAATTACGATCATACATATAAAGCATCTAGCATGAAGCCTGGAGCATTATAGCTGATGAGCACATGTGAGTAACTGCCTTACCTGTTCTCAGCTGGGCCCACACTAAACCAGTTTCCATTTGGAATGGTTTTCATTTTGGTTAAATGTATTGTATTACAGCAGAGGTAACAATTATTGTAAGCCAAGACAGATACTTGCTGCTCGCTGCTTTACAAGCATCCATAGTTTCTTTTTCCTGACCTCTGTGGTTTCTGCCTCTATGCTCATTGCTACCCTCTCCTATTATTGTATGTTGGCAGGGATCTCAAAAAAGGTTGCTACTGTCAACAGTCTCAGGATGAAAACAAAAGACCAGAACATCCAGGCAGCAGCATCCTCTTTATAGCTTTCTCATTTGTTAAAGTGAGAGGCTGGAGTGATCACCCAAAATTACTCAATCAACCTAAAAGGGGGAGATCAATTTTTTCTCCTGCAAAACCTTTAAATAAGAAATAATACAAGAGAAATAAATCTTGTGGTTCAGTTTTCTCGGAATGGTTCTTAGCAGAGAATACGATCAAGTTATATTTAAGTTCAATTTGACCTAAGTTCTTGTAGGATAAACACACCTCAAATGGAGGGTGATGGGAACCTCATTACTTAGAACTGGACAAATAACCTAAGGCAATATGATTATAACCTGGCAGCAGCAATGGTTTCCTTAGCAAAACTGCCTGAACCTCTACTGGGAACATTTAACACTACTTGTGTTTTGAAATCACAGGCTACATCTACAGGCAATAAAGACTGTTATCTCTCCAATTCATTGCAGTTGCACAAACACCCAGTTAATTCAGCTATAACACATCTGCCCAGAGAAATATTTACTTTTGGAGCCTCCTGGGTATGCTTTAAATTTCTCCTAATTGCTACCCATTGAGTTTTAAGTTTAAGTGCTGTTGAGATGAACTTTGGGTCCTTCTCCTATACTGCCAAGTTCACCACTATAGAGTTGCAAAGAACAGATTCTCAAATGACGGGGCTATACATTTAGAAACTGTTTTCTTTTTCCAATTGCACAGATGAGATTCTCTCTAAAACTAAGAAGACAAGTTTTTCTCACTGTTTGTTTGGCTTCTCGGTAGAGCAAAGAGACGATAAATGTTTCTCAAGGACCGCAAAGAGAATAATACTCATGCTTCCTGCTTGAGAATTAGATTTCTCGACTACTGAAGCTGTAGGAAATGAATCCTCAGGGCACCTTTTTAAATCATGAGGGTAACAAGCATTCTCATCCTACTAAAATGATAAGAAAACTAAGACAGAGGAAGATCAATTTCAGAGGAGGAACAAGGAATAAAACCTAGCAGTTCTAATTCTCAGTAGAGGGCCTAATTATGAAGACATCTTAATGAACAGAACTCATTTATCCTGCTCCTTCCAAAATCCTCATTATGTATATTTTTTTCTAGATCATTTTATGTCTTGAAGAAGTGAGATAAAGAGGCTGAGCTAGTGGCTTATGCTTGTAATCCCAGCATTTTGGGAGGCCGAGGTGGTAAGACAGCTTGAGCCCAGGAGTTTGAGGCCAGCCTGGGCAACACAGCGAGACCCCGTCTGCACACGAAACACACACACACACACACACACACGACACACACACACACACAATACTAAAATTAGCTGGGCACAGTGGAGCATGCCTGTTGTCCTAGTTCCTTGGCAGGCTGAACTGGGAGGCTAGCTTGAGCCCTGGAGTTCAAGGCCTCAGTGAGCTATGGTCACACCACGGCACTTCAGCTTGGGCAACACAGTGAGACTCTGCCTAAAACAATAATAATAATTAAATTAAAATAAGGCGTAAGATAAAGTAACATAATTCAGAACCAACAAGCAGGGTCAAAGTGGGTAGGGGAAAGAGGGAGTAGTTAACTGATTGACCCCAGGGTTTCAGTGTTTCTAAAAGCATTAAAATCCATGCTTTCCTGTGTATCATAGTACACACCCATAAATCTCTTTCTTTCTCTCCTTGTTCAGAAGCTCAGGAGCTCCTTACAGGAACCAATATCACAGTGCTCCATCCTCCACATCTCCAAACTCCTTCTTTCTCCATCACACCCATTGTGTGTCTTAACAAGTGTTTCTTTATTGTTATTATTTTGAGAAGGAGTCTCACTCTGTCACCCAGGCTGAAATGCAGTGGCATGATCTCAGCTCACTGCAACCCCTGCCTCCCAGGTTGAAGTGATTCTCTTGACCTCAGCTTCCCAAATAGCTTCCCAAATTACAGGCGCATGCCACCACACCTGGCTATTTTTTTTTTATTTTTAGTAGAAACATGGTTTCACCATGTTGGCCAGGCTGGTCTCGAACTCCAGACCTCATGTGACCCACCCACCTTGGCCTTCCAAAATGCTAGGATTACAGGCATGAGCCACCATGCCTGGCTCACAACAAGCGTTTCTACTGATAAATACAGAAGAGGCCAGCAGTCCAGGGGGATTCCTCACTCACCTGGTTTCCCACCAGTCTTCAGATTTGGGACCATCTCCATTCTAGACTCCTGGAATTTTTTTTTTTAATTGCAGGATTGGAGTCCAGACTAGTTTGAAAAGTAGTAAATAGAGATCATGTCATAGCTAAGAAAATAGTGCACCCTAAAAAACTAACAGAGCATAGCACCATTGAGGCATCTTCTGTACACCAAAATAGCAACTTAACTGCAAACTTTTGGAGGCAAGAAAATATATCTCAACCTTCTTTGCATCTGAGTACCTATCAGTTAATCCCCCACTTGGAAGTCTCCCCTAACCCCTAACTGTCACCCAGGATGGCTTATATGGTCTTCTTTATATTCACACAGTGCCATATGAAAATGTCTTATTGCTGATGTACTTGTCTGAACTTGACCATGAGTTCTCTAAAAGAGCTATATTCTTATATAATGTAGCCCATGGAAATATGCAATAGAGGTTTATTGGATGAACACATATAGTGGATGTTCACTAGTGTTTATTGAATTGAACATAATTAGATACTTAAGTTAAAATATAAGTAAAAATGACACTTGGAAAAATTTTTGTAGTTTATGACTTCTTTGCAGAGCCCCAAATATGAGATGGTCTTATAAAATTGAGGAAATAATGTAATTTCAATTTAATTCCCCCTTCTAAATCAATGTGGAAAATTATCTTGACTTTCTGAACCCAAGGTCTATAATAAAGTGGCCTAAATGAAAAGCTGGATCAAACTGATGAGTGGTTTTTAGTAATAATCCCAACAGAGTAAGAATAACTAACTATTAGAGCTGGAAAGTTTTAGAGTTGATCTCAGAACCAATACATGAATCCTTTCCACAATATCACCACCAGATGGTCAACTAACCTCTACCTGAATTCTCCTTACAGCTTTATGGCAGGTTACCCTTTACTTCTGAATCCAAAAAGAAATCATAAATGCCTCCTCACAATGGTTGAAAGATGGATCTCTATAATAGTAACTGAGATCCACCCTCTTGCAAAGCAAAAGAAACTCTACTCCTGTTCTGCTTGGCACCACTTGGGACATGTGATGACAAACACTGACTTCTCCTTTGTCGTCCAAGAATAATTACTATGTCCCAGTTCCTCTCTCCGATTCAAGTATTTCAGTTCATGTTCCATCATGGTCACCCTCCTCTAAATAAGCTCCTTAATCTCTGTATCTGGTCAGATCACAAAGAGGCGAAGGGATGGGAACCACTACACTGAATTTTTTTTTTTTTTTTGGCAATTCTAATTGGCATGAAGGCCTGCCCTCATTCCGCTACTTTGTTTGCCACCAGGACACAAATATGTTAAACAAATAAGTGCACAAATATGGGATTGGAAACAGTAAGTGCTTTGAAGGAAAACTAGTGAATGCAATAAAAAGGATAAAGGGGACCAAGCTTAGATTACAGTATACAGGGAAGGCCCATTTGATCAAGAGACCTTAAAGGTGAGTCCTGGGGGATGAACACAATTTAGTCAAGCTGAGCACGGGGGCAACCTTCTAGGCAGTAACCAGCATCTTTCCATTATTAAATAACTTCTGGAATAAATTAATGAATGAATGATGGTGACAACTTGGTGAATAAGGAAAAAACTTGATGAACTAGTGAAATGGAAAGAAGGCTAGTGTGGCTTCAAACTATGAGGCAACACACCTGTAATTCCAGCACTTTGAGAGACCAAGGTGGGTGGTTCACTTGAGGCCAGGAGTTCCAGACCAGCCTGACCAACATGATGAGACCCCACTCCTACTAAAAATATAAAAATTAGCCGGGCATGGTGGCACGTGCCTGTAATCCCAGCTGCTCTGGAGGCTGATGCACAAGAATCATTTGAACCCGGGAGGCAGAGGCTGCAGTGAGCAGAGATTGCACCACTGCATTCCAGCATGGGCAACAGAGACTCTGTCTCAAAAAAACAAAACAACAACAATAAAAAAACAAAAAAGAAATAAACAAAAAACACCATGAGCCAAGGAGTGATGGTGTGGGATGAGGCTGGAAGGCATATAGGGGCTTTGTATGTCAGGCTTAAAATTTTTTAAAAATAATTTAGTTTTATAGCAATGGAAAGCTACTTAAGGGTTTTTGAGGAAAGGAGTGACATGACTGATTGTCAGCCTGGGATTCAGAGGCTCCCTTTTCTTCCTTCTGTCCTGTGAGTAAGCTCCAACTAGACACGGAGTGTTTTTATGTCCAATTTGTTCACCCTAACCTGTCTCACTTCCCTGCCACAGGTGTGACCCATTTATAAAATGCTTTTTCTCTTTTGAAATTCAAGCCATTTCTTTTGCAGATGTTATCACAAGGTAAATAATCTAGCTTCCACTCTGCTACAGAAAATTTCAGGCAAATGGAATTCAGGAAACTTGCGTCATCAAGAAGTCTGGCCCCAATTCCCAGGCATTCACAAGCTGGCTCAAAAGGATACCTGATACATCAACACAACTCATCCCCCCCCCCCAAACAAGGCAGTTCAGCACATTAACAAAGTGCTTCCTCCCAGAGGTAATTTGAGTATCCTCTAAAAGGATGCTATTTGCTGCGTTTCATTAATAAAGAAACATGTACTGCGGTTGCCGATCCCTATCTGGAAAAGGCTGCACAGTGATTTTGTATAATTGGACAGGGATAGACTCAAGTTTTGTGCTGATCAGGATGGAGGAGTGTCTGAAATTGGTGAATGTAAAGTCTGCTTTTAAGGAATGATCCAGAATGGAAAGCAGTCATTTCAACAAAAAGGAATAAAACGTCCCTATCACAAACATACTGGCGTAAGATAAACAAGAGAGTACCTGTGCTTCAAAAGTATGTTTATAAAGCAGATGCTAAGTCACCAGGAACAGAGCCATCTCTGGGCAGCACCAAAAAGAAAAATTAGAGCATTAATAAAAATACTAATACCACTTTTATGTTATCTTCTTCTAGCCAGAAAACACCACTGTGGTATCCATATGAAAAGAATTCTTGTGCTATTCGACAGCTTAGAAAACAGACACAAAAGGGTTAAATGGCTCCTCTGAAGTCATGTGGTCAACTGGTGGCAAAATTGGGTCTTGGACTTCTGATTCATTTTCCTTCTGCAGTCCATGCTGCCTATTTTGAATAGTAGTGACAGCTGCCTAGCGATTAATTTCCATGCTCTCATATAATCTTCACAATCACACTGCAAGGTTGGTATGATCATTCCCATTTTAGGGATCAGGAGCAGCAGTTCAGACAGTACATGATTGGTCCCAGGGCCTGTGGCTAGAAGTGACTGGGCTGGAATTGGAAACCAGGGTTGCCTGTCCTGAAAGCACATGTTCTTAACCACTGTTACTTACCACCCCACTTCTGGATACACTGGCCAACCCCCTCTTATCCCAACCCAGAACAGAAAAACTGGCTTTTTGTTCATACAGGGCCATAATGAAGACAGGCAAAGTGCTAAGGAACTGGTATTGTGTTTAAAGCATAAATTCTGTGTAGGACAGATTGGGTCTGTGATCAAGAGGCGTAAGAGGGATGTTGTCAATATCTGCATATTCATGAAAGCACAAAGGCAATGAACACAGGCTTGCCTATGAAATGATAAAAGGGAGCTGTTGAGTGTTAAGGACTCCCCTATGTGCTTGGAGGGGCACAAATTATTTCATTCAATTTGCACGATAGCTGTGTACTGTGCATTTTGCAGTCATCGCTCTACAGGCATTAAGGGACTCTGAGAACACAAAGCTAAAAAGCTTTGGAGGCTGGATCTGTCTGAAGCCAAGCCCAGGTTCTCAGGGGTGAAATAATTAATTCTACAGGTAAAAAGAACGTATTACTTGAGGTTGCAAGCGTCAACTTAGATGCTTTATCCTAGGGCATGGAACAGGGTAAAACCACAAATAAGATGAAAAAATATCAAGATAAGTCAAAGTTGATGGTATTTTCAAAGCTGTCTTGGAAAACCAGGGATGCTTTACAGGACCCCCTGTAATCCTGTAACTTAAAGTAACTGAAAACAGCTATGCCTACCCACAGGCATTCTTGGTGCCATTGTCTAAGTGCCCTGCGTGGCTCATGACTTCCACATTTTACCCAATCCCTAGTAAAGAGATTCCTTTCCTTGCTGGGGAACTTTAATGCTGCTCAGATACAAATGATCCCGGAAGTTTACACCAATGCTGGAGTGGCACCACAGAATGTTAAAGCTTAGAAGGTGCTTGGAAGTCATCTGATCTAATTCTCTCATTTTACATACAAGAGATTGAAGTCACTGAGGCCTCGTGTAAAAACAGATCCGTTTGCTAAGTAATTTAAATCATGTCAGCCATGGTGCTAGGAGTTTGACATACGTTTATTCTAAATCTCACAAAGGTCCCACAGGAAGGTATTATTTTTTCATTTTAGAAATAATGAAAAGTGAGGTTCAGGAAAGTTAAACAACTTGACCACCATCACACAGCTTGCAGGTAATGGAGTCTAGAAACAAACTCATATTGTGTGCGTCCAATACCCAGTGTTGTTGCTCCATCCCCCACAGCAATCTCTCTTTCTACTACGACATGACACAGTCTTAGGCCCATGTCAACTGGAACCACCTGGAGTACTGGAGGAATAGAGATTTCCACGCCCACTCTGATATCCTAAATCTCCTATGGATAACGACCATGTCTTACCCTTCTTTGTGTCTTCCATTTTATGTGCAGAATACATAGAAGGTATTGAAGATATGTATTTGTAAAAAGGCTACCTTACTGGTGTAAAAGAATGGAGCCCTATTAATTGAAGTCATATTTGGTCAACCATTATCCTGATAAATCTCGACTGTATTTCATTTGTATTCCTTTGGATACTTCTGATAAGAACTCTGAATGAGTTCTTGCAACTTTGCTGTTTTGCCTTCCAGTCATAAAGACCTGCTCTGCTCCCAAACCAGAGCAGACAAAAATAAAGGTAAAATATGAACTCAACAAGCAATGCAGGTTTCATGCTGCT
Source organism: Ateles fusciceps (assembly GCA_036589455.1). Lineage (NCBI taxonomy): Eukaryota > Metazoa > Chordata > Mammalia > Primates > Atelidae > Ateles > Ateles fusciceps. The sequence goes on from JAZHEH010002496.1 coordinate 9,341,393, forward strand.
CTGATAATCTTTCCTAATGGAGAGCCCAAGGCAGGCTCATGTCCTGTTACCCTTGCCCTGAGACAGGCTCACCTCTATTTGCACAAGGAAAGCACACACATCATTATGCCGCTATTGAAAAGGCCTCAGTGGCAAAAGATGCACAAGACCCACTTTTATATGAGAATCTGACATTTGGGCAGTAGAAAAAAGAAATCAGTTCAAGCCAATGACATTTCTATGGGAAAAGCCCCAGCTCTACAAAGGAGTGAGTGAAAGTGGCAGTTAACCCCGTGGATGCCTTATTGTTCCTCATTCATGACTGGGAACACTAGGACCTCCTCGAGGAGGGCTCAGAGAAGGGGGCTGCCACCTGTTGCTAGGGATGACATCAGCGCCCCCTGCAAGAGCCAACATTCTTTGGGTGGTTTATGTGTGTGTATGTCGTTAATCAGCACTGGCTCCTCTGCAGGCAGGCTCATTCACTAAGGTCTTGACTGTCAGCAGTCTGGCTTCAAACTTCCAAAGGGATCTGCCAGAATGCATGGCCTCCATCCTAAAGGAAGTTGGCCCATGTTCAAAATTACCTTGGATGGGAGGGGTGATGATGGTGTGGTGATTGATGTTCTCTTTTTTTGTTGTTGTTCCTGTTGTGTTTTGTTTATGAGCCTGCTGGGGTTAAGCAGGAAGGGAAAAGGTAGAAGAAGGTATGGAGCAGAGCAAGAAGAGCCTACCTCATCCCACTTGACAGGAACAGGAAAGAACTTCATGCAACACTTCCTTTGAACAAAACTGATACTGTCATGTCTCACTGGTCTATATAAATATTTTAAACAGTAGACAGTTTCTCTAAGAATTAAATGCAAATGTGTAGCCAAATCAGATCTAATACCAAGTTGACATTGCAGATATGAAGGTTACAAGTGAACCTTAGGCATCTCTCCTTCATCTTACAGGTTAGTAAACTGAGGCCCAGAGATTATTTATCTTTTCCAGTCTGTGCTGGAAAGAAATACCTAGCTCTGAGTACAGCTGGTTTCCTCTTCTTCCAGAGACAAAGCTGAACTAAACTTCCCATCCTCTTATACTCCATTGACTGGGGTCACACATGTGATTATGCCTTGAAGCACAAGCATAACCATGTGACTGACTGCAACCAGCGAATTGTGAAGAGATGGGATGTGTGCTCAGCCTGGTGCAGGATAAACTTCCATGCCCTTGCTTCATGCTCTTGCCCTTCTACTGGCTTGCTGCGATATGTCTGGACTATAGGTCAGCTATCCTGCCTCCCCTTACACCTGCCACAGTGCTATGCCATGTTGCTATCTCTTACTTCAGCAGAGCAATTTACACCAGCAACCTTCACCTTAACAAAGTATCTTAAATGTCCTTCAAATTGATTCATAACTATGGATTAGAAATTAAAATGAAATTAACCTATCAAGTATTAGCTGCTCCTTTGCCAAATTAACACCTTTATCAATTAAATCAACAGAGATGTTTTACCCTGACTCCTCTCAAGCTTGATGTTCCTAGTTTACTACTTTGACTACTTTTATAACTCAACCCTTGTTTTGAGCCTCTTTTAGTAGCAAGCTGCCAGCAGGTAATGTTAAAAAATTTGTATCAGATGAGATGGTTAAGGTGTTTATGAACAGAGTGCTAAATAGGGAAAAATATAAACTTACAGTACAGTTTCTTTTTGTCTTTATTTTTTAAAAAAACTCTTTTTAGAGATGTGGTCTTGCTATGTTGTCCAGGCTGGTCTTAAACTCTGGCCTCAAGTGATCCTCCTGCCTCAGTCTCCCAAGTCACTGGGATTACAGGCATGAGCCACTGTACCTGGCCTTGTGCAAGCAAGTTCTAAGTAGAAGAGAAGGAATACCAAATTAGAGGAACCGGGGATCTTTCCACCACAGGAAATGTCACTGTCTTTGTAACACCATAGCTACATGATGATATGAACAGAAAGGTTCTCAAGGAAGTATGAAGAAGAGAGAAGGGGAGGACTTGAACAATTTAGATAGGAGAGCATGTGCAAATCGGCCATTTCCCTTTCAGAGTTTGGAGCTGAGGTCACAAAATGAAAAAGAAGAGTTCACACCTGACTGATCTGTGGTCATTCCCATAATTTTTAGGGTTTCCATGACCAGCCACTGAGGTGACACCAATTTCTTTACAATTCAATTCAAGGAAGTTATAGAAACTCGAGAAATATTACTTCCAGGGGACCTTAGAAAAATATAATTCTTGCTATCACTAGTCTTTCCTATTTCGAATGTTTTGTTTCTTCTGTCTTTTATTAATTAGAAAGAGAAACCTTGCTGTCAGCAGAACAAGATGAACATGACTACAGTTGGTACTTGTTAAATTTTCAAAAATCTGTTATTTTTTACTGAAGTCATTTTTCTGTACTTGACAACATCACGTTGTGAGAGGCATCTGGTCGACCATTCGTCTCTGGCAAGTGCACAACAGAGACGAAGTGAGGTCAGGTAACTCGGGGCAGTAGCATTCAAACCAAATGCTAACGTGCATTTGCGGGAGGTTCTGGAGGGGATCTTTATTTCTGAGGCAAACAGAGATTCTTCTAACCTTTTCCATCTTACAATATTGCAATGATTTTGACTGTAGAACATAATTGGATAAAAATGACCTAACAAGCTCTTGGAGGAACGTGATCGCAGATCAGCACTGCAACTGTCATGGATGACAAATGAGACAAATGCAGCCCCTTGCTGAGGATTTTTAGGGTAGATATTTCAGACTGAACATATGACCAAATTACAAGTGTTCCTTCTTTATTAAATCTAATCTCCAAACAAAATCCAAAACAAATAACCAATCCACCCTGGTTGGGAGTTGGGATGGGAAAAAACACTAAATAGAAAGTCAGGAATTCATAAAAGCATCCACTTCAAATTGCAACTAAATAATCAAAGTAAAATTTGAATATATTATATAAGAAAGATGTTTTCCTAAAGGATTAGGAGTTAATTTAATGTTTAAAATTCTGAGATGAAAGCACATATCAAATGTATTACATAGTTCATGATCTTTTTCATAAGCTACACTGATAATTATTTTTCTTTAAAGAGTTGTAAATGATCTCTGCAAAAAGTATGTGTATTGGCGGAAATGACACGTACACCAACCACAGATACTGTGTTGGATGTTTTATCTCTGGTAACTGGGTCTTGGTGTTAAACAGGGAAAATAAGGAAAAAATTTGTTACAGAGTCACAAAAGGCAAACTTAAAGATGTTAGAGCCTAGTTAAGAAACAGCACATCAATAATCAATCTCACACCAACATGTGAGACTGTAGTCATCGCTGTCCTTCATTCAATCCACAGACATTGAGAAATGTCTCCTGAGTATCAGATGACAGAAGAAGAGCTAAGATCCATCAGACTATCACTGCCTTCAAGCAGCTCATAGCTGAGTGCAAGAAGCCCAAATGATAAAATAGCTCATTACAATACAATAGATTAGTAATGCTAAACTAGTCACTTTATGTACTTCCAATCACTGAAACACAGAGTAGTAAGCCAATCACTTGGAAAGGGCAACAAAGGAAAGAATTCAGCTGGGTTTCTAAGGGTGAGGAGGAGTTTGCCAAGTAGGAAAAAGACATACCATGCTGAGCATATATTTTGTGTAAAAGTGTGGTGATAAGAACGAGTATATGCACCTGGAAAATACAAGCCCAGTCATGGTTTTGTGGGTGCGTTTGTTTGAGGAAGGGCAGGTGGTGTCAAGATTAAAAGAGAAAAGGTGGAGAAGGCTGAATTATGAAGGTTCTTTTATGATATTCTAAGGAGCAGGGTTTTATCCTTTGGTAGAGAGAGCCAGCAATGATTTTACAATCTCCAAAAGATGCTAAAAGTTACATAAGCTTATCTGTATTTTCAAACAATAACTGGCGGTCACATGAAAGCTGGACTGGGAAGGAAAACAAATAGAATGGAATTGGCCGGTGTGGGCCTGCTTCAAGCCAAAGTGGTGGCAATAAGTAGGAGGAAATGAGCAGATGCATGAAGAGGTAGTTTGGATCTATGCGATATGACGACGAGTGTGATGTGGGAAGGTGGAGACAGCATTTAAGGATGATAACTTTTTCAAAATGTGCTTTTAAGTTGGACCAACTGAGCAGGTGGATGTTCTACTTCTTGACAAGGAGGAGTAAGTTAACATTGGTAGAACTTCGGAACACGCGGGATATAAGATTTTACACGCGAATCTAGAGTTGCTGCTCAACAGGCAGTTAGCTATTTAAGTCTCAAGCTCAGGAGAGGGATGGCTATATTTGTGAGTCTATCAGCAACTATTCTCTCCCTAAACTGCAGGTCTGACTCTGCTTAGTAACCTCCATTAACTTCTCCAGTGCTGGTGGCATCAGGCGCAAACTCATCCTGGTCTTCAACACATACTGTGATCTAGTCTCAATCTCTTTTCCCACCCTTAACTCCTTCAACCTGAACGCTTAAGACAGAAACCTTCTCTCAGTAAACCTCATCATAGTTGCTCTGATTTCCAAAGCTTAGAATTCCCTTTCTACATTGATTCCCTCCATGTGCTGAAATCTGAACTGTCTCAGGTTTCAACTAGCCTGGCCTGAAACTGTTCCCCCAAACTCTCTTAGTCATAAAGAATTTTTGCTTCCTGTGACCTTCTGGAACACGTAGTTCACACCCCTCATGCATAGTCTTATGTCTTCCAGCCTATCCCATCACAGTCTTCACAAACCAATCTCCTACAATGAACTGGGAGTTAGTGAGGACCTGGGCCATTCCCACAGGACATCCTAAATAAAGGAATGCTGAGCGGAATGGCTCCTTGGGCTTACAGTATACAACACTCTTTGCTGTGCTCACAGGAGCACAGTCTTCTTATCACATTGCCAGCTAAAAGCTTCAGGGCTGATCACTCAGTTCCCAGTGGGGAATAGAGAATTCAAGATGATGTGATGAAACATGACAAATGACTTAGTGAGCTGACAAAATTGCAAAGATTAGACCTTCCCTTTTCTCTGGTGTTCATCCGGCTTCTCTACTTATCATGACCCTTCCTTCCCAGCCCAGAGTGTCAAGACTTCCATGTGCAGAGCACAAGAAGTGGGAAAATGTGTTTTCTTTGGCAATTTAATTGTGAGGTTTTGATGTTTATGTACTCATTCGATGTTTTTAGTGATTTTTGCTACGTGCATAAAAATACAGGCATCTGTGACTCTGACTATGGCGAAATCCAGGCTGTAACCTCAGCTGTCAACAGTTTAATATCTTCCAGGAAAACAACATGGCTCAACTTCTGATTATAACAAAATTACTCTATGAAAGGAATCAGGGTAATAAGGAGTGGACGTCAAAGTAGAGGCATCCTCTTCTTTGTAAATTGTCTCATCACTGAAGAATTAGAGATGCAGAAACAAGTAGGAAAATGCTCCTCACTCCCAATGCTACCTCTACTTTCTTCTAAGCTTGCATGACTGACACCATACCTGTGCCTGTTCCCATAATGGCTCCTGGCATAATATGTCCTGTTCTTATTCCACATTAGTTGACACAGCACTAGAAACTTGGATACTGAGTGCCAGTAGGAATGGATACGTCCTTAGACTCTGGCAATAAAATACAACTCCTTCTGTATCTATACTGGTCTGGTCTGGCATGTTGATGTCCTTCTAATAATTTTAATAACAGTTGTAATAATACTAACATAGAGGTAGAAAAAAATACAATTCATCTGCTTGACTACCAAGAGAGTCACTTTTCTGCATAATAATCCCCCACATTCACAGATGTGTAAGGCATGCATCTTACATCTGCTGGAAGCTCTTCTGGCTTTCCAACAAAACACAAAGATTCTTTGTATTTCTCCATCTTATAACTCCTTTCTCACAATCTACAACTGAACCTCTAAATAACCAGGACTTACTTTAGAAAAAAATTAGATGCTGATTTATTGATAATTTGTAAAATGCCTCTCCTCTCTAGCTCTTGCTGAAACAGTCTTCTTTTCAATTTCTAAAGACAAATGAGTTTTTTACCCCATGTGAATTTCCTGATGCTTCCAAACATATCAGTACAGATGGGACAATTTATTTATTTGAGTGGACGTGTGTGAACATATTCTTAAAAGAAAAAAGATACTAATGCATCATAGAGTGAAAAAAAAAAAGCACTGCACACCACATACATTAATGCCCATCCATTACACCTCAGAATCCATGTGTGAAACTGTCTTCCTGATGCTAGGGGGTCCTCAGAGGCAGGATGTGGATCTTGGAATTGAATTCATTTCAAGGTTTCACCACATATGGTAATGAGATCTCCTCTCAGAGCTGTGGGGCAGTTCTAAATACATCATGGATCATGGCCAGGGTTCAAAAGACCACACACCTTTCTGTCCCCTTCATGTGAGCACATTTAATCAAGGTTATCCCATGAATACTTCTGTGTATCCTTGCCTCAGATGTAATTGCGCATTTGATGTGCACTTAGACAGTCAGTGTCTGAACAGCTCACCATATGGGCCTTCCCTGGAAAGCCACCCTTCTGCTTGCTCACCCCTGCCTCACCTCCCGACTCCACTGGCTACTGTTGGTTTCTGAGCTATTTCCAACACCACCAAACACATTTCTTTTGCTCACTCCTATGAGTATTGTTGCTTCATAATCAAATACTTAACTAGTGAACTGCCCAGATTAAAATATATATGTGTAGATGTAGAGGTAGAGTAACATTGTTTCCAAGATTAACTTTTACTAGGTCTGCTGATACAACTCTTACTGTCATTGGACCTAAATGTTGATGCATACCCACCATGAAGAGAGCTGCTGCTGTTTAAGACATAATCTAGAACAAGACATATTTTATGTGCTTATGATTGTAAAGAAGATTCTAAGTGACAGCTATATGATGAAAGCCCTTCAGCCCATGAAGTCAGTGACAGCTGACTCTGTGGTTTGCCTTTGCCTCAAAGCCATTAAGTCCAGAACAAGGAAAGGCTATATCCACAGTTTAAGACCACAACTGAAATCACAGCACGAGAGACCCAGAGTTCTTGTTTCCTGTTTTCTTTTTGACAGCATACTAGCTCTTACACTAATTTCAACCATTCTCCAAAGTCATGACCATGGGACACTGCTCCATCATGTTAAAGACGATATTAAACTGGGAAGAGCAGGACGCAATCTGGACCTAGCATGACTGTTCAGTTATTGCTTTTGGACACCTCAGCCGACACATCTCTGCTCTAAACCTCAAAAGAAAAATGCCTTTTTGTTTTATCGCCCAGCCCCTGCTGATCTCTGGCACCCCCACCCCAGCCCTCACCACTTTCTAGGATATTATAAAAGATATTGAGACACTCTTGGTGTCTTCCTTCTGTTGGGGACTCTAGTGTCAATGTAGGGAAAGCATCTATTTCATGCATTTAAAGGTACCTTTATAAACTTCCCACCCCCACCTCATCCCAGCACAAATGTGTTTTATATCAGTATTTTACTCTCAGGTTAGATGCTCAGTTTGTCAAAAATAATAATAAGTAATAAATGTTGCTAGAGACTCAGTTGAGTTATTTGGATTGTTATTATGTAGAGCTCATGCTGGTTCACTAGAGAAAAAGAATCCTAAGTGGTGCATAGATTGCTGCACTAAGGCTGCTAAGGCTTTCCTCTCAAGTTTCTTCTGTATGTCGCCTGTAAAGTACGGACAATATCATATTTTCAACATGTAGCTAAGCAAAAACCACAAGAACAGGCTCTAAATCTTGGCTGATGCTTCAGCCATTTTTCCCTATACCTTTTCAACTTCCCTCAGAGAGTTACAATATAAAAACAACACATTCACAGGGTTGGTGTCCACAACTGCAGGCGTTCCAGTTTGAGTTTTCTGAGATGCTCTTGGCAGCGCCCCCCCTCCAGGCTCATTTTTCCCACTTGGCTACTTCCTGCAATGTGTCTTCATTACTGACAATCAACACTCGTAACTCACATTAAAGAACAAGGCCATCTTCTGCCATCAGCTTCTCACCTTTTTTCTAGAGCGTCTGAACCTAGGAAGCAGACCTCCTGAGATATTATTTCACAAGAAACAAACGCTTTTACCTGAAACACCTACTGTTCCTCTCAGAGACTTCCTGAAGTTTTCATCTGCAAAGTGGGGATGATTATGAAGAAGTGTGAGAAAATGCGTAAGATAATATTTGTGAGCACGCTTAGAAAGCACAAGTGGAGGTGGAATCCTTATTTGATGTTTAGGGCCGTGAGCTGATAACAAAGCAGCAGGAAACTAATTTTCCCATCAGCTTTCTAGGCTAACGGCTGCACCTTCATTTTGCTGTAGAAACTCAATGTACAACACGATCATTCTACAATGAGGACCTGTATTATTTTATTCCCTGAGTTCTATTCTTCAATAGGGATGAATAACAGAAATGGCAAGAACTTGGGTATCAATCCCTATTTGGATTTACATCTAAGCCCTGCTCATATGAGCTGGGGCAAGCTGGTTTGTCTCTGTGAATTTTAGTATTCTCAACTGTTAGAAAAGAGTTAGTAAGAGCTAATCCACCCTCCCTCTGGGAAGGTTACATAAAAATACCTACCACATTTTCTTTTCCATAAGCTCCATAGCTTGATATGTAGTACAAGAATTTAGTATCCTCTATCCCCCATACAGGAGCCTGCAGTTATATAGTGAGGATTTGATGAACTGAAAAGGGGCCAGGAGAATGATGGCAATGTTGATGTTGATGATGTTGATGATGATGATGATGATGACAATGGTTGAGGCATTGAGGACGACCTCTTTTACACTCTTTACCCATAAGGCACAGACAGCTCACTGAATAGGGCTTATGCTGAGCTGATGGGGCATGCTGAGCCAGCTGTCTTTCTAAAGGAGAGTTTATCCATTCAGAAAATGTGATGGGCCCTCAAGGAGCTATAAGCATTTCTACTTTTAGAGAAGAACTTGAGAAAACAGGTGCCATAGCAAATATCTGAAAGACTAAAACTGTTATGGCCTTGTTTACTTAAGTCAGCAAGGCAAAAGGGCAAGATCGCTGGGGCTGGACTATGAAAAAGTGCATGAACTCAGAGCAAGGTAGAGGCCATTCAGTCCAGCCTCATTCCATTGTGTCTCTGATAGATTCTAAGCAAGCCCTGTCTTGCCTACTCTTTCTGACTGAGACCCTGCCTCATCCCACTCACCACACTGTGAATGATGCTGAGTCTAGACGTGTGCTGTGCAACATGGCAGCTAACAGCTTCATATGAACACATGAAATGCGGCCAGTGTAACTGAGAAGATAACTTGTAAATTTCACTTAATTTAAATAGTTCAAACTTAAATTTAAAAACTGATATTTAATTCCACTTTTGGACAATTCTCAAATATATTTGGAACAACTTGGTTAAGTGAGTTTATTTTTCCAACTGTAAATTTCATGAAATCTAAATACAGATGAAGTATTTCTGAGGAAAACATAACATACATATTGATATGTGCTGTTAGTGTAAAATGCACATTGGGTTTTGAAGACAGTATAAAAATGTAAAATATCTTATTTATGTTTTAATATTCATTAAATATCAAAATTATAATGTTTCATATATACTGAGCTAAATAAAATATGTTGTTAAATTATTTGTGCCTTTTTCACTTTTTTAATGTGGCAAGTAGAAAATGTAAAATTACATATATGGCTCCTATTGTTTTTCCATCAAACAGCACTGGTCTATACAATGCAGAATTGGACATGAAATTTCAGATATTGTCTGACCACTAAAAATGTGCTGGGAATATCATATCCTTTGTAATGGATTTGTTGGGTCTAACAAGTCCCAGGCTTTGGACTGCATTTGAATCCAGTTTCTACTAATTTAGATTTCATCAACCCATTCTTAGTGTCTGACATCTTCCTGAATCCTGATGAAATATCTGAAAGTATTCACTCTCCCTTTTATCTTTATGTCCTCTGAAAATCTGATAAATATTCCTAGTTGGTCAAATGACAAAACGCTGTGTAACTCATCTGGGAGGGCTTCAAAGATTTGTGAATTCCACAGCACATTCCAACATCCCATCATTTGTAAAAGTAAAGATGTCTCCTTTCACAGTGCCCATTGAAGGCACTCATCTGTACTCTACATGTTAATTTTACAGCCCTCACATAAACTTGGCTACCTCAGAGTCCAGGGCTCAACCCACTACTTCCTGTCTACATGCCCACAATGCAGAAAATAATCAAATGCTGTTGACTGAAATTCTGCCAGCAAAATTACTGCCCAGGAAACATGAAATGAATACATTCACCCTTTTATGACCATCTTTGTTCAGCAAAATTTACTCACTTTAGTTTACTGGGCAGATGGCTGGATGTACTACTGGAGATATATTTTAGGAATCACCAGCACTCGAAGTAAAAGGGGATCAGCCCTATCTCATGCTGGGGTTGGGGGTCGGGTCTTTGGTAATACCACTGGAAAAGAGGCATGCTTTATACAAAGAGATCTGAAAAATACTAACAATGTGACTTTCCTGTGGAAATATAACCCCCTGCTTCAACCAACACTCTTCCCGTAGAACAGGGTCTTCTCTATCTTAATCCCTGGTAATGGTACATTTTCTTTTGTGCCACAGCTGTTTCTCCCCAGCCCACCTAACTCCTCCCCCAACACACACACTGCAATCTGTAGGCCAGGTGTTTAGGGGGAGGGACGATGTGGTAAAATTAGCAGAGGAGAAAGTGGAAAAGAAATAAATGGTAAAAGACAAGAGTTCCAAAGGTCGAGTCTGCATCAGTCTGCTTTAGTTCTTCCATCAGTAAAATGAAATCCAAGCTGACAAAGTCCTCTACCCAGGGATGCTATATTAACTGGCTAATTAATGAGAGTAACTCACTCTTAAAAATCCAAAGAATGCCATTAATGCTAAGTATTTTTTACGCAGAAACCATTTAAAGTAATTAGCAAAACTAAAGTTGCTGTGAATTAGAAAGTAAACTTAAACTTGAGAACCCATTACTGGGATGGCAAAAAAAGCAGAACTAATGGTGGTCTGAGCCACTGTAGTGGAAAGTTTATGTTGGCATCTCGTGGCTGGGTTGTGTCACTACATCAAGAAGATGGCTACATGCAATGAGCAGGAGGCTTGAATTATAAAAACTTCCTACATACTTGTTTTTGAGAATGAAGTGGAAAGTAAAGTAGTAAAGGCATCTCTACATTGGAGGCTAATGGACCTTGCCCAGGGCAAGGATTCACTAGTGAGCCTCTAGGTCACTAGATCAGCACTAAGGTGGATTTTAATGGAACAAAGGAAATCCATCAAGTGCTGACTGGCTGTATTCTAGTTGTGACAAAGGGAAAGTCAACAACCAAGCCCCATCTTTATACTTCTGAACACTGTATAATTTTGTTTCTATATCCTAGATGACTTGGTAACCAAAATTCCTGGTAGGAATGTATGTCAAAGGGAGCAGAGCCGATGGTTTGAATCAGATGTGGGGCCAAGCAATCCAGTTGTAGGGCTCATAAACCCAAAACTCTGTGGGCCTCTGGCAGCAAAATGGGCAAATATTTCAAGTATCTCACAGCCCCATCCCTCTTGTTTCCCTGTGAAATGTGGTGATGGACAAGATGGGATAAATTTAATGCATCCGATAGCTTAAGTTTCAGTTACGGTAATTCATTGCATATTTATGGAATAAGGACTAAATAAAAGATGTACTTCTGGACAATGCAAGGTTACACAAAGCTAATCAGACACGTATCTGCTCTCAAGAAGCTTCTCATCAAGCTTCAGAAATAAACCAAAAAATAAATGTTTGCACCCAGCATAATGTTTGGTACATTGAAGGCAATAAAGGAACGTTGACTAGCTGAACACAGGCAGAGAGGGGTGGGTAAGAGCCATGTTCAAGGCAAACACACTGGGAGATTGGAGTCAGAAGAGGGCATTTCCAGCTGGGAGGGCCAGAGAAGGTTTGTGGAGTACCTTAAGGGGAACCAAGCACAAAGAGTCAGTAGATGGGATGATGAGACCAGAAAAGTACAGAGAAACAACAGTGATAATGAACAACAGTTATTGCTTCTTTTACTGAGAGGTTTATGTAATGATTACTCTCCACCCTGCCAGCAAAACCAGTTTATAGATGAAGAAGCAAATGTAGAGCAATTTGTTCATGGCCCCAAAGTGACAGGACCAATATGCCTGAATTCATTCTATCAGTCATTAATTCATTCAATATTTATTGTCTTCACAATGTCAAAAATTGTTCGAGGTGCTGGTACTACAGAGCGTGTCAAAACCGACCCTGTTGCTGTCCTCCAAAATATTGTGTTCCCCTGAGAAGAGACAAGTAACCAATCTCATTCATTCATCATGCATTCATTCACCTATCCTAGACAATGATAGAGGCCAGAAGGAGAATGCAACATGGTAACTAATGGGTGAATAGTATTGAGGGGGGAGAGTGACTACTTTAGTAAGAGGGATGTGGAAGGCCTGACTGAGGAGGTGTCATTTGAACTGAGAAAAATATCAAAAAGCAATAACCTTTCAGAAACATGGAAGAGGTCATTATAGACCCAGGGGGCTACAAATGCCTTGAGGTAGGAACTTACAGGAGCGACTGAAAGGAGGCCAGGGAAGCTGCTACAAGAAAAAGCGAGGAACAGGAGATGACTTGGTGAGGTCATGCAGGAGATTAAGGAACTTGAATCTTATTTTTTCAGGAGGAAGTTATTGTTGGGTAATAAACAAGGAACTGATATGATCCAACTCATTCTTTCAAAAAGATTCCTTTGGCTTGCTGTGTGGAACTGTAGCAAAGGAAACAGGAATAAAAGCAGACAGACCTCTCCGGCTCTGCAGTAATCTGTGTGAGAGAAGATTGTGGCTGTGCCAGGGTTTCAGCAGTAAATATAGTATTGGTGGGTGGGTTAGGGACAGACCAATAGGACTTAATGACAGCTGGAAAGTGAAGAGTAAGAAGAAGAGAGAGAGAAATAATGAGTGAGTCACATTTTTTATTTCCATTTTGTTTTATCTTTCATTGTTGTGATTGGTTTTGGCCTGGATAGCTAGGCAGACAGTAGCACCATTTATGGAGATGGAAAAGCAGCAAGAAGCAGCAGGTTTTGGTGGAGGTGGGGCTAAGGGGACAGGGTAGAGAGAAATCAGGAATTCTGTCTATGCATCTTAAGATGGATGAATCTTTTAGCCATCTGAACGTTTGTGTTCAAAAGAAAATTTAATATACAGTCAAGCGGTCCATTTTGGGGAATCATCCATGTATAGATGCTCCAAATGCTAGTCTGTCTGATTTTCAAACTGTGCCCATTCTGGCTGGAACTTAAAGAGCTGAAAGAAGTAATGGGAAACCAGATTGGAAAGCTGGGTTGAGATTCTGAAGGAACTGTGTAATGAACTAGTCTCTCATCAGTTTATCTCCTGAATGCTGCAGTGGGGTATAATACAGCTAAAGTCCCTTGAGTGAGTGGATTTTTGCCACTATTTGCAAAGAAAGATAGTTCAACTAATTTGAAAATATGCTACAGAAAAAGAAAGGAACACTACTTTATTATGGGGTGATTTAGTAATTTATAAGCAAAACTTAAAACTACAGACTGAAAAGCTTAGAAATATTTTGGTATCCCTACGAGATTTATGGACAGCTGTGAGAAGTCGTGGGCAATGTGTGTAGAAATGGTTTTTCTAGAACCATGAGAGACCCTGCCTTAGTGACAGCACAAATAATCTATTCAAGTGAAAAACAGAAAAGGAAAGTAGATATATTTAAAATTCACTCAAGAATTAATGCTAATTAGGCTCATAGTCCAGAGGCCAAGAAGAGACAATGTAATTTATTAGGTTCACAGTAGGAAGAGTAACAAGGAACGGGACTTTCCAACTGCAACATATGGAAACAATTAATGTAGTGATTTAAGCTGTATTGTGAAACAAACCCCATTGTCTCTTAGTACTGCTAGAGCAACAAATTGCTTCAGTAAAGGGAATTCTGTAAAGGGAATGTGAGCCCAACACACTTATATTATAGTAAATTTGTGGAAAGCAGATCTGATTTGGTAGCCTTTAAAGAGTATCATCTTGGTGAGAAGGTAGCCTGCTGCATGGGTAATTCAGGGCCCCTGTCTCCAAGGAGCTTATGTATCAGCTTAGAGTGATATTCTGAAACCAGGTGTACCCGTAACTGGTAATACCACAAGACAGCCGATATGGGTCACTGACATGATAGAAAGTACCACCAGGACACAGAAGCAGGTTCCATGAATTGGAACTAGGGCATTCAAGTAGGTCTCATGGAGGAGGAACATTTTAATTGGATACCAGAGAACGTGCACACTTGTGTGTACACACATGCACAAGAGCATACACACACACTTGTCAAGCAGAGAAGCGGATTTTTTCTTTACCTTTTTTTTTTTTTTTTTTTTTTTTTTTTTTTTTTGAGACAGAGTTTTGCTCTATCACCTAGGCTAGAGTGCAATGGCAGGATCTTGGCTCACTGCAACCTCCTCCTCCTGGGTTCAAGTGATTATCCTGCCTCAGCCTCCCGAGTAGCTGGGATTACAGGCATGTGCTACCATGCCTGGCTAATTTTTGTATGTTTAGTAGAGACAGGGTTTCACCATGTTGGCCAGGCTGGTCTTGAACTCCTGACCTCAGGTGATCCATCTGCCTTGGCCTCCCAAAGTGCTGGAAAGACAGGCGTGAGCCACCAGACCTGGCCAAGAAAGGGATTATTAAACAGAGCATGAGCCCAAATGCAGGACAGAAAGCAAAGGCCATGAGGAAGAAGCCAGGGCTGGAAGAGGTGGTAGCACCTTCAGGGAGCATCTTCCCAGCTTGTATATTTAAAGGGAAAATTATTACAGGGATACACACATAGACAAAAGAGCAGCTACCATTTCCCAGCCCAGTGCCTTTAGACTCCTTCCCCACTTCTGCCTGTTTCTGTGAAACAGTTAAAGCAAAGGGAACCAATCAAGGGAAGAAGATGGTCTCTGGGGAACTGGGCATGAGTGGGAGAAGCCTCGTGTTCTTCATCCCAGGCAAGCTACTGATTTCTGTGTTTTTATCAAAGCCTTGTTTGTGGCTCTGAGGAACACAGCACCAGTTTTATTGGAAAATGTGGGTCAGAGGTTTCTACAGATTATCTTTTCAAAATGTCTTTGTAAATTCTTAAAAGCAAGTCAGTTTTTGGCCTTAAATGAACAGTGAAATTAAATATTTAAAAATTATGTTATTTGACTATCTAACCTTCCTAACCAGACAGACCAACGTATATGTATATGGCCTATGGTTTCGATGAGAACAGAGGTCTTTTCCAGATGAATTTGCGTGGCCAAGTGCAGTGCCTCATGCCCAGTGGATAAGAGTGGGAGTATTGGCTGCCAAGGCTTGGGAGGGAGCAGAGGGATTGGAGTCAGCCCTGGTTACACCCTGTGAACTACGGAGGTGTTACTAAACTCTATGTTTCACTACGTATATAAAAGACATAAAACAATACCTCCTTCCCAGGGTTGCTGAGATGATGATAAGTGAGTCTACCTGTTCCACACTGGAAGTTCCCAGTGGGGCTAGGTATATGAAAGTGAGTCCCTTACTTTCAAAGTATTTACCACCCAGAGGAAAAGACAGACAATGAATGAATAGTTTATGCAAGTCATCAAATTGATTTTCATTTCTTTAAAGAAAAGCGTCCCCTAGATGTTAGACACAACATCAAACACTTAGAAGTTCAAGAGGTGGGGGAGTAAAAGTTAGACAACTATAGCTTTGGCACTGCCTAAGGGAGACAAATGGTGACCTGGTGGATTCACACTCCCCACACAGTCCAGGGGAGGAAAATAGACTGGAGGAAAAACTGGAAATCTGGAAGCATGCAGGGGGATCGACTCTTTTGACAGAAGTATTTGCTGTCGTCATGAACACAACTTCTAAGAATTTATTGTGCACCCTTGACTCAGACTGACTGAGATAGAATGGAGTAGGGACATGGGGTTTTATTTTGAGACCAAAGAAACAAAAGTGTCTCAACTCCTATTAGAAGACACAGATGTCCCCCCAGAGACACTAGTATGAAGGAACACATAGTTCCAGAAGGGATTAGCGGAGCAACAGGCCTTTTCTACTCCACACTTGGGAATGGTTCACACACCAGGAAGGCATGTTCCAGGCTGTGCCTGTCCTTGAAGCTGAGTGCACTGACAAAGCCCCAACAGGCCCTCATGGGAAGTAGCCTGCAGGATCAAAGGTGTTTCCCTGACTCCCTTCAGCCCAGCCATCTTCACAATTCCACGCTACCCGTACACAATCCCGTCTTCTTCCACTAAACCACAAACTGCTTTCAAGGTCTAAGAACATTCAGGCATTTCTCCTCCCAACATCTAGCACAGCAAACTCTTTTGTTAACAGTAGCCATTTAACAACTGGCTATAAAGAAGGTGCCAGACTGCAGGAGATGAGCAGGGCTACCTGCCTTACTTTGTTTGTTTGTTTTTTTTTTTTGAGATGGAGTTTTGTTCTGTCACCCAGGATGGAACACAATGGTGCAATCTTGGCTCACTGTAACCCCCACCTCCCGGGTTCAAGTGGTTCTCTTGCCTTAGCTTCCTGAGTAGCTGGAATTACAGACATGCCCAGCTAATTTTGTATTTTTGGTAGAGATAGGTTTTCTCCATGTTCGTCTGGCTGGTCTTGAACTCCCGACCTCAGGTGATCTGCCCGCCTCAGCCTCCCAAAGTGCTAGGATTACAGGTGTGAGCCACCGTGCCTGGCCACTTTGTTAAGTAAATCCACAAACCAAAGGAAGCCAACCCCTTTCCTCAACTGAAACCAACATCATGAGCTGAGTTGGTTTATACTGAAAACTTCATCCGAAGAAACGCTTACTCCAGAGAGCAAGCTGAATTACTGATGAAGGTAAGGTGCCCAGAGCACCTAGATAACTAGCTATCCCTTACTGAATGGTTGCTATTAATATGTTCCTCCTGCTAAACTAAGTGCTATTCATGAAATATCATTTAATCCTCACAATAGCCCTTTAGGGTAAGCATTTTCATATTAACCCCATTCATAAATGAGGAAGCTGAGACTAAGAGGGGCTAAGTAATGTTCTCCAGAAATAGCAAAGGTTGATCTTGGGCTCAGTCTTAGGGCTGACGGTGTCTGGCACCAGCTCATAACAACCAACTGTGCTCTCATCTTTCTCAATTCCATGTTCAATGACTTCATGTTGGTAGCTTGAAATAGGCCGCAATGGGAATCTTTACACCATAAAAATCAACAAGCACTACAAATCCTGGCTTTTTTGTTGTTTATGAGCCAATTCTTATCAGTATATCCACTGCCTAGGGCTGTCTGATTCTAAAGTCTCTGTGCTAAGAAACCACTACTCCCTGTGTACTTGAAAAATAATCGCACATGAACTCAGCAATCACTGCATGTTGAATGAGAAGGGCCGTGTATAATAGCAGACACCAGCATTCTGGTAGTGAACAAGGTATACACCAGTCATAATGGCAAAAAAAAAAAAAAAGAAAAGAAAAGAAAAGAAAAGAAAAAGTGACATTTCAATCAGCTCCTATAGACCTGTTCACCAGTTGTCCAATGTTTCATGTCTTAAGTGGACAGATGAAACTTCTCTTCGCCATACACAAAGAACCCAGCAGTCTCTTTTGGTATGACTTCAATTATTTTCCCACAGAAATAAGGTGAAAAGGAGAAAGAAAATAGAAAGAGAAAGAAGGTGCATATATATGTATATATAGGTACAAAGTGGGTGTTTAACAAATGCTTGCTGAAAGATTAAGAAAAGGTATTAAGAAAGGAGGATTTACTTATGATTTCAATTTGATCTCTCACCAACTAATATCTAGATCACCGACATAAAAACGTATCTAAGGGAGACCCATCTGGCATTAAATTAGGATAGAAGGCCCAATTTCCTTTTTTTGACATCCCTGCATTCCATGGCAATATGTGTAGCCCAGTGTGATGAGGGTCTGGCTAACAAAGCCCTGAGCTGCAATCAAAAGGGGCTAAGTAATGTTTGCTATACAACTTTGGGGAGAATCTTCCAAATCATGAGTGACAGACATCCAGAGCAGGGACCCACTGGCAACATGATAAGGAGACAAGTCATCGGCAGCTATAAGGAAAAGGGAGTGAAGGAAGAAAATAACCAATTTCAGGAGAGGTCTAGAGCTCTGCATCTACCTTGGCAATAGCTATTCCCCCTCACTCAGGCCAGAATTACAAAAGATGGCTGGGATGTAGTTTCAGATAAAGTGCAAACCATTCTTTAAATCATAAAACCCTCAGACAAGCATCAAATGCTGATTTGTATGGTGCTCTCTAGAGTCCTGCTTGCTATAAAAACCTATCCTAAGGTATCTATAGCTGTAAACTTCCATTTTAAGATTCATAACTCCACACAAGTTTAATGGAAATCAATAGATCCAGGAATCCTATATTCTTTCTAATTAGGAGAAATGCCAGTCTTCATCACAATCCAGGGTGAGATCTGTTTCACTATGTGCCCCGACACTTTTCCACACACTGAATATGAGAGACAAATATCACCATTTATGCCTCACTGGGCAGGTCATTTTGAAGCTAAATTATAAAGATGAATGGGGTGGGGGTGGGGACTCAGAACAGGACTGTAAAAACAAGGGATGGAAACAGAAGGGAGAGCAGGAAGGAGAGAAGAGTCAGTGCTCAGTTCCGGAGGAAGTAATCCAGACATACTTTGCAGCATTCCTGTGTGATCCATACTCGTTTCTGGACAGCTTCTGACTGTAGTGTCTTTACAGGTCTTATTTAAACATGGATCTTCATGCCTGCCATAAGTCCTGGGCAAGAAGCATGGACATCACAATTGTTTGTTGAATCCTGGTTCTGGGACACAGTTTTATAGATGGTCCATGTCTTGGACTCAGATCCCCCCAGGAAGCAAACTGAGGTGGAGATGAGCATGCAGCCTGAAATATCAACAGCTGTGGGGCTGTAAAGGGAGCAGGATTGGGCAGAGGGAGAAAATGAATTACAAAAGGCATCAGCAGATCCAGGAGGAGCTCTGGAGCTGGGAAGGTACCACAGCATCGTTCTGCCCTGAGGGGAGGCAGGCCGGGTATTTACCTACTCGTGGATGTGGACCTATCCCTGGAGAGGGCAAGGGGGCGCTCTTCACCTGAAGGCTATTCCCAGAATCAGCCGAGAGTCATTAGCTGCCGACACCCCCAGAAGCAAGAGGAATGGCTGACTTAATCCTGGAGGGGCCTGCATAGCACAGCCCCAAAGGTAAGAGGGGCCAAAGGTGCCACTCATATACAAAACTATTAAAGCTCTCCTTCTGATTTTCAGTGGGGTCAATGACTATAGTTTTTCTTCAAGTAATCATCTTCATATACATTCTTTGTAGAAAGCCTCATTCCTCCAAACTAAAGTATGGTAATGTGAGTCATCTGCTCTCTTCATCCCAGAAAGAACTTTGCCATATTCCCTATGCCACCCACCACTACTGTCATAGGAATACAACATGATAGACCAAATCTCCAGAAGGAAGAAAAAAAGACCTTCTACTTCCAATGTCCTGGTTCCTTGACCACTTTCCTCATGACCAGGTGGATTTCTACTGAAATCCTCTTTCTGGCTATTCTATCCCTAACAGATGAAATAAACCTACTGAAATCCAGGTCTACTAGTGAAACAAGACTACATGTACTTTCTCCCAGGGTGAACATACAGCATGGAGATAGGCATATATCATGCTGCTTAATAATCTCCTGTTCTGTACTTTTAACATTTATTTAAAAACCCTGCTTATTCTGGAGCAATCTATTTCTCCAACCAAACCCGAAGCAAATGTCTACTATATCCTGTGTTCCTTGTTTACAGAGCCAGAGGCATTAAGATCCAGAGACATGATTCAGGAAATTCAGTTTAATTGATAGGATATAGGGTGCAAAATTGTAAGCTCTCCGGAAGTAGGAAATGTATCTTACTGGACCTACATCTCCCAGAGCCCCTAGTAGAAGCTGCTGTTCATGCTGGGTCCTCAATGCTATTGGGCTGAAAAATGTTATGAGAATTCTGACCTGTTTCCTAGATGAAGAACAGTTTCGAATATCCCTGAAATATTTAACTCCTTGAGAAAAGTGCACGCTGTATCAGTTTAAAATGCTATGTCATATTGATGTAGAGCTTTTCCAATTAGGACTAGGCTCTTTATCCTAGCTTTCAAAGACTCAATCTGGTGTCCACAATTCACCTTGTTCATCTTATTTTGAGCAATTATGTTATTTGGAGTCTATTCCTCAAATGTTCTGTTGTCCGTAACATCCTCCTGTACATGAAACCTAAACTATATGTTCTTTTAAAATAAGGATTCAATTTTTATTTATTCCACTTTATATATCTTTTTTCTAAGTTGTTCAACTGAGTTTGTGGACAGTTTTTGAGAGAGATTAAAGCAAACCATTCATACAACGAAAGAAAAAAAGCAGAAAGAGAATTAAAGTATTAGAATCAAAGAAAAGGGGATATTGCAAAAATGCCAAATGGAAGGCTCAACATAATTGACTCAGTTTCAGTCTTGGGCCTGAGATTCCTAAAAGTCAATGGGAAAATGAAAAGAGGAATTGTCCTAGTTCTTATCAGAAAGAAGCAAGCAACACAGGTCTAACAAAGCTATGTCTAGTATGGTTCTCACAAGGGATTCAATAATGAGGAATGCAATTAGCATTTCACAGAAAATACATTTGGAAATTGTATACGTTGTTTCCTACAGAGTCTTTCCAAAAATGGTGATGGCCATGTCCTTTTATCAGGAATGTACTGCAAACTAACAGCTGCTAGATAAACAGTATCAGTGTTGACAACATTTAAGCAAAATGTTCCTTCTTTGGGAATACTTTTCTCCAGTAGCTTCATGATTTGAACCTTATCTGTTCTTCCAGGCTCAGCTGAAAACTCAAACCTGACCTCCATGAAGGTTTCCTCCATCATGTCAATTTTCTTACTCTGCATTAATGTGACAGTTCTGAATACGGAACTTACTATTTTTGTTTAAACATTATTTTAGAGTTGTTCAGTAAGTATGCCTTTCCCTTCAACTAGCGGGTGTGATACATTAAAGATGGCTGCATTGAGAAGAAGAGTCTACTTATCCTCCATTGAATCTGGTCTGGCCTTGGTGACTTGCTTGACCAAGAGAATATGGTAGAAGCAATGTCATGCCAATTCAGGCTTATCCTCTCAGACAACTAGCAAGTTCTGTCTGGACTCTTAGAACCCTGATGTGCCATGTTGTAGGAATCCTAAGCCATGAAAAAAGGCCACATGCAGGTGCTTTGATCAATAGTCACAACTGAGCCCAGCCTTCCATCCATCCCTTTTATGAACTAGGCATATGCTGAAACTGTCCTGGACTCTCTAGGCCAGTTCATCGGCCAGCTGACCACCATAAAGTGACCTCCATCAATGCCATCCAGAACTAAAAAATTCCCATCCAACTTCTGCCTAAATTCCTACAGAATCTTGAGATGTAGTGAAATGTTGGTTGTTTCAAGACAATAAATCTGGGGAATATTTGTTATGTAACAATTGACAGCAAATCAGCTGTAAGCATCCAGAGACTATTTGTGGAAGTCACTGGATAAATGAAGTAGAATACATGATGTAAATCTAAATCATGTATTTTACTTCATTTACCCCTTCACTTCAACAAAGAGCTATGGAGTACCCACCATGTACAAGAAAATGTTTTAGGAGCTAGAAATACAACAAAATGAATGAGACAAATATCTCTGACAGACTAGTAGGGGAGACAAACAACGAACATGAAAACAAATAATGTTATGAAATACTTTTGTAATATCCAAATTGCCAGGCACAGCGCTAACTATAGAAAGTGACTAATGAAGTTTGCATTTTTTGGCACACACAACACAGCTAAATGTGTCATTCCCATTTTTACCTAAAAAAAGCAAAGAAACTTAACTGAATCCAAGCATTTGGTAGACTAAGTTACTAACAAGATAAGTCAGATAAGCCAGAGTAGTTTATAAACAACACATTTCCAGTACAATGGGTACAATGGAAAGATGTTTACCTGTTTTCTCTGAAAGCCAGTGTCTTCTTTGCCTTTGGAGTCCTAAAACTTTTATCAGGAAAAAAGGGGGCAAACCCCCAGCTTTTCAGAAACGTAGGCTATTCCCTAACCAGCGTAGAATGTATTGCTTCATAAAATGTCAACATCAAAACAGTATAGAAAAAATAATTACAGACAGTGTTAGTGTTGTAAGCTGATAAGGACCAGATGGTCTTTTGTATTTATGGTTTTCCTTGTGCATACAAATGCTTTGGGGATCTAATTAGCCTTCTACAAAACTCAAACTGGGTAATTACTATCATTATCCCCTTTTCAAATAAATCTGAAGTCTAAACTGCAATTATGTTTTTTATCTTACATTTGGTATTCCCACATTTTAAGAACTGTTCTTTGCCATCTACTCAGAAAACTTCTTAACATGGACTGAAGTAAATAAGTGCAGGAAGATTATTAAAAAATACTTTTTTTTATAAAATGGCTCACTGTTAGAGGAAAGTGCTGACAACCATGGAAGTAAGTACTTCCTCAACATGTCCTGCCTCTGTACATTTCACTCCAATCAAGAAGAAAGTCCCTCTTCCTTGAGACTTTATATTTCCACTTATGCTTTGCACAGCAAAAGAGAGGAATTACTACATGGAGACATAACCAGTCATGCATGTTAGAGAAAGGGTTCTCTGCGAGATGCGATGTGGCAGCCGCCTCAATTAACTTCTGACTCTGCCCCCAAAGTGCAATACCTGGGCTGGCAATGAGCTATAAAAAGGCAGCAGCGCATATAACAATCCTGGTATGTCATCTTCATGGGTTTTTTGGCCTCGGGACAGTCAAGTCACGTGGTAACATCTCTGTACTGCAAAGCAAAGGGGATGTAATCACGTTTGCCAGTGAACTCATAATACAGAATTCATAAAAGTCGATCTCCAGTAAGAAGTAGGTGAAAAAGGGTGTTAGGAAGCGAACATTTTATTTTAGACACAAGGCCAAGGATCAGAGTTATGAGCGGGGTACGTGTGTCTTCCTTGATAGAACAAACCACAGTGACAGGTATCAGAAACTACTTCTTCCCCCAGCATCTTCCAGTGAGGAAGTCAGGAATATTCAGCCTGTTGGCTTGACATCTCAAAAGTTAGCATTATGATTACTGATCCAGGGGCCAAAAATCCACAAATAATTGATAGAAACTCATGACCTGCAACTGAGCAGGGTACTTAGCACTGGAGAGGCACTTCTACTAAAAAGAGATGCTATATGTCAATGCAAGCTTCAGAGGTTCCCTTACTCCCAGCCTGCCTGACAGAAGGATGGCTCTGGGGCTGCCACCATGGTCCCCGGCTCTGAGGACCACCCTGGGCTGCCCTGGCAGGCAGCAACAGAGGCACCCAGGCATTGAAAAGAATGGCTGCAAGGTCAGCACCTTATTCTCCATGATATGATGACAGTAACCTTTGCAATGCACTGATAAGAATCTAGAAGGCATGTAGCCATTCTTTTATCCATTCAACAAATATTTACTAGGCATCTACTTACTGTGATAAATCACATGAGACAATTTGTGCAAGTTCAGATGTCAAAAACATTGGCCTTGGAAACATTTTCAGGTTCCCATCATAAAAGGCCCCCACCCAATACTGTACGAGAATAAAAGTGCTTACGTGGCTTGGTGTGTTTGCTCACAAGCAGTGGTAAAGGTTTTGCATCTTAGGCTTCTGTGCAAGCCTGGGGTATTTACAGGCAGTGGTCATGGTTGGTGAATTCATAATGCCAGGGACCGTCTTCATCTATCTCTGAGTTTATTTATCTATGTGTAATAGCACCTTAATATCTGTATAGTCATTTTTATAGTTTACAGTGTATCTTTACTCTCATCATCCTTCTTGTTGGAAGCATAACAAGTGATCTTATCCCAATTTTATAGATGCGCAAGATGGATGAGAGACATTAAGGGACTTGCCCAAAGCTATGCAGCAGTAAGAAGCCTAAGCAGGACTCACACGCAGGTTTTCTCACTACAGGAGAAATCTACAAACTTTCTGGATACTGCATTAGCTGATAAGGGTTTTTCCTGAAGCCTCTGAGTAGAAGTTGGGTGCCAAGGCAGTTCACTGCAGGGCTGTCTGAGCAGCTTGTTTAGCTGACTTAGGCTGCTTGGCATCTCAAATGCCCCTCTGCTTCTGAGGGTGCAGGTCCAAAGCCCAGGGGAAAGGAATTTGAATTAGGGCAGGACCACAGTATCTGCATTAATTTGCAACCTGATATAGTAGAAACAGCAAAGATTTTCAGTTAGTAGGTTCAGGTTCAAGGCTCAGCTTGGTCCACATGACCTCTATCAAGTCATTTAATCTCTTTGGGACTTGGCTTCCTTATAGGTAATCATGTGTGTGTTGTGTAGCAATTGAAAGCAAAACATAAGCATCCTGAGGCTGAAATAATGTATTCTGCTTCGTTTATTTAGTCATACTACCTCACAGGGTCACTAGGAGAATTGAATGAGGTGGCATGGACAAAGCCCAGGTATAATGCATGGTAGAGTAAAGGTTAGCTCTGTTCCATTCTCTGTCAGACTCTTTTGTGGGTTTTGTTTTACTTTGCAAAGGAGAGAAGGATATGCTTAAGAGTTCCCATCAGGGGAATGCCCAGCACTCTAAGCATCTAGAGAAAGCCTTTTTGCTGGCTAAATGTCAGTGAGGCAGCTGGAGGGAAGTGCCAGTCATGACATAGTCTGCTGTCTCTGAGTAAGTAAAGGGTAAGAAGCCATGTCTCAATGCTGTCCAGACATACTCAGCCAATCCTCAAATGGGAAGTAATGCATCATTATCTGCCCTTGTTTAAGGATGCAAATTAAAGGAAAAAAATAATAGCAACCATCTCTGCATTTTCATAACCATTTCTTGCTGATTTAAATACAGTCTGTGAATTCTCTGGTCAGGATGAAATCCAAAATACCTTCCGTTATCCACTTAGCAGAATGGGCTTCCTGCCAGTCAAATGGTTGTGTAGGGCCCAGAAAATAATTGAGATGACAGTCCAGTTTTGCACTGGAGGTTAAAATATCAAATTGTATCAGCTCTATGTCCTGATTCTGATTCAGCTTGCTGGGCTCTGCTGATGATAACTAACGTGGTAAACTGGCCATGTTCCCACAGGAGGGCATCTCTGAGCCATGGCACTGGAGAACCCAAAGGCAATCACAGCACAGGGTGAAGATGGGAAAGGGGGAATGAGGCTTAAAGCCAAGGCAGAGCTGGCAGGAACTTTTCCTCTACGTGCATCCATGTCTGGCTTGGATCAGCTCCTCAGGTTCTGAAAGGCAGATCACAAAGGAAGATGCACAGCCTCCCTTTTCAGATACATGCAGCTTATGACCTGCCACGGCTGTTCCCATTTGGAGGGATGGACACATGGTCCAGGTTGGATCAATGGCTTTCATGGGAATTCAGACTTTCTCAAACAGCTTCTACAGTGTGCACTGCCTCCTTTCAACTTCATGTTGTAGAGATCCCAACATTCCAGTAGCATTTGGTATCAGCATACAATTTTTTCAGCTATTAAGAACCATTATTTTTGTTTGCTTGAGTTTTACAGTTTAGCAATAAACTTCATTTCTAAACCTAACATAAATGATAGAGTAACAAAATGATTATAGCATTATATTCCAAGGGCCAGAATAGATGTATCTTTTCTATTCTAGCCCTTCGAATATGTGAATGTGACCCTATTTGGAAAAAGGATGTTTGTAGATATAATTAGGTTGAAGATCTCAAGACGAGATCATTCCAGATTACCTGGGTAGATCCTAAATCCATGAAAGATATCCGTATAAGATAAAGGCAGAGGAAGATTTGGAACGTGGAGAGGAAGGCAATGTGAAGACGGAGGCAGAGATTGGAGTGATGCAGCCTCAAGCCCAGGAATACCTGGAGCCACTGGAAGTTGGAGGAAGCAGAGGAGGATTCTTCCCTAGAGCCTTCAGAGAGGGCATGGCCTTGCTGAAACCTTGATTTCAGACGTCTGGCCTCCAGAACTGTGAGAGAATAAATTCCTGATGCTTTAAGCCATCAAGTTTGTGGTTACGTGTCATATTGGCCCCAGGAAACTGAGAAGCTAATACAGTATTTTAAAATTATGCAGATGTTTAGCATATATGTTAAATAAATATATAAATACATATTATATAGCTGGGGGAGAGAGAAATTGAAAGAGAATGTATAGTATATGGTGAACATTTTTTATGTGTGGTGGGGCAGGGTGTCTCTCTATTATCTAGGCTGGAGTGCAGCGGTACAATCTTGGCTCACTGCAGCCTTGACCTGGGCTTAAGGGATCTTTCCACCCAGCCTCCCGAGTAGCTGGGACTACAGGTGCACGCTATCATGCCCAGCTAATTGTGTATGTTTTGTCGAGGCAGGGTTTCACCATTTGCCTTGGCTGGTCTCGAATTCCTGAGCTCAAATAATCCACCTGCCTTGGCCTCCCAAAGTGATGGAATTATAGGTGTGAGCCACCATGCCCAAACCAGAATACTATTTTTCTATCATATATTATCTAAATTCCTTCCTCATCCTGGGTTGAATGACGGACAGAAAGCCACATTCACCAAGTGTTCCTTATGTGGGGGAAAGAAACAGTGACACTGGGGCCTATAAAATGCGAATTGAATAGAAAGAAAAACAATACAGGGCTACCTTTTACTCAGAATGATTCATTAAATACTCAACACAATTGGGCTACCTGAAAGAGTTCATGCAAACTGCAATCATAAAATAAGTATTAAAAGGTGAAGGTACAGTGTACTTAATATTTAAAGGAGTATGTGGCATGAAACTTATAGCAATGATTCATATAAATTAATTTATAACTCTGTGTCCTTATTTTTATGTGTATGCATTTAGACTAACACTTTCTCATATGTTGCTAACCTGTTCTATTAATAACAATAAAATAATAGTGATAATGGTAGTAATTAATAATTACTGACCACTTAGGACTCAGGCAATAGGCTAAGCAATTTATGTACATTATTTCATTTAACAAATCCATACAGAGTTCCACTGAGGGATGTATTATCATATCTATTTTTAGATTTAAAAGCAAACATCATGGTCAGCAGGATGAAGTACCTCACCCTGGCTGGTGGTTCTCACAGCTGGCAGGACTGACAGGCTTCTGTCCCATAGCTGCTGGGCCCAAAAGCTCCTGACTCCAAGCAGTAGACAGCAGGCTTGAGCACAGGAAGAACCTAAAATCTGTTCTGAGATTCTCTTGTGTCTTCAAAATCAGTTAGAGGATACAGACGCAGCCTCTCTAAACTCTGTGTTCCAATATATTTAAGGAAAGAAAGGGGCAACAAAAGTCAGAATACTAAAATGAAGACTGCCAGGAACTGAGAGTATTAAAAAAATGAGTAGGGTCTGGCCAGGGAGAGTAGGGGAAATCAGTGTTCTGAGGAGGAAAAATATGGTAGTGAGACCATTAGAGAACCTGGCCTGGCATTGTCCAGAGACATCACCAACACCAAACTTATGAACCCATGTAGCTTCAGCCCTTTCCTTTAGGTGATTATATAAATTAGATCTTCACAGCAAAAAACACACTTGTAAAGTGGGTAGGTGTGAATACAACCCACATAGCCCGTAATACTAAGTGGTGATTCTCAACAACAGAGTTGTTGAGAATAAATATATATAAATAAACACTATCACTGACTAGGAAAGGATGAAAAGCACAATACGATGAATAGAACCAGCAGGCCCCTCAAATGCATCCTCCTCACTGGCTGAGTAGACTCACACAACTCAGGCATTTCTGGTGCAGAATCATTTCTATGCTCAGTTATCTTTTCAAGCAACATGCTCAGGCATTAAATGGTTCCCAGGAAAATGGGCAAGCCAGGTAAGTTATAGACTTCAGAGAAAGATGGGGGAGTGGGGGGAGGAGAGATGAGAAGAAACTGAGAGAGAGAGGAGTGATCTTGACTTTTTTCACAACCACATTGCAGTGCTATTTGCAAAGAACTGCAAGACTCTGTGATGCTCCCTGAACTATGGAGAGAGGCACCCAGCTCTTGAGTATGCATGGTCCTCATAGTATAATTTATCAGACTTAGAAAAATAAGTTGCTCCCAAACATAAAAAAGATGGCAGACGGCATTAAAGGTAGTTTCTGGGGACTGTTGCTCTAAAGTGGCAGATACTAATGCTGAAGCCCTGGAGATCCTAAGAAGGTGTTACACTCATTAATCCCCCATACATCATCCATTCAAATGGGAAGGGCTAGATGGTTGATTCCTCAGCAAGAGGAGATTTGGTCTTGAAGTCAGCCTGGCTTAATTCATTTGTGTCTGTGCCTCTAGCTATTAGCATTAATATAGTATTATAACAATTAATTAATACATTAACCTAGAGAAATGTGGGTACATGGGGGAATAAAATGGGCTGATTATGCTTGTAGGCATGGAATCTGAACTTTCTTAGTCAGACAGGGCTTATATCAGACTAGTAGGGTCTAAGAGGTTATTTAATAATCAACAAATAAGCATCCTTATAGCCTGAAATATGACTAATATCACTACCAGGCCAATCATCATTGGGTTCCTTTAAAAACATTGACAAGAAGGAATTAACACTTGATTGGAAATCAAGTATGCTCAACACAACTGGCCAAGTTTCATTTACTGCTTCATGTATACACCCCAGGAGAGCAAAATTCACATTGGAATGTGTTCATGACTTCTGAAAATTATTATTGGTGCTGACATTTCCTATGAGATGTGCTGCAAGTGTCCAATTCAGTTGCAAAATTTGGTGGGCCCAGATGTGCAGAAAAAAGTAGAGGAACCACATTTCAGAACTTGTATTCATTTAGACTTAAATACAACTTCAAGCAATGTAATCTTTTCAACAAGCTGGAGGCTTTCCACTTTTATGAAATCTGGGCTCTAAAAGTCCAAATTCATAATACAGCATAGTTTAATTCACTTACAGGTAAAGGAAGAATGAGAGAGATTTTACGAAGATTAACAATCACAGTGGAATACCCTGGAGATCTTGGCTAAGGCAAGCTCATGTGGAAACAAGAGTAAAGAATGCCCAAGATAGAAAGGTCCTAAAAGGCCTCAGTCTGCTTTACTGCATTTGATTCCAAGATTATGTTCACTAGATTATGAAAAGACATGAGTTCAGGGTTATATATATACTTGCATACCTAAGCCTATCTGCTCTCCACATTACTTAATGTAGCTTAAATTTAATATGTACATGGTCACCCTGTCACCCAGTCCAGTGAATACCTCTCAACCTTTCTGAAAGGCATTTTACAGAGTTGTATTTATTACAAGGTGAAGTCAATAAAATGCATATAGTGACATTCGAGTTTCACATGACTGTGATCCATCCCAGAGCATGCACCAAACGTAACACGAAGTACATGGACCTCTCAAACCTCAAGAGTATCTGCCACCTGAACGAGGGATGTACAGTATATTAAGGTAAAAAAAGCAATATCCAAACAACATGTGGCTTTTGCTGAGATTCCAGTTTATTTCCAGGAACTCCATATGCCTGACATACTGGTTCATTTATTTTGAAAACAAAAACCTCATGTATAATAAGGGATGTCGTTGTTTAGAATATGATAGAGTCAGAGTCATTTACATTGTATACAGAATACATACTCAGAACCTCAGCAAGGAATGATAAACCCCATTGTTCATAGTTACCTTGCTCTTGCTTCCTTTGGAGATTTTCATAACCACACAGAGGCAAACACTCATGAAGTGCCTACAGTTCTTAATATATGTTCCTGCCAGCCTGCAGGTTAGTTGGCTACTTAGTGGAAATGAAAGGTGCATTGCTATTCGCCAAGCCCTTCTGTGAAAAAGGCATTTGTGACTTCAGTGCCATTAATGACAGTGATATTCTATAGTTATTACCATTTTTTGGAATGATTTATTGCAGAAGTGAGAGAATTTAATCTTTTAAACAAGCTGGAGGCAGTTTACATTGTCTTTTTTGTTACTGAAACATGATGTAAAAAGGAAAATCATCCTTCCTGAGCCCCTCTTAGGCATTCTCTCTTCTGAGCCACCCTCTCTTCTAAGATAACAGGACAATAGGGCTAGACACCTGTAAATCAGACCTGGGACTCTGAGAAGAAAGAGTATGCAAGAAGTCTGGTGCTCTTCTCTGACCGATAATCAATGGGACAGTGGGTTTCAGTCATTCCTTCTCTTCCTTACTATTTCTCAACAGGCAATCAGCTTCATGAGAGAGGAAATGTCTTTTCCTTTTTTACGTATCTTTGTACTTCCCTTATCACTTTGATCCTGACTGACTCTTGTAGCCTAATCCCTGGCACTGAATATTTGCTCAGTAAAGACCTGCTTTTGTTGAATGACTAATCCTTAGAATGCTGACAGAAACGGGCAAGTTGGAGTAGGATGAAGGAACCACTCGGAGGAGACCACATGAGTGGTTTAGCACAGGCTGCATCTGCAGTGATGGCCAGATGTCCAAGTAAAGGGGCTATGTAAGACCAGCACTGATGTCGTGGGTGATATTGACATTTGTAGCCAAGATAACTTAATTTTGCTTCGGATGTGTCATTAAGTTATTTGAAAAATGAAAGAGCTGAGGCTCGCAATGAAAAGGACACAGCTGGATTGTCATGTTTCCTTTGACAGAAGCAGGCTTCCTAAGCAATCTAGTCTATACTACTCACCTAAACAAAAGAGAGTGAGTTCTGAAGCCTGAAGCCCAGTAAAAGCAGAGTCTTCAGTAAATTCCAAACTGTGGTACTCAATAGAAAGCCCAATAGCTGTCATGAATCTTGGTGACTTTATATTTTATCACACATTGATTTCTTCTTTATTGTTGAATCTTTCTCACTGCCTAAAAATGTTTTTTTAAGAGCTGCTAAAACTCACTTTCCAATAATTAAGATGATCTAATTTGTCTAAATTCTACCACACATGTCCTGACCCAGTAAGTCCTTTAAGAAGATGTAACTGAAAGGAATGTAATTTCTGAAGAACTCTGACTGGAATATGGATTAAGGATAAGGTAATGACAAATCCCTGATTTATAGAAAGAGTCGTCCCTGGTATAACTTAGCCTCAGCTTTTTTTTTCCTACCCAATCACATATCATGGCCAAAGTCAAAGGACATCTTTGCATCTTTTAAGAACAGAGGACCTGCAGGGTGCAGTGGCTCCTGTTTATAATCCCAGCGTTTTGGGAGGCAGAGCGGGTGGGCTTGAGGTCAGGAGTTTGAGACCAGCGTAGCCAACACTGTAAAACCCTATCTCTACTAAAAACAAACAAACACAGCCAGGTGTGGTGGCACCCACCTGTAGTCCCACTTACTCAGGAAGCTGAGGTGGGAGGATTGCTTGAGCCTGGGAGGCAGAGGTTACAGTGAGCCAAGATGGTGCCACTGCATTCCAGTCTGGGAGACAGAGCAAGATCCTGTCTTAGAAAAAAAAAAAGACCTTGTAGGAATTGCTTACATCTATTTCTAATGCTTTGTTACTAAACACCCAATGACCCAATATAGTTTTCATAAGGAAATTATAGCCACTTCATAGTGAAATATTTATTTTGAGTTCCAAGATAGAGCACTTCTCTCCTACACTTTAATCTTCCCTTAACACAAAAGACTAAGTATTTAAGTCACTCCAGTTACATCAAAAGAGAATAATCAGTTTCTGTTCAGTGCTAGCTGAGTTAAATAGTAGCTCTGTTTCTAGAAAGATAATAATGTCAAAAATTAGACAGAAAACAGCAGGCATTCTGGGGAATTTAACTGTTGAACAAATGGCTGGAAGGTGCTTCAAAGTCAATTTAAATAATTTTTAAAAAATTACACCCTCAGTTGAAGCCTAAGAACTCTTCTTCTCTCTATATAATTAAAACATAATGCTTAAGAACTCATCAGACAGTGATTCCTGATATTTTAATAACAAAGTAGAAGTCCTTCATGATATGGCTTATTACTAAATATATTTCAATGTACTAGAGATTAAATCAATTCCAGTGGAAAACTAACTATAGCATGTAGAAGAAGCCTGGTTCAACACACTTTTCTATGAAATTGGTTTCTCCATATCAGCAACACAAAAATGTCCTGCTGAAAATTTTATCTTAAATATTCTGCAGGAGAGTAGGTCAGAGTGATAAAAAGAAAAAACATCTGAATCTAAGAATCATAATATGCTCAAGAATGAGAAGACCTCAGGACGATAGAGGCCCAGGGAGAGCAGCACGAGGACTGCCCACAACTGCTGATGTAAATGTGTCCAGGCTGCCACAACCAAAGACCACAGACTGGACGGTCTGAACAACAGGCCTTTTGTTTCTCACCATTCTGGAGCTGGAAGTCTGATATCGGGGCACCAGCATGGCCAGTTTCTAATAAGGGCTCTCTTTCTGGTTGGTAGATGATCACCTTCTTCCAGGGTCTTCACATGGCCTTTCCGTTGTGGGTGCTCAGAGAGAAAGAGGGATGGTGGAAAGACAGAACTCTGTGGAGTCTCCTCCTACACGGCACTAATCCTATTGGATCAGGGGTCCATTTTTATAACTTCACTAAACCTTACTTCCTTCCTTAAAGGCTCCATCTCCTAGCCATGCTAGGGGCTAGGGCTTCAGCATATGAATTTTTGGGGAACACAAACATTCAGTCCGTCACACTACTCATCTCATTCTTGTGCAATGCTCATCGATTCCTGTGCAGTGCTCATTGGTTCCTGGACTGTGTGGAGAGCCAGGTCTTCAGAGTGTGCATAACTGGCCCCAGCTGAGGAATTCCTGCAGAGGATCTCACTACCTCTTGCTTAGGTCTGCAAGAAGCCCTGTGCTCTACTCTTGAGAGTAGATAAGCAGTAATCATGATTCAAAGATAAAAAAATAAGACTTATGAGAAGCAGTCAAGGGAACAAGAATTGTACAGCTGAGAGAAGATGGAGAGGGCTTAACAAGCTTCAGTATAGGAGGAGATACTATGAACGAAATCCTGGCTGGCTGTTCCTTATTGCCAGTCAGCAGAAAATACGATGAAGGTATAACACTGCTGGGAGACTCCTTGACAATACAAGTTTTTCTGCTGACCATGAAGATCCAGAGATAGGGAAACAGAAGACAAAAGGGGAATTTAGGTTCCCAAAAGTTATAAAGAATAGGCTGGGATTCAAAATGGCCAGAAGAAATCCTCGTAGGTCAGAAACTGAACACCGAGTCTATCATGCTAGTCCCTTTCTTGGGCTCTGCTGTGTTTGGAATGCTTCCCATTTAAGAACTCACTGCAAAAATCTCTGCATTTCTGAATATCTGTGTAGGGCTGCTGTGGTCTAGAACATAGCTACTTATAACATAATCTTCTAGCCAGCAGTGGACAGGAGCCTCACTTCCTTGTCATAAGGACTGAAAAGTTGTATGTGCACCATGATCAGCACATACTCATGTATCAGTCTGTGCTTGGAACTGTTCATTTAATATCCGTATCCACAGCACTTAGGACAGTTCTCAGTACACAGAGACAACAGATACATTAATCTTTCTATCCTCAAGTAAAAACAGTGATACAGACAGGCAGAAGATAAACCTAACTGAACCTGATATGCTGAATTTTACTTTTTCTGTTAACCTCACTTGTTGAAGATCACTTTTAAAACAGACCATTGTAAAGGGATTTGACAGTGATCAGATTCATTTTTATCAAGTGATACATTTCTCTTTCTATCCTTTGCCTCCATGACCCATAGTGGCAGGACAAGCAAGAGCCTGGTAGAACATGGTTTGTTGATCAATGTACTGTTTAAAAAAAGGAACTGACTGCCGGTCATCCTCATGCTAAAAAAAATTGCTTTTTTTATCCCAATCCCTATGTCAGCATTCTAAATTTGAGGACACAGAGAATGAAGGACACACTGTGGAACTATTCAAGAGGCTACTGGATAATGCTGATCCCCACGCAATTATTGACATTTGTAAAGTTCACAGGATGATCATCCTAATTTTTAGGATGTTAGTGAACAAAATAATGTTCTTAAAGTCACTCTCTGACAACATATTTAGTTGATGTTGCCCTGGAAAACATAGCCATCACATTTTCTGTTAGCTGGGGACATTCATCAGATTAAAAAAAAAATGGCTGCCTGTGCCCACGTGAAACTAGGACTCCCTTATATCAAGGCTGTGAAAGCTCTTTTTATTTTAACAATTACTGACTCACAAGAGGGTCAAAGCTCCTCAGCTGAAGTCCTCTTGTTAGTGAAAAGTTCCTTTTGTTTACTAAGCCACTTATGCATAAACAGACTTGGTGACAGTCAACCCACACCTATGTCATAGAGCATTAGAGAATAAAAGAAAAATCAAGTACCAGGAACATACCACTTATCAAATAAATACAGTAAATTGTAACACCATGACTGTAGTTAATTGTTATCCAAAGGTACCAGGTACAAAACGAGAACTGTGCTAAAAATAAGGATCAGTGGCAATGTTCCATAGCTGATGACCCACTTTGTCAGGGACAATGACTGTAACTCGCACTCTAAGATCTATTTCTCCAAAGACCAAGGGGTGAAGAGAGGCACTTCCTTTCTGACCTAAGGCTGGAATAGGAATTAACCTCTGATGATACATCTTGGGTGAAATCTGAAAGAGCGAATTTACTAGCCAGAAGGTGGAATCCCGTCAATGCCTCCCTGCCTCCTGCCACTGAACCTGCAGCACACAGAACTTCCCTTAGGAACTGGTCAGCGGCTAAGTTCCACTGTGGAAATATGTGTACAGCCTTGCCTTGTTTACCTTCTCAACTTCCCTCCTTTCATGTGCCCCTGAACAGAACCTGGCCCCAAGGAGGCCTCACCTCCTGCCTGCAGAAGAGAAGTGACTGCCTAACCTTCAGGAGCAGTCAGGTCGAGTTCAATAAATGGTTTCTGAGGCTGATTTTCAGGAACTGTTTATACAGTTGTCTTGCTCGTCCCCTCTCTGCATACAGCTCCTTCTCCAGTAACCCGCCTGCGTCTTGGCCGTTTTGCCTCTCATTAGTGCCTTTCATGAAAGGAAGGGGATGTGAAATTTAAATGACTGCTGGTTTGACAGCAGGAAAGATAAGAAATACTGAGTGACTCCAGATTTTATATTTTTCTGCAGATTTAAATTATCCATACTATGCCTAGTTCTCATTAGCATGGATAGGCAAGGTCTTGCTACAATGGCTATATTTACTATGTGGCAGGTTGTGCAGCAAAGTATCCCACAAGTCTTCACAGATGTTCTATGTTGACGATCTTTCATAAAAAGTGGATGAAGCAGAAAAAATACTGCAAATATAATCCTAAAAACAGCAACTGTAAACACAGACTTCCAAATGTCACCTATCACACTGGCTACATCAAGAACCACTTATTTAAGCTGACATATTTTCTCTAGGAAACTACAAATGCTCTTTATACAGAGCACAGCTATCCAGTGAAGGGCTAGAAAAGCTGGCAGCTTTACAGAGGGAGACACAGAGGCAGAGGAAGCTCAATGGTTTCCACGATGTCAAAGAACACAGAAGCTCTCCATTTTCCCGTCACTGGCTGACTGGACAAGGCGCTCAGTGCTCTGAGCTCTACTTTTTGCTTGTGTTTGGTTTACTGAGGATAAAAGGAATGAGAAGTTTTAATTTCTTCATATTTTATTGTAGAAATTAATCCTCTGTATTAGTTCATTATGGCATTGCTATAAAGAAATACCTGACACTGGGTAATTTATAAAGAAAAACAGGTTTAATTGACTCACAGTTCTGCATGGCTGGGAAGACCTCAGGAAACTTACAATCATGGCAGAAGGTGAAGGGGAAGAAAGGTACATCTTATGTGGTGGCAAGAGAGAGAGAAAGCAAAGGGGGAAGAGCCCCTTATAAAACCATAGGAGGTCATGAGAACTCACTCACTATGAGAACAGAATAGTAGAAACCATTCCCTTGATCCAGTCACCTCCCACC
The DNA here is from genome assembly GCA_036589455.1 of Ateles fusciceps. NCBI lineage: Eukaryota > Metazoa > Chordata > Mammalia > Primates > Atelidae > Ateles > Ateles fusciceps. Next base: position 9,377,515 of record JAZHEH010002496.1, read on the forward strand.
AGGTCCCTCCCTCGACACCTGGGGATTACAATTCTGGATGAGGTCCAGGTGGAGACACAAAGCCAAAGCATAACACGCTCCATTCTGAAAGATCCAACAGAGAAATCACTCAGTGGGGGAGATTGTCACAGTGACACTTTTTTGACACAGAAGAACAAAACCACGCTGACAATGCCTATAATTCACCAATAATCTGAATAGATCAGGGGAGAATATATAAGTCTGAGTAACTCTCTGTAAAGCTGGAACTTGTAGCAATAAAATTAGAGCTAGATCACTTTTAAACAAAACAGCCACCTCTCTCAATGTGAGAGAAGATTCCAGCTAACCTAGTTTGGTGCTGAAGACCTGAAGGAAGGAAATAAATTTCAAAATTCTTCACTTAATACCAATACCGATTTGGTTGCTGGCAATTCACATTTTAAACACGTTAGCCCTTAAGCTCACTGCTTTATATGTTTGATCTGTAAGTAAGAATTTCCAAAAAAACTGTGAGCTAGATGGTTTATGCTTTCATTTACCTAACTCTATTGATCACCTGCCATGAATGCTGCTAGATGCTAGAACATGGCTTTAAGAAGCCATATTTTCTAAATTCGTGGGGTTAAGCATCCAATAGGGGTGGTGAGAACATAAATTATTGCTATATACCTGGGAGAACCTGCTAGAAGCCTGTCACAATGGGTGATGAGGGTCTGAAGCTGAGACACAGAGGAGAAAACACATTCAAGAAATATTGAGGAGGAAAATTTGAAAGGTTTGATAATTCTCTAATTGTGGAAGTGAGACAGAAGAGGATGGCTTCAGGTTTTTAGCTTCATGACAGTGGGATTTCTACTGGGGGGAAAACATGCTGTGGAAGGTTTAGTGAGAAGACAACAGGCTTGGTTTTGTACAAGCTGAGCCTAAGGAGCTGACAGGGCATCCAGACACACATATACTCAGCACACAGAGATATTCATGAATCTGAAGCTTAGGTAAGAGATGGTCAAAGTTGTAGGTACATGTGGGTGCCATCAACAGATCTGTGATAGTTAAGCTACAGGAAGGAATGAAATTGCTTGGTCTGTAGGGAAATAAAGTTAGAGGGCTGAGCATGGTATCCTGGGGAAAAAAAAAACCGCACTTGCAAGGTAGGATGAGGAACTGGAATCATCAAAGAGACCAGAGGGATGACTGAGAGAGCACTGTGTCACAGGCATGAAGGGGCAGGAAATTCCAAAGTGGGAGTGGCCAGCCACATCCAGTGTTCTACAGTGGACCCACATGCCATTTCATTCAGCAGGTAGGGAGGGCCACGGTGATCCTGGCAAAAGCATTTTCACCCATATGCGAGAGGTAGAAGCCAGACAGAGAAGGGCTGATGAATGACTAAGACAAGAGGAATTAAGAAATGAGTACTAATTACTGTTCAATACCTGAAAACACACCAGAATCACCAAGGGAGCTTGCTAAAAAACAAAGATCTGGGCCACACTCCGAATCTTCTGAATCAACACCTCCGAATGGAAACCTAAAAATCCGTATTTTAATAGGCTTCTCTGGTGATTCTGATATATGTAAGGCCGGTTGCCTCGCCGGGAGCTCGGACACGCCCATTCCTCCCAGCGTCTGGGAATTACGTCGCCACTCCTCGATCAACATTTAACTCCTCCACATAGCCTCCCCAACACCCACCCCTGAAGCAAACTCCACACCCGACACCTAGCCCGCAGCTGGAAACCACCGCCCAAAAATTTTCGAAAAGCCCCGACAAACCTTGCCCAATAGCACTTTCTTGCCTAATAACACTCCCTTGCCTAATAAGCACTTTGCCCCATCAAGGTCATTTTTCCCCAAGGCTGCCCACTCACCAAAAATCCCACCTGCCCACTAGTAACAGCTTGCCTCCTCCACGTCCTGTGTTCCAATATCCAATCAAGTGCCTTATGCTTTGTCTCCTCAGTACCCAATTAAACACCTTTACTACCTATAAAACCCCTTGCCCTAAAAAATTAGGCGCGACTTCTCTGGCCCCCTCCCGGACCATAGAACCTCGCCCAGTAGCTAAATAAATTAGTTTTTCATTTTCTTATACTGGTCTCAGTTTCCCCATTTTAAACTCAGCAATAACCCTTACAATATACATGTGGTTGGGGACAGTAGGTTATTATTTCAAGACACTTGGCACAAAATGGAATGAGAGACATGGGGCAGGAGTCTGATTTAGATGAGGGTGGGAAGCAAGGCTAGGAGGAGAGACAGGCATGTTTATACGTTGGTGCTAAAGAAGGGGAAGGAGGTTGGACACATTGGCTCACACCTATAATCCCGGCACTTGGGGAGGCTGAGGCTGGAGGATTGCTTGAGACCAGGAGTTTCAGACCAGCCTGGGCAACACGGTGAGAATCCATCTCTACAAAGAACTTAAAAATTATCTGGGTGTGGTGGCATGTGCCTGTAGCCCTGGCTACTTGGAAGATTGAGGCGAGGCAGAAGGATTGCTTCAGCCCAGGAGTTCGAGGCTGTATTCCAGCTTGGCAGCCTGGGTGAACGTGTGAGACCTTGTCTCTTTAAAAAAGACAAATAAAAAGTAGGGGAAGGAGAGGTAATGGTGCCAGGAGAGAAGAGACAGATTATCTCAGGCAGAAATATTAACTGCTTAGCACATAGTAAGAACTTGATAAAATGTCAGTCACCTCTCCTTTCAGTTTCCCTTTAGTATAATGATATTTCTAGCTTAGTTATGAGTAATTGAATTCTCCCACTGCTATTATATCTTGATTCATTTCCAGTTACACTGACTAATAAAGAATGATCAACTTGTAGGGTAAGATCTGGGTGTAAGCTATGAGTTAACTGGCTCTGCTAGAGAGTGCTGCAGTTTTAGTTGGTATCTTATGTAAGAAACGTTGTATATCCTTCTTTCTCTTGTCACTGTTTTAATCATGAATGTCTGAAAAGCTGGGCTGCCTAAGAGCAGAAGATAAGTTCTACCAAATTATAAAAACAAAGCTTGATGCACTATTCCCTTCAAAAAGTCTGTGATAGGGTCATTTCAAGGAGCAATGCCTGCAGTGTGTGTGTGTGTGTGTGTGTGCGTGTGTGTACGCACGCACACACATGCATGTGTGCATGCACCCTTCTTGTTTCAGAAGATCCAGTTGCCAAGTCATCACCCTAAATAATAGCTCCCCATACATGACATCATAATAGTCTCCACAGCAACGGTGAATGATATGACAAACCTGTCTGGGGCTAAATGGGAACGATAAGAAAAAGACAAGAGTGGACAATCTCCTAAGCAACAAATGCGCTTTTTCCATGGAAACACTGCCCTTTGGAAAAGAAAAGGAAACACGGATAATAGACATAGGTACACAATAGTTCCTAAATATAGCACTTCACTAAGCACTCTGTCAATTGCAATTTAAAGACCATTCAACCTATGAGAATAATTGCTGTAAGAAAAGCTTCCCCTAGTTTAATGTTTTAAGAGAGGAGGGCACAGGCATCTTTCTTGAAGTCAGTCATCCCATATTATCATAGCTGCTCACAAAAGAGGGCAAATGTCAATGGAGTTTTCAGGTTTGCTCCACTTTAAGAAAACACTGAAGGACAGAAGCTAAACTTAATAAACCAGATAAATTATAAGGAGGTTAACATTCTAAAAAGCCCCTTATGAAGAGAGTCAAGTAAGATTCCTTTCAAATAGCAAACTCACCTAGTGAACATAAGACAAAATTTACATTCTAAGAGTTACATAAACAATGATTTCAGAGAATATTTGCTGAACATGCCAACGGGTCAGTGCACGTATGCATCACTTGGTAGTAAAGGCCCCATCGTTCATGGCCCATTACAGTCAGACACCATGCTGTCTTAGGCATCTGGTATCTGAACTATCCCATACAACAACCCAGTGAGGAAGATTGTACCATCCTGTGTGTCAAATGAGGAAATAGTGGCTGGGTGAGTCAACATTTCTGAGGTCACATAGTAGGCGTCAGGCTACCTTGGACCTGCCTCCTGACTTCAAAGCCCTATGCTCCAGTCATGGGCTCTGTTACCACTGCACAGCCTTGCTCACTTACTAAGCTATACATATTGTACCTTTTCCTGTAATCCTTTCATGATTAATGTCACCTCATCCTTATAATGCCATCACTCTATTTATCAATGACATACACTCTGCTTTCTACACTGTCATCACAGGCTGTTAGAGAATGGGGACACTTCAAGAGAACCTGTCCAAGTGTCTCATTTTATTGCTGAGACAGGTCTAGAGAGAGCAAATTCCTTTTACAAAAGTGAGACTAGAATCAGGGTCTTTCCTTGGCTCTCAAACCACAGCATTTGCCCACCTCACATATTTTATGACTTCATCCTCGTTATTTATTATTAATAAATTATTTTCCTAAGGGGTTATCTCTATCCCCTTCCTTCTCCTCTCTCTTTCCCCACCCAACTATAAATTCCAAAAGATTTAGGAGCCGTATTATATGATAAAAATTTAAATCCCAGGAAACACTTTCACAAAAGACTGCCTTCCACTCTACCAACTGTTAAATAAGGAGAACTTCAGAAGAGGCAGCTGCCTTATCCATCCTTCCCCAGCCCATGATAAAGTCATACATCCATACATTTATTTATCTTCTCTGATGCAATAGAACCTTCACCTATGAATCAAGCTACCGACCTTATTTGCTCATAGAGGGACACTGAAATCACTGCTTTGTGTGTCTTTCTTACTAACCTTTATATAAAGAGGTCTCTCTCTTATTAATCTGTGACTAATATTCATTAATGTTAACATGAGTTACACACATATCAAAGAAGACCCCAATGATTCGACAACATTTAATTTTCTCTGAAGGCCTTTAAAAAGTAAGACATCCGTAGATTACCCATAACTAATAAATGGGGATTTGTAGGCTGATTAAAATTCACAGAGTGAGGAAGTCTATGTCTATTTCAACAATGTTACAGCTTCATTAATATAATTCGTTCATTTTTTCTTAAGGATATCACTGGGTAAATTAAGCGTCGTTATACTAAATGGCTCTTACTGGGGTGGAGAGTGTTAGTGATGGGGCTCCCTCCATAGCAGAAAAAGCACCATGCATAGTTCATGAGAGGTGGAATAAGCAAGCCTAATAGCTGGCAGATCCAGTGGAGCAGAGGATATCTGTCCTGACAGCCCTGTGTGAGCCACCCCACTTACTCCAGGCTTTCCTTAACTCTTTGTTGGTTTAGGGAGAAAATCTTAGACCTCTCCACAATCGTTCAAGTTTCTCATGAAAACCCTCTTCATTTCTCCATCAAGACAAAGTTCTAAGATTACTCCCCCAGTTCATTCTAGACACGCTTGAGTGTCTTCTGGGACAAAATAACTGGTCCCCCCAAAAGACCCAAGCAACTATCAGGAACAGAAGTCACTGGGCCGTTTTCTAAATGAACTCACTAAGAAAAGCATCAAGGTTATTTTTTTGAAGTGAAAAAATAATCTGAGATGTTCTATGCCAATTTCAGATTCCCTTTTTCTTGATCTAAAAAAAATCTTTCTGCTTAGCTAAAAGCTTGATGCATTAAATTCTTTTTATGGATCTCTCTAACCTAAAAAGTCCCAGGTGGTTATCTCTAAATTCCCTGATTAAATCAGGGAATTAAATCAGGCTAGCAAAGTAAATCTTGACTTTTGAAACTATTATCTCAATTGTCTTTCTTTTAATTTAGACAAATATAATTCCAGCGCTTTTCTTAGACTGGGGGAGAAAAACAACCTTAGATAAATTCACTCAGGCTTTGGGGCTGCTCCAGGGGCTGCAATAAAAGGAGTTTTCCAGAGTAATACTTGGTCGCTTTCCAAACCTGAGGCATCTTCCAGCTAATCCTCCATTAGGATGTCATTTGTTTGATTCACTTCAAAGCTCTGGCTACTCTCTTGCATTTTTCTGAAAACAAGGAGTTATCTGTGGAAATCATTTTGTCAGGCAATTTGGCAAGTCACTTACCATACTCATTAATTTCAATACTTTAATTAAACCCAGGAAGTCACCCTGTCCACTGTGATTCTCCTCTCTGGGTTACAATTCATCTTTGCCTTCAATAGGACCCAATGCTTCAAAGTGACAAATGAGAGAAAAATCTCAGGCCTGGGGTTAGCTCAGTGTATCTCAGCTCTTGGCCAATATTGACTACCCTGTTCAAAAAAAAAGTTGAAGGACAGATACTTGGTTTACTGACTTTGGGGGCTAGAATCTGCTCACCCTACCTCACCCCACAAAGCATCAAATGGGCACAGCCAATGACAACTTTGGGGAAATAAAGAGTCATCAGCATGGTGGTGTCACTGTGTCATTAGCTGTTAAATTTGACAGCAACATCTTTGCTATTTGGGCCATCAGCCTGAGCTTATTTGGGGCTCTAGCAGACAATATGATTGTGGAGAGCTTCAAGAGGCTGGTGTTGCAGGCCTCAGGTGTCATTCTTGATGATAACAACCACTCTCTTGGGCAGGGGGAGTTAAAACATGGATTAATGTCATCCAAACAGAATGCCTTTCAGGCTATGGGATCTGACAGCCAGTGTACACGATGGACAGCCCATGGTTTCTTCACAGCCACACTCCTCCAGGCACTGTCAGAAGACTAAACCTATAAAGCAAGCAGAATCTGGAGACAGAGGTGCTGTATAGGCATAACAGAAAAGTCACAAAAGCAAGCAGTTGTGGGACCATAATACTATAATATATTCAATGAAAATGTGGCATAGGCAGCATAGCATGAAACTAATTTCGTCCTCTTCCCCCAGCATCTATCAGATCTTCTTTTCTTGTGTTCTCTGCCTCAGTGAATGGCCCTATACCCACTGTGATGGGTTGAATTGTATCTTATCTGGAGATAGGGTCTCTACAGGAGGTATCAAATTAAAATGAGGACACTAGGGTAGGCTCTAATCCAAAAGGACTGGTGTTCTAATAAAAGGGGAAAATCTGGATAGACAGAAACACATAGAGGCAGGAGTTATGAAGAGACATACAATAACAATAGAAATCTTCAAGCCAAGAAGAACAGCTTTGAACAGATCGTCTCTCGCAGTCCTCAGAAGGAGGCCACCCTGCCAAAACATTGATTTTAGACTTCTGGCCTTCAGAACTGTAAGACAACAAATTTCTGTTGTTTAAGTTACTCAGTTTGTGGTGCTTTTTATAGCAGCCCTAGGAAACTAAAATGCCCTGCAAGCCAGACTCTGACATCTCCTCTCTAAATCCACAGCCAAGCGGTCTGTCGTTCCACTGATTCTATCTACTTACTATCTTTGGAGTTATTTATCTCAGCTCCCTCATTAGACTTTAATTCAGGCTACCGTTACCTTCCACCTGGATCACTAGCATAGGCCCTCTGATTTTTGCCACCTCCCAGTTCTCACATTTACCAGTGTTGTCTTTCTGTGTCCTGTCTATTTTCAAACATTCAGTGAACCCCTCCTGGCATCAGAGTAAAGTGTCCTTAGCCTAAGCATGCCAGGCCCTCCAGGATCTGACCCAGTCAACTTCTAGATGTTTATCCTGGTCATTTCTCCACTGTCAGATCCATTGTTCCAGCTTTAATCGGCTTCCTAAATCTATCAGACACCACCCATCTCTGTGTTCATGCTCCTACCCCTGCAAAGGAAAGTCTTTCTTCTTGCTCTTCATCTGGCAAAATACTACACAACCATAGCCAGGTGTCATCACCTTCAGGGGCTTCTCTAAGAAGCTTTTCCTGACACTAGTAGGGCTTAGTTCCTTTTCTGAAGTGCTCCCATAGTAGTGTGCATGATTCTAAAACTGTCTTTGCACTGTAATAGCTTTTTGCCCTGTAAGCTCCCTGGGAGCAGGGGTCATATTTGGTTTGTCTGTGTATCCAATCGTTTTTCTATCCAGCATAATGCTCGCCACATAGTAATAGTTTCATAAATATATGTTGCATGGGGTAAGCAATTTTAATATTTTAAAGCAGGCAAGACAAATTGTCTAACACCCTAAATGTTATAATTTAAAAACCCAGAGGCACGCCAAGATGGCTGAGAGGAGGCAACACCAGAATGCAGCTCCCAGCTAATGACGCAGAGGGCTAGAGGACTTCATGATTCCAACTGAGGTGCCAGGTTCATTTCAGTGGGACTGGTAGGACACTGAAAATAGCCCAGGGAGGGCCAGCTGAAGCAGGGTAAGAGCTGCCCAAGGAGGGCAAACCGAGACAGGCCGGGGCACGTCCCCCACCTGGAACATGCAGTCGGCTCAGAGGGTCGGGGGCTTCACCCCCTCAGTTCTCTGATTCGGATCCTGTGCCTCCCTCATCCCTCCTGCAACCCACGGTCCATGACAGCCCTGCTGGAATGAGGGGCACAGCAATGACGGATTCACAATCAAATCTTACTCAACAATGATCTTACCCTCTGTCTCTCTATTTGCTTGTACAAACACAGTATTGTATGCACTTTACTGCTTCCAAAGAATTACTTAGCAAGGGATTATTGGGTATATTGTTTATAATCAATAAATATTTAGTGCAAAAATAATTTTATTAGTAAGAGAATTAACTGAATTAATCTTTGGGAACTCTTTCATAATTACTTTCCTTTTTTTTTTTTTGAGAGAGAATTTCCCTCTGTCACCTAGGCTGGAGTGCAATGCCGCAATCTCGGCTCACTGCAACCTCCACCTCTCGGGTTCAAGTGATTTTTCTGCCTCAGCCTCCCGAATAGCTGGGATTACAGGTGCACCACCATGCCTAGCTAATTTTTGTATGTTTAGCAGAGATAGGGTTTCATCATGTTGGCCAGGCTGGCCCACCACATTTATTAATGTGCTGGGGGGGGGAACATATCTAGGGTCTAACGGATAAGAATTAGCACCTACAATAGAGTACCTATTCAACAAGGCTTGAAATCAGTGGATCTAAAAATGTTAATGCATTAGAATTACACGGGTTATTAAAATACAGATTCTTGAGCCACAGTCTAGAGCCAGTGTACCAAAATCTGATTTTTAAACAAGCATCTTAGGAGTTTCTGATAGAGAGGTCTGCTGATCATGGCATGAAAAACAACATTGTGAATATTGATTGAGGTTGGCTTTTATTACAAGCATATACAATTTTAATGCCATTCTTATTATATCGAACTCAAGCAATTCAAAGAACAGACCTTAGAAATCACAAACATTCAAAAACCAGCAAGGATTACAAGAACAAGCCTTTACAATAAAACAAGTAGAAGAACAATCCTGATCATTAATGCTAACAGAAACCAGATGGCCATGAGCTGCATGTGCTGTGGAAACTAGTGATGTTGTAGCGGCACCTGGCATCGGAGTAAGTGAGCCAGATCACACAGTGAAGTTTATGCCAAGCATCTTTGTGGGACACTTGATTCTCTCCATCTCCCCCAAAAGAACTGATCTAGTTGAATGAGCTTCAACATCTCAAGGAGGAGGATTTGGGGATGACATATAAGCCTTAAGGATAAGCAAAAAGTGCTGGTGATTTTATCCATCTAGAAATAGCTGTTTTGCAAAGACCTTCTTAAAACTTTTTTTTCTTCTCCCCACCTTCTGCGCAATATAAATAATTCTCCTACTCCTCAGTTTATCTGTTTGGATACTCTTGATTCATTGAAGAACCCAGAGCATATGTAACTATTTTCCCTTGGCTGACTGGGAAGAAGGCATCTGATCAGGATAATAGGCAAAGTTAAATTTTGGAATCAAAATTTAAGGAGGCAGTTTTCAAGATCAGCCTTGATTTGGGATGATGATTGTATGGATTGCATGTTGTGTCCTTCCCCACCCAAAAATTCATATGTTGAAACTCTAATCTCTAATATCATGATAGTTTAAAAGAAGGCCTTTGGGAGGTAATTAGGTCATGAGAGTGGAGCCCACACACTGGGATTAGTGCTGATTTCAGAAGAGACATGAGAGGGCTTGCTTATTCTCTGTTCTGTCATGTGAGGACATAACAAGAAGACAGCTATCTGCAACCTGGGAGGAAGCCCCTCCCCCAAACACCAAATCTGCTGGCTCCTTGATCTTAGACTTCCTACACTCTTCCAGTCTTAAAACAGTGAGAAATAAATATTGCTTAAGTTGATACCCAGGCCAGAGTATTCTGTTACAGTAGTCTGTACTGGCTAATGTAGTGATAAAAGAAACAACTAAAAAAAAAAAAAATCAAATAAAAGAGGCTTTGATAGGAATAAGCCCAGTAGACTTAACCATCAATTAAAAACATAGATTATAGGCCAGGTATGGTGGTTGACGCCTGTAATCCCGGTACTTTGGGAGACTGAGGTGGGCAGATTACGAGGTCAGGAGTTCAAGATCCCCATGGCCAAAATGGTGAAACTCTGTCTCTAATAAAATACAAAAATTAGCCGGGCAGGTGGTGCGCACCTGTAGTCCCAGCTACTTGGGAGGCTGAGGCAGAAGAATTGCTTGAACCCAGAAGGCAGAGGTTGTGGTGAGCTGAGATCATGCTGTTGCACTCCAGTCTGGGCAACAGAGCGAGACTCCATCTCAAAAAAAAAAAAAAAATTAATTAAAAAAAAATATATATATTAATATTTTAAATTAATATTTTTTAAATAGTGGAAGAATAAGGGTGAATGAGAATGTACTTATTAAATAAAACAGGTTTCCATAATTAGCTATGAAGATTTTTGACTGAAATTTGGTTGAAAAAAAATTCTAAGATTTTTGCTACAGTAAGCTACTGGGCAGAAAGGTAAAATGTTTTATAGCACAAGGCTTAAGTCAGTACAAAATTTATACCATTGAGATTTCTATATGAAAGCACATGTATCATGGAATAACTATGCAAAAGATAACAATAAAGTAGAAGACATGAACAATGCTCTAAGCCAATTAGACCAAAGGGAAAATATAACACTATATACCGTGGCAACAGAGCACATATATTTCTCAAGTGCACATGGAACATTCTTCAGGATAGACCATCTATTAGGCCAAAAAACAATCATTAATATATTTGAAAGGATTAAAATTATACAGTGTGTGTTATCACAATGGAATACAATTAGAAATTAATAGCAAAAGGACATTTAAAAAAATCTCATATATGTAAAAATTAAACAACATACTCCTAAGTAATCAATGTGTAAATGTAGGTAGAAATCCTAAGAGAAATTAGAAATACTTTAAAATAAATGAAAATAAAAGGACAACATAGATGTACCCCACAACTCATGGGAGACAGGTAAAGCAATGCTTAGAGGAAAATAAATAGCTCTAAGCGACTTTATTTATAGTTATAAATTTATAAAATTTATTTAAAAAAAATCAAATCAATAACCTAAACTTCCAGTAGAAAAGGAAGAGCAAATTAAACGTAAAGCAAGTAGAAGAAAGGATATAATACAGTTGGTGGTGGAAATTAATGAAATAAAAAAAGAGAAAAGTCAACAAAACAAAAAGTGGTTTCTTTGAAAAGGTCAACAAACTTGACAAAATTTAGCTAGAGTGATCAAGAAAAAGTAAAGAGGGGACTCAAATTGCTAAAATCAGAAATGAAAAAGGACTATTAACTTTACAAAAATAAAAAAAAGATCATAGGGACATATTATGAATAACTATATTCCAACAAATTATATAACTCAGAAAAAATGAAAAAAAAAAATCCTAGAAGGAAAATACCAAACCTGACTCAGGAAGAAACAGAAAATCTAAATAGACGTATTACAAGTACAGAGAATGAATTAATAGTTAAAAACAAAACCAAAAGACTTTCCACAGATAAAAGTCCAATCCCAGGTGGCTTCGCTGGTAAATTACAACAAATTTACAAATAAATTAATACCAGTTCTTCACAAACTCTTTTGAAATATAGGGGAGAAGAGAACATTTCCCAACTCATTCTGTAAGGACAGTTTTATCCTGATACCAAAATCCTCACAAGAAAAGAAAACTAAAGGCCAGTATCTCTTATGAATATATATGCAAAAGTTTTATCTCTTATGAATATATATGCAAAAGTTATCAACAAATACTAGCAAACTGAATCCAGCGAAGCATAAAAAAGGTTATACAACATGATCAATTGGGATTTCCCCCAGGAATACAAAGTTGGCTTAATATCTATGAATCAATTAATATGATACAAGACTTCAATAGAATAAAAGACAAAACCATATGACTGTCCGATTGATAGACTCAGAACAAGTTTGATGAAATCTAACAACTCTTTCATGATTAATACATGAAACAAATCAGAATAGAAGAGAATTTTCTAAACTTAAAGAAGGGCATCTTTAAAAAATCCACAGCTGAGATATACTTAGTGCTAAAAGACTTAATCCTTTGTTCCTAAGATCAAGAAGAAGACAAGGGTGTATGCTCTTGCTGCTTTGACTCAAATTTTTATTGGAAGTTCTATCTAGGGCAATTAGATAAGAAAAAGAAATTTTAAAAATGCAGGTTGGAAAGGAAAAAGGAAAACTATTTCCATGTGTGGATGAGATGATCTTGTGTACAGAAAACCCTATGGAATCCAAAAAGAAATGTTGGGGCTAATAAATGGGTTCAGTAAGGTTTCAGGGTATGAGCTCAAAGTATAAAAATAAATTTATTTATAAGCAGTAGCAATGAAATATCCAAAAATGAAGTTAAGAAAGCAATTCAATTTATAACAACATCAAAACTAATGAAATCCTTAGGAATTAAACAAATAAATGCATAGCTTGTACTCTGAAAACTGTAAAACACTGTTGAAAGAAATTAAACATGGCAGTCAGGTGTGGTGGCTCATGCCTGTAATCCCAGCACTTTGGGAGGCTGAGGAGGGAGGATCATGAGGTCAAGAGATGGAGCAAATCCTGGTCAATATGGTGAAACCCCATCTCTACTAAAGATACCAAAAAAAAAAAAAAAAAAATAGCTGGGCATGGTGGCGGGCGCCTGTAATCCCAGCTACTCAGGAGGCTGAGGCAGGAGAATCACTTGAACCCAGGAGGCAGAGGGTGCAGTGAGCTGAGATAGTGCCACTGAACTCCAGACTGGGTGACAGAGTGAGACTCCATCTCAAAAACAACAACAACAACAACAACAGAAAACATGGTATATCCATACCATGAAATATTATTATTCTACAATACAAAAGAAAGAAATACTGATACACTCTGCAATACTAATGACCCCTGAAAACATGACGCTAAGTAAAAGTAGCTGGTCATAAAAGAGTATATATTGTATGACTCCATGTATATGAAATGTCCACAGTGGGCAAATGTACAGAGACAGAAAATGGACATGTGTTTGCTGAAGTCTGCGGGGATTAAAGGAAAATGGGAAGTGACTGATAATGGGTACAAGATGTCCTTTTGGGATGAAAATATGTTGTAAAATTGTGGTGACAGATGCACAATTCTGTGAATATACTAAAAATCATTAAATTGTATACTTTAAAAAACAAGCAAATGAACAACACACATCCTCTATCACTTATTTTACTCCCAGAACACCAATTATCAGCTTCCCGGTACAGTTGTCTGATGCCCTGGTAAGAGGAGGCCTTAGGGATTCAGCTGTCCCATTTTCCTAGGCCAGCTCCAAAACAGAGGCTAGAAGATGGGGTTTGGAGAGTAATCCCAGAGGAGTAAAGTGAGAAGAGAGTTGGTGGGTAATTAAATATGCATACATACATGCTCCTGTGATTTTTAAAAATAAATACTGAAAAACAGTGATAAAAACAAACATCAGAACCATTTTTTTTCTCACTACTTAAATTAATCTGAAGTTGGTTGAGGCTAATCGTGTTATTTTTAAACTTGGTTTTTAAAATATTTAATTACTTTTGAACTCAACAGTCTAATCCTCAAAAATGACATTTTAAAATGAGCTCTTTATTTTTCTGAAATCCTAAATAGAAGGTAGAGTGATTTATAATTCTACAAATGAGGAAAATTGAGAGGTTTGAAGTCAATCCTGTGAATGGCCTCATCTGGTGAGTTCCAAAGTCTTCCTGACCAAAGGAGGCCAAGAGGAATTATTCTAAACAATGTTATGATGGACAGAATGAAAAAGCTGCACGTATGGAGCCCACCGAATACTTGAACATGATCTGCAAGAAACTCTAGTCTTAGAATCCAAGAAGGTTTAAAAAAACTTAAATGGCTCAGAATTTAGGAGATACTTTCAGTGTGGCAAGGAAGGTTTACTCTATGATGCCATCCTACCTATTAAGCTGCACTACTCAGTCTTCTCCTTCCAACATCAGCATAGTACACATGCATACTGAATTCGGTATTGCCATTTCCCACGTATCTTCCCACCCTGGTGCCTTTGCTCATCCCATTCCCTGTGCCTGAAGTATCCTTTCAGGGATCTACCTCCACTTGTCAAAACTGCATCCAACCCTCCAGATCCATCCTGAATGCCACTATTTTTCAGGATGCTTCTCCTGATTCCTCCATCTAGTGCCATCACGCCTACCTGCAAACTTCACACAGCAAACTTCACAAACTTCACACAGTGCCATCACTCCTTCCTTCAAACTTTACACGTTTGAAGGAAAGATGTTCCTTCAAACATCTTTAATTATATGTTGCAGTATAATATAAATTGTCCCCACGCTAGAATTTAAGTGAGCAAGGGGTTTGGCTCCAGAAGAGAGAACACCACCATTTTTCTCCAGCACAATTTCTGTTATTTCTAGTCAATCAATCTTTATCAATTCAATTCCCCGCGTTTTAAAAAACGGTCTTCTGATTGGATGGCATAGAAATCCTGGCTTTATTCTGATAAAGAAGTCCCAGCTCTTATTTCATCCAGTTTTTCTTACTCTGTTGTATCTATGTTCTCCGACGTACCAGCATTCTAAGTCCTGCTATATTCTCCAACTTTCTCTTATTCTTCTAATTGAGAAAAAAATCCACCAGCAAAACTAATAAAATGGTTTCTGGTCATTCTCATCATTAGGCATGAGCCCTGAGTCAGTTTGCAAAGTGGAGGATTTTCACAGGAGTGAGGTGGAGAGATAAGTAACCAATTGTCATTTCTGTGGTTATTCTGGGACAAAGAGACAAACTATTTAGTATAAAACTGAAACGGCTTTGTGTGGAAGAACACTATTACAAGTAAAAGAGGAAAGAAAAAAACAGACATGCTATCACTCTGGGTTAACTGTAAACATAGGAAGACAATAAAATAGTTATTAAATGTTCCCAATGTGCCTAGTACTATGTTAATTAAGCACTTTCTATGTATTATCTTATTGTCTCTTTTAATCCTAATGGGGTTGCTGTTAGGTAGGTCTTCCTGTTTTCCCCCATTTGGAAGATGAAGCAACTGAAGCACAAAAAGGTTAAGGAACTTACTAAAGGGGTACACAGTGAAAGCAAATGTGCTTGTCAAGTTTTCTTCCACAGTATCAACTAACTTCTCCATTCTTCTTCGTATGAAGTGTACAGATGTTTGGCCTTTTTGGCCTCTTTAGAATATTTTCTGAATAACCTCCATTGAGATCATTGCAATTTGATTTCCTCCCTTCCCCAATTATTCTTATACCACTGGAGTTTATCAATAAATAGAACACTGGGGCTAGGTGCAGTGGTTCATGCCTGCAATCCCAGCATTTTGGGAGTCCAAAGCAGGTGGATCCCCTGAGGCCAGGAGTTCGAGATTAGCCTGGCTAACATGACGAAACCCTGTCTCTACTAAAAATACAAATGTTAGCTGGGCTTGTAGTCCCACCTACTTGGGAGGCTGAGACATAAAAATCGCTTGCATCTGGGAGGTGGAGGTTGCAGTGAGTCAAGATCACACCACTACACTCCAGCCTGGGAAAGAGAGCAAAACCCTGTCTCAAAAAAGGTGGGCATAGTGCCTCATGCTTGCAATCCAAACAATTTGGAAGAAGGATGCAGAGGATCACTTGATCTTAGTAGTTTGAGATCAGCTTGGGCAACATCATGAGACCCTGTCTCTGTAAGAAAAAAATAAATTAGCCAGGCGTGGTGGTGTGGTCCCAGATTCTCAGGAGGCCAAGAAGGGAAGATTGCTTGAGCCCAGGAGGTCAAGGCTGCAGTGAGCTATGATTGTATCACTGCACTCCAGCCTGGGTGACAGAGTGAGACTGTCTCTTAAAAACATAAATAAATAGAAAGAAGATAGTCACTTAATAATGTTTTGTATGGCTGTTTACTAATTTTTCTCTGAACTAGGGAAAACGTTTTTGAAGATCGGAGGCAATAAAATGGCCAGCAGAATAGGACAAATGAAAGATTCAAGGTCAAAGAAAGAAACTTGATTTAATTCATCCTTAATCTTGGGCTTGGAGATATTCCCTTATAAACACTAAATGTGTTCAGACAAGAGCATCTCACAGGGAGGAGCAGAGGATTCACCCTGCTGCAGTCTTTATGCACTCTATCATCCCTTCCACAAATGTCAAAGTGCCTACTATGTGCCAGACACTGTCAGTGAGCAGGGAGAACATGGTCTTTATTCTGTGAAGCTTGTAGGAGTGAGGGGGAAGAAAACACTAAAGAAATATTTGAACTATTTCATTTCAATTATGGTAAGTGCAACAAAGAAATGAAGGATACTTTGGGATCATATGAAAAGGAACCCAAGCTGATCTGAGATGCCAGAGAAAGCTCCCGAGGACAAGAGGCTTAAACTGAGATTTCAAAGGTAAAAAGAAGGATATCTGAAACCTATAACTTAGAAGGAAAAAATGAAATAAGATACTAAAATGTCTAAAAAAAGAGAAGTTGGACCTAAATACTGATCCAAACTATACAACTGATTCAACTTAAAGATATATTTTAAGGAGTACAGCTTAATACTTTAAAAATGAGTATTATAACATAAACAAACATTATCAAAGCATTTCCAGAGAAAACACAAACCTGTTTGAAGGCCTGCATAGAGTTTATTAGAATTACTTGACCAAGTCCTGATTGTGTCTAAAAAATTTAAAAAGATAAATGTCCTTATGAAAAATTTGTATCTGACAAAAAGCTAGGCTAGATGCTCAATAAAAACTTTCTGCAATAGTAACTGAAATACCCCTTCTGATGTGATTTTTATTCCTAATTTGGTTTAATCATTTAATTCAGTTAGCAAATCCCTTATATAAGTGCACTAGTAAATGTCACCTCAATCAAAATTAAAATACCTTAAATTTTCACATAATATTGACTTACTTAAGTTTGTACTATGAAAGAAAAAAAAAACCTAAAAAGGAATCTGCTTAAAAATACTTTGTGCAGTATCGTGTACAAAAATGAGAAGCCCGAATGGGAATTTATTTCTAGAATTACTGATGAAGTTTCAAATTTAATAAATAAATCTTAGTTTTACTAACAAAAAAAGCTTTAGTCTGCCTATTTTAATTAGTGTGATGTAAATTATCCAATATCTGAACTCCACAAAATGATGTATGATACAGCTTCCAAACCCATTTGTAGAGTGTAACTGAAACTACATCAGTAAGAAATGATGTGCTTAAATCATAGACACACACGCACATACAGAATATATCCTTCCAGTTTACTCTCTTATTCACAAGACGAAAAGTCTTTTATTTGCAGGTTGATAGTTCTTGGTTTTCACTTTCATTTTCGATCTTTGGGTTATTTTTAATTGCAAAACTTTCTTTGATACCAAAATATATTGTTTCTTTGAGCACTTACTTCAGCTTAGACAATACCTGAGCTATAAAGAACTTTTGGTATACTTGTTTTTCATAAATTCAAAAGCTAAATCCAAATTCAAATTCCACCAGGGAGTTGTACAGCACACATTTAAAACGCAGGTTAACATGCAAACTAATTGTGCATTACACCAAATATACACACACTGTCACAGACACCAAAAAAATAGATACAGCCACTTGCAAATTCCAAACAGGTTTTAACCCACATTTATACTAATTACCAGTCAGGGACTCCCCTCCCCCATTTTGAGCCTCTGTAAACACTATGCTGTTATCAAGGAATGACTTAAAAGTTTGCTTCTGCTACGGAAGACTGAAACACAATGGAGCAAAAGTGCCCATAGTTCACCGGAGTTCTGACAACTGAACCACTCACAGTTAATTATTCAGCGATCATGAATAAATATCAGTAAGAAAGAAATCACCTCTTTGCTTTGTAAATGCGCAAGAGTACAATACTCAGAATTTATGTAAACAGCAAAACAGCTGCATTCATAAACAGCAGCATTCATAAACCATGGCCATAGAAATGCAAAATTCGGGAGTATCTCTGAGAAAGACTACTGTTTATCTGAAGGTTCTGTCTTTCTTGCTCTCTGCCATGATACTGTAGCCTCCAGAAGCCTAAGCATGGCAACAGTATGCTTCTGAAGTCTTCCCAGCAGGCCCCTGCAAAGGGAGGGTTCTCAGTGTTCCCCAGCTGACTCCTTTAAGTTCCTTCCACCATTCTTGACAGAGATGTTGTTACCCAGGCATTGATGGCTGCAGTAGAATACTGCTGTGTTGCATGTGAGGAGTTTTATTGTTATTATTATTATTGCTGAATTTAGGGCTATATTTTCATGGAGAATATTGTCTCCGTATTTATTAGGCTTTTGTCAGTTCTCTGATTCTCATAGGCATAATTACCCAGGAATACTAACATGCAATCAGCTAGCCTATTCCAAAAGCTATATCCTGTTTCATTATGCTGTTGAGAAAGATTGGCTGAAGAAATTCTAAAGTATGATGCAAGAAGAAGAAACAAACAGAAAATATGTAACCTGCAACCTCACATATTTCACACCCAAGCATGGTTTTTCCATTTAGTTTTCTATTAAAAGCTGAGTAGCTGCAATATAAAAGCGTGAGCACAAGACTGAAAAGTAACACAACTAACAGCATGTCATTCCATAAGGAGCTGAAAATGAAAAGTAAATTAACTGAGCATTGACAAGTATCAATATCCTGGTAACATAAAACCCATCAGAACTCATGTGTATAACAGTGGCTCAAACAACTCACTGGAAATGGAAATAAAATACATTAAATTAATGTTTGAAGATTCTAAAGTTAGAGAATTGATATTTGTTCACAGCAAAAAGGCAGTGATGACTCAGCTCTTTCAGATATATGTGAAATTTGTTACATTTATCCGTGTATCATAATCTTATGGTTCCTGCAGGGGATCCTAGCTTTTAATTTCCTGAACATACTTAAAGCCTCAACCAAGTGTTAGATGTCATGGTATTTATAGTATTTCATTTTAAGGTTAAAAAAAAGTTCAAGAAATGGAAGGTACTCTATTTACTTGACCACAAATCTAAGGAAATTTAGGTAGGTATGATAGATACCAGCACAAAGTCTTATTGGGACAAAGGAAATTGGAAAGGGTTATGGAAACGGGAAAGGGGTAATATTAAAGGTATATAGAGAACTGGCCTCAAATCAGCAAGAAAAGTAAAATGTTGCCTTTTCCATTTTAAAGGTAAATGAGAAATTGGTAGTAATTTTATGACTAAATAATATGACTCACGTGGAAAGAAAAGATTATAATATCATATAGCACATAAAATATGGGGACAATTTTAATTATATGGTATTCACTAGAATGCTTAGCATTTGAATTGTTTATCCTAGTATAAAATACATGTTTAAATTATAGTTCTACTTGGTTAATTTGTTTTACAACTGAAAAGCAAAACAATAATTATCCCTTCACATGTGCAAGAAACTACTAAACATTTGCTTTAAAGCTAGTTTAAAACAGTGAGGAAAGCATATAAAGCCTCTTCAGAAGACAAAATATTCTGTTATTAACCAAATGCTATATTACAATTTCTCTAAAAGTTCATTTTAAAAAAAAAC
The DNA here is from genome assembly GCA_036589455.1 of Ateles fusciceps. NCBI lineage: Eukaryota > Metazoa > Chordata > Mammalia > Primates > Atelidae > Ateles > Ateles fusciceps. The sequence continues at coordinate 9,397,341 of JAZHEH010002496.1, forward strand.
AATGTAATTGCTGTCATGTTTCTTTAATCAGATGGATTACAGATGAAGTCCACTAACTGCATGATTTTGGACAAATCATTTTCCCTCTCTTCCTTAGTCCCCTGTGTCAGCAGCCAGACTACTTTAGCTATCAGGGTGATTGCATGAAAAGGTGAGAGGGTGCATGGGAAATCATATCATGGGGTACATTTCAGTGAGTATTTTCTCTGATCAGCAATAAAAATTTTGGAGCATCAAAGAAAATTCAAATCTACCAAAATATAAACTGGTTTTCCAAGTGAAATCTTTCAACCATGAGTACAAATATTAGGATAGAGTATTTAGGTGAACACTAAGGACATCCATGGGTTGTGATGGTTACTGACACCTCTTCATTGCTAAGGGCGAGGTAGCGTGGAACAGAGAAGATGATGATGCAGGAAGGCACTAAAGCTCCTGTGCAATCTATCCAAGTATCAGAGTCATGGTAATGACCATTGCCGCCCAGTCCCCTTCACTGTCTTGGGCAGGGCACCCATAGTGGGTCAGACAAGAAATGAAAGTGAGGTGTGGGCACTTCCCATCCTCATCTGCTCCAAAGTCTACACGAACTAGTTAAGAAACAGGCTTGTGATTTTGACAGAGCCAGCTTTGAGTGCTAGTTCCACAGTTTACTGATTCTGTGCCTCGAACAAATCAGTTGGCCATTTTGAGTCTCAGCTTCCTGAATTCTAAGATCTGATTTAATTATAGTGACCTCAGAAAATAGTGGTGAGGATTAAATGGACCCACATGCACAAAGCAGTTAGCAGAATGACTGACACTGAGACAGCACTCAACAAATGAGAGTGCTTTTATCATTGCTATTATCATCTTCAGCAAGTGGAGACATTTGCTCATCGGTGAGCTGGAAGGATGAGGTGGGAGAGCAGAAGCAGCTCAAAGGCAACCCACCTCTCCCACATGCCTGAGCTGCAGGCAAAGCCCAGGCACTGTCTGAAGGGTGCCAGCTCCCTAACCTCGTGAAGTTTCCATTCTCCTAGAAGGTCATGCATGCTGCACTCTCCTACAGACAGGAGGAGGGATGCTTGCAAACCAACAACCTGGAGGGGATGGTGTGGCTTCATTTCAAATAACAACAGAATTTTCTCCCTAGTACTTTTTTAAAAGTAAAACTCCATTAGGAAACTCTTGGTTCAGAAGCATTAGGCACAAACACTGTTGTAACAAAAACTGTGTATCTAGTTTGATGGAGAAAACACTGGGATGCTTTCCTGACTTTACAGAAAAAAGTATAATATAAACCAGGAGGGAGTCAAGGACTAGGGGTCAATCACCAACTGTTGACAGTCTCATGAAGGAAAAAAAAAAGAAGCTTTATCACACCCTAACTCAACCAGCTTGCAAATGAGGAGACAATGTGAGCTTTTGGTTAAAGGATGACATTTTGTGCTCACTGAATTTGCTGTCTGCCATATTCAAGCACGTTTCTCTGACTGGTCACCCATTCTGAAATCAGAGGCTTGCAAACAATCTGTCAAAGGGGCCCTTGCCAGGAGTATTACACATCCATCACTGAACCAGGGGGCAAAAGACTGAACACTTGGCAGCAGATCAGGCTCTGCCAATAAATAGGGATTGACTTGGGGAAGAAGTACTCTCCCCAAATCTTCTCATTTGTTTAAAAAAAAATAAAATAAAAGACAACCATAGCTATTTTATTGCATTAACTTGAGGTTTAATTTTGTGATATCTGTAAGTGTACATAAAGTAATCTGTAAGTGTTTTTAACTATTATTACTCCATTTGTTCCTCTCAGAGGAAATTTCCCTGAATTTCTAAACCATATGAGTCCCCTCTCTCCTTCTGTCTTATGGAAGCCTCTTGCCTTCCCCATTATATACTAATGTGTCTGCTTATAGAAGGACCTTTTCCCCACCATATAATTGCTGGTTCAGGATAGAGGTCATGTCTGTCTTGCTCATCACTGTTCTTCTATGCTCATGACTGAGTTAGAGTGGGTGCCTATGGGATAAATGCCCATTGGCCCCAGTCACTCTGCAGCCCACCTGGAAGTGACAGAAGGCTCGTTATCCAGGGTGGGGCTCTGTGATCACGTCCTCTGACACATGTGCTGCCCATTTATAGCCTCAATGATAACAGGGAAGGCTGCATTTGACACTTGCACAGGAGACAGTAAGGATTTGTCAAGTCCTTCTTGTCTGTCAGAGTAGGTGGTGTGTAAGAATTCAAAAGAAGATGAAATCTATGCTCCCACCTTGTAGGAGGTCTGTGACTGAGATTCTAAGTGCAGGAGGAACACAGTAATGATGCTGGAGGTACTGGGGCAAGTTTCACCAAGACACAAATCTATTTTAGCTTTGTGCACTGAGAACAGCACCTACCCTAGGCCAGGCACTGCCTAGTGCTTCCCATACGTATTTTGTTTTCGTATTCATAAGCATCATGCAGAAGGCATTACATTTACAGATGAGGAAACAGAACTCGACATGGTTAAATAATTCAGGCACTCAGCTAATATCTAGCAGAGCCCACAGATGAACCCAGACCTGCCTGATCTCGAATCCTTTGCTCCAGTCGTTACCAAACATCACTCCTTCCTTGGCTTGGCTGAGATGTAGGTGTGCCATGCCAGGAAGAGGCTCAGAGGAGCAAAGACCAGCCCTCTTGGAAGCCAAAGCTGCTGTTGGGAGCAGGGCTAAGTGATACCGGATGGGCATACAAGACAAAGTGATACAGGACGGGTATAGACAGAGTAAGGTGATGCAAGTTGTGTATAGACATCAGGACCAATTACTAAAAGCAGTGAATACCAAAATACTGATATCAAATTTAAGGAGAAGAAGGAAATTCTGTATTTGGAAGAGTAATGTGGTCATGAAGCACAGCATGAGTTGGCCTAGGGGCTAATCTGTGAGTCTGAAGACTACCCAGGGAGGATTATCAACTAATCACCTGCAAAAAGGGTAATTCTTGTGTCATTTCTTTCTTCACAATTCACAGCCTACTGCTGTAGATGTAGAAGGTAGTAAGGGCTAATTAAATATAATTAAGTTTATAAGGTTATTCCATATTCCCTGAGTACAAAGTCATAATTAAAAAGAAGAAAATAATCTCTACCCAGGAAATTGGTTCATATATATTAGCATCTGCATTTTTACAAAGCATTTTTTGCATATTTTGATATCTGCTCAGCAGTGTTACTGTGGGAGATAAACTCTGAAGAAGTTCCCTCCTGTTTGCAAATATAGAAAACTCATTAGCATAGGTGATGGACACTCACAAAAGAAAACAGAGCCCTTGAACACATACCAATGTTGAGGAGGACCTCAAAAAATATTCATGTGACATCCATTTCAGTGCAAATGAAAGCTGCGTCGGTGCCCGCTTCATAGGAAAATTATGATGTACATCACAGCATTCTGAATATAAGTAGTCGGGAGGGTATTTTAGACTGAGCATGAAGGGCAAGATAAAATATGTATCCCAGTTTGTTTTCAGGATGCAGAACATAGAATCCAGACCTAGTGAAAACAGAGATCCTGGAATGACTGAAAGGGAAGAAGAATGCATTTTAAAAGCACATGTTGCTATTCTTTTTGGTTTTTGGTACTGTATTTCCAATGCTAGTTATTTGAGAGCAATTTGGTCAACTGTTTACAGCTGTTCAATTTCACAAACATGTAACAGACACCTGCTCTGTACAAAGCCTGATAGTAAGTGTTGTGACAATCCAAAGATGAAGCAAGACACAGAAGCATAAATAAATAAATGGGACAGAAGCACATTCCCAGTGAGGGCTCTGACCGAAGGCAAATAAAAGACAGAAAACCAAATATCTAATGATCCAAATGGAATCTATACCTTTGTGAGACATGTGGAACTTGTGAAAGTCCAGTACCTTGCTGAAATCAAGGCACAGTTTTATTTCAGAGAGCTTTTATTGAAATAATCAAGCAATTATCCTTGAGAATCACAGATGAATAAACAGTTCATGATCCTTCCCTCATCTACACTTTGGTGAGTTAAGGCTTTTGGCTTTAATCATATACAATATAGTCTCTCGAAAGGAAGTGGAAGTTACTATGAAATTGCATGCCTCTAGAAATGCTTTTACCCAGGGCAGCACGTGACAGGAATAGCAGCCACAGTGTAGATGGGACAGTAGCAGAGAGCTGAAAAAATCCTGTAGTTCTCACTAATGACTTGGAAGCCCAGTGAAGCTTACCAAACTTCAGGAATTACTGAGAAAACATAAGCCATCACAACATGACTTCTGTATATTTATTCTGATTAGTAAAGTTTGGGTCAAATGATTTATCACTGTATCTCACAGGATGCACACTGAGAGTGATGAAGTCTTTGCAATATGAACCTTCTGTCGGCATGAGACTACTAAATCTTCGTTGAGAAGCATGTAGAAGCTTCAAGGATGATTACTTTAGTTTTTGGGTGGTATCTGGCAGGACAAACAAATACATGAAATGAAAATTTACCAACCCACACCGAGTCCTTTATTCAAAGGACACAGAAAGCTTGCTCTACTTTATTCTTTTTTGAATAAGACTAATAAACATCCACTAACTGGAAATAAAAAAATCAGCCACTTTTAGGCTGGAGTGGATTACAGTAGCTGTTTAACAACAAAGCAAACATGCAGAAGGGTAAGCCCTTTCAGGGAGCACTGCGTAGGTGGATCATCAGTGCCTCTGTAAGAACTGCTTGAACCCTGGAGGCAGAGGTTGCAGTGAGCTGAGATCGTGCCATTGCACTCCAGCCTGGAGGACAAGAGCGACTCCATCACAAAAAACAAAACAAACAAACAAAAAATTAAATAAGGTAATACACCTAAGCACTTAGGACTATGCTGTGCACACAATGTGAACTCAATAAATGTCAGCTTCCTCTTACTGAGGGAGAGGCAGATTCAAGTATGTTCTAAACACCTGGCTGGAATATTAGTCTTTCAAAGCTCCAAATACACAAAAGGCACAGGCGGTACATGTTAAGTACTAGTCATTTTGAAATCGAGACCTGACTGCACTGCAATTTTTTTTTTATGTGAACTTTCAGAGGGAACCAAGTCTTGGAATTAATGATGTTTATTTCAAACCCTAAGCTCTGGTGCAGAAGGACAGAGAACCAGACCTCTGAACTACAGAAGCTTATTCTTTGTATAACATGTTCCATTCTAAAATTTCACACATTTATGCCTCTCCCTCCAATTTTATGTCCTTCATCAATCCCCTCCTCCTAGTCAGACTATCTCTCTACCACATGTACGGCTTGCATCGTATGCTTTGGTTTTTGAGACACAGTCTTACTCTGTCACCCAGGCTGGAGTACAGTGGTGTAGGATCTTGGCTTACTACAACCTCCATCTCCCAGGTTCAAGTGATTCTCTTGCCTCAGCCTTCCTAATAGCTGCGATTACAGGCACCTGTCATCACACTCAGCTAATTTTTGTATGTTTAGTAGAGACAGTGTTTCACCATGTTGGCCAGGCTGGTCTCAACTCCTGACCTCAAGTGATCCTCCTTCCTCAGCCTCACAAAGTGATGGGATTACAGGCGAGTCACTGCACCTGGCATCCTATGCTGTTTTTATTTGATGACGCCTGTTTGAAATGTTTTTTGCCTGTTTTTACTCTCATCTCCACTCCTGCCTCCACCTTCACTTCCTTCTCCCTTAGCAGCTAGATGACCTTTTAAAAAACAGTTGGTTCATCTCACTCCCCACGTAAAAAACCTTCTTCTGGTTTCTCATTGCACTTATAATAAAATCTAAACTCCTCTCTGCTCCGTCACTTCCTCCTTCTCAGATGACATCTCTCCCCCTGGCTCCTGTCTCAGAGGCCTTTTCTCTGGTCCATAAGTTTGCTCCAGCCTCAATACCTTTGCACTTCTGTTCTCTTTATTGGATCTCTGTTCGTCTGTTCTTCCCAGAGCTAGATCCTCCTCACCACTCAGTTTTAGCTAAAATCTTACCTCCAATCTTTAGAAAAGTTTCCTTCACTAGCCACCTTCTCTGAAGTAGCCACTGATGCCCTAACTCAAGTAGTCTCTATTATCCTTTTTCCTACTTTTGTCTTATTTTTTTTCCAGTTTTCACTCTCTGAAATGTTACTGTTTCTTTTTAAATGTTTTTTGTCTATGATCTTTCTACCCTTACTGCAATATATTTCCCATCAAAGTAGAGACATTGATTGGCTTATTTATTGTATCTTCTGCACCTACAAGACATCCTGGCAAATAGTAGACACTCAATTAAGAAACAAACAAGTGAATGAATAAATGAGTTAATGTACAGCTCTAAGCATTTCTTTCAGTTCTAGTGTAAGTTGCTCTTATTCTACGAAGCCCTCTCTAATGACTTCACTTAATCTAAATTCGTATTGCACTTACTATCAGGACTAAGCATTTTATTATAAACACACTTGTCCCTTTTCATTTGTAGACACATAAGTCTTCTCTCCCCAACTGGTTTTTAACTTTCTTGAGGGCAGTAACCATCTGAAATGTAGCTGTAAATCAGGAGTAAATCAGGAGTTTATGCCCTTAACTCAGAAGAAAGGCTTTCTGGGCCTCACTAGGGGTCTCTATGTCCTATTTTTAGGCATAATTTTAGCCACCACTGTTTTGTAGCTTCTCCATTCACAACAGTGGATTGCACAGGCATGCTAGAAGCATGTTCTGACTACAGTAAGTAATAACTAAGAAGAAGAAATAAAGAGGACAGCTATACAAAGAAAAAAGCAGATACAAGAAATCAAAAGCCACAGATTGTAGAGGGGATGTAAAGAGGGCATGTATAAACACATAGAGAGCATTTAATGGTGACAGCCAACAACCTGTCTCCCTCAACTGTGCCTAAAGTGTCACGAAAGACACTTCATTACAGCACTGTGTGATCATAGATCTTTTAAGTGATAACCTGCAGTCATCATTAAACCTTTCAGTTTAATTGTGATCAGTTTTAAATGGCACAGGGAGTGTGCCGTATAGCTTAGAAAAGTTTACAATCAAAAGAAATACTTTGAGGTATAAGCTCCTGAAGGTATACATTTTAGTTGTCTAGACAACTCCCCTATGTATGGGGTACCTCCTCCTCAGTGAGGTCAAGTAAATGAGTTACTCTCACTATATTTTAGCATATAATTTTTACTGATGAAAATATTTTCTTATGAAACCAGTCTAGAATGTGAGCTTTAATCTCTGCAATCATTAACTCATTTTACTAAGGGACAACAGTTTGATCTGATATTTCGCTGGGACAGTAACCGGGGTTGGTGCTTAGAACTTCTGATCTTCCCACTCATCTCTCTTCCTAGGATGTTGGGACCATTTCCAATATGGTTTGGCTGTGTCTCCACCTAAATGTCATCTTGAACTGTAGTTCCCATAATCCTCATGTATTGTGGGAGGAACCTAGTGGGAGGTAATTGAATCATGGGGGCAGTTACCTCTATGCTGTTCTCATGATAGTTCTACCAAGATCTGATGGTTTTATAAGGGGCTTCCCCAGCACCCACTTTACTCTGTGCTTTTCCTTGCTGCCACCATGTGAAAAAGGATGTCTTTGCTTCCTTCCACCATAACTGTAAGTTTCCTGAGGCCTCCCCAGCCACGCAGCACTGTGAGTCAATGAAATCTCTTTCCTTTACAAATTGCCAAGTCTCAGGTATGTCTTTATCAGCAGCATGAAATGGACTAATACCATTCCCTTGAGCAAGACATGCACTCCCCCTGAATAGAAACACTCAACAGAGAGGTTGAGAAATAGCAGAGAGCTATTCTTATTCCCAGATCTCATACACTCCATAGAGGCTGTATTCTCAGAAGCTTCTTCCATGACCAGCAGAGCAGGGTACCATGGAGGAAAGAGCACAAGCTGGGAGTCAAAATAATTATGAGAGGAGCTGACATTTATTGAGTATTTATTTTGTGCTAGGACCTGTGCTGAGTATTTATGGCCACTACCTCACTTAAGAACAGTTATAGTAGGTCTTCATCATTATCACTGTCATCATGACATAGAAGAAACTGAGGGACAGAGAACTTCCACCCAACCAAGGATATCCAGCTGGTAAATAAAAGAACCAGGCCTCAACTACAGACTAACTCCAAAGTCCAACTTGCCGATTACACTGCGTGTAATCCTCTAAAGCCTCTGAAGATCAGGCTTCCATTGTTCCTGCCACTTTCTAGCTGAATATCTTATAAGTTACATGACCTTTCTGAGCCTTGGTATTCACACTTATAAAAATGAGAATAAATGTATCTGCACTCTCTCACTCATAAAATTCTGTGAGACTCAAATGGTATCTTCAAAACTCTGTGGGGGGGGTGGGCATGGGGACTCACACCTGTAATCAAAACACTGTGAGAGGCCAAGGTGGGAGAATCACTTAAGGCCAGGAATTTGGGACCAGCCTGGGCAACATAATGAGACCTTGTCTCTAAAAAAAATTTTTAATTAGCTGGGCACGGTGGTATGCACCTGTAGTCCCAGCTAATTGGGAGACTGAGGTGGGAAGATTACTTCAGCCTAGGATACAAGGCTGCAGTGAACTGAGACTGAGACTCTGCCACTGTACTCCAGCCGAGGTGACAGAGTGAAACTTTGTCTCAAAAAAAAAAAAAAATATATATATATATATATATATATATACACACACACACACACACACACATATGAAAATAAAATTTGAAAATCTTGTAGAAACTTTTATGCTCTTTAAGTGGTATACAAAGGTAAGTCCTATGTCTGATTAAGCACATGACTTCTGGGTGAACATCCACCTAGTACAGACAAAATCATGTTCTTCTCATACCTAAGAAAACCATTTTAACAAAGAACAAGCAGCAACTTTGTATACCACAAGTTCATGTTTCATCATTCCCAATCCCCATCAGAATCTTCAATATGGATTTCAAAATTATTCTCCAACCATGAGCTTCAAAGAAAAGATATCCTGCAGAGATTGTTCTCTGAAGAAACTCAAAATGAAATACAGATATTTTAAATGAATGAGAACTTTTGTATTCCCATGGACTACTGATGCATTTTTCTCTCTGCAATTTCAAAATTTTCCCAAAGGCTTTTCTCATGTTGATTCATGTCGGTCTGGATGTTGAACTTAGTTATAAACTCGAGGCTAGTCATGCATCCCTGGGTCATTTAGTTTTGTACACTGTTATCAATAATATGTAATAGAACACAGTTCCAGAGAAAAGTCTACATTTTTCAGAATATACTTGGGGTCAACATTTTCTGCACTCTCCTGGGGGGGGGCAAGGAATATGGAAAACCTCTTACTCCTGATTTACACCCAGATAAGCAGCCAAAGAAGAGCTCTCCGGGAAATGGTCGAAGCCTCCAATAGCCAAGAGCTCTCCAGCCATGAAGGGGTCTCCCTAATGCACATGGCAGAGCTTGGTTGAAGCCACAGAACCTGAAGTTTACATCATGGCTTTATCCATTCATCAGTTCTGTGAATCTGGGCGAAAGATGTAAACTCTAATTTTCCCTTTCCTCAGCTATGAATCAAGAATAATGATGTCCTAAGGCTTTGCCATGAGAATTACAAGATGCCTATCACTTGTAGGTACTCAAAAAATGTTGGCCAAAAAAGGTAGGAGTATTCATTTACTTTGAAAAGGTATGACAGATAATTATGTAAAGGATATCAGTTAAGCTACAGATAATACAGCCATAAGAAAATTATCCTAGTGTCGTTTCCCAACCAGATTGTGACCTATAAATGACCTGGTTATCTGTAACATCAGACATGTTTTCAGCAACTGGGTTAATTCATTAAAACACTATGCAAACCATTAGTACATGCAGGAGAATATGATGAGACAGGAATATGGAGAAAGGATATTGAGGGTGGGGTTTGTGGAGATTAGGGAAGGGATGAAAAAGAGATATGTACAGAGAAGAAAAGAAGAGTTAAACTAGAAAGGAAACAGAACAAAATCCACAGGAATGCTGGTCATTCAAGTGGGAAAGAAATTCAGAAACTCTTAGTAACACTGGGTGGACACCCTATGAGAGAACTATACAGTAACTGCATTCAAGCTCAGAATTCCACTGGCCTTACTGAGAGAAGCAGGACACCAGCACTTGGTGGTACTATGATAGACTGTGTCTGCCAGAATTGAAGCCTGATGGAGATTATTTAGTCAAAACTTTTTGATAAACACAGCCAGAATGAAGGAGGTTTGTTGTTCTTGTAATTGGATACCAAAGAGCCTGCTATCTGTTTCAACAGAATGGAGAAAAATGCTCATTCTCACTGTATCCACGGTTTACTCCCTTGCACTGTCTCTTGCATGAGACAGACAATAGAGAGATGGTTCTCTCTGTCATCAAAGGGAGAATGGTGGTGGCATGGAGCACTGTATCTGCAGGCCACTCGATCTGGAAGAGACTTTCACCAGAGCACACCACTCATAACCTCCATCAGCCCCAGGAGTGTCCTTGAATATACCAACAATCGAAACACAAAATTGTATTGACTCTGCAAATGTGGCTTCAAGGCAGGTCCCTGGAGTCCCTTCTAATAAGACTGCTTCTCTGAACTCATCCTCTATAGAAATTCCGGAGCTGGTGTCAGTGTTCTTCAGAAAATGGGACTGTGTGGAGACAGAGTCTACAGGTCACACAATGACAAAGGCCTCAAAAATGGGGTACCTACTCAACACGGGTAGTCTCAACCCAAGAATTCTTAAAAGGAGAATATATGCAAAAATGTTGTGTATTTCTTACCAAAAAAGTAGCTACCCTGTGTAAGTTATTTATTGATAAAGATGACCTGGGAAACACCACTTTCATAAACTTTCTCACTCCAACCAATTCTATGTCAGTCCAAATCCCCTCCAATCTTTTACATGCCATACTCATAAACAGTGCCCAGTATACAATACAATCTTGTTTCAGGATAGTCAAGAAAAGCTGTCAATTACACCTCTCTGTCCCAGGAACCAAGATCCCAAGCACGAAAGCATGACAGAAGGTTGGGAGAGCTAGTCTCAGGCACCTGACCAACACTGTCACTGTAAAACATGAACCGCACTGGAGAACATGCCTATCAGGGGTCAGTTGTGAAGGTGAAATTCCATATGAATGAGGTCATATTTGATTTGTTTATTCTGTCTAATGCCTGATACACTACCAGTGAATACTTAAAATATTTCCTAATGAGAAAGCATGTCCCGTACCTTGGAATAAGATGTGGGAATAAGCTTGCCTTTATACAGGACTTAATTAATACTTCATTATTAGAGTTACAAAGATCTTGTTCTTTTCTTTCACAGTTAATAGACCAATCAAAGAATTTACCAAATTCAACAACTGGGGAAATCCTGGGCCAGGAAGTACTACCATAATGTTCGGGAAGAAAAGCAATTTGTGTTGTGGACAGAATACATTTCTCTTCCATTCTAACCACAGCCTGTTAAAAGCCTGTCAGGAAATAAATAAAACACTTTTTGTTCAGTTGCCCACATCCCTGTGCTCAATTCAACAGATTCCAGCCTTCTCAGAAATGCAATCAAAGGTGAAGCCAAGAGGACACACAGACTGGGGAGGGGAGGACTCTCTGAGAAGCCTTGATGGGGATATGGGCGCCTCAATACTTGCTTCAGAAGAGACTCTGCCTCCATAATTGTCTCCTGAACTCATGTGGTATTGAAGTCATATTCAGCTGAGAGGCTCACATCACTCTGAAATTTCAACATTACTGCCCAACAAAAGCTTTCATCTTACAAAGGAAAAGGAGGCAATGAAAAATAAGGCATGCACGTGGTTTGTGTGGAGTATACATGGGCATCATGATTATTCTTATTCCTAGCTCCAAAGGATACACACACACACACACACACACACACACACACATTTATTCATTAGTCTATATATATTCATACAGGAATGACCACCTTAATAAGTACAATTTTTACAATACTTTATGTTAACCATTCTATACAACTTTTTTTTTTCCTGTAAGCAATCTACTTCATGCCCATTTAGATGTACTAACAAAATAGAAAGCATTTTCAAGCATATCGTAGATTTTGGCAGCAAATATCAAGGGTAGAAAATGGGGGTCGGTGCTGGATTTTACAACAGTACTACTGCAAAATGTATAGGCAGTCTTTTGACTAAAGGCCTCCGACTTATGAATAGTTGATAAATATTAACAGACCCTAAGTGTCCTGAGTTCAGAGACTAAGTTGTCCTTTTCATCACCAGATCCCCCTGTATCCAGCACAGTGCCTAACACATGCTAGGTATTGAAAAGATGTGTTTAATAAAAGTCTAGCAGGCTGACTGAATAAATAAATGGATGATGAAGGTCATATAAGAATTAATACACTGGAGTGAAAAATGGCCTTTCTTTCATGGTTCAGAAGACCTGAGGAACAAAGTAACCTACATCAAATTCTTTTCTTTGTTTTTTTGCTTGTTTGTTTTGAGACACAGTCTTGCTCTGTCATTCAGGCTAGAGTGCAGTGGCATGATCTCGGCTCACTGCAACCTCCGTCTTCCGGGTTCAAGCTATTCTCTTTCCTCAGCCTCCTGAGTAGCTTGGATTACTGGAGCCTGCCACCATGTCCAGATAGTTTTTATACTTTTAGTAGAGACAGGGTTTTGCCATGTTGCCAAAGCTGTACTCCAACTCCTGACCTCAGGTGATCTGCCCACCTCAGGTGATCTGCCCGCCTCAGCCTCCCAAAGCGCTGGGATTACAAGTATGCGCCACTGTACCCAGCCATCAAATTCATCTCTTATGCAGCAGTGTAAATAACAGGATGGATATCCCAATGTCTTGCACTCTCACCTGAAGCCCCTTAAATACTAACTCTAGGTCTGGTGCCATACCTTCCGCCATGACATATGTCATGCTTACAGATGGGGAAAAGGAAGGTCAGGCAGAAGGGGTCCCTGTACCTCATGTGTTGTTGTGAGTGTGTGTGCAACGTAGAGTAGGGATCCTGTGTTTCTGGCACCACAAACTAGAAGTGGGAACAAATGTGACTGAAATAATACTTTATAACAAAAATTTTCCATACCTCATTATCATTTTTTGTTTCAATAGACTTTCCTTACCTAGCCAGGGAATGGAATCATATGTTATATTGGCATGCATTCCAATAAGAGATTAGCAAATACACTTCAAATAGAATCTGCTCATAATCTTGGGACTCCTTTTATGTGAAGCCTTGTGAAACAGAGTACTACATTTTGCAACAACATCAGTGCTGCAGACTCTTAGATTTATGTTAGTTACCCTTCTAGAAGGTAGAAGACATAGGGTGCACTTGATTGTTGGTTGATGTCATGCATAATTGTTGAGCAGCAAACTGACTGTAAAAAAAATACTCTCAGAGACCAGTACAACTTAGCTCAGGATCTTTCAACCAGTAGGTCCTCCATAAATGGAATTAGACCATCTCAAATTTATTAGGATGGCTAATATTAAAAAAAAGAAAGAAAGAAAATGACATATAACAACGGTTAAGTGCACTGCAGATAAGAACGTAAAATGGTACAGCTGCTATAGAAAAAAGTATGGTGATTCCTCAATAAAATTACCATATGATCCAGAAACTCCACTTCTGGCTATATTACCAAAACAATTAGATACAGAGACTCAAAGAGATTTCACCCATGTTCACAGAAGCATGATTCACAGTAATCAAAACGTAGACGCAACCCAAGTGTCTATGGACAGAAGAATGGATAAACAAAACGTGGTATACACACACAATGGAATACTAGTCAGTCTTTAAAAGGAAGGAAATTCCAACACATACTACCTGGATAAACCTGGAAGACATTATGCTAACAGAAATAAGCTAGTTACAAAAAGACAAATACTGTATGATTCCACTAACTTGGGGTACTTAGGGTGGTCAAATTCAAATTCACAGAAAAAGAAAGTTGTCAGGGGCCTAGAGGAGGGAAGAATGGGGAGTTGTTTAATGAGTATAGGGTTTCAGCTTTGCAAAATAAAAACAGCTCTAAAGATTGTTTGTACAACAATGTGAATATACATGATACTATTGAATTTTATACTTAAAATGGTTAAAATAGTAAATTTTATGTTATGGACTTTACCACAATTGAAAAAATAAAGTCCAGAGAAACAAAATATGTACCATACCTTTAAACGAAAGAAATATAATCCCTTAATATCATTAAATACCCATTAGTGCTGAAATGTTCGATTATCTTATAAATATAATAAATGTTTTAAAACATAGTTTGTTTTAGTCAGTATCAAAAAGTGATTCATACTCTTAAAAAGACAACTAGAATATTCCTGATACATTGTTGGGCAACACTGTTGTCTACAAAAGAGTTAGTGATAAGTTTAAAAATGTTACATGTTCTTTGACCACAAGCCTAAAGAGACTGTGTCTTTTTTTTTCATTCCTCTAATATTATTCTTTATTTTTGAAAGCAGTATTACAGAGTTCCTGTATACTCTCTGCACCACTTGCACCTCACTGTTTCCCCTTTTAGTAGTATCTTGCATTAGTGTGGCACATGTGTCACAATTATGAGGCAACATAGATATACTATTTTTAACTAAAGTCCATGGTTCACATTACAGTTCATTCTTTGTGTTACACAGCGTTTTAGGTTTTGACAAATGCACAAAGTCATGTATCCACTGTGTGTCTTATTTATTCTACATCCCTCAAACCCAAGAATGAATACTGAATAAATGACGAGGTAGTCGACCCTTTCAGTTTAACTATTGTTGAAACAAGACAGATTCAAAGAAATAAAGATAGAAGATGTTCATTTTCCTTTGCAACAATTCATATGTCATAAGCTAGATTCTTGCTATTCTGCCTGCAGCTAAAATGATAAAATTCTATGCCTTTTTGGGAGTAAAAATATTTTAAGCTTCTGTCATGTGCTTTGCAAAATACCTGGTATGCTTTTAGTGTAGCAAAAATTGACTTGATATTCCTCCTAGTCTCTGAAATAGTGAAACTGCATGAGACATAAAAACACTCTCTGAAAGATAACATTACACGTGAAATAAGGAGATTAAGAGTGACATAATTAATACACTAAGTGTTCTGTTTGCTATGCTTCTGCTGTTAGTGATGTGACTGTTTATGTTAAAGTAATATACTCTTTGAATTAACAGAAGTACATAAATACATTCCACAGTGTTCCTAAATACTTCCAAAATCATCACTCCCTGAATGTTCCTTTCTCCTAGTGCTACACATAGTTAAGGACTATACCCAGGAAACCAACCCAATGCAGAAAGCTCATTTGTGGTAGATGCAGGGGCCCATTAAGAACCATCAGCTATCCTGGCCTTCTTTCAGAGAAGAGCCATTATTAAACTTCAGTCTAAGAGGATATGAGGTCACCAAAGTCACATTTTCAAAGCCAGCGGGCCATCTTAAGTACTTTAAATGGGTTTTATTGCTTTCTTCCTAAGGCAGGTAAATTTATATTTGGCTTGATAATAGAATTATTTCAGAGTCCTGCATTTGAACTAGCATTTTGGAGACCCCATCATAAACCCTCCAGGCCATTAGTTTGTCCTATTGTTTATTTGACTGAAAACACACACAGAGGTCAAACTAATCAGGCTTGTGTTTGAATTGTCTGTCCAGTAGTGAGAATGGGTCTGTGTTGACCTATCCATTTCTAATCAATTTTCTCTTTTAATTGCCTTAGTAGTTCAGGCTTTGTGTTAAAATCCCAGCTTATCTGACCACAAATACTGAGATAGAGAGTTGTTTACAAAAAATGAGGAAAAGTAAAGGACATAGACAAAAATAACACATGTCTGCTACATATATCTCCTTTTCTGTTCTTCAGCATCAGCAAACTATGCCCAGAATATAATGAAGAGGCAATAAACCCTCATGTATTGAAACACTTGCACCTGACTAAACTAGATTACAACGTAGAGGATTTTTCTAGGAATCAATAAACATTAGTCTTCAAGTACTTGTTTCTTTAGCTTCTTTACATTTGGTCAGCTATTTTTAGGGTTTGACAGAAGTAGTGACAATTAACTAAAATCTGAGTTTGTTTTATCATGAGAAACTGTGTTTTTGAGAGCCTGACTTCTTCCTTTCACATGGTCCACCCTCAATTTGGCTTCTACCTAATTATGTTGCTTATTCTCACTTATCCTCCAGCCCTCTCCAAACATAGCCAGGTGCTCTCTTCCTAAACTTCTCCATCTCTGTAGCTCAGACCTTCTTTCTGTCAGACACAACCTTCCTACACGTGTGAGTTCAACTCAAGTTTGAAAGGCCAAATTCAAATCTTCCTCTCTCTCAAGTAGTCTTCGCCAGACTTATTCATTTTAAATTAATCTGTACCTCCCCCTATATTTTTACAGTATACTGCTTTTACCTTGATTATACCACTCATGAGTAACTTCCCTGGACTAGAGAAATTATCTGTGTCAGCCTTCACCTGCTGAGTACTTGAATCACACACAGAACTTGAATCCTAGCAGCTTTGTGGAGAATACTTACTGGAATGACATTAAACGACACCAAAAGAATACAGTGAGGAAAAACGTGAAGTTCTATAAGAATAGACATTTCTACCAACTTAAAAATCTACTGAAATTTAATTTAGGTCATTTTGGCTGAAGATGAGCACCTGGACATCCATTTACACTGGTGTGATATAGCAGTATAGTGCTCTGTGTACTTCCTAGGGGTCCAAGATTGATTTCCTGTATTTAAGCATCCATTTATGAAAAATGGGGCTTTTTACAGAAGTAGACAGCAGCCTCACAATATGAATAGCTTCAATTAGGCTTCAGTTATATGTGTCATATCTCTGTTATTGAAATCTGAAGGGGAAGAATGCTATTTATGTGGGGGGTCAGGGAGAGAGAGAGAGAAACACCATCAAAACTCAATCACGAAAAAAGCTTAGTTAAGTAAAGCAAATATGCTATATCCACTTTGCTGAGCAAGTGAACAAATTCAGGCTTAAGTAAGTGGCAAGATTAAATTAGGGGGGAAAAACTTGTGCTTATTGTGTGTTTACACATGGTCAGCACTTGGTATTTGTAAACTGAAATGTGCTCCATTTCTTCATACTTGAAGCAACTCATTCAACAAATATATATGGAATGCCTTTAAGTGCTAGTCATGTGCCCGTTGACAAAGCTTTCAGTAGTAAAGGAGAAGTGCCATGGCCCATGAATCTGTGGTGATAACCACCATTTGCTCACCCATATCTGTTTTCTTCATTCCTGACAATGGGAAATCATGGTCATCTCACTGGAAACCACCCATTTTCCAGCCTCTTTTACAAATGGGTATGGCTACTTCAGGCCAAAGGAATGTGACTCCCAGGTCACTTCCAATGTAAAAGTCAAGCCACGTGCCCTGGAGTTTCTTTCTTTCCTTACTAGCTGGAACATGGACATGCCTATGACCCAGCATCAACTATGGACATAAAGATAATACCTAATGAGATAGGGGGCTAACCATAAATAAATCATTGTCTTTGATAAATTGTACAAAATAGTGCTACCCAATCAACTTGTACTCTCACCTCAGACCTGTCACATTAATGAGAAATAAACTGTCTTCACTATGCCACTACATTTTGGGAGTGTCTTTGTTACAACAGGTTAATTTTTATCCTAATTAATATAATTCCTCGTTAATTCCCTAAGAGAAATCTTCCCCCAAACTGTTGGAGGGAGGCTTGGCTGCAATTCACCTTTCCATTGAGATTCAGAATGTAGAAAGGCTATAGATAAGCATATTTTATGGGAAATGTGTCACATACGATTTGCTTTTTTTGTGGCTCTTTGGCTACCTTCTCTCCACCCAAACCCATCTGGCTGATGTCCAACAGAAGAATGGTTGATTTTGTTCTCATCCCGTCTGATGAATGGTCTGCACCACCTCTCTTACTCTTTTCATCTAGGACAGAATGAATACCCATTTTCCTCTGTGGAGTGTTTTGTTAATTAATGTCGTAGGGCAGAGAGTGTTCCAAAGTAGGACTATTATTGTAAGCCTCCTTTACTTCAACTGCATAAACAATGCTGGAACTAATCACTCAAGAAGTAAAATCAGTAGGAAGTTGCCAAGAGGGTCAGCCTGTAATTAATCAATGAGGTCACTGCCAATAACAATAGTACATTACGTGTGTAACTGGATTTAGTGGATGTACCACACTCATGAGTTACAAAAAAAAAAAAAAAAAAAAAAAAAAAATTTCACCTCTGTTCTGGAACAGCATCTTATTGCAAAAAAACAAACAAAAAATTATCATGCCAAAATGACATCAAAAAGGAACAGCAATAAAAGCTACCACTAGGAACACTTGTTCTAAAAAGTATCCAAGGTAAATGATGGAAAACAGACATGACTGTTGAAAATATGCATGCTCTCCAAGTCTCTAGCATAAACTGATTGGGAAAGGTCAGAACCTGGAGATCCTTAGACCTATAAGGTCAACCTCTTGAGGATGAAGCAAGGTGGGAGGCAAACTACCTAAGGACCTTAAAGTCTTTAGATCACTCGGAGGAGTCGTGAGGGAATTTACAACGGACTTTGAGTAAGTGGAGGGTTATTATCACTGCTGGCCAACCTTGTTTCTATTCTACTGCTAAGGAACAATGAACAAATTTGTTCTTTGTTGAAGTCTGGCTTTAGACAAGGTCAGGAAAAGGCTTAAAATGAGGAAAAAGTGAGATTTTGCCTCCAATTTTTGTCCTGTCCCTCAAAAACGCAAAAACTTGGCAAGAAGAACCAAGTGTTTCTTAAAAGAAGGAGGAACATGTTCCATATTAGCCCTTTAGCGCACTATTCAGAGGCCAGAGCTTACAATTCCATACACTCTGAAGCCTCCCCAGGGGATGAGAAGTTCTAGGTTCTCAAGATCCCCCTGGTACAGCCTGAATTCAATAAACTCATCATTCTAAAAACACAATGAAATACTCAGACTGAAGGTTTTATTTTGTTAAGCTCAATATGCCACATTACAACATTTTTCATGTTAAAAATAAAAAGTTAAGGTGGATGGACATTTTAGTCTGTGCAACTACAAATAATTTGGTGACATTTATCAAAAGCCTCAAAAACATGCACTCCTTTGACCTGCAAGTCTACTTCTAGAAATTTATTCTAAGGGGAAAGTAAAAGCAGATTTGTTTACAAGGATATTGATCATAGCACCTTTTAAATAATAGTAAAAAATGTACAACAAGTCCAACTGTGGATATTTTAGGCAACAGAATAAGTAGTGCATGGGATCTACTGTAATGAAATGTTACCAATAACCAGTTTAGTATTATTAAATACCCTTCTTTCTACAGGTCAAGGCTTCTGTGTGAGAGTATTAAGTAGAACTTACCAAACTCATCTGAATTTAAGAGGACTGTAAAAGTATACAAAATTTAATGTGAAATTAAAAATCCTTAGGAAATGTAATGGTATTTGGCCTTTTCTAAGAGAAAGTTGGTGACAAGAAAATTCATCTGTAAGAAGATTCCTATAGCTACTATCTAAGTAAACATACACTAATAAGAAATCTGTCATGCGACTATGCACATCTCATTTCTGCCATGCTTCTCACATTTGAAATTACTATACGATAAGAAAAGCACCTTTCCCTTATTCTATGTTCTAAAAACCTTTCCACTTAGTATCATTCAGAAACATTATTTTAAAAAAGTAATTCAGAGAAATAGGTTGCTGAAATATAGCCCATTTCTTAAAAGCATATTTCAGTGCATGAAAGTATGTTCCCCCCAAAAAAGAGTAAAAAAAATTGCCATCTTTCAGACTCATTATTTGCAATTAACAGAGACTCATTTTAATCCAATGATTAGTACAGTTTAATAATCCTTGGTTCTGGGGATTTGGCTGAATTCCAAAAATTAAAATTTATTGACAAAAAGAACTAGAGGGTAACAAGGTAACTATTATCCTAGCCATGATTACTACTTGTTTCTTCTAGTTTTTATTTGAACATATTTTCAAACTTACAAAAAAATGGCAAGAAGAGTACAAAGCACTCTCAGAAATCCTTCACCTTTCACAATTTGACTAGTGGTCCTTTACAGTAAAAGAGCCCAACCTGGGATCCTCTGTGGTACAGAGTGGTCACAAGGCTTTAGTGTTCCTTCAGTCAGAACAGTCTTTAGTCCTCTTTGACTTTCACAGATACAGTATTTTTTAAGACTGCAGGCTGTGCTATAGGTGCACTCATTCCTACTGAGGCACCACTCCTCCTAGGACTTCTCACTGGGCAGAGCTATGGAATGTCTTTTATGTGAATACACACAGACATGTACATACCCTTGTATCTGTTATATATTTATTTCTATGGCTGAATGTATACTTTGAGAATATACCAATAATGTTAACTTTCATAACTTATCTATGGAAGTTTATAATTTCTGTTTTTAAGCTAGTTCTACTAGAGATGTCTCTGATGAGGCAACTATTTTAAGACACTAGTGAGCTTAGAAAAACTTTTTGGCTTTTTGGGAAGATTTTCATAGCTACAAATCTAGGCAAACGCACACTAGTGGGAAATCTGTTGTGTGGCTTTGTACGCAGATTTCAGGTAAAAAAATTTCATCTTTTTACCTTAAGATGTCCTGGCAAGAAGGTTGATGGTACAAACTACAGAAAGTATAAAATTAAATTTATAGTCACCAATATTTGAAGCATTGAAAATGAAACTTATTATCACATCCAGCCCTAACTCCTTCTTGTCCCCCAACCCTTCATGTCTATACAACGTCCACATTATACAACAGGATCTGGGACATCCAGATTATCAAGAATTTGCAAATACTAATTAATTTCCCAATAACTTTATTGTCCATAACTGCTTTAATCATTTCTGTCTTTTCCCACAGGATGTGTTTTTTTTGTTTGTTTTTAGCAGTTAGCATTTCTAAAACGAAAGCTTCTACATAAATACAAAGGGATATCATTTTAAATTACAAATCTCTAGCTCAAATAATCTAAGTAAATTCCACAGGCTATTCAAAACACAGCTCAAGCAAAATACTGTCCTCCAGCTGAGATAATGACTTAATTTTCTGCCAATCAGTCTTTTTTTTAATTTTTCTTTTTTTTTTTCAATGTCTGAAAATGTTCTTCAGCATGTTTAGAAAATGAAGTGGCCCCTAAAGAAACATTTTAATTTATAAATAGTTACCATACAGACCTCAGTGAAGATCACAGACTATCAAAGAACTGAAATATATGCATTCCCCACTCCTTTTCTACCATCACCATCATCTCGTCAGTAGCCTATTGAAGACCTCTGTTGCAATCCCCATTTCATATTCCTGGACATAACTGTTTCCAGAATAGATGGTACTAACATGGCCACAAAGTGAAACGCCAATGCAGCATATGCTCTCACCTTCGGCTGTACGAGTGAGTTAAGGGGCGTTTGGGCAATAAGATGAGAAGCGGGGGAAAAGAGCTGCCAAATATGTTTCTTTAACCTCTCAGGAGCAGACTTAGCTAAAATGCCAACTCAAAAAAAAAAAAAAAAAAAAAAAAAAGCTTTCTGTACCATGAAAACTACTTCAATAAATTCTATAAATTACAGTTAAATCATTTTTTTTTAAATGACTAAAATATAAGAACAGATCTTTGTAGAATTCAAGAAGCACCATTACAGTCACCAATGTTATTGCCAAAGCAAAGTCACTGTGCCCTGGGGAGTTGAAGCTATGCATGAACAGCTGATGGGATGAATGGGGCATCTGATGTGAAGCACCTGTAACAGGTACAACAGTAACAGTTGTCATCTACGGAGATTCATAAAAAGCCAAGACATGTTACTTCTCTTAATCTTCTCAAAAACACAGAAAGTTAGTGGTATTGAACATAACCTTTTAGACAAAGAAAAGAATTGAGTTTATGAAACTTGCCTGAGGTCACGCAGAAAGAATTCAAACCCTGCTCTGTCTAAGGACAATCTTTGCATTGCCACAAGAACTTGCACTTCTCTTTAATACTAAAAGAAATTTACGATGTCTACCTAGATGCTCCAATTCAAATACTTCATCTGCTCCCGCTCTCTGGTTTTAATACACTTGTGAAATCATATTCTGCATGCAAGTAGAGTCATGTACCCTCATCCCTAAAATCCTTCCCCATTAAAATGAAAGAAAGATGCATCTGTTGTCTGGGAGGAAATCAAATTTTAAATAGAATGTCAGCTCCACCAACATCAACTACAGTGACAATGGGGGTGTGTCCTGAGGTTTGGAGCTTTAGAGGCAGGGCTGTGTAAAGGGAGAAACTTTCCTGATAAAAGTTAATCAGAGAACTACTGGCAAAGAGAACAACAGAGTAGGGAGCAAGGCTTAGAATGGGAGGCAAGGAAGCCAAAAAACCGCATCATTTCTACTTTGTGGTTTTGCTAAGGTTCCTGGAGACAGATTACGTCAGGAATGTTATCTCAGGTTGGTTATATCTGAGCTATATATAGGTATCTCACTTTAAGAGGCTACAGATCCATTTTTCCCCCATTAGGTCTGGTTTCCACAGACCAAGATGATGCAGAGCTTTCCACCAAATCCCTGCCTTCACCCAACAGAAAGGAGGGAAAGACAAAAAAAGGAGAAAGCTATCTTGTAAAGCTCCCTAGATTTTTCCTCTGTTCTTCTTCATTAATAGGTAAACGAATTTCTCTTTTCAAAGAGAATATTCCAAGTCCCCTTCCTTAATGGGAAAGGTCTGTTTAATGTTAATTAGATCCACTAAATGCAAAGATATTTTCTTTTAGACAAGGGAGCCTGAATTTAATTTAATTTAATGTAATTGTAAGAATTGAGTAGTTTTCTTGAAAAAAATAATCTGCAAAGTGCCAATGTAATTTCACTATAATAGTCTAATAAAGGAAACCAGTATTTACAGGAGAGTATATTAAGCAAAACACAAAACCGTTAAAAGAGTATTTAAAAGGTACCTTATCATGTACAATGTATTTTACCCTCACTGCTTCCTGTAGTGCTTACAGTAACTAAGATTTTGGCCCAGATTTTGCTTTTATGCTTAAAAGAGGTTCATCCCTACATTGAGATAATATTCAGAGTATTGCATTTTCCAACTGTTGGAAAGGACTTTTATCTTAGCATCAGCAGATCTGAAGACGATCCAGAGGCTATGTAATTCACTCCTTTAAACAGAGGGAATCTAGGCTGTCTCAAAGAATGCCATGTCACGGTATGCAGCATCACACTTCACATTCACCAAGCCAGGAATAATGGTCAGAGAGCATATGCCTCTGCAGACCAGCAGATTTTATCCGAAGTCCAACTCTAGAAAAATTCTTCAATGCCTCTGAGCCTCAGTTTCCTTATCTTATAAAATGCTGGATATAACAAATAGCTACCTCTCAGAAATGTTAGGTGAAGGACTGCTAGAATTATAAATTAAAATATAGGAGGTTCAGTTGAATTTGAGTTTCAGATACACAAAAAATAATATTTAGGTTAATATTTTAGGATACTACAGGATGTTTTATTTGCATCCTATATTTTATTTAGCAATATCAGAGGCATTTGAACTGGAGCAACTCCATCTTGAATAGGGGCTGGGTGAAATGAGGTTGAGACCCACTGGGCTGCATTCCCAGATGATTAGGGCATTCTAAGTCACAGAATGAGACAGGAGGCCAGCACAAGATACAGTTCATAAAGCCCTTGCTAATAAAACAGGTTGCAGTAAAGAAGCCGGCCAAAACCCACCAAGACCAAGATGGCCAAGAGAGTGACCTCTGGTTGTCCTCACAGTTACACTTCCACCAGTGCCATGACAGTAAACAGATGCCATGACAATGTCAGGAAGTTACCTTTTATGTTCTAAAAAAGGAAGGCATCAATAATTCACCCCTTGTTTGACATATCATCAAGAAATAACCATAAAAATGGGTAACCAACAGCCCTTGGGGCTGCTATGTCTATGGAGTAGCCATTCTCTTATTCCTTCACTTTCACTTTACTCTATGGACTTGCCCTAAATCGTTTCTTGTGCAAAATCCAAGAACCTTCTCTGTGAGTCTGGATTGGGACACCCTTTCTGTAACAGCAACACTAGTGGTGTTGGTTAAGTAATTTATGTACAGCATTTTATATCATGCCTGGAATATACCAATATATGTATGTGTGTATTCTCTGAGCAAGGTGCGATGCCAAAGAAGACATTTATGGCATAATCCCCCCCCCAACCTTGGGAGACCTTTATAAGCTAACTTTTAAGATGATACACCCATTCCTAGAACAATCAGAGGATAACAGTGAGTCAAGGCCAAACTCATAGGTGCAATGTGTGCATAAGAAGGGGGAAAAATTAGGTGATCTGAATTGTCACATAAAAACATCACAGGGACAGTACATCTTGAAGTGGGACCTAAAGGAACTGTTACCAAAATAATAATAATAAGAAGAGTAAGGAGGCAGATATTCTGAATGAGGGACCATCTCAGTGTAAGCAAAACCCCATGGGGGGATGAGCCTGAGTCTGTCATCCTCAGGAGTCAGTAAGAACAGCCTTACTGCAAGGAGGGAGCCGTTGACAGGACATGGCAGAGAAGCTCTCTAGACAGGGTAAAAGCAAGTTATGGAAGGCTCTGTATATTGATGTAAGATGGTGACTTACTACTTACACAGGAGCCATAATTCCTCTCCCTGTAATGAGGACAGCAAAGCTCTGTACCCCTAGCAGGATCTGGAGTATGCTGGATAGGGAGGGCCAGACTTGTATTTGTGCTGTAACAAATGCCAGGGAAGTACAGCCAAGAGCCAGTTCCTGGGTAGAAATGAAGTGGAAAATGAAGCCAACAGCTCAGGCAATGACTTGATAGAATTAGCCAGAGAGGCTAAATCCAACCATGTGGAAATAAATAGGAATCTAGGAACTCCAAAGCAAACTTGGGCAAATGGAATGAAACCAATGGTTGGAAAACTTTTCGTAAGCTTCTAAATTGTAACTCTTGTGTTTAAAGAGAGCTTCCAAACTTGGCAGGAGAAGGTGACTGTCAGGGAGGCCATGCAGGCTGAGTTGAGGTGGCTGGAGCCACTGATCCCCAAGAGAAGGCCAGACCACAATGGCAAAAGTGGGGGATGGCCAGAAACATTCAGTTTGATGACATGAAACAGGACTCTAGTGACATGGATAAAATGCAGGCAGGAGGTGATGCCAACTTAACAGATATTTAGTAAGTACCCAACATAAGCAAGATAACTAGGCTTTGCAGACAAGAATAAGTAAGACATCAACATCTTCAAAATGCTTCTGATCAGAGGGAGAAGGATTAAAGATAAGAGAGAGAACCAAAACATCAGCCGGATCCTGATAAGTGCCAACAAATGGGCACTAGAAAGCTGACACAGATGTGGCTCAGGTGGGAAACTATCTTACCAAATTGGAGGTAAGGATGGGACTGGAGACAGATTTTCTGAGTTGGAACTTAAAAATGGGTAGGACTTTTGACAGGCACAGCTAATGTTGGGATAGGAACATTTCAAACACAGGTAATGTCAAAAAATCCTGGTGGCATCACCAGACAAAGTGGGACACTGGCTATGACACTGGGTGCAGGATATGCTGAAGCATCTAAGTGAGGATGTTCTGAAGCTGACTAGAAAAGCAAAACTGGAGTTAAATGAAAAGTAAGAACTTCAGTACAAGATACAAGTCATTGTTCATCCTCATCTATTCTTTTCCTTAACACCATCAAAAACTTTTCAATTTTTTTCCATGCTAATTTAACTATAACAAAAACAAGATTACAGGCTAAGATACTTTACATACCTTAAACAATCCAAGCAGCCATCAAGCATGTAACGTACCCTGAATAACTGTGTTTATGTAATATTCTAGCCTAAGCCAAATTATTAATTTACCCTATTGAAGTGTTTAAAGCATATTAATCATTTTTAAATATTCAGGGATTATATAATTTTTGCATTTTATACACTTTTGATAATTTTTAAAGGAGGCATCCAATTCTCTTTACCATTTGAGGTGCATCAGTTTTTCATAAGGTGCTACAGTGCGGCTAATCCTACATCCTCTAATATCTTGTTACAACAGGTGCTGATTATAGGGAGATTTCTCTGATGCCAATGCTAAGGTAGTTAGAATTCTGGAGCTATGAGAAACAGTCATGGTATTTTGTTTTCTTTAAAGTGGAACATGAGCCTTGACTTAATATGCCCAGTAGCATTTTATTCCGGTCCTGAAATAGTGCAGCCCTTCCAGTGATAGACTTCACATATTGAAGTACTCTGTCCCCAAATTTAATTATCTTAGGGCATAACTACAATATATGATAGAATGTACCCTTTTATCCACAGCCTCCAGCAATTTGCTGAGATGGAAAGGTGGCCTATTATTGAATATATCTCCAGAAAAGAAAGAGATTCCATAAATTTAATCAATAGTACATTCCGGTAGCTTACAACCCTCAGAAGCATCATGGTCTCCCTTGGGCACTACCTATAATCCTCTGGTCATAATTTAAACCAATTTCTTTTCATTCTGTCCTCCAGTCACCATCTGCCTCTTGTATTTCTCTTATCCTTCAGCTGTATCTTCTACTTTATTTTGTGCCTTCAATCTTTCCTTAACAGGTTCTGCTTCCTAATTCTTGAATCATTTCACAAGTCCACTCCTGGACTTTTCCAAATATGTCATTTGTTGTAGGATCCTGACGTAGCAGTTTAATAAGAACCAACCACTGATCATTTATGTTGCAAATTTTACTTTTAATCTGGATTTTAGCTTACAACACACTTAATGGAACTATAGATACCCATCTTGTTTTTCATAGTGAACTGTCTTAGTGAAACTTACTCAGAAACATCCTTTTAAGGTAATACCATTCCAGTCACCAAGATAACAACTGTTTTTATTTTCATCAGTTTTTCATTCCTTTCAACTCCTCTGTCAATGCCACATACTTAATTACCTTTCCAGCATTGGTTTTTATGATATAGTAGACGATTATGGGGAAAAATGTTACTTTGCCATGTACTTTTCTTCCAAAGAGCATAAAGCTTCTCTCATAAGTGATCTAATGTGTCCCTAAAACACTCATCTCTGAGAGATGGAAGGTTTTATTACACCTTATTTTATAAACAGGGAGAGAGAGGCCTCGGAAGATTACATGATTCAGGTGAGACAGACTGGTAAAACAGGGGTTAGCACTGGGATGCTTTTCCAGCCTCTCCACTGCCTAATGCAGCTGGAAGATAGCACTGTTTAATAATTCTTTCAAATTTGCAGTCCATTATCAAAACAGGAAATCTTTTTGGCGGATCAGTGTTGTGGGCAACAAGGCACAGTGGAAAGCCCACGTGGTACACAGTCTGAAGACAAGGGTCACCACTTTTTAGATGTGTGACTTCCAGTAGATTACATATGTTCTCTGGGTTTTTGTTTGGTAAAATGAGCATGATAACAATACGTGACCCATGGGGTCAAGTAGGGAGTACAATAGAGCGTTTCCAAACTGGTCATAGAAGCTGTCACTAAAAATAAGCAAACCACCCTCAAGTCCCTGAATTTTTAATGCATTATATAATTATTTAAAATGTTTTAACACACCCAAAATCTGTTAATAAAGAGAATCAAGTAATCCTGTGAATATTATTAATCGGTGTTGGTCAAAATACAATTTTAAAAAATCTTTAACATTTAAAACTAAAATTATTACTTTCTGGAACTATTTCAGTATTTGTTTAATAATTTATTAGCCTACACATAACTTTTAAACACAACATGTAAAGAGTTTGCATACTAGCTATGAGTCCTCTCAGACTGTGCATACTATAGGAACACTATATTTGTCGACTTATTTCTAATATATATTAGTTGTAAAAGTGATGTACTTTCAGTATTCTCTAGAGGTGTTTCTACTCTTCTCTCTCACCCTGTCTGTATCTTTATTATCTCTATCTCAATCTCTCGCCACCTTTTTCCTCAAAAGGTATAATAGAAAGAAATAAAACAATCAAAAATTATATATCACAAAAAGAAAAATAAATGCATATCACAAATAGATACGTTCTTTCATTTGGAATAGGCCAGGTATCTCCCAACACACTGGTGCCCCCTGTGAATTTCTTCACTGAGCCCTAAGCTGCTGGCCTGCAGAAATCTCACTGACATAATATTAATCTTTTCTAAAGCAGCTTTCCTTTCTTGAGGAAATTAAAAGTCTTATTGCACAGCAAGGTGACTATAGTTAATGTATATTTCAAAATAGCATAAAGATATTATTTTGAAAGTCTTCCTACAAATAAATGATAAACATTTGAGGTGCTGTGTATGTAATTACCCTGATTTGATCATTCCATAATGTATACATGGATTAAAACATCATATTGTATCCTATAAATATATGCAATTATTATTTGTCAATTAAGAATAATACTTAACAAGAAAAAATAGGCTGGGCGTGGTGGCTCACACCTGTGATCTCAGCATTTTGGGAGGCCGAGGTAGGGGGATTACCTGAGGTCAGGAGTTTGAGATCAGCCTGGTCAAAATATTGAAACCTCATCTCTATTAAAAATACAAAAGTTAGTGTGGTGTGGTGGTGTGCACCTGTAATCCCAGCTACTTGGGAGGCTGAGGCAGGACAATTGCTTGAACCTGAGAGGTGGAGGCTGCAGTGAGCCACGACCATGCCACTATACTCCAGCCTGGGCAACAGAGCAAGACTCTATCTCAAAACAAAAACATAAACAACAACAAAAATCATAAATAAAAAGAAAAAATAAAACTACGCCAATGCCTGGCACATAAGAGATTTTCAAAATATACTAAAAGAATGAATGAATGAATGAACGAATGAATGAATGAATTCAACGTCTATTTTGTGGTATAATAGCCTATGATTCAAATATATACAGAAAAATAAACTGTTTACTATGTAGTGAACCTTAAATATAACTTCTTACTCCTTGGCCTGTATGCTGTAACATTCCTGGTATCTAGCTGTCTTATGTGACTGCATATTGATATTTTAAAAAATATCTTCAGTGTACAAGCATACTACTTTAATGGTTATAAAAAGCAAATCTAAGCTAAACAAGAAAGTTTTTCTTTTTGTAAAGAAATCTCTTTTTCTACCATGTGCAGCAAGGTGGAAACGTTCTTTCTTTCTCCCTTCTCTGTGTGACAAAGCTCCACTCATTGGAAGCTTTGCCTTGAAGTTACTGCTGGCTTTCAGAGGAAGTATTCCGCAGAGTATGCAAACAGTGTGCTTTGCCCAAATCTGTAATTGTTAGCATTTTATCACAGAGGCTAGAATTTGAATCGATTATCCAAATGGTAGGAAAGTGTTCCAAGAACTGTACTTACTGAAATATGAACAGCACACACATCCTGCTTGGGAGGGAATACGATCTGTAACACAGAACATTAACTCTCCTCTTGGACTGAAGGTTTATAAATTTACTTGTGATATAATCCACCTGTTTGTAAAAATGTCCTAAAGACCTCACTGCAAGATGCTATTTAATGACACAGTCAAGGTCATGTTAAGGTTGAGACCAACAAGTAATTAAAACCCAATCAAGTAACTAAATATTCTCTAGAAGTTAACTTTAAGGAGGCCCCTAATCACCAGAGAAAATGAATGCAGCTCTTTGACAAAGCTGGCACCTACACAGAGACTGCTCCTGCTTCGGGTTTACCCTTTATGGACTTGAAGTCCTCCCTTAAAAACTATTCTTAAAATTTGCATCTGTTTCAGAATCCAGTCCCGGGTCTAAGAACTGCCTACACTGGCAGAGATTATACTTCAGATCAGCACAGCACACATTTTTAAACTCCCAATTTATAATTCATTATATGACAGCTAATTATTAGATCAAAGTAATTAGTATGTAAACCTCAAACTAAGTATGGCACATTTGAATACAACTTAAAAGGCAAGATCTCTGATACTTTTAAATTACTTTCTTTTATTCCAAACTCCACTTTTCCATTCCTAGTGCCAAAAAATAGAAAACAGTCCTGAAGGAAAGCCTTCCTCCTTCTGCCTATTAACTTATGTAGATTAAAAACAATTTTAAAAAATAGACCCTCTCAGGGAAGAGGGAGAGGAAGAAGGAAAGAAGTATATATTTATTCATGCTATCACTCCATTTAGAAGTGCCAAGTGTGGAGTTAGTATACGTGCTTATTATAACAACAAATCCATGGAAGTAATATTATCAGTTCCATTTCGCAGATAAGGAAACTGAGGCTTAAAGGAAATGTTAACGTTGTCAAAGGGTGAACTTCTCCACACACACAAAACAAATTCATTTACAAGGTCTTCAGAAAGGACGTGTATACTCTGTACTTAGATAATGAAGTTTAAGTTGTAAGAGACCTAATACAGAAATAATTTTGATACCAACTTGATTCATTTTATAAATTTAACTAAGACCTGTATACAATGTATTATCATTGTTCTTGTTTCTGGGAAATCATTTATAATCCATTCATGTCATTGCCTGAGAAGTAGAAGAAACCAACTGGTGACGGGGGATGGTGGGCACTGCATAGGAAGCCAAGAGAACTGTATAGACTGTGTCTTTAGTGAGCCAGATAATGGGTTGGCATCTACCTACATTGGCTCAATAATCCTGACATCACCTGCACGTAGTCTTATGCGTTGTTCTCCCCAATTCATGAAATGGGTAAAATATATAACTGAGACAACAGGACAACTAATTAATAAATAAAAAAAATTAAAGGAAAAATAATAAAAAGGACAGTTGTTTTTAAAAAATCAGCCATATGGCCTAGTAATGTTTTATGTGGCTGTGAGCTTGAGCTCTGCAGCCAACATCCCCCGAATCTAAGTGCAGGCTAGCCGCTCTTAATTCCTATTCCTTAATAATGGTGGAACTTTGAGTCAATGAGGGAAACACTGGAAGCCTCAGTTTGCTTATGTGCAAAATGCAGATACTGAGAGCATCACTACCTCCATCACAGGGTTGCTGTAAGGTAAGCAGCCAAAAATATATATTAAATGCTTAGCACAGTGCCTGCAATGCCGCAATGCTCTACAAATATTGGTTATCAATACTAAAAATAGCAAACAATACATAGTCCACGAAGGGGGAGTGCCAAAGGCCCAGAACGTTTGTTTACTAGAAGCTCATCATGATTTGGCTCGACCTCAAACCCATTAAAGTAAGAGGCAAAACGATGTTTCCTAATTTACAGGTTGTATCAGAAGAAAACAAAGAACCACTAAAGAAAAACATAGGTGCTTCCTCCCACTGTTGTGGAGACTGGTGAGCACATTTCCCATGCCGGGTCATACAACTCCCTATTTTATCAATGAAAAAATGGAAATCCTACATGGTTAAGCCCCAAGTTCACAGGCACACAGAAGGGGCCAGGCAGGACACAAGGATCCCTCCACTTCAGTCTGCTCCCAGATTAAGGCCTTTGCGGCCACGGAAAGATTTGGAGGGGACAGACTCATGGGAGAAGATACTTCTGTCATCTCTGGCAGGCTCCATGAACACATTTCAGTCTCTTGAATGTTTGGTGTGGGGTTGGGGGGTTTAAGGTGAGGTTTTTATTTCCTGAAGCTGTTGCTACAGTATTATATCAGACATTTGTATTTAACTTTGGCCACCAAAGACCATAACGCTTCTAAGCAGGTGTGTGGCACTGGACTGTGACAACCAGCTTCACCCACGGCTACACTATTTTCAGCCAGCATGAAGACATAAATCAAATTTCTCTTCCCTTTAGAGGCCCTTGGGATGTTCGATGCATGTCAGCCTTGAGAAAATATATGTTTGCTGTTTTATTAAAATTGCCTTCAGAGGCACATGCCAGTTATAAGTGGTGGCTGAATGGAGAACCTTTATTTAGGTGATTTCAATTTTCTTTATTCATTTTTTAAATTGACCAGTGTACTAGTTTCCTGGGTCTACCATTACAAATTACCACAAACCAAGTAGCTTCAAACAACGTAAATTTGTTTTCTCATAATTCTGGAGGCCAGAAGCCCAAAACCAAGGTATTGGCAGGATCGATTCCCTCTGGAGGCTCTGAGGGAGCCTGTCCCATGACTCTCTATCCCATGACTCTCTCCTACCTATTGGCAGGATCGATTCCCCTCTGGAGGCTCTGAGGGAGCCTGTCCCATGACTCTCTATCCCATGACTCTCTATCCCATGACTCTCTCCTACCTTTTGGCAGCTGCTGGCAACCCTTGGACTCCCTAACTCTAACCTCTGCTTCTATCTTCACATGACCTTCTCCTCTTTGTGTGTCTCTATGTTTTCTCTTTTCTGTCCCTTAGAAGGACACTCATCATTAGATTTACAGCCCATTTTAAATAGAGGATGATATCATCTGAAGATCATTAACTAATTACATCCGCAAAGACTCTAATTCCAAATAAGGTTACATTCTCAGGTACCAGTAGTTGAAGCTCCAACATATCTTTTTGAAGCCACTATTTGGCCCACTACAACCAGTAAGGACTGTGTTGTTTGTGTTCACATCTAATAAAAGAGAAAGCAGAGGGATGTTACTAGGGGTCACCGAGCGTCTTCCTCCTGGGATGTGGGGTGATCTCTTCAAAAGGCTTCCATAATTCCCAATCAGCATAGCCATCCCCAGGGAGCCAGGATTAGCCACTGAGGCAGAGTTAGCCACTCCTTCAGGGCCATCTCACAGCACATGTATTTAAGTATTTATTACCCAAGATGGTAATTTAGATGATGCTTCCCTATTAGTCTGCCGGCTTATGAGAAATGGGCATCCTTTTTCATTGTTGTCCTGATAGCACCTGCAGAAGTCCTAAAACACAGTAATTTGCTAAATTAACACAGTTGAAGCTGCAGGGAAAGTGGAGAAAAATTAAAGAATATAGAATTGCAGATAGAAGATAAAATGGTTTCCTTCAATTTTGTACAATTCATCATTGTTGCCCAAATCAAGCCATGACATTTCTCAATTTTGACATGGATATATTTCTAATAATCTGTCTTTTCTTTTCACTTAAATTCTAGGCATAATCTCATGGGTTCAATTTTTAAAATTTAGTTAGCAAGATACTGCATGTTTTTCAGTCACCTCATGAGGAAATCAAATGCTTAAATTAAGTACTAAAACTTCAATGTATATTATGCAAGATGAAGGATTCTGTTGTCATGGTAACCCAATAGGCTGAACAAGGACAACTTACCCATTCAGCAGTTAGCTACACTTCAATTAGTAGTTAACTAGTTAAAAGCACCTCAATGTACACCGTCATTTTAATTCTTTCATTCCTGTGAGATTTTTAATGTGTATACCTCACCTGATGTGTTAGTGATTATAATAACGCATTGCTACATGTGATCCATTCTACTCTATCATTAAGGTTGTTATAATGACATCTTTTTTTTAAAGCATGGACAGATATTAACAACCTACTCTAGTTGCACAGAGCAGTGTTCTGACAGTTAGCATGTGGGTGAGAAAATACCAAACTATCCATAGTGTTTATTTCACTTGCTTTTCCTCATCACGTGTTCAGGCTTATCATTTCATCTGACCGGCTTCAGGCTGAATCGCTTCTCAGAATCTATCAGCTTTCGAGCATAACAATTATCCATGAAATTTGATGACAGAATGATATTGCAACTTAAGTAAATGTATGTATCTTGAAAATTATAGGTCCCCCAATAAGATCACCCAATTGAAGTTGTCATTCAATGTCTTTTAGGGGCACAGCATTTTACCATAAGGTATACTGGATGGTGAGCCCCATAAGGGCAGGGGCCATGTCTTTTTCACACTCACAGGAATCTCCAGTAAGTGCACATGGAGCACTCAGCTGCCAGCGTCCAAATGAACAAAAGAGTATATGGTCAGGCACCTGTCAGGGCTGTAAGAGCCATACCTCAGTTTAAGGGTGAGGCGTCAAGCTCCCTTTCTATCCCCCAAGTATGAGACAGTGAAATGTTAAAGTTCTCTGATATTTTCAGAAGTGCAAAAATGCTATATTGCTGAATGCCTTTGCATAGTCACCCAAGAAGAAAGCTGAAAAAAAAAAACAAAACAAAAACAAAAAAAAAACAGGATAGTGAGTAAAGGAAGAAATCAAGGCCAGGGACTGTGGCTCACGCCTGTAATCCCAGCACTTTGGGAGGCCGAGGCAGGCAGATCACAAGGTCAGGAGATCGAGACTATCCTGGCTAACACAATGAAACCTGTCTCTACTTAAAATACAAAAAACTAGCTGGGTGTGGTGGCACATACCTGTAGTCCCAGTTACTCAGAAGGCTGAGGCAGGAGAATCACCTGGACCTGAGAGGCAGAGCTTGCAGTGAGCTGAGATTGTGCTACTGCATTCCAGCCTGGGCAACAGAGCGATACTCCATCTCAAAAAACAAACAAACAAACAAACAAAAAACAGAAAAAGAAAAGAAATCAAATGCAGAAGGAAGTCAAAACTGGGAAAGTCACAAAGGAGAAGGGAGACACAGATTAAAGAAAAACTAAGAACCAGAAAAGAAGACCTAAGTACTAAAGGAGATGCAGGGAGAGAAACAGATACAAAGAAATGCATGTGGCTACGAGAGTCTTACCAGACCTACACAAAAGACACCTAAGTGAGTATTCAGTGGGATCACATACCCAAATTGTAGGACAAAGGCAGTATTTCACAACATGCATCGTAAGTCACAGTAAAAACTGCAAAGAGAAGTGAGGTACTAATGGATGGTGGTGAAAGTCACACTATGAAAAAGTGACTTCCAGTTGGAGCTAAGGGCTGAACTGTGCTCCACTAAGTCAGGAAGGATCCTGATGACTGGCGGGTGTGGGGTGCAGGTCCTGTGGTGGTAGCTGCTTCTTGTCACTAATTCTGAGACCAGAAAGCAGCCTTTGCCCTCCCTCTCCCTCACCCTTAGCTGCCTGCACCACAGCACAGAATACTATGGGCTTAGGACAGGACATGCCAACTGCAAGGAGCAGAGAAAGGAATCCTACCAGAGTCTCCCTCTAACCACATCGGTCTTGTCCATCCAGTTCCCTTTTCTATGCTCCCATTCCTTACCTCTTTTCCCCCTCTTTCATTCTTCACATCTAGGCTCTCTTTAGGATCTCTGAAATGATCCTTTCCAGACAGAGTTTTAGAAAAATACTAAGAAAATGTTTGGGTTTTGTTTGTTTTTCGTTTTCAATCTTAGCACCCAGCACAGAACAGTCATAAAATGGTAATTAATAACTTTTACTGAACACTCATTAGATGATAGGCATTTCATCCCCACAGCAACTCCATGGGGAGAGATGCTGTTACACATGTTTACTGAATGAAGGATGAAGGAACAAATGAGCAAGCTTCCACACTTTGACACTGGAATCCTATCTTGCTCATGCTTTAGGTCCACAAGTTATTAAGCATTGAGAATCTCAAGAAACGCTAAAAGCAACTGGTTCTGTGTGGTCAAAACAGGGTGCAAACAGATAGGGACAGTGCCTTTTTCAATCTCAGGCATTAAAAATGTTAGAGAGAGCTTGCTCTTAGCAAATATCCCTTGAAGGCTGGTAATGCAAATTAAGCTGCACATTTATTTAATTTATGGAATTCTCTGTACATAAATACACAAATCTTACCTATAGGTTTTCTTTAGAATATTATAATGGGAAAAATTAGTATAAATGAAACAAGTGTGGCCAAGGATGGATAGCTGTGGAAACTGGAGGATGGGTATACAAGGGCCCATTTCACTGTTCTCTTTCCTTGCGCATGTGCTTACAAATTTTCATAATCAAAACTTCATAAAAATTTCTGAAGGTAACATCACTAATAATTGTCCAATACTATGCTTAGATCCTGTCTCACACACAATCATTCACTGGACATTTGATAAGAACTTCATACGTGCTGAATCTGCTTTATGTGCAAGCACAAGATGACCAAGGACTGGCCTGTCTTCAGGAGTCCCACAGTCTAGAGGAGAGATACCGAGTTTTAATATATTATTACCATTTGGCCGACACAGGAAAGAACTATGAATGAATGAGGCTTAGGAGTGAATTCAACTTAAATCATTTACAGTTTTACATACTTGCCAATTGCTGCATATTCACCTTGTTCTTTACTCAACAGCCACTGCTCAATTTTACTACATGGCACTAAAATTACTCAAATAAACACTGACCTCAGTTCTCACCACCAACCAAAATTGCGGATTTCAGAGACCCTGCTGTCAGAGACATTGAAAGAATACATATGGTCAGACAAACAGAGCCATAACATATCACAGGCTGACAAGGAGACCTGCGGTGAGATGAAGCGCTGAAGTCATAGTTCCAGAGAGCATGAGCTGTTGCAAACCACTTTTCCAACTAATTACTGAGATGAGCCACTGAAATGGTGGAGGCTTGCAATTCCCTCTGCATACAGCAAGCTCCTAATGAAGGTAGCAAGCATCTTAGCTCTATTGAACATGCAAAATGATATAAATAAAAGGGGGAGGGCTTTAATCCAGCGGGGTTCCCCCTACATTTCTCATGAATACGATGGGATATATAGCAAAGTTAACAATTTCTCCTGGAGAAAACGATAGGTACAACAAAAATTACATGAGCGCCAGTGTTTCTACTCAATTTCCTACCAGTACAACTGGAAATCTACCAAACTCACTGATTTCTCTTTGGAAGACTGAGGCAATCATGTTTTTAAGGCCCTGTCCTCAATTTTCTTTACTTTTCTTTCGAAGTTAATATCCCCTCCCTCTGTCCTCTTCCTCATCAGGCTTCCTCAAAACAAATAAAAGCCTGATATGTCATTTATACTTTGGCTGAGGGCAATGCATTATGTGTGATTGCACAGACTTTGCATTTTAACAACAGTAGCTAGCACTCATTGAATGTTCTGAGGGCTCTGCATGTATTTGCACATCACTCCCGTCTCATACCAATGCTATAAAATAGGTATGCTTGTTATCTTCATTTTACAGAAAAGGGAATGAAGGCACAAAGAGGTTAAGTGTGGTAAGATCACAGAGCTAGTATGCAGTAGAGCAGGGATTGCTCCAGGCTGACTGACACCTGCTCTCAGCCACTGGGCTATACCGAAGTCAGGAGAAGCTTTTACTTTACTTGCAAACTGAGGGCTTGGAAATATGCACAGTGAAGTTCAGTTATGAGACAAATGACTGGGAGAGACCTTTCAACCCCACCCGAAATTAAGGTGTATCTAAAATTCCTCCCAAAGCAAAACTGGCTTCGTTTTCGTAAGGACAGGTTTGTGTCACCAGTTTACAGTCTAGCGAGGAGAAGAGAGAGGTAAAGATAATTAAAATACAATGACCTGACGGTTGAGAGGCATCCATGTCATGAAGATACCACCTGAGGTCAGAGCGCACTGTGAGTACTGTCTGGAAACATCTGGGAAGACTTAACAGAGGGGACAATCTTTCAGCAGAGTTTTGAAGGACGAGTTGGAAACTGTTAGACAAATAAGGTGAGGATGACATTCAAGACATGTACAAATATGAAAAAGGAGTTAACAAAACTAGAAAAGGAGGCAGGGTCCACAGAATAAAGATCTTGCATGCCAGGTCAAGGAGTATCGACTTTAGCCTGTTAGCAATGGAATGACATTCAAGGGTTTAAAGGACTACATTATCATCAGTCTAATCAAAATGTTCGAACTGTTGCCTGAGGTTTTCTTACAGTTTTGTGCACTAGAGCCTAGGAGGAACACATTTTCTGTTCTTTCCATTGCTAGCATCAATCCCAGTGAGGCAATGTGATACACAACTGATTTTTTCTTCACTGTAAGTTATATACACAATATAAAAATGTACTCACTAGTCTACTTCCCCACTATCTCATCATGCCTTTGAGATACTACAAATTTTGCAGCTGGTAGGTCACCATCTAAATCATGGATAAAGGGACAATGTACATGCTACTAGGCATATTAGGTATCACTAATATTTAAAGTCTTCTTATTTCGGGGGAACTTAAATGTATTTAGAAATCACAAAATCCATTGTGATTGCCTCCACTCTGCTGATTCCCTACTAACAGATTTGATTTGCATAATGACAGAGACCATATTGATTCGTTCCTTGGTATATTGTCAGTGCCTAGAATAGTGTCAGATGGCCTAGGAGACATTCAATAAATAGTTGTTGACTGACTGAATGGCACGAATTTTAAGCTGGTTTTTGAAGTAGGTTAAGTCAAGAGAAATTCAGTCCACAAGAATATCTTGAATCTCTCAGTTAAAATGAGTAATTTACTATAATGTCTATCCTTGTTCATATCTCTTGACTGAAACTTAAATAACACTGATAATTATCAGTACCATTAGTAGTAGTAACAATAATACATTTGGATAACCTGGTAGTTTCTGAAGTTGACTGATATAAACCTATGTTTCAGCCAATCACAAAATATTGGAGGAATGCATGGTCAAAAATGTCTTACTTAGAGGAGTACATGATCAAAAGACTGTAAGACTACTGCGTTAGCCAATCACTGGTCGTACTTATAGTCCTTCTCTTTTACATATTTGCTGTTGCTTATATATAGTCCATATTATTCACAGAGAATTCTTTTTATATTTATATAATGAAGTAGCTACCCAGAAGTCAATTAGAAAATATTTTCTGAGCAATTACTCCACAGATGATACTGAACTTGGAAGAAAAGAATTCATGGGTAGAAGGTAGTGGAGAAATAACAGGCAGAAGTGACATTCTCCAGCTCTTTCCAAATCTGGCCCCAAATTCAAAGCTGTTCATAAACATTTTCTCAATTTATATATACTATAGCACTGTACGATGGTTAATTTTATGCATCAACTTGAGTGGGCTAAAGGATGCCCAGATTGCTGGTGAAAACATTACTTCTGGGTGTGTCTTTGAAGGTGTTTCTAGAAGAGATTAGCATTTTAATTAGAAGACTGAGTAATAATCCACCCTCAGCTATGTGGGTGGACACCATCCAATCTGCTGAGGGCCCACAAAGAATAAAAATCCAGGCAAATTTTCTCCCACTCTCTTTTCTTGAGCTGAAACATCACCATCTTCTCCTATCCTTAGACATCAGAGCTGATGGTTTTCAGGTCTTCAAACTCCAGGAATTATAACAGAGTCCCTTACACCCCTGCCTTTCACCCTCTGGTTCTTAGGCCTTCTGATTTTAACTGAATTACACCATGAGCTCATGAGCTTTCCTGGTTTTCTAGCTTGCAGACAGTATACTGTGGGACTTCTTAGCCTCCATCATTGTGTGAGCCAATTCCCATAATAAATCTCCATACACACACGCGTGCACATGCACATGCATGCATGCATAAATAAATACATATGCTTTGTGACAAATATGCATTGTGAGACAGTATATTCACTTTACAGGTAAGAAGACTGAGACTCAGCAAGGTTAAGAAATTTACATCAGAGTTAATGGAAGAATATGAAATAAAATCATTATATATTTATCTTAGCCTTCTATATGCAAGGAGATATTCTGGAAAATATGTGAGATACAGAATGTAGAGAAGAGAGAGAGAGAAGATAGGATAGCTTCCATAAAGAATTTGCTATTCTATATGGTAAGAGGTATTGTATATAATACAGATAGGAGGTATTGTATACGAATATAAATATAAATTGCATATGAATGTAAAAACCAAAGTACTGATTCAAATATGTAAAAACTGAATGTTAGTTACTGAAAGGCTTACGTGATAATCAGAGTTAAGAAAAGTCAGGAAAGGGCTTAGTGAATATTGCTGATGGGGAAGTGAAACCCATCCAGAAAACAGAGCAAAGAAGTAGGAAGTAACAATTACCCTACGCAGTGAATTCAATTAACCACTTTAATTGATAAATCCAGACACAAATATTCTTTCTTCAAGAGCAGGAAACATTCTTATTTATTGTTTAAAGTTATCAAAATGGTAGGCCAGATGTGGTGGTTCATGCCTGTAATCCCAGCACTTTGGGAGGCTGAAATGGGTGCATCTCTTGAGGCCAGGAGTTTGAGACCAGCCTGGTCAACATGCTGAAACGCTGTCTCTACTAAAAATACAAAAGTTACCTGGGTGTGGTGCTGCATTCCTGTAATCCCAGATACTCAGGAGGCTGAGGTAGGAGAACTGCTTGAACCCGGGAGGTGGAGGCAGCAGTGAGCCCAGATCATGCCACTGCACTCCAGCCTGGGTGAAGAGCAAGATTCCGTCTCAAAAATAAATAAATAATAAAAGAATCAAAACATTAATGCCAATTTGAAACAAACCAATACTCCCCCTGAGAAAATGAAACAAGGAAGTCATAAGAAGTATGAGAGACAAGATTTTTTATGGCTTTAGATAAAGTCTTATATGTAAAGAAATATATTTCAATACTATCAGGTATTTTCAAATGCTTAGACTTTCATGGAATTTTTATGAATATTAAACAAATAAAAAATGGACTCTTCTTTGTATAAATGTCACACTTTCCTTCAAACAGCTCTCGGAACATTATTAATATATAAAGGAGGTTAGTGTCATATGGAAGCATTTTGAGTAACACACACACACACACACACACACACACACACACACAGAAGTAGAAGGATCTGAAAGACTGTCAATACTGAAGGAGAACAGCTATAAAAGTGTCAGCCATTCTATATTCACTAGGGTACTGTGGTGACAAAAAGTCTGTGAAATCTGGAAAATTTTCCTTGCAAGTTCCTCGGATAAGCTATTAAGTAACTGAAAGAGAAATTTTCTTTCCCACAGATAAGGGCTGCCTAATCAGCCTTAAATCACCTTTTAAACATTCTGTAAAAAAAAATGATAATGTAAGAGAGTAGCACATTGACAGGTATTCTTCCTTTTCTAAAAGTTTCTTTTGGCATTTTTAAAGCACAAAAAGTTTTTGCAGTAAATACTCTGGCATTTCACTGCAGAAATACTTTTATAAGGCCAGTTAGAGAGAACAATGAAACAAGAGAAAAGAAATATAAGCATCAGATAAAACACAGGAGCTGAAATATCTGACTCATTCATAAATTGACCAATGAATAACAGCAAAGTTCCAACCAGAGGTCTGTTAGCACCTACAGTGAACAAAAATGATGTCTGATGAACAGAATGAGGTATACCCCCAAACCTAAAATGCAATAAAAAAAAAAAAGAAAGAAAGAAAGCCCAGTGCAAAAACTGAATGACAGAAATTTCTGTGATCACACACAGAATAAACAGTCTTTTTACTGCTTAAATAGCCATGTGATCAAATTCCAAGATTCTACAACTACAGAATATGCCCATAGAAAGAAAAATATATTTTAGAACAACAAAAGTAAGTAGGAAAACACAGGGGTAAATTTTTGTGACCTTGGATTTGGCAGTGAGCTCTTAGACACAAAATCAAAATCACAAGCAATACAAATTAAAAAAAAATTAACTAGATTTTATTAAAATTAAAATGAAAAACCATTGTTCTTCAAAGGCCCCTATCAAGAAAGTAAAAGACAAGCCAAATATTTGCAAATCATATATCTGACAAGGGTTTTCTATCTAGTACATACCAATAAGTATTACAACTTACTAATAAGAAAAAAATAGCTCAATTTTAAAGTACTTTATAAATAGACATTTCTCCAAAGCAGACATACCAATGGCCTAAAAAAGAACATGAGAAGATGTTCAACATCACTGGCCATTGGGCATATGTAAATCGAAATCACAGTAAGATACCACTTAACATCCAGTATGGTGGCTAAAAACAGGTAAATTTTGAGATGTCTGTAGAAAAAACTGAAATGCTCATAGACTGTTGGTGGGATGTACAATGATGCAGCCACTTTGGGAAACAGTAGGAAGGTTTCTCAAAAAATTAAACAGGGAGTAACCATATGCTCCAACAATTCTGTTTCTCAATATATTCATAAGTGAAAATATTTATCTACATAAAACTTGTATATTCATATCCTTGTTCCTAATAGTCAAAAGACAGAAACAATCCAAATGTCCATCAACTGACGAATGGATAAACAAAAGGTGATATATCCATACAACATTCAGCCATAAAAAGAAATGAAATGCTAACATACACAACACAAATTATCCTTAAAAACATGCTTAATGAAAGAAGCTAGTCACAAAAGGCTACACGTTACATGATCCCACTCATACAAAATTCATATGAAATGTCCAGCATAAGACCTAGACACAGTGGCTCATGCCTGTAATCCCAGTGCTTGGGAGGCTAAGGCAGGAGGATCATTTGAGACCAGGAAATCAAGACCAGCCTGGGCAATATAGTGAGACCCCCCAACTGTTAAAAAAAATTATCTGGGCATGGTTGTGCATCCCTATAGTCACAGCTACTCAAGAGGCTGAGGCAGGGGTATCCCTTGAATCCAAAAGCTTGAGATTACAGTGAGCTATGATCGTGCCACTATATTACAGCCTGGGCAACAGAGCAAGACCCTGTCTCTAAAAACGAATGAATGAACGAATAAATGAATAGAAAACAAGTGCCCAGCATAAGAAATATATATAAAGAGAAAGTAGGTTAGTTGTTGCTTGGGGCTCAGGGAATGAGAGAGCTAAAAGGTAATAGCTAAGGGGTACAAGATTCTTTTTTGAGGTGATATAAGTGTTCTAAAATACATTGTGGTGGGGGTTTCATAACTGAATATATCTAAAAACCATTGAACTGAACACTCTAAATAGTTGAATTCTATTGTATGTGAATGACATCTAATAAAACTGTTAACAAAAAAATACATGCACACAAAAAATCAAAAAGCATGTTTTAAACACTATGTTATCATAAATCTCAGTTTCCTCACCTTCTAAATAGAGAATAATAATAGTGACCATATTGGTGGTTGTGACAAGTGAGACGTATAGAAGGAACTGCGCAGAACACCTAATGTGTAACAGCGTTCCGAGGATTTCTTTAAATCACTGTCAGAAGCCAGAAAATTATTCTGGCTCAATGTTACTATGCACCAAAGACTTTTCACTGATATTAATACCCTCTAAAAATCCTCCTTGACCCACATTGAATGGGGCTCAGAGGTGCATGAAGGTAAAGAATTGGACCCCTGGAAGATTTCCAAAAGTTAGCTCTTTGTCGCCGAGGAGTACAGATTTCCAGCCAGGTGCAAAGCAGCTATTTGGAAAGGTTCCTGAAAAATACTACTTTGGGTAATCAAAAATATAAAAACACTACACAAACAATTTTGTCCTTGTATTATTAATTACCTTTCGGGACAGAAATAAAACAAAACAAATTACCCCTGCTGAGTAGTGTGATAACCAGAGACGGGACCAGATGAGCAAAGCCTGCTTCATGCCAGAGACAAATAGGGCTTGCTCAGTGCCAGAGATAAATTGGACAGCCTCATTTCCTACTAGAAATAACCATCAAAATACAAAAGCAGGTTTTAAGTACTCAGCAGCTTAAACACACATGTGCATACACATCTCACGTGTGCACGCACGCACGCACACACACACCACTTGCATCTATGAATGTATCACACACCACACTCACACTTTGGCTCCTCAGACCATCTGAAAGGTAACTGAATGCCAGCTAGGCAAGAGCTTATCTTCAGGAAGGGAAAATTCCCCCTTACCTAAACAAACATTTTCTGTAGTTACTAAAATAAACTGCTATCAGTGGTTTGTAATTAAGCTTCCTGGAATAAGCATCCTGACAACCAAGTGCCTCTGTGAGGACAGAAAGTACCCTCTGCTCTCCTGAGGTCCACAGTCTTTTGCATGCCTGGCAAGCCCAAGCCCTTCCTAAAGAAAAATGTGCTTTATAGGATGATTTATATCTCTAAGTATTTCTCAGAAACCAGG
Source organism: Ateles fusciceps (assembly GCA_036589455.1). Lineage (NCBI taxonomy): Eukaryota > Metazoa > Chordata > Mammalia > Primates > Atelidae > Ateles > Ateles fusciceps. The sequence continues at coordinate 9,441,204 of JAZHEH010002496.1, forward strand.
GGCCAGCAGCAAATGCCTGAATGTGATAGCAGGAGATACCTATCCTGGACAAATAAAAGAAGCCACTCCAAAGTAAGGCTCATAAAGTATGTGGCAAGAGTCTTCAGGCCCATGAAACTTTCCCTTTCTGTCAAAGGCAATCCTAGTGAATCTTCACCCCTAATAAGTCAGCCCTCAGGAACAGAGGATTAGCTCTTTTATTTTCCTTATTAAATTCAGAACATTTCTCGGTCCTAGTATATCAGAGGCCAAGATTTCAGGATATTTTAAGACATCCTAAGATTTCATTTTCCTCCCTTCCACATCAGGACAAAAGCGCAAGTTTTATCACCTCCACTAGTGCTCAGGAATGTAAAGGAATCCTACAGTCCGACTAGGGCAGAGAGCTGTAGGCTATATCTGCAGCATGGCTAGATTCAGGTGAGGCATAGCATCTGACACAGAATTTATCAAGAATGGACCAATCTCATTTTGGGAAGTTCAGAGCTGAGGAGATCAGTGGCCTGGGGTTCAACAAGAGAGAAGTCTGGCTGCCTTCTGGCTTGAAAGTTGGTCACAGCAGTGGAGACATGGCAATACAAAGTGTGGACCCATTGCACCAAGAACTCTAGTCAGTCTAAGATAAGTGCTCTGGGCAGCTCCTTGGGAAGGGATTCAATGAACTCCCTTGAAGTCTTTGCTTTATTATTGGTCATCAGCCCAGGTGCAGTGGGAGTCACAGGTGGAGGGGAGCCTTGGGAAGAGGAAAGACCCGAGGTGGCTCCTGCTGCCTCCCATAACAGCATGGTAGTGAGGTACCATGAAGGGATAAGCAGCCTGACAGGAAGGCCAGGAAACCCATGCCAGATGGTGTCAACGTCCTCCACAAAATCTGAACGAAGTTATTCTGCAGAAGGTAAAAATGGAGAACGGGCTGTGCAAGAAAGTAGAAAAGTTTCAAGTAGAAATGGGAAGGACTGTAACAGGCAGTGAAATAAAGATGAAAACTGTGAAAAATAGGTTTGCCAAGCAGAACTTAAGACCAGTTATAAAGCTGAAAATGAGATATGAATGAATTGATACGAATTCAACAAATATTCACTGAATCCCTATTCTAAGCCAGGTTTAGATCAGGGTCATAAACAAATGAGGCCATGTCAGGAGCTCAGGGCAGAGCTGGGAGACAGATGTGTAAATGGGAAGTTACATTTTAGGGTGTGATGAGTGTTTTAACTGGGCAATCATGGGGCATTTTCGAGAAATAATCCGTAATGGAGCTGATAAGCAATTCTGTGACTTTTTTCTCTCCTCTAGTGGGTTTGGCAGTCTAAAAATAGCAGTTACGACCAAGGACTGCAGGGACCCAGAGTTGCATGATAAATTGGGTGTGGAAACTTAAGTGTGTTCATGAAACAGTTGTTCCTTGTAGTATTCCAGCACCTTGGAGAGTACCATGCTCAGCGTAGTGTCTGCATAGGTATTTCTCAAATAAGATGATGAATAAATGAATTAATTAACAAATCACCACAGCTTTTCAATGGCTAGAGAGGCATGAAAGCAGAAAAGAGAACCAAAAGATTATGATAATTCAGTGTCAGGAATAGAACTTTATAAAAACCTAACAGCTTTGCCAAGGAAATGGGCTGAAGAATAGAGATGACTTAGATGGAAATGATGAACTTTTGGTAATCAGCCATGGAGGCATTGCAGATGCTGAGGCAAACAGCAAGGGCAAGGTCAGAGAGGATGACAGTAAGCAAGGCACAGGGCACATGACTGTTAGGAAAACATCCAGAAGGCTGGTAGATAACAGCTAGAAGAATACCAAAAAGCTAAAAGAGCCTGGATATAAGTTACCTTGAATCTTCTTTTTCCAGGTTATTCAGAGAATAGCCTCTACTTGATATAGTTTCCAGAAAAGTGCAGACCTCTACAGTGAGCTGAGCTGGCTATGGGCAAACTCATAAAATAATCACCATAGCCAACATTTGTTGAGCACTTATTACGTCCCAGGTGCTGAATTAAGCATGTGCCTTCATGACCTCACATAACACTCATCATAATCCATAATAAACAGTACTATTATCAGTTCCTTTTTTTAAAACCAGGCAGACCAAGGCTGTTAAGGCTTATGCTTACCTTGCCTGGTCACAAGGCACTAGTGGCAGAGCTGGGATATAAATGCAAAATCACACTCTTAGCCAACAGGCTGTAAAAATGAATGACATAAATGTAAGGTCTGTGGTGAACATGGTAATTTTATGTGTGCTTGTGTGTTTTTGATTAAAAATATAGAACAGCACGGAAGTCTCGGAATGAGTCTGTGAATCTTGCTGATTCTGCCAATGACTGAGCAAGGCTCTGACCCAGTCTTGAAGAAGAAGGGTAGCTGCTGGGATTAGTCAACATAGGCCACTGCTTTCCTTGTCTGCTCAGACACAAGGCACAAAGGGGCAGTGATAAGAGAGCATCTTCTCTCCTCAGCTTGGCTCTGGATGTTAGCTGAAAAGGAAATGACCAGAAGGTGGCCTAGACACACCTGAATGAACAAACCAATACAAGCCCTAACGAAAAACTAGATTGGGCCCAGGAGTTAGAGGTACACAAACTGTTATCCCAGAGGGCACTTGGGTTAATAAAAAGAAAAACCTCTTCAAATAACCACAGCCTCCCATTTCAATTTAAAACTAATTTTATGGCACGCAGTTTAAGTTATTTCCAATGCAAAGTTGCGTAATATTACTCCTAACCATAATCATAGAAAACATATTTCTCATTTCCCACTCAGCTACTGAAATCATTAATGCTGCACTACAATCCCTATTACATTATCACAGTGACAATCAAAGAATCGCAGCATCATCTCATCAAGTCATCTCATTTTCCAGGAAGCGAACATTTTTCTGGGTTTGTAGTATCTGCAAATTTTCAATTTAAAGCACTAACTAGTCCTAGATACCATGGGAAAAAAACTGAAATGAGAGTTGATTTTTGTGTGTAGCGGGGTGTGTGTGGTCTCAAAGCTTTTGTCATGACCATAGGATTGAAAACCATTGCTCCGTAATAGTAGATATTTTCTTTCTATGATACTGGTAAATTAACATAGTGAGACAAATAAATAAAACGATGCTGCCGGCTCTTTAATCCCCAGTGGCGTCTTCTCCTCCAAATTATCAGCTGCGGTGCAGCAGACACCGCAGGATCAGAAGCTGCAGAGAAGATGCTTCTCACTGCTCCAGTGACAGCCACAGCAGTGCACATGGCCAGCAAAGAGAATGGCAATAACGCACCATGGAACAGACAGCACATGGTTCTTCATAAGGAAAGGAAAGTGTGCCTGTAATCAGCATGTATGGGCAACAGACAATGTAAGGCCTGGCACAAAAGCAGGGCAGAGAATAAGCTCCTGACTTTTCTATTATGTTTAGAAGAAGTGAGATCAAACATTGGGATTAGAGTTAGGCTGTAACTGCTGGTAGCATTGATCTCATGCTCTAAGCCAAGGGTTGCTTCCCACTTCTATAGTAACCCCTCTAGTTATGGCTTTGAAATAGACAGTTAATGCTGCCAACTCCTCCATTTACTTTCTTTCTTCTTTGAACCAAATCCTATCCTGCCCAGCCTCTCATAATAAGAGACAGGGGGCCAGGAACAGTGGCTCATGCCCGTAATCTCCGCATTTTGGGAGGCTGAGGCAGGCAGATCACCTGAGGTCAGGAGTTCAAGACCAGCCTAGCCAACATGGTGAAACCCCATCTCTACTAAAAATACAAAAATTATCTGGGCATGATGGTGGGCACCCGATCTCCAGCTACTTAAGAGGCTGAAGCAGGAGAATCATTTGAACCTGGGAGGGAGAGGTTGCAGTGAGCCAGGATCACGCCACTACATTCCAGCCTGGACAACAAGAGTAAGACTACATCTCAAAAAAAAAAAAAAAAAAAAAAGAAATAGGGGATTCTAGAATTTATGTCTACAATTTTCCAATCAATGCTCCCTAGAGTTTAGGTCTGCTCCCAATGTGGCCAAGGGCCCAAGGCCCAGGTTCCTTGTTTTGCACAGAAACGTCTGGTTTTAATGTATAATACCAACATTCCCACATTCTAAAGTTGAACAGATACCCGGTAATTTACAGAACCCAATGTCAGAACACACTAGCCATAAATTCCTTCTTTCTGTAAGAAACAGCCTCCCCCAAACTCTAAGCTCTTTGAAGGTAATATTTGTGCCTTACTCATCTTTGTATCTCATGAAGCAGAGACGTAAGATACATCTTCTGACACTAAGCAGGAACTCTGCAAACATTTGTGATATCTGACATCAGGCTTATTATTACTTCAAAAAGAAAAGATAGAAAATATATATGAATAAGATCTGACCTTTGATCTAAGAGTAAAGAACTGAGGTTTACAGTTGCAAAAATACAACTGAAATATTAATTTTTAGCAGCATTATTATAAAAAGCCATAAGATGGTGATATTACTCCTTGAAAAACCTGATTTTTTTCTGGCTTAGGAATGAGAAGAAACTGAAAAGGGTTCATGTTTTCCTGTCTCAATTTCTCTTTTTTTCTTTCTGTCTCTATCTTCCTCTACTGCCTTCCATATTTACAATTTCTTTTCTTCTTTTTCTGTTTTCTTTTCTTTCTTTTTTTTTTTTTTTTTAAAGACAGGGTCTTGCTCTGTTGTCCAAGCTGGAATGCAATGGCACAATCTCTGCTCACTGCAACCTACACCTCTGGGGTTCAAGCGATTCTCCTGCCTCAGCCTCCCCAGAAGCTGGGATTACAGGTGTGTGCTACCAAGCCTGGCTAACAATTCCTTTTTTTTTTTAACTGTACATTTTTAACATATTATGAAAGTATCAGGGACCATGTTAGATATTGCTAAAAGTGAATAGTAAGCATTACAGGAAAAATATCAACAAATCCTGAGACTAAGATTAAAACCTTTGTTATTTATCATGTAAATAGCAGACCATGAACTTGAATTCTGAGCTCAATAATCTAAAAACCAGAACCCATTTCACCATATGAACTCATTTTCATCTCTCCCCTCTCTCCCAATAGGAAATGAATAAAGTACATTCCCTATTTTATTGACAATAGTATATATAAGCTCTGGCATAAATTTTAAGAACCAAAAATTCAATATTTTATGTTTCTTTCTCTGTAAGAATCTTAAAAGTGAGCTGGTATTTACTAATATAATTCCCATTTGCTATTTTCCATGTAAGAATGTGACTTTTATGAAGACTACTCCAATCTAAATTATTTACAATTTATTATTAACGTAATTAGTTACAAACACATCAAATCTTTATTTTAAGAAAGAAAGTGTTCTTTAAGTGATTTGCCCATTATTTTCTACTGTTATTCAATAACTGCTTGATGCTGAGAAGGCAGAAATTTTCATTTAAATTCTTATATTTAAATTTTTACACCATTGGCTGCAACCCCAGGGTATGGGCAAATTTGTAATGTTAGCAATTTTTTAGATGCTGAATATTAAAATCTACTTTTGTATTTCAAGGATTATTTCTAATTACATGCACAATTGCTGATCCATCTGCCTACCACATAGATGTCTGTGGTTATATATGCCTGAATAATTATTGAAAATTAAATAACATCATAAACAGTCAAATTAATTTCTTTGAGCACACCAAAGGCAGGAAGCCTGCTCTAAGATAAAACATTATTTGCCTGCAGAAACATAAACACAGATTTCTCTTATACACTGAATTTCTCACATTCTATTCTAACTTGGAGTTTTTTTTTTTTAAGAAACCTGAAAGTTGAAACACACACTTGAGAAGTATTATGGAATAGCAACACACCTTAACTAGATGAACAATTAAAAATTTTAGTTTAAATATATTTTACTGTCAAAATAAGTACATAGTATGTCTCCTGTCATAACATTACCAAGTATAGATAGAACTTTCAGTAAGAAATAACTTCCTTGAATATTCTAAGGTAATAGAGAATTCTAAAAGGAAAAAATTCCTTGCCTGCCTTCCGTTTCTATAATGGCAGGGGTCATTGCAAAATACAGAAGGTTGAACTGCTGGGTCTATGAAAATTGAATTTATCCAAATTTCAGCAGAGGGTTTGAAGAAAAGTTTATTGATAAGAAAACACATACGCATGCACACTCTCTGTTACACACACACACACACACACACACACACACACACACACACACACGCGCGCGGACAAAAGATCACCTAGGCCCAAGATGCAATCAGATGGAAGGTGGAGAAGAATGAGGTCTCATGTTTTAAATGCAACCAAGACAGATAGGCATTCACAGAATAGTTTTCCCAGAGTAGAGAGATTTAGAAAGCCCCAGAGAATCCAAGTTTGAACCTTGTATTTGCACTACAGGTTCTGTCAGAAGGTGAAATTCGGACAGGACCGAGACACCTGCTGAAATTGAGAGTATCTGCTTGCCTCCAGTTGATCTCTAACAAACTTTTGGAGCTCAGCCCTGCCCCAAAGGGATAAGATCAGGGCTATGAAGAATAATGGGTGGACAGGTAGAAACACTGTGTGAGACTCAGCCTCATCTGGGCCTGAGAAGTTCAGAATCTGGGGATCCAGCCATGCTTAAAGACTGAGGATGGTGTGATTTCAAGATATCAATATATCAAGAAACAGAGGAATTCCAAATCAAATTTAATACCCAAGGAAAGTTCTACATTTCAATATGGTTTGCTAAGCACTTTAAAGACCCAAATATACCCTTGCCAGGGACGGTTTTAGCATCAAGTCTATTAAGAAGTATACTTGCACACACAACACTCTCCTTTTTGGTTTTTTTAAAGAGAGAAATGTGGCAACAAGTGAAAGGAACAAGGTAATTCCAAAAGTCCTAGCTTTCTCCTGGCAGGAGATTTGGGTAATAGCTTGCCAATTGCTGGTAACTGCTGCCAAGTATGAGGACTGCTATGCTCAAATTGCTGGCAATGGCCACCTATTGTTTGTGAATGACTGTCTTAGCAGGGTACTCTGCAGAGAGGCTACTCAGGTCAGCAGGGAAGAGGATTTGGCCAATACTCCCAGTGGTCATCACAGCCTAAGGCAATGAAGTCACAAGACAGCAACTTTAGAAGGAGGACAACTATGAAAATTTCCCTGGAAAAGATTCTGCATCTTAAGCCAGTATATATATTTAAATCTGCAGATACATACATCCTCTGAAAAATAAATTACAAAATAATATCAATAATTATATACTCTAATCATTGAACATTCTTCTCTCTTGGCTGGTGTTCTATTTCTTTAAACTGATTTGTAATACAGTACACAGTAGCTCATATATGTGCAAAAAGACCCCTTTTGGAAATTTTGCTTGGGGAACTCTAATATAGACACCTTGACTTTTTTTTAAGGCTTCATTTCTTAGCATTATCTGTGAAATACCATTTAAAGTGACTTATGACAAAAATTGGCTTTTATTTCTTGAAAGTTTTCCCCTTTCTGGTCAAGAGACAATATAGCACTCTACAAGCTCTAGAGTATATTAGAGCTGGGATTAATCCTAACTCTTCCATTTACAGGGTGGGTGATGTGGCACATTTCTAAAACACTCTGAGCATCAGTATCCTTGTTTATAAAATGCAACTAATCATAATGCCCTCCTCTGGCTTTTTGGAATGAAATAAAGTAAGAGTATACATGTAAAGCAGTTCCTGTTGCTAAAAAATGTTCCTATCATTAATCTCTCTATCCTTGGTGTATTGCACAGAATAACCAGGGTCTTGAGTCAATGAATCTGGCCTTCAGTCCTGATCTTTCATTTACTAACTGAGTGACTGGCAAGTTAGATTCCGAAACATTAATTTCTTCACTGATAAACCTGGAGTGATTACATAATGCCACATTGTATAACACCACTTCAGTGTGTTAATATGAGCACAAAATAATAGATGTTAAATATGTTTGGCAAAGATAAACCAAGATATAAGTTGTCATCATCATCATCAACCTATACAACCTGTACTTTCAGTAAATGCTAAAATCATAACATTATCACATGTCTTCCTCTACCATAAATGAAGTCCCACTCCATAATCCATCTTCCAGCTCAATGGGGCCATGTAACCGAAGAGGAGAGAAAGGTACTTTAATGACTGCTGAAATACCAGTGAAAATGATGGTGAGTGAAAAATAAAGCCTTAATCTCCAGCATTTTAAGAGTAAATAGTTCCTTTATGATTAAAGCAGCAGAAAACAGTTTGAATGGGCTTCTTGGTTTGACATATTCTAATCTACAACTAGATCTGCTTAAACCAAAATATGGGTTATTGCTGGTCCTAAATGAAAATGTCCTGATAATGGGGCTACTATCCAGGACAAGCAAAATGTGAATGAGTCTGTAAGGAATGAATATCCAATAACATCTATTACCTTTCTTAGAAAGGGGCAATTATGACATTTTTCACCATTTAGAACCATTTAGCACATAGAAGAAATAATCTATAAAGGTGTTTTCAGGCTTATACACCTTTAGAATCTGACAGTTAACATTATGATCTCGGCAATCTAAATAGCCAGGCTTTCGGTTTTTAATCAATTGACTTAATATAAGAAATACGAGACTATAAGCTTGATGCCAACACTAGACAGTTGACACTGTTGGCCAATAAAAACTGCAAATGCCAACTTCTCTCACTTCTTTATTAAATTTTAAATTCCCCACAAATAACAGGTCCTATCACTTCAGATAAGCTATGATTTACATTATATTTACAGTATTTTTTTTAACTTAGGAAAATCCTCCCTCTTACTTCTTCCCTGCTTTCCAAAGACAAAAACAAAATAAAAAAGTCTTTTTCAAAAAGATATTTTACCAAGGTGATTCATAAAAGTTACACTGTTATAGGTTTCCAGGAAAACTTAGCCAAGAATCTATGTGCCAAGTCCTTTGTACAAATTAATTTTTAAAATTACAAAATGCTGTGAAAATGACTATAAGGGCCCTAAAATTTAAAAATTTACCATCATCAATTCAGGGAAAAGGCATGAACTTTTTCAAGCTTAAGCAACATCAATTTCCTAATTTCCTTTCTTCACTGCTCCTTTTTCTTATGAAAAATAAAAAGATAATTCAAGGACTAAAAGGGCAGTGTAAGAATGTCCTTGTATCTAACCAGAAGAGCTTAAGCAAACAACTCTGCCTGAGAGAGAGTTACATAAAATAGACATTCCCTAGGGTGAGGGTGCTCTGTCAGGATGACCAAGTGTTCCAAGGTCTCAACAGGATAATGGGTGATCAAAGCCCGTGATCCGACAGTATAAAATCTACATCATCTCCACTTTCCTGAGGGGCACAACAAGGCTCAGGGAAGCTAAGTAAAAAGTCACCAACCTGGTAAATGACTGGACTAGGGATTAAGTTCAGATACGTCTGACTAAAAACCTGTGATTCTTATCAGATAAGATCCTTCTGTGTATACTGAGGCCTTGGGACTAATAAAACACTCTAAGGTCTCAACTGGAACAAATATTCTATAAATCAAGTGCTGAAAGTAGTGCTGCTCCTAGATTCCAGCCAAGGCAGAAGACATCTACCCACCTCCTTCACCATGCCTCTTGACACAGAACCAGGAGGCTGAGAAGCCAAGGAGATATGCCCCCCTGGAGTCTCTGCACAGCCCTCCACACACCATCATCTAAAGTCTAGATTCTAGATCAAACTCTAGTTCCAGGGATTTCTCAAATTCTCTGCTCAAATGCCCACTTACTCTATTTCAGGGCCAAGTGAGTCTCTTCACCTAATCCATTCTCTCTAGGGCAGCCCGTGCCTCCTACTGCCCAGGGCAGAAGGTTGGCTGAGGCATGGCTGTTAACGAGGGACAGAGCAGAGTGTAGGCCTGGGGTCTCCACACACATGCATGTGGGACAGAGCAGGGGGTGAGATGGGGAGAGGGCAGGAGCAGGGGAAGTGGGGCCTGCTGTCCTCCCTTTACCTCATGCTGCTACTCAAAGGGCTGAAACAACTCAAATTTCAAACCTGGTCTTTCAGGTTTGAACATCTGCCAAAGTTGGAAGATAGAATACATTAGTTTTATTTATTACATTTTACATTTTTACACTTGCTGTATGTGGCCTCCCTTTGTTCTCTTTTTGATCCCAGACCTGCAAATTTTAAGGCTATAGGCATGTTTTGCTTGGCTGGCACAAAAGATTGCTTCTTTTCAATTTGAACCAACATGTATAATAATCAGGGGATTTCACAAGAAAACAGGACTTTGTAGAGTCTCTTGAAGAAAGCAATCTAGCCACTTCAGGGCAACCTTCCAGACTCAATCATCTATTGGGATTAAGTAGTGGCTGCCCGCTTTTAGGGAGAGTGAGACTGGCTATTTGGCCACCTTTACTGGTTTACCGTAAAGCTTCCAGCCAGAACTTCAAAGCCAATGGCCTGCTTTCCTGGGATGAGAAGCTCCTGGACCAGCCACATTTCACTCCCTAATGTTACCTATCTGCTCACATAGGCGTCTGAGCATAAGACCCCCGGTCTAAAGAGACCTTAGGTATTATGTGAATCATCTCACCTAACAGGATCATCTGGGGAAATTACTCTCTGAGGTTTTTTTGTAAAGAAGAAAGTGTCATTTGGTGTGATTGAAGATATAACCCCTAGCCTTACAACTCTCTCATTTAACACAAGAACACGTAGTAATTACTTAGATTGGGAAAGAAGCCTCTTAACTATCCATCTTTCCACTGTTGAGGGCAGGCCAGTGAGCAGTTAGCTAGGGGAGTCCTTTCCGATTGTTCTCACAGGTAGCCCCCCTTTCCCCATGCCCTAAAAAAGCCTTGTTGAAGAATAATGAATCCAAACAACAAGAATATCATTTTCATCCCCAAGTTGGAAGCTTAATCTTCAAATGAAGGGAAATTTTATTTGTTCTTCACTATGTACAGTCATTTATTTTAATATTGAAAACTTAAAGGTGACCCTAATTTCAGTTAAGATCAGAAAATACCAGCATATGGTGAAAGCAAAATTAATTATGGCCTCAACCTTCCTTCTTACTTCTTTCTCCTCATCATGTGTTAATCTTCTGGGTACTGTTCTACATGTTAAAATACAGAGTACGAATTGCTGTTAATATGCTGTTGCCAGGTTAAAGTAGTAGAGAATGTGAAGATGTCAGAAAACAAATCCCAGAGAGAAATGAAACACTGTTTTCCTTAGCACATGATTACCATACAAATAGACTCCTCTGAATTTAAATTACAATGACAAAAAAATCCTTTACGTTCCCTTAACCACACTGACAGGGATGGAAGGGCAGAGCATCTGTACTCTGTAGATCCGGTATTACCACCATCTCTACAGTTTCAGATGCAAAAACACAATCCCACAACACAAGCTCGCTTTGAAACTTGGAAAGTATCATGTTGCAAAACATTACGGCAGACGACATTTCTTGAATTAAAGCAAAAATCTGTTATCTTTAACCACAAGGAAAAGTTATTATAAACAACGTATGGAAAAATCTAACAAGCACGTGGAGAGAGGAGTGGGAAAAGAATGACAATTTCTCTAGTAGAACTGTGAAATGTTTCCAGGATCAAAAGCTTAATTTTAGAAATGGCCAGTCACATTCAAATATCAGTTATAATCTCAAGACGGAAAGGTTATTCGCTAGGCAACTACACGACCAGAGGTGACTCTGAAAGGGATTTGTTGTACAGCATAAAACATCCATGACTGGATATGGGATAATGCTGTCTTAAATAGATGCTTGGCAAGGCAAACTCCCAAGCAACCCAGGACAGTGGAGAAAAGGATGTGCCTGGTTGTCTCTCTGCTTGCGTGCCCTCATGAGTGCCTTGTCTTTTCTACCCTTGAACAACTTATCAACATCTATCATGTTTAAAGAGCAAATGCAAATCTTACCTACTCCCTGGTCCTTTGGCTTGGAAGATTAACCCACAGGCTCTAGACGGACTATAAATTTAAACCATATTACTTATCTTTCAGAGAGAAAATTCTAGTGAATTTATTCTATCACTAATTTATCTATTCATTCATTTATTCATTCAACAAATATTTAGTAAATACCTACTATTGGCTAGTCACAGTTCAAGAAACTGTATCCAATGGTGAACAAAGGGACAAAATCCTGTATCTCTGGAGCTTCCAGTTTAGTGAAAAAAAATAAAAGATCAACAAAATAAATAGGTCACATATATACTTTGCTAGATAGTGATGAGTGACAAAAAGAAATAAAGCAGGGGAAGGGGCACAAGAAGAACCACGAATTGCAATATTGGATGGGGTAATCAAGGAAGATCTTGTAAGACGTGACACTGAGGAAGGCATTGAAGAGAATTAGGGGGCCAGTCACAGGGATATCAAGAAGAAGAGAGTTTCAGGCAGCAGGAACAGTAACAGCCCTGGAGCTTGAGTGTGCCTGAGTTCTTGGAAACATGAGGAGGGCAAAGAGGAATGAGCAAGAGGACAGAGAGGTACTGAATTGTTTCATGGAGTGGGGGAGGAAGGGAGCATAGAAGACCTGTCCTTGGAGGCTTTGATCCAGACACCAAATTTCTTTGAGCATCTGTACAACAGTGAACATTATCAAGACATGCCTCCAACAGCTGCGAAGATTCAGTAAGACTTCAGCACAGGGTCTGGCACACATAAGTCTCAAAACCTGTTAGGAGAGCACTAGTATCTTCTCTGTGATTGCACCTAAACACAGGAAAGGCTGCTCCCACTCAACCAGGAGCTCCCTGAGGGCTGAAGCACTTGGTGATACCCTTCCTGTCTCCAGAAGAGAATGCTGAACCCTGGAAGCATCTGGAGTCTTTGCGAATCTTGAGAGCTTCCCCTGACTGGGGGCACAGCTCTGGGGCACCCATGCCATAGCTGACCCTGTTAAAAGTCCTGCTTTTACAGTGCAATTTAGTACTTGGGTTGTGGAAGGCAGGTGATGACAGACACAGTCTGTCCCAGGGCACATTCGATTGTCAGTTATAACAAACATCTGGTACTTCAACATTTGCTTTTGTTTGTTTATCTTTATTGATACTTATTAGGTGTACATATTTTCAGAGAACATGAGATAACTTGATACATTCATATAATCAAGTCAGGATAATTAGAATATCCATCGCCCGAAATATTTATCTTTCCTTTACACTAGAAACATTTGACATATATCCTTCTAGCTATTTTGAAATGTATGATTGATTACCATTAACTATAGTTACCTTACAATATATCGAGCACCAGCTCTTATTTCTTCTAAGTGCATATTTGTACCCATTAATCAACCTATCTTCAACATTTATCTCTGAAAATATTTCAGCTTCTCTCAGTCAACATCACTTTAGAAATTTAAATGTTTTAATGTTTAATTGGATACCATATGCCCCAAAACAGAACCAAGCATTTGAGATTCTTCTCTACACAAGGGCTGACCACAGGGATCACACACAAAATAGCTTCCCTAGTGCACAGAAGTACTGTTTTACGATCATTTTGTCTTGACAAATAACCTAGAATGCAGGGAAAATTAAAGCTGTAAAGGGTAAGGAACTATCGTTCAGTAGGGATCAATAAAAGTGAAACGGAGGACTGCAAAAGCACAACAAATGTCAGCAGAGCTGCGCTCTGACAGACAGACCTTACCTGTGTTGGGTGTAGACGTGTTACTCATATTGTGCTTCCAGAGCCTAGCACAGTGCCTGACATAGAATAGGATTTTCATATCCATTTGTTAAATTAGTTCACTCAAAATTAACATACAAATCAAGGCAGAACAATCATCAAGTCATTAAAGGCCAGAGAGTATTGAATTCAGCTTACTTCTGATGAGTTCACGACACAGATCAAATTCATAAGGCATACGGCACACTGCATTCAATATTTTGTTTAAAATAAGGTTTATAGACCTCTAGCCCAAGTTTTATGACCACTCTTCTCCCTTTATTTTAACTATTAATACAATGATTGGCTGCCATCAAAAATAAAGGATCTATATCAGGTGGTTTAGACACCTAGATTTTGTCTGATGCTTTAAAAAACTTACATATAATAATTGTACCTATTTATGGGGAACAGTATAATGTTTTGATACATGAATACATTGTGTAAAAATAAAACTGAGCAGTTGGCATATCTATCACCTCATGTATTTATTTATCTTTTGTGTGTGGTGAGAACATTCAAAATCCTGTCTTTTGGCCCTTTTGAAACATATAATGCAATACTGGTAACCAAAGTGGCCCCAATGTGCAATAAAACCCCAGAACTTACTGCTTCTATCTAAGTGTAACTTAATACACATTGACTAATCTCTTCCTATACTCTCCTTTCCTCTATCATCCTCAGCCTCTGGTAACCACTATTCTACTCATTTCTATGGGATCAATGATTTTAGATTTCCCGTGTGAGCGAGATCACGCATATTTGCCTTTCTGTTTCTGGCTTACTTCACTTAACATAATGTCCTCCAGGCTCATCCATGTTACTGCAAATGACAGGATTTCATTCTTTTTTATGGCTGAAGAGGATTCCATTGTATTCATATATATATACATATATGAAGAGTATTCATATATATATAAATATATAAAGAAAATACTTACCATATTTTCTTTATATATTTATCCACTGATGGACAGTTAGGTTGGTTCCATATCTTGGCTATTGTGAAAAGTGCTGCATTAAACATGAGAGGGTAGATATCTCTTCAATATATCAATTTCATTTCTTTTGGATATCTATCCAGTAGTGGCATAGCTGGATCATATGGTAACTCTATTTTTTTTTTTTCAGGAATCTTATATTGTTTTCCATAATGGCTATAATTTATATTCTCATCAACAGTATATAAAAGTTCCCCTTTCTCCACATCAATACCAGCATTTGTTATTTTGTCTTTTGATAATTGCCATTTTAATTGAGGTGGGGTGACAGCTCATTGTGGTTTTAATTTGCATTTCTCTGATGATGAGTAATGTTGAGTATTTTTTCATATACCTGTTGGCTATTTATATGTCTTCTCTTGAGAAATGTCTTTTCAGGTCTTTTGCCCATTTTCTAATCAGATTACGTCTACTTTTTTATGTTTTGTTTTTTGGTGTTCAATTGTTTGAGTTCCTAATATAGTCTAATTATTAGCCCCTTATTAGATGCACAGCTTGGAAATATTCTCACATTCTTTAAGTTTTCTTTTCACTCTGTTGTCTCCTTTCCTGTGAAGAAGATTTTTAGTTTGATATAATCTAATGTGTCTAGTTTTGTTTTTGTTGCCTGTGTTTTAGGGCCTTATTCAAAAATTATTTGCCAGACCAATGCCATAAATATTTTCCCAATATTTTCTTCTAGTATTTTTATCGTTTCGAGTCTTATATTTAAGTCTTGAATCCATCTTGAGTTTATTTTTGTATATGGTGAAAGACGGGGGTCTGGCTTCATTCTTTTGCATGTGGATATTCACTTTTTCCACTGCCATGTACTTAAGAGGGTGTCCTTTATCCACTGTCTGTTCTTGGCATTTCTGTTGAAATTTTAGTTGGCTATAAATGTCTGTTGCTTTTCATTCTGAGGCACAAAATTCTAATTTTGGACAACTTTTCCATAGCTTCCCTAGCTAGACTTTCATCATGTAAAACAGGTTATTCTAAACCGATCATATATAAAGTAAGTGTTTTAACAGTGTGAAGCACCACATGAACGATCATCATGACTACTATTATGATTTCTATTCGCAAAGACCAACTCCCGTATTTCTCTTATTTATAAAAGTAAAGGGCATTTTCCAAATAATTATCTGCTTTCTCTCCCCACGTATCAAATCACAGTAAAATCAAACATAATAGAATGACAGTTTCACAGAGGTAAAAGGGCACCATGGCACCATGTTAACCATGCCAAGCCTTTAACCATTTCAGTTAATGTTTAAGACCTGACACAAAATTGATGCTGCAATTCCCAAAGCACTTTGAGAATGTAGGGTAAACCAATTTAAAAAGAGACTAATGATCTCTTAATTTTCCTTTATGAATACTTAGAAATTTCTAGTACTATGTGAATTCAGACAACTTGCAGACTCTGTCAATTTAAAATTTCCTTCAATTCCTCAGAGGCAAGTGGATCCAGAGATGACATTTTGAAAACAGTTCAAATGTCAAACGGGAGTTTAAACAAAAGCAATTAGGAGAATTTCTGCCATAGTTCAATTTCAGAACGGCACAAGAATCTTTTGCTGCAAAAATGAGTTAAGAAATGCCTACATAGTATCAGTGATACATATTATTCAAAGCATGTATTCATTTATTTATTCATTTATTCTGTATTTCCTTGGAGCATCTGCTGTGTATAAAGTACACACAGCTTCCATCCTTGGAGTGTATAATAATTTTCTTAGTCCTCACTGCACCCTGGTACCCATCATAGTGCCTAGCACACAGTAGGTGTTCAATAAACAACACTGAATGTTGAGTGAATGAGTGAATAAATGAATGATCAAGTAAGTAAATGAGTAAGAAGTAGGCTTTTTTTTATTTGGATAAATCTTATTTGTTTTATAATATAATTGCCAATACACTTCTTATACTATGATGGCTTAAAATAACAACAGACTATTTGGCTTTGCTTCCCCTTTTTACTTCATTTTGCTGTAGCTTGAATACTGGAAACTAGAAAAATGCACCAGAAGAAAATTAGAAATCATTGTATAGAGAATCCACCCACTTTCCTTTAGCTGGTAGTGGTCTCTGCAGAGGGTGAAAAATACAGTTGCATAATTATACGGAAAGCTTAAAGAAAAAAAAAGCCTGCTATAGTTCCCTTTAGGACACAAGGGCACCAAGCATGGACACTACTTTGAAGGTATATGAACAACTTGAAGAAGCAAAAGTTACTGAAATCCAAAAGGTCTGCCATGGTCAACAGTGAGTCATTCATAATTTGTAAGATTTATGCAACAGGCGTCTCATGAAAAGAAGCCTCACTTTCTTTCCTTCTATGATTAATTTTCAAAAAAGTAGGCTTTTCAAATAGCTTGTTTACAACAATCTTCCTTTAATGAAAATGGGCCAGAATGGCGTGGTCCCACCTTTGTTTATACAGAGATGGCCACTTCACCAATGCAATCAGTCCAGGAGAGGAGCCTCTGATCCCGGAAATAAATGCGGTAAAGCTTGGCTACTGATGTGGATGTACTTTCACTCTATGGGAGGAGTCTTCAAGGTCACCCTTCAGAGCCTAGTGATTCTCAGCCTACTTACTATTCTAACACCTTATTTATGGGATGGCTCAGCAGATGAGAAGCAGCAAATTAGAAGGCAGAGCCCTGGAAGAAAGAGGCATCCTGAGAACAGAAGCATATGCTGGCAAGCTGAGCTCAAGGGAGGAGACCCAAATATTACTGCACTAGATATCCCAGACAATAACGAACAGTCCGAGTGAAAACCTTGTATGCATGACGGGCTACATGATTTGCAGGGCCCAGAGCAAAATAAAAACGTCAAGCCCTTGTTCAAAAATTGTGAAGAATTTCCAGACAGTGACAGGAGCACACCAAACTAAGCAAGTGGCCCTTCTAAGCACAGGGCCTTATGTGATGACATAGACAGCAGGCCCATGAAGTCAGCCCTGCTTTTATCATTTCGGTCAATAGATTACGTGTGAAAACAGAAAGGCACATTAATACACTTTAGAAAGTGGTCCAGAAATATAATCTCTTTTTTGTTGTTGTTTTATATGCCACTCAAAATGTTAAACATAAGTTATCTGGAATATCCCTGGGCACAGAGAATTTTTCTGACTTTGGAAATCATAGATACAACTAAAATTCCAAGATGCAACTTAATGAGTCCAAAATTCACATTCAAACACAGATTTTCCTTTTACTGTGAGGTGTTTCTGTCTCATAAACAGCCTGCTTGCTCTTTGGGCCTGAGAAGTTTCCTGTTTTTTGTGTGTTCCTCCCACACCTATGCACACAATCCCAAATCCATAAAGCCTTATTAAATCAGAGTGGGGTGAAAGCACAGAATAATTTAAATCATTTACTAGCTATTACAACCCAGCTATAGTTCTATTGAAAACATCTCTAATATTTCTAAACACATGCAGGCAAATATAAATCCATCAACTATATTTGATTAAGTATAAAAGTGAGAATTTGGAGACTGATTATCTGAGTCTACTTTAAACTGAAACTCATTTCATTGGGCATTAAAATACTTAAATATGAAAATTGTAGAAATATATCTAAATCTAGTTTCCTAATAAAACATTTTAATAAGTATTCCTATTTCCTGTGAATGAATATCATTTCTTCAGAAGAAAGCATTTCTCACTATGACAGAAAAAAATTTAAGTAAGTAAAAAATGAACAATTTGGAATGTGCATAGTTAAGATGAAGTATGTCTTTATAAAATAGGAAATTTTACAAAGAAGAGAAATTTACTTAAGCAGTGGGGGGTAAAACTGGATTTGTCTTGGTTAAATGACGTATCTGCGAAGGCCACATATTTAAAAACGGTGACTGGCAGAGGCTCAGTGTTTTCTGCCTTTAATAGTCTGTTTCTAGCGTGATGGATTTATTTTACGTCTCCTCACTCATGTTCTCAGAGGCTTTCCTTCCTAAAACAACCAATAAATATTATAACCATTCATTATTGCCAGAAACAAAAGGTCCCATAAGAAACCTTAATATTATTTACTTAATCTCTTCATTTTAAAGCTGTGTGACAGTAGTAATAAATGTCAGTGCATGGTGAAATAATTCTGAACTGTGAGGTCTTAAAGGGGGAAGGTCCTTGTTTTATTCATCCTTGTACACTGTGTGCCTAGCATTGTACCTGGTTTATAGCAGGCACTCATAAAACATGAGCATGTAGTATATATCAGAGACTTTCAAGGCATTTAATCAGATTGATTATTCATCGATTTTCAAGAAAAGATTCTTTATAAGCAATGCATTTAATAATAGCTATAACTGTTGGCCGGGCACGGTGTCTCAAGAAAAGATTCTTTATAAGCAATGCATTTAATAATAGCTATAACTGTTGGCCGGGCACGGTGTCTCACGCCTGTAATCCCAGCACTTTTGGAGGCCAAGGCGGGCGGATCAAAAGGTCAAGAGATCGAGACCATCCTGGCCAACATGGTGAAACCCCGTCTCTACTAAAAAAATACAAAAATTAGCTGGGCATGGTGGCGCGTGCCTGTAGTCCCAGCTACTCGGGAGGCTGAGGCAGGATAATTGCTTGAACCTGGAAGGCAGAGGTTGCAGTGAACCAAGATCACGCCACTGCACTCCAGTCTGGTGCCTGGTGACAGAGTGAGACTCTGTCTCAAAAAAAAAAAAAAAAAAAAAAGCTATAACTGTTAACATTGGTAGAGCACTTCATATGTGCAAGGCTAAGCTAAGTGCTTTATAAAATATACTAGCTCATCTAATTTGGTCATCTCAGTTAGTATACACATTTTCTTGATGGGGAACCTGAGCCATACGAAGTTAAGAAACTTGACCATTGTCATATGGGTAGTATGTGAATAAAATGAGCCTCCAACTGAAAGGATTCCATCCTTCTTGTGAGTGTACTGGTGAATTTCACAGGGTAAAATTCTGAGAAAACAGGTGTTTATCATGCAAATCTTGTTCAACAGGTTAAAGATAAGCAGATTTGTCTAAAATAGAACAATACACTTAACGGAATTGCTGGCAATTTCTTATGGAACACTACAGATAAAATTTAAACCAGCAAATATCCATCTAAGAACTATTAATAATGAGAGATAGGGCTTAATTCACTTACATGTTTGAGATGACGATACTTTAGGTTTTGATCCACAAAATTTCACCAGTGAAAGATAAAAAGTGATGGTCAACATCCAAATAGCATAGATGAAAACTCCCAGCAATAACACAACTTATAAAGACAAGTACCTTTCCCTGATATCACCCCTCCTATGAAATCTAAAGGCTTCCTTCTTCTAGTCTCTAGCAAAATTGTACAGCAACTGACATCCGGGAATATCTCTTCTTTCCTACAGGAACCTCTCTCCTGACTGGGGATCCACAGTTACAGTCTGTTAAGGTACTTTTGCTTAAGTAAAGAGAAACCTATTTCAAAGGTTGACAGCAAAATTATGTATTATTATTACAAGGGTATATTAGGGAATTTAAATGCAAGAAGCATAGTTGAGTTTCAGTAATGTCTGGACTAGACATTGGGAAGTCTTCAGGATCAAGCTAATCAGAGTCTGTCTGTCTGTCTGTCTGTCTGTCTGTTGCTTCATGCACATAGGTACCTTACCAAATTCCACCACAGCCAGAAATTATCTCTGAATCCCAATAACAAATTCCTGGAAGAGAGAATCTTGGAACCAGTGTTCACCCCAATCTAATTGGCTGAGACAAGGAGGGAAAGACTGGGGTTCAGTACTCACAGAAAAGGAGGCTGCTATGGGTTATATAGATATCACCAGTTATTTACATCAAGGTATCTTCTCTGTGAGGTTTCACACCTGGTGCTCCTTTTCATACACCCTCACGATTTTCTTCTCCTCTCATGTTCAGCTCTTCTCCAAGATCTGATTAACTGCATTTCTATAGTCTCTCCCATTAGCCTCTTTTTTCCCTTCACTTCAATGCCACTCTCATACATGGAGTCAAATACTATGAGAGACAGAGACAGTCTCAGGGCCCTCAAAAGCAAATTAATGTCATTTCCCAAAACCAGCTCCCTCTCAGGGCTAGGTTGAAATGAAGCGAAGTGTGGGCAGGGTATGAAAGGCCATTATAATCAATTAATGATGTCTGTGTGGGAGTAGGAAATGCTGTAGCAGTACACATGGCAGGTATTGATGGTTTTTATTCTTGCTAAAACTCTTTGATTTACAGGTGAGGATTCTGAGGCCTACAGAAACGAACTTATCCCTTGTTAATAATAGTGATAGGGCCTGGACTAAAAGCTGGATAAGCTATGACTGCTAGTATGGTTTCCAAAGCATCATATAATTTTACTCTTGGGAAACTGAAATATTAAAGCTAGGGAGACAGATTTCTAGGAGTCTGAGAGACGGTCTGTTGTTTAGCCCTGTAACAGTCCACTTATCAGCCACAACTTAATTTAACCACATATATAGAAATCAACAGATGGTCACAATCTTACAAGATGAAATGTAATTAACCCAGGTAAAATGTTGTTCATAATTTGAAAATAGCAACTGCCTAAGGCCTTAATCATACAATGTAGATGCTGAATTAGCTGAAACAAACTCTATCCATGTGCAGATAATATTTAATATTTATTGACTATACTACCTTCAAAATACCCTTTAAAATACTTTACATATATTAACACATTTAATGTTAATGGCAAGCCATTTTATTAGTTGCTATAATCATTCATTTCCACAGAGTAAACTGAAGCTCAGAGAAGTTACTTGCCCAACATCAAATGGCCAAGAAGCTGGGATCAAAATGCAAATACATTTGATTCTAGTGTCCAAGCTCATGAATACTACTCCATCTAGCTTCTTTCCCTCTCAAGGTTATTAGGAAGCCTAACTATGACCATGTACAGCAATGCAAAAAGCAAATATGTCTTTCTACTACAAAGCAGCGGGACTGCTATCAATAACTCAACATGTGTTGGTTTTATAATTTTATTGTTAAAGTTCCATATGCTTTCCCAGAATAATCTACCTCAATGTTAATAAAGTTTATGGATTTTTAAAACACTTATACATTCTTATGAGAATGTCAAGATGCTAAGAATAGTCATTCAAAAATGACAGAAAAGGACAAGATCAGAATATAAAGTGGTAATGATACTAAAACTAGACTTCAAGTTCTCACAATCAAATGGATAAACCACTCGTCATCCTACAGAAACTATTCAGATGGCAGCTTCAGTGATTTTTCTTTAAATTCTTTCAGAAAATTGCTTTAAAAGACTGAGAAATGACAAAATGAATGAAACTGATGAGATCCTGATCTATGAAGCATACTGAATGACAGTCAACAGTAAATTCCATGTGACCTCATGGCCTTTGGTAAAAACACTCCTGCAAAACATGATGGTGTCATCCATGGGTTATCTTTCAGAAGTCTTGAAATGATTATAGTAATGCAATGACTTAGAAGTCTCTCATTCAACTTCTTCCCTTTTAGAACAACCCAAATAAATTCAACTAGATTATAAGTACTACAATATAAACAACAAATAAACTAGCTAAAACCAAGCTTTAGTAGTTCGAAAACTGCTAAAGTTTTTACCATTGTGTCTAGTGAAAAGAGTACTGCACTAGGAGTCAGTGGTCCTTGATTCTGCTATGGGGTCTTCCTCCCTCCCTCAGGAGAACCTCAACCTTCACAGCGATTCTCTGGATTACATTTATATTAGCTTTCTAGGTCTGCTGTAACCAAGTACCACAAACTGGGTAGCTTAAAAGAGCAGATATCTATTCTCATAGAGTTCAGGAGGCGGAAAGTTCAAAATTGGCTTACTGGCAGATCCATGGTCCCTATCAGGACTCTGAGGGAGCATCCTTTCCTGTTTTTTCCTAGCTTCTGGTGGTTTCTGGCAATCCTTGGAATTTCTTGGCTTGTGGCACCATCACTCCAAACTCTGATTCTAAGTCCAGTCACTGTCTCCATCTTCTCATGGCTGTTTTTGGAGCCTCCAGCACAATAACCCCAAATACAGCACCTTGGCACACTGAGTATTTCAAGCTAAAGGAAACTGAGAAAACCACAGAAGCATAAAGGTATCTCTGACCCTACCCTCCTAGCTTTTTTAAAGACCCAGGTGTCCTGTCTTATACCTAGATGGAAGGAATGTTACACAAAGAGGCCAAGAGGAATCTACACAAAGAGGCCTTGCTAAGGTTTCCCCCACAGTTTATTACCATTAGGACGTGCCCTCTTTGTCCAGTCATACTTCTACACAACTGTCTATTCTTCATCAAACCTAAACATAAAAATAACACAGTTTTCCCTTGGCTTTGAGTTTTCATTTCTGAAGACTCCTCTGTCTTATGTGACTCCAGTTAAACACATTTGTATGTTTTTCTCTTGTTAACCTGCCTTTTGTTGCAGGTACTTCAGGCATGAAACATGATAGGTGAGGAAAATATGTTACTTTTTCTCTGTAGTTGTCTTCTCTCTGGGTCTGTGTCTCTGTATCCAAATTTCTCTCCGTTTATGAGGACACCAGTCACTGAATTAAGGCCCACACTCATCCAGTATGATCTTATTTTAACTTCATGACATCTGCAAAGACCATACTTACCAAGTAAGGTCACATTCACAAGTACAGGATGGAGGTCGTAATTGCAGCATATCTTTTTGGGGAACAATTCAACCCCTAACACACCTATAAAACAGAGGTGGGCATAGTCATGTGGAAGACTTTCCCCACAAAGCTCTAGGATCATTAATGTGTTTATTGAGTTAATATTTTTCAAATTCAATAGCATTTGTAATTAGCATTAAGTCCATCAATCAGACCATTCCTAGCTCTGCACTGACAGCTAGGTGACCTTGGTCAAGCCACTTATGTGCCCAAAGCACCAGTTATTTCCCAGGACTGTAGTGATAGTGATTGCTGAATGAGCTAATACATGAACACGTTGACATGGCTCAGACAGTGAATAGACATGTACTCTGGGTTAAGGTTCCTCTTTCTGCCATCCCTTCATATCCTAGAGGCAAGGGATACACAGCCTAGCAGTTTCTAGGCATTTCCCTAACAATGGTATCCAAGAATGGAGAGAGGTGGGCAATGGTTTCAATTAAAATTCACTGTTTCCCGCAGAACAGAAGAAAGTAATAAAGCAATGCAGTAAATTACTGCTGTGGAAATAACGCCCAGATAGAAAAATAAAAGAGAAATTTATGACCTTAATCAATCTATTTTTTTAAACACATAAATACAGCTCCATCATCTGCTTTATTTACATGACTCTATTATCCTCCCAAATAATTCTCAGTAATTTCCAACAGCAGCTACACCATGCAGCTGAGCCCCAGGGTAAGGCTGACTATCTAGAAACACCACCTCCATCACTACCTTTTCTCAGTGGGTTAGCAGGGCATGAAGCAGCATGGAACGTGAAGCAACATGATTATCCTCCTAGAAGGGACAATAGCTCCTGGAACTGTCTCTCAGCTGCCCCTGCCCAGGGTAAGGCCCCAGCCAGGGCAAGAGCGTCATTTCTCTTAAGCTCTTAACATTTAGTTTATGACTGCTCATTTCTCTCATCCTTTTACTAAAGCTCCCTATCCCTGCCAGTAATTCAGTTTTATAAAGAAACAGCATCTAGAAATCATTTTCCAAGTAACAATCCTGTTAACTCGAAGATCCAAATCTGCTTCTCACAAATGGGGTAAAACACATGCTATTGCCCTGTCCTTTGGAATCTAACTTAATTGGGGAGTCAAATTATTTCCTATCGTTGATGGTGGCACTGGTTCCACTTAGCCCAAGTCTTTACAATCCTATGACCTAATGGAAGATGGGGAGCCAGCGCGTGGCCCAGGGGCTGTGTGCAGTGCCTTATGCCTGCAATCCCAGCACATGGGAAGACGGGAGGATTGCTTGAAGCCAGGAGTTCAATAATAGCCTGGGGCAACAGAGCAAGACCCCATTTCTAAAAATAAAAAATAAAATAACAGCTGGGTGTGGTGGCACACACCTGTAGTTCCGGCTACTTGGGAGACTAAGAGAGTTGCATGAGCCCAGGAGTTTGAGACTGTAGCGAGCTATGATCGTGCTAATGTACTCTAGACTGGGCAACAGAGGAGACTCTGTCTCTTAAAAAACAAACCAATAGATAGTGGTCTGGAACACGGTCTAAGTCCCTATGCATCTGCAGTTCCCTGGGCCTTGTAAGTGGGCACTGCATGCTTAACAGGGGATCCCAACACCTCAAAGAGCCTTAATCTAGATACATGACTGCAGAAACCCTGTCTGAGGTCACAAGGATTTTCCTTCCCTTCTTTTCATCTACCTTTATTCCAGTGATGAAACAGTCCACATATTGATCCGTCAGAAGGCCGGCATGGAAGCAGGAACAGGATTTGGAGCTGCTTAAGCATTTCAAGGGAACAAACCCTGAAACTCTCGAATTAATCCCTTCATGCTGTTTTCTGGAGAATGCTGTTCAAAATGGGCTCTAATAAGCATTTTGTTACCAGCCAAATCCTCTCCAAATACTAAGAGTTGAGAAAATCATAACTTAATTCACATGCATTCTGTTTGAAGTTCTGTTATTGTTATTACTATTTCTCTAATGGATTTGATTTCAAGTATTTATATAGCCTTTAAAAAACAAAGAAGCGGGAGTAAGAGGGAAGTGAGAGGCAGCTTTCGATTTCTTCTCTTTTAAATTTAAAAAACTTGTAACAAAAGGCAGGTTAACAAGAGAAAAACATACAAATAAATTTAACTGAAGTTACATATGACAGAAGAGTCTTCAGAAATGAAAACCCAAAGGGGAAAACTGTGTTATTCTTATGTTTAGGTTTGATGAAGAATAGACAATTGTGTAGATGTATGACTGAACAAAGAGGGTATGTCCTAATGGTAATAAACTGGGAGACACTTAGCAATGCCTCTTTGTGTAACACTCCTTCCCCTCTAGATACTTCATTTTGTTATTAATATTTATGTGTACATGTATACACACATACACACATATTATATATAATAGTTATAGTTAACAATGCCATCACATCTCAATAGCCAGTCATTCATTTTGCACAGGGTGCTTTGCTAGGGGCCATATTGAATGGGGTTCTGTAAAGTATTCCACATTAGCGCATTGGTCCTCAATGGGGGCAATTCCTTCTGCCTTGGGGAATATATGATAATGTCTGGTGATATCTTGATTGTCACAACTGAAGCAAGGGGTGACCCTGGCATCTAGCAGAGGTCAGGGATGCTGCTGAACATCTTATATAACATGCAGAACAGCTCCCTACGACGAAGAATCATCTGATCCAAAATGTCCACAGTATTGAGGAAGAGAAACTCTGAAGTTGGTACTTACATTCACAACAAGTATATATATTTAAAAAAAAGCCACACGAAGGCAGAGTGAGTCTACATTCTTAGGAAGGCTGGTTAGCTAGGAATATCACCCAATCGCTACCTTTTCTTCGTGGGTTAGCAGGACATGAAGCAGCATGGAACACAGAGCCACATGATTATTCTCCCAGAATGAACTGTAATTTCCAGGAAATACCTCTGAGGTGCCCCTTCCCAGGGTAAGGTCCCAACCAGGGCAAGAACATCACTTCTCTTATGCTATATAATTTAGCACGCTCTCCCATGCCAGATGGCCCACCCTGACCCAGCCCTCCGCCTCCTTAGAACCCCACGACCCCCGCCTTCGACCGACAGTTGTGAGCTGATCAAGTGGGGAAGAGCACAGCTTCCCTGGGGACATAATGACAATGCAGAAAAGTTCCCTTTGTCCTTGTTCATGTGGAGCACATTCACATGGATGCAAAGGTCACCACTGAATTTAAATAACCCCTGTGATAAATCTGCATGAGCCCGATTTGTTCTACTGGACTTGTTGGATTACATGAACACAATTTAATGTTCTACAGGACAAGGGCTCCTTTCATGGCTGAAAGAAGGAGCAAGGGTGATTTACAGTTTCATACATACTCATTCACTACATTATCTGCCTTGTGCCTGTAGTTATGAATATCAACTCATCATCCGGCGGCCATTTCTACCTGTTCAGGAGAATTTAGTTTTTCATCAGGAGGGGGCTCTGCCATCGGAAAGAAACAAAGAATAAGAAACAACAAGAGATTTCCACAGTGTTCTGTGAAAAACAAGTACCAATATTTGTACTCTTGTCCCTCGCCTTTTTTTTCTTTAAATCTCTATATTTATAATGAAAGTAAAGTTTCCTGTTGTTTTCCTAGAAAAGGTGGTTTTCTAAGTAGATTACCACCAAATGAAACTGTGTATAAACACAAGGCTCAATTTACCTAAGATACCAAATTATTTTTGAACATCAGTATCTTATAAGCCAATAATATTTTAACAATGATATAGTAAAATAAAATGACGTTTGTTGATTCATTAAAGTAGGTCTGAACTCCACTTAATAATAAATGCTGCTTGATTCTACCTATTTGAAAATAATACAAGTATATCCAAATTATATGACCCAGATTTTTTATTAACTACAAGCCTTAGGAATCCATGTGATATTTTGCTCATGGATAGTTGAAGAGACAGGATTTTCATTTTTCTCCATTTGATGAAAGAGAAAGTATAAGCAAGGATATGAGAGTTGACTTTGGGAGTGGGTGGCTAAATTAACTGTCAAACCCCAGCCCTGTAAGATGCTGGGGTAACTCATGAAGTTGGCTATCTTGTTCTCAGGTATGTCTCTGGGCACCGTTTTACCTCCCTCCTTTGTTTCACATAGAACCTTGATAATCAGGCTCTCAGGAGAGCCGCATCAGCATCACCTAGAAACTTGTTAGAAATGCAAATAATTAAGCTCTAGTCTAGGACTCCATAGTTCAGCAAGCTCACCAGGTGATAATTTTCAGGTTGAAGTGTGGTCTGGATTTCTCTCCCTGTTACCCGCTCTCTTACCCAACATGTGGTATACTATATACCAAAAGGTAAGCTGCTGTTACACTGAGCTGATTAAAAAACTAAGGACATCCAATGTTTTAATAAGCTACCTCCTCCAATTTTAACAGAGGAAGGACATGTCTATCCTGAGAGTAATCAATAGTTAAAGGTAGAATTTGAGGTATTTCTTCCTCCTAAGTCGCCTAAAGTAGGGGCAGCTAGTCTACCTATTCATAAAGTATGCTTTACTCATGTTTATTTCAAGATGCTTATGGAAAGCAAAAGAAAGCTGAGTTTCACCTCTACTCAAATACAAGCGGAGATGCCAGTGAATGAAGCATGGGTCAAAGGGGAGACAGAGCAACTGCAGAAAGAAACTTAGAAATTCCATGCCCTGGATAGTGAACCATCGAAAGATGTGGATTAAGCAAAGATCACTTTCACGGGCTGACTCTCAATACAGCATATGCTAATCCTGGATAAATGTTTTACAGATGCAAAAGAAAGAACGAAGGGGTCTCTTTTATGTATATGTTTTTCCCTCTAAAATAATTCCTTTACAAACTAGGCCTCTCAGAAGGAAGATTGAAAAAAAAAAACAAAAAGCAAAAATAAAAAAAAACTAAGGCCCTTTAAAACTTAACTATTATGAAACTCAGAAACAAAAGAAAAGAGGTATGCGTATTTGCCACTTCTACTATCTTACCACATTCCCGACATCTGTGACTCTTAAAATTCTCTTTCTAATAACATGCCTCTCAAGCTATCTGGTCAGTTTCACTTGTTTATATTCCTTGTATAATTGTCTGGCCTCTCTCTCTGCAGGTCAGCCCATTCTTCAGGCCCCCTTCAGGTCTGCAAAGCTCCCCTGTTATCCAGCTCTGCTCTGATATTTTACACTGTTCATAGATTATAGTCCACAGAGTTCAACTGTTTTTTTTTTTTTTTTAATAAACTGCCTTAAATGTTTGCCTTATATATGTGTCATGGTCCTGTTTTTTCCTATGAGACTAAATTCCCTGAGTGCAGAAAGCATCTTACTGTATCTCTGTTATGTCTCTCACCCTGCTGACACCTGGGGTCTAGATCAACAGTGGTAAATCATGTACTTTATAAAACTGAGCTGAAGATTTCAGTGCTACCTAGCAATTGCTAGGGCAAGGCATGGCTGCCTTTCAGAAATGCCTTCCTCAAGACAGTGGGGTCCATAAGCAGTGTGCTTGCAGCTTACACAGACTTTTCTAGTGGGAAATACAGGATGATGACGATGATCATAATAGTTAACATTTATAGAGTTCTCTATTAAACACTGGCATGTCGGCCCTGTGCTAAGTGGTTTCCATGCTGTAGACATAACTAAAATAAACCTTCCAAAGCCCTAGAAGAAATTTCCACCCTTGTTGCCCATTTCAGCCTGGATGACCAATGAGAGCCAGGCTAGATTTCCTCACAAGAACTGGAAAGAAGCAAAGTTCCTGCTCACCCAAAGAAGCAGGTGAACACCAGCCTGCTGGTATCTCCACCTCAGACACCGGGGTAGGCTGCATTTGAATGAATTTAATCTCTCAGCCTGGAATTAAGCAAGAGTTCTCTATACTGGTCAGAAAATATCTCACAGCATTACAGCTTTTATTTTCTTTCTTAAGCCACAGGAATTACTAAAAAAAAGTCCACAGACTACTGATTCTATGTGATTTTAGATGTGATAGAAAAAAAACAACAGTTATTTGGGTAGAGAACAGATGTTCAATAAAGAAATCTCTCTCCATTTTGGGATTGGGAACATCTGTTATCTGCTACAAGCTGTAGATCATAAGTATTGGCATTATTTGCACTGGTGTTAATCATTTTAATCTTTATTACATAACACATTGCCAAAATAAAACCAAACTCTAAAAATTCCAACTCTACAGCAGAGGAAGAAATGAAAGTTCAGTTTACTAGAGTCAACATCCAGTTGAAAAAAAAAAATCTAAAGCATAAATCTTTTTTAAATATACTGCTTAGTATGCCTCTATGTATCTATGTATCTATCTATCTAACTGCACACTGGTTAGCTACACATCCAGCTTCATCACTGAATTTTTTTTTTTTTTTTGAGAAAGAGTCTTGTTCTTGTCGCCCAGGCTAGAGTGCAATGGCACTACTCGGCTCACTGCAACCTCCGCCTCCCCGGTTCAAGCGATTCACCTGCCTCAGCCTCCAGAGGAGCTGGCATTACAGGTGCCTGCTTCCACACCTGGCTAATTTTTATATTTTTTTAGTAGGGCCAGGTTTCACCATGTTGGCCAGGCTGGTCTCATACTCTTGACCTTGTGATCCACCCGCCTCAGCCACCCAAAGTGCTGGGATTACAGGTGTGAACCACTGCACCCAGCTGAAAAATGTTATATTGATGTATCTATTTCAGTCACATGACTTTAGAGAGTTAGGAAGAAATGCCAAAAATTAAGGCTTCTATTAGAGAGTTCCTTGAGCTGGCTGAAGGCTGCCTCCTAGGCAGCATGACACTTAGAGCAACACCTTTAACAAGAATTTCACCAGGCTTGGAGTTCTGTGAATCTCATTAGAAATAGGCATAACATGACTCACGGAGCTTCGTAGTTTACCAACAGCCTTCAAACACATCACGAGGACATTCAGATTTCATGAGCAACCCTTGCAGAGTAAGCAAGGCCATTCTCATTTTCCAGATAAGCAAGTGAGGTCCAAAGAGATTAAATGACTGTAACTACAGTAAAGTAGTTAGGATGGGGTATCAACTTTCGTTGTGGGATTTCAATGCACCTGGGACGGTGCAAAGGATTTCAGGTGAGGACTCCTATATTGCTTGCAACTATCTTTACTCATTAAAAACTACAATTCAGAGAGGTTCAATAATTTGCCCAAGGTCATGAAGCTGGTAAGGTCATGACACTGGTAAACATGTCCAATACAGTCTGTTTTCCTCACTGTGGTCTATGGTGTTCCTTAGCTAGAAAGCACAGAGCAAGCATTTGAAACTCAGGACTTCTAACCCCAAATGTGACTTCCTCCCTGAAGCCCTCCCTGGCCATCACTCCCAGCAACCCTATATTGACTGAAGCTCCCCTACTACAATCCTTTATTGAACTCTTCCACTATATCATAAGTATGTGTTAATTTCATAGAAGTTTGAGTCCCTAAAAGCTCCAACCATATCTTAAGTTTATAACCCTCTTTATTAGATCTTACTCAAAAATAGGTACAATAAATAGTTGGTGATTGAATAAATGGATAAATAAATGGTTTCAACATGGTGAAACCTGGCCCTACTAAAAAAATATAAAAATTAGCCAGGTGTGGAAGCAGGCACCTGTAATGCCAGCTCCTCTGGAGGCTGAGGCAGGAGAATATTTTCTTGTCATGTGTCTGGAAATTACAAGGTATGCTGTATATTTCTTTTAGACAATTAGATTAGTTAGACAAAAATGTCATTCCTGGCAAAAATGCTTTTTAAAAATCTATGGCAAGAACAGAGAAATTATGAACATGCTTAAGGCTCTTATTAGCAATGTAGGCCAAATTGTGATAATATAGGGCTTTCTGAAAAATTATGTTCAAACTTTTACAAGGTGTATAAAAGAAAGCTTTAGTTACATGAATGCACCCGTTCTTCTCTGAACTTCACATTCAACCCAAATTCTTCTCTCTTCCCTGTGACAGTTACTCTTTCTATTCAGTCCTAAGTAAAGGAAGAGAAACGTGGAGCCTTCTGTTTTGCATTTTTTTTAACAAAGGGTGCTGGGCTCATCATTAATGACTCAAGTAGCAATGGGATCAAGATGGAAGAGGCAGAGTCTGACTGTGGTATTTCAGACTCAACTGGCTTGTGAAATACCAAGACGTCTGTGGCTTCAACTTCTTTACTAGGACATTTTTTTTTTTTTTTCTCTCTCTCCTTCCACCCTGACCCTCACTCTTTAATTTACAAAGTGATGGAATTCATTTCTTTGTGGCTATGTTCTAAGGAGCTCTTTACCATACCAAGAAGTAAATCAGGAAGGCTTCCCAGGACAGTGGGGGCCCATTCCTCAGATGCAAGGAGAATTTTGTCCACTTAATGGGGCTCTGAAAGGTCAGGCTTCAAAACTGAGTCCTCTCCTGCAAGTATAAGCAGGCCTCAACAGATACTGATAGCTAGTACTCTCTGTCTTACAATAAAATGTAAGTCAAATCCTGATTCAACATTGTTAGAATGCAAAAGTCTGCTTAACACAATGACGGATCCACTCATAATTAGAGAAAATCAATAGTTTTTTTTTCTTAAATCCTAGCATTCCCTTTCTTTATGTTAATGGGCATCTGACATATATAAAATACTTGAGATCAGCTACATGTTTCTGTTTAACAAACATAGACAGGAGAAACAACCATCAACTAGATTAGTAGTTCATTAGGAGAGCTGAGTTGTCCACACCAACAAATCTCAACTGAGCCTAACTTTTTGACCAGTATCAACTCACTTGCCCAGGGTGAAATGAATTTAAATTATTCTAAATTTCAATGAATTAAAACCCCAGCCATCACTACTCTCACTATTTTACTCCTTTGTTCAGACCTAAAAGAGGCAAATCACAAGAAAGCAATGAACCTCTCAGATCTGCAAAGAACTTTTCCGATGTACATACCTGTCTCAGAATTCATTCAGCCAAAGGCACACCCGATACTGATCCTTACGCCTTTCTTATCCTTACTCAACATATTAAGTTTTCCTTGCACTCTCTAAAAATGTTTTGAGCAAAAGTCCAGAAAATTGAAGTTATATATATTTTATGTAAAAATGGAGACACTGGAAGTTCTTTTAAACATGGTTGCTTGCTTGATGGGTAGTACAGGAATCACAAAAACATCTGGAGCTTAAGGTGAAAGCCTTAAGGAGATAGAGGTAGAAGCATCACAAAGCCAGTTTTGTCATAAAATCCAGCAGAGTCCAGGTTACTCTTTTCCAAGAAAGAGAAGGAAGCAGCTGGCTCTCTGTGAGACCTGGGAACCACATTTTGTTACTATGAGTAAAGCAAATATAAGACCTTCTGTGAAAACTTCTGATTTTGATTAGCTCAGTCCCGTTCAGTGTCAAGTGAAATTAAAACATACCAAATGGACAGAAGTAACACTCACCTTTTCAGAAACTATTCTCAGAAAGGAAGATGCTAGTCTTTGGAAAATAAAGTAAATGAGTACAGCAAGTGTCAGGCTGATAAATTTAAAAGCCGGACTACAAACTGAAAAGAAGTCATGAGCATTCCCTTACCTGTTTTGATATTGATGGCAAAAAAATTCTGAGGATTTCCACTTGTAATCCTGTATGTCAGTTTTTCATTGGAACTGGAGTCAGGATCTTCAGCTTGGATCTGAATGACCGATACATCCTTTGGAGAGTTTTCCATGACAACAGGATAATATATAGGTTCTGAGGTCAGTGGGGCATTGTCATTCACATCTTCAACTTCAATGTAGACCTCGATG
Organism: Ateles fusciceps; assembly: GCA_036589455.1. Taxonomy (NCBI): domain Eukaryota; kingdom Metazoa; phylum Chordata; class Mammalia; order Primates; family Atelidae; genus Ateles; species Ateles fusciceps. Next base: position 9,474,279 of record JAZHEH010002496.1, read on the forward strand.
GTGGAGTAGAGTGGAACAACACCCCTGTCTGTGGCATACACTGTCAGCCAGTATGACCCTGTTGTCTCCCCGATCAAGAATGTCTGCGGCAGTGATGACTCCTAAGAGAAAAAAGAGACATTGTGACTGCCACAGCAAAAGGAAAGACATTGAATCAATAATCCCAAATTCCAAAGGACTGCACTAAATAATCCTGGCATATGAAAAACAGCCAAATCCATAACATAGGATTAAATTAAGATGTCAGTCTTTACATAAGAAAATGATTGTTTGTAAGACCATATTAAATAGTTCTTCTACTGTTTATAGGGCATAACTACATTCACAAATAGTTTATTTGAATTTTGAAAATAGATCTCAAACACGCATGCGTGCGTGCACACACACACACACACACACACACACACACACACACGAGATGATACAGGGGAATGAGAAGAGAATGGGCCAGGGGTCAAAGTACTTCTCAAGTTCCATGGCAAATCAGTGTAGTATCAGGTCAATATCTCCATGTGAGCTGATACTGAATTGATTTCTTATGCAATTAAAAGTTCTCCTAGGGTAAATTATTTTATCTGTTCATTTACAAAAAGAAGAAAAACGTTTCAAAAAAATTTTTTTTGCCTGTTAAAGTGAAAAGCATTTTGCCTGCAAAGATATAACCCTCCTTCATGCTCTTTCTCTGAAAATCAAATATCACAGTTATTCCACAATAATCAGAGAAGAAGTCATGTCAACACACGTTCTGAATGAGTTCCACCCCCCTAAGAACTCTACAGAGGGTCCTAATGAACTCTGAGCAGCTCTGAGACATGCTCACGCACAATCATTTTAAATTAGGAGCACAAAATGCCCAATCTTTCCCATTTCATGGTTGAAATCAGCACCAACCAGGAAATCAGATGGCTGCCTGAAAAGCCAGAGAAAACACAGTGCTCTTGTCTATCTTTACAATCATTACCCAATCACCAGGCTACAGAAACTTACCACAAGGACAGGATCATGAGCCTATCATGATGGGAAAACTCTGGGCTCAGTCTATAAAAACCATAAAAGTAGTCAAGAGGCTCATAGAAAGCGTGAAATTCATGTAAATCTTTATACTATAAAAGATATTGTGAAAGGAGTCGAGAAACAGTTCTCCAGTTCTGCAGTTCTGCCCTGAATTCTCTATCCTCTGTATTCCTGTTGAACTTTTGTCTAAATTAGGCATATAACTTAGTCTACAGATCCTGCGTAAGCAAATTGCCAAGTACAGCAACTGGGAGGGAGGAGGGCATCTATCCAGAAACAGTTAGGCTGGAATATTCAGTTTCCTCAAAATCAGGACAGATAAAATACTTAAAGGGTGATAACCTAATTGATTTTGAAATTTCAGCTCTAACATATTCCATCAAAGAACTCTGCATAGTGATAGGCCATGGGACAAAAGATAATCTTAAATATTCTCAATAGAAATATGTAAAGCAATGGGTTCCTGCAGAATACGGCTGATACCTAATAGTTAGAAGAGAAACATCAATCTGTCATTAGAGGAATAGATACTAGACAGCAGAATAGGAAGAAAATGAGGAGAAGCAGAAACAACAACAAAACTATTATAAACACAGTGATGTGTGTTCATTGATTGAATGAATGAAGATAGCTTCATAAACTGGGTTGACACTGCCATCTAAAAGACCACCAGGATGACTAGTGGAAAGGAGAACTTTATTGGCAATCAATATTGGTTTGCAGACTGGGAAGAGATAGTGTCCGGCATGTGGTGAAGGTGCTCTCTTTTCCAAGAGGGGGAAGGCCAGGTTGGTTTTATGCCTCACAGGGCCCACAGCACACAGTGCAGTCATACATATTCAGCGGATTTGGAAGAAACATCATACATATTTAGGAGAAGAGGTGAGCATATTTGCAACGGACAAACATACATCCTATATTCACTTTGAAGCAGGATTTTAGCATTAAAATGAGGTGGAATTTGGCTCTTTACATCAAAAGATAAACTACAGGACACAAAGACAGTTTATGCACAGACTTCATAAGCCGGCTGATACTGGCTTAGGTCTGTAGTAGCTTATCAGAAAGGAATGTTTGTGAGATAAGTCCTTAGTCCAAACAGAGTTTTAGTGGTCTGGGTTGTAAATCAAAGTTAGGACAATTTGCCTGGCAGCTCTTATTGTTACAGAGTTTAGTGGGAGTGTGGTTTTTCCTGTAGGAATTTAGAAATCTGTCATGCTAGCTGGGCCGCGAACCTTCAACCCAGAGGTAACTCTCTTTTTTTAACTTTAGGGTTCATCTTAGTGGATAAAGGCCCACCTATCTTGGTCTCTCAGACACAGTCATTTGTCAACATGACATTAAATCCTGTTGAACATTAATTTTCTTGATGGTGTAAGATATGGATCTAATTTTCTATGACTATATTAAGTTCAACAGGACTTAATGTCATGAGAGCTGGAGACCTGGGCAGGTGTGAGCACATCTGTGAGTACAGGACACCAGCACATCACAGTTTTGTAGAACTCTCCGAGCAGTCAGTGCCATAAGCTGCCACCCAGGTAAACTGGAGCTCTGCAAGTCAGAGAATGGATAAGTGACAGGGAACTAAGCAGTCTCTGGAATGGAAACCAAGAGTAGACAGGTGTGAGCTAGAGTGAGGGATACAGGTTGCAAAAAAAAATGCTCTGCAGGCTCTGCAAGGCATCTCTTCACTGCTCCATGAGACCTGTCCATTCAATTCACAGGCATCCACTAGACCCTGTGCTGCCATTGGAGGAAGACAGAGAATGAGATGGTCTCTGGCCTTAAAAGACTCCTAGTCCTGTGGAGAACACAGATCTTTATTAAGGAGATCTGTACTGAGGGGGATAACTGCATAGCCAGCAGCCAGAAGGGCTAATCTGATTTAGAGCGATATACTAGGAAGAGCAATAACTCTAGAACCAGAAGCGGGTGGGAGGTGGGGGAAATAGCATTTACTTGAGGATCCATAATATGCTATGAGACCTGTAACTCAACTTCCCTATAATATTTATTTTATAATTATCTTTTAAAGATAAGGGTACCATGCTGGTAACTTGTCCAAGGCTCCAGAGCTAAAAGTAGAAAAACCCTAGACTGTCTGCCTTGAATAACCCAGTTTCAAATCTGGAATCCTTTATTTTTCTACCCAATTGACCAGAGAAAAGATGTTCAACCCAAGCAAATCTAGTTTCCACACTCATCTCTCAGTGTTGTGGTAATCATTAAACGTATACAAAGAGTCTGGCAAAATGTATGTGGCATAGCAGATGTGAGAACGTGTTAAATCTTTGTGAACCAAAAGCAATACCATAAGCATTCTAGATGGTAATCAACCCTAAGGCAGGGGATAATCTTGAAAGGTGAGAAGCTGGGGATGAACTGTCATGCTAGATGTTTTCTGTCCTCTGGCCATGTGCTATTCTCACACAAGTCTTTGTGACACACACACACACACACACACACACACCCCAAAGCACATACATATAGAAATTTGCAGTCACAGAATTGCTTTGTGATTCCTAGAAGTCACTAAATTATTTATTTTCTTCTACTTGTCAAACAGGAAGATGGTATATTACAGCCTTTGGACATTAAAGGATTTTGAGAACTCCTTAGATGAAATGTATTCACTAATACAAATTAAAATACATGGGTGGGATTTTACCCTATTTTACTCTTAACGAAGGATCAGACATTTTCCTTAAAAATTAGAATTCTCTCATTAAAATAAAAGATGTCTATGGCTATATTTACCAAGTAACTAGGAGTCTGAATGAGTATCTTGGAACACAATGCTCAGATGTCAGTATTATGATCCAAAAATTTGAGGACAAAATGAAAGGAATGAGTCTGGAATGTCTTAATTATTATGAGTTTCTTCCAAGGCTCAAAATGAATCATATTAACACCACTGATGTCCAGTGATAGCATTCTTTCACACCTTCTATCCTCTTATAGCTAATGATGGTCAGCATGGTCACAACTAAGAATGTAAATCCACATGACCTCTTTATCAATTAAAAACTCATTTTCAAGACCAAGGAATGCCAAAATCGTATCTTGAGTGCTTTTAACATTGTGACAATTACAATGCATTGTATTTTTTAATTGAGGTATTTGTAGTACTATAAGCTACATATATCTAAAGCAAACAATTGGTAAGTTTTGATTTTCATGAAACCATTACCACAATCAAAATAGCAAACATATCCACAATCCCCCAAAGTAGCCTCTTTCTCATTTTCAATCCCTTGCTCCCAACTCTTTCTAACTCCAGGTAACCACAGATTACCTTTCTGTCATTGTAAATTACTTTGCCTTTTCTAGAATTTTATAGAACTTAAATCATATAGTATGCACTGTTTTTCTGTTTTCTTTCACTCAGAATAATGACTTTGAGATTGATGCATGTTATTTTGTGTATAACAATAGTTAATTCCTTCTTATTTCTTAGTAATATTCCATTGTGTGGGTATACCACTATCTTTTTAACCATTGACCTATTGGTGAACATTTCAGTTGCTTTCAGTTTTTAGCCATTACCAATAAAGTTGCTAAGAATATGCATCTACAAGTTTTGTATGGAAATATACTTTCATTCATTACTCTTGAGTGATAACTTAGGGATAGAATAACTACATCACAGGATAGGTGTGTATTTGCACCATTTCATATTCCCACTGGCAGTGACTGTAGAGAGCTCCAGTTGCTCCACATCCTTGCTTGTGGCTGACGTGGCATACTCAGTATCTCATATTTAGATGTTCTAATTGGTATGCAATGCTATCTCATTGTAGTTTTCATTTGCATCTTCCTTATGTTATGCATCTCTCAAAGTGCTTATTTTCTACCTGAATATCTTCTTTAAGATAAAAAAGTTATCATAGGTTAAGTGTTCAAATGTTTTACCTATTTTTAAATTTGTGTGGTTTGTTTTCTTGAGTTTCAAGAGTTCTCTGAATATTCTGGATAAAAGTCCTTTATCAGATAAGTGATTTGCTAACTTTTCCCCCAGTCTGTGGCTTGTCTTTTCACTCTTATAATAGTAATGCTTGAAGAGTAGAAATCTTATGTTTTGATATCAAATTTATCAAATTTCTTTTATAGTCATGTTTTGGTATTGTATCTTAAAAATACTTGCCTAATCCAAAGTCATAAAAGTTTTGTCTTATATTTTCTTCTGGTCTAATAGTCTTAGGTGTTGTATTTACATCTATGGTCCATTTTGAGTTTTCTTGATGGTGTAAGATATGGATCTTATTTCATTATTTTTGTACATAGATGTTCATTGTTCTGGCCCATGTGTTGAAAAGACTGTTCTTTCTCTACTGAACTGCCTTTGTATCTGTGTCAAAAATCAATTGTCATATGTATGGGTCTATTTCTGGACTCCCTGTTCTGTCCCATTAATCTATTTGTCTCCCTTTATGCCCATATCACGTTGTCTTGATTAATGTTGCTGTATAAGTCTTTAAATCAGAAAGTATAAGTCTTCTAACTTTGCTCTTTTCACAATTGTTTGGGCTAACCCAGGTGCTTTGCCTTTCTATATGAATTGTAGAATTATCTTTAAAATCCGTAAGACACTTAGGAAACCCACTAGTATTTTGCTTGGGAACAGATTTACCTTCTAAATCAATTTGATAAGAACTGGCATCTTGCTTTCCAACTTGGACCTGACAGAATAGCTCCCGCAAAGAAGGGTAGTGAGGAAAAAAAGGGCTGTTCTACTATCAAAGAGGTGGTGACCCGAAAATATACCATCAACACTCACAAGTGCATCCATGGAGTGGGATTCGAGAAGCGCGCCCCCTCGGGAACTCAAAGAGATCCTGAAATTTGCCATGAAGGAAATGGGAACTCCAGATGTGTGCATTGATACCAGGCTCAACAAAGCTGTCTGGGCCAAAGGAATAAGGAATGTCCCGTACCGAATCCGTGTGCGGTTGTCCAGAAAACGTAATGAGGATGAAGATTCACCTAATAAGCTCTTTACTTTGGTTACCTATGTGCCTGTTACCACTTTTAAAAATCTACAGACAGTCAATGTGGATTAGAACTTAATCACTCATCGTCAAATACATCAAATAAACTTATAAAACTGCCTTAAAAAAAAAAAACCTGGCATCTTGACAGCTTTATGTCTATTGATCCATAAAAGTGGTATTTACCTTTGTCTTCCTTCATTTCTCTAAGGAATGCTTATAGTTTCAGTATACAGAACTTACACATCTTTTGTCAAATTTACCCCTAAACAGTTCATGTTTTTGATGTATTATAAAATGTATTATTTTAATTTCACTAGTGTATTTTTAGTATATAAGTTACAGTTGATATTTGTATGTTAATCTTGTATCCCACAACATTGCTAAAGTCACTTATTAGTTCTAACCAATTTTTTGTTTTATTACTTTAAGGTCTGGAATACATGTGCAGAATGTGCAAGTTTGTTACATAGGTGTACACCTGCCATGGTGGTTTGCTGCACCCATCCGCCCATCATCTACATTAGGTATTTCTCCTAAAGCTATCCTTTTCCTATCCCCCCACCCACCGACAGGCCCTGGTATGTGATGTTCCCCTCCCTGTGTCCATGTGTTCTCATTGTTCAACTCCCACCTATGGGTGAAAACATGCGGTTTTCTGTTCCTGTGTCAGTTTGCTGAGAATGATGGTTTCCAGCTTCATCTATGTCCCTGCAAAGGACATGAACTCATCCTTTTTTATGCCTGCATAGTATTCCATGGTGTATATGTGCCACATTTTCTTTATCCAGTCTATCATTGATGGGGTTTTGGGTAGGTTCCAAGTCTTTGCTATTATGAATAGAGCCACAATGATTTATAATCCTTTGGACATATGCCCAGTAATAGGATTGCTGGGTGAAATGGTATTTCTGGTTCTAGGTCCTTGAGGAATTGCCACACTGTCTTCCACAATGATTAAAATAATGTACCTTCCCATCAATAGTGTAAAAGTGTTCCTATTTCTCCACATCCTCTCCAGCATCTGTTGTTTCCTGACTTTAATGATCACCATTCTAACTGGCATGAGATGGTATCTCATTACAGTTTTGATTTGCATTTCTCTAATGACCAGTGATGATGAGCCTTTTTTCATGTTTGTTGGCCACATAAATGTCTTCTTTTGAGAAGTGTCTGTTCATATCCTTCACCCAGTTTTTGATGGGGTTGTTTTTTTCTTGTAAATTTGTTTAAATTCCTTGTAGATTCAGGGTATTAGCCCTTTGTCAGATGGATAGATTGCAAAAATTTTCTCCCATTTTGTAAGTTGCCTGTTCACTCCAATGATAGTTTCTTTTGCTGTGCAGAAGCGTTTTAATTTAATTAGATCCCATTTGTCAATTTTGGCTTTTGTTGCCATTGCTTTTGGTGTTTTAGTCATGAAGTCTTTGCCTATGCCTATGTCTGAAATGGTATTGCCTACGTTTTCTTCTAGGGTTTTTATGGTTTTAGGTCTTACATTTAAGTCTTTAGCCCATCTTGAGTTAATTTTTGTACAAGGTATAAGGAAGTCTAGTTTCAGTTTTCTGCATACAGCTAGCCAGTTTTCCCAACACCATTTATTAAATAGGGAATCCTTTCCCCATTGCTTGTTATTGTCAGGTTTGTCAAAAATCAAATGGTTGTAGATGTGTGGTGTTATTTCTGAGGTCTCTGTTCTGTTCCATTCATCTATATATCTGCTTTAGTACAAGTACCATTCTGTTCTGGTTACTGTAGCCTTGTATAAGTCAGGTAGCGTGATGCCTCCAGCTTTATTCTTTTTGCTTAGAATTGTCTTGGCTATACGAACTTTTTTGGTTCTATATGAAATTTGAAGCAGTTTTTTCTAATTCTGTGAAGAAAGTCAGTGGTAGTTAGATGGGGATAGCACTGAATCTATAAATTACTTGGGGCAGTATGGCCATTTTCACGATATTGATTCTTCCTATCCATGAGCATGGAATGTTTTTCCATTTGTGTCTTATTTCCTTGAGCAGTGGTTTGTAGTTCTCCTTGAAGAGGTCTTCACATTCCTTGTAGGCTGTATTCCTAGATATTTTATTCTGTTTGTAGCAATTGTAAATGGGAGTTCACTCATGATTTGGCTGTTTGTCTATTACTGGTATACATAATGCTTGCGATTTTTGCACATTGATTTTGTATCCTGAGACTTTGCTGAACTTACTATCAGCTTAAGGAGATTCTGAACTGAGACAATGGGGTTTTCTAAACATACAATCACGTCTTCTGCAAATAGAGGCAAGTTGATTTCCTCTCTACCTATTTAAATACCCTTTATTTCTTTTTCTCACCTAATTGCCTGGCCAGAACTTCCAATACTATGTTAAATAGGAGTGGCAAGAGAGGGCATTCTTGTCTTGTGCTGGTTTTCAAAGGCAATGCTTCTAGCTTTTGCCCATTCAGTATGATACTGGCTGGTGTCTGTCATCAATAGCTCTTGTTACTTTGAGATACATTCCATCAATATCTAGTTTATTGAGAGTTTTTAGCATGAAAAGATGTTAAATTTTATTGAAGGTCTTTTCTACATCTATTAAGATAATCATGTGATTGTTGTCATTGGTTCTGTTTTTGTAATAAATTACGTTTTTTATGTATGTTGAACCAGCCTTGCATCCCAGGGATGAAGCCAATTTGATCGTGGTCAACTTTTTGATGTGCTGCTGGATTTGGTTTACCAATACTAAAGATTTTCACATGAATGTTAGTAGGGAATATTGGCCTGTAATTTTCTTTTTCTGTTGCGTCTCTGCCAGGTTGGTATCAGGATGATTCTGGCCTCATAAAATGAGTTGCGAGGAGTCCCTGTCTTTCTATTGTTTGAAATAGCTTCAGAAGGAATGGTACCAGCTCCTCTTTGTACCTCTGGTAGAATTCGGCTATGAATCTGTCTGGTCTTGGGATTTTTTTAGTTGGTGGCTATTAATTACTGCCTCTATTTCAGAACTTGTTATTGGTCCATTCAGAAATTCTACTTCTCCCTGGTTTAGTCTTCTAACCCACTTTTTAAAAAATTCCATATAGTTTTCTACATAGATGATTATATCATCTTCAAACAGAGACAGTATTACCACTATCATCACTATCATGACTTCCATACATATCACTATTTAATCACTGTGCACCTGGTATTTTGACAGGTACTATAAATTCAGTCTTAATTCTTCATAGTCCCTCATTCATTCAACTAGTATTTGTTACTGCAAGTGCTCATGAGGGAGTTACTGTATTTATCTCTATATGACTGATAAGGAAACAGATACAAGTTAAGTAGCTTGCCAGTGATCACTCATTCAGTAGATATAAAATCCTCTTCTCAAACTTTAGTTTGTCAGACTCAAAACTAGCTATTAACAAAAGCTGTGTCTATGTAATCAACATTTATACCAAACCTAGATACAGTTTCATATCGAAAGACATGTTTCCCCTCTGATAGAGAAGTGTCATTAATTGAGCAAACAATGCTTAATATTATACTTTCTTACTCAGGTTTTTCATACTGAAAGTAGAAATCATAAAAAGATACTTCCTGATACATCTTGTTATATCTTTGTAGAATATAAATATTTTTAAAAAGCAGTACTCACTCTCTTCAAAGAGAGCTTGCTTTGATTTATAAAGATAGGCAGAATATAAACGTCTGTTACATATTCATAACCCATTACCCAACAGTCCTGGAGTATTCATCTCTAGAAAGGGGTCTCTTTCCATCTTCCTGTTTATAGTGGGTTCTATAATGGCAGAGTTTCTAGTTACCTGGCATAAAGTAGGCACTCTATAAATACGTGTCCACGACACTGATTCAGCAATAGTCTAGTTTATATCAATGAAGGCATACATCGGCCTCCGTCAGACCTGGAAGAGACCTCAAAGAACACTAGATGCAATTTTTCTAATGACAGAATCCCTTCCACAACATCCTTGACCCAGAGCCCAAACTCTGCTCCACATCAGGTGATACGACCCTTACTATTTACTCGGCAGTTTTAAGCTAATACAAAGTTCTTCACACTGAGGCAAAAATTTGGTCTCTGTAATTTCAAATGCCATTTCTACCTGTATTCCTATTCCCATTCCCATTCCAGAATAAAACAGAACAACTTTGTAAACAATGGTTCTTCCATGACAGCTCTTTCAAGTATCAGAAGATAACCATCTCTTTGCTGGCTTTTCTTCTCCAGTCTAAAAATTCCTTCCTCATGTGCCATATACTTTCTTTCTTCGTTCTGATCTCTGTCTGTGATTCAATAGATTATAACCTCTGTCCATTCCTAAGTACATGCTGAGTGAAGGTAGAAATGAGTGGTTAAGAAAACCTCATTTAAAAAACAAACCATCGTCAATGAGCTTCTAGCATGTTTCAGGTAGTGCCGCTCAGTGGAAAGCACTCAAGTGAATATCCCAGACAGCAATACATCCTATCCCTTACGTTTTTACCTATCACTGAAATGCTCAAGGTGGATTAGGCTGAGGTGCTCAAATTTCATCCTGATGTTTATAAAAATGTCATTTAAAAATTCATTAGAAATATAATTGGGATTTCTTATGCTCTTGGTTTTTGAGGTATGCTTACATTTATACAATTGCTCTTTTCTGTTTTTATCTTTATTTTCTGTAAAATGAAGGCAGTGGCAGACCAGAAGTCTCTGGGTATCTTAATATTTAATTGAATAAGCAGATACACAGAAAGCATTTTATTTATTTATGTGTTTGTTTCGCAGAACTATGCACAGACTGAACTTCAATTATTTAATTCCAGCATAAAACACTTGTTATAATTATTATTTTTTACTCACAAACAAGTATTAGGAAAAAAATGTGTATAGTGTGTTCACTGAATCAGTCCGAAATATTTGAGATGAAAGGGAAAATATATGAAGCTGTTCATAATTAGACAAATATTCCATGGTGGGTTGTTCATCTTACCTATTTTCCAGCCATATCCCCATATGCCACATGCCAAGTCTCAAGTGACATCTTGCCCCAAAAGAATGATACCCAAACACTCACAACAGCTCCAAACAACAATCAGCATACAGATCAGAGAATGCTTTGGGGGGTCATTTGTTTATAACATGGTAAAAATCACCCTGCTGGGATAATTTAATATTAGAGACTCTGAGGCTGTTAAAAACAAACAATCTTAAAAAAAATACCTTGATGGCATATTTGTTGTAGATGTTCCTAACAGAGTCTGTTTGCTTGTGCATGCTACATTTAATGCTTATTTCTAATCACTGAAAATACAAATCCTCAATTTTCACTGCATTAAAGATTTTTTAGCTTTTTATTCTGAAATAATTATAAATTCATACGAAGGTACAAAGAAATATATAGAAAGTTACCTGCCCTCTTTACCTAATCTCTCAGAATGTTAACGTCTCAGTGCATTTTAAAACTGCTTATTTCTTCAAGAGTAAAACTCTTTAAACTAGATTTATTTCTGAGAGCACATAAAATTCTTTCATGGGCTCCATAACCACTTTTAGCCAGCCCATGCTTGCCTCTTTCCAGATCACACGGGTACTATTTTTCTTTCTTGTTCTATTCATCCTTGGACCTGTATAAGGTTCTTAATGCCTTCACAGGAATCATTGTTCTGCACAGTGTGTGGTAACAGTTAAGGAAGAATGGGTATTTTATCCTCATAGGCCCAACCAGGGTCACTCCACTCACTCCTATAGTCATATCTGTAATTGCTGTCAGTCTGAAATATATGACACAGCAGAAACAAATTGAAATGGCATGAACAGAGATTAGTATAGAAATTATAGGTAGAGATAATCTTAACTTAGATGTTTATAATGCTTCAAATACATTTTAGTGTGTTAAACACAATTTGTAGAAGGCCATAGGTTTGGACTGAGTTCCTGCACCAGGCCCAAAAGATCAAACAAAAATGGAGTCTCTTATGCTAAAGTTCCATAGTTCCATACCACCAAGCCAACACTAAGTTGTTTATCTGACCTTCCAAGAAATCAGGAGATATATATATACACGCTCATTAAATAGCCAACTCCCCCAAACAGGACAGTTTTAGCTAGCATGATAAGAAAGTCCCCTTTGCTTTAACCTTTATTAGGAAAGTCACTTTGAAACAACCAATCTGCTTTTGTTTCGTTTCTGCTCTCCTTAGCCCTTTTCTATCTATAAAGCCACCCTCCTCTGCTCAGCTCGTCAGAGCACCCATTTTATTTTAGAGAATGAGGTGCAGCACAGTTTACAATAGCAAAGACCTGGAACCAACCCAAATGCCCATCGATGATAGACTGGACAGGGAAAATGTGGCACATATACATCATGGAATATTATGCAGCCATCAAAAACGATGAGTTCGTGTCCTTTGTAGGGACATGGATGAACCTGGAAACCATCATTCTCAGCAAACTGACACAAGAACAGAAAATCAAACACCGCATGTTCTCACTCATAGGCGGGTGTTGAACAATGGGAACACATGGACACAGGGGAGGGGGAGTATCACACACTGGGGTCTGTCGGGGGAAAAGGGGAGGGATAGTGGGGGGTGGGGAGTTGGGGAGGGATAGCATGGGGAGAAATGCCAGATATAGGTGATGGGGGAGGAAGGCAGCAAATCACACTGCCATGTGTGTACCTATGCAACAATCTTCCATGTTCTTCACATGTACCCCCAAACCTAAAATGCAATAAAAAAAAAAAAAAAAAAAAAAAAGAGAATGAGGTGTTGTCTGATTCTAGAATCACAAATAAAAACCAGGTAAGATCTTTAAATTTGTTGTGATTTTGTCTTTTGGCAACTTTCTCTATATTATATATGCATACCCATGCTTGCCTCTGTCAAGATCACGTGGATCTTGATATTTTTACATACTTTATATGTCACATATTAAGATATTACATACTTAAATGTATAATTTAATGTACTTTTTAAATTGGGGATTTTAAGTGAACTGCCCAGCTAATCAAGTGGTAAAGTCAGGACTGGAATGTGGTCCACTGAATAGGAGTCACACACTCTTTTCATCACATGAGGTATGCTGCTGATCCATCCATGTGTCCATTATCTTGAAAAAGAAGGCTCTTTGGTAACAGGAAATTAAATGATTCTATTACTTCCCTCAATTTCTAAAAGTTGCTGCAATGTATTGTTTTGAATTCAATTTTATATGTTCTCTGAAGGTTTTTAGATGTTGGATTGTTCTGAAACTAGGCGAATTGGAGGACTGACTCTTTCTTTAATCTCTGTCACTCCTTTGCTTTCCTGCACATCTGCCCAGGTTGCTCCTTCAGTCCATCTCCCCCGGACGGCCTCCTCTGTTCCTCACCTGTCAAGGAGGATTCAAAGAGCACTCTTACCCAGCCATCCATCCAGGATGGGGGCTGACCCCTTCTGCCTTTTATCTTACCACTTAATTTCTGTCCCTCTATCATCCTGTAAGCCAGTAAGAAACATTTTGTCTTGCTTTTCTCTATCCCATGATGGTGGCTAGAAATTGGAACACTATAAAAATGTGGAATAAGTAAATGAAGGATAACATCATAACATTTGGTAAATTTAGACAGGTTGGAAGGTCTGGTTTAAAGAGAAACTCCCCCTAGGAATAAGTACATTTGAAAACAAACAAACTAAAAACGAGTCTGCCAGACATTCTGTTATTCTGTGATCACCAGACAAACTAAAATGTGGACAGAATGAGCTTATAGTCAATTTCGGACTTCTCTAATGTATATGAAGAAGTGATAATTAACAGGCTCTGAAATTCAACTCTCCATCTGTGAATTATCCTAAGTAATAGGACAATTTTCTAAAAATTATGCCCAGTTTTGGGTTTTCTGTTTGCTGCGTAGAATGCAAATGGAGTCATGATAATATCCTCAACCCTAGAAGCAAAAACATAGTTTGATGAAGACATCAGCTGATTTTATCATGCAATTAAATGCTGCCCTGACCACAGGTACACACACACCGCAGGCTGTCAGAATCAGTGTCTCCAGGCCCCAAGATAAAGCACCAGCAAGGCACTCTAGGTGGGCTCTCATCCACAGATTTGCATCCACCCTGGACACTTTTGTTCTACTCTGCTCCCTCCTCCTCATGAGGATGCCCATTGATTAGGCATCTTTCATCTTTGCAGAAGGAGAAGAAAAACCCACAACACAGTTGCTGAGAGCAATTATGTAGTGAAACGCAAGCCGCCTTCATTGCCTGTTACTTCTCAAGGCTGTAAGCTAGAGAGCTGCAAGGAAGGTTAAGGCAAAGGGCTTCAGGCTGAATTCAAACTTTTATTTGGAGTTAATGAAAATGGACAGCTCTCCTTGTCTGTTAGGGACTCAGGAATTCTAAAACTTAGATGCATGTTCAAAAGCCTCCTTTGCCATGATGTTCTGTAGGCTCAGAAAACACATACTTGCTACTTCATTTTTTTAAGATAACTTTTCAGGATGAGTTTTTACAGGATTCCAAATGCACACCTGTTCTCTCTATACAATCTCGTCTGTGTAGTTGGCACCAGGCACCAACAGCATGAAGACAGGAAGCATACAGAATACCAAGCTGAGAATGACACATACAGCTTGTATTCTGCTTTTCTCTCCTATAACCTACATGATTCCCAGCCTCAAATCCTTTCTTTGGTGTGTGCTAATTTGCATACCCACTATATACAGCACAATGGTATAGATTCACACACACAGAAAGAAAGGAAGGTTGAAACCTAGAGCAATGAAAAAAATACCCTAAGGCAATCTATGAAATAAAGTCAAGATGTGGCTTGTGTGAAGTGACTGAAAACATGGAGGCTGTAACATGGAGGGTGGTCACTAGATTCTATTTCTTGAGAAGAAATGGACATAAGCTTCAGCATGATGGATTTCATTAGATATCTAGAAATATTGAACTATTTTCTGATAATAATGGTCAACAAAAAGGAAACAGCTATTTGAAGGAAGCTGAAGTTTATTTCTATTCTTGTTTCAGAGATAGGTACATAGAGAGATAGACAAGCAGATAGGTAGATAATAGATCAATCTTTTGAACAGCAGAAACTTTTGGAGCATTCAAATTAATTAATAGGTAAATCTCTGCATTTAAAAAAATTAACATTGCATTGTAGAGGGAATATGAAATAAAAAATTTTTTTAAAGTTTTCATTATCTCATGGTCCAGAGATAATAACTGTTGATGTCCTTGTCGCATTGCCTTTGTTCTATATTATTTTCACCCCAAAGCAGTACATTTATCTCTAATTGTATTTAGGTGCAAAAGTAACTGCAGTTTTTACCATCCCTCAATAGATCCTCACCATTGTACATGGAACATCTTTCCACATTAATAACTTTAGTTCTATGACTCGCTTTAAATGACTGTAGTGCGATGTCCACTTGCCCACTAGCCCACTAACATATTAAAATGTAAACTATGTGTAAGAATGTTCTCTGCTCCATTACTGCCGTATATCCTAGAACAGTGTCCAGCACATACACAGAAGGTGCTCAGTAAATATTGGCTGAAAATACTCCTATGACGCTTACCATTTACTTAATGAAGCCGACTCTTGCTAGGTCACTTATTAGGTAATTTTTTAAATTGTTCACAACTATAACTTATGCTTAGATGAATAACCTTGTATCTCTATCTTTTTTCAATTATTTTTTAGGATAAATTTGCAAAAGTAAAATTGATGGGTCAAAGGAGACACACATTTTTAAATGCATTTGACGAAACTGCCTTCCAGAAAGATCGTGTCAATTATATTTTAACCAGCAGTTTTGGATCACATTTTGATTAAATCGTTATAAGATTTACATTATTTGTTGAGGAAAAAAACACAAAAATTTAAAACTACAATTTATCATATAGAGAGATAACTGATCTCATAAATTAACCACCTTTAACTGCTTTTTGTTTTACTCAAAAACAAAATTATATGATGTTTAGTAAGAGAAAACATGGTTGCTAGAAAGACGGTGCTAAAAATTCTGCTGAGAATATTTTGCATGAGGCATAATTTAAATTAAAATTTGTCCACAAAACCTTTAATTGTTTAGCCTTGAAAAGTGTTGTGGAATTTTTAAATAAAATGTCAGAATATAACCTTCAGCCCTTCAAGTAAGAACATTTTCAGATGGATGTGCTGTCAGATAGTAGCTATACTTTAATCCAATTTTATTTATTACTAAGTATCTTAACTCAGCACAAAGAGTGTCTGGGGTCTGTAAGCATTTGGACTGAGAATTTGAATTTCGCTTAGAAAAGTCTTTTCTCTTTCAAGAAGTTACACTTGGAAAAAGGTTCCCTAAAGTGAAATGACTTGGGCAAATGCTTGGAGTGTATGCCCACACCCACATATTCTCAAAAGCTCAAGTATCTCTTCTGTGAGCAGCACCAGATAGGACAAAATATATTCTTAAATGTAAATGAATGGACTTGAACTTCTCTTTTATGCTGAAACTGTGTGAAAATTTTCCTTTTCAGATAACTTTTTCTCCAAGGCAAAAAGAACACTTTTCTTCTGCATCAGAATCTGAACAACTTAAGCAAAGCTACATCCACCCTGATACAAATATCATACTTGCTACCCCATATAAAACAACAGCCTTTAGTAACTTCTCAATAAAATAATGAAAGCATATAGCTCACTTATTCTTTCCTCAACTAGATAAATGTCCTCCGACTTTCACAGGTGACTTGATGTTTACCAAGAAAACATTTTTACTAGGGTTGCACAGATAACTGCACATATAATACAGAGACAACTTCTACCAAAATAGCAAAATTTACTTCGCTGGCAAAACATATTTGAGGTAATGGAAGAACACAAAACAAGCAAGGGAAGACAGATTGGGGTCTAAGTTTCATATTATTGTTTCTTCCTTCAAATATGTATGTTGTGTGACCTAAAAATTTATAATTACATTTATTTTGACAAGCTTATAAAAGCTTACCATGGGAAAAGTACTCTACAGAATGTCTATTTTCTTTCATTCTTTTAGGTTAAATCTCACCCAACTGCCTTTTCCTTTGACCAGTATTGCCAAAATCACATGGCCAATGTCATGCTTTGGTACAGTAATTAGGTTTGGTTGATTCGGTAACAGGGGGTTATACACACACACAAACACACATACAGTGTATGTGTGTTATAGGGGTATATACACAAACACATACACACATATGTTATATACAGGGTGTGTATGTGTATATATGTGTGTATATATAGGGTGTATGTATATGTATATCCCATATACATATGTACACATATATAGTGCATACATATATAGAAGTGTGTGTGCATATATACATGCCCTATATATGTATATATACATGTATGTGTACATTGTGTACATATGTGTGTATACACACACCCATATATAAAAGCATCAGGGCACATGAGTGAAATCCTCAAAATTACCTTGCCTTTTCTTCATAACGGAAAAAATAAACTCTTTGCTTTCCTATTCATAACCAAATAATCAACTACAATAGCAAAAAGAAATCAGGGTCCAGAAGGGGGGAAGTGTATGGTTTTCTCTAATTGAGTTTCCCCAGTTCTCATCTTCTATAGATTTCTTGTATTGTTCTCCAATTTTCATTCGCATTTTATCCCATTAAATGGCTCTAACCTCTGACACACACATCCCGCCTTGTGTTCATCTTCTTTGGTAATTGAGATGAAATGTGCCTACTTGCTCTGTCGACAGCACCAGAGGCACTGACAAGACATCGATACATACGAACTCACTGTGTTAGACCAGACTTTGACAAGAAAACAAAAGAATTCGCATCTAGTTATAGTCCTTAAAATAGAATTCAGTGTGCATATACACACAGCTTGAATATTCGTTAAATGTACAGATGTGGACTCTCAATGAGAAGGGAAAAGAAAGGAGAAAAGAGAAGGCTGTTTTAAGATTAGTCTGTTGCTATCATGCTGCCTTTATGTTGCAGATAGAACAGTTTTTAAAAATGTCTATATTCAAATGTGTTTAGTGATAATAGCTGTGTAAATAGCAATAGAGGTCAATGTTAGTTTTAGAACAAATTATAGAGATTTGAGAACAAATTGATACGCAGTTTCCTCAAGATGGAAGAAAAATCATGATAATCTTCCCCCCCTTGTAAGAACATTTATTTAAGTACTGCTCATAATGTGAAGCAAGTAACATCCATATAATCAGAAACAACTATTTTAGGAGCATGGAACAGGGCAATAATAGTGTGAAATCTGAACTACTGTGAAAATTCAAGATAGTATGAAAAATATTCTGACCTTGTATTAACATACTGTTTAAAAAACTGTGTGAATGGCTCAAATGAACAATTCTGATGCTAGTTATATTGTATGTATGTCACTGATAACATATCCAATATCCAAAGGAAAGCGGGCTCACTGACGTAAAAATGTAGGAGAATGGCATTAGGGAGGTATCCCTCAGTATTTGTAGCTTTTGGCTCAATTTACGTCATACAATAAGGAAAAGTTAGCAGCAAAGAGAAAAAAAGGAAAGGTGTCCAGAAAGGAGGATCCTGGGGCCATTCTACATCCATCCTTCTGCCCTTTACTATCTGGACTTTGAGTTCAGCAGAAGTGAAATTCCAGGTACCTATGTGAGGTTTCAACAAAAGGGCATTAGGAATTTTTGGTTTTGAGGTTGTTTCTGACCAGCTATCTGCCCAAAATCTTGGGCATACCCTGTAGCCACACATGTGCTGTCCTGCCTTTCTGAGGAGATGTCATTGCATGTGATCTTAATTATGGGGTTCATGGCTGTGTCTCCCACTAGACAGATTGTAGTATCCCCCAGGGCAGACAGGATCCTTCCTGTCTTACTCAACATGGACTCCAGCACCTACAGAGTTCCTGACAGTTGTTGTACTTAGTACATGAACAATAAATATTTGTTGAATGAGTGAATGTTTCTTCTTCCAGTAGAGCTTTGACTCCTGACTGCAGGAAGAATCCAGCAGAGAATTATTATCATTTATCACATCTATTAACAATGTCCTACATGTGATGATGAGTTGCAAGGAAAAAAAAAAAAATACACCTAGTCCCAGGTGGGTAGAACAAGAAGAGCTGCTAAAACCAATATTTAATTAAAATATTAGGAATCCCAGCTAAGAAAATGTAAGCTCCCCCACTGGTTGGCACCATCTTTACACAACTCACAGAAAACTGCAGCAGATGTAGCTCTGTAACCTTGCTCTGTTGCAGAGATGTCCCAGAGAGGGCAGTGATTCGCACCAGCACCACAATGGCACTTTCAGCTTCAGCTCCTGCAAAATGCATCTGCTGCAGAGCCAGACTCTGAGACCCGAGACGAAAACAGACACTCACAGTCAGGAATCAAGTGTAATGTCTGGTCAGTCTCCACGAGAAAGTCCAAGGAAATCTGAGAACAATTGTGGAAGCCGCATCAGTCAGAACCATTCTTTCCAGCAGAAGTTCAAGAGCCCTTAATCAGAAAAAGCTGACCCGTTCCTGATCCAATGGGTGCATGAGCACCCAGAATTGGTTCAAAGAAGGTAGCAGGTAGGCCTGCACAGTCTCTAGTAGGCATACACAGACATCTTCAGGATCTTTCCTTTCTTCTGTCAAACCTCATCTTCCTTCACTCTCTGCTCCAGCCACCTGTCTATTCCAGATATCTCAGAACTGTCTGAATGTTTCCAAAGTGCTCTGTTCTTCCTGAAATAACCACTTACCTCCCCACCCCTCAATACATGCACTTTAAGACACAAATGGAACAATTCCTTTTTTATGAAGTCATTAATCCCAAAATAGACATGCACTTATTTCACCACCACATTTATCACCTACCCTTATTTTGGCATTTAATACACAATTCTGCAGCTTTCTTTCTATGCCTATTGAATGAGCGTTTTACAGGAGAGCGATGTCTTATTCATCTTCTGTCCTCCCAGTACCTGACACACATAATCACTAGGCAAATGTGTACCAAATGAAAGGGAAACATTCCTGAACTGCAGCCAGTCACAAGAATGTTCTGCCAGGGAAAATGCTAACAGGTAAATCTTGTTGCGAAGATCAATAAAGTCCACCAAGATAACTACTCTTGTAGAAAGAGAAATTATAACAAGGAAAAGGAGGCAAAGTATAATATATTAACTCATAAGCAATTAAAGAGTGTTTCAAAGACATGGCCAACATAGGATTTTAAAATCAGCTATAAAAAGGCTTTATTTTTAGTGGGTAATGAGTCACTTGCATGTTTCCTGCAGAGAACTAATATTAAACTCCTAAGTAACAGTTGTTCAGGACCAACAGTCTTTGGAAACCCTTCCTTCTGTTTCTGCTACCAAACTTGTGCTCTGAGCAGAGACCAGACACATTTCAAACACTACTTAAATAAACAGGCATAGCAGTAGCTAGGAACCATCTAAAGAATACGGGTGGAAAAATCACTAAAACAAACTAGACCTGCTCCTTCAATGCCCAGGTCTGAGTACTAACCTCCCAAGAAGTCTGGCTCATTCATGGAATCTGTGTGGTCTTCTGGCTCTCACATTGTATTTTCCGTGGCACAACTTGTCTTTGGCATATGATGTGGACCTGACAGTTATGGCTGTTTCAAAATGAAAAACTGTAACTATTTAGCTTCCATTACATAATAATTCACAATCTCTGATGGAAATGTTCAGGTCACTTAGAGCTCTGATTTGGAACAATGTATCTCTTTGAATTCAGATGACAGCAGTAATTTATTTGGACAATGTGATTCATAAAATGTGCCCTCTCTTTGACTATAACCTCTGCCACTATAAAATGACACTGCTTCACAGGACCATCTCAAAAGACCACAAAGCAAACTCCCTTACATATGTGAGAACTGTAATCCATCTAAGGTACAGAGAACTTTCTATTCCCATAGGAACAACAACAACAAAAACACAAGTGTGCATTATTTTTAAAATTATAATTAGTGGCCAGGCGCAGTGGCTCACACCTGTAATCCCAGTACTTTGGGATGCTGAGGCGAGTGGATCACGAGTTCAGGAGTTCAAGACCAGCCTGGCCAATACGGTGAAACCCCGTCTCTAGTAAAAATACAATAATAAACCAGAGAGTGGTAGGTAGGGTGTGCCTGTAATCCCAGCTACTCTGGAGGCTGAGGCAGAAGAATCGTTTTAACCTGGGAGGCAGAGGTTGCCGTGAGCCGAGATAATGCCACTGCACTCCAGCCTGGGCAACAGAATGAGACTCTGTCTCAAAAAAAAAAAAAATAAATATATATATATATATATATAATATATATATAATATATATAGTCACTTAATAAGATAGGAATCAATGTAATAGATCTGAGTTATGTATTTTTAGATAAAATGAAAAAATCAGAGTGTGTTGTATATAATAAGAATAAACAGCGATTTGTAAAAACTTACGTTTGTGTGAGAACAAAAGAGAGAGGTTGAGAGACTGACTCTAGAGTCAGGTGGCCCAATGACAGTTCAGCTGAAAGATCCTAATTTTATTTCTTTCATTTATTAGTGATATGTCCTTGTGGAAGTAACAACTTCTTCTAGGTACCTGTTTCCTCATCTATAAAATAGGAATACTAACTCATAAAGTTGTTTCAGACTTAAAGAATATAATGCATTTAATCTACCTGTTACAACAATAATGACAGTGAACCTAACTATTTACTATGTAAAACACTTAGCACGGTGCCTGGCACATAAGACGAACTCTTTAAGTATTAGTAATCATTGCTGTTAATATTACTATTTTAAAATGACTACTACTTTTCTTTGGTAAGGCAATATGTATATTATAATCAGGTATTTTATTAAAATGCAACAATCAAACATTATTTTCCAAAATCTATGGCCACAGTAAGCAAAGTTGACAGACACTTTCTTGTTGCCACTCTGAAACTGCTAGCTGCCTCTTCACACTTAGCTGAAAAATGGAACCCTAATACCACCCAGGGACTGTGAACTGAGCCTTACGTCAGGACTTCACCAGCTAGTCTTAATTAAGCTCACTTCTCAGACTAAAGCCGAGAAGGTGAAGTAGGTGCTCGGAAGAGATTAGAGCAATAGGCTACCTTTCTTTGAGTGTTTACTTCACTGTATGTACAGGCATTATATAAAACCCATTTTAGAAATGAGGAAACAGGTTTGAAAATTTTAGTAACCTTTTCAAGGTTACATCATGTAAATGATAGAAGCAGGATTTGTATTCATGGCCATTTGGCACAACTTGAGAACCTCAGCACAGTAAGTACATCATGATGATCAAATACAAACATCCATCTTTGGAAAGCCTCAATGGTTAGCATCCCTTTGGCCCGGTTGAAAGGCCAATAGTCTTGAGCTCACTACTTCCCAAACCTTGCTATTCCAGCAACAGTTGCAATTGTTAGGAAGTTCTTTTTCATATACTGTCCACATATTTGCCTGCCTACACTTTCCACCCATTCAAACAGCACAGAATAAAGATTCAGCTTTTCTGCTGTACGTCTTAAAACACTAAGTGAATCTATCTTCTCTAGCTTTCTTCCTCTGGATTCAATATTGCTAGTTGTCTTGGTCATCACTCTTATGAGATGCCTGTACCCATCCCTTCCCCAGTGCTGTTCATCTTCTCCTAAATGTTATTCAGACTAAAAATATCCTCTAATGTAATATCCCTGGTGCACTGGCCGGCTCAGAACAGAGAACCAGATCCTGAGAAATGGTTCATCTAAAACCCACACTTGTCTATCACTGTCCTCAGAGGCTGTATTAGACTTCATAGGAACAAATTACCCTATGCTCCACTTCATCTCCAGGTTATGGTCACCTAAAACATCAAGGTATTTTTCAAATGAACTGCCAGGCCACCTCTCCATCCTGCACTTCTACGGTGAAAGATTATGTTTATCCCTGTACTTTTTTTGCCTTGTTGCCTGCCCAGCTTTCCTATGAACTATTAATCTCAGGAGTCTATCACATACAAATGTAAAATGCATGTGATTACATTAAACTATTATAACTTGGCAGCCTATTAAAGACAGGTGGAAATACACACACACACACACACACACACACACACACACACACATTTTTGTTTCTCTCATTAAGTTGTGAACTCCTTGAGTTCATGAGTACTGCATCTTCTCATTTTAGTATATCATGTGGGCACAGAGGTCACTGTATTCATTTAGACTGAATGATTATTAATTTGCACATGTCAAAATTCACTGCTAGAATTGATGATAAGCCAAGAGGCAGGAGAGGAAACAAAACGCCACACATCTGAAGTACAGGTTCAAAGGCAGCGACTGGCACATGTTGCTTCCCTGAACCCAATCCATCATAAAGAGTTGACAGATAATGGAAATTCATATTAGAAAAAAAGCCCAACAAAAAGACAAAGAAGAGAGAAAGACAGGAGGGAAACAGGCATGCGCACGTGCTTACACGAACACACACACACATTTCCCATACACACACAAATGACTGTTGAAATTCCTTAAAGTAGTTACTAGACGGCTTTCACACATGAATACCACCATTTAATGGCAGTAGGTCTCTGATTCTGTATTGCTATTAATAGACAGCCTATTAGGGCTTTGCTATTTACAGGCTTCGACAAGGCAACATGATTTCCCAGTAGTGTATTACCATTAATTGGTAAAAGGCACTCTAGGAATACCAGTCTAAGACAATAGCTCAGCCACAATTAAAACAGAATTGCATTTGCTGACCTAGACCACAAAGCAAAGTGTGCCTGGGAAATTCTCTGCAATATTTTACAACCTGAACTAATTAAAGATCACATTCCCTATACAGCTAGAAAGCAAACATGAGAAATACCCCCAGCTGAAGACTTTCTAGTTTGATGGTTACTATAATGAGTTCAGTCCCAAAGGTACAAAACAATAGAAAGCAGCTTCTATCTGAAGCTTGTGGAATGAAACTCTGACTTCCCTTAATTTTGGAGCAATTCCTTCTTGTGCACTATCAGCCTCATCCAAAAGCTGTCATCCAATTTTACTGCAATGAACATAGGGAATGTGGTGGGGAGAAACTGATCTCATTGCAACCTGCTAAATTTAACAGATTTAATGTTGAGAAAGATTAAAAATAGCATATCATGATTGCCAGACTGTATGCTGGCTAAAATTCATTTATTAACTTAGGAGAGTCTTCCCTCATTTAAAGTAGGCAGTAGACTAAAACTGTTTTTACTATGTGATTAAAGTATCTTTACACAGCAGCCCTAGGTACCTCAAGTTATTGCTATATTGCCTGGAGGTAAATTAAGGTGATACTTTCCCTTTTCCACAACTCTAATAGGATTGTACATTCTGCTGCTGGCAAAACCGATTACACTATTACCTATTGCAAAAGCCTCATTCCTGAATGCTGATGTGTGTTCTGTCACATCTAGCTTGAAAAAATTACCTCTTAGCACTTTGTTCCGGTAAGGGGAAAACTTCCCAGAAGGATGTTTTCAGGGAGGGAGATAGAGAGAAATATATAAAGGAAAAATGCACATTAGGCACTGATGTGAGTTAACAGATGTCACTATTTTGAAACATTTCATTATATTTTTCCTTCTTCAAATTTCTTTTATAACCAGCCTAATCATGTTAGCCAGCATTTTAAACGATCAATCCTGTCCTGATAAATACATGTTTTTAATCTCCAACACAAAACCATTGTTAGAAGAAAAAATACCTTATAGATCATAAAAGTACCTTGTAGATTATCTATGACTGTATCTGAGATAAAATTAAATTACATAACTTAATCTAGAGTAATATTGTATGGTCCAATAAAAATCTTTTGGAATTCAATCTTGAATGGAAAAATAAATACATGACATGTGTGACAGTTCTTAGCATTTTAATGTCAATGAGCCTAGCGTTTCACATTTTAGTCAACAGATATTCATTAAGCATCTACTACATGAAAGGCATTTTCTCAGTCTACAGACACAGCGGAGAGTGTAAAAGCTCAAGGAGGCATAAAAACATTTTAATTACATTATTTACCTCTACTATCACTAGCATATTGCCTAGATTACAGTCCCAATCCAAACATGAAAAATGTTACAGCGATCAGACCCCTGACATTTGTAAAGGGGATGGATGGCCTGAATTAATACTCTAGATCTCCAATGCTGTGAGTGTCCCTTCTAGCTCTATTTGGTCACTTTTCTAAGAGAAGCCACATTTCTTGTGTATCCACTCAGCACCAACAGGTCCACCAAATTTGAAAGAAGATGATGGAAATCATGATGGGAGTGGCACAGAAAAATGACTTGAAAGAAATGGTCAATAAATGAATTTCAGACAGTATCAGAAAAGACAGAGAGAAGGCTTGCTGATCTATTTAACCTCTTCATTATGTCTTTTTCAGAGAAATTACAATGCTGAAGAAGCCCAAATTTGATTTAGGAAAACTCATGTAGCTTCATGGTGAAGGTAGAGGTTCTGAAAAAGCTACTGGGAATGAGAGGGGTGCTAAGTTGAATGAGCTCATGGATATGAATCACCAGTCCAAGATCTGTTTAAACAACAGAGTGACAGATAAAAAGTCCCATTTGTGGAAAAATAAATAAGAGGAAGAGAGTAACAGTGAGTAAAATGCTAGATGGTCAGTCCTTTGAGGGGTAGGAGCAGGTCCATCTGTCCCTGCCACACTGCTCTACCCCCAGGCCTCAGCATGTGACTCTGCAACAGCAAGGACTATCAAAAACACCTGTTGAGTGAACATAAAAGGTATTAAAAGGGATCTCGGAACCGGATTCTCTTGTATTTATGCCTTTTTCGCTTGTGGAAAAGTCTCCCCGGAAGTATGCTATTACAAACCACCTCATCCAAGGCTGCATCTAATTGCTGGGCTGTAGAGAGAAGAGACTCAGAAAAGCCCTCTGTCCTCCAAATTTGCTTTTAAGCAAGACCTTACAAAAAGGACCACAAGCTGGATTCCTTTATATAGTATCCTTATCCTACTGATTGTTAGCTTCTGACCAATTTAAGCTGTGTCACCTCAATAATTGTCAGATGATGTCATACCATAAAATCGGAGACAGGCTTGGGTCAAGGTGTGTCTCTGTCATTAAGTGGCTGTGTGACCTCCAGTCAACTATTACATTCTCATAGCCTCCGTTTCCTTCTTTATAAGATGGAGATGAGAATGACAGTTTACAGGGGGAGTCAAGAAAATTAAAAGAGAAATGTATATGCAAGAGCTGCATCAACTTCAGTTTCTATTTGTGTAGTTTTCCATACAAATATTATTTTTTCCAACCAAGAGCTCTACATTATGCATCTGTTGGTGGCATTTAAAATGCACAGACATCAATTTGAATTTGAATATTCTCTGTAGAAGTAACCCTGTTGATACAAATTCATTATTTAACAAAAAGGGCTCGGACCTTGAGTGCCACGCAGCAGAAAGGGGGTTGTGGTCCCTTTTCTGGTGCCATGAAAAGGCTAAGGGGACAGAATAAGGGAAAAGTATGACACTGGCTGGGAACTAAATTAGGTATGGAAGGGGAAGCCCAGACACCTATGGAAACTAGTATCAGAGACACCTAATCTAGGCTATGGAATTCCAGACAAACTCCAGATAAATACTACTGAATTGCATCACCTAAGTCAGGTTCCACTTGAAATACCCTTAACCCAAGTAAGGAGGCCAAACAAGGGCCAGCCTGTGAGCAACGATTGTTCAAGTCATCACTGTGAAGCCTGTAAAGTGGGAACAGCATGGGAGTCATGTTTAGGATCATTGCAGTGGATAACAGCCAGAATCTTTAACCCTTCCCAGGTCTGGGGTATGGCCTTCAGTGCCTTTTCTGGCATTCTCCAACCAACCCAGAGAGTCTCTTCAAACTCAACTGTCATAAAACATAACACCATTTCCTCCTTTCCTAAAGTGATTTGCAAATCTAACACCGTAGGGCTGCAGGCAGCATTCTTTCCTTCCTTCAACCCAACAAGGAATTAGTAAGTGTCCACAGTGTGGCCACCATTGCCCTAGAGACAGAACTACAAGTAAGAATAAAACAGAGGCTCACTGCAGCCATGATTACAACCTAGCAGCACATAGAGCTACCCCACCCCAGACATGTGACACTAAGTGCTGGGGAGGAGAGACACATGGGGGTCACTGTGAACTCTCTCTTGGGCATGTGTCATAGAATGTCCCACAGAGGAAGAGAATGTAATCTGGGTTCCTAGGATGAATAAGATCACCACGCAAGAGAGGGGACTATGGAAGAAGAGATTTTCTAAGAAGCAATAAAAAGTACAGTCACATGTTGGAAGTACAGAGGGGAAATGGCAAGGGTGCAGTGGAGAGGCAGGGAGCACAGATGGAGAAAGTCTATGACATTACATTGCATTCATGCAACAAATATTTACTGACTGCTGTGCATCAGGCACTGAGGGCAGAATTGAGCAAAATCTCAACTCAGCCTGAATACTCTTTAAGCAAAATGTTACGTAGGCTACGAAACCCAGCAGCTTTTATTAATTGTACATTTGGTAGGTAAGAGGGTTGAGAGAGTGGTTATGTGCTGGCCAAGTGATCCTAACTGAAGCAGTTACCCAAACGTGCACAACAGATTTAATCAATCAACAGTCCCCAAATTTACGCACTGAAAATAGGTAGTACTCATCTTTTGGATGGATCAACACTAGAGAAAATGCATGTTTAGTAAAGATTTTGGAGATTACCAAAATAAATAGCTAACATTTGGAAATGTCTCTTCAACCATGATTTACACCAGCTGATTTGGGTTCAAATAGCTGAGAACTAAGAATCAAAATCATCTCCAGCTCAAGTAGCTCATACTACACAGCTCTGTTAAATTATTCTATCAAGGGTCTGTAAAAATAGTACACTGTGTACATAGTGTTATTACTCTCTGAGGATCTTCTATGGGATGTTATGTCTTGGAAATCACTGGAGTTGGATGGGTGTTCTCTCCAGTGTAAAGCTGGACTCCATTTTACCAAGTACAGGGAGATTATTCCCAGCTATGACCGAAGACAGGAGAGTCTGTGTTTCAGTGATTGAAACAGCAAATTTCTCTCCTCTGAAAAGTTTCTGGGTGTCTCAGTAAACAACTTTCAAACCTAATCAATGGTTGCTTTCTGCTTCTCTCCTGCACACCAGCCAACTAGAGATAACGCGCTCCTAAGCGACTTTAGAGAAACAATGAAAATCATAGTGAAAAATATCTTCAATTGTTTTGAGCCAAACCAGCCAGTCAACATTTGTTGAACACTTCATTGTACACAAATTGTTGCAGCTGTCTAATCCCACTGAACTAGGCATTTGGGAGATGTACACTGAGCAGAGAGACCTGGATTCCAGCCCTAGCTCTGTCACTAATTAACTGTGTGACCTTGGATAACTCACCCTTGCTAAGAACCTCAGCCATTTCATCGACTCATCAAGAACACTGTCCCTTGTTCTGTCTACCTCGCTGCTTGCTATGTGGATCAAACAAAACAAGTTTACAAAAACTCTATGAAATGTATAATTTGCTAGGCAAATACAATAATTTATTATTAAACAGAAGATGCTGCATATCCTTGAGAATGTTATACACTAGTAGATAAAAAAAAACATGCTATATTATTTTCTTTCTATTGCAAATCAGTATGTATATCTGCTAACCTGAGCATTTTAAAGAACATCAAAAATTTATTTCCTATATCAATTTTGATGCTGTCCCCATATAATGTTCAGTGGTCTAATTATTCAGGCAAATAATTCATATTAGGGTTATTAATGTGTTAGGATTACCTGGTCCTATTGGGGCCTTGAAATACAAGATTTTGTAAAGTAGGAATCACATTTTCCACATGTTGTGTTAAGCTCCCCCATAGTACTCATGACAGCTTCACATAGGTAAGTGTTTCCTGACTTAGCTAGGATAAGATAAACTCTTATGCTACAGTTATTAAAAATTAAAGAAGATGTATAAGAAAGTACCCACACAGCAACCGACATACATGTTTATTACATGTAGTTTATTACATGGTGATCACAGTCATAAAAGTAGAAGCTACAGTGGACTCAGACAATGTAATACTTTTATCAGGAGACAACATGAAAGTCACTCACATATTTGGGTGTGTACATCCTCAATTCCAAAAATAACAATATTGATGCTTTATCAAGTTATTACTATGGGCCAAGTGCATTATCCCTGAGTAGATGACAGTAGCCACATGATACAGTTTGGCTCTGTGTCCCCCACTCAAATATCATCTGGAATTGTAATCCCCATGTGTTGAGGGAAGGACCTGGTGGGAGGTGATTGGATCATGGGGGTGGTTTCCTCCATGCTGTTTGTGTGACAGTCAGGGAGTTCTCATGAGATCTGATAGCTTAAAAAAATAACACCTTTCTCGCACTCACTTTCTCTCCTGCCACCCTATAAGATGTGCCTTGCTTCCCCTCCACCTTCTGTGACGATTATAAGTCTCTTAATACCTCCCTAGGCATGCTGAATTATGAGTCAATTAAACCTCTTTTCTTGTAAATTACCTAGTCTCTGGTATTTCTTTATAGCAATGTGAAAATAAACACGCCACATTTTTACCAAAAACAATAAGAAGAGAATCAGAGAACTTACACAATTTGCATGAGATCATACATCTGTTAAATGACAGAATTAAGACTTGTACCAGGTCTGTGTAGCTCCTGCTCATTCTGCTAGGTCATTCTCACAGCCCTCTGCTGATTCCTGTTCAGCCTCAGAAACTCATGTATCTCCTGGTGTCTTCACTTCCCATGTGGTTAATTCCCAGAGGCACTAACAAAATGAAGTTTCAGCCATCAACACATGCTGAATTGCTACCACTAGCTCTCAGCATGTCTGTTAGTCCCTTTTGCTTCCTTCTCTGTCTCCTTAATTGTAAGCACTAGGGTACATCCTAAAGGATTCAGTGAAGAATGACTCTTCACAGCTCCTGTGCCCTAGGAACTCAAAATCTTGCTGGGGACACACACTAAAAACTAACAATACAATGTAAGTGCTATGTGACACATGGGAAGAAGCAAAGTCCTCCCAGTTGAGACCGAGAAGGAGCACTCAAGCCCATCCTTGAGTGTGGGAGAGTCATCCAGTCAGCATGAGTGAAGTGTTAGCATATTTAAAGAACAACAAGCAGTGTAGGTACCTGTGAAAATAACAAAAGATAGAGAGGAAGCTTATTTAAGAGACCTGAACTCTAGGCAGAGTTCAGTGCAGGGCCAGGAGAACTCTAAGGACTTAAGGCAGGAACATCACCAGTAAGGAGCCATTGTCTGCAACTTACGGTAAGGCCAGAAGCCAAAGGGCCAGAGCTCTGGGCATAGGTAGGAAGCTTCTGCCTACTATCTGAGGGTCTAATGCAAACAGACTCCAAGAGGCCAGGGCAGAAGTGACTTAGCTGGAGGAGAAATTCTGAGAACTCAAGCTGGAATTGGGGAAAGAATATTCATTTCTGGAGAATGGTGCAGGCAGGTTTGAGAGATCTCCAACAAAGGTCAAACTCATCTATGAGAAATGTCTTGGCCAGACTTAGAGAATAAAATATAAAACTAAATTTCACCTAGAGAATATAAGTCATTTGAAATCTACTTAACTTTGAGGGAGAGAAGAATCTCTATAAATTGTAGAAAAATGTAAAGAAAAAAAAAAAACAGAACAAAACAGAACTCTGTTAATTCCCCTTATTTTCACCTCTGACTTTTATTTAACCTCATTTGTTTTTGCCAGCAGTGAAACCCACAGAACATCTTGATGATGACTGCCTCAGGGAGAAGGGAACTAGCATTTGTTCAGCATCTACTGAGTGCCAAGAATTTTAAATGTTTTATTTCATTTAATTCTCGCAAATTACACCAGGTGATGCTCAAAGAAGTTAAATAACCTATACAAGGTCACAAAGCTTAGGCATTCTGCTGCTGCCACAGGGTTGGTACCATATTTATATCTTGGGACCATGTGATATCAGTTACGGTGGCCCAGAGAGAGGAAGCTCCCAGTACAAACTCCAAAAGGTAGGAAAGCATTTATCAACCTTCCTATCTTCCGAACCGTAGATTAAAATGCTCTGTACACTGTCATCATCATAGTCATAGAAGCAATCATAGTAAAGCTACCACTTAATTATCAAATCTACTACTATTAATATATGACTGTTAGATTCTTCACATACCATCTCTGATACTAAATACAACCTTGCTAATTATTATGATCTCCATTTTAAAGATGTGGAAATTGCAGCTTAGAGAGGTTAAAGCATTTGCCCGAAGTCACACAGCAAGCAAATGCCAAAGGCAGGACTCAAACCAAGGTTAGCAAACATGGATGGATGGATGAATGGATGGATGGATATATATATGGTTGATGAATAGCATTCATTAAATAGGATCATTTTAACCAAATTGAAGCTGTGTTAAAACACAAAGGAGGGCAATCTTCTGTAATAGGAGCACGGATATAATTATAAATTAGTTGAAAATCACCTAGGTCTAGCAAATTGCTTTGGCTAGAAGTCCATGGCCCTATATTACTGCAAAAGAATACACTGAGTGCCACTTCTGCAGGCTGCCCCATCAAACTACTCTGGCATATAAGGGATACAGGGGCTGGGGATACAAAAAGCTAGTGAGGAAGTATTCAGCTCAGGATGGTACATTACCCTCCTGTAGTTCAATCTTTACAGGTGCCCAGCAAAAGAAAATAAGCACAGGCAGGTCAAGAGCCATGGCCAGGCTATCCGCCTGTATCATCAATTGAGAGCAGTCTCTGCATGATTCTCTTAAGAACTGGTGATAATGGTCACAGGTTGTCTAGCAGAAAGAATTTTCCTCAGGAACAAAATGAATCTACAATTCTACTCTTAATGTGAATTACTGTTGGAGAAAAGAAACTCAACACATTGCTCCAATGTCGTCCCCCCTCCTGCTCGTCCCAGAAATGCTACAGCAATGCCCAAGAGCCCAGAAATTTGTATATATAGATCACTACTTCAGGCCTCTGTACTTTTGTAAATGCTATACTCTTTGTCTGGAATGTGTTTTCCTTCCCTTGTCTCTCTGGATAATTTTAAATTATCTTCAAAACCCCAGTTGTGGTATCCCCCATTCTCCAGGAAGCCCTCCTGATTCTTCCAGCAAGGTTTCTCAGCTCAGCACTATCGATATGTTGGGACTTACAATTCTTTGCTGTGAAACATAGGGCTCTCCTGTGCACTGCAGTATGTTTTGCAGCAACTCTGGTCTCTACGCATTAGATACCAATAGTACCCAGCCAGTTGTGGCAAATAAATGGCTCCAGACATAGGCCAATGTCCCTCAGAGATAGGAGGAAGGGAGAACTGCTACCAGTTGAGAGCCACTAAACTAGAGTATTTGAGCATTAAATCTTTGCTGTGGTTACAATGGCCTTTCCTGAGATCTAAGTAGATGAATCACTCATTAAAGGTTCTGCCTAATCCCATGTTTCACTGCTAACATAGTTTAAGATTTGAAAGAAGAGTTTTGATAATGTTCCACGAGGCAAACTCAAGGCCCCTAGCTGTTTTATTTACAATCCTCTTTGCAGAAGAGAATTATGCCACTGAGGTCAAGGAAATGATGAATGGTTAAGATGAAGTTCAAACTGTTAGGACCTTGGACCTTGATCCTAAGTTTTCTTATCTAAAAAGGAGCTAATTTTAGCTATCTTGTAAGGTTTCTGGGTTAAATGAAATATATATACATCACGCTGCCTAGCAAGATCACCATCCCCTTCTTCCAGAAGAGTTGGAACAGGTTAATGTGTGAGAAGATGTCTTATGAATTATATCAATGCTTTAAACTGTAAGTGCTAACCAACTGTAAGGTGTTACTAATTTTTTTAAAAATCAGGATGAAAATTGAGCTTTTTTCCCTCAATGCCATATCCAAAGAAATTTTAAAAAATATATTTGGGTAGATGATATGAATTGGAAGTAATATTCACTTCTAGGTAAAAGCAACAACAACAGCAAAAAACAAAAATAAAAAATAAAACCCTACCACTTTACAGTATACAAAGTCCTTTCATACACAGTGTCTGTTGATAGTCTCCGCTTCTCAGGAAGTTATCTGAAAGGTATGGAGACAGCCTAAGAGAGCCAAAGAATCTACCCATGTTCCTAGAGCTGCAAAGTAAAGTTGAGATTCAAATCCAGTTTGTAATAACAGACCTCTTTCAACTGAACACTGAAGTAATATTTTAAATGCAGAACAAAGAGGCACTCAGCCCCAGCCTTTCTGAAATTTGAATTACATTCCTACATGCAAAGCTAGGAAGACAGTAGAGACCATTAGAACTGATTATGCCGATGGCTATCATCATTA
This sequence comes from Ateles fusciceps, assembly GCA_036589455.1. Lineage (NCBI taxonomy): Eukaryota > Metazoa > Chordata > Mammalia > Primates > Atelidae > Ateles > Ateles fusciceps. The sequence goes on from JAZHEH010002496.1 coordinate 9,507,663, forward strand.
GCTACATATAAGCCAGCATTAAGGATTTGCAGACATAAAAAAGAGCTATTTCTTTTGTCAAAAGCAGTTATAACTAATTCTAAAAAAAGTATATGTTCAACCCAAATCAGATGAAGGAATAAGCCACAAGGAGAGATGGGCTGTTTCCATACTGCATGCAAAATCTCTTAATTAAACCCAGATATTCAAAAGTAGTTTCAGAAGAAAGGTTAATGAAATGGGGTAAGAAGGGAAAACATCTCCAGAGAACCCTGCAGACTAGTTTTCTGAGCTGCCTCTTTTGTTGCTCATGGGAAAAAGTTAAAAAAAAAAAAAGAAGAAGAAGAAGAAACTACAAAAATGCATTTATCTTTTTTGGAATCAAGAATGGAACTGAGCTATTTTTCAGCCCTCTGCAGAGAGCTGTGTCATAATGTATTTTCCCATAATCTGACCAGCCTGACAAAGAGTAGCTGAGTTCTGGATACACCATTCTTCATCTCAGAGAGAAGCTAATATGGTTTGATTTAGAGCAATGATGTCCTATTAGCATCTTGTAGGTGTTATAAATTTGGAAATACATTAAAGTAAGAAGGAAAAATCTCAAAAAGCAAAGGTGTTCAAGTGTTTGACCCAAGTGCAATTATCCAAGACCACCTCTCCTCCGTGTTCCATGGAAAAACAAACTATTCCTGATGGTACAGAGACCATGGCAACCCCAGACCAAGGACCAATCTAACACACTCTCCGTAAGATCTCATCAGTATCGAGTGGGTGAAGAGCAGAGTGAAAGGACGAGTATTATCAGGGGACTAAATACAGAGGAAAGTGCATTCCAACCAGCTAGAAAGAATGCATAATGATCTGGGAATAGGCCTCCAGAGTATGGCTGTAGCCCAACAGGAATCATTCATTTATCAAATATATAGTGTAAATGTTACTGTTTCTGTTCTGACAGGTACTGCACTAAGCACTGGGGCTGATATGAGAAGCAAGAGTGGACATGGTTCTCACTCTCATGGAGTTATCATCTAGAAAGTGAGATACACATACACACTAACAAACACAGAATTCTAAGCAATTAAGTAAACGGGTCTATGAGAGATGGTAAGAGTAACATCGACACAAAAAAGCAACCAGCACCATTTACTGAGAACTTTCTATGCACCAGGCATGGCACTATCCACTTACCTTATTTGACTCTCCTAGGTTGATGAAGTAACCTACTACTATCACCCAATTTTAACATGTAAGATACTAACTTTCCTAGTTTTATGAAATAACCTGTGCTTACCACTTTAGTGTTGAGGAAATGGAGACATAGAAAGGTAAATAAATTAACCCATGGTTTCAGGGCTAGCAAGTGGCAGAGCTGAAACTCAAACCCAGGCAGTTGAATTTCAGTGCCCATGCTTTTAATCAGTGTATAACAAAGACTCCTCATCCAGGCTGAGGTGGGAGAAGGCTTTGCTGAGCAAGTAACATTTAAACTGAAAGGTAAGTATGAGTTTATCTAAAGAGAGATCAGAAGTTAATCTAAAAGGAGGCTGGGGGATGGTTCTAGGCAGATGGGTGACACTTGAGAGTATATGGAGGAAAAGTAGGATATAATGTGATTCTCTACATCTAGGACCCGATTCTTAAAGCGTGGTCCCTGGACCAGCAGCATCATTGACCCCCTGGAAACTTATTATAAGTACAAATTCTTGTACCAGGTCTACTAAGAAACTCTGGGTGGGGGGGGTGGGGGTGGTGGTTATGAGGGTGGTGCTAATTATCTATTTCTGTGTAAGAAATTGCTACAAAATTAGCAGCTTAAAACAGAAAATATTTATCATTTCATAGTTCCCATGGGCCAGGAGTCTGTGTATCACTTAGCTAAGTCCTCTCCTCAGGGTTTTATAGGGCTGCAATCAAAGGGTCAGCTAGGTTGTGTTCTCCTCTGGAACCTAACATGGGAAGAATCATTCCCAAGCTTATTCATCCTGTTGGTAGAATTAATTCACTTATGATTATAGGACTGAGGTCCCTGGCTTCTTGCTGGCTGGTATCTGGAGGTTTCCCTGCAGGTCCTTGCTGCATGAGCTTGTTCAACATGGCTACTTACTCCATCCATCCAGCAAAGTCTCTCTGAAACAAATCTGCTAGCAAGACAGAGTCTTATATAAGGTATTGCAATCATAAGAGCGACATCCCATCACCTTTGCTATTTTCTACTGCTTAGAAACAAGACACAGACCCCTTGCACAAGAGAAGGGGATTATACCAAGGTGTGAACACCAAGAGGCAGGGATCGTGGGGGGCCACCTTACAGTCTGTCCACCACCCCCAGTACCCTGTGTTGGGCAAGTCTTCCAGATGACTGTGATACATGCTCATGTTTGAGAATCACTAGTCTAGACTATAGATTTCAAAGACAATTAGAAGGTAGGGTATAAGAACTGGGAGCTTTAATAGCTCTATTAGATTATACAGTTTAGCACTGAGGTTAAGAGCATGAGCTTTGGAGCCATTAAGATCTGGGTTCAAGTCTCTGCCATTTTCTAGATTGTATGGTTTTGTGCAAGTTACTTAACCCTGTGCTTTCACCTCTTTATCTATTAATATATCATGGCACTCCCAAGGAACCTACTTCTCACAGTTTAGGGTTGTTGCAAGAGTTAAAAGATCACTACAGTAAATTATATCTCTATGTCTGTCACTAAGGATGTGCTCAATAAATATAGGCTACTGTCAACATATGTAGGATTCAGTCCTTTCTGTAAAATGAGATTAGATCAGATAATATGTAAGGTACCTGGTTCTCGAATTCAAATATAATAGATAAAAAATCTTGCTTTTCAGAAGAGTATTTTTCTCTGATACCTAGAATAGTAATGGCAACATCCAGCCTGCAAATGTTGTATCTGCTGTGCTGCTGGAAGTGAGCTGCTACCAACCTCCTTGGTTTGCTAGAAAAACATCATATGCATGGCCCTCTTGGAAGGCATGGATTACCCTCCAGAGACCCAGTTCCTATACCTATCTACTCTGAAAAAAATAGTATGACACAGATTAAATGAAGCATAACAACACCCTCAGGATTGTCTCTAAACGATTACTAAGTAGGGACCCCATCCTGTAGGGAACCAGTGCTCTTAGCTGTCCTGAATAAGGGTGAGAAGATGTTTCTTCTGGAAAAAGACAATGACCTTTTTAAACCCTGCCCTTTCCTCTCCTTTGTTCTTCCACGTCTCTTTATCCCTATCCAATCAAGGTTAGGCTCCCCAATATTTGAGAAAAAGCTTTTCATTTAATGAAATGATTGCTAGTAGGAATTGGATGAAAGTGGGGCAATGAGCAAGATCTTGGCAGGATATAGGGAAAAATTAATTTCAAAACATCCTCTAATTCTTAGTGCCCTTAAAGGTAAGGATCAGAGTTCATCTCTGTGAAAAGAAAGCTGTTGTGTTTAGAAAAATCACTTGAATAGGCTTTTAGCCACACAAAGGCAGACAAAGGCTTAGAGAATAGAGTGGAGGATACAACAGAGGAAGACATTAGGAAATGTCTGGAGGAAACCAAATTTCTTGCAGTAATTAGTTCTGGAGATCTGGACGGTATCATTTGGGCAGGGCTAAGAAAGAGGATAGAAAACCTGGAATTTTTAAAATTGCACTTTTAATTACAGTATCTAACACAAAAAATGTTTTATAGAATTAACTAAGGAATTAATGAATGAATGAAATGAAATCCCACATTCTTTTCCCTGTACTTTGTAATTTAATCTTCCATTATTGACTACTAAAATATGAGACGGACAAGACGCCAGGAAATAGCAGACACATGTAAAAAAAAAAGAAAAAAAAAAGAAAAAACCACATCAAAATGTCCCTCCAAAACAGACACCACCATCTGTCTAGGTTGGAAGTGTAATTTAGTAAAGAAACAGGCAGAACACGTAGTTCAGAGAGTGTTAATACACAGTCAATAAAGTAACTAACCAATTCATAGTAAAGGCCCCCTAAAGGACAATTCTGGAGTATTTTATTCTGAGAGCAAATTAAAGCAAAACAAAGATGAGTCTACCAAAAAAAAAAAAAAAAAAAGAAAGAAAGAAAGAAACCACAGCAGCTTCTCCTCTATTTCACATATGAGTCCTTAGAGGAATTCATGGAAATTATCCCTATCTTTCCATATTTCCTACCTATAGTGTATAGTGCCAACCTGAAAATTCCTTTGTTCATGTACAGCTATCTGTATGAAATCTGGGTACATGGCTTTACCCTTTTCTATTTCTTGCATGCAGAATATGCTCAGAATTATGTATTCATGAGCAGCATTAATCTAAAAACTGATTCACAGTTTTGATAAGGTTGCAATTACCCAGTTGCCCAATCAGAAGTCCTGTCATCAAATCATTAGGGGTTGTTTTAATATACTACAATTCTTAGGCTGCATAAAAGCTGGTGTTTCATTCCTTGCAATTGAGTACTGTTTCCATGCCTTTCTGGTTTGTTCTAGCAGCTGATATAATTCCCACTGGATCTGTGGTATTTAATATATATGAATTTGTAATTGTATTTGTTTGTGTGTGTGTGATGAGAAACATGCAAATATTTTCATTCACATAATGTATACATCACCATAGAATTAGCTATTCAGATACTAATTTGGTATTTAGCCCCTTTCATTTCCGTGCAATCTATTGGATTTGGTACCCTCATTAGGATGATTAAAATAAGCCATTCTATCAATATGTGGTCCAATTATTTCAATAGTCTAAATCCAGCTACAGTCTGGTCCTTTCCTGTCTCTAGAGAAGCATGACTCTGCAGACAACTGTCTTCCGGACTTTGTTCAGGGCACTTGGGGCACTTCAATCTCCCTAATGTCATTCAAAATGAAATCTGTCAATAAGCAAATGAGGCAGAGGGCACATATGCAGATGCCTTTAATCTTCAGTATTTATTTAACATCTATCCTTTGCCACAGTTTCCAGAGACAAAGTAGTGGACACATATATAAACCCATACTAGGATTCCCAGGGGTTTAAATTAAATAATGGCCTGTTTACATTACATTATTATCTACCACAGCACATGCCAAGCTTCTTTTTAATTTGTAGAATTGTTTGAATTGAAGTCAACAAAATATTTAAAATGGCCTATTTTTCCTTAGATGTTCCCACATATAAGCTTAACTCAATATTCTTTAGCCCCAGAATCTTGTTTTCTAAAAACTGTATACTGAGTAAACTGTTAGGCTATACAAATACAAATGTGCACCACATACATCTGCACACTCTGAAAACACACACATTTCCAAAGACATCTCCCAAAAATTACTTGTCCAATTAACTTCTTTATGAACAAATAAATTCCATTTACCTATAGACTTACTACAGTTACAGTCTAGCAACCCTGCAGTCTGATTTCAGAATATTATTAACGGTAGTTATTAGCTGAAGATACAGTGTAGAAGCAAACATATATAGTGAGATTTACAGTTATTGCTCTGTGGAGAGAAAGCAAGAGTGACTCAGTCCTTCTCATCTAACTTACAGACAATAAGCTGTGGGTTTAAGACGAAATGATTTTTTTTTCAGTAATTTACATACGATAAAACTGATGCATTGTCATTATCATCTTCCATCATGCAACGTTTTAAATCTCTGTTTTCCTTCCCTGAGGAGGCCTAATGAAGACTACATTACATTGTTCTGAAGTAGTTTTCATCATCTCACGTTCCCAGGACCATTTTGAGTTGCATGCTCTACCTGCATTTATCCAGCTCATGCAAATTGGCACCCATATCAATGACATTCTTTAAGCAGTATCTCCCAGAGGTTTTTCTTTTCTCGTAATACAGTCAAACACTAGGAAATAGTCTAAATATGATTTAAATTTGCCCAACCTGAAAAATCTACTTGATAGTAACAATTCTAGCATAAGAAAGTAAATAAATTATAAATTAAGAGAAAACATAAAACTGTTAAGAAGGAAAACAGCACCATGGAATTTGTGAAATAATAATAATTATTTTCATAATTTACATAGCATAGTCAGAAGCCCAATTTGCGGGTTCTATGCCAAGATGACATACCTTGGGACAAAAGAGAATGGATTAGAAAATTCATGCAGATGTTCACATTGGAAAACTGAAGGGACTGCAGCCCTCGGCCACTTACTTGTGTCATAAGCTAATTCTTATGATCATTAACACTGATTGTGACATGTGACATAGCACCCTCATGTGAGTGTACCACAATCATAACAACTACTGGGCAATCTAGTGGGAAATGGCATTGTGGCAGTCCTGGTAATTGTAGCTGGAGTTCTACCAGTGATTGTGCAAGTCAGTTAATAATCCTAAGAATCAATTTGCTTATTTTTAAGAATTTAATAAATAAATACAATAAATGGGCATTTATTGAGTGTCTTCTCTGTGCCAGATACTATGCAAGGATTTAGGTTATCTGACACTTTCATTAGACTGTAAACCTAGTGAGAGGGAGGTTGGACCTTACACACATATCATTGTACCTCCAGGGATATGATGTATTTGGCAATACTTGGCATAGAAGAGGTGTTTAATAAACAGGGATAGAAGGAAGGATGGATAAAATGATAGAGGAAAATATAGGTGAGGATAAGAGATAAATGAGATAGGATACATACCCACAGAGATATCACAGTCTAGTAGACAGAGAGCTACATAAAAAAATATGTTAGAAAACAGCTTTGCTTAGAAATAACAGAAAAATCTGTAATCACAGCTACTCAGGAGGCTGAGGCACTAGAATCGCTTGAACCCAAGAGGCAGAGGTTGCAGTAAGCCAAGATCATGCCACTGCACTCCAGACTGGGAGACAGAGCAGAACTCCAAGTCAAAAAAAAAAAGAAAGAAATAACAGAAAAAAAGCTGGGGGTGGGGGAGTACAGAAAGAATACGAAAGGAGTCAAGGTATGGTGGACATGTACAAAATTCCAGACAAATGTATTCCTTCCACATTGCCCAGGGCCCATGCAAATACTTTGTTACCTGTACACTCTAGTTCACTTAGCTTGTCCAAGCATCAGCACTACGGTGGTTTTCTGTGATACATTTTACCAAATGATAATGCCAACATCTCTTAGTTTATTTATTTAGCTGCTCCCAAAAACTAGCTGTGCCAGTGTAATTAAAAACACCAAAGAGCACCTATGACTCTTTCATATTGTACATGCAGCAATTTTTCTTTCCCTTCCCTCCTTGATTTATGATGATAGCTGCTCTTTGTGACTGCTTCTGAGACTGCTGGTCAGCTGGAATCTGCTGGCTGACAGCAAAGGCGTTATAAATCCCGGAAACTGGAAGGAACTTTCCCTTTCTCAGACTTCAGGATGCTGCACCATTTGCTAGGAATGCAGTGTCAGCAACAGAGGCAGATATGTAGTTGAGGAAGGGCCTGGGCACAAAAGAGAGACTGGTGGCTCAGGCCTGACTCTACGGATGAAGGTGAAGGAAGAGGTCTTGAGAGCTTACTGTATTGGGCTGCCAGAACTGCAGAGCTGAGAGGAATGCAGAGGAAAACTCAAGCTGAGAAAGAGAAAGCATGTGGATGGAGCAATTCTAACAGTGGTGTAGGCATGTGATGGGGCCAGGACAGTGATGGGCTGGAAAATCAGCATGACGTGTGTTGGTGTCTGGATTTAGTTTCTCACCTGCCAGATGACATTGGGGAGCGATTTAATCTCTTTAAGCCTTATTTTCTTCAGTGGTGAAATGGAGAAACATTAAAAAAAAAAAAGAAAAAAAAAAGAAACTCCTCCTAACAGGACTGCTGTAAGGATTAAAAAGGAACCCTGCATGTGCTCAGCAGCAAACCTGGCACTGTAATAAGGACCCAGCAGTTACCAATGGCTACTGCTATTATTACTAAATCGATAATATCCATGTCAAGAATTTTAATTCACAGAAGTGTTTTCATAAGCGGAGAAGACTATACATTGTAAATAATGTGGGAAATGATGACAAATGTAAAACAATCTGATCGTGTTCACTAACAAAAGCAGGGTTTATGATATAGAGCATTCCTACCATATTAAAATGAATAAAATCTATGTGCACTGACATTGCAGATGTCTAATTGTATGGTTAAGTAAAAATCGGCCAAGATCAAAAATATATATAGTCTTATCCAATTTCTCAAGGTAAGCAAATTAAATGTATTTTTATAAAAATCTAAAAAAAATATATATGAAATAATTAAAAATGATTATCTCTATGGAGTAAAATTAAAGGAAACTTTAATTTTCTAAATCATACTTTAGGCATACTTTCACAAAAATCTATCCATTGTATAACAATTTTTATTTAAAAACACAGATTTTAAGATAGCAGTGCTTTTTAAATAACTTTATTCCCAATCGTCTATTTCCTGCACAGCGTCCCACTGACCACACAACTCAAATATCTGGTGTTTTTCTAATTTCTAGTCAGCAACTTAAAGTCTCTCTGCTGTGAAATCTCACAAAAGAGAAAATAAATAAGGTATAATAATTAAGAGAACTAGAACATAAATCACAAAACATTTATATGTTTTAGATGCTGATTCAATTTATTTCATTAGTCAGTTTGCTTTTTAAAATCCTAAGAAATTATCTGAACCAATGCAGTATTAGTTTTTGTTGAATAATACCAAGCGAATAAATCCAAATCCACCTTCAATTAGAAATCATCTTCAAAAATTTCCTAAACAAAATAAACTAGATTAATGCATATATTCACTCTACTTTCTTGAATTTATGTTTCCTATAACCATATAGCTTATACTCTGAATAGTTCTTTCCAAAAGTTTTGGGATTTGATTTTGGAAGTAATGCAAAGCTAGAAATATCACTAGCATCCCAATACGTAATATAAAGAGGTAGTCATTTTTCACAAGCGTATTTTTCAAATTATATATAATTTAAATATTATCATTACCCAGATATTTCTATTTGAATAGGCAAGATGTGGAAACAGCACAATTCCAGTTTAACTGATTGAAATGATTTAGCATTTTCCTTGCAACGCATACCCACATATGGGACATCGACTGGACAAATACTGAATTAACGCAATGATTACGTTGACAATCTAAGTTTTCCTTCCTGAACAACAGTTTAGTTTCTCTTAAGTGAAGCACACTCTTAATCATCTTTTTGGAGGCAAAAACTTCTAAGTTTGCAAAAATACCTTCTCATTTAGATGAGTGAGCAAAAGGGGCTGAGCATAACATGAGTTTAACAGTTTTACTCAGTCAAAGCCTCATTCACACAACAAACGTTTGCCAGACATCTCCCTGTGTATCTTCTCTTACTGTACCATTTGTGAAATCATAACTTCACTCCCTATGATTGATTCATTTAGACTTTTCTGGTCATGTAGCATCCAATGGAAGTATTCCACTAAAGCCAAAATCAGCAACTGGACAACTCCCCATGTGCTTTATAACTTAAGCGTTGATGTTCACTTAGTCACAAAAGGAAAATGTGCATTGCTTCCACTTTTATAACCCTGGAGCCTCTCTGATCTCCCAGGAAAATCCACATGCATCCTAGAATGCTGCTGAGAATGGACATCTTACCTTTTGCTAGTAATGTCGAGAGAGAACTAGAAGACCTGTTTCATGTAAGCTCACTAGGGAAGAGGAACACAAAGTCAGCTGTTCCTTTTGCCTTTTACCCCATGAGCTGAATTCCAGAAAATACTCACCAACGCAGTTGTGGTATTAGAAGCCCCTTGATGCCAATGCTTTCCTTAATTCATGGGTAAAGGCTCTGGTGTATGCTTCCTCCATAATTCAAGGTACATAGAGGTGGCCAACTCCAAAATGTACTGTCTTTGAACTTACTCTGATATAAAGTTTGCATGCTGGGCACTGTTTTCACTGCTTCTTACTCACCCTGTTGGTGAGGGAGGGAGTCCCACCATTGCACCGTAGGTGTGGCTGACCATATAACACCAACACTGGACAGATGAGATGAAGAGCAGTTTATTACTCACATATACTCAAAGCCCAGGGGAGAAGGATACCACACAAGGCCATATGGGAGTTTCACTTGGGAGCAAAGTGAATAACTACTAAGAAAGGACAGCTTTGTAGTTCCAACAGGGTAGAGTGTCCCTTGGTTCTCATGGGACAATGTGATTGGCTTGTCTGAATAATTCTGCAGGAGGGCAGGGAACTAAAGCCTAATCAGGAGGAATAAGCTACCTGGTCCTTTTGGTAAAGAAGGGTGTTTGACCAAGGGATCTTATCTACAGAGGAAGAATGGGAAGAATAGCTTGTATTTAGGCCATTCAAGGCCTGCGTGATTTTAACAGATGTTAAGGCAACACGTAATATTGAGCCTTAATTTTAGTTTCTACACCACAGGCACATGGTAAATACTGCATAAATACTTGCTAAATGAGTCAATAAATAAATGTTGTGAAAGTGGAATCATTTTAAAACTTTGGAGTCTGCCCGTATTTGGCCCATGACCTTAGGCAAGTCACTGAACATTTTAGCTGCATTTCAGTCAATTAAAAAATGTTTAAGGCTAGGGACAGTGGCTCATGCCAGTACTTTGGGAAGCCAAGGAGGACAGGTTGCTTGGGACCAGGAGTGAGACCAGCCTGAACAACATGTCAAAACCCTCCCTCTACAAAAAATACAAAAAATTTAGTTGGGTGTGGTGATACACACCTGTGTTCCCAGCTACTCCAGAGGTTGAAGTAGGAGGATTGTTTAAGCCTGGGAGGTGGAGGTTGCAGTGAGCCAAAATCACCTCACTGTACTCTAGCCTGGGCAACACTGCAAGACCCTGTCTCAAAAAAAAAAAAAAAAAGTAGGCTGGGCAAGGTGGCTCACACCTGTAGTCCCTGTACTTTGGGAGGTCAAAGTGGGTGGATCATTTGAGCTCGAGACTAGCCTGGCCAACATGGCGAAAGCATATCTCTACTAAAAATACAAAAAATTAGCCGAGTCTGGTTGTGGGCACCTGTAATCCCAGCTACTTAGGAGGCTGAGGCAGGAGAATCACTTGAACCCAGGAGGCGAAGGTTGCAGTGAGCAGAGGTCATGTCACTGCACTCCAGCCTGTGCAACAGAGCGAGACTCTGTCTCAGAAAAAAAAAAAAAAAAAGTATAAGATAGAAACTGTAATATCTTTTCTGTTTATTTCAGGAGGTGGTTAGGTTGTTTGGGGAAATAAAATTGTCAACATATGAAGACAATCCTTTGAGAGTCCTAGAGGACCCTGTATCACCTCCTGAGTCAGGGCCTTGTTAGAAGCAATAACAGGTGGTGGCCAATGCCAAAGGAACTGAAGGGCAATGATGGTAAAACTGGAAGAAAGAGATGGACACCAAGCTTCATGTTGAAGTTAAACCTACAGAATTTCAAACTCCAGGAAGAAATTTCACAAAAAGAGAACAAAATGACTCCAATATGTTAAGTCTTGGGTGACTGGGAAAACGATCCTGTCATCTGAAGTTACATTAAAGTCAAGAACGAAACTGGCTTGCAAGAGAGGCAAGGTGGTGAGTTCAGTTACCAGCTGAAGATAGTTTCTTTGAAACAAATATCTGGGTCTTTGAAACCAGTGTCTTCAAGGCCTAGGAAAACACTTTACTTTGAAAATATTTGCCTGGCCTCACATAGCCAGCGTTTAACCTATAGCTAGCTGTCTTAAAGAAATTCTCGACGCTGGAATCTTTTCCCCAAAGACATGTCAGGAAAGTAATATGCCTCTCTAGCTTGCTCACAGGTATACAAGAACTTCTGACTTCTACACTGAAGGTTATCACCTGGGACAGTATTACTGACTTCTAATGCGCACACAGTTTCCTAGCCCTGTGCCATGCTGCCATGTTGACAGACCGCCTGCAGCACAATCCTGTAACTTAAGCAAGGTCAAGGCTGATTATGACTTGCATAGCCTGAGCTGTCTAACTGGTCTTGTGTTCTAATACAGATATAGAAAAAAATCAGTGAACCCTGAACACATTCAACCCTAAATATTTACTGCGCACCTGCTCTAGGGTCAGGTACCAGCTGTTGCTTACTGTAAGAGCTACAAAAAGAAATAACACATCTTCTGTCTTTGAGAAGCTCACACCCAAGCCAAAACACAGACAGTAAAATAAGTGCACGAGCAAATATTAGGTGCTAGAATAGATGTAGACATAAAATGTGAATGAGCAGTTGATACCAGTGAGATAATAGATCAGGTCAGGGAAAGAACACTGGAGAACATTTGAAGTAAAGACATACCTATGAGAACAAGTGCTTATAAAAGAATAGAAACAAAAATTATCCACAAAAGAAAGGACAGGAAAGACACATTCAATTTTTGTATTTAGATTGCATATATCATTTTGTACCTATTACTCGATTTCCTAAATTAGAAGTCTGACAGTTTGTATTTTTAAAAAGATCTGTTTGCCACCTACACAAAGCAGGAGGCCATGGACAAAAATATACTTCACACCAGAAACCCCAAAATAGTGAAATCTACATTGTCATCTGTTCTACAGAACAAACAGTCTCATGTTACCATGGAAATCCCCATTCTTTTCTGTGGGAAATTATTTTAAATAAAGCTGTCAGACAGTCTCAATTAAAAATAATAAAATGAAAGACCAATTATGGTCCCTTTGGATTCACTAATAAAGTTCATTAACGAACTTACCATCAGGTATTCAGAAACTAAAAGGTAGCATATGGAGGAATTTCCAACACAATTAAAAGACACTATTTATGTTTTCCATTACCACCTTTGGCTTCTGGCAGTCTGGACAGAATTAAATAACTGTTTAAACAAAACAAAGCTTCACGTGGTGGTCCTGGTGGCAGAAGAAATAAGCAAGTAGAGGAGAAAGTCACAAGAAACATATCTGATATGGGCAACTTCCTGTAATTTTCCAGAAAGAATCTGGTTAATTTTTAGTCCCTCACTACTCTCTTCAACTTGATGCTCTAATGCAGAGTACCCATAGCACCCACTGCATTTAAGTAAATGTGAATTAACCTTTTTTATCCCTGTGGGTTTCTTCTCCCAAGATCTTTGAGCAACTTTGTTTACAAAGCTTTTTGTCTTACAGAGATCAGGACCTACCAAATGGCCCATTTACTTGGTTTTGATAAAGTCAATGCATTGATGTGTCTTCCATTCACCCCCAAGAACTACTGTATTCATTTGCTCTCTGCTTTCTGCAGCATTTCATGTTATTGCCTCATTTTGTGCTTTCTGCATGCGTATGTGTACAGGGTGGTGTCGTGTGTGCTGCTCTGCTGATAAGACCAAGGAAATTCCAAACTCTCTTTCTGCCTCCAAGATAAAAGATAGTAATCTATGAAGGGCAGAAGCAAACCTGACTGCTGTGATTTTCCTTACAACCCAAATGTACTTAGATGACTTATATAAATGGTTTCGAAACTAGGTTATACAAATAATAGATATTATTGTCAGTCTGACATTCCATCTGGTCAATTGCTTTCAGGTGGCTTCGACAAAAAGATGGTGATCTAGCCAAATCCAAAATATGTTAAAGGATGCTTTCTTGGTATGTGTATCCCAAGTCATATTCTCAGTATTTTGTAAACCTCTTTACTGTCCACCCACCCAGCCCTGGTGCTCTCAACTGCCCCACACACTTGTATATATATACACACGTACACACACATACACTCACTGGCGGCCGCCCAGTGTCTCCATTAGACATGTGAACCTTGAAAGGGAGTTGATCTCTCACTTGAGTTGTCTCATAAATCACTAACCCTTCTTCCTTTGCTCCACATTAACCTTTGGTCTTTAATTTCTTCCTTTTCACTTGATTTTATGACCTGCTCTCTCCATAAAGCCTTTTTATGAGGATTCGTATGGAAGTGACTCCCTAAAAATAAATTTCAATTTATATTTGATTATGATGATTCTAGTCTATAACTTTAGATTTAAAATACCACACTCTAAATGCATACTCATAAATATGTGAACCAATGATAATCAAAGCTCTTTTTAAAAATTTGGAATATTCTCAAATATTTCTCTTTCAGCTGAAATGTTTTATTTGGTTAATTGCTTTTTTGGGTTTTTTTTTTTTTCCCCCAGCCTTTGTCTGGTAAACAAGTAACTGCTAAAGAACTAACAAAGCATGTTGGTAGTTTCTAATGTTAAAAACTGAAACCTTCCATACATAACAGTGAGAATTTTAAGACTTTGTCTCTGTGGGGGGTCAAGAAACCACAGCCAGCTTTTCACATGCATATGCAGGTTCTTTTCAACTGTTTCACCTTTCCCCTGACCCTGGGATCCCACAATGAAAAAGAGCCAGGGCAGCATCCTAAAGCATGTCCACATCAATTGTTCATCAGTGACCCAAGGACAAAAAATAGACAGCCCAAACAAAATGGCCAGCAGATCACCACTGGTATGTAGATGAAGTTTTCTGCCAGGAGATGAACAACATGTCTTGGAAGAGACCATTAAAAACCACATAAGGATTTTTGTAAAAAGATGCAGAGAATCTCAGAATTTCCAGACATGAGAACTAAGGAAGAGAGGTACCCCAGAAACTAAAGGAGACACAATCCTCACCCTCAGGGACCTTCCCACGAAAAAGAGGGGGAAAAGAGGCACGCCTATGCAGAAATAGCCTTTAATCAACACCCAGGATGATAAGACCAAAACTGCCCTTGTGTCAAGGCGGAGTATGGAGAAGGGAGACATATTTAAAACCCCAGTGGGCATGTGGGAAAGGCAATGTGCCCAATGAGGCCTGCCAGGTGCAGATCATCAGAAAGACATTAGTGCTTGTATTTTTCTAAATAGAACAAACCATGAATAGAAGCAGTGAGGGGAAAGAGATTGGAAAGACAGCCAAGCACATTTTTAGCCATCTCTAGTATTTTCCCCACTGTCCAGTTTCTTAATTCTCTTTTGTCAATGGCCTAGGAGTAACCAGACATCAGCCTATACCCTTGGCATTACCTAAATCCAAAGAAATACTCTTCCCTTCACCTCTTTATTTGGTAACTCCCACTCTACCTTCTAATTTCTGAATTCCATCTCCAGAGAGCTTTCCCAGGACCCTGGTTTACAGTAGTCACCCCAGGCTCTGACCTCCTGGAGTCTCCTGTTCTCATGGAGACTCTCATCTCCCTGTATTCCCTTGTCTAAGACCTTCTGACACAGACACTGCACCCTGAGCATCTTGAGGGCTAGAATGACATCCATCACCTTCCCCTTCCTCCCTGTATGCTCAGCACACTGACCACATTTGATAGATGAATTATAATCAGTTAAGGTAGAGTTCGTGCCCCTCCTACCACTCCCAAGCCCAGAATTATTTTAGATACAGTGGCTTGAGGCTTTTTATAGGAGTCAATCATTATTCTTTCTATTTTATATGTGCTCTTTTCAGGCCAGGCAACATATTTGTATATCACCTCTAATGTATATGATCCTGGTAATTAATTTCTCACAAAGAAATGTGTCCTTGGCACAACCACTCTTCATTAGCAGAGGGACTGCTGTTCCTTATTGCATGGTCCAGGAGCTCCCTCTACACAAAATGGCACTGCATTTGAAATGGGAACCACCAGAGGAGTGAGCCTCAGCACATGGTTTATAAGAGGCCGTTGGAGCAGTGTGAGGAAATCTCTTTCCTCTTAAAGGAAAATGAGGCTGCTCCTTTATCTTCTGACAATCAAAGGTTAAATTCTCCAGTTGGATTTAACATTACCTAACGACAAGTCATCTATGTGGTGTTTGTAATTCTCAGCTCCATAGAAAGGCTGGCAGTCGATGTGTCCTGAAAAAGAGCCTTGAGTGACAGCAGATCCTAGAATGCCTGAGGAGGTCACTCTAGTCGTCTTTCCACGCATAAGGCCCATGAAGCACCAAAATCATTCTGGGCTAGCACTGTAGGAATGGTATCTTCGTTTAACTAAGTGAAAAGGAAAAACATTCTGAGTTTCCTGCTAGTCCCTGTATTCACAGGGTGTTTTTCTCTTCTCTGTGAGAGGGTTTGCTGACCAAAGTCCTCTTGTATACCTGGTGACTGGGACCCTGGCTGTAGGAGTTGGTATTTAACTTAAGTGCAAAACCAGAGAAAGCAAATGTCTCACAAGCGCTCGGAGAGATTTACCAAATATTCTCACAGGAATACATCCTACAATCCAATCTATTTCTGTCTGTATTGACACCTTAAGATCAGGTAATCAAAGACGTCCTTACTACATTTGCAGGTGAAGTTAAATGAGGTGATGTTCCAAATACTCTAAATGACGATAAAATTTCAAAATAAATGTAATTAACTAAAAAGGAGTCTCAAAGAAAAAGACGAAATGCGAAAGACAGAAGGTGTGACAGCGTAATAAGATGGTGGCTGATGGATTTGATCTATCTACTCCTCCCCTTTGTGTGTCTCTGCACAACCCCACCCAACACACACACAAGTGAGAACATTGCTAATTCCAATTAAATTAACAAACATTTACTGAGTGCCTACTCTATGGTAAGTACTGCACCAATTAAGTATACAAACATGAAGAACATAGTCTCTGACTCTAAGAAGCTTATAAGCCTAACTAAAGGGATAGATACACGAGCCCAGAGTCACAAGTCAAGGCCACCATGCACAGATAGTGATATGCACAGAGGCACAGGAGCACATGGGAGGCTGTAGCTCAGGGGAGACCTTCCCCAGGAGTTCACATTTATGCTAAGTCTTAAAAGATAAGCAGGTTTGCAAAGCAGATAAAGGGCAGAAGAAAATTCCAAAAATGTGGAAGAACAAACTGAACGTCACAGATAAACAGAAGACCAAGCAGCCTTCTTAGAACCACAAATTGGCCTATAGAGTGGTTCCTGGGCAGGGAAGCAGAGGGGGCTTAGATCATAAAAAGTCTCTTCTGCTAAGCTAAGAGCTGAATATTACCTAGCATCTCCAGAAGGATTTACTTGCAAGATACTATTCAGCTGGGTAAAGGGGAAGCAAAGCAGGGTGGTGGGCACTGTGGAGGCCATGACAGTTAAGTCAAGTTTACACTGACAAGTGAATTCAGACATGGAGAAGGCGTTATAGTTCAGTTTCTATGTAGAATATTCGGTTGTACTCAGAGCTCACGGCACTGTATGCTGTACACAGAAGACAGCCAAAAACATGTGTCAACTTGAAGTATTATCTTAGATGGAAATATCTTGGGTATCCACAGAATTAGGTAGTTTTTGTTTTTATTGCAAATACTAAGTCCCAGTGCCTTAGTATACACCCTTAACTCTTCTCTGTATTCTCAAAAAGCTTGCTGGTTGTCACAAGGCAGACTAAACTGGAGAGTGTGGATCAATCTATCAGGTCAAATCTATTATGACTGGTAGAAAACAACATTCAGAATAAATCTGCAGAAACCAGGTTACCAAAGAGCCATCAGAAGTGGGGCAGTCACTGTTGGTCAGGGTATGGGGAATTGATAACGAATTACAGTACTGCTAAAAGCAAAAGTTGTTCATATGATTGTTACTAAATATAGCATTTCAGAACATTCAAAAGTGTAGAGGAAAAATATACACCCCCATACTGCTTAAGAGTTAAAACTCAGGTATAACTGAAATTCTTGGAAAGCCCTTCCACACAGTATCACTATCATAAATTTCTCACTGTTATGTACTTTTTGATATTTACGCCAATGTGAACTCCCAAAATAATACATAACAATCTTTTGCTTTTTAAAAATATTCTATAAATTACACAAATATACATAGATAAATTATATATGTAACTTATAGAATATATATACAACCTATGAAAAGCAGGCTCTTTTTAAAACTTTTTCCTTTCAATAATATGTTTTTTGAGATATACTACTAAAAGTAGCTCTGGTTTACTCATTTCACAGATGCATAATATTCAAAGGTATGAATATACCACACTCTATTTTCAGAGATGGACTTTTCAGTTGTTCCCAGTTTCGTGCCATTAGAAGGAATTCTAGAATACACTTTCCTGCACTTGTAGATGAGTTTTCTTGGGTACCGATTAGCGTAAAAACGCATTTTCAACTGCCCTTTGCTAGATATTGCTAAATTGTCCTCTAAAGTTGGTGAAACAATTTACACCATCCTCATCTATGTATGAGTTTCTATTGCTTCATAGCCTCAAAACCATTTAGTTACAGACAAATTTAATTTTTGCCAACCTGAAGGGTATGAAATGGCTCTTATCATTTTACTTTGTCACCCTGATTACTAGTGAAGGTGAACAGCTTTTCATGTTTACTGACAATTTTGGTGTACTCTTCCATAAAATGCTTAGTTAAGACATTTGTCCTTTTTCTATTATGCTATTTGCTTTATTGTAGAATTTGTAGGATTTCTTTTTACATGTCCATACTAACACTTTGTTAAAAGGTTTTACAGGAAACAAATTAGTACTATGTATTAAGGCCCTTTAAGATGCTCTCATCCTTTGACCCGACAATTACACTTCATTAACTGAAAGTAAGGATATAATCAAAGTGTTCTAAAAGATTTAGGCTTCAGATACTCATCAAAGCATTGCTTATAATAGGACAATATTATAAGCACTGCTCTTAAGTAATAGTCATAAAAAGTAAATATATGAAATTCTCCAACACAAAGGGATTGGCATATCCATAAAATAGACTGCTACACAGACATTAAAACTAATGGTATAGAAGAACGTTAAACATACATCAAGTGAAAAAAGCAGGTTGCAAAAAAATTCTCAAGGAAAAAACATGATACTAAATGCAGTTATTGCTAGTTTATGGGATTACAAGTATATTTCCTTTCTTTTATTCTTAGTTTTTCTAAAATTTCTATAAAGGATATGACATACTTTTTAAAAAAGTTGTCATCTAAATACAATGAAACGACTCTTTAAGAATTGGACCATGAGGAGAAAATGCATCTAAGAGACAGAATTTTGAAAAGTACCAGATTACAAGTAGCACTCAAAGCTACAAAAAGGACCAGTGTGTACATGTGTGCAGGACTTCTGTTTCTACAGCCAGGCATTTCAGCCCAACCCACAGAAAATGATCATCCTTGGATCACTGCTGTCTCACCTAATGAAAAATAATAACCCAAGAAGTTGTGTGGGTTCTATGTACATCAGGGCTTGGTGTTTCCCAAAGGACTTACAATCTAAGTAAGACAGATGAGACAATTAAGCCCAACAGACAAGAGATGGGAAAGGCAGTTTGTACCCCAGTCATGGAATGGGCATATGGTTTCTATGTTCATATTTACATTTCACGACAGGTTTAAGAAGATTTAAGCCAGACCTAAGCAGAAAATACAGTTAAAACTGGATGTAAGGGTTACAAAATAAGAAGTTTCTATTATGTAACTGATGGTGGGAGACAGCCGGCTAGGAATGAGAAAACTGATTCAAAAATACCTTGACCCCAAAGTCTGATGGTCTAGTCCACTAGAATAATTATCTTTCACTTATGAAATGTTTGCTTGTAATTATCCAAAATTTTGAAGGAATCAAGGTCAAGTATGGAAGAGAGAATTCCCTTCAGAGTCAGATAGGTCTGGGTTCTGCCTTGGGCAAATAAATCTCTTTACGTTGAGAATGGAAATAAAAACAAAGTATCAGCGTGGCATGACTACTGGACCTTTAGAGATAATGAAAATACTGTATGTGACATGGAAATATTAATCATGGGAATATAGTGTTCCTTCTGCACCTGGAGTTGGAGCATCATGGATAATATGTTCCAGATATTTTACTGTTACAATATGTAAATGAAACGAAACCCTAAAAGTCTTGATTAAAAGTCTAATAGCAACCTGATTTATTTGGCTTCAAGCTTTACTTTTTCTGTTTAGCGTACCATTTTTTATCTTTAATAATCACAAATCAGGCCAGGCTCGGTGGCTCATGACTATAATTCCAGAACTTTGGGAGGCCAAGGCAGGCAGATCACGAGGTCAGGAGTTTGAGATCAGCCTGGCCAACAAGGTGAAAGCCCGTCTCTACTGAAAATACAAAAATTAGTTTGGTGTGGTGGCGGATGCCTGTAATCCCAGCTACTTGGAAGCCTGAGGCAGGAGAATCACTTGCACCTGGGAGGCGGAGGTTGCAGTGAGCTGAGATCACGCCATTGCACTCCAACCTGGGTGACAGGATGAGACTTTGCCTCAAAAAAAAAAAATCAAAAATTAGAATATTTTAAAATAAACTTTACAAAAAGAATGAGCCCAGTACTAGCTCCATTTCTTTCTCATGTAAAATACACAATTAATATTTTAATCTAGCTGTGAAAATAGTATCCAACCACTTCTCCTCTGTTTTGTCAAGAAGAGACAGATAGTGAATCAGCTTATAAATCAGTCCCCAAAATTCTTGAAGGCAAATAAGTGCTTTATAAATCAGAGTTTTAAAAAGGTCTCATTTTTATAACATTATTACTTTGAAGCAATCTTTCCCTAATTATCTTCATAAACATTAAACAGGGCTAATTTATGAGTTCCTGAACAATTTTGGGTTTTTGAATGAAATAATCAAGATCCCACATGTCTGCCTTTTCTCTTTTAATCATTAGTAACACATACAATGACCTTGATCAGTCCTATGGTTCATTAAGTTATGACCCTCACAGACAATGAAACCATGCTGAGAAATTATGATTTGGCTCAAAATTCAGAATATATTAGAAAATGACTTTGGGATGACAAGACACCTTGGAAGTTTGGCTATGGCTTCATATCCAGGAAAAGTAAATCATCAGCAAAAAAACTCACAATAATTTACAGAGATTAGTAGAGGGCTTCTAAGATTATCCACACCCTGTGATATAGTTTGGCTATGTCCCCATGCAAATCTCATCTGCAACTGTTGCTGCCATAATCCCAATGTGTCACTGAATGGGAATCGAATCATGGGGATGGTCACCTCCATGCTGTTCTGGTGATACTGAGTGAGTTCTCATGAGATCTCATGGATTTATAAGACAGTTTCCCGGTCTCTTCACTCTGTACTTCTCCTTGCTGCTGCCATGTGAAGAGAGACATGTTTGCTTCTTCTTTCACCATGATTTTAAGTTTCCTGAGGTCTCACCACCCATGCTGAACTGTGATTCAATTAAACCTCTTTCCTTTATAAATTACCCAGTCTTGGGTATGTCTTTATTAGCAGTATGAAAACAGACTAATACACCCTCCAAACATTGTTTGACTTTGCACTGACCCTACCTTAGCTTCTCCAAAGGAAAAACAAGAATTACACTACATCTGGCTTTAAAATATACTAAAAGCCAGTGCATTAAAGATGCTATACAAAAGGTTATATATGACAAGGGAGTTTTCAAAGGCTTCTTCTATCAAGTTTATTAAGCACTATGTTAAGCCAACCATATTCCAGTTTGATGCATTTAGAAACTGCATGAAAATGTGTACTTTTGTCTAGAGAACAGAATCTCAAATTCCTCTAACAGGATCTATGGCATGGAGAGTTAGTTTATAAAGTGATTCTCCTGTTATTACAAGACTACAATCCCTGCTTTATCCACAATTCTAAAATCCCCAAAGCTCTGAAAACTCATTTAACTGCAAAACCTGACCTAACCAGAAACCATGTAATGACTAAACCTGATCTGGCCCAATGCGAGGCTATTATCCTTAGCCCACTGGTGTGACTCTCCATGTTTTGCCACTGACATCTTGTATTTGATCACAAGGCACTGCCATAGGCTCTGTAGAGAATATCATGCATATGTTATATGTGTGACCTTGCCTATGTGATATGCTCACTCCCAATTGCCTTTCTAAAATTCTGAATTCCAAAACACATCTGGCCCCAACAGTTTTGATATAGGACTATGTACCAGAGTTAACATTTGTATTTTCCTTTCTCCTTACAGAATAGAAGAAGGAAGTTCATGATGCAGTCCTAGGATTGGAGGAACAATGGTACTTCAGACAAATGTTCAAAAACATAAATGCTGTAACCTCCATGTGAGAAAAATATGGCATAAACTCAGCCCTCAGCAACACCCATCATCAAGTGAATGGTTCATTCTGGGTGCTATACAGGGAAGGTGGCACAAGCACAGCCTTAAAGGACTGGAGATGCATGACAGACCAATACCAAGAAACAAAAATGCGACTAATGAGCCCTGGATATATGCAGACATGATCAACCATTTAAGTTATGTACAGGCCCAAGTATAAGGGCATTTGAGTACTGACAAGTGGGCTAACCACAGGTTTCTGTCTTTACACAAAGTAGGGACTGAAGAAGGGCTAATTTAAAAAGCAAGGTAATAAGTAGAGTCCCCAGCGTGTGTTTGTGTGTTCTCAAAAGAGGAGAATTACTAAATATCTCAAAAGATATGAGAAAGGAGGTAAAGATGTGGCTATTTGATCAGGCAACTGGACAAAGACGATGAGGATGCTGTGTGCACAGGAGATAGATTTGAAGCATGGCTTCTGAAACAAGAGATAAAACTCTAATCACTCAACATCCAAAGGCCATTTTCGTCTTTTTAAGTACACGCTTCAATTTTGGGTCTTTGATTGCTTGCTTTCCATTGTCCTTTTCCACTTCCTGGAAATTGGTAACAGTAATAATCATCCCATAGATCCATACAGATAGTAATTTACAATTTAACTAATACTTTCGTAATACAATTTTGGACACAACAATGTTTGTACTTATTAGGACAGATGTTATCCCTAGAAATAAAATTTAAAGAGTCAGAGCTGAGATCACATGTGATCATTCCTATCATCCCTAACTTGCATACATTAATTAAGTTTTTAAAGCCTCCATTTCTTAATCTGGAAGGCAGGACAATAGTACCTACTGTACAGGATTGTTAAGATAACAAAATGAGGTAATGTACACGGAAGCGCTTTTCCTCACTTATCAATACTAAGTGCTACTGTTTGTAACTATGGTGATTACGTTTGTGACTTCATTGATGTTTTACTCTTAGGAATTATCTCCAATCTTTTTTTCCTCTTTCACCAATATACAATTTATTTCAAAGGCAATGTTTTATAACATAGCCAAAATCAGTCCTTGGAAACTCAATTCAATTTCACTTAAAAAATAATTCTGATAATTGCACTGGCTTAATATGAACTTTCTGGTACAATGCTAACCAGTGTCTCGCAAGATACTCAACATTTAAAAGGCAATTCCATTAGCTTGCAATTAGTAGTTTTCACACGCACAGGAAAAATAAATTGATTTAGTACCTTTCTCCTGTCCATAGTAATACTTCAGATTTTTTTCCTTGCTGTTATTGTACCCTGGCTGCAAGTATTAGTTACCCTAACTGCATATCATGTAAATCAAATAAATGCTTTTGCTCCCCCATAATCACGTCGGCAGCTGCTCCAGCATGTTTCAATGGCCATCCACTGGAACTCATTAAGAAAGCATTATGTATAGTAAATTAAAAGGCAAGGTCTATGATCTGCAGACAAAAAGATGACAAAGCTCATCAAATGTATGCTTTGGCCTTCTCATTAGCTCGCAGGGTTTAAATGGTGTGATCCTTTCAAACAGGTCCCAGAGCATTTTTATTTGTTATAAGCACAGTGAAGTCAGATAAGCTTAATGTGCTAGAAATATTTTAACATTCCAAAAGAATAACTTTTAACCAGAAACTGGGCTTAAATGAAAGCTCAGGATATTCTGAGGACAGCTCAGAAGCACTTATTTTTCCTACTTATCTTTCCAATATTCTTCCACAATGATCAAATCCATCCACTTTGGCATTACTAGTCAACGTATGATTATCACATGCAACAGCATTATTTCCTATGCTCTTCCCACACAGACCATTTATTTAAGGGGCCCCATATGCACTTCTGCTGAGGCATCCGTGCCATGACAGCTGTTGCCTGAGCTTCCCTCAGCCTGAAGAAAACCTTGCTAATGGGAGCAGAATGTGGGTCTGGGGAAGCCCCATATCACCGTATATGAGAAACACCTTAAGTAGTCGGAGATACTGACTTGAAAAATTAAAGGCAGGGGGAATATGACATCTGCCTTCAGATATCTGAAGATGGTAACTGCATCCAATGATGAAACTTACTCTGTGGGGGACCCAGAGAGACCTACATGCAAGGACCAACAATTAGAATGCACAAGGAGGCACACTGTGGTTTGCTGCAACTTGTGACAGTTGTGGGCCATTTAGAAGATCACCATTTGTGGGGAATGTTAAAGGACAATCCTTCCACCAGTTTGGACTAGGTGATTTTTAGGGGCCTTTCAACTATTGGGTGTTATTCTTGATTAAAACACTTATACTTCACACTTCCAGCTACAAACCTCAAGATGTTTATTGTCTGGATTCCCAGCATCTGACACCATGGCTGGCACATACTTGTGAGACCAGGAGCCATGCTTTTTGAAGCCCTTAACCATATGCTAGGCACTCAGTGTCCAACATTCATTATTTTGCCACATTCATGTGGTTTCATCACAAACCTAAAAAAATATTACCTCTAGTTTAGAAGTTAGGAAACAGAATGTCAGGAAAAGTAAGTAAAACATCCAAAGTCACACCAACAGAAAGGGGCTGGAGAACTGCAATTCAATCTCAGGCTTTTCTAATTAATGTCAGACATTTATCCTTTGTAGTTCTATAGTTGACAAGTCCCAGTAAGATATGAATGACAGACCACCAGTGCAAATAACCAAGGGTGCTTGTTAGAAATACAGATTCCGAACATTACCTTGAACAGCTGATCAAGTGAGTCTCTGTGGGACCCAGGGGCCAGTGTTTTTAATAAACTCCCCCAAGTCAATTCTGATGCAAATAAAGATAGGTACCATTGATTGGATGCTTGTTAACTGCTAGTCACTATACTACATAGTGCTTTATATGGATTATTTCATTTATTCTATTTTCATAGAAACTCTATGAGGTAGACTCTAGCAGTATTTAAACCTATTTTTCAGATAAGAAACATGAACTCTGGAGGGTTTCAGGATGGTTCCCAAGGTTACACACTCTTTCAGCTAGCAGATCTGGAATTTGTAGACGGGTAGTCTTGTTTCAGAAACAGCAATCCTAAATACTGTGCTACGTTATCTCCAGTAAACACACGAATGATTCAACAATTTGCTAACGAATATCTGCCTCTCACTTGTTCAGAAAAGACTGATATAAAATGAGAGCATGCCAGCAATTATATTCAAGGAACAGTATACTAATTGGTCAATATCACAGATTAATAGACATCTTTTGAGTGTGGTTATACATATTTGCTACTCTGTGAAGGTAACAGCAAAGCAAAATAAACTTCTCACTCTACCATGCTTCCAAAGCACATCCAACTATGCTGTCACCCCATACACTATCAAGAAACAGGCTGCTCCAAGCTGAGCATGGGGCTTTCGTATCTCGTTTCTTTGCACAATTCTCAAGCTACAGCAGACACTAATGCGTGTTTGCAGAAGGAGAAGATAACGGGCTTTAAAAATGCCAATGAGCAAGACTTGACTCCAGGCAAGTGGGATTTCTCTCTGAGACAGATGAGAACAAGAAGTGCTGGAAGTTCTATTGGCCAGGGAGTAAGACAAACACTTTTTTATTAACCTCCTACATTTTGTAGGAATTTTAATTCCTAAAACACAATTCTTAATGAAAAACATCAACAAAGGAAAAATCTGTCACTGAACAAGGTTGTTAAAAATGGAAAGCTAATTAGATATTGAAATTCTTCAGCATGAGCAAAGGAATGAATCTTGGTAAAATACGACATACAACGTTCTATGTTTTATCAGATAATAAGAAACGAAGGAGACTCTGCTTTGGAAGAAGTTCTCTAGGTGTTGTTCTAGTCTTTCCTTTACTATTTGCTCACTTTGATTTCACCTTCCTTGGCCATTCTTGAAACAGCAGGATGATGTATTCTCCTTAACACTTCAGATAAAATTTCCTTAAAACTAGCTGGAGGCCATTATCCTAAGAAAATTAATGCAAGAACAGAAAACCAAATACCACATGTTCTCACTTAGAAGTGGGAGCTAAACGGCGAGTATATATGGACACAAAGAAGGGAACGATAGATACTAGGACATCCTCAAGGGTGGAGGGTGGGAGGAGAGTGAGGATGGAATAATTACCTACCAGACACTATGCTCACTCCCTGGATGACAAAATAATCTGTACATCAAACCCCCATGACACACAATTTACTCATATGACAAACTTGGACATGTACCCCCTGAACCTAAAATAAAAATTAGAAAAAAAAATAAACTCAGAAAGCAAAATAATAATTCCTTCAAGCTGAGATGAGGTGGAATTTTTTTTAAGGAGATGGAGAAGTAACTGAAGAAAATGGATACCATGTAAAAATACTCCTTTGCAGGGACAGGGATAAAGCTGGAAATCATCATTCTCAGCAAACTGACACAAGAACTGAAAACCAAACACTGCATGTTCTCACTCATAAGTGGGTGTTGAAAAATGAGAACACATGGACACAGAGAGGGTAATATCACACACCAGGGCCTGTTGGGGGGGTGGGGGAGCTAGAGGAGGAATAGCAGGGGGTTGAGGGACGCAGGGGGGGGGATAGCATTAGGAGAAATACCTAATGTAGATGATAGGGTGATGGATGCAGCAAACCAACATGGCATGTGTAAACCTATGTAACAAACCTGCACATTCTGCACCTGTACCCCAGAACTTGTACTAAAAAAAAAAAACTCATGCAGTCAAAGTATGAGATTCTGATCTTATGACTCCCAATGGATACTGCAGACAGCTTTCTTGATCTCCAAAGCTCTTTTTCAGCAGATTGCTATCTGCAATATCAAGGGTGGGAGTATCTTCACACATATAGCCAAGCATTTATTACGCTGTGATAAGTACCATGATAGTGGCTGCTGTGGGTACAGCAAGTGGAGGTGAGGGCGAGAGAAAGTTTCCCAGAGATGTCTTTTAAACTTCATCATTCCCCTATTAAACGTCTAACTTAACCTTCCAGGACCCTGTGTCATCTGGCCCCTGCCTCTGACTCCAGCCCTCTTTCCTGTGCCTCATCTCCTGTCCTACTTAACTAACTCATTTGCTGACACCAGCCAATCTTTTCTTAACTTTAGGTTTTCATACAGTGTCCTCTACTTGAACGTTTCTCCCCATATCTTGTCTTGTGGTTTCTTTTCATCAGGTGTGAACTTAAATGTCAGCTCAACTGTGTGTCTGTTCTAATTGCTCATGTAAGATTCTTCACTACCACACCCACCTTTCTTTTCAACATTATGATGTTCATTTGTTTCCATCTCACTTTGTAAAAAAAAATGTACTTATAAATGTCTTAACTCTAATTTTTATAAATGTATTCACTCTGATTTTTATAAATATATTTAATCTGATTTTGTCTATCATTACTTGCAGACCATTAACTCCATGAATGAAGACGATGACTGATTCAGTTGCTATCCCATAACCAGACATGGTAAAAAGGAGGGAAGAGTGTGAGAAGCAGTAGAAAGAGCATGGGAAACCCTTCTCTCTCCCCCGCTCATCCCACAGAGAAATGCAAAGGACCCCCCCCGACCAGGCTGGAACTTGGGATATAAAATTTAAGTGGTTGCCAAAAGAGTTCAAACCTAGTAATAACTTAATGCAAATGTTTTTAAAAATAAAAATTAATGCAACCCATGATAAACACAGTATCAAAGTTTTGCATAAAGGCAAAGTCAGTATTACTGATTTTTCCTTTAACCATGGGCTCCAAAACAGCTAGGCATGGCGTGGCCCTTCATTTTCCCGGGTCACATAGAGCAGAATAAAAAAAATAAAGAGATCTTCTGTTTGGTTTCTGGATGATTTCACAACACATCTTAGGGCAGTGGTGATGGTTCATTCAGGAGAGGAGCTTCCTCCTCTACTCAAGGAGAAACATTCTACATCAAAAAGCTTCCCATTATATGTCTACAACATAATTATACTTCAGCTATACAGTGTCCAAAACATATATCTAATGAGAGTAGAGGTACTAGGTGCATGTGTTGCGCATGTGAGTATGTTTCTGCAGGGTATAAAGGTCACTCCCTTGCAGTGGGATGCTAAATTTCATCTATTTGTCTTGCAAGCAATGGTGGCTTTGTGCTGGTAGCAAGCTCTGTATCACTGGGCTGCAAGCATGCACAGATACTCTTCTTAATACTGTTTTTAGAAAGTTTTCAATTTCATACAAACGCTCTCTTGCCTATTAAAATATCACTGTTAGAAAAGTGAAATCCAAACCAACACACACTGTCACAGACAAGGAAACAGCACTCCCAGTCCATTCATTTGTACGATTCTGACAGCTGCGTAATTAGTCCAGCCCCGCCGCTCGCCTGTGGGTTAGAGCCGGACCTGTGCAGAACATGGCAATGCAGGGATCATGGCTATGCTTCAGCAGAGACCTGATTTCCCAGATGGCACCTCCCTTTGAAGAACATCACTCATTCACTAGAAAATAAAAACACATCAACAAGCTGCCAGGGACCAGACAAGAGCTTAATTATCTACCCTCTCTTTAATACGTGGTTTCAATATTTATGCTTCCATTTCTTTACTCTCTGAAAGAGATATGAAATCCATTTCCAAGAACTCACTTTACAGAGCATCGCCTAACATTAAGCCGTGCCCAGATATCCAAGGCAGGCATCACTGGAGGGAAAAAAGAAGACAGAGAACAGCTGCTTTTTAAAGCTGGTTAATAAATAGGTCCCTGGCAGCAATAAATCCTGGGCCAAAGACAAAACAAAGGAAAACATTTTCTTTTTTCTTTTTTGTCGTACACTAACCATAGCTTCTCTTGCTTAATATTATACTTTGAAGGAGCTCCAGGCATGCATCTAAGGCATGCTAAGTTAAAGATCAACTAGCATTTGAAACGATGCAAAAACACAACATGTCCTACAACAGCTAGATTCCTATTTTGGGCCCCAAGGAAATGTGGGTTTGATATCTGGCACAATAGAATGTATTATGACATCAAACCACTGTTGGCTGTTTCCCCAACTGAGCAACTGAGGCATTTCCACTACCCTCAGATGAGCAGGAAGTGAATGAGACCCCATCTGTTTCAAAATTGAAAAGGTTTGACCGAAATTATCTGTGCAATACTTTTCATTCTATCATCAAATAATCCCAAACACCTCTTCTTCCAGACATAGGCAGTGAGGTTGGAGAGAGTGGTAAAGAACCAGAGGAGTTTATTTAATGAAATCTGACAATAGCCTGGAAAGCTGGTACACCAGTAGGCCTGTTAAAATAATATGGAAGTAGACTGTGAGGCTCAGAGGTATGTTGAGATTTAACCAAGCTGCAAAGCTGGCAAGGAATGGAAGCAGGCACCAAACGCTGCTCCTTTACTTTTTCCACCACTCCACGCTCTCGCGCCTCCTGGGCACTGCAGGAGCAGCTCTGATGGCCACCTGGAACTCCCCCACAGGTGAGGGGATGCACCAAGCCCTCTAAATGTCTGAAATGGATTCCCAAGCTCTCTGGCAGCATGCTCATTCACAGCACACTGAAGGCTGGGCATCCCACTGTGCTCACATGTGCCCAGGGCTGCACCATTCAGGCATTTGCCCTTCATGGACTATGCTCTCACAGGGTCCTTCTGCTGCCAAAGGATGGATGAGGATCACACCCTCACAGGCTGTGATGCAGTAAGGGTAAAGGATTATAGCTGCATCTCAAAGTTGTCAGTGAATGCCTTTTTTTTTGATATGGAGAAATATAATTATTTTTCTTAACACATTATAGTAAGTAGTTGCAAATTTTGCCTAGTTCAAATTTACCAATCTGCTATCAAGTACCTGGGCATGGTCCCTGGAAGGCATATACAATGCTAGTTGGTGAATTCTGTTGAATAAAGTCAATGGATTAAAACCCTAACACAAAATCATAGACCAAGGACTCTGGTGTTTGTAGGACTGCTCCCATCCCTGCCTCACAGCCTGCTCAGAGCCAATATCAGGCAAAATTGTGCTGCCTCTTGTCATTTTTCTCTATTGGATATTACAGGCTATAAAAGCTCACCACATAAAATGTCATTGGAAAAGCCAATAAAAAGCCATTTATCTTGAAAACAGTCATAATGCGCTACATCACTGTGGAAACTGAGCAGGTCAGAGATAAAAATAAAGAAAGGTCACTCTGCTGGTGTCTGGGAAGGGGAACAGCAGAAATAATGGGGTACAGATACGAACACTGGGTTTCTCAGAGTTTCATGGCAAATTACAGAAAACAAGCTTGACCTCATTCTAATATGAACATTCTTCCCTACTGGGTTAATAGTAGAGAAAAATGTATGTTACAGGTTCTGGAAATTTAAAGAAAACGTTTCTATGGAAAGTGCAACTATATAAACCTCCATATACAGGGCAAAGAGTACAAGTAAATGTCAAAACCTGAAAAGAGCAAGAGAAACACTGCTTCCAAATACAGATTAATGGGCATTATCACATTTATTATTTATCAGTTAGCCCTGCATGGTTCTGCCCACTGTGGCAAGTCTCCAGGGCAAAAATACAATAAAATTCCATTAGTTAAAATATTTAAAATAACTGAGCTGGAATACCATAGTCTCATCGCAGCACTGTTTACCATAGCATGAAAAAAAGGCAACTATCTAACAATAGGCAATATGTTAGGTAGATGCCTTTTAAAGCCTCTTTAAAGCCTACCCGCTTACGCCTAGAACAAACTAGAAATTTTGTTCTACGCATAAGCGGGTAGGCTTTAAAGAGGAAGATGATGCTTTCTTCTCGGCCACTAGCTAAGAGACAGAAGAGCAGCTGGCATCATTCTGACATTGACATAGTGGTCCAAGATATTTCAGTTTGTTACTTTTATGTATGGTTATACTAAATACAGTCTTTGGGAGATTAAGCTAATTTGGATATGGTGATTTTTAACACATATATTTTTTATGCCAGGATATCGACTGATGTTCATTGGTTTGTTTTTCTTCCCCACTTTTTGGGCAACAAAGGTGAGTCAGGGCTCTCTTTGAACAGCAGCTCATGGGCAGCTACCAGACACTCCCCAGTATGATCACAAGCCTGCAACTGCACTGTCACCTTCTCAGAACTCACAGGTCCAAGCCACATCAAACTAGACCTGCAATTCCTCCTTCTGAACCATGCTTCCATTTTCTCTCTGCCTATTCATTTTTACTTATCACTCAAAACATCTGCTTCAGGGAGGTTTTGTAACTACCCCAGCTCAAAAAGCTCTTGGCCCTTCTCTGACCTCCTAGGACAGAAATTCATAGAACCATGATTAAAGAGAGGCTCAGGGGACTGGCGATCCAGAAAAGGCCTCCCCTGCTAACTGGAGGCTCTTTCTGGTCTTCATCCACAGGACCTACAGGCCTTTCTTGGCTTACCTTGGCTATTCTCTCATATATCACATGTTATACTCTGTCTGTCTTCCACTCTTGGATTTGCTGCTTGTGATTGCCTTGTCCATGTCCTCTCCTGCCCCAGAAGTGGACAACAGGTCTGCCTCGGCCCTTACCTCCTAGCTGCAGGCCCCTGACTACCCTCTTTACCCAGGCATTCATGGTCATGTAGGCATAAGGCAGTCCCATCCTAGTGCTGATCATCATGGCACACGTGCACAAAAATGGAAGCCCCTACACATACAACATATTCAAGACTACTTGAATGAATGACAGTGCATTCACACAATGGAATAGCATTTAATCATTAATAAGTGGCTGAGAAACATAAATAGATACAAATATTCATAATTTACTATTAAGTACAAAAATAATATTGAGTATAATTCAATTTTTAAAAAATGTATATATGCACAAAGATATGAAAAGCTAATGTATCAAGGTGTTAGCAAGAGTTATCTCTGAGAAGTGTGATATAGATCTGGTTTGACCACTACACCTTGTTTATCTATATTTTATCACTTGTCTACAATGTTCATTCACTGCTTTTATAATAAGAAAACAAAAGTTTTTGTGGTGTTGTTCTGCATATTTCTTTTTTAGAGAGTCACTGGAGGAAGGAATAAGGAGGTTCTTACTGGTGAAAGGGTTGAGAACTACTGTCCTTGACTACATGTTATATCATACATGTGACAATGAATTATAGGTCATTTATTATTTCGTGTGCTAAGTCCGCCTCCCCAGTGAAACTATAACCTCCATAAGTAATATTACAAACAACAGCTAATTGCTCCTGAGGATTTACCATGGGCCAGGCGCTGCTTTAGGTGTTTGATAGGCTTTACTTGTTTAATCCTCAGAGTGACTTTATGAAGCAGGTACCATTTTTACCTGCACCTTTGAAGAAACCAGATAGTCAAGTAACTTGCCCAAGTCACCCAGCTAAGAAGTAGTAAAGCCAAAATTCTATTCCAAGTCCTTCAGAAATTACATCACATGAGACTGAAAGGCAAAAATCTCATTGCAGATTCTCAGGGTTCAACAATCCAAGCCACAACAGATCACACATGCTGCCATCTGTAACATCCTTCTATCCTACCTCTACCTATTTATTTGGTCTTAACTATGAAAGCTGAACTAGAATACCATTTTCTCTAAGAAGCTTTTCCATGTTGCTAAGGAAAAGGCAGACATCGATACATATTTGCTAAATAATAACAGACATTAACATTTTTATTGCGTATTTATTGAGCTAAGAGTTTTCATCCGATGTCGGCGTTTTTTTTTGTTTGTTTGTTTTATTCCCATCATGAAAATAAGGACATTGAGAGGTTAAGTAACTTCAAGATCTAAAAGTAAGTAATGGAGCTAACATTCAAGTCCATTTGACTCTTGCTCAAGAGTTTGTGTTTTGTATCATCATTTAACTAACGGAATTTCTGCTGAGTAGCAGCCCCAGGAAAAAGACCATATTCCACAAATGCCTGTCTTTCCATCCAAAGTCATGTCATATAACCAAGCTAGTAGAAGCAGAAGATTGTCAGTGCTTTTCTTGTCTGCTCAATTTGATTTCCCAGATCACTACCTATAAGAAGCCATGCTTCAGCCTGGAAAACATCAGCCCATGAATTAACAACATAATTACCATATGATATCAGCCGACACCGCACAGTAGTGAACAGGTGTCCCGATAGAGTAAGATTAATGAAGTCACTGCAGCAGGAGCTTGTCAGAGACACAATTTCTGGGAACAGAGAGAGTCATCATGTTAAAACTGCAAGGCATGGATAAACTAAAGCTATACCCAGAGAATAATCTTGACTCCCCAGGATGAATTTCAAACAATTCCCCAATCTTTAAAATAGAAATCCTACTATCTCCACATTCACAGAATTGAGAAAAGTATGTGAACACCATTCTAGTGTTAAAAATATTCAGAGATATTCCCCCAGAGGACACATTCTTGCACAGTAGTTACTCTACAGCCCTACCATCCTGAGTTCTTAATCTTGGTTGATCCCAAAAGGATGAAGATTCTTGAATAGACAGCACATAAGAATCCCCCTGTTCTGTAAACATATGAGCTCTGGCATTGAATATAGCCAACAACCGTGGGACCTCAGTCAAATTTCCCTAAGCTGCCTAAGCCTTATTTTCCTTATCTGTATAATGAGGCAATTCATAGATTTGTAAGGATTAAAAGAGATGATGCACATTAAATAGGGCTTGGCACATTAAAAAAAAACAAGTAAATATGAAGTATTACTTTTTTAATCTATTTCCTAATAAACACGTGCACAGACATCTACTCTAACAATAACTGCATTTAAAATTCAGTGGCCCTCCCAAGTCCAGTCCAGTGGTTCCACCTAGTAAGTCCCAATATTTTTCAACCACACCCAAATGGTTATCAGGGTTCTAAAACACAGACTGTCAACTCAAAGGCTACCATAAATAAAATTAAAATGTATCCTGATGAACTTAAGTGGAGTTTTGAATCCCTTCCTGCTGACTTCCATTAAGTAGTCAAGGTTTCTACCAATCATGTTCCCTTCTCACGGGGACAAACTTGACACTGGAGTAGGATGAAACAGAAAAAACTTGACACTGGAGTAAACAGAAAAATCAAAGAAATATAAATGTTGAGTTTCCATATGTCTTTTACCAAATGATTTCCAGAGGCTGGTCTAATTCCAGATGATGTTGTTGGGACCAGATCAGACTGGTTGCACTATACTCCTGGGAAGATGAGTTACTGTAAAATCTATGTTTTTGCAACTGATATGCTTTATTAATCTTTATGAACTTCAAGTCAGATACTATCACTTGCATACTTTTTGGACTGCAGCTGACTGTGGGCCTGCAGCATCCCAAATGGTAGCCACCAGTCATGTGTGGCTACCAAGTTCTTGAAATGGAACTAGTCTAAAATTGAGGTGTGCTATAAGTATAAAGCATGCGCCGGATTTTCACGACTTAGTAGGCAAATAATGTAAGGTATCTCATTAATAACATTTAATATTAATTACATGTTGAAATCATGTTTGGATATAGGCAGTTACATAAAACATTTCATTATAACTATTCACCTTTTTTGTCTTTTTTACTGGAAAATTAAAATTACATATGTGGCTGTAACATGAAAATAAGTATATCTAATATGAGTCAATTAAAAAAAAACAAATAAAAGAATTCCTTGAAAAAAAAAACTTACATATGTGGCTGGCATTATATATTTATCAGATAGCACTGACTTAGATCATGAGGTCTACAAGTCACATATGGTTCTAGAACATTTTGTTTTTCTTATATGGGCATTTATTTGATCGTTTTGAATTTCACCTAAACAATTAAGGTCTAGGGGGAAAAAGAGGGGTAGGCAATAAAATAATGCCGTAAACAATAGAGCCCCTGAATAAAAGTTATTTTATCAGTTGAATATAGTTAGTTAAAAAAAAGTTATTTTATCATGCTGAATATAGTTAGCAAAAGCTTAAGTTTAAATAAAGTACATTTCTTTAGTCAAGGAATTCTCAGGGCTACACTAGGATTATATGTAATCTGATTTTCAAAGAAAATAATAAAGTGGTAATTGATTCTTAGACTCATTTGATCCCATATGACTTTTATTCTTTTCTTCTTTTTTACAAAAAAAAAAAGTTTTGGAAATTGATTCTAGTCTTAATTTGAAATCTGGAGAGGTACAAAAAAAATGAATCTTCTATCTGGGGCCAAAGTACTTGAGAAACTCAAAGAAAGGAGACTCAACCATTTTGCTTGGCTTAAAGTACGGTGAGCTTGGTAATAGCACATGACGAACATTTAACTGATCTCATTTGGTTTTACTGATTAATAGGAAGGAACAGCATCTGAGTAATAATCTGTCTTGCTATGACTCATTCATTGAATCCAGGCCCTGATAACAGCTTTTGAATACTTTCTTAATATTCAAATCCTTTCAATACAGACTTATTTCTCAAGAGAAGTGGAGCTAATCAGCAAAGATATGAATGGTGTTGGGTGGAAATTAATAATTAAAATAGGGATATCAGGGTAGATATAGAGGATCACACCTGCAATCCCAACACTTTGGGAGGCCATAGTGGGCCGGTTGCTTCAGCCAGAAGTTCAAGATCAGCCTGGGCAATATGGTGAAATCCCTTCACTACAAAAAATACAAAAATTAGCTGGGTATGGCAGCACACGCCTGTACTCCCAGCTACTCAGGAGGCAGAGGTAGGAGGGTTGCTTGAGACCAGGTTGCGGGGAGGAGGTCAAGGCTTCAGTGAGCCGTGATCACACCAACACACTCCAGCCTGGGTGACAGAGCAAGACGCTGTCTCAAAAAGTATAAATAAATAAAATAGAGATACCAAATTAGGATCACTATGATGGATGTTTATGATACACTTAATCATTCCCCTACTCACCTTTTTAGTCATTTCTATCAAAGAAAGAATATTCATTTGTTCCATTTATCACTAACTGACTCATGATATATAAGGTCACAACAGCACCATCCCTATAGGGTATGTGGTCCCATCAGAGTACTTTAACAAACTTTCTATGCTCTTCAGAAAGTTTCTTCTCTGCCATATTCTCTAGCAACTACCAACCTTAAGTTATTGTTCAAACCCTCCCCAGTGGCAAAACATTATGATGCCCTTCATAATTTCAAAGGACCTACACTAATTTCTAATTGCCTGTTGGTCTCTACTACTGGGTTATTAGATCATTTCCTTGAAGTTTTCTAAAATTACTATAAAATCCAAGTTTTTGCAACAAGAATGATACTCTTTCTTAATCTTTATCAACTGTCAAATACTATCACTTGTATACTTTTTGGCATTAGTTCCAACAATATGAAATAAAAGCCAGAATCAGAGTCCAGAATCCAGAGTTAATTAGGAGAGCTCATCAGGGAGCAGTCACAGTGTGGAACGCTAATGCTCCCTGGCTGAGAGTATACCCACAGTGAGTTCTTCTAACTCCCATTGGCTGAAAGCAAACATTTAATTTCTAAGAGCAATCAACAGAGAGAACTCTATCCTAATGATATGTGCTTTCTCTCTCTCTCTCTCTCTCTGTCTATCTATGGATAAAGACGCAAAGAAAATTTCAGGGAAGAAAGTGCTATAAAAGATCAGAGTTGCTTGAAGCAGTCTTTAAAAAGACAATGACTCAAAAACATGCACTGCACTTGTTTAGGCTACTCCTGTGTAACCAGTTGATGTGGGGCACCATCATACCTTGGGAGCATGACATGGAGAAATGCACAAACAGAATTACTATGGTCTAAAATTTGGTTTTGCTGCAACAAAGTTAACATAGTCTACAATAAAGTTCCTTCTCCCGTATAAAGGACTTTTTCAGATCTTGTCCCTGCTCATTATTCAGTACCCAGTTATTCACTTCTTTGTTTCACTTGATAGGTGCTACCAAAAGTAAATAAATAAAGGGAATGTACATTACTAAATTTCATGGAAATATCTGCAGATACATGATAAGGAACATTCAAATGCATACTGCCACAGTCATATATAACTAATGTCTACTTTCCTTCATTCAGGAAGGTTTGTGTCTTTCCTTCCTTAATGTCTTTCAAAATTTGTTCTCCAGGGAACGCTTACTGCTGTTAATTACGCGTATCAAACCCCACTGTGCAAGAGGAAACTTAATTATTCTAATTTTCTAGGTCATAGAAATATCCAAAGGTGCCAGTTTAACAGACCAAAGAATAACGCTCACTCAAGGGAATCGGAGACAAGACTTATCATGGAAGGCTGGTTACAATTCTATCCGCGGAGCTGTGCTGAGGCTTCACTAGCTCCACCACCGAAATTAAAATGCTTAGGACAAGCTCCACCAGAATAACCCACCAACTAAGCTGGTCATAACACTTCTTCACCACACAAGGGAGTGGGTCACTCTTGGTGAGGAGGGCAGTAAGCCAATTCTTTTTCCAAAGTCCCTCAAGGCTGCAGCTTTCAGACAGTCAAGTGCTTGAAAAATTACTTTGCAAAACCACCTAAACCTTCCTGCTCATCTACTGGAAGTTCAGCAAAGAGAAAAAGAGAAGAAAAAAAAATTGGCTTGTCTAATTCTAAACTAAAGCTATTCTACAGTCTCTGGGAAAACTATTTCCAGAGTAAATTTCAAGACTGACCAGTAAAGATCAGAATTCTGTTTGAAAACTTCTTGATTTCTAGAGAAACCCAAGTTTACCAGGATTTTAAAAGGGGCCATACTGAAAGATTAGTTTCTAAACAATGCAAACTCATCTAGTTAATAATATCAAGGGAATATAATCCATAACTTGGCCAATGCATCAGTTTAGCATAGCCACAAAGACAAAGGCTATTTTAGGCTTCCAAAATTACTACCCAAGATGTAAACAGACTTAGGGATTTCATGGTTTCTGGAACATATCTTCTGATTCACCTGACAGAGATACAATTCCAAATTTCCATGTTTAATTCCAAATACAAGATTTACCTCATTCCTTCCACTTCTCCATAAACAGCAAATTCTTGCTGCTGCTAATTGTTTCCAGTCTTGTGTTGGAATCAAGTCCTTGTAGCAATCAGAGGCTGTGACACTACGTCTCCTTCAATCCCTCTCTCTAGCTCATTCATAAAGATCTTCCAAGAAGCCTCCTAATGGGAATTGTACCCATAAATCTCTACCCTAACCCAACCCGCCACCAACAGCCACAGGAAAGCAGACATGTGACCCTGAACACAATTTGAAGTAGGGTCCTACCTTTCAAGAAGGCTGTGCAAGCTGTTCTTGAAGAGGATGCAGTTTAGCCCTCCAATGCCAAGTTTAAAAATTCAAAAATATGAATTTTAAATATGAAACATCATGTTAATCACATTTAAAAGAAGAAGACATTTTTAGAACTAAGGCCTGAAAGCAACAAATGGGACCTCAAGGAGGCTGCCAAAGCTGAGTACAGGCAGGTTAGGTAGGGGCCGTATACACAGTTGTCAAAGCCGATTGGTGCTGGGGCAGCATTTGCCTCCGACTAAGGAGGTAGTTAGAGTCGCACAAGACAAGGCATGGGGAAGGGAGACATGAGCTCCAGTGTTCCAGGTCAGAGTCACCTTCAGAAAAAGCAAGTTTAATGGCTGCTCATAGTTACTTCAAGAAAAGGAAGTGGCCCATATCATGGAAGGAAAGCAGCCAGAACTTTCAACAGAAAGTTTACAGCAAAAGTAAAGCTGAAGCCAATCTAAGGGAGAAAACACCTACCTATTGTTCTTGGATAGTTTATATAAAACATTGTTTTGAATTCTGGAGGATGAATGACTTTTCACAGTTCTTTCCTATGCCATTATTCCAATTTTTCAATTCTGAGAAAAGCCCCAACTCAGCATAATGTACATGAGTAGAAAGACTGTATTTAAATTTCACCTCCACTGCTAAGAATCTGTGAAGGCTTTGCAAGTTACTGAACTTCTCTGTGCTTCAGTTTCCTCATCTGAACTTTACCCTACACTGATTTTCATGAGGATGTCTTTTCCCTAAATGCACTCCCGGCCTCTCTCCAACACTTGACCCATTCTGTTCATTTCTAAGGATGGTGAGGGGTGACTCACTGAGTTAGTGCATGTGGGAAGAATGGGTATACTGCACTCAGCTCTGCACTTCCTCATCTTGGGATTAAGCTACCCATAGGGAAACCCAATTCGACTGCCCCTCCCAGAGTTCAGAT
This sequence comes from Ateles fusciceps, assembly GCA_036589455.1. Lineage (NCBI taxonomy): Eukaryota > Metazoa > Chordata > Mammalia > Primates > Atelidae > Ateles > Ateles fusciceps. The sequence continues at coordinate 9,546,765 of JAZHEH010002496.1, forward strand.
GCTGCTGGAGTCAGGGGGGCGAGTGAGGAAGTTTCCACTTCTGTGTTACTGGTGTGTACATCTGCCTAGTTCTGAGAATCAGCCTTCGCGTGCTCATTTGGCTCTGACACTAAACTACATCCACCAACTTAGCTTTTCTAATTGATAAATACAATATTTTGGGCTGTATTCTTTTACTTTATTTCTCAAATCGTTTATTACTCAAGCTGAGAGGAGTGGTGCTTTTTATTGGCCTTGCTCGGGCTTTTCAACAATCTGCAAAATAAGGATGAGGATATTGTGAAGAGTAAGTGAGAAGGCATCTGCAACTGCTTAGCACTGAGCCCAGGCCAGTGTAAGATTTCACTAAATGTTGGCTGAATCGGTAACCCAAGAGAGCCTGGCGTAACATGCCAGCCAGCCTCACACATCTCAACTGGAGATGGAGGCTGGCACCTGAGTAGCCCCCTGCTGCCCTTTGGAACTTCTGGAGAAACAACATCTGTGAGCCTTGTAGCATATTCTAGAGTAGCAGCATGAAAAACCCAACAGTGGAATTCAGAGATCAGTGGCTCTAAATGGGGTTTGGTGACAAGTCAAATCCCCAAGATTCTGAATGCAAAAGAGCAGGAAGAAAGGAAGCGTGAACACACCAGTTCTGTTTTTCCAGCACACTTTCAGCAGGCAACAAAGAAGATAAATTAATGAAGGTTGGGGGCGAGTCGAGACCTACCAAAAACTCCAGCTGTGGCTAGAAACAGTTTATCACAGAGAAAAAGAAATGCAATTTGATTCCTGAGCAAACACCTTTTCCAAAAACTAATTCATGCTCTAACCTCAGAAATGTTTTTGTTCTCTGCCTGAAAATGTGTTTTGTGCTAACCCATGCCTATCATAATATACATTTTGCATCTTAAAGATTAGCAAGCATGATAAATCAGTCTTAATATGAAAAGTTACTGTTTCTATGACTGTAATTTAATGACAGAACTGTCTTAAGACTTATAATTCATAATGCTATACATTTGTCTGTCCCTAGAAAGCACCACACTGTCAAGTGTCACCTCTTAAAAAGAAATGTGCATAAGTTCAGATGCAATTATGGAAAAAAAAAGAGGGAGAAAAATCTTGGAAAAACTGACCAGCCTTTGAGATAGGTAGATTGTGACAGCTAACAGTTACAGAATCCTTGTATTTTTTGCCTTATATTGTTCCAAGCACTTTCATAAACTAATTTACTTCATCTTCAAAACAACTCTAAAAGGTAAGTGCTATTTAAATCCCAGTTTACATCAAGGGAACTGGCCACAGACAAGCATAAGGACTTGTCCAAGGCCACACAACTAGTAAGGGGCTGAGCGGTCAATGCCTGGCCATGTGGTCCCAGAGTGACTTCACTCTGCCATCCTTCCCAAGCTCAACAATGACCTTTAAAAACGTAGGGTCAATTTGAACCTATTTCTGAATCCTGCCTTCTTGTCATTGTGTTTGCAAGTTTTTATTCACCGTCTATCCTTCCGCAAAAGTTCAAGTGGCCTTGGACAGGCCTGACTTTCCCTCCTACTGCTCGCAAGAGTAGCCTCGGATAAAAGAAGCCATTCTGGTTCTTCTCTTTCCACGTCTCCTTCCAGAACCGTTTCCACATCCCTACCTACTGGTCTTGGTGTGCAGCAGTAGGTGGTCAGGTTCCCAAGAGGACACTTGTTCCGGCAACATAGACGGGGCAACCTCGCTGCACAGGGGGAACCTCACAGAGATTCAGCAAAAGAAAAGCACTTCTAAATAAGACCTGGGAAATTTCATCGGTGCTCTTACCATCACTGTCCTCAAATATACAGGTGTTACCTCACTTTGTACAATTACTGTAGTTCAGTTTGGGGAAAATGAAACATTCAACAGAATGATGTTTAATACAGTAATATTGTTTAGCTGTTACTGCACATTCAGTGGGCCAGGATGGCACAATTTGAAGTGCTCCAACTTTATTTTGTCATTAATCTCCACCTACAAGTAGACATTACTGTCCTCATCTTACAGGAAAACAAGGTATGACTCCAGCAGATTAAGTAACTTACCCAACATGACTCAGGGAGTGAAAAGTGGAGCAAGAATTTTGGTATAAGTCAGCCTAACTGTGAAACGTGCTCGAAACCACTGCATACATACACATATATATGCACACACACATATACATATATACACATGTATATATGAATACACACATATACACACATATGGCACATATATGTGTGTATCATTTTCAGTTATTAGAGGATATTTAATAATTATTTGGCTACATTCAATCAACACTTTGGCTAATTTGTTTTATAGTAGGTGAACTTCTACAGATTTAGAGGTAAATTTTGACAGGCTAATCAACCTTATAAAGCTAATAATCTGGGCAATTTTAAGAAGTAGACAGTGTTGAAAATACAAAGATATAAGACTACAAGTTCAAATCTATCAACTCAGAGGACTATCTGCAGATATTTACTCTGATGACAATGTAGAACTACCTTGAACTACAGAAAATAGTTTTGCTTGGGTGTAAAACTGAATATGAAAAATACTCATCTTCATTTTCAATGATACAAAGACACTAACAGGTCAAAGACTAGAAGATCCTGTTTTTGCATTAGGGTAGGATTATGAATATAGCCTATGGACACACAGATATCTTTACAATTTAATGCATGGAAATCTGCATTACAGAAACTCCTTACATTCAAGAAAATGGTAGTATGTCTTTTTTTAAGTGAAAATCAGAAAATTGTGTAAAGAAATCAATCACCCTGAAAAATGTCTATTTCATAAGTACTGGTATTCATTTTTTTTTTTTAATTGAGAAGCTCATCCTAACTTGGTATTAGTTAGAAAATCCAAAAACCAAACTTACTAGAATTAGGACCAAAAGTGAATAAAACAGTCTGTGAAGTGTCTCATTGAAGCGTTGGTGGGTATGCCATATCTCAGCAGAGAATAATAATTGTTAAGAGCTTGAGCTGAGGAGTCAAAGGCTCTCTTCCCCATGCCAGTCCAGGAACACTAAGTGAGTTGCCCAGCACCTCTGACCTGGTGTTAATTTTCTTATCTGTAAAATGGGAATAGTAGCACTTATGTCACCTAGTGCTATTTGGTGATCGTGCACGTAAGCACATAATATCATTTGGACACCTGGTAGTTATTACCTTGACATCTAGTTTGATACACCACAGGCATTTCTTTCTTCCAACATGATCTTAATCTGTTTGGGCTGAGGATGAGTGACTTTAGGTCAGTGAAATATTGCATATATATTTGACTGCACATGACAGATAAATTCCCCAAGAAGGCTGATTAATATATTCATAAATAGGAGTGATTAGCAAACAAATGAATTAAGAGTTCAATTTCCACTTTAATTGTGAACCTAATTTGTTAGCATCCGACTTTTTGCTCTAACAGCAGGTTTTAGAAAGGGAAAACACTGATTAACCTGAGGTCATAAGTACAAAACACCAAACTGTGAAATTCCACACCTACTTGTTAAAATCAATTCCATTGTCCTAAATACTCTCATCACTAAAGAGAATAATAAAGGAAAAAGGCCTAAGGAAACAAGCACAGACAAAAATAAAAGTGAACAGGCTCCTTGATGGGCTTATAGATAATTTTTCCTGTTTGAAGACAATGCATACATATATACACATTCATATATGAAAAACAAATGTTTGGCCTTTCTTAACCTAAAATACCATCAGAATCACTCGTCGACTGTCTCAAATATAGATAGTCAGATGATTCTAAGGGTGAGTCAGGGTGGACCATTATTGATCCACATGGAATGGCTCATTCTATTCTCAGAGTAATGTGCTTCAACGAGCCAGACAGTAGATGGAAGATTGTTTGCCCTCCTTGAAAGGAACCAGTCGGGAACTCTTCTGGGAGAACAATGAAAACCCATGATTCTCAACCCAAACAGTATCAGAATCTCCCGAGGAGCTTTGAAGAACACAGCCAACCAGTCCCCATCCCTGGAGATTATAACTCACTGCTCCAGGATGAAACTGTATCAGTATTGTTGAAAAAAATTCCATCGTGATTATAAAACACAGCTGGGTTTGAGAGCTACTGACTTAAAACAGTGTATATGTATTAGTTTGCTTAGGCTGCCATAATAAAGTACCACAGACTGAGTTTCTTAACATATTTGATTTTCTCACAGTTTTGGAGTCTAGAAATCCAAGATCACAGTGTCAGCAGATTTAGTTTCTTCTGTGGCCTCTCTTCATGGCTGCCTTCTCCCCATGTCTTCATATCCTGTGCCTGAGCACAAAATTCCCCTAATGGCTTCATTTTAATTTAATTAGCTCTTTAAAGACCCTATCTCCACATATAGTCACATTCTGAGGCACTGGAGGTTAAGACTTTAACAAACTGTGGCTTCTGAATTTATTGTGTGCCATCAAAATGACAGAACTTTCTTCTTCTAAGACAGAAGCCATTGAAACGGTGTAGTCATTGCATTTCAAATGTGTAGTTTCTGCTAACTTCCTGTTGATGTGTCTTGAAGAAGGAGAAGGTCATATGCACTTAAAGCTGCCACAATCAGATGTCCTGACTTCTATAAAAACTAATCCACCCATTCCTAAAAATAAGTGTGCTTCTAGGAAAATAACATAAACTGTATGTTGCTTTTTTCCCCCCAGTAATACTTATTAATATCATTGAAATACTTTTCTTCTTGGGAGCTTGGTGGATATTTCCTCCTGTGCCTGCGATGGACTCTAACTAAATTTACCATGTTTCACTCTTTCTTCTCATGACACAATTTTTATTTATTGCATTTACCAAACTTCTATGTAGCACACACTCTGCGTAGGACACTGGTCCAAGACTTTTTACAAACAGGCTCAAAATGTAAACTCACATTTTGAGATAAGGCGAATTACATGACAACAGCACAAATGAAAGGATGGTGAACTAGAGACCAGGGTTCAGATCTTCTACTTCATAATGATGTGACTTAACCTCTGGGGGCTCAGTCTTCTTGATTAACTGGGTAACTGGAATGAGTAAATCCCCCAGTGGGCACGTCACTTGTGGAAGGGGAAACTGAAAATGACTTGCCATTGAAAAGAACAGATTTGAAAGGAACACAACCACCACCCCTCCCAAGGTTTACAGAGCAGATACTCTCATTTATGTGGTTCACAATATTTTATTCGTACATAGAGAGATATGAATGAAAATCTGGAATCAAATTTTCGTAGAAAAAGTGTCAGACTTTGAACTGGAAGTTCAGATACCAGCTCTGTCTCTTTTAAGCTGTATGATGCATAGGAAATACTCTCCAAGAAACTGAGTTTCCTCACTTGTGACATCGACTCACCCACTGGGGTATTTCAAGTTTTAAAGTAGATTGTAACACACAAAGCCATTTTGTAAATGATGAAAAATAAACGATTTAAAGGGCATCACTATGATCTCCTCCTCCTCCTCCTCTTCTTATTCGTCTTCTCTTCCTCATCACTCCTCCTCCTTAACCCTCTCCTCAGGCCCTTATTATTTTTATTACACCATGACACTTCAGAACAAATGATTTGAAGTGAAGTGCTCACTGAGAAATAGCCATATTTCCACACAGAATAGATGAGATTCTTGCAAAAGCCCTTCAGGAAATATGTCAAAATGTAACGTTTAGGACAAAAATAAAATACGTACTTCCTGCCAGACTAGCCTTGGCGACTTAAAAAATTAGCTGGACAATTCTCATGTGTAAGGGACCACATGGCTATTCATCTCTGGTTTTTAACTTTTGTTCTCATGGCCAAGTCGAAGGCTTAAATCACTTACTGGCAAGAGTTCAAAAGAATCCAGGAGAAAGTGAACATTTCTATAAAAGCAGATTTTAAAAATTGAGCTGCGTTAAGTTGTTGGAAGAAAACACATATGCCAGGAATTTTCTCCGTAGTTCTGCAAGGATTTGACAATACAGCACAGTGTGCGCTTGGGGACTTTTGGCTACTGACATCCCATTGCTGCTCCTCAACAGCTGTGCTAAATTAGGAAAACTTATCTTTAGAATCAATACACTAGGAAGAACCTCTCCTCCCCAGAAAGACTGATTTGCTCACTTGATTTTTCTCTCATTGATTTAGATTTCCTAATTGTCCCTCTACATTTGAAAACACAAACTTATGCAAAAGCATAGCACACGAAACTATCTCTTGACCAGACATTTGAAATAGTGGTATTTGTAATTAAAATACAATCAAAACAGACATAAGAGAAAACAGCATTTGGCAGGTAGATTAACAAACCACCTCTTAATTGTGTCTGTATATCACTGTCGACTTGTTAAAGGGGCTTACATATGTCATGCACTGTTTCAGTTGTTATTAAAAACACATTTTAGAAACAGAAAAGAAGGGAAGCTTTTTCTTTACTTTAGAGGATGCTGAGGCTCAGTGAGGTTAAGCACCTTAGCTCAAGTATCTCAACTAACAGCATGAAAAAAAAAGTGAACCTGTCATGTGGGGTTCCTTTTCATACCCAAGACACAGACGATGCCCTGTTTGGGGGTTGTGAAGATATGGTCCCCTGGATACCAGATTAGCAAGCAAATATAAACACATTAAAACCCATTAAATTCAGGCAGACACATATAGTAATGAAACCAGACCTGCACAAGTCACACCTGAATTCCCTTTGCCATCAGTTCTGTGGGAAACTCTTGGTGTCTGTGCCTGACCACTGCTTTACAAAGTACCTTAAGGCTACATTTGCAAAGTAATTTTTAAGATTCATCGAGGCAGGGAGGCTATAGATGCATATTTATTTATTTATTTTATTACTATTTAGAAATCTGAATACCACGCTCAAATATATTTCCTAAGTTTTGCACTTAAAAAGGAAGTCATTTATTTTAGGATTTCAATAGAAGACCTCATTAGAGAAATGCACTAATTTTAAAAAGGTCTTTCTTGAGTAGTCCCTGCGTTGTGAACGTGTCTGCTGAAAGTGGGTAGTTCAAGGTAAGACAGTCTTGGGGGATCCTTCCAGAGTTCACTCAAACCGCATCTATGTGCAAGGAGTTGATGAGGTTCTAGGTAAGACCCATCCCTAAGAGCTTCCCTGTAGTGGCTGAATCTAGAATTAATTAATTCAGGCTGTTACAATTTATGTTTTAAATTCTTCCCTAGGTCCACTTAGGCTTGCGTGTTGGTTGAGAGAGAGAAAGCCTGTTTTGTGGTGCTTTAAACACAGACTCCTCTAATTGTTTAGTTTTTTATCTCAGTTTTAAATCAGTGGGACAGACAGCAGATTCTCTAGGTATTGATAGAGAGCAATGAAATGAATTAAGTCGATGAAGACTCATATTAAAGGCCAGCACACACCGTGGAGTTCCAATTGGTCATACGCACCCCTCCCGATTTGGAGGTCGGCCATAATTCACAGTTGGTGCTAAAATGCTGTAAGAAGTATTTATTATCTTCCAGACACAATTTACTGCTTTTGATTATTCATTTTTCATTACTATGGAAAGCAAGATTAAATTGTTTCAGAAGCAACTCCTTATATTAATCTTTCAAACACATGTTCTATGTAAAACTCTGTGTCAGGCAAACGGATATAATTCCTGCTGCCAAAACAGCCACAGATAAAAGTACACTAACACTAAATAGAAATAGTTCTAGAGTCAGGATGAGGTGGAAGAACAGGGAGCAGACAGAGGCGATACAATGTAGAGAATTCAAAGAACGTGAGGGAAGGCGGGGACTGCCAATTTATTCCATTAACATTTTAATTTCAAAAGGAATTTAAATTAGCATGATATTTAACTGTGAAATTAGATTACTACTCTGTTTAACATGCAATACACTTATGAACTTAATAAATGACAAGTAGTGAGATAGGAGTCATGTCACATCTTTGAACTCATACGAATTGCATCTTAGTGCTGCAAGAGATTGGAAACAATCATTTTGTTTTATGCAACAAGAGCCTGAGACCCAGCCGGGTTAAGGGATGTACCAGAGGACACGTGGCTTGCTAACAGCACAGCCAGAACTACAAACCTACAACCAACTTAGAGAGGCAAGCCTATTCCATTATACCTCTCAGGTTAATGCATATTTAAAGAGTTTGGGGTTGGAAAGCACTGTTATTATGAACCCTTTGGTAAACTATTACCTACCTTTCAATTTTCCCTCCTTACTGAAACTCTCCCTTTCATTGCCTCCCCCAAACACTTCATGGCATTCTAATTTATCTCTGTCCTCTTCCTTCCTGGTTTATTTGATTGACACCTCCACCACTGACCACGCATTGAATGGAAGCTGCCCTCAACATTCTATTCCCTTTCTTCTCTGCAGGTTGAAGGCTACAACTATGTACACTGCATATGACTCACTGCCTGAGAGCTTGTAATTCTAGCCACAGAAGCACATTCTGACTATTCACGGCACTCTGGAAGGGCCACAGTGAATACTCCTGGAAGCAGTCCTCAGCCAACAATGATCTGATAGTTATAGGAAGGGCTTTCTTGCCCCTTAGTTGGGATAAATCTGCAGGATGTTACAAGCTGTTTACAGAGCTCCCCAGCAGCACTGGCTCCACTTTCCCACAGTAGTCATTGGCTTGATAACAAACCGTTTACTGACTCCTTTCCTTTCCCTGCCTTGCTTCTTTACTCCCCCTACTATTGCTTCCAGGGCCATCCCCTAATAAGCTAATTGCGCTCAATCCTTGCCTCTGCATCTGAGGGAACCCAAGGTAAGACTCAACACCATCCTGTACGTCTCCAATCCTCCTCTTCCTCAGTACTGTCCATCTACAACACACCTCTCACTCAGATCCACCTGCTCAAAACTACCCATCCTGCAGCGCTCAATGCTAACCTCCCCCTCCGCCAGTAATGCTTAGCCAATCCCCAGGGAGAATGACACCTGTGTTCTCTTTAACAGCAGGCTTCTCTTCAATACCTACCAGCTTCAGCACTTTTTTTTTTTTTCATTTTTTTCTTTTTGAGACAGGGTCTCCCTCTCTCATCCAGGATGGAGTACAGTGGTGTGATCCAGGCTCACTGCAGCCTCGACCTCCTGGGCTCAAGTAATCCTCCTGCTTCAGTCTCCTGGATAGCTAGAACCTCAAGTACATGTGTCACCACACCTAATTTTCTTTTTTAAAGATTTTGTAGAGAGAGGGCTCCCTATATTTCCCAGGCTGTTCTCAAACTCCTGGGCTCAATGGATCCTCCTGCCTCCACCTCCCAAAGTGCTGAGATCACTTTGGGATCACTTCGTACTTCCATTACAATTCAGGACCTAAATTGTGAGCTTTTGAAAGGCAGACACCCTGTCATATCCATTCCTGCATTCACCAGGGCAAACATGCTTCCCTGTGGTAGACATTCATTAAATATCTGCTAAAAAAAGGTAAACTTCAAAAACAGCCCTAAATGAAACCACATGTCTGTTATTGAAAGATGCTTCCTTAGGAATTTTTCTTATCTTATAGGGAGAGATCTGGCTTTCATATTGTGGAATAAGTATACCTAATAAGACATGGCATATGAGAGAAAAATGCCAAAATAGTCTCAATTCTCTGTTTTAGATCAGAGGTACTGGCCTACTTTTTTGTTAAGAGCATTAAAAATTGTAGGTTGTTTTTTATTACTTTGTGGCTTTCTGTTAATATTTGTGCAACAATGGCTTCTGTGAGTGAAGGAATTTAGACATCAGAGAATCCAATTATACGCAGCATGAAACTGATCTTGAGATTTTTGATGGTTTAGCAAAAACAAAGTAAGCCTCTCCCACAGTCAGTGATCTGCCAACACAAGAATTTCTGCCTGTGTGTTTTCCTCACACATGTTATCTTAACCAGATCTGGGCCACTAGAATGCCTGAGATGGAATGATTGTGTAAACACCAAACCTGATCATTGATCTGATGGTGTAGCCAAACCTTTCATAGTACTATAATCTACTGGTGCATAGTAGAAGCCACAAGTCCCCAGGGACTTCTAAACCCAGTTACTTTCAAGGAGTCCAAAATTTACCTTGTGGAAAAGCACTGTCTACTACAGGAGGATACAACATTATAAATAAAAACATGAGACAACTTGCTCTTCTGTTCTTACACTTCATTTCCATTGCAACTGTCCTGACCTTGAGTCAGCATGCAGATTCCCAGATCACAGCAATAGTGTCCTAGTCTCAAATCTTTGTATTTTTTAACCAAAATTGTGTTTCCGTTATAAAATTAATTTGATTAATTTGATTATGAACTTCAAACAATGCACCAAAATGAACAAAAAGCATGAACTATATTCTAGAGAGGGATAATGGTGACAATTGCACAATAATGTGAGTGTACTTAATACTACAGAATTGTACATTTAAAAATGGTTAAAATAGTAAATGTTATGCTATGTATATTTTACTGCAATAGAATCATCTGTGACACAACCACCCAAGGATGACTATTGTTTAAAATTTTGATTTATACCCTTTCTGGACTTTTTTGAATGAAGGAATAACTCCTCTCAAGTACACATATGTTTTTTAATAAAATCACCCTCTTATAATATTTTAGAGTTAAAATCATAGATAAAAAAGATCTATGTTGATAAATGACATCATCTGTAATGGCTGGATGACATGAAATTATTTAACATGTCTTTATTTTTAAATTCTTATTTAACATGTGTTTATTTACTTAACCAAGTCCCCCTTACTAGACGTTGACATTATTCTTAGTTTTTAATCATTGTTTCTGCAGTTTTCTAAAATCAGACTTGCCAGGACAGAGGCAGGCACACTTTCAAGTTTTCAGCATAAACTGTGAGACTATCTTCCCTGCTTCCACTTTCCAAAACAAGGGCCTCTCCCTCTTGCATGCCATCATACAATTACCCTTCCTTAGCCCAAGTCTAACAGTCTCTGTCTCTGTCACTGTGTCTGTCTCCTTCCCACTAATTAAAGCCATCAGTGAATCTCAACTGCTCCTCACACTAATAATTGAAGTCCAGTTTCCATGTCTTGGCATTCAATATTGACCATGATCAAATTTCAACTACTTTTTGAGATCTTGCCTCTTACTACTTCAATTCATGCATTATATAGAAGAGCCAAGCTGGATGACTCCCAGTGTTCCCATTAAGACCCTTGATTTTCTGCCTCTGTGTCTTCTTTATTGGAATATCCTAACCCATCACTGCCACCTGTTGAAAACTGATTCCTTACTTCAAGCCTATCTCAGAGTGGATTTCTCCATGCCCTTCTCTATAATCCATCATAACAATGTTTATTGAGTGTGTATTTCAAGTATACTAATCACTGACAGCCTAATTTGTTTACTTAAAACAGGTCTATAAACTAGATTGAGATAATTTCCCTCTTTAATACCAATGAGGATACATAAGCTTAGAGAGGTTAAACAACTTGCCCAAGGTCATGCAACTAATAAGGAGAAATGGATTTGAATTCAGTCCCTCTGCTGACAATTAATATTGTGTAATTAATACTGGGAAAAAACCAACTTGGCCTTTTCTCATGTTTGAAATGAATGAAGATGGGTTAGATTACTACCAAAACATATTCAACTCTGATATTCCATGAGATGCTAAGAGTAGCTTAAATATTTCATGTGTCGCTTTTCAAGCCCTTTGCATACGTCAAAAGAAGGATGAGAGTTTATTTGCTGCCTACCTAGAACATTATTCAGGTAAATAAGATTTTGTCTTATTTCCGTGTGGTGAGAGACATAAAAAATCACAACACATTGAATAAATGCCATTGCTATTACTACTCAGGGATCAATCAATTGATGAGAATGCCTGCATGAATATTAACTAAACATGCAAAGACAGGGCTTGAGATAGCAATAGGAAGATAATGTCATAAAACTATTTTTCATGGAAGACTGAAATTTCTAGAGGCTTCCATGGCAAGTGTATAATAAATCACTGTGTCTCACCTCAACTTTTCTTTTGGGGGCTGCTATGCAACATGCCACACTACCCTGGCTTGCGCTCAGGAAGCAAAAAAACAACACAGAGCAGGAACCAGAATATCAAAGTGGACCTGTCATAAAGTGGAAACTCAGAGGTCAAAATGCAACAGATGGACCCCAAAGCTGGCACAGGGCATCAAGTCAGAGGCTTGTCTTGATGAGACCTTGCTTTAGGATCTGAGATGCGGATTTTGATCTTTGCCCCTAAGAAGAGTGGTCCCTGATGCCAACCAAACCACTGAAGAAACAGTGCTAGGAATCGGTGCTAAGGACCAGTGGAAGAGCTGGGTCTTTGGACCGATGCTGAGCTGACGGTGTCTGAAGTATACAGAGTAGAAACCTATCCCTTCACAAGGGGATCTGTAGCAAGACAAAGAGGACTTTGTGCAAAAATCATAAGCATTCCTATTCACCAATAACAGACAAACAGAGAGCCAAATCATAAGTGAACTCCCATTCACAATTACTACAAAGTGAATAACACCTAGGAATACAATTTTCAAGGGACGTGAGGGATCCTTTCAAGGATACCTACAAACCACTGCTAAAGAAAATGAGAGAGGATACAAACAAATGAAAAAATATTCCATGCTCATGGATATAAAGAATCAGTATCATGAAAATGCCTATACTGCTGAAAGTAATTTATAGATTCAATGCTATTCCCATCAAATTACCACTGACTTTCCTCACAGAATTAGGAGAAAACTACCTTAAATTTCATATGGAACCAAAAAAAGAGCCTGTATAGCCAAGACAATCCTAAGCAAAAAGAACAAAGCTGGAGGCATCATGCTACCTGACTTCAAACTATACTACAAGACTACAGTAACCAAAACAGCTTGGTACTGGTACTAAAACAGATACATAGACCGATGGAACAGAACAGAGGCCTCACAAATAACACCACTTATCTACAACCATCTGCTCTTTGACAATCCTGAGAAAAACAAGCAATGATGAAAGGATACCCTATTTAATAAATGCTGTTGGGAAAACTGACTAGTCATATGCAAAAAACTGAAACTGGACACCTTCTTTATACCTTATACAAAAATTAACTCAAGATGGATTAAAGATTTAAACATAAGACCTAAAACCATAAAAACCCCAGAAGAAAACCGAGGCAATACCAGTCAGGACATAGGTATGGGCAAAGACTTCATGACTAAAACACCAAAAGCAATAGCAACAGAACCCAAAATTGACAAATGGGATCTAATTAAACTAAAGAGCTTCTTCAGAGTGAAAGAAACTATCATCAGAGTGAACACGCAACCTACAGAATGGGGAGAAAAATTTTGCAATCTATCCATCTGACAAAAGACTAATACCCTGATTCTACAAGGAAGTTAAACAAATTTACAAGAAAAAAACAAACAACTCCAACAAAAACTGGGAGAAGGATATGAACAAACACTTTTCAAAGGAAGACATTTATGTGACCAACAAACATATGAAACATGAAAAAAGCTCACCATCACTGGTCATTGGAGAAATGCAGATCAAAACCACAATAAGATACCATCTCACTCCAGTTAGAATGGCAACCATTAAAAAGTCAGGAAACAACAGATGCTAGAGAGTATGTGGAGAAATAGAAATGCTTTTACCCTGTCAGTGGGAGTGTAAATTAGTTCAACCATATATAGATATAAAGTGGCTTTTCATTGCTACTTTCTAAGTAGCTAAGATTTACATGAAGATCTTCAGGGATTGCTGACGGTTGGGCCTTCTGTGACCAATCTCAGGACCCAACACATGTAGTGCCCAGTGGAAATGCTGTAATTCTAGCATTCAAAAGAAACCAGGAAAATATCTTTTTAAAAAATCACTACAGCATTATTTGCTACAATGGAAAAGAGATGGAAAACAACCCTAAGATTCCAACAAGAACGAACTCAAAACAAGTTAAATGTGACACATCCATATGATGAAATATTGTATAGAAAATAAACGTAACATTAATAAAGGGTGATTATTGTCACTGGAAAGTGTTAAATCACCTGACAAAAATGCAAGACATAAAAACATGTAATCAAACTCTATGACTTAAAAAAAATCACAGAAAGAAGAGAAAAAGGAAATACTGAAAAGCTAATAATCACATTACAATCTGCTCATAGTTGTCATTTTCAATTTGTGCCCCTTCATATGTCTTCAATCGTTTCCAAGTTATAGTTTCTATGATAAGGAAATAATCCTTCCAAAATTAGAAAAAACTCAACACTTAAGGAGGTCAGCATTAGGTTGATTATAAGATCAGTAAAGAAGAAGCAACAAATGTTTCACTTTGACATTTTTCAGCATGGAAGTTTGCAGAATTCTTTCTCCTTCTTCAAAGATCTTAGCAAGGGCAAAATTAAATTTTTGCTGGGATATAGCAGCTACTCTATCGCAGTCTACTATAAGGCAAAGTGGTCAGTGGTCAGTCCTTGCAACTTCTGAAGAATCAAAGTGTTCAGAAATTCTCTGGCCAATTTAAAACCCTTCATAGTTTATCCTGGAGCAAGAGAATTAGCAAGTTGTTGAGTAATTGTAAAGTTACTGTTGTGGCAAGGTCCATAGGATAAACACTGTAGCGTCTGCAGACAAGCTATTCTGAAGCATTCTCCTCCAATCATTTCATAAAAAACATTACAAAAAATATTAAATCAGCTTTGAATAAAAATAAGCAGGTATAATTCCCATCTTGTTAAAAAACTATCTAAATTAGCAAAGTGAGACGTTGACCCCTTTGTGTTAATTATTATTTTAAGAAGTCACAAGATCACAATAGCAGTATTTATCAAATTCATAGCTAATTACTATGAATGAAAGCAAACAGTGCCAAAGGAATAAAAAAGAATGGGTCAGCTTCAGCAAAGGACTCTGGACACTAAAAATAAATAAATAAATAAATAAGTAAACTTCGTAGGTCTGTTCATTCTCCATTTGTTCTCTTTAAATGGTACAATGGTTAATTTTATATGACAACTTGGCTAGGCCATGGTATCCAGTTGTTGGATCAAACACTAGGCTAGATGTTAAAGTGAAGGTATATTTTAGACATGATTAACAGTTATAATCAGTAAACTAGGGATAAAGATTATCATTCAAACTGAAGGTCAGCCTTATCTAATCAGTTGAAGATTTTAAGAGTAAAGACTGAGGTTTCTCAAAACAGCAGGAAATCTCAAGACTGTAACATAAACTCCTAACTGATTGGCCAGCCTGCTGGCCTCCTTTGCCAGACCCACAATCACGTGAGCCAATTCTTTCAATTGAATCTCCCTTCCCACTCTCTCTATCGTTACAGATTCAGATAGAGTTAGATACGGATGCTGAGAATATGTTCATATTCTCTGGAGAACCACCCTCACTAACACAGGCAGAGTGATCCTATTTCCTAATTAGTGTGAGGCAGTGTTGTTACGCCAGTTGTTGTGATGTAATTATTAAGAGGTAGCCCTTTTCCTCTGAAACACATCCTGGATGATAAATTACATGATCTCCTTACATACATTGCTAAAGATAGATTTATGGTATACCAAAGTAATGAGATCCTTTTCCTTTAAGACCTTGTTTTTCAAACTTCTTCATGACTCACAATAAGAAATACATTCTATGTTGCAAAACTGACCCTTATGATGAGCAATTCAATGAGCTGTTTTATATTTTATTATGCATCATTTCAGATGCTCTTTGCAACCCACTAACTTCATGGCATAATGCATAGATGGGGTCATAACTCAGTTTGCAAAGTACTGACTTGGAGGAATCCATGGCTGTCAAGTGTATAGTGCTAATTATCATCTCAGGACACACCAAAGACAGGAAAAGAGGAAGCAAGATGCTCATGTCTCAGATTTTCCTTTGCCTATACTCCATACAGGCTTTGCTATTTCTCCTAAATATAAAGGAAGTGATTTTAGTGTAAACACATCAAATAGAAATATGATTCCAGACCCTGTTTCCTTAGTGAATCTCAAGTTTCCTTTGAGTGATAGACATAGAGAAGGGAGAAGAATGAGAAACATTAATATCCTATTGGGTTATGCTACATCTAGTCGCTTAACTTTAGTCTGGTCAATTTCCCTTGTAAGACAACTGACCTGACCACTGGGCACACAACGAATATCCACTGATAGCCTTTGCCAGCCACAATACAAGGCAAAGTTCTCCCTGCCGCTAAGTCCCAGCAGCTCTTTGCCAAAAAAGAAGAAAATCCAAAGCCATGTTCACATTCCAGCCTCTGCATCTCAGTTTTGGCCTTCTTTTAAGCCTTTTGTTCCTCTACCACACCCGCTTCTACACCCAACACAACATTTATCCACACCTACACCCTTGCCTCCTGCCCTAGGCCTCTGGTCAAGCACTCACCTTTGAAAGAACTCTCCCCTACTTCTTCCATCCAGTATGCCCTGCCACAGTTCTCCTCTTCAAAGCCCCTTTAACCTAATCCCTGCATAGGGCCTTCACAGATGCTGTCAGTTACTGAAAAGGAACCACAGCTTCAAGATGGACTTTGGCTCAAGCTAGAGGGGCCCAAGTTCAACACAAGCAGTTTTCCATCAGAAGTTGCCCCAAGCACTGAAAAAGTGAAGGAGGCTCAGGGAAGTATGAGCAAGAAACAGGGGGAAGAAGTAAGATTTGAAGTGGCAGGTAAAACCTCCAGGAGCTGGCAGAGTCCATTTCAGGAATAAATGAGTTGGAACTTGAAGAAGGAGAGAAATTGTTATCAAAGAGGTTATGAAATAAAGCAAACTGGTCCTTCTCACTGGTCATTGCAAGGAGAACCAGATGTACTCCAAAGACTGTATGGAATATAGGCAAAGGAAAATCTCTGAGACATGTGCATCTCTCTGAAGGCACAGTTAAAAAAATTTGGCCAGAGAGCCCAACAATACATGACTTAAATAAAGCTTTGCTCACAGACGGACAAAGGGGCACCAGCCACAGCTCACAGCCTGTAATGCCAGTTAGACCTGCATTCAAAACTTTGTTCTGTTACAGTTGTTGGCTGAATCAGACAAAGGATCTCTCACTGTCTAAATATCAGTCTCTTCATTTGTCAAACAGGGAGGGAAAAACAGCAGCTGAGCAACAGGAGGAGCTACGAAAGCTCAGCTAGCTGCCTGGTCCTCTGCCTGGGGCTCAGCCCATGACCTTCCCTTTGCCTTGACATTTCACCTACCCCACTTACAGATGGAGAGTTGCCTCGGTCCTCAAGAGAACAAAAACAGAAGATACAGCTAAGAGGAAAGATAAACAAATCTTCAGTGTTTTGAGGTAGACTGTCACTCAGTAAAATACAAAAATATAATTTTAAGCAAAAGAAATTATTTCAGAAAGCTTCCTCTTCAAGTCTGCTAGAGACAAAAATGTAAGATCTCTAAAAGTTGCTCATGCAAATTTCATAAATCCATGTAAGCACACAATTGCTCAATTACCATACACATGGTCACTTGCCAATAACAGGAGGAAGCTGAAAAAATAATTCAGATGCCTTATGCAGGCCTAGATTGCTGCAGAAACAGATTGAAAGAGGATCAACAGAAATTTAAACACTAAATTGAAACCTCCTAATACAGAACCAGACATCTTCTCTAACTAATCTTGCAGACAATAAAAACTGAATAAAAGCAAACTGAATATTTTCTTATCAATAAATAGGAAAAAAAATGTACTTATTAATGTCTAGGCTCTCAGCAATACAAAACGACTAAATAGCAAGCCACCAAAATTAAGAGTTAAATTCAAAGTGACACTCAAGTGCTAGTCAAGTTACAACATTAAAAGTGAAATCTGACAAAAAACTGAAGAATTATTCTTTGTGATGTATTTAAATAAAATCATCCAATCCAAACCTGAAAGAGTGTCTTGTCTATTCTTTTGAAAGACAAATTTCTATTGAGTAATATCAACAGGCAGGAGAATTATCTGAGACAGGAAAACATCGGTTAATGGAAAATGAGAAAGTTAATAAACAAAGTCAAACTGGGTGTTTTATGAGCCCTGCTGAAAATACCATTCATAGAAGTAAAATATCATCGTTATGACTGAGCATAATAAACCTATTACTAGTCTTAAAGGCTATGTGTGATAGAAATCATTTAAATCAATTGAGTTATTGTTTCTTAGCAATTTGATAAAAAAGGAAAAATACTGTAATTGGGAATCAAGTGCTCCTTTGGGAGCTTAAAACAAGCCAGCTGCGTTTGTAAGTGCACTTTCATCTGTTTGTACATTTTTCCCTTGTTTAAAAAGAGGAAAGGCAAGAACTATTTACTGAGTTAAGATGCCATAGTCCTGGAATATGTAGAATTTAAATTATTAGTAAAGATTTAGTTATAATGGATAGTTCTCTCTACACTCAACCCCCATCAAGGAGTTGAAGAGCTGACTGAGAGCTGATTCTTGCCATGTCTTCCAGAACTGCTGAATCCTTCAGGACCAGAACTTTGATGTGAAATCCCACTGCGTACTAAGCTGAGTGGGAGACAAAAGAGGGGCTCTAGGATGTCCAGCTGAACTAAGACTGAGCACAGCTATCCACATGCAGTCTTGGTTCAGCCTATTTCTACCACTGCATCCTCATCGAGTGACCTAAAAAGTGTGGCTACTTTTGGGAAAGCAGAAATCATGATGTATGGACTTATCAACAAGACCTTTTCCTTTTATGATTTATAATTATCATTCATAAGTGGTCCTAATAAATATTAAACACCAGTAGTATTCTAAGGCAGGAGTCAGCAGTTTTTCTATAAAGAGTCAATTGTGAATATTTTGGGCTTTGTGAGTCAGATGGTCTCTGTGCCAACTACTAGACTCTGCCCTTGAATGACAAAACCTGTGTTCCATTAAAACTTTATTTACAAAATCAGGCAGTCAGCCTGCAGGCTTTACTTTGTTGATGCTTGTTCTTACAATCACCTACAGAAGTAAGAATGGGCATAAAATCTAAATGGACTTCCTCTGTTCCTCCTGTCTTGGTTATCCTTAAGGAAATGATCTCTCATATAAACCAAGTTTCCTATCTTCCTAAAGAAACTAGGAGTTTAAAAGGTTATCCTCTCAAGATGGCAAGTATCCTATGAGCCGACAGGCAATGATTTTGTCATTTAGCCTGAGGAATGGCAGGAAGTCTCACAGATAAATTAAAAAGAGTCCATCTGAAATTGACTCACTAGCTCCTGATTCTCATTTACCTCCTTGAAGACTAGTCAGGGTTCCTGGCTTTAGTGACAGGTACACAGCTGGAGGTGAAGAAATATAAAAGACTAACATCAGTAATAGACATAAAGTATGGGAAAAGCAGAAAATGGACATTCAAAATACCAATCCAATCATGAAGATAAGCACTATTCCAACACACCTAAGGATTAAAAAAAACTGAGGTCTGAAAGAAATACAAGTTATTTCCCAATCTCTGTTCTGTATCTTCCAATTAGTATTCATGGAAATCTTCAGTTTTTTCAAGCACCTACCTCTTGGCTCTAGGCATTCCATATCAGAATTAACAAAACTGGAATCCCATGAATAGTCCTGGATCTATGCAAGTTAATTAGATCCCTGTCACCTGCAATCTATTACAAGATTTCCCAGAAGCCATGTCTACCTAGAAATGTAGAAATCCTTTAAACCACATTTAAGAATGCTACACAAAGATGAAAATAGCACCACAGCACATCATAAAACATAAAAAGTTAATAGCCACACAGACATTAAGCTTTCAAGAAAGCTGTTTATAATCTGAACACTTACATAAGGAAAATAAAATCCAGAGGTCACATAGTAGCTCTGGTTTTCAAAGGAGCACAGATAAATGAGAAATGAATATGCATTGGGGGTAAGGGGATAAGGAGTCTGTGCCCAAGGGCTTTCACTCAGGGAAAGTAACTCAGGGGTCGGGTGGAGAGGGGGCCAGGGAAACACTTATTAGACATAGTGAACTCCAAATTTCTCTTTAAAGAAATCGTAAGTTCAGTTCTTTGTCCACCATTTTAAAGTTTAAATTCCTTGTAGTTTCAGTAAACAACCTTTTCCACCAGTTCTAATCAGTAGTTCACATCTATTCCCTGGTCTCCTTCTCCATCCTGACTTATCCTCATCATCTGCTCCAGTCACATACTTTGAACTAGGTCACCCCTGGTTACCTGCTCTGACCTGCCTGTAACCATCCTTTCCACTAAACTACCCACCCCACCACTCTGGTTTGTACGTACCCCTACTCTCTTTAAAACAGCCAACCAGGATTAGTCTAGACTGTGCAGTCTAACCCTAGCCAATAGGGGAATGACATAGCAGTAGGGGCAACCTCCGTCAGAAATAAGTACCCCTTTTCCTCCCTTGTCCAGGTATGTGCTCGGCATTGTTCTATCTGTGAGCCACACCCTTCTATAAAAGTAAATTGCCTTGCTGAGGAAATTTATATTCGAATGCTACTTCTTTTGCAGCACCAAAAATTTTACTTATAACACATTAAAGTCCGTTTTGAAAACTCTTTTGCTTCACCTGTAATTTTTAAAAGATAGACTGTTGTTTGGCTTGGAGGTCCAGATACTACAAAAATGTTTTCTCTCCATTCCCAGTGATTTCTTAAAAGCTACCATAGGCACATATTTGTTTGGCAAAGATTGCAAGCATTGTAAGGACAGGGCTCTCTGGTATTTACCCACAGCACCTAAGGCAATTCCCAGCAAAATATGCCCATAAAAACCAACTTTTTTAACCCGAGCTTTGATTAAAAAAGAATCCAAGCAAACTCCCTAAGCAGACTACATTATGCATCTGCCACTGCAGACAGAAATGAGCACACACAGGTATGCACCCTCTTGGCATGGTCCCCAGAGTGGTAGAGCCAGTAGGCAGTGCAGATGGGTCCTGGGGAGGTAAGCACAATGAGGCCGACTCACTGCAAGTAGCATCTTTACCAAAGATGCTCGCCGCCTTCTGATGACTTGGCATGCAGCAGGGTCACATTTGGAGGATAACAACCAGGACCACAGCAAGGCATAGAGTCTAATCAATGCCAGGAGTTATTATAATGAAATCCTTGTTTTCTCTTTGTGTGTGTGTGGGGTGGGGGGGGGGGGAGGTGTTTAACTGTTTCACCAGTTTGTTGTTGCTGTTCTTATAATTATTTCTAAATAATTATTTTTTTAAAAGTAATTTTTTCTAGCTTACCAAAAATTGGCTTATTTAAGGTCTAAGGGTACCATTACCTAAAATACCTTCACTAAATGATGGATTTACTAAGATATTTGCTAAGTGACATGAAATACCTTGGTTATCCAGTATGAGGAAATTTTCCAGACACATGAATTATTCTCCTTCATTTGTGGAAATCTATTAAAAGATGTTTTGATTGTTGATGGAATAGAATTGGAGGAGAATTTAGATACTCTACATACAAACAACCCATTTTGATCAAGAGGCAACGTGGGACTTCAACAAGTGACTTGCTTAAGGTTACACTCTCAATCAGTGAGGAGGAGACTAGAATTCCCACCTAAAAATCATCACTGCCACCCCAGGACCCCCAGTGACTCAACAGGAACCACTAAGCACCTGCTAATTTAAGGGCAGCTACCGCTATTGCTCTCTCTCCTAAGTTTAAGGTGAATAGTTCCTATCCGAGTTTAAGGACAACCATCACTTGGAGATTCACAGTGAGCTGCAATGGTCAGGAAAGTCAGGCTCTACTACTTTAGGTGTTTTGTTGTTTTGTTTTACTTTTAAATATTCGGTTAGTCAATTTTCTCTCATCAAGACTGGTTTAAGACTAAAAAAAATCCCACCTATGCAACTTTGCCTGTGCTACGACTCTCCCCAGTATATTTTCCACTGTGTATCTTCTCCCTCTCTATTGAGTTTCAACCCACCTGTCAAATGGCTTCAGATATCACTTCCGCTCTGAAGATTTTTCTGATTCATACACTCCTTCTCCAGGAATGATAACAATGAGCTCTTCCAAGCTTTTTATTTACCTTAAGCATATTTCTGTGGCTACAACCACTCATTACACTATTTTGTATTTATTGGTTTATATACCTGTCTTCTGACTATATGATATGTTCTAAGAGGGAAGAGACCATATCTTCTCATTTTGTTATCCCTGTAACTCAGCGTTGCACCTAAGAGGTATCCAATACATATTATATTGAATTGGAGAGTGTGTATAATTTGAAATTGAGTCCCTGTAATGAGTTTAGTTATCTAATGAGAAACACAACCCTGTTACCAGCTACCAGTGAACTCATCCCCCACAGCTGTGATTTAGAAATAACTTGCATAATGTTAGCATTTTTAAAATAGATTTCCTATTTTAAAATAGGAACCACAACAAAATCACCATGGATTCTTAAGAACTATCAAAACAGCAGGTTATGCAAAAAAACAGTGATGTGTAGAAATTCACTTCTAAACCCAAAAAGAGAGCTTATAGAATCAAACAGTTGCCTCAATACCATCATTATCCTATATTCCCCTATTCTGGCCCTGATTTTGTCCTGTCTGACTGGTATTTTTGAAGGCAACATCCAAGCTTCCCTGATGAAATGCCCCAAGACACTGCCTGACGTCCCACATCCTGATGCCCATCTTCTACTCCAACTAAAGGCCAACAGCATCAATCTTTCCCAGCAGGATGTGGACAGATCTGCACCTGTAAAGGATGCTAGAGGAGCCATTAGAGAGCCTCATCAATTTCTCTCAGTGTTCATCCTCTTAAGTGTGACCTGCTACACAAGGGCATCTTGCATGTAAACTCACAACCCACTAAAATCTCATTGCTTAGATGTTAAGTGCTTTCCAAGGACTGGCTTTCTATTTTAACTGTTTTTACACCCCCAAGTAAGTCAGTGTTGTTTAGTCTATAAAGCACTGACAAAGTTTGGAAATAATCTGACCCAAGTGGCTCTTCAAGTGGTTTCTTAGATGCACTTATGAAAACATCATACCCATTTTCCCAATTAGAGAAAAATATAAAAAATACACTAACTTGGGTATCACATAAATTAATTATCATTGATGTTAGCATGGAAGGTTTTTTAAAAAAAAGATTTCCAGGAGACTGCCTAACCATGTGAAGACAGCTGGCTCTGAATCACATGGAATAAGGTTTAAAACGAAACAAAAGTTAGCCAGGCATGGTGGCACTTGCTTGTAGGTCCAGCTACCTGGGAGGCTAAGGAGGAGTATCCATTAAGCCCAGGAGTTTGAAGTCAGCCTAGGCAACACAGACACCCAATCTCTCAAAAAAAAAAAAAAAAAAGCAAAAAATGCTTATGCTGAAAGATTGGTACTTTTTCTAATACGATTATTCACATATTTCTCAACTTTGAGGTGGCAGTAGCTATAATAAAGGTCATTTCAGGGCCCAGTTTGGACCTTGCAAAGCCAGCAGTAACAGACAAATCCCCCAAAATTGGTCCTAGGTGTCAGATGCTTTGAACCACTTGTCACCAAATGGATTTATGCCTACTGTCCTTTCTGACACTACACATGTTACTTTTCCAACCATGGCAACCTACTGTCTTCTTAAACCTCAGCCACTGGCATCTGAAACACAGAGGTAGAGTTTGGTCTAGTAAGGCCCCACATTTCCAAAACGATGCCCAACATGAGGTGAATCAAACACAACCCTGCTGCTCCAATGATGCAGGAGGACAGATTAGCTAATGGCCTGAGGCATCTGTTCTCAACCCAGGGATCCTGATTCCATGCCCATCCTGATTCAGACACAAGAACACACAAACATCTAGGAATGTAATACCCAAGGCATATAACAAATGAAGAGGCTGATCGATCTGTGGAATGCCATCAGCACTCACTGCTGAATAAAATAGATCAAATGAGAACACATTTTAATTTGTGAAATGGCAGGATTATTCTAGGTTTGCAACTTGTGAAGAGAACAAGTTAAACAGGCACCATGGCTATTCGCATTGAAATTGGCAGGAAAATCTATTTTCCTTTCCCCAGCCCATCAGGACAAGAAAATTTGGTATTTTTCTATTCAGAATCTCCTGAAGCAGAGATGTCACTGCAGAAATATTAAAATACAAGCCAAATGTATCTAAGTGTATTCTTCAGATTTTTTAAAGCCCAGTTGCGAGAGGCTGGTGTGTTTTGTTCTCCTGCTGAGAAAATTATCCTTTTATTGTATACAGCTTTGTCAAGCATGTTTCCAAGAAAGAAAATCAAATACAAGCCCATGTGTTGTATTTCTCCTAGGCAAAGAGGTAGCAGAGAAATACAAAACTGATGCAATGCTTTAAAAAAGTGAAATAAGAAATGACAGGCTAAATTTAAAATAAAATTTTAAGAAAGTAATTACATTTTATTTTGCAATCGAAAGCCACCAATGCCTGCGCTTGGCAAAGGGAAATTATCTACGAAGCATAACTTTCGAACTGACTTAAAGTATCCTGTGTTGACCGGATCACCAAATCCATGGAATATTTTTCCAGTTGTCTTTTTAAACATCAAATTCTCAATTGTTCTCTAGTTTCTGGAGCAGTTGTGGTTTCACAAAAGCTGTGAAAAAATTTTTTTTTCACAAAAAAAGAAATCATGAATTGGGTGTAGATAAGGGGCAGGTGTCAGTGATCTCTCTCAGCTTGTGTTTAGGTATGTGAATTTTGTTGCTAGTAAGGTAACTCAAAGCAAAGCCTAAGAAGAGAAGACAAAAATAACAAGTACAGGAAATGATATTTCAGTATCCAAAACAAGAGGAAATTCTAAGGACCGAGCATCATTCACCAAGCAGCAACCCACCAAAGAAGGGTGTATATGGCAGTGCTCCCAAACCTCTGCATGCAAAATGCAAAACAGAGACAGTGGGTGTGGCTGTCACCTGTTGCTATAGCAACTCCTGAAAGGACAACCTGTGCCAGTATCACTAACATACACGCACAGAGACCAGAATTAGGGTCAGAACTGGACCAATAAAACTGTGTGTGCTTCATGAGAGGACCCACTGAGACCAATCAGGCCTTCATCTCAGTTCTGCTAAGAAATTTTCCCCTCCTGCCTGTCAACATACATGGAAATAATAATCTTGGTGAAAGCCCAAATGAAGTGTCTTAAATTTTCAACTTTGTGCTGTTCAGCAAACCCACCCCCGTACTATCTCCTTTTTTATTGCTTTTAGTTCAAGCAAGAAAAGCTGAAATTCTAGACATTCAGCTGAGTATGAAGGGGCCTCTTATGACAAGATGCAGCACAGGGAAAGCCAATTCAGATGGAGGAAGCTCCCAAAACCTAACCTGTCCTTTACTCCCACCTCACAGAAACAGAAAAATAAGAAAATGATAAGAACACAGAGGTGTACCTGGAGAAAAATGTGACCCGATTTGACAGGTGTAATCTAAATAAACTAGGGCTTGCTGAATAAATGATCATGGTGATTAAAAGGGACATATGAGACAAAATACCCAACATATAAATAATAACCACCATTTGCTAAACACCTATATATTCTTTTTTATATATCACCTTATCATCACACTCAATTTTCAGGGAAAGAGGAATGCTATTCTCCTTATTGTATAGATGAGGATAGGCCCCCCACTGTCTGGCCTAATGCTTAAACAAACATGTTTTCAAACACAGAAGCGCTCTTTTGTTGACATTAAAAATTGTATAGAGTATAATTTCATCCATATGACATATGAAAAAAGGCAAAATTATGGAAACTGTGAAAGGATCAGTGACTGACAGGGGTTGGGGTGTGGAAGGAAGAACAGGCCAAACATGGGATTTTTAGCCCAGTGAAAATACTCTGGATGACACTATAACGGTGGATACCTGTCATTATACATTTGTCCAAACCCACAGAATTTCCAATATCAAGAGTGAGCCTTAATGTAAACTGTGGGAGCCGGGTTAGAATGATGTGTCAAAGTAGGTTCATCAGTTGTAATAACCATACCACTCTGGTGGTTGATACTAACCATGGGGAAGGCTGTGCATGTGTGTGCATAGGTGGGTATATGGGAAATCTCTGTTTACCTCCATCTTTTGCTGTGAACATAGAACTTCTCTAAAAATATAAAGTTTTACATTAAATATATATGTGTGTGTGTGTGGTGTGTATGTATATATGTTATATACATCACCACCATGATACACTTTCAGCCTTTGTTAAGAAAACCTAAGAAGATAAAATTACAGATTCTGAATTTTGCTAATCCTTATTTCAGCTAAATATGTTAGGAAAAAGTAATAAATCTTTGTGGGAATCATAATAGTTATAGAGTCTCCAGACAGTGGTTGGTACCTACATAGATCTAAGAATCCCATGTGAAAAACCTCCAATCTTCCATGAGTCGAAGGGCAACAGGTTACAAATCCTACCCTACATTCTGCTACTTCACAAGGTAAACTCTCAAAAAAAAAAAAAAAAAAAGGTAATAATAGGCCAGGTGCAGTGGCTCACACCTGTAATCCCAACACTCTGGGAGGCTGAGGCAGGCAAATCACAAGGTCAGGAGATCAAAACCATCCTGGCCAACATGGTAAAACCCCATCTCTACTAAAAATACAGAAATTAGCTGGGTGTGGTGGCACACACCTGTAATCCCAGCTACTCGGGAGGATGAGGCAGGAGAATCACTTAAACCCAGGAGGCAGAGATTCCAGTGAGCTGAGATCATGCCACTGCACTCATCTTGGGGCTAAGATGCCAGTCCACTCCTGCAGAGGCAAAGATATCAACACAGCACCAGGTTTAGTTTGGTTCTTTATCTCTTTGGAGAAATATGAAAAATTTAAGGAAAGCCCAGACAAGAGCAATGAAAATGATGAAAGAGTTGGAATGTAAGAGGAAAGTTTGACGAATGAGGATTAATTAGCCTGGGGGAGGAAAAGATTGTGGGGAACTTAATATCCTCCTTGAAATATAGCAAAGGCTATTATACAATATATGACAACCACGATTCACAATTCCACCGAGAATGCAAACAGAGGAAACAGGCTTATGAGAAGACACGATGAATTTAGATTCAGAAGAAATAAATCTTTCCTTGTAAGAGTTGGAGGCATTAAAATAGGTGGCAACTTAAGGACTTTTCGAACTTTGCTTTCCTGCGGGGCCTGCTCCTATTCTGCCGGCCCCTCCCATCCAACTTAAACACCACCTCCTCTGAGAATCCCTGGATTCTCTCTTCTACACTAAACAGAGCCAGCGTTTTTCAGTGTCACCAAAAGGTCTTGTCAAAATACAGATTCCTAGGTCTCACCCTGAGAAAAGGTTCAGGTGGACCCCATGAAACTGTATTTCTTTCAAGTGGTGGGTATGTAGACACAGCTCTCAGAAGCAATGAACTAGACACAATCTCTCCCTACACTTAGCTCTCCTGCAAATGCATCTGTACCTCTGGGCACTCAATACGGCTCTCGTACCATAGTATTTTATATACTTCCCTACTAGAGTTTGATCTGATGAGACTTTGAAATTTCTACAATGCCTAGCAGAGTGAAACTAACATGGCAGGGCTCAACTTTAACTTTTTTCCTAGGAAAGTAAGGTCAGTCTAACCTGCCTAGAGGCCTTCACTGATTTTATCATCTCTTGTATATATATGTTTACCCGGTTTCCTTGCCTAAGGGACTTCACAGCTCTAAGACCTTCGATCTATGCATTTGGAGTTGTCCCACAAACAATGGTACCTAACGTTCAAAATAAAAATAAGATCAAGTGTGCTGTATAAAAATTTCCACCCCATAAGGTTTATTTTTCCTCATTAGAGTTTTGGCTTATGTCCCCAAGATTATATTCCAAGAAAGTGGCAGGAAAGGAGCCATATATTTTATTTATTGTTTATTTTGCCTGGTTCTGGCAGGGAGGTGAGGGTGGTCAATGAGCAAATAAGGACCTGGCATATCTGAAATCATGCTGGTAGCAGTTGAAGTCTGGGCCAGAAACTGATCTGGAAAATTATTCAGTAAACTCACTCCCTCGTCTCATCAGCTACTAAGCTTACTCACTGGCTAGGAACAAAAGGCAAAAAAAGTACACAAGAATTTACAGCAGCAAAAATAAGCACTCCCTAGCAAAAATGAAGACATTCCCCAGGAAAAACTGAGGAATGTCTCTTGGGCTTCCAGTTGACTCAACAAAGGCATTGTCAGATTGTATGTCCAGCCCTGGGGCATCGTATCATAATCTCTCAGATGTTTCAGAAGTATGGTTAAAGCTCCACCCTTCCACAAACCAAAATGGTCCCAGAGTAATTCTCTCCCTGCTACCCACTGTACTTGAATTTTTTTTTATGGTCTCTCTCTCTCTCTCTCTCCACACACACACACACAAAAGAAATTCAAGTACAGTGAACTTTTAAGTGGCTACATGGCATGCAGCTGAGAAAGGCAGGGCAGAAAACAGCACAAAGGATTTCCGGATTTGTAGAATCCCACAGCTGCAGCACATCTGATGATTTTTTTTAAAAATCACCACACACACAGCAGGTATAGTCATAATCCTAAAAACACCCTGAGGTAAAAGAAATGCAAAAAGTAACCTCTTTTTAAAATTCCTTACATTTTTGACCCTTGTTCATTCCACGCATTTTTTTTCTTTTCCCAGGATCAAACAATGTATACTTCTTGTTTACTTCTTCTTACAAATGAGCCAATAAACCAACGCATCGGCATGATTTGGTAGTCAAAAAGATTACGTCCACTCCACTACACTCTATTCAGAAAAATTAAAGTTCTGTTTTCCCAACCGCTGCTACAGAATGCTGTCTGAGGCTGGCAAAACACAAAAGAAAATTAAAACTACGAGTTCATTCTTCTAGGAACCACAACAAGAAGCGACTCTAAGCTGTAAGCACTACCCTGCAATCATGCTGGCTTCTAACGGTGAAATATGGTCATTATCTTACGGGACTGATCTAATTTTGTACTCAGTGCCCTAAAATAAAGGGTTTCTTTTGAATACCAAATACAAGGACTGGGACCGAAAATAATAATAATAATAATAATTTGACAGCACTTTAAAGCAAAGCTTTTTTTCCTCCTCCTGTCACACTAAATAACACCAACTGACAACTGCTCTACCAGATGAATGAATGAGAGAAGATGCATTTGCTGAGCTGAGGAAATTCCACAGATAAACTGCAGTGGAGGGCTGATATTAGTTCATTAGAGGGCTTAATACACAGGGCACCAGCCACATATTTAACAAAAATTTACAAATGTATTGAAATGCTGCTGGAAAGAAAGAGGATGACTTTTTTTTCCCTCAAATACAAAGGGAGAAAAATATGCTTATCGCTTTAAAAGTGTTGTTCAGGCTGTACTGATGTGTTTATATATACACACACATATATATATATGAAAGCTTCATTAATTCAGGTTAATAAAGAAAGAAAATGTACTGTGGTGACATTTATTAACATCTGTGCTAAAATCGCGAGTAAGAATTATATATAACACTTGGCCA
This sequence comes from Ateles fusciceps, assembly GCA_036589455.1. NCBI lineage: Eukaryota > Metazoa > Chordata > Mammalia > Primates > Atelidae > Ateles > Ateles fusciceps. The sequence goes on from JAZHEH010002496.1 coordinate 9,576,177, forward strand.
GAGGAACTTAATTTTAAATATCACAAGAAGAAAGCCAAGAGAAGATGTATAATCTTTCCCCATGAGACTTATCTGCAGCACAAGAAATAAAAACAACACTTCTATACATAATGTTTAATTCATTAACAGTTGACAGGATTACTAAAGAAAAATATTTAAATATGGGCATAATTTTAAAACGAACTTTTGCTGAAAATTATTCCATTTTATTTTCTCATCAAAGCCAGCCCTTCACCTAATCCCACAATTTGAAAGAACAGAATTAAGGTCAGTCTCTCATTTATTCAAATCATTAAAAATGCCTTCCTTCACATCGCTATGCCGTAATTTCCATAGGAGTCCATGTGCTTGCTAATCCTCTCATTTTCTCAACATCACCACCTATTCAGATAGGCACATGTTCCATATTTGATTCATGCTTCTCAAGATTTTCCTGCGCTCCCACAATATGATCCACTAATCACTAAGAGGAGTCCCAACATCAAAAATGTCCTTGCAAACCTGGAACTCAGCCTGACCAGGCAAAGAAGGATGAAATCCCAGGGCGCAGAATGAAGAAAGGGAGAGATGGTAGAGGTCTGGCGTTTGGTGAGTGTTCACTCTGTGCCCTGCCTTAAGTGAGGTGTTTCATACACCTATTTAATTCACTGTCATCTTCCAACCCAGGCTGTGATTACTCCTCCCGTGCTTGAGGTAGGGGAGCTAAGGCTCAGAGAGCCTAAGCAACAGGCCAGAAGTCAAGAAGCTGAGCGGAGAAAGAACTGGAGTTCAAACATGAAGCTATTCCCCCTGCTACAGACTAAATGATACCCTCCCTACACCCCCACCAAATTCATAAGTTGAAGCCCTAACCCCCCTTTGTGGCAATATTTGAAGTTATGAGGAGGTAGTTAAGGTTACATGAGGTCCTAAGAGTGGGGTCCTGATCTGATAGGATTAGTGTCCTCAGGAAAACAGACACCTCAGATCTCTCATACTGGTCTTTGCACATGATCTGTGGAAAGGCCACATGAGGACAAAGCAGCCGTGTAGCAGCCGGGAGGAAAGCCCTCACCAGAAACTGAATCTGGCTGGCATCTTTATCTTAAACTCTCCAGCCTCTATAACTGTGAGAACATAAATGTCTGTTGTTTAAGCCACCCATTCTGTGGTATTCTGTTACAGCAGCCCAGTCGACTGACACACCCATTCTAAAGCTCTTCGCCACCACTTTGCCTCACAGGCTGGGAAGGTTCATTCCCCACCAATTTCTGCAGCAAAAGCTTCCTTTTGATCCTCCTTGTCTTTAGTGTCTGCTTATTAGTGGCATCCATATGAATGAAATGTATGATTCTGCAGAAGGCTCATCATAATTTAACAGGAATTAATGTCCTCTTATTATAAAGGACCCTACAAGCCGCCACTTAATAGTGAGCAACAACTGGAATTAATTCGTGTCAGATGAACATCAAGAAAAATCCATTTATGACCCTGAAGTCATGAAATTTAGCATAATTACACATGCTCTTGTTTGGGTAATTTTTTCTCTCCTCATTAAATTAGGTGCCTACATTAGATTTCAGTCTGATCAGTCTTGACTACTTACATTTATGTAATCAAGGGCATTTCCTCTCAAATCAACCCGAAGTTACACAGGCAAACTATAGTAAATGCATGAACCAAAGCAAAGTTCCAAGTGCTGAAAAGCTTAGAAAATTCATTCTTAATATTTATTCATGTTATTCCTCAACAAATATTTATAGAACACTTACTATGTGGTAGTCAGTGTTGTCGGTGTTTAAGAGATGTATGAACTAAAAAGGTATAATTTTAAGAAGCTCTTCAAGAGCCTTCCTCCTCACCACTGCAGCTCCAGCCCTTAGCATACCAGAGCCTCCATCACAATGGGGAATAAAATAAACCCATTCTCTCAAAAATATCCCATAAGTGTTCAAATTCAATCTCCATCTCCCTGGCTTTCTCTTGTAAAACCACAGTTTGCGCCCACTACCCTCTTGTAGTACCTCCTAAAGAATTTTCCTGTCTAATAAAATCACCTGGTGTTAAGCCTGAGCAGAGATAGTACATGGTTGGTATCTGGCAGCTAGAACAATTGAGTTTCACCTTAAAACAAGTTTAGCCTCCCGTAGCCCCTTTCTGTGGTGGTCTTCATGGATCAAGACTTCTAAGATATTAAGAAAAATCTTTAAAAGGTACTGACTAACGTGATAGCATCATGATAAAAACTGAGTTTCCCCTATGCTCTGTAGAGTGGATTCCTCATGTGGCCCGGAAGAAGGTGGAAACCTGGACCAGTCTAGTGTTTGTGTGCTGGGATGCCTTTATCTATTCTACCTTGGAGATTTTAGCCACCTGGGTTTCAGAGATACCTGGAATCTGGACATTGGCAACTAGTGTGTTTTGCTGTTACTGGCTCCTGGAAAAGAGATGAAATCAAAATGTTCCTCCAGGCCAAGTATGTACAGCGCACCTCACTGGAAGAATCTATGTGACTTACCTCACCCTTCTGAAACAATTCTGGAAGTGTACTGCCATCTACACAGTTTTCATGACAGCAAATTAATTCAGGTCATGAAGCAAAGATTTCAGACGAGTTCAGGGAGAGGAGAACACCTTGGTTCCCTTGGTTACTCCAGTTTAGGAGGCACTAAGGCTTTTATTTAAGAAAGGAACACTTAGTTATAAAGGAATGTTTAAGGACCCTTTATATACTAAAAAAAAAAAAATCAGAGAGGAAGTGTACAAACTGCTACTAAAATACAGTTTTATCAGGGTCTAGGGTAACACAAAGAATCAGAAAGAAAATATATCCGGATCTCTAATAACTCCTAAAATAGCTTATTTCTCAGAGAGCAAGCAACATTCTCCATAGGAATGTTAAGACAAAGTGACAAAGTATGGCTCAAATGGTAAAACAGTCTCTTAAAAAATTCTGCTGCTGCCACATTAAAAAACAAAAACTGAACTCACAGTGGAAACTGGAAGGATATATAAGGAATATTGTATCAGTCAAGCACATATACTTATGAACCAAGGAATGAAGCTTTTTCTCAGCTTTTACAATAACAAGACACATTTCAAATTCCAAGGATATGTCTTGAAATAGTTAGAGTTTCAAAATGTTCACAGATTTAACTAGGAAATTGGGGGAATGCTCAAAAAAAAGACAATTTTGTTAAAACAAAGCAGAATTTCACTGCTCACAGAAAATTTTAAATTTCTACAAATTTCCTAAGGACACAAAATTTCTAGCCATTCTCATTCCCTAACTTCTTGGTGCCTCCTTTCCAAATACATATTTTTCTAAAAGTCATCCAATTGATTAATGAACCTTTTGTTGCTGTTGTTTTGAGACAGGGTCTTGCTCTGTCACCCAGGCTGAAGTCAGCAGTGTGATCACGGCTCATTGCACCCTCAAGCTATTAGGCCTAAATCACCCTCCCACTTCAGCCTCCTGAATAGCTGGGACCACAAGCACATGCCACCATGTCCAGCTAATATTTGTTTTTGTAGAGATGGGGTCTCGCTATGTTGCCCAGGCTGGTCTCAAACTCCTGGGCTCAAATGAGCCTCCCGCCTTGGCCTCCCAAGTCCTGGTATTACAGGCATAAATCCTAATGTATAAAATGGAGCCTTGTTTGAATGCCATCCTTAGAAGTGACTAGAAAGATTATTAGATGAGATCGTATTACAGCAAGTTCTTGCTGAAAAATGAACCTCTTTGGAGAAGGGCTTGGAAAAGGTTGTGCCACAATAAATTTCACACTGCAGCAGATGCTGTTCTAAGGATGCTCCCAGGCATACCCTCCATGATGCCTGTGCAGCTTTAGAGCACTGTGAGAAGGCACTGGAAACGTATCCTCCATGATCAGAGTGAAGCAACCTCCAGACTCCAAAGTGAAGCATCTGCCAAACAGGAGAGCTCTGCTTGGGGAAAAAAGGTCACAAGGAAGAACACAGGATAGGGTGGTAAACTAGTCAGTATTCTTCAGAAAAAGAACCAACAGGATTTATACAGAAAGAAATTCATTATGAGGAGTGGCCTGCATGATTATGGGGACTGAGAAGGCTCACAGTGTGCTGCCCAAAAGCTGGATGCCCAGGAAAGTCAGTGGTATAATTCCATGCCAAACCCAAAGGTTTGCAAATGAGGGGAGCCAGTGGTGAAAGCTACCATCTGAGTCTAAAGTCCCAAGAATCAGAAGCACCCATGTTTAAGGGTAGGAGAAGATGGATGTCCCAGCTCAGGCAAGAAGAGTGAATGGCCCTTCCTCTGCCTTTTTGTTCTACATGGGCTCTCAATGGATTGGGTTGAGTGATACCCACCCACATTGGTGAGGACATTCTTTACTCAGTCTACTGAAACAAATGCTATTCAGAAGCATCCTCACAAACAAATGTAGAAATGTTTTACCACCTATCTGGGCATCCTTTGACCCAAGCACGTGGACACATAAAATTAACCATCATGGGAAGTAAGTAAGAGGTATCTCAGGGCAACTGCCAGTAGGTCAGCTTCATCCACCTGCCATATTATACCATGATGGCATGGTCTTCACAGAACAGAGTAATAGCTGTGACCAAAGAAAGGCAGAAGGCCTCGAAGGTCAACTGAACATTCACTGAGAAATAGTGTTGGGAATCTGACAACGATCTACTAGGTTATCCAAGGTAGTTTGCTTGGGATTCTATTCTCCCAGTTCTTTTTATTTTCTTTTTCCTGCCTTACAGAATTAATCACTCCTTCTGGCACTCCCATACCCAGCATACATTTCATTAGTACAGCACTTATCACAGTGTATTTTAGCTATCAACACATCTGTCTTTCTAGCAGCAAAGCTCCATGGAAGCAGAAATAATGTCCTTTTAATATTTGTATTCTCTTTGGTAATGTAGGGACTGGCATATACAAATGCTTGAGATTTGTTGAATGGAGGAACTAATGAATGAATTCATGGAGTGAAGTTCCAAAACTTTTACTTGTTTCTCTCTTCAGGGTAGGATATGTGACAAACTTTTTCCGTATTTATTTTCTATTTTATTTTTTTGAGATGGAGTCTCATTCTGTTGCCCAGGCTGCAGTGCAGAGGGGTGATCTCGGCTTACTGCAACCTCTACCTACCGGGTTCCAGTGATTCTCCTGCCTCAGCCTCCCGAGTAGCTGGGACCACAGGTGCCCACAACCACACCCAGCTCATTTTTTTGTATTTTTAGTAGAGATGGGGTTTCACCATGTTAGCCAGGATGGTCTCGATCTCCTGATCTCGTGATCTGCCCACTTCGGCCTCTGAATGTGTTAGGATCGCAGACATGAACCAGGGCGCCCAGCCCCCATACTTATTTTCTAACACTCTATAATACAAACTTTTCTCTCTTGATGGAACGAATGAGCCAGTGCATTGTCCTACACATTCCCCGCCTGGGCCTTTGGCAATGCTGTTGTCCTGGCCTAGAACACCCCTGGAAATCAGCTCTACCTCTGCAAATAGCAACCCCAGATTTTAAGGCCTAGCTCAGATCTAACTCTTTTATATCTTCCTGCACTGTACCTCCAGCTCTCATCTCTAAATTCCTACCATATTTGCCTTCTGCAATAGTCACCTGGCACTTAATCACATACTGCAATGAGTTTTATTTAACTCACTGTTTCTGGGAACGTTCTCTGTTATAAAGCACATTCCCTTTTAGGGAATAAGACTGGCTCAGGGAAACACAGCAAGTAAGTGAAAAATCCATGAATTAAACAATTTTTGGAAGACATTGGGTGTGGAAACTTAGAAGAGTGGGTAAAGTAAGAAGAAGAAAACAAAACCTCAACTTCAAAATCAATGTAAACAGACATCTTGCTTAAGTACTACAGACTTTTTCGGCTTGTTGCCATTACATCTGTTTGTCCCCCATACCCACCTTCTTTTTTTTTTTTTTTTTTTGGAGACAGAATGGTGGAGAGGAGCTCAAGTTCTGGATATATAAGCTGAGGCCATAGTACTACCAACTTTGCAAGTAAAATTGTCTGTAAGACTGATGGACATGGTGTCTAGTTACTGAAGGAGGCTTGGTTGGGTGGAGGTGAAAAGGGAGAGTGGAAGAGTTTAGACTTGTAATTCCATTTCTTTATGTCTCTCGTTCTCACATTCCTTTAAGATTTTCTCTTTGCCTTTGGTTTTCTGCAGTTTTAAATATGACATGTCTAGCTATGGGGTTTTCGGTGCTTCACTTTGTTTTTTGGTATTTGATACTTATCTGCTTGGTGTTCCCTGAGCTTCTTGTACTTATAGTTTTGTGTCTATTATTAATTTTGGAAAGTTCTTATTTTCCTTTTTTTTTTTTTTTTTGAAATGGGGTCTCACTCTGTTACCAAGGCTGGAGTGCTGTGGTGCAATCTCAGCTAACTGCAGTCTTAACCTCCTGGGTCAAGCGATCCTCCCACCTCAGCCTTCCAAGCAGCTGGGACTATAGGTACAGGCCATTGTGCCCAGCTAATTTTTTTGTATATTTTGTAGAGACAGGGTTTTACCATGTTTCCTAGGCTGGTCTGGAACTCCTGAGCTCAAGAGATCCACCTGCCTCGGCCTCCCAAAGATTGGGATCACAGGCGTGAACCACTGCACCCAGCCTGAAAGTTCTTGACTAATACTACTTTAACTGTTTTCTTCCCTAGGACAGAAAATAAAGACCCACACTGAAAATATTATATATCACTTATGCTTTTCCACAGCTCTTGAATTTTCTGTTTGACTCTTTTTTCTCCATCTTTTTCTTGGTTTATATTTCAGTTTTGGAAGGTTTATTAACTTATCTTCAAGCTTATCAGTATTTTTTCCCTTGGTGTGTTATGCCTACCTATGAACTTGTTGAAGACATTCTTTATTTCTGTTATTATGGGTTTTTTCATTTCATTTATTTTTATTATTTTATAGTTTCAATAGCTCAGCTTAATTACCCATATAGGCTTGCATGCTGTATAATTATTTCATTGGAACCTTTAACAAATTAAACATAATTATTTTAAATTATCTGATAATTGCAAAATCTGTGTCATATCTGAGTATGGTTCTGAGGCTTGCTTTATGTCTTTGGAGGTTTTTTGTTTCTTTGCCTTTTGGCACGCCATGTAATTTTTTCTTTGGTTGAAAGCCAGACATGTTCTATAGAATAGGTACCGAAGTAAATAGGCCATTGGTGTGAGAATTTCTATTAATCTGAGATGACCTGTGTGTAATGTTTATTGTAGCTACTAGTGCCAAAGTCTTCACATTCTTATACCAAGCTTCTTTGTTCTTTTCCTCCTAGCTTTGGGGCTTACCTTTGAACTGATTCTCAGAAAGAGTCTGTGTCTTGCAGCTTTTCAGTTGGGCTTCACTATTATTATTACTGGAGCCTTGTCACTGTGATAGCGTGTAAGGGAGGAGGGCGTTGCAAATATTCTTAAGTCTCAGTCTTTCGGTGAGGCTGTGCTTCAAGGGTGTGAATTTCAGATGTGTTTCTGTTCCTCTTCATGCCTAGAGCTTTAGTTCCGCCCTACCCTTAGGCTCTAGTTCCTTTCCTCGTTATTTCCTTGAAGCTCCCCCTGTTGACTACGGTTTTCATTTCTTTGGACTGAATTGTCTTCTCCCAGCTAAGTTTTCAGAATTGTCCTCTGGGGAAATCTTTCCTCCTAGAGATGAGGTCTTTGATAGGGAGAAGAGTGAGGAAGGGTTTCATGACAGCCACTCCCCTTCAAGCCCCTTCCCCAGGGCCATCAGGATCCTCTCACTGAGGACCTGGTAGAGTTCCAGGGGGGAAAAGCCTGTGAAAGTGTGGAGACCCCTTTACACAGCCACCCCTAGGAGCTCATTAATCTCCCACTAGCCTGCACTCAGTTTCCAGCAATTCGTCAAAATAACTAGTAAAGTATCCCCCACCAGCTTATGGCATCTGGTGGTTTCTGCTCCAGGGAACCAAATCTCAAAAAAGTAAACTTCACATTTGTCCATTTTTCTCTTGTAAGAATGGCAATAAGGACTTCCAAACTCTATACATGTCAAGGGTGAAACAAGAAGTCCCCCCTTCTTTACGGTTTTAATTTTTCAGATTTTCTATTTGTTCTTAGGTCAATTTTAATAATCTATATTTGTTCCAGGATTTTCCCATTTCATTTAGGTTTTGTAAATTACTGGCACATTGTTTTTACGGTATTCTCTTAGTATTATATATATACTTATATACATCTTTTAATTCCTACTAAACCTGAAATTATGTACGCTTTTGAATATTACTGATTTTTGCTTCCTCTCATTTGTTCATATCAACTTACTTCATAACTTTATTATATATTTAATTTTGATATTTATCTTCCTTCTATTTAGGTGACTTACCCTGTTGTTACTTATCTAGCATTTAAATGTCCAACTCTCTGTTTCTTTGGGAAAAAAAACTTTATAGAAAGTACCTCCTTCAAAGGGCTGTTTATAAGAAAATAAACATCTGACAGGAAATAAGTAATGCACAAAGATGAAATGATATGTCCATTTACTGCCAAACCACTGTACTTTTAATTTCAGAAATCTTTGTCTTTATTTTTATTTCTTTGATAATTTGGTCCATTTACAATACTTGCCATTTTTCATTAACCTTATCTTCTGAATATAAGGTCTATTTTTTGAGGACTGCGGTGCGCAGAGAACACACTTAGAAGCGCACAAAGTCGAAAGCCTGTACCTTTTGTGGGTAAGTGATCCAGATATAAGACAGTTACCAAGAAAATGGTTCTCACTTGTTTTCAGCCAGACTTCAGGCATTCTATGGATTTCTTTGGCATTATCTCACTAAGTTAATAAATCATCACTTGACATTTAATAATAAATACCTAATAAAATTATGCATATGTCTTTTTAAAAGTTCAGCTTCAAACCATTTTGCTAGATAAAAATACTGACACAGGCAAACAGACACCCATGTAAATAGAGAATGCGACTACACTGCAAAGTGTATTTTCTCTTCCTGACAATCTCAAAGGAGCTGGGCAAGAGCCAGGAGAAGCCAATAGTCTCTGTGCCTAGGTAAGAATATATACATCCCAAGTCCACACCAACAGACTTTTGAAGCATAGTAGGCAGGAAGAACACTCTTAGCAAACTCAACTCTGTCCATATTGCACCTCCTGTTGTCCAGATCTGTCTTCTTGATCACAAACCCTGCATCTCTGGTGCATACATAGATAGTAGTGCTATGGAAAGTTTAGACAACAGTATCCTAAAACATCTGGGCTGTCTGTGGCTGAGAACTGATTTGCATAAGTGGCTGTTAAAAGGTAAAACTCCCTTAATCCACTGCCAGTTAAGGAATTCACTGGATCAACCATTGGTCTCCAATTCCTCTGTAAACTACGAACCTATGCCCACAGCTGGAATAAAGGGTCATGGCTAATACGCGTTTCTGTAGGATATTTCCTCTTCTGCTCCCACCAACCAAATTGTGTGCTTGTCAAGAATCAACTGAGTTTGTTACCCAAACTAGTTATGCCAGTTTTACTTGTTAACAACATTTTACAATTTAATTAAATATTTCATATGAGTGTGCAAAGAAAAATTAAGTCGGATTATAAATCATTCTACTATAAGGACACATACACACGAATGTTCATTGCAGCACAGTTTACAATAGCAAAAACCTGGAACAAACCCAAATGCCCATCGATGATAGACTTGACAGGGAAAATGTGGCACATATACACCATGGAATATTATGCAGCCAACAAAAACGATGAGTTCGTGTCCTTTGTAGGGGCATGGATGAACCTGGAAACCATCATTCTCAGCAAACTGACACAAGAACAGAAAATCAAACACCACATATTCTCACTCATAGGTGGGTGTTGAACAATGAAAACACATGGACACAGGGAGGGGAGCATCACACACTGTGGTCTGTCGGGGGGAAACAGGGGAGGAACAGCAGGAGGTGGGGGAGTTGGGGGAGAGATAGCATGGGGAGAAATGCCAGATACAGGTGATGGGGAGGAAGGCAGCAAATCACACAGCCATGTGTGTACCTATGCAACAATTTTGCATGTTCTTCCCATGTATCCCAAAACCTAAAATACAATTAAAGAAAAAAAGAAAAAGAAGAAAAAGAAAATTAAGTCAAGTGAGAATCATTTTTTAAAAGTCAGCCATCATATTAGATGTGGACAAGACAATTTAAAAACTTTACAGGAATACTGTTAACTATTTCCTCTATTGGTAAAAGGAACTCTAGTCCAAATTCTACCCTCAGGTTATTTTGTGTTTTGAAATTTTCATTCCATTATAAAGAAACCCCAAAGGAAATGGCCGGTAGAAGATATGGGCTTTATGCAAGAAAGATGATCTGTGATATCAATCATGGGACTCTTAACAACCACAAAACTCTTACTCTTAGGCTGGCGAACACACAAATAATTTATATCTTAGTATATATGTATATGTAATCATTAATAATCCCACACTTTCATTGAATTATTTGGTCAACAAACAACTCAAGGTCCTGATCATATCAGATATAAAGGATTCTACATAGTTTCATTGAACAGATGAATGCTCATGATTTTCTGCTCATTTTTATTTGACTTTACTGTATTTACCTTACCAAGTATTTTCTCATATTTCCCATTCCTTCTCACTACAATCCTCTGAAGTAAGATTGTATTTATTATGAGAGGAAACTGAAAATCAGAGAAGCTGGGATTCAAACTCAGAACACTGTCCCAAACAGTATTTTCAAATCAATGTGAAATCAAGTTAGTGAGAAGCAACCAACATTTCTAAACAAAAGAATGGAATGGCATGGCATGGCATGGCATGGAATAGAGCAGAGCAGAACAGAACAGAACAGAACATGAAGGCATTGTGTAAGATGAGTTATTTATTACAGGTTGAATTGTGTCACCCTAAACACAATAGGTTGGAGCCCTACATGGGTACGTAACCCCCACCCAAGTGTATGTCCGAATGTGACCTTATGTGGAAACAGGGTCTGTACTAGAGGCAATCAAGTTAAAAATGAAATTATTAGGGTGGGCTCCAAATCAATATGACTTGTGTTCTTATAAAAAAGGTGATTTTTTTTTTTTTTTTTTTTGAGATGGAGTTTCACTCTTTTGCCCAGGCTAGAGTGCAATGGCAAGATCCCAGCTCACTGCAACCTCTGCCTCCCGGGTTCAAGCAATTCTCCTGCCTCAGCCTTCAAAGTAGTTGGAATTACAGGCATGCACCACCATGCCCAGCTAATTTTTGTATTTTTAGTAGAGATGGGGTTTCGCCATGTTAGCCAGGCCAGTCTTGAACTCCTGACCTCAGGTGATCCACCTGCCACGGCCTCCCAAAGTGCTAGGATTACAGGCATGAAAAGATGACATTTAGACAAAGACATACAATGAGGGAAGACAATGTGAAGACAGGGGGAGAAGGTGGCTATGTGACTGAAGTAATGCATCCATAAGCCAAGGAAAGCCAAGGAGTGCTGGCAACCACCAGAAGCCAGCAAGAGACAAGGAAAGATTGTATCCCTTAGAACTGTCAGAGAGGGTGTGCCCGGCCAACACCCTGATTTCAGGCTTCTTTCTCCAGAACTGTCGGACAATACATTTCTGCTGTTTAAGCCCCTGAGTTTTTGTTATGGCAGTCCTTGTGTACATGCGTATGTGTATATGTGTGTATTCTGGCTCATAATGTAAAATCTAATTCCTACTGTAGATTATAGTAAAAAAAAAAAACTTTGTAAAACAGTATTCCATAACACAGGAAAATAGAGTGTCGCTGAGATTTATCTGGGAAATCTTCTTAAGACAGGAGGCAGGCAAAAAAAAAATTCTGGGAAGGAGAAGAGGTGGAGTGTTCGCAAGTGGGGGATGGAAGGCAGTTTCTGGAAAAAGCAAGCTTTTCTGGAAAGATGAGTGGAAAGAGAAGCACAATTAAATGGAGTAGCTGGTGATTTGGTGATTCATGTGTGAGACTTGCTGTGAGTCCCTTGCAAGGGGAAACAAAAATACCTGGTTTGGCAGGTGTTTGGGGAAAAGGTTTTAGTCAATCCATTTTGCGTAAGTAAAAGTGATTTAACCCAGCCAAAGTTTCAGAAGAAACTATGTGAGGCATGTTAATGATACTGGGAACTCCATCTAGATGGGGGAGAAAGTCAGAATAATGGAAAAGCAAACCTTAGGGGACCCATGCGCTGCTGACAGCAGATGGCAGAAGATTGCTCAATATTCTGACACAATTAAACTAATTCCCTTTAAGCTTCCTTCCCATACAATAAACAAGATCTCCCCATTCCTTAGAAATTAACTTTTAACATCTGGGCAAATGTACTGCTTAGTGCCCAAATCCCGCCAAAAATCCCAGTTAATTTTTTTTTGTATATGAAGACCAAACCAAAAAGCATTTTGTTAACAGTTTTAGCCCCACTACAGTCTAGTGTAGTACACATTGGTGGCACAAGTGAAATGTTACAAAATTCCTGTAAGATAGGATTGTACTATCATTTACTGATAAAAACTGTACTATTACCAAATCTGATTTATTCATAAAGGTGTGTAGCCCATAAAAGTAACAAAGGGGGCCAGGCATGGTGGCTCACACCTGTAATCCCAGCACTTTGGGAGGCTGAGGTGGGCAGATCACCTGAGGTCAGGAGTTCAAGAGCAGCCTGGCCAACATGGTGAAACCCTGTCTCTACTAGAAATACAAAAATTAGCCAGGTATAGTGGTGGGCGCCTGTAAATCCCAGCTACTTGGGTGGCTGAAGTGGGAGAATTGCTTCAAACTGGGAGGCGGAGGTGGTAGTGAGCAGAGATCACGCCATTGTACTGCAGCCTGGGCAACAAGAGTGGAAAAAAAAAAAAAGTAACAAAGGGACAACAAAACACAACTTAATGACTTATTCTGTTCCTAAGAACAGGCCGATGAATGGGGAGCCCCGACGTGGCTGACTCCTGAGCTGTGACTTCTCATCTCAGCCTTGTACTTCCACAGGATACCTGGCTGTTCCTGACCACTGGGCCAGGAGAAGCCGTTCATCCATACAGCACACCTTAATATCCAGTTCCTTCTGGCAACAAATCACTCCGTGATTTTATCCATACATGTAGATGGGATCTCCCATTGCCTCAGCTACTCAGGAGGCTGAGGCAGGCTCAGGATCACCTGAGGTCAGAGTATGTACACATACTCTCTATATGAGACTAAGTGTATGGACTTGTAAATTCTGCCCCTCTGGCTTAGATAAAACACCCATATATGAGATAAGAAGGCAGGCAAGAAAGCAGAGCGACAAAGGTTTAGACAAGTAAACAAATTCCGGTTTGGGCCTAGTTACACCTCAACATTATACTCAGCTGCTCCTAGTGTCCGTTTCCTCAGAACAAAGTAGATTAATGATCATACTCATCTCTGAAACTTTTTGAGCATTAAAGCTGTAAAATGCCTGGCTCACGAAAGTGCACCATTCCCTTCAGATTTATTAGATGCAACATCTATTTACTCCTACGCTTGTATGTCAGGGAAGATGTTATCTCCTTCTGTAAACACTTACAGGGTCTGGACATGCCCATGACTGACTGGGTGTCAGAGTGGAACGGCCGTAGGGGGAGAGGAGACAGGGTAAAAAGCTAGTTTCTCCTAAGGGGAGAGACACCCAGATGAGTTTCTACTGCAGTACAACTGGCTAAATATTAATACAGAAGGAGAAAAAAGGAGTCAAGGATGGCCAAGGAAGACATCAAAAAAGGTGACAGCACAGTGGCTCACGCCTGTAATCCCAGCACTTTGGGAGGCCAAGGTGGGCAGATCACCTGAGGTCAGGAGTTCACGACCTGGCCAACATGGTGAAACCCCATCTCTACTAAAAATACAAAAGTTCCTCAGGCGTGGTGGCACTCACCTGTAATCCCAGCTACTGAGGAGGCTGAGGTAGGAGAATTGCTTGAACCTGGGAGGTAGAGGTTCCGGTGAGCTGAGATCATGCCACTGCACTCTAGCCTGAGCGACAGAGTGAGACTTGTCTCAAAAATAAAATAAAAAGTGACACTGAATCTGGGTCAAAGGGATGCAAAGCAAGGAGGAAAAAGAAGGCATGAGAAAAAAGAGCATCTTTGTAGAACAGACAGAACAGAGAGAACTGTGATGAGGCTGTAGTGCTGAACTCTCAACAGACATGGTAAGAGATGAGGCTGGTATGAAAGACCCGGGCCTAATTGCATACTGCCTTGGCTTATAAATACTAATGAGCAAAAAGGTGGCCATGTATAGAAGAGACATGATAGGCAATCAGACAAGCTGCACTGCTTCTACAAATACTTAATGAGCACCCACTATATATGATAGGTGGGACTCTTAAGTGCTGAACAATGTCAGTACTGTCAGCTAATTCAAGTACCTATTTAAACTCAAGTCTTTTAGATGTACAGGAAGACAAAGCAAGAAATTGATAAAGGACCAAAAGGGAATATATCTGGAAAATTTGTAGGAAAAAGTCTTTAGCATTTCCGAAAATATTTTAGCTAATACTATTAAGTAGAAAAATGGTTATTGTTTACTACTCACTCTCAGCTGGGCTGGAAGGGATCTTGGGTTCATTCATTCATTCAGCAAATATTTAACACCTACTATGTACCATTCATTACTCTCCTAGTCAATGGGTGTGGCAGAAAACAAAAGAGACATCCCTGCCTTAATGGGAACTGAATTCTGAGGATACATTTAATGTATATTAATTTTAAAAGTTAGGCAGTGTAGGAAAGAACTAAAAACCTTTACTACTTTTAAAGCTTCCAATAGCCTTCATCGGTATAACTGGTAAGTACCAATATTCTATGGCATCTACAGTAAGAAAAATTTTCCTATTAATTGTAAACTGTCCAAGAAAATGGAAAGAATGTAGATTCAATTTTAAAATGAGTTTTTTCCTTTAATTCTTGTTATATGGAGAAATAAAGAGTTTTCTGATAAAAGCTTTAATTTTTTATTTGTATCTCAGTTTCCTGAGATACAAAGAAATCAAGGAATTTGCCCAAATCCCACAGCTGAGCCATGACAGAGCTGTGATTTTAAGCTCAGTAGCAAAACTACCTCTTGCTTGTTGCCCCAAAATAATAAGAATGGTAATTTCTGAGTGGTGGTGGAAAGGGTGAGTTTATATTCTCACTTTTAATTTTTTTCTTTTCTTTCTTTTCAGCACAGGCTGGACCACAGTGGTGCGATCTTGGCTCACTGCAGCCTCCAGTTCCTAGCCTCCAGCAACTCTTACACCAAAAGGTGCGTGCCACCTAAAGGTGCGTGCTACCATGCCCAGCTAATTTTTTTTTGTATTTTTTTGTAGAGACAAGGTTTTGCCATGTTGGCAAGGGCTCAAGCGATCTGCTCACCTTGACCTCCCAAAGTACTCCGATTACAGGTGTGAGTCACCGCATCAGGCCTCAAAAGGTTTAAATTTTATAATCTATCAGTGACTTAACCATACTCCAGTGCCTCCTAAATAAATCTTACTTGCCAATGTTATTCTTTCATGTATCAAGCACCTCCTAGATATCCAATGCTGTGACAAGTTTCTAGGAGTAGAAAGGAATAGAACATGCAGTCCTTGCCCTTGACAAGCATCTCTCCTCTTTAGGGGAAAGTGGGGTAGAGAATAGAACATATATATCTGTAACAATTAGAAAGCAATCAAGAGCAATTCTTGAGATATTACAAGATAACAAGTCAGTAGCATATAAAATCCCCATGTTAGTGTCAACAGAAAGTGAACCCTTCTCCAACCAGAAGTTAAAGAAACTCTAGTGCCACTTAAAATAACAACCGCTTCTGAGTGAAGCCTTCATGCTATTCTGTTTAACGATGCTTCCCACTAACAACGAGCCAGTAGATTAGGTCTTGGAAAAATACGGCACTAGTAATTAATTAATCCATTAATTACACTGTCAATTATTGTGGATCATAAGTAAATTCAACATTATTTTTAATACCATTGCTTCTAAAATCAAAATAGCAAAACATCCCATCCCCTCCCCCTCCGCTACCTAAGCCAAACCCAAGTTGTGCTTAAACAGACTGAGATGTCAGCCATTGATCTATGATGCCTCACCCCTGCAAGACTTGAGATGCCAGTATTCCTGCTGATGAGAACATATGGTTCAGATGGTTTGGCAGGCAAAATCCTGGCAGAAGAGTCTCAAAGCATCAGCAGATGCTGCCATAGCACAGACATCCAAATGGTGGCATAATTGCTGCTGCTGCTTTGATGCCACATGTTTCACTCTGATGACAGCAATGCCTTTCAAAGAGAGACTGGTGGCAAAACAGAACCTCTCCCCAGTCCCTAGACACATGTGAATGTGTGTGCATACACACTCAGGCACACATACACATAGGCACATGTGTACATGTAAAACTAGGTAAGCTCGGCCTTCCATAGGTCTCTTTCATCTGTCTCTGATGGTATAAACCAGCTGGAAAAGAAATAGCAGCTAGAGAACTATTTTGTTCTTTGCCTACATAACTGACATTTAGATTCCACTTAGAAAAGAGAAACTCACAAGGATCAAAGCAAAGATGCCCTGTTAGCAACCAGAGATGGGACCAGACACTCCTACCCATATCCATCCCACTGCCTCTAGTTTCTCCTACTCCTCCAACCCCCAACTGACACACTGCCAGGTCCCAAAAGCTCCCTATCACTCATTTTTCAGACTTTTCTTCACCAGATTCATTCAGTCAATCAACAAATATTTGCTGGTCACCTGCTATGAGCTAGGAGAGGAGGGGCTTCAAGAGCAACAACCTCTACATATCTGAAGGATTCTGTGAAGCTTACTCCTTCCACAATTGCCAAGGCATTTGTAGCCACTCATTCCACCTTTACTGAGCAATGACAGTCTAGCATACTCAGCCTGGAGACACAACAGGAACCCAGACAGATGTGGTGGTCCCTGTCTCTAGTAAAGGAGTTATCCAGATAAGCTGGCCAATGCAGTGCAGTGTGCAATGTGCTACATTACAGTATAACGTGGTGTAGACACCTCAGGGGACAGCATTCAGTATAGACTGAGGATTTGCTGGGAGGAGTAGACAGCAATAGACAGGTACCCTGAGTACCAAGGATAAATTGTGGTCAGCCAGGTGGCCAGGCAGAAAGTAGCACTGAGGCAGAGGGGAGCAGCTTTACAGTGAGACAGAAATGTGTCCTGGTTCACCAAATGCCTTAAGCCTTAGATCTTCATCTCTTAAATGGGAAAATAGTAAAATAGTAATACTGAATAAGAAAATGTGAGTAAAGATCATAGCACTCAATAATTGATAGCTATTTTTGTCATTATTATTATTTTGTCATACTATTAACAATAACAACGATGTCTGGAGATTATTAGAGGTAAACAAAAAAGTACAGAACATTCTGGAAAATGAGCAGGGTTCAATTTGGCTGGAATAGTGTGTGTGTGTGTGTGTCTGTCTGTGTCTGTGTGTCTGTGTGTCTGTCTGTCTGTGACGGGACCTGGCTATTCTGATGGGAGCAGTCTGAGCTTTTCTACCCTGCGTGCAATGCTGAATGCCAAAGGAATGAACACGAGTGAACATTCCGAGCCATTGCCACCACCTCACCAGACAGCAGCGCAACTCTTGGGTACTGTGGATTCCTCATCTATGAAAAGAGCACTAGGACACGGGTCCTGTCTATCTCAATGGATTGTTGTTAACGATCTCATTCCTAACTCTGGGGTGCCAAATATAACTCCATAAAGGACATGTACAACCATGAGGAAACATGGCTACTGTCATGCTAATTTAGATAAATCTCTAAGAAGAAATGAGTAAATGACCTAAAAGCACAGAACTGCAGAGCTGTCTGTTTTGAATGTCAAACATTTGCATAGTTCACATTTGTCATTAACTGAATGAAAAGTAGACAGACTAATGAGCCGACAGAATACAGACGCAAATTACATACAAGTAATAAGGATGCACACTTAAGAATACACATGGTCCTCCCTTACCACAGGAATTTAGTTACTGTGAAGACAAAATAACAAAAGATTACACACTGATCCTGTGTAAAGTACAGATGTAAGAACTAAGATGTCGAGATAAAGAACTATTTGCCTGCAGCATTGGGGCCATGGCTTAGGGATGATTGACACTCATTTTGCTTTCCAGGAGAGGTAGAAATTACAAGAACAAGGGGCCACCCAACCTGGGAATAAGCAAGCTAGAAAAACTTGGGAAGTAGGGATGTGAGGGACTTACACTTATTGCCAAGGTTGCAGGAACACATCTGGGTCTTCAATGGTGTGTCCTCAAGATACCACTTAGAGTCTGTCTACTCTGGGCTTCGGCATTATCAAACATCGGGGGAGAGGATAAAAGATGGCATCAAAGGGTTGAACAAGCACACAATTTTGTCTCGCATGGATGTAAAATCAAATCTGCTGACTTCTACCTCTTCTCAATTACACAGCCTTAGGCTACTTGGAGTTGTTAACCTCTCTGGAGTTGTTTTTAAAAATTAAGTGGGTACTACATGAAATGCTCAGTAGAGGATTTCATCAACTCATACAAATCAACAGGCAAACAAAAGACGACTTCAATGGCTTCCCACTGCACACAAGCTGATGTCTAAACCCTAATCTGCCATTCAAAGCCTCCTATGCCAGAAGGTATCCCCTATCCGGAACCAGAAGACTGAAGAAGCACTTGTTCAACTCTTAACTGTGCTTCTCTAGGACCATATTCGTGCTCACCCTGCTCCCAGACCTCACAGGCTCCTCTCACCCTCAGTCCTCCCAGCTTCTACCCATTCCTGCAGGTCCTGGTTTGGTCATGCCTGCTCCAGGAAGCCAAATTAGAGTATTCTTTACTTCTCCATTTGATTAGTCAGCCTCATTCAGGCAAGAACTGGTTTTTCTTGCAGGGCAATACTGTTTCTCATTCACCCTTAAAAAAAAGGAGAAGGTCCAAACTTAGTGGTTCACATGAAAGCTCAGCACAATCTTGGAGCACTGGGAGGACTATCGATTCTGTTGGTCAGTCCATTCGCAGCAGGCAGACATCCATCCTTGGAAGGCCTGGTAAGCGAAAGTGAGCAACCAATAGGGCTCCTCGACCCAGGTGACGTCAGATGTTCATTCCAAAGGTGAAGGAGAATAGGTTTAGGCTGGGCTCCCTGGGATAGCCATGGCTGGTGCTGGACAAAGTCTCCATACTTGCCCTTCTTCTCTGCCTGTGGGTTAGTCCAGACCCAGTCCCATCACAGCAGCCCAAGAGCCCTGCACCCTGCTCAAGTCCTACCTAACTCTCCTTGTCTACCAGCCTAAGGATCCTAGTCTTGGGAGGATTACGTAAGGGAGGAAAGCTTTTAGATCTTCCTTTAGTCTTTTTCCCAATCTATTATGGCATAAACTCTATTCCTGACTTTACAAGAACTTCACTTTTTATTTCAGGAACCCTTTCTTCTCTCAACAAAACTTGGCTCCTAAGATCAAAAACTTCTTTTAAAACTGTCATTTTTGATGTGGACTTCAAGAGTCTATTTTGAAAATGTTTTAAAAAACAGGGTTTTTTCCCTTTGCTTTCACTGCTTTTCCTATGGATGGGCCTCCCACCTACTCTGCTCCTGCCTAAAATGCTCCTGATTTTCTACTGATTAATGTGAAGACACTGGTTGATTAGACAGATACCATAGATTAGACAGGATAAAAAAAGAAAAACTCTGAGTTTAACATCTCGAGGTATTACAATGCTGTAATTCCATAGTATGTAAGGGAGTAAGTCGTGGAAACAGAACTGACACCTACTCTGACACTCATGTGATTGTCAGTAATTATCTTCTCTGTGCCTCTATTTTATTATCAGTAAAAGGAGAAGTAATTTTCCTCACTTCTAACTGTTACTGCAGAGATTAAATTATTGTAAAGTTCTTCACCAAGAGTAAGTCGCATCCATGTCACACAATAAATGGTAGTTATTGTTATGTACCACGCATCTGGCAACGGAGTCTGTTCTGCCTTAAGATACTCTAATATTATTAGTCTTTACGATTTAAATCTATTCTTGCTTAACTTTCCTTGCATGTAAGCATTTTCCCCCAAACTTGTAAGTCTGTTGACTTATTTTCTTGCCCGTAAATAAGAATACAAATAATCTAACCTATGAAGTTGTAAACATCAAGTCAAGGTGTTTATGAATATGTAGCCTGACGCCAGGACAGAAAACAGTAGTCATCACTGATACATCCTTTATGGGCAAAAGACAGGTTTCCAAGAAAGTCACCTATGAGCTGGTCTGACTTCCCAGTTTCCGGAACTGTGAGAAATCCATTTTCTGTTTAAGCCACTCAGTCTACGGCATTTTGTGAAGGCAGCCCAAACTGAAACACCTTGAGAAAAGTTTCAATACTCTGCATATTATTTTTCTTATCTTTAAAAATGGTGCTAATAGTAACATCAATGTTACAGTCCTTAGAATAAAATGTAAGATTTCATGTGTTGCTATGGCACCTACTGGGCATGGTAGGGGATGGAGACCTCAACGAACAGGGGTCTTGCCCTGAAGATGTTCGAGGAGAGTGTAGGAAAAAGACATATGCCTAAGAAACTGCCATACAAAGCCAAGCAGCAAATGCATTTGAAGCAGCACAGATAAAATGGAAAGAACGTCCAGTTCAGGGAGAGGGGAACAGGACCTTCAACAAGTCTGCCATCTGGTCCAATCAAGACAGACAAGCCTGTAGACTGTCCACGAAGCATTCTTCTGTAAAGAATTTCTTAGCATTTTTTAGGCAGTTATGTTCTGCCTCTCCGTACTATTTTGGATATACTTTTATAACAGTACTTTTCTCATTGATTTGCATGTATTTCTTTGAAAACCCATCTTCCCTAGGAAATTAGTAATCTTCAAGTCAGAACTACTAGGTGCTGTTGCTTATAGCTATACAATCCCTTATCCTGCCACCAGGAAAACCTAACATCTGGTATACAATAGTAAATCCTAAATAAATGCTGTTGAAACATGTATCAAATTCTTTATCCTGCCATGTCTGAAACATGTCACTTTAAAACAATTAAGAATTAAATTATAGCTGTGTCTTCATCTTTTTGCATATTGCTTCTCTACCATTTCTCTTCCAGGAAAGATATTCACCCAAGGTGATGAGCAATATGAAACAAATGAGCACTAAGTACCACCTTCCACCCCTCAGTGATGGCTGGGAGATCAGGAGGCATCTCCCCTGAAGACTGTACACATTTACGTCACCTGGCCACATAAGGGAGTGAGGGGGGAAGGAGAACAAGAGCAGTACCGGATAGATTCAGCCACAAGGTGAGGGCACAGTTCCTCAAATAATTTAGTTTCCTTCACTTAAAAAAAAAAAAAAAAAACCCATGTAAATAACTGTGACCCATCCACAGAACCATGCTGAAATCATAAAAACGTCATTTCTTTATCAGCTTGGAGTCTAAACATCAAAAACTATAGTCAGTGCTAATCTACTTCTCTCTGCTTCTAAATGCTGCCTCAAATACCTTGGCAAAAAGCTCTAAAATGGAAATTACTGGCTCAGATTAAGTCCCTGCGCCAGAAAAGATCTTTGTACTGTATTTAAAACAAGGACAGCATACCATGGTTCAGTATTGACAGGACAATTACTCTAAGAAGATAGAATTTAGCTCCTGAAGCTACTTAATGAGGAAAAATCAAAAGCTATCTATTGACCCAAGTAGGAGAAGATCTGCATGAGGAAATCCACGCTTCCCAGCTTCTCCTCCACTGCAGTTCCTCCTCAGTGCCACTCCCACTCAGAAGCTCTGTCTGATATGTCAGTGGCTCATCCAAACCACTTATACACAATCTTCTCACCTTCACCTTTCTCTGTCTCCTGCATTTTAAAATCTAGTTAAAAGGTCTCACTATTTCATGCACACCGTGACAAGCCACAAACTTGAGAAGCACCATTAATTCTTTCTTAGTCACTTACCCCTACATCCAGCCACACAGACACAGACACAATCACTGGCTGAAAAATTCTGCGAACTGTCCCCTCCCTAATATCTTGAATTGGGCCCTTCAATTTATCCTTTCTCCCCACCCTTACTTCAGTCCCTTCTTTCTGATTTCCAACAACTAGTCTTCCTGGACCCAGGGTATCCCAATAGCTTTTTTCTCCCCCCTGCAACAAACACAGATTTTTGTCTAGTTCTCCAAAAGGAAGCTCTAATCTTGTCACTCCTAGCTTTAAAACCATTTAATGTAACCACTCCCACTCACCACTAAGAGAAAGACCCTTCGTGCCTCTCCATAGCTCAGAGCTCCAGCCATGCTGTATGCATCGCCCAGCTTTCTCATTCTGCCTAATCTTTGTGAAGGCTACTCTCGTGTTCCTGGTTTAGAATAATACCTGCTCCTCTGCTGGGACCTCGTTCCAACTAGACCTCCATGTGTAAAGGATGCTCTGACATTCCCCTCTGTCTAGTGCGCACGTGTGCGCACGCGCACACATACACACACACACACACACACACACACACACACACACACACACCCCCAACTAGCTCCCACAATCCTTGGGCATTGCTGGCTCACAGTGTTTATCACAGTACATTATAAATCCCCTCTGAGCCACAGATCTTCCTAACAAGACAGTGGCCTCAGCAAATGTCTTCGGATGTCTAGAATCCTACACAGCTTCTGCCACTCAGCACTCAGAAAATGCTTGTTGAAAGGAATGGGAAAAGATGAATGAACGAAGGCATGATATATTCTACTTCTGTGGTGGGATGATGTAGAAATGTACAATCTGATCCCAGATCTCTTATCCAGTGTCACTCAAGCTGTAATAGGAGCAGTTTAATCAGCTGAATATGCCAAGGAAATCCCCAAATAAAACAGCCCCTGGGGAGCTCTCCCCTCAAATTGAGTACCAAATGGCTCACAACTTATTTATTGTTTCATGAATCTTCTCTTGCCTTCTCTCAAGTTTCAACTACCCAAGGGCAGTGACTGACATCCATTCAAATATCTAATGAATACTAATCATGTGTCAGGCAATAATAATAACTAATGTTTATACAGTACTTATTGCTCAGGCACTGGGTGAAGATCCTTTATGCTTTTAGTGTTGCAGTAGGCAATCAGCTCGGGACCAGAGGCATAAATAACCTTACACCACGTGGGAAACGTTTCATCTAAGCATTCATTCGATGTCTTTTTCAACAAACATTTATTGAATGTTCACTATGTTTGAAGTCTTGTATATGTTCCCAGGCATTTTCTTGAGGGAGGTATCCATAGTTTACCAGCAAGGCAACTGAGATCAAAGAGATGAAGTAATTTGCCCAAACCCCATAGCTGAACAGTGACACAGCTGTGATTTCAAGCTAGGTAACAAAACTGCCTCTTGCTTATTGACACAAAATAATAAGAATGGCTATTTCAGAGTGGTGGTAGAAAGAGTGAGTTTATTTTCTCACTTTTAATTCCTTTCTTTCCAGCATAGGCTGGAACACAGTGGTGCAATCTCAGCTCACTGCAGCCTCAAATTCCCAGGCTTGAGCTATACTTCCACCTCAGCCTCCCAGGTAGCTGGGGCTACAGGAACATACCACCATGCCCGGCTAATGGTTTTGTATTTTCTGTAGAGAAGGGGTGTCACCATGTTGCCCAGGCTGGTCTTGAACTCTTGGACTCAAGCCATCCACCTACCTCGGCCTCTCAAAGTGCTGGGATTACAGGCGTGAGCCACTGCACCTGGACAATTTTATTTTCTTTTGTGTTTTGCGTATTCCCGTTTTCTACTTTTCCTCTAGTAAACCACGTAATATGGAATATAATTTATAAGAGGAAAAAAACTAGCTGACCATGCAATAAAAACAGTTGCTACATTATAACACAACTGTAAAAATAGATTAAAAAAATGCTAATGAGATGAGGTGTCTAAAATCAGCAAGAGGCAGCCAAGAAGAGTGATGCATGCCTACAGTCCCAGCACTTTGGTAGGCCAAGGCAGGTGGATCACCTGAGGCCAGGAGTTCAAGACAAGCCTGGCCAACATAGCAAAACTATCTCTCTACTAAAAATATAAAATTAGCTGGGCGAAGGAATACATGCCTGTAGTCCCAGCTACTTGGGAGGCTGAGGCACAAGAATCACTAGAACCCGGGAGGCAGAGGCTGCACTGAGCCAAGACTGTGCCACTGCACTCCAGCCTGGCGAGAGAACAAGACTCTGTCTCAAAAATAAAATAAAAAGACTCTGTGTCAAAAATAAAATCAACATGAGTCCACTTCTAGACTTTCCAACTATGGACACTTAGAAACACCAGCCCATTTCCTGGGCTATCAGCTAGCTCAAACATAGTGACAGCATTTAAAGATGTACCATAATCTAAATGCTTAAAAGGTCTCTTCCTGACTTTAGAAAGGGAAATAATTGAAAAGAAGTAGAAAGACCTGGCGGTTGGTGCTGCCTTTTTATAGGAGGAATACTATGATGCAATTCTTAAGTGAAAATATTCACACTCGAGCTCTACCTTCGGCATATGAACTAGATACTAGGTGTGCCCATGCTGTGCTGTGCAGTTAGGAGCTGGTACATCCTCTCTCTGCTTTCTTTTGGTTGTCTGCAGAAATCTGGGTCACTTAATCACATGACTGACCCACATTTACAGAAACCCAGCCTTCCCATCCTATTAGAAAAACAGCAGCTCTGTGGAAGCAAGCTTTACGAATAACTAAATTTACAGATAAGCTTGCTTTAATTAGCTAGAGAAGAGGAATCCCACTCCTTCTTCCAGACAAAGCCAATACTGATTTCTCTACATCTCGGCACATCTGTAAACAGCTCCAGGTCTCTTCCACTGCACTGATTAGTCTCCTTTAAATTCCTTTTGAATATAGTTAATTTGCTTCCCCCACTTTTTTTAACCCATATATCAGGAAGCATGTGAGCTGAGCCTTTGAACCATCCATCTTCCAGGAATGATAGCAGTGTGTGATCTCCCTGATGCTGAGTAGTCTGGCTTCTGTATATGCTGAAATTTGGTTTGCTTTAGATTTTCACAATGAATCAACACATCATGGGGCAGAGGGCTGGGGGAGGAATTAGCTTAAAGAAGTTATGAGTCAAAGTTCTTTTCTGTGGTCTCACGGTCAGAATTCTAGACACACTTATTTTCTTCTCTTTTTCTAAAAAGAAACTCAATGAGAAATAAAATTTTGTCATTCAAATGTGCTCTAAGACTTTTCCTTTCTCTTTAGGGTAACAACTCTCTACCTGTTTCCTCTCCAATATACAAAAGAACAGACACACTTACAAAGGTCTCTTAGCAATAATGAGAGATTGGACTGTATTCCTGCAGGGTGGTCTGACTTAAAATGAGATGGTAAGAAATGACCAGTTTGAAGCCTTCAGAGATTTATACAGGGAAATGCCCCTTTCTGCACCACTCCCCAAAAAAGTCACTGATTCAGGGTCAATGACCACTCCCTTCCCATCACACAAAGAACGAGGCTAGTATTAATGACTCATCACATTTCAGTCTGCACATGCTCCTTTGAGGAGGGGGAAACCTCTCTGGAAAATGCAAGTGGATTTCTTTGTTGAGCCTTAGAGACTATTGTGAAATATACCTTATAATCTAAAGTTTCCAGATGAAATAACCAAACAAAACCTGTGGGTTCAAATTTATATCTTTGGATTAGCAGGAAAAGGAATATATCATGCCAAATTAAATCTCATTTAACTCTTCCTTTTTGCATTTTATTTTCCTTTCTCTCTATTACTCTTTTTAATTCTTTCATTAAAAAAAATGTGTTTGCTGAGCTGGTAGATCAGAGAAATTCTTCAAATCTAGCATATCTGGATGTCAGCAAGGCATCTGACAAAATCTCTCATGAGATCCTAGAGGACAAGACAGGAAAAATGTGGGCCAAATGACAAGCCAAAGGAAGGGGTTTAAAATGGATTGAATTTCAGTATTCATAAGGCAGAGTGTCAACTTGGAGAGAAGTCTCCAGTGGCTTGCCTCAGGGCTCTGAATTCACTGTTGTATCCGTCAACATTTTTCCTAATGACTGGGATTAGGTCATAACCTTCTCACCAAATGTTCACATGCTTCAAAACTGGGAGGGACAACAAATACACTAGGGGACAAAATCAAGGCTCAAAACAATTTCAAAGGGCTAGGACAGTGTTTCTCAAAGTGTGGTCTGCACATCACCTACCTCAGAATCATCTGGAATGCTGATGCCTTACCCAGCAATCTCATTACTGGGTATATACCTAAAGGAATATAAATCATTCTATTACAAAGAATATAAATCATTATAAATCAAATATATATAATAAATATAAATCATTCTATTATACTCCTGTATGTTCACTGCAGCACTATTCACAATAGCAAAGACATAGATTCAACCTAATTGTCCATCACTGATAGACTGGATAAAGAAAACGTGGTACATATTCATCATGGAATCTATGCAGTCATAAAGCGGAATGAGATCATGTCCTGTGCAGTGACATATATGGAGTTAGAAGCCATTATTCTCAGCAGACTAACACAGAAACAAAAAACCAAACACTGCATATTCTCACTTATAAGCACGAGCTGAGCAATGAGAACACATGGATACATGATGAGGAACAACACACACTGGGGTCTGTCTGCAGGGGCTGGGGGATAGGGAAAGCGTCAGGAAGAACCGCTAATGGATGCTGAGTTTAATACTTAGGTCATGGGTTTGATCTGTTCAGCAAACCACCACGGCACACGTTTACCCATGTAACAAACCTGCACATCCTGCACATGTACCCCTGAACTTAAAATTTGAAGAAAACAGAAATTTAAAAAAGGCAGAAGCCTGGATACCCTGTACCTGCTGACTCCATGTGGACCACTCTTTAAGGTACATTGAGCTGGAACACAGTCACATCCTTCTCTGTACCCACACGGGAAAAGTCATAGAACTGAAGCTGTCTCAAGATTAGCATAACCTGAAGGGTTTTTTTTCCAAAGTATCTTTTGAAAGGAATCCAAACTGGAGACTGATGGGTATCTAGATGGTAACAGAAGGATTCAAGCCAGGTGACACTCAGGTAGGATGGAGGAATGTTCCAGATCTACCTTTAGAGGTCCCTCTTAGGAGGCAGGATCTCATAATGATCTCCCCCTCAGGAGAAGAAAGGTTTTGTTAGAGGTGCCTTCCTGGGAGAGAGTGCCTCAGCAGGTGATTCCATTAGCTTTGTCCCTTTAATAACAACCAGATTTACCAAATGAAAACTGTATGAAATATTGAACAAAGAATATAAATATTGCTTATTCCTGAAAATGACACTCCAGCTGACTCCCCACTAGCAGTGTCTGTGATTTTTATATTTTAAATGCCAATTCTGAAATCCACTTCTAAGGGCCAGATTAAGACTCATGCAACTTTCAAATTTGAGGAAATTAAAAATACATGTGAAGCTGTGTCTTTTTTACTATTAAATACTGACCGTTGATATGAAAATCTGGAATCAAAGGAAAATCCAGCTCCTGCCCCTTAACACAAAGCATTTTCATGAAGTCTCTGTCTCCTAACATAATATGCAATTGATTTGAGCCAGAGTTCAATTTTCTCCTTCGTATCCTGGCATTTTATGAGATTTAGCCAACTTTATGCAGCAATGAAGAACCAACAGGAACTCATGAAGCAAAAATCCTGCTGAAAGGACAGAAACTACCCGCCAATGTTTGAGAAAAAGACAGCATCTCAAATTCCCTTCATTTTCTTTTTAACGCCTGGTACACTCACCTTCCCATAATAAATATTCAATCAATATTTTGAAAATATTTCCCTTTAAAACAAACAGGAGGTACTTAAAATAGGATAGTAATTCATAAATTTTCCATATTTCCTAGACTGTTGATATAATTCACAAAAAAAATTTAAATGAAAACATTCATTAATTATATTTTGGCTACCTATCTATCTGCTTAAACAAAACTATATCTATTTACTTCTTAAAAGTCAGATCAAAGGTGTTTTGGAAAACAAACATCTTTCATTACTAAAGGAAAGATAAAAATGCAGAGAACATTATTTTATTACAAATCTAGGAGTTGAGTTTTATTTTAAAAATATTTTAAAACATTTTTTTTTCTTAAAATCCAACTCCTAGATTTTCTTTCGTTGAGGGGGGTGGCGGTAGAGTTTCACTCTTGTTGCCCAGGCTGGAACGCAATGGCACATCTTGGCTCACTGCAACCTCCGCCTCCCAGGTTCGAAGGATTCTCATGCCTCAGCCTCCAGAGTAGCTGGGATTACAGGTGCACACCACCACACCCAGCTAATTTTTGTATTTTAGGAGAGATAGGGTTTCGCCACATTAGCCAGGCTGGACTCAATCTCCTGACCTCAGGTGATCCATCCACCTCAGCCTCCCAAACTGCTGGGATTACAAGCATGAGCCACTGTGCCCAGCCCAACTCCTAGATATATAAGAATATTAAAAAAGTTCCAGTCCCTAAGTTCTTACCTTCTCTTTAACATTTCGGTAATTGAATCATGTTGCATCTCATTCTTTAACATGGCTATACTCTATTCTCATAAAAAACAAAAACAAAACACAGAAAACAGCCTGGTCATTGGCCAGTGAATGAAAGGAAGGAGAATGAGAATTGACTGCTTAATGAGTATGGGGCTTTCTTTTGGGGTGATGAAAATATTTTGGAACTAAACAGAGGTAGTAGCTGTACAACAATGTGGATGTTCTAAATACCACTGAAGGGCACACTTTAAAATGGGGAATTTTATACTATGTGAGTTTGATCTTAATAGACAAAAATAAAACCAGGAGAATTATTAAGGTTTCTCGAAGGACGTTGTCCCATCAGCAGCCCACTAACATAGAGAAGTTAACTGAGTCTACACTCCAGCATCCACTCATAGAAATGTGATCTCATATCCTTCCCAAACTATAAAAGAATTCTAGCTGCTAAACCAAAGACTGAAGTGTCACCAAGAGGCAATCTCTCACTAGAGAGCTGGCCTGAGGGTGAAGGGAACTGATTTGCCTCAGCTCTAGAAAGCAAGCTAAATTCTGTTGGCTGTGTATTACCTCTCAAGTGTGGATAATTATGCCTCACGGTATAACTATGAAGGTCACGTGCACCGCCTCATGTGATGGAGCACAGTCAACCTGGTTTCTTTGGGGGCATTCAAACAAAAAGAAAAGAAACATCTGTATAAACTACAATGGACAGATCAAGCTGACAGCCAAGTCTTGCTGTCTCGGAACAGGAAGACAATGCAGGCGTACAGACCTGATGAAAGACCAAAGCACTGAGAGCCACAGAGTAAATGGAGTTTCATGTACCAGGTCCAAAGGGTTCACTCCAAGCATCAGCAGGAGGCACAAGAAGTGTCGAAGGTCAACTGCAAATGGGAATTTTGAAGCTGAGAGACACTCATTCCATGTAGCGAGTGCATTCACATTTATTTTCAAATTTAACCTTCCTCTCACAAAATCCGTGTTATAAAAGGTAAAATCCATTATCCTTCTTTGAACACACACACACACGAATCCGTTTACATGATGGCATTCTGACTCAACGACATTGTCAAGCAAGAGAACTATGCATCTTGCCTCTCACAGTTACCTCCTTCAAACATTCCCTCCTGCTCAGAACCTAACCAGTCCCTTTAGATTGATTTTTTACCTCATCTAACCTCACAGCCACTCTGGGATATCAGCCTTCCACACTATGGCCTGATTTCCTGTTGACCTTCTTCTGTACTTATTTGGATAGAATGAAGAAACCCAAATTCTTCCACTCCAAGGACCCTGTTCTAGTAATTTTAGCAATGCTGAAACAGTGACAAATGTAAATTTCAAACCCAGATGTAAAAAAAAAATGGATTTTTTTCCTAGTACTTATGATGTTTTTGATCACATCTCTGAAGATTCTGGTCCTGACTGTGAAAAGATGAGGAAGTCAAATCCAAGAAAACCCACAAATCTTGGTCTCCTTTGTTCATAAGAGCCTCCAGCTGTCAGAAAATGAAGAGTCCCAGTCCAAGGTTTAAGGTGTTTTTATTTTCTCATCCACAATCCAGCAGTGATTTTGGTGGAGGCGAGGACAGAATCATCTGCCTCAATCTGGTTTATCTGAGAACTGCCTGGTATAGATAGAAAAGATGCTTTCTTGCTCATCATGATGAGGACTTTTTCCTGGTCCAGTCAAACAGGATAACTCCATCAAAAGCAGCTTCTGCTACCCTCCAGAAGAGAAACAAAGCTACCTTCCAGGGAAGAAAGAAACAAAGCTGTTTGACTCTCCAGTGCTTCTGTGGTTCAAGTTCATCAGTGTCTTTTGGATCGAGGAAAGTGAAATAAACATATAGGGAATCTAGGCAATATAATCTGCTGTATGTAAAATAACTCACGTATCATATACCACAAAATCACTTGTGGAGCAAGCTTCAAACTCAGTTTTCCAAGCTGAAGTAGAAAAACAGTATATTTAAAGAGGTTGGAAAAGTTTTTCTTACCGAAAGCATATGGAGATAGGGTTGGGGGAGGATCTGATCAGGCCAAAGATCTAAACTGGAAAAAGACTGCTATTGTTTGAATGTTTTGTGCCCGCAAATTTCATAGGTTGAATTCCTAACCCCCCAAGGTGATAATATTAGGAAGTAGGGCCTTTGGGAAGTGATTGGATCATGGAGCAGCAGTCCTCAGTAATGGGATTAGTTCCCTTATAAAAGCAACCTGAGAAAAATCATTCATTCCTTCCACCATGTAAAAACACAGCCAGAAAGCACCATTCATGAACCACAAAGCAGGTCCTCGCCAGACACTGAATCTGTTGGTTGCTTGCTCTTGGATTTCCCAGCCTACAGTAATGTGAGAAATATATTTCCATGATTTATAAGCTACTCAGCTTATGGTATTCTGTTATAGCAATCCAAATGGATTAAGACAAACACCAAAGTATTTTTGAAAGGAAATACCAAAAGAAGTCAATACATATAAAATAAAAATTCAGAGACTTCAGAATGAAAATATTTTTTAAAAAATCTTTAAGAGGATGGTGGAAATCCAGGCCCTTGACATAGTTGAAATAGTATGTAATGCCTTATGTAGAAACTGCTGGCTGAAATGAACCTACATTTCCAACTGGGATATAAGAGATAGCACCTGCTGAAGAGAGGCAGGGGTATGGAGGTCTTGGCGAGCTTCAGTCACCAATAATAGGCTTATGAGACCTTAATGAAAAATAGAAGATAATAATTATCTTGATGATAATGTCTCCTGGATAATAGGAATGTAAAAAGTATGACTCTAACCACTGGCCAACAGAGCATTAAACACAGTTTAAGAGAAGAGCAAGCCAGGTAACCAGAAACCACTGGAAATCTGAGACAACCGCATTTATAAGAAAGTGATGGCCAGACCTTGGATGTTCTGTTGGCTTTAAGAAGCCATAAATGTAATCTAAAATCCTTCCTAGGGTCAATGAAACAGTGAATATTATTGAAAATTCAAATATTTTTAAAATGGAAGCTATTTTCATTTTTGTCACCACCTTAAATGGCTGAAAAAAATGACACAAAGTGCAGTAATTGCAGGTAAGTTCTTCAAAGAGCCAAGCATCTCCATTTTGTTCATCAAAACATACATTATTCAAAGCTTTGAACCACAAAAGAACAAAGGTACTGGAACAGATTCCCCATGTGCTTGGAGGTAAAGCTGATGTACAGAGAACATGTCTTCCTCATCTAATTCAACCTTTGCAAAGGCATCAGAGACAGACACTAAGCTGCAGTTGCATCTACACGGCCTGTCCTTCCTTCTTTTCCTTTCCTTCCAAAAATACCTACTGAGTAGTGATCATATGCCAGGTTCCCACTGAGTCAGACACAGGACACAGTAGTGCATCAGAAATAAATCCTGCCTTCAAGGAGCCTACAATCAAGCAGAATCAAGGAATAAGAAGAATACACAGCTGACCCCGAACCAAGAGAAAGTATTGTCAATGGATGCAAATTTAAGCTGAGCCTATATGACCACATCCTGGGCATGCTCAATAATTCTAATAAAACGAGCTGACCCTGCAGAGCTAGTTGGAAACAGTGAGATATCTTACAGTAGGAATATTGGCTAAAAAGTTTTATCACTTTTTATTTGGGCAGCTGAACAGAATCTTAATACAGATAAAATATACAACACAGAATCAGAATATGGCTTAGTGACTGGATAGGTGTTCCTTTCCTGGGTATATGTGGAGCACATTCTATTTTTAAAAAATTATCCTGCACCTCAGTATCCACATTTGCAAACTGGTGATAGGACTGATATCCCATTGGATATGTTTATTGTAACTATAAAATAACACATGGAACAATACATTTAAAACTCTTAGCCATTATACATCCATTGTATGTCCATCTTCAAGATGTTTTGTGAAACTACAGCTTACGGTCATAAACATATGTTCCCATGCATGAGTCGGTGTTGCATTTCACTCATTTCTTCACAGTCTTACATGTACAGACTGTGCAGTTCTGTAAATTTATACCTTAGTATTCTTTAAGCCCTTTAGAAAGCTGCTTCCAATTGAAAGTCATCTTTTAAATGTCTATTGAAGAGAATCTACACTGTATTTATGGCCTGGACATAATCATTACCTTCCAATAAAAATGACTCATTAAATAAAAAGCAATTTTCACCCATGAGCTCTTAGAATATATTTGCTTACTTATGGAAATTCAATAGCCTCTTGCTCAATATTTTCTGCATTTCTCACTACAATTATTTGGGGTTGATATATATGTCTACTCAAAATTTGCCAAATCTGAGCAACTCAGAAACACTAAGAAGACCGAAAACAATAATAAACACCAAAGCAAATAAAACCACACCAATAAAACTACACCCACTATCCAAAGTGAGAGATTCTGGGATCCATTTGAGAGGGGCAGTAGCCTTCTGACCTTTATTCAGCTTCTGGTTAGAAGCCAAAACACAGCAGGGCCGCTGTTAAGAACTCCATGAACTGACTAGGAAATATTCCTCTGCAACAACCAGTAGACATCTTCTTGAAAGTGACAGGCCAACTACCTTAAGCTGGTTACCAAGCTCTGCATGTTAAGTGAACATCTCGAGTCCCCAGAATGATTCACTGTTCGTCTGAGACCCCACAGCACATTTGCTTGCGTTCCCCACACAGGCTGCTTTCCCACTGTATTTCCCTCTGTCTGAAACCAGAACTGTTATTAGTCAAAGCAAACAATTTAATTTTACTAAAAGGCTGGAAACTTGACCTCACAGCTGGAGAAACTGCTTTGGTTTGATCAGAACAAAAGAATGCAGAAGTCTCTCTTCCCCATCCACCCCCAGCTAACTGGTCTGCCAGTTAATTCCAGGGGGAGACTTTGCAACATCCCAGTACTCAGCCCACAGGGAAGACAGAGTACAGAAGGACAAACTGTTTAACATGCACTGCCTGAAGCCACATGGGGATGCTTTCTATTTATTTGTGCTTTTCATAGCTTTCTAATATTTTATAAAGTGGTACTGTTTCTCATTTTAATGTCTGGTGTTTTAATGTAGGGCTTATTTATCTTACCAGAAACAACATAGTAATTGCAGAGGAGAAAAACACTTTGGGAAAAGAAGCGTTTGCATATGTTAATGACTTAAAGAGTTCTGTGGGTAAAAGCAGAAGATGTGTGATAAAAGAAAATGTGCTTTCATCATTGCTTCAGTTGTTAGCTATGACTTTTTTTTAGGTCATAGAACAATAAAATGTGAACTACTAAGTTGTAAAATACCATAAAGGATGGTCACCAAACACCTCACAATACAAGTATAAAGTGCACACAAAGTCAAATCTGACATACCGCATCTAATAGGAGGTCATGCTTACCTAGAGCCATGTCAGTAACTCCACATCTCAGTAATACATACAGCTAACAGTAAAAATCTAAGACCTCAAATGTACCTGCTAAATTATCAAGACAGCCTTGAACAAAGCAGTACCCATGCTTATCAGTCCTGGGTTCAAGGCTCAGTTGTGCCACTGATTATGCCAGGGGTTAAGGGAAAGTAACTTTTTTTTTTCTTTTCTTTTTTTTTGAGACAGAGTCTTGCTCTGTCGCCAGGCACCAGGCTGGAGTGCAGTGGCGCAATCTCAGCTCACTGCACTCTCCGCCTCCTGGGTTCAAGCAATTCTCCTGCCTCAGCCTCCCGAGTAGCTGGGACTACAGGTGCGTGCCACCATGCCCAGCTAATTTTTGTATTTTTTAGTAGAGACAGGGTTTCACCATGTTGGCCAGGATGGTCTCGATCTCTTGACCTTGTGATCTGCCCGCCTCGGCCTCCCAAAGGGGAAAATAACTTCTTTTCCATAAGTCTCATCTTCCTCAAATGTCAACCATGGGCATGAGCTCAAGGCTCCAAAAAATCCTTAAACAATGTTTACAAAATCTAATTAAAGGCTGGGTGTGGTGGCTCACACCTGTAATCCCAGCTACTTAGGAAGCCAAGGCAGAAGTATTGCTTGAGCCTAGGAGTTCAAGACCAGCCTGAGCAACATAACAAGACCCTACCTCTAAAAAGATAAAAATAAAAATAAATTAGTTGAAGGTTAGTGGAATGCATCTGTAGCCCTAGCTACTCAGGAGACTGAAGCAGGAGAATCTCTTGAGCTCAGGAGTGTGAGGCTGCAGTAAGCTATGACCCTGCCATTATACTCCAGTCTACATCTTGGGCGACAGAGACAGGGTGACCCTGTCTCAAAAAAATCAAATCATAAAATAAGTTTAATAGGATATTTATTAGATTACTCTAATTCTTTGACAATTACTAATTTAGGTATGGGGTGTGTGTGTGCACGTGCCTGTGTGTATGCACGTTTTATTACACAGATCAGCATACTTCCACTGCCCCTGCATGGATGTTTTGGGCTCCCAACTAGAATGGAATTCCTCTAAACCAGGGAGCTAGCTCCATATTCACCAATTCATACAACACGGCAGACATAGCACCTCTTCAGTTCAACTTTAAGTCATGTTTAAGGACACTACATTTTACAATAATTAAAAAACAACTGCTGTAAGACAGTATTCAGAAAAATTGAACTTCAGAAGGAAGATGGGATATATGCATACAATTAACAACAGTAAGGGATACAGATAGTGCTTTTCCTCTTAGGGTACTGACATGCTGCAGTGAAGGGAAATTTGAGATGGGATCCATTTACATGAAGACTCTTGATTCACTGGTAAACAGTTTTAAACAGGATACTGCTATGCTTAACAAATCTGCATTTATAATTGTATCTTTCAAATTACATTCTTCCTACAGTTCATAGTGGGCTTTTTAATCACAAAGAGTAGTCATCAGAGTTTGTGGCAATCAATCAAACTTATTCTCCATCTTTCTTGCCTTCCTGCAGTTAAAATACCAGGTAACAAATCTAAACTTCCTTCAGGACTTTATCCAGAAGTCGTCTCTCCCTAATGAGGTCTTCTTTGGAACCCATCACCACCTGTGCAATTTCTTGATCCCTCAGTTGCATTATTTTTCTGGTTAGCACTTGATAATAATCAAGAAAAACATGTATAATGTGTGACACGTTAGATGGTTTTAAGTGCTACATGCCCACTAGAATATGTAATGTTTAATTTTAGGTACTAACTTTACTGGATTAAGGGATACTCAGATAGGTAAAAAAGCATTATTTCTGGGTATGTTGATGAGGGTGTTTACAGAAGAGACTGGCATTTCAGTCAGTGGGCTAAGTAAGGAAGATTCATCCTCATCCAATGTAGGTGGGCACCATCCATCTAGCTGGGGACCCAGAGAGAACAAAAGGGCAGAGGAAAGGCAATTTTCATTCTCATTCTCTCTCTCTCCCTCCCTCCCTCCCCATCTCTCCCGCACTCTCCCCTTCTCCCTCTCTCCCTCTTTCCCTCTCTGTCTCCTGGAGCTGGGATACCCTTCTTCTGCCTTTGGACATTAGGGTTATCTGGTCTTTGGGCTCTGTGACTTGCACCAGACATCCCCACCAACACCCCCATTACAAATTCTCAGGCCTTTGGCCTCAGACTGAGAGTTATACCATAGTCTCCCCTGGTTCTGAGATTTTTGAACTTGAATTGACCCATGCTACTGGCTTCCCTGGTTCCCCAGCTTACAGATGGACTCTCATAGAACTCAGCCTGCATCATATGTGCCAATCCGCCTAATAAATCCCCTCTCATCTCTCTATCTACCTACATCTCTCTCTCGGTGTGTGTGTGTGTGTGTGTGTGTGTGTGTGTGTGTATTCATTGGTTCTGTCTCCTCTCTGGAAACCCTGACCAATATAGGTTATTACAAAGATAAAGATTTTTGCCTATTTGGATCATTTTTTTAACTCAGTTCTTAGAATGATGCAGGTGTTCATCATATGTTCATTATAACATATACTACATAGTACATGACAAAATATATAATATACATTATAATGAATACATGAATATTGCAGGTATTCCCTTTAAGCTCCTGTCAACAAAGGCACATGAGAAAAGAGAATGCACAAGGTAAGTAGGGGTTGCATTCTTTCAAAAAGATACAAACATACCTACTCAAAGAGCAGTATGTGGCCGGGACAAGATAAAGGACCATGGATTTAGATGAGGCTGAGTTAAAGCCTTGGCTCTGTTAGTAGTTCTGTGGACTTGTGTAAATTATTTCACATCTCTAAATTTCAGTTCCCATGCCCACACATCTGGAGCAATAAGAGCACCGACCTCAAAAGTTTAAAGGAAGCCACGAAGTACATGGCACACCCTGCAGAGTATCTAGCAGATAGCAAGCTCTTGGTACGTGCCAGATGATGGTGGCGATGGTGCCGAGGAGAAGACAGAGGACAGTAAAGATGATTACTATATCGTCACTAGGAAGGAAGATGGAAAAATAAGTCCAGCAGAGGAAATTCTCAACCTCTTTCACCTTCACCACCTCTACTTCCCTCCCAATTTCCAGCTCATGAATTCATACATGTACATTCAACAAAATAGCACTCTGCCTTTGGATACTTGCAAGAAAAAAATGCGTGTTTTAAAAAAATTGTTTGCCCATGTCAATCAAAGAATGCAAAGTACTGCTACTTTTTCTCCTTGTAGTTCTAAGCATTCCAGGTTCCAGAGACACAGGGATCACAAAACCTTGACCAACCAGAACCCTTAGGAAATGTGTCATTTGGCATACTTGAGTTTTCCAAGTAGCTGAGCAGCCTGTCAGATGGTCGTCATAATTTTATGGGCTTTGTTTTGCTTTCTTAATTTTCTATTTTTGATTTTAAAAATCTTTCCAAAGTACATCGCACATCTCTTCCCAGGTCCAGTTTATGCATCACCAAGATCTGCTCAGCCCAACCTATACCACCTAAACATCGACTGTTCACCCTACTCCCTGAAAATAACTCTCTGCTCCTGCAAAAGAATAAGGATGCCCCCGCCAATCCAGTATTCATTGATAAAGAGAGATGGTAATGTGAACACTGACTAGATGGTGCCCACAGAAGTACTGGCTTCCTACTAGTACTTCTCAGAAGTTTTGTGCCTTAATGCGGCAGATTTGACCAATAAAATGCCAGAAATGGGTAGGAGGTAGCAGAGAAACTGCTTACCTTTCCTTCCAACCCCAGGCTGAACGGTCCAATATATAGCGGTTCTCAGTGCCCTCTCTGGAGACAGGCAGAGTGACTGGAAACAGGCTTGAGTGTTGTCGAGAAGCTGTGATCAACTTTAAAACTCACCAGTTTATATGTTGTGTCCTTTCATCCCATACGACTTCTTTTTCCTCACTCTTGCTCCCCTGTGATTAGTAAAACATTAGCATGTACTGTAATTCTTCCTTCATGTTCTGTTTTCTAGGGAACCTGGGCCTTGACAATGATTCTGACTTCATTACAATGATCACCTAGCTATCCCACTGCATGGAAATGAAGCGATGAACACTCTTTGGACTTAAAGGCCCCCTTTTTTGGGCTGGTGGGGGGGGACATATAGTCTTGCTCTGTCAACCAGGCTGGAGGGCAGTGGCACGATCTCTGCTCACTGCAACCTCCACCTCCAAGGTTCAAGCAATTCTCCTGTCTCAGCCTCCTGAGTAGTTGGGATTACAGGTGTGCACCACCACACCTGGCTAAATTTTTTTTTTTTTTCAGTTGAGACGTAGTTTCACCATGTTGGCCAGGCTGGTCTGGAATTCCTGGCCTCAAGTGATCTACCTGTCTTAGCCTTCCAAAGTGCTGGGATTATAGGCATAAGCCACTCAGCCTGGCTTGGGCTTAATGCCCTAAAGGAAGTACTTAGGGCTGTTTATCCATAAAAAGTCTGAAGTGCCATGATTAAGTCTTCAGGCTCTGGTGCTGACCTGACTCACTCAAATCCCAGCTCCACCACAAGCTGTGAAACCTTGGACAAGAAATTTAAACTCAAGTTTTTGTTTCTTCATCCATAAGATGTGATTAATCAGAGTACCTACCCTATAGAATTCTTGTAAAAAGAAAATGAGTGAATACTTATTTAACACCAGCACAGAAAAACACAATGAGAGTTAGTGGTTTCTTTCTTCTGCTGCCTGATTTACGGGGTTATTTCTCACTGCTGTAAGTATGACAATCTACGACAATATCCCCACTTTGCAATTTCTAAAATTCTGTAGGATTGCATATCAGGAAATCCATTTTATTAGAATTGCATGCAAAGTGAAAGTAAGGAGGGACTG
Organism: Ateles fusciceps; assembly: GCA_036589455.1. Classification (NCBI taxonomy): domain Eukaryota; kingdom Metazoa; phylum Chordata; class Mammalia; order Primates; family Atelidae; genus Ateles; species Ateles fusciceps. The sequence continues at coordinate 9,614,948 of JAZHEH010002496.1, forward strand.
GATAAAAACAACAGCGTTAATGTGTATTAGTGCAAACTCTAGAAGGCTCCCAATAGCCATTATTGCTTACATCCTGGTTGTTGAGCATATTTTACCAAATTATGAAGTTCTGAATGAACTAAAGTATTCTTATCCACGTTGAGTCATGCTGTATTCCTGTAGAACATAGAATTTTGAGTTAGCATAATCACTCTCGAGTGCCTATACTGTCTCAGTTGTGAAACACAAGAATTTAGCGGCCATAAACAGAACTCAAACTCACTCCACTTCTGCTTGTTTACCTTCTAGGATGAATATCAGTCTAGGATAAATTAGCAGTCAGATGAAAGAAAGAGTACACCTGATATTTTAGTCTCTAGAGCATTGCAGCATAAAATGTTTATCCAATATTTAATGCCTGTGTTTTTACTTCAAGGCTCATTCAGTTTACTCATTAACCAAACATTCTATTAGAAGTATCCTCGGGTATAAGAAAGAAATCCCTAACTGTACCCAGGATCAGGGACCGATGTGTGATACATATGAGGACAGAGAACCAACACACATGAAGAAGACGAACCTTTCTTTCCATCTTCACAGCCCACTCACAACCTCAGAGCTCATACTTAGATAGTCCAAGTAAAGAACTTCCTTTCAAAGCTGACCTCAAAATAATGTTTATTTTTAGTAATTATGGTGCTTTATCTAGGGTTTAGTCAATGAAAACAAACATCCTACCAAACCAACAGCCCATAGGGATGGAAATTAGGGATTCTAAGACATGCTGCTAATATGTAGATCATAACAAGTTATTTATAGAAAATTACAACAATAATGTGCAAATTATGGTTAAATGAAACTCCTTATAATTTAGGGGAAACCCTCAAGTTACACTTTTAGAATATGGAGTATGAGTCTGAGTGAAAGAACTCGAGACGTTATTAGTGCAGCTCACAAAGGCCCTTTTAATGTGCTTCGTGGATGCTGGTATATTGTTACTAGTGAATTCCCAAAGAGATTTTATAAAAAAGAGTGAGCCCAAGAAACAATGCAATTCTCTCAACAGCCAACTGCTCCGAAAAAGCAGTGAGATCTTGGCTCACTACAACCTCCACCTCCCAGGTTCAAGTGATTCTCCTGCCTCAGCCTCCCGAGTAGCTGGGACTACAGGTGTGCACCACCATGCCCAGCTAATTTTTGTATTTTTAGTAGAGACGGGGTTTCACCATGTTGGCCAGGATAATCTCCATCTCTTGAACTTGTGGTCTGCCTCCTAAACCTCCCAAGAACTTGCCGATTTCTTACTCTTCAAAGGCTGCTTTGGATACAGAATTTCCAGGGCACCTCCTCAAGCAGCACAGAGATACCAAAGAGTCAGATCCATTCACATACAAACTTGGTCTATGTCCGAGTTTGTACCATTTGTCTGTTGGTTCAGTAATATACAAGACAAGCGGCAACCTAAAAACTGGTCTGGCTGTCTTTGGCATCAACATTATAATCAGGACTAGACTTTGTGGCCTGGCACAGCCCAGTCACTTCTTCTAATGACATTAAATATTTCTTTCAGAAAAATGTGCATTTACCAATATTGCTGGTAGATGCAGATTTAACCATGAAGCTGTTAAAACCAACAATTCCAAGCCCCAAGGAGGATCCTAGCAATGATTCACATGGTCCTACATTTTTATAAATTTTGCAAAATATATTTTAAATATATCAGTTCAAAATTTCTATTTTCTTTCCCCTTGATCCCATTTTACATCATATCAGGTGAAGTGGTTGCAGCCAGTATGGGGATCTGTCTAAAAGAGAACTGAGACAAGAATACATTTAGCTTGAATTTAGTGGGACTTTTTTTTAAATGACTCATCTTCAATTCCATATACATACACACACACACACACACACACACACACACACACAAACTGTTGTTAGCCATTTCAGTGTAGAAATGGCTTCCAAAAACACTCCCACTATCCATTGCACTGAGATACCCAGGATTTTAGCATGGAGGTGAAAGACCAAAACTTGTATCACCCATAGGAATATAACCTGAGGTGAGTGGCAGCAGAATTATGGCAGTGATGGAGGAGAAATTAGGCTAAAGTGAACAGAGCCGGAGCTTCTCCAAGGAAAATTATCAAATGATTAGACATGTAAACTTGTGGCTCTTGCCTACAGAGTCAAAATGAAAGTTCTATCCTGGATGATGTAGCAAACAAGTTAAAAATGCACTGTAAGTTTTTCCTTTTGTTCACAAAACTCATGGAAACAGAAAATAGTAGGTTTTTTTGTTTGTTTGTTTATGGAGCACAGTCTTGTAGCAGTATTATTAATATCAAGGATATCTACAACAATTTATATAAGAAACTTGCTAGAGGTTTTTCCAAATTTGACACAGTGTTAAAAACTGACGTATCATTAAAATAACAAGTTGTGACTTAGGAGAAATATTTCTAAATTCTCAATAACAAAAGCAAATTTCAGTCAACTACACTGGAGAAAAATTAAATAATCTTTCTTATTTTCTATGGCAACGATTACAAAATTGTTATCCTAGGGAGAGGCAATCAGACCAAATTTCAACCCAAAAAGGTAGGAAAAAAAGAATTACAGAGGTGTGTCAGGCATTTAATAAAGAAAAAAATAGTGTTTTAGTCAGATTCTGAGTTTTGTGATATCTGTCATATTTTTTGACTTTCAAATTTCTAAGTTGCTGTGATTTTTTTCCTTGTTCTAAACAAATGCAATTTTGTTCTTATAACTTATTGTCTCTCTCAAAGCAGGCATTTGAAATAGCATGAGCTTCAAGGCCCAGAAAACTGGGATTCATTTCTGGGATTAGGCATTCTTTGACAATTAAGCCTTGTTTATCAACTCACTTCAGTCCTCTAGTTACCCTTCATACTGTCGTGTCTTCTATTGGAATTTGCAGAACTCATCCCACAATGCCACAGGATGCGCCTAAGGCCACGGTGAACATGATGAATGATCAGTAGAGGACACTCATTTATGTTGTATCACATGGTGTGCAATTACATGGCGTTACACACTTTTCTGTCTCTACTATCAGTTTTTGAGGCAAGGTATCACTCTGTCTCCCAAGCGGTGTGATCACAGCTCAATGCTGCCTCAATTTCCCAGGCTTAAGTGACCTCCCATGTTAGCCCTCCCCTGCCCCCTCTAGCTGGGACTACAGGTGAATGTGCCATCATGCCCAGCTTATTTATTTATTTAGAGGGTCTCACTATATTGCCCAGGTTGCTCTTGAATGCCTAGGCTCAAGCAACCTTCCTGCTTTGGCCCCCCAAAGTGCTGGGATTACAGGTGTGAGCCACCATGCCCAGCCTTTACTACCAGTTCTTGATTTAATCATCTATATGAGTTGGCACCGCATCCCCAGCCAGCCACCATGGCTGCCTACAAGCTAGTGCTGATCCACCACAGAGAGAGCACATGGAACCTGGGGGAACCACTTCAGTGGCTGGTACAATGCCAACCTGAGCCCAGTGGGCCACGATGAGGCAAAGTACCACAGGCTGGCGCTGGGAGATGCTGGCTATGAATTTGACCTCTGCTTCACCTCAGTGCAGAATAGAGTGATCTGGACCCTCCGGACAGTGCTAGATGCCACTGATCAGATGTGGCTGCCAGTAATGAGGACCTGACACCTCAATAAGCACACTATGTGTGTTTGACCAGACTCAATAAAGCAGAAACTGCTGCAAAGCATGGTGAGGCCCAGGTAAAGATCTGCAGGTGTTCCTATGATGTCCCACCAACTCTGATAAAGCCCAGCCATCCTTTCTAAAGCAACATCAGTAAGGATCACAGGTATGCAGACTTCACTGAAGATGAGTTGTCCTCCTGTGAGAGTTGAAGGACACTATTGCCAAAGTGCTGCTCTTTTGGAATGAAGAAATAGCTCCCTAGGATCAAGGAGATGAATGGGTAGTAACTGCAGCCCATGCCAACAGCCTTCCAGCCACTGTCAAGCATCTGGAAGGTTTCTGAAGAGGCCATCATGGAGCGGAACCTGTCGACTGCTATTTCCATTGTCTATGAATTGGACAAGGACTTGAAGCCCATCAGGCACACGCAGTTCCTGGGGGGATGAACGGACTGTGTGTAAAGCCATGGAGGCTGTGGCTGCCCAGGGCAAGGCCAAGAAGTGAAGGCTGGCGGGCAGGCTACCGTCCCCAGGAGCACCCTCCCTGCCCATCATGTCCTTCTACACCTCCCCTCCTGCACATGTCACACTCACCACATCTGTAGGCATCTGAAGTTGTAGCTGCAGATGGGGACTAGTGGCTCCCATTTTCACTTTAGCCATTTTGTCTCCTGCACCCACTCCCTTTACAACCTAGTCAGAGTAACACTTCTAGGGCACAGGTTCTCAGTCCAAGCTGAGCAAAAGCTCTTCTTCTCCAAGGGAGTTGAAAGGTAGTGACTTGGGTTTTTGCCAGTGCCTTGTTAAGGATTTGTGGGGAGGAACCATGGTAAGCCATGACCAATGGGGGAGAAGCAAGAGAGCCCATCTGTCCCCGGAGCCAGTCCTGTGGTCTTCTGAGTCAGGCCATTGCCTGCGGGCTCTAATAATTCCAGTGGAAGATGACTGCAACCTGCATGGTGACGTGACAAACAACTCTTTCCTCCCTGACCCCAGAGAAGTTGGTTCTAGAAGGTTAGTATCAATCCTGACTTTAGTGTGTTACATCTATTATTATAAAAGTATTGTGTGTATAAAAGTATAGTATATACAAATAATCCAAAACAACAACCCTTCTGGGATTTCTTGTTGCAGCTGAAATAGTCCCACATGTGATCATCAGAAAAAAAGCCATTCCTCATACCAATATGGGATAAGCTCCTTGACCTCTGAGGGGGTGGGAGTGCCTCCTGCTGTGTGTTTTAGAATCCCTCCCCAGCCTTGTCTCATGGCAGTGAAATGCCTCTTGGTCCTGTCCAAGCATGTCTTTCACTAACTGATTTCTGAATCGTGTTCTAGCTGCGTGGCCCTGCCACAGGGGCCCAGTCTTCATTTGAGCATAGCCGTACTAAATTCTTTTTCCAGATCAATATAATAAAGGGGTGATGTGCAATAAAAAAAATCATCTACACATCATCTTCAGTGCAAACCTCTATACCAACAGAGAACACACACGTGATAAATGTGGAAATGAGAAAAGTAAGAAGTAGAACTCAAAAAGAGGAAGAAGGAAGGGAAAGGGGAGAGAGGCGGGCTTGTGAGGAAGCAAATGGAAGAAAAAAATTATAAAAATGATTTACACTCTATTTTACACATCTTAAAGGTGACTACATTGACTGTGTTTTTTTACCTTTTGCCATATCTTTTAGAGTATTTGTGTGTACCTCAAACTTTTATCTTAATTCTTTTCTTGGTTTGTTTTTGACATAGGGTTCACTCTGTCACCCAAGCTGGAGTGCAGTGGTGCAAACATGGTTCACTGAACCCTCAACCTCCTAGGAACAAGTGATCCTCCCAACTCAGCCTCCCATGTAGCTGGGACCACAGGTGCACGCCACCATGCCCAGCTGATTTTATTTTTATTATTTTTTATTTAATTTTTTTGTAGAGACAGGATCTCACTTTGTTCCCCAGGCTGGTCATGAATTCCTGGGCTCAAATGATCCTCCTGCCTTGGCCTCCCAAAAAGCTGGGATTAGAGGCATGAGCCACCATGTTTGGCCTTTTATTTTAATTCTTTCAACTTTTATTCACTTTCAGTTCAAGTCATTTCATGTTCAGTCTGTTATTTTACTCAGTATTATTCTCACCAGCATACTGTTTTGTAAAACCAACTAGAATATTAAATATGTCATGCAAATAAAAATCTGTGAATTTAATAACAAAGAGTGGCCCAGAAGAGCCAGTAAATCCTACAACATCCAATGGGAAAATTTGGAGAGGCCTATTATATTCAATAACTTGTATATCAATGCCCAGAATTTAATATAAATTGAACTGAATCCTACACATAACTCTTTGTAGATTCTGTCAATAAGACATGCTTTCATAAAAACTGGCAAGCAAAAAAGACAGACTACAGCCCATTTTAATTTTCATTTCATTTTCTTTTCAATCAAACACTGTGAATATAGTGGCATCACATAAATATTTATCAAACTCTATAATTCTTCCAACTGTAATGATAAATAAAAGTGTCTTTCAACATGCACACAAAACACTAGCAGAAAATCATTCTTAGAAGACTGAAATGAGATGCAAGCTATCTGAAGTCATGAAGGGCAATAAATTTATCCCGCTACCTTCTGGAGAGCCACAAATATAGAGAGCAATCATCTCTAGTTTTGGTAATCTCTGCTTACTAGGATCTTAAAATTTCACTGTTTGATAATTGAAGAAATAAAAACAATGCAGCATCTCTTGGAACTGGGGAAATAAGGACCCTGACCTGACGGGCCAGTAAGCAATTGAAAATGTCTATTATTAAATATAAAAGGAAGGCTGCTTACAGAGAAAAGACCACACAAGTTTCCAGGTTGCAGGTTTGCCAACCTATTTGGATTACCTCTTTATGACTGTCATTATTTTTCTCGTTTACTAGTTATACAGGGACAATAGCAGCTCAAGCCTGATACACAATGCAGACATAATTACAGATGTGAACCAACAGTCCTCTATTAAAACCTGAATTGCCATCAGCCAACAGTTAAGAAAAGGTCAAGAAGAAGGTACCTGCTGAAAAGTAATAAAAACATGCTGTTCATTATTTTCCAGAAGCTTCTAATCGTTTCTCCCATCTGGCTTACATGACAACTACTAAGTGCAGCGGAATGTTGTAGGACTCCTCAGGGAAACATTATTTTTTTCTCTCTCAAATAATTATGGTCAAAAAGTCTAGGGCCACGAAAGTTTCCGCTGTCACTTGATCATAACTTCATTCCTCTCCTTGCGTGCTCTGGTCTCAAGGGGAAAATTTAAGGGCAAGCCTGGGCCAAAACGCAACAAGCCTCTTGTGATTTAGATGGATGGGAGTAAAAATACCATCTCAAAAAAAAGAATGAGGACAGGGGATACCATTTAGTCTGGATTTGTCATGAATCACACCAAAGCCCGCCAAATAACGTCTGTCTTACTCCTCAACTTGTCTAACAGGAGTTACCAAGCAAGTTTGGGGAAAAGAAGTTGGAAAGATTAACAAGCAGCCATAAGACAAAATATGATTTCTGGTGCTTCTGAATATGAGACAAAAGAAGTTTCTATTATATTACATTATGCAAGAGATGCTACTATAAGAATTAATCAGCCTTTTAAATATGTGGGCTGAAGCTGATGGTTTCTTCAATGACAAAGAGCCCCTCATTTTTTTCAAACAATACAGCTCTTCCATTTCTTGGTTTTCACTCACCTACTCTTGACTATGATGATTAGAGACTTTGGCTGAAGAATATCAGACTCAGCACTGGCAGCTAGTGAACAGTTCTTCAATTGAAATAAATAAATAAAAGCTATTCCATTGTTTGCCTTTATTCTTTCCTTGGCCACCAGCTGAAATAAATCCTTATCCCTGTGGAAGATCAAAGTACAGCATCACAATGTTTGAGAACTTGAAAGATCCTGCTATCCTGCCATCTGGCCAAACCCCTTTTTTCTATGTCTGGTGGCACAGGCTCTTTGGCAAAACTAAAGTTGTCCTTTCATGGTAGAAAAGATGTGGAGAGCATAAGTTAGATAGGAAGATGCAGTCCTCTAGTCTCACTGTCTCATCTTGTAAAATGAAAGCACTGGATATTATCTCTCTACTGTTGGTACTGAAATGTACAAACACATCAAAGCAGTATTACAGAAACTGTAGAAATTGCTAGAAAATATCAGTATTCAAAATATTTTAAAACTTAAAATTTGTTTTAGAAATATTTAAATTAGAAAAATATTTTATCAGTCAAGGTCCTGGCGGAAAACAGATGGCACACTCAAACTGGGTAATGAGGAACATTTAATAAATAGACTATTTACAAAGGAGTGGGCAGAGTTTAAGGAAGTAAAACAAAACAAAATAAAAATAGTGCAGTAATCTAGGGCTAGTTACAGCAAGGAAGCGTTAGCACCCATCTATGAAGAAATGCATCCAGCCCACAGTAACCAATGTAGAAAGAGTCAAAGGGATGAATACCCTGACCAAGAGATGTCACACAGCTAAAGAGTCCCCTCGCCAAGGAGCCTCTGGGCACAGAGCAGAAAGAAGGGTGAGAATGGATTTGGAGAGGCAAATGGAAGAGAGCTAGCCCACCTCTGAATGCAGTTGTAAACTTATACTTATTTATCGTTGGAATAATCTGTTCACAATATAGAGTAATTAGCTTGGCAGTAATTAATATGTGTGAAATACCTCTTCAGTTTTTCTACTTGAATTCAAAGTGTACATTAGGTCTCCTAAGCCTCTGCTAATTCTATGAAAACATCTGGAATAAAGAGCATTGTGTGCTCAGATACTGCTGGAGAAATGCTTTCAAGAGCCTCAATACAAAGAAAGGTAAAAGTAAATGCATAGGCACTGGGCCTGTGAGTCTTTCCTTATAACACCAGATACACAAAAATAAAGTAACTGTCCATACCTCCCGGGATGACTAAATGAGACCAACTGTTTAAAGCAGTTTGCACAGAACCTGGCATACAAACAGATGGTGCTCAGTAGATGTTAACCACTGTTGCCACTGTCATCAGTATCATCTCTTGCATCTGCATTCTGACCTCTCAGACACCTATGTCTTACACCTGTGCCTCTTTGTGTCACTAGCGCCTGGCCCAGTGCCTTACACATAGGTAGTGCTCAATTAACATAAACTTATGAAGACAATTGTGAGAGGTGTCATATGCTATGTCATGCTATTCTATTGTTCAGTAATTATTCACTCCTCTTTCTCCCCTATTGGAGGAGTGTCACAGTCGGTTTAAGTTGCTATAAAAAAATACCTTGCAACTTTACAATGGGTAATTTGTAAGCAACAGAAATATATTGCTCACGGTTTTGGAAGTGGGAATCTCCAGGGTGTCAGGAGTGTTTGGGGGAGGGCTTGCTCCTCACAGATGGCGCCTGCTAGGTGTCCTCAGATGGCAGAAGAGCAGGGGGAGCTAGCTGGGGCCTCTATTACCAGGACATGAATCCCATTCGTGAGGGTGGAGTCTTCGTGATTCAATCCCTTCCCAAACGCCCCACCTCTTAAAACTATGCATTTGTTATTAGGTTCTAATATGAGCTATGTGGGGGACACAAACGTTTAGGAAGTAACAAGGAATATTCTTTTCTGCCCCACAGTCCTTAGGTTGGCCCCATGACCTGCTTTGGCTGATGGAATGTGAACCAGTTTTGAATAGAGGCTCTAAGAGTCACTGCAAGTTTGCACCAGCCCTTTTGAGCTCCTGCCTTTCACTTTGAGAATATCACATCCCAGATAGTGAGTACCCCTTCAGTCTGGGGTCCCGGAATGCAAAGGCATGTGGGCCAGATCCTAAGTCAATCCAGTCTGCCTCAGTGCTGTTGCAGCTATTCCCGAAGAGTCTGGGCCAAGAAAAAAATATTTCCATAAGCCAGTGAAATTCCACAATTGCTTGTTATATAGCAATAACCCAGAAAAATCTGACAAATTCATACGAGTAACAAGGTTATGATGGCATGCTGGAGGAGAAAGAGGGAAAATAACAAGAGATTTTTGAGTTCATTACACTAGAGGTCAAATCTCAGCTCTCAAAACTACCAGAAGTGTGACCCTGTCTGGGCAAGCCTCAAGGATCCCTACCTTGTTGCAATACTGTGACAAATAGAAATAGTCCCTAAAATGTACCTTGCACTGTGCCTGGTACATAATAGATACTTGATAAATGTATGAAATAATCCAATTAGTAATAATGGATGGCAAAATATCTTCCCAGTTATCCATGATTAAAGTGCCAACTGAAAATTGCTCATCTCAATTAAATATTTCTTTAATTAACCTCAGATAAATAGAAAGGGTGAAACATTGCTCAAGTTTGTAGCTTACAAAAAAAGTTTATAGAAAATTACATTTTTAAATATATACTGTGCTCTTTCTAAAATGGTGTAAAACCTCTGAGTAGTCAAGAATATGAATCCCTGTTGTATCAAAGAATAAGAATGCATTCTTTGTGAAGAAAGAAACGATTAAATTGCATCTTCCAGACTAGTGATTTAAATTGTGATCAAATCCACTATAGCTGGGGAGGCCCCCAGTTAATCCATTTACTGTGAACATTATTAAACATTTATTAAATGCCTGTGCATAGCAAAGACTTTCAAAGGTATGGTTTGGTTCTCAGATCTCCAAGAAAGTCAAGAAGGTAAAACTACTAAATGTATCAACTAATCCCAGCATACACACTTTCACAAAACGTTAAGCACTACTATTACTGAAGCACAGAAATAGATTTTTGATCCATTGGGAAGGCATTCAAAAAAGTATCACCATGAATTAATAATAAAAGATTTATTTGGATTGTAAAATTCAACTACTAAAGAAATTTATCTAAGACATGAACTCAAGTCTCTACCTTTCAAAAAACTTAAGAAAAAATATTTTACAGAAAAGATATAATCTGGTAGCCACTGTCTGAGAAGCTAAAGTAAATTTACGGTAGTGTTTGCCAACCACATGAGGAAGAAATGCTTGAAACGCTTAAATGAAGATTCCTGGACTCCCACCCCAGAACAAACAGCACCAAGGTGATGGCTTCTCTTATTGGACACAGAATTGCCAAACTTCTCTTTAGCCCTCGCATCCCCTGGAAACAAATCTAGGCAGTCACTTCTCATCAGCTCTATGGGCTTAGATTCTAAAATCTACAAGTGGTGAGAGGAGAGGAAGGAAGATGGTTAAGATTATATACACGGCCGAGCACGGTGGCTCACGCCTGTAATCCCAGCACTTTGGGAGGCTGAGGCGGGCAGACCACGAGGTCAAGAGATTGAGACCATCCTGATCAACATGGTGAAATCCCGTCTCTACTAAAAATACAAAAATTAGCTGGGCGTGGTGGCGCACACCTGTAGTCCCAGCTACTCGGGAGGCTGAGGCAGGAGAATTGCCTGAACCCAGGAGGCGGAGGTTGCAGTGAGCCGAGATCGTGCCACTGCACTCCAGCCTGGCGCCTGGAGACAGAACGAGACTCTGTCTCAAAAAAAATAAAAAAGATTATATAGACACTCTCATCTTCATAAAAAATTTCAGCAAGCCCAAACCTTTTTTCCTATAATACAGAGAAAAACCCAGTTGTGTTTTCTAAGGGATGGAAAGAGAACAAAATAATAAAAGAGGAAAGATATTGCTACTATAATTTTAAAACTATGAAAAAAAATGAGAAATATGTAATGAAAGGAAAGGGCACTGGATTAGGATGAGGAGATGTGGCTTCAAGCTGCAGCTTATACCCTCTAAAGGGTATGTGGCCTTATAAACTCACTTAACTACTCTTTAACTCAAAGGAGTTAATGTTTATAGGAAAGAGATTTTTAAGTCACAAAGAAATGTCAAAATGTAAGTGGCATTAGTATCACTGATGACAAAAGTTTTATTTTTATTTGTAGTTATTATTTAAGATAGGGTCTCACTCTGTCACCCAGGAGTGCACTGGTGTGATCACTGCTCACTGATGTCTCGACCTCCGGGGCTCAAGTGATCCTCCTGCCTCAGCTTCCTGAGTCACTGGGACTACAAGCATGCACCACCACACCCAGCTCATTTTTTGTACTTTTTTGTAGAAGTGGAATTCCACCATGTTGCCCTGGCTAGTTTGGGACCCCCAAGCTCAAGAGATCCACCTGCCTTGGCCCCCTAAAGTGCTAGAAATACAGGCATGGGCCACCATGACTGGCCAATAAAAGTTTTTTTTAAATATATAATCCAGAATACGATGAAGCAAATGCAAATACACAGATTTTATAAATAATACCCAAGGTGGAAACATTGTAGCAAATTACCTGTGGGAAAATCTAGGCCACTAACACCAAATTGTTCCTGTTTTCACTGTGTCAAGTAAACCAAAATGCAAATTCCTGACCAAGAAAAAGAAACAAAACTCGGTGTGGCTTAATGTAGTCATCTATATAGCAGTGGTGAATGATTCGGCTTGAGCTTTTCCTGTGACCTACCTACCCACATTTACGTAAGTCTCAAAGCTAAGTTCATCACTGGAGAGCCATACAAACAATGGGACTATAAAGAAAACAGGAAGATTAATCAATGACCAGTACCATTAGTCAGTAAACCCAGGGTTGCAAGGATTTTGAAATCTGTTTAATACTTTATTGTCTTACAGATTTAGCTCAACACCAAAATTAAGTGTAGTTGGAAATATGCAAGGAAACCCCTTTCACTTTAGATGGGTGAAAGCAAGGTATACTGCAGTTGCACAAATCTAGGTTTGAAAGTAGGTTCCACGTGGCCAGGTGCGGTGGCTCACGTCAGTAATCCCAGCACTTTGGAAGGCTGAGGCGGGCAGATCACGAGGTCAGGAGCTCGAGACCAGCATGACCAACATGGTGAAGCCGCGTCTCTACTAAAAATACAAAAATTAGCCAGGCATGGTGGTGGGCGCCTGTAATCCCAAGCTACTCAGGAAGCTGAGGCAGGAGAATCACTTGAATCTGGAAGGCAGAGGTTGCAGTGAGCCAATATCGCACCACTGCACTCTAGCCTGATAACAGAGCAAGATTCAATCTCAAAAAAAAAAAAAAAAAAAAAAAGAAAGAAAGAAAGTAGGCTCCACATTCTATGTCTTCTGTGAACTTCAGTTCATGAGTTGGCAATTATCAGTCCCACCTCGTGGCACCATCGGAAGAATTAAATAAGGCCTATCTATAAAACCCTCTGTATAGTGTCTGGTACACTCTAAGTACCCAATGAACTCATTATTATGAGCAGTAAAGCATTAGTACAGAATAGGCACTCAGTAAAAGCGAGTTCCCCTCCTTTATCATTTTGTACTTAAAAGGCAGAAATATATTCCAACCAAATTACAAGGGATGCATAATAACATACAGCGTGTGGCAAAGTTGGGGTGAAATTTCCTAACACTGACTTTTTCCAACTACTATAGCTACGGAGATCAATTTTACAATTTTCACTGACCATAATTAGAGCCTACATATACAAAAGTTATCATTTAAACTTGGGAAGGTACATATAGCTTTCTTGCTACCTACTATTTAATATAGTTTCGTAAATCGTTTTTCTGGTATTATGGATATACAGTTAGTATGTCTCTAGTGACACCTTCCTACCACCTGTTCTAATCATCATCATCAATGGGACTGTTATGAACTGAATACATGTGTCCCCTACAAACGCAACCTCTGAAGCTGTAACCCTCTATGGGATGTTATATAGAGGTGGGCCTTTGGGAGGAAGTTAGGTTTAGATGAACTCATAAGGGTACAGCTTTAATGATGGCATTAGCGCCCTTGTAAGAAGAAAAAGAGCCAAGCCTGATCTCTCTGCCATGTGGGGGACACAGCAAGAAATTGGTAGTTGGCAAGCCCAATCATCTTGACTGTGCTGGTACCCTGATCTTGGACTGCCAGTCGCCCAAACTATAAGAGGTAGCTGTCTGTTGTTAAACCACCCCATGTGTGAGATTTTGCTCTGACAGCTTAAGCAGACTAAAGGAGCAAAAGCACTCTATGAATGTGGTTTGAAAGTATCTTATGTATATAAATGTGCTCTGAAAATGGTAAGGTCATAATATTACCATTTAAACAAGACTAGAGAAGGCACAGCCCCTCGTTTGAGATGTCTACAATCTAAAATCTAGGAAAATGCACAGTGCTAATAAAGGAACAGAAACACACACACAGACATATGCATGTGTCCAGGCACATGAACATTTTGAAGGCAAATAGCAACAATGAGTATTTTTTTAAAAACCCATGTCTTTATGAATAATAAAAAAGGTCAGAAGCAATGAAAATATTGAAATAATTTTGCCCATTTAAAAATGTTTTGTAAAAAAATCTCATCTTACAAATAACATCTTAAAATCAATTTTTATAAATAAAATTCATAGCAAGACTCATTTATTCCATTAGGAAAACATTTGTAGAAGCACACCTCATTATATTAATGGAGCATACAGAGTGCAAATGCTCATCGTTCAAGGACCAGATGAAACCATGAAAGATAAAAGACCAAGCAACTCATACAACATCACTTCTGCGAAGCCTTACTGTGAAGGGAAAGATTCCCATATAAGATCCATTTGAAAATCCATTTCACACTTCTAACTTAAAGCCAATTCAAATGTAATTTACTTTATCAGACTCCTTCATTTAGAGAGGGTCAGGAGTACAATCAACAGAAGTGACAATTACTTAGGCTTATCAAAAGATGACCTGGTAGCAGTAGTGCTGAGCAAGAAAAAACAAAACAAAACAAACTGGGACTCCCACTGGAAACCACAGCTGTTAGTGTATAAACAGTTCTAACAAACCAGAACATCCTAAGGAAAAGCATCTACGTGTGTCATCTCTGCGCCAAATGCAACCTCATTTGTTATTCTATTTTAGTGCCCTAACATCCCTTTACTTTTCCAGTGTTGGCCATTTAAAAGAGGTGAAACAACGCTCTTGGCACAAAATATTACACTTACCACTCTCGTCGTCTATACTGAATCTTCCAAGACCACTGCCATCTCTGATAGAGTACTGGATCTCTCCATCCCTTCCGGAGTCTTCATCTTGAGCAGTCACCTGCAGGACGCTTGTCCCAACGCGTGAGTTTTCTTTTACAGATCCAACAACAGCAAAGTCTGGGAAATAGGGAGTGTGGAGGTTTTCATTGACATCCACCACCTCCACCTCAACAAAGGAAACAGATGACAGAGAGACAGGCCGCCCTTTGTCTTTGGCCCGCACAGTAAGGTTATAGAACTGCTGCTTCTCATAATCGAGCTCTTTGCTCAAGCGGATGGCGCCACTTGCTTTATCTATTTCAAATCTCCCATTGTAGTCATTGACCAAAGAATAGCGTACTTGACCCCCCAATCCAAGATCTGCATCATGGGTCTCAAGCCAAGCAATAACGGTGCCAACAGGGAGATCTTCAAGAACCTTCACACTATAGCTACTGGGAATGAAAGCCGGGGAGCAGTCATTGACGTCATCTAAAAAAACCTTAAGAGTGACAACTGAAAACAACTGCTGACCACTTTCTGCCTTGTCCCTGGCTTCTATTTTCAAAGAATAATTGGCTTTGGATTCCCGGTCCAACTGGTCAGCTACATAAACGATTCCAGTTGAGCTATTGATGGCAAACTGCTGTGTATCTGTCAAGACTGAGTAAGTAACTTCACCGTTAGAACCTAAGTCTTTGTCTCTGGCTTCCACTTGAATAATTTCAGTACCAATGCTTGAACTTTCAAGAATGTTAACTGAGTAACTGTCTTGAATAAAAACTGGGCTATTGTCATTAGCATCCTCCACATTGATGGTCAGCAGTCTCCATGATGATTTCTGCGGATTACCTAAGTCATAGATCGTGATATTAAGGAGATAGAGGTCTGTCTGTTCTCGATCCATAGGCATAAGGACTTTAAGCTGCCCAGTCTCCATATCAATATTAAAGCAACTATCCGTATTTCCATCAGATATTGTAAATAGCACTTTTCCATTGAAGCCAGAGTCGGCATCATAGGCTTTAATCTCCAGAATGTTAGTACCAACTGGCAGATCCTCCTTTACAGCCACATCGGAAGGAAAAGACTTGTCAAAATGTGGTCCCTGCCTATTAATTGAAAAAAAGTCAAGAAACCCATCTTCCAGATTCAGTTTCCCATTTGCTTTTGCCTTAATGAGTAGTTTCTCTGCCAGCTTTTGAGCCACACGAGTTTCTCTGCAACTGAAGCTCTTTGAAGACACCTTCCCATGTAGGACTGAAATGTTAATAGACATGGGATCTGCAAGATTCTCTCCATCAGTTGCCGCAATTCTGAGGGCAAAATTGCCATTTTTAATGCCAGAATTCATCAGTGATTTTTTAAGCTGTAAAACACCAGAGTCTGGGTTTAAATAAAAGAAGCCAAGTTCATTTCCAGAAATGATTTTGTACTTTACAAGTTCCAGTTCATCAATATCGATCGCCGAGACTGCTGTGATGTGACCACCGACTGGAAAGTCATATGAAATAACTCCCTGGCAAGCCACTTTTTCAAAGAGAGGGCTGTTGTCATTGACATTTCCTATTCGAATGGTCACATTGACCTCACTTTCATGGCGGTACGGTGAACCCCAGTCAGAGGCTCTAACAATGAATCTGTAAATTTCTGGGGGAGGATTCAAAATCCAATTCTTCAGTTGTGCTAATAACACCTGTAAACTGGTTAATGGCAAATGGTAACAAATTCAGGCTGGCGATACTATAGGTGATGTACCCATTTTCTCCTTTATCCTTATCAGAAGCTGAAACTGTTAGAACGCTTGTTCCCACCGGGACACTTTCATTTACAAAAGTATCGTACAGTGGTTGCTGAAATTCCGGGGTGTGGTCGTTCGCATCTTCTATGCTGATGGTGACTTGTGCTTTTAAATCTCCTTCCTTATTTGTCACCTCCAGTTTATAAACCTCCTTCTTAACAGTATTCAGTGGCTGTGCTGTAACAATCAAACCTGACCGAGGATTAATTTTAAAGTACACTGCATCCTCACCAGGAGATAATTTGTATTCCACATCTATTGGTTCAGGACTTAATTTTACTACAGCAACCACGACACCAGGAGGGGGAAAATTCACTTATGCTCACATCGTACACTTCTTTTTCAAATCTAACTGGGACAGTGTCTCTTGTGGGGTTGCCGATGTGAACTGTCTTTAATGCTGAAAATTTTTGAGGCGATCCCTTGTCTTTTGCTTGAAGAGTGAGGTTGTAGCCATAGGGAAAGCTCTCCCAGTCAATCTGCTTCCTCTCCTTAATCTTGTACTCATTCAACCACTTTCCTTCCTTAGCCAGAAAGAACTGATCTAAAGGATCCCCAGCCACGATGGAAACAGATTCGATCTCTCCATTGGCCCCATCATCTAGGTCATCAACTGTCACCACACCGTATGTTGGTTCTCTGTCCGATGAGAAAGGAATGTGAGTGACTACGTGGATTGTTGGCACATGTTCATTTACGCGTTCAATGTGAACATAAAGCTTTGCGGTACTGCTCACTCCATTGTTTCCATACAGTTTCATTCCCCCGGTCCACAGCCAAAATTTCCAGATCATACCTATTCTTTTCATCATAATTTAATCGGCCACTTAAGGAGATGACACCGCTCGTGGGGGTGAACTGAAAGAGATCAACTTTATTTTTAAAGTAGTAGTAGAATTCTCCATTGGAACCAATATCTGCGTCTGTTGCGGTCACCTGGGCGACACTAGTCCTTAGAGGTGTGCTTTCTGCTATGGTAACGGAGTATGTTGTGGGTGAAAACAGAGGTCTCAGATCATTCATATCCAAAACCTGTATATTCACTTTGGTCCATGCTTCCAAATCCTCTCCTCTGACCGAACCTTTTACTATCAATAAATAATTATCCTGGATTTCCCTATTCAATATGGCAGAATTACCACCTTTAGTTCTTATCCTGAGAAAACAGAAATCTGCAATGATGACTTCCTCTGCTTTGAAAAAGCCTTCCTCGTCTCCGGACACTATTCTGTACTTGATATCCCAGGACAGATCTATTAAGGTGATGCCCATTCTACTCTGGCTGTTGACATAGGTCCTTGCTGCTGAGTTCTCGTACACGGTAGCATTATAAATGGAATGTGTGAAGTGGAAGCCCAGGGGTCCAGTCCCTGGCAGCCCCTGGGAGACAGTGGCCAACAGCTTGAAAAGCAGGAGGATGAGGCAAGGAGGAGGAGGCCGTGTGCCCACACAGTGTCCCATAATTATATACATCACGTCATACTTCCATCCTGGAGGGGGAAAGAGAGAGAGAAAAGATAAATTATCCTAGAAGAAGTGGGAGGAGTGGAAAATAACTATTAGGAAACCATGCTTTAAAAAACTATCATAAAATCTTTTTACCAAAACAGCAATATAAGAAAAAATTAGAAAACTCACCACTACTAGGCAATAAGGAACCCAAGATTACTAGAATTTACCCCTATCTCGGAAGAATATTTTCAAGTGACACTTCGTTTTAAATAACACTTTTATACTGCTGACAGGTTGTTCATTGGCACAAGATTTCTTATATTCTAAAGGTCAGTGTGGAAGTCTGTATTGGAGGCCTTAAGTGCATTTACCTTTGACTTAGAACTGTCCTTGTAGTAATTATCCTATACAAATATTTAGACAAATATCTGTTATAGCACAGTTTAAAGTAAAAAAAAAAAAAAAAGAGATGCTAAATGCCTCTCAATAAAGGACTGAAGAATTCATGGTGTACTCATAAAATATTATACAGTCATTAAAAATAGAGATATAAAAGATGTGCATTTTCAGATGTAGTAAGATGTAATCCTAAGGAAAAAAGGTCATCGAACAGTATATGTAGCATTAGTTATATTATATAAACATCTCTATGTGCAACTGAATCGTTTTATTTAAAAAGGTTTAACTGTGTTGTGGGATTTGGAGACATATTTGCATTTTCTAATTTTTCTTCAATGAACATGGTTCATCAACAGTTACATAATTACTTTTGTAATTATGATCTTTTAAAAAATGCTTTAAGGTATTACCATCTTTTATTGTGCTTACTTTAAAACTGATCAAGGTTTATATATAATGCCATGCCATGAAAATGAACAAAGTGTCAAGTAACAAAGCAGAGAAAATAATCCCTGAGGGGCTGCATGACCGGAGTGATATCCAGAACTATTCAGAACAAGGGAGGTAAGAGTGATTCCTTGCAAGAAAAACCTCAGAAATTACAAGAGATACTTCCAATTATTGTCATTAATGACTATTAAATTTAGACAGTTTCCACCGTTTCATGGCTATGTGGGTTAAAAGATAAAAACCTTTTCCTACTTTAGCCAGTAAAATCAATCAAGGAGAGGGGAGAAAGGAGGTATTCAACAAGAAAAAGTAGAGTCTATTTATATCCAAAGGATCAGATTTTTAGAAGCGCCAAATACAAGTTCTTCCATCAAGTCTTATACTTTGCAAACCTTTGACGTTCTCCTTTTCTTCCTCTACAGGGAACGTGGAAGATGAGAGGAGATAGGAAATGAATTTCTTTGCAGGCATGCAATGACGTACGCACTGTGTCATTCATTTTTCCACTTTGTTATTTTTAATCTTCATGACAATCCTAAGTAACAGGTACTGTTTTACCCAGTGACATACTAGAAAACTGTGGGTCAGAGAAGTTAATCTATTTAGTTGACACGACGGCCCAAGCAATGTCCCCCAGCCGGCAAGTAGCAAAGCAGGATCTCAGACCTTAATCTTTCTCTAAAATCCATTTGTTTCCCCATCACACCCTCACTCTCTCAAAACTACCTGCAAGCAAGAATGAAAAGATCAAGGCTCCTAGAAGTACATATTACCAAATTTAATTCTAATGAAGTAGTCAACATATATCATTGATTTTAAAAAGCACAACCCATCCCCCACTCCCAGCATATCATTTTGGTTATCTCCTCTCAGTTTTAAAGTAGTTGTAATTATTGGCTGCAAGCTAAAGAAAAAAAAAGCCCCTACAGGAGTTTAACATCTTAAAATATTAAAAAATTATATTTATGGTTTATAAAACCCTTTCATATCCAAGGCTAACAAGGCACATATTACAACCTTTTTGTAAATGAGAATATAAAACCTCATTTTCCTAGTAGCAGATTCTGGATTCGACCTGAGGCTCTCTCCACACCCCACAAGGCTTTCCTGTTTTTCCTCCTTCACCTTACAAGAGACTCTCCTAAAGTGAAACCTTGAGCATGCAAATGCTGGTTCTGCCTGGGGATGAAAGATACCTTGCTGCTATAATCTGCTGAAGTATCCAGTAGAAAACAAGGAGTTGCAGATAGAAAAAGTCAATTTTAATATGGGGACTTTACAGGCATTAATAGACAGCAAAAATAAAAAGCAGGAAAAGGGAGTACATTTCTATATAAGCATGTTAATTTCACATGCAGTTCCTCTGACTATCTGTTCTTTGCAGACATTGCATGTGCTAAGTAAATGGAGCAGGCAGCAATGTGGGACACCAGCTCAGGTAACCAGGACAGTGACCAAGTCAGATGGCCGCTGGTGACCCTGCTCAGTAAGTTCCTAGAAAGACACCATTGGGCTGCTGGTCATTTCAAAGGAAACTTTATTAGGAAAATGATACATCTCAGTTTTCTGGATGCAGTAGGTTCAAATGTCCTACCCCACACAGTGGCAAATCCCACAATATGACTGGGGTATCTACTTTGTGGAGCACAGTCAGCTGAAATATGGGAGCAACAGAACCTCTCTTTAGTAATCACGAAAGTACACTAGAAGATGCTTTAATAGAACTTTGTTGCCTCAGGAGTCTCTTCTATTTCATCATTTCAAAAGGCTCCAAAGCAGTGGAGAAATTTTTAGCTCACTGTGGAAATGTGAACATGGTAAAGTAAGCAAGTCTCTTGTAAGGGAATGCAAAGGCCAGGTTACAGTCCCTCAAGGTGAAACGCCAGGATCACACTCAGAATGCTCCAGGGAGATACAAATAGAGTTTTTGCCTCATTTCCCACTCACTATTATGTGCTGAGAAGGCTCTCTGTAACAGTAATTTTGCTGATCCTTTGCCCAAGGAGTCTGGACTCCATGGTCATCAGAGAGGAAAACTTGCCCCATGAAAAATTCAGTGCAACTGAACTTTTCTGAGTCTATCCCTAATTCACACTCTGAGCTCTACTTAAGGAAACCTGATGGGAAGTACATCACTCTATTCCCAGCATCCAGTACAGCACCCACCACACAGGAAGCAAACAACACTGGTTTGTTGAACAGGACACTAAGTACAGATGTAACCAGAGGCCCAGATGCTTTTAATATGCTCAGTTTCCTATTCCCCAACAAAAAGCACATCTTACTTCAGGAAACCGAGTCAAGAAATTATACAGGTTCAAAGGAGCCTTAAAGATTATCTGTTCCAATCTCCTGAGTTTACAGATGAAGAAACTGAGGTCCATAAAATGAAGAGATCCCCCCTAATACCAGGTCTCAAATTCCCCAGGTTCAGAGCTAATACCAAACTGAAACACGCTTCAATTGAGTTAGTTTTCATTGAGTTACATTACAATTTTAGAGCTGTGCTTTATCATTATTTTGGAGTCATCTTCCTTTTCTGACACCTTATTACTCTCCCTGGTGTTATTTCCTCCGCTAAGTAGTTAAGTGTTTATAAGGAAATCTCTAAGTGCCCTACGGGGATAGTTACTTTTACAAATCTTGCTGTGAATCTTTCAAGGCAGAATGCTGTCATAATATGAAAACATATCATTCAATTTAAGTATTCAAAAATTGGTGCTTTTGTACAGTGAGTTTTTCTTTCAGCAAGATACACTGCTGGAATTGTTTTCTTATAAACCAGAATCTGCGGTCTTAAATGCAAACAGAAAATACTCCAAAACAATCATAATTGGAGTGGTATTATCATGTACTGAAATTTAGACCTAATGCCAAAAAATTGAGCAGGACTAAGTCTGTCAAACTCAGTTGTTGAAAAAATATCTTTTAAGGCTTTTGTATCTTTGTTGTGGCAAAGGAGAAAAAAAGGCCCTAACTGGCCCAAATTATTTTAAAAGCCTTACAGTATTCCCACTGATTAGGAAATAAATGAGTGCTACAAGCTAGGAATGTTGTAAAATTTTGCAAAGTAAACACTAGAATCAAATTTTGTCTTCTTTTCTTTTCAGCATGCCAAGACAACTGTTCAGATTTTTTAAAAATACTGCTTTTTCCACACTGAAGCCAAGCTATTTGTGAAGCCAGTATGACAGTTACAGTGTTTTAGATGCTCTGCACATTGATTTATTCTACGGCTTCCAGATTATTTTAAAGAAAGCACTTAGTTCCCAACCTCAGAGGCTATTTTCTATGACTTACTGACATAATCAATAATTTTTGATAAAATCTCCAAAGAGATCATCAAGCCATCAATCTTTGAGACATTTATTTTTCAGAGGCATTCCTGGTGTGCCTCCTGGTCCTGCCCTTCTGCTCTGTTAGGATGGATCTTACTGTGGGACGCAGAAGGACATGCAGATTTGTCTTTCCATGGATGAATAAATGCCAGAGACCTTGAGGACAGGGAACAGCAATCACAGAGACTACCCCTCTGGGGCAGCCTTGACTCTGCAGGGTACCTATGCTTGCTTTGGTAACCTGATAAAGCTGTTTTCTGCCATCATTAATATGGTCTGCTTAAATTGCTCAGACTTCTGAACACTAAAAAAGACATTTTAATAATGTATTTCATTTTCACTCTCCCTCTTTCTATCTTTTCTATTTTGAGAGGATTTTGTGAGCCAAATCGAGAGGATACTCAAGAAATTTGCTATGTTCAGCTGTAAAGCAAAGAACAAAGTCAATATAGAGTCCCCTTGACAGGAGTCCTTAAGGAAGGTGGCCCGTGTTCAAACTGCAAATGGAGGATCAGACTCTGCTCAGGTGTATGCTGTGCCAGAGCCCATGCCAACACAAAGGCAGGGCGTGCAATGGTTACGCAAAGTGCACTTTGGCGCTTGACCACCTGCATTTGAATCCCATCTATGCCATTTACAGGCTTTACAACCCCAGGCAAGCTATTTAACCTCTCTGCATCTCAGTTTATTCTTCTATAAAACAGGAACAATAACGCCTACTAAATAGGATTTGAGTTAATAAATGGAAAATATTTAAAACATTTCATGGCACATACTATAAATTTTTCACCTATTATTATTAGCACTAATTAAGGAAGATTTTAGAGAAGACAAAATCTGGGAGTCACAAGACAGGGAATAAAATTTACAACCTACTCTACGTTTTATTTTTCAGTAGCAAAAGCACACATCAAAGGTAAAGGAAAGAATATCCTTTCTTTTGTAAAAGCACAGGAAGAACACTGTGTTAGCCTCAAAGGTCAGAGAAACCTGAGTTGAATCCAGGATTTGCCATCTAGTGGCTGGGTGACTTTGGGGCTGATATTGAAAAATTCATTAAATCTCAGTTTCTCTCTCTTTAAAATGGGAATTATAAGAGTTCCCACTACGAGGTAAAAGGCTAACATAATGTCTGGCACATAGTTAATATTCCATGAATATCAACTGACATAATTATTAAGGTTTTCAGAAGCAGGGACACAAAACAAAAAACAAGTAAAACTGAGGTAAGGATAAAGGGTCCAGAGAGAAACCACCCCTAATACGAAAGCCACCCTTTCACAGATGACAGACTTGTGCTGGGGTCAGAGTCACAGAGACGTCCTGTGCATGGTGACATGGCCAAAAGCTATTGCCAGAGCTGTGTAATGTGTTCCAACTCCCGTGTGTACACTTTCAAACTCCGAAAACTACAGCTGCATTAGCTCCTTACACCTAGCATTTAATTCCTGGGGAGTTCAAGCAAGATTTCTCCTTGCAATGATGAGTCCCAGAACAGCCAGATACTGCTTAGCCCTATCTTCTAGAGCAGCCTATTCTGGTACCACTTAAATTACCATTCTCATGGGACTACTTTATGTTCTGGGTCCTTGCTCCTGAAATCAGTTATAGACTGCTCGTGTAACATACTTGGGAATAAAGTTTTACTCTCTGGCTTGTGCTAATAGCTGCCTGAAAAGAAGAAAAAGGGGTTGATGCAGGTTTTTGTTTTTTTAAATACAAACCATTATAGCTAGAGAATATATAAGATAATATACTAAGTATTTAGATCACAATAATTTGGGTCATGTCATTATTCACATTATATAATGAAATACTGAGCCAAAGCCATGTAAAGTCACTGAGAATTATAGCCAAAGGGATTATAAAGTTGTCTAGCCCAACACCCTAATTTTACCATTGAGAAAACAGATTGAGAGGAGTTATGTGATTTGAACAAGGTCACACAGCTTGCCTATAAAAAAGCTAAAACTAGACCTGAGATCTCCACTGTGAATTTGACTCTGACGGCTCTTACTTCCTTCAGGAATGCAGGTCTTTAGCCATCTGCACCTACAAGTTACTCAGAAGAAACAAGACTTTGAGAAGCCACTAGTCTAAACATTGTATTTTATTTCTGCTTGCCTTTCTGATAGTACTGCCTTCCTTGGATTAGTTACTTATGTGTATCTTTATAGTATATACTAGACCATAAGCTCCTTGAAGAAAAGTTCAGGGCCTCATTTCTTCCTATAGTATCTAACAAACAGCCTTGAAATGGTAAAAATTGAATCAATTTTTGGTGAGGGAAGCGGGGCTGGGCTAGTCAGCATACACCATTAACTCCACAGGGAGAAGATGAAAATGAACGTCAGTCCAGTCAGAAAGTATAATCCTAAAACTAAGAGACCCAGTGGAAATAGCTAGCCCACCCTTTCCCAAACTGTGTTCCATGATACACTAATTCCATAAGGTACATGTAGGTAGGCAATTAAAATACACTTTAGGAAACACTAGTTGAACAAAGATAAAGAGATTTCTTAAAGAAGAACTTCCTGGAACCTTTAATACGCTCCAAAATAAACCTCCCTCATCTCCCATCCTGAATCACCTCTAAAAATTTGCTCTACTTTTTTTTTTAATCTCCATAGGAAACCACAGTAGATATAGTGTTCCCTGGCCTTATCTGAGGTATATATGTTTCCAAACACCCAGTGAATGCCTGAAACCAAACCCGATTGCCATCAATCAAAATGTGTTTCCTTTTATGTTTTCTGCCCACAAACTAAACACCTTTTCCATCTCAACTAAACACTTATCACACATTGTGGCTGTAACTTTTGCACTTTCAGGTGTGACAGCAAAACTAATACAGATTTCTTTTTCCTTCTTCAAAACTTCATGAATAGAAGACTCGTTCTTACTCTAGGCCTTAGCAATCTCAGCCTTTTTTTTCTTTCCTTATGAAGTCAAGAACTTTCTTTCACCTTTTCATGTAAAGGAAGCAGTGTACAGTTTCTTTCCAGCATATCAAAATTGCCAGCATCACTAACTCTTGAGCTTTGAGGCCATTTTTAAGTACAGTAAGGGTGACTTCAACACAAACACTGCAATACCAGGATCAGTGATCTCATAACAAAATGGCTACTAAGTGACTAAGGGGGAAGAAAGCATGTACAGCATGGACATGCTGGACAAAGGGAGGATTCCCACCCCAGGGAGGATGTCGGAGAACAGTGAGGGAAGAGGTGAGATTTCACGGGTAACTCAGAATGGCACGAAATTTAAAACTTATGAATGGTTTATTTTGGAATTTTCCATTTGATATATTGGGGCCGTGGTTGGCAGTGGATAACTGAGACATTGGAAAGTGAAACTGTGGATAAGTGGGGGACCACTGCACTTATTGTCTATTTTTACTATTAACGTTCCATGGTGCATAGTCAGAATTCCGTAAATACTTGTTACATGCAGAAGTGTGCTATGTAAATTGGGATTCCCAAGGGACGTAATATGTATAATTTAAAAAATCTATTTGATCATAAATTCCTTTCTCTCCCCCTATACCCGACACCTATACTGCAAATTCTTTAAGAAAGAGTGTTCTATGAAATAAAATCAGGGAAACATTGAGTCTAAGCTAGACACTGTGGCTCTAGCTGCCTTAAAAACTTTGGAAGTGGGGTATAATCCCAAGATTTGGAAGACTAGCTCATTATTCCCCTTCCTCCTACACCATATCATAAGTTATGAATTCTCATCTTAACTAAGCTGAGAGTTATCCCTGAAGAAACTGTCCCAGTACTTGTCATATAAGCACATCCACACATTTCAACTGAAGAATGAGACAACCGCTCCATAATTTGTTGTGCTAATTTTTTTCCCATTAGAATAAAAAGCAAATAAAGAATTTGCACAGTTCTGTGAGCTACAAGGTATAACCTGAAGAGAAGAATCTTCTTAAGGTTCAATAATCATCCATATATTTTCATATTTTTTCTTATCTAGTTTTACTTAGTCAAAGGCCAAAAGCAGTTGGCCAAGTCAAAAATATCCTGAGATACAAAACCGAAAGCCAAGGTCGTATTTCACCTCCCTGTGGAAAACTCTGCTTGTCTACTCTGAGCTCTAAATCTAAGTATGGCTTTATAACTAGAAGAACATTTTATTTACAGGGATATAATATTGCCTTTGTCATTCTGCACAAGGAAAAAAAAAATCCCAAACCAAAGCCTTCAGCTGGGTCTGCCAAATAACCAAAGAGATCATTACCCAAACCCAACCTTTTCCATTATAATGATACTCTAAATTCTAACTTTTTCCAGTAGTGCAAATCTTTCTGTTGTCTAAGAGTGATCTCTTAGGAGGGAAGTCAGTCAGCATGAAGCAGGAGTAATTCAAGCTGGTTCTGAGAAAAACGAAAGATTCAGCCACACAGCGGCAGCGTTATGAATACCCTCCTTTATTTTCTCCCCCAGGTGCTAGAAATATTTCCATACAACACTGGTTAATGTCAAGTATCATTTCATCGGTAAATGCTTCAAATTCAGAAGTAATTCAACCAGGGGCTACCAGAAGGAAAGATTAGCATGTGGTTCAAGCCTTTTAAAAATCACTTCTCTCTCTGGAGAAAGAAATTCATCATGGTATAATAGAAAAAAAAAATGTATGAAGAGGATATAATTTGCTCCTATGCTTAGCTGTCTGAGAAAATGTTTCAGAAAAATGCATGATTTCAATTTTTCTCTTGTAGGCCTCACTGGCAGAAACCAAAGGGTAAAATATTAGTATTCTCCCATGTTTAAGTGTAAAAAACAAACAAGAAAAGAAAGAAAATCTTTTCCAATAATAGCCTTTACTCTGGAAAAAAACAGCTTGGAAGAGAAGAGGGCCTAAATCATTTCAAATGGAAGAAATAAATAGTATTAATTCCAATAGTTGGGGGGCAAAATGCAGTTCAGGAAAAAAAGTACTTGGAGAGCCTCTGATTGCTCCAGTCTGACACAATGGATTTTGACTGCTCTGCCAAGTCCCTGCCATCTGCTTTATTTCCAAAAGTTAACATCTTTTTAGCCAACCCAATTGCCATTCCCCTTTAAAAGTGAGTCTTCTTCAAGGAAAAGAGAATCTACAAAGTAAAACCAGAAGACAGGAAAGCAAAAGATGGGGGGACCTTCCCTTCTTGCACCCCTCTCCTGCTGAGAAAGAGATGGTAATGTAGGGCAATGGGAAACACAGTGCGTGCTGGGGAGAGGAGGCTTGGGTATATGCAGAGCTGCCTTACATCAGTGAGGTGAAGGGGTATCACATGATCGTTTTCCAAAAGACAGACTGCAAAAGAAAATGTGATAAATGATAAGACATCCTGAGGTTTGTGGAGGGCCTATGAGAGAATAATAATTCAGTTCCAAATTTTATCACATTTACACATGGGACCAGTTCTTACCCTAGACAAAGCAGACACAGGCTCAAGCAGGTGGTTTTCTAAGTGCTTGTCTATTTGGCTAAACGTTCCCCCCAGAATTAAAGGCAGCAACGCTGAGTTCATCCACGGTAGGTAGACAATGAAAACCTCCTAAACGAATTCAATGAGAAGAGTAATACACACTCAACTCTCTATAACAGGATAATATTAGCTATGTCTGACTTCATGAAGTTTGGGGTATGAGCAGATGAGGAGCAGGTGAGAAGGAGGGAGAAAATAATTGTGCAAGAAATAAAGAAACAGTATATCACGAAATGGCTAAGACTCTAAAATAGTATCTCAGGCAGCAATCTGAATGAACTCAAAAAGGAGAAGAAACCAAATAGCTTACCATATATTAATAAAAGGATGGATACACTGCGGAGAGGTAGAAATTATAACATGGGAAGAGGTAAAGAAGATTATTTGGAAATAGGCAGGAATAAACATTCCAAGGATTTAAAAGAGCTTGCATATGGGTCAAGAAACACAATCTAGAAGTTTGCCGACAATCCAGAAATCCTGTCAGTCTTGTCTCCTGATATTACCATCACTGACAACTGTGTCTTAGCAAACAAGGCAAAATGCAAATCTTGTTCCTTCAGCTCTCCCATATTCCCCATTAAGGTTATTTACTATTGACTGGTGCATATAAGCCCACATTGTCTGAATGAGTACTCAGTGCTAATGAGTCCAAGGTCACCCCTTCAATCACCACATGGGACTACCCACAGAGTCTTTTCTAAGAACAGGTCAACATGGACAGCTCTCAACTACCCTCCATCTCCACTAAAGAGCCCAAGGCTGCGGCCAGGTGTGGTGGCTTACGCCTGTAATCACAGCACTTTGGGAGGCCAAGGTGGGTGGATCATGAGGTCAGGAGTTCAAGATCAGTCTGGCCAACACAGTGAAACCCCATCTCCACTAAAAATACACACAAACAAAAAAAAAAAAAAAAAAAAATTAGCCAGTTGTGGTGGTGTGCGGCTGTAATCCCAGTTACTCGGGAGGCTGAGGCAAGAGAAGTGCATGAACCAGGGAGGTGGAGGTTGCAGTGGGCCGAGATGGTGCCACTGCACTCCAGCCCAAGCAAAAGTGTGAGACTCTATCTCAAAAAGAAAAAGAAAAAAAAAAAAAAAGAGCCCAAGGCTGCAGAATCCTGAGTCAGTGGGATCCTTTTCTTATATGCTCCCTGAAGAAAACATATTTTCTTACAGGGATGGGGCATTTGTAGACATTTCTCTAGACATATTTCTGTAGACACGGGTTAAAGAAATTGTCCAAGAACCTCCATCCAGCTAGTTACTTCAGCATAAGCAACTCAGCCTAACATTCTAGGTCCAGTACAGGGTTACCATCCCAAGGCAGCCACAGATAGATCAGGTGTGAGATCGCCCAGCCCCTCAGAGTTGGCCTGAATAGAATGCTGCCCCCTAGAGGTGCTGCCACAGAGAACAAGACAAAGCCAGTTGATGGAGCTCACCCTGAGAAAACTGGTCTTCTGGATCTCTGCAAATCCTGCTGCATATCGCAAATTCTAACAACTGCATCTTCGCAAACCAGGCAAAATGCAAATCTGGCTCCTTCAGCTCTTCTATAGTCCCCATTAAGGTTATTTATTATTGACTGGTGCATATAAGCCCACATTCCCTGGATCAGTACTCTGTGCTAACCAGACCAAGGTCACCCCTTCAATCACCATATGGAACTACCCACAGAGTCTTCCTAAGAACAGGTCAACATGGATCTTTGGAAGAATTAGAACCCAAGGTGAGTATGGTATGGTCAATGAAGTGACTTCCTAGGACATGTTGTATCCTTGAAATGAGGTTACCAAGGACAATCAGCTTGTTTGGTTCTTCCAATCCCCTCTTTGGGATCCTGGTATCATTTCTGAAACTGAAAGCCAGAGTGAGAAGGCAATCCAATGCAGATGGTTCAAACAGAAAATGAATGTGTAAGAACTTAGTGAGTTCAAATACAGTTAGGGCTGTGGAGACACAGCAGATCACACTTCACAGCCAATGAGGTGAGTGAGAGAACAACTAAGGGACCAGGCATTGGTTGACTGTGCAAAAGAGGACAGCAACCCTACAGCCTTAAGCCACCCACCAGCCTGGCATCTCCACTCTCATCCCCTCCATCACACTCTTGCTACACCCAACCAGCCATGTATCTGAAACCTGCACAAATCCTAGCCCTGCAGAAACACTTCAATGCCTTTTCTATGCTTTCAGGATTGTAACAACCAAAACTTTCAATGTGGCTGAAAATGTTTTGCCAAATTTGAGCCCGGCTTCTTGTTTGGCTTATCTCAAGCTACCTCTGCTTTCCAGCCACACTGGCCTTTTTTATTGTTCCTAGCAGAGCACTTCCCACCTCAGGAGCTTTGCACATTTTCCAAGTTCAATTGGCTTCCTCTTCCCTGATTTCCCATCATAAAAACATGCACAAAGTCACTGCAGCTTCCATATTCCTCAGGGCAGATTTATGTAATCTCCAAGATTAGCTATGGCCCCTGTTGTGTGTCCTCAGAGCACACAGAACATTTCATTTGCAATAATTACTATTATTCTAAATATATTTTACTAAGATTATCTGACCAATAATTGTTACCCCAACTTGAGTATAAACAGAATGAAGAAACTCACTTTTTCTTTGGACATCAGCTACCCCACACAAAACATACATACTACTGGGCACATAGTAGGTGCTCAATAAATATTTGTTGTTGAATAAACTACAAATGTCTTATGAAACTCCAAGAAAACATAGGATTAGATCAGTGTCTTCCCATAGAATAAGGGGCAATTTTGACCCCCATGGGACATTTGACAATCTCTATAGACATTTTTTGTTATCACAATGAGAAGGATGGTGCTGGCATCTAGTGGGTATAAGCCAGAGACGCTACTAAATATCCTGCCTAGGACAGCCACCCAAACACAGAGCATACAAGCCTAATATGTCATATATTGTTGAGGTTGAGAAACCTTAGCTTAGTGGAACTGATGCAACTATATGGGTAATGGTACAGCCTATGATGTATTAAATAGGAAAAAACAATTCCCAAGAGAAATTTTTACACAGCTGAGGCACTGCAGAGCTCTTCCGCTGTCATCGAGAGGTTCCAGGGATCATGCTCCAGGCAAGGTGAGCGCTGCATGTCTGAGGATAGAAAATTGGGTTCCCTTCTACCGGAGCTGAGATGACTTCCATTGCTACAATATAAACGTGACTGGATTCTGAGGTTCCCACTCACAACAGAGAATTAAAGATCCATTACCTCTTGGTGGTAGAACCATTTGGCCTGATTTCTCCAGGAAGTACTCACATGTAGCAAGGCTATCAGTCACCCTGACAGATAGAATCCCTGTTTGTTCCCAAGGACTAATGTTCTCTAGTTTTTGGCCAACCTGACTTGTATCTCACTCTTTACAGAAGCATTTATTCTGCCAACAAAATCAAGACCCTGGAATATTAATCTCAGATCAACACAGGGCCACCTCTCCAGAGGCTCACATAATTTTCTCTGCATAATTACCAAGACCACAGCCTTCCAGGCCTTCAAGTGGCCTCACTTTTCTATGGCTTTGAGGGAATCATTTTACTCTGCAGCATGGTGTACGAGAAAGTGGCTGTCGAATCATGCCCCACATTGTGAAACCAAGCACAATTCCCTAACTCTCCCCCAAGCTACAATAACCTAAACAGATTTTAAACACCTCTTCTTAATATCAACAGCTTCTACAAAGGAAATAGGAACATTGCTTTGACAAGCCTTAAACTAAGAAGACTCATTCCATGTAGGTAAGTAGACCATTTGCTTCTAGTCTACCCCTGGGTATATGTAGTTAAAAACCAAGTGTACAGGTTGCCATTAATTATGTATTACAAATAAATAGTTTATACAAGTATATGTAAACTGTGAAAGGGGAACAGCAGCAGTTTTGAGCATCCACAGCAGATGTTTAGGGCAGCTGTACAGGGAAGCTGACAAGAATTTAGATGGAATTTATTTTAATGTCCCACAAGAGTAGAGAGAAAGTTTGTTTAACCTTTACTAAACTATTCCACCCAAGGAGTTCAGATCTGAATTTTCTTTTGGAATAGATTTCTATTGTTGTGTTTTAACATGCCTTTCCTGTTTACTCCTTTTAAAAAAAAAATCTAAAAAGCTCCAGTGATTTGACCACTGTAAGCAAATGTCATTCAGGCATTACAAATACAAGCCCAGAAACTTGCTTTTCAACGTCCACGTGTTGGCAGCAAATGTTATGAGTAAATGATACTAACAATGAATTTAGCAACAGAAAATTATGTACGACAAGTACTTCAAAGTTTTAACTTGAAGAATCCAGTAGACCATACTATTGTTTTCAAGAACTATTTTCCGCCGGGCGCAGTGACTCACATCTGTAATCTCAGCACTTTTGTAGGCCAAAGTGGGTAGATCACCTGAGGTCAGGAGTTCGAGACCAGCCTGGCCAACATGGTGAAACCCCATCTCTACTAAAAATTAGACAGGCATGGTGGCAGGCTCCTGTAATCCCAGCTACTTGGGAGGCTAAGGCAAGAAGATAACTTGAACCCAGGAGGCGGAGGTTGCAGTGAGCCGAGATCCCGCCATTGCACTCCAGCCTGGGCTACAGGAGGGAGACTTTGTCTCAAATAATAATAATAAATAAATTTTAAAAAGAATTATTTTCCAGATCAAAAAGAAAAATGTTAGTTCTCAGCCTCATGTGGCTAACAATACCAGCCTTCCATTACTTTTACGTTTTTAGGAGAAATAACAAATGATAAAACTGGCCACAAATTAGTTAGACTAAATGTCCTGAACCAGAAATTTGGGCATCAGCTACCCTCTGCCTCACACATATTTTTGCAAGATCAAGTACCAGGCATTCAAGAAATATGAATTGCATTGGGAAACACTAGCCAATAGCTAAGACAGAACAAGCTCTTATTGAGTTGCCAGATTTTACACATCACTGAAAGGTTCGTGTTTCTAGAGCCAGGGATATTAACAGGCAGGAACTTCAGGGGATGTTGAGAGCAGCAGCCTCACCAGGGAGATAAAACGATGGTTCTGAGGTTCTGAGTATATGTCACACAGGCTGGCATAGGGGAACAATCAAATGAGGGCCCAAGCCTCGGACCAAGAGTAAGTTGTTATAATACTATTACATTTTATGGAAGTCTCAAGAGCATGCTTATTTATTATCCTCTCACAGAATCTCAGATGAAAGTCATATAGCCTAGGTCTCTACTTCTCCTACTCAAGAGTTTACTTGGATCCAATATTTCACTTCCAGACCATCAAGCAAAATTATCTATTAGTTTAACATTATTTGATTTTGTTAATCAAATACCTTCTGGTTATTTGGTTGTATAAAAAAATGGCCAAAAAATTCACTTCTGTTCTAGGCCATCATAATATTGATCTCTCTACTAAGTAAACATGAAGCAGACAAATTATTTGTATAATTTTTCCCTTTACAGTTCATGTAAAGATTATATCAAATATTTATCATCTATATTATAAGATCTACATAGAATCCTTTGCAGCACCCCACCTGTCATGGTGGCTGGGATGGTAGGTTTGAGAGCTCCTGGTCTTTTGGAGGCAGCAGAGACGCAGGGCTCTTGGCCATCCACATCCGACGTTGGGGGGAAGGAGTCCCTGGAACTGACCATACGCGGGCAGGAGGACTCGGATCCTCAGAACAAAAACTTCTATGAGAAGAACCCAGACTCCCGTGCTTATGACAAGGACCCTGTTTTGGACATCTGGAACATGCGAGCTGTCTTCTTCTTTGGCGTCTCTGTGGTCCTGGTCCTTGGCAGCACCTTTGTGGCCTATCTGCCTGACTACAGGATGCGAAGAGTGGGCCTGCTGTGAAGCTGGGAGGCTTGTGAAATACTGAGAGCCAATAGCCTTCCCATGATGGAATCCAGCTACTTTGACCCCAGCAAGATCCAGCTGCCAGAGGATGGGAACTGACCAGTTGCTGAGTGGGGCTCAAGAAGCACCACCTTCCCCACCCCTTGCCTGCCATTCTGACCTAATTAAAGGGCTGAAAGTCTGAAAAAAGAAAAAATTCCATAGTAGTCAACACATACCAATCTGATGTTTTGGAAACTTTGGACTTTGTTGTGTCTGTTTGATTTGGGGATTGACTTTGGAATGACTGTCCTACTATATCTTCCTCCTTCTCCACTAATTCCATTTTAATTTCATTTTAAATTCTTTTTTTTTTTTTTTTTGAGATAGATTCTCGCTCGGACGCCCAGGCTGGAGTGCAATGGCACCATCTCCGCTCACTACAACCTCCACCTCCCAGCTCCATGCAATTCTTCTGCCACAGCCTCCCAAGTAGCTGGGACTACAGGCATGCGCCACTATGCCCAGCTAATTTTTGTATTTTTAGTAGAGATGGGGTTTTACCATATTGGCCATGGTGCTCACCCCTCAATTTCCTTTTATAACATGTTCATAATTTTTTGTGACACAGTGTCCCCTTGATCCCAGACTAGGGCCACCTCAAAACCACTAACCTACGATTGCAAAAACCAATGTGCATATACTTAACACTACTGAACTGCACATTTAAAAGTGGCTAAGATGGTCAAAATTTTTTTTTTTGCACAATTCAAAATAAAATACAAATGTTTCTAAATAAGCCTTTTTTAAGGGATGGGATTTTTAAGTTTTTTTATATAAGGTACATAACACCTGAGCTTTACAGCAGAGCCACAATATTTTTGGAATGAGAGTGGGAGGGAGTAGTTATTGACTACCTAATTTCATACAATTACCTCACTTAAACCCAAGGGCATACACAATAATTATAATACATCACCTTCTGTCCATCATCTCATCCATTGCAAAACCCTCTTGCCTGTCAAGAAAGCCACTTAACCTAAATAAGAAGTCAAAGAGTGAAACTTTCAATTTGAAATCATTTGGGAATTTTGCATACATTCAGTGTCTAAGTCAGGAGGGAAAGATAGGTGGGGATTACTACTCCTTTTTTTTTTAAACAAAAAAGTATTTCGCCTTCTCATGTAGACCAACAGAAGGCAGATCTAACACAAGATGGGAAGAAATGGACTACAGGTGACTTCCAAAGATACTCAAAGTGAGCAGAAGACAGAGATGGCTTCATGTCTAATGTTGCTGCTGCAGCATCATCAGACATCACAGCAACATCATCAGACATTTAATGTGGTAAGCACTTCTCCTTTGTAATATATGCAGAGCTCATCAAGATCCTAGTGACACCAGTTCCTTCCGGATAAGAATTTCCACAGGTCTAATCAATGATGAACACACAGGGCAGTCCCTACAGCCTGACATTCCCTCACATGAGCCTAATTTAATTGTGGCCAATTCTTAGCTGAGTCAGCTCTTCACCCACAAAAGACAGAAATTCTGAACAGGTTTCACAGATGCTGGCCTGGGGCTGTTTCGACATCTTCCATAATTGAGGCAGCTATCTTTTCTCCTCCAGGTGGTGTTTCCACATTCTAGCAGGGAAAAAATGATAAGCTAGATATGAATGAATGGCATTACTTGCAAGTTGGGTGTGCCCTCTTAACTTGTGGGCAGAATCACTTCTTTATTGACAGCATTTGCTAGATCCCACTATAGATGATTAAAATCAGAAAGAAAGAAAGAAAAAAAAAACCATAGGCAACAGATCAGCTTCTTTGTGGAAAGCATAAAATGGATCCTAATAAAAGTGGAACCTGTCAAAAGTCGTAAGGCATAATTTCATTAAATTTTAATTTTGTTAAAATTAAAAATGTACTACTCTGACTTTTAAAGATCTACCAAATGGAATGATGTTACTCTACCTTTATTTTGAAACAGGGTCTCAAGTCTTTCACCCAGGCTGGAGTGCAGTAGTGCAATCGTGGATGGCTGCAACGTGGACCCCCACACCCCGCCAGGCTCAGGGGATCTTCCCACCTCCACCTCCTGAGTAGCTGGGATTACAGGTGTATGCCAACACACCTGAATTTTCATATTTTTAGTAGACACAGGGTTTTGCCATGTTGCCCAGGCTAATCTCAAACTCCTGGGCTCAAGCAATTGACCTGCCTCAGCCTCCCAAAGTGCTGGGATTACAGGCATGAGCCACCTGAACCCAACCTCCCCCCTTTAAGTCATAACACTCTTTTCTTCATGATCTCACTTTATATGAGAGGACACGGCAAAATGTAAATATTTGAATATTGTCAACTACTTTGCTTACCAATTCAATTTTCACCCTCAATTTTCTCACCAACTGTCATCTACTTAACTGAGGCGAAAATGAAAGAGTTTTTCTCCCCTTTAGCTTTTGTTGGGGGGAAGAGGACTCAAGGGAGACCCATGATCAAAGAGACATTTTAGGTAGAATGTAAATGCTTTGTAGCTCCTGTGTAAGAGATATAACTGAGGAGAGCACCAAACAGCCCACCCTTCCTTCAAAAATGTCTTGCTACTGTTTTCATGGAGAAAAAAGTACTCTTAAGGTAAGACATATATGAGGCAGAAGTAGAGAGAATGATAATTTGCACATAATTAGAGCTTATTAAAAAAACTTTCATATTTTTTCTAGTTTTTGATCAAGGCTAGAATCTAGAGAATTCTGATTCTGTTACAGGACTTGCAGCTTCAAATTTTCTACCAAATAAGGGTATTCTGAGACAAAACACACATGTATAAAGAAGAGAAGAAGGCAAGGTGCAGAGTGACAGCTGGATGGACATTGGTGACTTACTACACCTCCCTACTGGTCACAAGTCCCAGGGCCAGCTGCTGCTGCACTTGAGTCCTTGACTCTTATATGAGAATTTCAATGATTCCAGGGTAAGTCAGAGAGTTGATTTACTAATATGACTTAAAGAGAATCCGAAACACATAGGAATCACTATTACAATAAATATTAGTAACTTTACAAAGATCAGATCAATGGTGCAGAAGCCCAAATACCACTGACATGATTCCACATGTGGAATCACAAAGCAGCTGAATGACTTCAGACTGCTATTTGACCTCTTCATTCCTCCCCAGTCATTTGAGTAGGACTTATAAGTATCTGGCCTTCTATTCTGCTGATTTTCAGCTTGGTTTTTAGTTGTTCGACATAAAAATATGGGCCAGGTGCAGTGTGGCTCACGCCTATAATCCCAGCACTTTGGGAGGCCAAGGTGGGCAGATCACGAGGTCAGGAGTTCAAGACCAGCCTGATCAACATCGTGAAACCCTGTCTCTATTAAAAATACATAAATTATTCGGGGTGGTGGTGTGTACCTGTAATCCCAGCTAGTCAAGAGGCTGAGGCAGGAGAATGAATGGCTTGAACCCAGGAGGTGGAGGTTGCAGTAAGCTGAGATCGTGTCACTGCACTGCAGCCTGGGTGACAGAGTGAGACTCTGCCTTAAAAAAAAAAAAAAAAAATCGTGCTTGGGTTCTTGGCATAACCTTGGAGCCATTAATTATCTAAAATTTCTACTTTTGAAAGCTGAGATCATTTAAACCCCACTGTTAAGTACACTGGTTCTGCAACTCAATTTAATTCAACCAACATTAATGAAATACCTAGCAGAGATCAACTTCAATGAACTTAAGGGAGAAAAAATGCTAATATAACATGGCAAATACTATAAAGCAAGGAAACAAAGGGCTATGAGGACACAGATCGGGGGACTAATTGCTGTATGGGAGCAGGAGAAGCAGAGGAACTCTACAGAAGAGGAGACAATAAACAATACCTTACTAAGTGCCTACCAATTGTCAGATATTGCGATCATGTATGCCTTAAATTCATTATTGTATTTTATTCTCCACAATAAAACTACTGGGTATCATTATGTCCATTTTATAGATGGTAAAACTGAGGTTTGAGGGTTTCCAAGGGAGAGAATACAGTCATGGGTGTTTAGTTTATGTTTCCGGTGGGGCCAGTAAAGCCCCTACCTCAACCCTCTATTCTGCTTATCACTAGAGATAGAAACCAAAAGCCATGGCTTCAAGCTGCTAAAAGCCTAAAACAACACAAACAGAACAACAACAAAATAAGGCAGGTTGGACAAGCTTGATTAAGGTCTTTGGCTATGTTTTCATTCATACATGGTAGAGCTATAATTACAGCTGGAGTGTATTTCATTCCAATGCCTAGGCTCCTACCCACCATGTTATTATGCTCTCATCTGAGGTAGATCACAGAAAACACAGAATTCTAATGATAAACTGAAATCTTTTTGGTCCCAAATCCAGAGGGAGCAGAGGAAGTCAAAACCCAGATACAGGAAAGTGCAAGAACTGTCTGAGAAAGAATCGGTGACCCAGTTTAGCTCAACTGGATGAAGCTTGTGCACAGGGTGAACAAACTCAAGCCTTAATTGTCAAAATGAAGACCGTGAACTTCAACCTTGGACACTTCAGGAGCCCCCTCCCTGCATGTTTTTTCCTTTAATGATCAGGTTAGCACCATGATTGAAGAGCTGCTTCAGGAAAATGAGGGCTCTTGTCGCTAACATGTGTGGGGCATAATTGAGAGGAATACATAGATAAGAAGCAGAGAGGTTTGATAAAGAACCTGAAACTGAAAAAGGCTATCTTAAGAAAACAGCATGGCCCTAAGTCAAGGTAATTTATCCCAGCTTTCGTACTTTTTATATGTATTGTTGTTTAACGTATTATTTTTCCACTTATAAATCCCCATGGTTACATGCCCAAACTATTTTTAGTCAACAAATTTTCTAAATGAGTGGGTCTGAAGCATATAGGCTGGAAAATTCCATTTTAAAAACAAAGAAAATCTGAGTTCAGTTTTTCAATTACTTTAGACTACATTGTGTTACGACATTCACAAATCCAAAGACAAGAAGGTTAGTACCTCAGTTCTGGAGTATCTAAGTCCATGATAAAGGAAAAGAAGTCAGGATGTGGTTTTACAGCCACTTTGTAAGAAAGAAGGTCAGCTGCTTCCAAAACACCCATGACAGACGCTTTAATAAGAAGGGGTTTACTGCTGAAATAACACTCCACACCTGTCCTGAGGGGCTATGTTTAGTGCTATTTTACCATTATCTGCATTTCATGTGCTTCTGCCACAAGCCTTTATTTTGTTAAACAAACTATAATATATGACCTGCCTGAAGAGAAAATATTTATTCAGATCAGAAAAGGACTTTTAATATCTCAGAGAGGTTTTCATAGGACTCTCATTTGGAAAAAAAGAGAAGAAGGAAAACATATCTTATGTGCACTGCATTTCATTACCTATTCAACCACAGATAATACTTAACTGGGAAATAGCAGTGATAAATCATGTTAAATTACTCTTGATCTACCACATCTTAAAGATAGGCTGAAACTTACCTCAAACAGCACTCCTAATTATATGTTTTATCTGACATGATAAAGTATTTCATTACAGGTTTTATTTTCTTAACATTTACACAACTGCGTATAGCATTCAATAACATCTGAAAAGCTGTAAATGTAGTTGTGTGTTTTCTCTCTCTCACACACACACACACACACACACCCATACTCCTGTCAATTTCCCTAACAAGAAATCCCTTCCTTTACTCCATTACTATAATTTGCAAACTAAAGTCAATGGGAACTCATTAAAATACTTCACATTATTCAGTATTTGTTGTGCTTATCAGATATTTAAAGCCTCTCCTCCCAGAGTGCTAATATTCTCAATAATAAAACAATTACACATTTTGTAGGCATAATAGCAACATTCAAATGAATATTTACTCCAATAAATAATAATCAGGCAATAAAGTACTCCATTTATTTGCATATTTTTGTCCATCACCCAACACCATGTCCTTAGAATTTATAAGAAACTCAAAACCTATGCAATACAGCTGAAGGAACTACACTCAGAACGTGAAGATCAGAGCCGTACTCCTGTTTGTCTTGGGACTCTGGGCAAAACATTGAACTCTCTGACCTTGGTCCTTCGTCATCGACCTCACAGAGCTATTTATAAAATAATGTTTCTGAAAGCATGCTTTCATTGTACCACTGAGGAAGCCAAGGACAAGACAGTAAAAATACCTCGCTCAGAGTTAAAGGCAGAGGGCAACAGATAGCTCTGTTAGATTCTCCAACAGGCAAATTGTTAGGACATGAATAAACCAGAGAGGGGGATAGGGCAGCTTCCATGAATTAATGCCAAAATCTGCAATCATAAAATCTAGAAACACAGTATTTCAATTTCAGGATACATGGAGTTTTGTAATATTTCAAAAAGGTCTCACTTTTTTGATTTACAGAGTGGCACATCATCATCTTTCGATGTTTAGTTCATCTGAAGATCTTATATGGTCTCTAGGAAGAGAATGTTTTTCCTTCAGTTCTCTTTCCACTATGTTTCAACTACTTTTGGGTTTGTCTTTTAGCTTTCTTCTCATACTAAGAGCTGCAACCTTCACTTTAAAATATTAAAAATGCAAAGCCATTTTACTGTTTGATTTAAAAATGTGGCCGATTTCTAAAGACTGTGAAAAACACATTCAAATAAAGCTGAAGTTTATTAAGTACAGGTCAAATCTTCCTCTGGTATCACCCAGTGTGCAAGCTTCATTCCTCTCCAACAGCTTCTTACCACAGAAACTGTCAAGGTTTCTGACTCATTGATTGGTAAGACAAGCTCCCAAAGGTTTGGAAAAAGCTAACAAGCTGGAACTGGAGAGAGGGTTTTGTTGTTGCTTTTTTGTTTGTTTTTGGTTTTGGTTTTTTTGGCATTCAGCAATAGCTTCTTTTGCAACCTGTTCAGAACTCCTTGCATGAAGCTCCCAGGCTACCACAAAAGAGCTGGTGCTTGTGCAGCCATTACTCTCTGTTTACTGTCTCAGGCAAGAAACAAAGAAAGATAGGTGCCCAGCAACAGAAGCGTAGCAAAAAGAATTTAGGTTGGCCTCCAACTTTCAGAAGCTGAGGTTAAAACAAGTTAGCTAACAGGGGCAGTTTTCTTCGGCAACTCTTTGAATCCTCAGGACTCAGCAGGCTTGAAGTTTTAACAACTTCTATGGACGTATGAATGCAGAAAGGAGGACGACTAGTGCCTGCTCAGGAACTGCCTGCCAAGATCTCCTTACCATTGAGTTCTCCAAGGTTCAGCTTTTGGAAATGTGAGCTCTGGAGAAAATTCAGAAGTCAGAGGTCTTTGTGGCAGGTAGGTGACAACGTGGGCTCAAAGCACAAGTCTGAAAGCACAAATGCCTGTTTCTATCCAGCCCTTCATCTACCCAAAATGAGGGGTAGGGTGACTCTCTGATATGCAGTCTGGAATTCCAGTATTTTAATTTGAGCAGGTGCTGAAGAAATACAGCAGCACTATGAGATACTAACAGACATTTATGCTCCAACTCTATGTACTGTAGTTAAATTTGGAGAACAGTTCAGTTCTCTGTGATTAGCAGCAAACTTCTCGTTAGCATTTTCTCTGTGCACAGCATCTTCCTTGTTAGCTGGACACAGTATATAAACAGGGACAATATGATGTTTGCCCTAGGAAAGTTAACTCACCACACCACCCTTTACCATATGAAAAATGTAGTTCAGATTCTCCTCTAACATATTTCTTTAAAATGTATTTACAATGCCACATGCTTCAGAGCACACTAAGTCGAGGTAAAATTTTACTGCTCTCAGAAAAACCTGACCAGTATCAGAAAGAAATTCAAAAAAAGGTTTCCAATCATTTACAGCACTAATATGTTTTAAAATCTCTGCCATCTGTACAAGGTTTTCCAAATTATTCAGGCAATTTTTATATTATTACCTACCTTTTTCTTCACTGAAACTCTATAAAGTGGGCATTTTTCCTCATTTCTGACAGATGGGCAAGTTGAAGCACAAAGAGGTTAAGACTTGGGCAAATCAATAAGCTCACATGGTCCCAGAGCAAGGACTCAGCCCAAGTTTCTGACTCACAGTGGCCTCTATCACTACAGACACCAAACAAAATGACTTCAGCTCTACTTCAAGACAGAGAAGGCAAGCATTAATACGTGGTCAGGGTTTGTTCCTCTTCAGAAGATTTTAGTTTAAGTTATACTTCTGAAAATTTAATCTTGAGAAATTTCTTTTGAGAAAAGTTTTGAACACCCTTTGTGACATGTCAGGCATTTGTGTGTGGCTGTTCCCCCTCTGACAGAGGCACAGCATGGCTCAGGGACTAGGCTGAGCTTAAGGTCCCCTCGATGATCTCCCCCTCTGACCTTTGGGAGGACCACCATCCTTCACACCCTGATATCCTTTTCTGTTCCCTTTCATAGAAGTTATTTTCAGGCATCTCATAATAGAGGAAAAAGATCACAAGTGATTCTTTTCAGCTGCCTTGCACACAACCATCCTCCTAACTTAAGAACCTAAGATCTGTTTGTTTCCCAAGAATGACTTGCTTAGAATGAATTTCTTCTACATGCATCTTTTCCTGACCTCATTACTTCTACAAGCAATCCTCCAAGCTAATTATGTATGTGTGTTCCCTAAGCCAGTTTGACACTCATGTTATTTGAATACATTTTCCATGAATTCTGCTGGCTTCCGGTTTTGCATCGCCAACACATGAATCTGCTTACTGGTGGGTTAAAAGAAATATAAATTCTAAAATCCAGCCTACATGTGGGGCTTTGCTGAACTCTGCCAAACCCCCTTCCTCTCAGGATGCTTCCTCTTGTAAGGATCTTCTTGTTCTTCAAGCCTGTTCTCTTGCACCATCGACTGACAAACCAGTTCAAATGATTGACTCATTATGTCTCATGAGCCATCACACTCTGGTGAACTTGGCCTGAAACACACCTTGATGAATTTAAAACAGGGGCATGCTCTAGTTTACGGCTTCTAAGAGCTTGGGAAAATTGCTGCAGGGGATGCCAGTGCCCAGTGGATACTTTGGGTCACCAATTCCTCCCTGAATGGGTCAACAGAACAGAAAAACATCACTGGGAGTTCACTTTGTTTTCTCAGTAAATTGTGTAACTTATTTTCTCTTCTAAATTCATTGTTAATTATTGGAACTTCACAGCAAAATTAGAAGTCTACCTGGAGTCACACAAAAATCAGGAATGAATACACTAAAACAGACAAAAAAAAAAAAAAAAAAGAAAAAACTCTCTGAAAATACAGTAAAAATATTTGATCATGTTTCTATAATCCTGGCAGAGGAGAAGTTTTCCTTATAGAATCCATAAAGAACAAAACAAATTTGACTGCATATAAAATAAAAAGTTTTGAGCAGCAAAACATGCTGCAAACAAAATTAAAAGACAAATTAGGAAGAAGCCTTTTCAACATATATAACAAAGAGTTAAGATCTCTAATAAATAAAAGGCTCTTATTAAATAAAAACCAGGCAGAACACAAATAGCTTAAAGGAAATACGGGACAAAGATACGAACTACCCCTTCACAGTAGTGTGTCTTCACAAATAGAAAAGAAAATCTAAAAAGATGTACATAGGCCAGCCTGGCGCAGTGGCTCACATCTGTAATCTCAGTACTTTGGGAGGCAGGCGGATTATGAGGTCAAGAGACTAAGACCATCCTGGCCAACATGGTGAAACCCTGTCTCTATTAAAAATACAAAAATTAGCTGGACATGGTGGCACGCACCTGCAGTCCCAGCTACTTGGGAAGCTGAGGCAGGAGAATCTCTTGAAGCTGGGAGGTGGAGGTTGCAGTGAGCCGAGGTCGTGCCACTGCACTCCAGCCTGGCAAAAAAACAAGCAAACAAACAAAATAAATAAAAAATAAAAGATGTACATATTCCACATGACTAGGGGAATATAAATTTAATTGACAGCCTATCTGAGGCTGGGTAATTTATAAAGGAAAGAAGTGTATTTGGCTCGGGGTTCTGCAGGCTGTACAAGAAGCATGGTGCTGGCATGTGTTTCAGGCAAGGGTCTCAGGCTGCTTCCACTCACGATGGAAAAGAAAGGGGAGCCAGCGTGTGCAGAGACCACATGGCAGGAGAGGAAGCAAGAAAGCAAAAGGGAAGATGCCAAGCTCTTTTTAACAGCTAGTTCTCCTAGAAACAAACAGAGCAAGCACTCAACTCATCTCAAGGGAGGGCATTACTCTTTTCAAGAGGGACCCACCCCCATGACCCAAAGATTTCCATTAAAGCCTCACCTCCAACATTAGAATCAAATTTCAACATGAGGTTTAGAGCAGACCATAGCACCCCCACAGGTAATACCTAGCAAAAGAGGCATGCCGAAACCAGCACCCATTTTTATACGGTAGTGAAAAAAATAGGTCTGATGATTACACACTCAAAAATAACTCAAAACAAGAGGA
This sequence comes from Ateles fusciceps, assembly GCA_036589455.1. Taxonomy (NCBI): domain Eukaryota; kingdom Metazoa; phylum Chordata; class Mammalia; order Primates; family Atelidae; genus Ateles; species Ateles fusciceps. Next base: position 9,658,810 of record JAZHEH010002496.1, read on the forward strand.
ATTAGAATACTGAAGGAGAAAGACTTTATATTTTAATTCATATTCTTCTTTATTGTTTGAAGGTTTTTAAGCAATTATTTATAATTTGGTGATTTGAACAGTCTTTTAAAGCATCAAAGCTGATGATAGCCTACTGGTTTGCCCCACTGAACTGTCCTCACTGTCACACCACCCCACCTCTCTCCCCAGGTGAACAACAGCTGGAGTTACAGTTTAAAATATCTCCACTTCTCTGTGTCACACAGTTCATCACCTCTGTCTTCAACGAATCCACTTTTAAAATATGAGGAAAGCCAGAAAGGTGGTAATATATGTTTTATGGCTGCAAATCTGAGAATACATAGATATGAATTACATCTAACTAAGTGGTCGACCTCTAAAGTCAGTATGTCCCCTAAACAGATGGCTGTCATGTGCCTCCGGAAGTGGCACGTGTGAAGTGGTGGCTCTCACAGAAGCCAGAACATTAGATGAGAAGACTTGAGTGCAAGTTCTTGCTCTGTTACTTTCTAGGCAGATAACGCTGAACAATTTCTGATTAACCTCTGAGGCTCAGCCGTAAAATAAAATAAAATAAAATACCTAGAGGATATCACTATGTAGTTCATTTGCCTTGTACGATGATTACAGAAAACTCAATGATCAACATGAAGCCTTTTGTATAGAACAAAAGCATTTCAGTTATTCTTATCTCCTCTACGTATTTCACCAACTGGAGATCCCTTTCAGGAGGACCAGATGTTAAAAATGCAAATATCCCTGAAGTATAGCATCATTTGTCACTACTTCTTTGTAGCTTCCACTGCTTTAATCAAATAATCTTGGAACTAGCTAAGCATGGTTTTGTGTTCAGAGTGGAGGAGTTGGCAGGAGGTAGGGAGTTGCCTTTGGAAGCAGGAGGGCAAGAGTGGGTGAGGTATGGGAGTCAAAAAGCATTTAATGTCCAGGGAGAACTGGGAAGAAAAAGGAACGAGCAAGATACTCAAAACCCAAATGGAAGAACAGCAAGAACAAGTCAGGAATTGGGGCCCAAGCAATGCCCAGAGCAGTCTGGAAGACTGAAAATCACAGCCTCTGTGGGCACCACTCTATCCTCTTGTGGAAAAGAGAAAAAGAAAGGTAGACACAGGGACTCATGGGATCTCTACCTCTTCTCTCTCCATCTCTTAGCAACTGTTTAAACTCAGAGCAGTAGTCCAAGAATTCCACGATTACCTTGAAACTGCACTCCACAGTGAGAATACCATACTCATTTTAGAAGCTGAAGAGGCCAACTAGCCCCCTTGTTTTATTGGTGAGAACTCTCGCGAGTTAAGTGACTTCCTCAGAGTCACTGCCAAATGGCTACTTATTGGCAGAGCCAATGGCTGGGACCTGGAGCTCTCAGCTACTGAAATGGTTACTGCTACTGACTTCCTGTTTTAAACATGTGGGGAATCAATGATGTCTGAAAATCATTCAAGGGCTGTAAGCCATGGGAGAGACACATTTACCCATTGTCTTATAATCCTGGAGAAAGCCACTTACTTGTCTTTTCTTCACAAGTGATTCAAGAAAACTGATCTTTTAACTTCTTTTTACAAGAAAAGAATATTCAGACTAGTAAGTGTTTTTAAAATATTTTAAAGGCTGCCATATACTCTATCTCTTGGCTTTTGAATTTTCTGAAATGCTCTGCCCCAAAATAAGAATCCGTCAGAGCTTGAGCCCTCCAAGAAACTCATTGCCCTAGTTTTGCAAACACAGTATGACCTATTTCTGTCCATTCCGTGCTTCACTCTGCTTGAACTATAAAGAAACTTGAATTCTCTGATTCCATGGCTCTGACTCTTGGCTTTGCAAGTAGGAAAAAAATAAAAATAAAAGGGAATCTTCTATTCAGTCTAGGTGCCTTTTAATAGGAAACCTACAGAAGACTTCTTCCACCTTTTTTAAGATACAGACAAAAAAGAAAGAAAAATTCAGTAACAAGTTGCATGAGAAGCAAAAGTAACTCCATGTCTTTTAATAAATATTATTTAAAATGTACCTAAACTGCCATCCAGAATATCTTAAAATTCTTATTATTCCTATTTTACCTTGAAAAGTAACTGCGTAAAGGAAAGGAAACTTCAAATTGCTTCTCAAGTGCAACAGTAGTATTAAAAAGCAGTTACTTTGCACTGGGACAGTGAATGCTGATTCCAGAAAGCTTCAGTCCCTAGAATTACTATAGAATTATTATACTTTTACTCAGTAACCTAAATAGCAAATTGAGTCAATATAGGTCCATATTTCTAAGTCTTGAGAGTAAATAGCTAAAAGGAAAGAAGCCTCCAGTTTCTGATGAAGCAGATGGAGGGGCTGGGTTCCTGTAAACTGTACAAGGAGAATACGCTAGCAGGCTGCGCCTGGTCCCAGCAGAGTGGGTTAGGAGCAATAGGCTTCATGCTTATTTATTCAGATGCCCTTTGGTGGAGAGCCAGTCATGGTCGAATAGGGTCCAACATCGCATCTATTACATCCACTGTCAACTACAATCATCCTGAAGGAGGTAATGAAAGGAAAAGACGTTGTCCTAAAGGAAAGGTTGGGCTTTCAGGCAGGTGGCTGGTTGTAAGGTTTCCTTCTTTGTCTACTATATCCAATAAATAATACAGACATTAAATGTGTTCAATTCACATGGAAGGGGGTTAGAAGGATTAGGATCAACTATTTCCCTAGTTTTTAATTCCTTTAATTCAGAAGGCAAGTTGCACAAAAAATAGCCTGGAGTCTGCAATATTGTACAGGATTGTTTTTGCCTACACAATATTCATTACCCTGGCATTGCTAAAATAACACTACATTTCTTTAGGAAGCAAATATGTCCAACCGCATGTCATTTCACTTAAGACAACTCTATGAGGTAGGTTTAATTAACCACTTTTAACATTTCACTAGATGAGTAAACTGAGGCTTCAAAGAAAAACTACTTGCTCAGAATCACTTAGCTAGTATATGATGGAGACTTCATGGCTTTGGTGTTCAGTGCTGGTTATCTGCAATATTATGTTGCCTACCCAAGAATACCACTGTGTGCTTTCAACTCTCTCCCCAACACGGATATGGCTTGAGAGCCAGACCCTAAGCTAAAAGGGCTAGTATTGCATAAAAGAAATGTACACATCCCACAAATAAAGAATGGCCCGGCCAGGCACAGTGGTTCACGCCTGTAATCCCAGCATTTTGGGAGGCCGAGGCAGGTGGATCATGAGGTCAAGAGAGCAAGACCATCCTTGCCAACATGGTGAAACCTCGTCTCTACTAAAAATACAAAAATTAGATGGGCGTGGTGGTGCATGCCTGTAGTCCCAGCTACTCGAGAGGCTGAAGCAGGAGAATCGCTTGAATCCAGGAGGCAGAGGTTGCAGTGAGCCGAGATTGCGCCACTGCACTCCAGCCTGGCAACAGAGCGAGACTCCATCCCTCCCCCCCCAAAAAAAAAAAAAAAACGGCCCTTAATCTAAGTCACTCAAGCTGCTGCAGACATGCCAGAGTCCTGCATTTCAAAAGCACAGTTTTAGCCACAGGTGAAATGAAGGCTAAACTAGGAGTTGCCTGTCAAAATGAGAAAATGTCTACCTGCAATTAAAGCACAAGTTTAAAAAGAAATTTTAAAAAATGAAGAGAAACAAGATTAGGGTAAAGAAAAAACCCCGTTATAGTCACTGTTTATACCTAGGGAGTCATTAATAATAGGGCCCAGATTTCCAACTTTAAGCAACCATCAGCCTAAGGGCTTTCTACACTTTCTCATCAAAAATGTCTTTCATGTAGCTCTAGCCAAAGGGAGCAGAATATATTCACTGTTTGTGCTGTAAGGAACCAAAAAGTAGCATCTTCAGGTCCCCACCAACTGTTTTGAGCTGTCAAGGCTGGCAGGCAAATCAGAAAGAATCAAGTCAAGCTTGTCATAATTGTACCTTAATGACTTCACAGGCTGTAGGAGTCTCACCTGCTCCAAATGTCAAACAACAATCCACAGAGAATGTTCAGATTCCAGGGATATCTCCCCTGAGACTTGACATAATTTTGCTAGCATGTTTGAAATGGGTTTTAAATGTTACGAAATTAAAGGTCCTGGTTCCTAGAATATCTCTGCTAGAATCCATCCTCAAATTCCTGGTGTCAGTCTTTAGTGAAGTCCTCCGGTGAATATACAAAGAGTTCCAACTTGCAGAAACTTCAGCAGTAATAGTTCTTCTCATCAGTGTATCTTTAGAATAATGGTAACAGTCATGAAATAGACTAGATGCCACCATTCATGAACAGGCACATGCCTTATGTTACTGCACTTCACTTTATTGCACTCTGCAGATAATATATTTTTTATAAATTGAAGGTCTGCAGCAACCCTGCTTTGAGCAAGTCTATCAGCACCATTTTTCCAAGAGCATGTGCTCATTTCATGTCTCCATGTCACATTTCAATAATAAGATATTTCAAACTTTTTCATATCGTATCTGTTGGGACGATGTTTGATCAGTGATCTCTGATGTTACTACTGTAATTGTCTTTGCGTGCCATGAACCACACCCATATAAGAAGGTGAACTTAATTAATAAATACTGTGTTATAACTGCTCTACCAACAAGCCATTCCCCATCTCTCTCCCTCTCCTCCATCTTCCCTATTCCCTGACACACAGCAATATTGAAATTCAGCCAATTAATAACCCTACAATGTCCTCTTAAGTGTTCAAGTGAAAGGAAGAATCACACATCTCTCATTTTAAAGCAAAAGCTAGAAACGATTAAGCTTAGCGAGGAAGGCATGTCAAAAGCCAAGATGTGCTGAAAGCTAGGCCTCTTGCATCAGTTAGCCAAGTTGTGAATGAAAAGAGTAAGTTCTTCTAGCATATTGTAAGTGCTACTGTGGTGAACACACGAATGATAAGAAAGCAAAATAACCTTATTGCTCGTACGGAAAAGGTTTTAGTGGTCTGAACAGAAGACCAAAGCAGCCATAAAATTCCTTTCAGCCAAAGGCCCTAACTTTGTTAAATTCTATGACGGCTGAGAGAGTTGAGGAAGCTGCACAAGTAAAGTCTGAAGCTAGCAGAAGTTGATTCATGAGGTTTAAGAAAAGAAGCCATCTCTATAACACAGCAGTGCAATATGAGGCAGCAAGTGCTGAAGCAACTGATTCGAAAATCAGTTTCATCTGTAGACAAAACAGCCTTCTATTGAAAGAAGATGCTTTCAGAGCTAGAAAAAAGTCAATGCCAGATTTCAAAGCTTCAAAAGACAGGCTAACTCTCTTGTTAGGGGCTGATGCAGCTGGTGACTTCAAGCTGAGGCCACCGATTATTTACCATTCTGAAAATCTAGGGCCCTTAAGAATTATGCTAAATCTACTCTGCTTGTGCACCATACATAGAACAAACCCCTGGGTGACAGCACATCTGTTTATAACCTAGTTTACTGAATATTTTCAGCTCATTGTTGAGACCTACTGCTCAGAATTAAAAAAAAAAAAAAAAAAAAGATTCCTTTAAAAGTATTACCATCCTAGATGCAGTGGCTTATGCCTATTATCCCAGCACTTTGGGAGGTCAACATGGGGAGAATCACTTGAACTTAGAAGTTTGGGACCAGCCTGGGAAACAGAGGAAGGCCTTGTTTCTACAAAAAACAAAAATTGAAAGATTCGCCAGGCATGGTGACATGTACTTGTTGTCTGAGCTACTTGGGAGTCTGTGGTGACAACTGCACTCCAGCCTGGGTGACAGAGAAAGACGCTGTTTCAAATATAGATATAAATATATTATATATACATACACAGACACACACACACCCACACACGTGTATGCATATGTGAATATATTACTGCTCATTGACAACGTACCTGGTCACTCAAGAGCTCCGATGGAGATACACAAGATTAATGCTGTTTTCATGCCTGCTAACACAACATCCACTATGCAGCCCACAGATCCAGAAGTAATTTACAATTTCAAGTCTTATTACTTAAGCAATTCATTTCAAATGGCTATAGCTGCCATGTGATTCCTCTGATGAATCAGGGCAAAGTAAACTGAAACCTTTTGGAAAAAACTCATCATTCTAGATGTCATTAAGATGATTTGTGATTTGTGGGAGGAGGTCAAAATATCAACATTAACAGGAGTTTGGAAAAAGTTAATTGTGACCCTCAAGGATGATTTTAAGGGGCTCAAGACTTCAGAGGAGGAGGACGTCTCTACAGATGTGCTGGGAATAGCAAGAGAACTAGAATTACAAGTGGAGCCTGAAGATGTACTGAGTTGCTACAATCTCATGCTAAAACTTGGACAGATGAGAAGTTGTTTCTTACAGATGACCAAAGAAAGTGATTTTGTAAGATATAATCTATTCCTGGTGAAGATGCTGTGAACATTGTTAAAATGAGAACAAATGACTTAAGAGTATTCTGTAAACTTGGTTAATAAAGCAGCAGCAGATTTGGAGAGGGTTGACTCCAATTTCTGCTTCTGACTCGAAGCTCTGCTAAGGGTAAAATGCTATCAAACAGCATCACATGCTACAGAGGAATCTTCTGTGAAAGGAAGAATCAATGAGGAAAATTTCACTGCTGTCCTGTTTTAGGAAATTGCCTCAGCCCCCCCCCAACTCTCAGAAAGCATCACTCTGATTAGTAAGGAGCGGCCATCAACATTGAAGCAAGACCCACCACCAGCAAAAAGATTATGACTCACTGAAAGTTCAGATGATCCTTAGCATTTTTTTTTTTTTTTAGCAATGAAGTATTTTTTAATTCAGGTATGTACTTTTTTTTTAGGCATAATGCTATCACATTCTTAATAGATTACAGTGTAAACCTTGCTTTCACATGCACTGGGAAACCAAAACATTTGCAAGACTAGCTTTATTTCCATTTCACTTTATTGTGGTGGTCTGGAACTGAACGCACACTGTCTCCAAGGTAGGACTGTATTGGTATGATACTTCATTATCCTACGTTCAAGTTTACTTTTTGGACCTTAAGACAAGGCCTACATCTAACCAGAGTCTGATTTTCAGCAATCAAGGTTTACCATGATGACTATACACAAATTTTCAAAGCTGTTTCATACACCTATAATCTCAAAGTCCATGGCATTCAGACTCAACCACATTCACTTGAACAAACGTCCTGATCTGGTTTACACTCTCTTGAAACAAAGTGAGTGAGCAAAATTTACAAAAAACAGTTTACCATAGAGAATATTCAAAAGGAAAAGAAGGTTGGATTGGATTTAATCTGACACTAATAGCTGTGTCTGGGGCTACCATTAAAGGTTATTATCTCCACTCGAGATAGAGCTGCACCCCCAGGTCTACAGAAAACCACAAAGTCTGGATATAACTGCCCAAGCCCAGCTCCATACCTTGCTCTTAAGTGCTGCATAGCACTGCTTATGAAAAGAAAGGCAAACTTCTTTGAGGGTTTTTCCCTTTTTTTTTTCCCCCCCCCCTCAGGAAAGTGAGATGTTTTCAGGACCAGTAAAACTTGTCTAATTAGATCATCTTAATTATGCCATCGTAACCTCTCTCCGAATAATAATAATCTAGAGTACAGACCTAAAAACAACCAAGATTTTTATAAATACAATCCTTCACTCTCTTCTCTCTTTAAAGAGTTATCTATTTCATGCCACCACCTTATCAAATTTATTCTAATTATACAATTTCCTATCTCTAGAAATTTGAGCTTTATAAATCCAACAACTTTAAGCACTATTCTCTAGGAAAGAGAACAAAGTTTACTACATATTACATTCAAACTGTGTGGGAATATTAACTGAAAAAAAGGGAGAAAAAGGTCTAAAGACAATATAAATGAAGTACGTACCACATTTTTTTGTTTGTTTTTGAGACAAAGTTTTGCTGTTGCCCAGGCTGCAGTGCAATGGTGCAATCTCAGCTCTCTGCAACCTCCACCTCCTGGGTTAAAGGGATTCTCCTGCCTCAGCCTCCCAAGTAATTGGGATTACAGCAATGTGCCACTAAGCCCAGCTAACTTTTTTGTTGTTGTTGTATTTAGGGGAGACTGGGTTTTACCACATTGGTCAGGTTGGTCTCAAACTCCTGACTTCTGGTGATCCGCCCGCCTTGACCTCCCAAAGTACAGGCATGAGCCGCTGTGCCGATAAGTACCACTTTAAAAATAATAAAAAACCGTCAATGTGGGCTCAAAAAAATGAATTTGATCCTTAGTGCTATCTTAACCACTACACACAAAATATACATCAACTCAGAGCAAAGTCCCAAACTAATGAACTTGTTAACTATCTTTTTTTTTTCTTTAAGACTTTAGTAAAAGAATGCATGGGCCAGCATTTCCAAATTGTTAGTTCCATAAATGTCAATATGCATTTCTTGGATAAAGAATGTTCTGCTGTCAAGCAAATCAAGGAGGGCTCTTTTCTGCATGTCAGTGGTATCTGGGGCCAGTGCTAAAATAAACTGACTCTGCCTAAAAGTAACTAAGACTGCCTAAAAGTAATCTCACAAATGTGTTTTATTATGTTGCTGCAAAAGTAATTGCGGTTTTTGCCATTACTCGTTGCAAAAACCGCAATTACTTTTGTACCAACCTCATAAATGAAAACTCCAAGTTCTCACCTGCCAGAGTTTTAATTCAGTCAGTCGATGGACCCCAAGACTTTGTGATTATGATGCTAAATTTGGAAACTGCTGCAATAACCCATGCTGGAAGGTCACAATGCACACTAGCAAATTAAAGTTTTGGGAGAAGCATGCATACGAAAAACTTGCTTACTTCCTTTAGCCCAGTGTTTGACAAAGTGATTCAGCCATGGAAACTTCTGTCTTCCTCATCCCTACTCCTCTCTCCTATTAACATGTTTTCATTCAATACAGTTTGAAAAACACTAGTATAAGCATTCTCAGAATATCACTTTTATATATACCTGATTAGAAATGGCAAGAAGACTGCCTATATTTATACTGGGTATTTCATATTCATAGCTCAGTTTTCCCTATCTCCTAAATATGCATCTACAAAAATATATAAGAAAAAATTACTTTCAGAAGCAGATTCCCATAGTACTTGAAATTCTCAATCTTATACACCCCTTAAGGGAGGGGACAATGTCTCACCCATTTCTCTACTAGTAACACTTTGCTGAGGATATAAAATACATCAATATTGTTGGAGTGATGGAAGGAAGTTCACATTGTTATACTTACTGTACACACAGAGGGATTAAAGTAGTTTATAACAACTTTTTAAAACATGAGTTGAAGAAAAAATGGTTTATTGGCCTTAAATCTCGCGCAACCAAAAAACGTTTGAATTCTACCACTTTGTATTTCTCCCGTCAGTGTTATCTGTTGAACACATATTTTCCACTGCTTTCAAGGTAAAAGACTCCTGCTTGCCATTTTATTGCCCAGTACCTTTCATAGAGTTGTCCAATAATCAATTGGCCTTTTTTTGTTTACATTGTGTATGAGTGCATGCATATAAGCAGGTGATCAAAGCTCTCCCAAGAGAAGGTTCCATGAGCGGAGAACATTTATCATGTTCAATGCACATACAGCATGCTCCATGAATAGCTGTGAATAAATGAATGAGTGAATTTCACATTCAGCACATGCACTCTCTGCTGCACTCAGCACCTGCAGCTGCAGAATCCAGCATTCATGTCGTAGGGTCGGCCTGTACCATGTACCAGAACACCCTCCCTGGCCAGTGTCTCAGAGCAAGATTTGTGCCTACCAGTTCTCCCGGTACCTTCCCCAAGCATTAAACTTCAACTTTTTAATGTTTGTGTTAATTCAGGAAGGACCTCTGAATTGGTCAGTAGTATTGAATATATTTAAGAAAAACAATGCTTTTATGGGTATTTCGATTCCAAAAAACTATGATTCCTGTATCCTCTAAGCAAAAATATTTATTTCCATAAGCTGGAGTTTTTCTTCAAGGAGTTTTTCTCCTAGGAGTGTAGGAAGCAAAGGGGAAATAAGTAATTACAGCTAAATAAATCAGCTGAAAAGGAGGCAGATTCTTGTGCTAGGACCATACATACCTTACAATACAAATCTCACTGAGTTAGAAATCTCCCTATTACCTCTCCCTTCCGAATATCATTTATTTTCAAAACATACCACCATAGCTATACCCCAGGACTATATGAACTACAAAAATGGGAGAATGCTTTGAAATGACTATGTGAAAAAAAGAAATTGGAGGCACAAAAGACCATATCTTCTTTTTTAAGGGTTTTTTCTCACAGAAGAGGAAAATGACAACTTTTCCTCTTCTGCAAATAGTGTGAAGCTGATTGCTTACTGCTTCACCACTAGGTCACTACTATGGGATGGGATATCACAGCTGCTACATCACTTGTCTGTATCTCAGTCTCCTCCTTTCTAGAAATCCATGCTTTGATACGGTGTCTCCTCGACATATAGAGTTGGAGTCTGCGAAGTACTTTACAAAATACTTTACAAAGTACTTTACAAAATACTTTCAGAGTAAATACATATAATTTCAGAGTAAAGACATCTGATTTCTGCTAAAGAAAAATCAACCCAGCAAGTGGCAGAAGATTGAAAATAACTCCCTCTTGTCACGTTGGGCCAAGTTCCATCGCAGCTGGGGACTTTTCTACTGAGTAAATGCAAACAAAAATGAGGACTCTGAGAATCAAGGCATAATATTCGAAAGCTTGATAGGGCTGAGGCCACTTTGGGAAAACTGCTCAAGACTAGCTGGTTCAGAATAATGATTACGCTAGTGCTCCCCCTCTGATCCTGGCCAGAACTCTTCCCTTCCCTATGTCTCCTATACATTATGTAACTCTAGGAGTTTGGAGGCAAAAAACACCTTTGAATAAGTTGTGAGTGCTCGCCAGTTAGAATGGCGATCATTAAAAATTCTGGAGACAACAGATGCTGGAGAGGATGTGGAGAAATAGGAACACTTTTACACTGTTAGTGGGAGTGTAAATTAGTTCAACCATTGTGGAAGACAGTGTGGCGATTCCTCAAGGACCTAGAAAGAGAAATTCCATTTGACTCAGCAATCCCATTACTGGGTATATATATAGAAGGATTATACATCATTCTATTATAAAGACACATGTACATGTATGTTCATAGCAGCACTGTTTACAATAGCAAGGACCTGGAACCAATCCAAATGCCCATCACTGATAGACTGGACAAGGAGAATGTGACACATATACACCATGGAATATTATGCAGCCATAAAAAATGATGAGTTTGTGTCCTTTATAGGGACATGGATGAATCTGGAAACCATCATTCTCAGCAAACTGACATAAGAACAGAAAATCAAACACCGCATGTTCTCACTCATAGGTGGGTGTTGAACGATGAGAACACGTGGACACAGGGAGGGGAGCATCACACACTGGGGTCTGTTGGGGGGTACTAGGAGACAGATAGTGTGGGGGTAGGGAGGTTGGGGAGGGGATAACATGGGGAGAAATGCCAGATATAGGTGACGGGGGCGGGGGGCGGATGGAGGCAGCAAACGACCACAGCATGTGTATACCTAGGTAACAATCCTGCAAGATCTGCACATGTACTCCAGAACTTAAAATTAAAAAATAAGAAAATATAAAGTTGTGAGTGCTAAAAAAAAAAAAGCATCACTATTTAGTCTCCAGCATACACTTACTGGCAACCATGAAAAAGACATAGTTACCTGCAAATAGACTTCTCTCTGACCCAGCAAAGAGAACTTGATATTCAGCAATACCTTAGAGTATGGCTTTACTTATTTTTTGCACAATCAGTTCTATACATTTCCAAAGAACAATCTTTTCTCTCTATCAAACCAACCCTGCCTCCTTCTGCAAAGCTACCTTAGCCAGCACTTCAGGCAAGCCCCCCTTTCTGATGCTAATGAAGTGCAAACCACCAAATCCTTTGATTTCAAGCAAAATTACCAATCTGCAATCACTCAGCTGTCGCAGGTAAAACTGAAAGAACTTCCACTGGAGAAAAAAATCTAAATACTCTTTAGAACAAAATAATACAATTAAAAGAAAGGGTTTACGTGGAATCTCCCTGTTCACATGTTTGGAGGGAGAGGAGGGAAACATGTTAATCATCCATGTTCTGGTTTTCTTCATTCATTCATTCATTCTGTCAGCCTTTCCTTTCTTTTTAATTCTTATGGCTGCACTCAAAATAATTCTTGCCTGTAGCGCTGAGTAAGCAGGATACTCAAAATTTCAGCCATATTGCCATGAGTCTAGTGACATGTCAGAATTCAGAGTCATCAATCCTGAGGTCCCCCAAATCCTCATCTGCCACCTCCTTGGTGGCACAGCCAATATGTTCCATGATTGGTTATTCCTTCTTTTTTGAAATTAAACCATGGGTCTCCCTTTTCCCAAAAAGGCCGGATCCAAAGTGGAGAAAGACTAGAATGTGGAAAATCACTGACTGAAAGCTACAATGTGGCTACTAAATAGTTTACTCAGCTCAGTACCCAGCAACTAAAGGTCTCACAGATCTTCCCTAAACCAGACCTAGGATCAAAGTAGAGCTGATTGAAATAGAACAATTCCAACGTGTGATTTAATCATTTTTTCCCTCAACACAAAGCAAAGGTGGACATGATGCAATTCCAGCAGCCATTTATTTTTGTATGCCTTTTTTTCAGCTTAATTTTTCTGATACATTAGAAAATAGATAGTCTTGCCAGATCATACAGCCAAATTGTCTAACTGAAGCAGTTAATTGTGGGGTACTCAAGAGGTAATCCATCTCCAATTCAACTTGTTAAGCATGGTTAGCTGGGGGTATATTTTTGGCATGCCATCAGGAGAACCATTGTCAACAGAAAAACAGACATTTAGATTAGTTTTTTTTAATCAAAGCAACTGTTAAATATGCATTTTGTATATACTTCTTCAACAACCAACAGTCACACTCCTGCCAACAAGCATGTTATCTTAGGGCACAGATTGCCTGAGTACTGAAATCTCACTCCTTTTCAGTGAAAAGGGATCCTCTGTATTTACTGCACTCCAAGTGGAGTGTCTTCTTTATACTTCCTAAGTAAGCTGGTCCCCCACTCCTCTCTTTATACCTAGTTCTGACTTGCTCAACGCCTGTCAGAGAGCTGTAGATTCCACAGAGGACCTGGGCGATATTTGAGCCTAGTATTTTCTATTCATTTTTTACTTCTGAATCCTTTTTTTCATCACAACATATAATAACTGGAAATCCCTTAGGAAATCTTTTAATGATTTCATCATTTTTTCATAGTACATAAGAAATTTAAAATAAAGCATTTCACTGGAGATCAATGCATTATTAAAGATTTTATCAGAAAGTTCATTTAATATAATTTTAATAATATTCATTATGTATGAAGACAAATTTCAACCTTTCCCCATTGAATAAGTGATATATGCTGTTCAATTTACTTTAAATTGATTTTATTTAAAAATTATGATTGGACTAGGCACAGTGGCTCACATCTAGAATCCCAGCACTTTGGGAGGCTGAGGTGGATGGATCGTTTGAGCCCAGAAATTTGATACATGCCCGGGCCACATGGAGAAACCCTGTCTTTACAAAACACAAAAATTAGCCAGGTGTGGTGATGCACGCCTGTAGGCCCAGCTACTCGGGAGGCTGAGGTGGGGAAGATCACGTGAACCTAAAAGGCGGAGTGTGCAGTGAGCCAAGATCATGCCACTGCACTCCAGCCTGGGCAACAGAGCCAGACTGTGTTTCAAAAAAAAAAAAAAAAAAAAAATTATATACATATGATTGTCTACAAATAAATTTAAAATAACACTGTTTCCAGTCTTATTTTAGGTCCAATACATATTATCATATACATTGAGGTTTAACCAATATTGTGTCAAAAATAAACAACATTGCGAACTTATACTTGAATGTTTGCATCATATCCTCAAAAAACTTGACTTTTCTTTTGTAATTTTTATGGTTTCTGGCTTAGATTTACAAGTGTCTCTCAACAAATAACCATAGAGTAGGTATGAATAAGTTTTAATCTCAGTAAATGAAGAGCGAAATTGGATCTAGCAGGCACTGTTTTTTACATGTTTAACACCTGATGTGCTATAGAAGGACCCTGATCATGTCAGCGTGAAGATCTGCTTAGGAAAATCTCAGGTAATTCACAGGATTATCATTTTTGTCCTTCTTGTCAATTTGTTTGTGTATTGCAATATCAGTGTATCTTGTATTTACCCTCTTTAACCAGAAGCCCATGAAGGTTGTCATTAAACTACTGTATGTATATTTAGGAGTAAAAAAGACTTGAGCTGACGTACCAATGCACCATACCACACACGCAAGCAGCTGAGGTCAAAGCATGGTCATGCGACCTTCCTTCACTATCACTGCTGTGCCCAGAAAGCTTTCAAATGGTTCTACTTTAAAAGGATGCAGCAAACCACCGTGGCATGTGTATACCTATGTAACAATACTGCACGATCTGCACATGTATCCCAGAACTTAAAATATAATAAAAAAATTAAATAAATAAAAGGAAAAGTTCTAGTGAAGGAGTAGGAGAGCTCCATTTCGCAACTGAGGGTAAAACAGCTTGGCCCTGTAGTTTGCAAGGTAACATAGCTAGAAACTAGCCCTAGGACAACTCCAGAATCCCCATTCTGGCTTCAAACTCAGGTCTTGTGACGTTCAATTCCCTGGAGAATTTCTGCAAGGTTCTGGAGGGCAAGTTCAGTGGTGAAATAAACATTAGCCCAGCAGGAAGTGACAAAAGGATACCCAGAGTACTAGCCACCTCTAACTGCTTGTGGCCGAAAGTCAGAACCCTGAGGAGAATCAGAAACAGAAACCCAAACTCCAATTTCCAGACCCACAATAAGCAGACACTAAATGTAAACAAAAAAGCCTACAGTATATACTTACCCTTCTACTGCTTTGGAAGATTAAAATTCTCTTTCCCTTCAATCAAACCAGAGCAGCATTTTCCTTACCTCATGCAATGAGGGGCTTCATATTTTTTTTACAAATGAAAAAATTATCAAATTTGTATTGTTTAAGTTGCATTACCTGCAGAACTATATCTCCATGTTCTCATCTGAACCTTAGAATCTATTAAAAATCAAATAATCCTATGACCTTAATTATCAATTAGCCAAAACCACAACATTTCATTCCTAGGACTAGACCAAGTATCTAATCTTTTTGTAGTCTTTGCTTTTGAGAATGTCACACAACTTTCCCTGAAGTTTGAAGGTTTGAAAAATATTTTCTGCAGCAATTCTATAGAGTCACTGAAAAAATATATAGACAGTAAGGGAAAATAAGCTAAGTTGACCACATTCATAACAAACAATTCTAAAGCAAGCAAAATATCCTTGGCACTTAGCCTCTGAGAATTTTATCATACCAAAATCCACACAGTCACGTCTCCTCCAATAGAATGTACATGTTGCTGAAATTCTTGGTGCTCTGCAAAATCATGCAATTAAAACCAAGTGGCTTACTGGAAAAATTGGGTTTGAGGTACAACAATCAAAAACATTGTGAGTAACATGTTAAAAAGAATCAGGGACGTAATAAAAATGGTAGCACAATTTTACATGTGTTAAGTTGTTGAGAAATATATAAATACAACAATCAACATGACACATTACCGCATAAAAAACTAGAATGTGCTGTGGAAGTGAATGTGGTAAGGGAATTGTGAAGCAGTGGAAGAAGGGTGTTCTGAAATCAGAGAGAATGTTGGGAGTCCCAGATGTGGATGGGTGGGGCTCCTGATACATAAGGGCATTTTTGGTTTTCCTGTGTGGCATTCAACTGGCTACAGTTTCCGCATTCACCTAGTGTTTCTCTGGGAGAAAATCACATATAAGCAAACACAACATTTGTTTTATGCTTGTCTTGAATATATTAGTTGCTTTGGAACAAATTTGCATTTCCAAAGCAAGTGTGATAGCAGAACTGACTCTACTAAGAATTTATTATAGTTACAAAGATTAAAAATCAGAGATTAGAAAGCTGGGAATTACTTAAAGAAGAGCTATCCTAATTCAAATCCTCATATTACAGATAATATTAAGATATTAGCATGTTGTTTGAATTTTGTTTTGTTTTGCCAAGAATTTGCCCCTATAATACTAACGAAGTTTCAAGATGCTGTCTAAACTCGAGAAGGTACCAGAGGAAAGATGCTTTGATGGGAAAAGCAAGCACTTACGTTACAGCCCAATTCCAGGTCCATGGATATGGCTGTGCATCTGATATGTATGGATCTAGGTGCTTTAAGAGTTGTTTGGGAAACCTGTAATTATTATCCAAGGAGCACACTCTTATTGGCTCAAGTGACAAGATACACCTAAAATATATACACAGCTGGGTTCTCTCCATTTATCATTTTGAGGTTTGTGAGAGTCCTAAGACTGATGTTCACAGTAATTTCCAGGACAGCTGTTACTAGTATTAGTGATACAGAAGTCATTAATTGTTTTGTGTGGTGCAAAATGATTTGGGGGCCCTATTAGCCTTTTAAGGGTGATTAATCTACTTTCAGAGGCTTGGAAACCTCTGCAAAAGAAACCCCGTGTTTCTTAATATACATGTAAGGAAGCACAGACGTAGGGAATTTTCCTTCACCGAATTCAACTAAAGAGGAAGAGGAAAAGATTTTGCAATGTACTTATCCATTGTGGCCTGTCAGACTACTGTGAAAACCTTTCAGTATGTAACATTCAGCGAATATTACTAAACAACTTCCATGTACCAAACACTAATGACGACTGCAGAATCATGAATTCCTGTGGGCAGTAGCTGGAGTCTGCATTATTTAAATACTCCACAGGGGAGTCCTTTGAATGCACTCAGGTTGATAGTCACTGATTTTGTACCTGAAAAGGTATCCTAAGACTGTTACACTGTATGTAAGGGATATATCCAGTTAACATTTTAGAAAGGTAACACAGTTCAACAACTTGAAAGAAGAAAAACTGATTATGAAGGAGAAGTATCTGGGTTTTTTTTTCTTTATCTTTACTCAACGTAGATGATTTGGATAAAACACAGAAGGCAAAAATGTTTAAGGTTTTCACGGGTATCAGGTGCACTGGGTCATCTCCTTTTGACTGAAAAGAAGGTAAAGCCCTCCTGCTGACACATTAAACCAGGGGGACTGAATGACAAAGACATTGGACAGTGAGGGATGGGGATGAGGGTTAGGTGTAGGAGAGACACCTGCTTTAAAATCTGGGCCCCGAGTCTACCTATTCAATCTCCAGGAGTCTTGACAGAAACCTTAGAGCCAAGGTCAAGAAAGTAACACTCTTCTTTTTTACTGATAGAGCAATCCTCCTTTCACCTGGATTGCTTCTTGTCTTCTTCTCAAAGTCTAACATGAAAGAAAGCCAATTTATTTTGCTGATATCCCCCAGGTTGTTTAAGTGGATGCATCAATATGTCCTTTTGAAGAAAACATTTCCCACATGCTCTCTGGAGCAAATTCTATAACGTAATAAATAAAATAAGGTGACTTAAATTGGGTATCCCAACATATACCTATCCTTCATTTATGGCTCATGAGACAGAGTGATAAATAGAGACAGACTGCAATACACGTCACAAGCCTTGCACAGCAGCCATAAAGAAAATATCATTAAAGGGATCTCCATCTCCAATAAAATACATCCTGTGCTACTACCAAAGGGTCCTTGTAAATCACTAGAGCTTAAGAAAATAAGACATAATCATTTTTTTCAATAAAACTCAGTAGGTTTCCAAATGCATAAATTCCATAGTGACGGGCAATCTGTTTTTGAAATGTTTCTTAACCAAAGGTACATTTTTCCCAGAGATAACAAGCAACTGATAGTCTAGTTTTAATAACTTTAAGTGGGACAGATTAAAAACATAACCTTAAGATATATATGTGTGTGTGTATACACACACACACACACACACGTGACAGAGATTCCATCTAAAAAAATTGAAAATAAAATAAAAACTTCAAAAGGAATTGAAAAAATTCTGGTTGTACCCTTCACTCAAATCATCTCTGGCTCTTGCAAGACAGCTGATTGGTGGCACCATATGATTTCCAACAGCTATTACCTAAATTTATCCATGAAACCATTTGTCATGATACAGACAAAATGCTTAGCATCTCAAATAACTATTGTTGGAGAAACTTTTAAAAAGGTTATTTTCAGGTCATGTGTTCCCTGTCAACTACAGAAACACACACACACACATATACACACACACACACACTTTTCAGGTAATGGATACACTAAAAGCCCACATTTCAACCATACACATTATATCCATGTAACAAAACTACACTTGTATCTCTTAAATTTATACAAATAAAAAATCTATATACTTTTCTAAGTATTTACTACTAAGATTCTTTTGCTGAGATTCTTATTACTATGATTCTTTTGCCTGCAGTTCAGTTTACATTTGAATTCTGCACAGACACAAAATTTTCCTCTAAGTACACAGAAAACAAGAAGCATAATTAGTAATGTGTATTTATCAACATGTGTATACCCACACTACAGTAACTTACCAATTAATGTAAATGTTAGTATTGTACTTCATTTAAATAGTCTCTAACTTTCCTCACTCCAATTATCAAAATGTACTGTAATTTTCAGTTGGTAAAAATGCAATCTCTTAAAGTAAAATATTCTTATCTTGGGATAACATCATAACTCCTATTCCCAAAGTCATTGAAAATGTTGACTACACATACACTATATTTCTTCACTGGTCCATGAAAAGTTTGAAATTAAAAGAAACATCATGAATCAAAGGGTGTTTTTTGTTGTTTTTCTATGAAAACAAGTAAATGTACATTCCACCAATAGTCATAAAATGGCAAAGATTAATTTTTTTCAGATATTAAAAAAACCACAGATCTAACAGGGTAAGCTAGAGAAGTCAAGCACTAACTCTCATTCCAATCTTCCCTCAAGAGCCAATTAGTTGGAAGCCTTAGCAGGAGAACAATGTACCAATTCTTTGCAGCAACAAATTGCAGAAGCCCTTACCTTTTAGTCAGAATAAGTGACAGGTAACCAGCGTAATAAACTCAGCAGGCATGCCCGCCATGCACATTTCTCAGTCAGCTCCTCCTGCAGTCCCCAAAGAACTGTGCATCAAAACTCCAGCCTGCCTGATCCATCCTTCATTCACTGTCTAAGATACCAGCTACCAGGGTAACAAGAAGGGCCTCACGAAGCAGCAACCTCAGTTTCTAAAAAAAAAAAAAACCTTTGTCTTGAAGAAGTGAGGGGAAAAGGGCAAGGGGTGGGAAAGAAACAGGGAGAGGAGCAGAATAATTACTTTCTTGAAGGTGAAGTAGTGTTTGCCATAAGCTAAATGCACAGCAACCAGCATTTTAAGCTTGAATGATCCTGCTTGCAAGGTCCTGAAAGAATCTGCCCTACCTCTGTCTCTTAGGAAAAAGTGTGTGTAAGAGAGCTCGAGAGTGCAAGCACCAATGTATGGACGGGGAAGGGAAGGAGAGATGGCTGGAGAAGTGATGGGGCGAGATGGAGGGGAGAGTACTAGGATGTGACCCACATATGGAATGAGCGTTAGAACAATGAGGACAGGACCGCCAAGCCGGTGCACTCTGGGGCAGCAGTTTTCAAAACAAACCTTCACAGCTTTGCAGGAAAGGGGGTGTGGGGAAACATAACACAAAACAAGCTAATTGAAATAAGCAACTGGATACAAAATGAGCTGGCCAAATCACCAGTAATCAGCAATCGGGACATGGTGGGCTCCTGGATTTCATTTTTATGCAGCCTGTGGGTTTATTCTCCTCCTTACTAGAAAGCTTTCGGTCCCAGGGGTGTAGAATTCCAGAGGACCCAATTAACACCATACTTGGCTAGTTCCCTGGTATGATCAATATGAAATAAGCTGCCTTTTAGCATCTCCATAAAACGAAACAGCCCGGAAACTGGGTCCGCTATTTTTTTTATTTCCTCTGTAGACTGACGGCCAAATTGGGAGGGTGGAGCGGGGGAGCCACACACATTTCAGACATTAAGAAAGGGGGCATGACTTGGCTGAACATATTTGAGAACCTTAGGTCTAATAATGTTTTGAAGTCAATAAAATAATCTTTTCTGTATCCTCAGGTATTTGATGACCAGAGGGCTGTTCCACACATGAAATTTTCTGGGCTTAACTCACAAGGAGTGCTAATGATTGCTAGGTTCTTCATAACACAATTCTGCTGTTTTGGCAAATGACTGACTCACACACATTTTAGATAACTGTGGTAAACAGGACTTAGTTTTCACAGTAACTTTCATAGTAAGTCTTCCTTAAAAACAGTATTTTTCCTCTGGTTTTGATTTCATTTCCCAATCAAATAACTGATTTTCTTCATAGCCCACAGATAAAACAACATCCAAAGCAATATTGATATACTTCAGCATTTCATTAATTAAAAAAGAAACCACTCTCATGCGAGGCTTTCCCAACAAGTTCTTCATTCAGCAGTATTTTATTCCTAGTGCAACTAGTTTACTTTGTAATTTCAAACTACTTCTACATTATATTGTCTGCTTACTCTGAAAACACAGATAATCAACTACCTGTGAAAGAAAGAGATGGCAGTAAAACGTTCCAAAAAGCACATGCATTCACATGTGCACACGCACACACACATACACACACAATAGTGAAAATCTGGAAGGCAACTTCAAAGTGAGTGCCATGTTTCTTGTATTGTACTAGTAATCCTCCGATTTCAGAAGTGTGTGACCAGAAAATAAACATTGCTGTTAAGTTCAGGGCTACCAGAGCTAGGTTTACATCTGGTTAAAAAAAAAAAAAAAAAAAAATCTCCCCCATAAAATTACTACAGATCAAATTTCCATAAGAATAAGCTCAATAAAAATGTTCATAAAGAAAGCAACTACTAATTCCCATGTGGTACTAAAGGTTTTAAAGAGTGAAATCACAGCATATGAAAACCTGTGTTTAAATAATTTTTAGGCAGTGACACAAGCTGAGGAGGGAAATAAAATTAATAAGTGACAAGAATGAGGGCCTGTCAACACTGACTCCAGATTTCATGCTCCTTAGCTTGATCCTGTATTTTATTTAACACAGATTTCTACATATGAATAATTTGCCTCTTCTTGTGAGGTCTAGTACGAGGCTGAAGAACCTTGGGCTGTGAGCTTATCTGAGAGATATTATGAAACAGAATGAACTGGTGGCCGGGGCTGGGAGTGCTGGTTGCAAGTATTACACGCTGTTGATAGCTGCAGCTTCAAGGCAAAGTCTAAGCAATAACACTTCCAGTAACCAAAGGGTATTCCTCTGGACAGTCATTTTGTGGATGAAGCAAATCTGATCTTCTGACTAAATGTGCTCAGTTTCAGACTGCATACAGGAATGCTTTCCGTTTGCATTTACTTTTGTTTCATTTGATTGCATTTGTGCCTAGCCAGGTAGTGAGCCAAATTAAACAAAGGAAAACTTTTGAAATATTCTGTTTCAGCTTCAACATGATGTTGTTTTCTTCTGTGCTGTTTTGAAAATGAGCCAGGATGTAAACGGGCTGTGTTATCTTGCATAAAACTGCCTCAGGCAAAGTATTCCCATTAAGCAGGAACAGATCCAGGTATGGGGGGCCCTGAAGCTGATTCCATGTGGAGGACTCTCTTTAAGTATATAACATTACAAATTCAAACTTAAGTGGAAAGCCAGGCCAGTGGCTCACATCTGTATTCTCAGCACTTTGGGAGGCTGAGGTTGGAGTACAACTTGAGCCCAGGAGTGGGAGATCAGCCTGGCAACATAGAGAGACTGTCTCTTCTAAAACTAAATTAAAAAAAAATACCCAGACATGGTGGCACATTTCTGTAGTCCCAGCTACTCAGGAGGCTAAGAAGGGAGGATCACTTAAGCCCAGGAATCTGAGGATGCAGTGAGCAATGACCACATCACTGCCTTCCAGCCTGGGCAACAGAGCAAGACTCATCTCAAATTAAAAAAATATAACTATCTATATCTATATCTATCTATCTATAAAGTCTGTCTATCTATATATAAAGTGGAGAGCCTTGGAGGAAGAGGCTCATGATGGGGAAGGGTACTAAAACTGAAGCTACAACCACCTAACAGTAAATACGTCTCTACTTCCACTGGGACTATACTAAGAGCACCGCCAGTATTCCACAGTAGAGCTATGAATCCATTTTCTCATTGGTAGTAATGGAAGGAGAGAGTCATCTAGAGAAGCTAAAAACATTTAGTCTAAATATTGAAGTAAAATGACAACAGCAAAGGGAAATCTAGCAAATGCTTTTATTTTCTTAGAAGGGTAACTAGCCATATGCAGACAGGACATGAGGGAGTTAATAAATCCATTAATTCAGTAAACCATAATATTTTCTAAAAAGATACTTGCTTTTTAAAAATAATTTCAAATTTACAAAAAAGTTGAAAAGTTGTTCAAAGAATTTTCATATACATTTTACTCAGCTTTTCCAGATACTAACATTTTATATAACTATGTAATGACAGGAAATTAACACTGATACTATAACATTAACTAGTTAACAAAGTACTCAGTTT
Organism: Ateles fusciceps; assembly: GCA_036589455.1. Taxonomy (NCBI): domain Eukaryota; kingdom Metazoa; phylum Chordata; class Mammalia; order Primates; family Atelidae; genus Ateles; species Ateles fusciceps. The sequence goes on from JAZHEH010002496.1 coordinate 9,681,411, forward strand.
TACCAGTTGTTCCATTTATGTCCTTCTGCTGGTCTAGAATTCAATTCAGGAACTCACAGTGAATTTAGATGCCATTTCTACTAAGTCTCCTCCAACCTGGGCTATTTCCTTAGTCTTCCTTTGTCTTTTGTGATCTTGACATTTGAATAATACTAGCTAGCTGTTTTGCAGACTGACTCTCAATGTGGGTTTATCTGATGTCACCTCACATTAGTTCATGGTGTGTATTTTGGAACAGAATACCATAGAAGTGATGTTCTTTTACCTGCACCGTATCAAGAGGTATACAATGTTGATATGTCTTAGTGCTGGTGATACTAACTTTGATCACTTGTTTAAGTTAGTGTTTGCTAGGTTTTCCACTGTAAAACCACTATTTTCTCCTTTTAGCTTATAAATTTCTTGGGAGGAGATACTTTGAGACTAAATAAATATCCTGTTTCATCATAATTTTCAGCTACTAATTTCAGCATCCATTGATGATTCATTTTTTTAAGACAAAGTCTCGCTCTGTCACCCAGGCTGGATACAGTGGCGCGATCTTGGCTCACTGCAACCTCCGCCTCCCAGGTTGAAGTGATTGTCCTGCCTCAGCCTCCTGAGTAGCTGGGACTACAGGCATGTGCCACCACGCCTGGCTAATTTTTTTGTATTTTTAGTAGAGACGGGGTTTCACTGTGTTAGCCAGCATGGTCTCAATCTCCTGACCTCATGATCCACCCGCCTCGGCCTCCCAAAGTGCTGGGATTACAGGCTTGAGCCACCGGACCGAGCCCATTGATGATTCTTGCTTGCAACAATTATTGCTGTGGTGTTTACCAAATGGTGCTTTGCCATTTCCTATTCGTCCTTCTACATTTATTAACTAGAATTCTACTGTAAGGAGAGTGTATCCTTTCTAGAACAGGGACTTTTAAAAGAAAAAGCTAGGAAAATTTAATTACTCTGAAACCAACATAGCTGGTTTATCTATAAAATTACACCTTTCAGTACCACCTCTTTTTGAGAATGTGAAAACTCCAATGTCTTCCCTTTTAACCTTCTTCTGCCATTTCAAGATTCTTGAGCAGATCCACTGGAAGGCGGAAGCAAAGAGAGGACTGAAAAATGTCATCAGCCTCTCAATAGAAACTATGGCTTATAAAGAGAGAACTTCGAAGCAAATGGGTAACTTTTCTCACAAATGTCTATTGAGGAGACATATCCAGCAGGTCCCAGTTATGTCCTTGTTCTGGTCCAGAATTGAATTCAGAAAGAATTCTGCATTTAGTTCTCATGCCTGGGTTGGTCTGACCCATTTAAAAGATCATCCCATCCAGTATGATGCATATATCCCTGCCAAAAGGACCCCTAGGATGGCCCACAATCCAGACCTCACACCCACTGACCACCAGCTCCCCATTTATTTCTGGTCCCCATGTCTAGGCTTCATTTCTGCCCTGTCTCACCTCACCACCTCCAAGTGAATGCAGGATCTAGTTTCTCTGAGTTCCAGGTGTAAGTTGTCCTCTTAACTTTCACTCATCAAATAACACCCTTGGCAGTTAGAACAGGACCCAGAGACCAGTCCTTTTGCCTCTTCACATCTACAAACAACTGAGACAACTGCAGAGGTGGTCTCAGTATCAGCTACTAGACAAAAATTTCAGTCATGGAAATTATATGAATGCAAATAAACTCAAGCAAGAGGAGACTCTGTGAGAGGAAGGGTGGGTATTCATTCCAGAGGAGATGATCACACTGCTACCGAAATAGGGGCACTCCCAACTAATGGACAAGCCTTCATCAATTACCCCTCCCTGAAACTGTAAGCAGGTGCTTCCCCTGATGTTTATACCTCTATCAATCAGACCCTGCCAGAAAGAGCAAGGGGAAAGACAAAGAAACAAAACACTGAGTCAATTACTTCCCAGAGAAACCACTCCAGGAAGTAAGATGCAGACCCAGGAGGAACTCTGATGCATTATGCAGAATGAAAGCTGGAGGCCACAAAGGAGCCACCCAAAGCCCTTCCTGAGAACCCATGGAGAGGTGTACTGAGCACACTCCTCAGAAATCCACTTGGACAGGATTAGGAGGGAAAAAGTCTTGTAACGGAAAGGTTAGAGAGTAAGCTGAAAACTGCATTACATAGAGGTGTACTGAGGCACACTCCTCAGAAATCCACTCGGACAGGATTTCGGAGGGAAAAAGTCTTGTAACAGAAAGGTTAGAGAGTAAACTGAAAACTGCATTACATAGTTTCCTTACTTTCCAGATACATATTCAAAAACCCTTTTTCAAACCACTAAAATAACAGAATATGTTGTCAAATCTCACGGGCCTTCAACTGAAATCTTTTTTTAACCACACAATTGCTAAAACAGGGTTCTACACTTATTACTTACTATTGGAATCTAAAACCCTCTAAACTACATTTGAATAGGCAGTCAACACTTTCTCAAGGTTTTCAATATCAGCTGCTAAATTTTCATCCAAAATGAAATGATCAGGTGGTGAGGTGAATCTAACCCACCTCTTTTATGACACCATTCTTTCTCTGACTAGACATCCCAAGCTACAAATATTTCACAAAGGAAAATATTAAAAAGATATTTCAGCACCTAACCTGTGCTCCTGGAACTCTAAGCTGCAACAATACATTTATTGCTCTTAAGTTCATTTTTATGGCCAGAATCTCAAAAACCTTCTAGACTCAAGAAGAGCTAAATACTGAAGCAATGCCTGACACTTGGTTGAAAGTGTAGGACTCAACTCCTTAAATCCTTAACTGATCAAGAATGGATTACTCAGTCCTTCAATGTGTTACATATCTAGGTGGTATTTTTAAGAGTCAGAAACTGTATGTTCTCTGATCTGAACCTTCTAAGACCTTCACAGCCTCAAGGGCTGCTAGATAGTGTGATGGACATTTCCTTTCTGACAAATGAGAAAATAACGCCTATCACTGTGCAATAGAGGGGAAATGGAAGAGAAGCAATGCAACGAAATGTAAAAACTAGTGCCAATGGAGCGATCCTACCTGGTGCATCCAAACTTAAAAATAAAATCCTTGGGAAAATGGCTTCCACTTAAAAGTTTTCCTTATGTGAGTTTATGAGTCAGCACAGGTTTAAAACTGTAAAACTCTACGGGGCTCTCAACCCTCCTCATTAATTGTATCAACTAAACATCCATGAACGCATCATTCTTTAGTGTCTACTGTGGTAGACGTTAAACATCTTTGATTGACATCGCAGAAATCCTAATGAGGTCGGAGCAGGCCCCTGTGACTCATACCCTGAATAGTGCTACCAAGCTATTTTTCCACAGGCACCCGCTCTGTTCATTGTGCACTAAAATAGAAGATGACAAAGCCTAAATCTGTGCTTATTTCCACAGTTGTTATTAAGTAAATGCCATTTTAGTGAATAAAATTAAACTAAACCCACATACATGAAATGACTTCTTTCTCTTCCTTAAAATCTTATTAACGCTACCAGAAAATCGATCAACACCATACAATTGTTAAATCATTAATAAAAACAGTGATTGTAATAATTCCAAATTGAGAGTGTTTCTCAAAGTAGGACTATGAGTTCTGTTTGCATTTTTCTGTCAATATGAAAAAAAATGTTTATAAATGCAGAGACTATTTGTAAATGCATCACCTTCTATGCCACTATAGAAGTTAGGTAATATTCCACAAAGGGGTGTTTTCTACCAATGGGCTTTAGCAATTTTTTCTTCTTTTCCCTAAATTAAACTTAATGTACAAATAAATGGTGCCAAGGCTGAAACAAAAAGAAACATGAAATAAAATAACTTTTTGAATAGCAAGCTTAAGAAGAGAAAAGGTTAGTTACATAATTACGATTTATATCGACACAATAAACTGCCAGTTTTTCAGCTGACTAAATGTTAGACTAGTTCATTATGTAGCCATGCTACAGAAAAAAGAAAGCCTATTTTTTTCCTTAGAACATCAGTTTCTGTAATGTAAAACCACTGAGAGATTTGAATACTATTACCTGGTAGTATTTTAAAACTCTTCAAAGAAGTTCGGGCAAGGTGGCTCATGCCTGTAACCCCAGCACTTTGGAAGGCCGAGACAGACGGATCACCTGAGGTCAGGAGTTTGAGACCAGCCTGGCCAACATGGTGAAACCGCATCTCTACCAAAAAAGCAAAAGTTAGCTAGGTATGGTGGTGGGCACCTGTAATCCCAGCTACTCGGGAGGCTGGGGCAGGAGAATGGCTTGAACATGGGAGGTGGAGGTTGCAGTGAGCCGAGATCAGGCCACTGCACTCCAGCCTGGGCGACAGAGCAAGACTCTGTCTCAAAAAATAAATTGAAAAAAAAAAAAACACTTGACAAAGAAGTACTTTGCATCTTCTCCTAGGCCATTTCTACCACCTATGCTAATAATCTCCAATCAAAACAAGGCAACCATGTGTTCCTTATAGTGGAGTAGGTCATATACCATGACCATGATTATGTATACACATATTAACCCTGTGAGTGTACATGTGTGTGCGTATCTGCATGCATGTATCCACACACATTTCCATCCCTGAAGTAGTTTCAGGAGTTAACCCCTTATCCTTTCATTAGTATCATGTCAGTAGAATTCTGGGAAGTTCCGGAGAGTTAGACTGTATACCGAATGATTCAGGGCCCCTCCAAACCCTTGGAAAGAGGCAGAGGATTGTATATCCTTATGCTTGTAGCTTGACCAAACAAATAACAAACAGCAGCATCAAAACTGCAGACCCAAAATGAGGCATACAAAGATGATCTAGTTCTGACACCTGATCCTTCAATAATTGAAACCCTCTACTCCCCTGGAATAACTGTGAAACCAAGTGCAAGCTCACTTGGAATAAAAGAACAATAATAATAATGTAACTGGCTGTTGTGATCCCCAAAGTTGAGACTAATGGGTGTAAGTGTCCCCCAACAAAGAGTGGTGCTGCACCTGTCATCTAGCAAAGCTGGCTCTGCCCCGTTTGCCATTCCCCACACAACGTAGAATGAGATAATCAAATTGTAAAGGTGACTTGTTGACAGAGAGCTATGGGCCCAGAAATGAGGCATTCTGTTCCATCCCCCTTCCTCCTAATGGAAGGGGCAGCAGTTCCTACAGAGGAAGAGAGAGAAATGCTGCCCCAGCCACCTCCGTCCAAGTGAGCAGGGCCCTCCGCACTCAAGTGGTGGAAGCTCTAGGACTTCCCAATCACAGGCTTATTCACTGTAGTGCCCTCTCTCCTTTGCCACCTATCAATCCTGTTCCTTCAACTGCAAGTTTTTACTACATCTGGAAGTGTCAGCAATCATGAGGAAGAGAAAAACCAACTGGGCTCTCTTCCCTTTCAAATGTAACCCCTATGTGAGCATAGGCCAGCTGACTATCTAGATGGACACAGACAGCTGAGAAAGACAGAGGAGATCAGAAGCCAGACTCTGACCCCATGCCGCTGGTCACCAAAAGCACATGAGGAGAGGCTTCCAGCCCCCATAATTGAGGAAGAGCTCATTTTCTGTGCAGCACCTGCTGAGAAAAACTCCATGAAAGGTCACTGGCACCAAGCCAAATGTGAAAGAAGTTAAATGCCACCCTGCTGCCATTATCTTCAATATACCATAACAACCAAACAATCCCAGAGAGAGAAGCAAACACTATGAAAAACTGTGAAAAGCTCATTTTAAAAAAATAATATAAAGGTGTGTTAGACCAGAAACACCAGAAACTAAATGTCATCCATGTATTTGACAAATATATACTGAAGGTTTTTTTCTATGAGCCATGTACCATTCTAGCTGCAGCTAGTACAGTAGTGAATGACACAGACAGTATCTCCACTCTTAGGGGGCTTGCATTAAGTGACAACAGACAAAAACAAATATGAAATTTCACATAGTGACATATGCTATGAAGGCAGCACACCTTGACAAAGTGATCAGGAGATACTTGGACTAAGAGAAGGGTCTATTTTAGATAAGATTATCAAGGACGACCTTTCAGAAAGCAAGTCATTAGTTAAAAGATCTGGGGAAAAAGTATTCTAGACAGAGGAACCAGCAATTGCAGTCTCTGACATAACAGCCTATCTGCCTTCCTGTAAAGTTTCAGTGAGCACCTACTTGTCACAAAAGTGCATAAGACAAAGCCCTGGCCTTTGAAGTTCTCGTGTTCTAGTAGAAAACAGACACAGTAACATGATAAATGCACACGTAAACTCTCACATGAACACACATGGAAAGAACGTGATCTGAGAGCATGAACTTGATAGAAGAGCTGCGCTTTGCTGTAAGACCTGGTAAAAACAAAATCTTGAGCTTAGGAAATACAATGAGCAAAGGAAGAGTGACATTCAAGTGCATGACATGTCTATGGCCTACATTTGTACTCTGCAGAAATTACTCTTGTAAGACACATGCACTTAATTGTGTTAAGTTGTTTCATGGTTTCCTCCCATTGTTAGGATGCACACTCTGACAACAGGAGATTGACTCATTTGGAATCATGAGCATCTACCATCAATGCCTGGCCCAGAGATTCAGTGAATAATGTCTGTTGCTTGTATGGGATGAGGAGTAAGAGAAAGGTTCATGTCAGTTGGTTAAAGTTGGCATGTGCCCAGCTGCAGAGGTAGATTTCTTTCTGGAGCTATGGGGGCCGTGGTAGGCTCTACAATACATAACAAACCTTCAGGATGACAAAAGTGAACTTAACCTACTAGTGAACCTGGAAGCCGTCTCTTGCAAAATCTTTATTGGTAGTGTGACAGCTGCTACTGATGTTTAAATGAAGATGTGGCTTTTTGTTTCCTTCGCTTAAGAGACATATATTAATTACAGTGCTTTTTAAGACATGAGACACGGTTTTAAAAGCTTGATCATCACATCTACTAAAGGTTTCCTGCTGTGATTTTCAAATATAAGTCTTCACCCACTCTCTGTGACCCACCTCCTCTCTGTTGTTACCTAGCTCCACATCGACTCAGTCAATTCGTATTTATTGTCTTCCTCCTCTGTGCACAGCAAGGAGCGTGGTGTGAGAAAACACATACTGCACACGATAGAATCGTAAAGCAGCCTTAATGGCCTTTGGAAAGGGCGGAGAAAGTCTATGGCATCTTTGTCTTTACTGTACCTATTATTTAGACGAACCCTTTCATCTTACCTTTAAAATCCTGTCCAACCAAGGTAACTAGATGGGCTCCTGGAAGAGCTCAAATGATCATGTGAATTTCCTGACTCCGGACAAATCTTGTCTTTCTTGGGTACTTCCCGGATGCCTAATACAAGTGCTCAACACTTCCAAAGCTCAATGCATTTGCTCAGTTTGATTAATCCATCTTGTACCTCAGCATTCTAAGTACTTTTCCTTCTGCTTTGGACTTTGGTGTACCTATCCAATCTCTACTCCCTTTCCAGACCTCAGCCAGATGTTAGGCATGATGCTTATGGAAGCTTCAAAGCCACAGAGAGCTACCCCTCTTCTGTGTAGCTCTGCTTACCAGCAGGAACTCCGGCACTGCAACAGAGGCCACATTTGTCCAACCAGAAACAACACGAATCTTCACACACATGGGCCACTAAGATTAGATACGTGTTGTGAACGTCAACAGCAATGAAGCACAGGTAGTGGAAGCTGAGCTGAAAAAGAGAACCATTCCTTCAGGAGATCCATCCAAATTATAGAAAGGAGCCAGGGAGTTCCGTCTGTCAGGTTTATTGATCTCACTCATATGCTGACAAATTCAAAACACTCAACTTTGTTGAGACTGAAAACTCTTAGCTATTTAGGCTGAACAGGGTTGTCTGGCCTGGAGGAAAAAAAATTAGAAGTGACTTAGTGACCATCTTTACTAATATGATGGGTTATCATGAAGAAGACATGAAATGTGACTTTCCACTCAGAGATGCTGAACCAAAGACCCAAACCAGCACAGAAAGCATGAGACGTCAACGAGTAGGAAGAACATCCCTTCCTTACATTGCTATTCTTAAGTCACTTCATAATGATCTAATAACACTTCATTTTTTTAAACAGTAGTTTGGAAACTAGAAAGCTATGACACATAAAGGAGATGTCACTGTATGTGGCGAACCAGAAACCCATCAAGAGAAAGAAACAATTGCTCTCCAAAGGAATCGGACCCATGGGAAACGATTGCGTATTGTAAACAAACAAAGAACTTCTCCAATAGTCCTGCACATTTCCATTTTCTATGCACAGAGTCATTTCCTTAAGCAGAATGCATTTATCTCTTCAAGACAGAAAACCATAATTCAATTAAAGTTAAAATGAAGAACTTAAATATTTGCTACCTTATTAGATCCCTTTGAAAGAGCTAAATGTTCCCCTGCTCAGATCTCCTCTCTTCCTGTGCTTCAAGATAAGTACTGGGAGATTTATGTGCCATGAATTTCCAATTACCCATCTCCACCAGCTGGGCTGTCAATCACCACTTGTCTTATCCTGGATGTCTTCACCACCCCCATTTCCTTGTTGTGCTCACAGAAACAAGCTTATTCTTCCAAAAAGAGCTTACCACCAGGCAGGCAAAGGCTGGTTTATTATGTCCAGCTAATGCTGGACAGAATTCTCACTCAAATTACTGCCATCCCACTTTCCCAAAATACTCAAATAAAACAAGAGTTGCCACAGATTGTGGACAATTTAAGATTTCAAAAGAGAATTTGCAGGCAAAATTATCCATCCTGGATCCTCACAGAGTCCACTGAAGCAGAATTAATGAGCTCTCAGGAGCAATTCCCCCCCCTTCTTTGACATCTGGAAGCAAGTGGAATTCTAAATGATAACTACACTCACTTAGAAACCAGTGCAGCACAGAAAACAGTATGTTTGCAAATGCACGCTTACAAAATTGTGGTAGATTTGGAAGGGAAAATTAATGGTGGAAGCTCTCTACTGCTCTTGGTCATGAGTTTTGCCTGGAGAATGGATTAGGGCATCAAAATATTCTTAAAAGGAGTCTGAAAGGTCATAATATTAGTGTTACCAATAAATACCTGAAAAATAAATGACAGTTATTATTTGAGGGTTCAGAATAATAGTGAGTCTTTATTGTATGGATTTCTTTCTTGTGACTGTTACAAAATATGTATCTATTTAGTTGACAAATGTTAAGTACTTACTAGGTACAAAGCTCATTGTTAGGTATGAGGGGTGATACAAAACTAACTAATACAAGGCCTTCCCCATAAGGAGCTTGTAAAATATTTGCACAAATAATTTTAATAAAAGAATGGCATCAAAAAGCCAGTGAAACACGATGAAAATTTCGAGGAAGTAAGATCTTGAAGCTGGCTGGAGGAGAACAGGAATTTAAGGAGAGCTTCATGCAAGGAAAGGACTTTGCCAATGATGAACTAAATCTGATAGTCAACTACAATACTCCAGGGCTATGAACCATCTAATTCTCCAGTTACTCTTTCTCCGTCTCTCAAGCTTTGCTTGTTACTAGAGTGTAAGGTAGTAGCAAGATAACTAAAAGTCAAGCTCCAATTTTGTTGCTTATTTGAAGGGTAATTGGATGCATACAGGGGCTTTAATTACTAAAATGAAATCTAGAGATCACTTAATACTCACTGTTCTGGATCTCTATGTTGTTCAAATGGCATAGAAGTTACATTCAAGTCTAGGAAGAAAATCAGTACTCTCGCCTAGGTTCTGAGACTGGAGAATGCTAGAGCACAGGGACTGCCATGATTTAAGGCAGCATGTGCAATGGCCATCCCTTCAGGCACCATCCTAGCAAACAGGGTGCGTCATGGACGAGAGAGAAAAGGCAGACTTACCACTGAGATCAGCTCCATTTCATGCTGGGCCTTTCCACAGTGCTTTGCACCATCTATTAAATATTTCATCCATTTATTCCACTGACTGTCAAAAAACCCATGAAACAGACAGACCGTAACAAGTTGAATTTGACATGTACTTGGCCACTAGCAGCTTCCTAAGCTTGCTTCCTACTCCTAGGTCATTAGATGGATGTTGAAACCCCAGCATTGGCCCAATATCTATGGTTGACCCTCACACTAGACAGGCAGCTACCATGGTAGCCAAATGTTTCCAGAGCCCTCCCTTTATACCTAGGTATGATGAAGTATTTCCTCTTTGTATACACTATCTTCTTAGCCCTTAAGCAATCCTTAGATGCTCATATTATTCCACCACTTCCCAGAGATGGAAACTGAGTCATGATAATGTTATGTTATTTGCTTAAGGCCACAGATTTGATCAGGATTTGAATTCAGTTTTTTCCAGCTCCAAAGCCTGTGGTCTTAACCACGCACTCTCAGCCACAACTCTGTACTGTTTCCCAAAAACTATGTAGGAATTAGAAGTGGAATTCTAAGATTTTTAACCCTGGGGAAGCATAAAGTTTGTGGGTGTAGAGTTGGACCAGAATATTTCCACCATAACTGTATACCTTGAGTTGGCCAGTGTAAACGCCCTGAGTCAGGGGAAACCTGTAATGCAGCCTCCTCCCTCTAGTCTTATGTTCTATCTCCACAATTACCCAAAACAGTTGCCAAACCAGCCATCCAACTGACCAAAACCTGGTGGAGGCCGCATGTGCTCTGGTCAGACAGCGATTCTCCAAGGTTGTACATTGAAATCTGATGTCTGAGTTCCATCCTGGAAGTTCTATAGTTTAGGGTGAGTCCCGGGCTTTTAAAAAGCATCTAAGGTGATTCTGTTTTGCATCCAAGAATGAGAACTGCTGTGTAAAAGAAAAAGTCAAGGGGTTGAGGCCCCTTCTTTCTATAGTCAGCTGATATCCCAGGCTTTTGCTGAAATATATTAATAAATTTCTGCCAACAATGGATCACTCCATCAAGAAGAGAACAATTTCCCAGCTGTAATCTAAAATCTAGGGAGGAAGGAGATGAAAAACCATGGAGAAAAAAAATTTCTAGAAGACCAAAATGTATTTCTAACAAAATGTAAAAATAAGATAACTGATCATTGCAGGAGTGTGATTTTTTATCCCACTGAAGATAATATATTTTTGACCCTGCATCCATAATTCAGTGAAAGAATTGTATTCAGACATGGCACAGCTCGGGTTAGCAAATATGCAATTTGCAAGTCACTACTTCCTTTTCCTCAACTCCCTGCCGAAGGCCCCTGGTGGCTCCCAATAATCCAATACAGCCTCCTGGCCAAGTCACCGTAAATGGAGTCTTAGAAACCTCTTCCATAAGTGCTCCTGGCAGCCTCCGTGAACCAAGTGTGTGGTTGAATTGAACAGTATTTTTCATCCCTGCATGAGCCTACATGCATTCCAGGGTAAAGAATTATCTTGTTCTGCCTTGTACCCAATAGTTCTATCTAGAAGAATTTATGGCAAGTAGTAAATTCTAAGTAAATGTGAGCTGAATGAGTAAATGAGATGGTGACAGGAGAAATGCATTTTAACAGAAAACCTCCAGCTTTCTGATGTCCTTTTCTTAGCAGTCAAATTGAGATTTCAAGTTTGCGCATGATGAGGTGATCAGAAAAACCCTGAAAGAAAAAACAATGCCAATAGCCAGTGAATAAAATAAGCAAACTACACTATGATACATCAGTAAGGATTGATAGGGATTACACAAGTACTACTAAATCTTTCAATTATGTCTTCACAAACACAACACTTGAAAGAAACAGGAGAGGAATGCACGCCTGGAATTAACATTCTGACAAATACCCGACTCCAGGTTCTGCATTTCATTTTATTTATTCATATTCCACCTTTCCAAACAAAAAGAGGGATGAAGTGAAAGATCTGCATGGTTTACAAAGGCTCATGTAATCTAGCATGATGATATTCAATAAGAAGAAAATAAGAAAAAAAAGGCAAACTCAGGTTCTATCTATCTATTTCTTTGTGCTACCAATAGACAGCAATGTAGAATAAACCCTTGATTGCCATCTTCTTTTCTTCCTGACTCCTATACTTGTCTCTCAAGGCTCACAAATCACTTCCCAATGAATACCTTCTACAGCTTGTCCTATGTAGGTCCACACTCATCTCCATTACAGCATGACCTGGCAATGGCTCATCACTGTACCTTAGACTCCTTAGCAGAGCAATGAAAGTAGGCACCTAGTAGTGTTTGTTGGACAAATGTTATGGACTGAATGTGTGTGCCCTTCCATCTCCAGATTCATATGCTGAAGCCCTAATCCCCAGTGTGGCTGTATTTGGAGGTGAGGTCTCTATGGAAGTAATTAAGGTTAAATGAGGTTATAAGGGTGGGGCCTTGACTGGATAGGATTAGTGTCCTTTGAAAAAAGACACCAGAGAATTCTTTGTTTCTGCATGTATGCATGCACCAAGGAAAAGTCATTTGAGGGCAAAGCAAGAAGGCAGTTGTCTGCAGGCCAGGAAGAGAGCCCTCACCAGAAACCAAGCAGACCAAAATCTTGATTTGGGATTTTCCTGGCCTCCAGAACTGTGAGAAAATATATATCCATTGTTTAAGTCACCCAGTCTGTGGTATTTGGTTATGACAGCCCAAGCTAAGACTGCAGGAAACTGACAGACTTAATATTGTGGTGGAAAAGCTACCTCATTGGAAATCTAAATTCTATCCAATTGTGTACTTGTACACAAGTGGCTTTAGCTCAATACTGCCTTTCCTCATCGCAAATCTGGATAATATAAAACTTCCTTTATCTACTGCTAGTGAGAGTGTAAGGGTCTGATTACTGTTGAATAATCAAAGAGCCTTATGAAAGCAAGGCTGTGATGTATTATTATTATCAACAGACCTGTAGTCCATTCCTATGTGCTCTGATCATGGGTCTCCTGTAGCTATGAGGGTTAGAAGACCTCCTGATCCTTTTCTTGAGACCCATCTCTACCCACGTGACCATTGTCTAATTGCCTAATTAGGAAAACTGATCACTAATATATGAAATAAAAGGGTATGGACTATATATTCAAATTGGATAAGAAAAACAAAAACATATATAAAATATATATAAAACATATAAATATATATAAAACATCTGAGGTTCTGCTTCAAATTGAAAACAGTGGTTCTTTATCAGGCTCATGTGATCATGAGTATAATTTTCATTATATTCATGTACACTCTTTAAATTTTAGCAAATAATTGAATTACTTTTATATTAAGGAAAATAAAAATTTATTCTTGAAAAAGAAGAAAGGACTGATGACCTGCCCAGCAATCTCACAAGCGAAACCCCTCACCCCGAGCAGAAGCTAAAAGAGTGGTGCCTGGAGTAAGAAGAAAGCTCATCCCTCCCTCCATGGCCTCGCCTTCATTTCTGCCTTCCAGCTTCCACTCGAGTACAGTAAACCTAAAAGGCTCCCGGAGATCACATGCTACGGTTCCCACATTGCTGTTGTCCTCTATCACTTCAGGTCATTGAGAGCTTATTTTTCCTTCCCTTCCTTCCTTCCCTTCCTTCCTTTTCCTCTATCCCTCCCTCCTTTCCTTTCTTTCTTTGCAGAGTCTCTCCATGTTGTCCAGCCTGTGGCTATTCACAGATGCAATCATTGCCCACTACAGCCTCCAACTCCTAGGCTCAAGCAATTCTAGGATTGCTTCTGCCTCGGCCTCCTGAATAGCAGTGACTAAAAGCAAGAACCAACACATCCAGCTGACACTTATTTTATTCAGAAGTATTTCAGATGTTCCATCCTTATCACTCTGCCCTTCTTTAAATACCTGTGATATCAGAGTCCAGTGGGAAATGCATTGTTTGCACAATGCATACTTCTGGCCCACTGCCAGACACATAGAAGAGTCTCAATAAATGCCAATTCTCTCTCTGCCTACTGAAGCTTACTTAAATGCCTCTTTTAAATAAAAGTGTAATTTCAGGTGAGGAGAATTTGCTATATGCAGTATAGCCTAAAATTTTTATACACTATCACAAAAATATGCAGAGACATAAACTGGATTTGCTTAATAAACACTGTTGTATCCTCATTCTGTGTTTTAAAACTACACATGCTGATTTTCTGGAAGACAGAAGGCAAGTGTCACACAAATTAAGTTTCCTCACAAACAAAAGCAGCTGTCTCACCTCACTTTCCATCCCCCACGGTCATGTTCAACAGCTCTAGCTTTGAAACTACTCTGGAGGTACGTTAAAATTTGAGGAAAAATACAGTTCTGGACATCTGGATTCATTAAAAAATAACTTAATGCCTTCTTTCCCTAAGGATAATAATGATAAACCCATACTTAATGTAGTCACACACTTATGCTAAAGATACACACTTAGCATATTTTAAAAATTATTATTCTGTTTATCATTAATCTAAGAATAGGTTTAACCAGAAGGCTGTGCCTTCATAACAGGCCACCAATATCCATTAATAAATACACTTGCTTGGATTTCATATCCATGGTTTAACTTTGCCATTTTTTAAATAAAAGAGATTGAAGGACAGACCAACTTTTCATATGCTGACATCTACATATACTGATACTTACATAAATTAATATTTTGTTTGGTGGAATAAACAGCAAACATTAAAAAAAGAACCATGATATCACTAACTGATATTTTTTCCTTGAAAAAAAGAATGGAAAATTTTAACTGTGTTCTCTCTTCTAGGCTGAAGTCCAAACTGCAAAAAATTGGCCAGAGGAACATGGAGGGCAAGTTTTAACAGAAAGGGAACAGAGCACACAAAGATCCAGGGTAAGAAAGAAAATCATGCGTTGGAGAATTTGCTTGCTTTTCTGAACGGCTGGAGCACCAATGGTGAGAAAAGTGTTGCAAATCTCCAAAATCCAGTCTAGCTCTGAAATCTGATTGTGGTGATCAGAGTAGACTGTGGCTCAGGCCTAGGAAGGCGGAAATCACTTTTGGCCACCAGGGCACAATGTGCATTTAGACCAACTCACTTTGTCCAGAGGAAGGAGGCATGCACTTTATACCTGTACAGCAAAGACAGAGACTCTCGGCTCCTCTTTCCAACTGAGTTTCTAACTAGCGAGTGCTCCTCCCCTCTACAGCCTGAAGCACAGAGCTGGGCCCCAGTGCTGAGGGTTATGGATTAGATACCATCCCAAACATTAAAGATGTCATCTATAACATCCTTACCTTGTCTTCTCTCTACTCTCCTTGCTTGGCCTGATTTCATGAGTACAAGTGTCAGGCTCCCACCCAAGGCAAACGGAGAGAAAGAGCCCCTTTAGTTAACATGTTTAAAGAGTCAACCCCCCTAACAGGGAAGAGTGCTTGAGACACCTCAGGTCAGCATCTTGACTCTGTTGCCTACACATCTTTGTATTGGACAAGTTACATAAGCTCTTTCAACCTCAGAGTCCTGGGTTGTAAAATGGAGAAAATACCCACCTACCTCCGTGTGTGTGTGTGTGTGTGTGTGTGTGTGTGTGTGTGCACGCGTGTGTAATAAAAAGCATTTGGCAGAGTAAATGCTTAATCAGTGTTATATTTTTGCTATGGTTGGTACCTTAAGAGGACAGTTGAGGGGCATTCAGCTTCTCATATATATTTGCAAACCCAAGCCTTTCAAATTAGTATGTATGATATCACCAGTCTAATGATGCAGAAACTCCTATTAGTTAGAGAAGTAACTTGGAGCTACAAGTGCCAGGTGTGCAGCTAAAGAAAGCCACATAAACTCAGTCTACTCCTTCTGCTGGTTGGCTCATTTTGCTTTTTTTTTTTATTTTATTTTAATTTTGAGATGAAGTCTCACTCTCACCCAGGCTGGAGTGCAGTAGCGTGTTCTCAGATCACTAAAACCTCTGCCTCACAGGTTCAAGCGATTCTCCTGCCTTAGCCTCCTGAGTAGCTTAGATTACAAGGCACCCACCACCATGACTCACTAATTTTTTTGTGGAGATGGGGTTTTGCCATGTTGACCAGGGTGGTCTCGAACTCCTAACCTCAGGTGATCCACCTGCCTAGGCCTCCCAAAGTTCTGGGATTACAGGCATAAGCCACCACACCTGGCCTCTTTTATTAAATATTAACACCACAGAAAACAGAGCCTTTGGGCTATGAAAAGGCAGATTTCGCTGGAAAGCATTCATTTATTTTTTCAATATACTCATGGCTTATTATGGGACAGGGACCATTAAGGAGCTAGTGAGACAGGCCCAGACAAAAAGCTGACAATAATCTGTGCCCCCAAAGGCCTATATTCTAAAGGAGGGAGACTGAAAAGAAATAAAGAAAATGACCAGAATATATGAAAGTCATCTGATACAAAGGACTGTGGAGAGAAGAAGGCAGGAAAGAAGGATAGGCAGGCAATCGGGTATTCAGGTAAAGGCTTGATGAGAAAGGGACATTGGAATAAAGACAAGAACAAGGGAAGGGAGTGAGCCACGCAGATGAAGGGGAAGAGCACAGCAAGCTGAAGATACAGCCAAAGCAAAGGCCGTAGGGTGGGAGCAGGCCTGCTACACTCAAGGAACAAGAGGAGACAGTGTAGCAAAACTCAGCAAATAGAGAATGGTAAAAATAAAGTCAGAAAAAACAAAGGGCCAGATTCCATAGAGTCTTTGCAAAGTTTGCTCTCAGTTAGATACGAAACCGTTAGTGTTTTGAGCAGAGAAAGGATAGGATCTGACCAATATTCAACATGACTGAGCAGAAGTGTTGCAAACAGATGACAACAAAGAAGGGCAGAGGCAAAGAGACCAGTAAAGAGGCTATTGCAATAATCCTACAGAGAGATAATGGTGACTAGGACCCAGGTAGTAACAATGAAAAGTGATCAGATTCTGCAAATATTCTCAAGACAGGGCCAACAGGATTTGCTGATAAATTGAATACAAAAGTCAAAATATGATATATATATGTTTCGTATACAAAACATGTATACACACACGTGTGTATGTGCACACACATACGTACACACATGTGTATATGTACACACATAGTGTATACGTGTATGTGCACACACATACGTGCATACGTGTGTATGTGCACGCACACATACGTGCATACGTGTGTATATGTGCACGCACACATATACGTGCATACGTGTGTATATGTGCACGCATACATACGTGCATACGTGTGTGTATGTGCATACACACATACACGTACACACGTGTGTATATGTGTATATACACACACATACATATATGTGTATATACACACATACATATATGCATACATGTATATATGTGTGTATATACACATGTACACGTGCATGCATGCATGCCTGTGTATATACATATATACGTTTATGTGTCTATGCATCATGGAGACTCCAAGCTGGGAGGACGGAGCTACTATTTACTGAGATGAGACAAGTAAGATGGCAGAAGAAACAAATGTGTGAGATAAAGAATTGGACACCCATCTTGGATATATTAAGTTTTAGATGCCCTTTAAAGACCCTATTCAGGATGTTGAGAAAAATCATGGAATAGACTCTGGAGCATAAACGTAATAAACCATAGGTTTGAGAGAAGGGAAACTGTTCACCTTAACGTGAACATGAATTGGAATCATCTGACCCAAGAGATTAGCCCTTCGAAAACTAAGTTCCTAAACTGCCAGCCAACACGTGTGACTAAAACCACCAAAGAGATAACTTAGAGAACACCTGCTCATGGATGAGGCACAAAGGGGATATTTATGATTCTTTTCACAGCCTGCATGTCTCTGCATTAAGGCCTAACCTAGTTCTCTGACCCCAAGCCAATGGTGAGCCCCGCAAGCAGGGCCTGAAGCTCAGAGGAGATTATTGTTTAGGCTCCAGCAGTTCTGAGGCGAAGTTGTCAGTACATGCACAAGGAATAGAAGGGGAGGCAATGAAATGGGAAATCTTTCTTTTTTCCAGATCAGGTTTAACTGCCCATCACCAAAGAACCAACCAAGTGTGGTCCAACCAGTCTGGAAGATTAAAAAACGCAAATGTTTCATGTATGATACTCTTTCTTTTGCAACGTTTTTTGAATACTCACAGAGACATGGCAGAATTTTAGATACCATAGGTTTATTTTACTTTAAAAAAAGTCCCTGTCTTCATGCAACTCTAAATTTAGGAATGGGGGAGGGAAGGCAAGCAAGATAGGCAAATATGTGTCAATTTATAATAGGGATAAACATTTATAAGAATGAGCAGTTAAAATTCAGAAGGCAAACATTCGTCCATTTATTTATATACTGCTTTTTTCCAGGAGAGGATTTAAGATGAGGAAAGGCATAAATAAGCCAGGGTGTAGAGTTAAAACAATAGGAGATGCAAGAAGGAGACTCAGGTGCTGACTGGTTTAAGGCTCAAGGGATATCCCTTAATCACTTCGAGCCAGTTTCTTCATCTCTAAAACAGAGGATAGAACCAGATGACCTACCATGGCTATTGGTGAAATGTTGTAGAGCAGATCTTTAGAACTTACTCATCTTGCTCTTTATGTCCTTTGATTAGTAACTCTCCAATTTCCCCTGCCCTTGAGCCCCTGCTGACATCATTTCACTGATTTTATAAATTTGGCTACTTTAGATTTATTTGTCTTTCTGTGACTCCCTTATTTTACTTTGCATAATGTCCTCCAGGTTCATCCGTGTTGTCAGATATTGCAGAATCTCCTTCGTTCTACAGGATGAATAGTATTCTACTGTAAGAACATAACCATGTTTTTTTATCCAATCATCTGTTGATTAATAATGCCTTCACACTTTTTCAACTTCACAATTTATCTTATTTCCAAAAGGTACTTCTCAGGCCCATCAACGATTTCCATTTTACAAAATCATGCCTCCATACACACACCTGTATCTTAGGCAACTCATTTGCTCTGCAGTTTTTCTGTGCCTGTAGAATGGCTCCAAACTCAGGCCACTTTAACAAATGTGGCTTTCCTGAGTTCTACAACCACTCCAATGTGGTCAGTTCACAGCACCACAGTTCTGGAAGAGCTGTCACCTGGGAACCCAGGTCACTTCCAAGCAGAGTGGTTCTCTCATGGAACCAGCCATCATTTGGAGAGCTGAGCTTGCTTCTTCAGTAAATGTTACAGTTGCTATTTGAATCGCAAAAGACAGAAACCACAGGGATACAGAGGAGCACAAGCATTTGGAATGGTGAGGGGAGATCTTGACCAATCAGGAGAAACAAGAAATAGAAGATTTGGAAGGCTTGGGATTTGCTTATTATTGCTGTCTACTGCTCTACTTTTTGACAGTAGCATTTCTGATCCAAACAGCAAGATGGGAAATCCAGTTCTAAAATAACTAAATATGTCTGTAGTACAAACTATTATAGTGTACATTAGGTAGAAACAGAGCAGTTACAAAGGACCCATAGTGCTTCTGAACAAGTTTTTCAACTGTACTTTACATTAACTACCTTAGATATCACAGCAGGTTTTCACTCCAAACCACCTAAGTATGTAGATTTTTAAACACCACTTAAAGGATCTTCTCCCAAAAGAATTAAATTACCATTTATAGCCTATTCCTCTATTAAAAATTAATGAATTTACTAGCTCCTAGGATGGAGGCCTTCATTTGTTTTATAACGGAAAAGGCTTTGATCTGCAATTCTCCAAGGCTGAGATTGTTTTTATTCTTCAGTTCTTCTCATTAAAAATAAATACCTCCATTCTCTAAGATATACCTGCAAAGCACTTAAAACACCCATTTGAACAATAGGAAACCTATTTTAGTCTCCCTGCTAAAGTGTCTACTGTTTAAAGTGCTTATGCAATGGGAAAAGCTCTTTTCTTTAGTACCCAGGCACCATTCTGGGTGGTGAAGGACCAAAATACAAGGTTTGCACCTAATCATTATTTACAGAGCAAGCTCAAAGGGCAGCTTCTTAAAGCTGAAGATCTGAGCTGTAATCAGAATTCCACACATACTGTCTTTTGTTCAAGAGGGAGTAAGGAGTCAACTTGAAATCACAGTTTGATTCACTGAATACTTCAGGCTATGCGCCTAATGCAGTCCAAACTATGAGGAGTCCCTTTCTCTAATAGATGCCACAAGCATTAACAGCAAAGGGCAAATGAGTTCTTAGTGTATAACCAAAAGATGGCTGGGAACAGCTAGAATTTTTTTCTCCTATGCTATCCTATAGTAAAATGCTCTAAACTGTGGCTTAAATGTGTTACATATTATTAAAACAAGAGAAATGTAAAGTTTTCCTAAGTGAACTAGTTATCAGAGATCACCACTAATTCAAGCCTGGTCATTCAGGAAAACAGCTACACAAAAAGCACATACTATATTTGAGTAACACCATCCATTTCACTCAGTTACCATGTGCTGATTACATACAGAGCTGAATGAACAAACGGGGTAAGTTGGAGTCATTCCCTCCATACACATAAGAAGTTTCTGAAAGCTATTTCCAGGACTTCGGCATTCACATCCTATTACTCACTGCTTGATTATCGAGGCTTCTGCAACATGAAATTTAAACTAATCAAAATCCGTGGACTGATCCCATCACTGGGCAGTGATTGCCTAGAAGTCGATAGAAATGACTTGAACCCTGAATTTGTCCAAACCTACAGACACTGCATACTGAACCTCTGCAATAAATCAACTGCCGGAATGACAAAGCATCACTGGCAATGTGTATCCCCACTGCCAAAACTGGGGAGAGTTTCCCATTAGGAACTGTCTGTGATCCAAAGCCTCAGGTCAACAGAAAAGGGAAGGCAGTCAGTCTCCAGGGAGACAAAGGGAGTCACGCTGTTTTAAGCAGCAGTTTTTGCCAAATTCTCATCTTGGGGGGAAAGCACAAGCAGTGGCACTCAAGACTGCTGCCAAGCTGTGTGCCCACTGCCTGCCATTCTGCTGGCCACACCCCACGTTCTGGAGGACAAGTGGGAAACGAGGTGGAACATTCTAGAAAACAAAACATACAATCCTCCAAATAAGCTACATTGCCATTTCTACCTTCTGCTACCTTAATTCATCACATCTAGACCGATACATAAGAACTACAGACACTTTTTCTTAATTTTGGCACCAAATTAAAAATATACAAACGCCTCATCTGAGACAAAACAGGACACGTGCAAAGGAACTAGACAGATGATTCTTCTGCCAAAATAACTGTTTTTCCCTAAGCATAAAGGGAATACATTCGAAGTTGGCCAAGATTATTTCATAGAAACAGAAACCTAATTGTCTGTCCTCAGATACCACATAGATGATCAATAGCCACTCCGTGCTGCCCCTCAAATGAGCAATAATGGTGCTGTAAGAATGGGATACTCCCACCAATAGAACATGTTCAGCACTTAATTATCTGAAATACACATTACTTCTCCCAGTATCCTCTTTCCCGTTCCTACACACATAAAAGCTTGCACAGAATATTCGTTTTTTCCACAAAAGAAAGAGTAACCATTTAGCAAAACAGTATTAATAATACATCAATAGTTAATAGCTTATCCTTACCAAAAACCAGATGTGCATGCAAGTGTATGTCTAACTAGAAAAACAAGCTGTTTTCAGAAGTTGTAATTCTTAGCTGCACACGCAGCACATAAGCAGAGCCTGCAGAGCCCTCTTATACTCTGCACTCTCATTCCTCCTCTATTAAAAAGGAAGACATGAGTCTTCTGTCTTCAGTACACAGCCTCAACTTCTCTGAACACTCCCTAATTCATGTCCTAGAGATATTCGCTGATTTAATGACTTTCCACTGCCCTCCCACGTTTCTACTCACCTCTCATTCCCACTGCATAAAGGAACCAGAAAAATAAGACCTATAATGTCATTTTCCTAATAGAAAATTCTATCACCCATGAGCTATGAGCATCTAACTCCAGTCGAGACGAAAACTCCTGTTTCTGATGTCCCTGAGGTAATACTATCTTTGGCTATATTTCAGCAATGCAATTTCACCCAGAAGATATTTATGGAGGATCTTCCATGTGCCAGTACTGTACTTGGCTCTGGGAAACAAAGAAACATGCGACAGTCCTGGTGGTCCTGTGAAGAAGCCTGACCTGCCAACATTCCCAGGGCACTAGGTGAGGTACTCTGTTAGAAGCAAGTGCAAACAGGAGGAACAGCGACCGTCTTCTTGTACTCAACCTCTGCAAAGTTTATCTAAAAAAATCCTACACGGGGTTTTTTTCAAATGCACTGTGCCCTAAGGCTGACAAATGAATTCAACAGGCAACAACCTGAGGCTGGGAGGGGCTCATTTCAAGAGCCCTGACTATCTCCCCCACCCTAATGCTACTCGGTCCTATGTTCCAGGAAGGATTTTCCAGGTTCTAATCTCTTATAACATAATACTCCGCTTCTGACCCCATTATCTTTTCTTTAACCTTAAAACCTAATAGATGGAGTCCTAAGAGTTGGAACAAAGGCCAGTGAAGAGTAATGGCATTAGGTATTCCCTGCCTCCTTTGCAAAACTTACATCTGATCCCAAGCCCTTTTGCTAATATGTGTTTTTCTCCCATTGTGAACCGCATCCTCCACCCAAATAGAAACACTCCATGTAGTTAACAGAGGTGTGACCCTTTTACACTTTCCTATCTTTGACATGCTGCATCCACTGCCATAATGTTTTCCCTCCCTTTTCTGCATATCCACCCATCAAAGTCTCCTCTCTCATCCCAGTAAAGGTTCACTTTATTCTGCACCTAGCTTTCTTATTTATTCACCCTACATTTATTGAGGGCTTATCCTATCTGTGCTTAGTTCTGAGGATGTAGAAATAAATGAATACAATTTGCTGCAAGCCCTTGGGAAACTCACAAAAACATATAAATACAGAAATACAATACAAAATAAGAGATTTAATAAAGTTCCCAGAATTCTTTTGTGTCTTGAGACACAAAAGACACAGTAGCACTTGCTTGGATGGGTCAGGAAGAGGGACTTATCACCCCTTCTAAACTTTAAGGTGTCTGAAGGGCAGGTCAATGTCTGGTTCAGACCTCTCAAGGTGCACTAACACAATAAACTGTGAAATAAAATAATCAATGCATGACTGAATGAATGACATATCAAATTCACCCCGTGGATCTCACTTTATGCACAGGCCACTTTAACAAATGCTTCCAGAAAACATGAAGACATGTGATTCCAGTCCTACTGAGAAGAGGTAAGAGAGGTGCATCACTTAGCGCTTAGTTATTCCTGAATTGAAGGTGAAACCAGAAGCTATTCAAGTGAACAGGCCATCATTAACTGTGAAAGCTGCCAAAGAAACTGGATTCAACTCTGGGCATTCACTGAACTGCTAGCTCAGAAGTCTCTGAAACCCAAACCATGAAAACTAACGAGCAGAGAATCTAGGAGGTGTTACAGAGCCAGTGTACTGATAGAACCAGGATTACCTAACTGTCCCAGCACCCAGGACATCTTGGAAAATGATTTAAAGCTTAATTCTTAAGGTGGCGGTTTGGTGTCAAAAACTTTGATGAACTTTATAATGTTCCAACCTGCATGTCAAGTAAAAAACTTGAATGCCTCTTCACTCATGGGCAAAGCTTGTCACTGATTAATAAGTCTTACATTTTATTTTGTTTTAGTGGAAATAAAATGGTTAGTAGTCTGATCTTTTCTGGAAGGATAACACCAGGATGATGGAGGAAGACTTTTCCCAAGTATTAAGATAATTGGGCTGGGCTGTAGAAAGAGCACAGAACACCTACTAAGTGCTGGGCAGTCACAGGCCTTGGGGATACAGCAATGAGCAAAAGATATAGTTATCTCTACTATCTGTTCAAGGCTGTAGATAAGTAAATAAGCAAACAATCTAATATATCTGATGGTAATGATTACTGCAGAGCAAAATAAAATAAAAACAGGATCACAGATTTTCTTCATTCTAGGGCAAAGAAACTTTTCAATGTTCAGTTGCCTGGTCAGGGAAGGCCCAAGTGAAATAAATTCTTCAATCAGATTTGGTTATATAAGTAAATGGTCTACGGAGCACAAGCTATGTTCAAAATTACTATTAGGCATTGTTAAGGACTAAAATCAAAACAAGACATGTTTTGGACACTTATGATCTTCAAAGAATTTAAAAATTAATTTTAATGGACACAATTCATATATTAATATTTACGATTTACAACATTATGTTGTTTTTTTTTTTTTTTGACAGTTTCCCTCTTTTGCCCAAGCTGGAGTGCAATGGCAAGATCTCAGCTCACTGCAACCTCTGCCTCCTGGGTTCAAGTGATTCTCCTGCCTCAGCCTCCCGAGAAGCTAGGATTACAGGAATGCTCCACCATACCCAGCTAATTTTGCATTTTTAGTAGAGATGAGTTTTCACTATGTTGGCCAGGCTGGTCTCGAACTCCTGACCTCAGGTTATCCACCCGCCTCAGCCACCCAAAGTGCTGAGATTACAGGCGTGAGCCACCACGCCTGGCCAATATCATGCTTTGTGTATGTACACACTATGAAATTATGAAACCCCTAAAGTCTCACATTTGGTAAAGCTAGATCAAAGGGTGTAAAGATGCAGATAAAAAATGACTAATACAAGGCAGGTGACAGTAAGTCCTGATAAAGGGATTTAAAATCTTCAGATCAGACTAGGGACATCAGGAAGGTCCTCAAGGAGCTTCTGATATTTGAAGCACACTTCAAAGAAGAGACAATGTCCTTTGGGAGGCTGAGGTGGGCAGATCACCTGAAGTCAGGAGTTCAAGACCAGCCTGGCCAACGTAATGAAACCTCGTCTCTATTAAAAATACAAAAATTAGTCAGGCATGGTGGTGCATGCCTTTAATCCCAGCTACCCAGGAGACTGGCAGGAGAATCGCTGGAACCCAGGAGGTGGAGGCTACAGTGAGCCGAGATCATGCCACTGCACTCAGGTCTGGGTGACAGAGCGAGATTCTGTATTAAAAAAAAAAAAAAAAGAAGCTACAAGGTTTGCGCAAGTCAGATGGTGGGAATGGAGGTTTGAAGAGGAGGACCCTTGAATACGAGAACCCTAGTTTACTAGGAAAAGGAGTAATCCAAACATACAATAATTTCTCCCAGGTCCCACTGATCTCCAGGTCTAACGTTTTCACACACTGGGCCAGGGAGTGATTAGCATGGCCTCCCAACTCTAGAGAAGCCTTCCTTTCTTGTTTATTGATTCAATACCTTTAATTGAGCACTCACCATCTGGCAGTTACTATGCTAGGCTCTGAGGAAAAGTCATTTAAGACTCATGCCTGCCCTTAAGGATATCATAGTTTAGGACTGGGGAGAGATGAATGAGTCAGTGATTAGCATTCAGTGCCACAGATGCTCAACTGGAGTTAAGCACAGGCCCTGCGGAAATGCAGAAGAGACGGCATCCTAATTCGCAAGGGAGTTTGTGGAAGGCTTCCCAGGCAGGCAGATCCTTGAACTCATTTGCATGTGTTTAATTAAATTCTTCTTTTCTTTATTACAAAATACATCTATACTTGTGGCAACTAGCAAAGTAAATTATAAACACGAAGATATAAAAATCACCTATGAACCTATCATCCAAAGAGCTTCTATTAATTTTAAGGTATTTCCTTTCAGTGATCTTTTGCAATCTCTCTTCCACTCCCCACTAAACATAGTTACAGACACTAATGTACAAATGGGAAAACATATACATGTGTGTTTCCTACTCGTAATGTTATAGGTTATCTTATCAAAAAAATCTGTGACAATAAAAAGCTAACAGCTATGTAATACTGCATAGTATTTATTAAATCATTCCCCTACTGCATGTTTAATTGCTTCAAATACAGTATTTTTTGCTATTATAAGTAGTAGAAATAAACATATTCGCACATAAATATATGTTTCATTAAAACTGACTCTTAGAGGCAGAATTATTAAGTCAAAGAGAATCTTGGTTTTAAAAAATTGGCTTGAGGTTTGAAGAACAAATAAAAATAAAATACTAGGAAATGGAAGAACAGGGTTGACATAAGGAATTGTATGTACGAAGGTCTCCCAGGAAACAGCATGACAACTTCCAGGGAATTCCAAGTCATTTGGTAAAGCTAGATCAAATGTATATGTGTGCTGGGTGAGGGAGTGGTCTAATAAAGACGAAGCTGGAGAAATGGACAGGCAGCAAAGCATGAACAGCCCTGGGAGCCGAGTTATGCAGATCTAACTGATCACAGAGTTACTTACGAGGACCTCTGAAATATTTTAAGAGGTTTATGATTCTGTTTGTGATTTTAAAAGGTAATGCTTACAGCAAGGAGAGATAGCTACAGCTGGCAGAAAAGACACCTTTGTGAGTTACTGCAATGATACAGGAGCAAAGTAAAAATGACCTTTAGCAAGACATCAGTAATGCCCAAAAAGGAATACATTCGTGTTTTCAACATTTTCATTCTTGCTAATTAGTTACTACTGTATTTCTTACATGTCTCTTTACAGTGTCACAGTATACCTTTTCAATCAATTCCAAATTCATCAGAGCATTTTTTTAAAAACTTTTTCCAAACCACTACATCCAGGCCTCTCAAGGCATTTTCTCTCCTATACCCAATGTTCATAACTGCTACAAGAATAGGCCTTTGTAATATTTAATCTGTATGATAAAATGGAAAAGGTAGTCAGGGAGTCAAAGAACCTTAGCTCACGTCTTGGAAAATTCTTGAGCAAGTCACTTATGTTCCTTCTTCCTTGGAAGGACACTTTAGCCCAAGTTCAACAATATAGTCCTTTTTTTTTGTAATCTCTGGGTATCTATGATTTTATACCAGATTCATGAGAAAAGATACATTGAAAAACATATTTTTACTAGAAAACACATCTTTATTTTTACTAGAAAACACATTTTGCTTGAGACACTTAAGTCAATTAATAATGATTTAATAGAACAAGGTAACGGAGATCATGGCTCAAGGCTGACTCGCTTCAAATCCTTGTTCCACTACTAACCTACTATGAGACTTGGAGAAATATTCTGAACATCAGTTATCTGTTTAGTGGGGATTTTAAAAAGAACCTCCTCTTTATGAGGTTGGTCAATGGTTACAAATATACAGTCAGAAGGTCTGAATTCTAATGTTCTATAGTAGAGTAGGGCGACTCGTTAGCAATAACATATTGCATATTTCAAAGTACCTAGAAGAAAGAATTTAAGATGTTCCCAACATATAGAAATGATAAAGCCTCAAGGTGATGAATGTCCCAACTACCCTGACTTGATCACTAGGCATTCTGTGCATGCAACAAAATATCATGTGATCCATAAATATGTAAAATATTACATATCAATGAACAAAGTACCTTTTTTGCATGCACACACACACGTGTGTGAAGTGACATAACTAGTTAATACATATAAAGTGCTTGGAAGAGTCAATGATACATATGTGTTCAATAAATTAATTATATTGTAATAATATAATTATATTAAATATGTTTTTATATTAAATATAATTTATTTATGCTGCTTGAATCTACGAGCTTCAGTGATTGATTTCAAAGACACTAAAGAACCCCTTTAACTTCCCATTTAAGAGGGAGGGGGTGGCATAAAGCTGCTGGTGCAGTCAGTGGAGAGAGAGCCTGAGCCACACAGTGGGATTGATCACTCCATGGACAGAAGCAGGTTGAGCCCTGATGGATATTGAAATAAAACTACCTATCCTAAGGTCATCGTATGCACAGCACACAGGGCTTATAAAGTCTTAGATAAAAGGTACAGTAATGTGATTTTAAATAGTATTACTTTTCCCTGGACCCACCTTTATACACTCATGCTGGGATTCCATCCACCTGGTATGGCCATTTCCTATTTAAGAATTACTGTTTTCATGTCCTCATCTCCTCTTGGCATTCCTGTGGTCCTTAGAATCCAACAGCACCCACCACCAGAGGAGGGGGAAGCCACTCATGATGTAAACTCAGTGAATAGGACACACTTGATCAACAAGCATGGAACATAATCCTACTCCAGATATGCTGTGTCCTGAGATGGGCTGGTCTCCAGAGAAATATCCCTCACTCTAGCTCCAGACCTTTACTAATCATTACTAATGACAGAAAACCTAAGATGAATTGCTACATGTTCCAAATTAACTGTGTGCAAATAGGATTCAAAACTAAAGAACTGAAGAATTGACTCACAGCTTCTTTTTATTATTCTATTTATTTTGACAGTTTCTTATAATTTGCTTATAAAGGAAAATTACGTGTGTGTGTATATACGTATACACATAAACTTCATAAAAAAAAAAAAAAAAAAAAAAAAATATATATTTCATAAAGAATATATAAATAGTTGTCTACACATCTTCCATTATATTACATAAGGAGATTTCTAGATTTAGCAACCAAATATACAATCCAAAAATTGCACATAGGAAATCCAGAGAGGTCCTGCAAAACTCAGAGGTATAGAATATCCAAATACAGGCCTATCTATAAAAAGAACTATTATGGTGAAGCAAAAAATGAGCAAGTGTTTGCACAAAAGTCAAAATTCTTTATGACTGTCTCAACATCATTCTATAGGAAACAAACCTTAATGAGATATCCCTAACAAAGCTACTCTCTAATAGTTGATTAAGTACTCTTAAAAGTTTATTAAAGGATTAAAGCATACCTTACACATGTAACTTTAACATAAAATACATAACCATAAGCTCATTCACCAGCTATTTGAGAAGGGCCAAGCCCTCTTACCCAGCCACTTCTTCTCCCCTCAGGTATGTTTCTGCTGGCTAGAAATCGAGTGTTTTATTTTTTGAGACAGGATCAGACTCAGGCTGGAGTGCCGTGGTGCAATTATAGCTCACCTTGACTTCCCAGG
Organism: Ateles fusciceps; assembly: GCA_036589455.1. Taxonomy (NCBI): domain Eukaryota; kingdom Metazoa; phylum Chordata; class Mammalia; order Primates; family Atelidae; genus Ateles; species Ateles fusciceps. Next base: position 9,710,132 of record JAZHEH010002496.1, read on the forward strand.
CTCAGGTGATTCTCCCACCAATTAGCATCCTGAGTACCTGGGACTATGGGCTTGAGCCACCATGTCCAGCTAATTTTTTTTTTTTTTTTTTTTTTGCATTTTTTAGTAGACGTGGGGTTTTGCTATGTTGCCGAAGTTTATACTTAAAAAAGATTGACTTTTTAGACTCAGGGCGTACATAGTGTATGAGCCATTGTTTTGTAAAATCCTTTTTGCTAAAGAAAATATTTTGGATTGGGACTACTTGCCCATGCAAATTCAAGCCCAGAGAACTACAATTTGGCATAAAAAATAGTCTGTCACGTGTCAACAAAGTGGCATCTTTTTCATATTCAGTACTTGATTGAATAAGATATGAGATTCTTTTAAAAATATTGTTTCTTTATATGTATCACACATATATGACATCATAAACAGATGATCAACTATGCACTCTTAAAATTTATTCAAATCTTAATGGTGAAAACATTCTAAAGGTTAAACACCTAATCCAGCTTCTCCATTTTTTAACTTAGGAAAGTTGCTAGAAAACTGGAATTATCAAGAAAAAAAAAGGTTATGATAAGCAAGTGTAAATGTACATAAGTCTTGCATTTAAGAATCATTATCATCCAAATGAACATTAAGAGGTATTTCTTAATTTACGCAATTCATATGCTCCTGAAAAGTAAACAAATCAATTGGTGGCTACATGTTACATTGCTGGTAGAGACTTAAGTGTAGTCTTCTGAAGTGAGGAAGAGTAGCGAGATTGTGAACATGATGAACATTAACAATGAAGGCAGAATCTGAAGGACAGATAGGTGTTGGATAAAATGAAAGAAAGGAAGCACATTCCAGAAAAGCTGGGAGAGAGGTGTCATAAATCAAGTTATGGAAGTAAGAATAAGCATGGTATGTTTGCCAATCAGTAGAACCAGAGATGAGGCAAGAGGCCTGATTGCATTTAGGAAAAAAGTGAGGTTGAATAAGGTTGAAGCCATTTATTGCAGCATTGGAAATCCATACACAGGAGTTTGGATTTCATATGATAAGGGCGTTAAATATTGTAAGCAGCTAAAAGTGGGAAATTACTCTGGCAACATGGATGGATTGCTTGGGAGAAAGAAAAAAGACATAAACATCTTAGAGAGGTCTGCATCCCTTATCTAGCATGAGACAAGTAGAGGAGGGTCTGGTCTAGGATTGTGACACCCCTGACGAAGGGATGGAGAGGCTCCTGCTTTCAATGTGGTACCTGGGAAGACAGGAGAATGGAGGCTGGGGAGTTCATGGCACGCAATGCAACAGAAGTTCCCTGTTACAGTTGCTATGGTTTTCACATTACACTCAACACCTGATAAACATAAGTAAAATATCTAAGTAACTATTGTGTATGTGTGTGAATGAGGCCACCTTTTAAAACTGTCTCCTAACAATCCCCATTTACAAAGTTGCTGTGCTTTCAAAGGTATCTAAAAGTTTCCAAAAGCTGTGAAAAGCTTTTCACATTAACATCTGTAGAAGTAAACAGCACAGCAAAATAAACATGTAAGAAAAGCTGGAAAACTGCCCACAGACTCATAGCAAAAGTCAAGAGTTCAGTGTTCCATTTTCTTTCCCATTTTAAAAAAGGTAAAATGAGACTGTTAGGATGATATTTAAGATCAATACATTACAGCTGTGTCCCTAAACTAGTAAAGAAAACACAGAAATATACAGCTTTTAACTAAATGTAAAATATTTTCAAAGGTTTAAAAATATATGTATACTCTTGGCCAAGGTATTTTCTAGCAGAGTTTCCATACTGGTTAATTAGTTTAAAAATGCTTTAAAATTAACATATTGCCTTCACAGAAGAGTTGAAAAGAAACCCGAAATGATCGATTAATACTTCTGAAGTCCTAAAAAATCTGGGTCTTTAAATTTAAAGCTACCATTTGAAACATATTTACGCTATTTTATTTCTTAGAAAACATCCATTTTATCATTCATACAAAATCAAGTATCAGTGACTCTTCAAGTTACTAGAAATTTTTTAATGAAGACCCAATCGAGAAGGTTTACAGTATGTATCATTTCACTAGTAAGCAGCTATTTTTTCAAAAACAGAAATCTCCCTTTATAATGCTCAACCAATTCTCTATTGTCATATACTAAATCATGCATGTGTAAAAAATGGTGAAGAAAGAAAACAGAAGAAAATTTGAAAATTCAAGAACTTTAGTGCCCAAAAAGGATATTGAGGCTACAAACTGATTAAAGTAATAATGAAAGTTTCAGAAATATTAGGACCTAGTTTTTTAATAAGGAAACTGAGGAATACTATCATAATTTTCATTAAATTTTTGGTAACAGCAGACTTTTCATTTACAGGCTATAAGAACCAGTGTTTTAAGTTCCACACTAAACTTGCAACCTGCTGATAACAGAACCCTCATAAAGTTGCTTTATGATACCAGAAATATCTTATAATCATATTCTACAAATCAAGCAAGTTTACATACTAACTTACGTAAGCTCAGAAGACGAACAGTTAAAGCAAACGAGAAGTTAAGGACATCATTCTGTATCTTCGTAGAATAACAGGATCCCAGAGACTTAAGAGTCCCATGCAGGCATTAGCTTAATCCTCAGAAGTCTATTCTGGCCACAAAGCTTTATAGTCTTCCTCTAATTTAGTCCTGTAGCCCTTTCCATTCTTCCTCCCTCACCATTTTCTAGACTCTCTGAGTTTCGTCCCATTTTACTCAGAGGCTCTGTAACAACTTCATTTGCCAGCTTTTAAATTATTTTGATAAAGTGTATGATATTATACAGTTATTACAACTAGGACCGCAGGAAACATTACCAGATCGATATCACCATGTCCCATTAAATGGCAATTCAGTGTGTCAGTAATTTCCTTTCATTGCACTTCAAATCCTAAAAATACCCAAGATCTTTTTTATTATGTCCTCTACAATCCCTGCAGGCTCAGAATGTTACAGAATCAAGACAGGGGCAGGGATAGGAGGGAGTGGGGGAGATGAGGGAGAAGGACTTAATAGGAGGGCTACAAGGATGTTAAAGAAGTAATTTTACTTTTCTCCAAAAGCTGAGGCTATTTTAAAGGCAGAGATACAAGTTCCCTAGAAACAGATTTGGCATCACTTGTATAAAATACATGAGATGAAGGCAGGGGGTATAACATTTGGGAAAACACAAAACTGGTAGATCAGACTCATAATCTCACAGATACTGTTTAGAATAGGATGAGATTTATTTAGGTAGAATAGAGGATTGATTCAAAGAAAAATGTGAGGTAAGTAGTGGTATGGGGGATGCCCAGCAAGCCCAAACAGGTTGAAAGGACTGTTATGAAAAATCTGTTTATGAAAAACATAGTCCTCCAGGGCCCATGGAGTAGGCTTCTTCCAGTTTTCCTGTTGACAGACACAACACTGAGCAAGGCTCACGGCCAGAGCTCCATCTGGCAGCTGGACAGGAGGTTTGCAGATGAATACTTTATTTGGTTCAGCAGTTCTTAATTTCACAAAAGGTCTAGCAGGCTTCCTTGGCAATACTTCCCTTAACAGGCCTATTCAAAGTCTTGGACAACAGAAGTAAGGATGGTCTGAGGATCCCATTCCTTAACATTTCAGTCATTTGGGGCGTATTTTCGATAGGTTGTCACTCCCCCACACCCCATGTCCTCCTTAAGCGGCCCCTCTTCCATGCAGTTTTGCCTCTTCTTGCTCTCCCACCCTCCCTTCAACCTACTTGCAATTTTCCCCCCCTTTAAATATCCATCCCATTTTGCTTCCTTCTTTCTACCGACCTAAATCATATTCTCCCTTTATGTCAGTTATATTATTCATTAGAAGCTCCTTGAACAATAGGCTCCATATCTCATTTATCTTCTCATTCTGTCCTCTAACTCACTCATCACCACCACTACTCAGTAATTCACAATATGTCATGCATCTACTAGGAACTCAGGCAGCAGTTTAGTTCTGTCATGAGAATGCAAAGTTTATGGTGGAGACAGAGAATCCTTAACCAGAAATTGGCATAGCCCACTCAGCATTATATGCTTGATTTCTACTCTGCTTGGAGCTCTCCATGCAGTTGTGACTCCCAAGGAGCAGGGCACAATGAACACTGGAAACTCCCTCCTCAATTTCCCCTTCAAGGCTTTACAGCAGCTTTGCTGCTCCTTCCATCACCTCTTCATGTGATGTGTGCAGAACTTTCTAACACCAATAACAGAGAGTTTCCTGATGCATAAACCAGGGATTTTTCCTTCTGCAAATACAGAGAACTGAGATGGAGGACAATGACTGCTTGAGAGAGTTGGTCTCAATTCTTGTATGGTCATATAATGAAAAAGGTACAGTCTCACACAAACTACTCTCAAACTAAGAAAGAAGTGAAGGGGAATCAGTATAGACTTAAATCCACTTCCAGCACCTAGAAGAAGGCAGAAAAAGCAAAGTCACATTTAAAAGATTAATGGGATCTGGCAGGATAGCTTCTTAAGATGAATGGGGCAAACCCAATATACAAAGCCTAGCACATCAAACCAGACTGCCACCTTTCTCTTTAAGAGATACATCAAAAAACAGCTACAGAAGCAAAGAGACAAAGGAAGAGTATTAAATGTCACTCAATCAGTATTTATTGCATCAATTATGTTGCAAGCACAGTTCTAGGCACTTGGGGAAGAAGAGTGAACCAGACAGACAGATTTCCTGCTCTCAAGGACCATACGTTCATGTGGCAGACGACAGAGAATATAAAACCAGGGCATTTCGGCCAGGTGTGGTGGCTCACACCTGTAATCCAAGCACTTTGGAGGCCGAGGCGGGCGGTTCACCTGAGGTCAGGAGTTCAAGACCAGCCTGACCAACATGGTGAAACCTCGTCTTAAAAAAAAAAAAAGAAAAGAAAAGAAAAAAAATAAAAACAGGGCATTTCAAGTACTAAAATATGCTGTGAAGAAAATGAGATAGGATCATCCTGAGAGAGAGCGGCAGAGGAAAGATTGCATTAGCTGAGGTGGTCAGGAATGGCTGCTTGCTGGGAGTGAAGACAGAAGCAGCTGAGGGAAGACATGAAGAACAAGGAAGTAGAAGTGGTACAGGGACACTAGGGAGGATTCAGGTCCCAAGGGTAGCCCCATGTGGCACAGAGAACTAGGGATTCACTGAAAAGAGATGAAACCAGACTTACAGGCATGGAATCTTGAGGCTAAAGTAAAGAGTCTACATGTCACACTGGTCTTCATGGGAAGCCCGTGGAAGGTGTTATGGCACAAGGAAGTGAAGCAACTTGAGGAACACGTTGGCTTAGTATGCAGAACGGGCCTTAGTGTGCGAGTCGAGAGACAGGGCTTGGAGGCTGCTGCAGGACAACAGGGAGACATCCTGATGGCTTGAACAGGGGTTTTAATAACAAAGATGATCAGAAGTGGCCTGCTTTGGGATATATTTTGGAAGTCGAACAGTCAGGCTTTGCTAATGGATTGGATGTGAAAAATGAGGGAAAAAGATAAATTGATGATGACTCCTCACTTTGGGTCCTACAAAATTGGATGGATGGTGATGTCATTTATGGAGACTGAAGACTGGGGTAATGGAATAACATTAGTTCTGTTTAGAAACATATGTGGCTGGGCGCGATTGCTCGCGCCTGTGATCCCAGCACTTTGAGAGGCCGAGGTGGGTGGATCACAAGGTCAGATCAAGACCATCCTGGGCAACATGGTAAAACCCCAACTCTACTAAAAATACAAAAAAAATTAAATAAGCTGGGTGTAGTGGCATGCACCTGTAATCCCAGCTACTCAGGAGGCTGAGGCAGGAGAATTGCTTGAAGCCAGGAGACAGAGGCTGCAGTGAGCCGAGATCACGCCACTGTAGTCCAGCCTGGATGATAGAGTGAGACTCCATTTCAAAAAAAAAAAAAAAACATATGTATGACATCCCTGAAATATCTAAGTGGGAGTCCAGCTGGATAAATTTAAGAGTAATTAGCCAATAGAATTTTATATTTATTTAGACAGAGTTTTGCTCTTGTCACCCAGGCTATAGTGCAATGGTACAATCTCAGCTCACTGCAACCTCTGCCTCCTGGGTTCAAGCGATTCTCCTGCCTCAGCCTCCCAGGCAGCTGGAATTACAGGCACGTGCCACCACACTCAGCAAATTTTTTTTTGTATTTTTAGTATAGACAAGGTTTCACCATGTTGGCCAGACTGGTCTTCAACTCCTGACGTCAGGTGATCCACCCACCTCTGCTTCCCAAGTGCTGGGATTACAGTCATGAGGCACTGCACGTGGCCCCAGTACATGATATTTAAAGTCAGTAGACTAGATGAGATCACTAGGAGGAGAGGACAATGTCAACAAAGACAGAAGGAGACCTGAGTTCAATATTTAGCAGCTGGTAGGAGGATCAATAAAGGAGACTGAGAAAGAAAGGCCAGTGAAGTGGGAGGAGAACAAGGGCAGGGTAATATAATTGAAGTCCAGCATATAAAGTGTTTTAAGAAGATGGAAGTAGTCATATGTACCAAACACTGCTGAGAGACATCACCCCCTCTGGCAGCTGAGCATCTTAAAGTTCCAATCAACAAGATGTCATCAATCACCTGGTCAGAGCGCCTTAATGGAGAGTACAGGAGCCACAGCCAAAGTAGTAAGTGGACCTCTGATTCCTAAGATGCCTCACCATCAATTATTTCTGAAATGTCCATACTAATAACTTAATGCATTTAAAAAGAAGTGAGCTTCCACAGACAGCAAGAAAATGATTTTAGGGGTGGCACTAGAAGATGCAGAATAGAACATTTCCCAAAGCTCAACGTTCCAGATGGGCTGCTGGATGGGAAGGGGAAGCAGGGTACAGTGGCTACACGGCTATCAAGATAGTGGAATTCCTGGGACTTTATTCTGAAAATTATTTCCTCCCATTTCGAATATGGTGATACTCAACACTAAGTACTCATGACATAAAACAAATTAAGAAGAAGGTAGGTAAATACCGGATTGCCCAGGAGAACTTGGCTCTCTAGACATGCACAGTATTATGATGACCCTTTCTTTGCCATCACTGCTAACGAGAAATCCTCTTAATAGAGTTTCCATATTATAACTTCAAACCACAGGCTCTTCTAACAAATAACTTAAAGCTCAGTTGAAAAGCAAAAAGTTCTGCTTGTTCAAAGTACATGCGCTGGCTTCATTTTTTCATGAAAAGTGGATAAAACTAGGAAGATACAACTAAATCAACAGGGTACTATTCACTTTCATCTAAACATTTTGTGAAAGGAAGCAGTGGATACCTGACCCACTATACACTTGCTGGTATGAACACAGACCTAAATGATTTGAATTCAGGGCACTTCTGAGTGGTCGGGGAGCTAAATAGCCAGGCAAAAGAATGTTTCTAGCTCATTAAGACTACACATCTCTCAGCTCCTATGGCCTTTCTGGTATCTGTCAACATTGCAAGTCATATCATAACTATGAGGAAATGTTTTTAACTTAACTTTTGACCTACAGTCTAATGAATCCTCTAATTCTACCAGTTCAAACTATTGAATAATTCAACAAATAGTGTTCTGACCCAAGGCAATTTGAGATACTTGATATTTTTCCTTTGAGATGAGGAAGAAAAAAGAGCTGATTCTGCATTTCAGCTCATCATGTTAAAAACACCTGAATACATCCATTTTAAAAGTTTTTCCCATACAAAGTAAAAGGCCGAAATGAAAAAAAATAATGGCTTCAAAATAGTCTCTCTTTACTGTAACCAAAATCTCCCTTGAAAATGTTTCTTTTTTCTTCCCCTTTCCTTAAAAGGAGGAAAATTGTTAGTTGGAACACTGCTTACCAAGGGGTATGTTTTGTGCATGTTTCTAAATGCCAATCAGAAGTTTTCTGAAGCCAAGGGTAACTTGCATTTTAGTCAATCTCCATGAATGCCTGGGGAAATACGTAAAACATTAATCAGAGTAACCGCAGTTGTATACTTACCATCTGAATGGAAAAGGAGTAAATATAGAAGAGCAGCCAGAGATTAAAATTAATTAGTGATGTGTCTCAAAGCTCAATTAGCTTCTATCTATGCAAGGAACCAAACGTTTCCAAAGAATGGGGGAAAACTGGAGGGTGAATTTTGAAATTACAGCCTCAAGGAAAATTAGCTTTACCTTTTAAAAATTAAGGAAGGAAACCTATACTAATTTATTTTACAACTGGCAAACATGTTCAGACTTTTTGTAGGTCATATAATGTATAAAAAATATTTCTGCTTAGGGAGCTTAAGGCAGCTAGGACCATTCTCTTCATCAGTAAGTAGCTGAGTGGCTTTAATGTGGGGGTAGTGGAAAGGGCATGGGCATTGGCACCACACAGGTTTAAATTCAAAAACCATCTCTGCCTCTTGCTGTGTTTTTCTGGGCAAGCTCCTCAACCTCTCTGAGTGTCAGTTTCCCCACATGTGAAATGGAGATAATAGCTATCTGTCTGGGCTAACATTAAATGAGATAATGTGCTGAAAGCTATTAGCACAGAGTTGGGACCAGTGTTTGTGTTCTTTCTCCTTTTCTTCTTGGAACTGATTAGATGTTTTTTGTTTGTGTTTTGAGGGACTTAGGGCAGGTAACTTAAATTCCTTTTATACTCTAAAAGCCTCTAACGCTGATAATGTACACTGAAGGAAGAAAAACCTCAATTTTCAGTAATTTGTGCACCTACAAGAGAAAGTGCTACTTCATTCAATCTGAAGAACCAACTCCCCCAGAGCCTAATATTATAAGTGTTCACACATGTCATCCTGTAAAGGTCACAGCCTTATGAAGTTCCATAAAAGATTTTCACAGATTTGAGTTAGTTTATTTTAGGCTGTTGAGTATCAGCACATAAACAATGGTAAGCAATAGCTTCTGACGGGAACAGAATAAAAGATTTCTTTTTATTTTCCTTTAAATATTCTTCTAGGTAAAACTATGTTTCATTAATCAGAGGATATAAAAAATGGACAGGAGGTGAGACGTTTAACTGCTAGATCTGTTTCTTGGGATTATTTCCCATCACTACCACTGTTTTTTTTCCATGCTTCCAAACCCTGAAGCTGCTCCTTTCTAAAATCTATTGCTCCCAAGCTGCCACTCCTGGCCCAAGGATTCTTTGCCAAACTGTGCGTTCCTTCTTCCTGATTTCTATGGAGACCTCCAGCTTCTGTGGGTCTCCTTCTCCTTCTCCTTCTCCTTAGTCAATACCTATCCATCATTCTCTTCTTATGCCTAAGGTTAGCTAATCAGAACGCATCACCTAATTAGATTTCTGGGAGTAGGTTTCAGCATTTACTTAAGAACAAGAACGAATATGCCTACAATTAGCAATCTCAACACCGTTTTCATCTTTAAGAAATATAGGCACATACAAATAAGAACTTGTCTTTGCCCCATTTTTTTCTGTCTCGAATAATAAAAAACATGATAAAGTCATGAATGCCAAATAGGCTTCTTTTTAAGTAAGCGTTTTCCATAAGCAAGTTGGTGCAAAAGTCGGCAGGATGAGAACTGAGAGAGCTACATACACCCGCGTCACAGGCAAGGCAGTGTCAGGCAGGCAGCCTCTCAACACCCTTCTACACTAGACTGGAGCAGCGGCAAAGTCCAAAGTTCTTTTAGAAGATTTGTATCAGCTCAGGGGCAGCACGCAGACACATGCTAATGGGCCATTTGCTCACAGAATGTAACTCCACGGGTGACATGCCAGAGTTAACTGAGAATTATAGAGCATGAATCAGAGAATGAAGATTATCAGGTGAAATCAGGGTAAGGCATCCAGAAATGATGCCTAGATTTTCTGATGGCATTTCCAGAAAACTTCCAGCAAAAAGTCACCACCCCAAACAGAAGATACACTCTCTTTACAAAACAGAACAAGGAATCAGTCTCTGAAAACAATTGCTGCCATTCCTGAGCAGATAACTTTCAACTCAAGGGTGGGGCTCTTCAGCCACAGACACTCCAGATGGAGAAGGCTGAGGCTGCTAGAGTGGAAAGGGACATGTATTTCTCCAAGGCAAAATGCTGTGCTAAATTCCCTAATATAAAATATACCCACTAGAGTTAATAAAAGGAATGAAAGCACCCCAGATTACACTTAACTTTCTAAGACAGAGATAAAAACTGAAAAGTACCTATCAACTGAGGCCACACAGCTCAATATGCCTCCCTAATGACATTTTATCAAAGAGGATTTGTACGTGTCAAACACGGAATAAACAGCATTTTGGTCCTGAAGACACTTCTTCAGCTCCTGCCCATACTAAAGAGAAAATATATTGTCAAGGGTATTTAGACATACTTTTTCATGGTGAAGGCAGATTCTCAAACTACAGAATGAAATAAACAGTATGAATTGCTCAGAGAGCTACTTCAATGAATTTCAAAAAGAAATGTCTTTCTCCCTTAATGAAACACTAGTCACTATTCCTTTAAAAGAGGCATTTAGAACCTGAGATAAATCTCCTTCCAAGTCAAAGTCTTCGAGGAAAATATTACAAATTGTATCCTGTGTTCAATAATAAGTAATTATTTAAACCATAATTTTAGGTGGGACAAAGTGTTAAAGTTAAGTTCAACAAATAGCAAGAAATAATGGACTTGAAAAGGCCAGGGAAGGGAAGAAGGGAAGAAAGATCCTGGAGGAAAAAAAAAGAAAGAGAAAAGAGGTCTGGAGACTCCTGCCCTTTCCCCATTGCTATGATCTGAATATTTGTGTTCACCAGAAATGTATGTGTTGAAGTCTAATTCCAACATGGTACTAACATGTGGGACCTTTAGGAGGTAATTAAGTCGTGAGGATAGAGCCTCATGAGCAGGGTTAGGACCCTTACAAAAGAGATGCCAGAGAGCTCCCTTGCCCCTCTTCTACCACATGGAGACACAAGGAGATGACACTGTCCATGAGCTGGGAAATGGGCCTCACTAAATAATGAATCTGACAGTGCCTTGACCTTGGACTTACCAGCTTCCAGGACTGTGAGAAGTAAATTTCTGTTATTTATAGCCTATTTAGCTTATGGTATTTTGGTTATATATAGCAGCCCAAATGATCTAAGACACCAACCTTGATCTCCCAGGTTCCCCTGACCTCACACCAGAAGTGTTCCCCTTAGAGAGGCTTAGTATCATACTATAATTTCCCATTTACTCATCTGTCTTCCCCATGAGACTGGGTCTCTGTGAAGACAGAAAGACATCTTCCCCATTCACCATTTTATCTGCAGCTCCCAACACCATGCCTGGAACTCAGTCAATACTGAAGAGTAAGGAAGGCAGGAGAAAAACCAGAAAGCAGCATAGTAGAAGGAAAAGATATATAAAAGCATTTGTTTTTAATCTCAACAATTTTTGTTCCTAGTCAAGCAGAGGGCAGTATGTTTTCTATCGTGCAAATACACAGTTTCAGTGCCCAGATCAGTAAAAAATAAGTGAACTGTCTACAGCTGACTCTTTAGTGGTCTTAATTTACACACTGAGTCCTGAAGAAGATACTCTGATATAAAAAGCTCCAGGGAAACTGTGGTGATTTCTAGACTCTTGGCTTAGCAATTACTTTTTCTTTTTCAATTTTTTTTTTTTCCTTTACTGAGTGCTAAGAAAGCCCCCAACAGAATATTCACAGAATTCCGTCTTTATGATCTTAAAGATAGGCGTTGTGTTATCTCGGACTTGGAATCCTCTTTACCCAAGGAGATGTAGATTTCAAATCCAAGGTGAAATAAACGCATTATTGTTTGAATGATTAACGGTAGGAAAGGTGTCTGATCTCTCTCTGTGACAGCCCTTAAGAAAAGATGTCAGTGAAGCCTAGGTAAGGCCAAGTCCAGTTCCGGGACCTCCACAAGGAGCCTGGAGTTAAAGAGAGAATCTACGGCATCACTGGGAAGAAGCATGGCTAGTGTCTCTGTCACTTCTCTGTCTTTGTAACATGAAGTCAGAAAACATAAATACAAAGTTCAAACCTAAGCAACTTTCAGGATTCATGTGTTTATGTTCTAAAAATGGAGAAAATAAAAATATTTCCATTGTCATAGCAACCTAGATTCCCCCAGAGCTTAAGTGCATGGTATGCAATAGTGGTCATTCTGAATTACTAGTTAAGCTCCCTCTAAATGCATAGTTTGCTCTACAGAGCAAGGGGTAGAGATGACTCCTAGTGTCCTTAAAACAACCCAAGATTGGTTTCTTCAATTTAACCATTTCAATACACATTTCACTTACATTATAGGTAACTATTTCGTGCCTCTTCCTATGTGGACTATTGATGTAGTAAGCCCCTACTCTCCTGAAATACATACAAGAAAAAAAAAGGCCTTAGAATTGGAGGCTCAAAGTATTCCAGATTCATAACTGAAGTGAATATTAGTATTAGTGTTCACGTTTCTTAGCTTGTCATGAGACAAGGAAAATGTTTTATTACTTTGATTTCTATTATTTATCATTTATATTATTAAATTAGCCAAAGTCTACAAAATGACACCTAGAATGCACAGAGTAGAAGAGGCATACTGATAGAGTCAACATGAGATGATGGGGATGGCAGTGATTGGTCAATAGCTCAAGTATAACTACATGTCTATAGGTAAATTAACTACTCTGCAGCTTAATTTCTCAATCTGTGAAGTGGGGGGTAATGATATTTACTTTATAGCACTTCTTGGAGCACTGCTTCACTAACATAATGCCTAAAACCCAGTAGTTGTTCACTATATGTCAGCTTTCTTTCCCCTAAGAGCTATATCAAATGCAGATCCCTGCTCTTGGATTCTCTAGAAATGTGGCTGGTAAAAGATGTCAAGATGAAAAAAGAGAGAGAGAAAATTAAAAGGAACACAAAGTAGGATATGGTTAATGCTGACATAATACACTGGGCAAAAATGCTTCATAATTTGTTCATTTTTAATCATTTTGAATTAAACTTAAAGTTATAAGCATGCAAATATATATGTGTATCTATATAGATGCACACACACACCTATATTCAAATACCACAATTATCACACAACATTTTAGAATAAATGGAATTTTACTCAGAAGATCCAATCTTCACATCTTGTGCAATCTTCACATCAGAAAGAAAATTTCAGAGGAAGGAAGAACAGTTTTTCACAAATCCTTAAAGTCTTTATGAAGCAAGATATGGGTATTGCTCCCATAGCACTGATGATATGAAATCTTTTTCAAGAAATCAATTTTCTACTTACAACTGTCTAATGTGACACAAAGGCAAACACTATATCATATTGTGTGTGAGTATATATGTGTGTGTATATATATATTTTATGCATGTGTGTGTGTATATATATGTAGGTATATAAATTTATATATATAAATTTATATATATATACGTATATAAATTTATATATATAAATTTAATATATATACGTATATAAATTTATATATATATGTGTGTGTGTGTGTGTATATATATATATATATATATATCAAATTCCAGACTCTGCTATCACACAAAAACCTGGAGGAAAACCAGATTAAGAGAATCAAAAAAAAAAAAAAAAGACGGAACGCCTAAAATTGCTGACAATACTCAACCCTCACTAGGTTAACACAGAGAAATGCTCAACTACACAAATGGTCAACTCTCCAGCACTGAGCTCTGAATACTGGAAACAAAGCCACTAAGGATTCCCAGGTAGATGAGATCAACATGTCATTTATTAGAATAAACAATGTGGGATATAGCATCCAGCTACAAAGTAAGGAGGAATAAAAAAGAAGAGAAAACTAAAAGAGATTACTATATGGGAACCAGGGTCAAAGAGAAATACCTACATTTCGGTAGCCACCTTGACCACAGTAATTGCCTCTGATTCTGTATTCTTTTTTTTATATGATAGCACTGGCAAGCATCCTTCAGGAACATTTGCAATCACCTGCATTTTGGACAGGTGACATAGACTCAGATATATGGGCATTGTCAACCCATCCCATATTCTGGGAATGTTTCCTAACTATCACAGTTCCACGTGGGACATACTGGTTTTCTCAAGTGATATGAACTCAAATCTCAAATAATTATCAGAATAAAACTTGTTTCCATTTTATTTCTTTCAATTACTAAAAACATATCATGATCTACCCTGTTTCATAAAGGTCTAGCAAAAACTCCATTGGATAGGCAAAGAAACTTGCCTAATTCCCTGAGACTCTGCATGTATCTGCTGCTCTTTTCTGAGTTCTGACATGTGGGGCCAAACCAAGGATCACTTGCATCTCATAATGGCTCAGGGATTTGGTTTGCCAACTCTGAGCTAAGGTTTTTTGAGCTTATGGGAAGAGCTTGGTATGCCAAATGACTCCTTTGAAGTCAGTAAAGGTGATTATACACTTGCTCTTTCTATCCAGTCCTCAAAAGGACCATTGAAGTGACTTTTGGAAAAAGATGCTACTTACAGGAAAATATGCAAGAAGTAAAGATGAGGCATTCTGAAGGCTATGGAAACTACCCATGAGCTGTAATTACCAATCAAGGGCAATTGAGGAGGTCTCCTTCTATTTCCTGATTCAGTCAATAGAATTTCTAATTTCCAATTAAATGTTACTTCTTAGGAGGTTCTTACCACCATTCCATCTTTTCTGAGGCCTCCATGTTAAGTGAAAGCTAATCTAATATGGTAGCCTCTTCTAATTTGGTAGTTTTTTTTTAGGTCACATGGAAGAAAAATAATGCTAGAGTCCATTTATTGTTCTAGAGACCTAAGAATTTAAAAAAGAGAGAGTAAATAAAGGAGAAACAACACAGAAATAAGAACACCTGGAATGCAGGCAAAAGAAGATAAAATACATTTAATTAGATAATTACAAGGCACAAATATGGGGAATTTTAATAAATAAAGTGGTAAAATGCCTTGTCATCCAACCAGCATGAATAAATTAAAGAACTACTGGTTTGGAGTTTCAAAGTATATTGCACTTAACCTAGTTATTATTCCGATTTTTAAAATAAACTTCTAGAGCAATCAAGAATAAATATACGTTACAATGCCACCCAGGCGTTGTTGGAATAATGTAAATGTTTGGAAGCTACAAGGCCCTTAGATTGAATGCTATACTGAACTGAGTCCAATTACAACTGGTGGCTGTAATTTTGTTGCTCTACTCTAACCTAAGCTAAAAAATCACATAGTTAGGTTTTTGGACAGAAATTCTATATATAAGAAAACAGCCAAATTAAAAGACAAAAAGAACAAGAGGAAACTAAAGCATTGTTCCTAAAACATCTAACCCTACAGCACAGTTTCCAATCCCTTTGCCTAAGAGGCACATTTAGTACCCAAAGTATAATGAGGAATCTAGTTTTAATACGTTCACTCTACAAATAATGCATGTCAGTCACACACTCTAATTACCCAGAGGTCTGAGGCCCCAGGTTGGAGACAGTAGCTTTAAGGTATCTTTAAACTGAGTGTGCCTCTCCTTACCTTTCCTATTTAATGATGTAAGCTCAGTAGATGCCTTTCTTGTTTGGATGAATTCTTCCTTATGTTCTAAAATTTCTCCTGTGAAGAAACTGAAATAATTTTGCCTCTGAAAATACTATCTTTTCACAAATTCCCTTAGCACAGGGATCTGGGATGATTTATGGAAACAACACTCATCTGAAGAAGTACACTGTCACAGCATTTTTAAATATGAATAATGACACAGCTCTTTCTCTTTCAATAACTCTGCCCTATGATAAACTATCACCACACTACCCACGATAATGATATAACAATTTTTCCCAGCTACTGAAACTGCTTAACATCTGCAGACAAAAAGCAAATAGGATATCCACACTTACTTTATTGTCTGTCTGTTGTCCTACATGTTGGCATACTCAGTCAGCTTGCAATTCTCAAAATTGTCTGAACTCTTGTATTAAAGGATGTTCTAAAGTCCATGTTGACTTACTAAAGAGAGGCCAGCTACTACACATACCCCCTCAGGTACAACCTAACATGGTAACAATACTGTCTCCACTTCCAGATAGACAAGGGACAAGGTGATATATTAACTTTACAACCTGCTTGCTACAGATGCATAACATAAGCTTCCTTGTGTACATCATGGGTCCTGAATTAGTTCATGGCCCATTTCCTGTAACATACCTAGATGAAGACTTGTTACTGTAGCGCATTTACCCACAGGGCCTTAATGGCTTTAAAGAACTATTGAAAATGGGAGTTTATAAAGATTTTAAAGAAATTGTCAGCAAAATTTAACAAAGGGATATAAGTCCAGCTATTATTAATCCATCTGTTCCAATTTCATGGCTTACCATTTTTATAAGCAAGTAAGAAAGCTGATTAAAGATTTCTTCTCTTCCTTTTCCCCCACAGGGCAAAATTTCTAGAGCCTGGGTCAAATATTTTTCAATATAACTTCTGAAAGACAAATAGGAGTCTGAGTTCAAGCATACAAATGACCACTCTTAAAACACACACACAAGTGTACACACACACACACATATCACTTTAAGCTGGTAAATCTGCAACATTTCTAATAGGAAACAAAAACAAAATTGATGAACGGAGAGGGGTAGAGAGGAAAGGGGCTACAGCCAAGGGCTGCATCTGTCCAAGAAATCGGGTCACACTGACAGGTTTTATCAAATGGGTGCTTAGAATTCTACATGACAGCTGTACAAAGCTCTTCAGCTTCGCTTTCCTGCCTCAAAAATAGCAGCTGCTCAGGGTGTAACAGATCCTCTCCCTGGTAAGTAAAACTGTCTTATCTTTGAAAGACTTGAGGGCAAACTCCAGTTCCATCTTAACACCCCAACCACATCTTCTGCTCTCCATCCCATATAGGAAAAACACCAAAAGGAAGAGGAGAGGAAAGCAGGTTGTAAACCTCTTCCTTTAAAAGCTGGGGATTTTGTTTAGGTCCCCCTCCAGCACTGCGGAAAGTTCAGTCCATTGGTTTTCAACGGCAGGTCTGGCTTCCTTCCAATTTCAATTCAGTAACATTTCAAGTAACTTGGAAGACATATAATTATTGACAAGTTGTTAGATGTAGAGCAGGATTTCTGTTCATTTGAAGTTCTAAGTTCCGAGCACAAACACATCCATACCACCAACCCAAGGTGGAACTCTTCTTGTGGCTTTGCATAGCTCTCTCTTTTTTTGTTAGCCTGTAATACTCATTTTAAAGTCCATTTGTGTGGCTTTTTTGGAAATTTCAATCCATTTCCTACTTACTACTCATTGCACAATTAGCCTTAATTATAAACATGGCCAATGTATGTGCTGCCCAAAATTATTGCCATTTTAAGTGTCAGAGGAATCTGCTGCCTCTTCACAAATAATTAACATATCCTTCAGTCAAACTTCAAATTATGTTTTTCTGCTTTAAATGTCAAGAGTTTAAATCTTACGCAGCAGGAAAAAGTTCAGATGATTTCCATATTGTATTTCCTGCTCTTTCCTCCTCTTGCTTTCTGAGAACTGCTTGAACCATTCCATTCTCTAATTCTTCTAAATAATATTTGAAATAATGAGTCCTAAGAATTAAAGGTGTATTTTACAGATGCAGGAGCACGCTCAGAGGCGCACAAGCACTTACTCGGTATTGCACTGCTAAGGAAGTATCAGATCAGGACTGGAAAGAAAACTATCCTGGCCATAGCTCCTTCCTGTCCAACAACTCCCACCCCTGCCCCCGCCACACAGCACAACCACATTCCTCCCTTCCCCACCCAATTCTGTTAATGCCACCATCTTTCTCCTTGCCATCTAACCCCTAATTCTTCATCTTCTTCCCCACCCCCACTCAGAATCAGTGGGTAAAGAGTTGGTTTTTCCATAAAGCCTTGGTCTCTAGTTCCACATGTTCATTCCACCTGCTCTAGGGCCATCTCTTATTACCACTCATCCTAACTCACCAGCCTCTACTGCATCTCTTTCTCTGACCCCTATGTGCCTCTGTGTACACTGCCTGCCTCCAGGTAACTCTACACAAATCAGGGTTCTCATAATAATGTCAAGATGCTCACAGTTTTTACGGAAGCATAACTGCCTAACAAATAAAGTTCTAGTTCCCTTCCAAACATCCAAAAATCTTGAAAATCTGGCCCCCGTTTTCTCTCCCACTACCATCCTCCACACAACCAAAACTCCAATCAAATGAAATCACACACAGTTCCCTCCCAGTGCACCTCTGTGTTCCCCAGCCATGGGCCTCGCTCATGCTCCTATACCCAGTTGGAACATCTCCTTCTTGGCACAATCAAGACTGCAGCTAGCTCAAATGCCCTCTCCCATGATCCTGCAAGGCAAATCCCTTGTCTGAATATGACAGCACTTTGGTCTCTTGGAAGTCTTGCCATTGTATACCTAGCGTTTTAGTTTCTCCTGTAAATGACTTACTTCTCCCACTCAGGAAAACAACACAGCAGTGTCTGTTTCATTTGTGGGTCCACCTCAGCTGTAACACGCTAGGCACATAGCAAGCACTCACACTTATTGTTCCAATGAATGTATCTGGGATCACGGAAGGTGGGTCCATTTATTGGAGTATATTCATATACTGAGACAAGTCTAGTCTGAGACAGATCAGCCAATAATAAAATTTGAGAACAGGTAGATATTTTGTCATCCCTGAAGCGATCTGAGTAATAATAAATCACATTAAAACAGAAAATGTATTGGGATATAGCTGGGGGGGCGGGGGGGGCCAGAAAAAGAGGCTTAATGTTCTTGATCTCAATAAAGTATCCAAGCAATATAAGGGAATACATATGTGAATGTTTGGGGTAAAAACTTATTGCATAATGCGCCCCTTTGACCAGGAAACTCTGGTATGCAAACCTCTAAGCCACTCAACAAATACCTTTACAGTCCATGGAAAAATAAAATGCTCAAGCATAATTAGGTTATATTGTTCATTAAAATGTAGTTCTAACTACACCCAAAACATTTCAAGAATGGAGATGAATCAGCATTTAGTAATGACTTTAAAGGGACAAATTGAATTATGTAATTTCTGAGTTTTCAGTCATGCATCAGTCTGATTTCTTGTCTGCCACATGTCTTCCCCTTGCCTGTCTTTGGTCCACTACACACCCATTCTGCAAAGGCTTCAGAGAAGGCCAGGGGTTTACAGTTCTGAAGAGAAATGGAACACGTTGTACGCTTCACATTTTGTTGATATTTTTTGAGGCAATCTTTTTCCTGCCTAAAATTTTGAAAGATGGAAAATCCATTAGGTAATTATGTCCAACCCAAGAGACCAATTCAACATCGTTCCCTATAGTTCACTCTCCAGCAATTTTCCAGTCCACTTCCCTGGGGTAATGTTAAAGTCGTCTCCCCCCACAGCTACTTTCAAATTTATCCTAAACCTGGTACCACTGCACAGTTTTAAATGTAAACTTTATAACAAGACCCGAGCTGAAATTGCAAAGAGCCATTAAAACCAGGATCTCTGTTTTTCGCAAGGAGACAAGACAATCTTAGGCACAAATGGAAAAGATCACATCAGGCTTTTATCCATTTATGAGCCTCACCATACCTGTTCTCCCACCAAGTCTCAGCACATGGGAATTTGCCTTTTGGTTCTATCATCCTTAAAAGAAGTGACTATCTCTGAGGTAGGGTTTTATTTGGATATTTTTTCTAAGCTGATACCAGAAAGGTCAAGAGCAGGTTACAGAGTTCTAAAACCCTCAAAAATTCAGTAAGGAAGAGGAGCAAAGTTTGTTCATCAACGTAAGACATGTTACTAGTGTTACAAGGAATCCAAAGCTTCCCAAGGACTGAGATTATATGATTGACAACCTCACTGTGGTCAAGAGTACACAGCACTGGGATTAGGAAGATCTGGATTCATATCCTGGCTGTACAACTTATGAGCTATATAATCTCAGACAAATTAAGTAAGGTCTCTAAACCTATTTTCTCAATTTAAAAATGAACATAACAATACCTACCTCATAGAATTGTAGTGAGCTTAACATAACATATGCATAATGCTTGGCACAAAACATCCTATGGCCCAGAGTAAATGCATAATAAATATTAATGTAATACAAACCTTTAAATTACTATTAGGCTTCACAGAATCTCAGCACCTTGCATTTAGAAAGGGCTTGGTTTACACAGGCCAAATGATGCACGGATTTTCTTTTGGTTTTGCACTTTGGTTTTTTAATTATCTCCTTTTATCTCCTTATTTGTTCATGATATTAACAACCCTAGCTTTATCTTATGACCCACCATGTTTTATCAACTCTATAAATGAGTCACATTTTTTCATCTCTCTCTATATATATATATACTTAACAATGTGTTCACTTGAAAATTCCTGAAATTTAAATTCCCAACATTTAAAGCATTTCCTCTGTTGCTGAGGGAAATCCTGAGCATTTAATAGTGTGTGTAGATTAAATAGTGTGCAGTGCACTCGTTTAAGGGTGGTCTCTCTGGACACCCATTTCCCCTCCTGGACCTCTATGTCCTATTCCGTAAAGGAAATATTTACTGTGCCAAAAAGTAGATCCTAAATCAAAGAGAAATAATAAAAGGAGAGCTGAAAAAAACAGCCAAAAATACTCAGTGTTATTTAGACTCAACAAGAAGCTTTTATCTATTATCAAACTTCAATATCTTGATAAGAATGATAGATTTTTATGCTTTTAAGGAGAGTTTTTCACAAAAAGCAAAGGATACTTGCAGCAGAGTGCAACACCCTAATTTTACTTAATTTTCTTTGTTTTATGGGGTAGATGTCTCCTCCACATTTCAACTATTTGGGCAATGAGTGCTGTGTCTGGTTTCACCCACTCCTGACATCTTTGTCATGGCAAAGGCCCTGTTACTAATTGGTGACAGTGTGAAATATGAATGACATGGAATTTTTCCTTTACTTAGTTTTAGAGCAGGTTCCTTCATATAGACCCATTCCCTCAAATGTTGAGCACTTGTGCCAGACTCAATTTCATTGCCATAAAATTCTATAGGGCAGCTGTTACTGTGTTAGTCTTCTCCCCTCCTTACAGAGGACACTGAGGCACAGAAAGGTTAGGAAAATTCCAGCCTCACAGCAGCTGAAGAGTATACAAAAGTATACAAATAATTATTAAATAAAATCAGGATCACTGCTACAAGCCCAAGGAAGGGCCTGTGAGGGAATACAGCAGAGGTAACCACTTGGGTCTCAAGGGTCAGGGTACAGATCTCTCATGCTCCTTATAGGGACATTAGCCAGAGTTAACTTTAGCTGTAGCTTCTGCAAGGGCAAAGTAGCCACTATATTTGCTGTTATAAATTTTGGATATGTTTCCTGTCCAGTAGAATTGTTCAGCCAATTGCTGCTTTTAAAAAGTAACAATGAGTGGCCAGATGTGGTGGCTCACACTTGTAATCCCAGCACTTTGGGAGGCTGAGGCAGGCAGATTATCTGAGGTCAGGAGTCTGAGATCAGCCTGGCCAACAAGGTGAAATCCCACCTTTACTAAAATACAAAATTTAGCTGGGTGTGGTGGTAGGCACCTATAGTTCCAGCTACTCAGGTGGCTGAGGCAGGAGAAACACTTGAACCTGGGAGGTGGAGGTTGCAGTGAGCCAAGATCACATGACTACACTCCAGCCTGGGTGACAAGAGTGAAACTCCTTCTCAAAAAAATATTAGTAACAATGAAAGATGGCTATCAACCCTCCCCTCACCTCACCCTGGCTCTCTGTGGCTTCTAAGAGTAAAATTTCAATAGGGTAACGTGTCATAAGCAGTTCTCTACTTTCTAGCCTAACGTCAAAAATTACTTTGGAATTTACCTAAGGCTCCCCCTCTGCCTAATGATCTGAAAGTTTTAATATATAAAAATGTCCTAGTTTTCTCAAATGCTCAGTGGAGAGGGTGAGTATGTCCAGCCAGCAGGATCTTAAACTATTTTAAACTTCTTTACACACTTTACCCTTTAAAATCTTTCTAAGATGCATTAATACAGTTTTTTATCTTTGTAACAGTCTGGTGAATAAAACTTATCACTGATTAACTCAGAATCTTGGATCCTTCTGCAAGATTTCTTATATCTTGTCTCACTGTCCATATCTGGGTGTGGAGAACACAGCCCTGGGTGTGAAAGACGGTGTACAATTTTAATGGATGACATAAAGCAGCACTGCTGGGTATCTACCTTCCAGGTAGCACAGCATACAGGGTGGAAAGGACAAGAGGATGATGCAAAAACTTTTAACCCTGAGCCCAGAGTATGGTATTCCTTCCCCTGCAACCAGAGAAGTTCTGCTTTTGTCTGCTCCAAACTTGGAGCTTCTATGGAGGATTTCAATGCAAAGAAACGATGCCATTTCTTTACAAGTTTAGAAAACTACTGACAATGGATTTGAATTAGTAAGTGTCCACATTCAAGCGAATCAAATCTCCAAGAAATCTAGGAATTTGCAATGTAGTATTTTCCAACTAAAGAGTCTATATGACTCAGTGAACCTGCTCTCATCCTGGACCATTTACCTTGGAATCAAATCTCCAAGAAATCTAGGAATTTGCAATGCAGTATTTTCCAACTAAAGAGTCTATATGACTCAGTGAACCTGCTCTCATCCTGGACCATTTACCTTGGATGTTTCTGCAGTAAACAAATTCCTCACAAAATCGGACTTTCTTAAAACTCACCTCTTAAAGTACTGGGGAGAAAATACATGACTAAACTGCAGTTAGAATTTTGACTAAAAATAGTATTGCTTCATATTAAAAGAAACCTGAGTCACTGTGAAGAAAGGCTCTCTATAAATTCCACATACTTAAGCTTTCCAGTTGGTTTCCTTTCCAAAGAGCCAATAAATATGTCCTAGGTGCTCTTGGCAAGTGAGATCACCAAGGCCCATTTCACAGAGGAAAAGCTCAGAGCAGGAACCCAGGAAATATGCACATCATATTAAGAACAAAGGGCAATGCTGACCACTAGGAAGTTAGAGGTTTACATGGCTAACTATATCAAGTAGAGTATAGATCAACTGAAGAGAACCCCTGCAAAAGAGGAGGACTCAAATAGAAAGTGCACTGGTAAGAGCAAGGGGAGCAGATGGCATCCCAGAGATGGAAGTGTGGTAGGTTGGGTACAACAGGGTGTGATGAACTTGTTTTGCTCCCTGTGAGTAGATGCATTTCTTAGCTCCACTCAGCAACAGGGAAAAGGGAGAGCCAGTTTCAGCATTACAGCAAGAAACTTGGCTGGACTTGTGAGGGTCCTGCCCAGGGCCTCCCAGCACTGCCCAAAGAAAAAAAAAGGCACACTGCAAGGCTGCTCCCTGGGCAATGAGAGAGGGGCAAGTGAGCCTGCAAAATACTGCCTCATTCAAGCAAAAGGAAGCAGTAAAAGTAAGGGGTAGCAATAATTGTAAAAGGAGCAGGAGGTACCCAAGCTTTACTAATGGTCTCAGCATGATAGTCAAGCTGCCCAGGAAAAGCAAAATGGAATATCCGCAACGTATCCCTCCTTACCCAAAGTTCTAGAGGGCAGGAGGGGGAGGACAGGGGCTATAAAGAGATGCCTTTCCAGAAGTTTTGATAGTGGGGGTTCATAGAGAAATAATTAGTCATATTGCAACTGCAGGAAGGTTTTGCTGTAGTTTCTTGCTTGTTCTTTGCCAAGTCAGTGGGATTTGTGAATCTATCTTTTAGAGGTCCCCTGATTCTGATGCATAGTCAGCATTGGGAACTATGTGTTAGGCAACAGCTTTCACACCAGCAAGTGACTGTGGACAGGGCCAAGGCACAACAGTAGAAAGAAAAGGAAATGAAAGGAAACAAAAGAAAGCACAAGGAAAGGATACATAGTTCCAATACGGTGCCTGCAGCCAAGTAAATTCTTTGAGGTTCTCTGTTAACATGATTTAGAGAAAGACTGTTCTCTGAATGTCACCTCACAGAAGAACCGTAAGCATAGGATTCCCATGAAATGGTCATAATGGCCCTAGAGCTCTACGGCTGTTTAACCATGTCGGTATAACCATGTCATACTGGTCACACTAACCAGTATGGTTAGTGTGGTTGAGATCCTGACAAACAAGTCAGTTGAACCCAAAGGATTTCACTTTTCATTCCTTTCCATTGACCTGCTTCATGCAGAAACACAACTTAGAAAGAGCTGTCAATTCCAAGAGCTGGGCAAAAAGCTGGTGTTAGACAAAGTTGCTAAGTTAGTTTTTGCATTTTTCCCCTCTAACACTTCATTGTTTTCTGATGTGTGGATTTTAATTCCCCAGGGAGTCTCTCTGCAGAAGCTCCATCATGCCAAGCAGCTTCCGTTCCTCAGACATTTCTTAACAGTTCAAGGCATTCCAGGCCTTGCTAAGTTACTAAGTAGTAACTGCTGAAAATGGTGACACAGAGGCCCAGATAACCTAAACATCTCTAAGAGTAACCAAAAGTTTGCTCGTGTAGAACTTTCAGGCCTGTTAAAACAAAATAGAAGAAAAGATACGGTTTCCCAAGCATACTAATAGCACTTTCAACATACACTCAGTTTGTTCATAGAGCCTTTCTGGATCATGAGTAACTTAAAATAATGGACAAAAGTAAGTAAGATCTTACTCACTCATTTACTAACTCTTTCCTTCATGAAGGTGGGACCTTATCTGTCTTGTTCACCATATACCCCTGGGGCTTGTGAAAGCCCAGCTAGAAGTAGGCACTCAAATTTCTTATTTATTCAGTCAATGAGAAAGCCATTTATAATTATAAAATATAACTCATGGGTCTTTTCCCAGTAAATTTATTATTTTCAAACTATAGCTAAAATAAATCTGAAGTTTTTAAGCATATTGCTGGAGAAGTGAAAGGTAAGAAAACTAGAATAGGAATAATAACTGGCTGTGGAAAAATCTACCCGATCGTCATGGAGGCAATTTTATTTCAACAACGTTATCAATTATTTTCAAGTGTTTTAAGAATTAACCTGCTATTTTGCCTATCACATTCTAAATGGTCCTAAAGAAATTAAGACAAATAATTGGACGCATTATATATAACATTACTTATATCACAGTTTTTAAGGAAGACATTGATCTCAAACACACGTAGGTCCTATCACTTGTGTGAGCCTACCAACTAGTGAGGTACCTCCCTCAGGCTCTGGGGCTTCATCTATAACGGTGAATGACAGAACCTACCTTAGAAGCAATGAAGCTGATGAGACTATCTAGACAGTACCTAGCACGGTATCTGGGGCATAGTCAGCTTTTAATTAACAGCAATGCTTATCATTGCTGAAGGACTTGAATGTTTTTATTCTGGTTTGAAGGGAATATCTCTGAATCTGTATATTTACTAAAAGTATCTTAAGAAAACACATGTACCATAGAATTTGACTGATTCACAATAAATATGACTATATCACATCACTACACTGATTTGACTTTCTGTAGCAACATTGTGAGAGCGGATGTCATTTTACTAAACTGGTGCAAAAGACACACTTATGCCTGTAAATTCTGTTTGCAAACTCCACTAAGGAACAACAGCCATACCCAGAACATTTTTTGTCCTCTTCCTGCCTTATGCTTACTAAGAAAATACAAGCAACGGTTCTGAAGTACTAAAGTAGAAATTGGTTCAGAGACCTCCTTCTCAAGCCTCAATTGTTTTTCAAAGCACTGTCCCTTCAGAATAAGCCACTTCTCACATGTAAGAGTTTAGCAGTTCTTCAGAAATCAGCTCTATTAATTACAGACATTCTTAAATGCAGTTCCGCTTTCTTTTTCCCTTCTGATGTATTAAACTGGCTGTCAGAATAATTCGGAAAGGAATAACCAAATACCTCCAAATTAAATCAGCTGTTAAACACTGCCTGGAATATAATTTTTTTTTGTTGCCAATACTGGACCACCAACCTACAAAGTTGACTGACTTGTTATTTAAGAGGATCCTGGGCATCAATATTGTATAACTGCATAGGCTTTCCAGAAGAAATAGAAACTCTATTACTGGTTTATATAATAAAAATGCTTAGATGTTAAAAACAGAAAACTCTCCCTTTAGTGTTCATAAATCAGTTTACATCTGTAAATAGCAAGAAATGAATGTTTTAAGATCCACCTATCAAAAAAGAATTTAAAATGTCATATAACTGATTTATATTATAATTAAAACTTACATGCTAAAAATAGAAAAATAACGTTGCAGAATTTATGTAGCACTTCTTATCTGTAAACAATAAGAAAAATGGTATAGGATTCATCTATAGAATAATTTAAAATATCTGTAGCAGAGAGCAATTAGTCTTTTAAAATAAAAATAGTAACATTAAGACTTCAACTCCTAAGATTTATACAACCAGAAAACTTTAGGAGCAAAAGAAATCATACATATCACCCCTCATCTAATATTTTACCACAGGCAAGCCCTTCATGACAGATGGAAGTCTATTCTCTGTTGCATCAGAATTATAGATTTGCAATCAGGTAATAATACCTGCAATTATTTGCAAGAGTGGCATCTCATTATGTAATTAATATTAAATCCTCTTTTTGGTTGTGAAGTCTCTCAAGCTCTCACCAGTGACTTCATGGGTGCAACACAAGAGCTTCCATCAGATGGAGGAGGGTTTGCTGCAGGCTTCTCAGGTTTTTATAAGGTGTTTGCACTGCCTTTAAATCTATTTCTTCATAATGACACTGTCTTTTGATGCTTCGCTCTTGCATATGAAGCTCAAGGAGGGAATATGAAGTTCTTTGTTACTGTGATTTGAGTATCAATCTTCCCCGTACTCTCAAGTCTACACACACAAAAGCCAACAAGCCTCTTAAAAGAAGATGATTTATGAACTTGTAAAACTCAAGTCAATCAGTATGTAATGAAGTAAAGAGAAAAAGAAAGAAAAGCAGGCAGGTGTGACAGAACGTTTGGTCGATGGCAATCACCGACATGCCAGGATTGAAAGCATTCAGTTCACTTGCTAAGACCTCCAATTCTGATAAACAGTGATTGATGAGTGAGAAACATTTCAGATTGTACATGCCTCTGCATTTTCCTTCTCCGAAGTCACAGGTGGTGGGTCTCTACACACAAACACAGGTTGCCTTATCACAATCTCCCACTCCCCTTCTGATCATCATTTTCATCTCAATTAGTCCTTGCAAGTTCATCTGAGGTAATCATGTCTGTTTCCAGAGTGATGCAGCTGTCAGAATGTTCTATTTCATGAACAAAATGCAGGTACTTTAACTTACTTTTAAGACATAAATGTTTTAAAATGGCCACCCAACTTTAAAATTTAGCCTTAAATGTATAAATGTTAAAATGCTGAAATTTAGATGGCCAATTTGTGATGGACCACAGAATTCAGATGTTAAAATACTGGATTCTACCCCTACTCAGTTACACGATCATAGGTAATCCATTCACCCTCTCCGAACCTGAATCTATCTATAAGAAAAGATTAAACCAGATTCACTTTAAAGTTTCTTCCAGCTCTAAAGTTCCATGATTCTTACCTCTTATCAGATCATTAATGTAGCTATGTGTTTGGAATTTATTCTGCCCCTTGGGAATCATCTCTATGGGCCAGGTAATTTAACAGAGAGTTTTATGGCTTATTAAAATATATGTGAGTGTGTCATTTTGATATATTAAGTTCTGAGATCTTATGTTTGAATTCCAAGTACTGTTGCCATCAGTTGTTTCTGTCTCTGTTTCCAATATCTATTATTTTCCACAATGACAATATAAACAAAGAAAGTTGGGGGTAGTTTTAAAACAAATTTTAAAATTTTTTCTTAATATTTGCATTCTCAAAGTGCTGATGGGTGGCAACTACAGGGTAAATTTTTCTGCAAAGATTTAGTCAAAGGGTAAACTTTTATGCATTCTAGCAATACAGATATGGTATTTATCACAGCTGACAGTTATTCTAATAATCTTTCTCCAACATCCATTACCTTTCCTTTTTACATCTTTCCTTTGGCAATTCCAAACTGGAGGAAAAATATGCAGAGGGTAATGCCATCTGTATGAGACATGAAATCTAGTGTGAGATGTGTTGATTCAAATACTAAAAATGATATACTCTTCCAATTCATTTTCTCTGATTTTTCCAACTGATACATGCGAGTATGAAATATAAATGCAGCCATTCCTGGAGAGAGAAAAAAAAAGTCTTCAAAGATGAATTTAAAACATAGCTCTCTTTTCTGTGGGTGAAAGAAAATGGTTGTATAGTAAGAATGAGGGGAAAAAGGAAAGATTAGGGCAATAGGAAGATAATTCCTTTTGAAAGATTAATTCTCTACGGGAAAACCATTTTAATCATTTCTTTCACATCCTTCTTAAATGTTCATTTAAATCTTATTCTTATTTAATTTTAAAGATATTATCTACATGAACTTGCTTTCTTTGAGACAGGGTCTTGCTGTGTTACCCAGGCTAGAGTACAGTGGCCATTCACAGATATGAGCACAGCACACTACAGCCTCAAAGTCCTGGACACAAGCGAACGTCTAGTGTCAGCCTACTGAGTAGCTGGGACAACAGGCTCATGCCACAGTGCCCTAAGAACTTGCCTTTTTAAAATGGAAAGGGATCTAGTTCAGTTTCAGGAGGTAATCTGAAACTTGAAATCAGAAGCTTGAATATAAAAAAACAGGTGAACTGAAACATCTTATAACAGGCAGATTTCCTCAAAGAAGTCAGCCATAATACAGAGCTGCGTTTGCCAGCAAATGTTCTTCAATGCCTAACAACTGGTAATGCTTGGTAGGAAGACATACTTGCTCTTCTTTTATAGAGGAAATTGAAAAATGACTCCCCCTTCTGATTTGGAAAGGATAGTCACAGAAGTTTAAGTTACCAACACAGAGGCATCCCATGTGTCTGTAATCTTTCTTCATGCTTCTGTCAGGTGGAAAAAATGAGCAAAGAGTGAAAATGTGCAGTGAATTACTTCAGCAGTTGCAGAAGAGGCACATCACACCCAGCAAGGGCAAAAGAGGACAAAAAAGAGCAGGGATTTGGGAGCCCTACAAAAATAAAAAAGAAGACAGGGTTTCAAGGCTCAGCCATGTTACCAAGGCTAAGGGAGATACAGGATCAGGTAAGGCAAGAACCTTCTTTATTTTGCCATCGTGAGTTCAAGGTCCACCCTGCTAACTTACCCAACACACTCACCTCAATTCCTGACAACACTCACTTCAGCTCCACATTAGGAGCCTAATTCCACAGCCATACCCCAGACCTTTGTCATTCCTTGGAACTGCCACATCCCTGGAATCATTGGGACATCCCAACCTCTCTAATTTCCAATCCTTCTACCTCTCCACCTCCCTGAAAGCACCCTCTAAACCGGTTTACTTTCACCAAGAGTTCTTGTCCTTCTACCAGTGACAAATGTTATCAGTCTTGTTTCATTTCTTTCTCCACCTAGTTTTTGTTAATATTCCCATTTATGAGCATTGTAAATTATGTCATTTCATGTTCTTCTGAGCCACATCTGTCGACAACCAGCAACTCTCAGTAACTCCTGTGTTTTCTACAAGCAACCTGGTTGCTGTGGACTACTGGCAATTCCATGTAACAGTGTGATGTACGTGTTCTAATACATGAGCTCTAACCCCAACACAGTCCCCGATGTTGCCTGGTAAAGTTTGTACTTATATTTGGTATACTTGCTGACACACTGCCTCTCCAAACCTTCATTAATTTCTTTAGAATCTCTCCCTTTCCACAATCACTTCAGTCTAGCCTAGCTGCCTACTTAATCAGTTGGAAAGTCCCTCATCATCTTCCTTCTCCTCCTCCCGCTACTGAAATGATCCTTAACCCGCTCTGTCTTAGGACAAATAGTTCCCCTTCTCCAGTCCAAGGTATACCAGCTGCACGCTGTCTTAATCTTTCTCCCATCCTGTTTCTTTGAAGAATTTTTCTCCTTTTATTATCCCTCCTCTGTTTTCATCTGCTCCCTTTTCAGTACATGGTGCACAACTCATGGGGCACCACTCAGGAGACAATGCATCTGAAGCTCAGGCTCCTGTTTCTACCAGCCCTCTTCTCTCTGCCTACAAACATACTTGTTTTCGTTTTAGGCTCATAAAAACCTTCCTGGGCCCAAGTTTCTCCTTAAGCTTTAGCTTCAACCCCCTCCTCTTTCCTTTACTGCCAGACTTCTTAAAAGAGTATTCAATACTAGCTGCCTCCTCCTCCTCCTTCACTCCATCCACTGCCATCTGGCAGTGGTCCCTCCCTACATCCATTCAAATTGCTCAGTCAACAGTCAGTCATGGCATCCTAACTGCCAAGTCCAAAGGCCTCTTTCAGCGTTCATCCACTTCCTCATCCTTAATCACCCTTCTGACAGTAGATGAGAGTGACGCATGCTTTCATTCTTGAAAATCTGATTATTTGGCTTCCATGACACTCCCCCTCCCCTGGGTCATTTTCCATTCTGCAGATTGTTCTTTCTCTGGTTCCTTTTCCTCTGCCCATTTCTTAAATCTAAATGTTCAAGTTCTGTCCTCAACTCTCATCTTTTCTCACTCCAAAGCAGGGGTTGCAAACTACAGCTCACTGGCCAAATCCAGCCAGTAGCCAGTTTTTGCAAATAAAGTTTTATTCAAACATAACCATGCCCCTTCATTCATATATTGTTTAGGGCTGCTTTCAAGCTACAAAGGTAGAGCTGAATAGTTGTGATAGAGACAGTGTGGCCCACAAAGGCTAAAATATTTACTGTCTGGTCCTTTACAGAAAATGCTGGACAATGCCTCTCCAGAGAACTTGCATAATGGCTCCTAAAGGGTGGTCTCAGACCAGCAGCATTGACATTATCTAGGAATTTGTGTGATATTCACATATTAAGCCCCACTGTAAGCCTACTAAATAAGAAATTATGGGACTAGATATAGGAATCTATGTTTTAACAAATGCTTCAAGTGGTTCTGATACTCATTAAAGTTTGAGAACTGCTGGTCTATACAATCTGGGACCATCCCCAGGACTTCAGGTACCACTCATGTGACTGGTGACTCCTTAGTAAAGCTCTACTGTGCTGTAAATTAGTATTTCCAACTAACTACCAGATATTTCCACCTGAAAACAAAACCTTTTTCAACACATTTTATAGGGTAAGTTGTGATCTATGCAGGAGCCTAGTTGCCAGATAAAAATATGTCTTGTGCAATATTTGGGACATACTTGTGCTAAAGAATTAGTTGTTGTTTTCCAAATTTAACTGGGAGTCTGTATTTTTATGTACTCAATCTAGTACTCCCATAAAGGAGTTATAAAAGGAGCACTGAAAGGGTTTCTGCCCAAAAAAGAAGCACAAAGTTCAGCCAAGGAACCAATGTTATAAACACAGTAAAAGAAAATGTGATAATCTCAAAATCTCACCTTTCAAAAATTTTCCTCCCTGTTCTGATGTTATTTAACAGCTGCAAGGTCTCTGCGAGTTACGCTACTTCAAGGTTCTCTTCTAAACATCCACACAAAAAAGAGATTCTGACTCTGGAGTTGAGGAAAGGGTGGTAAGGCAGAGAGTAACATTCTATTCAGGTGTGCATATAAGAAATGGTCTGGAATATGAATCATAATGAATAATAAGATATTAAATTTATTTGGATACTCTTTTCCTTAAATTTTGGTATTTTTTCAATCGTTATATGCAAGGAACAATAACATAGTTGAAGCTTTCTATTTCAAAACATGTTAATAAAGATTGGTTCTACTATTTATAAATGATATCCAAATGAAAATTTTATGGATTGGAATCTGGATCTAAAACTAAAGTCCTTGACTTATGGTTCAAACTCCAGACTACAAACCAAAGTACTGTGGCTTATCTGGTAACATTTTATCCCCTTATCAGAACAAGGATCCAGGGAGAACTCTACATTTCATTTGCAAACACTAATGACAAGAGCCAGCATGAAGCATTCTATTAACCAGCATCTTTTGTAACAAGAAAGCAGATTGCTAAAACAATGAATTTGGTAAGATGCAAAATGTTTAGCCTATTAATTTTTTAAAGTTTTCTATTTAAGGAAAAAGACAATTTTCTAAAACATAAAGCAAGGCATTTGTTTTTTTTAACATCAAGGCTTCCAACAAAAAACATTTCCATTTATCTCTGAGCAAATTAATTTTTAAAACTTTTCCCAAAAGCCCCAAAAGAAAACTTAACTGCTATTATAATTCACCGAGGCCTGAACACATTCAGTTGAATCATCTGTGGTAACGGAAACAATGACAGCAGAGACAAAATGAAATTCAGATTTTATCTCAATTTAGCTAATACATACTTTTTAACTTTGTCTCCTCTTTTCATTTTAATCGATATTGGTTGATTTCAAGTCAATGACTCTTGTACTCCACATCTGGTTTAGGTGGAAAAAGGAAGACAGAAGGGAACAGGCAGCTGCCAGGCACTAGAATAATCTACAAATTGAATACAACTACTACCTGACTTTACATTTCTAGCATTGTTCCATAACCCCAAATTTATAACTCATAAATTATATGTTTCTTTCCAAAAAAATAACTTGTAAAGTTTAAGTGAAAGATTTTACCACAGGGGGGAAGAGAAAAAAAACACACTCCTCTGAAAATTACACATTTTTTTTTCCTCTAGAACACATCCACTAAGTAAAAGAACATTTCCTTCTAATTGTTTCTTGGATAAATAGGAATCCAGGATAGATGAGGAGCATCAAGCTTAGAACTCTGACTATTTAAGCCGTAGTTACTGAATAATAAGCCATGGCCAGCTCCTATATCACGATGTGCCAGCACTGAATTTAAGTCCTATTTGCAGAGGTGACCGTAAGATTCAGATCTGAAGCCAATTCCTTGGTAGTTCAGAAACACACTTTTGTGTCCAGACAAACAACGCATGAACTACAGCAATACCACTCTTTCCTCCTTGATAATTACCTATAGGCCTTATTTCATTCACAGACCTTAAGCTCCCTGAGGTCAAGAACAGTGATTTATTTATCTCCTTGACCTCCTAGCACCCAGCAACCTGCCATAGTATAATAGGCTCCTATGGACATTTATGAGTCAGTGAAGAACAGCATAGGAGATGAAAGATCCTACCCAAAAAAAGGTCGTTCTTTTACTTTAAAAATTGCACTTAAGTTACCATTCAAATATTGTTCCACTATTTTAACCACTAGTAGTTTTCTGTTGTCCTTAAGCAAGATCAGTAAGGAGTAATATTTCTCTCAGCAGAATTCAAGATAACCTGTCTTTATCAGATGTCTGAGCCGTCCCTCACCATCAGTAGACAGATAAGACACTTTGGAAAGGTATTGGTTTATAAAAGGCTACAGTAGCATCTTTTAAGAATTTTGTGTTTGATTCAGTATCTTAATCCAGAGATGAGTTCTAAATCCTTAAAAAGAGTCAAATCCTCATCCTAGAGTTCTCAATGTTAAACACAGTAGTTACTCAAATCACCTTCGCCATCAATGTCATCATTCTATTTCTTAATGCGTAGGAGACCATGATGTAAGATGAATCTCCTTCTTCCCAGTTCCTAAGCTTCATTATATCAAGTTTAAGACTGTAACGTTTGCTTTCCTTGAGTAGCAGTTATTTTAGCCAAACTCTGAGTGCAAACTCAGTGTCTTGACAGGTTCGTATCTGCAGGTATGTGAAAATAACTCCACTGTACCAAAATAATATGAAGAGATTATTTAATTAACCATTTATAACGTGACAGTTTCTTAAACTGCAAATGGCTCAAACTGGAATTTTTTAAAAATTGTACTTTTACACCCATTTTTTAAAAAGAAAAACATCTGTAAGACTAGTGACTGATAAATAAATAACACCCTTTAAGCAAATGAAACACCAGCAATATTCTGTATTCATTAAAGGTAGCTGATTCTTACCGGATTAAAATCGGACCCCTCCACCTTCAGTAACTAACTATTAACACATCTGCTCATAACACATCTGCTCAATCAGATGAAATCAAATTTGAATTACAGAAAATTTAATTTTAAAATATGTATTACATGAACATTTACCAGCACAGGCCCACATTTTCTATGAAGTATCTTTAAGAACTCATCACAGATGCAAATAAATGAAGTATCTATCTAAAAATAGAGTATTTTGTAATCATAAAAATACTTGAAACAGCAAAAAAACACATCACAAATGAGCTTTTGCAATACTGTCTTGGCATATAATCCAGTTTATCTTTTAAATATGAGTAATCCATTTCCTGAGGTGCCGGCAATGCTAAGAAGCAAAAGAGAATGGCAAGGAGATCCCTGAAATGAAAAGCCTTACTCATAAGAAGTTGTTCCCAAGAAGGAGCTGTTAAGCTTAGCAGCCTCAGATAGCAGGTCCAAAGCCAACAAAGAGTTAAAACACCCAGGCTAGCTCAGTAATGAATGCTTGGTAAGTTTGGCCAACGAATATCAAGTAGATACCAGGGCTAGAGCAACTGCTAAAGGGATGACCTCCTTGAATCTCATTTGCATAGCAATGAGATGTCACAAAGGCATTAAGTCTGAAACTGCAATGCTGTTTCTAATCCATGCTTTATTTTGTTGTGACATTAAGCAAACTGCTTTACAAAGTAAAAACAGAAATGATTCCAGCAATGTGGTGGAAGGAGGGGTATGGGGGAGGTCCTACAAGGATGTGGATTATAAAATAGACTGGAAAACAGTTCTGCGAAAAGCTACTGAGTCACTGAGCAAAACCAGCTGAAAAGAACAATAAAACAGTAACTTTCCAGGATATTTCCAAAAATGAGACCAGCTAAGTAAGTTGCTGGCTTTTGTCAATGGATATATATTATTTGAGCCAAGAATAATGCATGTCTACTCACAACAGGCAAAACAATATGTCAATAAAATGAGCCAAACTCTGTCAAAATCTATCTGTTACAACCTAGGCTGTATAGGTTGTTGTCTACATTGATGCAAAACCTTCAATTACAGTTTGGGAATTTTTTTTGGGGGGGGTCTTACTTTGTTTCAAGTAATTGTGCTTGCAAGTATTATTATTAATTACTACTAAGGGATAGTTGGGGCTTTTACCTCTACCATTGAAGAATGCAACTTGTTTTAAATACACTGGATTAAATTACACATACAGCTATGGCTACAAAAGAACAAGAAAAAACAGCATTGTAAGTCAAGCTTTTGTGTTATAAGCAGTTACAAACTGAAAAGACAGTCAACAAAATCTTGAATATTCAAGCTCTATCTATAATTAAAAAAAAAAAAAAAAAAGAAGAAAAGGAAAATGCTTCCAAGCTTTAAATGTCACAAGTTCACTTCTTTCCTAGAGTCTTATACATCAAATTCAAACTCAGTCACAGTACAATCTTCCATGTTCTTCACATGTAACCCCAAACCTAAAATGCAAAAAAAAAAAAAAAAAAAAAAAAAATTTAAAAACTAAAAAACCTCCTTGAATGTGCAGCTTATCCAGTTACAGTTGTTTCACTGCAGTAATTACCAAAGAACATAAAGATACCTGCTCATTTCTGTCATAAAGACAGGTAAAATGAAACTGAACTTTTAGCTGCCTATTACTCAAATTCCTGAACCATCTTTCGAAAGGCATAAAAAATAACTCTTCCCTTAGTGATTTTGATAGAACCTCAGGTTATTCACCACACATTATGAATCTACTTCAGGCAATGAAATTAATATTTCAGTAAGTCCTCCTTCCACGAAACAGGAAGCCTTTTAGTAATGACCTTGGACCAGATAATAGGAAAGGCAAGAAAAGCTGGGTCCAAAGCCAGAGGGTAATTGTGATTCAAAGACTCTTTATGCAAATAAGACCCCTAATCAAGTTAATGCAGTTTTCTAAATTTTATCTTCCATCTTTTTATTTACATTCAGCTGATAAGTCAAAATCAGAAAACAGTAGATTTCCAACTTCCTAATTCAACCTCTTCTGTGCAAGCACAGCCATGGGGAAACTGCATGACAGCATTCAGAATCTTATAATGGCCCATTCCCAGGAATAACATGACATGGACTCAGAACAATTCTGAAGTTAGTTCCAGCAAGTGATAAATTACTCAGGCAGAGGGGAAATAACCCACATTTGTTGGGCATTGGTTAACTTTTCCACTTCCTTTTGTGAAGTCAGACAGCCTGGAAATGAAAAGTCATTTTTAGGAGGGAGCATCTGTACGGTTGACTCAGGAGGTGCTCCCTTTGCTTCTTGCTTTCTGGGTGCCCACTCAAGTTTTAGAAACTCAAACCATATTTGCCATGCTCGGGCAGGTGTGTGAAGGGGTACTACAACCTGGAGAAGCTGGATGATTCTCCAGGATCCCTAAAGGATCACTATGAGTAACACTGAGGACAGGCCAGGAACCCAGAATCCAGTAAGAAAATAAACAGCACTTGGCCCAGGGGGGCTCTTTAGGCAGAGGGGTGAAGAGCCCAGGTTGTAGAGTTAGGACCCCATTCTGACATCTCCTAAACAATGTTACCTTGGGTGAGTCATGTATCAGCTCTATCCCTCAATTTCTTCACCTGTAGAGATGATAATAGTATTTGCCTCACAGAGTTGTTGGGGGATAAATGAGATAATACATGTAAAGCTCTCATCAATGGTAATCATGTTATTTGTTATTAACAAATGCAAAAATGAAAGTTGCAAATGGCAAAGTTCTAAACAAATGCAAGTTACTGTTATTAATATTGTCAAGATTTCCCTTTTGATAGTCTACTTTCAATTCAATACCAACTGACCAGCAGGAAGTTTAGAAGTATTCTATTGCTTTTTTTAGGATTCTTTATCCAGGTTTTTTTTTCTCAACTTTCCCACATAAACTTTATCATCCCTATGGTAAAAGTAAGATAACACAGTCCTTCATAAATAACCACACACACAGTATTTGTTTTCCTTATTACTATTATTATTCAAATAATTTACAGCAGTATAGTTCTGTGCGGGCTTCTCAAACTTGAATTGACAACAGTTGCCATAATGATTCTTAAAGTTCCTAGGTAAACAAAGATGAAATCTGGAGCATGAGTCCTTTCCCCATCTCTAACAGACCCAGGCCACCCTAAGTAAGCATACAATCTAAGCAAAAAACAAAAACCTGCTTGTTATGAAAAAAGAAATTTCAAGATACCCTCACTTCCTCTTCCAACCAGATTGCCCCCTCCGATTCACTATGTGAACATTCCAGAGATGTCTCTGAGTATATATACTGGGAGCAACTTTTGTGTGGTCAATTTTTCTTAAAGATTTAGGGAAGCAAATTTAAGTGCTCTGATAACTAAGTAAGTTAATATAAGTTTCACATTTAAACAAACATATTATGGAACAGACAGTACAATTAGCACAATTTTTGAATCAAAATACTCAGCCCTCAAAAAAATCCACCCAATGCTCATGGCCTATCTTTGGGCCCATACCCAAATTCTGAGAATATGAAGCCATCCTCCTTTCCTAGTATGGGGGTTGCTACTCACTCGTGATGTTGTCATTATCAATAAGATCTTTAGATTCAAATCCCAACCCTGCCAAGTAAGGCCTATGAACTTGTTTCTGCTCCTAAGCATATCTCCGTCACCTGTGAAATGACGGTATTAATATCTACTTCATAGGACACGGGTGATGCCAGAACAAAAGTGCATATGCAAAGAGCATGATAAAGTAGATGCTCAATAAATCTGACCTATTTTTTTCTTTCCCTACCCCACATTCCCCTTTGCCTACATGTTATTTAGGATCTCAGATAATAATACTTGGAACTCCACCAAATATCACCTATAATTTCTCTACAAGATGCTAAATTATTCTACCATCCAAAATCTAAAATGTCTCATTCATTCATTCACTGAACAAGCATACACTGAGTATTTTTTTTGGCAGGCACTGTCTATGAGTGAAAGGGCTCAGAGGCAAGAAAGCGTATGTGAATACACCATTTCAGGTCACCATTCACAGATGACACGTCTTCTGTGACACCAATGACTATGAAGCCTTCTCAGTTGGAAGAAGTAGGAAAGCAACATCAAAACATGCTGTAATTCCAGGTAACTCCAGCATGGTATACTATTCTCACCAGTGTTCACTAGGATACTGGGGTCTAAACTGAGTCTCATCAGGGATACTAGTAATGATTAAAAGTTATCTGAAAGTCCAAGAAAAATAAAGAAAAGGGCCCCACACCCAAACAAAGGAGAGTCACCAAGTAGAAACTGTTCGAACTTGCTCACCAGCATGTCATCTACACAGCCTGCCTGTTTACTATCCAGTTGAATGGTAACATCGATCACACCATTTATACTCAGCACTCACAGACTGCTCCAGCCTGCCCG
Organism: Ateles fusciceps; assembly: GCA_036589455.1. Classification (NCBI taxonomy): domain Eukaryota; kingdom Metazoa; phylum Chordata; class Mammalia; order Primates; family Atelidae; genus Ateles; species Ateles fusciceps. Next base: position 9,748,451 of record JAZHEH010002496.1, read on the forward strand.
GAAATCTGCATGGAAGCAAAGGATCAAAACACCCTTTTATCTAAAGAACTGTGAATTAACTCTCTGCCTTTTTAATTACTCTCAATTACTTTCCCACTATTTATAAGGATTTTTTTTCTTTTGCATAACAAAATCCAACTCTAATCAATATATGCAGTAAATCCCAGCTGATTAGTATAATTCTTGCTCCACGATGATGCTGGAATTGTGCCAGCCTTACCTTGCACACAATTAAATGTCTGGTAATGCCTGCTGCTACCCAGCAGGCCTCATGATTTAATAGGGAAAAAACGGGATTTACATGTGCCTCTGTCAGCCCCTATGTGCCCTTGCTCCCTCTCATCTGCTTATAGACACGTACAAAGTGTGCCTGGAGAAATAAAGGACTGAAACAATCACACAAAACTGAAAGGCATGGGAGCATGAAAAATGGATCTCCAAAATTTAACTCGTCATATCTCATTTCAGTAACTCTCTCCAGAAATAAGATATCCCTCTTCCCACCCATGATTCTAACACTGAACTTCGAGCAAACTCTAAGTAAAAGAAATATTTAAGGATCTAGACTCCACTATTATGAATTATGTGCAATTTACTTTCAAGACAATTTTTAATAAACACAAATCACTTAATAAGAAATTAAGAGCATTACACATTTCTCATGCTCCTGTGGATTTGGTGTTAATGAGATTTTCTTTGTTAAGCTCGCAGGATAACAAAGTGTCTAAAAGACAGACACAGCCTTTTCCAATATCCATTCATTCAAGAAATAGTTATTGAACATTTTTTTTGTAATAGGACATTCCTAAGACACATACCTGCTCACATGTTGATTTTACCATCCTGCCCCTCAAATAATGCATATAGTACAGTGTAATTGGAAAACAAAGAAGGGGTATTTAAATTTTATAAGACCTGCATTTTTATCTATTCTATTATAAACTTCCAGGTTAGTTCATACATTTGCTTGTACATAGACAAGCTTTGTTATGTACTAGAAACCATACCTCCAACCTTTAAAGAAAGATTTCCTTGTCCACAGTGGTCGCTATGGGGTGACCTGTACCTCCGTGAGCCTCTGGGCCTCAGAATACACTGGAATTCCTCAATCCCTTATGAGGGGTGTTAACTACAGTTAACAGCACAGGTGTTAATAAATAATTTAAATCTTGTGACACAAAAATCTCAGCACTGAGATATGCTCCTACCTCTCAGTCTATTTTACCTTTGACTGTGAACATCAAACACCATGAGAAGGTACCATTAGGTACATAACACCTTTATCACACATTCTTTGAAAACAAAGTGATGCTACTAAAAGGTGACTGGACAGCTGGATGCATGCAACATGCCTTCTTGATGTATTATCCACACTTGCTTAGAACATATAGGAGAGATCCAGAGCTTGAGCAGATGAGCCAATAAAGAGCAAAGGGTATGTGCATATATAACTAGAGGATCTTTCCTTCAACTATGAAATGTGGACCTCAGAAGTAATGTATCTTTGCAGTACCAGAATCATAACATAGTCTTCATACCTCAAAGATCTATTTTTCAATATTTGATCATAGATGGTCAATTGTGGAACTCCATAATCGCTAACCAAGTTGAACATAAATATAGTCATTCAATTTTAAATATTAAACACCAGCAAGATCTAGCAGTAAGAATGGGGGACCTGTGCCCAGGGAATGATGGCCTATGGGAGAAAGAGGTAATTTCATTACAAGGCATGTAAACAGTGCTGCAATTACCATACAGTGTAGGGAGGACCTGAGTGCAAAGACATGAAGAAACAATATAAGAGGTCAGGTGTAAGCAATACCTACAGGACAGCATGGGGATTCTACCAGTGACTACAGGAGCTAGGGAGGGTGTGGAGAGATAAAGGGGCCAAGAGGTACCAAAGAGAGCAAAAGGCAAAGCAGCTGCAGAAGACAAGAGGCCGAGATTTTTTTTTTTTTTTTTTTTAGGAGAGAAATGGAGTCTTGCTCTGTCACCAGGCTGGAGGACATTGGCACGATCTTGGCTCACTGCAACCTCTGCCTCCTAGGTTCAAGCAATTCTCCTGCCTCAGCTTCCCAAGTAGCTGGGAAAACAGGTGTGTGCCCCAAAACTCAGCTAATTTTTGTATTTTTTAGTAGAGACAGGGTTTCACTATATGTTGGCCAGGCAGGTCTTGAACTGCTGACCTTAGGTGATCTGCCCTCCTAACCTCCCAAAGTGCTGGGATTACAGGCGTGAGCCACTGCGCTTGGCCCAGAAATTCTTAAACTTTAACATTTCCTAAACATTTCCATAAACGAGGTGAACATTTCTGTTTTCTCTAATTCCAGTTCCATCTCCCCCCTTTAGTTTCCCCTCTGATGCAGCTTCTCATGAAAGCAATACTGAGGGAGAAGGTCGAATTATTTAAGTTCATCATATATTTGAATAAAAATATATTTCCAATATGTATAAACTCTTGCCTCTTGTTAAGAAATCTGATATACAAAATGTAAACTTAAAAAACAGATAAATGTAAGAGAGACAAAATGTTCTTTACAAAAATAATTTGCCACATCTGTTTAAATGAAAAGTGTATTTTCCCTAGTTGAATGCATATAAGATGGGGTTTGTTTTGAAAAATGTGATTTACAATCAACATTTAAAAACATATGTATTTTATAAGAGCAATCTATGTTTATTCACTTTGATTATTATAATAACCACTGATGAGCTGTATGAAAGTGGTAAATCTCAAAATACCTGTATCTCCCTCTTTTTCTTTGGAGATGAGGTATGTTATTAATACTACCTATTTAACAAAAATATACAGAATGTAAACTGAACATAATGTGTGCACTGCTGAATACAACTTGGAAATAAAGTGATTAATACAAGTAATTATACATACAAAATGTATACTTCCAAATAAAAGATTATCTAAATATTATATAATTCAACAAGATACAAGGAATTGACCTGGCAATATAATATGTTTTATCTTACATTTACTATTTGATTATTCAATTGGCTAGATTGCCCAATTTCCTCATCATAGCAGTTGTCTTCCAAATATAAATATAAATCCCATTGTTAATCCAGGAACTTCCAAGCAGATAATGTCACCTCAGTTCACCACCTTACTGACTTAGGGTTACACATACATTATGACTTATACTTACTTAGCTAAACATCACTCAGCTGAGGAAGATGACTTTTGAAGGGTCAGACACCACATTTAATATGTTTCATGCAAAAATTAATCCAAGATAAAAGGAGCACTCTTAATACACTTTTCCTACAAAAAGAACCTGAAGAACCCAGTTCATGCCATCAAAAAGACTAACAATGTAATGTGCACTTATTTCAACCAGACTGTGAATGATCTGCTATGTCTACAGGAAAGATGGAATGCTAGATTACTTTAAATAGCTCCGAGTTAGAGAGAACATATCTATGAAGATGAGGAATTAAAAAATACTATAAAAGTAGCTGTTCACATTAATACGAGTATAGGAGACAGCCAAAATCTAAATTCTAAATGGGTCATGAAAAATCCTCAGGGACTGGCTGAACCACGTTTCTCTCTACCTCACTTGTCAACATTCCCAAGTTCTCACTTTACTAACTGCAGTAATTTCAGGCACTTATAATCATTAAATTCAGTTCAAAAAGAAATATATCCTACAACAAGAATATTAAAACGAGAATTTCAATCTCCTGTATGATTACAACTGTTTCATGCCAACAATCAGGAATAAAAAGGATTTGCACCACTAAGCCATTAACCAAAAAAAAAAAAAAAACTGAAAAGGATGCAGAGAAATGTGAATTTAAATGTAAATCAGGTAAATATAATATAAAGCTAGTAGTTATGAAGAGGAAGTTACTCTAATGAACTCTAAGGTGCTAGACCAACAATTCCACAATAATAATTCTACCTCCCAAACCTTGTTTTTCAGAGGTACTGAGCTTTGCCTAAAGCTTTGGTGATGCTTCATAATGTTTGCAAGACACCAAGCATTTTCTCCATGGAAATAATCATCAATGGGAGAAGCAACAGCATCCTAATCAGTTGCACAGTCAAAAAAAAAAAAAAAAAGCACACATCACTGAAGTCAAGAAGCACAAAATGACAAATGGTCAAATTCCAACAGCTAAAAAGATCCAAGACATTATGAGCTTTTAATGAGTGAAACATGCCATGAGAAAGAGACCTTCTGTCAATAAATCCAAATCCTTGTTCGCTAATTAAACCATCTTATACAGTGTCTGAATATGTAGACACCAGACTTCAACATTGCTTAATTATATTCAATTCCAGGCATATTTTTCCATTTAATTGACATTCTGAAATGCCTTTACAGTCCTATCAGATAGGTACCAAATTCTCAAGAGAGATTACCAGGCACTTCTGAATTCTGATTCATCTGATTGAAACTGTTATTAGCAAACTTCTTTTTTTTAAGTGGAAAGTGTAGGAAAGATTCACACCCCACTCTCTCCATAACATAGGTGATGTTAAAGTCATCTACATTTGGCCCACTTTCATGTGTATATTTCTTTTCAGTGAAGTTCTCCACAGCCAGGCCAGTCTGATGGAACCCTAATTGCAAAACCCACCCCAGCACAGGACGCTACCACGTGAATCACATAACACACTACTCACCCAGTCACAACCACAACTGCCATCATTAAGCCACCACTTAGAACCAACAGAGAATTTCAAACCACAATCAAAAATAGATTTCAGACATCCAAAATGTTGATCACATTAGACTTAAAAAATCAAGAAAATATCATGTATGATAAATGCTCTAGGTTTCAAAAAAGACCAAGCTGATTCTCCTACCAAGATACAGCCTCATTCTGCTTTGAAAGAAAACATACACAGACACAGATAGAATTTATCTGATAAAAACAAAACCCTGACATTTATACTGTCATTAAGCACATTTGTTACTAAATTTAATCTGTGTCATCTGGCATATATGCTCGGATGTTTACAAGTATTAAATAGTGTTCACTGATATTTAGTAGTATTAATAATTTGGTGCTTATTTCAAAATATGAAACATCAATAGCTACTCCAGAGTGCTCACTTTTTGACCTTCCATGGTACTGAAAAGGCTACAATTTTTATCAGATTGTTTGGAATTTAATTTAGCTGAAGTCCTGAAGTTACAATTAAACTTCCAGTTAACCTTTCATATCTGTGCCTCATTCAACATCTGGGCTTATCTCCAACATCTCAAAAAAGAAAAGAAAGAATTAACTGAAATATTATTTGCAACTGCCCTGAAAAGTACAAGTAGGAGCAAGTCATAGAGAACGTCCAAGGTAAAAATTCTAGCCTTTTCACTCACATTCTGGAAGCTAATGTTACTTTGTACGCCATTTTTAAAAACTCTTTTTAAGGTTAAAAAGCAAGCAACAGATCTAAATGATGAATGCCTAAAGGACAGAGTGTTCTACGACAAACTTAACCCTGAGATTCATAACTAAGCTCAAACATAGGAAAACAAAGAACTAAGAATATACCATGTGCGCCTGCATGCAGGCTCGCAGACACATTAAAAACCCTAAAAGTTACCTTTGAAATTGGGGAGCAAGAGACCACAAGGAGATAGTGGAGAAAGGACATGAATAAATTCTGAAGTCTTCTCAAAATATTAACTAACATTCCAACAGCCCATTTGGCCTGTCCCATGAATATGTTCTTCCAAAAAGGAGCTCCTGCCTGCCCCTGACGAATGAAGGAATTAATCAATCTTGTAGTGCCTTGCAAACATTAGGGCTTTATTAAGAATTATTAAATGGAATCATCTTCACTTTAATAACTTACACTCCTCTTAAAAAACTTACTCCACCTCGTATTAATCTCTCCCTCCTCCTTGAGGCTCCTGCTCAGAGACATTCTTTGGTTAATTAATAAACATTTTTAGATGTGACTTTTGGTGTACACACTGGTATCTCTCATCTTTCCAATAAACAGTACAAAACAGAAGCAATGGATATATTTTACTAGTCTTTGAATCTTGCCCACTGCCTTGTGAAAGAGGTAGATTCAGTAAACATTGCTGAAAAGAACCTTACAAGAAAATTTTTAAAAATAAGTAACAGGACTGGGCACGGTGGCTCATGCCTATAATCCCAGCATTTGTGAAGCCGAGGTGGGCAGATCACTTGAGGCCAGGAGTTCGAGACCAGCCTGGCCAATATGGTGAAACCCCCTGTCTACTAAAAACATAAAAATTAATAGGGCATCGTGGCATGCGCCTGTAATCCCAGTCACTTGGAAGGCTGAGTCACAAGAATCACTTAAACCCAGGAGGCGGAGGTTACAGTGAGACAAGAACACACCACTACACTCCAGCCTGGGAAACAGAGTGAGACTCTGTCTCTAAATAAATAAATAAATAACAAAAATAAAATATGGAAAATAGAAAAGAAAGCAAGGCGTTTTTTAAAGAAAGAAATAAATAAGTTATTTTAAATTCCATGTGACCTTACAGAATTTTAAAAAGATATATTTCAGATATACAAAGGCAGGAGTTAATGAAACTTTTCTTTATTAAAGAGTCTATAATTCACAGTCTTGGAACCCCGAAAGAGCAGAAAGTTGAAATACTAACATCTTCTCAGGGATTCTTCTAGGGTCCCCAGTGTGACTCTTCTGTCCAGGGAAGGTAACACCCTCAATGATGCACTGTTCAAGGAAGGACATCCTGTGGCCTTCCTCACACTTCCTCTAGGTTTTCCATATTCATATGTATCTATTCAGTGAGGAAAGTAACACTTTGTTTATGTAAAGAGTGTGATTCATTAAGTTCTGAAATCCACAGTTTATTCTCTATCATCATGCCAGTGAATCTATTCTCAAATTTTCATCCCTTCCACTTCACAGAAAAAAAAAAAAAAATCTAAGTCCTAGAATACGCTAAAATTAAGACTAACCTGAAAATGCCATTCCAATTCAGAACTGCTAGAATAGGCCATTTGTCACTATTATATGTAACTGATAGCCTATTTTGGTAGACCAGAAACTGGCTTGAAGCCTCTAGACAAATGTCAAATATGTTCTCAATAAATTCAGTTTGTGTCATTAAGCTGAATTTCTTTTTCAAGGAAAGGCAAGCTTTCCTGAAAATTATTCTTAGAAATTTGAGGAAAGGGAGGCAATGTAAACAAAGCTTATTAAAGGAGTAGATACTCTGCAATTGACAGAAAACTCAGTAAGTTTGAGAAGCCTATAGAATTAAATTGATCAAAACACAGACAAGATATTTAATCTGTGAGTCTTCCTAGAGTAAACTGTCACACCGTGGTGATCCTCAAGAGGTCAAGAGAGATCAGGATATGTTATAAAACAAAGACCCAATCTTCACAATTTGGGCAAAAAGATCCTGACAATGATCTATTCAACAATTGGAAAACAAAAAAGTATTGCAGAAAATTTCACCAATAAGTAAAACTACATACACAGAAGTTGTGCTTCCTTTCATATTTTTAAGACCATGCATATCAAAGGCTCTGCTATCTGCAGAAAGGAATTGGGTAGAATACAAATCCTTCCCTCTAAGTCTGTCAGATCCCTTTCTTTTAAATTTCCATTCCTACTCTCATGTTTGCCACAATCAGCAAAGTGGTTCATCAATAGTCCTTCAGCAATCAAAGGAAATCAATTCAAATGGACAGGCCCACCTGCTCCCATCAAATGATCCTTACTCAAGGCTCCTGCAGAAGGAAAAAACCTGGGCATGACCCCACAATGGAAAAAAACTCATATCCTCATTATTATCCTTTTCCTTCTTGCCCTAGAGGAAAAAGCCAACCCACTAGGCAACTGGACAGATGTGGGCTATGAAGGAATGCCATACCCAAACTCCACAACTGGTAAAATAAAGCCACAATGGTCCTTTTTGCCTTGTGAGCTATTAATATAGCACAACAACTCACAGCCACCAGGAACACTCCTCAGACCTGCTGGTAATGACTAAATACCCTCTCCTGCCTGGTAATGGCCTTCTTTCTATCTGACATAATTCATCAGCCAGATTAGCACAGGTCATTTAGGATTGTATGAAGAAAGCAGGGATGATAACATAACCTGACACATCAAAATGTTCTTCTATGAGCAGCCTGGAGGGCCATAGCTTTACAAAAAGCGGTGGGCTAGCAAAATAACCATATAGCATACAGGTCAGTGGGCATCCACTGTTTATTGCTACTAATTTCATTTTTGAGTAGCTCAGCACAACAGTAATTGCTAGTTAACAGACAGACTGGGTCCTATTTAAAAAATCCCCAAAATGACTCTGCCAGGGACCAGGATAAATAAAATATGAAAGAAAGATTTTTAGAAGGCTTGAGAGCCAGTCACTGGTCAACAAACACTGGCTGTGAAAATCCTGCAGTGACAAGAGATGGAGCCAGCCGAGCAGCTGACTGATTTCTGATCTCTGAGCCAGCTGCCTTTCATGTGGAGTTCTCTGTGTTATTCAGATATGAAGACATTATAACTGGACAGTTCTGGGAACTTTCTCATCCCAGTGCACTGTGCACAGAAACTGGCCCCAGCATCACTCATTGTTCAAGTTCCAAAAAGGCAACAACTGAGATGCATGACTGAATAGCAACGTTCGGTTTAATTCTAACAGACAACTTTTATCCTTGCAAAATGCTAAGAAAAAAATAAACATTTCCTCATTCCAACCCTATTAAATAAAAAGCACATCAAAGTGCTAAAGTTATGCATTTTTTTTCTTTGTCTCTTGGAGTCCTGGTTTTCTTATCTGTTCCTTATTCCCTCACTGTTCAACTGCTCCAATTTAGGAATAAGGACATAAAAAATAAAAAAGAGAAAAAGAAGAAAGCAAGCAGAAGCAGTTGGCTTTGTGCAATTTCTAGGACTCTGAAGAATCTCAGTCTCTCAAATCTCTTCTCTCCTCCGTCCCCTCCTCCCTTCCTTTCCTTCTCAGATTCAAATCTCCACGTCACACCAGAATATCATTCAGGCGTTCAGAAACCGTTAAGAGAAGTTTAGTGCCTGCTGGTGGAGAAGAAATCTGGGCTCTGTTTGATTGATACTGAGATGTGGGCACCTCGATCCTTAATTCCTAGATGGCGGGCTTCCCCTTTCCACCACCTGAGTTTGCCGCCTGGATCCGGGCAAAGTCAGCTGCAGTCTTTCTGGCCGCTTCTCTGCCTCTCTGCTTTTATTTTAACTCGGCCTGGGCGCAATCAGGGGAATCTAATCCTAGCAACAAAGCCAGGAGCACAAATCCACCGTGATGAACTGGTCGGCCTGCTCCCCGCCCCTTCCTCCCACTACCCCGGACTCGCCTTTGAAAAGACTAGCGTCGGGGCCAGAAAATTTGTATGTCCGAGGCAAGGAGGAAAAAGCTGCGGAATACAAGTAGCCAGGAGTGGTCTGGATGGTGTTGCTGGTTATGTGTATCTTTTATAAACCCCCAGCCGGTCAAGCCCGGGGTGGGCGCGTCGCACCTCCCCAGGCGCTGCCCAGACAGTTCGCCCCCTCCCCCCGCGCGCCCTCCCTCGTCTGGCTGGGGCCGGGCGGGGGGTGAGGTTCTCGCGGGTTTGTCTGACACTTGTTAATGGAAGTGGGGATCCAACTTGGAAAACAAACGCGCCGAAGTCTGGGGGCGGAGAGGAGCGGGAGGGGGCGGGAGAGGAGCGGGAGGAGGGGGAGAGGGGGGAGAAAAGACTTCAATCATTAGCGCGGTCTCAGCGTCCCTCCCTCCCGCCGCTGCTGTAGCAGGTTCGCCCAAACCCTCAGCGGAGTCCCAGTGGGCGCGCGGCGGCGGCGGCGGGGATGTAGCTGGAGCTCCGGGCCGAGGTGCTAGAAGTCGGTGCACCGGACTCTGCGGGCCACAGCCACCGGCCGCCCACGTTCCGGGCCGCAGGCGTCACTCCCTCCCGGGAGCCTCTCCTAGTCCTTCTCGGAGACCTCGCAGGGTCTCTGCAGCTTCCCCGCCCCCGACGTCCATTTCGGGGACTCGTCTCCATCTCTTGGTTTGAGCCCATTATTCCAGTGAGCTGCAGCCTCAGGATGTCACCGCCAGCACACCCACACTCTAGGAGCGTCCCAGTTCCTCTCCTCCCGGGCAAACCGAGCGGCTGTCTTAGCTCGCAGCCAAACTCCCGCCACCCCCCGCATCCTTGCCCCAAGCACAACCCCCACCCCCCTGCCCACAAGAGAACGGCTGAAAGTCAATCAAAGTTGGTTTCCGCAAAGCGTAATCGTGGTCAATGTTTAACCATCTCGGAAAGCACACGCGACAAAAGTCAACGAGCGAGGGGAGGAGGGAATTGAGACCACAGCACAGCTAAAAATACTCGGGCTCGCCAGCGCGCAAGCCGGGGGGCCAGATACACTTTAGCTCAGCGACTCCCACTGGCGGAATCCTCGCGCTCACCGCGCGCCGCGCCAAGATGGTCCAGGCCACCTCCACTGCCTCCCAGCCAGCGCCCCTCAGCCCCCTACCCTGACCCTGCACACACACTGGCCTGGTCGAGGGGGATTTACCCCGCACCGCCCGGGAGTGGGGCCTGAGCACGGAGCTGGTACCCCTGGTGTTCTCTCGCCCCCAACCCGGAGACAGCTCCTCCACACTCCCGGGACGGTCAGACCCGCGCTGCTTTCTTTTCAAAGACAAGCAGCCTTCCCACACGCCCGCCAAAAATCATGCACTCTCGCAAAGCATTCCGGTTCCCTCTCCTTGTCAAGATAGCAGGGATAGTCTCTGCCCCCAACCACTCCGTAAAGGATGTCGCCCCCAGTCGAAGAGCCGCCGCCGCCGTCGTTCAGCACATCTCACCCTGTCCACAAGCCCGAGTCAGGCGTGGGGAACCGACTCGCAGACTGGTAACATTTTCTCCCTCCTAGCCAAAGTGGGGCTGGGCTCCCTGCTCTGCGCCGCGCCTCTCCTAGCGATAACGCAACTTGCTCCTCTGGGTGCCCTAAGTGCATCCATCAGCATCTGAACATCCCCCACTGCGCCTGAGAAGCACCGGCTGCCAGGCAGGCTCGCCACCTGAACCTTCTCATCCACCTGCAGCGGGCGGCTGGGATCCGGGGGATGTGTGCACCGATCCGCAAGCCCCCTCGCAACCCCTTCCCAAATCCTCAGCCCCAAACTTGGCCAACTCTCCGTGTAAACCTCCCGGCTCCCGCCGCAGGGCCGAGCCACCTTCTCCTCCTGCTAGCAGCGGCAGCGACGGCTGCTCCGGGGCTGCGCGGAGACTGGAACTTTACAAGGTGAAAAGTTTCCCCCCACGCGCTCCGCCGGCTCTCGCCTCCCGAGCCCACCTCGCAGTCCATTTGCACCCAGCAGCTGGGGCTGCACTCCCGCGGCGCGCTCCAGCCGGTGCACCAGGCACCCAAATCATCACGCTAGAAATCCCCACGCACCCTTGCCTCCGTCGGCGATCCACGGCTCTGCAAGGCGCTTCCCCCGTGGTCTTCCTTACCCGGTACTCGGCGCTCTTGCTCCGGGCGAGCCGGCCTCCCGGCTGCCGCCGCCGCAGTGCCCACCGCGCGCTAGCCCGGACTGAGGCCGCGAGCAGAAGCGCTCTGCGCTCGGGACGCCAACGCCGCCGCCGCCGCAGGGGGTTCGCAGGCGGAGGAGAGGAGCCGGGGGGAGGAGAACAGCAGCGGGAGGAGAGGGACGAGGGCGCGAGATCCCAAACCGCAGCCCAGATCACAGCGCAGCCTGCCGGGAGGATCGCCGGCTCTCGTGTCTGCTCCGAGCTGCAGCTGCCGCCGCTACTGCTCGCCGCCTGGCTGCTCCAGGCTCCCCATCAAGGCCGACGCCGACGCACGGCCAAGCCCCTCTCCCGTCTCCCCCTCTCGCTTTTCTCTCGCAGTCTCCTCCTCCCAAACCGCGAGCTAAAAGGGCGAGCGAGAGGGAGAGGAGCCTCGGCGTCTGGGATGACTAGCGATCTCAGAGCGTGGCTTACGGGAGAGGGGCGCGCGGGAGGGGGCGGCGGGGGAGGCGCGGCCAGCTGAAGGGCATTCCCGGCGCCGGGCCTGGAAGCGGGACTAATTTTAGAGCTCGAGTCTTCCCTCAGCCCTCTGGGGCTCGAGATCAGGCCAACGTGCTTTCCTGCCGCGGGGAGAGCGTGGTGCTGGCTTGGGAGAGCGCTCGCACTCTGCGTTCAGTCTCAGCCGCACCACAACCCCGTGCAGAGAGCGAACGCGTTAATCTCCTGGGACAGAGAGGAAACTGCGGCCCATCGAGGTTAACATGGTTTATTTAACATACCAAGGCTAGTTTGTAGTGTAAAGCTTAAACCATCAAATGCTGTGCCTCTAGACTAAAAATGTGCCTCCCAGGGAGGGCTCCTACGACTTTCCGAAACATTGAGATCCTGGGGTCATCCGAGTACCTTGAGGAGGGAATTAGACTAAGGAGCTAACGTGGTGCAATCTCTTCACTCCTTCTGCCCCCAATATGTTTTAAACATTTTTTGTTTTCATGGAGGAGAGGGACTCTGAAGGGGTGGATGATTGATTTGTGGCTTGATTTGTGTCAGCCTTCCTGGTCACTTCTGCACCATCCACCCAAGTTCCAGGACCCCCTGACTGCACTCCCTCCGTTCCCACACTGCTGCGGTGGAGAAGGGACTCCACTCATTCCCTGGTCTGTGTGTCCTCACACTTTTGCCTTTCTTTTCCTCCCAGCAGAGAAGCAGCCTTAACCCTCCCCACTCGCCACCTACACACACACAGCAACTCACATCTGTCTCTAAGGCAAGCACAGCTGGTGTATTTCCTCAAATGCTCTCTACCAGGCAATTTCTTCCCAACTCTACCACTGGCACCAAAAGAAAGGCACCCCAGAACTGCAGATCGCTTCCCCAGAGGAAACCGTTACTTTTTTTGAAACACGAAATTCTCTTTGGAGAGCGAAGTAGGGCTGCTTCTAGAGGGCTATGTGCTCAATCACTAGAGCAAGCGCTTTAAAAAGCCGATTGAGTTTACCTTTCTGCCCTTCCGGCTCCCAGCCTGGGACCTCTGCCCTGTTCACAGCTACATAAAGGCCCCGCCACGCCCCACGGGTGGAAAGTTCCCCCTGAAAGCCTCCAGCAGCCTCGCTGCCTTGACTGCCACATAAAGCACCCGGCATGCTCTGGTCATTCTGCCCTGAGAGTTTAATGTGAATACTAAGGAACAGTGACAGCTCCTCATACATCAGCTAATTCGGGGGTAATAGGCATGATGTTACCAAGGGCTTCATTGTCACGGAAGACCAGAAGATAGGTCTGGAGTGAAGGAAACCACTAACAGGGCTAGGAAAACTTACTGCTCTCCAAAATGTTAGTATCTGATTAAATTTATTCTGATTTTAGTTTTATTCGGCAGCTTTCTAAGGCACTAAAAGTTTATTGTCATATAAATATGTCCCTGGCATGGCATGTTCCTTGTGACAGACAGAATGCAGCTAACTTTGCATCAAAGGTTTTAATGAATCAATGTATTTCCCACCTGAGTGCTTCTAGGGACGTGCTGAAACAAGTTGGCTCCTGCAACCAGGCACTTTGGGTAGAGACTGCTGATGGCTGTTTGGCCGCTGGGGTGCTCAACGAAGAAATGCTGGCAGGGAGGCCAGGCATCTTCTACCTTCTGCCTGGGAAGACTGCCAGGTGAGTGGAGGAGTGGCCACTCCTGCTACCGATGTTGTTCCTGGATTTCAGCATCTCCAAATGTTCTTTTATGCCTCAGAGGTGCCTTACAGATAAGTACAGAAATCTGTCTAAATTTCAGCCTCCTCATCCCTAGGCAGTACATACGTAGTAAAGTAAACAGTCTCTACTCCCAGGGCTGACATAAGCCATTACAGCCTGTGGGTAAGACTTCCTGCAAAAATGGTGGAGTAGTTTCTAACAAGACACTGCTCTGGTCATTTCAGATTTGCATAGCATTTACTATTCATTGTGCTAATAATTCTGATTGTATAAGAAGACAAATATATATATATATATTTTAAGTGCTGGCCAGATACAGTGGCTCATGCCTGGAATCCTAGCACTTTGGGAAACCAAGACTGGATGACCACGTGAGGCCGGGAGTTCAAGACCAACCTAGGCCAGATAGCAAGACTCCATCTCTACAGAAAAATTAAAATTAGGCAGGTGTAGTGGCTCATGCCTATAGTCTCATCTACTTGGGAGGCTGAAGCAGAAGGATCACTTGAGCCCAGGAGTTTCAGGTTACAGTGAGATATGATTGTCCCATTACACTCCAGCCTGGCTGATGGAGTAAGACTCTTTTCTTTAAAAAAAAAGGCGGGGTGGGGAGGGAGAGAGGAAGTGGTGGTACTGTGTGCTAAGTGGAAGGTACAGAGTTGATAAAGGTTTATGAGAGCTTTATGAGAGTCGAGAATCTGGCTGTCATATTTACATTTCTATCCCTGCACAAACCCTGGCACTCTCAATAAATATTAGTAGATATTCAATAAATATTCAGAGAATTAACAAATGGTGAAAACTTGAGAATCTTCTATCAGACCCAATGATTATGATATGTAGGACTTTGAAGTCCTCATAGGAAAGGAACCTATACAATAAAAAATTGCAAATCTGTAATAAAATCATATAACTTGTCAATATATCACAGCCTCCATACATCACTTCAGATTATCTGGGCCTTACCTGTTACTTTTAGCCACTGCAGGAGCAATCAGTTCTAAGTGGGCTCCAACCAGCTTCACATAGGTACAATCTGAAAGTGCTTTGCTCTAGGCTCCCCTTGCTTCTCACCCCCACCCAGAGCTTTTTGTTTGAAGTTATAATGTGAACTCAAAGCTAGAAGCATGAGAGATTAAACAGCCTATGGTGGGGGCCCATGGATAAATAGTCCTCTCCCCATCTTCAAGGAAAGGATTCAGATATGTGTTCTATGGAGCTTCTCAGGTGGTCTTTGCTAAACAAAGCAGCCATTCTCCCAAAACAATGTCCAGCTCCAGAACACATTCTAGTACTGGCTCTCCATCCTTCCCTGGTTCTCTCCATCTGTTCCTCACATGCTTCCTGGGATCACACTTCCCAGTAAAATATTTTCAGCAAGTTCTTGTATCATGCTCTATTCTCTGGCAATCGCAGGCTAAAACACCTACGACCAGTCCTAAATACTTACGTCAAGGAACAAACAAACAATTTTTCAAACTACCCTATGAGGATGTTACTTTTAAACAAACGTGTAGCAAAGGCTACCTGTGTTGGGGACCCGTTGTACAACTAGAAGTTTTCTGAATTAATTCCAACTGAGACTGCAAGGTTTATTAAAGAGTAAGTAATTAAAATATGGTAATTTATAATTTACATATATGTAATTAAAATTTAAAACAGTAACTACAGGGATTTTTTAGAACTTAGACCAAAAATGATCTTGTTACAGAGGAATATTTTATCACTGACATTTTTTAGAATTGAAGCTATAAAGTAATACTAAAAAAACAGACTGATTTTCTTTTTAAATTCTCTACAGATAGCGCTGCCACCCACCCCTTTGGCTGCTTGCTATGCAGACCTCTCCTACTGGCCCACTCTTGGTACACCACTAATTGTACTTGCAGGTGGCCTTCTTTGCCACTCAACTATCCTAAGGCTGATCAATCCCAATCCCTCTTGTTTTGGAACAGCAACCAAACCAAACTTGGTCACACTGCACTACTCCATTTTCAGCAAGCAAATTGTCCTATTAACTGTCTTTATCCTTTGCAAAACTCCTTCTATGCCCCTGTTTTGGTGACTGCTCTTTCTTCTCTTTGGCTGCACAGAGAATAATCAACGTAATGTCAGAGACTCATTTTTAACACATCTATAATTCTATGTTTTATAGGCCACTCTTTTTCTCTTTCTTATTCGCTTGTTAATGCACTCATCCATTCATTTATGCAAACATTATTTTTCAGCAGCTATGTACTTGGCTCTCCGCTAACTGCTGGGGATGTAATGGTTAGCAAAAACTGATGACTATCTACCCTCCTGGATCTTTGGGCCAATGAAGAAGTCATTTATCAAATGATCAAACAGAGAAAAGCGAATGTGAGAAGGGCTACAAATGGATGATTCAAGTGGTTTAGTTAGCACCACTGCCACTCCAGTGAGGGGGACTTTTATTTCTCTAAAGTTCAACACTAACCACGCCTAACGAGCATAAAGGATACTTAGTGCTACACCTGTTATATGTTTTGACATAATGTTATAAATAAGGGCAAATGTTATCGGGTACCAAAGTATGAATAGTACCAAGATCCCACTTCATCATCTTTAGCAAAATTTTCATCCTCCCCCTTGGCCTCTAACTAAGCCTGCTTTTCCTCAAGTGTCTTGAGGATGGAATATTAGAGTTTTTCATTCAAAACCTCTGTTTTACATGTAATTTATGAGCTCTTATTGTGTGTCCCTATATTTTAGTACAATAGATATATTATGAATGAAATATGCTTATGTGGACTAGTGTACTTTGATTACCATTTATAACATATTTCTGGGGGAAAAGCATTCCAAATCTAAAACAATTGGCTTACAGACTTTTGAAACATGACTTGTTCACAAATGAAGATGTTTATTTACCACTCAAAGGAAAAGTTGTAATCTAAAAGTGAAGTAATAACATGATAGCTGTATTATTCCATTTTCACACTGCTATAGGGAACTGACTGAGACTGGATAATTTATAAAGGAAAGAGGCTTAATTGACTCACAGTTCCACATGGCTGGGGAGGCCTCAGGAAACTGATAATCATGGCAGAAGGCAAGGGGAAGCAAGGCAACTTCTTCATAAGGCAGCAGGAGGGAGAATGAATGCAGAAGGAGCTATCACACACTTATAAAACCATCAGATCCCCTGAGAACTCACACAGTATCACGAGAACAGCATAGGGGAAACCATCCCCATGATCCAGTTACCTCTCTCCCTTGACATGTGGGGATTATAATTCAGATGAGATTTGGGTGGGGACACAAAACCTAACCATATCAATAGGTATCATAAAAATCTTAGTGTTAGAAAAGAAGATAAAGCTTTTCTATCTATTTCACTGCCTTTTGATGTGCCTACGTCATAGCTGCTATTTCTTTTCTCTAGTTACTTCTCTAGTCCATCTCCAAAAATAATCTAGGCATAGAATGAAGACTTTTGTCTACTTGCTAAAAGGAAAAAATATACAATCTTCTTCCTTATTCACTGACGAAAGAGAAAAGAAAATTAGAAAGAAATACATCTAAATTAAGGAGCCCCAAAACCAAAGAGAAGGAAAAAAGCCTTACCAAAATGTTCGCGAGCAAATTATAGCAATTTGCTTTTTATCTGATCTTAATTAAAGCAGCAAAGTACTATTAAGGATAAACGTTGGCATATTGCCTCAAATTAAGGAACATTGACATCGTTTTCATTTGGAATTAATGAAAAGGGCTGTTTACTCTTATTTTTGGATATTTGGGCTAAACAAGTTAATACTCATTTCATTTCACTGGGGCAAACGTTAGCCGTGAATGTCAATGTAATTTTTCAAAAGTGAATTGCATCAAACTATTTGCATAACAAAAAATCACTGTGAACAAGTACCTTGCTGCCTGTGGTTGTGTTGTCAAAAACAAATTGCAAGAACCTCATCTACTTTTCTTTTTTTGGAGACAGAGCCTCACTCTGTTCTTCAGGCTGGAGTGCAGTGGCACAATCACAGCTCACTGCAACCTCTGCCTCTCAGGTTCAAGGAAATCTGCTGCCTCAGCCTCCTGAGTAGCAGGGATTGTAGACATGCGCCACCACGCTAGACTCATTTTTGTATTTTTAGTAGAGATGGGGTTTTGCCATGTTGGAAAAACTGGTCTGTAACTCCTCACCTAGGTGATCTGCATGGCTTGGCCTCCTAAAGTGCTGAAATTACAGGGGTAAGTCACTGCACCTGGCCCTCATTGTCTACTTTCAAATATGATAACTTTGTTCACCTGTAAATAATTAGTTACCAAATATGGTTGATTTTCAGTAAAGTGAAACAACTACTGATTATGAGGAAGTAGCGAGTTCATGGAGTTGATAATAAGATTTAGTTTTTTTCCCTTCAAAATTTGCTCTTCTAAATTTGAACCAGATTAGTGGTGATTAATAGCTCTTTTCCTCTGGCACTGTTTTAGGAGTCAATTTGAAACAAACGAGTACATTTTTCTACTGGGGGAGTCATTATACAGTATTAACGGAGTGCTGATGTCATTTATACACTGAAAACCCACTATGTACCAAGTGGCCAGTGTTGGACAGCTTTGTAGTATAAATGGTTCTTGACATCAAGGAGCTTACCCATGATTAGAGTACTGCACTTGGGCTCAGTAACACTGACTGTAAGGGATGTCAACAAACTCTTCAACCATGCTACCTTTATTTTCAGTTCTTTGCTACCCCACCAGGCCTAGGATGTTTTCTGACAACCGCCAGTCTGGGTATAGTTTCTGTGTTCCCACTGGCAATTGGTCTTTACCTCTGTGATATCACTTCTCACACTGCCTTATCCTCATCTTCATCTGTCTTTGTGTCTCCAGTGACTGGGAGCCTCTTTAGGATAAAGGCTGATCTTTTATCTCTGTATTACCAAGGTAAGCATCACATGGTGAGTGCTCAACAAAATGTTTGCTTGTTGAATGAATAAATATAGGCAAACCTTATATCTTTGGGTTTTTCAAGAGATCAGAGAGAATGAGGTTATAAGTCTACACTGTCTTAAATTTCTCTAGAGGGAAGCCTAAATCGGTGATTATCAAAATGTAGTGCCTGGACCAGTAACATCTGCAGCACTTTAGAACTTGTTAGAAATGCAAATTCCCAGTCCCCAGACTTAGTGATGCAGACAATTCTGGGGGTGCAGCCCAGCAGTTTGCATTTCAACAAACTCTCCTGGTGATTCTGATACTTGCTAAAATTTGAGAACCACTGACCTAGGTCTTCCTGTTCCTAACATACAGGCACTGCTCACCACTCAGTGTAAATCCAGGTGGATCAAGCTCCTGTGTCTGCAAAAATGGAAGTGCCATACTTCTTTAACACAACCTTTAAATCTATGCAAAGAAAGTAGTTAGTTAACGTAGCTAATTTGGCAAAAACTCCAAATTATCCTCATTGTTCCCCGATGGCGAGGTGTTTGGGCTTGAATTGCCACATGATTGCTTCAGTTAGTCAATTTATTTTGCTTAGGTAGGCACAGCTGGAGGTAATAACATCTACTGTATCCTAAAGGTGTTCCAGACTCTTCCCCCTCAGGTTGAAGCCAACTACAGACCTGTTGAGGAGGGGAAATTAACCACTTGGCCAGAGAACAGAGCCAGAATCTGCACCTATTTGGCCAAATTAACAGGTTTCTTTCTTCTACACCCTAGTTCTTTTGATTTTATGCTACTGAGGTCTGGCCTGTGAGTCATAGACGGAAGTGCTTTCCCATACAGTCAAGCACACTTTGGGAGCATCTCCCCATAGTTGGAATCATAATAGAAGAAGGGAATTAACTGGAGGAAGTTCTGCTGTTTATTGTCTCAGCTGTTTTGATTTTCCTAAGTGGCATTTTGCATGGATGTGAACTGGAATTAAAGTTTGTGCACCTTTTGAATGTTATTGCCATCATAGTCACAGGACACACTTTATTTCTGAAACCCTGGGCTGAGATTTTTGAGGCAAGTAATTACAAGCAATTCTTCTTGGTATTAGGAAATAAACAGATTATTTACAAGATTTATGCACCTTGCAAAATAAAAGAATGCTTCAGGAGCTAGTGACATAGAAAGTTTTCATTTTCTTTAAGTTGCACCTAAAATCAGTAACTTTTTTTTTTTTTGCCATGCTTCAAGTATTACTTTCCATTAAATATTTGAAACCTGGTGCCAATAACTTTTTATTTGCCTTTAAGACAAAATTGACTCACTTGATAGAGCCTCTATCTTTCAGAGTTGGAAGGCTTAGGTGAAGAAACGTGTGAAGCAAATTTCATTTCTCAGCACCTATTTCTGAGCCTGTTTGGAGTGACGGTAATGGCATTACAAGGTATTGAAGCGGTGTTCCTGGAAGCTAGTAGAGAGGTCAGAGCAGTGTGAAAATCTCCAGCAAATCTGTTAAGCATCCTGCAGCTCCAGATCATAGCACAGTGTTTTCATTAGTGGTCAGAGTCAAGGAAGGTGGTCCAGTCCTGATATTGACATTTAGAGAGCATACCATAGTTTATGTTCAGTGTTTTTTAGCTGGAACATGTGTCCATTGGAACATTCTGAGTGGACCTGTATATTTTAGCCCATTATGGTTAGAATATTTGGAAGCTATAGAAAATTCAGGAAACATTAGGTTTTAATTACTGTAAATTTAGCTGTTACTTATAGGAGAGGAGTTTTACAAATTGCAGTATTCTAATAACCTGGGACTAATCCACTCAATAAGAGCCAAGATAGAAAACAAACACACTACTTTTATTCATTTCTTAGCCCATTTATTTACTTGTGCAAGCATAAGTGCATCACATAAACACTCCTATCTACTTATATATTCCAGAAGCAGAGGGCCTAGAGGTCAACATGGCAGCTCCTGCCTCAAGGAGCTTTCATTCTTCTCTAGTTGCTTCTAATTACCTCCACTGTACCCTGGAAGATAAGTCAATAGCAATTGTCATTTAGTTTAATACATATACTTGCTTCCTTTCCAGGGTGGCTGTCCCTTTCAGAATATCTCTAAGTCCCTAACCTGCATTTATTGTACAGAGAAAAGGAAACGATTTTTTTTAAGTGAACAACTATTTGACGAATATTTCCAGAGCAGCTTCTAGGAGCTCAAATCTTTGTCTCTGCTCCACATGGTGTAGAGGCCCCAGTCTGGTTCCTCAATAGTTCCCAGGGGATTTTGTTCCAAATAGTAGGTTTTTTTTTTTTTTTTGAACAACTGAATTCTTTTGAGAATAGGAACAGCTGCTGATGGGAGATTGGTCAGTATAAATCATTCTCTTACCCTAAAAGGATTAGAAACAGCCCTTTTGAGAATGGACTTAGGCAGCTTTGTATTTATTTATTGTGATGGTATGTACCAGTGCAGGAAGGAGTCAGCTTCTCTCCTACCTCCACTCTAACATGGCACACAGTTTGGGGAAATGAGCGTTTCCCTTAAAACCGATTGACTTGGAAGGAACAGTAGTGTTTAGTCTGAATGATACTTTCATGCTAAGAAGTGTATCATGGTGGGTATTTTTTTTTGCCTTAACAAGGGTTAACAAAAAATAATCTTTCCTAATTATTTCTTTTCACAGTGCCAGTCTCTAATTGACTGGACATTTTGGGTAGAACTTGTTCATGTCCCCGTTGAAGTTACTGAGAATCTCCATCAGCAGCTTGCAGTAAAATCTGCCACTCAAAATTCCATGGCTCTTGAATAGAGCCAGTTTGAAATCTTGGCCAGAATCTTTGAACTCCAGCCCAGCCAGGCTGATGTGACTCTGGATTTATCTGTCAGCAGGATGTCTCCAAGAATTGGCAGTCTCTGTCATGCAGCAGAGACACACAGAGATCCTGCCAACAGCAAAGGGCAAAGAGCAAAGAAAGAGGAAAAGTAGAGGATATTTTACAGTATCAGGGTATTAGTGTTTGCACTCTATTTTACTCTAAACCAATAACTTCATACACACACACACACACGCACACACATATTTCACATATGCCATCTAGCTAGCCTAACCTAAAGTGCTTAACTGCATTAATTATTCAAGCGATAATTCTTATATGCTAAAGGTAGTGTTTGTCTTGTACAGAACTGGTTCTGGCCATGATTACCGCTCTCAGTGTGCTCACACTCTAGTTATGGAGACAAGTTTATACTCCCAACAAAGACCAGTAATTGTGAGAAATATTGTCTAATGGCCTAGAGAATGAGGCACATAATGAGAGATTTGAAATTTTTGGGAAATGAGAAATTATTACATGCTAGGATAGAAAAACATCATTGAAGAAGTGCAACTTGGGCTGAATTCTAAAGAATAGGAGGGATCCAGGTGGATGGGCAGAATCAATTAATCATTTCAAATGACATATGTAAAGGGAGAGAGATACAGGGAAGAAGTGCACAAGACCTACTCAAGGAAAAGCAAGAATATTCGACTCGAGCTTTGGTAAAAACTAGTGATGTAAAGACCGTATTTTATAGGGCCTGGAATGCTAGGCCAGGGAGTTTGAATGTTGTCTTAGGGCAGCTGAGAGATCTCAAGGATTTTCAGGTGAAAAACAAGATAAAGATAGTGTTTTAGGGACTAATCGTGACGACGTGATCTTTGAAAAGGAAGAAACCTAGAGGTGGGGAAACTGGTAAGAGTAGCGCAGGGGCTGAGGGAGGGACTTAGCGTTATATGGATCTGGATTCCGGACTGAGCCCCTCCATTTCTTAGGTAAGCCACATAATCCTTCTGAGTTTCAGACGTGGTTGATAATAATATTTATCCTCTTCTGAGAACCTACTCTGCTAGGCACTGTTTTAGGCACTGGGGGTATGGAGGTGTGCAAAACAAATAAAGCTCCTTCCCTAAACTCCATTCCCTTGTAGATAAAGGAGAATTGGAAGCTAATTAAATGAGCCGATTATATACGTGCCTAGCATATAGTAGATGCTCAACAAATGGTAACTAGAGAGTCTACCATAGTAATAGGTAATGAAATAGAAAAACTGCAATATGCTTTTCCAAATCGCTTAGTTGCCAGAAAACAAGCACAGGTTTACATTTCAGGATGTGGATTCCATCCCACTGGCTCTTTCTCAGTGGTGCTGCTGTCCTTTTGTTCCAGTTTGCTTGGGCATCAATAACTGGAACATTTGAATGCCTGCATGCACTTAGCATTCTTGATGTAAGCCTATTGAGTTAGACTTTGGTGATCCAGAACAGTTTCCCCTTTCCCAGATGCCTGGGCCATGGAAGACTGCTACAGGCCTTTACTCTGGCAGAAGCAGCAAGCCTTTTCTTCCCTCAGTCAACGCCATGACATCCTGCTTTTCACCTGACAAGATAATGATAACTTGAATTATCTCCTGAACATCTTGGTGCGCAGTGCTCAGGCCAACTCTGCTATAAAAAAAAAACCTATCTTTAAAGGATTTGTTCGTGATCTGAGCACATAAATTTTGTATCACCAGACAGTTGACTAAAAGAACCAATAATGTTTGATATCTTTAATAGTCTCCCAAGTGATGCCAAGCAAAGCACTGAAACACATGTTGTCTTTATTATACATTAGCAACTATATAATCTGACTTACAACCTTCTACCTCTTAGTTATTCAACAGTGTTTACTGATGGTCCATTAATGCAGAAAGTTGCTCTGGGTGTTAGGGTCGAAGGTCTGAAACTCACAACTGTGCTTCTCAGTGTTGTACCTCAAATGAAAAACTGCTAGCCTAGAAGACAGAAAACAAGCGTTCTTCTAGCCCCGCCTTGACATGGGATGCTGAACAATGCATTTAAACTCACTGTGAAATTGGAACAATATAACAAACAGCTAATATTTATTAAGTTACTTTATGCTTGGCAATGTACTAAGTGCTTCACATGCACTATCTTATTTTAGTCTCACAGCAGTCCAGTGAAGTTCATATTATCATTATTATTTTTTGTTTAATACATAAGTGAGACTTTCAATTCTCTCCCTTGTCCTACCACAAGTACAAAAACCAAGGTTGAAACGACATCTCTGTTAAGCCAGAGCCTGGGGTCTCAACTTCCATTCCCCAGGGTTAGTATAAACATCTAACTAGTTAATATATATAAAAATGCACTTTCAGCTTGTAACAAATATAGAGTGCTCCTTTTTTAACTGTAAAAGAAATAAAGGGTTGTATCTGATTCTTGTTTACTTCTTATTCATGCTTGGCATGCATAAGTGGGTGACTGAGCAGTGTATGTTAGACAAGACATTCGTATATTTGTGCTCCCTTATCTCCAGCCTCACTGCCATATCTAATTAATCTCCAGGTCTGCTGAACTGCCTAAAACATTGCTATTTACAGAATGGGAATTTGATATTATTTATGTGTTTAAATAAAGTCTTCTTACCTCTAAAATTCTGTCCTAAATGACTTCGCTATTTTGAGTACATACATAGATACAAAAGGCTAAACAGTTGTACTTAGCAATTTCTACTCTGTTAACTGGAGAACCCACCCTACAATACTGTCATGGTGACTGCAGTGGGAAGAGAGTACAAAAATGCCATCGGCGCACTAGACAAACAGTGCTCATTCACGGGGAATAACAAACACAGACATCCCAGAGCAGTTGTTATTAGGAGGATTTTGAAGGAAAGGAAGAGCAGGTGCCTATGACTGTCCTACTAGAATAAGATGTACCAACTCTGCTCTCCTGTAAAAGAAAACTTTTACAGTTTCTGAAGAATGTTCAAACTTGTACATGTTTCTGAAGAATATTTAGTGAAAACAATCTGGGTTAGTGCCCATAATATTAAAGATGAATAAAAAGTGGGTCATCTCTTCTCTGTGATCTACTTTTATGTAAAATGTGTATTTATCTGTATGCAAGAGTGACAGGAAAGAAAAACTCTACAACGTTAACTGTGATTATCTCTGCGTGGTGGTGTTACGTGTCGTTTTTGTATTTCTCTTTATTCCTTTCTGTAATTTTCCCAATCATCTATGACCATGTTCTACTTTTAAAACTTTTACAGTTTTCTTCTCTCTTATCTCTCTTGGTGGCCTCACATTGTCAGAATAACAATAAAATACTTCTTTTAGACAACATTTATGGTTTTTGTCTCATTTTTAAAAAATAGCCATAAAATTGTAGGCTCAGAGTAGAGAAGGCATTGAATCGGACACGTTTTTTGCAGCATATCAGATCTGCCTGTTTCTTTACCAGCTGCTGCTGTGCACCAGCTCCCATGACTTCACACAGCTCCAGCCTGACAGGGCTTTGCCTCAGGCCAATGGCAAAAGACTCCACCTGGTGTTCATGCATGTGCAACCCAGAAGTGCAGGAACACTGGCACTCTGTGGAGTGAATCTTCGTCCAACAGCAGATGGTTGCATGTGGATAGTCTCCTTCCGTCTTCCTATGGATGATCTTTTGAATCTGATTATAGAGCTTCCCAGGCAGTCCCGTGACAACCTGCTGGAAAAAATGCTTTATTGTATTGGCTCTCCTTCCTTCCCAGCCTCTCTCCCCTCATCCCCTGCTCCCGTTTCCTTCAACTGTGTTTCTAATCAATTAATAGCACACATACCCTCTCTCATAGACACTTTCTAGAGGACCCAGGGTATGACAAACATTGAAGATGGAAGGTCAACGTCTTAGCAACAACTATCCTTAAAATGAGGTCCTTATCTTTGACTCATACATGAAATGCAAAAGCAGAAAGGTATCAATGTATTTGCTTGACTACCCTAAATGCATGAAAATCATGTTTCTGAAGAACATTTAATGAAAACAATCTGGGTTAGTGCCCATAATATTAAAGATGAATAAAAAGTGGGTCATCTCTTCTCTGTGATTTACTTTTATGTAAAATATGTATTTATCTATATGCAAGAGTGACAAGAAAGAAAAACACTAAAATGTTAACTGTGGTTGTCTCTGCGTGGTGGTGTTACGGGTCATTTTTGTATTTCTCTTCATGCCTTTCTGTAATTTTCCCAATCATCTATGACCATGTTCAACTTTTAAAATTATAGAGAAAAAGAACAGAATAGCTATTAGTAGGAAGCCTAAAGAGTCATTTATTCCTTCTTTTAAGTTTTTTCCTTATAGAATGTGTGTTTCTGGCTGATGAAGCACAGTGCTGTTCTGATCCTCGTCTTTTTCACACATCAGGCGTTGGTATGGTTTCTGCTGCAATTCAGTTGCCAACTGAAGCCCAGAGATGGGTTTACACTTCAGGTCTGTGGAAGCTGCCATGGCTGTGAGGTGGAGTGCGCGTTTACTGGTAGGAGGATGGTATTAATGATAATGATGTAGGGGAAGGGCACTGAGTGAGCGCTGACCTTTATGACAGCATAAAGGTGTTGTCAGAGCACAGAGTTGGACACGGTCTTGGGGTCTAGATTTAATCCACAATTCTAGGAGACATTCTGACAGTCCCTGGCATCACCGTCATTTGGTGATGATTGATAAGGATTAACAGGCAGAGAGACTTTTCTGGTATCCCTTAGCACCACAATGCAGAGCTCTTTCTCTGCATTGATACAATAGACTTTCTATATACTAAATTCATCGTATTACAGCTCAAATAACTTTGAGCTCCTTGTAGGTAGAAACTTTTCGTTTTTTCACTAGCAAAATGTTTGGCATGTGATATGTGATTTATTTATAATGTTCATTTGAATAAATGGTTCCCCACAATAGTTCCCAGACTACCTTTTCTGTTTAACTCCATGTTGTGAGTTGCACTGTTTGCCTTTCAAAAAAAGATTATGCGGAAACCCTATCCTTTGGAACTTCAGAATACAAACATATTTGGAAGTACTATCTTTATAGCCTTCATCAAATTAAAATGAAGTCATCAGGGTGGACTCTAATAGGATTTGTGTCCTTATAATGAGGTGAAATTTGGACAGAGAGACATACATATACATAAGGAAGACAAAGTGAAGACACTGGAGAAGGTGGCCACGTGGCTGTAGTGTTGCATCTACAAGCCACAAAATGCTGAGGTTGCTTCTGGGAACCACTAGAAGGCAGAAAGAGGCAAGGAAGGATTCTTTCCTCGAGTTGCCAGGGAGAGCATGACCTTGTCAGCCTTGATTCTGGATGCGTCCAGAACTGTGAGGTAATAACTTTCTGTTGTTTGAAGCCACCCAGTTTTTGGTACTTTATTATGGCAGCCACAAGAAACTAATACACTTCACAACTCTTCTTATTACCTGAGTCAAATCAAGCCACTCCCATGGCCACTTAATCCTATAGACCCTTATACATACAATCTGCCTTTTCTGGAATTTCTTTTTTCTTTTTCTTTAGCTGTGTAACTTTCGGTTCAATTTCTAAAACACCACGGAAAGCTTATCTCCTCTGAGAAGCCTGATCCAAATATCTCAGGCAGGGTTAATTTCTCCCTCTGTGTTTTTCCTCTGTGCTTCAGTAAGTAAGCTGAGTATTTGTCACATGTACTATAGACAATATTTATGACATTGTACTATGGTTAACTCCTTAGATGCCTTTTTACCCTGCAAGACTATAAACTCTTAGAGCGCAAGAACTGCATATTATTTATTTCTACTTATGTCCTTGGTTTCCACTATCTTTCTGATACAGGCACTTGAGAAATACTTGCTGACTGACCACAGAGGTTTGAAGGATGAGGCACTGCTTTGGAAATAAAGACCTGAGATGTGGACAGGAGACAGCTTGTTGGTGGCCAAGGGGCACTGGTGGGTGTGTAAAGAGAAGGTATTCCATGGCGATGGGAGAGGTGACCTGAAAGGAGAGTATGCATAGCTACTTAAACTTGTTCTCAAGGGAGAGCCCAATTCTCTCCAGCAAAGAGGCAAGTTAAGGGCACTTCTGGCTCTAGTCCACATACTGAACATCTGCTTATCATCTTTGAATGCTCATAAACTTAAAGAAAAAGAATGAACAGAGCTGGAAGCATCCTCTAACACTCCACTTACAGCCCTCATTTTGGAAAGTGAAGATCTTTTTGAGGAATATGTAAACAAGCAGCGCCTTTGAAGCCAGGAAGACTTGGGTTGGAATTTCGCTTGTTCCATGTGCTTACTATGTGACCTTTGCAAAGTTCTTTTACCTCTCTGAGAGGTTGCTTCGTCATTTATAAAAATGGAAATGATGCTTTCTGCTTTATAAGGCTGTTAAAAGAATCAGATGATACACTAGATCTGAAAAAGATTGGTGCATAGTAGGTGTTCTGAAACGCCAACTTTTCTGCTTTTGGCCTAATCAATTAATAATTCAGCCCAGATTGGGAATGTTGCCTCTTTTGCAACACAGGTGAATGATTAAGGGACTCTGATCTTCAGATCAAATTGTTTTTTTCCTGTGATAATCATAGTAAAATATGTGAAAGTGATTAAAGGAGAGAAAATATTGATGCAAACCCTACAACTCTAAAGAATTTATGTCAACTTCAATCCTTTATAAAGTTTTACAGATGAAAAACTTACAGACACCAGGGTTAAAATGAAAGTGGACTTACTCTACACTCAAGCAATCAAAGAGGTCCCTTTTTGGTAATGATACAAGTACAATAACTGTTGGTTAAATTTTATCTGGGTTCACAGCTTTTTAACTTTTGGATAAAAATCAAAGTAGGGTACCTGGATTCAGGAAAGAATAAAATAATGTATTTATAAATGCCAACAATTTTGTGGTCTCATTTCATACCTGTCACCTCATTTTAGGAAATATGTCATTCTGTGGTTATTCAAACATACCAACCTTCCTTTCATTTTGAAAACTGCTTCAATTTCCATTATTAAAGCCTGTTCAGAGGCAAATTATTGTTTCTGAAAATTGCAGTTCATGAAAACCATTTTCAAACTGAGAAAATTATTTCCATAGTATCTGGTTCCTTCATGTATACATTTATTTTTATGTATTAGAAGAGACTTTTTGGCAGCCAAATATACATTCAGCAACAGGTTGGCAGGTATGCCAGGTATTTGACATGCCTCTCCTTATAGCCTTGGGTCAACCTTTATTCAAAAGGGCCAACCCCATGGGCACCTCCTGTATGGAGGTTCTTCTCAGGTTCATTGAGGGAATAGAAACAGATAGAGCTTTGCCTTCCGGTGAATACAAATATATTTAAAATGTATTTCTCCTTGGAGATTTAAGTTTTACTGCGTGTAACAAAGAGAATGGGAATTTTAGTGCCTTTCCTAACCAAGTTCTCCCATTAAATTGTTTAAATTACATATGAGAAGAATAAAGTTAAGAAAAAGCAATATAAATAACTGAATTGTACAGCATGTCTAATAAACACCTCTAAATCAGAAGGGCTCATAAAAAGAATATTTTGAATCTTTTGCTAATAATATCAATACAAAAACACTTAACAATTACTACACACAGTGCTGCCCTCTTCCCCTCCAGGAAGCTAACAGTGCTTCACTGACATGCTTAGCCAACTTTTAACACATGCTGTGGGTTATGAAAAGCACAGAACTTATTTTTCCTGATTTGTGTATGAGGAGAACAGATTATAAAGAGGTTAAGTAAGTCTCTCCTGAATGTGAAATCCCACGTCTCATTTTATCCTAGCCCAGAGATTTGGCTTTAGCCTCCTTACATCACCTTCCATCCAGAGCCAAGTGGCTTCCTTCATAAGTCCAGCATTCATGCCTCCCTTCCAATTATGAAGCTCTTTTTTTTTTTTTTAGTTTTATTTTTTTGTTTATTTATTTATTTATTTATTTAATTAATTAATTTATTTATTAATTTTTATTGCATTTTAGGTTTGGGGGTACATGTGAAGAACATGGAAGATTGTTGCATAGGTACACACATGGCAGTGTGATTTGCTGCCTTCCTCCCCATCACCTATATCTGGCCTTTCTCCCCATGCTATCCCTCCCCAACTCCCCACCCCCCACTATCCCTCCCCTTTTTCCCCCGACAGACCCCAGTGTGTGATACTCCCCCTCCCTGTGTCCATGTGTTCCCATTGTTCAACACCTGCCTATGAGTGAGAACATGCGGTGTTTGATTTTCTGTTCTTGTGTCAGTTTGCTGAGAATGATGGTTTCCAGGTTCATCCATGTCCCTACAAAGGACACGAACTCATCGTTTTTGATGGCTGCATAATATTCCATGATGTATATGTGCCACATTTTCCCTGTCCAGTCTATCATCGATGGGCATTTGGGTTGGTTCCAGGTCTTTGCTATTGTAAACTGTGCTGCAATGAACATTCGTGTGCATGTGTCCTTATAGTAGAACGATTTATACTCTTTTGGATATATACCCAGTAATGGGATTGCTGGATCAAATGGAATTTCTATTTCTAGGTCCTTGAGGAATCGCCACACTGTCTTCCACAATGGTTGAACTAATTTACACTCCCACCAACAGTGTAAAAGCGTTCCTATTTCTCCACATCCTCTCCAGCATCTGTTGTCTCCAGATTTTGTAATGATCGCCATTCTAACTGGCGTGAGATGGTATCTCAATGTAGTTTTGATTTGCATTTCTCTAATGACCAGTGATGATGAGCATTTTTTCATATGTTTGTTGGCTTCATGTATGTCTTCTTTTGTAAAGTGTCTGTTCATATCCTTCACCCACTTTTGAATGGGCTTGTTTGTTTTTTTCTTGTAAATGTGTTTCAGTTCTTTGTAGATTCTGGTTATCAGCCCTTTGTCAGATGGGTAGACTGCAAAAATTTTTTCCCATTCTGTTGGTTGCCGATTCACTCTAATGACTGTTTCTTTTGCTGTGCAGAAGCTATGGAGTTTGATTAGGTCCCATTTGTCTATTTTGGCTTTTGTTGCCACTGCTTTTGGTGTTTTGGTCATGAAGTCCTTGCCTACACCTATGTCCTGAATGGTTTTGCCTAGATTTTCTTCTAGGGTTTTTATGGTGTTAGGTCTTATGTTTAAGTCTTTAATCCATCTGGAGTTAATTTTAGTGTAAGGTGTCAGGAAGGGGTCCAGCTTCTGCTTTCTGCACATGACTAGCCAGTTTTCCCAACACCATTTATTAAACAGGGAGTCGCTTCCACATTGTTTGTTTTTGTCAGGTTTGTCAAAGATCAGGTGGTTGTAGATGTGTTGTGTTGCGTCGGAGGTCTCTGTCCTGTTCCATTGGTCTATATCTCTGTTTTGGTACCAGTACCATGCTGTTTTGATTACTGTAGCTTTGTAGTACAGTTTGAAGTCCGGGAGTGTGATGCCTCCAGCTTTGTTCTTTTTGCTTAGAATTGACTTGGCTATGCGGGCTCTCTTTTGGTTCCATATGAAGTTTAAGGTGGTTTTTTCCAGTTCTTCAAAGAAGGTCATTGGTAGCTTGATGGGGATAGCGTTGAATCTGTAAATTACTCTGGGCAGTATGGCCATTTTGACAATACTGATTCTTCCTAGCCATGAACATGGACTATTTCTCCATCTGTTTGTGTCCTCTCTTATTTCATTGAGCAGTGGTTTGTAGTTCTCCTTGAAGAGGTCCTTTACGTTCCTTGTTAGTTGTATTCCTAGGTATTTTATTCTCTTTGTAGCAATTGTGAATGGCAGTTGGTACTTGATTTGGCTGTCTTTAAGTCTGTTATTGGTGTATAGGAATGCTTGTGATTTTTGCACATTGATTTTATATCCTGAGACTTTGCTGAAGTTGCTTATCAGTTTCAGGAGATTTTGGGCTGAGACGATGGGGTCTTCTAGATATACAATCATATCGTCTGCAAATAAAGACAATTTGACTTCCTCCTTTCCTATTTGAATACCCTTTATTTCTTTTTCTTGCCTGATTGCTCTGGCTAGAACTTCCAGTACTATATTGAATAAGAGTGGTGAGAGAGGACATCCTTGTCTAGTGCCAGATTTCAAAGGGAATGCTTCTAGTTTTTGCCCATTCAGTATGATATTGGCTGTTGGTTTGTTGTAAATAGCTTTTATCGTTTTGAGATACGTTCCATCAATACCTAGTTTATTGAGAGTTTTTAGCATAAAGGGCTGTTGAATTTTGTCAAAGGCCTTCTCTGCATCAATTGAGATAATCATGTGGTTTTTGTCTTTGGTTCTGTTTATGTGGTGGATTATGTTTATAGATTTGCGTATGTTGAACCAGCCTTGCATCCCCGGGATGAAGCCTACTTGATCATGGTGAATAAGCTTTTTGATGCGCTGTTGCAATCGGTTTGCCAGTATTTTATTGCAGATTTTTGCATCTATGTTCATCATGGATATTGGCCTGAAGTTTTCTTTTCTTGCTGAGTCTCTGCCAGGTTTTGGTATCAGGATGATGTTGGTCTCATAAAATGATTTAGGAAGGATTCCCTCTCTTTGGATTGTTTGGAATAGTTTCAGAAGGAATGGTACCAGCTCCTCTTTGTATGTCTGGTAGAATTCGGCTGTGAACCCATCTGGACCTTGGCTTTTTTTGGGTGGTAGGCTCTTAATTGCTGCCTCAACTTCAGACCTTGTTATTGGTCTATTCAGGGTTTCGACTTCTTCCTGGTTTAGGCTTGGGAGGATGCATGTGTCCAGGAATTTATCCATTTCTTCCAGGTTTACTAGTTTATGTGCATAGAGTTGTTTGTAATAATCTCTGATGATGGTTTGAATTTCTGTGGAATCTGTGGTGATATCCCCTTTATCGTTTTTTATTGCATTTATTTGATTATTTTCTCTTTTCTTTTTTATTAATCTGGCTAGTGGTCTGTCTATTTTGTTGACCTTTTCAAAAAACCAGCTCCTGGATTTGTTGATTTTTTGAAGAGTTTTTCGTGTCTCTATCTCCTTCAGTTCTGCTCTGACCTTAGTTATTTCTTGTCTTCTGCTAGGTTCTGAGTTTTTTTGATCTCGCTCCTCTAGCTCTTTCAATTTTGATGATAGGGTGTCAATTTTAGATCTCTCCTTGCTTCTCATGTGGGCATTTATTGCTATATACTTTCCTCTAGAGACTGCTTTAAATGTGTCCCAGAGATTCTGGTATGTTGTGTCTTCATTCTCGTTGGTTTCAAAGAACATCTTTATTTCTGCCTTCATTTCATTGTTTATCCAGTCAACATTCAAGAGCCAGTTGTTCAGTTTCCATGAAGCTGTGTGGTTCTGAGTCAGTTTCTGAATTCTGAGTTCTAACTTGATTGCACTGTGGTCTGAGAGACTGTTTGTTATGATTTCCGTTCTTTTGCATTTGCTGAGGAGTGATTTACTTCCAATTATGTGGTCAATTTTAGAGTAGGTGCGATGTGGTGCTGAGAAGAATGTATATTCTGTGGATTTGGGGTGGAGAGTTCTGTAAATGTCTATTAGGTTTGCTTGATCCAGGTGTGAGTTCAAGTCCTGGATATCCTTGTTAATTTTCTGTCTTGTTGATCTGTCTAACATTGACAACGGGGTGTTCAAGTCTCCCACTATTATTGTGTGGGAATCTAAGTCTCTTTGTAAGTCATTGAGAACTTGCCTTATGTATCTGGGTGCTCCTGTATTGGGTGCGTATATATTTAGGATCGTTAGCTCTTCTTGTTGCATTGATCCTTTTACCATTATATAATGTCCTTCTTTGTCTCTTTTGATCTTTGTTGGTTTAAAGTCTATTTTATCAGAGATGAGAATTGCAACTCCTGCTTTTTTTTGCTCTCCATTTGCTTGGTAAATCTTCCCCCATCCCTTTATTTTGAGCCTTTGTGTATCTCTGCATGTGAGATGGGTTTCCTGGATACAGCACACAGACGGGTTTTGGCTTTTTATCCAGTTTGCCAGTCTATGTCTTTTAATTGGGGCATTTAGCCCATTTACATTTAGGGTTAATATTGTTATGTGTGAATTTGATCCTGCCATTTTGATGCTAGGTGGCTGTTTTGCCCGTTAGTTGATGCAGTTTCTTCATTGTGTTGATGGTCTTTACTGTTTGGTATGTTTTTGGAGTGGCTGGTACTGGTTGTTCCTTTCTATGTTTAGTGCCTCTTTCAGGAGCTCTTGTAAAGCAGGCCTGGTGGTGATGAAATCTCTGAGTACTTGCTTGTTCGCAAAGGATTTTATTTTTCCTTCACTTATGAAGCTCAGTTTGGCTGGATATGAAATTCTGGGTTGAAAGTTCTTTTCTTTAAGGATGTTGAATATTGGCCCCCACTCTCTTCTGGCTTGTAGGGTTTCTGCTGAGAGATCTGCTGTGAGTCTGATGGGCTTCCCTTTGTGGGTAACCCGACCTTTCTCTCTGGCTGCCCTTAGCATTTTCTCCTTCATTTCAACCCTGGTGAATCTGACGATTATGTGCCTTGGGGTTGCTCTTCTTGAGGAATATCTTTGTGGTGTTCTCTGTATTTCCTGGACTTGAATATTGGCCTGCCTTCCTATGTTGGGGAAGTTCTCCTGGATAATATCCTGAAGAGTATTTTCCAGCTTGGATTCATTCTCTCCTTCACATTCAGGTACACCTATCAAACGTAGATTAGGTCTTTTCACATAGTCCCATATTTCTTGGAGACTTTGTTCATTCCTTTTTACCCTTTTTTCTCTACTCTTTCCTTCTCGTTTTATTTCATTGAGTTGATCTTCGACCTCTGATATCCTTTCTTCTGCTTGGTCAATTCGGCTGTTGAAACTTGTGTATGCTTCGCAAAGTTCTTGTGTTGTGTTTTTCAGCTCCATCAATTCACTTACATTCCTCTCTAAGTTGGTTATTCTCATTAGCATTTCGTCAAATCTTTTTTCAAGGTTGTTAGTTTGTTTGCATTGGGTTAGAACATGTTCTTTTAGCTCACAGAAGTTTCTTACTACCCACCTTCTGAAGCTTGATTCAGTCATTTCATCACACTCATTGTCCATCCAGCCTTGTTCCCTTGCTGGTGAGGAGTTGTGATCCCTTGTAGGAGGAGAGGCGTTCTGGTTTCAGGTGTTTACCTCCTTTTTGCACTGGTTTCTTCCCATCTTTGTGGATTTATCTATGTGTGGTCTTTGTGGTTGGTGATTTTCAGATGGGGTCTCTCAGTGGACGTCCCGTTTGTTGATGATGAAGTTATTTATTTCTGTTTCTTAGTTTTCCTTCTACCAGTCTGACCCCTCTGCTGTAGGGCTGCTGAGGTCCACTCCCGGCCCTGCTTGCCTGGGGGATCACCTGCAGCAGCTGCAGAACAGTAACGGTTGCTGCCAGTCTCTTCTTCTGCTATCTTTGTCCCAGAAGAATACCCGCCAGATGTCCGTCTGAGCACTCCTTTGTGAGGTGACTCGTTGGATATACGGGGATCAGGGAGCTGCTTGAGGAGACGGAGTTTCCTTTATAGGAGCTCAAGTGCTGAGCTGTGAGCTCCGTTGTTCATTCAGAGTTGCTGGGCAGGTACGTTTAAGTCTGCTGCAGCAGAACTCATAAACCCCTTTTTTCCCCCAGGTGCTCTGTCCCGGGGAGTTAGGGCTTTATTTATGAGTTTCCCTGGTGCTGCTGCCTTTTTCTCAGGGCTGCCTTGCCCAGCGATGAGGCAGCCTAGTCACTGTTTGCCTACAGAGGCTTTGCTGAGCTGCTGTGGGCTCCACCCAGCTGCCGTATGAACTTCCCTGCAGTCCTGTTTATACCGGTGTAGTGAGAACTGCCTGGGCAATGGCAAACTACCTCTGTAGCGGCAGACTGCCTCAGTAATGGCGGACGCCCCTCCCCCACAGAGCTGGGCCGTCCTGGGCTCAGCTGTGCTTGCTGTGAAACTCTGGATCCAGAGCGTTTCCGATGGCTGTTTTTTGTGGGGGGTGGGACCAGCCGAGCCTGATCACCTGGCTCCCTGCCTCAGAGTCTCCCAGGTGTTCCAGCCGCCTGTTGAAAAGGCGCCGGGATCTGTGTGATTTCCCGTGCGGCGACCCACTGCGCCGGCTGAAACCGCGGGCGCGGAGATTCGTGGCGTGTTTTTTTTGCCCGGGAAATCTCCCGGCCTGGCTGCCTGTTTCAGTCCCCTTTTTAATCAGATGAATGGGCGGCTCTGCCTTCCCGGAGCTCCAATTGCCAGCTAAAACGGCACCCGGACCCACGTATTTTGTATGGGGAACCGCTGCGCCGGGACGCCGCCCAAAACAGCAGCGCCGGCGAAAACAGTCGCGCCGGCAAAAACTGCTGCGCCGGCCAAACCAGCCGCGCTGGCGACCCGTGGGGCTCCTCCCTCCTGGGAATCTCCTGGTCTGTGGGCAATAAAAATCTGTCTGGCAATGCGGCGTCCACTCACCCTCCACGCTTTCACTGGGAGCTGCAATCCTCAGCTGCTCCTAATCGGTCATCTTGCTTATGAAGCTCTTTGACTCCCCTCCCCAAATCTGCCCTCAGGCAAAACCTCTCTGATTTTGGAGGTTTTATACAATGTTCTTCCCACCACAAACTCCTGTCTAACAATCAGAGATCCTCAAGGTATTAACTTAGTACAAAACTAGCTGAAAAACAAAAACAAAAACAAAAACAAAAGTAAGAGTCAGATCTGATTACTTAAAGTTGTTAACAAAATCTCAACAAATTTAGCTTAAAAATAAAATTGGGTTCTATTAGCGAATCATGAATCAGGCAGCATCTCATCTAAAATTAGAGGGAGCTCCATTTGGCATGGCAGAACAGTTGGTTGTTTACAGCTTGAGCAGTAACAAGAAAACAGAATAAAAAAAAAGATTGATTAATAT
The DNA here is from genome assembly GCA_036589455.1 of Ateles fusciceps. Classification (NCBI taxonomy): domain Eukaryota; kingdom Metazoa; phylum Chordata; class Mammalia; order Primates; family Atelidae; genus Ateles; species Ateles fusciceps. Next base: position 9,784,734 of record JAZHEH010002496.1, read on the forward strand.
CAGGTTACTTTTTTTGTAAGGATTAAAGCACAGAGGACTGTCCTTTTATATTATGCTGGCTCAAGATGACTAGACCTTTCTCAATGGGTGGCTTTGAATCTCCTGTTTGTAGGAAAAACTCATCTGTTTGAAGATTTTTCTTCTTCCTTATAGTTTTAGTTTTATTACATAATACTTAGCACCAGGGTTGTATTAGCCTGTTCTCATGCTGCTGATAAAGACATACCAGAGACTGTAATTTATAAAGAAAAAGAGGTTTAATAGACTCACAGTTCCACATGGCTGGGGAGGCCTCACAATCATGGTGGAAGGCAAAAGGCATGTCTTACACGGCAGCAGACTATAGAGAATGAAAGCCAAGCGAAAGAGAAACCCCTTATAAAACCATCAGATCTCATGAGATTAATTCACTACCACAATAACAGTATGGGGGAAATTGCCCCCATAATTCAATTATCTCCCACCGCGTCCGTCCCACAGCACATGGAATTTATGGGAGCTACAATTCAAGATTGAGTTGGGATGTAGCCAAACCATTTCAAGGGGTTTGATCTGTTGGGTTTTAGCGCAGTTCAGTCCAAAACAATAGCTTCCCATACATTTTATTTAACAAAGCCTCAAGACAATCTTGTAAGATAGGCATTATTATTTCAATGCATAAAATTGTCTATATCTGCATTGATTCATCAGGCATTTGTGGGTAACCTGTGCCCATTAATGCACAGAAAGATAAGAGAGCTTATGTTAAGGCAATGTTGTAAATTGTGGGCTTAAGTACCACCCCGTCGCACCAGGTAGAAAAAACATATAATGATAAATTTTAAAAGAGATTTTCGTGCTTCAAAACAAGACAACTGGCTGGGCACAGTGGCTCATGCCTGTAATCCCAGAACTTTGAGAGGCTGAGGTAGGCAGATCACCTGAGGTCAGGAGTTCAAGACCAGTCTGGCCAAGATGGTGAAACCCCGTCTCTACTAAAAATGCAAAAATTAGCCAGGTGTGGTGGTGCATGCCTGTAATTCCAGATACTTGGGAGGCTGAGGCAAGAGAATCACTTGAACCCAGGAGGCAGAGGTTACTGTGGGCCAAGATCATGCCATTGCACTCCAGCCTGGATGACAGAGTGAGACTCCATAAGAAAATGTATAAATAAGAAAAAAATTATCTCCTTGGATCATAAATAAACTAGAAATGCAAAATAGAAAGCAAGTCTGAGAGGGTGTCCTGCTGGTTTCCCGGCCCCTGTTCAGGAACAGGCGAAGTCAACCAAGAGTTGAATTTATGCAGGATAACTGGACTCACAGTGTTTCCCAAGTGAGATCTGGACCTGAACCAGGCTCACTTCTTGAAACTAGTGCCAGGGTTGCAATTCCCACCGGTGAATGATGTGTAAAAAAGGTATTGTCAAGTACCTTCTAGATTAGAGTTGATATGTAGCTACAGAGCTATGAAAGCTGGATGGCATGGTCCCAGCCTCAGCACCAAGAACTAAACCATGCTGGCTTCTGGTTCTGCAAAAGGATGAGTTAAAGCAAATTCAAAGGCTTGAAGTGGAGGGGTGGAAAAGAGGAGAGAAAGGAAAAATGATAGGGACAACAAGAAGGAAATAAAGAAAGAAAGAGAGAAATGGAGAAAACTTTCTAACAAGGTAAATATGCAACCCCCAAATCCAAAGTACATGTAAAAGGAACTAATAATAAGGAAGTCCAAAAAGTTCATAAACAGAGGATGATATACCACACAATAAATGAAATAGGAGAATTTAAGTAAAGATAAATATTTTTGTTGTTTTTAGAGAAACAAATAAATACTTCCATTAAATAGAGAAGATCACGAAATATTTTTAAAACAAAGTAGAAATAAAACAAAAATAAGTAGATATGAGAAATATTTATAGCAAATATACTTTATGGTAAAATATTAAGAACATTAAAAATATAGAATAGGAAAGATATTTCACTATAATAAATTCTCTTCAATATTATATTGAAGATTGCAGCCACCAAAATAAGATTTGGAGAAAAAGAATTAAAAACTATCTTCTGAATCAAAACACAGCATTTAAAAGTGAAAAGACAAACTATGTATTGAGAGAACATATTTGCAATAAACCCACGAAGGTCTAAAATTGAGAATATTTTAAAAGAAACTCTTACAAATCAATAATTACTCTTCAAATCAATTAAAAATCTCCAATAGAAACATGGGCAATAGTCATTGAACAGGCATTTCACAAAATAATCAACCTGTGAAGAATATGCATATGAAAAGATGTCAACCTCACTAGTAATCAGAGAAATGCTAAATATACGATTTCACAACCGCTATATTAACAAAAGTTTAAAAATGTTCTTAGAATACCAAGTGTGGATGAGGATATAAATCACTGGAATTCTTATATACTACTGGTATGAATATTGCAATTCGGAGACATCTAAATCTCAATCTAAATCTATAGCTATCTCTGTAACTATATCCATTTATCTTAGAAAAACCCTTTTACGTGTCCACCAGCATACTTTTGCGATATTTTAGCAGCATTATTCATTGTTTGCTATAGCATATCAATCCAAATGTACATTAATGGGAACATGGATAAACTATGACTTTTTTCTTAATTTTTTAATTTTTGAGATAGGGTCTTGCTCTGTCACCCAGGCTGGAGTGTAGTGGCACCAAATCCTGTGCTCAGGTGATCCTCCCACCTCAGCCTCCTGAATAGCTGGGACTACAGGAGAGCACCACCACACCTGGATAATTTTATTTATTTTTTGTAGTGAAGAGGTCTCACTGTGTTGCCCAGGCTGGTCTCAAACTCCTGGGCTCAATCGATCCTCCTGTCTTGGCCTCCCAAAGTGTTGGCATTGCAGTGTGAGTCACTGGGCCTGGCCCCAAATTGTGATTTATTTAAATAATGAAATATTGTACAGCAGTAGGAATAAATGAACTAAAGATGCGCTCATTGATGTGGATAATTGTCACAAATAATTATGTTAAGTGAAAAAAAAATACAGAAGAATACATGAGGCATACCATTTACATACATTTAAAAATTTACAAAGTCAAACTGTTTTAGGGATATATAAATCTTTAGTAAAACTATTATGAAAAAAAGGCCATTATATACACACAATTCAGAATACTAGTTAATTCTTATGGGTGAGTGGGCAAAAAGTGGGAAAAACTATAGCAGAAGTTTTGAGGTTTATGTGTAATTTTCTTGAGCAGATTATTTGACACATGTGTATCAATAATTATAATTTATAACTGGTAATATTCTTTTGTATGTATGATATTAATTATAACAATAAATTAATAAAATAAAGCAGATAGGGAATATAGGAGATGGACTGGGGCTGGGCGCGGTGGCTCATGCCTGCAATCCCAGCACTGTGGAAGGCCAAGGCGGGCGGATCACGGGGTCAAGAGATCGAGACTATCCTGGCCATGGTGAAACCCCGTCTCTACTAAAAATACAAAAATTAGCTGGGCATAGTGGCACGCGCCTGTGGTCCCAGCTACGCAGGAGGCTGAGGCAGAAGAATTGCTTGAACCCAGGAGGCGGAGGTTGCAGTGAGCCGAGATTGCACCACTGCACTCCAGCCTGGTGACAGAGCAAGACTCCATCTCAAAAAAAAAAAAAAAAAAAGATGGACTGGGAGGCTCCAAAATATGTTTCATAAAAATTTCAGAAAAAGGAATTAGAGAATGGAGAAAAATAAGTCTGTGTTCTGAAACTGACATTGTGTAATGTGAATGGAGCCAGAGGGGGAAATGAAACCTCTGTGCTATGTATGCCTTACAACCAATACTTGAGGAGATGATGCGAAATTTTCAACAACAGGAAAATTATAGGGGCCCTCAGATTTGAAGTATAGTTTGAATGATGACAAGGATGAATAAAAATACATACCTAGGCACAAGTCTAAGGATGAAGGGAATATCTTTAAAACTATCAGTGAGAGAAGATTCTATATGAGGAAAAATAACCAAATCAAAATAGGACTGTTCAGCAGCTAACTTACTTTTCCAAAGTCTAATGGAAAAATAACTAAGTTCTGAAGGAAAATCCCTGTCTAGCCTGATTTATACATGCAAATAAACTATCATTTAAGAATAACAGTTAAAAAATGAGATGTTCAGATGTAAAATGGCTGTGAGTTTAGCACCCTCAGACTCATCAAAAAGACTTTGCAGAAAATAGAATAGTGAAATTAGAGGGGAAGGACTGAAACACTGGTGGACACAGAAGCTGATAAAACATTGGGAAATTTGTTTAGTTTTTGGGTAAATCAACTTTTTTTTTAAGACTAAAATGAAAACTCTAGTTAACTCTAATAAAGAAGATTAGTGGGGACAAGTTGAGAGAAGGCCTTCAATGAGTCAATGAGTAATTAAAAGGTAAAACATACTAAGAGCCTCAGGTTGTTTGGGAATGAAATAGAAATACTAAATAAGCCTTTCTTTTTTTTTTTTTTTTTGAGACAGATTCTCACTCTGTCACCCAGCCTGGAGAGCAGTGGCACGGTCTTGGCTCACTGCAACCTCTGCCTCCTGGGTTCAAGCAATTCTCCTGCCTCGACCTCCAAGTAGCTGAGATTACAGGAGCCTGCCACCATGCCTGGCTAATTTTTGTATTTTAAATAGAGACGGGTTTTCGCCATGTTGGCTAAGCTGGTCTTGAACTTCTGACCTCAGGTGATCCACCACCATGGCCTCCCAAAGTGCTGGGATTACAGGTGTGAGCCACTGCGCTTGGCCTTAAATAAGACATTCTTTTAAGTGCTTACAGATATATGCTAAAAATTTAAGCAGTAAAGAACAAAAGTCTAACCTACAGCTTCCAAGCCATCAAGAAAATTTAAAAAGGGATATAGCAAAATATATTACTTCACACATAAGGCAGGATAGGGAAACAAAAACAGCAACAAAAATATATGGTAAATGAAAATTACACAAACTAGAAGATGGTAGGAATAAATTAAATTATATCAGGAATCATGACAAATATACATGAATACATTTCCAAGTACCTTCTCAAGTTAGAAATTTAACATATCTAAAACTGAATTCCTGATCTTCAGCCCCTAATCTTACCCCAAATCTGTATCTAAGGTATTCCTTAGTTTATTTGTGTCAACGTTGTCATTCCAGATGCTCAGGCCAAACCTTGAAATCTTTGACTCCATGTATCTCACATTTCATGTCAAATCCCTCAGCAAATCCTGTGGACTCTACCTCAAAAATATTCCCAGTACCTGATTATTTCTCACCTGTTTCTCACCTTCTTCCCTGCCATAGTTCTGGGCCAAGCCATCATCATTTCTTCTGTGGATGATATCATAGGCTCCTAAGTGGTCTCCTGCTTGCATCACTGCCATAGCTCCTCACAGGCTGCCCCCTCATACTCCATCCCCCACCCCATGATGCGGGCCTTCTCCAGACAGCAGGAAAGAATCATTTTAAAAATTCAGCTGGCTGCAGTGGCTCCCACCTGTAATCTCAATGCTTTGGGAGGCTGAGGCAGGAGGATCACTTGAGGCCAGGTGTTTGAGACCAGCCTGGACAACATAGTGAGACCCTGACTCTACAATAAAAATAAAAATTAACTGGATGTGGTAGTGCACATCTGTGGCCTTAGGTACTTAGAAGGCTGAGGCAGGAGGATTGCTTGAGCCCAGGAGGTAGGTCCAGGCTGCAATGAGCTATGATTACACCTCTCCAGCCTGGGTGACAGAGTGAGACCTTGTCTCTTAGAAAACAAAAACAAAATGTAATTCGGATCAATTTCCTTTTGTGTGTAAAGCTCTCCAGTGGTTACCATCTCACTTGAAGAAAAATCCAAAGTCTTTAGACTGGTCCAATGGCCCTGCATGATCTGACTTCAGTTGTTTCCTTGGCCTTATGCCCTCCTGCTCTTCTTCTCCCTCACTGTTTTAGTTTTCTCTTGCTGCTTTAACAAATTACCATGAACTTAGTGGCTTAAACAATGCAAAGCTTACCATCTTACAGTTTTAGAGGTGAGAAGTCTTACTGGGCTAAATGCAATGTGTTGGTGGGGCTTTATTCCTACTGACTTCTCTAGGGAAGAATCCATTCTTTGTCTTTTCCAGCTTCTAGGAGCTTCCCACAGTTCTTGTCTCATGCTCTTCTTCCAGCAATCACATGGCTCTGACCTCTGCTTTTGTCTTCACGTCTTGGTCCTTTCCCTTATAAGGACTCTTGTGATTACATTTGGTCAGCCAGCTAATCCAGGATAATCTCCCCATCTCAAGGTGCTTAATTTAATCATATCTGCAAAGTCCCTTCTGCCATGTAAGGTTACATATTTACAGATTCATGGAACGAGGATGCAAACATCTTTGGGGAACCATTGCTCTGCCTAGCACATGCACCACACTGTACCAATGCTGCCTCCTGGCTATTCCTCCAGCATCCTGGTCATATTCCTGCCTCAATTCCTTCGAGTCTTTGTTCAAATGTTTCCTATTCAGCAAGGCCTTCTCTGACCACCATATTTAAAATTTTACCTGCACAATAGTCTCAACCCTCAATTCCCCGTTTTTTTCCCCTGTAGCATTTACCAACTTCTAACATATTACAAAATTTAACATACTTATGTGTTAAATTTATTTGCTGTCTCTCCCCCAGTGGATCTCATAAAGATTAATCTGTTTTATTCATTGCTGTAGCTTTGGTGCCTAGAGCAGTGACTTGTCCCTGCTTGGTGCTGAATGAGTATTTATTGAGTAAATGAATGGATATACAAGATTAGATTTACCTACTGATGCACACACCACACACATACATATACACACAACACACACACACACCCCTCAGATGAGGAAGAATAAAATTGCTGAGAAGAATATGGGCTCAGATGCCCTAGTCCTACCGTTGAAATGCAGCTCTATCACTTGCGAACTGTGTGACCCTGGCCACATTAATAAACTTCTCTTTGCCTCAGAGTCATCTACAAATTGAGGATAATAACAATATCCACCTCATAGTTTTCATAGGAAGATTAAGTAATGAAGGGAAAATGATTAAGCAGTATTTGGCTATTTATTATCACTATTATTAAAAGAAAGGGCCTTTCTGATTGGATTAAAGAGAGAAAGTGAAGAAAACATAATCCTTGCCCTCCATGAACTTGTCCAGAGCAGTCCTCTAGAGCTGAGTGCAGGTACCCTCAGGTTGAGCAAGATCATCAAACAAGATCAGGAATCTCATTTATTTTTGTTTTTGTTTTTTTATCTTTATAAAGAAAATTATCAGGATATCACAATAGTTGCTGCATGGGCCTCTGTGGGCTCTCTGTCCCTTAGGGACGGTGGAGTATGATTTGGGGGAGAGCAGCAGTTCTGCTACCCACAAGGGGGCTGGAAGGTTTCCTTCTTTCCATATTCCCTGCCCTTTGCTGTGTTTGCTGTGTTCTATGGATGCCTGTTAAATGAATTTGTAAATATCTAACTCTGACAACGTGGAGAAATGGCTTAAAAAGATCCCTTCCAAGAAATGATGGATGGAAGATAACGTTAGTAACACAAACACATGCAAACGGTATAGAATGGTAGACACGTTTTCTTGTCAGCCACATTATGAGGTAAAAAACAATGTTACTCTAATCAGATCTGCAGAGAAGTCAGATAAAAATATATATAAAGATGACTACTTGAAATATTGATTATCACCACCCTCTTAGTAAACTTCCCCTAAGTATAAATTGTATCCTACACTATTAACGGTAATGAAAGTCTGAAGTTATTATAATTATTAAGGCATTAAGAATATCATTTTTAAAAACTTTATTACATTAAAATTTTTGTATTGTTCTATATGATTTATAATAAACATCATCTATTATAAATATAGCACTGTAAGTGATCTATAAATAACAATATATTTATTAGTTCCACATACCCAAACAGTTGACTGATAAGATGCTGGTATCATACAAATATGGAGCCCATGCAAGACAGCAGATGCTATAGTGCATTCTGATGAGGCACTTAACAGAGGTGACCACAGGGGCATATGGGAGTTTATCTGTGAGGAGGATAACCCACCTACAGGAAGGACATTGGAGCTGAAGTCTGAAGGGCAGATAGTCCTTAGCCAAGCACTGTGTAGGTGAGGGTATTCCAGACAGAAGGAGCAAAGTCAACAAGGGCATGGAGACCTGTAGGTCCTGCAGAAGGAGAGAATGGTTATTGAGAAGGTGAGTGAGACCCAAGTCCACATATGAATAGCTGAACAGAGGTGTTAAGTCACACCTTCTGATGTCAAATTTCTAATCTTTCCCTGGGGAAGCAATAAGCTGTACAGTTTAAACAAACAAACAAAAAAACTCACAGGCTTTGGAATCAGACAGTCTGAGGTTCGAGTCTAAGCAATGCCACTTGCTCTGTGACCTAGATTAAATTGCTCTTCTCTTTCTTTCTCTCTCTCTTTTTTTTTCTTTTTGAGACAGAGTCTTGCTCTGGCATCTAGGCTGGAGTACAGTGGAGACATCTTGGCTCACTGCAACCGCCACTTCCTAGGTTCAAGAAATCCTCATGCTTCAGTTTCCCAAGGAGCTGAGACTACAGGTATGCACCAGCAGCCCAGCTAATTTTTGTATTTTTAGTAGAGATTGGGTTTTGCCATGTCAGCCAGGCTGGTCTCGAAATCCTGGCTTCAAGTGATTAGCCCGACCTGGCCTCCCAGAGTAATAGGATTACAGGTGTGAACCACTGCTCCTTGCCATAATTGCTTCTTTTTTAATCGTCAGTTCCTCAACTGCAAATTCCAAAACTGCAATCAGATCACTTTGACAGTCTCCCAAGATGGTATACTTAGCACTACTACTGAACCAGTGGTGGACTTATAGAAAGTACCTGATTACAGTTTAGTAGGTGGGAAGGAGTTTTAGGAAAGATTAGCACGGGGAGCACTGGTCCAGAGTGCCCTTGGGCAACACGTGTATCACCCTGAGAACTGGGACACATTTTGCTTGCATATTCTACACTGAATCTCTTATGAGAATAGAAGATGGTCTCAATACTATAAAGTAGCAGATTAAGAAAATGAGAGGCTGGGAAATGACCTTTATGATCATGTTGAAATGGGATGAAATATTGAAGGAGGTAAGATAGAGCTCCGAGAAACTCCTTTGGAAAGTGTCTTTTCAAAGGAGATTTCCGGGCAGGGGAAACAGAATGATCCTTCTCTTTGGAAGGGAAAATCTGGTGTAAACTGCTGCCTTGCTGCACACTGGCTACAAGGTCAGGGCTAGTCTGGTGCTGCAGACGGGACAGGACAAAGTCTCCACTGGTTTATGCCACTCACATGTCCTTACTAGTGCTCTGCAGAAGGCAGGGAAGGAGAGTAAGCGGAGTTATAGACAAGGCAATGTCAAGAAGAATTTGTGTCATGAAAAGAATAAAGGAGAATAAAGACAGGAGAAACGGGGTTATTATTGTGTGTGTATATTTAGATGGAAGAATGTTTTTTATTTTTATTTTGAAGAAATGATTGGAAGAGAATTCAGTCATTTTATGTTAAGGGAATATAAACAGCCTGTGTCACTTGAGCACTCCTATGGTGGGAAGGGCAGTCTGAAAAAGGTATTGTAGTCAGAACTGTGTACTGATGATAAAAGTCTCTGGTAGCAATACAAAGTTTTCCTTAAAAAAAAAAAAATCACCACCAAAAGGTGTCCATTACTCAAATATCAATGATGGAGATGAGAGATTCACAATGGAAGTTTTGGAATGCTATGTGTCACTTTCAGTGACAGCTTCTACTTAACCTTTAAGAATCTTTCTCTTCCTTTAATTCCATGATTGTAAAAGATTAGTCATCTGTTCTAAAGAGATACCAAGTAGAAACAATATTATATACTCAGTATTAAGAAGAATGAATACATAAACAAAATAACAAGAAACAAACTACCAGGAATGGCATTCTCTAGGTGACCATGAGACAAGATCCCGAGAAGCAATCACAGTCCATCTATTGGGCTTTAGAAAACTCTTAACTACACAAAGTCCTAGGAGATCTGCTACCTGGACACCTCTCATGAGATTAATTATCTGTCTCAGATTTCTATGAGGTGGCCAGAGAATCTTGGTGCAGTCTGGATGAAACTACAAGAAAGTAATCAGAGAAGTGAATATTGCTGAGGAAGATACCCTGACAGTTATGAGACAAACAGCAAAAATGTACCATGGGACTACACCAGGCAGGCACAGAATTGATATAAAATTTTCATAGGCAACATGCATAATAATATAATATAATATAATAATAGCAACACATATATAGTGTCCATCTTCATTTAATCCTCACAAGAATCCTATGAGATGCGGATGTGGTATTGATCTCATTTTGACATCAATTAGAGATAACAAAAATAATGAGGGGGTAAAAGTCCACCTATTAAAATAAATAACATATTCCTTGGTGAATTGCAAGGGCAGCCTTAGGACTCCATATCATCTACTGGTGTTTCTGAAAATGTTGCTTGTCACTTCTGGCTTTGTAAAATGAACAACTTTGCAACTCTGCTGCTATAGAGTGCAAAGCATTTGATTTATAAAGTTGCCAAGTTAAGAAATAAAACACTTTTTATAATTAACACTCTCATTAGAATGTATTTCTTATTTTTCCAAGTTAATGGCAGAGATGACACTTAGGAAAATGAATGAAGAATTGTTCAGAGACAGATCATAGACATTTCACAACATCAGATTTGATTAAAGAGGTCAGCTGACCACCAAAGAAGCAATATATTTAAGTATAGTTTAGCTTTACCTCTAGCATTTCTATAATGTAGAGTGTTCTTTACCCCATCTATCACTCTTTTAAGAAACTATGTTGTCAAGCTACTGTATTGTTTATTCCTCATTGCTACCTGGTGCACCAGGTTGCTATTTTACCCCTTAGAGATGAAAAACAGAATCAATGAAGCCAAACTATTGAACCGGAGTTAGTTATAAATTGAGGGATAGATGGCAGATCTTCTGAATTTGTGTAGTTCTCAATTAACTGAACTGCTCTTTACAACCATCTATTTACTAGGTTTTAAATTTTCCAAAATAATAAAAAACATTTAAAATAAAGGTAAAGAGAATTGCTCATAAACACACCACTGTAACTATTTTTCATGGTACTTATCACTCCCTAGTTCTTGTTTATATGCATGTATATTTCACATGTATGTAATATAGGTACCCTCAACAGTCACAGGCTTCAGGATTACCCTCACTTTCTGTTCCACCGTAGGAATAGTTCTAGTCTCCATCCTGCTCTGCTGCGGGAAGGGCAGCCTGTTATTAGGCCCTCTTTCCCAAGAGTTTCTATGTATCCCAAAGAAAGCTAAGAGTTTCACAAATTTCATTCTGCTAAAGAAGTCGCCTAGACTCAGGGGATGTGCTCATTCAACAACTGGCTCTCTAGAAAGAAATGTGTGTGTCTAAATGAGAGTAGGTGTGTATATCATTAATTTTACTGATATAAAATATACATAACACACAATTTACAATAATAAAATATACAATATTTTCATTATGAATTTCATATAGCAAGTTGATTTTCACAGACTGCTTTCATTAATGTTTGACAGACTTAGTGTTCATGGACAGCACATGGTTGCAATTGACAAACAAGTATGGTTCTGCCAAAAAGCCTGGTTGATATTTGGTTTACATTATACAATACAGTAAAAGCGAAGCAATGAGAGCATATGTCACATGCTCATTCATTCATCAAGGGTAAGAGCAACTTTTCATTGAATTGAGTGATAGTTTTTGAAGACTAGAAAGGGTATTCCTGTTATGTGTTATTTATAATGTAATAGACATGACACATTTTAAGATTTAATCTGCATTATTAACATATTATCATCACTTTCTTAACTCTAGAAAATCAAGAAAACAATAAATAGAGCCCTATGTGGTAACAGTTGCTTATTTCAGTCATGTAAATACAACCGCCATGGCTGACTTCGAGCTATCACTGTGACATCAAACATGGAGTTGGGAAGAGCTGTGCTGTAACATACCCTTATACAATATTTCTGGCCAGGCCCAGTGGCTCACACCTGTAATCGAATCACTTTGGGAGGCCGAGGTGGGCAGATCACCTGAGGTCAAGAGTTAGAGACCAGCCTGGTCAACATGAAGAAATCCTGTCTACTAAATACACAAAAATTAGCTGGGTGTGGTGGCAGAGGCATGTAATCCCAGCTACCTGGGAGGCTGAGGCAGGAGAATAGCTTCAATCCAGGAGGCGAAGTTTGCAGTGAGTCGAGATTGCACCACGGCACTCCAGCCTGGCGAAGAGCGAGACACTGTCTCAAAAAAGAAAAAAGAATTGTTCACCATACAGATGTAAGGGACATAAGTAACTTTCAGAACATAGATGATAGCAAAATATAATAAAATAATTAGGAAGTGATGAATCTTGCATACTTGTTACCTTTATTTTTCATAAAATTTATTTAACTGTATTTTAAGTATTTTAATTTCAAATAATGTTTGCCTTTAACAATCATCTAACAGAATTTCTGAAAATTTAACAACTGTGTCTTAAGAGTTGCCATGAGCTGTCTTCAGCACACGACTTCCTGCCTGTGCATTTCCTACTCAGAGTTCAAGTCCAAGCTTCTTGAAAGACTCTCTCTATCACTGCTACCCAGAGCGGGTAAAGGGAGAAGAGGCACAGGCTATTTTTCAAAAAGGAAACCAAATCTACAGAGATGCAACTCTACCTACATTAAAGACAAACTCACTGTTACTTAGAATAGTTGAATGCCACATATCTTTGCATTGCAGAGAGGGTTTTTGCTTCACCTAGTGTAACCAAAGAGCCATCAGAACAATCCCCCCCCCAGACACAGGGATTGACATCCTAAGACAAACTCTTACAAGACAGACCCTGCTTGTAACTTAAAATAGATCTCTTTAAAAAAACACAATTGCCTTCTTAAAAATATATGTCTACTTTATGTTATAACAGGCTCAATCATACTGTAAATGTTATGTATATATACAACATGTACATATTGTAAATGTTATGGTAATCATATTGTAAATGCTATGCATATTATATTTTACATTTCCTATTTTGCTTTACTCATATAATATATTATAAGAATTTTCCTATTATGTTTGTAATTTCCATTTTACCGGCTGCTTATATCATAAAATATTTTCTACTTATTATAGTATATTTACTCAAGTTCATTTATTCATTTAACAAAATTTATGGAGAACCTACATGCCAGATGTTTTGCTACAGGCAATTGGTGAGTAACTATCATGGTCCCACTTCATGGAACTCACAGTCCAATAAAGGAGAGAAACACTACACCAAACACATAAATACTTACAAATTGGTATAAAAGTTGGGGTCAGGATGAAGGTCACCATATGATTGGAGGAATTAGCCGAAGCAGATTGTAAAGGATTTTTTAGGCCATTTTACGATTAGACTTTATTCCGAGTGTAATAGGAAGCCTTTGAACGTTTTTAATAGAGAGGTAATTAAATGCAGTTTACATTTTTAAAAGCTCTCTGTGACTGTTACCTGGAGAATGGGTTGGGGCGGGAGCAAGATCAAGAGTGGGGGGAATCACTTCTGAGGCTGAGAAGAAGCTAGTGGTCTGTACCAGGGCAGTTTGTGTGATGGAATCGGTGAGTGGAGCCATTGGAGACATCAGTTGATGTTAGAACTTAAAGGATGTGGAGCTGACTTGATGGAGGGGGTTGAGCACGTAGGTAGATGGAGACATTTCTTGATCTATAGGAAAGTGGGGGGAGGAACAGGCTTCAAGGATTGGTGGGTGCTTCACAATAGAAGGTCAATGGTTCAGGGTAGTTTTTGATTTTGTTTTTTAATTTAAACATCTTTAGTACTTCAAAGTCTGGTAAGACAAAGTTTCTCTCTCTACTTATTTTCTGATGACTAACATAAAAAGCAAATTTAAAGTCTCAAGAGCAAATTAAAGAATACATGATAAGCAACAAGATATACAAAAAACAAAAGAACCCTAGAAACTATTACAGGGAAGAGAGAGAAGGAAAATCAAAGGAGTCTCCGTCAAATCGCAAAGAGTCATTGGAGACATACCACATTATGAAATTCTGCAAGGACAACCTAGTTATTGGCAAAAAAGATTGGAAGCTTATAACTTTCATGTATGTGATTTTCGTCCTACTTATTAAAATGGCTTTTTCCTAAAGCAGAAAAGATGCTAGGGGTTAAATCGTTTCATATGTGGAGAAAAAATCTGGTTATAAGTGACTTAGCTTATATTGAAGTTATATCTTAGAAGATCTGAATTATGAGGTCTCTGAATAAGTTACAAAGATATTTTTAGTTTCATTTCTGCAAAAATGAGTTTTCTGCACTGTGATACCACACATATGAAGAGACCTGATTTAGTTACTCCGGTTATGGGTGCTTTGTCCCTGACCTGGGCACTGTGGGCTCCAGAACCTTGGTTATGATTGCCTCTGGGGTCCTACAGATTGAAAGTATTTTCTTTAACAACACCTTAAAGTGTTCTTCACAGGGGACTTGGACAACATCTAATACTTCCGTTCAACTATACAGGTATTCAGCAAACCACACATAATGTCATTGAGTATGACCTTGGAAAAGATCATATTTAGCCTCTTGTAGCCTTTGCTTCCTTATGCAAATTGTAGGGACAGTAATACTTAAATAACAGAGTTGTTTGAGGATTAAGAGATCCTGTTTACAAAATGTTTCAAACTGTCTTTGCAACAGAATAAACACTTAATAGCTAGTAACTATTATTATTATATTCACTAAGGTAATGTTTGACATTTATGTTGCTTATCTCAAGTCTTCCTTGATAGGGATTTATTGAAATCCTTATTTGCTGTATCTTTTTGTTTGTTTGTTTTGTTTTGTTTTGTTTTGGTGTATATCCCACCTACTCCCTACTTCATGATCCAAATATTTGGACATTATGGGTTATGTCTAAATACAATTTTCTGCAGATCTCAAATGATATTGCGGGCTTTTTGGCCTGTGTACATGGATAAAGTCAAAATGCTCCAAACAAAGCCTGCAGTTCTGTCTGCACCATTGCCTGATATAAGTCCTGCAGTTCCCTCATAAGCCTCTGTATGGAAGGCTATTGAGTGAGTAGTTTTGAATTAGTGGGTACTATTGTGCCTCAGTTTAAATATTCTGAAATAAATGATTTTATTATACCACTTAAATATCCCCAGGTAAATAAATAATATAATTGATAATGGATGATCCGAAGTTTTCAGCCTATTCGTTGTCAATGTATGAGAAAGCAAATTACTCATCTTAATTTGTATCTTTTAAAAAGTAGTAACATTCTTTTCACTGAAAGGTGATTTTTATTTTGTTTTGTTTTCTTCTTATTATTTTTTATTATTATACTTTAAGTTGTGGGGTACATGTGCAAAACATACAGATTTGTTATATAGGTATACATGTGCCATGGTGGTTGGCTGCATTCATCAACCCATCATCTACATTAGGCATTTCTCCTTTTTTTTTTTTTTTTTGTATCTCACTAGATTTGTATCTTTTTGTCACTTTATTCCATGGTCTCTGCTTATCTTACGTGATATTAAAGATTTTTGCCCACACAAACTGCTGCTGAACTATCATTTATTGAGTCTCCACTAAGGGTTACAGGGTCTTTACAAAGACTATCCCTGCCTTGGTTTTGGCAGAGGCCCCAACTCAGCAGGTGCAAGTGCTCTCACACAATGCAGGTGAGGTTCCAGGCCACTAGACAGGATTTGCAAAAGAAGCTTCAAACTCCAGTTTGAATCAACCTTGAATATACTCTTGAATCAACACTCAACTATAAAAAATTTGAGAGGTGGCAATTAGAGAATGAACACGGAAAAAGTTGTTGATGTGTTGAGGCATTTTCATTCACATCAACTCCCACTCTGTCCGCATTCCTCCTAAGCTGAGTGAGAGGAGTTTCAGTGAAACCACTGGGAAAGATCAAGCTGTGTTATGTAGGCCTCGGCCAAACCTACAAAGCTTAGGTTTGGGGACTATGGCTGGTTAGTCATTTGTAGCAGAATGAGATGAGGTGACAGTGCGGGAAGCCTGAAACCCTGAGAGTTTGTCTGAGCAAAGGATAGGTTACCAGAGTAGCAAGTGTAGACAAATCAAGAGACAGAATCTGCCAGAGCTGTTTTAAAATGACTGTCTCCAGGGAAGAAGCATTCCTTCCCAAGATGATGAAACACGATGAGCAGAAATGTAAAAATGAGGAGGGAGTGACCAGCAATATGGAAACCAGGGTAAATAAGCTGAAATTTATTCTTTAAGAGTTAGAACTAAGAAATGATACCCCCAGTTTATAACTCAAAAGCTAAAATAGCGAATACTTAGAAACACTAACATCTGCAGATGATTACAAAGGAAGTGGGGCAGTTTGGTGTTGGTGGGGTGTCTAGCAAGACGAGATAGGGAATCGTTGTTTTATAAGATTTTTTTTGTTCTGTATGTTTTATCATTATTGTAGGCTTATGTGATGTGGTTACATCATCTTGGTACTTAAAACAATAAAAAAGGTACACATGGCCAGGCGCGGTGGCTCACTCCTGTAATCCCAGCACTTTGGGAGGCCTAGGCGGGTGAATTGCCTGAGCTCGGGAATTCAAGACCAGCCGACACAACATGGTGAAAGTCCATCTCTACTAAAATACAAAAGAAATTAGCCAGGCATGGCAGCATGTGCCTCCCAGCTACTCGGGAGGCTGAGGCAGGAGAATCGCTTGAACCTGGTAGGCGGAGGTTGCAGTGAGCTGAAATCGTGTCACTGCACTCCAGCCTGGCGACATCTCCAGCAAGACTCCGTCTCTGCCAAAAAAAAAAAAAAAAAGGGGGGGAAAAAGGGACACACACACACACACACACACACACACACACACAGAAATTAACATAGTAAGAGACATGATATTGTGAAGTATTCCAAGAAACGAGAAAAGGTAAAATATACTAATAAAATATAAAAGGAAAGATCATTTCGAACTAAGAGAGTTAGAGAAAACTTCAGGAATGAAGTGATTTATAAAATAAAGCAGATTTGACAAGAAAATGTGAAGAACAAGTCATGTAGTTGCGTCTGTGCAAGGGCGTGTGTGCACATGTGTGTTTACTGAGTGAGATGTATAAATTAGACTCATACAAGCTATCAGCTTAGAAGCTATTTTCCTTTGTTCACAGATAGCTATAAAAATTAAACTATAGTGAGATAATTATGAAAAATCATTTTTGTACCTCTAACACCTAGCAGGTTAAGTGGTACATAGTAGGCACTTGGTAAATGCAGGTGAGCTAATTAGCGTAAATGAGTGAATGAACCGTAAGTGATTAAGAACATGCTTAAGGAGAGTATCCACATTTGCAAAGGGAAACTCATAGCCACATGTATAAAATATATTAATATACAATATGATAAATGGGTCATAGGGTGGAAAATGCTCCTGCCCAGAGTACCAAAGCTATAGGGCAAGGCCATTATTAGCTTTGTGTTCCATAAACCATTCAGCAGATCCGGAAGCTCGGTAAAAGCAGAAGTATATGATGAATTGCTCTTCTCTGGTTGTACTCCCATCATTTCAAATACTAATTGGTGCGAGGTTTAAGGTAAGATAACAAGCAACCAGACTGAGGAAGTCTAGATTTATTATCCAAAATAAAAAACAGAACAGAACAAAACTGAATTCTTGGTATAAGCAGTCAGTTAGACTCTAACTGATTACTCCTGATCATGGTGACCCGAGGGTTTCCAGAGCATAATTAAAATAACTCAGGACATCTTGCTCTCTGCATTTCTATTTTTCTAAGTATAGATTCTATGGATTGGAGAAAAGAATGTTTAGTTTTATAACTTCAACCGAGTCTTTACCAGGCTGGATACACAACTACTGTCTCCATTGTCATATCCCTATGCCTATATAATCTTTAACCTAGGTGTTTTATTAATATTGTTTTGGATGAAGAAAACAATTCCTAACACTCTGACTTCATTACGTCACTTCAAAATTAACTTCGATATTCTTTGCTTCAGTGCCTTCAATGGTGGTGAATTCATACTGGCTTGAAAAAGCTTATTCCATTTGCAAAGAGTAGTAGATAGTTCATATACTTCTTAGAATCTGGCCCAGATGCAAATGAATTATTGCCTCATATATGGTATCAGTAATAAAGAATAACAGGGGCTTGAACTCGGGAGGCAGAGGGCAGAGGTTGCAGTGAGCTGAGATCATGCCATTGCACTCCAGCCTGGGTGACAGAGCAAGACTCCATCTCAATTAAAAAAAAAAAGAATAGGGTACTATTCCCTCCTTTATTTTGAATTGTGTGTGTGTGTGTGTGTGTGTGTGTGTGTATTTATATACATATATATATATACACACACACACAAATATATACATATATAAAGATGGAATTGGCTTTTTGATCAACTATGCCAAATTGTTTATCTGTATTTAATTTATAATTATTTCTCATACTTTTTTCTACGTGGTTGCATAATGAACTATGCGTGTATTTTGTGAACCAAATAAAGCATTATATAGTTATTTCTATTAGATTTGGGGAGAAGGATTTTTTCATGTAAAAAAAATCTATGTAAAATTTGCACACAGTAAAATTTGTTCTTTATAATGTATACTTCCCGAGTTTTCACAAATTTATTCTATCGTGTAATAAGTCTACAGTTCTATCTTACTGTAATTTTAAATTGCATTTCTGTAGTCACTATTGATATTGAGCATCTTTTCAGGTATCTATTCTTCATCTTTCTATCTTCTTTGATACAGTGTATGTTCAAATGTCTTCTTCATTTTGAGAAAGAGTCTCACTCTGCCATCCAGGCTGGAGTGCAGTGGCACAGTCTTGGCTCACTGTAACTTCTGCCTCCCAGGCCCAGGCAATTCTTCTGCCTCAGCCTCCTGAGTAGCTGGGATTACTGGCACCCACTACCATGCCCAGTTAATTTTACTATTTTTAGTAGAGATGGGGTTTCACCATGTTGGCCAGGCTGGTCGAATTTCTAACCTCAGGTGATCTGCCGGCATTGGCCTCCCAAAGTGCTGGGATTATAGGTGTGACATCCTCATTTTTAGTAGGTATATTACTGCATTTGGGAACTCCTTATATAATCTAGATATAATTTCTTTTTTGGCTATAGATTTGCAAATATTTTCTCCTTTTCTGTGGCTTGTCTTTTCATTCTACCAACATTGTCTTCTGAAGAGGAGACATTCTTAGTTTCGTTGAAGACTAATTCTTCAAAAATTTTAATGGATTGCACTTATGGCGTCATATCTAAAAAATTATGTTTAACTCAAGAATGCAAAGTTTTTTCCCTTATATTTTCTCCTTGAAATTTTATAGTTTTGGGTTTTACAGTTAGGTCAATGATCCAGTCTAAGATAATATTGGTATAGAGTAACAGAGGTGAGCTGAAGGTCATACATTTTTTTTCCACTGTTATACAATTGTCCCAGAACCATTTGTTGAGAAGACTTTCCTTTCTCCATTTGCCTTTCTCCATTGCCTTTCTAGAATTAGTTTCTTAATTTCTAAAAAAAAAAAAAGTCTGGGATTTTGACTGGGGTTATGAGAAATCTATAAATTAGTATGAGAACATTGATATCTTAATAATATCATATCTTCTAATCCATGAATTGGTATAAATTTCCATTTATTCATGCTATCTTTGATTTCTTTCATTAGGGTTTTATAGTTTTTAGCATACAGATCTTCTGCTTACATGATTTTACGTAAATGTTTCATTCGTTGGTGCTATAAAAATAATACTTAAACATTTAAATTTCTGATTATTAACTGCTAGTATGTAGAAATATGATTAAATTTTATATAGTGACCTTGTATTCTTAAACTTGTATGCATTTTGTGCATATTTGTAATAGCCTTTTGGTAGACTCTTTGAGATTTTCTATGTAGACAATAATGTCATTTGCAAATAAGGCCAGTTTTTGTCTTCCTTTTTCAGTTTGTATGCCTATCATTTCATTTTTGTACATCTCCATTGTATTTTTCTTTTTTTATTTAGTCCATTGTTCTAGCTTGTCAAGAACTTTGGATCGTAAAACTGTCACTTAGCTTTTTAATTGTTTATCAAAAAGTTTACCAATTTCCTCCTCCTGTTTTTCATTTACAAGTACTGAGCCAATATACACCTACTATGTACTCACAAAAATTAAAATTAAAAAAATTAGAATAAAAGTATACCAGATAGTTTTTACAAAACAAGCACACCCACTCCTTGTTATAAAAATTGAAAACATATATAAATGTGGAAAAATAGTGTAATAAACACTTTGTACCGATCACACAGCTTCAAAAATTGTCAACACATGGCCCCTTTTCTTTCATCTGTATCTCCACCAACTACTTCTTTGTGCCCCCATCACTAGGTTATTTTAAATTAAATCCAAGTAACATATTATTTTCAGATAGAGATCTAACATTGAACTTGACTGCCATGCTATTCAAAGTTAGAAATGGTGACTTATTTATAATTTTATATCCACTACATAGCTTGACATCTTATATATAATCAATGAATTTTTATTGAACTAAATTTTTTGAAGTGTTTCACTTTAGTGCAGTTCTAGAAGCCACTTCTCCCTTTACTTTTTGAAAATCAGTCTAGTTTGTTGTGAGGTCCTTGCCTATATTTAGTTGTTTATTCAATCTTCTTTTTGAAAGTAGTGTATTAAATATGTATGGAAAAATATCTAAGTAACATATATATGAGTTAAAGTATAGTAATGCAATATATGCCCAACATGCAACTCAAAGACTAGAATTATAATAATTCTTTAAAACCGCTGTGCTCCTTTTAAATCCTCCAGTCTCGTCTGTCTTGCTGAAGTAATCTTGGGCTGTGAATCTAATCATTCAGATTTCAAATAGTTATATACACACACATTTTTAAGTGAGATATTGTTCAGTTTTGCTCATTTTTGAGGCTTATAAAACTGCTATTATACTGTAGTTAAGTTTCATGAATTATCACTTTAAAAATTAGGGTGTTCAGACATATGGTTGAATAGAAACATACTATCTTGTTTCTTATTTGTATGATCTGTTCTTTGTTTCTTTTTTTCTGCTTTTCCTTATTTCTTTTGGATTAACTGAACATTTTTTATGATTCTCTATCACCCCCACTTGACTCTATTGCTAAATCTTTTTAATTTCTTTGGTGCTTGCTCTAAGATTTACAATATATGTCTCAACTCATCATAGTGTATCTTCATATAACACTATACCACTTCATATGTAATGCTGGAATGTTATAATAGGATACTTCCATTTCCTCCCTCTCACCTTTTGTATTTTTGTTGTCACTCAATTTTTTTCTCATATATTATAAACCCTGCTTTAAACATCTAATTTTCTTTACATTTATTTAAAATTCTAAAATATTTAAATATTCACACTGATTTTTACCATCTCCATTGCTCTCCATTTCTCCATGCAATATAAATTTTGATCTGATATCATCCTCGTTCTCCTTGCTGTCCAGGTCTGCTGGCTGTAAATTGTTTCAGCTTTTGATTCTCTGGGAAGGTCTTCCTTTTACCTTTCTTTTTGGTGAATAATCTTCCTCAGTACAGAACTCTGGATTGGGAATTTTTCTTTCAGCACTTTAACGGGGAGGCGCCATTGGCTTTCAGCTCACATAATTTCTGTTGAGAAGTCTGTCCTTCTCATTTTGGAGCTCCAATTGCATGTATGTTACACGACTAGATGAGGTTACCGTAGGTCTGGGACACTGGCTTTGTTTTCTCTGCTCTTCACATTGCTCAGTCTTTTCCTTTTTGTCTTTAAGATTGGTTAATTTCTACTCCCTATCCCCAAGTTTACTGATTCTTCCTTCATCTATGTGCAGTTTACTGTTAAGCTTGTTGAAATAATTGTTTATCTGACATCCAATTTTTATTTTTAGCTTTGCTATTTTATGTTTTTATAACTTCAATCTCTTTGCTGAAATTTCTCATCTGTTTATGTATGTGGTCAAAATTTTTTCATAAAATCTTTAGCATATTAATCATAATCATTCTAAAGTCTCTACCTGATAATCCTAAAACCTGAATTATCTCCTAGTCTGATTCTGTTTATTGCTTTATCTCCCAACAACGGTTCTTTTTTCTTGGCTTTTTGCTAGTCTTATAATTTTTGATTCAATTTGGAATATCATTTGCAGAAGGACAGTAGAGACTGAAGTAAATAGCATTTATATCTGGAAATGGGCATGCCTCCTTTTTAAGTCTGTTAGCATGTAAAGTTGAAGCCATCTAGTCAGTAGTTCAACTACGTTTTGATTTTGTTGTTGTTAAAGTTACTCTCAGTGTGTCCAGGCTACAGGAACTCCAGCCGTGAACAGTGGTTACCTTGATCTTACTGTGGGGCCTGGAGTACTGGAGTTTTTGTCTGTGCTTTTGCTCTACCCACAGCTTTCAGAAGTCCCTGTATGCCTGTGTCACAAGGTTCTCTCTCCAAATGATTGCCCCTTCCCCAGATGTAGACTGCTATTGCTTGTTACTTACTGCTAGGTTTGTTGTGGGAAACAAGGGATAACTTGGTTCTCCTGGGCCAGCCTCCATCTTAGCCATGATCTATGCACCTTGGTCTTGGGAAGGGGGCTGTCTCAGTCTTCCTGCCATTTCCACTTAAGATAGCCAAACCACCCTGTATCTGTGACAGGTCTTCTGCGGAATGATTTTCTTCCTTCCCCTAGGGTAGCACACCTCCACTTTATATTGCTGCAGAATGGTGGGACATAAAGATTTTTTCCTTCCTTGAGAAAATAGCTTTGTTTCTATCTTTCAAGATTCTGATGGTAGGAAATGGACTACCATACCTTTTCTCCAGAGCCAGATACGTTTTGCTTCTGTTCCTTCTCCAGGGACCTTGTGGGCAAGAGGATATGCTCTTCCTCCCCAGGTGGCTTAAGGCTTTTGCTTTTTTATGAGAGATGAGTCTAGGGAAGTGGGTGGTATTTGGGGCCTGAATCCAAGCAGCTGTTCACCTTTTGTATACCTGCACCAGTAAAGGGCAATCCCTCTGGTTTTCTATTCTAACTCGAGCATTTTTTGTGAGAGTGAGCACCTGTTGGAGGCCCATGCAGAAGAGCTTGTGTGTAAGTATGAACTACTCTTGCATCTGGGCAACTAGTTATCCTAAATGTATATGCTAGCCCATATTGGGCCTTTATGAATTTATTAAAATTTTAGCTGATTTCTTCTTACCTTCGTCTGGCGTGATCTTTCTATTTCTATTGTGCCTTGACAAGGGTAAACAATTCCTAGGTCTTGTCTCTCCTTGAAGGGACTTATCTGTTTCTGGAATTCATTTCTCATGGTTGTCTTATGACCTCAGCTCCCCAATAGGTTCAATAAAAGTTTTGATTTTATATATTTTCTGACATGTGCTGCTGTTATTAGGATGGGAAAAACAATCTCTTGTAGATTTCCACAGTTCAAGTGGAAGCAGGTTTATATGATTTACTTTCTTGATCCAGCATTGTGTTTTAAAGATTCACTCATGTTGTTGCATGTAGTTGTAGATTATTTCCCGATATGTGATATTCTATTATGTACATATATGAAAATTTATTTATTTCCTATAAATAGGTATTTGGGCAGTTTCTAGTTATTTATTTTTATGAACAACATTGCTTTGAACGCTATTCATAGCTGTTGGTGTGCCTTTGTAAGTTTCTCTAGCTTCTATACCTAGTGGGTATTGCTGGATTATAAATATGCTATTGTTCATCATTACAAAATAATGCCTTTGCTTTGAATTTTAATGTATGCCTCCACACTTTTTGAGCAATAAAAGCACACATAGCATGTATGTTTATCCTCTTTCCTTTCGGTTATCCTTCCATTTACATGATCTCTTATGTCCAAATTGCTCCTGGATTTTTGTTTGGATCTTGGCTTCATATGTGGCTTATGATCCAACTCTTGCACTCTGGTCTTTATGTTATTACTTTATTTGCCTGATTTTTTACTCTCAGTGCTTTACTATAGCAAGGCCAAGACAATGTAGCTTAGAAATTGTATTGCTTTGATCTCTATAGAATGTAATTCCCCTCATTTTATGCTTCCCCTCAGTTTCCAATCTCAAGCTTGTGCCAAGTGAGGCAGCGTAATGACTGGGTATTTTTCCTTGGACTACTGTGTATGTATGCATACATGTGCATGTGTGTGGGTATTAATATCTGAACACTGGAAGTCAAAGTCACTCCATTAACCGTGTGTGTGTGTTTGTGTGTGTGTGTGTGTGTGTGTGTAGAGACAGAGTCTTCCTCTGTTACTCAGACTCTGTTACTTAGACAATCATAATTCACTGCAAACTTGAACTCCTGGGCTGAAGAGATCCTCTTGCGTTGGCCCTCACAGAGTGTTGGGATTACAGGCATGAGCTACCATGCCTGGCCAGTCATTATTCTTAGATAAATTTAATTTCACTGTAGAAATTGATCTGATTATTTAATTAGTTACTACTACAACCCACATGTTTTTTGCTTTCAAGGGTATAAATAAAGATAAAGTCAAGATTTAAATACACCGTTCAGGAAAAGTGATCTATTTCTTTTTTCCCCTCAAATGATAGAAGTCTTAGACAGCTGACTTCACAAAGCAAAAATTAAAATTTTTCTTTCTGCTTTGGTCTCTTTGCAATGAATCTATGAACCAAGATTAGAGTGCCCACAGGAAAGCATTAATGGTGGGACCGTAATATCATATGAAGTCAAATTTAGTGAAAGATTCAATGTTTATGCCCTTAATGTCAATTGGCTGGGAGTATATTTTATGATAGCAGAAATACAGGAAAAGAACAAGATAGGCATTATGAGAGGAACTAAATAAAGGAACTCTTAGTTTCTACATGCTACTAGTTTCATTTTCCCTAGGGAAATATTATTTTAAAAGCAGCTCTGAGGTGTATAAAATCTTTTTCCCTTTATAGTGCTAGTTATAAAATTAGGAAAATAAAACCATGGTCTGTGCTTTCAAAGAGATTAGAACCCAACGAAGATTAGTATGCCAATTAATACCAATGAATGCATAATAAATACGTGGTAGAAAACAGATATAAATACATATAGATATTCAGAAGGATGTAACCGAGTGTTAAACAGCTGGATCAGAGTAGGTTAGGCAAGGACAGTTCAAGAATGAGCAGCCTCATCAAAAGAGAGGGTAGTGTGAATACAAACATTTTCTTATCCAGAGATACATTTTAAAAATCTGTACCTTTCTCCTCTGCCAGCTGGTCATAGCATTGTCCTGGGTGCTGCTGACGCCCGGCCGTGACACTCTTTACTCGTCCTGCCTCTAGCTGTTGTGAGTGTTGGTTGCAAAGGGCTCACAGCTGTCCCTTCCTCTGGAGAACAGTCTGAGCTAAGTAATTTCAAAGAGTGGTTCCCAAACAAGCAGCACTAACATCACCTAGAAACTTGCAGAAATATAAATTCTTGGGCTCCATCCCAGAACTACTGAATCACACACTGTAGAGTTGGGCCCAGAAATCTGTGTTTTAATGAGCCCTCCATGTGATACTGATTCAGAGTGAGGATTAAAAAGCACTGTCCTGGCTGATGCGAACCACTTGTGAGAGTTTAGACACCACCTTCACCCCACTGCCACAGCTGATGACTGATACAGGGTACAAAAAGCCCAATTCCCTTCCTCTGGGGTAAGGGGAAGGTGGCAGCTCTAGGGATGTGCTTAATACTCTAGGGAAAGAGTCAACCAACTGTGGCCCATCGGCCAACTCCAGCACGCTGCCTGCTTTTGTAAGTAAAATTTTATTGGAACAAGCCTGGACTCATTTATTTTATTATTTATGGTTGGTTTCATGCTACAATGGCAGAATTGAGTAGGTGCAAGACACACTATCCTGCTCTTTACATGAAAACCCTGCCAAATCCTGTTCTAGATCTTCACCTATCTGAAAGCATCAAGCCAACCCTAGATGTCGCTGACTACATCCTTGCTTGATTCTCTCTCCTCTCTATTCTGCTTCTTTCCCTCCTTTGCAGATTACTTGCCTAATCTCTATCAGGCTCTGCTTCCAGGAATCCTGAAAGCATATTCACATGCTATTTTATTTTCCCCCTCTGTTAGCCTTGGCGTTAAGGAAGCCCTGAAGCTTTCTGCACTGATGCTCCATGGGCAGTTCCCACCTACCTGATCTTTTGGGTCAGAGCTACTCTTCTCAGGAAGGGATGACACGTCTCATCTCTGCAACCCCCACTTTTTCTTTTGGCTACTTCTCTAATAGTGTTTCTGTGACTGCCTGGAACCGTCTTTGTTACCTTGGTTCCAAGGGTCACATGTTATTACTATCGCATTTGTATTTATAATTTATAGGGCACCAGAAGTCTATATGACATTTCTCATTAAACGCTTTTGTCAATGTCCAAGAATCTTTGGTAATGCAAATAAAAGTAAGATAAAAGCATGCACGCCGGCCAGGCATGGTGGCTCATGCCTATAATCTCAGCACTCTGGGAAGCTGAGGTGAGCAGATGGCCTATGCCTGGGAGGTCGAGGCTGCAGTGAGTTGTGATCGTGCCGCTGCACTCTAGCCTGGGCAACACAGTGAGAGCATGTCTCAACAAAAACAAAAACAAACAAACAAAAAAAGAAAATCAATTGATCATACATATTGAGACTTATTTCTGGGCTCTCAAAACAAATGCACCACAACCACCGGCAATGATAATGTCTAGGCAAGGGTTAGGTGAGGGTATTATGGCAAATCATTAAGTTAAAAATAAGATAGAGAAACTATTTTGTCTATAGTTTGCTAAATGTCCATTGAAGGAATTAAGCTGTGTTTAAATAGCACCAAGTTCTGCAGTCTACTTTCTGAGTTGTTTATCTTTTTAATACTGAAGCAGCACTGAAATTTTTCCATTACAGTGATGTTTTCATTGTGTGATACTTGCTGTTGGGGCTCAGAAGAATATTTGTCGTTTCTAATGCAGAATGGTTTTTTAAATATATTTTACTGACAAGTTAAAGGAAATAGGACTAACACACCAAATAAAAAATATAATTAGTATCAAGAGCTGAAGGAGTAAAAGTCATTTTTTTGGAAGGATAAGCACCTGGAATGAGAAGAGAGTGAAACTTATTAATGAAAGAGGATCAAGTATGATGAGGTTGCACTTTAATATTGGCTAAGGATTTGGGCTAAGATCAAGAGTGGAGGGACTCTTCTTGTCTGCTTTTAGAGACAGTCGATCATTTCATAAAGTCTGAGGCTGTTTCTCAAGCTGTGGGAAAAAATAGTTTATCCCTCTTTATTTGACATACTCACAAATAGAAAATACGTGTTTGCAGGTCAGAGAACCACTGTAGGATTTTCAAATGGATGGCTTCAGATGGCTTGCAGGAAGATACAACAGGAATGGTGTCCGAATAATTTCTTTACCAGAATAGGAATTTTATGAGCTGAAGTTTACTTTAGACTGTCATTTGTTGGTGAACTTCTGTAAACAATTTTACATTCTAGAGACTTTTATCAAAACTCTTCTTGGCATACCACTTGGTTAAAAATCATTCTTGAGTACTAACAGATTAAAGAGGTTAGCCCTCAAGATTTAGAATTACATAATCATATACAGTCCTTAGATTTTGATACAATGATTCAAGACTTAACAGTGATCAATATGAGAGTAACAGATAATAAAATACAGTTGTATAGCATTTTAAAATTCTTTCAGAGCCAGGCGTGGTGGCTCACGCCTGTAATCCCGGCACTTTAGGAGGCTGAGGTGGGTGAATCACCTGAGGTCAGGAGTTCAAAACCAGCCTGGCCAACATGGTGAAACGCTGGCTCTACTGAAAATGCAAAAATTAGCCCAGTGTGGTGGCAGGTGCCAGTAATCCCAGCTACTCGGGAGGCTGGAACATGAGAATCACTTGAACCCAGGAGGTGGAGGTTGCAGTGAGCCGAGATCATGCCACTGCACTCCAGCCAGGGTGACAGAGTGAGACTCCATCTAAAATAAATAAAATAAAATAAAATTCTTGCAGAGTGCTTTCATGTATTTAGTAATATTTTACCCTCATAACAATACGGCAAAGGGGACTGGGTATTTAGTTAATTAGCTTAATAACTTAGCCCCAAATTAACTTATGATAATAATGAATAATGCATGTTTAACATATATGTAGTGGAGCACGAATAGGAAGATGGGTTTTGGACAAAATCAGAAAAAACTGGGTTCAAATATCAGCAGACTCTTACTAGCACTGTAATGTTGATTATGTGATTTGATATATCTGAACCTCATCTTTAAATTAGGAAAGGGTGTGGCTGACAAATACCTAAGGTTATATATTTAAACTACCTGTCCCAGAGTGATGTTCAGCGAGTTTTATGTCCTCTCCTACTTACCCTCAGCTTTATGCCTCCAAAATCTGACAGATACAGAAAGTAGTTCCCAAGTCAAACATGTAAAATGGGTATTTGATAATTGAAATAGAAGAAAGACTACCTTTAAAAAGCATGAAAAATAAAGTACCATAATTCAAGGTGAGTGAATTTCTAAGGTATATATGAATTTAGGTCTGTGTTTTCTGCTATCTATGCAAAAAAGGGAAGTGCATTAGTTACTTGAATTTCATTACACACCCAAGAAAGCGTACACACTTACAGAGAGAAACAACCTTTTCTTGAAATTAAGTTAAAGGTGAATTTCTGTGCTCCCTTTTAAAACTGATTATTTGCAGGCATGGCGGACTCTGCCTGGCAACAGCTTTCCAAAAACAACAGAAATACTGATAAGCCAGTTTTCATATCTACTGTCAGTAAAGGCTCAGGGCAAAATCTTGTATCATCAGTCAGTGAAGGCATCTATATGGAGAACTGAGATAATTTTACCCAGGTATGTTGCTTTCTGATGATCTAACTTAAAATGTTAGAACCTAGGAGGAAGGATACTTAGCATATGTATTAGACTGTCATTTTCAAATATCAGATGTCTCAAGCTAGTCCTTGGCAGGTGCAGGCTCACAGACAATTCATGTCTCTCTTACAACTACCCATGGAACAGTTATTCTTTGATGTTAGCTGATTTGAAAACCATGTGCTTTAGACACCAGACATGAGGGAGGTAGAGTTTTCATTATGTTATAAACGTTAAGAGCTTTACTCATATTCTTGCCAAGTCGGAGGGCCAAACCGTTTCAGTAGAGGCTTGGGGAGCAGGAGCATCTGTGGTTAGGGTTGTGATTTATCTTACGAACGAGCTCTGACTTTTTTCAAGCATTTGCGAGAAATCCTTGGTTGCACTGCTTATGTTCTGAGCCTTATAATACATAAAGGACAAGTATCTTTATGTTACAGAGGTGAAGGGTCTTTCCTAAGGCACAGTTAGTAGCACAGGCATTACTAGAACTCTTATATCTGATTTCCCAGACCAGAGTGGTTTACAGTAGTACGTGTTGCCTAAGCTGGTTAAACAAGCTAATCACGATTCTAATTTAGCATATTACTACTTCCATTCCTTTTGTTTGTTTAATCCATTATAACATCAATGGTCAATGTTTTCATTTCAAGTTACAAAAACCTGTGTGTTTCCATAGATGAGATTTTTCACACTCAGCTAGTTGCCCTGATGTCAATGTACGTTTTTAAGTACTTTGGCCTGGTCATGCATATAGAATGGACCTGATTTTAAAAATCAATTTCACATTATTGATGTTGCTCTTACAAATATTTCCATGCCTTTTTATGGTCTTTCTTGTAAGAGACCATAACTCCAAGATTTGGAGAACAGAATGTGCTTTGGAAGTTCAAAGTCAGTCACCCATTCCCATATTTGACTCATAAATGGAGTTCTGTCAGTGCTGGTAGCATTTGTTTGAGAGATTAAAGTGGTGTTTGCTCAATCATCTGCTCACTTATATTTATGATTCTTTTGCTGATAATGTTGCAGCTTTCATTTGCTACACCCTGATACCAACAGCAAAGAGGGATTAGGGAAATAACACCAGAGCTTAATTTTAAATCCAATGTTGCACCTGGACTCTCAATTTGGTATTTCTTTCTAATTATCTCTTGTAAGAGAAAACTTTTCAGAAATGGGAAATATATATTCTTTTGGGTTTCATTATAAACTTAAAATTCAGTGGTTATAGTCTAAGTTCAGAAATATTTAAAGCGAAAAATGGAACTTGCCATTACCCCAATACCACTCCCTCAGGAGTAACCAAAGTAAACACTTTGATATGCATCCCTTTTGAAAAATTTTGATTAATATTTAGTCTCAACAATTTAAGGTCCTGTCACAAAAAATATATTCGTAAATATATTGCATCAATAGCTTAAATTAAAAAGATTTTGTATTGGGAATAATGACAGCTGTTTAGTGAAGCATTTTAGAAGGTGAATATCTGATTTTTAAGCTGTGGTTAAAAACAATAAAAAATCAAATAAAAAATATTAAAATGTTCCTATGGAAATACACAAAGTATCTAACAACTCTGCATTCCAGAAGCAATCAGTAAAGTTACTGATGAGTGAAGCTAAGATTTTTATGCCTCAGAATTTTAGAGAAAGAAGTTTGTGGTCTCTTTGAAGACAATCTCCTTTAGTAAATTTGCATGAATTAAGCATTTGCATATTTTAATCTACTGGTAACCACTTCAACTGAGACTGGTGTTCATTTAGCAAGACTCCATCATACGTATAAGCCAGAAACATCTAGCCCTGTTCTGTACCTAATCCAGTTTTCATACTGATCCTCAGTAAAGCCTCAGGGCAAAATCTTTCCAAGGCTTTTCCTTTGCAGGATTCATTTGTTGAACTTCTGTGAAGAATTTTACATCTTAGGGACTTTTACCAATACTCTTCTTGGCACCACTTGGTTAAAAATCATTCTTGAATTCTAATAGAGTAAGCATCGAAGCGATCAAGACTTCGAATTACATACCTACCAAGCATCTGCAAGGCATCTTCATTTATCTCTGGAGAAGGATCTCCAGGACCTCTGCAGTACACAGTGAATGCACAGAAGGTATGCAATGAAAGTCTGAGTTAACCAAGGGCAAACACAAGGTAAGATCCCTAACCCCTTCTCTTATTCCTTCAAGATTGAATGTAGAGATTTCCTCGACTGAGAAGTTTTCCATTTTCCCAGGCCTGGGCCAAATGGCCCTCTGATGTCACCACAGCCTCCTGTGCACTTCTATTATAATTATGGGTTACTTGAACTTCTAAATAGTAGGCCTTTGAGCGTAGGGATTATATCTCATTCATGGTTGTCCTACTATTTCCTACCACATTTCCTGACACACAGTGATCTCTCCATAAAGATCAAATAAATAAATACATACATACATGAATAAATGAATTCGCCATCCTCATCAATGGCTTTTAAGCTCTACCCAAGTTGCTTTAGAGTTTTTGTTAACCATCAGTACTAGTTGGTTAACATGCTTAAGAAGGCTAGCTTGCTCTTTTCTGAGACACAGTCTGGTTGTCCCCCATTTTCATAATTCCTAGAGATGAGAACTGTTGTCCGAGCTCTGTGCCAAATTGAACCAGGGCCTGAGAATTCTGACACTCTTGTGGACAAGCACATTTGGAAACTTGAGGGTGTGCCTCTCATTTGAGTCACCTGAAATTGTATCCCAAGAATTAAACACCCCCTTAACAGGCAATCTTGTTAAGACAGTGCTGACATCTTGCTTATTTTGCTTTGTGGTTGAAGAGCTAAAATATATCTGCTGCACTCTGCCAAGACACTGATGGACATTTCCCATAATGGCAGAGCAGGGGCACAGCATTGGAGTGGTGGGGATGCCAACTCTCAGGACATCTCTTGCACTTCAGCTCTGTGTGCTTGGAATCCCAGCTCAAAAAGTAACTCTCTAGTAAGAGTTAGAACATTTTTCATACCTGAATTGTAGTCGTCTGGTTTCTTGTCTTATTTCTTCACAAGTCTATAAACCTCCTGAAGGTAGTATTAGATCCTGTTCATTGTATTTCAGCTCCTTATGCATTATTGTAATGCAAGAAGAAATGCCAAAATAATTCCTTCTCCCAAGTGGGGGTGGATTTTTTTAAGGTAATGTTAAAGTTAGAAATTGTATCAAAAGATCAAGAATCCAAGATGTGTTTATTATCCCTTTCCCTTTCATACCTAAGTAAGAGAGAAAATTAAAGTGAACAATTCCACCATGTTTATATTGGAGAGGAAACCCTTATGTTCTTGAAAGATAAGCAGGGGTCACTTCTTTATTGCTTTGTGAAGGAACTCAAGCCTGTAGTGTAAGTAATGCGGGTCATTAAAGGGGCATAAACCAAGGAAACATTTAGATTCTAGATAAATTGTGATGGTGACTGATAGGAGGATGAATTTAGAGAGAGAAAATACTGAATTTAAGGAGTTGCATGAGTGGCCCAGAAAACAATAATAAGGATTTAAAACCAGGAAATAGTAGTAATAGGATGAAATGATACTTTCTGAAAAACATTTAGAAGGTCAAGTTGAAATAACTTTATATACGTAATACATATAACAATTTAATACATAAATATAAATTTATATAAAATATATTTCATATATTAAATATGCATTATAACTATTATAATTAATATAATTATCATTTTTGTTTCCATACAATACATAATTATAAATTTTGTTTATATTTATATAAACTAATTTTTATTAAATATATTATGTATTAAATACATATACATATGAAAACATACTAACATATCCTTACATATAAATACATATTTTATGTGTGTGTGTGTGTGTGTGTGTGTATATATTTAAGCTACTTTGCTGATGGTATATATTTCAGAAAGTAATTTCTCTATATTCTAAACAATGGTGATGCGATCTTGTTATTGACACTTATGCTTTACCTCCAATACTTTTGTGGAGGAGAGTGAATGGTTGTGTTTACTGACTATGAGCCTAGTGATTATTAACTCTTTCTCTAGTACATAAAATTTTAGATTTTCAGAACCAAGATGTTGTCTGTGAAATTCAAGGCCATACAATTTTTTACTTTGTGAATACAATAAAGAAATACATTGCTTTAAAATTAGAATTATAACCATTCCAGAGTAACCAAATGAATCCTTTTTTAATTTACTATTCTGTACTAAGAATTGCCACAAGGAATCGATGATCTTAACAGGCGTTTTAGCTCTATAAAATAAATAGGATTTAACAGCCACACAATCCTATCTTAACACTATTAACCAAGGAGTATGCAAATCAGCAGCATTCTGGTCTATGCTGATATTTCGCTGACACTTCATTAAGAAGACTCTGCTCTTGGTACTTGAGATTGTGCCAGAGATAGAATAATTCTTTTCCTTTAAATCCATATATTTTTCCCCAAAGCTCCAGAGTTTCTTGTAATAACTATCAATATTCATATATATTTTCAGCTGTAATTTAAAAAAAACTTATGGCTTCTGCTAACATTCCTAAATCTCACTGGGGGTCAGAAGTTCTCAGAATGTCCCCCTAAGGATTAACTTCAGATCTAAAGTGAACATGGCTCTACTTGAGGATGGTGGTCCTGACAAAAGATCTTTGTAGTGGTGGGGTTATGAAATAATCTTGGATGGGATTGGTTTGTTTCATTCATCCATGTATTTATTCATGTAATAAGCACTTAATCAAATTTAAGTATTTAATAAGTACTTCATATTGTTCCAATTACCCTGTGAGGATAAAAGGTAAATAGGTTTTAGTTCCTATCCTTGAGAATTTTATTGATTAACCTCAAAACTTACATATAAATAGATGTGTTACAATTTATTTTAAATTTCAGAATAGAATTATGAACACCATCCTGTGGGAATCCTGCCCCTATGATGTGGACATAGGACAATGGATTTTTGGTCTGTGCATTGAAGGGTAGCTAAGAATTTTCCACGAAGAAGTGTATGTGTGTGTGTGTGTGTGTGTGTGTGTGTATGTGTGTTGTTTGTGTGTGTGTGTGTGTGTGTGTGTAGTGGTGGGGAGAGGATGGGGTTTGGTAAAGACCAACATGTCCAATATGTTTAAAGGCCCTGAAGCATAAGAGAATGGGGTATTGAGAAGATAAGTGTTATTGGGCCACAGAACATTTAACCATAGCAATAGGCCTGCCCTTGGTAATTTCAACTGAACAGTTGAACCTCAACCAATTTTAACTCCTACAGCCCTGTACTGGAAGGTCTAGGGAAAATTTCAACTCATAAAGCTATAACTTACTGAGCAATACATGAAGCTATAATAGACCTCTGACTGTGAAGGATCTGAGAACTGAGGGTACTGAAGCCCCACCTAAACCTCCAGTGGAGACCCCTCACTTTTTACTTAAGTACCTTCATGTACTAAAGTACTGGTAGATGATGAGTTGCTCATGACTTGTAAGCTTATATTCATCTACAGTAACCCAGACTTCTTTGTTTCTCTTTCTTTATGGAACTCTAATGCCACCCTGAAAGTACAGGTAAAATAAATGTTAGCATCCACATCTTTAGCATGCTGAGAGACGTATTTTTACACTTTCAGTAAGGTACCTGTATGCACATTGTAGCCAATGCAGCTCAACAAGTGTCACT
Source organism: Ateles fusciceps (assembly GCA_036589455.1). NCBI lineage: Eukaryota > Metazoa > Chordata > Mammalia > Primates > Atelidae > Ateles > Ateles fusciceps. Next base: position 9,819,399 of record JAZHEH010002496.1, read on the forward strand.
TTGATAAGAAAAGATGGGAAAATGTAGGCCATATTTAAATAGTGACATTTCTGGAATACTGAGTCAGTTTCGTGAGGGACTGATTGTTCCTCATCATTATTGATTAACCACTGCTGACCTCCTACTGTGGGAGTAACACTGGATGAAGTGCTTTTTCCTTATAGAAGACATTTGTGTTCACAAAATCTTATAGTCCTTTTAAGAACCTGCAGACAGATTATTAGTTTCTTGAAGGCAGTGGCTGTCTCTGTCTGGTGTGCCACTAGGTCACTTCAAAAGTATTTGTTATGTATTGAGTGAATAAATGTTTGCTGTGTAGTGTTATATACAACTTTTTCTTAGACATTTTTAAGGTTCTGTTTTTAGGTGTTTAAACATGGAGGCTGAGAAAAACAATGTAGGTATCAGTCTGTATTTTGGGAATTTTCCTATAATTTATTATGATCTTCCATGGAAACAAAGAAAAACAGAAGTCATAAAGACCATATTTAGGGTTTAGCTAATGAGTCTGCCTTGGCTTGAAATATATAGAAAAAGAAACAGATTTTTTTCATATTGGTCAGCATGACCCAGTCAGAAGACTGTCTTAGCTGACTATATTTCTTTAGGTAAGTAAGAAATAGCTGTTGAGCCAGTACTAGTAAGATCCTAACCCTCTGCCCTAGGTTTCAAAGGAGACAATGTTCAAGGGGAAGCACTCATGTCTGAGGCAATGGCCTTGGGATAGAGGGACCAGCTCAGTTAGGAGGCGGTGACTGAGCCTTTTATGAAGGTCTGAGCCCCTTGTCATGGTCTGGGACTGATAGCTGCAGTTGTCACTACATCTACTAGAATGACTTCTCGAGACCCAACATTACATCTCTATTCTCCCTAGGACAGGAAAAGCCAGACACCAAAGCTGAACCATAGTTCAGAAAGAGTCATCACAACTGCATTTGCTTTAAGCCATATTCACTCTGAGGGCCCACTTGCCTAAGGAAGAGTCTTACAAGGCTTCCATATGGCAAGCTTGCAGGCAGGGCCATTCTTATTGCTGATCGTTGGAGAGTTCCAGGAGTTGGGCAGTCAACAGTGTAATCATGGGATAGCCCTGATTTTCAATGCCGGCCACAGGACTAGGGTCATGGGGCAATGGAGTTGGTGCAACTCCCCCTCTTTGTTAACAACCTCAAATAATGAGACTCCTTTCCTTTTTACAAGAAATACACTTGATACATTGCTTACATTGTTTGAAACATTCAGATAAATTAGAGACAACAGATTGTCTCTTAATAACTCAATCTGGTACACTGGGCTTTCTGTTATTCTTCTAGAAATAATCACTCCTAGGGCAAGAAGAAATGCCTATCTCATATCAGCTAAATGCCAATCAGAGGAGGGGGCTCACTGACTTTTTCATCTTTGTTTTAATTAGAAGTTCCTGAGCACTGTCTGTACGGCATACACTGTGTTAGATGCTTCCATGCATCATCTATTGCTGGAGGAACGTGTTCACCATTACTGACTATGCAAGAGTTACTCAAATCAAAGCTTGCTTGCTTTCTTTTCTTCTCTATTTCAAAGTTCTGTGCTTAAAGAAAATATGAACTGACATTTATAAAGAGGAAAAATAGCCCAGTAGTTCTGCTTGTAGCATTGTGGGCTTCAGTAGGAGTAAACAACTGATGCATGTCCTAGGTTGAAATTGTACCTCATGCATTACTGACTGGCCAGGGAAGCAACTGTACGGTGGCTGTACTGTGGTGATTTATTGGCAAGAAGGTTGGTTTCATGACTAAAACACTCTCTTGTTCTTAGTAAAACAAGGTTTCTGTCACACATGAATTTAGATATCATAATTATTAGAACAAGAGCTAGCATTTCCAAGAAAGTTTCTGGCAATTGCTTGGAAAAATTAGTTAAGATTGGGTACAAGGTTAATATATGCTTTCAAAGTGAAGTTATAGACTCATGGATCTCCCTTTGAGCCATTTTTATTTAAATGATTCTGTAATTGGTGGATTTTGTGTGTGTATTTTTATCTCATAGTATTTTAGAATATTGATATGTAGTGAAAATTTGTGAATCCTGATTTCTGTTAAGTGAAACATTTTATAAGGTGCAGATTATTTATTTACTTGAGGTCTTTGTTTCAGTTAGTAAAAGTCAGAATGTAACTAATTCACCTCACGCAGGGGTTGAGGACCAGCTTATAGATACAGTGATGGTAAGGAGGACTGTGAATATTTTAGTGGCACAGAAATGCCTATTATCAATAATAATAGTAATAAGCAGTGAGGAATTCAGTTGAAGTCTAAGGCAAGACATTGTCACATTGTTTCCTTACGATTAAAAAAAACTTTGGTTTTCTTATGCATGTGACACTTTCAATTGTGTTGGAGAGAATAAGAGCTCTAAATGTGGTACTTGGTTGTCTAAAAAAATTCTTGATGGATACAGACTTCAGGTGAAATCTAAATTGTGTCACTCACTGTCTGAGTTTTAGCATTAAGATCTTTAATGCTAAAGAAGATAATTTGTTTATTCTTGATGTAACCCCACGCTGAATTCTCTTAGATCATTGTAGAAGAAATGTTACCTGAAAGTAAAAAATATTCTTGAGGTTGCTTCAGACTTAAGCATAATTTTTCTTGTCAGTCTTGAAGGTTATTACTATTTGCATATATACCCCTTTTCTTTCAAGTCCCCAGAAACTAAAAGGTGGCTTGATAAGAAGAAGGAGAAAAAGAGATTATTTTTACACTGAAAACATACTAAAAATTGTCGACAGTATTTTTCAAGACTGAGTACGTCGATAATGTCTATGTGCCTACTTGGTATATCCCCTGAGTTTCTGCAAAGAAAGGTCTTAAGCTTTTAGCTATATGAACAGGATACAAAAAAAAATTGCTCCTGTTTCAATATTTGTACCATTTTCTTCTGAAATCTCAATTTATTTTGAGGAATAGATACTTTTAAAATATATATAAAATTACTGCAAAGAGCAAATTAAAAATATTTTTGTTACATGGTATGTTTTTGTGTGTGTATTTTCCATGTGGAAATTAAAAGGGCAAGATTCATAGTAAATTCACTTGATTGAGCAATATTCTTTGACTCACGAAAAGCAGCCTTGGTGCAGATGAGTACATGCTTTGGATAATTAGAAAGAAAGAGGCAAGACAGTGAATCCTGGTGAGCTACAGGGAGGGCTTATGACTCTGAAGCCCAATATTTACCTCCTAAACACAGGGAAAGGGTAGGTTTGCATTCTGTAATTTCAGTGTGGAATTTACAAATGCTCTGATGAGTGCTAGAGTGTAAGACATTTCATGATGAAGATCAGAAATCAAGTTACCCTGGAGGAATTTTGTTTTTGTTTTTAAGCAGATGTTCACAGGGCTGCAGCACCAGGGAAGTGTTACAGAGAAGAATGCTTCTTGTCCATCACAGTTTAGATTGGTTTGGCAAAGGATTAGTAATGATTTGGAAAATTCCAGAACTAGTTTGATATAAGAATTTTAGGAACACTTTATGCTAAGGCCAGAAAGGTGACTTTGAACCTCTGAGGGCAGTCAATTACCCACCCCACCCCCCACACACATATGTTTTATTGAAGACACTGTCCTACGCCTTGGAGAAATGCATACACAATTATAAGAGTCTATGCCCCAAAAGATCTTGCAGTTTAGTTGGGGAGAAGAATACAGAGATATATGAAAAATAAATGGAACAAGGCAATCCAAGTAAATCACCCAATGTAAGGAAGGAAGAGTAAAGGTAAAAGGGAAAATTGTGTATGAGTTAGGATTCTTTAACTCAAATCAACAGAAAATGCTCTTACAAACTGGTGGAAAAGATAATTTATTCAAAGCCTTTTAGGAACTGCCAGGAATCTTAAGAGTCTTGCTTGGAGACCTGGGGACACCAAACTTGGAGGAGCTAGAAAGCAGGTTTGCAGGAGCTGTCTGGAAGATGGAGGTGCTATCAGTCCTGGGATTTGAATAAATATTAAGTGTTAGATCATTGAAAGTTGTGGAAAATTAGGTGATTTTTAAAAACTCCACCATAGATGCAGAGATGATGTTTACAGCATGCTTGGGAACAATGCATAGATTATTTTGCTTGGAATGAAAGCTATAAGCATGAGTAAAGAGATCAAGTTGGAAAAAATAAGTGAGAACTCATTTATGGAAGGCCTTGCTGACACTCGACTCTATCTTGCTGGCAGTGAGAACTAGTTGGATGTTTAGCAAGAGTGTAACATGGTAAAAGTGACATTATAACCCTGTCTCTACAATGATAAGAGTTCAGAGAAAATGGCCACTTCTTTATTTATAAGTATTTTGAAATCAATGTGTAGATTGCCTGTTCCTGAACTAGTTACCTTCCTTGCAGTAGTCTTTATCATTATTTCCCGTAGGGCAATGTTTCTTAAAAGGGCTTGCAAAGGCTACCTGCATCAGAAATGACTGGGGACACTCGCTAATATGCACCTCCTTCCCAGGGCCATACTAAATCAGAATACTTTTTTTTTTCTTTTTGGAGAAAAGTTTGTATTATTTTAGTTATTTTTATGTACAGAAAACTCAACAGTTTACATTTAACCCAGTTTAGTAGCAAGTTCTTTAGCCTTCGCCTTTTCTAACTTGGCAATGCCAGCCACAGATTTGGGACCCAGGACATTGCCTCCCCAGTGAGGATGGATCTCATCATATCTGTCATTGTAATTGGTCCTGATGGCTTCTACCAGCACAGCCAAAGCTCCTTTGTCTTCTGCGTTTACTTCTGAAGGCAACAGTGGTTCAGGTCTTCCTGTGGACTAGTAGACATCCCATTCTTGCGTTCCCCTTCGTAATGCAGTAAGGGACCCCTATCTTACAACACAGGGCAGTCAGGAAGACAATCAGCACAATGGGATCCACTTGATGTGCAGTCACCACCCGCTGAGCCTTCTTGTTGTCCAGCAAGGTGATGATAATGTTAACCCTTGCTCGAAGGACAGGTGGTTTTTTAGTGGGGATATCCCCTTTGCTGGAAGCTTTCTTTCAGCCTGGCCAACAGTCTCTGCTTCTTCTCTTGCTTTGTCTCTGGTCTGCACTCATGGGCCAGCTTAAGCAGTCAGTAGCTGTTTGGCGGTTCAGGGCCTCCGTGGACAGGTTAATCGCAGGAGGCACTTTCAGCTGCTTGTAGAGGATAGCTCTTTGCCAGCTCTAACCTGATATAGTGGAGCCATCTGACAAAGCAGGTGAGGTCCCTTTTGTGCTGGATGGTCTGTCCAATGCCAAAATTCTTCACCTTTTCTCAAGCAGGGATTCACCCCGTTCTTGGCTTCCTACTTCTTTATGACAGCAGGGGCTGGGACCACCTTCTTCCCCTTGACTGTCTTTCCTTTTGGTATTTTGGGCAGTGAAGAGGAGAGAGTGAGTCAGAATCTTTGGGAGTGGGGGAGCAGGAATCTGCATTTCCAACAAGTCCCCTAATGGTTCTCCTATGCACTGATGTTCAAAACCCACCACCTTAAGGGATGTTTAAATGGACCAGACAGATCCAAAGCAAGGGTAAGATCCCCTTTCTCTACTTTACTTCTTTCTCTATTCCTCCTTTCATTCTCCATATTCTGCTCTTTATCCTCTGCCTTCTCTGTCTCACCTAATAAATAGTCTACTCACTGGGCACCCATTATGTGCAAAATACTGCTAAATGCTTTATGGACACTGGAGGCTTAAAGACATACCTGAGGAGCTTTAAATATATGTGTATGCAAGATATGCATTGGTAGGTAATCAGTGCTATTTTAGGGGAAGCCTTTTATGGACTAGATGTTTAGCATTTGCTTTAAGTAAAGCTCACTTTGATTTGCAAGCTTGGTAGTATCTGAATTAAAAAGATCTGGGGATTTTAAGCTGGTGGTTCAAGCACAGCTTCTCGTGAAAAAACTAATGTCAAGGAGCAGAGTCATAGAGGTTCCTTCTAATAAACTCAGAATGTCAGTATGAGGGTTCAGGGCCACTGATGAGTGATTAGTAATGCTTGAATTGACTCTCTCCTGTTGTCCACTGCTCTTGTTTAAAATGTCATAAAAAGTAACAGTATTTATTTACCCATACACTATGCACTGGCATTGCACTGAAACTGTCTTTGCAAAATTATGACAGTAAGAAATCTGACATGGCTAACTCCATCTTGCTGGCCTCACAGGTTGGCTACCTTGCTCTTTCCTGGGTGTGGGCCAAGCTAACGTTCGGAGAATTTATTCTACAGTTTAAATAATAACAGCCTTTCCCAAAAACTGGACTGTTCTTGTAAAACTAATGAAAGGCCACCAAGTTAGGAGGATGAGAGGAGTTTGAATTCTAAGTAATTACCAGCCATTATTCCGGAACTCTTTTGCAACTTCCCCAATCACTCCTGCAGATAACATTACTACTGTAGAATTGAAGACTGGCCTTTTCAGATGTCTTTTCAGGTTTTTGCATTTCTGACAACTGCACAGCCCCACCCAGACCTGCCAGCCTGTCCTTTGGCCTGCACCCAGAAACCAACTCAGCACAAGAGGGCAGTCTGGATTCCCGATGATCTCATCTTTGACCCAGGCAATCAGCATGCCCCTTGCCCTAGCCCCTGACTACCATACTATCTTAGAGATAAAAATCTCCTAACTTCTGAGCCTTTGGGAAAATTGATATGAGTGACAACTCTGTTTCTCCCATGGCATGGGCTCTTGTCAAATCTACTTTTTTTTTCTTTCTGAGACAGAGTCCTGCTCGATTGCTCAGGCTGGAGTGCAATGGCGTGATCTCAGCTCACTGCAACCTCTACCTCCTAGGTTCAAGTGATTGTCATGCGTCAACCTCCCAAGTAGCTGGGATTATAGGTGTGTGCCACCACACCTGGCTAAGTTTTATATTTTTACTAGAGATAGGGTTTTTTATGATGCTAGACTGGTCTCGAACTCCTGGTCTCAAGTGATCCTCCCACTTTGGCCTCCCAAAGTGCTAGGATTACAGATGTGAGCCACAAGGCCCAGCCTAATTCAACTCTTTCTTTACTACAAAGCCATGATCTTGATAAGTTAATTTTTATATGTGCAGTGGGCAGAAAAACCTGTCAGGCAGTTAGCATACCAAGTGCTTTATAGAGAGCATCTCATTTAGTATTCATAGGAATCCAATTACTAGAACAATACCTAACACATAGTAGGCTTTGAAGGAATATAATTGTTGATTTATTATTTACTCATTCACAAATTCAATAACTGCTAGGCAATGTTCTAGGCACTGGGGACATAGCAGTTACAATAAAAATGTATTCCTGCTGTTATGCAATTTATATTCTAGTGTGGTATGTTATTTTACATCAACCCTATTAAATTGGAAAGTTAACTTGCTTGAGGTTAGACAGCTAGGAATTTGCAGTCTTGCTGTACGTATGAGACCCTCAGATCTGCTTGGTTTCCAAACTATTGTATTTTCTACATCATCATGACAGCTTCAGACAGATTTTCAAATAAAAAGCTATCTTCCTTCCTCGGGATAAGTTGGTCACCCTCTGGAATTAAAGTGAATTTCTTTATGCAATAAGACAAAGACAAAGAGGGCTGAGAAGCCCCCAAGCCATCCATTGCCCTAGCCTCTGGCTCTGTCAAAGTACTGGAAACTGACTGTAGAACTGTCAATTTACATGCTGTGTGGAAACGTCTTGTCATATGTGCAGCTATAATCCTCTCTGTAATGCTTCTACCCATCCCTTTCGGGAAGAGCAGTGTGCTTCTGCCAGTGAAGCTGCTGGTCAACAGTCCCGCACGTTGGGAAAGTATCCAAAGCGTGTCCTCGGTGCATCTCACCATGTGCTGCTTTCTGCTTCCTCCTGTCTATTGCTCCTTTTCTCTGAAGGCCCAGTATGCTGACATTATAAGGTCAGCCAGCCACAGCTGACAATAACCTTAAAAAGTTACTGTGTGAATTCGATCCAAGATGGCCGGTAGGAGCAGCTAGGATTGCAGCTCCCAGTGAAAGCGCGGAGGGTGAGTGGACGCCGCATTGCCAGACGATTTTTATTGCCCACAGACCAGGAGATTCCCAGGGGGAGGAGCCCCACGGGTCGTGCCAGCGCGGCTGGTTTGGCCAGTGCAGCAGTTTTTGTTTATTTTTTGTGTGTTGGCTGGGTGGGCTTTGGGCAATTGGGAGCTCGGGGAAGGCAAGACCCCATTCATCTGATTAAAAAAGGGACACAGGTAGCCAGGTCGGGGGATTCCCCGGGCAAAACGCCACCAATCTCCGCGCCCCGCTCTTCAGCCGGCGCAGTGGGACGCCGCACGGGATCCACACACCCCGGCCCCTTTTAAACAGGCGGCTGGAACACCTGGGAGACTCTGAGGCAGGGAGCCAGGTCATAGGCTGGCTGGCTCCCACCCCCCTACAAAAAAACAGCCATCGGAAACGCTCTGGCTCCAGAGTTTCACAGCAAGCACAGCTGAGCCCGGGACGGCCCAGCTCTGTGGGGGGGGGGGCGTCCGCCATTACTGAGGCAGTCTGCCACTACAGAGGGAGTTCCCCATTGCCCAGGCAGTTCCTCACTACACCGGTATAAACAGGACTGCAGGGAAGTTCATACGGCAGCTGGGCGGAGCCCACAGCAGCTAGCAAAGCCTCTGTAGGCAAACAGTGACTAGGCTGCCTCATCGCTGGGCAAGGCAGCCCTGAGAAAAAGGCAGCAGCACCAGGGAAACTCATCAATAAAGCCCTACTCCCCCGGCACAGCACCTGGGGAAAAAAGGGTTTATGAGTTCTCTGCAGCAGACTTAAACGTCCTGCCCAGCAACTCTAATAACAACGGAGCTCACAGCTCAGCACTTGAGCTCCTATAAAGGAAACTCTGTCTCCTCAAGCAGCCCCCCTATCCCCCATATCCAACGAGTCACCTCACGAAGGAGTGCTCAACAGACATCTGGCAGGTAATCTTCTGGGACAAAGATAGCAAAGAAGAGACTGGCAGCAACCTTACTGTTCTGCAGCTGCTGCAGGTGATCCCCCAGGCAAGCAGGGCCGGGAGTGGACCTCAGCAGCCTCAGCAGAGGGGTCAGACTGTTAGAAGGAAAACTAGAAAAACAGAAATAAATAACTTCATCATCAACAAACGGGACGTCCACTGGAGACCCCATCTAAAATCACCAACCACAAAGACCACACATAGATAAATCCACAAAGATGGAGAAGAGACCAGCGCAAAAGGAGGTAACACCCGAAACCAGACGCCTCTCCTCCTACAAGGGATCACAACTCCTCACCAGCAAGGGAACAAGGCTGGATGGACAATGAGTGTGATGAAATGACTGAATCAAGCTTAGAAGGGGTGGGTAGTAAGAAACTTCTGTGAGCTAAAGAACATGTTCTAACCCAATGCAAACAAACTAACAACCTCTAAAAAAGATTTGACTAAATGCTAATGAGAATAACCAACTATAGAGAGGAATGTAAGTGAATTGATGGAGCTAAAAACACAACACAAGAACTTTGCGAAGCATACACAAGTTTCAACAGCCGAATTGACCAAGCAGAAGAAAGGATATCAGAGGTCGAAGATCAACTCAATGAAATAAAACGAGAAGGAAAGAGTAGAGAAAAAGGGTAAAAGGAAGTAACAAAGTCTCCAAGAAATATGGGACTATGTGAAAGACCTAATCTACGTTTGATAGGTGTACCTGAATGTGAAGGAGAGAATGAATCCAAGCCGGAAAATACTCTTCAGGATATTACCCAGGAGAACTTCCCCCAACATAGGAAGGCTGGCCAATATTCAAGTCCAGGAAATACAGAGAACACCACAAAGATATTCCTCAAGAAGAGCAACCCCAAGGCACATAATCGTCAGATTCACCAGGGTTGAAATGAAGGAGAAAATGCTAAGGGCAGCCAGAGAGAAAGGTCGGTGTTACCCACAAAGGGAAGCCCATCAGACTCACAGCAGATCTCTCAGCAGAAACCCTACAAGCCAGAAGAGAGTGGGGGCCAATTATTCATACTCTTAAGAAAAGAACTTTTCAACCCAGAATTTCATATCCAGCCAAACTGAGCTTCATAAGTGAAGGAAAAATAAAATCCTTTGCGAACAAGCAAGTACTCTAGAGATTTCATCACCACCAGGCCTGCTTTACAAGAGCTCCTGAAAGAGGCACTAAACATAGAAAGGACACAACCACTCCACCCACCCCAAAAACATACCAAACAGTAAAGACCATCAACACAATGAAGAAAACTGCATCAACTAACGGGAAAAACAGCCACCTTAGCATCAAAATGGCAGGATCAAATTCACACATAACAATATTAACCCTAAATGTAAATGGGCTAAATGCCCCAAATTAAAAGACATAGAATTGGCAAACTGGATAAAAAGCCAAAACCCTTTGGTGTGCTGTATCCAGGAAACCCATCTCACATGCAGAGATACACATAGGCTCAAAATAAAGGGATGGGGGAAGATTTACCAAGCAAATGGAGAGCAAAAAAAGTAGGAGTTGCAATTCTCATCTCTTATAAAATAGACTTTAAACCAACAAAGAGATAAAAGAGACAAAGAAGGACATTACATAATGGTAAAAGGATCAATGCAACAAGAAGAGCTAACGATCCTAAATATATACGCACCCAATACAGCAGCACCCAGATACATAAGGCAAGTTCTCAATGACTTACAAAGAGACTTAGATTCCCACACAATAATAGTGGGAGACTTGACACACCCCGTTGTAATGTCTAGACAGATCAACAAGACAGAAAATTAACAAGGATATCCAGGACTTGAACTCACACCTGGATCAAGCAAACCTAATAGACATTTACAGAACTCTCCACCCCAAATCCACAGAATATACATTCTTCTCAGCACCACATCGCACCTACTCCTAAAATTGACCACATAATTGGAAGTAAATCACTCCTCAGCAAATGCAAAAGAACAGAAATCATAAACAGTCTCTCAGACCTACAGTGCAATCAAGTTAGAACTTATAATCTTAGTAAACTTACTCAGAACCACACAGCTTCATGGAAAATGTAACAACTGGCTCTTGAATGTTGACCTGGATAAACAATGAAATGAAGGCAGAAATAAAGATGTTTTTTGAAACCAACGAGAACGAAGACACAACATACCAGAATCTCGGCAGACATTTAAAGCAGTCTCTAGAGGAAAGTATATAGCAATAAATGCCCACATTAGAAGCAAGGAAGAGATCTAAAATTGACACCCTATCATCAAAATTGAAAGAGCTAGAGGAGCAAGATCAAAAAACTCAAAACCTAGCAGAAGACAAGAAATAACTAAGATCAGAGCAGAACTGAAGGAGATATACACGAAAACAACTCTTCAAAAAATCAACAAATCCAGGAGCTGGTTTTTTGAAAAGGTCAACAAAAATAGACACACTACTAGCCAGATTAATAAAGAAAAGAAAGGGAAAATAATCAAATAAATGCAATAAAAAACGATAAAGGGGATATCACCACAGATTCCACAGAAATTCAAACCATCATCAGAGATTATTACAAACAACTCTATGCACATAAACTAGTAAACCTAGAAGAAATGGATAAATTCCTGGACACATGCATCCTCCCAAGCCTAAACCAGGAAGAAGTCGAAACCCTGAATAGACCAATAACAAGGTCTAAAGTTGAGGCAGCAATTAAGAGCCTACCACCCAAAAAAGCCCAGGTCCCAGCCATGGGTTCCACAGCCAAATTCTACCAGACATACAAAGAGGAGCTGGTACCATTCTTTCTCTTCTAAAACTATTCCAAACAATCCAAAGAGAGGGGAATCCTTCCTAAATCATTTTATAAAGACCAACATCATCCTGATACCAAAACCTGGCAGAGACTCAGCAAGAAAAGAAAACTTCAGGCCAATATCCATGATTAACATAGATGCAAAAATCTTCAAAAAAATACTGGCAAACCGATTGCAACAGCACATCAAAAAGCTTATCCACCATTATTAAGTAGGGCTTATCCCGGCGGATGCAAGGCGTGGTCAACATACGCAAATCTATAAACATAATCCACCACATAAACAGAACCAAAGACAAAAACCACATGATAATCTCAATTGATGCAGAGAAGGCCTTTAAACAAAATTCTACAGCCCTTTATGCTAAAAACTCTCAATAAACTAGGGTATATTGATGGAACGTATCTCAAAATGATAAAAGCTATTTATGACAAACCAACAGCCAATATCATACTGAATGGGCAAAAACTAAGAACATTCCCTTTGAAATCTGGCACTAGACAAGGATGTCCCTCCTCACCACTCCTATTCATATATAGTACTGGAAGTTTAGCCAGAGCAATCAGGCAAGAAAAAGAAATAAAGGGGGTATTCAAATAGGAAAGGAGGAAGTCAAATTGTCTTATTGTAGAACAGATATGATATTTGTATATCTAGAAGACCCCATCGTCTTAGCCCAAAATCTCCTAAACTCATAAGCAACTTCAGCAAAGTCTCAGGATATAAAATCAATGTGCCAAAATCACATAGCATTCCTATACACCAATAACAGACTTAAAGACAGCCAAATCAAATACCCACACTGCCATTCACAATCGCTACAAAGAGAATAAAATACCTAGGAATACAACTAACTAAGGAAACGTAAAGGACCTTTTCAAGGAGAACTACAAACCACTGCTCAATGAAATAAAGAGAGGACACAAAAAGATGGAGAAATATTCCATGTTCATGGCTAGGAAGAATCAATATTGTCAAAATGGCCATACTGCCCAAAGTAATATTATAGTTCAATGCTATCCCTATCAATTACCAATGACCTTCTTTAAAGAACTGGAAAAACCACCTTAAACTTCATACTGGAACCAAAAGAGAGCCCGCATAGCCAAGTCAATTCTAAGCAAAAAGAACAAAGCTGGAGGCATCACACCCCCGGACTCTCAAATTATACTACAAAGCTAAGCAGTAATCAAAACAGCATGGTACTGGTACCAAAACAGAGATATAGACCAATGGAACAGGACAAGAGACCTCCGACGCAACACAACACATTTACAACCACCTATCTTTGACAAACCTGACAAAAACAAACAATGTGGAAGTGAGCCCCTGTTTAATAAATGGGTGTTGGGAAAACTGGCTAGTCATGTGCAGAAAGCAGAAGCTGGACCCCTCCCTGACACCTTACACTAAAATTAACTCCAGATAGATTAATTAAGACTTAAACATAAGACCTAACACCATAAAAACCCTAGAAGAAAATCTAGGCAAAACCATTCAGGACATAGGTGTAGGCAAGGACTTCATGACCAAAACACCAAAAGCAGTGGCAACAAAAGCCAAAATAGACAAATGGGACCTAATCAAACTCCATAGCTTCTGCACAGCAAAAGAAACAGTCATTAGAGTGAATCGGCAACCAACAGAATGGGGAAAAAATTTTTGCAGTCTACCCATCTGACAAAGGGCTGATAACCAGAATCTACAAAAGAACTGAAACACATTTACAAGAAAAAACAAACAAGCCCATTCAAAAGTGGGCGAAGGATATGAACAGACACTTTACAAAAGAAAATATACATGTAAGGCAACAAACATACGAAAAAATGCTCATCATCACTGGGCATCATTAGAGAAATGCAAATCAAAACTACATTGAGATACCATCTCACGCCAGTTAGAATGGCGATCATTAAAAAAATCTGGAGACAACAGATGCTGGAGAGGATGTGGAGAAATAGGAACGCTTTTACACTGTTGGTGGGAGTGTAAATTAGTTCAACCATTGTGGAAGACGGTGTGGCAATTCCTCAAGGACCTAGAAATAGAAATTCCATTTGATCCAAGCAATCCCATTACTGGGTATATATCCAAAAGACTATAAATCGTTCTACTATAAGGACACATGCACACGAATGTTCATTGCAGCACAGTTTACAATAGCAAAGACCTGGAACCAACCCAAATGCCCATCGATGATAGACTGGACAGGGAAAATGTGGCACATATACACCATGGAATATTATGCAGCCATCAAAAACGATGAGTTCGTGTCCTTTGTAGGGACATGGATGAACCTGGAAACCATCATTCTCAGCAAACTGACACAAGAACAGAAAATCAAACACCGCATGTTCTCACTCTATAGGCGGGTGTCTGAACAATGGGAACACATGGACACAGGGAGGGGAGTATCACACACTGGGGTCTGTCGGGGGAAAAAGGGGAGGGATAGTCGGGGGTGGGGAGTTGGGGGAGGGATAGCATGGGGAGAAATGCCAGATATAGGTGATGGGGGAGGAAGGCAGCAAATCACACTGCCATGTGTGTACCTATGCAACAATCTTCCATGTTCTTCACATGTACCCCCAAACCTAAAATGCAATAAAAAAAAAAAAGTTACTGTGTAAGAACTGCAATGCTTTCTTCTTCTGGGAAGACGTGTTTGCATTTTAGAAGAGGGCTGCTTAACCCAAAGGAATGACACCCACTCAAAGATTGCCTAGAAAGAGTACTGTCTGTGAGGCTCACTCAGATGCCCTTCCTCTTTGTAGATTGCCCTCCTTCCAAGTGCAATTAATGACTTTTTCCTTTGAGTTCATAAAATTTTGCTAATCCTTTTTTATAAGGCCTATCACAGTCTAATCTGTTTGATAATTAGTTGTGATTGTGGCCTCGTTGTAAGACAGTACTGGACCTGCATCCTGAAAACATTTGTATGCTTGCAGTACCTAGAAGAGTCTTTGCATTCTTCAGGAGGTCCCTAATGGCTTTGTGCATTGAGTGGAATTGAAGGAGTTTTCTAAGAGAAGGCAGTCTAAACGGGAACCATGTGAGCTTTTTCTTTGAGTACATTCACAAAAAATGGAAGTAGGGAAATGGCTTGGGCATTTAGGTCATTCTCTAAAGAGATCAACTAAATATGTTTGTTTGGTACCAACCATATACTCAGGCACTACAAATTTGGATACTGCCACTTGTGGTGTGACAATCTTGGACAAATTACTTTCTTTTCAGTGACTCAGTTTCTACACTTGTAAAATAATACATTTACTGGGAGGACATAATGAGTTAATACATGTAAAGCACTGGGCACATTCCCTGGCACATAATAACTCCTCACTAAATGTTCTTTCTTTCTTTCTTTATTTAAATTATTTTCACAGCAGTTTGAGATCCATGAATGTTCCCATTTTAGAGATAAAATAATGGCAAAAAGTGTCATTTCTTGTGTGCAATCTTGTATTCCATTTTTCAGCAAGCTTCTGGGAGATACCTTTATCATCTTCACTTTTACAAGGAGGAAGGGGCCGTGTTCAGGGTCACCCAGCTGGATAAGTAATGGAATTGGGATTCAAGCTTAGCTCTGATGCACTCACGAGGTTTCATTCTTCGACAGTGACAAGCTGCTTGTAATGAATGATTGCCACTTCAAAATTGCACTCAGCGTTCTTAAAATACTTCTGTTCTTCAAATGAAATACCTCACATCAGTTCTAAATCTGTAATACTTGGGGAATTAGAGCCTCACCCCATGTAATCCTGCAGTGCTACTGAAACCTCTGGCACAAGGCTTTCCCCACCTAAGACATCTGCCTTTCACTGGTGGGCGGTTGATCTTTAGATCATCTATAAGGTGCTTCGGGAGGCTTCTGGATAAAGATGCTTATGTATGTAAGTCAGTGTTTCTGCCCAAGACATATTCGTTGCAACTACTGAATATATGAACTCATTATTCCTCTCCCAAATAATTAGAAAGTATGTGCAGCAAGCATTATAAAATGCATACATTTCAAACCCTGAGCTGGCATTTTACAAGGTTTCAGTTATTAACATGTGAATTCTAACTATTGTTCCCTACCAATGATAACTGATGGTAGAATAAAAATTGTTGAATGTAACTTTTATAGGAAATTTGAATGAGAATAGATAGGGCCAAAGAAAAGCCTCCTGATTGGAAATTGGACCCTTGTCAGCTTTTGACTTCTAAGAGAAAGATCTGAAATCCGGGGAAAAAATAGACAAGTTATAAAATACAATTTTTTCCGCTTTTGCTTTGTTTCTTGAAATGTATAATAGCATTCCCATGTAGTCCTTAGTTATGTTGGATCATATCAAAGCTGACTTAGATACATCTTCTTAGACATTCAACATATTTTGCTAACTAACCTGAAGAGGTCATTTATACTTTCGTGTGAATAAAACCCAGAACTTTTAGGGGATGTTCAAACTTTTTTTTCTTTCCAAGATCTCTACCAGTCCTTGAAAAAAGTTTCACAAATCTGTGGCAAAATGAGTAAAATGAAGTGCAATGTGGTATATTTTCCATAAAGCTTAATTGATTCAATTGTAAGGGCTAATCCTCTGTTTTGAGATTTGATATTTACAAAATCTTCTGGGTTGAAATGTCTATTTTGTTATGAAATGGTGGTGGTAGAAGACTGAAGCTTTTACCTTTTTATATTCCTGGAAAAATCCAAAGTTGTTAGCTTTACTTCTGTTTGCCATTTTTTTGGTTTTCTTTTAATTGATTGGCCTGTAGAATGTGTTTGAGAACCACTGGTGTAATAGAAAGAGCACACGCTCTGGAATCAAAAGCCCTGGGGTTTTCATCCTTGCTGGGTCTGTAATAAGCCAGATGAGCTGAGTCCTTATTGATCCTCATAGAATCTCTGTGTCTCCATTTGTAATGTGAAGGCAGTAGAGTTTTTGAGAGATTTCCATGAGATCCCCTATACAAAATGTCTAGCTCATAGTTATGCTTAATTGACAATAGTTTGTCCTCTCTATTTTTTTATTCAAGAAGCAGATTTTGCAAATAGAAGATGGAGGATATGATTATTGGTTAAGATTTGGGAGAAGAGGAAGTAAGATAAACAAGTCACATGATAATCTGCCTGATCTTCAAAGGCAGATTATGTGTGATGAAAATTTTTCTTTCTGTACTTGATAATGTCTTCTGATATTGAGGAAGGCCACAGAGGTCAGGGGGTGTCTTGTTTCTGGTCTCTAGTATCTGGCACAGGGCAAGCTCAGAGAAGCGGTACTACAAGTGCTGTGACTCAGGAAGCAGATTCTGATTTGGACAGCTTCCTGTAGAATGTTTATTGGGGTATGCTTTCCAGTAATGTCTATGGGGAAAGTGAAGGAAGAAGGACCAGACAGATGTCCGTGACAACTTATAGGAAATTTTGGAGCTGAGATGTCCCTGCAGAATTATTCTGAATCACGGTAGAGTGTTCAGACCTTGATATCACCTTCAGTGTTCAGTTTTAGGATGTGGGTTAACACAGGGAAAAGGAACGACTTGGGAGAGGTGGCTCTCTTCAGCTGAGGGCAATCTTGCAGGGGTTTTATCTGTGAGCTCTCAGTTGCCAATATGCGCTAAATTGTGTTCCCTAAAAAGATATTGAAATCCTAAGTCCTGAAACCTGTGAATGTGACTTTATTTGGAAATAAGGCTTTTGCATATGATCAAATAAAGATGATGCCATTAGGATGTCTCCTAATCCAATAAAAGAGGTGAGAATGGACACAGAGACATACACCTGTAGAGGTAAGATGATGTGAAGGCAAGGGAGAATGTCACCTACAAGCCAAGGAATGCTGAGGCTACAGAAACCAGGAGAAAAATGTGTAACAGATTTTTGGCTCTCCCATCCCTCAGAAGGAGCCAACCCTGCCAACACCCTGATTTTGAACTTCTGTCCTCCAGAGCTGAGAGTCGACACATTTCTGTTGTTTAAGCCACTCAACCAGTGGTACTTCATTAGGGCACTCCTAGGAAACAACGCAGTTGCCAACAAGTTGAACAGCCTGCCATGTGGGTGCCTCAGTCCTGAAGTGGGGCCATCTGGTGGCACACCGCAGTAGTTACCAAAGGAGCTCCATGATGCTTGAGGGGTAGAGAAGTCTTCAGGTCCCAGCTTGGACCAATGGAGGGTCATATTTTTCTACTACCTAGGAAATTGACACATTCTTTCACCTACTGATGTCCACACACCTCCTTGCAATGAAACACTCAGCCATATATGGTTATCTTGAGGCTGTCTTTAGAAACTGACCAAGGGAGAAGATCTGCACATGCTCAGTAAACATACTTATTCTGAAGTGCCCTAGAAAGAGAAATATTTATGAAATAGGATTTCAAGGTAGGCTAGGACTGTTTGGGGGCTTATTAGCGCTATTCTATTGTCAGATGAACAGCTTGTTGAAGAAAATGAGATTTTCGACAAATCAATGGTCCTGGCTATGAAGAAGGAAGGAGGTACCAAAAAAAGCATAAGAAGTGTTTAAATTGGAAGCAATGGCATGTGCCTATAGCTCCAGCTACTCAGGAGGCTGAGAAAGTAGTACTGCTTGAGCCCAGGAGTTTAAGACCAGCCTAAGCAACATGGCAAGACCCTGTCTCTAAAGAAAAAAAAAAAAAAGAAAGAAATCTTGGTGTCACAATATTGTTCAGAGTAACTTTTTTTTGAAACAGGGTCACACTCTGTCACCTGGGCTAGAGTGCAGTGGCAGAACCTTGGCTCACTGCAACCTCCGCCTCCTGGATTCAAGCGTTTTTCCTGCCTCAGCTTCCTGAGTGGCTGGGACTACAGGTGTGAGTCACCATGTCCAGCTAATTTTTGTATTTTTAGTAGAGACGGTGTTTCGCCATGTTGGCCAGGCTGGACTCGAACTCCTAACCTCAAAGTGATCTGCCCGCCTCAGCCTCTCAAAGTGCTAGGATTACAGGCATGAGCCACCGTGCCTATCCCAATTCAGTCTTCCATACTAAGCACTCAACTGAAATTTTTAATGAATAATTCCTTCAGGTTAGAAGAGAAATGGGAATACATTCAGATCATTTTAGGTTGATGTTTGCTAGGACTACATGCATCTTCCGGATTACCTTTGGATTTTGCATAGCTTTACAAAAGCAGGTAATGTCTCTGTGTCTTATCTCTGTCGTCTCAGGACTAACGGGATGAGCTACACTGGAGATTGAAGTTTTATTTTGCTTTTGTTGTCACCCACATAACTTAGAGCTGGGGGTAGATGAAATGAGACTATGTAATACTCTTGTCTTCTTCCTGTAATTTGTGAGTATTAGCTATATTCTTCTTCCATTAATAGAACAGTGGGAGAGGAGGAATCCATTGTCTCACTCATGCCAACACTAAATTGTCACCAGAGTTTAAATTGAAAAATGTTTATTTCTGGTCAGAGGCAGGAAGAAAGGAGGAAAACCACTTGTTTTTTTAAACTGAGCTTCAGGTAAGGACTCAGGGGTTGAGTGTGAAATAGCTAATTGTTAAATGAATATTGAAGGCATGATTAAAGACCTTCAATATTTGCAAATTTTCATCTTTGGATTGTATATTCATTCATGCCCATTTAAGGGAACCATACAATTTAGTGCAGAAAGGCACAAATTCCATCCCTTGCTGCATACCACAGAATACCGCAGCATGGAATAAGCACATAGTAGGTGCTCAGTGAAGATCTTTTGAAGGAAAATCTGCAGAATAAAAATAGGTGTCCTGAAAGAAAGATGCCAAGTCTCTCCTAAAATTTCTTTCAGGAAAGTAGATCAATCTCTTAGATGGTGTTCGTCTCAGATCCCGCATGTTTCCTTTTACTGTGCTTCATTTCTCATGTCCTCTCAGAAGTCCAGAAGTACTTGGAATTTATTTCCTAAGTCGGGAGGAGGCAGGATTCTGAGTATCCAGCTCTCGGTGTTTAAGGTAAGGAGAACTCTGGGAGTAACTTTACTGCAGGGTTCCCTTAAGGCTTCATGCTGGAGCTACTCCTAGCAGGATTTTGCCAGGGATCTCAGCTTTGCTGAGCTTCCTCTTGCCCCATTATATTCCCAATTCCATGACTAGTATTCCTGGAACTCTTTCTTCATACATTACTTGTATATTTATTCTCATCTTAGAAAAACCTAACGTAAAAGCATTCTCTCTTGATTTCTGGTTTATCTCAGAGAACTGCTCCATTTTTCTGCTGCCTTTCGCATTGGTTTTACAGTCTTCCTGCATCTAATTCTTCTCTCCTTCCTTCCTCATACCATTCAATTCATTCTTCCATACTAAGCACTCCACTGAAACCACTCTTCTGAGATCACCAGTGACTCTATCTGGCCTAATTCAATGACTTCTTGTTCTCATTGTACAGGACTTCTAAGCAGTATCTAGATAATCTGACCATCCCCTTCATATGGAAATATTCTCTTTTCTTGTCTTTCTTGATACCACCCTCAAACAGTTTTTTTGTTACCTCATTGATCATTCCTCTCCACTTTTGACCTGGTTCCTTCTCTGTTTGGCTTATTAGATGTAGGAATACATAATGGCTTAGATCTTGGTCTCTTCCTTTCTCTTTCCATGCCATGTTTCCTGGATATGCTGGTGACTGCCCAATTTGTGCCTCTTCCCCAATTCTTCCATTAAAACATGACTTGTAGGTCCAACTATCTACCAGACTTCTTCACTTGTGTATTTAATATGCATCTCCAACTAAAAAGTCCAAGAGACAGCTGCTGTTTCTATATGGCAATACCACTTAGCACACAATAAAAAATTCTTTTTTACTCACTTTTTCAGATATCCATAAATATATTACTTTCCAATATGCTGCCCAAATGGAAACAGAAGGCATTTCTCCTCTCTCTAGTCTGCCCTCCCACCACATCAGACTGATCAGGTAGTCCCATCGACCAGGTCACTACAACATGTTCCAAATCTGAATCTCTTCTCTTTGTCTCCACTACTACTACCCAGTTCTACTCATCATCTTTTATTACCCAGATGGCCGAATTCGTCTACCAGCCGGTCTCTCACCTCCTTTGCTGTTCACTTACTCTTCTCCTCACCTCTCTAAATCATCCTTGTAACACATAATAAGGTTACACCGATTTCTTTGCTTAAAACCCTCCATGGCTTCTTTTCACCCTGAAAATAAAATCTAAAATCCTTGCCCAATTTACAACCCTTGCTTACCTTCTAATTCTTACCCCTAGATTTAGCCATTCTGAGGTTCGTTCTCTGGCGTGTGACAGTCCTTAAAGCCTGGTGCTTGTAGTTTTTCCACATACAATATTCTAGACTTAGTTCTTTTCAAGACTGAGCCTACTATAGGTGGGAAGCCTTTGCCACAGGAAAACTCCTCCAATTTGAAGTAAAACTGAGTAACACATGAATTTCACATCCAAGGAGTTTACATCAATTGTCTAAAGAGTTTAGGATCATTCCACCCAAGCTAGAATGAATTTGAACTTCTAATTTGAATCTTAAAACCCAGAGATGTGTTTGTATTGTACAGACTTCTCCAGATTCTTAGCCCTGCCGTATCAACCTGTGATTAGAGTACTTGCTGTCAAAAAAATCTGTCCTTCTTTATTGTGAGGTTCTGAAGAGCAGAGACTGTAGCACTCATTTGGAAAACTGACACAGCATATGACACCTGTTCAGAAGATCCTCAACAAGGGTTTACTCTATGATGTAATGACTGGGGAAGACTAGATTCTGCTATTAGTTTTGAAATTTATTTAGCTTTCAAAGTTACTCTGAGCTTAACTTTCTTCATATGCACTTTATACAAATATGGTAAAGATTGAATGTGAGAGTAGCTTCAAAGCTCTAACTACATGGCTGATACACAGTAGACATTATAGGAATCTTCATTTCTCCCTTTATCCTTCCATATCTTTCCTTCTTAATCGTTCCATCCTACTTAAATTTACCTAACATTGCAACCTCAGTGCTAAGTGTAGGACTTACATTCTTTTCTTTCTTCATTCCTCTCCACGCTTTCTTCCTTCTCAACTTTCTCCTTTTTAGCCTTTTTCTTTACCATCTCTTCCTCTTTTCTGTTCTTCTCTTCTATCCAATATTGAACTAACCTATACTTTTCCCTTCTTTCTCCTTTGACTTTCTTAAAGATTAACATGAACACTTACTCCCTCTAACCTCCCAAAAAGAGGTAGTGGAGACTGTGCTCTTTAGTCAGATCCTAAGTACCAGTTCTATGTCTGTCTCAGAGAAAAAAATCTGTGCATAGGAGCTTGTCTTCTACCCCCTACTGAGACAAAAGCACTTCCCAAGCTCATGCAACCCAAGTGCTAAAATATTAATAGAAAAAAAAAACAGACAGCAAGGCAAGGGCCACAGCAGTTTGGGTATGAGACCAGCAGGTCTTCTGGAGCCTCTTCTGTGTGAAGCCAATGAGAATACTGACATTTAGCGTGCCTCCACACAGAGATGCAGATGGCTTCTAAGCCTATTTCAGTGAACACATGAGGAAGCGGGTGGGGGAGACTGGAAACACACAGCCACAATTCCTATCCATGTTATCAAAATGCCAAGATCTGAAGACAATTAAAAATGGATAACTTAAGGGAAAGCACATAGGGAGACAGTATGAGTCTCATTAAAATGCATTGAAAACTTTTTTTGTTTTTGGGAAAAAGAAGGAAAAGTTATTTTGATCTGTTTTTAAGTTAATAAAAAGAAATACTCCTCAACATTGGCCTGTTCTAAATAGGGTTAGTAGGTAAAAATAAAAGCAATCAAATTTCTGACAGTATTTTCCTTTAAAAAGATGCAAATAAATTTGTAATACTGCCAAGCTCCAATATAACAGATTGAAATACTTAAGATTATAAATTCAAATTTTTTTTCCATTGAAATGGCATTTCAATTTCCTTCCCTGAACTACCTTGGTGGGATGAGACGGGGTTGGCGGGGCGTGGGTCACTATCTTTAAATGCTTTCTGGTTTTCTTTTTCTTTTTCTTTCAGTGGTAGACTGTAGCTGAAAGAGTTACAAATAGTTAAGTAGATTTGATTAGAGATCACTTGGTATTCCTCAGTAAAACCCCAAAACGGGGACAGTATCCATATATGAAGATGAAAAATCTACAAGCTAGAGGTAATTTATTATCTTCTGATAAGCATTTGCATTTATAAAAGTATGTTGTTCTTTTATTATGGTTCTTGCTTTGCCATTATACATCTTACTACTCATCTTTATAGTATAGTGTTTAAGACCTTAAGATCAAGACCCGCATTTTATTTTGGGTCAAATCCTACCCATCACTTACTAACTGAGTGACTTTGGTCAAATTACTTTACTGCTTTCATCCTCAACATATTCATCCGTAGGATGTGGTTATTAATATGTCTTTATTAATATCGGTCTTTGTGAAAATGACATGTGATTCAGTATAGAAGGCACTGAGGATGTCAGAAAGATGGCAGAATAAGAATTTTCAACCCTTGTATCCTCACAGAAACACTGATTTTGACAACCATCCATGGAGGAGAGCCCAGGAGTTAAGCAGAGAGATCCCTGCAGTCTGCTGGGAGAAGAAAATCTAAGCGCAGGCACACTGCAGAGCACAAGAACAGTTTCATTCTACCCATGTCACCCTTCCCAAAGTAGCACTGTTCATTGCCAGTGCAGATCCCCTCACTTTATGAATTTATCCATGGGGGGAAAGTGAGAGCACATTTGAGTGCCTGCTTCTCTAGCCATGCAGGTTCCTGCCCACAAGGCCCACTTCTTTCTCTCTGCACTCAGAATACTGAGGGAAGCAGCACGTCTGAACAGTCTGGGGCAGGTAGGAACAGGGAAATGGGGTGGGGCCTCATAGCAACTGGGCATGGAATACAACAAAGGGCCATGGTTTCTACTAACTGCCTTATGACTTTGCTAAGAGGCCTACCCATTTATCTAGTATGATACATCAAGTGCATATTCGCCACCCAATACACTCACGCATGTCCCACTACTCTGTGTTCCCTCCCCTTCTACCATGTGTGTGTGAATAAGCCCTTGCAGACCATGCAGGTGCACATGCAGGCAACTACCTCTACTCTACTGGATTGGAAAAGATGCTTAATCTTGACCACTTCAAGATACTACCTTAGGGAAATTAAATGGTAAACTCTCCACACCCAGCCTAGTTTTATGGAATTGAGAAAAAGCATACAGTCCTAAGATCTCCCTCTCCCAAAAGTAACATAAGGAGTGGTGAGGGTACATCCATAGAAAAATCCTGAAAGACCACAAAAATACCTAGGCAGTTTGACTGATGAAAGTCTTATTCTCCCAAAGCCAGTCAAACAAAAACAAAAAACTAGAAGTGGTGACTGCTTCCTTAGCTGTGAAGACTGCAGCATGAGACCTCAAGGGCCATGAAAAATCAAGGAAATGTGACACCATCAAAATAATGCAATAATTATTCAGAAACTTACCCCCAAAATTAGAGATATATAAATTTCCTGAGAAAATTTGAAATAATTATTTTAAGGAAGTTCAGTGAGTTATAAGAGAACAAGACAGCTCAACGAAATCAGTAAAACAACACACGAGCAAAACAGGAAGTTGAACAAATAGATAAAAATCATAAAAAGAACGATAAAAATTCTGGAGCTGTTTGAAATGAAAACTTTAATGGAGAACTTCAACAGCAGTGCTGATCAAACAGAAGAAAACATTTGAGAATTCAGAAGCAGGTCATTTGAAATTATCCAATCAGAGGAGAATAAAGAAAAAGAATTAAAAGGTGAAGGAAGTCTCTAGGATTTATAGA
Source organism: Ateles fusciceps (assembly GCA_036589455.1). Taxonomy (NCBI): domain Eukaryota; kingdom Metazoa; phylum Chordata; class Mammalia; order Primates; family Atelidae; genus Ateles; species Ateles fusciceps. The sequence continues at coordinate 9,843,971 of JAZHEH010002496.1, forward strand.
ATACCATAAAAAAATCACTGTATGAATTACAGGATTCTAGAAAAAAAGAAAAGAGGGAGACGTTATTTGTTTATTTAAATAAACAACTGCTGAATGCCTCCTATATCTTGGGAGAGATATGGACATCCAGGTTCATTTATCTCAAAAGTCCCTAAACTGGATCAATCTCCAAAAGATTACACTAAGAAAAAATGGTAATCAAAATATCAAAAGTCAAAAGCAAAGAGTGAATTTTGAAAACAGCAAGAAAAAAGCTGCTCATGACATACAAAGGAACCTCCATAAAGCAACGAATTTCTTAACAGAAACCTTGCAGGCCAGGGGAGTAGTGTAATATATTTAAATTTCTGAAGGGAAAAACCCTGCCAATCAAGAATACTAAACCTGGCAAAGCTATCTTTCAGAAATGAAGGCAAGATAAAGACTTTCCCCAGACAAACAAAAGCTGAGGAAGTTCTCCAACTCTTTATCTGCCTTACAAGATGCTAAAGGGAGTTTTTTGAGTTCAAATGAAAGGACAATAATTAGGACATGAAAACATGTGAAGTTATAAAATTCACTGGTAAAAGGATACAGTCAAATTCAGAACACTCTAATACTGTAATGGTGACATATAAATCACTTTTAACTCTAGCATAAAATTAAAACTCAAAAGTATTAATTATCCTATAATGATGTATTAATGACTACACAATATAAAATATGTAAATTGTGTCATCAATAACATAAAATGTAGGGAGGATATGCAATTAAAAATAAATTATCAGGTTAAAATCAACCATTATTAGATGTTTTATGTAAACATTGTGGTAATGCGAAGAAAAAAACCCTTTAGTAGATACACAAATGATAAAGAAAAAGGAATAAAAGTGTACTACTATTAAAATCATCAAATCACAAAGGAAGACAGAAAGAGAGAAAGGAACAGCAATGTACAAAATAGAAAACAATTAACAAAATGGCAATAGCAAGCCTTTAGCTATCAATAACCAAATGAAATGACATTCTCCAATCCAAAGATACAGAGTGGCTGAATGAATTAAAAAATAAAAACACAATCCAGCTATATGATGTGTCCAGAAAACTCACTTTAGCTTTAAAGATATGCATAGGCTGAAAGTGAAGGCATAGTAAAGGATGTTTCATGCAAATGGTAACCAAAAGAGAGCATTGAGTGGCTGTATTTACAGCAGACAATATAGACTCTAAGTAAAAAACTGTCACAAAAGACAAAGAAGGTAGTTATAATGATAAAGGGGTCACTTCATCAAGAGGATATAACAATTGTAAACACATATGCACTCAACGATGGGGCAACTAAATTTATAAAGCAAATATTAACAGAACCAAATGGAGAAATAGACAGCAATACAATCATACTAGAGGACACCACTTCAACTATATATATATACATCATCCAGGTAGGAAATAAACAAGGAAACTGTACACTAGACAACACCATATGGATCGTCTTTGAGTTATGCAGGTTATTTCCCATAAACTCATCAGAAAGTTAAAAAGTTGTAAGCAAGCAGAATCACGCTATGTCAAGCATCATCTGTAGACCAAATACACCTAACATATACAGAACATTCCATCTAACAGCAGAAGCATACACATTCTCAAGCACATGCACACATTTTATAGGAGAGATCATATGTTAGGCCACAAAACAATTTTAAACAAACCTATAAGGATTTTCATCAAAGTATATTTTCCAACCACAATAATATAAATCTAGAAATCAATATTAAGGAGAATAGAAAAACTCACATATATGTGGAAAGTAAGCAATACACTTCTAAACAACCAATGAGTCAAACAAAACTCAAAATACAACATATCAGAATTCAGGGGATGCAGTAGAGCACACGTAAGGGGCAATTTACATCTTGTAAATGTAATTGCCTATATTACAAAAAAAGAATAATCTCAAAAAATCTAACTCTACACCTCAAGGAACTAAAAAAACAAAAACAAAAAGAACAAACTAAGTCCAAAGTTAGCAAAAGGAAGAAACAATAAAAATACGTGGAGAAATGGATGAGAAAAACAATAGAAAAGAGCAACGAAATAAAGAGCTGGTAGTTTTCAAAACATAAACGAAATCAACAAGACCAATACTTTATGATCACTTACCTGCAGAATCCAAAGAAGTCAAGCTCATAAAAGCAGAGTAAAGAATAGAATGGGTATTTTCTAAAACAGAGTAGAATGGTGGTTGCCAGGTGATAGGAGGTACAGGAAATGGGAAGATGATGCTCAAAGGGTACAGTTTCAGTTTTGCAAGATGAATAAATTCTGCAGATCTAATGTACTGCATGGTGACTAATAATATTATGCTGCATAGCTTTAATTTGCTATGATCTAGAGTGTTCTCACCTCTGCCAAAGGTAACCATGTGAGACGATGAAGATGCTAATAAGCTCGATTGTGGTAATCATTTCACAGTGTTTACATCTATCAAAACATTATGTTATATACTTTATGTTTATGCAATTTTTTCAATTATACTTGAAAACATCTGGAAAAAATCCCATGCAGCACACTGTGTATGGGATATGTGCAATGAATCAATATTATATTCATTAGTATTATTTCTGTTGACTGAAGTTTTATTATGCCACATAATAACTTCTGATATTTCCATAGCACTTTGCAAATTTCAAAGTATTTCCACTTACATTTTATTATGTATCCTGTGGGATTGGCAGGGCAAAAATAATCTGGTCCCTGTTGACATGTTATATTTAGACACTTACCCAAACTTATGCTGTTGGAAGCATTAGGTCAGGGTTTGAACATTGGTGCTTTTAGCTCTACTTCCAAAATTATTTTTTAGTATATTGCTAAAGTGTTTTTAACGTAGTATCTATGAAAGGTTAAGAGATTTAAAATTCAGGGAATCCATGCAATATACCACGCACTGTTCTAAGTGATTTACATGAATGATTTTAAATTCTCACGATATTATGTAAGTAACATGTAGATACTATTATTCCCCTAGTTTACAGATTAAAAATCTCAACATGTTTAAACATGTTAAGTACTTTATTCAAAGGCTCACAGTTCTTACATGGGAGAGCTAGGATTTGACTTACTTTAACGTAACGTCAGCATCTGGCCTTTTGGGATAATAGCTATCTTTTGGGTAAAAACACTCAGGACTATCTAAGAATGCTTGAATTTTCAGCTGTGTAATCTTGGGTAAAATCACTGAATTTCTCTGCTTTCTTGTTTTCTTATCTGTAAATTGGGAATAATAATAATAATTCAAGCCCATTTCCCAGATTAGTAAGTATGAAAGAAACAATTTGCATACCCTTTGGAAAAACTAATACCATATTAATTATTATTAATATAACAATAAGTCAGTTATGTTCATGCATGTAGCTAAAATTATCATCAGTGGTCTGGTTATAATGCTTAAGTTTTTTAAATGCTAGGTTGGCAATATGTAGATTAACATAGGAAAGGAGCTTATAGGAATGTGTCAGCCTAATCACCATAGTTGTAACAACTGTGTTCTTTTTTTTTTACCCCCCCCCCCCCCCCCCCCCCCCCCCCCCCCCCCCCCCCCCCCCCCCCCCCCCCCCCGTTTCTTTAAGAAATGGCTGCATTGGTAGCAACTCTGCAGCTCAGGTAAGCTGACTTCCTAAACTCAAATTACCCACAGCCAGGTCTGTGTCAGTGCTGGTGCTTCCAGTGATAGCTTCTGGACCAGCAGCTGATGAATTCCACACACCACTATTTATTGGATTAGAAGTAATTCTAAATTCATGGAAGGTGTTTTAATATTTGTGCAGATAACAACCCATATGGACTCCGCTACTGCAATTGATTTTGGCTGCTCCTCGACTTTCAGTTCACTTAATGCAATTGTTTGAAGAAAGGTGTCTGAGTAAACACCTGTGTGGACAGACCCATGGGCCCCTTCACCAGTGTTGTTTACCTTAGCATTAAAATAAAAAAATCAAATAGTGGTGAAAGACAAGACAAAACACTGCACTTTTCTTTTTAAAGCTGGTTTCCCATCATTCTCAGCAAACTGACACAAGAACAGAAAATCAAACACCGCATGTTCTCACTCATAGGCGGGTGTTGAACAATGCGAACACATGGACACAGGGAGGGGGAGTATCACACACTGGGGTCTGTCGGGGGAAAAAGGGAGGGATAGTGGGGGGGGTGGGGAGTTGGGGAGGGATAGCATGGGGAGAAATGCCAGATATAGGTGATGGGGGAGGAAGGCAGCAAATCACACTGCCATGTGTGTACCTATGCAACAATCTTCCATGTTCTTCACATGTACCCCCAAACCTAAAATGCAATAAAAAAAATTATAAAAAAAAAAAAAAAAAGCTGGTTTCCAGGCTTACAGGATGTCATGTCTTACTAAATGTGATAGTATCGGTAAAGACGATAGCAGAAAGCCTACATATAGGAGCACCCAATAAATGATGCTTCTCTTCCTTTTCCTACATCTATATTCACCTTAGAGACTAGCGCAGCAGGTTACATATGGGTCTGGCTTAAGACTGTGATGTTAGGTGCCCACTCTACAGGAGCAGAGGAGGAGGGTGGCAAGAGCGGTGCATCCTGAAACCTTCATTGAAATCCTTACTCTAGCCCATATAACACTGTAGGCCTGAAGAAGGTTTTTTATGTTCCTGACACTCTTCCCCCATCTGTAAAATGGGGCTAATAGTAGACACAGTTTTGGATTGAGGATAATGAAATTTACATAGATAAAATTGCATACACGGTATAAAAATGATACAGTCATTAATTTTCTGTAAGATCGCTACTGTTTACCTTCTTCTCTCACATATGAAGTTCTAAAGAAAGGCCCTTAGGAAAGGAGTCACGGATGGTGGGGACAGGACAAGTAGTATTTTGTGTTTCTCAATATGAAGTGCTTTACATTCATTATTTTTGTATTTACACAGTTTCATGAAGTAGGATCTATTAACTCCACCCTCCAGATAAAAAAAATAAGCTCAGAGAGATTGTCAGATGTCCAAAGTGTCCCATCTAGTTGGTGGAGATCCAGAATTTTGAATCCAGTGTTCTTTACTGAACAAAATACTGCATCTGGAACTTTGTGACCTTTGTCCAAATAACAATAAAACTAATATTAATGAGTCCTCATTATGTACCATTCCTGTGCTAAGCCATTCCAAGCACTCAGTTGTGTCTACAATAACATTATCCCCATTGCATATGGGAGTAAACTGTGAGGTTACCTGGCTTGCTGCAGGTTATACATCCAATAAACGGTAGTCCGTATTTGGCCCCAGGCAATCTGGTTGCAGAATCTTTGCTCTTAGTTCTGTACAATATTATCTAGGGCTAGGTTCACCTCTGCCATTCTCAAGCATGACATTTCTCTGCTCTGGGTCTCAGCTTAATAAGTGGTAAAACGAGGAAGTCATTTAGATTAACCATAAAATCCCTTCCATGAGTCTATGCAATAGACCAAATCAATGTTGTCCTAATAAAAATCACAGAAGGGCGTGTCCTGCAGGTCAGGCCCGTGCTCACCAGTGAATCATGAAGTGGAGCTGCTGGTGACTAACAAGGACTGAGTGTCTTTTCCTCTTTCTGTGAGCTGTTGATGCAGAGCTGGGGCTTATCTGATTTAAGAGAAGTATATTAAATATACAATATGAATTTTCTGTTCTCTGAGAAAATCCTTGCTAATAAGTTAATCCCAAATTTGAGCTTTCTCTGACTGCAGTAAAAGTCAAAATGTGTGTGGCAAGAGAATGGGTTATAGCAGGGATTTGGGGCAGTCACCAGGAATGGCTTCATTTCAAATTTAGGACAAATGAAATGTCTTCAGTCACTTTTGTCTTTTCTCCATTAGAACACTAGGCCTGCAAAATTTCAGTCTACAACTTGTAAGCCATATGGCAGAATTTCAGGTGGAGTCTTTATTCTCTGACATTTTTATTTCAATCTTCTCACAGAAATTCGATGAACACATGTTCAAAATAGTGCAAGGAAGCCCAGCCATGATGTGTGGAAAGGGAGGGGAGTTTCCAATGAAGAATTTTTGTTTTTCTAAGAGAGATCCCCCTCTCTCACTGGCCCTCAATGTCTGCTTATTGCATAGAAACTTTTGTGGATATGAAGAAAACTATGGGTTGGTTTTCTACCAAAATGCACACTTCTCTGTCCCTCCCTTTCATTGAGACGGGGTCTTACTCTGTTGCCAGGCTGGAGTGCAACGGCTCAATCACAGCTCACTGCAGCCTTAACATCCTGAGCTCAAGCTATCCTCCCACCTCAGCCTTCTAAGCAGCTGGGACCATGGGTGTGTGCCACCTCATCCAGCCAATGTTTCTATTTTTTTTCTATAGGCAAGGTCTAGCTATGTTGCCCAGGCTGGTTTGGAACTCCTGAGGTCACATGATCTGCCCACTTTGGCTTCTCAAATTGTTGAGATTACAGGCGTAAGCCACCATTCCTGGCGCATGCTCCCTTTATACACAGTTTAGCATAACATTTCAGGGGTTTATAACCACCCCCAACCTTGTCCATGGCCAATGACTTTAGCTATATACCTTCTTCTTTAGGGTTTTGATTTTGTTTTTCCTCTTCTCATTTTTTTTCTTATTTCCCCACTCATTTTCCTAATTTCCCTTTCTGTCCACTGAAGTGTAGTAATAGTATCTTGGATATAGAAGATACCTGAAGCCCACTGAACCTGCTCTCTTGCCCATTCCATATAACCAGCCAGGGCTTGTTGCACCTTTCTAGTGGCAAGGAACCCATCCCACACCAGCAGCTGTTCATTTGACTATAAAACAGGTATTATTTTATTTATTAATCATTAGTGATGACATTAATAATCAATGAGTTAATTCTATTAGATGCTTTTAAATTTTGTTGCACAGAATCCTACTTTCTTGTATAGTGGGTACTGCTGGTGCCCAGCCAAGATTCCCTTTCTCTGCTGCACATCATCACCAAGTTACTGTGAGTGCTGGTGATTACAATTTACAGCTGTTTTCTCTCTAAGGCATTATACACTGGTAAATGGGAGCATAAATTGCTATGTGCTTCACTCCTTACCTACTACAGACTTCAGCTGGTGACAGACGAGCAAAAAAGGCCACTCCAGTTGCCGGAAGGTAGGACTGACTCTGTGGTGCCCAAAGTCAGATTCTTGCTTAGCATTTGTCCTGTCCCTGTCACTGATTCCCTTGCTCTACCTCTTTTGAGAGCACTCCATTTCCCCCTCACAGTCTCCGCGTGCAGACAAAGGGCAGTTGGTACCACAAACGGTGCCGAGATGGTATTCTGACATCAGATCCCTCACCAGCTGGACGGCAATGGGGACCCCGTCATTGTGGTAAGTGGAGTCTTGAGGGTCTCTGGAATGCAATGTAATTGCCAAGATGTTGTCCTGGGGTCAAATGGGATAGATCCATGTGGAAGGGATGCTCTATCTAGTGCAACGTGATGGGTGTTTGAGATGTATCAGGAAATAACAACTCTAAGGACTATGGTATTAGGTGGCTGACCTAAGCAACATTGATTCATGTAAGAGAGATAATGACAGTCTCAGATCTAGCTAACAACAATTTAAATCAAAGTGAGTGGCAGAAAACTTCCTTGGAAGCTTTTAAAAAGAGCCCTCATCTCCTGCAGACAGAAAGTACAACTGAGAGTCAAAACAGGACTTAATTAGAAGACAACAGATCTTCAGAGAAGCCTGAGCGCCCAGCCTAGCTGTCTTCTATGCCAAAATCATCTTCATGGGGAAGGAGTGGGACTCTGAGACTTGGGATGGGGCTAGTTGGTACATGCCCTTGAGAATCTGGAATCCCCAAATTCCCCTGAACTCTCCGGCCCTGCAGAAATAGCTTTCTTCATTTTGTTGAAGATAGAGTACTGCTACCCTGCCTCCTGACTTAAAAACTATGAGATGCCTTAAATGAGCTCCCTGCCTGCCTTTCAAGATGCCTCAGCATCTGCCCTACCTCCTCTGTTCCCCAAGGACATAACTGAAGTTAAATTATAACATAAACCAACTCTCTTACTAAGGCAGGAGATAGACTATATGCCAAAATAGCTTTAGGACTATGCTAAAATGTATAGGCCGGGAATCAAAGACCGTTTCTGTGACTGGGTCCTAAAGATGTTAGATCAAGGGCATAGAATATAAAGCTTGTTGGTACAGGGGGTGTGTGTGGCACTTTCCTATGACACAGTATTTACTACCTTGGCAATAACCCTGAGTATGGGGATAGCTCAAAAAATCTTGGAAGTAAGCAGTGGTTCATGTCAGACATAATGCCAGAACTGCTACTGCTCTCTATGGAAAGAGGAACATAAAAATGCCCAGATAAGTGGATATGCTAGAATAGAACTGCTACAGAAGACTGGACTAGCTGACTATGTTCTTCATGAAAGCACAGCACTTGAGAGTCCCCTTTGAATTTTGGAAGTAGCCTATTCCACACATGGGAGTACTGTTACACTTCTAGCTTTGGTCGGGGCCAGAGTTGAGAAAGTTGTGTAGAGAACTGTATCATTCTGAAACCTCTCCTACAAGATTTTAGGACCTGATTGAAACTGCTTATCTGACTATGATTTATCAAGGGATTATGTGCACAGGTGGTAGGGAATGTGCTGGTGAGGGAGGCACCAGCATCCCTGATGGTCTCCTAGTGGCTGCTCTATGCAGACAGGAACAAAGAGTAGTTCTGCATCCTGTTAAAGTATTGAGCTCTGTGCTAGCAATAGAGATGATAGGATCATGGTATAACAACAGGCAGGTGACCCCACCTGCAATCAGAAGAAGCAAGGTAGATGTAATTGCTGTCATGGAGAACAAGATTAGACAGGTATCCACCTGGGTTAGGAGGCCTAACCCAAAGGTATCTGTGGAGAGAGTTCATAAAACATGGTATTTTCAAAGGCATAAAAGAAGGAGAGCCAATACATACATTGCTTAGTAGATAAAATTAAGAGATTATAAATTGGTGAGCAAATGATTGACGTCAGCTGCCATAGCAGAAGTCATCATCTCTTACCAAGTTTTGACACCTGAGATAGTTCTCACACTCCAAGACAATCAACTGATGAATAGTTGGGTCCCCATGATAAAGAGTCTGAAACATCATGGCAAGTGTATACAGTAATAACTCCTGCAGTTCTTCGTCAATGGCTATTCACTTGAGTATACACAACACAGTGGAAGAAGGGGAATGTCTAGATCTTCCTAGAGCTTTTGGATCGAGACTCAGAGTTGACGTTGATATTTGCTGTCATGGTCTCTCTGATAGAACGGGCATGTGGTAGATGTTAGAAAACAAATAGATTTACTGAGGTCCACAGACTCACCTGATCATGTCTCTATTCCCCAAATATATAATTGGAAGAGGCATTCAGGAGTTGATAGAATCCTTATGCTGGTTCTGCGTTCTGTACAACTAAGACTATTCAAAGAAAGGTCAAGTTGAAGCTTCCCAAAATTGACCCCTCAAGTAAATAAAAATGGTACCACATCCTGGAATGACAGCATTAAGTGCCACCTTTATGACTGGTAGTCCCTATCATATCAATTTTTATTTCATCATTCTGGACCCTACAAAAACTAATAGAGTATGATGGGTAACAGTGAACCTTCTTTAATCAAAAAGTTATCGCAATTGCAATTGTTATATTAAAAGTGATAGATTTATTAGAGAAGATTAACACAACAGGAGACCCAGACTTTGATGCATGGTGTGAAGCTATTCATCTGGCGGATGTATTCTTTTCCATACTAATCAAGAATGATCATTAAAAATATACATTTACAATGTAGTTCCAGGGCTTTAAATTCTCATGTTTTCTGTCATAATTTATTCTAATGGGGCCTGGACTGTCTGGACAATTCAAAACATCACATTAGTCTACAAAACAGTAAGTGGCAAGTAATTTGGATGCCTTGGAATGAAACATGCACCCAAGAAGACGGGTGCTGAATCTTACAGAGATTCAGGATCTGCGAAATTGGGAGAAGATTATAGGAACCCAGTGGTCTGGGCATGCCAGCACATCTCTTTCAAAGTAAAGGACACATTATTTCACCTTGTTTCTTCTCTGCTAAGAAAGAAGCACAGCACTTGAGAGCCTTGAATTTTGGGGGTAGCATATTCCACACATGGGAGTATTGTTACGCTTCTAGCTTTGCTTGGGGCCAGAGCTGAGAAAGTTATGTAGAGAACTGTATCATTCTAAAACCTCTCCTGACAAGATTTTAAGACCTGATTGGAACTAATTATCTGACTATGACTTATCAAAAGATCATGTGATCGGAGCTATAGATCAAGAGATGTGTTCTGTCCAATGTGAGATGCTGACATGAAAAAGTCCAGACACAATTCATAGTTAAATGGAAGTGGTGCCTCCAGGATCAGGTTTGAGAAGACCCAAAGGGCACAAGTAAACCACTCAATAGGAGACCCAGACCCCAGTGTCACATCTTGTACTGCTTCAGTTTCTTGGCTCACATGTGACATGCTGGGGGCTCCCCCATGACCAGCTGATGGAGGAAGAAAAAGCTGAATTTGGTTCATTGATGGGCTGGCATGGCATGTGGATATGAATAACACATGAGCTGCTGCTGCATGATGGCCTCACTTAGAAAAGCCCCTAAAATACAGTGAGGAGTGGAAACCCATTTACTGTCTTTGAATAAAAATAGAGAAAGCAGGGGAGGGAAAATGGCAGAGAGAGATACACACCCACAAAGAGAGAGAGAGAGAGAGGATAGAAGCAGACCCTAAAATGCCACTGAAAGAGTCAGACAAACCTCCCATTGCTTTATATTGCCTATACATGCAACAACAATACCACAGTTCCACAGGGACAATGGGAAGAGCTCAGGTAATTGAATCTGATTATTTGCTTTTTGCGTAGAGAAAAGTGGTTTGGACTAAGGGTATACATAGACTTATGGGCAATGGTAAATGGCTTAGTTAGTTGGTCAGAGTTGAAAGTCTGGAAGGAGCATGTTTAGCTACCTGAGGACAAGAAAGATCAAGAAAGAGCCATGCGAATCAAACTATGGAAGTGGGAAAAATGTGTAAGGATTTTGTATTACCTGTGAACATCCCCCAAGACAGCATCCATGGCAGAAGAGGCATTATGCATGCAAATGAACAGGGTAATATAGCTAGGAGATGTAAGCCAACATTTGTCGTTGGTTACCCCAGTAAAAGATTAAGCAAGGTGGCAGAGATTGAGACTATTCATGGGCTCACAAAGGCACATCTAGCACCTGCCATTGGCATCCTGCCAGCAGCATACATAAGTGATGAGCCTCTAATATAACCTTAAAAGAGACCAGCAAGTTTCAAGTTGATAGACCGAATCTCTTTGATCTTGGAAAGAGCAGTAATTCATCCTGACTGGGACTGCCATGTAGTCTAGACATGGGTTCACCTTTGCCTGGCCACAGTGCCCTGGTGAGCACCAACATCCAGAACCACATGGAATAACTGATCTACTAACATGGAATCCCATATAACATTGTCCACTTAACAGAAAATGAGATGTGGGTGTGAGCACATTGCTATGGCATCGATTGGTCCTAGCTCACATCCTGATTCTGAAATTTATGACACTGTAGAGCAATGACATAACCTGTTGCTGCCACAGCTGAAGCATTCGCTTCGAGAAGATACCATGAAAAGATAAGGAGCTGTTAGTGTACACTTTAAACCACTAAGCATTATGGTAATAACCATGAAGTAGAATATGTGAGTCTCAGAAACAAGGTGTGAGACTAGGAGTGGCACCATTGATATTCACTCCCACTATTTAAAAAATTATGATGTTTTTGCATCTCATTTTTGCAAATGTTTGTCCTTTGAGTTTAGAGGTCTTAGGCCCAAGAGGGGGATGCTTTCACCAGGGAACACAGTAAGTGTATTCCTAATGTAAAGCTATGGCTGCCACCTCATGCTAGCTACCCTCAAGCTAGCAGACTATCAGCCAAAGAAAAGTTACCCCGTCTCTACTAAAAATACAAAAATTAGCTGGGTGTGGTAGCACACGTCTGTAATCCCAGCTACTCAGGAGGCTGAGGCAGGAGAATCACTTGAGTCTGGGAGGCGGAGGTTGCAGTGAGCCGAGATTGCACCATTGCACTCCAGCCTGGGTGACAGAGTGAGACTCTGTCTCAAAAAAAAAAAAAAAAAAAAAAGAAAAGAGTTGCTATAGTGGTGGAGATATTTAACCCTGATTATCATGAGGTTGTAGAGTTGCTCCTATATAATGAAGTCAAGGAGAAATATATTTAGTGCAGAGGTAATTCACTTGGGCATCTCTTGGTACTCTCATGACTATTTGTAAGTGCAAATTGGAAAATAGAATAATCATGGCCTAAGGAGAGTATAGTAACCAGGGTTTCAGACACTCCAGGGTTAAACCTTTGGGAAAATCCATCACACAAGTCACCCGGACTGGCAGAGGTGCTGGCCCAAGGGAAAGGAAATTTAAAATGGTTTTAGAAGTTAGGGATAATGAGTATCAGTTACGCTTTAGCAGCAGCAGCAAGGGTTGTAGTTTATTTAACTGCTCTTGCAAACAATCCCAAGGAAATTGGAATCATTCCAAATTCTGAAGAAGCTATACCTCAGTAGAGTGAACTTAATGGAAGAAACAAATGGATCTGAGTGGTGCAAGGGGTTGATTGTCGTGTCTGTTGCCTTGCTCAGACTTTTTTTCTTCAGCTTTTAAGTTCAGGGTTACATGTACAAGACGTGCGTGTTTGTTACATAGGTAAACAAGTGGCAAGATGGTTTGCTGCACAGATCATACCATCACCTAGGTTTTAAATTCAGCATGCATTAGCTGTTTTTCCTAATGTTCCCCCCTCCCCCGCCCCACTACCCAAGAGGCCCCAGTGTGTGTTGTTCTCCATTGTGTATGCAGGAGTTCTCATTATTCAGCTTCCACTTGTAAGTGAGAACATGCAGTGTTTGGTTTTCTGTTCCTGTGTTGGTTTGCTGAGGATAATGGTTTCCAACTCCATCCATGTATCTGCAAAGGACATAGTCTCATTTCTTTGTATGGCTGCATAGTATTCCATGGTATATATGTACCACATTTTCTTTATCGAGTCTATCACTGATGGGCATTTAGGTTGATTCCATGTCTTTGCTATTGTGAATAGTGCTGTAATGAACATATGCCTGTGTGTGTCTTTACAGCAGAATGATTTATATTCCTTTGAGTATATGCCTAATAATGGGATTGCTGGGTCAAATGGTATTTCTGCCTTGAGATCTTTGAGGAATCACCACAATACATTTCACCACAGTTGAACTGATTTACACTCCCACCAACAGTGTGAAAGCATTCTTTTACTCCACAACCTTGAGGTTGCTCAGGTCTCCATAACCCACCTGCTGAGAATGTTGGCTGAGAATAATTTACAGCTGTCTCCTTCTTTGGAGACTTGTATTAGACTAAAAAAGAGTCACCTCATTTTGTAGGCTATCCCTCCTCACTCCTTTAGGGACAACATTCAGCTAAAGACTCACTGGCATAGTGACATAAAAGGCCAACCCACTCATTTCAAGGTGGGACTAAGTCTGTGGTGTAATTTGTTCTTCAGAGCTTCTCTGTGACACTAGCATGAAGGTAATCTCTAGTTGAGACCATTTGGCTTTCCACTCTTTGCTTTGTCCCACTTCACTCCCTTCCTTCTCCTGCATACACCTCCCAAATAAACCAGTTGAATGAATGTTCAGGGAACCCCACATAACACACCCTGTTGTAGCTTCCACTCCTTAGGTCTTTTGTAGCCATGGTTCTTTCTACAACAAGATAATGGCTAAGAGGTACGCAAAGAGAAGGGAAATGAATAAGGTAGCTTGATACAGGAATAAGTCCTCTAGTTCCTGTCTTTTGATTTTTATAAACTCCAAAATTGAGATCTGTCGACATTCACCTCTAAGCTCATTTTCTTACTTGCTGTTGAGAACGATTCGGTTTAATTACAGAATGGTTTAAGGAGAGCTAAGAACATGCTAAGGCATGACACCATATTTTATATTTTGAAGGATACCTACCTTCCAGTAGGCATTGTTTTGCTCTGACCCTATGTTCCACTTCAAATTATTGTCTTACTACCTCTATTGAGTCGCTGCTTGGCTAGCTGGCCTGGCACTGAAGTTTCCTCAAGACTTAGACTTTTTATAGTTTCGATGAGCCCTGATGGGATTTATAGTCCTGTCCCTACATCCTGTTTTAGCAATTGTGTCTTGCTTCATGTTGCCAGGGCTCACTGATGCTAACTGCCTCTTTGCCTATCTGTATATTCCATTTTACTCCCTCTGAAACTGACCCTTGTACCTCTTTCTGGATTATGCTTTTCTGGATCCTATGTCCTGTCTGTGTGCCTAGACTTCTCCAGGCACCTTCTCCAAGGGGCGGTTCATCCCAAACAGTCAAGGTGACTAATCTGGCTCTGTCTAGATTTCAGATACCTTTTGCTTCCTCTTGACTTTCCCATTCAGCTCCTGGGAGACCTTGTGGAAGGAAGTTGCTTCCCATCTTTGTTTCCAATTTCTTCATCAACAAATGAGGCTAATAATTAGTCATCAGGAGTAAGCAAGAAAATACTCATAAGGTATTCAGAAGACTGCCTGGCAAATAGTATCACTCAATAATATGATCTACTTATGTGAGTTAGTCATAATCTTCCATGAAGATCTGATAGGAAAACTGAAGCCATTTAGGATTTTCAGAAAGGAAGGGATTTAACAGAGAGAGAGACTTATACAATTTGGAACAGCCTGGAACAGGACAATCAGGAAGATCACTGTTGGATTTCAGAGTATACAGACGTCCAGGAATCACAGAGAAGCCTCTGCCTGTGGTCTTGACTGCAAGATCATAGAAGTGATTATCAAGTATATGTCAGAAAGCTTCTGGAAAAACAATCTACCTGTTAATGCTCATTTGCCTGCACATAGGTCAAAATAATGCCTTCCTTTTTTCTTTTTTGTTTTACAAATCTTCTGCAAGTGGTGAGCTGGTCAAACACAAATGTTGAAGGAGGCAAATATGGAAAATACAGGTTCTGGGTTTTCAGCCCTTGCAGTAGAGTTGAGAGCTTAGAAGTACAGGTATGGTGTGTTGAGTATCAATGGACAATATGTACCACTGTTGTTATTGTTACTAGTATTGTGATTTTCACCCCAGCTTTTTTTCTGTTAGGAGTTGTGTAAAGGGAAATCTACTGAGAGAGAAGTCAGAGAATATGATAACTGGAGGTAGGCATCATGATCTTCCTGGAAAGTTTTGAGTTGGATGCTCAGTTGGATAATCTGCATGGAGGAACGGACAAGCTACAAAATAGAGTCCAAACAATTGACTTTAATAAAGAGATTCTGAGAGCTTAGTCACAGATAATGTTGGGCAACTTACGGCTAAGCCTCTGAAAGTGGTTAAAAAAAAAAGTCAGAAACAAAGATGGTGGAGGAGAGTATAACCCCCTCGGGGTTATAGTCTCACTCAACCCCATTAGTAGTTAACTAGTGACATTGGGTAATCACTTCATTCCTCTAGGCTGTATTCTTTATCTGTAAAATAGAGGAGTAGGATTAAATCACTCCTATGATCAGCCTCTTACTGCTGACACTGCATTCCATTTCATCTCATCACACTGGGCTCCAGCAGTGATGCTTCTCTCTGCTGAATTTTGGAATGACCTCTCAGTCCTAGCATTGTCTATACAGAGATCCAGATGCAAGGCATTATCAATCACAACAGTAATGTTGTGAAGCAAGGGTAGGTAAGGCTCATTGCAAGTAGCTCCTGCACTCCCAGTGGCCTGCACCACACCTGTCACATGGAAGGTACAACAATACAATTTGTTAAATGAATGAAAAAATATTTAATCCGACTGCTGCACTTCAGTGACAAGGGAGGTAATTCATTTCACTGAGGGTTCTGATTACCCAGAGGAAAACTCCAAATGGCAATCAAAGGTTTTGTGGATTGTGAACAGGAAGCTGGGGGAGCCCTGGGCTGGGAACTCCATGGAGTCCCCTTTGCAGCTCTCAGGCACTATCTATCTTACCTGAGAAAACACAATGAGTTCAAGGTCACTGCACACATGTTGAACAAAGAAATCGTTGTGGAGCTGTCTAAGCCCTAACGCAGGAGACAATGTCCTTTGGGATTGCAGATAGACTATGTTAAATGCTCATGATACTCCATAGGAGAGGGGAGCTAAACCCAAATGATCATTGGAATACTTTTACGCCTGATTTGTCAGTGCAGGGGGTGAGCAAACAAATCTCTTCATGCTTCCTAGGGTCACACAATTTCAGAGGCAGAAGGAATCTTGGTTACTATCTAGTTATATTGTTATCTGGTACCTGAATTTCCTTTTAATGATTTTCAAAAACGGTATTGTCCAACTGCTATTTGAATCTTTCCATGGGCAGTGAGCTCACAGCCGTTCTATCCATTTAATTTTCCTTTAAAAATAAATGTGAATCTGACATTTCTCCCATAATCATCAGTGTTTCAGTTTATTATTCAATGGTGCCCCTGATTTACTCACCTCTATTTCTCTCCCTCCTTATGTCTTAGCTGGAGAAGACATGTTGGTCCAGTCAGTCCACTTTACCCTCCATTTTCAGGGAGCAATATTACAGTGTTGGGCAAATATACACATATGTGTATTCATGCGAATGCATTTGCATATCTTTGCATCAAATTCGGGTGCTCCTTGTTAAATTTTGGTCCCTAGAAAGATCCTTCACAAGAACCTTATGGAGCAGGGGTAGTTCTTTAAAGAACTTTCCAACTCCAAAAGGGCTGCTTATGTAGCACTTCACCTTCCTGGTAGACTCACTAACTAGACTGCTGGAGCCAGAAGGGGCCTTAGTGAGAGTTTAATAAAATGTTCTTGTTTTATTGAAAAGAGTATGTAACCGCTGAAGTGTGAGGTAGTCTTTCAGCTAAGTAGCTGAAGAGTCAAATTCAATCTCAGGGCTCCAAAATCTTGCTTGTGTAAGTTGCAATGCCTGGCATCGTCCTGGTCAGAGAGACATATTGAAAGATTCATACATATTGAAAGATTGGGCTGGGTGTGGTGGCTCATGCCTATAATTTCAGCACTTTGGGAGGCTGAGGCAGGTAGTTAGTGGTCAGGAGTTCGAGACCAGCCTGGCCAATATGGTAAAACCCCATCTTTACTAAAAATACAAAGATTAGCTGGGTGTGGTGGCACATACCTGTAATCCCAGCTATTTGGGAGGTTGAGACAGAAGAATCTCTTGAACCCAGGAGGCAGGTTGCAGTGAGCCAAGATCACACCACTGCACTCCAGCCTGGGTGACAGAGCAAGACTCTGTCTCAAACAAACAAACAAACAATAACAAAACAAAAACAAACAATGATTGTTTTATATATATTTACAAGTCTATAGTTGGCTTTCAACTTTCTTTTGAAACCTAGACTAATATGTCACTGTGATTTTCTGTAGTTATTTTGATTCAATAACTCACATCATTTTTGGTTTGTCTATGTGTACAGAAATTACTGCCAAACAAGAGAAGTTCAGGAACAGAGAGAGGGATCCCTGGTATGAACTGAAGACAACCCAGGGATACAACTTTCCTTCTTCCACCCCAGTCTCAGAAAGTCAGTAGATGGCAGTGGCGGAGAGACATGCAGATCTGTATTTAAATCCTAGCTCTAGCTCCAGGACTTTCGGCCTGAGTGCTTTTACTTGAGTTTCCTAGCCCTACTGGGCCTTGCTTTCTTTAGCAGTAACAGGAGTTTTATAAGAAGAATTAGAGGCACATACACAAAAGCACTTTGCCTTGGACGTAGTAAGTACTCAACAGATAAAATACCCTGTTATTATTATTACGGCTTATTTTGTTACACTGCTTTTTTTCCCATCAGATTTGTATTTAATAGGCATCTGTGGAATTAATGTATAGCATTCACAGGATCTTGTTGTTACAACAAGGAAAGAAGGATGGAATCTTTCATTTCTTAACCCTGACAATCAGAGGAAGTGGGCTTCTATGATCAGGAAATGCAAATACAGGTCTAGACAAGGAATTGGCAAACGATAGCCCACTGGCCAAATCTGGCCCACTGTCTGTTTTTGTAAATATAGTTATTGAAACACAGGCACATTCCTTTGTTTATATATTGTCTATGGCTGCTTTTGTACTACAATAGCAGAGATGAGTAGTTGCCACAGACGGAGACTTGGGGTTATAATCTCAACCTCATAAGCTGGTGGCATTGCGTAATCACTTCATTCCTCAAGGCCTTATTCTTTATCTGTAAAATAAACGAGTTGGATTAAATCACTCCTCTGATCATTTTATTGTTTATATTCTATTATTCTTTGGAAACTAAGTCTAAGGAAGAGAGGAGAGAAGATTTGGACTGGCATTCCTGTATATATTTCAACTCCATTATCCTTTAGGCTGTAGAAAAGGCTGAGAAGGAAACCTGATTGATACAGAGATGGACTTGAATTCGAGAGAGAATAATAAAATATACTTACATCCCCCTAAACTGGAAGTGAAGTATAAACTTTATTAAAACATTTCAAATTCTAAGGGGAATAAAGAGGCTGCATTTTATAAAGCTGTTTTTGGGTTTCGTCAACTACAATAACCACGTGGTTTAGACATAAGAGCCAAGCACTAAAAGCATTAGATGGAATTCCTTTCCATACAGCATTGCTAACATGAGACTGTGGCAACAGAGCACTTAGGTTGAAAAGTCTAAAAACCTTTTAGAAAGTTCTTAGGAGAAATAGATTTAATCTTTTAAAAAATTAAATATACACATATACATGTTGCTTTGGATATAGATATTAATATATCATTACCTGTTCCCTAGCCTTATACTTAGTAGTAGTTGAATAAATACTTTTGAATGAATGAATAAATTCACTGGAGCCTCTGCATTATACTACTCCTTCAATTCAACACGTCTTTATTTTGTGGTTATTATTTGAATTCTTAGGCCCTTTTCAGGAGTTACTACCTTACATAGAACAATGAGTTCCTTTTAGCACTCTGGATGTTATAAATAATGCTCCATAGAGAAATCTAAAGAAGGAATCCCAGAATCACAGTTTTATCACTGACAGGCTCAACTACTTCCTTTGCTCTTAGATGTGTCCTTCTCAGTCTCTTACCCAAAGTCCCAGGGCTAAGTGAAGGCAGTTAGGACTAAAACTTACTCTTCAGATTCCTAAATCTGTGTTTCTTTCCTATGCACTATCTACATTATATCAACTTATATTTTAGAATATTATAATGAGATTATAACATAGAGCATCCTTCAGCTTGGTAAGGTTTTGGATGATTTGGTTAGTGGCAATATGATTAATTAATTCATTCATTTATTCAAGTATGTATTAAGCACCGACTATATCTGTTGCAGTATGCTAGGCTCTCTCACAGTTGAAAAAGAATGAGACACGACTTTTTTCCTTAGCTTAGGGGTCCCCTGCAGGAAGATTTTTCTCCACCAGAGCTGCCTACCACACTCACCCCCAACACTGCACTTACTGTAGTGTACTGGAATGTCTTGTTACCAGTCTGTCTCTTTCATTAGTCTATAAGAAGCTTTGGGGGCAGAAACTGAGTCTTATTCATCACTGAGCATATTCTGCCCTTCCTCCCAAAATGTCAGATCTCATGATATATTTGGGAGAAAAAATGATAATATATACCTTACTAGTTTAACATATACGTTATGCACTGGATGTTTGTATCCCCCCAAAAATTCACATGTTGAAGCCCTAACCCACAACTCCATGGTTTGGAGATGGGCCTTTGGGAAGTAATTATTGTCAGATGAGGCCATGAAGGTGAGACCGTTGTCTAATGCTACTAATGCCCTTATTAGTAGGATACACCAGATTGCTTCTGGTATCCCCAGATGTTCCATGGCTTGTGGCTGTATACCTCCAATCTCTACCTCAGGTTTCATAGCTAGCTTCTGTGTGTCTTCATATTATCTTTGCTTTTGGCATGTCTATCTCTGTGTTTCTTCTTCTTTTTAAAAATTTAATTAAATTTAATTTTTTATTGTTTATCTTTTTTATTTTTATTATATATTATTGCACTTTAGGTTCCGGGGGTGCATGTGCAGAACATGCAGCATTGTTGCATAGGTACATACATGGCAATGTGGTTTGCTGCCTCCATCCCCGTCACGTGTATCTGGCATTTCTCCCCATGTTATCCCTTCCCAACTCCCTAACCCCTGCTGTTCCTCCTCTAGTCCTCCCCAACAGACCCCAGTGTGTGATGCTCCCCTTGCTTTGTCCATGTGTTCTTATTGTTCAACACCCACCTATGAGTGAGAACATGCGGTGTTTGATTTTCTGTTCTTATGTCAGTTTGCTGAGAATGATGGTTTCCAGATTCATCCATGTCCATACAAAGGACACGAACTCATCATTTTTTATGGCTGCATAGTATTCCATGGTGTATATATGCCACATTTTCCTTGTCCAGTCTATCATCGATGGGCATTTGGGTTGGTTCCAGGTCTTTGCTATTGTAAACAGTGTCACAATGAACATACGTGTGCATGTGTCCTTGTAACAGAACGATTTATAATCATTTGGATATATACCCAGTAATGGGATTGCTGAGTCAAATGGAATTTCTCTTTCTAGGTCCTTGAGGAATCGCCACACTGTCTTCCACAATGGTTGAACTAAGTTTACACACCCACCAATGGTGTAAAAGTGTTCCTGTTTCTCAATATCCTCTCCAGCATCTGTTGTCTCCAGATTTGTTAATGATTGCCATTCTAACTGGTGTGAGATGGTATCTTAATGTGGTTTTGATTTGCATTTCTCTAATGACCAGTAATGAGGAGCATTTTTTTCAAATGTTTGTTGGCCTCATGTATGTCTTCTTTTAAAAAGTGTCTGTTCATATCCTTCACCCACTTTTGGATGGGTTTGTTTGTTTTTTTCTTGTAAATCTGTTTTAGTTCTTTGTAGAGTCTGGTTATTAGCCCTTTGTCACATGCGTAGATTGTAAAAATTTTTTCCCATTCTGTTGGTTACTGGTTCACTCTAAGGATTGTTTCTTTTTGCTGTGCAGAAGCTCTGGTTTAATTAGATCCCATTTGTCTATTTTGCCTTTTGTTGCCAATGCTTTTGGTGTTTTAGTCGTGAAGTCTTTATCTATGCCTATGTCCTGTATGGTTTTGCCTAGGTTTTCTTGTAGGGTTTTTATGGTGTTAGGTCTTATGTTTAAGTCTTTAACACATCTGGAGTTAATTTTAGTGTAAGGTGTCAGGAAGTGGTACAGTTTCTGCTTTCTGCACATGGCTAGCCAGTTTCCCATCACCACTTATTAAACAGGGAATTCTTTCCCCCATTGCTTGTTTTTGTCAGGTTTGTCAAAGGTCAGATGGTTGTAGGTGGGTGGCATTGCCTCCGAGGCCTCTGTTCTGTTCCATTAGTCTTTATCTCTGTTTTAGTACCAGTATCATGCTGTTTTAGTTACTGTAGCCTTGCAGTATCGTTTGAAGTCAGGTAGTGTGATGCCTTCCGCTTTGTTCTTTTTGCTTGGAATTGACTTTGCTATGCAGGCTCTCTTTTGGTTCCATATGAAGTTCAAGGTGGTTTTTTCCAGTTCTGTGAAGAGTGTCAGAGGTAGCTTGATGGGGATAGTGTTGAATCTGTAAATTACTTTGGGCAATATGGCCATTTTCACAATATTGATTCTTCCTAACCATGAGCATGGAATGTTTCTCCATTTGTTTGTGTCCTCTCTTATTTCCTTGAGCAGTGGTTTGTAGTTCTCCTTGAAGAGGTCCTTTATATCCTTTGTTAGTTGTACTCCTAGGTATTTTATTCTCTTTGTAGCAATTGTGAATGGCAGTTCATTCTTGATTTGGGTCTCTTTAAGTCTGTTATTGGTGTATAGAAATGCCTGTGATTTCTGCACATTGGTTTTGTATCCTGAGACTTTGCTGAAGTTGCTTATCAGTTTCAGGAGATTTTGGGCTGAGACGACGGGGTCTTCTAAATATACAATCATGTCATCTGCAGATAGAGACAATTTGACTTCCTCCTTTCCTAATTGAATACCCTTTATTTCTTTTTCTTGCCTGATTGCTCTGGCTAGAACTTCCAATACTGTATGGAGTAGGAGTGGTGAGAGAGGGCATCCTTGTCTAGTGCCAGATTTCAAAGGGAATGCTTCTAGTTTTTGCCCATTCAGTATGATATTGGCTGTGGGTTGGTCCTAAATAACTTTTATTATTTTGAGATACGTTCCGTTGATACCTACTTTATTGAGAGTTTTTAGCATAAGGGGCTGTTGAATTTTGTTGAAGACCTTCTCTGCATCTATTGAGATAATCACGTGGTTATTGTCTTTGGTTCTGTTTATGTTATGAATTATGTTTATAGACTTCTGTAAGTTGAACCAGCCTTGCATCGCCGGGATGAAACCTACTTGATCATGATGGATAAGCTTTTTGATGTGCTGTTGCAATCAGTTTGCTAGTACTTTATTGAAGATTTTTGCATCTATGTTCATTATGGATATTGGCCTAAAGTTTTCTTTTCTTGTTGAGTCTCTGCTGGGTTTTGGTATCAGGATGATGTTGGTCTCATAAAATGATTTGGGAAGGATTCCCCGTTTTTGGATTGTTTGGAGTAGTTTTTAGAAGGAGTGATACCAGCTCCTCTTTGTATGTCTGGTAGAATTCAGCTGCGAACCTATCTGGACCTGGGCTTTTTTGGTTGATAGGCTGTTAATTGCTGCCTCAACTTCAGTCCTTGTTATTTGTCTATTCAGTGTTTCGACTTCTTCCTAGTGTAGGCTTGGGAGGATGCAAGTGTCCAGGAATTTATCCATTTCTTCCAGGTTTACTGGTTTATGTGCATAGAGTTGTTTGTAGTAATCTCTGATGTCAGTTTGCATTACTTTGGAATCTGTGGCGATATTCCCTTTATCATTTTTTATTGCATCTATTTGATTCTTCTTTCTTTTCTTTTTTAAATCTGGCTAGTGGTCTGTCTATTTTGTTGACCTTTTCAATAAATAGCTCCTGGATTTACTAATTTTTTCAAGGGTATTTTGTGTCTCTATCTCTTTCAGTTCTGCTCTGATCTTAGTTATTTCTTGTCTCCTGCTAGCTTTTGAGTTTTTGATCTTGCTCCTCTAGCTCGTTCAATTTTGATGATAGGGTGTCGATTTTAGATCTTTCCTTGCTTCTCATGTGGGCATTTATAGCTATAAATTTTCCTCTACACACTGCTTTAAATGTGTTCAGAGATTTTGATACATTGTGTCTTCATTCTCATTGGTTTCAAAGAACATCTTTATTTCTGCCTTCATTTCATTGTTTATCCATTCAACATTCAAGAGCCAGTTGTTCACTTTCCATGAAGTTGTGTGGTTCTGAGTTAGTTTCTTAATCTGAGTTCTAATTTGATTGCACTGTGGTCTAAGAGACTCTTTGTTATGATTTCCATTCTTTTGCATTTGCTGAGGAGTGGTTTACTTCCAATTATGTGGTCAATTTTAGAATAGGTGTGATGTGGTGCTGAGAACAATATATATTCTGTGGATTCGGGGGTATAGAGCTGTAAATGTCTGTTTGGTTTACTTGGTCTAGGGTCTGAGTTCAAGTCCTGGATATCCTTGTTTTCTCTCTCATTAATCTGTCTAATATTGACAGTGGAGTGTTAAAGTCTCCCACTGTTATTGCATGGGAGTCTAAGTCTCTTTGTAGGTGGTTAAGAACTTGCTTTATGTATCTGGGTGCTCCTGTATTGGGTGCATATATATTTAGGATCATTAGCTCTTCTTGTTGCATTGATCCTTTTACCATTATATAATGCCCTTCTTTGTCTCTTGATCTTTGTTGGCTTAAGTCTATTTTATCAAAGACTAGGATTGCATCTCCTGCTTTTGTTGCTCTCCATTTGCTTGGTAAATCTTCCTCCATGCCTTTATTTTGAGCCTATGTGTGCCCTTGCACATGAGATGGGTTTCCTGAATTCAGTACAGTGATGGATTTTGACTTTTTATCCAATTTGCCAGTTTGTGTCTTTTGACTGGGGCATTTAGTCCATTTACGTTTAAGGTTAATATTGTTATGTGTGAATTTGATCCTGCGATTTTGATGCTAGCTGGTTGTTTTGCCCACTAGTTGGTGCAGTTTCTTCATTGTATTGATGGTCTTACCATTTGGTACGTTTTTGGAGTGGGTGGTACTGGTTGTTCTTTCTATGTTTAGTGCTTCTTTCAGGAGCTCTTGTACAGCAGGCCTGGTGGTGATGAAATCTCTGAGCAATTGCTTGTTCGTAAAGGATTTTCTTTCTCCTCCACTTATGAAGCTTAGTTTTGCTGATGTGAAATTCTAATTTGAAAGTTCTTTCCTTTAAGGATGTTGAATATTGGCCCCCACTGTCTTCTGGCTTGTAGAGTTTCTGCCAAGAGATCCACTGTGAGTCTGATGGGCTTCCCTTTGTGTGTAACCTGACCTTTTTTCTCTGGCTGCCCTTAGCATTTTTTCCTTCATTTCAATCCTGGTGAATCTGACGATTATGTGCCTTGGGGTTGCTATTCTTGAGGAATATCTTTGTGGTGTTCTCTTTATTTCCTGGATTTGATTGGTCTGCCTTGTTAGGTTGGGGAAGTTCTCCTGGATAATATCCTGAAGAGTGTTTTCCAGCTTGGATTCATTCTCTCTGTCATTCAGGTATACCTATCAAATGTAGATTAGGTCTTTTCACATAATCCCATATTTCTTGGAGGCTTTGTTTATTTCTTTTCACTCTTTTTTCTCTAAGCTTGCCTTCTCATTTTATTTCATTGAGCTAGTCTTCAATCTCTGATATTCTTTCTTCTGCTTGTTTGATTTGGCTATTGAAACTTGTGTATGCTTTGCGAAGTTCTTGTGTTTTTCAGCTCCATCAGGTCATTTATATTCTCCTCTAAGCTGTTTATTCTCATTAGCATTTCATCAAACCTTTTTTCAAAGTTCTTAGTTTCTTTGCGTTGGGTTAGAACATGTTCTTTCAGCTAAGAGAAGTTTGTTATTACTCACTTTCTGAAGCCTGTTTCTGTCAATTCATCAGACTCATTCTCCATCCAGCCTTGTTCCCTTGTTGGTGTGGAGTTGTGATCCCTTGGAGGAGGAGAGGCATTCTGGTTTTAAGTGTTTTCATCCTTTTTGTGCTGGTTTCCTCCCATCTTTGTGGATTTATCTACCTGTGGTCTTTGTAGTTGGTGACTTTTGGACGTGGTCTCTGAGTGGACATCCTTATTGTTGATGATGAAGTTATTTCTGTTTTTAAATTTTCCTTCTAACAGTCAGGACCCTCTGCTGTAGGACTTCTGGAGGTCCACTCCAGACCTTGCTTGCTGGGGGGATCACCTGCAGTGGCAGCAAAACAGTAAGGGTTACTGCCAGTTTCTTCTTCTGTTACCTTTGTCCCAGAAGGATACCCCCCAGATGTCAGCCTAAGCTCTCCTTTATGAGGTGTCTCTTTGGATATACGGTGGTAAGGGGGCTGCTTGGGGAGGTAGTCTGTCCCTTAGAGGAGCTCAAGTGCTGAGCTGTGAGCTTCGTTGTTCCCTTCAGAGCTGCTGGGCAGGTACGTTTAAGTCTGCTGCAGCAGAACTCATAACCACCTTTTTTTCCCAGGTGCTCTGTCTTGGGAAGATGGGGGCTTTATTTATAAGTTCCTGACATGCTGCTGCCTTTTTTCAGAGATGCCCTGCCCAGCAAGGAGGTAGCCTAGTCACAGTCTGCCAGTAGACGCATTGCTAAGCTGCTGTGGGCTCTGCCCAGTTGCTGTGTGAACTTCCTTGTGGTTTTGTTTATAGAGGTATAGTTAGAACTGTCTTGGTAATGGCGGTCTGCCTCAGTAATGGCGGTCTGTCTCTGTAATGGCAGACTGCCTTGTTAATGGCAGATTGCCTTGGTAATGGGGGGACTGCCTTGGTATTGGTTGACTGCCTCAATAATGGCCGACTGCCTCAGTAGTCGTGGACTGCCTCTATAATGGCAGACCCCCTTCCCCTACAGAGCTGGACTGTCCCGGGTCCAGCTGTGCTTGCTGTGAAACTCTCAATCCAGAGCATTTCAGGTTGCTGGTCTTTGTGGGGGGTGGGACTCACTGAGCCAGATCACCTGGCTCCCTGTTTCAGCCCCCTTTTTTTCAGTTGAATGGGCTACTCTGTCTCCCATGCATTCTAGGCACCAGTTGAAATGGCCGCCCAGATTTGTGTGAGTTTTGTGTGGAGACTTGCTGCCCCAGATGAAACAGCGGTGCTGGAGCCTTGTGGTGCTTTTCCACCCGGGAATCTCCTGGTCTGTGGGCAGTAAAAACTCATTTAGAAATGCAGTGATCACTCACCCTCTGTGTTCTCACTGGGAGCTGCACTCCAGAGCTATTCCTATTTGGCTATCTGAGATCCAGGTACTTCTTTTTTTTTTTTAATAAGAATATAAGTTATATAAGAAAATTGGATTAAGGCCCACACTAAAGATTTAACTTTAGTTAAACTTTTAAAGTTTAACTTTAATCAAGTTAATCATGTTAACTTGATTATAGCTGCAAAGACTCTGTTTCCAAATAAGGTCGCATTTGCAGATATCAGGAGTTAGGAGTTCAACATGTCTTTTGAGGGGGCATACAATTAACCTATAAGAATGACCTATACCAAAATTCTATTTTTTCTCTTTTTAGCTATGATAGTATCAACTTATACCATTTGGGACCATGCATTATGTGCCAGTCATAGTATGCAGCATTGAATTTTTTAAACTGTTCAACAAGCCCTGACAGGTGGGAAGTGTTAGACTTGTTAACAGCTATGCAATGGAGACTCAAGGAGCTTAGGTACCTTACACCAGGTTGTATTCTAAATGGTGGAGCCAAGAATTTCATTTTAGATCTCACTAATTTTGAAAGTCCACATTCTTGATCACAACATGAACATTTCTGTCTTGCTTGCTCTCTCTCTCTTTTTTTGCATTCATGAGACTATTAGCTATTTTAGGATTTTTTTATGTCTTACAACTTTAGAAACTCTTTTACTAATGTCTGCACTGAACATTATTCTGTCGTATATTTAGCCTCAACTTGAGGCTGTACATATAGACCTGTTTAGGTTCTCTAAGACTCCACCTCATGCCCTCTTTACCTCTTTAAGTTAGCTAATGTGTCACTGTATCTTTGCATTTTTCCCTTTGTCCTGGTAATCCGTATTATCCTTGAAGTCATTTCTAGATGCTAAGTCAGGTTCCAAAGAAAAACTCAACAATTCTTGTATAGGATCTGTTATTCCAATCCTAGCCTGCAGTCAGTTTCTGTATTGAGAGACTCTTATACTGCTGTGTTCAGTCACAGCATCTTCCAGATTGACCTCAGATAGTGGATTTAGTCAGTTTGCCTTGGATTTGGAATTCCACCGTGCGCTCTGCTGACTTCATCCTGTTTCCTGCCCCCAAACCTCAGTCAGAGGCACATTCATATACCAGCCCCACTTATCTCTGGATGGATTTTTCCAAGGCATTTGGAAAAGTTGTCAAATTATTTACAATTGTATTTCTGCAGTTGGGAGCCATTTGAAAAATTCAAGATTGATTTTCAGCTGGGCAGTGCAGCCTCAACCCTAATAAGGTTTAAGCACTGAAAAAGTACAGGGATGAACCATTGATTAAGTTGACACCACAATCTATTTTCCTTGCCCCGGTAGGCTGAACTGGCTGCTCGTACTTGCATTTGTTAAATGTTTCAGGCTTTTGTCTTTGTGAATAAGCTTATCTGAAACCAGAGCTGGTCCTGTGCTCAGTTACTCTGCCTGGGTATCTGTCAGTGCCTCGTTCCATGGGTGTGAAAATGAAAGCTGAGGAAATTAAAGGAAGTGTATAGGGAATTCGCCAATCTGAAAACCTAGTGTGCTGGCCTGCTACTGTGCAGTTTCAGGGCAGAGGGGGGGAAGACTGTGATTGGAAAACAAACATGTCCATGGGGAAATAACATAGCAAGAATGCATAGTGTCAAGTTTGGGGCAGGAATGGCCTTTCCACATTAGGGAAGGATCCCTAGATGGTGGCAGCTCTGTTGCAAACATAAATCATTGTAATATACAACACCAGATCCTCTTCGTTTTATCTTAATTCACTCACTTTTCCTACTGCTTTGAAATGATGTGTTATATGTTGAATCAGAGTCTCTAAATTTATCTGCTTTGTGACCTTGGGAAGGATGCTTATCTTCTCTCAGTTTCAATATCTTTCCTCAGCTGTCAAATGGGTATGTTACGGGTATTGCCCTCACAGGCTATTGCCGATGATCAAATAAACTAATGGGCATAATGGACCCAGCATACAGTAAGCATTCAATAAATTAACAGAAAAAGGTTTCTTTGAAAACCAACCGTTTTCAACAAAAACTTTTTCATTGCAATTGTATTTAAATGGGTGGATAAAAAGAAGTGGTATGGCTCATTCTCACAGTGGGAATGTATGGGAAAGAGCAGCTTGACAATTGGAGAGACCCTCTGATAGAGTAAACAACCAGGCCCATAATGTCACAGCAATGGGCTCTATACCCACAGTATCGGAATGAAAACAATATCCCTGGGGGAAAGGCATATTGCTCCCCAAGCTGCCCACCCAGGATGCTCCACCTCAGCAAGGGCACTGTCCCTGCTGTTCTTCCTTCAAAGTGATTTCTAGTTGCACAACAGTTGTTCTAGCATGGTAAACATCAGATCTTTCAAATCTAATGTAGAGGAATTTTAACCATACACAGAGTAAATATATACATATGTCTATAGATATATACTATCTGCCATGAATATTTATAGGAAACATATAAATGATTCACACTCACTCCCTCACGTCCTAGGAGAACAATGGAGCAATAAGCTATTTTTGGACCTGACCCCTCAACTTTATCAGATTGCAAATAATCTTGCCCTTGACATGTAATTGCTCAAATAACACAGGTCCTAGAGAAAGCTGATTTGCATGTGGGTCACGGTCACATCTCAGACACTTTCGTTAGTCTGCTCCTTCACCAGTAGCCTCCCAGACATTTCGTACAAGCTCTGTGCATGGCTCCAGATTATTCTGAAAAATTGTAGCAGCCATGTTTGTGCATTTAAAAGCATAGATGTGCGGTAAGAGAAGCTTGAGTCAGACTGCTGGTAACATCTTTGCATTAAGAGCTGGAGAAAAGAAAGTGGTTTCAGCAACACTATACAAGAAAAATTTGTGAGAAGAGGGCAATGTTCTTATCTGTGTATCCAGTACAGTAGACACTAGCCACATGAGGCTATTGAGCACTTGAAATGTGGTGAGCGTGAATGAGGAATCACATTTTTAATATAATTTAATGTTAGCTAATTTAAATGTAAGCAGACATTTATGTCTAGAGACTACTGTACTGGAAAGCACAGCGTTAAAAAATAGGCAGTCCAATCTGTTTTTAAGGATGAACAGGATGTAGATGTAGAAGATAGGATGAATTGGGGTGGAAAAGACAGGAAATGCTGAAAACAGGTGAAATCCTATTTTCTCTTCTGACTGAAACAATCTCTTGATGGCATACAGATAAATTGAAGATTTAAAGATTACTTATGAATTTCTCAGTAATTTACTGAGAAACTTCATGTGTCATTGTATATGTTTATGCAAGAAACTGGGCATGAAGAAATTTTTAAAAACCCACAAAGATGTAAACTTTGCTCATAAAGTATGTATATTCAGAATCAGACAGGAAGATAGCAGAACAACCTTAAAAAGTTTATTTAAAAAGGCAATGAAAAAAAACCAAAGCATTATAACATTTTCAAAAGACATATAAAAGTTCAAATCATAATGTTTGTAAAGAATTATAAATATGACTATGAAGTTAATGTACTTTTTATTTAATGATAATCAAGAATTGGCCATCGTTACTGTTTTCTAACTCTTTGATCATTCCTCTAATAAGTGCCTGTGTTGCCCTGACTCTCTGGCCAGGATGAGATGGAATAGAAAGCCCTTGCTTTGTGATGGAGACTTGGCCTCACAGTCCTAGGATGTTTGAGGGTGAGATAAGTAACCCAGGAGTGGTTTCTGTGCATAGCTCTGGACTGTCAACACACCACATTGCAATTATTTATAGAACAAACAAATACCCCAGGAGTGGATACAGCTGTGTATATAGTTTGCTTTCCTCAAGATAAATCAGAACTCTACATATTTGCAAATATGTTGCCCTTCAACAACTGCTTCCTGGCGACGACGGTCCTACCACTACCACTTGTTACATGAATATATTATTCTGTTTTCCTGGCTGATTATTTTTTTTCTAAGTCAAAGAGGCCCCCTCGCTGCTTCTTTTCTTTCCTCCAGCCTTTATTTTATCCCTTAGTAGCTACTAGATATTCCGTGTTTGCCATGTATACTGTAAAGTTTTGGACATGCAAAAATGAATACAACTAAGCCTCAGTTACTTCATTTGCAGAAGAGGCAGGGGAGCCTAATGATTGAGATAATAGACTTTGAGGCAGGTGGAATCTTCGACTTCCTGTGTGATCCTGGGAAAGCTAATTTGTTTCTTTATGCTGTGGCTTCCTCTACCATGAAATAATGGTAGAAAAGTGCCTGACTTAAATGTTTTCTATGATAATAAAGAGGATAATGCATGTAAAGCCCTCAGCACTTTACCACGGTAAGTGCCCAAAAATGTTAGTCTATATGATTGTGATTATTATTATAATTAACTTTCCAGGGCTTTTTTAGGGGGAAAGGGTATCAGGTTGAATTAGGTAATGCATATGAAAGCTTACATATGCTCCAAACTTTTGCTTCAATTCACCACATTTTTCATATTCTATTACACCATTTAAGAGACTACTGGTTTCCTGTTATTATTTACGTTTCTGAATCTCCAAATAGATAATGCGCTATGTGAGGGAGACACCTTAACATATTTCTCTCTGTATAACACAACGTCTGGCCTTTGGTCATTGCTCAAGAAGTGTTCATTGAATGATTCTTTTTTGGATGCAAGGAGCTAACAGTGAATAGAGAAAGGTAGAAGTTCATAACTTACCTTCATGAGACTGGGAATCCAGAGCCCACACTCTTCCTCTCTCCTTCTTGGATGTGAGATGTCTAGAGGAAACATACATTCTTCTTTGATCCTCCAGTTAGGGTGTGAATCTGATGCTTTGAGGAAAGACATGCTCCCATTCAGTGTACTGATGCCAGTGTGGGTAAATTGGAACAGCTCAGAAGTTCAGCATTACCTTCACCAATCAGGTAGGTCATCTCACTTGCCTGAGATTAACTGAAAGCAGCTGGGAGAGGTGTCAGGACTGACATGTTAATGGAGTCACATTCACTTAGACATGGAAAGAAATGTCAATATTATAGAGGACATTATTACCAACAGGGATGATTTTAATATCAATTTTATGGATAATAAATGTTAAAGAGTTTAAGACCTTGTCCAAGCTGGTAAGTAGCGGATCTATAATGTGAATTTCGGACTGAAAGAATCCAGATCTGAGCTACTGCAGGGAGATGCTGTACTATATTCATCTTTGCATTAATAACTCCTTCATTCATAAGTTACATGTTTATTAAAATTACTAATATGTTCTAGACGCTTGCCTAATATACAGGAAAATCTTTCAGAACAAAAAATAGTCTCTGGAGTTCTGTCTCAGGTCCTCCCTCTTACAACTAAAATACCCTGGGTATAACACAACAAGCATAATGTAACAAGCCTAGGAAGATTGTGAAAGATGGAAAGAACGTAGGCTGCCCTAAGGATATTGGATCTTGAGGTGGTAAGTGTATTGCCTTCTGACAGGAGCTACAGAAGCCTCCAGCCCAGAACTACTAACAGACACAGGCACAGACAAAAATCTCCAAGAAGGAGACTTTTCCCCTTAGACAAAGCACTAGGGGAAAAGTGGCCTAACAGCAGGAAAACTTTTTGACAACATTCACCCTACTAAGCCAAACACCAAGAGAAAAATAAAACCATACCACCCCTATCCCACAATTGCAGGTCGCCAGTCAAAAGTTAATCATTTATCACACTTCCCAACCCCTTGGCATGTAGAAGCAAATATAATTCTCCACTTCTCCACTGGGTGATATCAGCTAGGCCAAGAAGGGAGCTACTCTTTCATTCTTTGCCTGCAAAAGCAGATGGCAGCATCCCAATTACCACCAATAGTATTGGAAGGCTGAGTGGGCATCTATCTTCTATTCTCCACCCAGCAGAACTAGGCAATGCTTTGATTCTCTTACCAAGTTAGTGGCACTGGGGTCCAGTGACAAGCTAAACCTCCACCCCTACTTTGTATCATTGAGACTGAGCAAGATGGAGAAAGTTGGGGCAGGTAAGCACTTCATTCCTACCAACTCCATGTGTGTGGAGCCCATTGAGGAGCTGAGCCTCCACCCCCAGAGCAGCAATGTTTTGTGAATCAGCCCTGTGCTCACACCCCCACTTGAGGCAGCAGAGCACAGAGTAGGAGTCAGTTTTTGCTTCCACTTGGAGACAATAAGACAGTATGATGGCTGGTGATCCATTTTTCAAGGGAAGAAATAAGCAGAGGTAAGAGGAGGGCTGAACTTCAACTCCATACATTTGTAATGAGGCAGTATAAGTTAGTGTCCTTTTACCAGAAGGTGCTGATGGGTATTGGTGTTCAGCATCCCAGCAGGATACACCCATCTGACCCTTACGCTACACCTAAACAGAGAGTGACTGCTAAAAACAAGAAGAGTAAATAGGATTCGGAGCCTCATAATATAATATCCAGTATAACCAGGATACAATAGAAAATCACTTGTCATGTTAGTATCCAGGAAACTCACAATATGAATGAAAAAAAGACTGTACACAGGTATTGACAACAAGATGAATCAGTTAGAATTATCTGACAAGAATTTTAAAGTAGTCACCATAAATGTATTTCAACAGTTCCCTTGAAACAAATTAAAAGATAGAAAGTATCAGCAAAGAAGTAAATCTTTTAAAAAGAGAACCAAATGGGAGTTAGAGAACTAAAAAAATACAATATATAAAATTAAAAACCATACTAAATGTGCTTAAATGTAGAATGGAGATGATAAAAAAATTAAATTAGTGAACTTGAAGACAGATTAAGAGAATATACCCTATCTGGATATAAGATAAAAAATAAACTGAAAAAGAAAATGAACAGAGTATTAGAGACCTGTGGGACATTAAGGAAACGACAGTTATTTATATCATTGAACTTACAGAAGAAGAAGAAAGAGTAGTACTAAAGAAGTGTTTAAGAAGGAATGGCTGAACACTTTTCAAGTTTGGCAAAAGAGGAAACTTACAGTTTCAAGAAGGTAAGAAAAACCCAAATAGACATACTTCAAAAAATCAGTGCAGAAGTACATCATATTTAAACTTCTGAAACTAAGAAAAACCAAAACTTGAAAGTAGCCAAAGAGAAACAGTGTATCACTTATCTGTGAACACCATCTAGAATGACAGCAGATTTTCCATCTGGGATCATGGAGGTCAGAAGAAAGTGTTGCAACAATTTTCAATCACAGAAAGAAAAGAGCTATTAAGCATAATCCATATTCAGTGAAAACATCTTTCAAGAATGAAGAGAAAAAAATACATGTAAAGATGAGGGAAAACAAAAAGAATTTGTTGCTGGAAAACATCTCTTTGAAGCATGGATAAAGGAAGTTCTCTGAACAGAAAGGACATCAGCAGAAGAAGGCTTAAAACTTCAGAAAAGAAAGAACAGTGAAATGGGTAAAAATAGAAAAAATATAATAGATTATCCTAACTCCCATGATAATTTCTTAATATTTGGTGATTGAAATAAAAATTATAAACATCTCTGTTATAGTACTCAATGTATGTAGAGGAAATTATATATATATATATATATATATATATATATATATATATGTATATACACACACACACACATAAAATATAGGAAGGGTAAAGAGATGTATATGAAAATAAATTTCTAAACTTCGTTGAAGGAATAAAATATAGTTATCAGTAGGCCATGGTAAGTTATGTATGCATATTGTAATATTTATAAAAAAACACAGACCATTGTAAAGTGAAATACTAAACAATACTATAAACAAATCAAGAAGAAATCCTAAATAAGTTCACATAGTTATAGAAAAGGAAAACAGGAACAAGGAACATAAGAAACAAAGAGAAAACAAATAATACAGTGGCAGACTTAAACCTTACTATTATCAATAATGACACAAGGTGCAATTATGTCTAAACACACCAATTAGAAGACAAAAAATTGTAGTGTGTGTTTGGGTGTGTGTAATGTTTATTTATTCATTTATTTCCATAACTTTTGGAATACAAATAGTTTTTGGTTACATGGATGAATTATATAATAGTAAAGTGTGAGATTTTAGTGCACAATAACTTGAATTGTATACACTGTACTAATTTGTATTTTTTATCCCTCACCACCCCTCTTCCCCATTCTGAGTCTCCAAGGTTCATTATACTACCATATTAGTTTGCATACTCATAGTTCGGCTATGAATAATGGCCTCCAGCTCCATTCACACTGCTGCAAAATACATTATTTTGTTCTTTTTTATGACTGAGTAGTATTCCATGGTGTGTGTGTGTGTGCGTGTATATATGTACATATGTATGTACATATATAGTGTGCATATGTATGTGTATATATATAATTTTCTTCGTTTATTGACTGATGGGCACTTAGGTTGGTTCCATATCTTTGCAATTATGAATTGTGCTGTGATAAACATATATGTGCACATGTCTTTTTGATATAATGACTTCTTTTCCTTTGAGTAGATACTCAGCAGTGGGATTACTGGATTGAATGGTAGATTACTTTTAGTTCTTTAAGAAATCTGCATACTATTTTCCATACAAGTTGTACTAATTTACATTCCCACCAGCAATATGTAAGTGTTCCCTTTTCATCACATCTACACCGACATCTATTGTTCTTAGCCTTTTTGATAATGGTCATCTGGCTGTGGTAAGGTAGTATATCATTGTGGTTTTACCTTGCATTTTCCCTGATGATTAGTGATGCTGAGCATTTCTTCATGTTTGTTTGCCATCTGTATTTCTCCTTTTGAGAAACGTCTACTTGTCTGTTGATGTCCTTTGCCCACTTTTTGATGGAATTATTTGTTTTATTCTTGCTGATTTGTTTGATTTCTTTGTAGATTTTGGATATTAATCTTTTCAGATGCATAGTTTGTAAAAATTTATTTTTATTCTGTGGATTGTTTAATCAGATGATTATTTCTTTTGCTGTGCAGAAGCTTTTTAGTTTAATGAGGTCCAATTTATTTATTTATGGTGTTGTTGCATTTGCTTTTGGAGTCATAGTCATAAATTCTTTGCATAGGCCAATGTCCAGAAAAGTTTTTTCAAGATTTTCTTCTAGAATTTTTATGGCTTTATGTCTAAGATTTAAGTGTTTGATCCATCTTGAGTTGATTTTTGTGTATAGTGAAAGATAAGGTTCCAATTTCGTTCTTCTATATGTGGCCATCCATTTTTCCCAGCACCATTTATTGAATAGGATGTCCTTTCCACAATTTATGTTTTTGTGTGCTTTGTTGAGAAGATCATTTTCTTATAAGTATTTGGCATTACTTCTGGGTCCTCTATTCTATTACGTTGGCCTATGTATCTACTTTTATACCAGTATCATGCTGTTTTGGTAACTATGGCCTTTTAGCATAATTTGAACACCAGTAGTTATGCCCCCAGATTATTATTTTTTTCCTTAAAATTGCTTTGGCTATTTGGGCTTTTTAAATTCCATATAAATGTTGGGATTGTTTTTTTTTCTAATTTCTGTGAAAATTAATGTTGGTATTTTCATATTAATCACATTGAATCTTTAGATTTCTTTGGACAGCATAGTCATTTTCATGATATTGATTATTCTAATTCATGAGCATGGACGTATTTCTGATTGTTGTGCCATATGATTTCTTTCAGCATTACTTTGTAATTCTCCCTGTAGAGATATTTTACCTCCTTAAGTATAATCCTACACATTTTATTTTATTTTTTGAAGATATAATAAAAGGGATTGAGTTATTGATTTGATTCTCATCTGTTCGTTGTTGGTGTTTAGCAGTGTAACTGATTTGTGTGTGTGTATGTTGACTTTGTAACACGAGTCTTTTCTGAATGTATTTATCAAATCTTGGAATCTTTTGGAGGAGTCTTTAGGGTTTTCTAGGTATATGATTGTCAGAAAATGGAGATAGTTTGACCTCCTCTTTTCTATTTTGGGTTCTTTATTTCTTTCTCTTGCCTGATTGCTCTGGCTAGGTCTTCCAGTATTACACTTAATAGAAGCAGTAAAAGTGGACATCCTTGTCTTGTTCCAGTTTTTAGGGGAGATGCTTTCAACATTTCCTCAGTCAGTATAATGTTGGCTATGGAACTGTCATATACAGCTTCTATTATTTTGAGGTATGTTCCTTCTAGGCCAAGTTTGTTGAGGGCTTTTTTCATAAAGCGATGGTGGATTTTATCAAATGCTTTTTTCTGCACCTATTGAGATAATATAGTTTTTGTTCTTAATTCTGTTTATGGAATATATCATATTTATTGACTTGTCTATGTTAAACCATCCCTGCATCCCTGGATGAAACCAACTTGATCATGATGTATTATATTTTTGATGTGCTGCTTGATTGGTTTACAAGTGTTTTGTTGAGCATTTTCATCAAGGATATTGGTCTGTAGTTGTTTTGTTATTCCCTTGGTTTTGGTATCAGGGTGATACTGGCTTCATAGAATGAGTTTGAAAGGATTCCTTCTTTCTCAGTCTTTCGGAACAGTTTCAGTATCAATTGATATCAATTCTTTGAATTTCTGGTATAATTTGGTTGTAACTCCCTCTGTTTCTGTTTTTTTTTTTTCCTGTTGCTGTTGTTGTTGCTAATTTTTTATTACTGACTCAGTTTCACTGCTTTTCTGTTCAAGATTTCTAGTTCTTCCTAATTCAATCCAGAAGCATTGTATGTTTCCAGTAATTTGTTCATTTTCTCTAGATTATCTGGTTTGTGTGCGTAGAGGTGTTCATATTTGTCTCAAATGATCTTTTGCGTTTCTGTGGTGGTGGTTGAAATATATCCATCTTTATTTTTAATTGAACTTATTTTCATCTTCTCTCTTGGTTAATCTAGCTGATGTTTAATTAATTTTCTTTTTTCAAATAACCACTTTTTGTTTCACTGATCTTTGTATTTTTTTTTGTGTGTGTTTGGTTTGTTCTTGTTTCTTTACTTCTTTGAGGTGTGATATCAGAACGTCGATTTTTGATTTTTCAGAAATTTTGATGTAGGCCTTGAGCACTATGAACTTTCCTCTTGGTACTGCTTTTACTGTATCCTAGACATTTCGATAACTTGCATCAATATTATCATTCATTTTGAAAAAAAAGTAAATTTCCATCTTAATTTTATTGTTTTTTTTTTATTGCATTTTAGGTTTGGGGGTACATGTGAAGAACATGGAAGATTGTTGCATAGGTAATTTTATTGTTAATTTAGAAATCATTCAGGAGCAGATTGCTTAATTTCCCTGTATTTGTGTAGTTTTGAGGATTTCTTTTGGAGTTGATTTCTAGTTTTAATCCACTATAGCCTGAGAAGATACCTGATATAATTTTGATATTTAAACAATTATTGAGACTTTTTTTTTCCCTATCATATGAACTATCTTGAAGAATGTTTCGTGTGCTGATGAGAAGAATGTATATTCTGCAGTTCTTCGGTAGAATGTTCAGGAAATATGTGTTAGGTCCACTTGTTTTAGACTGTAGTTTAGGTCTGGCATTTCTTTGCTGACCTTCTGCCCCAATGATCTGTATATTGATGTCAGTGAAGTGTTAAAGTACCCCATTATTATTGTGTTGCTGTATATCTCTTTTCTTAGGTCTAGTAGTAATTGTTTTATCAATCAGAAAGCTCCAAAGTTATGTGTATATATATTTAGAATTGTAATATCTTCTTGATGGATTGATACTTTCATCATTGAATAATAACCTTTTTCTTTTAACTGTTGCTGCTTTAAAGTTTGTTTCATCTTATATAAGAATAGTTACTCCTGCTCACTTTTGGTTTTTATTTGCATGTAATATCTTTTTCTACTCCTTTATCTTGAGTCTATAAGAATCCTTACATGATAAATGAATCCCTTGAAGATAGCAATATTTGGATTATGATTCTTAAAATCCATTCTGCCAATCTGTATCTTTTAAGTGGAGCATTTAGACCATTTACATGTAATATGAACAGTAAGATATGAGGAACTGTTCCAGTGATCATGTTGATTGCTGGCTAGATGCTTTGTATTCTTCATTATGTTATTGTTTTATAGACACTGTAGGTTTTATGCTTTCAAGAGGTTT
Source organism: Ateles fusciceps (assembly GCA_036589455.1). NCBI lineage: Eukaryota > Metazoa > Chordata > Mammalia > Primates > Atelidae > Ateles > Ateles fusciceps. The sequence continues at coordinate 9,882,451 of JAZHEH010002496.1, forward strand.
TATTCTGTTGCATTTTGACCTGTGGTTTCAAGATTTATAACTTCTTTTAACATTTCTTGTAGAGTTAGTCTGGTAGTGACAAATTCCCTCAGCATTTGTTTGTCTTAAAAAGAATTTGTTTCCTCTTCATTTATGAAACTTATTTTTGCTGGATATAAAATTATTGGCTACAGTTATTCTATTTAAAGAGGCTATTTCTTTTAGACTTTGTTCATTTCTTTACTTTTTCTTTATTTTTATCTAATTAGGTCAATTTGAAAGCCTCAGCTTTGAGCTCTTAAATTCTTTCTTCTACTTGGTCTAGTCTACTGTTAAAACTTTTCACTCCATTTTGTAATTCCCTAAATGTGTCTTTTATTTCCAGAAGTTCTGGTTAGTTTTCTTTAAAATCTCTAATTCTTTAGAAAATTTTTCATTCATATCCTGAATTATATTTTAAATTTACATTGTTTTTCACCATTCTCTTGTATCTCCTTGAATAGCTTAATAATCAACCTTTTGAACTCTTTATCTGATATTTCAGCAATTTTATCTTGGTTTGGATCCACTGCTGGAGAACTAGTTTGATCTTTGGGAGCATTATAGAATCCCATTTTGTCATATTGCCAGAATTATTTTTCTGGTTTCTTCTCATTTGAGTAGACTATTTCTTCTAATTATTCTTGAATTTATTTTTGTTATGACTTAAAATATTGTTTTTTCCTACTTGAGGATGTGAATTTAGTGCTTGGTGTGATTTGGCTGTGTCACTACCCAAATCTTATCTTGAATTGTCACTCCCACAATTCCCATGTGTCATGGGAGAATTCGAATTGAGGTAATTTAATCATGGGGACAGGTCTTCCCCATACTGTTCTTGTGATAGTGAATAAAGCTCACAAGATCTGATAGTTTTAAAAATGGGAGTTTCCCTACAGAAGCTCTCGCCTTGCCTGCCGCAATCCATGTAAGATGTGACTTGCCCCTCCTTGCCTGCAGCCATGACTGTGAGGCCTCCCCAGCCACGTGGAACTGTAAATCCATTAAACCTCTTTCTTTTGCAAATTGCCCAGTCTCAGGTATGTCTTTATCATCAGCATAAAAACAGAATAATATAGTGTTTATAATTTATTATACCCTCATTTGGCTTCTGGTGCTTTCAGGGGTGAAAGGTCTTTATGAGTTCCCTGGTTATAGAGTCTTTGTATGATGGTTTTCTCAGTTGATGGTTGTAGCAGCAATGTGCTTGGTTTTTGAGCAGGTTCACTGCCTCCTGTGGGGTTGGAATGGCAGAAGTCTCTTGAAGCTTATGTTGTTCCCCAGTGTTGTACACCTAAGAAAATTTATATTTTTCCACTAGTTTTTATGGGGTTGAACAGTTCAGGCTTCAGGCCAATAGGAGATATCCATGGGAAAAAAACAGCTGTGGCTAAAGCAGGTGGGTAAGTACAACCCTAATGGTGAGCAAAGGTCCCAGCCTTGACAGTGTGGCTAGAGAATCTCTCAGTGAAACACACTGAGGTTTTTTCAGTGGGGAATGGAGGGAGCCACCTCGGCTCCCCCTGCCTGGCCAGCAGAAAAGTAATCCACCTCCCAGTCACACTCTTGATCCATTATTCCAGATATTCAGATTAGACAGGCCCCTCTTTATCTGAAAGAATACTAAAGTTCCATGTAAAGAGGCATTGTCACTCTACCCCCTCATGCAGTTGCTTCTCTTGTGGGGATGCAGTCATCCTCAAGAATTCTAGAAAGGCTAATTACAGGTGCACCCATCATAAGCTTCCATGGGCAAAGATCCAGCTGTGTCTACAGTTGTGGATGAAGGGAAAAAAAGTCACCTCTCCAGTACTTTTCACAAGTAACAAGGCTTCCTGATTATTAGGGTAGAAGACAGAATTTCCCTCTTGAGCCCAGCGTTGTACCTGTGCCTCTGTTGAAAGAAACATCATACAAACAAAAAGTTCTAGGACTCAAGACCTTCCATCTGGATTCTTTTGTACCACAGGTGCTTCATTGATGTGGTACACTCCCTTTTCTCTAGAAGTAGGAGTCCCTGAGAGCCAGACTACTGTGAATGCTTCTTCTCCTCTGGGTCTAGCTGCCCAGTGGGGCTGCCATACTCCAGGCTTATACTGGGAGATGTCTGCAGAGGATCTAGTGATATGACCTGTCCTCAGGTCTCCCAGCAGCAGGTACCAGCACTAGCTCTAATGGGGTGGCAGAGGAGTGATGAAAACTCTGTGAGACTCCTTGGTTATAAATAGCCTTAATATTTTGGCTTTCTAAAATGCCAGTTAGAGTAGTAATGATGTGGTCACATGGACAGACTCAGGATCTCTTGGTTAGCCAGAGTGATGTTGGCAATGGTGATAGTAGAGGTCACACACAAGACATTTTCTTCCTGAACGCTGTGTTTTGAAGAAGCTGTAATGGGCTATGGTCAGTTGACCTCCAGCCAGGAGGTGGTGCCTGGAAAAGAGCACCAGTGGTGATGGTGGTGGAATCTGTACTTGCCTTATGTTACCTGGAGAGGTACTCTGTTGTCTCAGGCAGTGGTCTGGGATACAGAGTTCCCAAAAGTTTCTATCCTTTGTGTTAATCTGCCAGGGTTGGTGGAGGGGCAAAACCAAGTGGGGTCAGGCAAGTTTGTGCTCTGACTCTCCATGTGTAGGACAAGCAACAGTCCCAGTGGAGATTTGAAGGCAATTCTCTGGTTGCTGGGGTAATGTTTCAGGAAGGAGTGCAGCTGCCTCTGCTGTACAGAGGAGTCCACATGGGTAGTGTAGAGTAGCAGGTGACAGTAAGCCCCATCCAAGCAAGACAGGTCTTAACACTCGCAGTATTTCTCTAGCAGCAGCTAGCTAGGTTCCAGGCAATCTGCGTTTAGAACTCAAAACTGCCCCAGGCCATGAGCATTCCTTGGGGGAGACAGCAACCTCGGCTTTGAGGCCACAGTCCTCCTGGTCTGCCCATGAAGCAAGGAGTGACCAGTTCTTGCACTCTGGTTGCAGCACACTTCCCACTTGCCCCTTGCTTCTGGCCAGGGGAGTGTATCTCCACTTGAGATTGTATTGTGCATCTCAGTTGGGAGCTTCTTGCCCCTTGACTAAGCAGGCTGACTTCCAGGGGTCCCCTGTGAGGTAGGATCAGGAATGGCTTCCCTCCATCCTGCTGGAGACTAGGGGGAGTGTATGCAAAGCATGTTCCAATGCTACTCCTCATATACTCCCCCACTGCTCACTAAATCAGCTCCAGTGATGGGTAAGGTTAAAGCCTTCCCTTGTGGCTTGGATTTCCAGGTTCCCCCAGTGGGAGTGTATATCCCAGAAGCAGTTTATCCCTGTCTCACCCTCTGGGGACTTACAGTTTTCTACCTGGCTCATGATGCAGGCTGCAGCCTGCTGCTGCTTTCAAAGGGTCTGTAGTTTCTTTAAGTTTTCCTGTTAAGTTGCTGCATTGCTTCTCAGAAAAAAACTGACAGTGTGGATATCTACACAGTATTTTGTGTTTCAAAGTGGGAGATGCATGCTAACAATGCCTCCAATCCACCATCTTGGAAAAAAAAAATACCCAAACCCAGAGTGGATTTAGAACCATGATCCAATCATGTGCTGTCTACAATAAACTTACTTCAAATACCATAAAATAAGTTATTCAAGTGAGAGAATGATAAAATAATTACACCATGCAAACATTACTTAAAAATAAAGCAGGAGTGGCTATAGTGACATCATTTAAGGTAGACTTTAGAGCAAAGAAACAGGCTCTGTTCTAAGAAAGCTTAACAATTTACATGTTATTTGAATGTTACATTTTTCAGAAATTATAGCAACTGTCACCAAAGCCAGATCAAGGGTTTGAGGATACAATTAACAGTAATTTTAAAGTTAATATCTTGTCAAGTATAATCAGCCTGCATTGTTTATTTTTAATTTGTATCGATCATTGTTCTATGTGCTCTTGGGACATGAAGCTGATAGGGAAATTCCAGGTAAAACATGGTACAATGGGATTTTTGTGTGGTTTCCGAGACACAGGGGAGGAATCTTTTGCATGCCAAACATTCATAGGTGATTTATTGAGGCATAGCAAAATAATAAAGAGAGGGTCTCTGACCTGATGGATGAGGTTGAGGGTGTGGTTGATTAGCCAGGGATAAAGTTGGATTTGGAAAATACAATAATAGTGGAACCAGATTAAGGGATTTAGAAGAGGAGCAGTGAAGAATTACCCATTGCCTTGATTCTGTTATCAAGTTTATAGTGAAAATTAATCACATTTAATGATGAAATCTTCTTCTAGGTTAACTGCTCAATTTTGGACAGCAGTAATTCTTCAGAAATATGTTAAAAATTTATCCCATAATATTAAGTAAAATAAAATGGAACCTCCCCTCCACCCCAACACTGTAGTTACAACCATATAAAAAGTGTTCACACATAGTAACAGGAACTGGAAGGGAAATCAGACCTATGAAGTTAGCCAGTCTTCTTGGTTTTAGGATTGAGAATGACTTGCCATTCCTTCTAAATAAATTTTGATACAATGTTATCTTTGAATAAGTAGAAATTGGCAGGAAATGCATATGGTGAATTCAGAGGAGGAGCAAAAGGCTCCTGAGTTCTGTTCATGTGTGTGGGTGAGATCTGGAGGCAGGACGGAGAGCAGTGGGCTTTTCCACAGCATGAATCTGGATGCCTGGCCAGTGCTGATTTGGGAATGTAGCTCTAACTGGTAGAGACTGTTGTTGGCTGAGGGTCACGCTTTAGGATTTACTTTCCGATTGCTGCCTCTGTATTGATTTTTTCTCACACTCTGTTTATTAAAATAACAGATCTAATTTAAAGATGCTTTATGTTTGCATTTTTTCTAAGCATCTTTATGTTAATTTTTACAAGAATGTGGTGAGATAGGCATTAGAAGAATTATGTCTACATTTTAAAGGAAATGATAAAGACTTGAGAAATATGAAGACTTTACCACCTGGTACCTGTGCAAAAAACCCTTCTGTGCCACAGTTTTCCTATCTATAAAGTAATGATGTTAATCTACTTCAATTATAAAGATTTTTAAATAAATTAAATTAGCTCATATATAGTAGTTTGAATGGAGCCTAGCACATAGTAAGGGCTCAACAAATGGTAGGTATTATTATTTAATATTAAACCCCATTGTTGTTTAATTTAATTATTTAGTAACTATCTGTATTTTCCTTATATTATATTATGTTACACTTTCCTCTCAGTATTTCTTTAATCCACTGTTGCCTTCAGGGCTACAACGCTGTTTTCCAGCTTCCTTAGGTCCTGTGTTTCTTGAGAAAGCAATATGGTGTAGAAGGAGAAACAGAGTGGGCTTCGTGGCTGAAAAAAATTCTTATGTCAAATTCTATGTTTTTCATTCAGCTATGAGGCTTTGTAGAAGTCACTTAACTTATCTGAATCTTAGTTTCCTCATATTTAAAATGAAGACAATGATAATAATATCCATAGTTTCAGGCTTGGCCTAGGTTCTCTAAAACAGAGAGTCTCTGTAAAGAATTAATTGCTGGTGCTCTTTTGGGAGTGGCCATCTCACAGCATTAAAAGTGACAAAGGAAGTGTAACAGGTAAGAAAGAAACATTATATAATGGGATGCAGTACCATGCCAGCCACTGTGGCATGCTGAGCCACACAGAGAAATAGTTGGTCACTTGGTAGGTATACCAGCTTGGCCTTGCAGCATGTCTCCAGACAAATAATAGATTGCCTCCAGACTGAACATCATTGGGAACAAGCAGAGGGCACTTATCTGCTGGCTTCTTTCTGTATCCTGTCTGCAACTGATCACAATTTGTCCCACAGGAAAATTAACTTTGACAGCTGCTCAGAAAGTCAGATCCCATATCTTATTGCATGGCTGTTCACTGAAATCTGGAAGTAGGAGTGGTGAAAGGAGTTGGAGACTATAGGAATGAAACTAGTCAGCTCAAGAAGACAGACTTGCCCAGCTCTGCACAGTGTGTCTGTGCTATGGCAGTAGCCAAGTAAGGGCCAAGTGGCCAGAGGCATAGGAATTTGAATAGGCCCATAAGAGGTGCCTGTTATGTCCTCATAGTGTACAATCAGATATAGGGCTGTGGTAATATTAGTTATTAAATTTTGTCCACTATATTGGATAGTGGTAGAAACAAGGAGATGGGCTTGTTAGAGGGGGAACTCTAGAAGACACTTCTTCTTAAATTCTTTTCATACCTTCCTGCCCAGACAATAGAAGACACTTTTAAAACCACAACAGACCATAAGTATCAGATATTTTCAAAGCAGCATCATCCACTGGTGTGCACCTTGAATGCAAGGCTACCACAAATGTGCACGTGCAACACTTTATTTCTTAAGCAGGGCCACCTAAAGGTAGATACATAAAGAATAACAGCTATCAGCAAGAGTGTATAGAAACTTTTATTATTTAAAAAAATGCTTATAAATTTAGAAACATCCATCTCCTATTGTGCAGGTTGTATTTTCTCAAGATGGCCACAGCAATGCATATCTTGTTCCAGATGTTGTTACAATGTGACATTGGTACTATATAGGAGATGCATTAGATGCTCCCAACCAATAGCATGCATGCAGCAGAGAGATGCTACATGTTTTCCAAGATTGAGTCATAAAGAGCAAAATTGCTTCCCACTAGCTCTCTCTCTTTAGTAAATGCACCTTGAGAGCTTGTGCTAACATATAAGAAGTCCAGATCCCCAGAAGCTGTCTGCTAAAGAGATTGTGTGGAGAGACTACAAAGAGACAAAGAGAGATTCCTGAGGAGCTGCAACTGTTTCAGCCCCAGCTGTTGAAGCCTTCCAGCCCAGGCATCAGATAGCTGAGTGAAGAGACCTTTGAGATCACCTCATCCCAGCCACCATCTGACTACAGACTCATGAGACCTAAAGCCCATTTGTAATGCACCAAATTTCCAGCCCATAGAAAACATGAGCAAAAATAAATGATTATTGTGGTTTTCAGCTGATACTTTTGGAGGTAAGTTGTTTGTAGCCATAAAAACTGTGAACATCTGTGCAGCCACAGGTGCTTTGATTAGAAGGCTGCCACTACAATTGTTTAAAAAGTATTCTCCCTTCATTTTGTTTAAAATCATTTCATTAATAAGTGGTTTTACTATCAAAAGTGTTTTTTTAAATTTTATGATCAAGAAATGCTCTGTAAAATGTTACCAAATTTTAAAACAAAATCCTAATCATTTTGCTAATAAGTAAAATATTCATTAAGTGCTTATTCATTACCGAAACTGATCTAGTAAGCAATAAATACAAAATGAGAAATAGCAGTCTCTGACTTCATGAAACGTCATCGCTTAGTTTGAAGGTGAACCCTAAAGGTGTACGAAGAACAAATGGAGACTAAGATGTAAGCTAACGCATGTTACAAAGGTGCCATACAGTTCTGAAAGGCTTTTCTTCTTCTCCCTTTGGAAAAAAAAACAACAAAACAAAAGTATTTTGCACTAGGTGGAGACTTGTTTACCTGAAAACTAAGGAAGCTTAAGCTTCAGAGTCCTTTACTTATAAAGTGAGTCTTTTTCAATGCCCGGGCTGTGATCACCTAGTGATACACATGCACGCAGGCACACAAACACACACATGCATATATATATACTATTACTATACTATAAAGTATCATTAATCCTATACAATAATATTTTTATACTATACTATAAAATATTTTACTTTGTAAATTATACTATATTTAATATATAGATGTATAGTGAGATATACTATATATTGATATATACAATGTTTATGCTACAAATTATATATAGTGCATATATACACAAATTATATATTCTTTTGTATATAATATACAAGTATAGATATAGATATATAGAGATATATGATATATATGATATATCATATATCTCTATATATCTATATCTATACTTGTACATAATATACTTGTATATTATATACTATATACTTGTATATAATATACAAGTATAGATATAGATATATAAAGATATATAATATATAGTATAGATATATTTATACATGAATTATATATACAAGCATATATAATTCGTGTATATATGCGCTATATATAATTTGTATATATATTCACAATATATGTACAAAAATATATCATTTGTATATATAAAATATATATTTCTGTACATATATATATATAGTATATGTATACAAATATATATAATATATTATTGTTACAGCAGCACCGTGCTGACTCAACTGGTATCACAAAATAAATTTAGGACCAGAAGTTGTCTTGCAATAAAAGAACACCTCCCATGCCCAGCACCTGCTGAAAGTACAAGTAAATTATATACACTTGTATGTATACAAGTGTATATAATTTGTGTATATATGCACTATATATAATTTTTAGCATAAACATTATGTATATGTATATATAAATTATTTAATATACATACAAATTATATATAACATATTTATATATATTCATATATATAATATTATAGCAGAGAGAGACAATTTTACATGTCTGATATTCAGAAGAATCTTCCATAGACCAGTTTCTGGTTTCTACATAGAAAACCCTGCCTCTCTTCCACCACCCATGTACTTCCAGCAGGTGCTGGGCATGTGAGGTGTTCTCTTATTGCAAGACAACTTCTGGTCCTAAATTTATTTTGTGATACCAATTGAGTCAGCACAGTGCTGCTGTAACAATAATATATTACATATATTTGTATATGTGTATATATATGTAGTATATGTATACAAAATATATATATATTTTATATATACAAATTATATATTTTTGTACATATATTGTGTATATATATACAAATTATATATTTATATATATTGTGTATACATACACAAATTATATATATTTATATATAGTGTATATATATATAGAAATTACAGTATATATATTTTATAAAGTAAGATATTTTAATTAAAATTTGCAAACCGATTTTCTCTTTCCACTTTGGCTTCCCCCTCCATCCCTCTTCCCCTCCTATTGGGTGGTTTTGGAGTAACCATGGGCATTGAGGAGGTTAAGTTGAGGACATTTTTTGGTTTAAGTTTAGAGTGTCGTATTTATGTGACTCACAGTTAATTCTCTGTAAAATTAAGTTATTGCTAATAATCCTGATGTAGCAAGTTTCCAAGAGTACTCCTGCTGCCCACTGGGCTAACTCAATTGGTGTCGTGAAGTAAAGTTTAGGACCAGAGTTTTCTCGTAATAAGAGAATGCCCCCTATGCCCAGCACCTGCTGAAAGTACATGGGTAGGGGAAGAGAGGCAGAGTTTGCTATGTAGGAGCCAGAAGGTGGTATATGGAAAATTTTTCTGAACGTCAGACATGTAAAATTGTATCTCTGCTACCTGGTCAAAAGAGAAGCTCTCTTCTGTCAGGAAGATTCTCAGTGATGCATTGCATACAATTTAAAAAGCTGATGATCAGCTCAAGCATTAAAAAATCCAGAAAATTAACATGACTTTTCATTTTTTAAGTATCAAATCAAGAAGAATTAAAAATCTTTTGACAATGTGGTCATATGAATCATTTTTTTGTTAATTGGATCATCAAAAAAACCAAAAGTCTATTTGTTACTGCTATTCAAAATCTGTCTCTTCCCCTTAAGAATATTATTTTTTACAATTTCCCTTTCCATGTCAAAATAATTTCATTGATTCCAGTGCTTATCTTTTTAGCTTTCCTTTCATATTTAATTAACTTTTAATTAGATTTTTCTCTATTCTTGAACAAGGAAATATAAGAAGAAGATATGCATTCATGTTGTCCAAATTTTAAGTATGCAATTTCTCACTTGCTTTAAATTTGTTGTGATGGTGACTTTTTTATTATTGTAAATAAAAATCTACTTCCATGCCTAATTTTTAATGCTTTTTATTTAAAAATGACTTCCAAGTTGTAGAAGTTTCAGACTTCACACATCTTGATTTACTCTTGACTATGGACAATGGGGAGAGGTGAAGAGATCTGTTAAAGCATGACTTCCTTCTGGAATTCTGCCCTGATACCCTATACCTATGTTAAGCACCTCCTCAATTTCCACCTGTGCTCATCTATGGCATTCACCACTTTGAATCAGTACCTCAGTTTTCTTCTACATCTTACAAAAACTCTGTAAGGCAATGTGATGGTCAATTTTATGCATCAACTTGGTTAGGGTCTGGTACCTGGTTGTTTGGTTCAATACTAGTCTGTATATCTCTGTGAAGGTATTTTGTAGATGTGGCTAACATCTACAATCGTTCAGCTTTAAGTGAAGGATATTATCTTGGATAGTGTGAGTGGACCTCATCCAATTAGTTGATGCCTTATGAGCCAAAACTGAGGTTTCCTGTAGAGGAAGGAATTCTGTCTCAAGAATGCAGTACATAAATCCTGCCTGAGTTTCTAGCCTATTGGCCTATCCTGTGGATTTCAGACTTGTGAGCAATAATCCTAGGAGCCAATCTGTTGACATCCCTCATTCTCTCTCTTGTTTCTCTGAAGAACCTGGCTGAAAAAATAGTAATTTTGATTATCAGAGTTTCATAGAAAATAAAACTGAATGATACTGAAGATTTGATACTTTATCTCCTCTCAACGTCTCCTTTCTCATGTATAAAGTGTGGTAATAATGGCTCTTGCCCTATGTACATTACAGGACTGCTTTGAGGTTCAATGGGAAGTGTAGGTGAAAGCATAATAATTATACGAATAGAATTCATTGTTAATTAAGAAATTAACTTCATGATTCCCCTACCTTGCCAATGTCTGGCTTTCTCCTCCCTGAGTATGAATTTCTTCTTTCTTTGGCCACCTCTTTCTCCTACCTGATAGACCCTTCTTTTTCAGTGGTAATTATATTACAAGGTTTGCGCTTTCATATATGATATTTTGTTTAATGATTGGAACAGATTCTAGTTAGATAAATGTTATACCCATTTCACAGATGAGGAGTTGACACATAGAAGTACTCAAAGTAATATAGCCAGATAATAATTGAACTGAAACATTCTTCCACTATCTCAAAGTGGCATAAAAAATACTATAAATTTTTAATCAATTTGAACCTTGGGACAATTGCCATAAAAAAGAACCCCTTACTTTGCAGAAAAATATATTTAATTCCGGTCCCCTTCCTGCCGTAAAGGGAGCAAATTATAATTTCAGTGATTAAGCTTTTAGAGTCAGTATTTCCATTGGAAGACTCTGTGTCTGATTCACCTGCCAGTACAAAACTGAAGCTATCAAACATTTGGTGCCCAGCTGGCTGAAGAAGATTAAACTCTAGAAAGGTATTTAAATAAAATTTAAATAATTTATAATGTGCCTTCCTCTGAATAGCAAGTCTGCTCTTGTGCAAGTGGAAGAGGTAGCAGTGAAGCCCTCACCAGAAGACTGCATTCTGGAGGGAAAGAATCCCAGAATTTGCTTCTTTATGTAGATTATGGCAGACAAGAAAGGCTGTTATCTTTTTAAAAACTAAACCTCCAAAATATTCTTAAAAATTATTTTAATTAAAAATGGAAATGCACAGAGGATGCAAGGTTTATATTGAGACTAGAATTTTGTTGCCATATTTTCAGGGAGATATTGAGAAACCAGGGGCAAACCTTAGGATTGTGATGACACTGTTTGTTGTAAGAGCAAGAGCTGAGGAGCTGGAGATGCTTAGCCTAATAAAGGCTTAGAGGAAATAAGAAAACTGTTTTTCAGTAATGGGAGGATAGATGTTTATCTCCAGAGGGGGCCCACGGATGGAATATAAAGGGAAGCTGATCAAAATCCTTTTTAACAGAGAGCCTTGTCTAAACATCAATCAGGATGGTTTTTGAAGTGGGGATCAGTGGTGCTGAAAGGTGGTGGTCAGTATGGTGACCTGCTGATGTCTGAATTCTTACTTTAGAATGTGGTGTGTTGGATGTCCTAAAACCTAAGGACTTATCCATTGCTAATATTCAAATATAATATGTTGATGTGAACTGTCTTTCCCTTAAAATCATGTACTGGCTTAGGTCTGATTAGGCAGAAAATTATGCTTTGCTCATTCAGTTTGTCTTAACGATAATTGGTATGCATGAAAAACCTTTTACTCATCACTATATATCTTATTTCTGTCTTATATTCTTTATATGTAGAATGGAATAAATATAGTGCCTACTTTATGAGGCTATTGTAAGATCAGTTGGAGATAATGCACAGAAATTGTTGAATGCCTGACAAAATTTCCTGATAAATGTTAACCATTGTGATTGTTGTTATTTTTGTTGTCATTGTCAACTGTAAATTTATCTGCCTTATAACCTTGTGAGGTTATGATGTTCTCTCCACTTTAGAAATTGGGTATCAGAACCCTAAGTCAAGTAAATTGTTTGAGTTTCCACAGTTGGCGAGATGCAGAAATGAAAGTTATATCAGTGTCCTGCTCACATCTCAGCCACAACAGTTTCTGTGGTACTTTATGCAGCTATGGAACCCTTTGGTGTTTCTCAGACATTTGCCATAAAAATGACCCATTGTATCATTTTAATGTTTTATCGTTAGAGTTCCAACAGAAGCAAAACTGTGGCTTTGTGTTACATACATACATCCACACACACTAACACACACAGCCTCAGTGACTAGAGTAGAAAATGTAAGCGTCAACGCGACTCTGTTATTTGAAACATTGTTTACTGATGGCTCCAGCAAAGCTTTTGATCATGCCAAGCTGCGTGGTTCAATGAAATCCATGTATAGAATCCTATCTAGCTGGAGAAAGATTGCATCAGAGCAGGCTGAATGGTTCAATTGCTGTTATTCTAAAGCCAGCATTCTGGGGAGAGCATTAGTATTCACAAACATCAAAAGAGTCACTAGAATGGAAATTGACCCTGTCTTGTAATATAAACAGGTCAGCTGTTTGAGAGTTTTCAAAGACAGTTATGATGTAATAGCCTATATACAGTACTCACAGGCTAATCTGTTTTAAGCTTCTCCTCTGGCATTTCTCTTTCCTAGGAATGAAATAAAAGGAAAAGTGAATACAGATAAAGAAGAAAGCTCATCCCTTTTGCCATTTAAGAAATGGCCTATTGTCCAGCCTCCATAGGGATATGGCATTGGTGGTAAATTCAATATTTATATCACTGGGGGATGTTTTCTTGAAGACTTTCTTTTCATGTAAGATGTTATCATCTTGTGATTTATGATCTATGCATCTCTGCTGACATTTTTTTTCTAAAGTTTTTATTTTTCGTAGATGTACATAACACCAGGCAAATAGCTAATAGTGATCGAGTTGGCTGCAGGTGCAGCAGACATTTTAAATAAGAACACAATTAAATGGAAATCTGAATTCTAGCCAGCAGGATTTTAACAGTAATACAGTACACTGGGGTGCCCTGCAATATTGATCCTGTGGTGTCTCTATAAGCAGCAACTCACAGTGCATTTGCCACAAAAAGATGTACATGTTTCAGGGGAGCCATTTCCCACTCAGAGTGGTAGGTTGTAGGAAGACTTTGGCTGAGCCATTTCATTCAGATGTAAAATGTAAGTCAAGGGTGAAATCATGCCTTTTTAAGTCTAGATTACCCTTTCTCTTTAAACTTGCTGATTTCACTAGATTCTTGACACTCCTCCGACATCCCATTCCTATGATAATTATTAAGGAGTATAAAAATTAAGAGTGAAGAATTAATTTACACTGAAAAATACAAAATCACAGCTTTCCCAAAGTGACTTTTCTTAAAATTGAGGGTGAAAAGCTGCCAAGAAGTTGCAATTGGCAAAAATGCAGACTGATTTAACTCATTTCTATAAAAAAGGCACAAAAGTTGAACAGGTAGCTATAACATTATGTATGTTTTACCTAGGTCAGCCTTTTGGGGCGGCACATTTTATCTCTAAGACTCAGATAAAATGTTACATATTCTGAAACAGGTTAAAAGATAATATGATTCTAAGTCAGGTCCAAGGCTGGTGAAAAATTGATAAGGTTAGAGAGTTGTAATTTCTATCTTCACAATCTATACTATAGATCTCTGTAGTCTTTCCATGTAAATATTTGATAATAGATGGTATACAAACATGTAAAAATTTTTTAAAATCTCTCAATATATGGTTTTCAATACAAAGTTACATGCAAAGAAAATAGTACCTTACTGTATGTATTTTTCCAGTTTCTATTTTTTAACTTATTATGTACATAAGAAATGACATTTGTTAGTAAGCAGCTTCTTCCAAATTAACCATCCATCAGCTATCCTATAGAGTAAGTTGGCCTAGATATTTTATGGCCAATGAGTTCTGTAACCATATCCTCTGCTCTTGGAAGCCTTTCAGTACCCTCAGTTGTCCAAAAGAAGTTCACAGTCTTTCACTGCAGCCCTTGGATATAGCCTTACCTGTATTCCCTGTGTTTCTACATTCTCAAGTTATGCATCTCTCTCATAATTCCATTCTCTTAGAGAGGAGGCAGCCTAATAAAACAAAAAAGATGTTAGTAAAACCAAATCCAGCATCTCAGTTCTGCTGTTTCCTATTTATCTTTGTTCAGTAACTTATCTTCTGTGAGTTTTGGGTTTCTCATCTGAAAATGAAGAAATACTTGTCAGGTGCATGGCTCGTGCCTATAATCTCAGCAGTTTGGGAGGCCGAGGCGGGTGGATCAACTGAGGTCAAGAGTTTGAGACTAGCCTGCCCAACATGCAGAACCCCGGTGGGCACCTGTAATCCCAGCTACCTGGGAGGCTGAGACAGGAGAATTGCTTGAACCGGGGAGGCAGAGGTTACAGTGAGCCGAGATCGTGCCACTGCACTCCAGCCTGGGTGAGAGAGCGAAACTCCATCTCAAAAAACAAAACAAAACAAAACAAAACAAACAAAAAACTTCATAGAGTTGTGAATATTCAATGAGATAATGTATGTAAAGTGCTTTGTACAATTCCTGGTGTGTAGACATTGCTCAATAGATGTTGACTTGCTTTTTAGCCTGCACACAAAAGATAAAAGAGATGTGATGAATCACATAATATTTTGCTTTCCCTGATGTATATTTTTTGTATTGTAAAAGGGATCTCTTTTTGACCCAAAGAAATAAAATACTGATGGTGTAATTTTTTTTTTTTTTTTTTTTCTTTTTTTTGAGACAGAGTCTCACTCAGTCACCAGGCGCCAGGCTGGAGTGCAGTGGCGTGACCTCGGCTCACTGCAACCTCCGCTGCCCGGGTTCAAGCATTCTCCTGCCTCAGCCTCCCGAGTAGCTGGGACTACAGGCGCGCGCCACCACGCCCAGCTAATTTTTTTGTATTTTTAGTAGAGACGGGGTTTCACCGTGTTGACCAGGACGGTCTCGATCTCTTACCTTGTGATCCGCCCGCCTCGGCCTCCCAAAGTGCTGGGATTACAGGCGTGAGCCACCGCGCCCGGCCCTGATGGTGTAATTTTAGAGAATGGAGCAGGCTGGTGTGAGAGTTATTTTTAAGAAAGGAGATGTTTTAAGGCCACCAAAGCTCCCAATAGTGAGGACACTTAGTCTACCTATGTCTCTGTTAACACAGAAATAAAGACATCATAAAATTGCATTAAATGATGCTTCTCATATGTTCAATGATTCTGATTTTAGGAAATTAAAGATCATTATTATTTGATTTAATTTAATTAACAGAACTCATCACCTTAGAGCCCTTGGGCTTCCATGCAGACAATATGAATGCAATGATTAAATTAATTCACAGCCAATAAAAGTTCTCATCAGAATGAAAATGGAAGAAATTGTCTGATTGAGAACCCTGAGTCAATTATCTGCCTTGGGTATTTCATGAAAATTCATTGAAATTTACCTGTGCTGAAATAGAGAAGAGACCACTCAGCAAATGTTATTCATTTATTCATCCATCCATTAATTCATCTCATATTTACCAAGCCATTTCTCTGTGGTAGCCAATATGTTAGATGTCCTATGATAAATACCAAGTTGAATCAGATGCCTTTCCTGGCCACTCCCATAAACCTGGAGAAAGACATACTCCCAAATGAATATAATCCATAGAACTTGAAATGCAGAAAAATATATCAGTTTTCATTTGCAAATATCGTGAAAACATTCTTTGAATAGATTCTGTATCTAGGCCTTGAAATTGAGATGGTTTAATAAAATTAGTTCAACCATTTTTCACTGAATACTTACCATATGTCAGAAACTATCTTAGTGCTAGAGATAACAATTTCAGATGGAATGGGATTGTATGCCAGCTCTACTACTTTTCTAACTGTGAGCTGTAATAGAATTGAATCTCTCAAACACTCAGTTTCCTCCATGCAGATAAAATAAGCTTTGACCTCCTAGTCAAAGTGAAATAATACAAGTAAAGTTAATTACCTGTTTAGTAAAAGTTAGCTATAATTATTACAATATTCCATTGATATTCTTTTTCCATTCTTTCTCTAAATTCTTCTATATTTGGCTAACAGTTTCAACCTCATTAAGCAAAACTTTCATCAACAAAATCTAAAAAATCAGTAAAAACTTTGGTAGCTCTTCAGTGGCTTCTGAGAAATCTGTAAGTTTCCTTGGTATTCAAGGCATTTCATGATCTGCTTCAAACCCTCCTATCATATGTACTATTTAATTTCTGAATAAATCAGATTTCAGGGTGCTGTTAAAATGTGCACTGGGCTCTGCTGCCTTTGTATCTTTACTTATCTTTGAAAGAAAGTCTTTGCCTTTCCTAGGATTAGTGTCCTTATTTTTTGAAATTGTATGCATGACCCAGCTGAAATGTCACCTCCTCATTTAAGCTTTCCCTGGCTTTCCCATCTCATTATCTTACTTTGAATAGAGTGTTGATTATGTTAACATATTGCTCAAGAACACTGTTGGTTTCTCATTCCTTGATAAGTCTAAGTATCTTAGCACGACTTTTAAAAATTCATGAAAATGTGGCAGTAACTAAGTTTACTAGTATCCTCTGGTGTAATCTAATAGCATCTTTTCTTCAATGAAAAGGCATGCCTTTTATAATCATTATCTACATAATTTCCCCAACTATTTTATACCTTTCTTATGTTCTCTACATGGAATGTCTTTCTACACTACTTTGAAATCTTAGGCTTCTTTTAAGGTCAAGCTCTGGGAAATCTTTCTGGATTGCTGTGGTAGGAGTTAATCTCTCTGTCTTTCAAGTTGCGTTATTACCCTATTTTACATGCTGTTACAGCACTCTGCAACACCTCAACTCAGAGAGCTAGCTGTATGTTCTTACCTTGCTTAACAGAATATGAATTCTTTAAGACAGAATAATTTTTATTTATAATAAAATGCCTCATTTGTATCCCAGTACCTGATCCATAGTAGAACTCAATAATATGTTTAGTGAATTGTTTACAGAGCATAGGCTGCTCCAGCGACAAAACCGTGACTTTTGGAGTGGTGCTGTATTTGCTGCATTCAAGGAGTGGGCTCATTGAGAATTTTAGGAGGTTCTGTGTTTCATTTGGTGCTATAAGCATGTAGAAGGAATTCCTCTTGGTTTTCTCCATCTCAGAATTTGGACCTTTGCTGGCACTCTTACATAAGTTGCTCTGCTTGCAAGGGGCTTAAATGAGAGACCTCAGGGAAAGGGATGGCTGACACCGGTTGGTCTGACTGGTCCTGTGGGGACAATGAACACTGGAGAATGCTCCAGTACCTGAACAGTGAGCGCTGGGGAATGCTTTCATACCTGAACTTCTTTTTGGTGATAGGCTCAATCCCTGGCTTCTATTCCACCTACCAGGTTAGTTGTTGCCTTTGTAAGGACTCAATAGTTATGTTTCTGGCATTGGGCCTGGCATAGTGTAGTTTTCCATTAAAAATTAGACTGATTTCTTTTTCCTTTTCCTTTTTCAATCAGTTTAGCACTATTTAATATAAATATGAAATATAAATATATAAATATGCTTCATTTCCCACCCCCAATCCAAATGAAATCTTGAAGCACAATACTACGTATTGGTGCCATAGCTCAGGGTTGCCTCTGTATGCTCATACACGCTCTTTCTTATTTCTACTTAAGGCTTTCTTACAGAGGGTAATGAATAGAGCGCATTAGGATTTCTGAATATGGCACTTAAGTCATGTGATCACCACATGATGCCTTCTCTTTTTTGGATAAGTTTTAGGTGGAAGCAAGCTCCCTGCTTGGTTTTCTTAGAAACTTGTAGTGCTCTTTAATGTTTGCTAATCAGCCACCTTGGTTTATTGTTTGGGCACTTCAGTTCAGGACTTGAAGTCAGCAGAGACCCTAACATAGCATTTCTGTCTTTTCTACTCATGAGGTAACATGGTCCAAAGGCAAAAACTGAACCTGGAAAGTGGAACTAAATGAAGCCAGGGATTGAGTCTATCCCCCAAATCTGTTCAGGTATTAAAGCTTTCTCCAGTGCTACAGGACATGTCAGACCAATTGTGTCAGCCCCCCTGGTTCCCTTGAGATCTCCCATTTTGTGTCCATTAGAAGCAGAGCAACTACGTTAGAGTCCCAACGAGAGTACAAGTTCTGAGATGGAGAGGCCCACGAGGCTTTACTGAGTGGGAGGATGGGAATAATGATGGAAAGGACGAGTGGGGAAAAATAACAGTAGAAATATTGACAACATAGTTGGTAAGTGATAAAAATGCAGTTTAATTGTAGAACAAATCAAATTCTGCATTTTTATTGAGCTACTCTTGAAACAAGGAATGAAGTTCAAGACCTTTGTCCACGTGGTCAGCTTTCCATTAGTGACGTATGCAAATGAGGGCTAAATAATTACTTTTGGAGGGGAAAATCAAACTTCATGTTTCTTTTTTTGCTCAACTGTGAGATTTTGTGTTTTCATAAAAAGAAGAGTTTTTACATCTCCAGCCATCACTGAGCCCACTGTTGTGGTAAAGACTACAGAACTTCTGATGGTATAAAGAAGCTGCCCAAGGGTCTTCAAAACCCATTGCCTGTGATGCTGACCCATAGTCATTATTTTGGCTATGGAAGTCAATTTGAATCTCAGAATCTACTCATCTCCTCTATGTCAGTATTTCTTTTTCCTGATAAATGGGTAAAATGACTGAGAATTCTGAGCCCAGAAATGTACGTTGGAAAAGAAAAAAGCCTGTTTCTACTTACTCTCCTCTCTGGTAGATTTTGGCTGAAAAGGGTGTGAGAAGAAGGATGAAGAGAGGGCTGTCGTTGGTGAGAAAGAGTGAACATTGGGAGGATCTTAATGTGTTTTAAAATGTAATCCTTAAAGTTGTTGCCATTGATGTAATTAATAGAAAACAGGATGGAAACATTGAAGAGTTAGAAGTAGTTTGAAATTGAGAGTACAGGGGCCCTTTTCAAAATAAGACTTTTCTGGTAACACTAAAAAGATTTGAGCATTGAAACACAATAAAATAGGTACTCTCACTTGTACTAATGGGGTTTAAAAAATTGCTAGCAAAAAGCTAAAGACTTTTGGTTACATAACATATCTCCAGTTTAGGTGGGAGCAAAACTTCTTAGTTTTCAGCTCCATCTGATCTGATCCTGTGACATCCCCCAGTTCAGTTCATAATGGATAATATCACCGAAGATGTGGATTTTGAGGACAAGCAGAGGAACAGCCAGTTCTGTGAACAGCAGTGGGAGAGGTCTCTGAGGGCTTGTAATCCTAAAGCAGCAGTCAAATCAACTTTAGAAACTGTATTTTGGTCATGAAATCTCCAAGTGAATGTGGAATCGCTAGCTTCTCATTTAAAGATAAACAATAATGCTTTTAAGATACAGTACCGAGAATGATGTGAATAATGGAGTTGGTTAATACCATCACTGAAGAAAGTCAAATAAATAATACCTTCTTTTAAAAAAAGGAACAGCTTTACTAAGATATGTTAAAATAAAAACTTTAGACAAAATAAATTTAACAGCGTTTATTTGAGTAAAGAATGATTTATGAGTTAGGCAGAACTCAAAACTGGAAGAGAGGTTCTAAGAGCTCCATTGCAGGAGTGTGGGCAGTGAACTCTTATAGGTTGACCATGGAACTAAGACAAAAAAAATATTTAATTGGTTAGAGTGGAAAGACCCTAGTTAGAGGTTGGTTGGTGATTAATGGTTAGTAAGGTCTCAGTTTGTTCTTACTATTTTCTTTGGTCTTTGGTTTATGTAGAAATTTAAAGCACTGCAGCCTTCCCAGCCTAACGGCCTCTCAATTAAAAATTTTTTAACGGATATAATGTATATACTAAAAAATTTACCCCCTTAAAGTATACAATTCAGTGGTTTTGGTATGTTGGCAATGTTTTACAACAAACACAATTATATAATTTTAGAACTTTTTTATCACCCCCACCCCCACCCAAAGAAACAGTAAATCCATTAGTAGTCACTCCTCATTTCCTTTCCCCACAAGTCCCAGCAACCAGGAATCTATTTCTGTCTTTATGAATGTGCCTATCCTGGCAATGTTATATAAATAAAATCATCCAATATGTGGCCCTTTGCATCTGGCTTCTTTCAATTATTGTGGTGTTTTCAAGGTTCATCCATGCTGTGGCATGTTTAGTATCTTTTCCCATTTTATGGCTGAATAATATTCCATTGTGTGGATATATTACATTTTTCTTATCCATTCATCGGTTGACTGGTATTTGGGTTTCTTCCACTTTCTGGCTATTATTCACAGTGCTGCTATGAATATTTATGTACAAGTTTTTGTGTGTACATATGTTTTTAATTCTCTTGGATATATACCCAGGAGTGATATTACTAGATCATATGGTAGCTCTATGTTTAAACTTTTAAGGAAATGACAAACTGTTTTCCAAAATAGTCATACCATTTTATGTAAATAATGTCTTCCCTCCAGCTTTTTGAGGTGTAATAGACAAACAAAAATTGTATATTTTTAAGGCATACAACATGGGTATCTCCACTCCCATGTTCATGGAGCATTATTCACAAGAGTGACAATATGGAAATAACCTAAGTGTCAGGAAATGGATGAATAACCAAAGAAAATATGGTAAATATATGTAATAGAATATTACTGAGCCTTAAAAAAGAAGAAAATTGTGCCATCTGCAACAACATGGGTAAACTTGGATGACAATATCTTAAGTGAAATAAGCAGTCACAGAAAGACAAATATTGCATGATCTTCCTATGTGGAATCTAAAAAAGTTGAATTCATAGAAAGAGTAGAAGGTGGTTACCAGTAGTTGAAAGGTAGGGGAGGTGGGAAATAAATGATGTCTTTTAATCGCCAGAGATGAAGAAGTTTATTCGTCCCTGGAGACCATGTTGTTTCTATAGCTGTATTTTTTTAAAAATGTATCATATTTTGAGGATTTTGAAAGGGTATAGTTTCCTACCATCCTGGCTCTATATCTTCTGTTTTGGCAAAGTCCTCTTCATGAACATTTAAAGGCAGATTATAAAGAGAAAAGACCTATATCAAAGAGTGAAACAAGTCCTTGGCCAACTGCAATGTACTCTGCCTTGTTTCTTGTATCCTTTCTCCACTGAGAAGTCACTGCTACCATTTATTACATTTAGACTACCTAATTTCAATAGCAGTGAGAACATATAATAGCTGAGCATCTACTTCGTGCCATGCACTATGCTTATTCCTGGGGAAAATGAGAATAAATTGGACATAAAACCATTAGGGATTACAATTTCCTATAGGTATTAGTAAGTGTGTCAATAGAGATGCAAAAAAATAAATTTTCAAAGGCCCAATGGTGTAAAGCATGGTATCTCAATTTTGGCACTATATTTTGGGCCTGATAATTCTTTGTTGTGAGTGGTTGCTCTATGCATTGTGGGTGTTTAACAGCATCTCTGGCCATTGCACAGTAGTTGCCGGGAGTACCAACCCAGTTGTGACAACCAAAAGTATCTCCACATATTGTCATTGTGGAAGTCAGGTTTTAGGACTCTGGGGAGGTAACCTAATCTTTTTGTTCCTCATCTTCAAAAACGAGAATAATAATGGCTGCTTTATAGGATTGTTGCAAGGATTACACAGGATAATACATATAGAACCACCTAACGAAGTGCCTGGCACATGTAAGAGCTTGTTTACCATTTATTCAATACCATATATTGAGTACTTGCCAGGTCCTAGGCATTCTGTGAGATGTTGGTAAACAATGGTGAATAAAGTCAACACAATCCAGGCCCTTGTGAAGCACATAGTCATCTGCATCTGAAAGCTGCTGTGACTGCTGTGGTGACATTGTCTTGCAAATAGAATCTGCTTATGTTTTGTGCTCTTCATTAGACTCTGAGTTGCTTTAAGGCAGAAACAAGCTAATTTTGTCTTTATATTTTTATCATAGAGTATCTAGCAAGTGTCAAGCACATAGTAGGTACTTGAAAATTGTTTGTTGAATAAAATAACAAAGAAAATGAATGCTAGGCAGGTTGTATAGATATACTTAGATGCTTTCCTGATGGATGTTCCTTGGACTCCAGCAAATGCCACTTGTTGGGCCATGGGTGAATTGTTGGCCCTGTCTCTACACTGGCTTTTCTCCCACAGTGTGATATGGCAGTTCAGCAAGGCTTGGACTCAGTTTGAACATATTGGAGAGGGTGGCCATGATTCTGTTTTTATTCCCCCTCTAATGTTTCCACTCTCATTAAACTTGAATGTTACAATGGTAAACTGAGAGAAGGCAAAATAAATGAACAAGTGGAATATTATCGTGTGTCCTCTGTGAATGAATGGCTGGAATGCTGGACGATTATGTAACCAGACACCTGTTCTTCCAGTTGTTCAATTATCCTTTATTTTTTCATTTGTTACATTTACTGAACATCTACTGTCTAGTCTGGATCCCTTTCTGCCTCTCTGGTCTTTGACTACTTGGGTCAGTGCCTTGCTGTCCCATGCTCCCTCCTGTCTTCAGGATTTTCCATATTCGCTTTCCTCTGCTTGGGCCATAATTCTAATTAATTCTTATTTATTGTTAAGCTCTTATTTCAAATTTAACTCAGCTGATATCCCCACGTCCATTCCATCCAAGATTAGAACAGAACCCACAGTCTTGAGCACTCAAAGCCCTGGAACTACTGTATTAGATTAGTACTGGCTGGTTCCACTAAACCTGAAATCCTATAGGGGCGGCAGTTGTGTCAATTTTTCTCGCCACTGTTTCCTCACTTCTCAGCACAGTGCCAAGCATGTACCAAGTCCTTGGTAATGTTTTCAGACTGATTGCTGACAAATTGCATGAATGAACAAATGCTAGGCACTGCTCAAGTTTTATCTGACTTTTCTTTTTTCTTTTTTTTTTTTTTTTTGAGACAGAATCTGGCTCTGTCACCAAGCGCCAGGCGGGAGTGCAGTGGCATGATCTTGGCTCGCTGCACCCTCCGCCTCCCAGGTTCAAGCAATTCTCCTGCCTCAGCCTACCGAGTAGCTGGGACTACAGGCGCGCCACCATGCCCAGCTAATTTTTGTATTTTTTAGTAGAGACGGGGTTTCACTATGTTGGCCAGGATGGTCTCAACCTCTTGACGTCGTGATCTGCCCGCCTCGGCTTCCCAAAGTACTGGGATTACAGGCATGAGCCACCGCACACAGCCTATCTGGCTTTTCTTAGGTGTTCTAAAAAATGCTGGACTGACAGTGATTCCGACCTGTTAGAGGAGTGATAAGCACTTGCTGGGCAGGCTATCTGTGGCTGACCAGTGAGTATTCCTCTCAGTATATAAGCCAGAGTGAAATAAAACAGGGAGACGATGGACGGTAGGGCCTAGCTTTCTCCTAAAATGGGACCTGAAATCATCTTAGAGTAGCTGCCTGCCGTCTTTGCCATAAAGTGTTTGATGGTGTCAGCTACAGAATCAAAACTGTTCCTGTGCTCCCCCACTCCACATATGCACCATTGGAAGCTAGTATTTTTCTTCACTGCCTTTGGACTTTTTGCCCTAGGAGACGGTGGTCTTTAATTCTTGAACTTATTTTCTATCCAGAGCAACTTTCCCTGGTTTAAGGTTTAGGAGTCGGCTAGCCTGTGTGCTTGTTTGGTTTCTTAGTAAAAGGCATGACGAGGGAGGTAATGGGGAAAGTGATGGACAGATATGTTTTAACATAGATAAAATGTATTCTCTAAGCCTATAAAAGTCAAACTTGAAATATGCATATTTGTTAAACAGTCCTTGGGCTGAGATGACTGGCATTTTTAAAAAAATAAATGAATGCAAACAACCTTTATCTGGGCTTGCAATGTGCACAATGAAATATTAACCACTCATCACCTATGAATACTTCCCTTGCTCTGCACGGACTGGATGTTCTGCTGATTTGTGGCAGTGACACTTTTGGATTTGCCAAGGAGAGATGTCTTGCTTGTTTCTCTGGTGACTGTGAAGCCTTGTTCACATCGTTGCTGCTGCCCACCAACTCTGAAAATACATCTTGCTGCACCAGACTGGAGGCCAATGGTGCAACATGATGCAGCACATTGCAAAGCTAAAATCTGAAACTCTAGCATGAATATTTATTTGTCATTTTGGAAAGCTACTGGGTTTTCCTGAGGCTGAGTCTGGAAAGAAAGACTGATGACCAGCCTCGAGTGGGCGGAGTGAGGAGGGAGAGAGGAAAGATGGAGAGGGGGCGATGTTGGTATGTATGCTTCCATTCATTTCCTGATGGCTGATGCGATTTGGATAAAGGGCAATATTTTCCACTCCTTTTGTGGGAGCCTGTAAAGCAGCCAAGGTGGTGGTTACTATAAGTTAATCTCCATTAACCAATTTAATTGTGAAATCTGAAAAGGCCACTTTTAGCATCAGATCCTAGAGGTATCATCTGTGGATGGGATTTTTCATTTCCCTGTTTACAGCAACCTGGAATTAGGCTTGTTTTGTTATTATGAAAACTTGTTTGTACAGCGGTTTCAATAATTAAACCAAAATGTCACGACATCCATATGCCTTTTCATAGCCTATTTCCTGGTGGAAAGGTTTATCCCATAGGAAGTAACCCCGTTTCAGTCAAGTTCAGCTATTACCTTGGGAAAAAAAAAAAAAAGACAGAAAAAATCAACCAACTTGTCTTTTCAAATGTTTTACTTAAACTAAGGACAATTAAAATTATTTATACACAACCATGCCGCAGAAGTAATGAGATGATTAAAATATTCTTAATGAGTTTGTATTTTCCAATTGTTTGACTTGATGTTCCAATACATATTTATGATTTTAATTATTGTTTTGGACTCAGAAAATGTCTGTTTTTAAAAGATCAGCAAGGTTAATGAGAGAGTTGATATATTGACTTCTTGATTCTGTCTTTAGACTATTAGCAATTAGAATAATATTCTGGGGTGAAGAAATAACAAATTTGTTTAAATATCTTGTAGGCTTTATTAACACTGAAATTGGAAAGTCACTTAGTTTGGTTTTTAAAGCCATCTTTAAGTCCAAAGGGTCTGGTGAGTATAACCTAATATATGTAGCATTTAGAGGCAATTAATTTGTATGATAGAGAAGAGTTTTATCTATCTCCACCTCTTTATTTACCTTGTTTCCATCTCAGTAGAAGAGGGTGGGACTGAGAGGGGGAGGCTAATCCCACCATATATACTCTGATACCTCTTTTCTCTAAGATATCTCATTTCATCAGTTATTACTCTATCCTGTTTCTTCAACTTCTGCCACTCCTTTCTCTCAGACTAAAAAACACTAATATCCCTCCAAGAGGATAAAACAATATAATTTAAAAATAAGTCCTCCTTTGACCTTGCATCACCAACTCCCTATTCCTTGCTTTCTCTCTTTCTCTTCACTTCTAAGCCATCTTCTTTCTTGCTTATTCATTCTTCATCCTGCAGCAGTCTGCCTTTTATGCCATCTCTCCATGAAAAGAGCTTATCCCACCTACTGGTGGCATCTGTTTTACTCCATCCTGTGGACAGGCATCAATCCTTATGTTACTGCTCTCTGTGGCAAATCCCTGTTGAAATACTGAACTCTTACGTTCCGAGGAACCACATCTTCCTGTGTTCTCTTTCTTTTTTTGGGTTTTCTTTTCTCAATGCAGCCTTAAATATTGGTGTTCCCCAGGATTTCAGTTTCTGCCTTCTTTTGTTTTTTGCTCCCTCTATATGTGTTCCTTGGGTTGATTTCTTGGGGTCAAGAGTTACTCTTGGTCATGATGACATGACTGAGAGCTAGAGCATGTGGGAGAAAGAATGTAACATTTGAAGTCAAATTCATCTGTGTTTGATTTCTGGTTCTGCCACTTACTAGCCTAGTAGCAGATTTAAGGCAGTGAATCTTTCTCTACTGTAATGACTCCCAGCATCGTTAGTCCATATTGTTCTTCTGAAGTGTAGTCCTGCATAGTTCTCATTGGAAATCTCTTGCATGATGATTCATTGGTATGCAGGCTCCTCGTATATGAACTAATACCTTATTCCTGATCCAGCTCCACCTGCGCCCTTCTCTTTAGCCTGTTTCCCCCTCTTTTAATGCAAGAAACTGTCATATATTCAGGAACTGTGTTGGTCATTTCATCTCTCTCTCTCCGCCTTTGTTAATTCTACAGTATTCATCAATATCATCCATGAGTCTATCACTCTACATTTTCATTTCCACTCTAGGTCAAACCTCATCAACCAACTCTGAACTATTAAATCAGGTATTCAAAAAGGTCTACCAGTCTACCACCTAGGTGTTTTCAGTCTATTTTCTATAAAGTTCACAAAATGATTTTTCTAAACCACACACTCTTTGAAGTATCTTATTACTTTGAGGAAAAAAAATTAAACAATTAGTAGAACACAACGCCAGTCATGAATGCTTCTTGCATTTTTCTACGGCCACTTCACAACTGTTGACTGGTGGTCACCACCTATATACATTAAACTCCATTCCACCCCACAAGAATTTCTCATACTTCATTTTATTTTTGTGGATTACACTAAAATCTACTTGTTACAAGGAAGGTGCTTCTACTCATTCTTCACCTGGATAAATCCTGTGTGCATTTCAAAACTTGGTGCCCTGTGAGAGTGTAAAAAGTTGCAGCTTCTATGGAAATACTTTGATGGTTTCTAAAAAGTTAAACACAGAATTACCATATGATCCAGCAATTCTACTTCTAGGCATTTCCCTGGTGGTCTAGTGGTTAGGATTCAGTGCTCTCTTCCTGCTAGGTATATAACCAAAGAATATTGAAAATAGGGGTTCAAAGAAACCTTTGTACTTGGATGTTCATAGCAGCATTATTCACAATAGCCAAAAAATGGAAACAACCCAAGTGTCCATCAACAGATAAACAGACAACCTAAATATAGCATATTCATATAGTGAAATATTATTCAGCCATAAAAATGAATAAAGTTCTTTTATATGTTACAACATGGATGAACCTTGAAAACATTATGCTAAGTGAAAGAAGTGCCACAGAGGATAAATATTGGATGATTTCTTTTGTATTAAATATCTAGAACAGAAAAATTCATGGAGATCGAAAGTAGATCAGAAGTTGTGAGAGGCTGGGAAAGGGGAAATGGAAAGTTATTGCTTAATGGGTACAGAGTTTTTGTGTGGGTTTATGAAAATTATTTTGGAAATAATGGTGATGTTTGCACAACTTTGTGGATATAATGAACGTCACTGTATTGCACTAAAAATTATTTCCTAGAAACTGATTTATTGCTGGTGGGAACACAAAATGGTACAGCTACTTCGGCAGATAGTTTGACAGTTTCTTACAAAACTAAACATATTCCTACCATATGAATCATTAACTGTGCTCTTTTGCATTTACCCAAATGAGGCAAAAACTTATATCCACACAAAAACTAGCAAATGAATGTTCATGGCAGCTTTATTCATATATGCCAAAACTTAGATGCAACGAAAATGTCCACAGCAGGTGAATGGATAAACTGTAGAATATCTGGAAAATAGAATATTATTCAATACTAAAACAAAATAAGCTATTGATCCATGAAGAGACAAGGAGGAAGCATATGTATATATTACCGAATGAAAGAACTGATATCAAAAGGCCACATACTGTGTGATTCCAAGTAAATGACATTCTGAAAAACTATGGAGACCATAAAAGGATCAGTGGCTGCTAGGCTACTAGGCAAGACAAGAGAGAGGGATGAATAGGCAGAACACAGAGGATTTTTACGGAAGTAAAACTACTCTTTATGATACTACGGTGGTGCATATATGTCATCATGCATTTGTCAAAACCCATGAAATTTACAGCACCAAGAATAAACCCTAATGTAAACTATGAGGTTTGGGTGATGATGATGTGCCCATGTAGATCCATCAAATCTATCAAATGTACTACTCTGAGGTCAGATTTTGATAGTGCGGGAGAGTATGCGTTTGTAAGTGTCAGCGGGTTTAAGAAAAATCCATGTACCTCTCTTAATCCGTTTGTGTTGCTGTAAAGGAATACTTGAGGCTGGGTAATTTATTTATTTTATTTATTTTTTATTTTTTTGAGATGGAGTCTTGCTCTGTCTCCAGGCTGGAGTGCAGTGGCACAGTCTCGGCTCACTGCAACCTCTGCCTCCTGCATTCAAGCTATTCTCCGCCTCAGCCTCCCAAGTAGCTGGGACCACAGGCGCATGCCACCACGCCCGGCTAATTTTTGTATTTTTAGTAGAGACGGTGTTTCACCATGTTGGCCAGGATGGTCTCGATCTCTTGACCTCATGATCCACCTGCCTCGGCCTCCCAAAGTGCTGAGATTACAAGCGTGAGCCACCGTGCCCGGCCAATTTATTTTTTTTAAATATGTTTATCTGGCTGTCTGTTCTGCAGGCTGTATAAGATGCATGGTGCCAACGTCTGTTTCTGGTGAGGACTTCAGGCTGCTTCCATTCCTAGAGGAATGAGAGGTGGAGCCAGCATGTGCATACATCACACGTTGAGAGGAAGTGAGAGATGAGAGAGAGAGAGAGAGATGGAGAGATGTCAGGCTCTTTCTAACCACCAACCTTCTAGCCTCATGGAAATTAACAGATTGAGAACTCACTCATTACTGCAAGGACAGTACCAAGCCATTCATGAGGAATTTTGCCCCTATGACTGAAATAGTTTTATAGAAGTATCATAAAGATACTACAGGGGTGAATATATGTCATCATGCATTTGTCAAAACCCATAAAATGTACAATACCAGGAATAAAAGTTAATGTAAACTATGACGTTTGGGTGATGATGATGAGCTCATGTAGATCCCATGAGGCT
This sequence comes from Ateles fusciceps, assembly GCA_036589455.1. NCBI lineage: Eukaryota > Metazoa > Chordata > Mammalia > Primates > Atelidae > Ateles > Ateles fusciceps. Next base: position 9,911,655 of record JAZHEH010002496.1, read on the forward strand.
CTCTCTCTCTCACTTCCTCTCAGCATGTGAGGAGCCTCCCACTAGGCCCCACTTTCCAACATTGGGGACCAAATTTAACTATGATGTTTGGAGGGTCAAGTATCCAATCTATAGCAGTACCTTCTGCTCAGTATTGCTGTTAATTCAAAACTAGTCTAAAAAACTGAAGTCTATTTAAAAAATATTTCCTCTTCTCAGCCTTCACCTTATGCCTCTATACTAGTTCTTTCCCTTCATCTAGAATCTATTCAGTTTTCTTCCAGCCTAGTAAAACAAACAGGTGAAACCCCTCTCTTTTGTGTCTTTGTTCCCTGATGCTACTATCCTACCTCTAAAGCCTTATCTCACTCCCCCCTTTCTTATGCAAGCATCTCAGCAGTGTGAGTTTTCTCTGCTTGTTGGTTTTACTTCTTTTACCTTTCAGTCCTCTATCATCAACAACGTGGCTCCCATCCATGTTAAAACTGACAATGCAGTCAGTAATTGTGGGTCTCGCTCCAGCGTAGAGACCCCCAAGAGTGCCTCCGCCATAATGTGAGCTTGAACCCAGAAGCATTTTCCCCCTCCTGGAGGCAGTCGAGCTATGGGAAAGCAGGAACTAAGGATGAGGAATCATGTAAAAGGGCTATTTTGATCTCCCCAGGCGCTTACACAGTGGCCTGGTGATGGCTGTGTGGTTTTACTAAGACATTGTGTTTTGTCTCGGTCCTGCTTTGGACTAGTTTTGTGACTCTGTTTATCAAGTACTGCTTGAACCCTGTGATTATTCATGTAATTCTTCAAGATTACTGTTCCTGGAATTTATGGTGGGCCTGACCTTTAAAGAATGTTACTTTGATAAATACAAAACTCTTTAACAATAGATAATAAGAAGAGCATCTGCTTGTTTTGCATCATTTTGTGGTTATTTTGTGACTTCAGTACTGTTCTCTTTTAACTTGTATTTTATCTACTTTACCAAATTTTGTAACCTTCTGTTCCCTTTAATGTTTAAGCTAAAACAATGTGGACTGACGTCAGTGTCTAAAGGCTAACAGTATATATTGGGATCCTATGCACAAATAAAATTGCTGTTTAGGTATTGCCTTTCAGCCCTCCAGACCCTACTTTTCTGTCTACTTTGATTTCCTGCACACTCTCTCTTCCAGGTATTGGGACCCTCTCGCTGGCCGAGAGCTCCCCGGCAGACGTGCCGTCCCCGACAAGTAATGACTTCATGTTGCCAAATGGGATAGGCACATTTTATTTCTCATCTGACTAACCTCCTGCCAGCATTAGCTCCTTGTAGTAATCACCTTCTTAGGACTTACTTGCCTTGGTGTTTGTGGGGTAGCCTCTCTTCACCTAACTCAGACTCTTCTTTGGCAGTGTCCTTCAAAAATACTTCCTACCTTCCTCTGTGTTGTTACCCCATCCCCTAAAAGCTCTGTTTGTAACCTTCCCTTTTTCATATTCTACATATTTTGCCTGAATTAGTAATTTCTTGAGCATGGTTTTTAAGAAATTTCTATATGCAAATTATTCCCAGATCTACATTTTTTTTTATCCCTAACTTCTCCTCTCTACTCCAGACTCCAGTTTCCTGCTGCTCCTGAACTCTCCATCTGGAGGTTCCATATTTACCTCCAGTTCAACATGCTTAAAACTGATTTCAATGTCTGCTCCTCCCACTCCAGCCTGTTCACCTTCCTGTATTCATTATCTTTTAACATTGCAGTGTCCACAGGAAGGTGATGAGGGGATAAATGAGCCAATGTGTGAAAGAGTTTAGCACAGAGTCTGGCAGATATTTAGATCTCAATAAATTTTTGCTACTCTTGCTGTTGTTATCTTAGCCAGTGATATCACTGAATCGCTTATGCAAGTCAGGTATCAAAGATAATCACAAATCTCACTATTTCCAAGCCCATTTCTCCGTCATGACCAAAAACTATGAGATTAGGGCTTTGCTTTTATATCCAGCCTTCACTTCTGCCACTATCTGCATCACAAGTTTTGTTCTAGCAGGACTCATAACTTGAGCATTTTTATGTTTTTGTTATCGTTCTCCTCTCTTCTTTTCCTTTCTTGTACACTGCCCTATGCCTGGAATGCTCTTCTTTTCTCTATTTACCCTCATAATTTTCTTTTTTAAAAATTGATATGTAATAGATGTATACATTTTTAGATTAAATTTGGGTACATGTGGTAAGTTAATGCATTCACATCAGTTGTAAAGATGAAATCTGTGTGATTAGGATATCCATCACCTTAAATATGTGTCTTTTCTTCATTCTAGAAACATTCAAATTTTTCTCTTCTATTATTTTGAAATATACAATAGATTATTGTAAACTATAGTTACCTTACTTAGGTCTTATTTCTTCTAGTAAACTGTGCATTTGTACCCATTAACCAATTTCTCTTCATTCCTCCTTTCCCACTCCCAGACTATGGTAACCACCAATCTCACTCTCTATCATGAAATCCACCTTTTTAGCTCACACATGTGAGTGAAAACATGCAATACTTGTCTTTCTGTGCTTGGCTTATTTCACTTAATGGCCTCCTGTTCCTTCTGTGTTGCTGCAAATGACAGCTTTTCATTCCTTTTTATGGTTGAATAATATTCCATTATATATATATATACACACACACACACATATATATACACACACATATATATATATATACACATATACACACTAACACACACACACACACACACACACACATATATATATATATATATGACATTTTCTTTATTTATCTATTGATGGGCACTTAGGTAGAGTCCATATTTTGGCTATTGTGAATAGTGCTCCAGTAAACTTGGGAGTGCAGATATCTCTTAGATATGGTAATTTCCTATCATTTGGATGAATATCCAGAGGTACAATTGCTGGATCATATGGTAGTTCTACTTTTAGTGTCTGGAGAAACTTTCATACAGTTTTTCCGTAGTGGCTCCATTAATTTACATACTCACCAATAATGAACATAGGTTCCCCTTTCTTTCCATCCTTATCAGCATCCATTACTCCCTGTCTTTTTGAAAGAAGTCATTTTAACTGGGATGAAATGGCTCATTGTGATTTTGATGTGCATTTCTTTGATGATTAGTGATGTTGAGCATTTTTTCATATATATCTTGTCCATGCGTGTTTTCCTTTGAAATATGTCTATTCAGATATTTTGCCCACTTATTAAGCAGATTATTAATTTATTTAGTTTTGCTGTTGAGTTGTTTGAGCTCCTTATATATTGTGGTTATTAATCCCTTGTCATATTGATAGTTTGCAAATATTGTCTCCCATTTTTGGGGTTGTCTCTTTACTTTGTTGATTATTTTCTTTTTGGAAAAGGGAGTTTTTAGCTTGATGTAATCCCATTTATCTATTTTTGCTTTGATTGCCTGTGCTTTTGAGGTCTTCTGCCAAAAAACTTTTTGACCATACCAGTGTCCTGTAGCATTTCCCTTGTGTTTTCCTCTAGTAGTTTTATAGTTTCAGAAGTTAGATTTAAATTTTTAATTCATTTGATCTGATGTTTGTATATGGTGAAAAATTGGGGTCTAATTTCATTTTTCTGTGTATGGTTATTCATTTTTCTTAGCATCATTCATTGAAGACACTGTTCTTTTCCCACTGTATGTTCTTGGCAACTTTGTCAAAAATGAATTTGCTATAAATGCATAGATCGATATCTGCGTTCTTTATTCTGTTCCATTGATCTCTGTCTGTTTTTATGCCAGTACCATGGTATGGCTACTATAATTTTGTAGTATATTTTGAAGTTAGGCAGTAAGATGCCTCCAGTCTTGTTCTTTTTTTACTCAGGATTTCTTTGGCTATTGTAGGTCTTTTGTGGTTCCATATACATTTTAGGATTTCTTTTTCTGTTTATGTGAAGAATGTCTAGTATTTTGAAAGGAATTGTATTGAATCTGTAAATTTTTTTGGATAGCATCGTCATTTTAACAATATTTTTCCAATTCATGAGCATAGAATATTTTTCCATTTTTTTCTGTTCTTTTCAATTTCTTTCATAAGCATTTTATAGTTTTTCTTGTATAGATCTTTTACTTCTTTGTTCAAATTGATTCAAGGGTTTTTATATTTTTTTGTAGCTACAAATAGGATTACTTTCTGGATTCTTTTTCTTTGAATAAAAGTGGTTAAAGTGGGCATCTTTGTCTTGTTTGACTTCTTAGAGGAAATGCTTTCAATTTTTCAGTGTTCAGTACCATGTTAACTGGGTTTGTCATATATGGTCTTTATTATTTTGAGATATGCTCCTTCTACACCCAGTTTGTTGAGGATTTTTATCTTAAAGGGATGCTGAATTATGTTTAATACTTTTTCAGCATGTACTGAAATGATCATATGGCTTTTGTTTTTGTTAACGTGATGTATCATATTTATTGATTTGCATATATTAAACTGTTTTTGCATCACTGGGATGAATCCCACTTGAATATAGTGAATGATCTTTTTTGTGTGTGTTGTCCAATTTGATTTGCTAGTATTTTGTTGAGAATTTTTACTTCTATCTTCATCAGAGATGCTGGCTTGTAGTTTTCCTTTTGTGTTGTGTCCTTATCTGGTTTTGATATCAGGGTAATGCTGGCCTTGTAGAATAAGTTTGAAAGATTTTCTCCTCTTTAATTTTTTTGAAGAGTTTCTGTACAATTGGTATTAATTCTTTAGAAGTTTGGTAGAATTCAGCAGCGAATCTATCAGGTCCTGGGCTTTTCTTTTTGGGGGACATTTTTATGGCTTTGATCTCATTTATTATCACAGGTTTGTTGAAATTTTCTGTTTCTTTTTGGTTCATTCTTGGTTGGTTGTATGTGTTCACAAATTTCTCCATTTCTTTTTGGGTTTCAGATTTGTTGACATACAGCTTTTCATAATAGCCTCTGATGATTCTTTGTGTTTCTGTGGTCTCAATTTTTCTATTTTTTAATTTCTGATTTTATTTGGGTCTTCTATTTTTTTTTCTCACTCTAACTAAAAGTTTGTCCTCTTGTTTACCTTTTATTTCATCTTGTTTTGTTTTCTTGATCTTGTGCATTGTTTTTAAGGTCTTGATTGCAATTATATCTTCTCTGATCTTTATTATTTCTTTTTTTTTCCTGCAGATTTTGGGTTTGACTTATTTTTGCTTTTGGAGTTCCTTGAGGTGCATCCTTAGGTTGCTTATTTGAAATCTTTCTCCCTTTTTTGACATAAGCATTTATTGCTATGAACTTCCTTCTTAGTATTGATTTTGTCATACCTCATAGATTTTGGTATGTTGGGGTTTCATATTCATTTGTCTCAAGAAATTTTTAATTTCCTTCTTAATTTCCTCTTTGACCCATTGGTCATTCATAATCCTGTTGTTTAATTTCCATGTGGTTGTGTATTTTCTAAAGTTTCTCTTCTTATTGGTTTCTAGTTTTATTCTCTGTGGTCAGAAAAGATATTTGATATAATCTATAGTTTTTTTGAGTTTACTGAGACTTGTTTTGTGGCCTGATGTATGATTGATTCTGGATAATGTTTCATATGCTGATAAAAAGAATGTATATTATTTAGCAGTTTGGTGAAATGGTCAGTAAATTACAATTAGGCTTATTTGGTCTAGTGTGTAGTTGAACTCTGATGTTTCTTTGTTTACCTTTGTGTCTCGATGATCTTTCCTTTACTAAGAGTGAGATGTTGAAGTCCCCTACTATCATTGTAGTCAATCTGTCTCCCCATTTAGATCTACTAATGTTTGCTTTATTTACCTGGGAGCTCCAATAATTATATCATTTTGATGAATTGACCCTTTTGTCATTAAATAGTGGCTATCTTTGTTTCTTTTGACACTCTTTAGTTTGTGGTCTATTTTAACTGATATAGGTATAGCTACTCTGCTCTTTTTTGGTTTCCAGTTGCATGGAATATTTTTTTCCCACTCTTTTTCAGTCCCTGGATTTATAGGTGAAATGAATGTCTTGTAGGCAGCATATAGTAAGCTCTTATCTCTATCCATTCAGCCACTTTATGCCTTTTAATTGGAGAACTGAGGCAATTTATATTCAGTTATTATTAATAATTCAGAAGTTACTATAATAATTTTGTTGCTTGTTTCTGGTTATTTGGTAATTCCTCTCTTTGTTTCTTCCTTTCTCACCATCTTCCTTTATGGGGTTAAGTGATTTTCTTTAGTAGTATATTTTAATATATTGATTTTTTTTAATTATTGGTGACTCTATTATAGGTTTTTGCATTATGGTTATCATGAGGCTTACCAAAACCATCTTATAGATATAATAAGTTATTTTAAAGAAATGAAAACTTATCTTACATTACAAAGAAATACGCTTCATCTTCACATTTTGATTTTGTTGACTCAATTTATATATCTTATGTTGCCTATCTCTTAGCAGGTTGCTGTAGCAATTATTGATTCTGATAGTTTGTCTTTTGAGGTGCATGCAAGTGTTATTAGTGAATTGCACATCACAATTACAGTATTAGAGTATTCTGGGTTTTTCTGTGTACTTTATTTTACCAGCAGGTTTTATAGCTTCAAATGTTTTCTTTCTTCATGTTAATATTTTTTTTCTTTTTTTTTTTTTTTTCAGATTGAACAACTTACTTCAGCATTTCTTTTAAGATAGACTGATAGTGGTGAATTCTCCCAGCTTTTGTTTGTCTTGGAAAGGCTTATCTCTTATTCAGATTTGAGGATGGCTTTGTTGGATATACTATTTTTGAATAACATTTTTTTTCTTTCAGCACTTTGGAAATATTCCATTACCTCCTAGCTTGTATTGTTTCTGTTGAGAAGTCTGTTGTCAGATGAACTGGAACACTTTTACATTCTATTTGCTTCTTTTCTTTTCCTGTGTTTAAGATTCTCTCTTTGTTCTTGGCTTTTGAGAGTTTGTATATTATATGTCTTGGTATAGTCTTATTTGGGTTGTCAGCTTGGTGTTCTCTAATGTTTCTGTACCTGGATATTTATATCTTCCTCAAATTTTGGAAAGTTTTCTGTTATTATCTCTTTGAATAAACTTACTAGCCCTTGCTTTTGCTCAACTTCTTCTTGAATACCAATAATTTGTAGATGTGGTCATTTGAGATAATTTTCTTTATCTTGTGGGCAATCCTCTTCCTTTTACTCTTGTTTCCTTTTTCTCCACTAACTGTATATTTTCAAATAGCCTGTTTCACGCTCACTGCTTCTTTCCTCTGCTTGATCCTTTCTGCTGTTGAGAACCTCTAATTAATCTTAGTTCAGCAAGTATATTTCTCAGTTCCAAAGTTTCTGTTTATTTAAAACATATTCCAATCTCATTAAATTTATCAACTAAATTTTTAAATTGATTTTCTTTGTTATCTTGTAAATCATTGAGTTCCCTTAAAATTGCAATTTTGAATTTTTTTTTTTTGTCAGAGAATTTGTGTATCACTGTCTCATTAGAGTCAGTCACTGGTTCATTGCTTTGTATATTAGAGAAGGTCATGATTCCCTCTTTGCTGTTGTTTCTTGTAGATACATGTCTGTGGCTTTCCATTGATGGATTAGTGATTTATTCTAGTCTTGTATGTCTGGCCTGTTTTATGGTTTTGTTTTTTGTTTGTTTTTAAGAGATGGGATCTTGCACTATTACCCAGGCTAGTGTGTAGTGGCATGATCATAATAGCTCACTGCAGCCTCAACCACATGTGCTCCAGGGTTCCGCTTGCCTCAGCCTTCCAAGTAACTGAGACTACAGGTGCATGCCACCATGTCTGGATAATTTAAAAAAAGTTTTAGCAAGGGGGATCTCACTATGTTGCCCAGGCAGGTCTCAAGCTTGTAGCCTCAAGCAATCCTCCCACTTTAGACTCCTGAGTAGCTGCAGGTACAAATTTTGGTTTTTATTGTATATTTGTGCTTAGAAATTCTTTTTAATTTAAGTGTTTATTTTCTTTCTTTTCTTTCCCCCTACTAGGTTGCTGCCTCCTTTTTGGCGCAGATGGTGTGGTAAGTCAATGTTTACCTTAATTTTAGTAAACAGTCTGGGACAGGGAGTGACACCTGTCTCAAATGGAGGAAGTTCCAAAGGGAATATCCAGGTAGTTTAGCAAAGGTGACTACAAGTTTATGCCTACTGGACTTGTAGAATGAACTCCCCCATAGAATGGTGAAGTTGAACAGCTACTCTGATTTGGTGTCTCCTTTGGCTGAGTTACAGAGCAGAGTCCAGGGCTGGGATTGGAAATTCCACTTCCCCACTTTTTCTCTGGCTGTGCTCAGTGGTATTTTTTCCTTCAGGTACTTCTTATGTTTCCTATGGGTTGAAGCAGGGACAGCCCATGGTATTTCACTTGAGTTCCCTGCCAGCTAACTCAAGATGGTAGGGAAGCTGGCTTTCCACCTCAATCCTACTTTCTGCTTTGAATTTGTAGGAAATTTTCTACATGCTTGGTGCTGGGTAGGTCGTGAAGAGGGGTGTTGCTGATATGGAATTCTACTTCTCTTATGTCTGTTTGGAGTTTTTTCCACTTCTCTGTGGCCCTGAGAAGTGTTTCATCTTCTTATTTGAGTTCTGGGATATTACTGATGATAATCTTTGTGCTACATATTTGCGTTTGGTTTTCTGTGTGTGGGAGTAAAGTAAACTTGTTTCTATGCTGCCATTTGGGGACCAGAAGTCCCTACCTGCTACATTTTCTCATAATTCTTCTCCACTGAGTTCATCATCACCTCCTTTAGGGAATATTTCTTTCCTTTCAACTCTTGGTAAGATTACATGCCTAATTTTTGAATTTAACATAGTATTCTATGCTTTTCTGCATCACACAAGCTTACCATAATGGAGAGTAAATTTCAAGAATATTCACTTTTATTTTTCTGTCACCCAGCAGAGTGCCCAGCATATATTATATGTTTAATAAATATTGGTCAAATTAAGCTAAATAGTTGACTGAGCTTAGATACCGAATGATAACAACCTCATAGCCTATGCTATATCTCTTCATGTTTCAGAACTCTATAAATAAATCCCCATTAAATTTTCTTTATGATGGATTCCAGCTGTATTTTGAAAATTAGGTAGGAAGATTTCTGATCCTGATTTCCCCTTTTTAACTTGCTGATCAAGGTATCAAAGGCTTAAGCAGATATTTAACCATATTTAAAACTTGACAAGTTCAAGGTTAGAATCCCCAGAAACCATATGTTCATTTAATCAATATTATTAGATGTGATCTCTTTATAATAAAGTATTTTTATTTTAAAAAAGTAGATTGCAATTTTCTACGAATTATAACCATAGTAGAAATCAATATAGTAATATCAGAAAGCATAGAAATATACAGAGAAAGAAAACAAAACTCAGCCGTAATTCTGCCACCAAATATAACAACTGTTAAAATTTGGTGCATGATCTGCCAGAATTTTCCATGGTATTTCTTTACAACAATACTTCAATTTGCTGTTCGAGGTCTGTTTCAATTTTTTTTTCTCCAGGCAATATAGATTTGCCTCTAATGCTATTTTTAATTGCAGCCTGGTATTTTATCATACAAATATAATCATTTATTATTAATCATTCAAGTTTCCAAAAACTGTTATGAAATTTTTATGCACACATTCCTGCTATATTATCTATTTAGATAGTTTGTGTAATGGTATATTTATTTACATATATTAGTATAGGGTTTAAGCATACAATTACATTTTAGAATCTTGTTTATGTGGATGGATGTCACCCTTGAAACACTGACAAATAAAGGGCCACAATTGATTCGTGTCTTCCAACTCTGTAGCTAAGATGAAAATAATACTTATTTGTAGATTTCTGGTGGTGATTTTGCAAGTGATTCATATATATGTGGTTGGTAAGTCATGTAACTTTATGCTTTTTAAGGCTTTGCCAGTATAATGGAACTTACAATACTTGCCTCCATCCTCCATGGTGAAGATAGGAGAGTATATCTAAGCCCTGAGACAAGTGAAATCACATATAGGTTATTATTTTCTAGTTTTTCTTATTGTTCTCCCTCATCGTGATTTTGTTTAACATTAGGCCTTCTACTCATCAGTCTTATCACAAGTGAATGATGACTCTTAGGTACAATTTCCTTTTTGTTTGTGTGTGTTACATGGGTTTCTTTTTTTATAAGGCAATATTTAGTGCTACACAGGAACACATAATAAATATATTTTTAAATTACATTTCAAAGTGAGCTATTGTTTCAAAGCGAATCTTAAAATATTGGAAGCCTCTAAAGTGGAGGAAAAGATGAAACAAATGGATTAAATAAGATGTGGCCACCACAGGGGATATTCTACTTCATAGAGTCCTAGAAATCTCAATGAAATTACTACATAATTTACGCATGTTCATAAATAATCCATCTCAACCTTTTTCTTTAAGAAGTCAGTTTTCAAGTGCATAAACTAAGCAATCCTGGTGACCCACCTCCACATGAGATGGGGAAATATATTTCAAGCTTAAAAAATGACTTCTTGGCTTGTGGTTAATGGAATATTTGCCAGTTTCTTTATCGAGGCCAAAGGGACATTAGAAAATGCACACTCTTTGATCATTTATTAATGCACCATGCTCTGTGACTGTTAAAATAATTTTAGCATTCAGGAATTGACCTAGGAGAGTGGAAGAAGCCTGAGAGGATGGCTGAAGTATATTTTGAAAAGTGCTTTTACCATCCTGGCTGAACTGTGCTATATAATTCTTATGCTTGATATAATTAGACACATGTATCAGTATTACAACACTATTTTTATTAGTGGGAAGAAAAGGAGCAGGAGAGATAAAGAGGTGGTGTTTTATTTCTCAAATGACTCAGAGGCTGCACAAAAAGCAAGAGCACTATGTTCTGATCCAGAATTCTCACCACCCTATCACCCTGCATTCCAAGGCTCATAAGTAACTTAAAGTATTAGAGAACATAGATTTCCTTTCATTGATGGATGAGGGTCTTGCCTTAGCCATGATAGGAGCCTCACACGCACCTAAAAACTGGGCATGAACCCTGTGGTGACCAGACATGATCATCCCTATCTTCCTAGAGAGATAGTCCATGGGTGAAGAGATCATTTATCATCAGGAAAGACAAAATTCCCTTCAGCCTTCTAATACACAGGATTGGTCTCCCACATGTGCACATCTGGAAATCCTATCTAGGTTTGCATAATGGCCAGTGTTTAAACATAATCTCTGTATAAGTGAATTTAGCTGAGAAGCAAACCCTGAAGCCTTGGCACTACAGAACTCCCTTCTATTAAGTTTTACTGTCTGCACAAGAAAATTAACAGGAGATAGAGGAGAGGCTCTAAACTGACAACTTTACAAAAAATATGTCCATGCTTCCTGCCACAAAATTGTATTTGATATACAGTACCACTGTATGGTTTAGCAGCTCTCAATTATGTGTGTCAGCTACTGTGCTCTTTTGGACAAAGCTGTCTTCTGATTTTAGGAATGTGTGTCCATGAGGAAGAGTGGGTATAGAAGAGGGCACTGAATTTATGCTCTTGGTTTATTATTGGCAATGAATGTTCCAGCTCTCTTGTATAGATTATCTGTAATAATCTCTAAAAGTCTTCGGAGGAGGATTCTTGTCCAGATGTATAGATGAGAAATCTGATGTACAAAGGGTGACTTGACATGGCTAGAAGTGATGTAACACAGATTGAAATCCATCTGTGTAACTTCATGAGTTTTCTTATAATTTCTTCCATAAACGTTTTCAAGATTCCATCACTGGGCATTTGTTGACTTTTTACTTCTGTTAAATTGCTGGAGAAAATGATTGGAAAGCCATTTCTGCTGATGGAGAAAATTCGTGTATATGGAAGGACCATGTAGAATCCATGGGGATAGCTGCTGGCTTACCTAATGTTGATGATGTTATTGAAAATCCGAACTAAAGAAATCACACGTTTTTCTGCCTTCTCTTGGTTTTCAGTGGGCTTCCATGTGAATGACTATTGGTAGGCTTATCACTGATGGAGCAATGCATGCCTTATTGTAAGTCTCTTCAAACCAAGCTGCTTATAATTTTTTCTGTAGTTTTGCAGAGGTTCTGGGACTTTATTGAAAGCTCAGAGTTCTTCACTAAAATCAGGTGAAAATAGAAAGAAATACCATTTCTAAGAGGGAGTTGTGATACTTCTTTTTGTCTGTACCTTTTAGAAAGCTGAGAATATTTTAGTTTTATCAAGATTTTATTCAGTATATTGCATTAGATAAGAGTTGGTCTCTTCAGTCAGGCAGATCTAAGTTTAAGTTGTGACTCTGCCACTTCTAGCTTCTCTGACCACACCAACAACTTTAACAACTTTACCTGAACTGGTTTTGTTATCTGTAAAACAGAGACATTCATAATTCCTTATCTTATAGGGTTGTTTTGAAGCTTAAGTAAAATAGTTATGGTAAATCACTTAGTACAGGGGGTGGGCAATGTTGATGTTGATTATTATGTTTATTTTTATGTACTGATTCAAACAATTCTAGAAAATGTCTATGACAATATTAAGCAGAAGTAGCAGAAGGTGATGTCCACAATTGTTGTAACTGTATAAAAATACAAATGATTACAAATGGAGGCAGAATAGCTTAGCTTTCTGTCTATGGAGTCTAACTTGGCCTATGGAGTCTAACAGGCCTGAGTTCAAATTTTGGTCCAAAAACATCTCTGTGTGATTCTGAAATTTTTTTTTATTAACCATCCTAAGGCTCAGTTTTCCCATATGTGAAATAAAGTTAACTATAGTTCATATATCATCAGGGTGCTCTAAGAATTAAATTAGATTGGTCCTATAAAGTTGTTAGAACAGTGCCTGACATGTAGCAAGAGATCAGTAAATGTTAAATATTGCAGGGCGGTAATAAATGTATTTATTTCAGTCTGATGATATTGTCAGCATTTTAACTTAAATAAAATTTATCTAAGACTATTTTCACATTGTTATCTTAGTATTAAAATTTGAACCGTTCCACAGAATCAGTGTAATCCAAGTCTTCCTTTAGCATTAGAATTCCAAGTGGTATTTGTGATTTCAGTATTTATGTACCCTGACTCTTGTGATCATTTTTAGTAGAAATTCCCTGAAAATATCCAAGGAAGCCCAGCTTGTGACAACCCAGACTAAAGGTGACAAATCAAAGGAAGCAAACATAGGACATGAATAGTTCTTTGCTACATATGAAAACAGGATTGTTGTTTGGGAATATACTTTCCAGATGACGAAGTTGAAATATAATGAGAACCTCATTTTTAGTTCCCTGTGGGAACAAGGATGACAGGGCCATCCTTGTGAGTGGAAAAGCAAAGGAAGCAGGGTGATGATCCCAGTAATGTCATCAGTATCAACTGGGCCCACCGAGATCCCCCTGGGATGCATGCCCTTCTTCTGTTCTCCAAGTCTGTCACATGGAACCCGTGTGTCAGAGCCAGAAGTGACCTTAGCAAACACCTTGTCAAACCTTCTCATTTGTAGAATGGTGAAGTGAATTGGTACTTATGCAGCTGATGAGTGGAGTAACCGCTGCTTAAACGTTCTCTCACAGATCCTAGTCCAGTGCTTTTTCCACTCTGCAGAGACCTCTCTGCTGTAGCCAAATTTGAAGAAATTACCTTACAGATAAAGGCACATTCAATAAAGAAATTAAACCATTTGGGGACCAAGAAATTTCCCTAACTTTTCTGAATTTCAATGGCCTTAACTGCACTGAGTTGGAATAACTAAATTAGATAATATTTTCATAACATCAGCTAAACAACAACAGAAATTAACAAATGTTGAGCACTTATGAGCCAAATGTTATTCTAACTGCTGTCTTATATAAATATCTCAATCTTCAGAATAATTCACATTGTGGAATAGTTGCTATCATTATCTCCCTGTGATAATGGGGACAAAACGAATTGCCCAGAGTCAGATAGTAGGTGGTGGAGTGAGATTTTATTAATCGTCTGACTTCAAAACCCACATTCCCAATTATCATGAAATTCTGCCTCCTTAGTGGGTGTTGCATACATAGGAGCTGCTACTATTATGATCAGCCTCACTGAGAGGTACACTGACAACCTGAGTGATAATGCATATGCTTTCTGGTAGGGGTTTTGTAGTATCTGTGACAGAGTAAAGGCAAAATAGGTGATGTCGCTAATAGCTAATCAGAAAAGTTTCCCTGATTGTTTGGATTGCTATCTTTGTTCTTAATGACCAGGTAATTGCAAAACTGGCTCTAAGTGAATGGGGGAGAAGATAGGAGGGCCCCAATTAAGGAGAGTGCCAGCAAGTTTTGCTTCCCTCCTTTCAAATGGAGAAAAAGGAAGACACTAATGTCTTTGCCGTTTGATTTGCATAGTTGTCTCTCTCTCTCGCCCTCTTTTTTTTTTCTGAAATAGAGTCTTGTTGTGTCGCCCAGGCAGGAGTGCAGTGGAACAATCTCAGATCTTGGCTCACTGCAACCTCTGCCTCCTGGGTTCAATCAATTCTCCTGTCCCAGCCTCTGGTAGCTGGGATTATAGGCGCCCGCCACCATGCCCAACTAGTTTTTTGTATTTTTAGTAGAGATGGGTTTTACCATGTCAGCCAGGCTCCTCTCCCACTCCTGACCTCAAATGATCTGCCTGCCTCAGCCTCCAAAAGTGCTGGGATTACAAGCATGAGCCAATGTGCCCAGCTGCGTAGTTCTCTCAATTAAATTTTGTTGTAACCCACAAATGTCCTCTCAATTGTTTTGGTTCATGAATGCATTCACTTAGTCTCAGAGAAAGAAAGTAACTTTTTCATGGCCTATGACAAATCAAGTGTCAGAGATAAAATTTGAATCCAAATCTGTGGATCATCAAAGTGCATGAACTTTCTTTATCACACTACCTTCTGGACACGTTTATTTTTATCTTACTTTGACTTCCGTTGACCACAGTGAGATTAAGACACACTACCCCAATGCATACAGGCAACCTTCCCCACACATACAAACCCTGCCTATCACAGCCCTCTTCCTTCCCTCCCTGTTCTTCATGTGAAGTGGGTCCTTTGAGGAAACCTCCTCTTGTTCACTGTGATAATTAGATTGATTCCTAGGAATTGATGAAAATGGACAAACGTGCTAATGGAGGTTCTGAATCACTGCACTAATGCATTACATCATTTATTCATCTATGCAGACCTATATGAATAGAAAGAAAACTATGCCTCCTTATCATGAATCCCAGATCAGCTTGCAAAGCCTATTTGAGTCCACTGGGCATTTAAATTCTGAGGCATGCATCAAGGCTGCTCTTTGAACAGGTGCTAGAGCTGAGCCATGGGGAAATTACATGAAATACTGAATTCACCCAGAAGACAGCGAGTGTCCCAACGGAGGTAAATAGGAACTTCTGCATCAGAATCAAGGGTTTACTCCTGGGCCCACCTTCTGGCTTCAGATCATGTGAGTAAGAAAGACCTGGCTTGTAATTTGCATGGAGGCAGAGAGTTTTTTTGTGTGTGCATTTCTGTCTTTCACTTATTCATGTAGTCACTTCCTCATTCTTTCAACAAGTGTTGAGACTCTATTGCGTGGAGACACTGTGAGGTGCTGAGCTTACAGTGACACCAGACGTGACACCAGTGATGTATACAGACCTAAAAGCTGAGATGCAATGTTTTGCCACCATATTATCTGTTGTGATTCATGTAATGAACAATATGATGTGTAATTGTAATTGCCACTGATCCTCCCTTGTGTGTAATCAGCTACTCTAGTGTGTTACAACACTCTGGGCAAGGAGAGATAACAAATTACCAAACATGGTCCTTCTGCCATCAGCTACCCTCTGACATATACCTAGCAGTACCAGGGTCCCATATTTTTTTGGGCCACTTGAGCCACTCTGCTGTCTTTTCTCTGTAGCCAATCTGGTCAACCTATGATGTCTTGTCTCTGAAGCTGGGGTCAGAGCTTCTCTTCTTGAAAGCCCAAATACTGCTGAGGTATGACTTGAAGCTGTGTAGTGCAACGGGAGGAACTATGTTCTGAAATCAGATACATCTGAGGTATATCCTGAGCCTGCCATAGACTAGCAGGTGATGAGGAACAACTCCTAGGCACAGAGCCTCCATTACTCCTCTGTGGTAGGAGGACAATGATGTCTTGCCTGTGAGGTCTGCTGGATTAAATAAGATAAAGCATACAGAACTCTTGGAATTCAACAAATGTGAGTTCGCCACACCTCAAGCATTTGCTCAGTTTCACGTTAGTTCTTTTGCTACCTAGGAAAGCACGTTTGGAAATATGTGAATCATAGTATAAAATCCTCCTGAGCTGGGTCCCGTTTATTTTCCAGCCTCATTCATAGAGTGTGAGTGGTTGAGGTTATCTCTATCCCAATTTATCATAAGGGGCTTTGTCCACCAGACTAGGAATTCCAGAGTGCTGGGGTCACGGCCAATGTGTTCTTTTATCTTTGAAGTTTAACTGAGTTCTGGACTGCCATGTTGTGGGCACTTGATAAAATGCTTGTTAAATTAGAGGATATCTCAATAGCAGATTACTACTGCTGTATGTCAAACACCTCAATGACTTTATAATGACATTTGAATCTCTTTACCGGCAGATTAGATCTTAACTCCTAAGTGTCTTTTATTTCCAGAGCTGTTAGCTGAAAAAAATAATAATTTAGAAAGACTTTGTATTAAGAATGCCATTTAAAACTGCTTGGCTGTCTTGGGTTATAGCCATTTGATTATGAGGCTAAAAGTGGTACTATGACATCTTGCAGCCTGCTGGGAAGACCCGTAAGGTTAATACTTTATTATAAAATCAAGTTTGCCACAATTGCAACGGAGCCTGTGTCAGCAGAGTTTCTTTAATGAGAAGGTAATTTTAACTGAAATGTCTGCATTATTTTGTTTACTCATGGTCTAAGTGTGTGAATATATTTTCATGCTTCATTCAGTCACATTAAACACTAACTGTAAGGCATCTTATTTGAACATAGCATTTTTACTTTTGTAAATTCCAAATATCAGCAAATAATAATTATTTTATTATTCTTATTTTAGGGGTTAAAAACTGAATCTGAGATTAAAATGAATACAGATCAAAGAAAAGTCCACTGGCTGAAACAACACTATTTGGGATTAACTAGAGGAAAAAGTCAATGTAAATTAATAAACAGTTTAAATATGTATTATAAAATATGACATTATTTCCAATGATATAATATCACTCATTCAAAAGTAGTTTTTTGATATGGTCTAGATTAGAAACGATTTTTATGATCAATTATTTGATTGAAAGAGAGACGTAAAATTAATTTGTTTTTATGCAACATTGATTCTATAGATGGAACAGTCACAAAAGTACTAAAAAATGTAGATATGCAAAACTGCTGAGGTGTTTTCCTATATTACAGAAATTAGAAATGGGGGGAAAATAATTGATTAATAATGATAACAGATATTGAAATGATAATGACAGGGTATTATGGTCTTCTTAGGCCAGGCACAGTGTTCAGCCTTAGTGCAGCCTTGCTGCTTTCATGTGAAATCCCTGAGGATGGTCCATGCATAAAACAGTCAAAGCAGCTCATGGTAACTCTTTATTACTTGGGACTTCGGTCCAGCAATTTGAGCTGGAACACACAGGGAGGGGATGTTTTCTTTCCCTGGGCTATTTAGGATTAAGTAGCCCAGAAATAAAATAATTCAAGACCATTTCTTCCTTCTTTCCCCAAGCCCAAACCAGAGCTTATTATCTTCTTGTTAGTTGGAGGAAAGGGCATCCCAAGTTAGCCAGGTACAGGAAATGGTGCTAGAGACAGATTGAGAGAAGGCTTCACCAATGCCTAGAGCTGACTGGCCTAGCCTTTCCCCTCCCCTCGCCATGGCATCCAGGAGAATGAGGAGGTGGTGGTAGGTGAGGGGGAGAAACACACACACACACACACACACACACACACACACACACACACACACACACAGAGAAGAAATAAGAGTAAGAGCAAACAAATGCTGGGTATCCTTCCTACACAAATACAATGAACAAAATAGAGAACGAGGTCAAACTAAATACAATGATTCTTAAATTCTAAGTGACTCCACTCGGTTTAGTGCCAAAAAGGTGTTAAACCTGATCTAACCTCAGTGGGTCTTCTTCCTCTTGAGATACAGTAAAGGGAAGGGCACAAAGAATTCTGCCTGAAGGTCAACATCAGAACCCTTTAGATACATTATCTTACCAGGTGTTTGGTGGGCACTATTATTAGCCCCATTTTGTAGATGCGTAAACTGAGTTTCAAAGAGTTCAGGAAATTTGCCCAATTCATAAAGTTATTAAACCGTGGTCATTCTAATACATGTCTGTCTTATTCAAACTTTCGAAATCAGACCTTGCAGCAGTTCCACTGCCACCAGTTATTCATCATGTTTCCTCCAGCAAACCAAACACTGAACAAAAACGTGTTGAATGAGTAAGTTCCAGGAAGAAACTAGCTGGTTTCTCAGACTGAGGCTAATTAACCCTACTTTTTAGGGTTGCCATAAAAATTAAATGAAAAAGACAAACGATGAGCTATAGAAGAAAAATATAAAAAGACTCTTAACGGGCTGAAGTAAATTCTTAGTGAGTTATAAAGAGGATCTAGGACTTTTTTTGTTTTTAAATCTGTAACCTTTGAGGATTATGCCAGAAGGAGCAAGTATTCTTTTACAGTGTGTTATTCGGGACCACCATTAGGAGTGAAACTGGGCATTCCTCTTTGAGTTGACTGTGACCCTCTGGCATTATTAAAACATGTGCTTTTAAAGTTGTTTGCAAGCATTTAGTTCCCTAAAGAAATATAAGAATTCTTCCTTGTTGTCTTGTGAGCCTGATTATCTCCCTTGCATGATTCAAACATACCGGTTTAAAGATGAATAATTACACTATCAAAATAAGTAAAGAATCAGTTAATTGTTGCTTTTTCTGTAAGTATAAACTGCCAAACAGTTACCTGCAAACAAAATATATGATTCCTGGTTGAAGTGCCACATTGTACCCTATGACTTATTCAGGAGACCAGGTTGATTTAAAGCAAATCCTCAGAATGAAGCCTCAGTGCAATATTTAGGCAAGTGGTCAGAGAGTGTCTACTTACTTTGAACCCTTTCAGAAAGAGTTGGTTCATTTTTGAAATTGCTGGCTTCTTTGTAGTGTTTAAATTATGACTGATTTGTAGAGATTCAGTTGAACCACTCAAAAACATTTATGGCTTCATCGAGGCTTACCTAGATAATTCAACCCAGGAGTCTAAACATACATTCTGTATGTTAAACACTACACCACCCTCTCCCATCCCCCCTTGTATAGGACAATACTCCATTTTTCCTCCACCTACCTCATAAGCCCAACAAAATATCTCGTATTTTCTGTGCCTCATTATCTTTGAGCAAATTAACAAGATATCTTGGTCCTAAGAAAAACTGATTTTAACTGAAGTATTCTCTCTTCATTTACCATACTTCTTTTGTTGAAAATACCTATTTTATCTTCACTTTTTTCTTGTCTTCTGCTCCACAAGACACTTTCATTTTCACAGCTAAACTCTGAAGAAACAGAAAAATTAACATATTTTATTTGGATGCAACTGGTAACGCCAACAGAATTTGGCCCAAGGTGCTAATCTGCTCTTCACTCCTTTTTTATAATCAGTATCATCATTTATCTGTGTCACCCAAGGTGGGAGCACCACCTTTGAGCACACATTTAGTCTGTAGGCTTGATAAGAGAACTTTATAACTTGCAATCCTGATCCCCCATATTTTATTCATGATTTTGATACTCCTAGTCATTATTTCAGTAACCGTCCATTTCAAGGCAGCAGGTAAATGTATATGATAAATTTGTCTGCTAATGGCTCCAAAAATTGACTGTCATGGCTGGAGGCAGTCTCTGGCAGATAATATTAGGCTATTCTTGGTTGGTGCTGCAACTGTATGAATTCTGTATGTACCAACTAATTCAAAGGGACTTAAGCTATTTGGGAGAAGGTGCTCAGCCAAATTACATTTCTAAAATGTGAATTGTAAGGATTGGAATTGAGCTCACTTTAAACATTGTAGTTCATAACCTTTTACTTTCGTAGCATTTTAGATGAATGGATAGGAATTCATTTTATTGAGATAACTGGAGCATTCTTACATATGAAATATTGAACTGTAATCACTGGACTGGAAGGCCTACATTACATTCAGATATGCCAGCAATTATCTGTGTGACCTTAATTAATTTAATTAACTTCTTTGGGTCTTCGTTTCCAGATGATGGTTTGCATACTTTGATAATAGATGCTCAACAAGTACTGTTGAGTGAATGTGTCCTTAGAATTTAAAATCCCTTGCTGTCAAAATTCTATTTGGCAATGATCCAGACTTACAGAATCTTTCTTATCTGTTTTCTTTCTTCCTAGTCTCATTCTTTTAGTTCAGACCATCATTTCTCTCCAAGATCATGTCAACTGTTGTCTGTTTTCCTGCTTCTGCTCTTTACCCTTTGTTAATGTCTTCACAATGCAATGAAAGTGACCTTTCTGAAACACGCATTTGATTGTTCACTTTCATGCCTAAGGTTTCTCTATTACCTTTACTATAAAGCACAGATTCTTTGCCATAGTTTAGACCTGGCTCTAGTTTACTTCTTCAGCTTCATTTTCTCACTCCTCCTTTCCTTTTTGAACACTTTGACTTCTGGTGTTTTTGTAAGAAGATGTTTTTTACCTTGAGGTCTTTGTACCAGATGTTCTTTCTGCTTAAAACACTGGTCTCCCCTCTCTGACAAGCTGGTTCTTCCTAGTCATCCTTTAGATTGTAACTTGCAAATTACTTTCTCTAAGGGGCCTTTGCTGACATCCTGAATTTGCTGCTTGGTCCCCCTCCTTGATGTTCTTATCTTGTGGGGTGTTTCTCACCCATTTCAGCAGGCTTTACATGTAGTGTAGTGACTGTGTCTCTGTCTGTAACTGTCTCTGGACAGTGAATTGTACTGAAGGATGAAAACCTTATTTACCTTGACACCTGCTGAGTTACCAGTCTCTAGTAAAATGCCTGGCACATTATAGATGTTCAATAAGTGTTTGTTAAATGGATTAGTAAGTGCAATAAACAACAGAATATTCTTTATGTTTTACTATTTTTAATAGAACATGGAGTTGAGATTATTACTATGCACTGTTTTCAATTTTGCACCTCTATCAGATATAAAATGTATTTTATATGTACAGAAAAAAAACAGGGATATGTGTTTATTTTTTAGTATAAATATGCACTTTATTACTCAAGAGAAAGAAAGAGAGAAAAGAGTAATGTGTAAGTATTAAGATATGGAAACAAATAATTGATTTCTTTTTTACTAATTTCCATGCAGGCATACTAGGCTAAAAATGGTATGCCCTTGGTTATCCTCACATACCTTAAATTGTATTAATAGGTTCTCTGGATTGCCAAATGAATAGTATTATGCTCTTCTGAGGGAAAATCACTTTCTAATAATGAAGTAACTGTGAAACATTAGCATCTGTGGAGAAAGATATTTGAAAATAATAATAGAGGCAATTAACTCAAAACTTAATTTTCTTTGTTTAATGTGTTCAGAGAAGAAACTTAGAGAAAATCGTTTCAGATGGCAAATGTGAATTCTTTAATGGATTCACCCCGTGGTATGGAAATCTATAGGAGTCATGACATGAGGTGGTGCTTAAATTATGTTTCACTAAACTGTGTTTTCTTCCCATATATATTTCTGGCATGCTTGGTTCTCTGGATTAATATTTTGAAGCTGGAGCCAAAAGGATTGGCTGAGTAATTGAATGTGGTAGTCAGAGAAAGAAATCAGTTGAGGATGCCTGTAAATTCTGGCCTGAAAAACTGGACAGATGGTATTGCTATCAACAAGGAGAAAGAAGATTGAGATAAGTTATGTTTTCGGGAGAAGATCAGAATTCAGCTGCAGACATGTTAAGTTGTTTGACATTTTTATTAGATATATGTCAAAGGAGATGTTGAGTGGGTAGGAGGTAGATAAGTCTATACTTTGGGGGAGAGAAGTCAATGCTGGACGTATGACTATGAAACTCATTGGCACACAAATGGTACTCAAAGCTCTGAGACTAGGTAAGATCACCAGATAAGTGAATGTGAATGCAGAAGGAAAGAGGAGCAAGGACTGAGACCTGGAGCACCCTAATTTTAAAGGCTGGAGAAGAATCAAATAGATGCAATAAAAAACAATAAAGGGGATATCACCACTGATTCCACAGAAATACAAACTGCCATCAGAGATTACTACAAATTACTCTATGCACATAAACCAGGAAACCTGGAAGAAATGGATAAATTCCTGGACACTTGCACGCTCCCAAGCCTAAACCAGGAAAAAGTCGAAACCCTGAGTAGAGGGCTGAAGTTGAGGCAGCAATTAATAGCCTACTAACCAAAAAAAGCCCAGGTCCAGACAGGTTCACAGCTGAATTCTACAAGATGTACAAAGAGGAGCTGGTACCCTTCCTTCTGAAACTATTCCAAACAATCCAAAAGAGGGGAATCCTTCCCAAATCATTTTATGAGACCAACATCATCCTGATACCAAAACCCAGCAGAGACTCAACAAGAAAAGAAAACTTCAGACCAATATCCATGATGAGCATAGATGCAAAAATCTTCAATAAAATACTGGCAAACCGATTGCACCAGCACATCAAAACACTTATCTACCATGATGAAGTAGGCTTCATCCCGGGGGATGCAAGGCTGATTCAGCATATTCAAGTCTATAAATGTAATTAACCACGTAAACAGAAGCAAAGACAAAAACCACATGATTATCTCAATAGATGCAGAGAAGGCCTTCGACAAAATTCAACAGCCCCTTATGCTAAAAACTCTCAATAAACTAGGTATCAACAGAACGTATCTCAAAATAATAAAAGCTATTTATGACAAACACACAGCCAATATCACACTGAATGGGCATAAACTGGAAGTATTCCCTTTGAAATGTGGTACTAGAAAATGATGCCCTCTCTCACTACTCCTATTCCATATAGTATTGGAAGTTCTAGCCAGAGAAATCAGGCAAGAAAAAGAAATAAAGTGTATTCAATTAGGAAAGGGGGAAGTCAAATTGTCTCTATTTGCAGATGACATGATTGTAATTTAGAAGACCCCATCGTCTCAGCCCAAAATCTCCTGAAACTCATAAGTAACTTCAGCAAAGTCTTAGGATACAAAATCAATGTGCAGAAATCACAAGCATTCCTATACACCAATGACAGACTTAAAGAGAGCCAAATCAAGAATGAACTGCCATTCACAATTGCTACAAAGAGAATAAAATACCTAGGAGTACAACTAACAAAGGATGTAAAGGACCTCTTCAAGGGAACTACAAACCACTGCTCAAGGAAATAAGTGAGGCCACAAACAGATGGAAAAACATTCCATGCTTGTGGTTAGAAAGAATCAATATTATGAAAATGGACATACTGCCCAAAGTAATTTATAGATTCAATGCTATCCCCATCAGCCCACCTATGACCCTCTTCACAGAACTGGAAAAAATCACCTTAAACTTCATATGGAACCAAAAGAGAGTCTGCATAGCCAAGTCAATTCTAAGCAAAAAGAACAAAGCTGGAGGCATCACACTACCTGATTTCAAACTATACTACAAGGCTACAGTAATCAAAACAGCATGGTACTGGTAAAAAAACAGAGATATAGACCAATGGAACAGAACAGAGGCCTCAGAAGCAACATCACATGTCTACAACCAACTGATCTTTGACAAACCTGACAAAAACAAGCAATGGGGAAAGGATTCCCTGTTTATTAAATGGTGTTGGGAAAACTGGCTAGCCATGTGCAGAAAGCAGAAACTGGACCCCTTCCTGACACCTTACACTAAAATTAACTCCAGATGGATTAAAGACTTAAACATAAGTCCTAACACCATAAAAACCCTAAAAGAAAACCTAGGCAAAACCATTCAGGAAATAGGCATAGGCAAGGACTTCATGACTAAAACACCAAAAGCATTGGCAACAAAAGCCAAAATAGACAAATAGGATCGAATTAAACTCCAGAGCTTCTGCACAGCAAAATAAACAATCATTAGAGTGAACCGGCAACCAACAGAATGGGAAAAAAGTTTTGCAATCTACCCATCTGACAAAGGGCTAATATCCAGAATCTGCAAAGAGCTAAAACAGATTTACAAGACAAAACAAACCCATTCAAAAGTGGGTGAAGGATATGAACAGACACTTTTCAAAAGAAGATATTTATGAGGCCAAGAAATATTTGAAAAAAATGCTCATCATCACTGGTCATTAGAGAAATTCAAATCAAAACCACATTGAGATACTATCTCATGCCAGTTAGAATGGTGATAATTAAAAAATCTGGAGACAACATATGCCAGAGAGGATGTGGAGAAGAAGAACACTTCTACACTGTTGGTGGGAGTGTAAATTAGTTCAACCACTGTGTCAGACAGTGTGGCGATTCCTCAAGGACCTAGAAATAGAAATTCCAACTGACCCAGCAAACCTATTACTGGGTGTATATCCAAAGGATTATAAATTGTTCTATTATAAAGACACATGCACACGTATGTTCATTGTGGCACTGTTTACAATAGCAAAGACCTGGAACCAACCCAAATGCCCATCGATGATAGACTGGACAAGAAAAATGTGGCATATATACACCATGGAATACTATGCAGCCGTCAAAAACGATGAGTTCGTGTCCTTTGTAGGGACATGGATGAATCTGGAAACCATCATTCTCAGCAAACTGACACAAGAACAGAAAATCAAACACCACATGTTCTCACTCATAGGCGGGTGTTGAACAATGAGAACACATGGACACAGGGAGGGGAGCATCACACACTGGGCTCTCTTGAGGGGAGCTAGGGGAGGGACAGTGGGGGGGTAGTGAGTTGGGGAGGGGATAACATGAGGAGAAATGCCATACATAGGTGATGGGGGGGATGGAGGCAACAAACCACATTGCCATGTATGTACCTATACAACAACCCTGCATGTTCTGCACATGAACCCCAGAACCTAAAGTGCAATAAAATATATTTTAAAAAAATAAAAATAAATATATAAAGGCTAGAAAAGAGGAGGAGCCAGCAAAGACAAATGAAAGACTGGTGAGGGAGAAGGAGCACAAGGAGAAAATGGTATTCCAGAAGTGAAGTGAAGAAAGGGGATCAGCTATGCTAAATACTGTTGACAGAACCGTAAGATAGGACTGAAACTGACCCTCAGCTTTAGCAATGTGGTGGTTGTTGGTGCCTTAGAGAAGAATGGAAGAGGAGGGAGCAAGAGTCTGAGTGGAGTGGGTTTAAGAGAGACTGGGGGGGAAAATAATTCTAGACTGTGAACATGGACAATTTTCTATAATCCATATTTCACATCTTTTTGGGAATTTTTGACCCAGTTCTGAATGATCCTTTCTGGGTTTTCACATATTACAAATTCCTTGGAAGCAGAGTCACTTTCCTTCAATTATAAAAAGTTCTGGTAACCAAAAACAACGTAGATGAGCAGCAGTGGGAAAGCATATGGACTATATGGATTGCTAAGAACACTGCAACCCACCTACAAGCTTGCTGGTTACAGGGATTTTATTTTAAATGGGATTCTCCATGGGCATATCCACAGGAAAAAAATACCAAATGTCCTCATGAAGATTATAGACCTCTCACTTTCCCTAGTCTATTTCCATCGAAATATAGGAACTATCTGCTTTATTCTGTGTCAGTTTGCCTCCTTTTAATGCTTTATACAATAAAGTAAAGGTTTCTCTTTGTTTATTTGGCCTAGAGAAAACAATGTAAACTGTTACAGAATGAAAAAAATTCTGTGAGTTTTCATTAGCTGTTGTAGCAGTTCTGAAGTAGGGACATATTTTTGCTAGCAAATCTTGTGTGTATATGAAGTTGAAAGATTCTCTCTGACCCAGAACTGGGACTTTATTCATAAGATATTGTTGAAGGTACCAGTCCCTACCTATTTAAGTTCTAATTAGCTGTCCAGATTGAATGGTCTGAAATTAGTCTGCAATCCTCATTTCCACTGCTCAGGGTCCCTGGAAGTAAACCAGACCCATGAATGCCCCTAGAGTGTTATTGTGGTCTGTCCACCATGTGTGTCCAGACTGTTTAATGGGCTTTCCTATAGCTCCCTCCCATTCCATACTAGAATGGAAGCTTGGTTTACTCATTCTCAAGAAGAGGATTTCTGCCAAGTAGTAGAAATATTAAGTCCTGTTCTTTCCCCCAGGCCACTCATAATCTAATTAAAGGCAAGACAAGTTAAAGATACCTCTATTGAAGACCTTATAATAGGAATTGATTTGTCTTTTTATCAAGGTCTCTTTTGTGATGGAATTCGTAATAGAAAGAGCACATGGATACATGCATAAGTCAGAATAGTATGCCAAGGGCTATCATAGAGTTCGTATGTGAAAATACTATGGGACAATAGAGGAGTTACCAATCTGCTGTTAGACATCTGAACTAGATCTTAAAGCAAGTCTAGGAGTTTTCCAGGTGGACAGGAGGCACAGGGACACACCGGGCAATAAGACCAGCAGCCAGCATGAATACATTCTTGGAGGTGAAAATGAGTGCATGTGATTGAGCAATGTAAAATATCCAGTGTGTCAGGACTGCTGGGATGTAGGATGAATGTGTGCAGCAGTGAGACTTACGATCTTAATTGTTAGATTAATATAGCAAGACTCATCTGATTTTGAATTGTTACACCATAAATTTTTGTCTTTTTTCCTCCATTAACTATTAGTCATTTGCTTAGTAAAAGAGGATTTTTTTGTGTGTCGTTGAGTAAAGGAGATAGAATTCATAAGTGCTATGGGTCAGCAAGAGGAGAGTACACCATGCCTGAGACTTGAAAGGTGAGACCCTCCTTGACATATTCCGTAAGGGTGGCATACCCTTGGCCACAGTGGCAGCTGGCATCTGTTGCTCTAGTTTTCTATGAAGCTTCCACCTCTCGATATTGCTCCATGCCTCTGTAAGCACTACTACATTTATACTGCAAATAGGAAGAGTGCTGTAAGCACTACTACATTTATACTTCAAATAGATACTCTTAGCTTAGTTCCAATGGGAAAAACTCCAGAGAGCAGAAACAGTGGTGTGTCTCTGAGCTACCATGCCTTCCCACGGATCATCTAGCTTTAGCTCTTTCAGGGTAGATTTTCTCATGGCAGAACTGAATGTTTTTCTGACGTGTGTCCCTCACACTCACATAGAACATCTTCTCTCTTCTCCTTTGTAGTCAGAGAGCAGGTGGGAATGTAGTTCCAAGGCTGTGGAACTTTTTTATCGACTTCCATCTTATCTCCTAGGGCAGAATTACAAAACCTTTTACCCATTTCTTACCTGAATTTTGGATCCTCTATACTAAAACTTTTGAGTTATTATTAAATTGTATTTTAGATGAATTTGATAAAAACAAGTAAACATTGGCTATATTTCCAGGGAATATTTTATTTTTAAAATATTTGTTAGCTTTCTCAGACATCAGTCCGTCAGTGTGATTGACTTGGAACGTAACTTTTATCTCTGGTTTAAAATTCATAATATAATTAGGTCATGGTTTCCTATGTTGATGTTTCCTCCACGGTAATTCTGATAGCTGATAGTTTAATTGAATTTTCATGTGTCTGAAACAGATGCTATAAGCGATCTCCCCCATCAATGTGGAAATGTTAGTCATGCAAATGTAGAAGAGAGCATTCACTCATTGTTCATTCCTACATTTCAGGGCTATAGCTCATGTAACCACAAACATTGACATTAATCCTAGGAGCTGTGTGTTTAATTGTAAGTGGCCACCAAAAGAGACATTTCAAAAAAGACCCCAGCCAAGAGTGTGATGTAAACTTATTTTTAAGCTTGTTTTCCATAAGCAAAGGATAGAGAATAAAAGTGACTATGCTTTTCATTATCCTATGCTCTTTAAAAAAATTTCAGTATGCCAAAAATTATTTTGCTCTTTCTCTTGATTAATGTCAGAGCATACTGTGTGTATTTTTGGTTCAGTGACTGAAATTTGGGGGAAACAGATGCACTCATCATGAGGTTCTAAAATAACATTACCATGAATTCTATCATAACATACAAAACACTTAGAAATTTACAGTAATTACATACAAACTTATAAATAATGGAAGAGACTTAATCACATTGACCTTGCTCAATCATAAATAACAAGGCTGTTTTAAACTCATTTAATTGCCCCCTCATTATACGGAAACTTTTCTAATCCTTTCCAGCCATGGGAATCTGTGTAACAAGCTTTGCTCCTCTGGGTTGTTGGATTTCTTTCTGAGAAGTTTTCCTTCATTTCTACCTTTCTCCTCATGCTCCTCTCTGCTCTTTGCCTATTGATCTCCCATTGCAATCTATACCTGATTAATGCAAGTGATTCTCCAAGTGTTCCTCACAGGAGCTCTGCGGGTCTTACGAGTGTCTACTCACACAGAGATTTAGACAACACTCTCCTCCTTTAAACAATGTCATGCGCAGAAATGCAAAATTTTAGAATGAAAATTGCCACTACTATATAGGCAATTATGTGAATGATTTTTCTTTCAAGGTTGTTGAATAATGCCTTTTCAGAAACAGAATCTTTAACTGATATGAGGACGTTTATCTACTTAAAAAGTAAAACTGCATGAGTTTGGGAGACGTGTAATATTAAAGACATAATAAAATTCTATTGCATTATATATACAGTAAGAAGAATAAATGTATGAAGAGTGAAATTTCTTAAAAATATGGATAGAATAAGTGCATTCTTCAAGTTTCTAGTTAACACTTGAAATATACCACCAAACCATCAAGAAGATAGGACCAGAAGATGCACATAGAGAAATTTTTTCTTAAAATTGTATGTACAGTATGAATACAACTGCACACACACAGACACACACATCCACGTATTCATATATAACCGACTCTTGAACAACATGGGTTTGAACTGCACAGGTCCACTTATACATGGATTTCCTTCTGCCTCTGCCACCACTGAGATAGCAAGATTAACCTCCCCCACTTCCTCTTCTTCCTCAGCTTACTCAGTGTGAAGATGATAAGAATGAAGGCTTTTATGATGATCCACTTCCACTTAATGAATGGTTAATATATTTTCTCTTATGATTTTCTTTTCTCTAGCTTACTTTATTATAAGAATACAGTGTATGATACACAGGACACACATAGTACATGTGAATTGACTGTTTATATTACCAGTAAGGCTTCCAGTCAACAGTAGGCTATCAGTGGTTAAGTTTTTTGAAAATCAAAAGTTACACATAAATTTCGACTGTGTGCCCCAACCTCCACATTGTTCAAGACTCAACTGTATACCAAACCCTAGACTTTAAAAAAAGGCACATAAAATACACTTAAAATATTAACAGTGAGTATGTTTTGGTGGGATGTGAAACAATATGCATTTTAATACTTTTTCTATTTTAAATATTTTCTTAATATTTTATTACTTTAGAATGGTACACAACTTTTAAAACCTGGAATATATATCATGGAAACATATTCATAAAAATTTGTATACAGAACACATTTGTATATGTAGACTAGTTTGAACTGAATTATACTGTGTGTATATTTCCTTCCTACTATATAGGCCTGAGCAGTCAGAAAGCTTTTGCTCTTACACTTACGCTTTGGAGGAGAAGTCACCAATCACTTGTTACCAGACTCCCATTTGTTTGTTGCATGTAGCACACTGTGAGGGTGAATGGTAAAGAAAGCAATGGCACCATTATCATAAAAGATTGCTGTTCTGGTGTTAATAGTTAGCATTTTTCATTCATGTGACTTGTGCATGAATAAATAATGGACACAGATGTATTGTCTTCTGCTCTCCATGGCTTTGTTTTTAGCTTGCCATTCTTATCCATGGAATGAATTGATAAGTGCCTGGAACAGAAGCTGCAGAATGAACAATGAGAGCTGGATCCCCATCAGTTTTACCTGTTATCCTTGCTGGCTCATAAGGTTTTCTCTGTAAAGATTCCCTAGTCTTATTACTAACCACTGAACAAATACTCTAGTTAACAGCAAAATTCACCAATAAACAAATGGAAAACAAATCGGCTTAGCAATAAAGTTGAAAAATACTCACAGGCTCATAGAGGAAACCTGCAAGGTGACTTTACAGTAAGAGTGATAGCAAAATTGCTGGGACGTGACTTGAATTTGCACTGCAAATGACTGTCAAGGGGCCGTACCACAGAATGCCAAATGACAGTGGTATGATTGCTGAGCAAAAACATATTTGTGCTTTCCAGATATAGACAAGAATACCAAAAGCCTTCTGAAAGTAGAACCTCAGAGTACTTTGTCATGTGCTATTTCAGGGCAGCAGGAGGGTTCTTGTGCTTTATGGACTCACATTGTATAAAAGAGAGTAAATATACTCTTATTCCCAAGGGCTTCCTGAGAATTTGATGAAAATAATGAAAAAAATAGGTAAATTTTTGGACATCTTCTATATGCCAGGCATTGTGTTGGTGCTTTTAATATGTTACCTTGTTTACCGACCACAAATCCACGTGAGTTCTTTGGTACTCACCCAGTTGTCTCACCGTCCAGGGACTGACTTTCTTTTATTAACACGTGATTGAATCTCATTGTTTGATTGATAGGCCTGACCTTCTGAATCTCCTTTTGGTTCTTACATTTCACATGGTTTCCCTGTCTTCTACTTAATACTTCTCAAGCTGCGTATAATAATAATGATAGGAAAGACTTTTCAAATGCTATTTGTCAGGCACTATTCGATGCATGTATATATGTATGTATCTATCTTTCTATCAATCATCAATACCCTTCAGCCAAAGACCACAGGAACACCAGAAGTTGAGCAAGTTGAGTTAATTACTAGTTGTGTTGAGGGAGAACATACATTATGGGAAACTGTGGGAGTGTTTCAGTAACTATGTTAGAAATAAGGCAATAAAAATATTGGGTTTAATTTAGGAATTTGGGGAAAGGTATAAGGAAGTAGGAATTTATGTTGAATGCTGAAGAAAAGCAGAAGCAATTGTATGACCAAATATCTCATTAAATCTTATCTATGGGAAGGGAGATGAGAGCTTGGATAAAGCTGTAATTGGTAAAGAGGAAGCAATCACTCACTTCAGTCAAGAGAGAGGAGTGGTTGGTATTTTATAGCTGCTCAGTGGCCTTGGTTTTGTCTGTTCTTAGACAAAATTATGAAGTGGCTTTGCTTTGTCTTACTTTATCATGGTCTCACACTAACCTTGTGTGATGTTGGTATACTATGTAACTTTTTATGCCCAAGAGGAGAATAACAAGATGTGGATATGAGTGCCAGGCTACCTTCCAAAGGTCAAGGGCTACTCTTTGCATTATCTATCAATCAATCAATCAATCATCTATCTATCCATCCATCGATCCTAGTTCAATAATCACGGCAACTCTGATAAGCAATACATTCTTCCATCACAGATAGCATGGACTTTTAATAATTATCTTCTGTTATTACAATTTTACCTCAGTGAACCAGTTAGGAGGAAAGCCTGCTATCATGGGAGCCTGCTGAGTGCTGAGTAGTGATTTTTATGAAAGAGAGATTTAAAGGAATCTAAATTGCGTCTTGAAGATAGCCGCCTAATTCACCCATGCTTAGACCTGAATGGGCTAAACAATTTAGGCAGCGTAATCAATGGAACTCTAGAGAAGGAGCTGCACCAGCCTGTGCCTCTTAGCTTTCTGGGAAGAGGAGAGTATCTGGGAAGAGGAATAAAGATGCAGTCCCTCTGGCCATGAGGGAGAAAGTGGAAGAAAGTCAAGACTGCATGAAAAAGTGGAGTAAGGGAGGGGAGGGGGGAGGGGCATGTAATAAAAAGGAGGAAGCAGTCTCTGGCAGTTCCCTTATTCCCTTAGGGTTTATAAGAGTGGAGACTGCCCAGAGGGCAGAAGCAGGAAGGCATGATGGCCAGGACATTCCTCTTATTCTGTTATTGCTTTGGCCCATGGATGTATTTGCCCAATAGAGGCTGATTGTTGTGCTCCTGTACAGGACTCTTCTTCCTAGAAACATGGGCATGTCTACATCCTTGGGGCAGAGAGAGGGAACAATGTAGATGGAAGATTAGCGAAAAGCCCCAAGTCCTGCTGAAGACTAGCAGCGAGAAGGACAATACCACATTCATGATGTCTTGTGTTGTTTTTTAGATTAAGGCTGAATGCCTTAATCTAAAAGACAACACAGAGTAAATTCTCTCTTTTCTTTTCAATCATTTAAACTTCCAGTCTATCAAATTAGATAACACAGAAAGTCAAAACCGGAAGAAACAACCAGAATTTTAATTAAATTGAAATAAGTGACCCAGAGCACAGGGTGATAATAGCTTTGGGTTTATTTTCTATCTGTCATTTCTTCATTCATCACCTATTTATTGAGAGGCTACTGTGTTTCAGGCATGGTGCCAGGTATGACACAATGATTAATGAGCCAGTCAGGATCTCTGCTGGCTGCAAAGTGGGCCCCAGGCACTAGGTTATACCACTGATTCAAAGATAAGAAGCCTCAGAAATCTTAAATGTATTCTGAAAGCATATATAAATTTGAGTTTTAATGTGTTAGATTTCCACAAATCAGGCTGCTGTCTGGTAGGTAGCCAGTTTAACTTGGAAGAAAAGTAATTTAAATTTTGAGTTGCTTTGTTTCCATGCTGGGTCATTTATGCCTCTTGCTTCTTCAGGAAGTAGACAGAAGCCTGGCCCTCTATGGCTTACCTAAGATTCCTGCATGATTAGATAGACTGGATTTGCATGTTCGCATCTTTCCCCTGCCTTTGCTCTCTCGGCCTTTTTCCTTCTTTCTTTGTTTCTTTCTTTCTTTCTCTTCCTTCCTTCCTTCCTTCCTTTCTTCCTCCCTTCCTTCCTTCATTCCTCCCTCCCTCCCTCCCTTCTTCCTTCCTTCCTTTTTTTCTTTCTTTCTTTCTCTCGCTCTTTCTCTCTCTCTCCCTCTCTCTCTCTCTCTCTCTCTCTTTCCATTTCGGAGCAGGAATCTCAGTTGGGTCAATGCTTGATCAGGTGCCTAGTGAAGTGCACTTGCTCAATAAATGAAAATAGGATATTGTTTAAGTACAGTAACCTCTGTCTTCAGGTGAATAGCACTTCCTACATGCTGTATATAGGTATTCACTCTCTTCTTCCTTTTGAACTCTTCCCAAGAGAGGATGGATTAGCTGACAGGTCCCAACCTTTCCCACCTGAATTGAGTCTTCTAAATGGCCACATAAAGAAATTCCTCCAAGCCTCCAGAAATGGTCAATAAGTCCAGATACAAAACAGTATTCAGGGATTTTGTTTCCCAATCTAAAGAAGAGTAGAGAGAGAAAATATCTCTGATACTATCATTCTTTTAGGTTTAATTTCTCATTAGAAAGATATTTCAAAAAGTCTGAAGAAAGCTTTCAATAGCCTGACATCTTGTGAATACAAGCTATTGTACTGCTAAAGTGTCCATTTGTGTCAGAAAACACGAGATGTAGGTACGTTTGTCCTGCTGATCCACTTTAGGTATCTCTTTGTCGTCTCCAAGAGATCTTTCATCACAGACATTTTACCTCCCCCTTTTCAGGTGAGTTGCAGAGTGGTTAGGCTTAAAGTGTAGCCCATTTTCTGATAGAAATGAGTCATCTGGCTCAGTTTTAATTTGTTGTCTTTTCTCAATGGACAGTTTACCTATTGGTTTGTTATATGGGAAATGGTGAAGGACTTACCTCCTGGAGTTGGACTGTCAGCCTTCTGAGAAAAAATCTACACCCCTAGTAAAACAAAACAGAACATACCTCAACAAAAAGAAACAGAGGAATAAGAACAAAAAAATCTCAATTTAAAAATATTTAAAACCTGCATAAAAAGGAATTTTTACCCTCTGCCTCAGGCAAAAATCTTCATGAAACCATATGCAGTTACATTGTCAATTTACATCTGCCTTAAGCTGTGAATATGCAAAGGTGTACAGAGTGGTATAATGGACATGGGAAACTCAGAGGGCAGGAAGGTGGGAGGCAGGTGAGGAGGGGAAAAACTACCTATTGGGTACAATGTATACTGCTCAGGTGATAGGTGCCGTAAAATCCTAGACTTCACCACTATACAATTCACCCATATAACCAAAAAACCACTTGTAGCCCTAAAGCTACTGAAATAAAAACAATAAAAAAAAATACAGGATCAAGGTATCTTCTTATAATGTCTCAGATGGCAACTGAAATGTGTGCTGATAAAGTCATGGCTGAAAAAGTCAGCAAAGTCAGGAATTTATTAGTCATGCACACAAGTAAATTCAGTGGCTCAGTCTGTAGTTAACAAAGGAATGGACGTTTTTCTATATTTGTTTCATTGCATTTTAATGGGCAGTCATCTTCTGATGAGAGGAAGAAAAAGATAAAAATGACATACAATTGAATTGAATTGCCATTGGATACCACAGGGGATAGTGTGGTGGTGTTCCTTTTGCCGGTTCTTATACTATCTGGTGTCCTACCTAATCAAAATTCCAAATACTTTGGCTTCCTATCTGTTATATGTTGTAAATAACCTAAGCAGAATGTGGACTGATCTCATGAGAAGGATTCTATGAGATATGGGTCCAAGATTTTCTGACCAAGTATTTACATGCTCCCAAAGATTAAATGAGTCAGCTACTATTCTCAATTATTTCCTTAAAAATATTTAATGAGTCACTTATATTATCTCTGTCTTCCATATTAGATATTAAGCTCCTGATTACTATCTAATTAATAAATAGATCTATCAATTAGATTTTAATCAAGCTAGTTAGCACATCCATCACCTCACATAGTTTTTTTCTTTGGTGTGGTGAGATCATTTAAGATGTAGTATGAGGGCTAATTTCAAGAATACTATACAGTATTATTAATGATAGTTCCCATGCTTTTCATTAGATCTTAAATTTATATTTCTGACATTACACCAAATATAAACTAACTCAAAATGGATCTTAAACATAAGACCTAAAACAAAACTCTTGTTAAAACAAACAACAACAAGGAAAAGCCTTGTGACATTGGATTGGCAATGATTTCTTTTTGATATGATATCAAAAGTGGAGGTAACCAAATAAAATATAGATAAATTGTATTCTATCAAAATTTCTATTTGTGTCTGAAGGATTCTCTTTCATATGTAAGGGTTTGTGCCTTGCAGAGATAAATGGCTTTACTGACAGATATTTTCCTATGTTAATAGAACAATAGAAAAATAAATCTGAAGAATACTTGTCCTTACAAGCCTTATAATTGGCTGAGATAATGCCCTGTCAGCACTACAGGTTAGGTTTTCATTGCATACTTTGTTTGCTTTTGGTTGTAAACAACAGAAACCCATTCTGCCTAACTTAAGCAAAGAAGTGATTTAGTGGAAGTGTATAAGCTGGCTCACAAAACCAAAGGAACATTTTCAGAATCACGGTTACTAGAGTCTGGAAAAAGGGGAGCTCTTGGGAGATCCAGGTTGGAGGAAGGGTTCATCACAGTCTTATCAGATAAAACTACAGGATGAGTAAGCTCTAACCATCTTTTCACTTCCTTTGTCTTTGAACTCAGTGTCTTATTGGCCAAGCCTGAATCATAATGCCCTCAGCCTTCCCCTCAAGAAAGAAAGAACTTTATTTATGGTCTGTCAAGACTGCATGAAGTTAACAAGCCAGTTCCATCAAAGGAAATAAGCAGTGCTCTTTCCAGAGAAAGGAAGCATACTACGCAGCAAACGAACAAACAAAACCCAAGTACATGTGCTGTGAATTTGCAATTAGCACTTTTTCAACAAGGGGATTCTGAGCTCCAAGAATTAGACTCAGAAAGAAGTGAAAGGGTAATAAACTACTGAAGTCATCATTTCTCTACCTGAATTATATTCCTATGCTAATCTCCTTGAGCCATACTTTCCAACACTTAAGGCTATCTTCACATGTACCCTCAAACCTAAAATGGAATAAAAAAAACCCAAAAAACAAAAAACTTGGTTCTTGTTACAGAACAGTACTTGGTATTTAATTATTTCTGACTTGCCTGTTACATGTTTATGACTGTATTTGCTAAACAGAGGTGATGACTTCCAAGTATGGATTAGGAATATCAAACTCTGGAACATAATCTGATGATATGAGATCTTCTCTCTCTCTCTCTCTGTCTCTCTCTTCTTCAGCCAAATTCCTAACTGTAACTTCTTATAGGAAAATGAATATGGTTTCCCAAAGATTCTTTATCCTGATCATTGCTCTATTGCTGTCTGACTTTTGCTTCAAATATCATTAGGTAACAGCACAGCTTTTCAGGCTCCCCATACCCTGCTAAATTATTATCTTATCAATATATTTTTTTAACCAACCCCTCTATTCTTATTAAAATCACTAGCATATTAATTATATATTTTCACAGATAATTTCTCAATTAATGATCATCAACAAACTGGATAGATGGATATTTATTCTTCCCATTTTGAAGATTAAAAAAACAAGACGCCAATTAGTCACATCATTAATCAAAATCACAGAATAAGTCACGTAAATAATAAGTCCAGGTCTTCTGCTTCCAAATTCTAATGAGAAGTACTTGTTGTGGTCAGAATCATCTTCTCTACTGCTTTATTTTTACTTTTATTGTTATTATTATTATTATACTTTTTAGAGTCAGGGTCTTACTCTGTCACCCAGACTGGAGTGCAATGGTATCATCATAGTTCACTGCAGCTTTGAACTCCTGGGCTCAACTGATCCTACTGCCTTAGATTCTCAAGTAGTTAGGACTACAGGTGTGCACCACCATTTCTGGATAATTAGTATTTTTTTTGTAGAGGTAGGGGTCTCACTATGTTGCCCAGGCTTGTCTTGAACTCCTGGCCTCCAGCAATCCTTCCACCTCAGCCTCTCAAAGCACTGAGATTACATGTATGAATTGCTATGCCTGGCCTTATTTGTTCATTATTATTTAGAACAATATTGGATATAAAGATGTTTAATAAATTCAGAATGCAGAGATCTCTTCAATATACAAATTTCCTTCCTTTTGTATCTATATCCCACAATGGAATTGCTGGATCATGTGGTATTTCTATTTTTAGTTTTTTCAAGAAATTTCCATACTGATTTCCATAATGGCTGTTCTAATTTACATTCTCACCAACAGTGTAACAGAGTTCCCTCTTCTATGCTTCCTTGCCAGCATTTATATTTAATGCAGCACTCTTCAAAATAGCCAAAATAAGGAATTAACTGAAAAGTCCATCAATGGATTAATGGATAAAGCAAATGTGGTGTACATACAGAACCGAATACTATTCTATCATAAAAAGAATGAAATCCGGTCATTTAGATGAACATGGATGGAACTGGAGGTCGTTATATTAAGTGAAAAAAGCAAGACATAGAAAGACAAATATCATAAGTTCTCACTTACACCTGGGAGCTACGAAAGTGGATCTCATGGAGATAGAGAGTAGAATAGTGGTTACCAGGTCTGTGAAGGCTAGAGGGGAAAGGCTGGATGAAGAGAAGGAAGAGCATGGATGAGGAGAAGCTAGTCAATGAATATAATAGCATGATTAGATAGAAGGAGTAAGGATTTTTAAAAAAATGGATAAAGAAAAAAGATTTAATTAGTTTAATTGGCTCCCTTTCTGCAGGCTCTACTAGCATGGCACCAACATCTGCTTGGCTTCTGGTAGGGCCTCAGGGGAGCTTACAGTCATGGCAGAAGGTGAAGCAGGAGCAGGAGCATCACATGGAGAGAGTCGGGGCAAGACTGCAAGGAGGGAGGTCTTAGACTCTTAAACAACCAGATCTTGCATGAACTGAGCAAGAACTCACTTATCACCAAGGAGACGGTGCTAACTCATTCACCAGAGATCCACCGCCATGATCCAATCATCTCCCATCAGGCCCCACTTCCAACATTGGGGATTACATTTCAACATGAGATTTGGAGGGCACGGACATCCAAACCATACAAGTTTATTAACAAAGAAATATGTTCAGTCAAGTAACTGCAATTTGCTTGACACCTAGACACCATCAAAACCGGGGGAAAAGAACTAGATTCATTCTGGTAGAAAAGAGATAGCCCAGAGTAATTTAATATAGTTTTAGTATATTCTTAATGCTTACTCAGAGACTGATATCCTAAGATCAAAACAGTTTCATGGTATTCAGTTTCAGATAAATATTGATTTAAAAAATGTTTTTAAAATAATGTATAATTTTTGTGAATATCTCAAAAATTTTTTTATTATTATGCTTTAAGTTCTGGGATACATGTGCCAAATGTGCAGGTTTGCTGCATAGGTATACATGTGCCATGGTGGTTTTCTGCTCCCATCAACCCATCATCTAAGTTTTAAGTCCTACATGCTTTTGTCCTAATGCTTTCCCTCCTTTTGCCCCCCACCCCACAACAGGCCCCGGTGTGTGATGATCTCCTCCCTGTGTCCATGTGTTCTCATTATTCAACTCCCACTTATGAGTGAAAACAATCGGTGTTTGGTTTTCTGTTCCTGTGTTAGTTTGCTGAGAATGATGGTTTCCAGTTTTATCCATGTCCCTGCAAAAAACATAAAGTCATTCTTTTTTATGGCTGCATAATATGGAAGAAATAAGTTTTAGTGTTCAATAAAACAGTAGGGTGACTATAGTAAGCAATAATTAATTTACTGTATATTTCAAAAAAGCTAGAAGAGAGGATTTGTAATACTCTCAACACAAAGAAATGATAAACGGTTGAGGAGATGGACATCCCCATTACCCAGATTCATCATTATACATTGTATGCATGTATTAAAATATCACATGTACCTCCAAAATATGTATGATTATTATGTATCAATAAAAAACTCCAAATTTATACTCCAGGACAGATTTTCTCTTCTTCCAGTGCTTGTTTCCCCACTCTCAGTTGTTTTCGTATGTCTTCATTCTTCTTATCTCTTGCTTGCTTTTAGTCAATTTTTCATTCCTAGCTTATTTTCACATGTACTCACACACTTTAAATACTGGAGGACATAACGACATCCATATCTGTGTTATCACCTTGTTATTTGTAAAGAACATCTGCATATATCATCTCATCTGTTTTCATCTAACTCTCTTAACAATCCTGTGAAGTATTTGTGATTATTTTTAGATTCCATATGAGAACATGGAGACTCAGAGAACTTAAGTTTCTACTTTAACTTCATAGAGCTAGTGAGGCGTGAAACAAGGTGTGGAACAAAGATTTGAATACAGGTGCTGTTTAGACTCTATACTCGATTCTCTTTTGATTGCTCACTTTGTCTCTCATCAGCCCACTGAAATGCAAGGCACGATGGGCCAGAGGCTGCAGTCTTTGCAGGCTCCTTCACCTGTCCCCCAGGTGTCTGTGAGCCATGCTATTTTCTCATTGGAAATTATTAAACTGTATATCAGGAATAATGAAGAAAAATAATTTTTCCATGCCCAGAAAACAATAATACTACTGCCTAGATGTTTCCTAAAATATAATATTTTTTAGGCTAATTTTATTTTGGAACAGTGTTTTACATCATAAAAATGTACAGTCTAACATTTTATAGCACTTCATTTGATTCAGTTTTGGTTTACTGAGGACTTTCTGAAAACGGAATGCCTGTCTGAGAGTAAATGAGTTTTCCAACACTTGGCATTGTCAAACAACAGATGGATATCCACTTAGTGATGTTACAGAAAGGAGTCACGTTTCCTGCATGAAGTCAGGTTTGATTAGGCCGAAGGTTCCTTCAAACTGTAAGATTTATTGGTTTTTGTCTTTGACCAGTTACATGCAGATTAGAAAAAAATGATAGAATAAATATACTGTAAGTAATGAAAAAGATATTTTAAAAAACAATTTAATTTGATTACAGGTAATCTATATGGAACTGATATATCAACATAAATAACAAGAGTTTTGGCGTGAAATGAACATTGCTCTAGTTATTTTGATAGTTCTGTAGCCCTGGGAAATCACTTAACCTGATTGAGCCTCAGTTTCTCATCTGTAAGTTAGAAATAATAATAATTTGCCTTTCAGAGTTGTGTGAGTTAAAAATAGTTCCTGCAAAGATCTGATACCTGACAAATATTAGGTGCTTGGTATGTGACCACCATAATTATAAATGACAAAGCACAGGAACCATCCTGTTTATGTACCTGGTTTACTTAAGTGTTAGCTCTTTTAAAAAATACGTTTTCTTAATGTTTTTCTGGAAACAGAGCTAGACAAGGCTGGCCTCATGAGTATGCAACCTGTGCAACTATATTGCATACTATGCTCAGAAGAGCCCGATGCTTGGTTTGATACTCTGCTGTTGCCATCCTAAAATGTCTTAATAATTTTATTTTTGGTCTTATGTTTTATAAGTGAAGTGCAATGGGACAGCAGAACACGAGCATGAACAGAGGCGCTATACACCATATGCACATCCACTACTTCTGCCCCATTTGTGCGTAGTGTTTGCAATGTCCAATCAACTTAGAATTCAGTGCACCCATGATGTGTGGAAGTTCAGTGAGACTCAAAGAGGGAACAAAGTATATGATGAAAGAAGTAGGGGCACTGATAGCCCTGCGGAGCCACTTTTCCCTTCCAACCTGAAATTGCTTTGAAAGCAGAAGGCAATGGTCATCTTCTAAAGACACAAAACACCAAGAAACCCTACCGCATTCTTTCTTACTCCTGTTATTTCTTATATTAGCCAACCTCTTTCACTGAAAATGATGACACAGAAAAAAGGGAAAGATAGGGTAAGTCATAGTGCCTTTTTCTTTCAGTTCTTCCTCACTCATCAGTAAGCTAAAGGTAGAGAGTACTGGCAGAATGTGCATGTATCAAGAAGTGAAATAAAAATAGTTGAGTTTGTTTTGTGCAGTGTTTCCACTGTTCTGGTAAGAACAAAATATGTGTACATATGAAAGCTACAAAAGCAAATTTTGTAATTTTAGTCTTTAACATATGAATTAAATACTCATATTTATATTTAAAGCTGGCATTGCACAAAGATGAATGGCAAAATTCATCCTGATAATTTAAAATTTTAATTTTTTACTTAGAATGACATCAAATTTAAAAAAGCACTATGTCAAAAGAAAGTGAGAACACAGAAGAAAGGAAAAAAGCTTTATATTTTAGCATATTTAAGGACAGTACATATTTTTCCTCCTTTTTGAACAAGTCCCACATATATTCACTTTGAACTGGGT
The DNA here is from genome assembly GCA_036589455.1 of Ateles fusciceps. Classification (NCBI taxonomy): domain Eukaryota; kingdom Metazoa; phylum Chordata; class Mammalia; order Primates; family Atelidae; genus Ateles; species Ateles fusciceps. Next base: position 9,952,985 of record JAZHEH010002496.1, read on the forward strand.
TCTACTAATTATGTAATCAGGCATTGCAGCTGGAATACAATTCTCAACTTAGGGCTTATGGCTAGGTGTGGCTATGTGACCGACTTCCAGGTGATAGAATGTGAGAGGAAGTGATGTGTTTCACTTCCAGATTCATAAAATTATTGCATACTTGGAAATTTCCTTTCCACTAATGGCATATCAATGTCTAGGGTGACCTAAGGAAGCACATTCTAAAGATGATAAAGCCTCTATGTACCTGGATTCCTTAATGTCTGTGTTGTAAAGAGTCTTCCAGCCAATCTGGAAACCCTTTGGACTGTATATATAATATAAATGAATAATAAATACATTTATTTGTATTTTAGCCCATGTACAATTCTGAGTCCATGTGCTGGCTTATAGCCATCACCTGGTGTATAATGTTCTTGGCTTTCTTTACACTGTCACACTTTTTTGCCCCTACTGTAAAGTTGGTAAGTATGACATAAAATCTTCTATTGTTATTTGATTTTTTATATTTCTCTGTTCCTCAGTTAAAGTACCTTTGGACTAGAGACTGTCTCTAGTGCCCTGATTGTATTCCTTTGGCACTCACCATTCATGCTTGCTCCAACCCAACATCATGCTAGTCTACTAGAGTGATGACATCAGGTTAATCTGATATGGTGAGTAGGAAGTGACAAGCAGTGTGAATTCCTAGTTAAACCACCAAAGTGTGGAAGATAAACCTTACAACACTTCAGAAACCTGCTCATTGGAAAACTAGTCTAGGGCAGGTCAGCACATCCTCTTCAAGAATAAGGACACATTTTTTTGCTAGTGTAATTTCAATAATTAAGAATGAGGTATAGAAGCTTATAGCATTTATGGATTTTTAAAATAGCATATACCACAGTTGAAACTACTGTTGCAACCTCTTCATAAAGTGTCTCAGAAGGCTGACAGCTTTGACTCAGACCCAGAGCAAGAGATGGCTTTACAACAGAGTAAGACTATGATAAAAGTGGCTCTGCTTTTGGACCATAAGGCCTAGTAGATTCAATGGTGCTAAAAATATCTGCCTAGGATAAGAAAGCTGTGTAGAACTTCTGGAAAGCCCTGGGTAGAAAGTCATAGCACAGACTAAGTTCTATAGCAAGGACACACCTTCTGCAATAAAAACTGGTCACTGTGGAAAGCGCAGTTCCTGCTGTGCTGTTGGTACATACAGAGACTATTAGAGACCATGGGGAATTAAGTGGCTATGTAACTGCAGTTGCCCATCAAGAATGTTGCCAGACTCATCAAGTCATACATGGTAATCCATTATATGATGAAATGGCATATCAGGGATCATATGTGAGCAGGTCTGGAGACCATGGTAGTTTATATGAATTGGTATCCCAGAATCACATGTTGCTTATATCTGTTGCTCTGACACACCTCCCTCAGTTCAGGCTTATGGCCTGGTAGCAGATTCCCTATGGTCTGAGGAAAAGTCAAAATCTTGGGCCTTCCTTATTATTCCCATGGGATTTGAGAGCAAGGAAAACTAATGTAATGAATTGATGCTCTTGCTGCTTGCTGTGCCTTGAATGATAAAGTTCTTAGTCTCTAATCCAGGAGTTTCATGTCTTCTGCCTCCATCCACAAAACCAAAGCAGCAGCATCAGATCAAGTATCAGACTCAACATACATATAATATATGACCACGTATCATGTATGCATATATGTGTAATAAGTATTTGTATGTTTGTATATGTAAATAAGCAGACATCATTATCTCTGAGTGACAATGCCGTAAGTGATAACTTCCTTTGTTTTGGGCTTATTTTCTACATATCTGCAGTTAAAATATATTATTTGCAATGAGAGATAAAACAAGACATGTTCTTTTAAAACTAAAACGAAAATAAAAACCCAACAAAATTCTTGGTTCTGGTTCATCTATATGTTAATTTAATATCTTAGTGTGAGCTGAAAATACAATGTTCTGTCTGACGACCCCAATCAGGGCTGAAGGACAATGGTGAAAGGGAATCCTAGTGAGCAGAGCTTTGAAGAACTACCTACTCATCAACTTTCAGCAAAGAGTTGTCAGAGGTAAGGGTAATGATATACTGATTTCTGAGCAGTGGCAAATGGCTTGGCTGGGTGCTCAGGAGCCTGAAGGAGCAACAGTGTAAGATAAGAGTCAAGGAAGTCTAGGGAAGAGGCATTTGGATGGACCTGTAGAAGTGGGCACAAAATGTGTGATTCTTTGTGTCTCATAACAATGCCCGTCAGAGAGATTTTTGCATCAGAGTCTAACAGGGCCCTCAATAATCCATGTCCCCTGTTATGCATGATCCCTCTACTTTGATTATGGGCTGACCTAGCTACTCCATCTAGCTGATATATTGTGACAAAAGAATGCAATGTCATTTCCAGACCATGTTACATGAGATAGTTACCTTTGTCTTGTTTCTCTCTTTCTTACTGGCTTTGATGAAGCAAACCACCATAGTGGGGAGGCCCATATGTCAAGGGCCAATAAGGAGCCAGTATACGGCAAGAAACTGAGATGCTCAGTCTAACAATCTGCAAGGAACTGGGTCCTGCCAACAACTACCTGAGCTTGGAAGCAGGTAATTCCCCAGTTGAGCCTTCAGACGTGATTCCAACCCTGGCAGACACCTTGTTGCATCTTTGTGACATACTTGAAGCAGAAGACCCAGATAGGAGTGCTCAGATACCTAACCTACAGAAACAATGGGATAATAAATGTGTACTCTTTTAAATTGCTAAGTTTTGGGATAAGTTGTTATATAGCAATAGACAGCTAATAACAGAGGGCATATATCACAAAAGAAGCATTAAAAAGCCTGATGGATAGGATGACTCATCCAGGTAATGCCAGCCAGTTTCTGTCCTCAGCTACTCCAGAATTGCACAATGGGTCAATGACAAAGTAGTCCTGGTGGCATGGATAGAGAATATCCACAAACTCAACAGTATGGGATCTCTCTCACCAAGGCTGATCTGATTTCAGCTGGTGCTGAATATCTAACCTGTCATAGCAGAGGCAATGCTGAGCCTTCAATATGGTATCTTCCCTAAAGCAGACCAAATAGCAGCTTGAGCCATCTGAGCTAAGAGTGCTAAATTACATACCCATGCCTGCATCCAGAACTTTTAAGTGAAAGTCTATGAGCAATTTCTATAAAATTTAGCTAATAGCAAGACTAATTATTAAGTATTTTTCCCACTTATTATGGTCATCCTTTGTTCCCTGTAACTTTGCTATTAAAATGTTTTGTCCTCTTAACTTTTACTGACAGATTGACTGTATAATTGGAATTACTTTCCTAAAGGCATCAAGAATTGATATTCCCCTAATTTAATTAAGCAGCTATGAAAACCCAGCAGCTCTAATTAAAGAGGAATAGAAATACAACTATTTTGAAGGAAAGAACCTAGGAGTACGGATGGAATGTGTTTTTGTTAAATTTGTGCAGAACTCTCTGAAATGCTAGGCTATTGATTTATTCTGCTCAGTATAGAGCAATGCTTTGTTCTTTTGTGGCCATTACCTTAAGCAAAACCCTTTTGAAACCAGCTAGATGTGCAGGTATTATTTCTAATTCCGAGGCTGAAGAATTTAACTTTCAAAACCCCATGTTAGAGGCCAAAGGCTATCTATGCAATTCTACAGCTGAAAATAGATGATAGGAGTCTCATTCCTCTCTGTATCCACCAGTCACATTGCTTTCATCCTCAATTTATTCACCACGAATTCCCATTGACCTAGGCACTGTACAAAACATACATCAAAATGGGACCCTGCTCTCAAGGACCCACTTGGCAGCGTGTAGAATCTATATCAAATGAATTGCAAGGGTGATTTTCCATATTATCTGGGTCCTTGGGCTGTGTTTCTCTTTTTTATTTCGTTGTGTTTTATAACAAGGAAAATAGCAGCCTCAAATACTTTTAGAAACAGAATATTAAAAATTATTTTTTAAAAGGCAACAATAATTAGCCTGGAACAAAGTTCATTTGTTCTTTTAATAATAATGAATTCCTATTATTCACAAATCACTATGTGAATAGTGTTCTTTTAAAAATAATTAATTCCTATTATTCACAAACCACTATGTTAGAGATAAATAAAACATGAAATCCTCTCTCAGGGAAATTTTCAACAAGTCATCAACTTAATACAATAGGAGAAAAGATAAAGTAAACTTTGCAACATAGTTCCTATCTAGAAGCTCTGGAAAGACAGATAAATAAAAACGAGATAAACGACAGAGAACCATAGGGCATGAAAACCGAAATGGAGCATCTCACCTAGTGGTGCCCATATTTTCACTGATAGTGAGGTGTTTCATTATAATATTATTTGCCTGGGCTCATGTTTAGAAAAAAATTTGCATACTAAACAAAATAATTTTTATATGATTGATGAATGCAGTATCATTGTTTGTCTGGCAATCAGAAGTATGTTTGGGCTAAGCCTGTTTTTAGGATGGGAAAATGTTTGGAGGCCAGGGAGAAAAGGTGAACACAGAAGATGATGAAGTCATGAGAGAAAAATTAAGAGAAAGGATAATTAGGGAGGTAAGTCCCCCACAGCAAATGAGAGAGACTTTTAACAATGGTAGAGGTAGGGTTGGGCAGTAAAGAACCCTGATAGTTTTTCTTTGGTTAAAAATAAGATGGTGGAGAGAGGAAAACATATTGTCAGGGTGAAGTGGGGAGATTAGGGGGGATGTAACAAAGGGAGGGTGTTCCTGCAGGACAGGGAGAGGGAAGCTGAGACTCAAACAGAATGGACAAGGGTTAGGATTGGTTTATAGAAGAGTACAAGGACATTTAAAGAAAAGAAAAGGGACTAGTTGGGATCATTAAAAGTCCAGCAGACATGGGATATTATTCTGAAGCCAGTCAACTGAATGGCTTGATTTTTGCCAGCAGCCTTGAGCATTCTGGGAGCAGGACTAGAAGATAAACCAAATAAGGACTAGGAAAGCTGTGGTTCCAGAATGCTAAGGGCATAAGAAAATCTGTGGTGAAGCTGAAGGTATGAGGGAAATATAGAGTCTTGGGATCCAGACGAGATCTGGAGAGGCAGTGTGAGAAGAGAGTTGATAGACTGGGATGACAAGAAATTGAAGAAGAATAGGAATTCACCATGGTGGCAAAGGTTGGGTTCAGAGAGTGGGAGCAGTAGGAGAACAAGATGGTGGGGGTACATACAGCAGGCATTTTCTTTATGGTAGGGCCACGTGTGGTTGCAGCATGAGGAGGAGGATAAGGTCTCTTAAATTCAGCAACTTCATGAATTGCAAGACTAGAATGCGTTGGGAGGATCACTTATAAAGATTTGAGGTAGCTCAGAGGGCTGGCAAATAAAGAAACAAACAGATGTCTTTCTACAGCATAGTGATCTGGTAGGAATACTCTTAAGCCAGGGTCAGACAAAATTTAGTGTTGGTCCTGATTCTATCAAAGATCAGGGTCTCCTCCCTCCCCATTTTTTAAAGAAAACATTTCATTTTAGAATAGCTTTAAATTTTCAGAAAAGTTGAAAAAGATAGTATAGAGTTCCCATCAACCCCACATCAAAATTTCCCCATTATTAACATCTAACATTAGTATAGTACATTTGTTACAATAAATGAACGAACCAGTTTCAGTACATTATTATTAAGTAAAGTTCATATTTTATCCATATTCCCTTAGTTTGTACATTATGTCATTTTTCTGTTCTAGTACCACATCAGGCTCCCACATTACATTTGCTCATCATGTCTCCTTAAGCCCCTCTTGGCTGTGAGAGTTTCTCTGACTTTTCTTGTTTTTGATGACCCTGATGATTTTAAAGACTACTTGTCAGATATTTTGTAAAATGTCCCTCTATTGCAATGTGTCTGTTTTTTTTTCATTATTAAACTAGGTATAAGGGTGTTGTGAGGAAGATCACAGAAATAAAATAATATTCTCATCACATCATATGAAGGGTGCCTATTATCAATATGATTTGTATCTGTCAATGTTGACCTTAATCACCTGGCTGAGGCAGTGTTTGTGAGGTTTTGCTCTGTAAAGTGCTTCTTCTTTTCCTGCTTTTCATGCTGAACTCTTTAGGAGGAAGTTACTATGTACAGTCCAAATTTAGACTGGAAAGTTATAACCCATCTCCTTGAGGACAAAATAACAACATAGATTTTTGTGCACAGGGAGATTTGTTTATTCTCTCCAATTTATGTATGTATGTATGTATTTATTTATTTTTATTTATTTACAGTCTGAAATAAGTTTATTTTTAGGACTGTTGAGTGATTTTTTTTTATTGCATTTTAGGTTTTGGGGTACATGTGAAGAACATGCAAGATTGTTGCATAGGTACACACATGGCAGTGTGATTTGCTGCCTTCCTCCCCCATCACCTATATCTGGCATTTCTCCCCATGCTATCTCTCCCCAACTCCTAACCCCACACTGTCCCTCCCCATTTCCCCCCCAACAGACCCCAGTGTGTGATGCTCCCCCTCCCTGTGTCCATGTGTTCTCATTGTTCAACATCCACCTATGAGTGAGAACATGCGGTTTTCGATGTTCTGTTCTTGTGTCAGTTTGCTGAGAATGATGGTTTCCAGGTTCATCCATGTCCCTACAAAGGACATGAACTCATCACTTTTGATGGCTGCATACTATTCCATGGTGTATATGTGCACATTTTCCCTGTCCAGTCTATCATCGATGGGCATTTGGGTTGGTTCCAGGTCTTTGCTATTGTAAACAGTGCCGCAATGAACATTCGTGTGCATGTGTCCTTATAGTAGAACGATTTATAGTCTTTTGGATATATACCCAGTAATGGGATTGCTGGATCAAATGGAATTTCTATTTCTAGGTCCTTGAGGAATCGCCACACTGTCTTCCACAATGGCTGAACTAATTTACACTCCCACCAACAGTGTAAAAGTGTTCCTATTTCTCCACATCCTCTCCAGCATCTGTTGTTTCCAGATTTTTAAATGATCGCCATTCTAACTGGCATGAGATGGTATCTCAATGTAGTTTTGATTTGCATTTCTCTAATGATCAGTGATGATGAGCATTTTTTCATATGTTTGTTGGCTTCATATATGTCTTCTTTTGTAAAGTGTCTGTTCATATCCTTCACCCACTTTTGAATGGGCTTGTTTGTTTTTTTCTGTAAATCTGTTTTAGTTTTTTGTAGATTCTGGATATCAGCCCTTTGTCAGATGGGTAGACTGCAAAAATTTTTTCCCATTCTGTTGGTGGCCGATTCACTCTAATGACTGTTTCTTTTGCCATGCAGAAGCTGTGGAGTTGGATTAGGTCCCATTTGCCTATTTTGGCTTTTGTTGCCAATGCTTTTGGTGTTTTGGTCATGAAGTCCTTGCCTACGCCTATGACGTAAATGGTTTTGCCTAGATTTTCTTCTAGGGTTTTTATGGTGTTAGGTCTTATGTTTAAGTCTTTAATCCATCTGGAGTTAATTTTAGTGCAAGGTGTCAGGAAGGGGTCCAGTTTCTGCTTTCTGCACATGGCTAGCCAGTTTTCCCAACACCATTTATTAAACAGGGGAATCCTTTCCTCATTGCTTGTTTTTGTCAGGTTTGTCAAAGATCAGATGGTTGTAGATGTGTTGTGTTGCCTCTGAGGCCTCTGTTCTGTTCCATTGATCTATATCTCTGTTTTGGTACCGGTAGCATGCTGTTTTGATTACTGTAGCCTTGTAGTATAGTTTGAAATCAGGTAGCGTGATGCCTCCCGCTTTGTTCTTTTTGCTTAGAATTGACTTGGCTATGCAGACTCTCTTTTGGTTCCATATGAAGTTTAAGGTATTTTTTTCCAGTTCTCTGAAGAAGGTCATTGGTAGGTTGATGGGGATAGCATTGAATCTGTAAATTACTTTGGGCAGTATGGCCATTTTCATGGTATTGATTCTTCCTAACTATGAACATGGAATGTTTCTCCATCTGTTTGTGTCCTCTCTAATTTCGTTGAGCAGTGGTTTGTAGTTGTCCTTGAAGAGGTCCTTTACATTCCTTGTTAGTTGTACTCCTAGGTATTTTATTCTCTTTGTAGCAATTGTGAATGGCAGTTCATTCTTGATTTGGCTCTCTTTAGGTCTGCTCTTGGTGTATAGGAATGCTTGTGATATTTGCGCATTGATTTTGTATTCTGAGACTTTGCTGAAGTTGCTTATCAGTTTCAGGAGATTTTAGGCTGAGATGATGGGGTCGTCTAGTTATACAATCATGTTGTCTGCAAAGAGAGACAATTTGACTTCCTCCTTTCCTATTTGAATACCCTTTAGTTCTTTTTCTTGCCTGATTGCTCTGGCTAGAACTTCCAGTACTATATTGAATAGGAGTGGTGAGAGAGGGCATCCTTGTCTAGTGCCAGATTGCAAAGGGAATGCTTCCAGTTTTTGCACATTCAGTATGATATTGGCTGTAGGTTTGTCATAAATAGCTTTTATTATTTTGAGATACGTTCCATCAATACCTAGTTGATTGAGGGTTTTTAGCATAAAGTGCTGTTGAATTTTGTCAAAGGCCTTCTCTGCATCTATTGAGATAATCATGTGGTTTTTGTCTTTGGTTCTGTTTTCGTGGTGAATTATGTTTATAGACTTGCGTATGTTGAACCAGCCTTGCATCCCCCAGGATGAATACTACTTGATCATGGTGGAAAAGCTTATTGATGTGCTGTTGCAATCAGTTTGCCAGTATTTTATTGAAGATTTTTGCGTCTATGTTCATCATGGATATTGGCCTGAAGTTTTCTTTTCTTGCTGAGTCTCTGCCGGGTTTTGGTATCAGGATGATTTTGGTCTCATAAAATGATTTGGGAAGGATTTCCTCTTTTGGATTGTTTGGAATAGTTTCAGAAGGAATGGTACCAGCTCTTCTTTGTATGTCTGGTAGAATTTGGCTGTGAACCCACCTGGACCTGGGCTTTTTTGGGCGGTGGGCTCTTAATTGCTGCCTCAACTTCAGACCTTGTTATTGGTCTATTCAGGGTTTAGACTTCTTCCTGGTTTAGGCTTGGAAGGATGCTAGTGTCCAAGAATTTATCCATTTCTTCCAGGTTTACTAGTTTATGTGCATAGAGTTGTTTGGAATAATCTCTGATGATGGTTTGTATTTCTGTGGAATCTGTGGTGATATCCCCTTTATCATTTTCTATTGCATCTATTTGATCATTCTCTCTTTTCTTTTTTATTAATCTGGCTAGTGGTCTGTCTATTTTGTTGATCTTTTCAAAAAACCAGCTCCTGGATTTATTGATTTTTTGAAGGGTTTTTTGTGTCTCTATCTCCTTCAGTTCTGCTCTGATCTTAGTTATTTCATCTTCTGCTAGCTTTTGAGTTATTTTGATCTTGCTCCTCTAGCTCTTTCAATTTTGACGATAGGGTGTCAATTTTAGATCTCTCCTTGCTTCTCATGTGGGCATTTATTGCTATATATTTTCCTCTAGAGACTGCTTTAAATGTGTCCCAGAGATTCTGGTATGTTGTGTCTTCGTTCTTGTTGGTTTCGAAGAACATCTTTATTTCTGCCTTCATTTCATTGTTTATCTAGTCAACATTGAAGAGCCAGTTGTTCAGTTTCCATGAATGTTTTTATGACACTGAATGTTTATCCAGTCAACATGGAAGAGCCAATTGCGGTTCTGAGTTAGTTTCTGAATTTTGAGTTCTAACTTGATTGTGCTGTGGTCTGAGAGACTGTTTGTTATGATTTCTGCTCTTTTGCATTTGTTGAGGAGTGATTTACTTCCAATTATGTGGTCAATTTTAGAGTAGGTGCAATGTGGTGCTGAGAAGAATGTATATTCTGTGGGTTTGGGGTGGAGAGTTCTGTAAATGTCTATTAGGTTTGCTTGGTCCAGGTCTGAGTTCAAGTCCTGGATATCCTTGTTAGTTTTCTGTCTTGTTGATCTGTGTAATATTGACAATGGAGTGTAAAAGTCTCCCACTATTATTCTGTGGGAGTCTAAGTCTCTTTGTAAGTCACTAAGAACTTGCCTTATGTATCTGGGTGCTCCTGTATTGGGCGTGTATATATTTAGGATTGTTAGCTCTTCTTGTTGCATTGATCCTTTTACATTATGTAATGCCCTTCTTTGTCTCTTTTGATCTTTGTTGGTTTAAAGTCTATTTTATCAGAGATGAGAATTGCAACTCCTGCTTTTTTTGCTCTCCATTTGCTTGGTAAATCTTCCTCCATCTCTTTATTTTGAGCCTTTGTGTATCCTTGCATGTGAGATGGATTTCCTGGATACAGCACAATGATGGGTTTTGGCTTTTTATTCATTTGTCAGTCTGTGTCTTTTGATTAGGGCATTTAGCCCATTTACATTTAATGTTAATATTGGTATGTGTGAATTTGAACCTGCCATTTTGGTGCTAGCTGGCTGTTTTGCCCATTAGTTGATGCAGTTTCTTCATTGTGTCAATGCTTTTTACTATTTGGTATGTTTTTGGAGTGGCTGGTACTGGTTGTTCCTTTCTAGGTTTAGTGTTTCTTTCAGGAGCTCTTGTAAGATAGGCCTGGTGGTGATGAAATCTCTGAGCAATTGCTTGTTCGTAAAGGATTTTATTTTGCCTTCCCTTATGAAGCTTAGTTTGACTGGATATGAAATTCTAGGTTGAAAGTGCTTTTATTTAAGGATGTTGAATATTGGCCCCCATTCTCTTCTGGCTTATAGGGTTTCTACAGAGAGATCCACTGTGAGTCTGATGGGCTTCCCTTTGCGGGTGACCTGACCTTTCTCTCTGGCTGCCCTTAGCATTTTTTCCTTCATTTCAATCCTGGTGAATCTGATGGTTATGTGCCTTTGGGTTGCTCTTCTTGAGGAAAATCTTTGTGGACTTGAATATTGGCCTGCCTTGCTAGATGGGGGAAGTTTTCCTGGATAGCACCCTGAGAAGTGTCTTCCAGCTTGGATTCATTGTCTCCGTCACATTCAGGTATACCTATCATACGTAGATTCGGTCTTTTCACATAATCCCATATTTCTTGGAGGCTTTGTTCATTTTTCACTCTTTTTTTTCTAACCTTGCCTTTTTGTTTTATTTCACTGAGTTGATCTTCAGTCTCTGATATACTTTATTCTGTTTGGTCAATTCAGCTATTGAAACTTGTATATGTATGCTTCACGAAGTTCTTGTGTTGTGCTTTCAGCTCCCTTAATTCATTTATATTCTTCTCTAAGCTGTTTATTCTAGTTAGCATTTCGTCAAACCTTTTTTCGGTGTTCTTAGTTTCTTTGCATTGGGTTAGAACATGTTCTGTTAGCTCAGAGAAGTTTTCTTATTATCCACTTTCTGAAACCTGTTTCTGTCAATTCCTCAGAATCATTCTCCATCCAGCCTTGTTCCCTTCCTGGTGAGGAGTTGTGATCCCTTGGAGGAGGAGAGGAGTTCTGGTTTTGGGTGTTTTCATGCTTTTTGCGCTGGTTTCTTCCCATCTTCGTGGATTTATCTACCTGCGGTCTTCGTAGTTGATGACTTTCAGATGGCGTCTCTCAGTGGCCATCCTTTTTGTTGATGATGAAGTTATTTCTTTGTTTTTTAGTTTTCCTTCTAACAGTCAGGCCCCTCTGCTTTAGGACTGTTGTAGGTCCGCTCCAGACCCTGCTTACTTGGGGATCACTTGCAGTGGCTGCAGAACAGTAAGCATTGCTGGCAGTTTCTTCTTCTGTTATCTTTGCCCCAGAAGGATACCCGCCAGATATTAGCCTGAGCTATCCTTTATGAGGTGTCTCTTTAGGTATATGGGGGTTGGGGAGCTGCTTGAGGAGACAGTCTGTCCCTTATAGGAGCTCAAGTGCTGAGCTGTGAGCTCTGTTGTTCCATTCAGAGCTGCCAGGAGGTATGTTTAAGTCTGCTGTGGCAGAACTCATAACCTCTTTTTTTTCCCCCCAGGTGCTCTGTCCTTGGTAGAGGGGCTTTATTTTTAAGTTCCTGACATGCTGCTGTCTTTTTTCAGAGATGCCCTGCCCGGCAAGGCAGTAGCCTAGTCACAGTCTGCCAGCAGAGGCATTGCTGAGTTTCTGTGGGCTCTGCCCATCTGCTGTGTGAACTTCCCTACGGTTTTGTTTATAGAGCTATAGTTAGAACTGTCTTAGTAATGGTGGACTATCTCTGTAATGGTGGGCTGCCTTGGTAATGGTGGACTGCCTCGGTAATGGTGGGCTGCCCAGTAATGGCGGACAGCCTCAGTAGTGGTGGACTGCCTCAGTAATGGCAGATGCCCTTCCCCCCCCACAGAGCTGGACTGTCCTGGGTCCAGTTGTGCTTGCTATGAAACTCTCAGTCCAGAGCATTTCAGATTGCTGGTCTTTGTGGGGGTGGGACCCAACAAGCCAGATCACCTGGCTCCCTGTTTCAGCCCACTTTGTTTCAGCTGAATGGGCAACTCTGTCTCCCAGGTGTTCCAGGCACCAGTTGAAACGGCCACCCAGATTTGTGTGAATTTTTGTGAGGAGACCCGCTGCATCAGCTGAAACAGTTGTGCTGAAATCTCACTATCTTCCAACTTGGGTGTATGACACCATTCTTGCAGTGCTATAAAGAAATATGTGAGACTGGGTAATTTCTATGAAAAGAGGTTTAATTGGCTCAGAGTTCTGCAGGCTGTGCAGCAAGCATAGTGGTATCTGCTTCTGGAGTGGTTTCAGAAAGCTTCTGATCATGGCATAAGGCAAAAAGGGAGCAGGACATCACATGGCTAGAACAGGAGTAAGAGCCAGTCAGTTAGGGTGGCAGAGGGATGGGGGGAGGGTGCTGCTGTACACTTTTAGGTGACCAGATCTCATGTGATCTCATAGTGAGAGTTCACTTATCATCAAGGAGATGGCCCAAAGCCATTCATGAGGGGATCCACGCATGTGATCTAGACACCTTCTACCAGGTGCCACCTCCAAGTTTGGGGTTTACATTTCAACATGAAATTTAGGCAGGGACAGATAACAAAACTATATCATAAGGGATACATCTTGAAGCATTAAAACAGTAAAATTAGAACAATGTGAGCAAGTACTAAATAATTACATAATGTGCTTATGATATGTATAAGCTTGTGAGCAGATAGTCTAAAATAATGCTTCTAAAATTTTAAGGTGCATTTGAATAACCTGGAAATCTCATTCCAATGTGTATTCTGATTTAGTTAAGTCCCAGTGTGAAGCCCAAGAACCTGCATTTATAACAAGCTCCCAAAGATGTTGATGCTAGTGCACGTCCACAGACCACATTTTGAGTACAAAATACGAAAAATGGCTGGGTGCAATGTTCATGCCTATGATTTCTGCAGTTTGGGAGGCCAAGGCAGGAGGATTCCTTGAGCCCAGGAGTTCCACACAGTTGCCTGGGCAACACAGTGATATCCCGCCTCTATAAACAATAAAAATAAAACAAAACAAAATAAAGGAGATCTTCAAGGCACTTTAAGACAGATAGTAACTGATTAATAGGTCAATAAAGAGTACTGGCAATGGAGTATTTGGGGGATGTAAAAGGGGGTAAAATAATGTCTCACATATTTAGAGTGCTGCTTGGAGGGTAGCCATTGTCTTCCACAAAGTGTCCTGGATGTTGCTTGTAAAAGGCACATGGACTTAGGATGTCTTTGCAGTTCTTTCTGGGAGGTCTTTTCAATGTACTAGATAGAAACAAGGAGCCCCATGTAACTTCAAAGTTACTTCCATCACAGCCAAGAATGTTCACCTTCTTTAGAGTAAAGGGTCCCTTGGCTTTTTCCTTTGCCAAAACTTGAAGACTCACTCTAGAGATGGGGTTGAAAACATTTAACAGTCAGCTCCCTTAAAGAATGTTGAAAATATACACCAGAGATCTTCATCCAAAAGTAAATAATTACTGTTTGGTGAGTGTTTGGAATACTGATTGGAACATAGTTAAATCACATTAGCTCTCTTCCTACCAACAACTGCCTACCTATTTTAACTTGCAGGTGCTGTTATTGTTGTTTGCTTGTTTGTTTCTGTTTTAATCTGGTTGCACATTGAAAGTATCCAACATAATTTTTTTTTATTAACCCAAATAATTTATTCTTTTTTTTAAATATATATTTTTAATTGCATTTTAGGTTTTGGGGTACATGTGAAGAACATAATTATTTTTTAAGAAATGTATGCTAACTTCTGCACACTAAATATACTGTTGTTTCTACAAAATTAAAGCCTCCAAATATTGAAGAGAACCTTAAAAGTTAGCTGCCAGCATTTCTGTACTGATATCCAGCTAGGTAGTCAACTACACTCTACTTGAACACCTCCAGTGCTGGTCAACTTATCACCACTCGGAGATCTCAGTATACTTTTAGACCACAGTGCTAGAAAATTCTGACTTATTTTATTGCAACCTGGCTTTATACCCTTTCATTTATTAGTCTTACTCTTACTCCACGAATTCAAAGAAAAATGTAACCCTTTCTCAAATAACAGTTCTTCAAATGTTGAATACCACTAGTATGTTCCCTAGGGTCCTCATTTGTTCCAGGTCAACAATTCTTTGTTCTTCTGACTGTTCCTCATATAAAATGAATTCAAATCTCTTCTCTGTTTAATTGCTTGTTCTCTAAAATCGCTCCAGTTTTCCTTTAAAACTGTGGTGTTCTCAATCAAAGGTAAAACTCCACATGGGACTCTGAGTAGCTGAGATAAAAATGTGCCTATCACATCCCTTGTATCAGTTAATTTTCCACTTTAATGTATTCTGAGATTCTACTGGAGAGGAATAAAGAGAAAAAGAACATGGATCCAGAGAGAGAGAGAGAGAGATCTGAGACTGGTAATCCAGCCCCAACACTCACTATCATATGGGCAAGTTATTTAACCTCTGAGCTGAAAATTTCAATTTCCAAAATGAGAACATCAAATTTAAAAATTGAGGATGGACATGAGATTTACAGATAAATGTATACAAAGTCTCCAGCAATGCCTGACACATAGTAGACATTCAGCAAGCTATTATTATTTTCAGTATTTTGGCAATGCATATTACCAATTAATCTACACTGCAATTGCTGTCACCTAAAAATCCCAAATCCATTATATAACACATTTTAATAGCACAACTATTTTATTCTGAAACCAGTGACATAAGTATACCTTTACTTATATGTCTTTACTTCTTTCATAAATTAATCGATTTTTTTCTGAGCTACTTGTGTTCTTTATGGATAAAAATTCTGGAACCAAATATTTTAAATATGCTTCTCAATTTTGAACAAGTTAAAATTCTTATGAGCATGACACTTGCTTAAGCAAGAATCAAACATACTCCCAATACACACAAAGGTTTGATGAAGAGTCCAATGCCTCTAGAAATATTGCCATTCAGATAAAAGTTGATCCCTCAAATCCAGTCCTTGGGCTTCCTGTGAATTAGTTTATTTATTATAAATCATCCTCATATTGTTCCACCTAGTCAAAAAGATGTCATAAGAGACTCTGTCTCACATTATGTTGAAATTCAAACATGTACTGTCTATACCTAGCCCATCAAAGAAGGAAAAGACTGCAGCATTGGTGATTTATGCTTGATGAACCCTTGAATTCTAATAATTATAATTGCTTCCTTTTCTAAATGCTTACAAAATATCTTCCTAATAATTCTTTTTGATTCTTGCCTAGAATTTCAAAAAGCAGGTATTAAGGTTAATACAAATGTCAGCCTGATTGGATTGAAGGATGCAAAGCATTGATCCTGGGTGTGTTTGTGAGGGTGTTGCCAAGGAGGTTAACATTTGAATCAGTGGGCTGGAGAAGACAGACCTACCCTTAATCTGGTGGGCACTATCTAATTAGCTGCCAGTGAATATAAAACAGGCAGCAAAAGGTGAAGGGGCGAGACTGGCCTAGCCTCCCAACCTACATCTTTCTCCCGTGCTGGATGCTTCCTGTCCTGGGGCATAGGACTACAAGTTCTTCAGTTTGGACTCTCGGACTGGCTCTCCTTGCTCCTCAGTTTGCCGACAGCCTATTGTGGGACCTTGTGATCATGAGTCAAGGAGTGCTCCACCAATTTTCTCGGGCAGAGACTAACAAAGTCTGGCCCTATATTTATACACTTTTCTCAAACAAGATTACACCTATTCAGCCCAAAGAAGCATATTGACCTTACCCAAAGGAAGAATCAGGAAGATGTGGTCATTCATTCAATTCTGTGTGTAGTATTGGTGCTGTGTCCAAATTAGAAGCTCACTGAGGTAGCTTGCAGCATGTTTTCTAGTTGAAATGGTGAACTGATAGGAGCACTAATGAGTAGAAAGAGTTCACAAAGAAGCCCTCCTCTGTCTTTCAAAAGGAAGATCACCTACATATGTTTAAGGTGTCTCTGCACATGTCTCCAGCCCTTCACAAGAAAGCAAGTACAGTGTGGATTTCAAATGGTGGGTAACTTCTGCTCCAGCTGATTTTTCACAGCTGTGTTGTTGCTGTTATATCCTTTTTAACATGTGATGGTGACAGTCTCTGGTTTCCCCCATCCCCACAAAGGCTATTGAACCATAGCACCAGGAAGCTTGAGAAGGCTAAGGGCTCTAGCCCAGGCATTGTACCAGGCTTTCTGGTATGTGCCCTCCTGGTGACAGTGAAATTGAAGCTACTTACTCTCAGTGGTTGTTTCTCTGGTCTTGAGTGACTGTGTCCACAGTTCATTTTTTTCTGGTAGGAATAACTCCTTTTCTTTATCCATACTCCATAGAGAAACCAGACTAATACAACAGGACTCTCTATTACTATGTAAAAATAAGGGATAATGAGAAAATGGCTTCATATTAGCCCATTAACTGAATTTCTAATAAAGTGAGGAAGTATCAAACACATGTAATAGAGAAAACTATCCCAGGACAATGCACATTTTTAAAAATTTTTATGTTTTTCAAATAAATTTGAGAATGGCTGGAAACATGAGAATGTCTTGAAGATTTTAGCAGAGTTTGCAGTTTTGCTTGTAAAGATCTTTCATCTACTTGGTTAGGTATATTTCTACTTTTTGTTTGTTTGTTTGTTTTGCAGCTGTTGTGAAGGGGTTGAGTTCTTGATTTGATTCTCAGCTTTATCACTGTTGGTGTATAGCAGTGCTACTGATTTTTGAACATTGAGATTGTATCCTGAAATTTACTGAATTTATTTATCAAATCTAAGGGCTTTTAAAATGAGTCTTCAGGGTTTTCTATGTATATGACCATACCATTAGAGAAGTAACAGTTTGAATTCCTCTCTACGGATGCTCTTGATTTCTTTTTCTTGTCTGATTGTTCTGGCTAAGACTTCCAGTACTATGATGAATAGAAGTGGTAAAAGTGGGCATCCTTGTCTTGTTTCAGTTCTCAGGGGAATGTTTTCATTTTTCCCCATTCCCCATAGTTGGCTGTGCATTTGTCATGGGTGGCTTTTATTACCTTAAGGTATGTTCCTTCTATGCTGATATTCCTGAAGCTTTTAATCATAAAGGGATGCTGGATTTTGTCAAGTGTTTTTTCTGTGACTATTGAGATGATCATGTGATGTTTGTTTTTAATTCTGTTTGTGTGGTGTATCACATTTATTGACTTGATATACGTTAAAACAACCCTGCATCTCTGATATGAAATCCATTTGATCGTGGTGTATGATTTTTTTTTGATATGCTGTTGGATTTGGTTAGCTAGTATTTCATTGAGGATTTTTGCACCCATGTTCATCAGGGATATTGGTCTATAGTTTTCTTTTTCTGTTATGTTCTTTCCTGATTTTAGTATTAGGTTAATACTGGCTACATGGAATGATTTACGGAGGATTCCCTCTTTATCTTTTGCAATTGTTTTAGTAGGATTGTTAGTGATTCTTCTTTGAATGTCTGATAGAATTTAGCTCTGAATTCATCTGGTCCTATACTTCTAGTTGTTGGCAAGTTTTTTATTGCTGTTTTAATCTTGCTACTTGTTATTGGTCTATTCACAGTTTCTATTTCTTCCTGGTTTAATCTAAGAGGGTTGTATATTTCCAGGAATTCGTCTGTCTACTATAGATTTTCTAGTTTGTATGCATAAAGGTGTTTATAGTAGCCTTGAATGATGGTTTGTATTTATGTGGCATTGGTTGTAATATCTTCCATTTCATTTCTAATTGAGCTTATTTGCATCTTCTCTCTTTTCTTAGTTAATCTAGCTAACGGTCTATAGATTTTATTTATCTTTTCAAAGAACCAGCTTTTTGTTTCATTTATCTTTTGTTGTTTTTGTTTGTTTCAATTTCATTTAGTTCTGCTGTAATCTTTGTTATTTTTTTCTTCTGCTGGGTTTGGGTTCAGTTTGTTCTTTTTTTTATTTACTTTTATTTTTCTGGGTTGGAGTCTCACTCTGTTTGCCCAGGCTGGAGTGCAGTGGCATGACCTTAGATTGTCTATTTGTGCTATTTCAGACTTTTTGATGTAGGCATTTAATGCTATGAACTTTCCTCTTAGTACTGCTTTTGCTGTATCCCAGAGGTTTTGATAGGTTGTATTACTATTATCATTCATTTCAAATAATTTTTAGTTTCAATCTTGATTCCATTGTTGACCCAAAGATCATTCATGAGCAGATTATTTAGTTTCCATGCATTTGTATAGTTTTAGGGATTCCTTTTAGAGTTACTTTCCAGTTTTCGTCCACTGTATTCTGAGAGTGCACTTGATAAAATTTTGACTTTCTTTAATTTGTTGAGAATTATTTTGTGGCCTATCATATAGTTTATCTTGGAGAATGTTCCATGTGCTGATGAAAATGATGTATATTTTGCAGTTTTGGGATATAATGTTCTGTAAATATCTGTTAAGTACATTTGTTCTAGTGTACAGTTTAAGTCTAGGGTATAGTTTAAGTCTACTGTTTCTTTGTTGACTTTCTGTCTTGATGATCTGTCTAGTGCTGTCAGTGGAGTATTGTAGTCCCCCACTGTTATCGTATTGCCATCTATCTTATTTCTTAGGTCTAGTAGTAATTATTTTATAAATTTGGGAGCTCCAGTGATAGGTGCATATATTTTTAGGATTGTGATATTTTCCTGTTGGCCTAATCCTTTTATCATTATGTAATGTCCCTCTTTGTCTTTTTTTTTTTTTTAACTTTTGTTGCTTTAAAGTTTGTTTTGTTTGATATAAGAAAAGCTACTTCTGCGCACTTTCGGTTTCCATTTGCATGGGATATCTTTTTTTTAATTCCTTTACCTAAGTTTACGAGAATCCTTATGTCTTAGATGAGTCTCTTGAAAACAGCAAATACCTGGTTGTTGGATTTTTATCCATTCTACCTTCTGTATCTTTTAAGTGGAGCATTTAGGCCATTTACATTCAAAATTAGTACGGATATGTGAGGTACTGTTCTATTCATCATGATAGTTGTTGCCTGAATATCTTGGTTTTTATTTCATTATGTTATTGTTTTATGGGTCCTATGATGTTTATGGTTGAAAGTGGCTCAGTTTGATGTATTTTGAGGTTTTGTTTCAAGATTTAGGATACCTATTAGCATTCTTTGTAATGCTGGCTTGGTAGTGTTGAATTTTCTCAACATTTGTCTGAAAAAGACTTTATCTCTCCTTCATTTATGAAGCTTATTTTTGCTGAATACAGAATTCTTGGCTGATAATTATTTTGCTTAAAGAGGCTAAACTTTGGACCCTGGTACCTTCTGGCTTGCAGGGTTTCTGCTGAGAACTCTGCTGTCAATCTGACAGAATTTCCTTTAAGGTTACCTGATCCTTTTTCCTCATAGCTCTTAAGATTCTTTTCTTCCCCTTGACTTTAGATAACTCGGTGACTGTGTGCCTAGGTAATTATCTTTTTACAATGAATATCCCAAGTGTTCTTTGAGTTTCTTGTATTTGGATGTCTGGATACCTAGCAAGGCCAGGGAGTCTTCCTTGATTATTCCCTCAAATAAATTTTTCAGACTTTTAGATTTCTTATCTTCCTCAGGAACACCAATTATTTTTAGGTTTGGTCATTTAATATAATCCCAAATTTCTTGAAGGCTTTGTTCCTTTAATTTTTTTCTTTGTCTTTGTCAAATTGGGTTAATTCAAAAGCCTGTCTTCTAGCTCTGGATTTCTTTCTTCTATTTGTTTGATTCTATTCTTGAAGTTTTCCAGTGTATTTTGCATTTCTCTAAATTTGTGTTTCATTTCCAGAAGTTGTGATTGTGTTTTCTTTATGATATGTATTTCTCTGGAGACATTTTCTTCCATATCCTGTATTGAAAAAAAAAAAATTTAAGTTGATATTCAAGCCCTCTTTTAGTAGCTTAATAGTCCACCTTCTGAATTCTTTATCTGGCAATTCATAGATTTCTTCTTGGGTTGGATCCATTGCTGTAGTGCTAGGGTGATCTTCTGGGGTTGTTATAGAACCCAGTTTTGTCATATTACTAGAATTACTTTTCTTGTTCCTTCTCATTTGGGTAGACTGTTCCAGTGGAAAAATCCAGAACTCAAGAGCTGCTGTTCAGATTATTTTATGCTGTGGGATGATCCCTTGTTGTGGTGCTCTCCCCTTCCACCATGGGGCTTCCTGAGAGCCAAACTGCAGTGATGTTATTGTCTTTCTGGGTCTAGTCATCCAGCAGGGCTACTGAGTTCCAAGCTGGTGCTGGGGAGTGTCTGCAAGAGTCCTGTGATGTAATCCATCTTTAGGTCTCCCAGCCCTAGACACAAGAACCTGCTCTGATGAAGGTGGCAGGGGAGTGAATTGGACTCTGGGACTCTTGGGTTGTAGTCTTGTTTAGTGCACTGGTTTTCTCAAATTCTATTTATGTTAGAATGAGTTGTCATATGGACAGACTCAGGACATTTGGTTAGCCAGGTGTTACAAACAGTGGAATTAACTGTTGTTTTCTCCTTCTTTGGATCAGGGTTGTTCTTTATGAGTTTCTGTAATGGCTTGAGTTGGTTGGCCTCCAGCCATGAGGCCAGTATCAGTACTCAGGTTTCTGAGGTAATGGCCATGGTAATAGAGCTCACAAGAGTTTATGTCTTTGGCTACCAAGGAGGGTAGAGACAAATCATCAGGTGGGGGACAGGGTTAGGCATGTCTGAGCTCATACTCTCCTATGCAGGGATTGCTGTGGCCACTATGGAGGATGGGGAGGTAGTTCTTAGGCCAATGGAGTTATGCTTCCAGGGGGATTAAGGCTGCCTCTGCTGTCTCATACAAGTCATCATGAAAGTGGGAAAAGCTGGCAGTGATAAGCCTCACCAGGCTCCCAGGTAGCCAGCAAGGCAAGGCTCACTCCCTCTGTGTCCCACAAATAGCACCAAATTTGTATCTAGGCAGACAGAAAGCAGGGCTGGGATCTTGTCCCAGGCCATAAGCTTCCCTAGATAAGAAAGCAAGCAGGGCTCTCAGACCTTACCCCTCCATGCTTTCCAGCACTGTCAGCTGTGGTATCTTTGCTAGTATCCGCACTTCCAATTCACCCCTGCCCTTAACCCCAGAATCTGCTCAGGAAAATTCATGCTCAGTAGAAATTATTACAAAGTTCAGTGGGAAGCTTCCTTTACTCTGAAGCCCTTCCTCAATTCTGCTGGCTGCTTTTTCTGAGGACCTCTGTGGGATAAAGTCAGGGATGGCTTCACTGGGACTTTAGTTGGGACTGAAGTGCTGCTTCTACTTTTATATTTCACCCAGCTGCCTAAATCTGTTTCAGCTCTAGGTAAGGTAAAATCCTTCTCCATGATGTGGATTTTCAGGTTCCCCAATGGGGATGTATTAGTCTTCCTGAGAATGGGTAATTTATAAAGAAAAGTTGTTTAATTGACTCACAGTTTCACACAGCTGGCAAGGCCTCAGGATGCTTGCAACCAAAATGAAAGGTGAGGAGGAAGCAAGGCATATGTTACATAGCAGCAGGAGAGAGAGAGAGAGAGAGAGAGAGAGAGAGAGAGAGAGAGAGAGAGAGTGAGAGAGTGAGCAAAGGAAGCCACATCTTTTTAAACCATCAGATCTTATGAGAACTCACTCACTATCACCAGAACAGTGTGGGGGAAATCATCCCATGATCCAATCACCTCCCATCAGGTCCCTTCTTGACACAAGGGGACTACAATTCCTGAGGAGATTTGGATTGGACATAGAGGCAAACCATATCAGGATGTGTGTAAAGAGGTGGACTTTTCCCCTTCTCACACTTTTGGAACTTGCAATTTTTTGACTCTCTAGTGAGTTTGCAGGGGCAACCCACTTCCTTTAAAGGGTCTGTGAATTCTTTTGATTGTCCCAGTATGTTCCTTCCATGGTTCTGGTAGTAAAAACTCACAATGTAAGTCTCCACATGCTGTTCTGTCTGTCCAAATGGGTGCTTCATGTTAGTCCTGTCTCCTATCCACAATTTCCCTCTTGTCTTGAAGATTTTTAATTAACAGCAGTCTGCTAGAGATTCTAAGAATTCTTTTTAAAAATTTTGAAATTGTTGAAAATGAAGGTATTCAGTATCTGGCCACAAAATCATGTTATTTAGGTTACCCATGGAAACACCATTAGAATTCTCATTGAATTTTGTTTGGCTAGATAGAACACTCTATAATGTTTTAAACCTTGTAAATTAACTGACGCATTTTATGGACAAGCATATAATCTATCTTCATAACTATTCCTTACACAGTTGTAAAGATATATATTCTGCCTATATTGGGTGGAGTGCTGTATAAATGGCACTTAAATTCAAGTCTATATTCTTTCTAATTTTCTTTCTACTTTTTGTTTTTCAGTTACCAAGAGGGACTTTAAAGACTGCAAATACAATATAGCTTTAATCTTTATCTTTTTTCAGCTCTGTCAGTTTTTGCATTATGCATTTTGAAGCTGTATTATTAAATGCATTGAAATTTGTTCTTCCTTCATAATGATCTAGTCTTTTAATCATCAGGAAAAACTCCTCCTTATTATGAGTAATAGTCTCTATTTTGGAAAATACTTGGTCTGGTACTAATATAAGTCACTCCTGCTTTCTTTTGATTCACGTTTACTTTTTAATTCATTTACTTTAAAGTCATTTTAAAATGTACATTTCATTGAGTTTTATTGTACATAGCATATTTTTTAATCAGATAATCTTTGCTATCAGATAGTCTGATAATCTCTGCTGTTAAATGGAATGTTTAGACAATACATACTTAATGTAATTATCAAGATAATTGATTCAGACTATCAGTTTATTTCTATTTATCTCTTTTATTTTTAATTTTTTCCTTTCTTTCTGTCTTCCTTCAGATTAAGTAAATTTTCTATGATTTAATTTTACTTCCATTATAGTTTTGATTGGTTTGTAAGCTACATTAATTTTTTTAACATGAAATTTTAGAGTTTACATACTCATCTTTAACTTATCAAATAATCTTATACCACTTTACATATAATGCAAACATTTTCAGCATATCTTTTTTATTTACTGCTCCTTTCTTTGTATTACCATTTTAATATACTTTACTTCTCATGCTATAGCCTAATAATATGATGTTATTACTTTTTCTGTAAGCAGGCAATCATCTTTTAAAGAAACAATAAAAGAAAATTCTCTAATATTTATCATTTCTGCTACTTTTTATGTTTCTCTGTAGATATATGTTTCCATCTGGTATTGTTTTCCTTCTGTCTGAAGAACTTCCTTTCATATATTCTATAGTACAGATCTGCCAGCAATGTATTCTCTCAGCTATTGTTGTCTAAAGAACTTTCATTTTGCATTCATTCATTTTTGAAATACAGCTTTGTTAGTTATAGGTTTCTAGGTTGAAAAAAATATTTTTTCTTCAATCACTTTTAAAACGTCTTTATTTTTTTCTGACTTCCTTTGTTTGGGATTTAAAGTATGAGGACATCCTTAGTCTCCCCACCCCCTTATAAATTATCTTTGGTTAGCTTTCTGGGATTTAAATGGAATGTTTGGAAAATATGTAGTTAATGTAATTATCAAGATGATTAATTTCAAACTATAATTTCATTTTCTATTTATCTCTTTTATTTTCCATGTTTTCTTTGCTGCCTTCCTTCAGAATAAGTGATTGTTAAACATTTCCACTCCATCTTTTCTAACATATTTTTCTACCCTCCTCCTTCTGGAGTTCAAATTACATATTGGTAAAGTTAGACTCCTTCATTGTTCACCAGGATGCCAAGGCTCTGTTAAATGTTTAAGAGAATGATTTTCTCTCTGTGCTTCATTTGGATGTTTCTATTTCTATGATTTCCAGTTCAGCGATCTTTTATTCTTTAGCATCTAAATTTCTGTTACGTGCTTAAAGTGATTTTGGCATTTCATAACATAGCAAGACCACCATGCTCTGCCTGCCCTCTACCTCTCATAAATTGTTTCCAGGCCAAAGGCCAACATGATTGATCCTAGATCACACACGTTGTCCTTCGCCCAGGGATCATAGCCCTACATGGCCTCTTTCTTGTACAATGTCAGAAAACAGTTCTTTCATGCATTTTCCCCAAGGATCTAGTAGTTTACAGTAGAAAGGCAAGTGTCATATTAGTTTCTCCATAATCAGGAGCAGACCTCCTGTCCTGGGTAATTTGAAGAAAATGCTAAATTAAAGAAATAGTATAGATGTTTCAGACTTTTATATTTGAGTCATTCATTTCCAATAATTTATTGAGAGAATGATAATTAATTCATAACAGTTTAAAAAATGAGAAGTCTTTAAGTTAAATTGGTATTTAGTAGCCAGGAGACAAATAGTATGTAAATCATTTGAGAAGGGAAAAGCTCAAATTAAACAGAATATTTTAAATACAGTTGAATCAAGACACAATGAGTAATATTATATTGTGTTTAATTTAGCAAAAATTCTTACTTGGCTATTACAGAAGTGATCCTTACCTAGTTCCTCAATTAAAACATTAAAATCAGGCATCACAAAGATTATCCAATATTAGAACTGGAAGAAAAGTATATATTATCCTTTCCAAACCTCACATTTTATAGCTTTGGAAAGGAGAGTTGGAAAAGTCACGTAATTTTTTCATTCACCCAGAGAAGTATAACTTCTTACTGAGAGAGCTGATGTTACCACACTTCTAATGCTGTGAGCCACACACTGTTCCCTCCTCTGTCAGAATTCAAAGTGTGCTGAAATACAGGGTGATATAAAACTAATCAATATTAACAAATAGGATGGTATCTTTCTAAAAATTAGAAATTTCTTTCAATTATCCTTATGTCATATTGTTTTTAAATTGTTAATTAAGCAATACTAGATTAAATTTTACTACATCGTGCATTCTTTGTGGTCACTTAATTCTTTTCTAAAAATTGAGCAGCCAAATTATCGAAGGAAGTGGGGAAGATGTATAACTTTTCTGAAACCATTTGTTTTACCTGTCTACTCTTTAGCCCTGTGTAATATTATAGTGCATTAATGTCTTAGAAAATAGTTATTATTTAAGCCCATGGAGATTTTGTAAAGAATTCTATCCCTTATAAAAAAAAAAAAGCCCAAGTCTCCATATCATATCTGATCACCTCAAGAGTTCCCTCAAGGTTTTATTTTTACAATCTTACTTAGCAAGCATTTAAGCAAAAAACTCATCTAAGTTTTCTACAGAGTTAAATTGAATCTTCCACAAGCTTGTGTTAAAATGATGTTCTGAATGATGCTTAAATAATTTAGAATTAGCTTTTGTAAAAGAAGCATGTAATTCCTTTCACTTACAACTAACAATGTTATGTACCTTCCCTGCTTTAAAAAAAAATGGGCCTTGCGTTCAAAGAGAGGAAGTACCATAATAAATGTAAGCTAAAAAGTGACCCAAATCTTCTGAACCCCAAACTGCTTCCCACTGGCTTTATCTATGCTCTATTTCGGTGTCTCCTTCTGGTACAGCATTAAACAAATGACTGTTGTTAAAATGCACATTTGCAGCAAAATACATTAGTTCAAGTGAGTTATCAGTTGCAGAAAGCAGAGTCTTGGCCCAGAAGAAAGGGTTTTGAAATACGCATTTATACGTTTAGTCAGCAGGTAGCTATTGAGTACCTACTGCATGCTAGACATTGTGTTGAGGGGTATAATTATGAACAAGCCATAGCGAGCATAGTAATCTTTATATATTGACTGTTTGTCTGTTTCATTGTTGCCAGCTTCCCCCACCCGTTATCACCAGCAAACACTGGAACTGAAACTCCATTAGGACCTTGTGTCTTGTTCATCATTGTAGCCCTACCTACTAGATTGATTCCTGCCATATTGTAGAGACTCAATATTTTTAGATTGAGTGAATGATTGAATGAATGGTACTGCCCCTGCTCTTAAGAGAGCTTGATATTTAGGAGATGGTTTGGAGAGCTCATGGCATGAAACAGTTCAAATGAGGGAGTAGTTGGAAGATTTGAGAATGCTTATACTGATCTATCAGTACTATAATTCTGAATTTCCTAGTTCTTCGGGTCAGTAGTAAAAATGGAAATATTTATTGATCTGTATTTATCAATTTATGTTTTAGTGGTTTTCCTACATCTGTTTATTTTATTTCATTCTTACAGCAATGAATATCCCAGAAAGATATTATAGTCTCAGGACCTAAGATTTAGAAGGGGAAAGAGGAAGAATCTAGTACAATCCGAATGGGACCAGGCCCCTGTGGCAGTCTCTGCTCGTACATTGAGGCCACCTTGAGTTCAGATTTACCAGTGTTTTCCTCCTCCCAACACAAACAAACAAATTCAAGAGAATTTGTGACTGATGTAGAGTTGGTTATTTAGGGGGAAATCAAAAAAGAAAATTACATGACACAGCAAAACTTCATCACTGCTACCATCACCACTTAATATAATACGTCTTCCTTCATGGAAAGTATTCCTTCATCCAAGGTACTTATTGCCCTGACCCTGCACTTTCTCTGACCTTCTTCAGCCTCTGAAATGTTCTCCTTCTATTATGCTGGGTCATTCATTCCTTACCCTCGATTTGCATGCCCACTAAAAAAAAATCTGTTTACTTGAGCATGTTTTTGGAGAACATTCAAATCATCTTGCTGCAGGAGGATATAAGGAGAGCACATTAGGGCAATGTACTATACTTTTGTTTTCATATTTCTTACTCTTAACAACCTTGCAATAAATAACTATTAATATCTGTATTTTTGAGCTAAGGAAACTGATGATCAGAGACCATAGGTAACTTAGTCAAACTGGTACAACTGCAAATAATGGTGGGAATTCAAAACCACATGTGCCTGTCTCCAAATCCTGTGTTATTTACAGGTCCTGTCTGCCTCATAATATAATAGGAGCTACTATTTATGGGACAATTGCCTGTGCCAGAAATTATACTACACACTTCACAAATGTCATGTAATTTAACTCTCATCACAACTCAACTATGAGTACTGTTATTATTCCCACTTTATAAATGAAAAATCTGAGACTAAGCAAAGATAAGTCACTTGCAAAATCACATAACAAGAAAATAGTAGGGGGGAGAATACAGTCAGGTACACCTGGCTTATTTATCTGTTGTTTTGCACCATATCACACAGTTGAAATGAAACACATTGATGTCCCAATTCCTTATTCCTCATCAATATAACAAGTCCCTTCACAGACATTAATAAAAGATGATTTTCTATTGTCTATCTAAACACAGTCAGTGACAAAGTGCTCATTACTCCATGGTTCAGCCCATTTGCCAAATGGATACTTTGGGAATAACCAATTCCCAAAGAATTGATAAGAAATTTGTTTTGAACCCAAAGCTGCCCTTCTTTAACCTTGTCTTATGGATTCTATTGTTCTGTCCTAAATAGCAACAAACCATTTTCTGGCTCTCATCAATAGGGTAACTATTCAATTATTTCATTTATTTTTAATTATTTATGATATATTTATCCTATTATATGCAATGTGCTAGATTCTGGATATACAATTTATAAGAACACAAGAACAGTCTCTCACAGCTTACTGGTTGAAATAGGCACTAATAACATAATTATACAAATAGACATATAACTGCAGAATGTGATAAGTAACAAAGTGTAGAAAACGATACAGGATGATGGTGAAAGTGTACACCTTGGTCTAATTTAAGATGGGTATTTTGGAAGGCTCCTCTGCAAAGAGAATATTTAAAGAATAAGTAGAAAATAACAAAGCAAAAATGATTAAGGAGTAAAGGCAATGGCAATGAAAATTTAGTAAAGACAAGAGTATGTGCAAGTGTTTGAAGCTGGAGAGAGTATAGGGCCTTCCAGGAATGAAAGGAGGAACAGTGAGGTTGAACCCAAAGAATAACTGAGGTGATCAATTAAGATAAGCTGGAAAGGAATACAGGCTCTAGTTCATGCATCAAGGTCCATACATGCCATGGCATTCAGTAGCAAGAAGAACACTTATCACACAGATCTTCATCTCTAATACCATTTCCCATAACAGGAACCAGGGCTTCTTGGACAAAGGAGTAGGGTAAAAAATATATAAGGTAAACTTGTAGCATAGTGTAGTTCTAGAAAGTAAAAAAGTGTTAAAATGAAAACAATATTAAGGGTGTATCATAGGAACACAGAAGGTGCTAAATAAAAAGAGCATCCAGTGGCCAAAGCTAGAACAATCTGAGCAAAATCAATCAACAAAGTGTCATTGGATTATAACCCAAAGCACAAAACAAAACAAATATCTGGAGGGAGGATCCAAGATGGCCGAATAGGAACAGCTCCAGAGTACAGTTCCCAGCAAGAAGAATGCAGAGGGTGAGTGCCCACCACATTTCTAAACAAATTTTCACTGCCCACAGACCAGGAGTTTCCTGGGCCGAAAAGCGCCAGGAGTTTTCAGCACGGCGGTTTCAGCTGGTGCCAGGTTGGGGCACAGGAACTCACACAAATCTGGGCAGCTGTTTCAACTGGTGCCTAGAAGGCCTGGGAGACAGTGCCGCCCATTCAATTAAAGGGAGGGGGCAGAACAGGGAGCCACACCATCTGGCTTGGCAGGTACCACCCCCATAAAACAAGCAATCTAAAATGCTCTGGATTCAGAGTTTTGCAGCAAGTGCAGCTGGACCCAGGAGAGTCCAGCTCAGTGGGGGAAGGGTGACCACCACTACTGAGGCAGTCCGCCACTACCGAGACAGTTCACACAGCAGCTGGGTAGAGCCTGCGGCAGCTCAGCAACACCTGTGCTGGCAGACTGTGAGTAGACCACTCCAAGCAGGGCAGGGCATCTATGAAAAAAGACAGCAGCATGACAGGAACCTTTAAATAAAGCTGACCTTCCTGGGACAAAGCACCTGGGAAAAGAGGTGGTTATGAGTTCAGCTGCAGCAGACTTAAAGGTACCCGCCCAGCAGCTCTGCATGGAACAGCTGAGCTCCCAGCACAGCACTTGAGCTCCTATAAGGGACAGAATGTCTCCTCAAGCAGCTCCCCTGACCCCCATATACCCAAAGAGACACCTCATAAAGGAAAGCTCAGGCCGACGTCTGGCAGGTACCCTTCTGGAATGAAGATAACAGAAGAAGAAACCGGCAGCAACCCTTACTGTTCTGCAGCCCCCCACAGGTGATCCCCCAGGCAAGTAGGATCTGGAGTGGACCTCCAGCAGTCCTAAAGCAGAGGGACCTGACTGTTAGAAGGAAAATTAAGAAACAGAAAGCAATAACTTCATCATCAACAAAAAGGATGTCCACTCAGAGACCCCATTCAAAAGTTACCAACTACAAAGAACACTGGTAGATAAAGCCACTAAAATGGGAAGAAACCAGCACAAAAGGGATGAAAACACCGAAAACCAGAATGCCTCTTCCCCTCCAAAGGATCACAACTCCTCACCAACTAGGGATCAAAGATGGATGGAGAATGAATCTGATGAATTGACAGAAACAGGCTTCAGAAGGTGGGTAATAACAAACTTCTCTGAGATAAAAGAACATGTGCTAACCCAATGCAAAGAAGCTAAGAACCTAAAAAAAGGCTAAATTAGATTCTAACTAGAATAAACAGCTTAGAGAAGAATATAAACGACTTGATGGAACTGAAAAACACAGCACGAGAACTTCATGAAGCATACACAAGTTTCAATAGCTGAATCGAACAAGCAAAAGAAAGGATATCAGAGATTGAAGATGAACTCAATGAAATGAAATGAGAAGGCAAGAATAGAGAAAAAAGAGTGAAAAGAAATTAACAAAGCCTACAAGAAATATAGGATTATGTGAAAAGACTTAATCTACATTTGATAGGTGTACCTGAATGTGACGGAGAGAATGAATCCAAGCTGGAAAACACTCTTCAGCATATTACCAAGGAGAACTCCCCCCAATCTAGCAAGCCAGGCCAATATTCAAGTCCACAAAGATTTTCCTCAAGAAGAGCTACCCCAAGGCACATAATTGTCAGATTCACCAGGGTGAAATCAAGTAAAAAATGCTAAGCGCAGCCAGAGAGAAAAGTTGGGTTACCCACAAAGGGAAGACCATCAGACTCACAGTGGATCTCTCAGCGGAAACCCTACAAGCCAGAAGAGAGTGGGGGCCAATATTCAACATCCTTAAAGAAAAGAAATTTCAACCTAGAACTTCATATCCAGCCAAACTAAGCTTCATAAGCGAAGGAGAAAGAAAATCCTTTACAAACAAGCAATTGCTCAGAGATTTCATCACCACTAGGCCTGCCTCACAAGAGCTCCTGAAAGAAGCGCTAAACATAGAAATGAAAAACCAGTAGCAGCTACTCCAAAAACGTACCAAATGGTAAAGCCCATTGACACAATGAAAAAATGCGTCAACTAATGGGCAAAACATCCAGCTACATCAAAATGTCAGGATTCACAAATAACAATATTAACCTTAAATGTAAATGGGCTAAATGCTCCAATCAAAAGACACAGACTGGCAAATTGGATAAAAAGTCAAGACCCATCATTGTGCTGTATCCAGGAAACCCATCTCATGTGCAAGGACACACATAGGCTCAAAATAAAGGGGTGGAGGAATATTTATCAAGCAAATGGAGAGCAAAAAAAGCAGGACTTGGAATCCTAGTCTCTGATAAAATGGACTTTAAACCAACAAAGATTAAAATAGACAAAGAAGGGCATTACATAATGGTAAAAGGATCAATTCAACAAGAAGATCTAAGGATCCTAAATATATACACACCCAATACAGGAGCACCCAGATACATAAAGCAAGTTCTTCATGATCTACAAAGAGACTTAGACTCCCACACAATAACAGTGGGAAACTTTAACACTCCACTGTCAATATTAGACCAAAGTGACAGAAAATTATCAAGGATATCCAGGACTTGAACTCAGATCTGGACCAAGGGGACCTAATAGACATCTACAGAAGTCTCCACCCCAATTCCACAGAATATACATTCTTCTCAGCACCACCTTGCACCTACTCTAAAATTGACCACATAATTGGAAGTAAATCACTCCTCAGCAAATGCAAAAGAGCAGAAATCATAACAAACAGTCTCTCAGACCACAGGGCTATCAAATTAGAACTCAGAATTAAGAAACTACCTCAGAACTGCACAGCATCATGGAATCTGAACAACTGGTTCCTGAATGTCAACTGGATAAGCATTGAAATGAAGGCAGAAATAATGTTCTTTGAAACCAATGAGAACGAAGACACAACATACTGGAATCTCTGGGACATATTTAAGGCAGTGTCTAGAGGGAAATTTATAGCAATAAATGTCCACATGAGAAGTGATCTAAAATTGATACCCTGTCATCAAAATTGAAAGAGCTAGAGGAGCAAGATTAAAAAAACTCAAAACCTAGCAGAAGACAAGAAACAACTAAGATCAGAGCAGAGCTGAAGGAGATAGAGACACAAAAAACCCTTCAAAAAATCAATAAATCCAGGAGCTGCCTTTTTGAAACGATCAAAAAAAACTGGCTAGCAGTGTGTGGAAAGCAGAAACTGGACCCATTCCTGACATCTTACACTACAATTAACTCCATTTGGATTAAAGACTTAAACATAAGACCTCACATCATAAAAATCCTAGAAGGAAACCTAGGCAAAACCATTCAGGACATAGGCATAGGCAAGGACTTCATGACTAAAACACCAAAAGCAGTGACAACAAAAGCCAAAATAGACAAATGGGACCTAATCAAACTCCAGAGCTTCTGTACAGCAAAAGAAACAATCATTAGAGTGAACCAGCAACCAACAGAATGGGAAAAAATTTTGCAATCTACCCATCTGACAAAGGGCTAATATCCAGAATCTACAAAAACTAAAACAGATTTACAAGAAAAAAACAACAAAAAAACAAACCCATTTAAATGTGGGTGAATGATATGAACACTTTTTTTATTTTTTGTTTCACATTGGACATTTGTACAATGATATGAACACTTTTCAAAAGAAGACATATATGACGCCAACAAACATTTGAAAAAAATGCTCATCATCACTGGTCATTAGAGAAATGCAAATCAAAACCACATTGAGATACCATCTCATGCCAGTTAGAATGGTGATCATTAAAAAATCTGGAGACAACAGATGCTGGAGAGGATGTGGAGAAATAGGAACACTTCTACACTGTTGGTGGGTGTGTAAAATTAGTTCAACTGTTGTGGAAGACAGTGTGGCAATTCCTCAAGGACCTAGAAATAGAAATTCCATTTGACCCAGCAATCCCATTACTGGGTATATATCCAAAGGATTATAAATCATTCTATTAAAAAGACACATGCACAGGTATGTTCACTGCAGCACTGTTTACAATAGCAAAGACCTGGTACCAACCCAAATGCCCATCGATGATAGACTGGACAGGGAAAATGTGGCACATATACACCATGGTATACTATGCAGCCATATAAAACGTTGAGTTCGTGTCTTTTGTAGGGACATGGATGAACCTGGAAACCATCATTCTCAGCAAACTGACACAAGAACAGAAAATCAAACACTGCATGTTCTCATTCATAGGTTGAGTGTTGAACAATGAGAACATATGGACACAGGGAGGGGAAAATCACACACTGAGGTCTCTGGGGGAGGAACTAGGGGAGGGACAGTGGGGGGTGGGGGGTGGGGGGTGGGGAGTTGGGGGAGGGATAACATGGGAAGAAATTCCAGATATAGGTGATGGGGATGGAGGCAGCAAACCACATTGCCATGTATGTACCTATGCAACAATCCTGCATGTTCTTCACATGTACCCCAGAACCTAAAGTGCAATGAAATATATATATGTATATATGCACGTGTGTGTGTAAAAAAAGGAAAATAGTGAGATTTCTGGAACCATTGCCTAAACTGGAATCTTCAATTTATTATTTACTCTCAATCCTCATGACCTGACTGGCTACCAATAATAGAATGTCAAATTCTACTTCTTAACTCTTTCTGCTCTGCCACAGAAACCTGGATCAGGCCTTATCATCTCAGTTTGGACCATAAAAGCCTCTCTGCTTCTGGTTCTCTCTGCTCTCATCCATTTTACAAACGTGAGAAAAGAAAACTTTTATTGAAAGCATATTTGTCCAAAGAGAATGTCTTAACTTACTAGTTTGCATTCAAATTCTTCTCTAATCAATCTCAAACAATATTTTAGTTTTTTTCTATTTCCGTATTCCTACCAAACACCTAATTCTGACTATGAGCTACTAATGGCCTTTCATGCATTTTCATTTTCCTGAAAGCCCATCCCCGTACTTCCTCTTTCTCTTTATATAGATAAGCCTCAGGAAGAATGAACTGCTTTCTCCTCTGCTAAGGTAACATTGTTTACTTGCTTCTGTTGTCATGTTCCCATGCTATTAATTTTCTTGTCTCCATATACCACTAGATTATCGGTATCTGAAAGGCAAGAATACGGGAGTGTTTAGTGTTTAGTTTCAAAAAAACCAAAAACTAAACACCGAACACTCCTGTATAGTGTTTAGTTTTTTAAAAAGAATAGGTTCTGGGGTGAAAAAACTGTATCGAAATCCATTTTACTACTTGCTGTGGCATGACCTTAGATGAGTTTCCTCTCTGCATCTCAGTTTCCTTATTTATAGCGTGGGGATAATTACACCTGTCTTGAATGAATTTTGTGAGGATTAAAATAAAGTGTGAAAGTTTAGTTTACATGATGTTCAGTTCATAGTGACTCAATTGTGTTATTGAAAGACATGACATATTAGGTGGTAGTGAGGCAGAGGCAGGGGCTTAATCGTGAAAAGTAATATGAATCTCAATTTGAGGGTTAGAAGACAAGGGTGGGACTTTATCATAGGAAGAAGAAATAAACTCTAGAACGAAGGTATAAGATGGGAGTGTTCACAGTGATTTGCCTTAATTCCCAGAAGAGAGTTTCTGAGGGTAGATCCCAGAGGCCCCAGGGGTGGGCACAGGTGATGCAGAGCTGGGGGACTAACAAAGTCCCTATAAAGTGACCTGTAGTCATCTGTGTAAAATGTAGGGTCATGCTTTCCATTTCAGTTTTTGCTGCTGTTGTTAATTTTAGTTTTTTTAGAGACTTGTCTTACTCCGTCACCCAGGCTAAACTGCAGTGGTGGGATGACAGTTCATTGCAGCCTTGAACTCCTGGGCTTAAGCAAGCACCCTATCTCAGCCTCCTGAGTCCATCTGGGACTACAGGCATGCAGCACCATGCCCGGCTAATCTTTTAAATTTTTTCATAGAGACAGGGTCTTGCATGTTGCCCAGGCTGGTCTTGAACTTCTGACCTCAAGCAATCCTCCCACCTCAGCCTCCCAGAATGCTCATATTACAAGAGTGAGCCACATGCCTGACCCTTTCCATTTCATTTCTAGTATCTTTCCTGATGACATCCAGCATTTTGTGGGTCTTGGCATGGGAGAAGAACTTAATTTTTTCCTTTCTTCCTCTTTTTCTTCCTTCTTCCTTCCCTCTGTCTCTCCCTTTCTCCCTCTCTCTGTCTTTTTATCTTTATTCTGCCTGCTGAAAGTACCAGAAAGGTTGAGCAGAATTAGCTTAGTGACAATGAATATTTGTTCAAAATACACTCAATTAAAACCAACAGACAGAGCACACACAGTTGGAGAAAATTGCTTATCATTATCAGCACTGACAGATTTGAACTAATGTCTTAGAATGGGTAGAGTGGCCTGCCACTTTCTATGAGTCAAATGCAGTGATTCTGATTGAAGAAGACACTGTTTAATTGGAGATATAATCCATATAATCATCATCATAAACAATTCTTAAACCTTAATTCCTGAAAGATGTCCTTAAAAACTTTGGAGTACTTAATTGTCATACAACACAATTTCCTTCACTTCAAAAGGAAATAGCAAGTGAGGAAGGGCTGTGTTTTCTGGATTCCAGCCTGGGCACCTAGGACTCAGACTTTAAGATTGCAAGACGGAACAGCAGGGATACATAAGATTTCTCAGACTCTTGAGCTGTCTGGAGCCCAGCAGCAGGCTGAGCTTGCAGATTACCTAAATACCAGGGCTTTGGTCATAGTCATGTATGCATATTTGTTTTTGCTACAGCTGAATTGTGTGTGTGTGTGTGTGTGTGTGTGTGTGTGTGTGTGTGTATTGTGTTAAGGATATGGGTATTGTTTTAGGATGTGGTATAGGGTTGGGTGCAATTTGTTGCAAGAAAGCAGAGGCACCGTTAGATACCAAGCTGGTACTAAAGGAAGAGTGGCAATGATTGTGTCGGGGTGGGACTTCAGCCTTGTGAGTGTGGGATGAGCACAGTTAGAGCAGTAAACAAGTTTTACTCACACAGAGACATGATGCTGATGTGCAGATGACAGTGTGAATAAATAATGTGACAACTGTGGATGATTTTATGTGGTATTTTTATGCTATTGTAGTGATTGGGTTGTAGTGTTTGCTTACATATCTAACGTTGTTCTGAGTCTCTGTTGTTTTTTCTTTTGTGACTCTGTATCCATAATTCTAGAATTTAACTGTGTCTCAAAAAATGAGTTAAGAATCACTGAGGCATTGCCATTACTGTTTTTTGTTCTTTTCTTAAATTTGTAAGAAGCATGTGAAAAAACTTTAATTCTTATTGCATGGTTAGTATCTGTCAGGCTGTGCCAGGTATTTTGTCTATGTTATTTATTAAATCCTTAAAGCTGTTAAGGTAGAGATTAACATTTCCATTTTATAGATAAGAAAACCAAAGTTTTGAGAGACTGAATAAGTTTTTCATGGTCACAAAGCAAGTAAAGCTGAGCAATGAATTCAGAACCCATGTCTTTACATTCTAGGTCTTTCATTATTATTGTAAGTGCCTGCTTAATCTTGTCATCCCTTTAGATGGAAACAATAAATAACATTATCTGATTGAAATATATATTATAGACATACACACACACACACACACACACACACACACACACGATTTATTTTTGGCCCAGGGCAATGGCTCATGCCTGTAATAGATTCTGTGGTAAAGAACTATATCAAAATCCATCCTCCCACCGCTCTGGGAGGCCAAGGTGGGTGGACCACCTGAGGTCAGGAGTTCGAGACCAGCTTGGCCAATATGGCGAAACCCTGTCTCTACTAAAAATACAAAAATTAGCTGAGCATGGTGAAGCACACCTGTAATCCCAGCTACTTGGGAGGCTGAGGCAGGAGAATCCCTTGAACCCGGGAGACAGAGGTTACAGTGAGTCGAGATCGCACTCCTGCACTCTAGCCTGGGCATCAACAACAACAAAAAATTACTTCTATGTCTCTTAGATGACAAGACCCACAATTTTTAGATATGGGGTTGGGCTCTCTTGTTGTCTTCAGTATGGACTGTGTTAAGTTAAGCAAATGCTCAACTCTTCAATATCTGAGTTTTCTAATCTGTAAAATTAGGAGGTTTGGGTCATTTGCTTTCTACAACCCATTCAAGCACTAGACTTGGGTGTCCATATAAAGCTTATGAATAAGAACTTCTACTTGAAATTTTATTTGGGTGCCAGTAAATAAAAGAGAGTAAATAGAGACTTGAATTGCACCAATGGAAACCTTTAAGGGGACCAGAACTCATGGTTTAATAGGGTTTAGCTCAAGTGCTAATTCTACTTCCAGCCTCATGTATTTCATGATAGATGAGTGAGAATTGGGGCAGTTAAATTAGTAATGGCCTCTACTGAGACAATGTTGGATCATGGTAAATTAGAAAAATATGGTTTTTGGAGTAACAGAAATTTTAATTTGAATTCTGGTTTGATCATTTACTAGTTACATAAACTGAGCATAACTCTCGAGTCTCAATTTCTTGCCTTGTAAGTTGGGAGTAATTGGGAGGCTCTTGTGAGAATCAAATGAGACAATGAGAACTAACCAGCCAGCACATGACATGGCACAGAATAGATAATAAATACTAATTTCCTCCTACTCCTCCCCCTCTCTATATGTGTGACACTGGCTTACACTTTGTAAAATGAAAGTCTGAGCCATATCCATAAAATGTTCCCCAGATGATATCTGTGGACCATAGAACAATTACACAAACATTAGAGTTGCAGAAAAAGAATCTAGACTAATTCCATTGCAACTTCCTCTTTCAGAAGAACCACACTTTCCTTTGCATTGTCTTTCCATTACTGTTAAGTTCCTGAGTAATCCCTTTTGCTTTGCTCAGGAAAGTTTGATGTGTACAGACATGGAGGCCTGGCCACACACCATGGGTGCTTGATTCTCCTTCTGTTACAGTCTCTCTTGAAGAAACCTTATTCAGAGTTGTTGCCAGGTGATGAGGTCTTTACGTTCCCTCTAGCAGCTGCTATTTGTGTATGGTGTCTGGTGGTGTTTAAACACCTGGTTCAATATTTACCTGTGACGGCTTCACTTTGCCCTCTGACCTTTCTTGCAAAATGGAGCTGTCCAGAAAATGATACCGTGGGGAGTACTATTAAGTATCCAAAAGGCGAGCACTCTTTTCCAGAAACATTCTGCCAGGTAGCAAGTTCTGGGGTGAGGGCCACTGTCATCTTTCCTTGAAGCCTTGGAGCTATGAGTACCAGGAACATGATGGATTAATTAAACGAAGCATGTCCCAGTTTGTGGGTAACAGATAAAAAACAAGAAAATGAAGTGTTTTGTTTCCTTTCACTATACCCTTTTGTGGGTTGAGAGAAAAATAAAACATAACAAGGTCCTGGATTCTGTAACTCTTCTTTAGCTCCCGTACTCAATTGCAAAGTCTCATTGGCATAGTACTTAGCAATAAATAGTGTTTTCAGATCCACCATTTCACTCCAGCAACCCTAAGGTGCTTGGGTTCAACCCCAATCAGCACGTGGCTGATGTTTGTATCCCCCATTTACTGATGAATAAATGGATGTCTAGGGGGAGCTGTTTACCAGGCTAAGTCATTTCAAATCCTCTGTGGAATGAAGGGGGCAGTGATTAGACAAAGAGAAACATGACTTTTACACAGAGCTCCATACCACCCCTTAATAACCAGATGTTATGGTGATAGTGTTACCATTAACTCATTTTACAGATGAGAAAACATGGTTACTAATCATGACTTGATATTCCCAGTTATATAAAATACTTTGAAGGATGATGGAGAAGATGCATTATACATTGTTAAAACAAAATATTCTGTGGTAGGAAGTGTGTCATGGAATTTGAGAACAAGAACATGGATTCAGACAACCCTGTCTTTGAATCCTTGCTTCATTATGGGCAAGTGAGTTAACTAATCTGGTTCGGATCCGAGTTGCTAATCACTATGTGAGTTCCTGGTCACCCTGTGCCTCAGTTTCTGATTTTGTAAATGGAAATTAATAATTTTAAATGACCACTGCTATACAAACCGGAGTTAACAGTGTGCCTGGTATGTGGTTAGAGAGTCAGCACTGCCTTATCCACTGGGAAGTTTGTTGTCAGTGTTTACAATTCCAGAACGGTGCTCATAGCATTTCGGTTTGTCTGTATCCTTGGCTGGGCCTCTGGGAGTTCAGGAGAAAGACAAACTGGCTTGAAGCAAATCACCCCTGCACGTACATAGTCCTGGCTTGCTGGCCAGGCCTGAGTCCTATGTAATTACAATGACATCTCAATATGTTCTCATGTCTCAAGTGGTCTTGCTTGTATCACATTTGCATTTGAAAGTTATAGCTCCGGAACCATAAACGCTGAACAGCCTCCAGGTAACTTGATGCCATGCAGAGCAAGAGCTCGCCTTCAAAATGCTGCCAGGAAGATTCACTTTTTATAGTATCTTTTATAGAAATTCCCGGGGGAAGAGAATTCTCAGGAGAAGAATTTGGCCTCTTGGTTTGAAACACATCTGGTTCTTTGAGTTGTCAAAGAATAAGTAGTCCATAACAATTGAGAGAATGAGGTAAATGTGAAACTGGAGCTAGACAAAGTCAGGAGAAATTCAAACTGCAGACAGCTTTGTTTATCTTCCAAAACATCCTGCTGGTTCATAAAATAGATTTAAATTCTTAAAATGAATCAAAAATGAAAAACCAGTGGAGTCCCAATGAGGCAATGTTGATGTGATTAATTCTGATTACTCAGAGGGTACTTGCTAATTTGTAAACTTCTCAGGGCCTTTGCTTTCCCTCTTAGATCCAGTTGTCAACCTTTGGGTCCCTTCCCTGCTTAACAGTTTTTAGTAATGTGTGGGTAAAGAAGGAAAAGAAACCCAGTAAGGTAACTATTATTGTAATCTAAGATCTTAGTCTCAGTATCTGGTAGTCATATATGAAGTATTTACCAGATGAAGAAAATCTGCTATTTGCTCTCAGATCTAGACTAACTGACTTCTGAAGTTACCATGAGTCTTTTTAGCCCATTTTGTTCTCAATCTCTATGCAGGTAGCTGATCGGGCCTCAGAATTCATAATCAGAGGTTTTCCTATTGGCACTGGGGCTTCTTCATGTTTTCACGATAACCTGCGGGTTAGAGAAAATACTTAGATTTGGAATTCTGTGAAAATTCAGTTGTAACCAAGCCAGGAGAAATATCTAATTATCCTAGTCAGAAGGAATTTCTGTCTCTTGATAACACTTCACTATTTATGCACTCCCTTTGGAAATTATCACATACTGTTCTGGATTCTGCTGCTTTGTACGAACCCATCTTCTTCCCTGGGCTGTAAGGCAACCTGGAGGGCATCCGTCTACTCATCCTTGTCATCTCTAGAGCTATATTTATAATTTTAAATTTTCCAGTAGTCATATTAATAAAAATCAAAAACAGGAAGACAGATGAAATTAACTTTAATATAGTAATTTCCTCTAATCCATAGATTTAATTTCTGAGATTTCATTTATCTGCAATCAACTGCAGTCCAAAATGGGGTGTGTGGGTATGTGTGTGTGTGTGCGTGTGTGTGTGTGTGAGAGGAAGACAGAGCACATTTATGTAACTGTTATGAAAATATACTTTTAAAAATTGGCCTATTTTATTATTATCATTGTTAATCTTTTTCTGTGCCTCATTATAAATTAAACTTTATTATAGGTATGTATGTGTAGGAAAACAGTATACACAGCATATAGGACTTGGTAACTGTGATATCCATAGTTTCAAGCATTTACTAGCAGTTCTCTGGGATTAAGAGGGGACTACTGTAATATATTTACTTATTCAAATCATTGGCATTTAAACATGTAAGTCATGTAATCTTTTTTTTTTTTTTTTTTGAGACACGGTCTTGCTCTATCACCTAAGCTGGAATGCAGTGGCACCGTCTAGGCTTACTACAAACCCTGCCTCCTAGGTTCAAGCAATCCTCTTGCCTCAGCCTCCCAAGTAGCTAGGTTACAGGCCCACCACCGTACCCAGATAATTGTATTTTTTTGGTGGAAACGAGGTTTTACCGTGTTGGCCAGACTGGTCTCAAACTACTGACCGCAAGTGATCCACCTTCCTCTGCCTTCCAAAGTGCTGGGATTACAGCCATGAGCCACTGCCTCCGGCCCATATAAGAAATTATTAGAGATATTTTATATTTTAAAAAATACTGAGCCTTCAACATCTGGTTTGTGATTTGTACTTAACAGTACATTTCAGTTCAGACTAGCTGGATGTCAAGTGCTTCATAGTTACATGTGACTAGTGTCTATCATATTAAGCAGCCCAGTTTTACAATACGTCACTATGGGAGGTAATAGAGTGTGCTGCTATCAAACTGCAGATTATATAGGTTCAAATTCCAGCTCTACTGATTCTCTAAGCCTTAACTTCATCTCTCAAAGTCGTAGTATTTATGAGGAAAATACATGGCACTTGGTATGTATTCAAAGTTATTTGTTAAATGAATCAATGTATTTTCCACAGGGGATTGTTTGTTGAATGAGATTAACCCTTAGCACAGTATGTGGCACTTGGAGTCTGTTCAATAAAAATTAGCTATTTTTATTATTCATATAGTATCTAGACTCTAGAACATATTCAATAAATATATTCACCTATTTTCTGTAACCCAGCATTTAGTCATTCTTTATGAACATCTCCTAGGGAAAC
The DNA here is from genome assembly GCA_036589455.1 of Ateles fusciceps. Taxonomy (NCBI): domain Eukaryota; kingdom Metazoa; phylum Chordata; class Mammalia; order Primates; family Atelidae; genus Ateles; species Ateles fusciceps. The sequence continues at coordinate 9,994,418 of JAZHEH010002496.1, forward strand.
TTTTCTATGAAGCTTTTACACCCCCAACCAAGTTCATATACATTTTTACCTTTGTTCTCTTACAGAATTTGATTCATCTCTTTTAGAATTCCCTATCACATTATAATTTTAGTATTTTTATTTCCCCTGTATATTGTAAACCCCTACATGCTGGGGTGTTGTCTTATTTATCTAGGTATCCCTCACTATGCACCATGCCTCAATTGGCACATAGTAAGTGCTCAGTAAATTTTTAATATATAAGAAATGAATCAACCAATTTCTTTGTAGCATGAGAGGTTGAGATCTCTTCCAGAAGAGTTTGTCAGAGTGCTCTTCTGGTCTGAACTGAATAGAAAAATATTCTCAGAAATAAATAAATATGATGCCAGCTTTGAATTTGCTCTCAAATACATATTGAGCTGATGGAGATTTCCTGTGATATTAACACTGATAATTGGCTTTAATAGGAAAATGGTGGGCTCTGAAGAGGGGGATAAAGTGGCTATGATTGCTAGACAATGGAAATTTTGTAAAAAAAAAACCACTGAAACTAATGTAACTCACACATCTAAACTGAAGATAATATGTTCCTTTCTCATTGTGGGTCACAGCTCTGTAGGGTACCAGAGATTCATGAAGGGTGTAACATTACCTAGGATTTAAACTTAGATAAACTCTTAGTCTATAGCTGCCAATCACAGGACACTCCCAGTGTTGGCCAGAACTGAACTGACACAACATGAAGTCTCCTTTTGCTTTTCAGATTTGGCTGTTAGGGACACATAGGTATTGATCCTAAGAAGCTTCTCCATTACTTTCTCTTCCTGAGGATGATGCTTATTTCTTAACTTCCATCAAAAAACATGGAGATGAGACTGGGATCAGAATTTCTGGAGTTAAGCCAATCAATTCTGTGCATAGTAACATTGTGTAGAAGATGTTAAATTTTGTTTGTTCTTGGTGTTCATTATACCTGGTCTTGACTGACATTATCATCTTCTCATCCTTCTGGTACAGGTTAAGTAAACAGTTAAATCCATCAACAAGTGTTTACTTATTACTACTGAAGTTCAATCACAGTATTAGGTACTGGGGCACAATGGGAATTATCAGATACATGTTTTCTATTGATACCATCCAAAAAGATGATTTTTGATGTGTATTGGTTTCTACATTTTTTGTAATGGAACTGACTATGACAGAATTTTACTTTGTATGTACACTCAAAGTCTTCAGGTGACAGATTGAAAATTCATATCTATATATACACATATATATATATATATGTATATATGTATTTTTTCCAAATCAGGATTTTATAATTCAATTCAAAGCTGAACAGAAGAGAAACTTGTTCTCTCAGTGTGAAGAAATATTATAAAGTCAAAACAATTTACAACCTATGATATTGCTGCAAGAATAGTTGAATAGATCAGTAAAATAGAATGAGTAATTCAGAGTCAACTTTAATTTATATAACAACTTCTTCATGTGTGATAAAGGAGGCATCATACATTAATAAAGAAAGAATGGAATATGCATTATACTGTATTGAGAAATTTGCTATATGGATGAGAAAATCAACATATGATATTTTTTAAAAAGCCTATAAAAATCGATCCCTGTGGATTAAGATTCAAATATCAAACATATATATAAGTACATACGCAAGATAACACATATGATCAAATATCTAATCTTTGATTGGAGAGATGACTTCCCACTGCCTTTAAGCCAAAGTCTAACATTTTTATTATAGTTCAAGAGACTTTCTGGTCTCTTCCAATTTCTCACTCTCATCCATGATCACTCTCCCCACCGCCGCCCCCCTTCCCCGTCTAGGCGGACCTCTCTCATCTCCCAGAATATGCTATGCTCTGTCCTGCTTGCTGACTTGCCTTTGTTATTACTTTTGTCTGGAAGGCCTATTTCTCTTCTCCAACTCACCTCCATTCTCCAATCTCTAAACCCAATTTATTGAGCCAGCTCAATCATCATTTCTTATACAGTAGTTCCTCTTATTTGTGGTTTTGCTTGCCACACTTTCACATACTCGTGTCGACCATGGTCCACAAATACTACCTTAGAAAACTGCAGAAATAAACAATTCATAAGTTTTAAATTGCATGCTTTTCTGAGTAGCAGGATGAAATCTTTCACTGTTCCATTCTGACCCTCCTGGGATATGAATCTTCCCTTTGCCCTGTATTTCCACAAATTCCACTTGCTGTTTGTTATACCTGGTACCCACCTGCTAGGCACATAGTAGCCATCTCAGTTATCAGATAGACTGTTGTGGTCTCACAGTGCTTACGTTCAAGTAACCCTTATTTTACTTAATAATGGCCCCAAAGTGGAAGAGTAGTGATGCTGGCATATTGTTATAATTGTTCTATTTTATATTAGTTATTGTTGCTAATCTCTTATTGTGCCTAATTTAAAAATTAAACGTTGCCATAGGTATGTATATATAGGAAAAAGCATAGTATATTAGAGTTTGGTACTCTGTAATTTTAGTCATTCACTGGGGTCTTGGAATGTATCTTCTGGGAATAAGAGTGGACTACTGTACTTTAAATGATATTAAATACGTTTTCAGTACGATTGCACAACATTCTGAACTTCTCCTTTTATCACAATCCTCACACACAGAACTACAGGCTGGTGTCTGTCTCCTTACTGCACTGTGACTTGCATGAGAATGGAGGCCATGTCTGTCTGGTTTACTGCTGTTCCCCTAGTGTCTAAGCAGTGCTTGACACACATTGGCCACTCAGAAACTATTAGGCCAAATGAATTAAACAGCACAACAAACCAAGACAGAAATTTGATTAGCTAAAAACAAACAAACAATCAAAAACCCTTTTGTGTCACTATAAATAACTGTAGAATAAAAGCAATTTCATAATGATGGAGAAGACATCTTTCCACTCTTTTCTAAAGTCAAAAATCACTTTCAAAATAAAAGGAACAAAAGTCAAAACACAAACACCTTCAGTGAAACTCTATGATACATGGAAGAATGGTAAGTAATTCTGTGGCACAGAGAAAATTAAAGTGTCTGCAGACTGTGACACCAATGGGAAACACTACCATTTACTCCACAGAAACTTGTACAGACATGGAATTGGAAGCTGTAAGCATTGAGGAAGTTATGGATAAAGTACATATATGTCTGTGTGTATAGCAGGGATTTGTTTTAAAGTTTATTTAAGATGAAGTTAGATTCCTAGATACTCACTGCCTAACAAGAATACGCTAGTAACTCTGGTGAAATGGAACCAGAGTAACTAGAAGGAATGGTAGGCACATAGAAATGGAATACTGATGCCTGGGGCAGAAAATAAGTAGACCAATAAGCAAGTCTTCTGATTGAACAGTGCCCAGTTCCAGAGCGTATCAGCCATGCTGCTACTTCTCAAGAAAGAATTGAGAGAAGCCTTCCTTGGAAAGTTAGCACCACCAATAGGAAAGACTGGCAGGCACTGACTATGAATATCTTTATTGGAAAAGGCAGCTGACCATCAGGTCACCTGATATTGACACATGCCAGTCAACAGGCCTTGCTTCATTCCTAGACCCAGAACCTTCAGTCTATATTTTAGTGTCTTGCTCAAGAAAATCTAATCTGGCAAGTGTCATTAGTATGTAAGACAGCCTCTAACGTGCAACAGGGAGATTAAAGTAGCCAATAAATAAATTAAAAATAAACAGGATACAGATTTGAAGCAACATAGGGAGATCCCTTCTCTACAAAAAATCAAAAACACAAATTATTCAGGCATGGTGGTGCACTCTAGAAGATGAGATGGCAAAGATAGCTTGGGCTTGGGAAGTCAAGACTTCAGTGAGCCGTGATCATGTTACTGCACTCCAGCCTGGGTGACAGAGTGACACCCTGTCTCAAAGAAAACATAGGGAGAGAGAGAAAATGCAGAAAGAACAAGATGTTAAAAAAAAAAAAAACAAGTAAAATCTACCATTAATATGTTTAAAGAAGTGTAAAAATATATTGCATTCATGAAACAAGAACAAGATACTGTAAAAAACAAATAAAAAATATTTTTCAAGTGTTTAGCAAAGAATGGCTTCCAAAAATTAAAACTTTAAGTTTTAAATTAACATTTTAAATGAAAATCAAGAGATATTTACTTAATCAACAAATATGCAAATATACACTGAATGCTTGCTATATGCCTGCCCTCTGGCAGCTCATATTGCATCAGACAGAGGTAGGTGATAATCAAATGCATTTACTAGTAAAACAGAGAGGCTATCAGTTGGGTGACAAGTTCTATGGAGAAGTAAGGTGGGGTAAGAAAGAAAGGGCACCAGGAGCAGGGTTGCTTTCTTGTAAAGACTTGATCAGATAACACCGTAAAGATCTGAAGTAACTCAGATGGTGAGCCATGAGGATTTCTGAGCAGACAGCATTCCCACCAGAAGGAAAAGTCACTGCTAATGTCCTGAGGTAGGGTTGTACCTTGCTCCTAGGTAAGGAAGCTAGTGGAGGTGGAGGTGATGGGACAAAGAGGTGACACAGTACAGATTTTTTAAAGTGCACCCATCAGACCCAGTGGCCCATATTATAGCAAGTATTTTGCAATGTTTCCTATATTATTTTGAAATGAAATCCATCAGTAATAGAGAACCTATTTATACACACACATAACTAAAAACAACCCCTAATGTTAGCCCTTAATAGTAATATATGTAAGAAATTACTAAAAAGATATGTAGGGCCGGGCGCGGTGGCTCACGCCTGTAATCCCAGCACTTTGGGAGGCCGAGGCGGGCGGATCACGAGGTCAAGAGATCGAGACCGTCCTGATCAACAAGGTGAAACCCCGTCTCTACTAAAAATACAAAAAAATTAGCTGGGCGTGGTGGCGCGCGCCTGTAGTCCCAGCTACTCGGGAGGCTGAGGCAGGAGAATGCTTGAACCCGGGCAGCGGAGGTTGCAGTGAGCCAAGGTCGCGCCACTGCACTCCAGCCTGGCGCCTGGTGACTGAGTGAGACTCTGTCTCAAAAAAAAAAAAAAAAGATATGTAAACCCTAGAGTACGATTACTGTGGAAGATATAATGAGGCAGTCCAGGGCTTTACCCGTAGTCAGAATCATCGGAAATATGACATAAAAATGTTGGCTGATACAAGTGTGATATAGAGTGGTGACTCAAATATCATGAGTGGCATTTGTGAAAAGAACAATCCTTGATCAAGTTTTTAATAATGAAGTGACATACAATGTCCGCAGAGGACCCCAAAGAGTCATGCAGGAGACAAGAAGATTCTTCGCTGTGTGCATCATCCACTCATTGTAGGTACCTAGCAGCCCTGCCCTGCTCACGAGATGAAGAGTGGCACTCATGGTGTGTCAGGCCATTTTTGTGATATTATAAAGGAATACACGAGGCTGGGTAATTCATAAAGAAAAGAGATTTACTTGGGTCATGGTTCTGCAATATGTACAGGAAGCACAGTGCTGGCATTGGCTCCTGGTGAGGGCCCCAGGAAGCTTACAGTTATGGTAGAAGGTAAAAAGGGAGCAGACATGTCACATGGCAAGAGGGGGAGCAAGAAAGACAGGGAGAGGTGTCATGCTCTTTTAAACAACCATGTCTCATGTAAACTACCAGAAAAAGAACTAACTCATTATCATGAGAGTAGCACCAAGCTATTCATGAAGGGTCTGCCCTCTTGACTGAAATACCCGCACCAAGCCCTACATCCATTACTGGGAATTACAATTCAACATGAGCTGTGGAGGGGACAATTATCCAAACCCTATCACACAGTGACAGCAACACCTCCAGAGAATTTTACAAAAGGCCCCCTTATTGCATTACTACCTCAGTGAGAGACACTGATGGGAAGCCTTGAAAGCCATTTTAGAGGTTTTTGGCATTTACTAGGAGTGATATAGAAAGCTACTGTAAGATGCTCATCAGAGGGATATGATCTCACTCATGTTTTAAAAGACTCCTCTAGTTATGTTAAAAATAGTCTGGGGGCAAGGGCAGAAGCAGTTGCCTTGATAGGAGGCTCTGGAATCAGCCAGAGTGGCTGTAGCTCGGGGAGTTGGTGAGCAGTGTCTGGATTGTGGGTATATCTTTTTATGCAGAGCTAGCAGGGTTTGCTGATGAATTTCACATGAAAAATGATAAGACGGGATGACTCAAGAATGGCAAGATTAGGTGCTGGGCTTCTCTGAGGCAATGTTCTAATGCACTGTCCATGATTCTTTTGTAATGGTTTCTTGGCAGGAAGGCCAATCCAAGGTTGTTGGTTTCTGTGCAGCTATGTCTTTCACTTGTCACTAGTCTGGGATATTGTGTAAGACCTTCACTTTTGCCTTTCACTTGTCATCCAGAAGCCTTTGTGGGAGACCAGAGATCTGACTATAACATCAGAATGGTTGGTGATCCTGAATTTCTTTAATAAAGACTTACTTGTGGTCTAATCCTGCAAATCTCATTAACCTAAACAACATATCCATTCCACCTGATCATCTTACCATTGCACAGCTGGTAAACTGGAGAAAAAGGTGAAATGAGTTTTCTAGCCCTCAGGGAATAGGGTGAGAGCTGTACAAAACCTCTGTTTTTCATGGACAGAATCCTTCAGTCATAGAGACTAATTACTAAAAACAGAAACTATAACAGCAATTTAAAGTGAACATTTTTAGCTTACAGCTGAGAAGAATCAACTTGTCCCAGAGCTTGGATGTAAGAATTAGGAATTGTAGCTAAAAATGACCTTCAGTATGTAATTAATTTATTTTATCCAAAAAACTTAACTAAATTTTACATTTTACTCTATATTGTTTTATACTATTTTTAATAGAAAAGTAATATTTTAAATTATTTACTACTAAGTTGGTGCAAAAGTTATTGTGGTTTTTGGCATTAAGGTAACTTCCAGTGGCTTTCCATATCACTCCTAGTAAATGCCAAAAACCTCCTAAGTGACTTTCAAGGCTTCCCATCAGTGTTTCTCAATGAGAATGGTAATGCAATGAAGGGGACCTTTGGTAAAATTCTCTGGAGGTGTTACTGTCACCATATTATATGGTTTGGATAATTGTCCCCTTCACATCTCCTGTTGAACTGTAATCCCCAGTTTTTGTCATTACTTTTAATGGCAAAACCTGCAGTTACCTTTGCACTAACCTAATATTAAGTGAAATGGACGAAATTGGGTACATACATTATGTGTTTTTGGTGGCCTCCTATACCCATACTGCCATGTATGCTGCAAGGATACCCAAAAAGGATTTGTAACAGATTGGGTATAAAAGATGGCACAGCCAAATAGAATAATTGAGAAGGGTCTAATAAATACACCTACCTGTTTGGTTGTTTTTATAATTTCAATTTCTATTTTAGATTCAGGGAGTACATATGCAGGTTCGTTACCTGGGTATATTGTATGATGCTAAATTTTAGAGAATGATTGATCCTGTCATCTTAGACACAGAGCATAGTATCCAATAGGTACCCAATAGGGAACCAAAGTTTTTAATCTTTGGTCCCCTCCTCCGTTCTTCCCTCTAGTAGTCTTCAGTGTCTGTTGTTTCCATCATTATGTCCATATTTATTCAATTTCTTTGCTCCCACTTATAAGTGAGAATATATAGCATTTGCTTTTTGTTCCTGCATTAATTATCTTAAATAGTGACCTTGAGCTGCATGATTTTGCTGTAAAAGACATAATTGTATTTTTTAAATGACTCCACAGTATTCCATGATGTATATGTACCACATTTTCTTTATCCACTCTACCACTGATGGACACCTAGGTTGATTCCATGTCTTTGCTATTGTGAATAGTGCTGTGATGCACATAGAAGGGCATGTGTCTTTTTCATAGAATGATTTATTTTCTCTTAGATATATACCCAGTAATGGGATTGAGGGGTTGCATGTTTGTTCTGTTTTGAGGTCTTTGAGAAATTTCCAAACTGCTTTCCACAGTGGCTGAATTAATTTACACTCCCACCAACAGTGAATAACTGCAGCCTTTTCTCTGCAGTATTTTCTGCAGCCTTGCCATCATCTGTTGTCTTTTGACTTTCTAGTAATAGCCATTCTGATTAGTGTGAGATGCTATCTCATTGTGGTTTTGATTTGCATTTCTCTGATGATTAGTGATAATGAACATTTTTCATATTTTTATTGGGTACTTTTATGTCTTCTTTTAAGAAGTGACTGTTCATGTCTTTTGCCCATTTTTTCATAATGTTATTTTGTTTTTGTTTGTTGAATTGTTTAAGTTCCTTATAGAGTCTGGTTATTCCTTACATTCCGTAGGTGGTCTGTTTATTCTCTTGATAGTTTCTTTTGCTGTGCAGAAACTCTTTAGTTTAATTAGGTCTCCTGTGTCAATTTTTGTTTTTGTTGTAGTTGCTTTTGAGGACTTAGTCAAAAAATTATTTCCCAAGGCTGATGTCCAGAATGGTATTTCCTAGGTTTTCCTCTAGCACTCTTATAGTTTGATGTCTTACCTTTAAATCTTTAATCCATCTTGAATCAATTTTTGTATATCATAAAAGGTAGGGGCCTAGTTTTATTCCTCTGCACATGGCTAGCCAGTTATTCCGGTACCATTTATTGACTAAAGAGTCCTTTCCCTATTGCTTTTTTTCGTAAAGTTTGTTGAAGACCAGATGGCTGTAGACATGTGATTTTATTTCTGGGTTCGTTACTCTGTCCCATTGGTCTAGGTGTCTGTTTGTGTACCAGTACCATGCTATTTTGGTTACCGTGGCCTTATAGGATTGTTTGAAGTCAGGTGTTGTGACATCTCCAGCTTTGTTCTTTTTGCTTAGGATTGCTTTGGCTATTCAGACTCTTTTTTGGTTCCATATGAATTTTAGAATAGTTTTTTTCTAGTTCTGTGAAAAATGATGTTGGTAGCTTGATAGGAATAGAACTGAATCCGTAGATTTCTTTGGGCTGTATGGCCGTATTATTGACATTGGTTCTTATAATCCATAAACATAGTTTTCCATTTGTTTGTGTTATGCTTTATTTCATCAGTGTTTTTGCAATTTTCTTGTAGAGATCTTTCACCTCCTTGAATAACTGTATTCCTAGGTATTTTACTTTTTGTGGCTATTATAAGTGAGATTATATTCTAAATGGGAGTAGGCAGAGCTAAGGAAAACCATCATAGACTAGTAACATACTATAATGGGTTGAATGGCAACTTTCTTCAATATATGTCCATATCTTGATCTCTAGAACTATGACTATTGCCTTAAATGAAAGAGTGAAAACCATATAAGTATGGTAACAGATGTAATTAAGAAATTTGAGATGAAGAGATCATCCGAGATTAGTCAGGTGAATCCTAAATGCATTCACAAGTTACCTTATAAGAAAGAAACAAAAGGAGATAACAAACAGGAGAGGAGGAGTCAATTTACAGATAAAGGTAGAGATTCGAATAATGTGGTCTCCAACCATGGAATCCATACAGCCACTAGAGAGTTGAAAAGAGAAGGGATGAACTTTCTCCTAAATCCTCTGGAAACCACCGAATTTCGTGGCAATATAGGGCAGCTACAAGAAACTAATATAGGCACCCTTGGGATAGCAATCCTAAGGAGCCGTTTGCTCTTTCAGGCCTGCAGTGTCAGAGGGAGGGAGTGGCTACCAGTGCTGTGGCTGCAGCCCTAGCTGAAGCCCTAGGAGAGGACCACTTGACAAGTGTTGTGGCGTTTGCTAGAGGAGGGATTAGAGTGGAGTGCAGTGGGGAAGGCAGATACCTCAATCCTCTGATATTTTCTCCACAATCCACTGAAGCCAATCAGAAGCCCGCCATCAGGGGAGACTGGTTGATGCCATCCTTAGAAATCAGCCTCTGGAGACAGCAGAGTGGAGCAGAGTAGAGGGGAAGATCAAGGAAGGTGAATATCCTTCATGCTTGCACTACAGTTTGATAACTTCTGGATGGGGAAAAGAGTTTTGCCTTATAAGTTAAGATACTTGGATTCTAGTCTTTCTGTCACTAACTACCCATGTTCTCAGGTATCTCTGTCCTTCATTTTACAATCTGTTAAGAAAATGACATTTGTTTTAAAACTTGAGGAGTTGAAGAATTGAGGATGTCTCAGGGGTGATTAGCCGCTGAGCCTCAGAAGAGGAAAGAGACTTTTTATGCCACACTGCTCACCAGGTCAAAGCAGGGACATAATCTCACAAGTGTTAGTGCTCAGAATAGTTTTTCTAGGCTTTGTGGAGGAGACCTGATGTTATGCACTTAGAAAAGTGGAAAGTGCTACTGAGAGTGAGGTGAATAAAAGAAATGCTCTTGTTGGAGTGGAGGCCCTCATTCCTGGGAAATGCCATGTGCCTTTGTTTCTGGTCCTTTCGTTGTGCTGCTCCCTATGTCTCCTTTTCTGCTCCTCACCCCATCTTATGTGTCTTTCTCAGCATTGCCTTTCCTGACCAAAGTTGACCTAATCTTAAAATTCTTTGGGCCAACTATGTGCTTTGCATGTTTCTCTTATTTCACTGTCATACTGTATTGCAGTTATTATACTACATGCTATCCTTTGACGGTAGGACACTAGAGGCAAGAAAAGTGCAGTATTTCTCTTAACCTTCAGATCTAGTACAGTGCCTGGCACCTAGCAGATCCTCAGTATTATTATTGAATGAAAGAATGAAATGGCAGAAAAATGCCTGAAATTTTGGAAGGAAATGACTTACTCACAATCTTAGATGTACCCAACTATGTGCTTAAAAGAGTATTCAGAGATAGGTCAGGCAAAAGTTATTAATCCATGCTGGCTCCTTGTCTGTCCCAGTATTTTCCACCCACCAAAGTGTTCCCATAGCATAGATCTATGAACGTAGATCTAGAATATACCACAGTGCATGAAATTATCTCTTTCTGTATGTGTTCCTGCTATACTGGGAGTCCCTGAAGATGGAACTATGGCTTGTATTTCTAGCGCATATTACAACGTCTAGCACAGAGGTACTAATTGAGTTTTCTTAACATTAACAGAATATCTACATAATTGAGATAATTTCTATACGTTGACAATTGTCATAAAACATAAAAAATAGCTGGATGAATTTTTACAAATTTTTGATGATATATGTGGAACTGTATGACACAAATTTTAAAACTATGTAGCATAGGCAAGATTTATTTTTGAAAGGGTCCTAGAAAGGAACTCAATGAGTCATTCTTTGGAGTTGCTGAAACTGAAGATCAATGAAGAGCCCCTGTGACTTTGGATCCAGAGAGACATGGCATATGTATGAGAAAACACAGCATGCTTTCAAGTCGAGCCCTAAAGTGAAAGTCAAGCCACTGGGGTAGGTGCTTTAAATAGTCAGTATTGATTTATGTCAACGCTGCTTCTCAATTGGACAGCTCTGTGTTGCCTGCTCCAGGGTGACTAGCAGCAGGGATTTTTAATTTAACTACAGGTAATGATTCTCACCAGCAACAGGGGACAGACAGTCAGCTAATCTTTATGATGGCAAGGGCTTTATAAGGACCTTCTTAAACGTTAGTTCTCCCAATGACCCTATGAGGAAGTTATTTTATGTTCCATTTCTATAAGAAAGCTGAAGCTTGGAAACTTAAGTGACTTGCCCAAGTTCACAGGACTAACACGTAGTCAGCTGGGATGCACCTCACCCTTTTCTGATGACATAGGTGAAGATTATTTCATTGACTAATGCTGGCCTCACCAATAAAAGTTGTTAAAGAATGTCAGCCTTTCAATAGATTCAGTACTCCGATGAATTGGAATCCTTTTTGTCTCTCTTGTTGATGGATACAAATGTTAGTAAGAAGGAAGCCTCAGTAACCCTGGGTTTCACCTCCAGCCTGACAGCTCTGAGGTTTCAGATGTAGCCTTTCATCTTTCAGCAAGTTTTTAATTCAGTCTTACAATGGGGTCTAAAAGCATCAACATCAACATTAGAAATTACGAGAGAACTTGCTGAGAGAAAACCTCAAAGTTTTCTTGAATGCGGCTAAATCCTTAACACCATTTCCCTGACTGTACTCTGTGTTAGAAAATGAACAGGAAGAGTGAGGCCGTGAGAGACTCAGGTGCTTAATGGGAGGTGATGGAAGTAATGAGGACCTATTGCACACTGCCAGGCAATGTGTCTTCTGCTCTCAACTTCTTGCCAGAGTTGGGCATTAATCAATTGCTTCCTGGTTCTGAGCCTCTCTGACAAGGCTTCTGTCTGTCATTCAATCTCATTTACCACCGATTCCCTTCCCTGGCCCTCCCTCCTACCAAGTACAGTTGGAGTGACATTGAGTGATTCCAAGTGGTAATTTCCCATCGATCCATTTGGCAATGTGGTTGAACGAGGAATGAGGTGGCGGTCAAAGGTGACCAGCAAGTAGAGTCCGAGGAACATGCTGAATACTAGGAGAAAATCTGCTTCTGTTGGGATCCCTGCTAGTAAATAGCTGAAAATTTTTCCACCTCGCTTAGCTGGCCTGGGATCTCAATCTCTGTTGTCTGGCTTAGCTCCTTTTAAAAGTAAAGTGGGATGACTTTTGACCCTATAGTGTGAATGTGATGGTAAAAATTCAGAGAAACAGTGGGTGTGACTGAGAAGAATAAAAAGGTGCCACACTGTGTCATGCCAATGGCCTGCAGAAGCTGTGCCTTCACAGCATGGGCTGGTGGCTGTTAGCTTGGGCTACAGACAGAGACCCAAATCCAAATCTCTCCACCACTATTTTCTGGCTGTATAACCTTGGAAAAAATATTTATCTCTTTGTGTCTCAGTTGCCTCATGGGTAGAAAAATAGTATTTTCTGTGTAGTTGTGAGGATTAATGCTTTACAATGTGACAATGCTTAGTATCTACAAATGATCATTTAATACTAGTTTTTAACAGACTACAGTCTCAAGATTGGCTGTGCATTAGAATGACCTGAATAGCTTTAAAAAATCCCAATGCTCAGGCCACACTCGACATCAGTCACGTCTGGACCTCTGGTGTTGGGGATGCAGATATCAGTGTTTTAAAAAATCTTCCCTGGTGATTTTAATATGTGAACAAGAATGAGAATGACTGTAAAATATATTATGAGCACATAAAATTCCATCTTGTACAGATTCCATTTATATAAAAATGAATGATGGAATGAAGCTAAATTTGCTTTAAGACCAATTGTAGGCCTGGTGCTCCTCATAATAGTCCCATTTTACAGAAAAGCAAACGAAGAGGTTTATGGGAGTTAAAGTCAGTATATAATGTAGCTTGTGTCTCGATGCAGGACCTCTAAATTATAATCAGTGCAGTTTTCACTACTTTTGGACCCCCTACTTTCTAGGCTAATCTTGTGGCCTGGTGCCTGGATTTAGTTTAGTATCTGCTCTTCTTGTTAAATTCTGAAATAAGTCCAGCAGCAAGCAGACAGGTGGGCATCATAAAGCATTCATTGCTCCTTTCCTTTTGTCACACGGCTAATAGGAGATTACAGCAGACAGTGCGGTTGTTTGATGAGCAGAGAGGCACAGATGTTGAACATGAGTGCAGGATTCTGTTCCTACTATACCCAGATGTCCTTAGGCAAGTCACTTACCCTCTCTGAGCTTTCTACTCCTCATTTGCAAAACAGTAATAGACTTGAAAATTCTGTGTGTTTCTTCTTCAGCTTTTAAAGGTGAAATTAGTAAAATGAGGTGAAACCTCATTTCAGCTGGAGGTTCAGCATGGAGGAACTCCTCATAATTTTTCTCATGTACTTCCCCACACAAACTCAAGGTAATCCAGACACAAACAAAAAAGAGCACTGAGAGGTGGAGGCTTTTCCAATCATTGTGCCTGGATGAGGTCTCCAAGGCCACAGAATGAAAAGTGTATCGAGGAGAAAGAAGCTCAGTGGCCAGTGTTGCGGGCTTGCAGATCATCCACCATAGAGCTTCCCAACTGGTGACCCTGAATGGTTACAAAGGTGGAAAAACTTTGACTCCTTAGTTTTCAGGGCAGCCAGGAAGGGCAGAGGGTGGCCAGAACCACAGGCCAACCCCTTTGGCTTACATAGTCTAGATCATGTGCCATGATCAGTGTTTTGTAGGTGAAGAAGTGCAGAAGGTTGGGAGGTACGGTTTTCCTTGTCCCCCCTCCCTCACTTCCACGGAGGTCTGCTATGGTTGCTAGGCACTAGGAAGGTTCTGTGAAAAATACTCAGCATAGCACGTTGTTGTCTATTGTAGGCACAAGATCCTAGTAACCTGAAATGACTCATCAGTGATCATGGAAGCCATAGAGGGTACGCTAATGCCTATGATGCTCTGTATGACACTATTCTTGATAGCTCAGTGCCAGGCAGTAACAGCCCTTCCAGGGAAGCTTAGTCCAGGCCCAAATCCAAAGAATGTGATGGAACATGCTGACCTTTATAGTCATAGTGGAGGATTGTGTGCCTTAGACTTTTTATTACAAAGCAAAGATAATCAAATAACTATCCATTAGAGTTTCTGCCCTTATGGAGGAAAAAGATCAAATTTTTGAGAGGCTTAGCTATATTGAAAGTGAATTTGCAGACCTTAAATCAATTGTACTAGAAGTTAGACTGAGAATGACCTATGAGATCTAGCAAATTGTAAAGACTATGAATAAAGAGCTTGAAAGTTATAGCTGTTTACTGTGTCCTAAACCTTATAAAATATGGAAAAAAGATAAATTTACATGTTCACAAGTTCGGCTGATGACTGACATTACAGCAAGATTCGGTCTTAGAAGACTCAACAAAGCAAGTTCAACATCAAGTATCTACAAACAAAATGTCCTTCAAAACCCATCAAAACAATGGAGAACAGCTTTGGCAGACAGCAAAATTCCAGTCTTCAGAGAAGCAGGTAGGTGCTTTCACAAGAACCTAAAAAAATTGGAAGGAAGAATGACCTCAATTCTTAAAGAGAAAGAAAAACTTTAGAAAACCCTAAATTACCTATGGAGTTAGTTCTTTGTAATAAAGACAGTTAGATTAAGTTTTAGATGAACACTTACTAATAGTGATTGGGTTGCCTTTTACAGCATGGATCATGAGAAATTGGAGTTGGATATACTGAAGGCATCTAATGGAGGCCTCTTACATAATGGATCCAATGGAGTTTTGAATGTGGTGAAATTACTGATTTACAATATCCCAAAATGAGAGCTCTGTCAACTGAGAAACCATGACAACATAACAAAAGAAAATGTTCGAAGGTTGACTGAGGAGGAACATAAACGTTCTGGAAAATATTCTTCCATTCTTGATGTGCTAAGTGGCACCTTTGGCAGAGGTACAATCGAGAATACCCTGGATGACCAGATCCCTGAGGAAGGAGGATCATCAGGCTGTGATGTTGTGATGATGCAGGTGCAAATGGCCCAATGACCATTGTTGATCTGTTGTTAGCCCCTAGAGTCTCTCCAATCTGACCAACTCCCTCCTGAGTCAGTAGGTTTACCAAGACAGCAAGACAGAGCTCGTCTGGGTACTTCTCATGCAAGCAGAAGCTCACTAGCTTCCTTTGATTCAACGTTTCCACAAGATAGTGGGGCAGCCAGCCCAGGCTCTGGTCCTTTGCATTGTCTTCCATTTAGAGGTCAGATATGGAGAGCGGTCCCAGGCAGGAGTTTCTTGAAAAGAAGGTATCTGTGCCTCCCTCTGTTCTGGAAAGTGAGACAAAGCTCCCTCGGAGTCCTTCCAACTATGGGTTCTCCTAACCTACCACTGTACTCCAGTGGCAATAAGGAATGTCTCAACACCAACCACTAGATTTGCTCCTTTGTCTGTACAACCTGGAAACACAAGGGGATCACATTCAAGCTGATCTGTCTTCCATTGAATCTAGTTTGAAGGACCAGAACAATAGCAATTTTTTTTCAAATATTTTTTGTCTCTTTCAGTATTCCAGTAAGGGACTCCATGATGGCTCCGTTAGAAACATGACAGGTTATAATTAATTGTCAGTATAATATATTAGAGTTGTGAAATATGTAACAGATATATAGCTAGAATATTTTTGTTGTCATTAATTGAAATAGATGCACAGTATATTGGTTCTTAATGTTTAACATGTTCCTGTAATATCAACTGTAGTAAGAGTTTTACATGGAACATTTCATCATTTCTTGAGATGGATGGTGGTAATGATTTACTAGCAATGTGAATGTACTTAATAACACTGAATTTTACACTTAAAATGATTAAATTAGTAATTTCTATGTGATATATATATTTAACCACAATAAAAATGTTAAAACAAAAAGAAACACTGGGGTCTGTCGGGGGAAAAGGGGAGGGGAGAGTGGGGGGGTGGGGAGTTGGGGAGGGATAGCATGGGGAGAAATGCCAGATATAGGTGATGGGGGAGGAAGGCAGCAAATCACACTGCCATGTGTGTACCTATGCAACAATCTTCCATGTTCTTCACATGTACCCCCAAACCTAAAATGCAATAAAAAAAATTAAAAAAAAAAAACAAAAAAAAAACAAAAA
This sequence comes from Ateles fusciceps, assembly GCA_036589455.1. Taxonomy (NCBI): domain Eukaryota; kingdom Metazoa; phylum Chordata; class Mammalia; order Primates; family Atelidae; genus Ateles; species Ateles fusciceps. Next base: position 10,010,893 of record JAZHEH010002496.1, read on the forward strand.
GAAAAAGAATATCCTAATAAAATCTGCAGTTTGGTTAATAAAAAAATTCCACGTTTTTGTATAGCAAGAATACATTACATTCTGGTTTAAAAATTAGTATTATTTACACTTATAAAATTGGGTTAATAAAACAAGTCAAAAGCTTTATGAAAAAAATTATGGGCCTACATTTTTGAAGATACTTTTACTTCTCATTCGTATATAAGAAAAATTAATTATCCAGTTTTCCTGAGTTATTGTGGAATTCAGTAGATTGAAAATACATTGCAGAATGCCACACTATTGTCTGTTTTTATGATCTAGCTCCACTCTGTAGTACCGGTGAAAATACCGCCCAGAGAAATGCTAAGTTTCCCAGTAGGGAATAGTAGGTTCATGTCAGGGTTAGGAAATATCCCAGTTTCCTGAATCCCAGTCATAATATTTTTTTCCCCCTTTAATTGATGCTATTTTCCACCCCCAAGATACCTACTAATCAGAAAATGTCTGTGGTGGACATACACTATTTACAGTTGGAAGATTTTAGATCACTTACAATGTTTAGAGCATTTGTAGAGTACCAGCTTGTCAGATCATCTGAATCATTCTATTATGCTCACAGAATATTGGAATCAACACATCATTTGATTTATATGAGTATTACATAGTTAATATTTGGGTGGGTGGGAAGGAAATACTTAAGTCAATGTTTATTTGTATCCAGTATTAGAAGTTGGACTAAGACTTGAGACCTGAATTAGAAGCCTTGTAGAATATTTAATTTTGGGATTTGGGAACTTATAATAAAGTCATTTTATTTTTTCAGCTTAATGTGTCTGCAAGGTCAATGATTGTAACTGAGCACCACAATTCCAATAATCCCTGTGGTTTGGCAGATAATTCATTCCAGGGTGCATATCCATGCATACCTTTAGAAAAAAAATAGCCTAGGGTGAATTTCTGTATGTGTGATGTGCGCCCAGGGACTTGAATTATTTTGATGTGTGTATACAGGCTGAATTACTATTATACTTACCATTATACGAGGTCACTGTTCATCAAACACATTGCAGTATATCAAAAAGGAGAGGGGTTTTGTGCTAGAATGCAGTGGGGGCTCTATCTGGAAAAGTCATATGAAGGAACCTGAAAAGGTCAGTTAACAGGAGCAGAAACTGATAGAATGATATTCAGTCTTGGCAGATGCAACCTGATACATATGGGAGAAAATAATGTGAAACACAGATATTAAATGGATTAGAAAAACCTGGAAAGCTCTGATGGTGAAAAAGACATTGGAGTCTTGTTTAGGATGATAAATCGTATTTGGGTTTATAATGGGCAAGCAAAATGAGCTCATGCTATTTTTGGCTATGGAGGCCAAGTTAAGTACCACATTATTTGTGATATAAATCTAGTGTCTTTTTTGAAAAAAAAAAACCAAAAAACTATTATTCTTATTCTACTGCTCCTTTTCCCCAATCTATGCAGTCCCCTTCCCCTGGATTTTGCTGTAATATTGGAAAGAAAGGTCGCCAGTGTGGTAGGAGAGAGGCCTGCAGACTGTGTTGTTTTGTATTGGGGACATCTCGTCGTATAGCTACCTACATCATTTATTGAGATAGATAGAAATGACTTAATAGTTTTAAAAAATGAAAGAAAAGAAAGCAAAAGCATTTTTTCAAGAATAAGTAATTCTCATTTACCTATTGGGTTACATGTGAGGAAATATTCTTATCCTGGCTAGAAAAGGATCATTTTCCATAGAAGACTCAACATGAGCCCATGTACATTGCATGCACATTTGAATGCCAATTGGCAGTAGGAGGAGATTTAGGATTGTGTGTGGCAAAGACAAGAGCCTGAAAATAGTTGATTTTCTGTTCTTCCCTTCTTAGGAAATTAATCACTGCATTTGAAAAATTGAGATCCCAACTTCTGAATTGACTTAAAAAGATCAGATAAATCATTTGCCAACTGTGCCTTGATATCCATAGACTATGTCTAATAATGTATTACTTATAAAAGATTTTTATTAGGTTCTTTCTGGAATAGATGGGTGCTTTAATAGGAGTAAACATTTTTTTCAGAGGCTGAAGGATTGACTGTATGTAAGCATAAGAATTATAATAAAAGTTGCTCAGTGAGGGTAACATATAATAAGGCAGTTATATACTGAATCTTTCCAAGGATTTCCATTTGTTCAAGAAAAGTGATCACAGAGAATGCAGTTTTAGATAATTAAAAAAATTTATAGAGCACCAGAAAACTTTGTGGATAAGAGAATCACTATTGTGGTAAATAATTTTTCTTTACCCTTCACTAATATATTTGAATTATATATTCATCCTTATTCTTTCCATTCGTTGAGTGTCTTAGAATTATATATTCTTAGAATTATATATTCATCCTTATTCTTTCCATTCGTTGAGTGTCTTTCATGTAAACAATGTTGCACTAGGCAAGTGGTGAATACAGAGAAGTATAAAACCTTACTAAGGGGGCTGAACTGGGAGGATCACTGGAGCCCAGAAGTTTGAAGCTATATTGAGTTATGATCACACCACTGCACTTCAGCCTGGGAGAAGAACAAGATCCTGTCCTTAAAAAAACAAAAACAAACAAGCAAACAAACAAACAAAAAAATGCACAGAACTTTGTTCTTATACTCTGGCAAAAAGAGTGATAATAAAATGATACACAAACCAGTGGAAATTGTTGGTACTTAATAACTCGCTCATCACAGCAAATTATTTAACCTCTTCAATATTTCATTTTTTCATCTATAAATGAATGTAAATGTATGACAGATAAGATTTTTGTTGAAATTAACTTAACGATGTGTCTATATGTCCATACAGTGCCTGATACCTAGTAAACTTAAATTCTCTTCTCTCTTTAAACGGAAGTATATGTAACATGTGGTAATTGATGAAGGTGCTCAGATTTGCGTATAACAAAATAGTCAGAAAAAGCTTTGCTGAAGATGTGGGGCTTTAAAAACAGAAAGATGGGCTCAACATTAGTACATTTTTAAAAATACCTTTGAAAGAAGAGAGGGCCCCAGTGACCAGACACTGGCACTTTTCCTAGTGTCAGACACTGACACTCTTTCCTAAAGTCAATCCAGCTTTGCAGAGGTAAAGGCAGCTGTAGAAAGCATAGTATAGAGACTAATGTCCTGTGCTTTAGAATCAGAAAGAACTAGGTTTGTATCTGACTCCACCAGTTACATGCTGTGCGATCTTGGTAATCTCTGAACATCAGCTGCCTTACCTGTAAAATTGGCAGACTGTGAGGAAAACAGTCTGTGAGGAGTCAATTAATTATATGCCAGGTGCTCAGAACAGATCCTGGCATTAACTATATAAGCATTAGTGCATGTTTTTTTTTTTTTTTTTAATTGCATTTTAGGTTTGGGGGTACATGTGAAGAACATGGAAGATTGTTGCATAGGTACACACATGGCAGTTAACATCTCTGAACTCAACATACATGTTAAAATCAACAACATGTCCATCTATATTAGCTGGATTATCTTAGAAAACAGAGCCTGAGGCCACGATTACATACTGATGCTTTACTGAGGGGTGGGGGTGTGAGGCGGAGATTGCATTCCTAAAGAGTGACAGGAAAATGCAGTGGATCATGAAAGGAGAGATGCCAAAATTGGAGATGTATTGCCAGGCTGGACACAGCTTCATGAGGAATCCAGCCAGTTCTGAGCCAGAAAGGATATGTCTGGAAAAGCTATAAGGAACCACTGTGTCTCAGAACATTTTGTTGTCTGTGGGAAAATGGTGAGCAATTTCCTTCCCATTGCCTGTCCCTCATTGGTCACAGTTTGGTTTAATTCTCCCACTTCTGGGTTCTGTAATCTGACACCCTCCAGGCAGCCACTGGGGAAGAGTGAGCCTACAAGAATTTGGGAGGGTTGGAAGTTGTGGAACACCCCCCAAACCCCAACCATTCAGTGAATACAGTGGATGTTTGCACATTGGAAGGCCTAGGCCTAGGTGGCCCTGTCATTATAACCAGGGGGACTGCTGGAGTGACTGAAGCTGGAAGGAGGACAAGCAGTCTAGACATGGGAGGGGGGTGAGACATACTAGATCTGGTGAAGAGCATAGAACATAGCTGGGTTCAGTATAGAGGTGCATAAATTAATTGGTGGCATCCTAGATTCAGTTAAACAATGTAATATGAGCACCAACTTCCTAGAGCTGTCTTAAGGATTAAATGAGTTTGGCACAGAGGCTGGTACATAGCAAGTTCTCATTCAGTTTAAACTCATGTTAGTAATACTGTGGCTCCTATTCTTAGAAACTTAAAGAGAAAAAAGGGTTTAAGCATGGCAACGGAATAAAATGAAGCTTTATGACTAATGAAAAGACTCTGACTGGGAAGTATAGGGGGACCTGCTCGGTTTTTGAACTCATACCGTCCTTATATCCTGGCGCGCAAAAGAGTCCTTCAGGCATGTCAGGGTTTTTTGTTCTTCTTTTATTTCCTCCTAAAACCAATGTTGGATTCATTTTAAATTTAGAGAGAAATGTAAATTTTATTCAGTTAATACATCTCTACTTAAAGTGTACATATTTGAAAATCAACAATTTACATACACAGTTTCTATCAGCAACTCTCTATTTGCTCATTATACAAGTTGTATGGACGATACGAAAAAGCAGTGCAAGAGACCAGCAAATTCCCAAGAATGTCCACCTGCAAACTGATTTTAAGTGTATGCTACTCAGTTTGGGAGCATATTTCATTGAAACTTAGTGTAAACCTGAAGAACTTCTTGGAATAGGATAGCCTTTGATGAAACACATATTTTGCAGCATTTAGAGGTGGAATTTCTTCGAATTTTTAGGTAGTTTCATGGTTGTGTTCCAATTGCCAATGCAGTCCTGAGTCTCAGACAGACTCTTTACTGTCTTTCATTGCTTTCTCTTTACAGCTGAATTGAATGTCCATAAATTAGATATTTTTACTTCTACCTGATGATGTTATTTCTTTTCTCAATTTATTTACAGCCGTAATCTTGGTACACCGGAGAGATCTGTGATCTATGAAGAATACATTGAGTACAGAAATGCCTAATGTTTAAATCCTCTGTGTGTATAGAGTTTTTCCAAAATCTTTTCCAGCAATTTTCTGGATAGTGTGATATTTCTCTAATTGGCAGAGCATACAATATATGTGAATGAGATGCTTCTTATATAGACTAAATTTGTATATTAAGAACTAGAAATAGGCACTTAAAGATTTTGCTCTATGTGCAAGTTCAAATATTTGTCAAATGATCTTCAAAGGACATGTAATTCTTTATACACTCACATTTAAAAATGTTAGTCCATGATTACAAGTAAAAAAATTCTTAATCTGTGCCAAACCCATTTGGAAAAGTTAGTGTCTAGTATCTGCCTTAGCACACAAGTGCCAGATAATTTAGAATGGTAGCTTTCCCTTTATCAACAATTTTTAATTTTATTATGAAATGATATTTAATTCAAACTAAACACCCAAATACCCACACATCTACCAGTTAAGAGCAGGGCATAATAAAAAACTATAGAGAGGGTGGTCAAGCACTGAAAGTATGAAGTTACCCCTGATGGGTGCCACAGAGGGATCTTCATACTCCAGCTGGGTGCAAATTTCCATGATTGCATTGCTGGCTAATCTTCTCTTTGGAATTATATTGAACAACAGTTTAACAATGTAAATGTTATATCCTTGGTGGGAAGGAAAAAAAAAAAAGGAACTGTTGGTCCTTGCCCTTTTACTGAAATTATTCAACAATTCACTATTTTCCTTGAGATCAAAGGCAAACTCAGTAGGAAGGTGCTATGGACTGAATTGCAACCTCCCAAAATTCGTATGTTGCAGCCCTAAGCCCCAGTGACAGTCTGTTGGAGTTAGAGTCTTTCAGAGGTAATTAAGGTGAAATATTATAGTCTAAGACTAAGGTCCTAATTCAATAAGATGGATATTCTTGTAAGAAGAGGCATGAGAGCTGTCGCTCTTCCACTCTCACCATGCTATGTGAGGCCACAGAGAGAAGGAGCCTACATTCAAGGCAGAAAAGAAGGCTATGAATAAAATTCACCTTGCTGGCACCTTCATCTTGGACTTCTCAGCCTCCACAACTGTAGGAAACAAATGCTGTTTAAGCCCCTCAGTCTGTGGTATTTTGTTATGACAACCCTAACAGACTACTATGGATTTTTGGTACCAAGAGGTAGTGATGCTACTGGAACAAATTAACTGAAAAAATGTAGCAATGGCTTTGGAAATGGAATGGGTAGAGGCTGGAAGAGTTTTGAGGTGCATGCTAGAAAAAGCATATAATGTCGTGAGCCTAGTGTTGATAAAAATATAATGTTTAAGATTATCCTGTTGAAGTCTCAGACAGGAACGAGGAAGAGGTTATGGGAAATTGGAGAAAGGGTGATTTGTATTATAAAGTAACAAAAAACATGGCTTATGATTGTTCTATTGTTTTGTGGAAGGTAAAACTGTGAGCCATGAAATTAGATATTTAGTGGATGAGGTTTATAAGCATAGTGTTAAAGAAGTAACTTAGTTACTTTATTTCCTCCTGATTGCTAATAGTAAAATGTTAGAGGAGTGGGATGTATTGAGAAAGAATTGTTAAGCATAAAAGAATCTGAACTTAAAGATTTTCAAAATTCTCAGCCAACCCATATTATGAAAAATGATGAAACTTATTCTAGAGAGAACACCAAAGGTGTAGCTGGACAATTACTGCATACAGAGATTACCTACAATGTCAATCAATCATCTCAGCAGAACTCAGGAATGTAGATGAAATTGTGCCAGCAGGGCCACTACCAGTTTGAACTAAAGTGGACAGAGAAAGTCGGATAGAATGAAGGAAGGCTGCTGGACTTGGATTTAGTGGGAATGTACCACAGAACTTTTGGCTGTGAATGTGTGCTATCTTCAAGGAAAGGAAAAAATGACCCCCAAGAGAATTCAAAGATCATCAGAGCTGACAGTCCCCTCACAGGTGCATAGGGCAAGGCTGTTTCCTGTCAAGTTTCAGAGAGTAGGGTCACTGTGGAGAACTGTGTGGGTGATACTGTAGCAGAAAGCAGCAGGGTGGCACCTGACCAAGCTGAAGGGACAAGACTGCCTTCAAAGAGCTGTGGGAGTGATGCTGCCACCCTAGCGGGCCTGGAAGGTGGGACATCAAGCCAAAGAAGATTATTCTAGAGCTTTAAGATCTATTGAAATTTTCCTTGCTGGGTTTTGGAATGGGAATCTCAGTCCTATACCTGTCCCATGACTGTCATTTGGAACTTGTCTGATTTCACAGCTTCACAGCTAGAGAAAAATTTTGCATCAGGATGAATCTTACCTTGAGGGTCACCTGCACCTGATTTAGATGAGACTCTGGACTTTAGAGTTGATTCCAGAATTGGTCAAGCCTTTGGGTGCTACTGAAGTGGAATAATTGTATTTTGTGCATGAGAAGGTCATAAATTTGGGGGAACAGGGGTGGAGTATTATGGTCTGAATTGTGTCCCTCCACCAAATTTATATGTTGGAGCCCTAACCCCCAGTGTAATGGTATTTGGAGATACAGTTTTTAGGAGGTAATTGATGTCAAATGAGGTTGTAGAGGTGGGGTCCTAATGCGATAGGATTAGTGGCCTTATAAGAAGAGAGAGGTCTTTCTGTCTTTCCATCTCCATGCACATGCACTGAGGAAAGGCCATGTGGGGACACAGTGAGGAGGCAGCCATCTGCAAGCCAGGAAGAGAGCCCTCATGAGAAACTGAATCAGCCAGCACTTTGATCTTCAACTTCTCAGCCTCTCAAACTGTGGGAAGATAAATGTCTGTTGTTGCAGCCACCTGGTCTATGGTATTTTGTTACGGCAGCCTGGAGTGACTGACATAGCTTAGGAGCACTCAGAGGCTGGCCACCCCCTGTGGTCTTCAAAATTTTCCTGTCACTCTCCCCAGTTCATCTCAAAGCCCACTTCAAGGTAGCTGCAATTATATATTCTATTCCTTTACTGTTTAGCTCATCCTCTTCTATTAGGCAAGACATGCATACAATGAACTGTGGTTTATAAGCTTTCTCTCATCACTCCAGGCAGTTTCCCTGTCCTGCCTCTCCCATACAACTTTATACCTAACTCAGATAATGGCCATTTTACAGTTCTACGATTATTGATTCAGGTATTTCACACATTACACTGATCCTGAAGGCAAAACTCTCATTCTATTGATATTTAAATTATTTGGTCCCCTAGGGAAGCATGGTTCAGTGGTTAAGGTCTAGGAAATCAGAATCGCAGCCTAGGTCTATGACTTTTTGACTTGGGCAATTACTCAACCTTTCTTAGATTCTTTATCTGTAAATGGGGAAGATAGAAAAGTTAATTGTGACTGGAGGGCTTGTTAAAACACAGATGGCTAGACCCTACCAGGATTTCAGATTTAGTATGTCTGGGTGAGATGGGGTTCGAGAGTTACATTTCTAATGTATTCCCTGGTGATGCTGATGCTGCTGGTCAAGTGGCGCAGGGTGAGAATTACAGTGCCTTGAGAATCACAACCAAGTAGTTCATTCATTCATTCAACACGTATTTACCAAGGACCTTTAAGTGTCGGGCTCTAGGTAGGCATTAGGGATACAGTAGGGAAAAAATCAAAGTTTATTTCCACAGAGACCTTAAAAATCTCTTGGAAACAGATGTAAAACAATAAACACCAAAACTAAGAAAAATAACTGAGGATGGAGATCAGTATGAGGGGGATAAGACAGTTCCTTAGGGAACCTATGATTAGGTTGATGACAAAAAGCCTCTCTAAGACGGTGACCTTTGATTATGAGACAGCACAAGGAAGAGACTCAGTCCCGGCAGACAAGTGACGGAGTAACCAAGGTCCTGATGGCCCTTACACAACCGGCATATTCCGCCACTACTTTTAACAACTGACCCAACTCATGTATCAGGAAGGAGGGGCCTCTACCTAACTTAGCTGACCAAGCTGAATTTCTGGTCACAAAAGGAAAAACATAACCCTCTAGCTCTTTGGGTGATGCCTTCCAAGGTTACTAAAGCAAGACTTTGGCATTCTTGATAAAAACCTCACCAGATCCAGCTGCCTGAAGACAAGACGGACTCCAGTGCTAACCTTTCACTGACTTTTTCCTCATTGTAATCTCATTGTAATACTACAATCTCAGCCCAAGGCGGGGCTCATCTGCCACTTTCTGGTCCTCTGATGCATGTTAGAGCATATCACACTGCACAAGCACAAGAAAGACCCTGCCTAAACATGCTTGGATGGCATTTCTTTTCCAGCCTCACTTTTCTTAAAATGACAAGAGCTGAGCCCCCCGGGGAGCTAGTACCCGAGATTTCTTTCCTGTTCGCTGCTCCCTTGTGTATTTGAGCCACAAATACCTATGCAATGTTGCCTGAGAAAAATTCGGTTGCCTTGGTGCTCATTTCTACTTACACCAAAGCCAAAGAACCCGGGGGCTGAACTGCAGTAACAATTTGAGAACTGAGTATAGGGAGGAATCTATGTTGACCACAGGGGATTGACATTTTTAGGGAGAGAGGAAAGGAAGTATGAAGTCCCAGAGGCAAGAAAGAACTTGTACTGTTCCAGGAAAAGCAAGGAAGTCTTACTTTATGCAAAGAAAGTAAGAAATAAAGTAAGTTAGGCAGAAGTCGGGCCACTCATTGCCTTACAGAGATTTTGGTAAACTGGATTTTATTCAGAATACACTACAGGTTGACACAGCAGAGGGAAATCATCCACTTTATTTTTAAAAGATGAGTAGCTGCTATGTGAAAATTGTAGGGGCTAAGAATACATGCTGTCTTCAGGCTTTGCAAAGTTCAGGGAAGAAATAGATGTGGCTGACACTAACATAAAGGGACTGGATATGAAGAACAGTGGTCAAGATTTGATAGGGAGTGTGGAAGCAGAGCTTACAAAACTTAGAGAGGGATTAGGTGTAGTGATTAGGGGAAAAATGTGTTCAATAGATATTTTTTAATAAGAGGAAGTGTAAATGCCAGAAATGCCTTTAAAAATGCCTACGAAGCCTATGCTTGGCATTTAGTTTATTAAAAATAGTAAGTCATTTTGGATTGAAGATCTATTTTTTTTCTAGATAGGAAACTGCTGACTTAAGCTGCCAAGATATTTCGGGCACTGTATCTGAGGAAGTGGGCACAATATCAGGAGCAATGATAAGCTTGTCAGAGAGCTTGTGATGGAATATGGATAAACACATTTCTACCCTGAATTCTTAATTGTGCAGCAAACCAAAGGCTCAAGAGTAAGAACATTGAGTCATCTGGAGGAAAAGGAAGGTTGAGCAGTAGTAGGGGCTTTCTTCTACCCATACCTTTGTACCTTCTCTCTATAAGCCCTGATTGCTTGTCTTTTCAAAATCCCCTTTTAGGATTTAAAATAATAATAGTTAAAAAAAAGAAAAGGAGGTAACGACCTAAATAATAGTAACAATAGGAAGTAGGTCAAACACATTTTAATACATACGTACAATAGAATATTATTGAAACCAGATGCTGTTTTGACATTGGATCGAATGCATTTCTCTTCTTGGTTGTTTTTGCCCCTGCAGCCCTTCTTCCATTACTGCCAGGCCTTCTGGTTGAGTTTAATGTCTCTGGAAAGGAAACAAACATGAGAAATAATTGCTTTCATTTTCAAAAAATTCTATCTTAAAATTAGTAGCTAGACTTTCAACTCCTGTAGGCAGCATTTACCATATTTTATACCAATGTCCAGAATCTTCATTCTAGAGAAAACAAAAGCGTGACCAAGAGGAGCCAAGGGCAAGGTCCGCAGTCCCCAGCAGGTGGTCATAGCATGACTCTCAGAAGGCCACATGGTACTAGCTGAACCTAGTACTAGATTCTGTTGAATTACAACCAGTGACCAGTTAGGCTAAGTTCTACTCTGGTGAATACTGCAAGGACCTGAAAATATATCAACAGGCCCATTTTTCCCCGTGTAATGCCATGAGACTGTTATCATTGGAGAATTTAAGAGCAGTGAGAAGCTACTCTGAGACAGCGAAACTACTCTGACTGAGTGTTTTAAACAGGAGGATGGAGATATTTTTAATTGGAAAAATTTAAAGCTTAATCCTCAGTGAATATGAAAGCTCAACAATACAAAGAGATTTGCTATAAGAAATTTTAAAGTCTTTTTGATGTTTATTGCTATATTTAATTTTTTTGTACATCTGTGTGAATGTTTAATCCAGCTATATTTATACTATGTAATCATTTTTAAAATAGTGGAATGAAATATTTTATACAAAACCCTTTTACCACTGCTAAAGTTTAAGATGAAAAGGCCACAAAATGCTATATAAGAAATTTATAGAAAGTGTCAGTATAAAAATAAACATACATCAAAATTTAAATCATTATCTGTGGATGGTGGAATTATGAGTAATTTTTCCTTTTGCTTTGGGATTCTTTCAGTTTCCCTTACATGTAAAAAGTGTTATCTTAAAAAATCAACTTTATTGAGATGCAACTTACATATGGCCAAATACAAAGATTTTAGGTGCATAGTTTAATCTGTTTTAACAAGTGTAAGAGGGGGACCTCATAAAGTTCATGGAGAAATGGATAAAAATAAACATGAAAAATAAAAAACATAAACTTTACTTTTTAAAATAAATTCTATAGAGTCCAAGATACATTTTTTTTTTTTTTTTTTTTTTTTTGAGATGGAGTCTCACTCTGTCACCCAGGCAGGAGTGCAATGGTGCGATCTTGGTTGGCTTACTGCAACCCCTGCCTTCCAGGTTCAAGCTATTCTCCTGCCTCAGCCTCCTGAGTAGCTGAGATTACCGGTACATGCCACTGTACCTGGCTAACTTTTGTATTTTTAGTAGAGATGGGGTTTCAACATGGTCAGACTGGTCTCAAACTCCTGACCTCATGATCCTCCTGCTCCGCCTCCCAAAGTGCTGGGATTACAAGTGTGAGCCACTGCGCTCAGCCTAAGTTCAAGGCACTTTTCTAAGCAATGACACCAGCCATTTAGTCCATCTGTAAATGACTGTCCTGGGAATGCAAACATGTCATTGCAGTCCTTTTTTTTTTTTACATTATTAATTGAAGAAAAATGGGAATCCTTTAATAATTTATTTTTTTGAGATTAAAAAACAAAAATAAGTCAGTAGAAGCCAAATCAGGACTGTAAAGTGGAATCCTAGTGATTTCCCATTAACACTTGTACAAAATTTTCTTTGTTTCATAAGAGGAATAAGCAGGAGCACTGTCACAGAGGAAAATGACTCTCTGGTGAAGCTTTCCTGGGTATTTTCTGCTAATGCTTTGGCTAACTTTCTCAAAACACTCTCATCTAAGCAGATGCTATTGTTCGGTGGTCCTCTAGAATGTCAACAAGAAAAATGCTTTGAGCATCCAAAAAAACTTGCCATGACCTTCATGGACCACTTTAGGTGTTGGTAGCCATTGCTTTGGCTATGCTTTGTCTTTAGGGTGGTACTGGGAAAGCCGTGTTTTATCTCCTGATAAAATTCTTCGAAGAATGCTGCAGGATGTTGATACTACTTTTTAAAAAAATTTATTAAAAGCTCTACTCACTTCTGCAGCTGATCCAGATGCAACAGTTTTGGCACCCATTGAATGTAAAGTTTGTTCAACTGTAATTTTTCAATCAGAATTGTGTAAGTTGAAGCCATTCAGATGATTATGGTGGTCATTATTGTTTCTGCTGTTAATCATCAGTTTTCTCCAATTAGGGCATGAGTAAGATTCACTTTTGTTCTTGCAAACTGATGTGGATGGTCTGCCACTGTGGACTTGGTCTTTCACATCATTTTATCGCATCTTAAAATTAATTACCCATTTTTAAAGTGCTGATTTTTGGGGTCTTTGTCCCCATAAATCCTTTGTAAAGCATCCACAATTTCACCAATTTTTCACCCAAGCTTCACCATATATTTGCTCTTCATTCTTGCTTCAATTTTAGCAGAATTCATGTTGCTCTGTTGGGGGCGGTTTTCAAACCGGTGTCTTACTCCTCTTAGTGCCTCTAGCTAGATTTCATTCAGACATGTTATAATAAGTTATTTTAAGTTTATTTTGGTGCAAAAAATTATGAAAATTCATGCATAACTTTTATAATATGCATTTTCCATGAACTTTTTGAGGACTGCTCTATAAAACCATAAAAACATCACTCCTATAAATATTTTTGAATATTTTCTTTGTGCCCCGTAGAGTTGAAATTCTCCCTTTACCCCAAGAAAACACAGGTTTTATTTCTATCACCTTAGACTTTCTAGAATTTGTGTTTACTTTCTTTGGATCAAAATAATGTCTGTGGATTTTATCTATCTTGCTTTGTGTGTCAAAAATTTACTTATTTTCAATTTCTAACTAGTATTCAATTATATAAATATATTATATTGTAACCCAACCCAAGTTTGGCTGTTTGCCACTTGAAAACAAAGCTCCAGAGAGACAAAAGTTGTTGGGAGAAAAAACAGGTTTATTTGGACAGCCAGAAAACTGAGATGATGGTGGACTATCATCCTAAAGTACCATCTTAAGTCAATATAAGTGTTAGGCTATTTTCAGGCTAAGGGCAGGGGGGAAGAAAAAAGGGGTTGAGATCAAGTGCTAACCAATGGCCTCAGACATATGGGCATGATCAAGGGCCTGAGGAGATTGGGAATTTCTTGATCAGCTCACAATGTTCCTATAAATCTTTAACAAAACACTTGTTTATGCACTTTTGCTTTAATCCCAGAGTTAGTTTTTAAAACTATGTGATTACTCTTTTTGCATACTATCTCAGTGCTCTAAATTATCCTAGCCTACATGTAGAAATGGGTAGAGGCCTCTTAAACAAACAATGTATTTAGTTATGTTAGTTTCTTTGCTGTTTGTTGCATTTGCTTTTGGGTTCTTGGTCATGAACTCTTTGCCTAGGCCAATGTCTAGAAGAGTTTTTCCAATGTTATTGGGTCCTAGATTTAAGTTTTTGGTCCACCTTGAATTGAATTTTGGATTAGGTGACTAATGAGGATCCAGTTTTATTCTTCTACATGTGGTTTGCCAATTATCCCAATACCATTTGTTGAATAGGGTGTCCTTTCCCCATTTTGTGTTTTTGTTTGCTTTGTCAAAGATCAGTTGGTTGTATTTGGCTTTATTTCTGGGTTCTCAATTTTGTCCCATTGGTCAATGTGCCTATTTTCATAACAGTACCATGATGCTTTGGTAACTATAGCCTTGTAGTATAGTTTGAAGTCAGGAAATATGATGCCTTTGAATTTGTTCTCTCAGCTTAGTCTTGCTTAGACTGTGCAGGTTCTTTTTTTGTTTGTTTCTTACACATTTTATAATTTTTTTTTCTAGTTCTGTAAGGAATAATGATGATATTTTGAGGGAAAATGCATTGAATTTATAGATTGTTTTTGGCAGTATGGTCGATAATAATATTAACTCTACCTATCCATGAGCATGGGATGTTTTGCCATTTCTTTGTGTCATCTATGATTTATTTCAGTAGTGTTTGAGGTATTCCTTGGAGAGATCTTTTACCTCTTTGGTTAGGTGTATTTCTTTTTTATATTATTTTATTTTTATTTTTAAATTAATAGAGATGGGGTTTCACCATAGTTGGCCAGGATGGTCTTGATCTCTTACCTCATGATCTGCCTGGCGCGGCCTCCCAAAGTGCTGGGATTACAGGTGTGAGCCACTGCACCCGGCCAGTTAGGTATATTTCTAAGTATTTTATTCTTCTGCAGCTATTGTATAAGGGGTTGAGTTCTTGATTTGATTCTCAGCTTGGTCACTGTTGCTGTATGACAGTGCTACTGATTTGTGTACATTAATGTTGTATCCTGAAACTTTACTGGATTTATTTATCAGATCCTGGAGCTTTTTGGAAGAGTCTTTAGGGTTTTCTAGGAATAAAATCATATCACTGGCAAACAATGACAGTTTAACTTCCTCATTACCAATTTGGATGCCGTTTATTTCTTTCTCTTGTCTGATTGCTCTGGCTAGGACTTTCAGTACTATGCTGAGGACTTTTGCATCTGTCTTCATCAGGGATAGGATATGGGCCTGTAGTTTTCTTTTTTCTTTTATTATTATTATGTCTTTTCCTGGTTTTGGTATGAAGGTAATTAATACTGGCTACATAGAATGATTTAGGGAGGGTTCCCTCAGTCTCTATCTTTTAGAATTGTTTTAGTAAAATTTGTATCAATTTTTTGAATGTCTGATAGAATTTAGCTCTGAATTAATGTGGTCTTGGACTTTTATTTGTTGGCAGTCTTTTTTGCTACTTGTTATTGGTCTGTTCAGTTTCCTTTTCTCCCTGGTTTAATCAAAGTGGGTTGTATATTTCCAGAAATTCACCCATCTCCTCTAGGTTTTCTAGAGGAGATGTTTGTGTGCATAAAGGTGTTTATAGTAGCCTTGAATGATCTTTTGTATTTCTGTGGTATCAGTTGTAATATCTTTCATTTTTTTTCTAATTGAGCTTATTTGCATCTTCTCTCTTTTCTTGGTTAATCTTGCTAATGGTATATTGATTTTGTTTAATCTTCTCAGAGAACCAGCTTTTTGATTCATTTATCTTTTGTAATTTTTTGATTGCTAATTTCAATTTCATTTAGTTCTGCTGTGATATTTGTTGTTTGTTATTTCTTTTCTTTTGCTGGATTTAGGTAAGGTCGATTCTTGTTTCTCTAGTTTCTTGAGGTGTGACCTTGGCTTGTCTATTTGTTCTCTTTCAAACTTTATGATATAGGCATTTAATACTATGAACTTTTCCTCTTAGCACTGCTTTTGCTGTATCCCAGCGGTTTTGATGGGTTGTCACTATTATCATTCACTTCAAAGAATTTTTAGTTTCAATCTTGATTTCATTGTTGAACCAAAGATCATTCAGAAGCAGGTTATTTAATGACCATGTATTTGTACAGTTTTGAGGATTTCTTTTGAAATTAAGTTCCAATTTTATTCCACTGTGTTCTGAGAGAGTACTTGATACAATTTCAAGTTTTTAAAATTTATTGAGACTTGTTTTGTGGCCTATCATATGATCTATCTTGGAGAATATTTCATGTGCTAATGAAAGGAATGTATATTCTGCAGTTGCTGGGTGTAATAGTATGTAAATATCTGTTAAGTTCATTTGTTCTGTGGTATAGTTTACTTCTAGGGTATGGTTTATGCCCATGGTTTTTTTGTTGACTTTCTGTCTTGATGAGTTGTCTAGTGCTGTCGGAGGAGAATTGAAGCCTCTACTATATTGTGTTGCTGTTTATCTCATTTCATAGGTCCAGCAGTAATTGTTTTATAAATTTGGGAGCTTCCAGTGTTAGGTACATATATATTTAGGTTTATAATATTTTCCTGTTCACCTAATCCTTTTATCATAATGTAATGTCCATCTTTGTCTTTTCTTAACTGCTGTTGCTTTAAAGTTTGTTTTGTTTGACATAAGAAAAGCTACTTCTGTTCACTTTTGGTTTCCATTTGCATGGAATATCATTTTGTATCCCTTTACTTACTTTTATGTGACTGCTTATGTGTTCGATGAGTCTCCTGAAGATAGTAGATATTTGATTGGTGGATTTTTATCCATTCTATCATTCTGTATCTTTTCAGTGGAGCATTTAGGCCATTTACATTCAATATTGTATTGACATGTGAGATACTATTCTATTCTTTATTCACTTGCCTGAGTACCTTGGTTTTTATTTCATTGTGCTATTTTTTTACAGGTCCTATAAGATTTATGCTTTAAGGAGATTCAATTTGGTGTATTTTTAGATTTCTCTTCATCCTCAAGAATACCAGTTACTGTTTGATTTGGTCATTTGACATACTCTCACATTTCTTGGAGGCTTTCTTCATTTTTTAAAAGATCATTTTCTCTTCATCTTTGTCAGACTGGGTTAATTGAACAGACTTGTCTTCAAACTCTGAAGTTCTTTATTCTACTGGTTCAATTCTATTGTTAAAACTTTCCAGTGTATTTTGAGTTTCTCTAAGTGTGTCTTTCATTTCCAGAAGCTGTGATTGTCATTTCTCTATGATATCTATTGCTCTGGAGACTTCTTTTTATCCATATTCTGAATTGTTTTTTAAATTATTTTTAAGTTGATTTTCACCTTTCCCTGATGCCTACTTAGTAGCTTAATAATCAACCTTCTGAATTCTTTATCTGGCAATTCAGAGTTTTGTTTTGTTTTGGCGGTTGCGGGGTGGGTTGGGTTGATTCCACTGCTGGAGAGCTGATGTAATCTTTTGGGGCTGTTATAGAACCTTGTTTTTTCATCTTACCAGAATTATTTTTCTGGTTCTTTCTTATTTGAGTTGACTGTTTCAGTGGAAATATCTGGAAATTGAAGGCTGCTGTTCAGATTCTTTTGTCCCATGGGGTGCTCCCTTGATGTGGTGCTTTCTCTCTTCCTTTATTGATAGGGCTCCCTGAGAGTCAAACTGCAGTGATTGTTATTGCCCCTTTGGGTCTAGCCACCCAGCAAGGCTACTGGGCTCCAGGCTGGTGCTATCTGCAAAGAATACTGCTATGTGATCCATTTTCAGATATCCCAAGCATGGATACCAGCACCTACTCCAGTGACGGTGGCAGGGGAGTGAAGAAGGCTCTGTGGGAGTCCTTGGTTGTAGTTTTGTTCAGTGTGCTGTTTTTTTCAAATGCTGGTTATGCTAGCAGTGAAGTTGTCACGTGGACAGACTTAGAACCTCAGGTTAGTTAGGATGTTGATGGCAGGGTAATTAGCTGATATTTTCTCCTTCTTTGGAGCAGGGTTGTTTTGTTATGAGTTGCTGTTTGGCTTGAGTTGGTTGGCCTCCAGTCAGGAGGTGACACTTCTAAGAGAGTGCCAGCTGTAGTAGTAGAAGGGTGATACAATCTTGCATTAGGTTGGCCGGAATGAGTATTCAGGTTTCTCAGGCAATGAGTGGCATCATAGAACTCCAAAAAGATTATGTCTTTTGTCTTTGGCTACCAGGGAGGGTAGAGACAAATCACCAGATAGGGGAGGGTTAGGTGAGTCTGACTTCAGACTATCCTTGGATGAGGCTTGCTGCAGCCAGTATGGGGGGATGGGAAGGTGGTTCTCAGGCCAATGGAGTTATTTTCCCAGTGGAATTATGGATGTCTCTGCTGCACCATACAGGTTGCCAGGAAAGTGGAAGAAAATCGGCCATGACAAGTCTCACCTAGTTTCCATACAGTCAGCAAGGCCATTCTCACTCCCTCTGTGCCTCCACAATGACAATGGGTTTTTATTCAGGCAGCCAGTGAGCAGGGCTGAGCTCTTGCCCCAGGTTACAAGTCTCCCTGCTGAGAAAGCCAGCAGGGCTCTCAGGCCTTGCCTCTCCACTTGTCCTCACCTTTGGCTGCTGTTTCTGTGCTCCTGTCTTCACTTCCTACTAATCTTCCACCCCACTGATTTTTCTCAGGAACGTTTGTGCTCAGTTAAAGTTACTGCAAAATCAACTAGGAGCTTCCTTTACATTGTGGCCTCTCCCCCAGTTCTGCTGGCTTCCTTCTTTTCCCCCAAGGTCCTCTGTGGGATAAAGCCAGGGATGGCTTCCCTGGGGCTTGAGCTAAGGACCGGGAGTGCCTGCAGGGCTCTTCCCACTGCTTCTTTTACTTTTATATTTTGCTTGGCTCCCTAAATCCATTTCAGTTCTTAGTAAGTTTAAATCCTTCTCCTGTGATCTTGATTTTCAGGTTCCCCAGTAAGAATTTGTGTTTGGAGGCCGAATTTTTCTTCTTTCACACTTTGGGAACTCATAGTTTTGCAGTTGCCTCATGGCATTTTCAGCAGCAAGCTGCTGCTTTCAAAGGGTCTGTGAATTCTTTAAGTTTTCCTGATATGTTCCTGTGTTGGTTCTCGTAGCAAAGGTTCACAGTGTGAGTCTCCAGATGCTGTCCTGTTTGTCTAAGCAGGGAGCTGCACCTTAGGCCTGTCTCTTACTGCCATTTTTTACCCTCTCCAATAGCATTTCTGGCAGCACATTATCTCAGCTTTTATTTATTTGAAAATGTCTTTATTTTGTTACTTTTATGGCTGTTGGAAACGGGTTTATAACGTTGGGAAAAATCCAATGAGACAATGGATTACTCAGCAAGGCTAATTTACTTCCTGCATGAAGGGTGCAACTCGCCAGCAGTCTTGCCACAAGAGCACACCTGAACAAGGGAGACAGGGATATTTATAACTTTCATAATCTGATGCAATCACCCTACTGCTGTGTCCAGTTTCCATTGGCTGGAACAGGACCTCACATTCTATGCTGGACCCTATTGGCTAAAAACTTGGAAATTTTCTGAATAGATAAGGAGAAAGATGATGAGGAAGAAAAGACAGCTAGTTAGAAGAGGGTCAGGAGGGTTTCCAAATGAGAAATGGCTTGCCCATTTCTGTTCAGACATAACTGAGTGAGTCAAGGTATCTGATTTAAGACATAGCTAATTTACAGAATATTTATACATTGGCATATGTTTATGCTAATAGAAGATAATGGCCATACAGCAAGAGATTGTAACTCCTTATAATGTAGTGTAAGATATAAACTTTGAAGAACTTTCCCATCTCTCACAGTGGGTTATTTTCACTGGGCTTATAATCCTTTGTGCAACGATCCCTCTGTTTTGTCCTCCCTCCCTCACCATTTCGATTCTTTAAAGATACCATTTACTTGACTTACAAACCCCATTATTTCTAATGAGGAGTTAGTTGTCACTACTTGTTTGTATGTGATGTTTTATTTTCTTTTGGGGCCTTTCAAAATTTTCTCCTTATTTTAAATTTTTAAAGCAGTGTGACTGTGAGGTCATACACAGTATGACTATGATATGAATATGCTTTGCTTCCATTTTATTTATTTTGATGGAGCTTAGATAATTTTTTGAGGTCTATATGTTGATTATTTTTTATCAAATATAGGAAAAATTTGGCAACTCCCTTAAATTGTTTTTCTTCCCTTTTTATTTCCTCTTATTATGGGACTCTAATTACATATATATTAAACATCTTGGTTGGGTGCAGTGGCTAATACTGGTAATTCCAGCACTTTGGGAGGCTGATGCGGGTAGATCACTTGAGGTCAGGAGTTTGAGACCAGCCTGGCCAACATGGCAAAACCCCATCTTTATTAAAAAGCACAAAAATTAGCTGGGCGTGCTGGTGTGCACTTGTAATCCCAGTTACCCAGGAGACTGAGGCAGGAGAATCACTTAAACCTGTGAAACAGGTTACAGCAAGCCAAGATCACACCACTACACTCCAGACTGGGTGGTAGAGTGAGACTTTGTCTCAACAACAACAACAATAACAATTGAAAAACACCTTCTTGATGTTTTCCTTAAGGTTTATCAGTTTTTCTATCCTGTTTGTTTTTTTTTCATCAGAAAGTTAATTTCTGTGGATCTATTTTAAAATTTATTGGCCCTTTCTACTGCTATTTATAATATTTTATTAATCAAGCAGTGAATGTCTGAAAATTTTTGACATTGTAATTGTCTTTTTTTGTTTAGGCTGCTATAACAAAATGCCTTAGATTGGTGAATTTATAAACAACACAAATTTGTTGCTCACAGTGTAGAAGCTAGGAAGTTCAAAATCAAAGTGCCAGCAGATTTTGTGTATGGTTAAGACCAATTCCTCATTGGTGGTGTCTTCTAGCATGTTTTCACATGGTGAAAATGGCAAACAGGCTCTCTCATGGTCTCTTTTATAAGGGCACTAATCCTATTCAAGAGCACTCTGATCTTTTAACCTAATCACTTCCCAAAGGTTCCACATCTTAAAATCATTGTGTTGTGGATTATGTATCAACATATCAATTTTGTGGGGGACACAAACATTCTTACCCTAGCAGTAATTTTCAGAGTTAGTATTTCTATTTCACTTTAAAGAAATAATTTCCAGTCTCTATTTCCTAGATAAGATTACCCATCAGGTCATTTATTTAGACCATATTTTTGTTTAAACCATTTAACCTGTGTCATAGCTGCTTTAAAGTCATTATCTGCTAATTCTAATGTCTAGGGTATTTCATAATCTTAAATTTTACTTTGATATTTTTCCTAATTATGGATTGTAATTTCCTGCTCCATGTATAGAATTTCTATCCTATGGATAGAATTAAAAAAAATTAATGCTGGACATTATGAATAATACATCAAGGAAAGTTTGGATTATGTTTTCTTCCTTAGAAGAGCCTTAAGTTTTTGTTCTGGCAGACAACCGATTACTAGAAGTTCTCCTTCATCCTATTGAGGTTCTGGTTAGTATGTAAGGGCAGGCCTGGAGTGGCTTTATCCGAAGACATAGTTTTTATCACTGAAATTTTGCCATTCTGGTGTTTCAGCTGCATGTTCAGGGTATTACTGTCTTTCCACTCTGATTGGACCAATATTTCAACATTTCCTAAAATATCTCCATACCTCCACCTTATGGCAATAACTCTGATAAGCCTTACAGAATTTCACTCTGCATATGTGCAGGCTAGACCTTGGCCAATGATCCATAACAATTTCTCCCTTTGTCCACCCATGGTATTCTGTTGTCTTTCATTATATAAGTTTCTCCTCTCTGGTAATCTGTTTTGCAACATCCAAGTATTAATACTTCATGCTGAGTTTTGATTTTTTAGTCAGTAGAAACCCTGGCTGTTTTAGGAGGTGGGGTAATATTTCTCTGTACTGTAGTTGGGAAACTATATGTATCCAGGCAACGAGCAGGAGATTATGGAGCATGCCTCTTCTGTTTGTCTTCAGTGAGTGCAGTGCTGTGCTGTCCATTAACCAGAGCCTGAAGGCAGTAGCATTATACATTTTCTCCAGTTTCGGTTTGTTTATGGCAGGAAGGTAGGTCCAGTACCAGTTAACTCATTATCACAGGAAGAAAGAATCCTTCATGAAAATGCTGTCTTGTCTTTGATAACAGGAATATACATAAATGTTATGGAAGTGGTACTTCATTTTCCATTTTGTTATATGTAAACCTTGAGTTACAGGGTAGATGATTCAATATTAGTTCAAACATGTGGGTACATAGTACATAGTTGGTGCTTAAAAATATTTGTTACTAATTGGATTATTTTGTAGTTGATAATGATTTCTTTTTCCAAATTCATATTCTTTCTTTTATTTATAGATTATACAATCATCTTCACTCTGTGACAGAGGAGATTTTTATATACACAATCAGGATCAAGCCGGGAAATGGCTAATACATGTTGTCACCTATCACAGGAGAAATTATTTCATTTTGCTCATAGTCAAGGAAAGACTTTTTTTTTTACAGAAACAGAAATGTTGTTTCACATTTTGAAAACTGGCAGCCTATATGAACTACTTAATTTTTTTGCTTTCCGCTTTCTTTTGATCTGTATTTAAAAGAATCGTTCAATACATACTGGTATAGAATTTGCTTTATGTCTCTTTTCCTTATATACTCTATTCTACCTTTTCTACTAGGTCAAAGATATAACTAAAGAAATTTTAGAACGTCCAAATCAATTTCTAAATCAGCAGTAAAATGATTTTCCTTCTGATAAGTTATTTGAAGGATGCATCTATTTTAAAATATGTTGTCTCTGGAAAAGCCATGCCTGAAAGAGAAAAAAAAGTGTTTATTTTAAAATATGAAATCAGGTTATACTTGATTATGCAGCTGATTTCCAAGGCATAGCACAGGATGTCTATTTGTTGTTGGTGGTGGTCGTGGTCTACTCCTTTTGTAAATTTAGAAAAAACTGTGCTCTTTTTGAACTTAGTATATCTTTCTTTATATCATATTGTATATTTTCCCATAAGTGTTTGAGCAAAAAAAAAAAAAATTAACAAACAAAAGTTACAAGTTACTAGTTTTCATTATTATGGCATATGAGTTTTTCCTCCAGTTTTCAATATAATTATTTTGCTTCTGGTTTCTTAGCATACTACCCAGACTGGTACTTTCCTCATCATTCTTAGAAGATAAATGACCCTGGAGTCTATCAACTGACAAGCCAGTAAACCTTCCTGTCCTGAAATGCTCCTGGAAAAATCTATTCATGGTACACTGACTCAGTGCCGCACCAATGGTCATTCAGCTTTGGTAGTAAATTTTTCTTTTGGATACACATTTAACAGCTCCTGTTCTTGGCCATACCAAATTTTAAATGGTGCTTGAAATTTCTAATTCTGTAAAACACAATGGAAATTTCAGTGAATGTGGAATCAGACAAATCTAGATTTGATTCTTAGCTTCATTGCTTGCAAGCTCTGTAACCTCTTTGAAACACAGATTCCTCACGTGTAAAATTCAGGTAATAAATATTCTTTGCTGTTAGGGAACTCAGAGGATTTATGAGCTAAAGTAGGAACCCTTAGCTAGTATCAGGTATTTATAATTCTTTACAAATTCTAGTCCGTTAACTGTCAGGAAGCCTGGAAGTAATGGGTCCTATTTTCACCAGAGTTGATTTATCAAACAATTTTTTAATGTTTATTTTGCAATTAATTCATCTGCTCTTGGGGAGAGAGGACTCATCTCCCTTTAGGTTCTCTCCTCCCTAGTAGTTGATCGAACCAGTGGACCTTCCCATATTTACCAACTCAAGTGGGAGGATAAGTTACTTGTAACTTACCTGACAATAGATGTTTTTCAAAGAAAAGAAAAAGGTTTGTTTGCCAGTTTAAATTAGCTAACCCTTGCTGCAGTTCTCATTTGAAGTCTTACTAGGTTTTTGTTGGGACATTTTAAAATCAGACCATAGGCCTTGCAGCCAGAGGAAACTGAATAAAATCCCATCTTTTCCACTTACAAGCTGCATGACATTGCCCAAGTTGCATATTCTTTATGAATCTCATTTTTCTTGCTCATTAAATGGAAATAACAGTACCTGCCTTTCAGGTGTGTGTCATGAATAAATGGGATAACTTTTGTAAAAATGTTCATTCTTGGCTTTTATCAAATATTAACTCCCTTTCCACTTTCCCATTCTAGCTTTGACATATGGCTGTTCAATAATGACTTATCAAATCTGCTGGACTTTTAGAACCCAACTTATTCAGTCTTTTCACCAAAAAGTTTACCTTGTACTTTGACATTGGTTTAATAATTCATAGAATTCTGAATGTCAGTTTCATTTTAAAGTTTTGGCATGAAAACACATGACCAAAATTGTACAGATAGAATTGAACCATTTGGCATTTTTCTTAATGTTATTAAAAAGTATACTTTCACTGGAAGAATCGTGGACTCCAACATAATTCCTACTTTCAGTCTGGTCAGAAACAGTGTAACTCATGTCATCCTTGGATCTCTACCCATGTATCAAGATAACCCTGTGTATGCATGACATCAGAGGTCCAAAAGTTTTGAATCAATAATGAGGAGAGTATTTAAAAGACTTGATTGACACTGGCACAACACTACCCTTATCCCCCAATGAGGCTTTATTATTTAAACGTGACAGCAAGTATCTCAGTAAATGTACAGATTTGAGATTACCGCATGATCATCTTTGGGTTTCCAAAGGACCAAACTTTCCATTTTTAATCATTCTGGAAGGTAGTAAATTTTAACACAGGACTTGATGTCTTAGGGGGCAAGCTTTGTGATAAAATAAAGGAAAAGCTTTTTCCTTTCCTAGGGCTCAGAGACAATTTTGTCCAGGTGCTGATCCATAAAGATAACCTGAGCCTTTTGGGAAGTGAGAATGGGGAACTGCATTTGGTTACAGGGAGACAGCCCCTTATGGAACATTAGGAGTTACCTGGGCATATGCAGTTTGCTCCAAATCATTCTGTCTTGCTTGTTTCTCTTTCGTTGACTCTGAATCATCCATAAACCTTCATTAAAGTTGTAGGATGGTCTTTCCTATTTTGTGAGGGATTAAGGGGAAGGCATGTTCTCTATTTGGAACAATTGAAAAAAAGAAAAGGAAGAGTTCTGTCCTCTCTCCTGAGGCTAGAGTTGGTAGTCACAGCTGTGGTAGCCGGCAAGGGCAGCTGTTTACATCAAAGCAGTTACTGGCAGCAAAGGCAGTCAGTGGTGGCCTGTCAAGAGGAGGAGAGGAGACACATCGAAGAACACAGGGAAATGGTTTTGAAATGGTGGCCTGGAAATCACTCAGACAAATCTATGGACATATTCAAGGGTCTAATTACTAGCACCAAAGGCAGTAAAAGTGCTTAGTTTTGAGACTCAAATTGCACACTGACTAAATAAAATTCTTTCATAGGCAACTTTGAATTAACAGTTTAACATCTGTAGAGAGAATTAAGAACTCACTTCAGTTATAGATAGTTTTCTATTAATCTCAAAAATAAATGAAGTTCTTCAAGTCATAAAGATTTCTAATACCTTGCCACTTGGAAAAAGACATTATTTTCCAGATAGGCGATTTTTTGAATTAAAGGTTATAATGGGGAGAAGAGTCTAAAGAAATAGAATGACAGACTTTTATTTCTGTGCTGGGAACGTGGGCACTTTTGGAAGAGGAGATTCAGAGAAGCTCTTTTATGAAGGTCATAGAAGGCAGTTTGTAAAGGTATTTGAGATAAACAGAAGGTGCACGCTGGATGCACTTCAGCTGCATAATTAATGCCACTTAAAGCAAAATTTGTGCATTCTTTCTTAAACAGTGTATTTCCAGCCTCTGTGATGGGTTTTCTCCAGAAAGTATGTACTTCTTTGTTTGGCCAGTATTGATTATTTTCCTCTTTTCCAATGGAGCTTAAAATAAACATTTTTTTTTTTTTTGCTAGAACTCTTGTATGCACTGAAGTATCCGGACACCGCCCACATTTTTATTTCTGAGATTTATGTTAAACCAACAGAGAACGACAAAGATTGCTTAAAGTAGTATATTGTTCCTTAAGAAAACATCTGACTAGGTTACATCTCTTCTTCGTGTTAAGTCTTTTCTGGGTGCAGAATCTCAAAGGCTGCAGATATATTCAGGGTAACATCAAATTTTAGCTTTGGAAATTATCTAAGATATCATCTTGTCTGATCCTCTTATCCATTCTGTACTCTTTTCTGCATTATCTCATTTTGGTGGTTTTGTTTGTTTGTTTGTTTGTTTTTTGTTTTTTTTTGCGGCAGAGTCTTGCTGTGCCACCCAGGCTGAAGTGATGCAATCTTGGCTCACTGCAATCTCTGCCTCCTGGGTTGAAGTGATTCTCCTGCTTCAGCCTCTGGAGTAGCAAGGTCTACAGGCATGTGCCACCACCCACACCCAGCTAATTTTTGTATTTTTAGTAGAGATGGGGTTTTGCCATGTTGGCAAGGCTGGTCTTGAACTCCTGACCTCAGGTGATTCACCCACCTCAGCCTCCTAAAGTGCTGGGATTACGGGCATAAGCCACCGTGCCTGGCCTCTTTTCTGCATTATCACTAATCTTTCTTTTTGATTAAATATTCTGCTTCCTATTCTTTACAAGTAGTACATTCCATTTGGGGCAACCCTAGTAAAATTTGACATTCACAGGTACCTAAAAGTTATGATCTTAGTGAAGTTGAAATGGTTAATCCTGAAATTACTCATAGGGAAACTATAGCAAATTTTACCACCAGCTTGGACGCTGTAGATTCACCAGTCTCTCATGAACAGTTGTGAACTCCCTGCTTATCCACGGGAGGTTGGGCCCAGTGATCTCTAAGACCTCTGCCAACCCAAAAGCTCTCTGGTTAATTGGAAGCCTGCAGTCTGTGAGCACAGTTAGACTTTTATGTAAACAGATCCCTCCTCTTATTATGTGAGAGGATTAATTAACTTTGGAAGATGCCCATGAATCATTGGGAGATCCAGAGCTTTTTCATGATTGTGGGATTACCTGCAACACTGCCTCAGTTACATCTCCACTGTTGTCATAATTAATACGAATGGAAAGAAACCAGCAACACAATATAGCTAGATATACGCTTTAACTGTGGTGCATGCTCAGAGATGCAGCTGAATGCATCTGAGATGCTGAATGTATCACAGATGCAGCTGAATCTATCTGAGATGCATGCTCTGAGCTTGCAGCCCAGAGACTGCAAGCCCTAATGAGTAATGGTGTACCTGGCACAACAGAGGTAAAATGAGGAAAATTATTACAGGACTTAATCAGGCAGGATGTTGAAGCCTAATCTCTACTGAACCCATGGGAGGTTCCCTCTTCTCCCATCTCTGCAGTATTTCTACATCTCTGCTGCCGACTCCTACTTGGTGAGGTTGTTAGTCTACTCAGCACAGTGCTAATATTAAATCCTTTGATGACTTGGTGGAGATGACTTTCAGAGTCATGCGTCTCCAATGTGTTCAGTAACTATTCTCTGAATACCTATTACCTTCTAGCATGGTGCCAGAGCCTTTACATGCTTCATCTTCCTGTTTTCCTCATCATGAACTACAAAGTAGGTATTATTATCTCAAATTTACAGAAAAAGAAACCAAGGGACTGAAAAGATTAAGCAACATACTCAAATTAGCTAATGAGGGGTACAATTGTACTTTGAGCCCAAACTCCTGTACTAGTTTCTATTGCCGCCATAACAAATTACCACAAACTGATGTAAAAATAAAATTTATTAACTTATGGTTATGTAGGTTAGTAATGCAACATGGGCCTTGCTAGGCTCACATCAAGGTATCCACAGAGCATAATTCCTGTCTACAGGTTCTATAAGAGAATTAATTTTCTTGCCTTTTCCTGCTTCTAGAGGCCACCTGCATTACTGACTTGTAGCTTCTTTTCAAACCTTCAAAGCTAGTAACACAGCATCTCTCTGGCTCTGCTTCTATCTGCATATTTCTTTGTCACCATAGTTTGGAAAGGTTCTTAGTTTTTTTGGTTTGCTTGTTTGTTTTTCTTTTTGAGATGGAGTATCGCACTGTCACCCAGGCTGGAGTGCAGTGGTGCGATCTTGGCTCATTGCAATCTCCGCCTCCTGGGTTCAAGCAATTCTCTAGCCTCAGCCTCCTGAGTAGCTGGGACTACAGGCATGCACCACCAGGGCCAATTATTTTTTTATTTTTTATTTTTATTTTGTATTTTTCGTAGAGACGGGGTTTCACCATGTTGGCCAGGATGGTCTTAATCTCCTGATCTCGTGATGTGACCACCTTGGCCTCCCAAAGTGCTGGGATTACAGGCGTGAGCCACCGCACCCAGCCCAGGTTCTTAGTTTTTAAGGACCCATATAAGTAGATTGGATCCAGGCCAATCTCCACATTTCAAGGTTGCTAATCATATTTGCAAAGTCCCTTTTGCTATGTAAAATAACATGTTCACTGGGACATTCCTATCCTCCACCAAGTGCAAACAGCTCTCTGTGACATCCAACTTTCGTGGCTAAAAATGTTTGCCACCTTCATTGGCAACAACATGGCCTTCCAGGTGCTGTTCAGGTGTATCTTAGAGCAGTTCACAGCCATATTCGTGCGCAAGGTCTTCCTGTACTGGTATGTGGGTGAGGGCATGGATGAGATGGAGTTGACTGAGGCTGAGAGCAACATGAACCACCTGGTTTTTAAGTCCCAACAATATCAGGATGCCATGGCCCGGGAGGAGGGAGAGTCTGAGGAGTGGGCTGCGGAGGAGGTAGCCTGGAACCTTCTGTTACTGAGTGAAGGGTGGAAGTGGTATGAATTTTTTATTCACTGATGATGTGTTTTATGATAGCCATGTCTCATTCCATGTGCACTTGCTGGGTGTTTGCCTGTATTAAATCATTTTAATTTTCATAGTAAAACAAAACCAAAAGAATCCTAGGCCTAAAATTGGGACACAAACTTGGATGGTCAGGGAACATTATTCTTACTGTCCCTCCTTCTTTTGATCCTCCTTATGTAAACCTGTTGCTCTCAACACTTATCAGCTTTGCTCAGTCAGTTTTATGACCAGTCCAGTGTCTAATCCATTCCAGACAAATGGTGACTATTCAATAAGTATTTTTGAAAAAATCAGTAAATATCTAAAATACCAGAATTTGGAGGTGTTGTTTTGCTACCACACAAATGGACTAATTATGACTGATTCGAGAGGTAATTGTGTCTAACATCATTCTAGACTTTTAAATTGGGAGATAAAGGTTAATCAGTTTTCTCAGAGGAGCAGAGTTGCCTATTCTGTGTGCAGTTGAAGCAACAACATGTGCTCTTGCTGTACAGCCCTGGCTAATTAGTTGACAGCATTACTAATGCATGTGCTTTTGGGAGTATTATGGATGCCACTGATCTCTGCTTTAAGGGTGATCCCTTTGGTCTGCAATCCTTCTGGGAAAAGCACATTCAGAAGCTCAAGTATGCTAAATAACACAAACAGAAAACATTGATGAAGTTTCCTTTATGATAAGTGAATGTTTTTTTGGCTTGGTTTAAGTAGAAACTGGGTATAAACAATTAGGACGCCAGAAGTAAGATTCTTATGCATGTGAATTAATCGGAGTCAGTGGGACTGCTGCAGGGATAGTCTCTGAGTTCAACTGTTAATATTAGTTGGGAAAAGAGGGGAAAAATTAAAGCCTGAAAATTTGGTAGAAGAAAAATAATTGTTTCTTCTATTGGGCCTACCTGGATTGAGGGTGGTAAAGAAACCTAAGAGGAGGTGATTGGACAAAGAGGAGCTGCATGACAGATAGCTAAAACCAGCCTGAATGCTGAGAATTGATGATGGGGTTGGAGTCAGTAGTCTCCCCTTGATAATGCTGCAAGCAAGTACAATCGGTACTAAACCAATTTTTAGACAAAGAGTGAAATTAGATCAAAGATCATTCAGGGTACATAACAGAATAATACTTTGACTAGGGTTTGCCATCTTTATGTGATTAAGAGATCGCATTGGAACAGGGGAGGGAAAGATGGTGAAGTGCTTTTGGCAGGATTTCAAAATGCCCAGTGTTTCTCTTTGGCTTTCCCCAAGTCTTCCCAGTGACAGGAACCTATGGGCATTACATAAACCAGAAGAGGCAGCTGAGAAAGGCAGACAAACTACAAAGGGGAGGTGTGTGCCTTTAACGAAAAACTGAAGGTATAAATTTGGGCTTCCCAAAACAGAGATAAATATGTGCATTTCTTGGCGGTACTGAGAGATAACTGTGAACATAACAGCAATGTCACTTCGAATTACTTACTGCTTGCATTAGGGGAGGCAAATGTTTTATTAATAAACAAGCGGTTAACACACTATTTGTTCCCAACCATCAGTGTCTGGAAGGGCAGGGGAGGCCAGGCTGAAACATCTGACAAGAGAAATGATTTACCAATTTAGTGTGACTGACAGACTTGGTGATGAAAAGGGGCTTTACTGTGTAGCATCAGGGAGCAGTTGAAGAGATGTGGTTCTGCTGGGTGGAGGTGGCAGAAGTTCTGGGAGCCCCACCTTTGCCAAGATAAAAGAGCTTCCTCACAGGACTGAGAGCCAGACTGGACTGATCGGGTTGACTGGAAAGGCAAGAGTAAGGGAAAGAGAGGGAGAAAGGGGAAGAGAAGAGGAGAGAGGCAGAGGCAGAGAGGGACAGGAGGAGAGAAAAAGAAGGAGAAATGGGAGAGAGAGAGGTAGAGAGGGAAAGAGAGAGAAAGAGTGTCACTGCTTCATTTGATGCAGCATGTAATTTAGGAACTGCACACTCATCCATTACACACTGGCTAATAACTGATCAATGACTGCAAAGCACTTGGAAGGAAGGAATTTTTACACAAATGTTAAATAACAAATATGTTGGAATTTGGTTGATGATTGCAGCCAAGTCTAGCCTGCCAGCAGAAAGCTAGGAAGATTATTTGTTTGGAGAAGGGTCTGGGTGACTCTCTGGACTCTCACTGCAAACCACATCTGGATTTCCCACGTGTATGGCTGAGTGGGAACAGGATGGGGTGGGGTGAGGTGGTGAGGTTTTCAAATGCAATTGAACTGTGCTGTAATTGGGGTATTATGCTCCAGGGGTGGCCCCTCCTGACTCTTCTGGATCCTTTGCCATTGCATTAAAACTGGCCTGCTACAGGCACAAGCTCACATGACTCATTGGTATGAATGAAACTTCCTGATTAGGGGTTGCACTGGTTGTAATTTATCAGTGTAGAGCTGTCATAACAAAGTCATTGTAAAGACATTCAGCACTTACCACCAACACAAATACTGCCTTCTGCAAAAGGTTTTGACTCTGCATAGCCACCTGCCCCTCCTGCCCCCAGAAATAAGACCTCAGTCTGGTGATTCTTCAACCTATTACAGCTCTATGAAGATGAAAATCTCACACATCTTTCTGACCCTCCAAAACTCCTTTTGGTATTTTAGGATCTATGATGGTTCTCCACCTCTAGTTCTTACTATACTTGTTTTGTTTGTTTTTTAGGAAGAAAGAAATAGTTCCTCCCATTTAGGAAATTTAATTACTAGGGTATTAATCTGTCAATTTTAGCTGCTCAATGAATTCTTATTGCAAAAACAGCTGTAGCCAACAATATTGCAACAGTGTATTCTTAAGCAAACAGCAATGTCTCTGGAATGTGTGCACATAAATATTAATTAGGAAGAGAAACAAGACAGCAATGAAACAGTTTCTATTAATTATTTTGGCTCCTTTTCAGATTTGTTACAGTTTATCTGACTTTCTTTTCAGGAGCTCTGAGAGCAATCTGTCTTAGCCTATTTATGCAGTGAAGGTGTCTGAAAGTCAGTGACTAAATTTAATGGTAAGTCTTCCTGAGAAGGAAACTTTTTTCTTCTTTGCTAACCTGGGCTCATGATGAAGGCAGAGAGGACTTATTTTGATTTTCTCTGTTGGGCCAGATGGTTTTTGTGGACAAGCTGTCAGGGGGATTCCCAGGACTTCTTGGCTCTAATTGAGGCCTGTTACCCAACAATTTGCTTAAGAGATCAGATATTTCCCATCAGAAGGAAAAGATAAAGTATACACACAGTTGCTTCTTAGTTATTCAGAGGAACTTACCTGGGGGTGTCTATTACCTGTAGCGTAGCAAAGACTGAGAAGCAGGTCACAGTGTTCTCTTACCAGCCCGAAGGTTGCCCAGAGTTTATTTTAGAGTTAATGTTACATTTTGTTTGGCAAGTTTGATTATCTTTCAATTTTGTCTAGTTTTCAATTTATGTTTTTAGCTCATGGAACATTAGAAGGTAAATTCATTGCACCCACTAACTATATGT
The DNA here is from genome assembly GCA_036589455.1 of Ateles fusciceps. Taxonomy (NCBI): domain Eukaryota; kingdom Metazoa; phylum Chordata; class Mammalia; order Primates; family Atelidae; genus Ateles; species Ateles fusciceps. Next base: position 10,043,100 of record JAZHEH010002496.1, read on the forward strand.
AAGTTTGGTTAGAAGTGATAGCTGATGTGAAGTTTAGAGAGTTACTAAAATGAGCAGACACAGCAAGTGTGAAAGCCAGGGCTAAACCACTGAGAATATGGGGAAAGAAACCTTTACATCCCCTTCACTTCAAAAACCTACCGTAAAACATTCTACATTCTTAACTGCAACCTTGTATCATTAAGAAGAGAATCAACTTAACTCACAGAATAAAAATTGCAAATGGCTGATAAACATATGAAAAATCTTTAGCCACAGGTTAGCAAAAAATGAAAATTAAACATGAAGGCAATATAGGCAGTAATTATTTATCTGTCAAATTTGCGGAGATTTAAAACACAGAAAATAGTCGCTGTTGCCAAAGGGACAAGAAAGCAGGTATTCACAGCTATCTCAGCAGAGAAATAAATTGGTACGACCTTTCTGAAGGACAATTTGGCAGTGCATGACAAATACTTTAAATTTTTTTTTTTTTGTTTTTGAGACAATGTCTTCCTCTGTCATCCAAGCTGGAGTACAGTGGCACGAACTCCGCTCACTGCAACCTCTGCCTCCCAGGTTCAAGCAATTCTCCTGCCTTAGCCTCCTGAGTAGCTGGGACTACAGGCACCTGCCACCACGCCTGCCTAATTTTTGCTTTAAAATTTTGTACGAGCTTTCACCCACCATTGCCAAATATAACAATTTATTCCAAAAAATCATTAAGTATGTTAATAAACATATAACTTCAAAGATTGTCAGCAGAAATTTTTGTAATTTCCAGAGAGAAAAATATATTCCAATATTCTGAAAACAAATTATGATATATCCAAGTAAAACAACAACAGGTAGTAACTAAATGATGTGAGTATGTTGTAGAAACTATTTATTAATATGGAAAGATTAGATGCTCCTGATAAATAGAAACAACAAGCAGATTACAAAAAAAATGAATAGTGTATATCCACTTTATGCTTAAAAATACACAGACAAAAAGAAAAATACATATCAAAGTACCACTAATAATCTGAATACTGTATTAAGGTTGTCTTTTACATTTCTTATGTTCACCTTTATTCCTTTTTTTAAACAAAAACAAACTACCTATGTGTTAACATGGAATAAAAGTTACAAACAGATTAAGAAATGCTTGTATAATGGGAGTCTGTGTTTCTCTTTAATGTTTTCAGAAAACATTGAAGAGAAACACAGACTCCCATTATACGAGCACATTTAGTTTAACAAATAACAGGAAAGGGTCCAGTACATTTAAGAATTTTCTCATTTTTATGATTTACTCATTTACTAATTTGTTTGTTTCTCTAGCAATACTTTCTGAGAACCTACTATGGACTAGGCACCGGCTGTACAACAAGGAATAAAAAGCAAATGGTCTCTGCTGCAATGAAACTTACTTAGTGATATGGTTTGGATCTATGTCCCCACCCAAATCTCACATTCAATTATAATCCCCAGTGTTGAAGGTGGGGCCTGGCAGGAGGTGATTGGATCATGGGGTGTTTTCTCATGAATGGTTTAGTACCATCTCCTTGGTCCTAAGTTCTCGTGAGATCTGGTTGTTTAAGTGTGTAGTTCCTCCCCCATTTCTCTCTTCCACCTGATGCAGGTTTGTAAGACATGCCTGCTTCCCCTTCTTTTTCCATCATGATTGAGAGTTTCCTGAGGCCTCCCCCAGGAGCTGAGCAGATGCCTCCATGCTTCCTGTACAGCCTGCAGAACGACGAGCCCATTAAACCTCTTTTCTTTACAAATTACCCAGTCTCAGGTATTTCTGTATAGCAGTGCGAGAATAGGCTATTATACTTAGGGAGATGGACAATCTTATAGTCCAACATACAAATTAAAAAGTTTAAGAGTGACAAGTGTAAACAGAGAGCTATAGAGCCCATCAGAGGGAGTTAGGGTGAGGGAGGGAGGTTATAACACTGTAGAAAGCCCTTGCAGAGAGAGGATGTAGGGAACATGATGGACTGAAAGAAGTCCTCTTGGACAGTGCCCCAAGTAAAGGGCTCTTATAAAGAATGTGGGCCCCAGGCTAAGGGTATAGGAAGAACCCTGCTGTCTAGAAGTCCATTTTTAGTTTCTCTTCATCCCAAGAGCAATGGGTAGCTTTAGACTTAGATATGAATGTTTTGCCTTTTGAAAAGCTAATTCTGATTTCTCATGGAAGGCATATCAGAGAGAAGCCTGAATCAGGGCAGATATACAAACTAGAATGGTATAAAGATAAGAGAAGTTAAGGGATAGGAGAGAAGGTTGAAACGCAGGGTAATGGTGGTGAAGATGGGAGAGAGGGATGTCTATTTGAATGTGATTCAAAGGGTGTATTTTGTGGAGTGGATATGGGGCTGAGGGAGTGGAAAATCAAAGCTGACAACCACTGTTTTGTTTGTGCTGCTGATTGAATGGTGGTAAGATCCCTTGAGGTATACACAGTGACTGCCAGCCAAGCTGGGGGCAGGGTGGGACCTGGTAAAGATTTGAGTTTGGACACAATAGTCTGAGAGATTACTGAGACACTGTGTCAGTCTTTTTTGTACTACTATGACAGAATTCTATAGCCTGGGTCATTTATAGAGTAGAAATGTATTTCTTATGGTTCTAGAGGTGGGAAGTTTAATATCAAGTCACCACCATCTGGTGAGGACCTCCTTGCTGTGTGATGATGGAAGGTGGAATGGCAAGAGGAATGAACATGGAATCCTTACATGGCAGCAGAGTAGAATAATAAGCTAGGCAAGTGCCGCACAAAGTCTCTTTTAAAAGGGCCTTAATCTTACTAACAAAGGAGGAGCCGTCATGTCTAAAAGTTCAGATAGGTCCAAGGGCTAAGATCCAGAGTGGTCACTATCATGGAGAGTTACAGTGAGACTAAGTCAGGAGCCAAAAAGGAAGTGAGTGTGTTCTGATCATTTCATTTTGTGTTGTTATAATCTCCTTTAAGAGCAGGCAGTGTATTTACATACTTGCTTCATTTCTTCAACAATGTCAAACACTGTGCTGTTATTTCAGTATATATCCAGGAAAATCAATCAGTGGATAACGGGATGAATAATTGTGGAAATTTATTTCATCAGTATGCATTGCTCAGGCACATATGGCACATGTTTCTTAGGCATTACCGGTATTTCGGAAGAAGAGATGATGGTGAAGAACTGGAATTCGTGGCCAGTTCAGCTATTGCCTTGCTTTGTTCTTGAGACATAAGTATGGAAAACAGGTCTAGAAAATGCACACTGTATTGCTATTGAGAGTTTAGCATCTAGACCTTAGGTCGCCTGGACCAGTAGGCTTCTCTTGTTCCATCAGCATGAAAACAGTTTGAAGGCATGCTCTGAATGCCCTTCCACCATTTTTCTCAACCTGTAGTGATAGGAAAGTACAAAAGAAGAGGGAGATTTTGAATCCACTTTCATGTAGTGGAAACAAGAACATTACTAACAGTAAGAACTTTGGTAGATAAAAACTAAGTAACATGAACCATCAATTCACATACTCACACAATCTATGATTATAAAAACATGCCCTAATTTAAATGTGTGATTAAACAGAAAGTTATATTTTTTCTTATCAGATTTACCACAATTAAAAGAACTCATTGCCATTTAGCATTGCCAACGGCATGGGAAATATGTTTGTCTACTGTCAATATAAATTGCTACCATTTTTTTGGAGGAGGAATGGTGGTCAGTTTAGCAGCGTACATCAAAATGTTAAGTGCACATGCCCTTGGATCCAGCAAAATTCCTTCTAGACATTTATCTTTTTTTTTTTTTTTTAATAAAGATGAGGTTTCACCATGATGGCCAGGCTGGTCTTGAACTCCTGACCTCAGGTGATCCACCCACCTCGGCATCCCAAAGTGCTAGGATTACAGACGTGAGCCACTGCACCCGGCCCTCTAGACATTTATCATACTCTCAGTAATAGCTAAGAGTTTTGAGTTCTGACCACCTGGTGGTTAGCTTTACAAAATGGTTTGCTTTTCACAAAACTCTGAAATAGTTTCTATTATTGCCGATCTTGTACAGATGAAGAAATTGAGTCACAGTCAGATTAAATTATATTCCAGAGCCACACAAATAATGAGCTATAGAAATCAGATTCAAAACTAGGTATTTTGCCTCTGGAGCTTGTTACGGGAGTAGGGCCTGCTTTAATTAACTCCTTGTACAGATCACCAGGAAGTCATGGCTTTGGAGAGTTAAGGCTCGCTGAAGGCTGCCCCACCTTCTCTTCTGAACTACTTATAGACCCATCCCAAGAATAGCAATGGCACTTTGATGCCACCAGACTGACAAGTGGGATTTAGAAAGATGTTCTTTGCCTGAGCACAGATATATTGACACTTTTGCACCCTCCTCTCTGGTCTACCTGACACCCGACACTGTTCTTCATGAATTAATAGGGTACCTGGAACTTCTCTATACATCTTTATTAAATGCTTGTCCCAGGGGTGGGGTATGCAAACAGAAAACTTCTGTTTTCCAGGTGAGAAGATAGGGTGAGACTAGCTTTTACAGGTCATTAAATAACAGGCTAAGTTGTTTTAATCTTTGTTTTGCAGTAATGATGATGATGATATAAATAATTACAATGATGAGAGCTATGAGTGAATAAATCCTTTAGGTAATTTTATATATAGTATCTCAATTCATCCTCACTAAAAGAAAAACAGACACCCACAAAATAAACACAAAAACCCATGAGATAGGCAATATATGATTTCCATTTTGCAGAGAAGACTGCACAGCAGAGTGACATTGTTTGACCTATGCTCTCAAAAGGTTTATTTGGGAGCCCAAGTCTCATGGTCAAGAAAAGATATAATGAAGGCCTGACCTTGTTTGTGAATGAAGGGGAGGGGAGCAGATGCAGGCAACACAGGGGGGAGTAACAGCAGTAGGACTTAGTACCTAAACAAATATGAAAGACAGGTGAAGAGAGTGCTGTCAATCATCTTGTGCATTTGAACCTAGGGCAGTGGAAGGATAACAATGATTTATATTCATGGATGGAGCTCTGTCAAATAGTCATTTTGGTAGCAGTCAAGTTGGTGGGGTTGGGGATATACCATGTTACCCCAGGAAGGGGATGATGTACCAGTGGTTTGCTGAAAGGTTCAAAATGAATTTGTTCTTAGGCTAGAAGAAAATGAATTCAAAATTAGAGCTATTTTCAGAAGAAACATACCACAGTAATTGTTTTCATATTGGGATCAGAAGGAAGAAATCTGATGCTTATTAAGACTCTACAATGTTAGATAAGTTTATCTACTTTGTAGTATTTATTTGTGTAGGAATTATTTTCCTGTTGTCATTTAAGGACAGAGAGAAGTAATTTGGCTGTGGTCACATGAATAGTAAATGACAGTCATTGTTCTCCTCTAATTTCAATGCGTTTTAGATCACCAAAGAGCCCATCACTGCTACTTTGTTAATTTATCTTTTCCATGTTTTAAAATATAAGATTTCGTGAAGATCTGACTCTCTCCTCAGCTTCTTTAGCAGTCTTGTTCTTGTCCAGTGATCCTATTCTAACTTAGACCAAAAATCTGTGACTATTCTGGTCTGTGACTTACATCACTCTTATTGATGGGCCCTGGCACCATCCAATAGTAAGTGATTTCTGAGGCATTTCAGCTTCTTATTTCACAGCATCAGGCCTTGCTCTGGGAAAGATGATAGTAAACAGTTTGCCTTTGGTGTCTTCATTTTATTCCATGCCCTACTCCTTCATTGACCATGCCCATTGCTTCTCAATGCCCTTCGCAGGATCAGATGTCTGCACTGGGTGGGAACTTATTTTATTTTATTTTATTTTTATTTTTGCCTTCTCCATAAACTTATTTATCTTATATATCATTTTTTTTCAGAGCCTATGGAGCTGAATAACTAATTTGGCAATGAATTATACTGACTTCTTTTTCCTTTTCCTAACAAAACTTGCCCTTTGTAATAATCAGGGATCTCTAAAGAGATGAGAATACTGCTGTATATGTATGTGTGTGTGTGTGTGTGTGTGTGTGTGTATATACACACACACATATATATATATGATTCATGATAAGGAATTGGCTCATGCAACTTTAGAAATCAGAAAGGCCAACTCTGCAGTGTGTGCTGTCAGACTTGAGACCCAGGAGAGCTGATGGTGCAGTCCCAGTCCAAAGGCTGGCAGCCTGGAGACCCAGGAGATCCCATGGTGCAGTTCCAATCTGGAGGCCAGCAGTTGAAGACCCAGGAATGGTACAGATGAAGTAGAAAGGCAGTCTGTTTCAGAATTCCTTCTGTTTCAGGAAGGCTAGCGTTTTTGTTCTATTGAGGCCTTCAATTGAAGTGTTGGGGTGCACAGTGTGAGTCTATTTTCACATTGCTATAAAGAACTACCTGAGACTGGGTAATTTATAAAGGAAGGTGTAATTGACTCACAGTTCTGGATAGCTGGGGAGGACCCAGAACACTTACAATCATGGCAGAAAGTGAAGAGGAAGCAAGGAACATCTTACATGGTGGTGAGAGAGAGAGAGAGTAAGGAGGAACTGCCAGACACTTCTAAACCATTAGATCTTATGAGAACTCACTCACTATCACGCACTCACTGTCATAAGAACAGCATAGAGGAAACCATCCCCATGATCCAGTTACTTTCCACCAGGCCCCTCCCCCTCAACAGGTGGGGATTACAATTCAAGATGAGATTTGGGTGGGGACACAAAGCCAACCATATCACCCATCCACAGCATAGAAGGCAGTAAACTTATTCAAAGTTCACAAATTTAAATGTTTATTTAATCTAAAAACATCTTCCATTTTGACACAGAAAAATAACCATCAAACCCCTTTAATAGGATCCCTAGATAATGAATTTTATATGGTGCAATATCTGATGCGTTTGGCAGTTTAAGAGAGGGATTTTGAGTAAAGGTTGTTTCCACAACCTCCTCCCCACCATCAACAGTATAATTAACTGCTTTTGATTGCAGTTCACAAGAATGGGCTATTTGGAGGCATCTAGCTAAAACATCTGTTACCTAAGGTACCATTTATTTTATTCCTAAAGAGAGTATGCATGGGCTCATGCAGGTTCAGATGACTCTTATTAGCTCAGCAAACACATGAGGTGCCTCGGTTGCCAGTCCTGAAGATAGAGGCTGGTTTTACATTTGCTTTTTCATTTATTTCCTTAATTCTTATAGCTGATTATAATTGTGAAGACCACAATCTAACTTCATTCTATGTCTCTCTGAGTTGCCCCAGAACTCGGAAATGATTGCCTGCATCAAGTGTACTGCTTTGGTATCTGGGGTGATAAACAATACATCACAGCAGCCCCTGGGTGCATCCACAGGGAAAACACATGAATAAATAAGGGGAAAACTCTCCAACTTGAAATCCTTATCTAGTTAAGTTCCCCCCTTTATTCTGTAGCATCAAATTAGACACCTGCATTTTCAACAGCTTGACATTTCGGCAGCTGTGAATTCCTTCCTTTCTGTTCAAAAACGACTTGAATTTGTGCATACACTTCTATATGGGAGCAAGCTGTTCTACCTGAGATATAAAATGCTCCTCTCTAGCTTTACAGATGTTGCTGCTGTTGTTGGAAGTTTTGGCATTTTTGCTAATTAAATAGAGCTTTGAAGAAATAAGTGCCCAGTGTCACCATTTTTTCTCATACATTATATGTATATTTTAAATATAAAAATACATATATATATATGCCAATCATCTCTAAATTATGTACCTATTTATTTTAAAATTCTATTGATCATTTCTTCTGAATAGGTCATATATAAACAAGATTTTAAAAAATATATACTAAAGTGTGCCCATGCTGGGCACTCTTTGCTCCATATGTTTTTGGGGCTGCCTCTGTTAGAAGAAACATAAGCCCTCCAATTGACCAAGACCTCCCTTCACTGTACAAATTAACTTACCATTCTGGGATCCGCCAGATGAGTTTGAAATTCTGCCATATAACATTCTGCTAATCATCAAGGTTTGTAACCCTATTAAAAATCCATTCAGCACCTCAAAACACTTGTGCTTTCTAATAAATTTTTAAAATCAGGGCTTATGTATGATCTGTTTAGATAAAATAATAGATTAATATAATTTTTACATAAATGGAAACAAAATGTTACTGAGATTATTGGATTTTTTTCCTAAAAGAAAGCTGTAATGATTCCTCACTTATTCCATGCACCAAAATAAACTGTAGAATGCTAAATATTGTTAGGTTTTAAAATTCACAGAAGAACCAGAAATCATTATAAATAGAGATTTATATAACACAATAGAGAAGAATTTTCTGAGACTTATAATCAAAGCCAGATCCAGAAAGTGTGAAGGAAATGATGGGTAGATTTTACTAAAAAGAAACTAAAGCTTAAAAACACTTCTCTGACAAAAGGACACTATTCAGAAAGTTGTGAAATGATGGCAAACTGTTTTTAACACAAGGGAGAGGCAAAAGATTAATGTCCTTATTACGTGGCAAAGTGTTTACAAATACGTGACATGAAGAAAAATACGTTAGAATAATGAGCAAAAGACATAAATAAACAAGTCACAAAATGCAAAAAATATTTAGGCTCACTAATAATAAAAGCTATAAATCAAGATATAGACATTTGCCTCCAAATTTGGAGATACTTTGAAATGAATGTTGGGAGGCTGTGTTAATAGGAAATTAGAAATCACACCCATTGCCAGTGGGAAATAAAACTCGGCAAAAAAATTCTAGAAGATAATTTGGTAAGATGTATCAGAAATTCTAAAAAGCTGCTTACCTTTTGACCCCAAAATTTTGCTTTTAAGAATCTATTCTAAGAGGTGTGTGTGTGTGTGTGTGTGTGTGTGTGTTATGTATGTCTGCAGTCTGCATCTGTGCTTATTTACCATGTATCTATGTATGTATATATGTATATCTATCTATCTATCTATCTATCTATCTGTCTATCTATCTATAATCTATCTATTTAATCTGCTTTTCCCCACTAGAGTATAAGCTCCACAAGGTCAAGGACTCCATTCATTTGATTTAGTATGTATTTACCTGAGCATAGAACATTGCCTGTCCCAAAGAAAATGATCAATAAATGTTTACTGAATTATTATGATTGTTATTTTTTAATATTTACAAAATATCTTGGCATCTTATAGCATGTCTGGCAAAGAATGGCTAGGATGTTGAAGGGATTTGAAATTATATCATGAAGAAGGAAGAGAAAAGATGAACTGCTGGAGAAGTAGCAAGCAGAGGATCAGATAGTGGGCTTCACACACTGGAAGGGTTATTACCTGGAAGAGTGGTTTGCTCATTCTCTTTCATATTTAAGTGAAGAAGTAGATCAATGAAAGAACTTATAAAGGCAACGTGGGGCTCCACTTAAAAGGGTACTTTTAAACAATTACAGGTGTCCAAAATGGAAGCCATTATCTTGAGAGGAAGTAGTTCACTATCCCTAAAAATATTCAAGCATAATTACTTACACAGAAAATTCACATACCAGAATAAGACTTTTATTAGATAACTACAAATTTCTTCTATTTAAAAGACGCACCTCCTTTTCCATTCTAACATTATCTTCTATTCCCTCCCAAATGTTACCTCTCTCTGAAACCTTTGCCCGAATACCCCAGTAAATCTTCTTTGTTTAGGTCTTTTACAGCCACCTCACTTTGGGCCTGACTGTTCTACACTAGATTATGAATATCATGGAGGCAGGAATTTGTCCTTTTTTTCTATCTTATTCACCTTTTTATATCTGGTGTATAGTACTGTGCCTAGCACATAATAAAATAAAATTAATCTTAATGAGGTATGTATGCAGGTTGAAATAATTTTATATTTCATTTGTTTGAGAGTGAAGAGTCTTAAATTAAGGAGGCTTATCTACCTTTTTCTTTATTTTTATTAAGTTTGAATTCCTTGTGGTTCTGTTCACCTTGCTAGTATACTGTGTTATTTATACACCTTAGGAGATCTGAAGGAAGGACTTATAATGCCTTCCTCCCTCCCTGCACCTGCATACCTCCAACTGTCCCAGGTGGATCTTCTTAGTTATCACATGCAGGTTTAGCTCCAGCTATTAGTCTAGATGTTTTATTAGGGAGATTATATAAAGCTTGGTAAATTTTTCCAGAGGTTCAGCATGCTCAGCTTTTATGCAAGCCTTTCTCAGATGTTAAGCTCTGGAAGGTGAATCTTTTATTTTTACCAAATTATACTTTATTTATTTTCATTACTATTAGTGTCAAATACAGTTATATAAATTTTGGTAAAATAGAAAAATATAAAAGATAAAGGAAAATAGAAAAATCACCCATAATATATCTGAAGATAAATTTTATTAACATTTTAGTATATATCTTTCTAGACTTCAGAAAAGGCATTTTATGACAAAATGCTATCACAATATAGAAACTGTTTCATAACATATTTTTCCACTAGATATACTGAGAAATCCGTTTCAAGTCAATAAATACGTATTTGTGCCATTTTTTTTCATGTCTGTATGTAACTGCTATATTTGCACAGTCTGATGCTCTGTGAGTTATTAAGGTAATAAGGTTCCCTTCAACCTCTGTGGTAAGAAACAGAAAAAATTGATACAGCCTTGAGACAAAATAGGAAATATGTACTGTTGTGCCTGCTAGGTAAAGGCAAAATTTTTTCTAATTAAGAAAATACTGATAGGAATGGGGGGGAAAGCATTTGTTAGGTTAAAAATTGCATATCATAATCCAAGGACTATATTGATTTAGTCACTAAAATTTCCACATTCCAAAGCACACCTGTAATTGGCATTGCCTAATGATTAAAGCATCCAGCATTCCCTTAGTTGAATGGACCCAGGTACATGAACTGACTTACTTAGATCTGGAGGTTGTGTTAAAGTCTGTTGTCGGGGTCCATTCTGCAGATCGCAGTTGCACAACAGATGAATAAATGCACTCAGACACAAATTTCCAGTGAACAAGTGGGCCAAGGGGTCGTGAGCCACTCACAGAGAGAGATCACAGCTACATGACACTGACCAGTTTGCCCTGCTCCTTACTTCTTCAGTATAGATTTAATAACAGAGTCTTTTAGGTCAACATACTTGTAGAGAAAGATTAAAAGCTAGATTCTGAGGCCTAAAGCAAACACCATTAGAGGGTAATCTCCTAGGTTGACCTCCCCATCAAGTGGGCTATCTGGCTCAAAGTTTAGTTTTATGACCACATGAGTAGACAAGCTAGCTAGGTAAACTACTCACATTATTTTTTATTTGCCCCTTAATCTCTCTGGCTTCTGCAAAGAGACTATGGCTGCCTTCAGCCAAAAACTATAGAAAACACCTTTAGGCCTTCTAAAAGGGTTTGAGACTACATTCTATAACTACATTCTATAACTTTCTCTGCTATTTTTCTTTTAGTATTTTTGTCATCATTTTGAATTTACCACCACAAGCTGTAAATTCTCACTACTGATATGAGAATTAGGTGTTTGTCCGCTAGACCTTTAAGTTGTACCTTAGTGGGCTGCAAGTTTATGTTTCTATTTTCTAGGAAATTTGTGATGAATTAACCATTATCTCAGATCCCTATGGGTCAAAACACTCTGATTTCCACTCTTTCATGTGTTATTGTAGTAATTTGACCTATCTTTACTCAAGAGTTAAGTGCCACAAACTAGCCCAATAGTCCAGCATCTCATTATTCCTCTTGAAGTCAAGGACCATCTAATATATAGTGATCTCAACCATCATCTCCAAACTGTAGAGGACAGCTACATAGAGCTCTTCACAAAAACTGCTATTTCCCCCTCAGCCACCACTCCAATATTTTTTGCAATAGGAAAGAAGAATTTTCCGGTTCCTCCAGTGAAGCATATTTTCTGGATGAATTGACACAAAATTGATTTACTTCATTGTTCCTCTTTCTTTAGACAAAGACTTGGGTCTTTGTTCTAAAATGTACCCAGGATTTCGTTTTAATTTGGTATGGTAAAATGACAGATATGGAAACAATTGCTTTGTAAAAATAATTTATTATCTACAATTCCCAAAAGAAGGGGTATGGCATGCTATGCTGAGCTATATGGGGAAAGTACTCAGGTCATCCAGGAGACAGAAAGAGAGAAGGAACAGAAGCAGGGGCCCAAGTCTTTATTGTGGATTTCATGGGGAGAAATGAGCAAGGTAGGGCAGGTACATTGAGTAAGTTTAGGATTAAGTGGTATGAAGAATTTAAGGGGCACTGAGCAGTAGAAGTTGTCAAATACCTAGCTCTGGGGTGATTTACAGTAGGGAGAATATTGGCTGCTTGTGTGAGTTTGATAAAGTGATTGGGAATATGGGCTCTAAATTGGGTGGTTTGCATATGAAAGGTGTGCTCACAGGCAAGTTATTTGCTATCTCTAGAAATTAACTAACCTGAGGAGGTGAAATTTCTCCCTGAGTCTACAAGGCTTTAAGATGTCAAAGCATCATAAAATATAGAAAATTAAAAAAAAACATAATTAATACCACTTTTCTCTATGGCATACTAGAAAAATTCTGGCATTTTGGTCTTTTTAACTGTAAGACCACTTTAGCAGTTAATTAATGCCCATCCCATGCATTACAGCCAAATTAGATAAATAAACTCATCTCAATTAATTTGAGCTAATCGTGACCTTAATTTGTCTTCCACTTTTTGAACTTAGAATTCACTCTCACAGCATAAATCACAGGGTTATGGTGATACAGAATGGAATCGTTCTATAAATTTTTCTGAATATAGGTTATCTTGTCTCAAATAAGGTGGTGCATTCCTCAGTTTGACCTCTATTGAATTTAACTCTAAACTACGGACCTAGAGGTATTAACAGATGTTGTATTGGGACTTTAAGAAAAATTGGGATTTGTGGTGAGGCACTGTCCCAGCTTTGAGTCATTGAACAACTTGCATGCAGGGGAAGTCTGGTTCCTCCATGGTGGGATGGTCCTCTTTCACCAATAAAATGGTTCAAGTGGATTTAGGATCTGTCTCAGGGTCTTATTTTTTTCCCTAGCAGTGCATAAGAGATCTGGTAAAGTTCAGCTCTAAATTAAAATGTTATTCTGCTCTCCTTATAATCAAGTCCTGGGAGAGCAGAATAGCTATTCTGTGACTACCTACAGGAGATGAAAGAATCCTGCTATGGTGCTATAAGGCTTTATGATTTTTCTCACTGTGTTCTAGCTTGCATAGCTTTCAATTTCTTGTTTTCTATATTAATTCTTTTGGTTCTCCATGGCCACAAAAGGAAGTTACATAATGCTATAATCTCTATGATCACTATAGCAACTGAGGGCCATAACCCATTTGACATCCCAAAGGTACTTTCATCGCATGCCACCATTGGGGATAATTTGAGTCATATTGTTGCCACAAATTTTGTGGATTACTCAAGTCCAAGTTGCCCCCAACTGGACATTATTTGTGTGCTCCTGAATGATGTAAGCAACCCAATCCCCCAAATACCATACTTTGAGTCTGTTTCCTAGAATCCTAATGCCAATTACCATATCAGTCAGGATTCTAACAGGAAGTAAGTGGCAGCCTAAAACTGAATTTGAGATTTTGATAAAGACACTATTAATAAAGATGGGGCAGAGTGTGGGGAAAAGCCCCCACTTCGTTGGATGGAGCCACCCTTCAGATTCCACCTTTTCCTTATCTAGCTGATTCTGGTTAGCAGGTCATAAATTAAGATTGTTTGAATTTCTAGTTGATATTTGTGTATATTTTCATTTACTTTGTACCTAAAGCTTTGTTTGTATTTTATTAGTTATTTGAAATTGACTTGAACTTGTTACTTGTAGTTTTAAGCCATTAAGAAGTTTAACTGGGGATTCAGGAATGGAATCCATTTAGTTCTCCAGATTTATTAGCCCCTGAGTCACACAGAGTAGAAATGGGGATGTTGGAGCACTCTCTCCAGATTTTGAGTTACTTCAATGTGGTTTCAAAATAGAGAAGGCACAGTTCTTTTTAGGGCTTTTTGTTCCAGGTTTAAACTCTTGACATAGAGAGCTCTGAATTCCTTCCAAAAGTTCTAACACTTTAAACAAATTATGTGCTTTTGTTTTATAGTGGTGAGAAAGGATTTTCATGCATGTAACAACATTCCCTTAGCTCTTCACCTACCAGCCTTTCAGACCAGGAGAGCATTTGAGCACATAGAGGTTAACTTGAGAGTGTGGCCGCAGGGCAAGGCTGGAGTAACTGGACCATGCAGAATTGTGTTGAAGAGCTGAGCTTTGTTTTTACCTTGTTAATTGCATTGGGCAGAATCATGAGTTTGCCTGAAGCAGCTCTAAAACAGACCTGCTCACTACGTGTCTAGTCTAGTGGCTGTCTGCCACTCATTAGGCAGGATGTGAAAACTGGCAGCAGTGGCTGCAAACCCAAGCCTCCTGGAGGGCATCCAGTGCAGCTGGAAGAGGGCACAGCATTGCAGGGAGGTTCTGCTGGGTTTCTCTCAAGATTCCAAGTGATGGTTATGGTTTTGCAAAACTCTGCCCATGATGGAGGACTCAGGAAGGTGGTAGAGGAGAGGTGGCCCTCCTTGGGGCCCAAGATAGTCACATGCATTCAGCCGAGCTTCCAAGGTTGGGCAGAATTACAAATTACCGAGTCCTTGATGGAGAAACAGAAAATCAGAATTCCAGTCCTAGCTCTGCCTTTAATTGCTATGTAAGTGAGGTCGAGTCACTCAGCGTTTTCTGGGAGTTGGTTTCCTTATCTGTAAAGTAAGAATAATTAGTCTTGCCCTATCTTTCTCAAAGAGATAATGAGTACTAAATGAGAACATTAATGAATGTGAAAGCACTTTGAAAATAGTATGAAGCACAAGAGAAAGACATTGTTATCACTGCTGCTCGTAAAATCTACTGAATCACTGACACCACAACACTTTCTATTTCAAACACCAGCTCTTCAAATCCTTCCCACAACTGGACCCTACCTTTGCAAAAAAGGATTACATATACCTTACCTGGACTCTGATACAATTAAGGTATTTTGACAGTTTTTCTTTCCACATCACATTTTCCTTTTTCCTACTTTTCTGCACTCTTTATATTTTCTGTAGTTTCTTTCTGGTTTTCTAACCAACTCTATTTTTCAATTTTCTTCACAGCCCCCTTTATGTCTCTTAAAGATAGTTCCCTAAAGTCTCTCCACTCAGTCCTCTTCTCACCCAAAATGCTCCTTGGAAGGTTCCATCCACTACTGTGGCATTGATATAATGGTAAGTTAAGTGCTTCCAATTTCATAGATAATGGCAATGCCATCCTCCCAGTTTCTCAAACAAAAAAACTGTAAGACAGGACATATTTGTTTCCCTCTCTTCATCCCTTCCTTTTTACTCCACATTTCTTTAGCCATCAAGTCCTGTGGCATTTATCCCCCACATCTTTATATCATTGCCATGATTTTACTTTGGGTCCAAATCTCTGATAACCTGGATTACTGTCACAGTTTTCTGATTAGATTCTCTGTTTCCAGTCTGTTTTCCTGCCAATACATCTTTCACCTTTCTGCCAAGTTGATGTTTCTAAGACACAAATCTGATCATGCCTTTTTCCTGCTTCAAATGCTTCAGTAGCTTTCACGCTTTGCAGAATTAAATTCAACATTAGCACAGTAGCACCTAAGCCTCATCAGGGTCTGCCCCCTGTCTTTCCCTCTCCTCACTGTACAATATTCCTTTTTAGGTCTTGAACTCATTTAAATATTATAGAAACAGAAAAAATGTGTAAGGAAAATTTTGCAAATAAATTACCATTTGCTCCTGGAGCCCATCTCTGCCACACTTGCAGAGCACCATGTTTGTGGTCCCTGCTCCAAACTCACTCCAAACAGACACTTGGTTGCAAACAGGTAGAGGTTTTTGGAGTTCCCCAGTGATAAGTGGATGTCCCTGCTTTGTGCCTTCATAGTTTGTGTCTGCTGGGAATTCCTTTCTTACCTTCCTGGCCCAGCTAAAAAGCACTTGTCTTTCAGAACTTAGTCCAAACATTATCTCCTCTAGGAAGTCTTCTATGATCCTATGTCTGATTTACCTATTCTTGCTTTACAGTTCCAGAATACCCTGAATAGTCCCTCATCCCATATCCCTTTAACGGAATTTCATCCCTAGTGTATTTACTTGCTAGATTATTTAAAAGTTTAGATCTTGTCTTAATTGACTATGTATTTCTAGCTCCCAGCATATTACGTGGCATAGAATAAGTGCACATAAAATCCTTGCTGAATAGAATCAAATAGGTTTCATCTAGAATCATTTTTCTCTCTCTTTCACTTGTATACAGCTTATAGGTCTCTTAAGGTTGATCACAAAGGCAATCATTTTGTTTATGTAATCTTGCTTCATTATCTCACATCATTTAACAATCTTCTCTTTGAATTTCTTCATTGCTAGATGTGTGGCTTTCAGCACTGTATATTTAGAGGTTGCTTTAAAATATATCATCTCTAAACATCACTATTCTTTAAGCATACAATATAATACAGGGTAGAGTGTCTTATGCAAGGTGTCAGAAGACCCAGTTCTAGTTTAGCTGTGCTGTGAAATATGTGACCTTGCACAAAGCATTAATTTTTCTCTCCTTGGTTTAAGTTTCCTTATTCTTAAAATGAGCTATCTGGGCAATTTCTAAGATACCTGCCTGTTGAAAGACTATACACTGCTAATTAGTCTTGAACCCTTTCATACGTCCTTTTGAAAAGCAGTCATACTGGCTTTTTCTTTTTTAAACAGCTCTGTGTTTATACAGCACAGGTGCTCCTCATCTCCTCTTTCATCTCAGCTTTTGAAAATCAGCAGCAGCCTACCTCTGCCATGGTCATATATATATATATAAGATATAAAGAGCTGAACCT